>OY728158.1:656288676-661088676 GCA_963277665.1 Viscum album | reverse complement strand
TGAGTATATTGTTATTTTGAGATGAGTCGGGATAGAAAGGAGCTAGGACTGTCGGGGCTCGGGGTATTGGTTGTGAGTAGGGTGCCTGGCCCGCACCTCTCATGGCAGACCTTGAGTCACCAGAGGATGTTGGAATTTACTCATTGACTTCACTTCCAGGTGAGACGTGTGGGCTGCAGACTACATGTGGACATCAGGAAGATGTGGAGTAGTTTTTTCTTTTATTACAAGAATGTGTTTAGTTTGTTTATATTTGATGTATTTGATTACAATTTTCAGAATTCTGGTATTGACTATATTTTTGTGACTGTTGCATTTTGTAGCAACATGCCTCCCCGGAAAGCTCCCACACACCCACAGGAGGAAGCTGGAGAGAGTTCTCCCACGCTGATTGATCAAAGGCTTGTGGAAGCTGTTGTTCGGACTATCCAAGCTTTGGAACAGGGACCAGCTCATGCTCCTATTCCTGGTATGGAAGAGGAGACATGTCCTAGAAAAGATAAAGCACAAGAGTTTCTGAAAAACAAGCCTCCTGCCTTCCGAGGTAGCGCAGAAACCCAAGAAGCAGAAGAATGGCTCGAGAAGATCGATCGTATGTTTGAGTTCCTGGAAACACCCGAGGAGCTCAGGGTGAAGTGTCCCTCCTTTATGTTGGAGGGTGCCAGCCGTAAATGGTGGGAGTCAGTGCTTCAGTCTGGGAAGAATGAGTAGATGCGCCGGGGAGATTTCAAGGCTGTCTTCAATGAACAGTATTTCCCTGAGGTGTTGGCTTATGCCAGGTTTAGAGAGTTCATGGAACTTGTTCCGAGGAATCTATCTGTGATGGAGTATGCCAACCATTTCACGGAATTGGTTTGGTATGCTCCAGAAATTGTCTCTAATGAGCAAACGAAGGCCCAAAGGTTTGAGAACGGCTTGCGACCAGAGGTATACTCCCAGTGTTCTTGTTTAAGCTGATGACCTATGCTGAGGTTGTTGATCGGGCTTGCATGGTGGAGATTGATAGGAAAGGTAGGGATGGTTTCTATGGTTCAGTATCAGCAGTGGGTAGTGGCAGCTCCTCAGAGAAGAAAAGGAAGCGGGAGGATCATGTGAGGAAAGGAGGGGGTAGTTCAGGCCACTCTTCCAGGCAGTTTTCTTCTGCGGTTTCTGATGCGAGATCGGTTGTGTGCCACCAATGTGGGAGGCCTGGGCATATCCGACCAGCATGTCCTCTTCCTCTGAAGACTTGTTACCAGTGTGGAGGTATAGGGCATTTTCAGCGCTTCTGCGGTGTGGCACGTCCACTCCCAAGTGGGGCAGGGTCAGTGGCTTCAAGAGGAGTGCCAACACAGTCTAAGCCGTCGAGGACTGGGGGATCTCGATTTGGTGGTCGTGGTGGTAGGGCTAGATCATCTTCTGGGCAGAGCCAGTTCAGGGCACAACCAAAGACTAGCGGTCGTCCTCAGGCAGATACTGGACATCTCCATGCAGTGGATCAGTCACCAGCAGGATCAGAGGCGGGACCGTCGACAGTTCGAGGTACCGTTCTGATCGCATCTTTTATAGCTACTGCTCTTTTTGACAATGGTTCCTCTATTTCATTCATTTCTGTACATTTTGTGGAAATCCTGAATTTTCCAACCGAGTTGATGTCTTTTGCGATGGAGTTGGTGACACCATTGGGAAAGAAGAAGGAGCAGGGCCTCAGGTTCCCCTCATGTGCACTTTCTGTGTCAGGGGTCGAGATGGAGTGGGGCCTCTTGGTCTTAGATATGAACATTTTTGATGTCATACTTGGGATGGGTTGTCTAGTACACATCCAGGCACACATCGATTGCTACAGACGGTGTGTGAGTTTCACAGCACCTGATGGGAGTCGTCAGGTTTTTCATGGAGAATGGGATCCACGATCAAGTCGTGCAGGGCCTCCACTCCCAGAGATAGGAAGTGTTATCTTCCAGTTATCTTCGATTGTTCTAGGGGATGGTCTTTCCCCTGAAGGTGAACTACCTCGTGTAGTGAATGAGTTTCCCGAGGTATTCCCTAATGACTTTTCTGGTTTGCCCCCGGAGCGGGATGTGGAGTTTTCGATTGATCTGGCACCGGGAACACAACTGATATCTCTTCCCTCCTATCGCATGGCCCCCACCGAGTTGAGGGAATTAAAGATACAGCTGGAAGACTTAGAATCAAAAGGATTCATTCGCCCGAGCGTCTCTCCTTGGGCCGCTCCTGTGTTGTTTGCAAATAAGGGTGATGGATCCCTCCAGTTGTGCATTGACCACCGGAAGCTGAATAAGGTAACAATTAAAAACAAATACACTTTGCCCAGAATAGATGATTTGTTTGATCAGTTGAAGGGGGAAAAGTGGTTCTCAAAGATAGACCTGCGTTCAGGGTATCATCAACTCAGGGTGAAGGAGTCAGATATCCCTAAGACAACCTTCTGAAGCAGGTACGGCCACTTTGGGTATTTGGTCATGCCCTTCAGATTGACCAATGCTCCATCGGTATTTATGGTACTTATGAATAGGGTGTTCCATCAGTATCTCGATTCCTTTGTTGTGGTGTTCGTGGATGACATTCTGGTATACTCTTGCTCTGAGGAGGAACACGAACATCACTTGAGGATCTTTTTGGGCACATTACGAGATCACCGCCTCTATGCAAAGTTGTCAAAGTGCACTTTCTGGATCAGAGAGGTGAGATTTCTGGGGCATGTGATCTCAAAGCATGGAGTTTTAGTGGACCCTGAGAAAATTAGTGCAGTCATGTCATGGGAGAAACCGAAGAATGTGTTTGAGATCAGGAGTTTTCTTGTCTTGGCCGGTTATTACAGGCGATTCGTTCGGGACTTCTCTTGGCTTGCTTCACCGATGACTTCCCTCACCCGGAAAGGGGTGAAGTTTGTATGGGGTCCAGAATGTCAGGCATCGTTCGAGGAGCTGAAGAGGCGGCTGACTACTTCCCCCATGCTGATTTTTCCAGAGGCTGGAAAGGGGTATGTGGTCTATTGTGATGCTTCAGGTATGGGTCTTGGGTGCGTTCTTATGCAAGATGATCATGTGGTCGCGTATGGCTCTCGCCAACTTCGACCACATGAAAAGAACTACCCAACCCATGACTTGGAGTTGACAGTGGTGATGCATGCTTTGAAGACTTGTCGTCACTACCTATTTGGGGAGAAGTTTGTGGTATACTCTGATCACAAAAGCTTGGCTTATATCTTCTCGTAGAAGGACCTCAACTTGAGGCAACGTCGCTGGATCGAGTACTTGCAGGGGTTTGAGTTTGACATTGTCTATACCCCAGGAAAGGTTAATGTAGTGGCCGACGCTTTGAGCCTAAGAGTTCCAGTGCAGGCTTTGAGGAAGTCTAGTGATGAGTGGGAATTGATGGGTATCTTTTCTCAGATGCATGTGGAGACCAGGGAATACAGTGGAGGGGAATTCTTGGCAAGTGTCCAGTTGACTCCTTCTCTATTGGAGTTGATTTAGAAGGAACAACCCAGTGATGATCTTTGTCAGCGGTCTAAGCAGTTCCTTCATGGTGGGGAGACATCCTCTGATTGGTCGTCGTCTCCTGAGGGCATCTTGTGCTTCAAGGGCCGTTCAGCAGTGCCATTACCTCTACGGAAGGTGGTGATGCAAGATAGCCACCAGTCTTAGTGGGCTGCCCATCCGGGTGCCACTAAGATGTATTATGATGTTCGTCGGCAGTTTTGGTGGCCTGGTATGAGACGGGACATAGCAGACATTGTTTCGAGATGCTACACATGTCAGCAGGTGAAAGCAGAGCACCAAAGGACATCTGGTTTCCTCCAACCACTACCCATTCCTACCTGGATGTGGGAAGAGGTTTCCATGGACTTCATTGTTGTCTTACCTCGTACACCTCGGGGTAAGAATGCTATTTGGGTGGTGATTGATCGTCTGACCAAATCAGCCCACTTCATTCCGATTAAAGATACAACTAAAGTAGATGAGTTGGGCCATTTGTATCTTCAAGAAGTGGTGAGAATCCATGGTGTACTATCAGCTGTTGTCTCGGATAGAGACCCCCGCTTCACTTCTCGATTTTGGGAAGGCCTTCAGAAGTCCTTGGGGTCTCAGATTAAGATGAGCACAGCATACCACCCACAGACGGATGGTCAGACAGAGCGGGCGAATCAGATATTGGAGGACATGCTTTGTGCATGTGTCCTGGACTTTGGAGGTTCTTGGGATAGCCATTTGGGATTGGTAGAGTTTTCTTATAATAATAGTTACCAATCCACGATTCGAATGGCCCCTTTTGAGGCGCTCTATGGTCGGCCTTGTCGGTCCCCCCTATGTTGGGCTGAGGTAGGAGAGACTTCACTGTTTGGGCTGAGCCTTTTGCAGGAGACTTCTGAGAAGGTCAAGATGATCAAGCAGCACTTATTGATAGCTTAGAGTCGTCATAAATCTTATGCTGACCAGAGCCGTCGAGACCTAGAGTTTTCTGTGGGTGACAGGGTATTCTTAAAAGTGGACCCCCCGTCTGGGTCATCGTCGATTGGGTAAGCAAGGTAAGCTGATGCCACGGTATGTCAGACCCTTTGAGATCACCGAGAATATTGGTAAGGTGGCATACAGGTTAGACTTACCTTCTCAGATGACGTCTATCCATGATGTCTTCCACGTCTCTGAGTTGAAGAAATACAATCTGGATCCATCCCATGTGTTGAGTTGGGAAGAACTGGAGATAATGCCTGACTTGTCTATCGTTGAGAGACCGATGAAAATAGTGGACTCCCAAGAGAAGATACTTCGAGGAAAGTCTATTCCTTTAGTCCGGGTTTTATGGCAGCATGGGAATGATACACATGAGACATGGGAGCGAAAGTCATGGGTCGAGGAAGAGTACCCATTCTTGTTTTCCAACCGAGATTCATGTTGACTTTCCAGGGCGGAAAGTCCTTAATGGTGGGGATAATTGTCACATACAAGGCATATTTTAAAGGTATTTTTTTTAATTTAATTTACATCCTTTCTTTTTTGGGGGGATTCCCTAGGTTTTAGGGAGGAATAGATGAATATTCATGAATTGGGCCAAACCGTGAGCCCAATTCCAGATTAAAAAATAAATTTTGTATCTTTTATAACATTTTCATTTTTCAACATTTTTCATCCATTCAAATTCCTAATTGACCTCCCCTAACCTATTAACACTACCGAGGTAATTTGGAGCTTTTAGAAATCCATAACCTGGGTTTATTTGGGTTTTTGTCTAAGGGGTTGGGCCTGCCCGAAAGCCCAATTCCTGTTTTAAAAAATAAAATTTGATTTTGTTATAACGTATTAAATATTTGGGATTTTTCGGTGATTCCAAGTCTCACTCAAGCCCAAGTAACCCAGCCGCGCGTCTAAACTCTCTCCCACCCATTTGGAGCTCTTTATAATCGCGATTGTGTGTCGATATTCATAGGGTTCCTCAAATCGCCCAGATTTGAAGAGGTAAAGTATTTCTTTCATAACTCTCTCAATTCTCAATATTTTTCCTCCATTACAGTTCCTAAATGAGATAATACATATTTTTAGAACGTACCCTAAATTTGGGCTCTTTTAAATTTCAGATACTAGAGTTTTGGAGTGATTACTTCAAGATACTTCATGTAAATGAGCCCCTTTCTTTCCTCTTTCAAATTACTTTGGGTTTAACTCATTGTTCTTAGGGTTTCTTCTGTTATAATTGAGTTTACTAATGTACAGAAACTAGGATTTCGAACCTAGGGTTTATCTTTAGGCTTTCTTGGCCAATTTTTGTGGTTTTAGGTTTGATCTAGTTCTATCTTGGTGCGGCGGGGGTGCGATTTGATTTCGCACGGAGATTCAAGGGGTTTTGTTAATTCGGTAGGTGATTCCATTGTGTGTGCAATTTTTGTGAATTATCTTTCTGTTTTCATGGTACTATAATGTTTACTTCACTTGAATGTTTCTGTAAAAATTTATTTTAGTTGCATTTATAATGCAAATGAATTTTATGTTCCAATTTTTGGTGAAATTGAGGGGTTTCCATTCAAATTTTTTATTGGTCTATTTTGGGATGCCCCATAACTGAATTTTTGGTTTCATTAAAGGGTTTTGAACTGAAATTTTGTTTTAATATCTTACAAGTGTTATCATAGTGTGAAAGGTGGATATCTTAAAGAGCATTGGGTGAAAGACAATGTGATGTTTTGAGAAGTTGTTTTATTGGAAATAAAATTATTTTATTGTGTGTTTTAAATGGTATAAAATTTGTGTAGATACTGTAAAATTTGTTTGTTACCAGTAGTGATATTTTATATGAAAAAGTATGTGTGTTGTTTTCTGAAATTGTTTGAGCACAAAAAGGGGAAGCCCGGGTACTTAGGTGAGGCAGATTTGTACTAGTAGGGCTAGTGGATCGGATGGGGTTTGTCCCTGTTCCACTTAGCATATGGATAACGACAACTCTAACTAAACTATTTTGATGATGATTGGTGACCACTAGGTTATGGGTATGTTCCCTACTACTGGCTCGTTCACGAGAATGGATTTTTCTATGGTTACTCTACACTGAGGTACGACGTACATAGGGCCCGAGACAACCTAGTGCTTATGGGTGTTCCTGATTTTGATGCTCATAGGATTTGTGGTATATACCCTTGTTGTGGGTTGTTTTTGTCAGTTCATTATAGTAGCTCACATGTCTATTTAATGTGCTAACATTATGAAATTCTCGGATTGAAAATTGTTTTCATTTGAAAGTTGCATTTCTTTGAATTTTAACACAGTTTCACCTTGTGTATTAAAATTGCTTGTATTGTTCACATTGTATTGAATACTCTTTGGAATCAACTGGTGGTATCCTATTGGGCTTAGGTTCACACCCTACTTACACCCCTTATGTGTAAGTAGACCTGCTTATGCTTGACTCAGGTAAAGGGAAGGCTAAGGGTGATGGCGGTTCGGGATGTTAGTCCCCATCGTTGGGGCGGAGTTGCGGGGACGGCTTGCGGGTGATGATCCCCTTGTCATGTGGAGTCCATGGGGATGTATTTATGTGTCATTATTTTTTTTTAGACCACTTGTAGTGTCTTTAAACTTATGTATTCAGATCTGGTTTTGTTAAGAATTGTTTAGCATGAAAATTTCATATTTTAATAATTGATTGTTTTTTTATGATTTATGTTGTCATACTCGGGTAAATCGTTCCCAAACTAGATTTGTTTGATACCCGGGCACTTGTGCCAGCCCGTGGGGATAGGGAACGCCCTTCGGGCCTTTCCACAGGCTGGGTTTGGTGCCGTTAATGGTGGCGACCAGATCCGGTTCATGATAGTTTTCTATTATTTGGATTGGACTATATCCAGGTATGGAAAGGGGGTTTTTATGCATCATTATAAGAGATTATGATCATATTAGGTGTTAGTTATTACGATAATAGTTGGAAATAATAAATGTTATACGAGGAGTTGGGTTGTTTATAATTCCAAAAGAAATAAAATAATGTATCATGACATATAATTTTTAGAGGAATTCAACTATTCCAGCTTAGGTATGTGGTTCTTGATGAGATCATTATATGATTATTTATATATCTGTGTGATATATGTTACTTAAACCGATCCTTTTAGTTATGGAATATAAAAAGAAGGTAAGGTTTTTCATGTGTCAACGAAGAAGGTAAATAATATCTTCATACTTATCATCCATGTTTCCATTCTATACATCTTTCCGGAATTAATGTACATGATATGCCATGACTAACTCTCTTATTGGAAGGCATGAGGCCATGATGATGGATTCTATGTGGAACATAACTTTGTTATGGGTAGGTAAGGGAAATTTGAAAAAATTACATCTCACATGGGTACGGTGGGGAAGTATAAGTGTTGTGAGATGTAATTCTTGTTACATATTTCCACATTTGTGTTATATATATATATAACAATGATGGATATATGAAAATGGTAATATTTCTCAATATTATGTAACCTATATGGACTCTAATGCACTATCATGAGGGTTTTGTAATAACCCTGACATTATAACTACTTATTTTTGGAGAATAAGGCTGTTAATGTGGATGGTGAAAGTCTATAGGTGTTTAGTGTGGTAACAATGGAGTTTTTTTTTGTGTTTTGGAGGTTAAATAAGTGTTTTAGCCTATGATGAAACTTTATGGAGGTAGACCTCTAGAACATTTTAAATATCTAATAGTAGATGTTCAATGGTAAATATCTTATAAATGATCTCCAATAGTAGATCTCCAATAGTAGATCTCAAATGGTATACCTATAAAAAATGGTATACCCACAATGGTATATCTCAAATATTACTTATATACATTGTTTCTAATTAACCATAAATTTTCAGGTTTTCCATTTTTTGTGTCTTTTTGATGTAGAATGCTTTTAATTTATTAATTTATGAATTCTAAATCCATTTTAATGCAGAAATAATTTATATTCTATTTATATTAAATCTAGAGACCATTTATATTGATAAACGTTTGTGTTATTATGAGATCCACTGTTAATTAACAATTAAAAAATTTTCAAATCCCAGTGTTTTCATATGTAATATTTCAAAATATTTGATAATTATTTATCTCTTTGTAGCTTGATTTCTCTTGAGATGAGATGTTCTAGGGGAATTTTCCTTAAAATTTAGGGATCATGTTATAGGTGTTTGTTTTTTCCTTTTATATTCTTTCTTAATTTATTATTTCCCCTTATCTATAATGCAACAAGATGGTATAATGAATAGTTCACCAACTAGGGAATTCATTCATATATACATTATGGGTATAATGTATGAAGGGGTGATTATTTTTTATCTCCATCGAAATAGTTACATGTAATTTAATAATGATAAATGAATTATTTTATGGAATTAGGCATGTGTAAGGGTAATGCTTCAAACTATTTATAGTTTATATTATTTTTATATTAGATATATCTATGTTGTTGTATAATTGAAAATTGTGGTAATTAGTATCCCATGTTTTTTGGGTGTTTATATATGATTTGGTACCCATTTACAGAGATTTTTGGGAAACAAATATAATTAAATGGTTACCATCATATACTCATGTTGGGAATTCGTTTCACTAGGATATATGGTAGTTTGAAGATGCCTTTAAATTTTGATGATGAGTTTTATTAAATAACATATAAATAATCTATGAAGAGAAATGTGTGTGTTGTAATAAGTGTCTGGAATTAGATCTGTGTTGCTTCATGGTTGTGTTGATCGGATTCATGGAAAATGGAAATGATGTGATGTGTGATCACTAGGGCAGTGATGGTTGTTTTTATGGGGTTATGAATCAATGTTTTGATGGTGGTTGTGTTTTGGGGTTGTGATAGAGTTTATGACATGATCGATGTCTGAAATTGGATATTTGTGTTGGGATATACTTTTTTAATGAATGTTGTATTCTATATGGTGATATTTTATTGATTATTATTGGAATTATAATGGATTTGATAATGAAATAATAAACAGTCACATGTTGTGAATATTGAATAGTGTATTGTTGAATATTAATTAATAGGTGGGAATGTGATTAATGAGTTTGATTTACAAATTGAATTTGGTTTATTAAGAATAACATATACATAGTATTTAAATTAAGATGGTTTGAGCCTTATGGATTATTATAGGGTTTTTTTCACATAGATATTGAAAAAAGTAAGGAAAATATTTAATTTGGTTATAAGATTTTTTATGAACCCCTAGGATAGACTAATTTGTAGATATTATATATACATTTTATTAATTTATGATTTATTTATGACATGAAACCATGTCAAGAACCATGTTCCAACACCGTTATATATATATATATATTTGGTTGGTGTTTCCCTTTCATCTCAGTGGGGGAATGGATGGATGACACTTTCCTTGTCTTTCTTCTAGATATTGGTGATATGAATGGCATGTTATGGCCAAAATTAATAAATTTCACTACCTACATGTAATGTTATTGTATTTGATAGACCTGATGTTTTTAGAAGTGATGTGTGGTGTTTTATTAGGGTTGGTGTCATGTATTATAGTTTGAGGGAATGAGGTTCATTTCCTTCATGTTCACAATACCATAAAACAATAGTCATAAGATATTATTTCATGTGATGGACCATGTTTCTGCATGTGAGATCTTATGTGATTGGATTTCCTATGTGTCTACATGTCAAATGTGATTTGATGTGATGTGACGTGATGTTATTTAGAATAAGTGGGAGCGTGATGTTGTATGATATTGGGTTGTGAGATCAAAAAAATAATTTTGAATGATTTTAATGTTACCCTTTTAGATATGTTTCATTTTAATTTATTATAATTGGATTTATTATTTAGTGAGTGATACAATTTGGGGAAGGTATTGGGTAGTATAATTTTTTTGGGGCTATTGGTTATACTATTTTTTGGTGGGTGTATTTGTATTCACTTTTCACATGTCATTGAGATATGTTGGTTTCCCTACTGAGTATACTTGTATGCTCACCCTATATTAATAAAACCTTTTTCAGGATATTAGGAGTATATAATGGATCATTATATGAAATACAAGCTTATACTTGAGGTTAGTTTTTGTGTCTCTACATTACCAATTCATTCATGTATTTAAATTGAGGACATTTACCTATATCAGTTTAATATATACATGAATCTGTTAATGGATTGGTTCTTTTATATAATGTCATGGATTTTTCTATGTATGATCCATTTATTATCTCAATAAAATATATGTTATAGATGTAAAATCATACTAAACAAGATATTATTATACACATGGTTTATGTGTCCGTCTCAAGACCTATTATATAATGGACTCGGGATTCATTATCTATCTACCCTCATTGTTGTATCATTGGAGGAATGACGACATGATAGAATCGTATCACTACTAAGTGTTCAGTGATATGTTTGACTTCAGAGTTAGGAATAATGGGAATTTCATTGGTTGTCATTGAAATGGTTCTAATTGACCTTGTTGTGTTATATAGGCATGGGAACTGTTTAGGTCACAGGATTTCCGAGCTTCATGTGAACTAGTTCACAAATACTAAAACTATCAAACGAAAACATTAGGTGAACCTATTTCTTGGGAATAGACCAATGATAGGTACACTAATCCTAATTAGTTGTGTTCTTATTTGAATTTTGTGGTTTTATGATGATGAAATATGGGTTGTAAAATGAATTCAAATTAATCTAATTAATATCCAATAATACTAGGCTTAAGAACTTCTAGTATGACTTTTAGTTATGTCTCCAAGTCATCATCTTTATGTGGATCAACTAGTGTAGATATAGAGATGTTTAGAAAAGTTAAATATCCCTTTCATTTTTACCTAGGCCCGGATGGAGTACTAGGTCTCCTAATAAGACACTTAGATGCATGGAATTGCACACTAGTGGTGTAAATTGTTCCATAGTGAGTAGAAAGAGGAAGATGTATCATGGGTTGACTCCCTGATGGAATTCTGGATATAGTTCCTCTCATCGATGATGATGGTTGTGAAAATTACAGAGATACTCTTCACTAATTATGGTGTTATATCTATGTGTTGATCCTGGGATAATGTTTTAGGACCTTCTTTATTTTCCCCAAAACATATTCCATGTAAAGGAGTCTCATGATAGAAATATAAAAAAGGCACTATATCCTTCGATCATGTATATAATTACTCTATTATTTATTAGTTCTAATGAATTTTGTGGATTATAAGAAGGTAATGGTGATCAAGTGGATTCAATTTTGAGGAGGATATCAATGATTGGGGAGCCATTAGGGTTACTCAAGGCGTATTGTTATTAGTGGTGGATTTCATGTGTTCCGGCATTCAAGGATTAGAATATTATGAAATCAAATTCAACAGATTCCCTTCTGAAAATTTTAGGTCAATGGTTTTTTACGATTAATGGGGAATTCATACCATTTTATTTCATCTATTGGGTTCAAGGCCATATTTGAGACCAATTAAGAGTGGTACCTCGAGCTTAGTTTGGAAGATGTGGATAAGATTATCATCCACCTTAGCCGAAGATACTAGCGAGGTCATTCCATCAGTAGGGGAATAAGGCATATTCTCCACCAAGATAATTTGTGGTAATTGAAGGTGGACATCAAAATGTAAATCATTGTTAGGGACTAATAATTGATCATTTTCATGGAGTAAGACACTATTTTAGAGGTAGATGATCTAGGCATGGTCTGTTACAAGTAGTTGAGTCAGAAGCACCTGAGTGTACATAGACTGTGTAGGGTACTCTCAATTTATCATGTACATGTATTTCTTCCTTGAAATATTTGGGATCATAAAACTCCATTATTTCACTCACCATAGTTTATTTCAAGGATTATATATTGAGAGTATTCATGTGACCCAAGTCTAGACTATACCAATCAAAGGATAGCCTGACTTTTTCGACATGTAATAGGTGTGTATACTGATGATGGGGACAAATAACTTTGTTTTGAGAATTTATTTCTTTATATATAGCCATTATATGTCATCATCAGCATTGACTAGTTGTATTCTTTTCATTTTATATAATCTTTATCCAATACAGATTCATGTTATCTGATATCAATGGACAATGTGTGGATTTCACAACTAGGAATGGTTATTAGGTGGAAGTCTTTGTCTTGGTCCCCACATTAATATGAAGAAGGATATTTTATAGTATTTATCTAGTGATGTAGTAGAGGATGATCTCATGGTTGTCCGGGGATTCTTCTATTATTTCCTTCAGAAGATTTGGGAAATACCCCCTCAACACTATATTGAGTCTGGATAGAATGATAGACCGGTGCTTCTCTAATTTAGAAGGATCCATATCAAATGTAGCCTTATCAGATGTCGGAGTTGGGGAGTCATACAAATAAACTGATGTATAATGGTTTCATTTTACCTTGTGTTTCATTGTGGGGGAGTTCCAATGTCATTCACTATGAAGGAAGAGGATAGTGTGAGGTTTTTTGATAGACTAAAAGAGGTTGAATCAGGTGATGATCAATAATCGCTATTATATTTTGAGTATTGATGTTATTTTTAACCAATTTAGAGATATTATTAGTTCTATAATATTTATCTACAATATGGATAATATGTGTTATGGTAGTAGGATTGGGATATCTATAAGAAAACATTTATCTACCAGTGTGGGAAAAGTTTATTCATGGAAATGCATTTTGGTGTCATAAATGTACAATATGTGTTAATGGTACTGATGAACTGTATGATCTCTGAATTCCTTCAAATTTTGTTGTTGTGTTCCTATACAAAATAATAATCGAATAAATAACTTATAATGATAATTATTAACATCATAGAGATATTTTAGATGTTATTTACCACCACTATTTATATACAATTTTTTCTATGTGTATTTTTTGTACATGAGAAGTAAATTCCCTCATGATTTTTGTGTCTCTGTATGGTCTGGCAGGGGACCCCTCGATGGTCAAGGCAATTGTTTGATGGGAATCACCAAAGGATGTGGTAGAGGTTAGTTACATCATTTATCTAAAATCCTATTAATAGAGGTTTGTTTTTAAATTTCTCTTGAAATCAAGAACTATAAACATCAGTAAATATGATGGACAATGATTTTTGTGAAATGATCATTTATATATTGAATTGTGTCACTTAATGTGGATGTTGGTCTGTGCTATAATGATTTATTTACAGTAGGAGGGTGTGACATTTTATTTTTTTTGTTATAAATCCTTTATATGCTTGGTAATAATTATTGGGAAATAAAAGGTGGTGATATCTTATGGGTCTAAGAAGTTATGTCCCCATGATCATAACATTTTCATTCATGATCTGGAGATTGTATTCATTGTTAATTTATAGTAATGTTTGTGGATTTAGCTAATTAGAGAACTATTTTTGGAGTTCATAACTCAAAATATCATGAAGCATAACCTTTATCATCATGATTTGGAACTTCGAAAGTAGTTGTGGTTTGACTTTCATGTGGATTATGGTTTTGAGATATCTAAAACAATCGTAAAATGCAATTTTGTGGCCTATAAATTTAGTATAAATTCATGGAAGGATATTTATGATGGGTATGAGGATAATTTGAGAAAAATGGAGTATTTGGAATCCATGAATCCAAGATGAAAGGGTTACTGATGAAAGGGCATTCAGTCTTCAAATGACGGTGTAGTTTTCACTAATGTGGTAGGTGGATGAGTCTCAATGGGGAGACTCAAGGGAAGAGGTAACGTGTGATTTTGATAGCCATGTCGAATCTCAAAATGGATGGTCAGAAGATCATCTATGTAGGATGATATTTTATAGGAGTTTTTTTGTTCCAATATTGATGTGTGAGATAGTCCTTCATTATTTCCATATCTCTACATTAGTTTAACAGCTAGGATTCTCTATGATATAGGGTATATTGATGGATCTATTTTAGTGGATTGGGATGAAACATGTAAAGTATTTTTTTTGATTTGATGTTGGTATTTCTATTAGGTAAATGACATGAAATATTTTAGCAGTGGGTGTTCGCTACCACTAGATATTCCAGAGTAAAAAATTGTATTACATATAGATATATTTATTCACTATGATGAAACAAGATCAAGGAAATTGTGATGTTATCGAGGTACTTATTGATTTGTTGATGAAATCGGATCACATCCTAGAAATAAATTATTTGGGAATAGTGGTTTTTATGGAATATAGTAATAGGGATGAGGTGTTGTGGCTGCATGGATCACCATCGTCTATTTTCTTGGACTAGGATACAAATTTTACCATCTTAATCTAAATGGGATTAAACGAATATTTTGTAACTTAGTTACACCTTCGATGATATTTCCACCATCATATGGATGGGAATATAGATAGGACAGTCATAATGATGAAGGAAATGTTAGAGGAATTTTTCTTGGACACTGTTGAATCATGGGAGAAACACCAACACTTGACTTTTATAATAAAATACCAAATCACTCATCCATTAGAATGACACATTTTGGGGATTTTTATAAGAGAATTTTTCATTCTACATTGTGTTGGGTTGAGGTTAAAGAGATAATAGTTCATGGACCTAATGTTGAAAAATTATTAGTAGAGTACATTCATTTGGTTTAAGGTATGATGAATGTAGAATAGGATAGACATGAGTTGTATTCTTATCATAAGAGGAGACCCATTGAGTTTGATGTTAGAGAAAATTTATTCTTAATGTTTTAACCTCAACGTGGGTATCCGAAGTTCAGTAATGGCAATAATCACTCACCAATGTAAGTTGTGCACTTCATGATGTTGGGGCATATTTTTGTGGTGATGTACCAGTTGGAACATCAAAAAAAATATCACATATACATGATGTCTCCCACATCTCTCAGATCCGTTGATATTTTATGAGGAATTCAAAGTAATTTATTAGTGATAGTTTTATGTCAATGTTAATGTGATGTTAATGGAAATTCCATTGAATATCCAAGACATTAAAGAGAATCTACCATACAGATGGATCATTCCATTTGTTCTTGTACTGTGAAGGTATTTGGGTATAGAGGTGAGTACATTAGACTGAGAGACATTGATTCATTCCCAATTCCAAATCGTTTTTTGTGTTACATGATTATTTTTATGGAATTTTATTTTATTTTATGTGATGGTTCGACCATGTTGTTTTATATAATGCATTATTATTCTTGTTTATATACTTTGTTTTAATAATAGGACATTTAAAAGGGGGGGGGGGGTAACTGATTCCAATTTGACAAGTATTATAGAAAGATTGTATTAATAATATGCAGGAGATTTAATTCCACCTAGAGAAGATATTATCTTAACATGTAGGTTGCTATTTCCTTATTCATGTATTTTAGGTAGTATTTAATTTTAGGTTGTTATTAGAACATGAGTTTGAATGTTGAGTTTGTTTTAGTGTTTCAAATGTAACATAATCCTTCATAGGTACCTCAAGGGAAGGTATTTTAGACCTTTTCTCCCTTTCAATAAGTTTTGGTATTTAATTCACGATGTAATGATTTTTCTAGTGGTATTTCATGTTATATACATGTCCTTCAGACATGTTACTTTCTTTGAAATAAGATTTTTGTGGTGTTTGGGAAATGTATAGAGGTGTTGGGTGAATGGGGGATGAATTTTAATGTTTTTTGGAGGAAAAGAGTTCTTTTAAAGTATAATTGAATTTTTTTTAACATATTTATAAACATATAGTAGATATCCAATGGTAGATATCCAATGGTATATCTCATTAATAATTAAATATCTCTAATAGTGTATCTTGATGGTGTTTCCAATTTTCCATTATTTTTTGGTTTTTCATTTTTGACAATAATTTTACAAAAAAACAGTTTGGAGGACATAATTATAGAATTTTAAATCCATTTTTTGTATGATAATTAAGTCATATATTTCATAAAAATATGTATATGGTTTAAATGGGACATGAATTTGGTTATAATGAGATCCTCCTTTAATGGTAGATTAAAAACGTATCTCGACCGACAAGATTTAGATATGATATTCATGAAGAGAATATCATACCTTTGTTCATTTCAGTTTCATTATGTTGAGATGAGAGGTCCTAGAGGTTTGTTTCATTGGGTTTAGATCCATTTTGTTATGTTGGTTGGTTTTACATGTATGAATTTTATTCCTTTATGCACATCCCCAAATTTTGGTGATACAATTTGGTTAAAAATATTGTACTTCCATGTTAGGAATTACTTTATTTCTTCTTTATTTTTATCACGAGTGGATGTTTTATTGTGTTTATCATTGTGAAAATGGAAGAATTTAAAATAATGAAAATAAATAAATTATTTAAGTGAATTTGGAAAAAGAATGTGTTGTGTTTCTCTTAATTATATATATTTTTCTATTATTTGATATCATATCTACTTATTTTATTATTTCTCCTAGAGTTATTGTCATGGGTGGACCATATTTTTTTTATATATGATGTGATTCACATTTTGTGTGATTTTTGTGACACTACCGTTAATAAATGAATAACCACTTATACTAAGCTAATGAATTTGTTATACTAGGACATATGGATTATGTCATAACATCGATAAATAAAGTAATGGAATTGAATAAAATCCCAAATTTCCAATACTAAATATTCTATGTGTGTCTTATGACATGATTATAGATATAATTGTCTAATTTTTTATTTTCTATGTTGATACGAAGCGTGGTATTTGTCTATATTGTCTTTTTTTAGTGGGGATGTGATGGTTGAGTAGTGGGGCTCCAATAGCGGTTGATTTATGGTTTTATCATGGTCATTTGAATGCTATTTTTATGTGATTTAAGGTTGAAATATGATGTTGTTTCTGGGATATTGAGTTATGATATTTTTTGTGTGTTATGTTTTGCCAGTTTTCAAAGTTGTGTTTTTATTAAAAATGATTTTATAATGGAAGAATAAACCGTAATAACTATGTTTATTAAATTGTGGGATGGTAAATATAAATCAACACAATATGAAGTGTTTAATCAATTGGATATTTTATTAAAATGTGTTGATAATATATAATATGGAAAATGAATTTAATTTAAAATTGTTTTTTGATTATTGATTATTGTCGGGAGTTATTTATTTAGATTTAGTAGACAAGTGAGTGAATGTTTTATATTGGTTTATACCATTGTTGTGAACAATTTGGTAGAGTTTCCACCCATGACGAGCACCATGTGGTGACACACATATACATACACATTTAAATATACTTGGTGGGTTTTCCCAACATCCCATTATGAGGAAAGCTAGTTTAATACCCTCTCTTTCATTCTCCCACTTCAAGGATTTGGTGATATGAATGATTTTTAATATCTACAATCCAATATATCCTCAATCTATATGAGATGTGATGGCCTTTATAACTGCTTGTTAACCTTCTGCTAGGTATCTTTCCCCTATTTTATTCTTTTTCATTGGTTGGGTAACACCCAGAGGGGCTTGAGAGGATACCTATAATGGTGATGTTAGGGGATTGTTGTAATTTTTAGCATAAAAGAAGTATTTATTGTAGTCAGATTGGGATTTACACATAATGTAATTTTGTTACACAGAATGTAATCATTTTGTTATATATGTTGTGAAATTGGTACATAGTGTGCACGATTACACACAATATGGATCATAAACGTTTTATGAATATTAAAAACAAGTTATTTAATATAATACAAGGAGTTTTTTAGGTCTATATGGGACATAAAAAATACATTATGTGTAATGCGGCTTCACAGTGTGAAATTATTGGGATACATAGTTTTAATTTTATTAATCATTGTATTTTAATATGAAATGATTTTCATCCTAACTACTCTCAACCAAGAGATATTCATTGGTGATTTTGGAGTTGTCTAATCACTATTGATTATTAGTTTGTTAATTAATCATCTTTTTGTTTGGGGTGCATCATTATACATACTAATTCCTCTATCTATTTCATTTACCTCATTTATTCCTCAGTGGATTTTTATAGATCACATTTCAATCAATGGATCTAACATCTATGTTGTAGAATAATTAATCATTAAAAATTTATTGATCTTCTGTATCTTATTCCTTTAATGGTGAGCCCTATTTCAATTGTTTATTCCAAAAAATAAATGTAGGTTATTTCATTTATCATTACTGAATTAACATAACAAGGAATTTCTTATTATTTACAACAAATTTTACTTTTATTATGAAGACCCAATTCGATTAAAATTGGATGTGGAATTTTTTTGGAATGAATTCTCTTGTAAAACACCCCCATTTCTAATGGAATTGTAAATTTAGGAGTGAATTGAATTTGATAATAGTTATGAAATTATTTATGAATAGATTCTAAGAAATTGATTAAATTTAATTGCTAAAAAATGCTATGATTATGATTTGAAAAAGACATTAAATTGGAAAAACCAAGATATGGATTGGAATGTGAATTGTATTTTGTAATGAATAATAGTGAAATTGAATTTTGAATGATGATTTATGTAGAATGATATGATTTTATCTTTTTGGGTAGATTGATTGAGCACATGAGATCATGGTTATTTAGTGGGTTATATGGGATAAACACACAAGTATTGTAATTCCATTGCAACAGATTAATTATGACAAAAAATCCTTATTTGATAAATTTTATACTCAATAAAATTTTGGTGTTTCCAATTCTGTGTGATCCGTAGAGAATTTTGTACACATATTAGCCATGATAAATGTTATGTAATGAATGATGATCCCATAACTAGACATTATCAAATTCCAAGGCACATGACCATATTACATGTTGTGATGATTTTGATTATCAATTTTAATGTTTTTGAAACTCATTTATTAATTCATAGGGATTTATAAAAAACATTATAGAATTATATTTCTAATTCCACGTTGAAAATGTTTTCTATCATTATAAAATGAAAATAATGTTTTGGTTTTAAATATTCAATTGTATCACCACGATTTATATTAATTCTAATCATTTTTTGTTTAATTACTATGTCATGTTTTTATGTAATAGTTGTTGATAACTTACTAAAATTCTAGAAGTGACCCAACATTTTCCTTCGATACATAGTAGATTATATCCTACGAGGTCTAATTAAATATAAAAATACTCTTATAGGAGGAGGATATTTTAAATATTTTGGGAATATGAGTTGTGTTTTTTAGAATGACTGAGTTATCTAGTCAAATTTGGGTAAATTAATTATATTCTATTTAAATTTTGATATATTTATTAGGTTTTGGGTAATTATCCATTAGTATTTTTTATAGTACATGTATGTATCTTAATCATAAAATATTTTTAAAAACAATAGGTAGCTGATTTTATATTGTATGATTCCATGATCTTGTCACCAACCCATGTGGATTTTTAATTCCATTCATGCTAGGTTATATATGACATAATAATCACAGTAACAATGAATCAGGGATGGGTTGTGACAATCTTGTATCAAATGATCATTGTGAGTATCTATTCATGAGTTTATCATGTAGTTCAGAGTATATCTTCAGAACTTATTAGGTATTTGTGATTGAGGTCATGGAATTATATTATCATAATGTTCTTTAAGTCCCCATGGGTGGTTTGGAAATGTTTTATTTATGAAAATATCATTTCTTTTAACATATTTAAATTTGGATTCTTTGAGATCCAATTTTTTTATATATGTTGAGATTAATTTCCTGGTTTCTCTAGTTTGATTTAATGATCTGAGTAATACAATTATTTATTCTATAAATTTTAATTATGTTCTTTAACATCACGCCTCTTTGAAAATATATGGATAAGATCCAATATGAAGGTAATGATTATCCAATGTGAGAAATCCTCCCATGGACCAAAATCTAGTTGGTGTTGTTGTGCATGTTATCCACGCTCTAGAATAAAAACCTTCACAAATTCAATCATAGGCTCTTTTTATGGATGTAACACCCCACTCTTTCATGGTATAATTCTCTTTGAATAATACAATAGCATGTGTTGTATGCAACATCGATATTCTAACACACTACGACCAATCAAACTAGCTGTTAGGAATAGTATTACCCACTTTTTGAAATTTTATAAATTTTATCTTTAAAAATGGACTTCATTTTTGGATTTTGAATATCAAAATTTTCTTGGGGTGAATTTTTGGTAGTTTTCTGAAAACATTCAATTTTTAATGAACAGTGAAAAATAGTAAATTTTAATTAAAATCAACTTTTTTAATAAAAATATTTATAGTGCTAAATTAAACTATTGAGTGGTTTTTAAGTATAATTAGATTATATTTTTTCCATTTAATCTAATATTGGTCATTGTACATAATTTAACATTTAAACTAGACATAAGCATGTGTCAATCTTTTGGTAGTTATTATTTCTTAAAAACACAATTTATGTTTTGACTACGGGAATTAATTTTAAATTAATTTTTTCCACTTCTATGTTATGAATGTAGAAAAATAGATTCCATATTTATAATCATGAGGTAAATTTTTTTAAATAGTTAACTTTTATTTTTAGACATTCGGAATAATTACTTCGGTAAATATTTTATTTACCATGGTTAAAGGATAAATCCAGAAAATAAGGGTAAAAAATAATATTATAATAATAATAAATTACCCTAACACATGTAATAACACTATAATATGATACATGTAAGACCATGGGCATCCTTAAGTCGATTTCGGGACCCCATGGGGCCACTTGTAAATGATAATTACACTCGGTAATAATTAATTTCAAGTAAATACAAAAATGACATAATCATATATCTTTTAGACAAACAATTATTTCATAGGGTTGTATATATTACATCTTCGACTTTAAATATTAATTTAAAATCTAAAAATATTTTATACAAAATTTTATTTTATTTAAAATTTTTATACATTGAATAATTAAATTTATTTATGACACAATGATGATGCAATATTTTCCTTATAAATGAATGAATCAAATAAATGGTATTATAGATTTTAAAATAAATAAAATTTGGATGGTTTGATGCCATAAAAAAATTTTATAGGTTCATTTTACATGTTAATGTTTATTAAATTAATTTATTTTGATGTAATAATGTTGGTATTAATTTAGAAAAAAAATTCAAAATAGTGACAAAATTCACATAATTGTTTTTAAAACAAATATTATATTATTAATTGATATTCTATTACTAAATATCTATGGTATGGAAAAAATAATTATATAATGATATATGCATCATTAAATAACCACTTTGGGATTTATTGGAAGTTTATAGTATGTTAATTAACCATATAAAATAAAAATAAAAATAGACAATGTAAATGTCGAACTATTTAACTAAGAGTTAAATATAAAAGATAGAGTTAATAAAGTGACCCAAACCAGTCTGAAACCTATTGGTTGAGTGTTTTTAAACCCATACCCACCATATACATTAAATAATTCATCTTGGATCTATTAGAAACCGAAAATTATTTTATTATAAAATAATATTTCTAGCATTTCCTTAGGTGTCCCTCACCCCTCTTATAAAAAGTCACTTCCCCTTCTCTCCAATTCACACCTTCATAGCCATTTTTCTCGGCCAAACTCTACCCTAATAACCTTTTAACTATCCTAAATTTATCCTAAAGGCCTTAATTTAGTCAGAAATCCAACCTATGGTTCCCTTTTGATCAAATAAAAATGAAGAACCCGAAGAAGAGGTAAATATTTCATCATCTCTTTCATGTTCTTTTCTTCTTCCACTTCCTCTTTATTTGTTATTTACATTCTAAAATTATAACACCATTATATTATACATGATGTGATGTTATTATAAATATGGTACAACCATATTCAATTTTCTATCCATCATTTGAATGACATGTCACCATACGTTCATACGTACGGCTTACCGTCTCCAGGTGATGGTGTAATAGTTATTCAATACATTAATAATTGGATGGTTATTATAATGATGTGTAATTTATGATAATAATAAATATAAAATTATAATTATTCTGTATATATAATCTACATCCAATTATATATTATTTTAATATCAAAATAATGATATTGTCGCTCGTGCGTACGTATGGATTACCGTCTCCACAAACAAGATGAGATTCATTCCCCATCGTATCCATTTAAGAATAATTTTAATTTGATGTTTAAAAATAATGTTTAAAGATTTAATATCATGTTAAATATTAATAAGATACATCCTATCCATAACAAACATTACTTATGTAACAAAGTATATGAAGGAAAACGAATCTGTTAACACTCGAAACGACTATAATACTAAAATATTATTAACAAAGCAATGCTAGAAGATCATATATGAAATCATATTTATGTATATAGTTCTCAAATAATTTAATAACAATTATTTCACCATTATACTGTAGGTTAACCTACCCTCAACCGAGGAAAATTACAAGGTAATGGTTAATTTCACAATCTCTTTATTATTTGAGGTTGTTTTTACGTAACTATCTACTGGGACATCTTTATCATCAACATCCATGTTTCTTATATTGTATCCCAACACATTTTGAATATTTACTAGACTATGGGTTAATGTAATTTATACCCTTGTTTGACTTTTTATAAAAAAATTTGATGGGAATATTTCTGTCATTTCCCAAACAAGGTACTTTACAACCTTTCGACAAAATTATGGTTAGAATGTTTTTTTAACTTATACAGTGGGTGAAGTTATTCTCTGCCATTATAACATCGTCAAAGCATCCATTAAAAACATATAAGAATATTTTATAAGTAAATTCTTTCTTTTATAATTATTTAACATTAAATGATTTCAAAAAAATAAAGAGATATTTCTCTCAAATAGTTTGGATTTCATCTATGTCAACAACCATTGATGGATTTTATACTTGATTGATGTCGACGCATTATGATATAAATCATCAATAATGTATTGATGGTTTTGTGATATGTTTGAATGTGGATGTTTTATTTTTATACCATTCATGGTTTATGGTTAAAGTATTGACATTTCATATGCTAGTTTTAATACGAATGTTTATGTTATATTTCAACCTTTTCATATGAGGAATGTATTGGACATATTAAGTGACGGGTGGAGCCCGATATAGCTCCTCGATGCATCATTAGGTCTCAGAAGAGAACTAGACGTAGAAATGGCCGAGACCTTAACCAATTTGATATATGTTTTTGGGCGAGGCCTTAATCATTTTTAGACGTCTTGGCCAGGGCCTTGACAAATTTTTCAGAATGTCTGGCATTAAAAATTCCGTCATTATGAAAATAATATTGATGGTTCATGTGGTCATTCGACTAGTAGAATATCCATGATTATGTTTTATTATGAAATTATTTATGAAGATCATATTCCTCTCATAAAATAATTCATGTTTATTATTGGTAAAGGCATGTGGTTTCAATTATTCACCATGCTTAATATTTATGTTATATTCTTCTGTATTACTTACCTTTACTGAGCGTTTGAGATCATCCCTTTCTTATGTTTCATTTTCCCATGATATGAAGAAGTTATTTACGAGTGACTTGCAGGTATAATCTTGATGTATTGGATGTTTATGATGGAATAAATTTGTGTTGTATTTCTTTTAAAGTTGTAATGTTGAACTTATGTATGAATCTTATATCCAATAATACTAAAATGATCGGTCTTTCGAGACATCATATCCTTGTGATCTTGTGAATGTTATGTAATAATTCCCTGACTCTGGGTAACATGTGTCAGGGAATTACAGTTGGTATCATAGGAAGTTTAGTAGAAACCATGGAAACTAGATTTATATAAACTCTGATTAGAGCACATAGCCATGAGATAGACATTAAGGATTAGTATAGAAGAACTTCCTAAAATTTTGGTATTGTAGAGATTTTTTGAGTTTTCCATGATATACATCTATGTCTAGATATGAGCAGGTATAGGCAGCTCTAGCATTGATGTATCTAGGGGTAAAACCTGAAAACACCGCTTTGAGCTAGACTCCATCGGGAACTGATGCACGACAATGGGTCTTGCTTCACTCTTGGTTACGACACTCCCGAGGGATATTTTTAGGATAATTATCAATTTCTGTAAAAACTATTATGAAGGGTTTATAAGTATATACTTACTCAAGGAAAACCTTTTTTTTATGATTATGTATTATATCCATAAACTGTTCAATTTATGTTAAGTGTTTTACATGTTTGTAATTATGTATTTTGATTCATAAACTACTCTAGTTTATGCCATTTTTTATAAATGGAGCCTATTAGAAAGACTAAAAATCATATCAATGAATGCACTCCATGTAGGGATTTACCTTCTTCTCAAGATAATTATTGTGGAGTTGGTGATAAAACTGGTGCTGATCAGCTTATCACCAAATTGGGACAACTAACTCAGGTTTTGAATAATAAACATACCCATATGGAGAACCCATATCCACTGCATAGAGGATCAATGTTATATCTCTTCATGAGGAAACAAGAACCAACATTAAATGGGAGTAAAAATCCATTAGTAGCTGAGCAATGGATAAATTCCTTAGAGAAAATTTTCCACACCTTGGGGAGTAGTGAAATTTTAAAAGTTGTCATGGCAGTTTACCGCCTCATGGGAGATGCTGATCAATGGTGGTTATTGATTAAAAACACAATGAAAGATGATGATGTATAAAATATGGAATGGATGGAGTTTAAAGATATTTTCTTAGAAAAATACTTTCCTCATGACAATCAAGCAGATACGGAAAGGAAATTTTTGAGTCTAAGGCAAAAGGATAATGAGAATGTCAAAAAGTATGAGGCTAACATTACAAGGTTAGTGAGGCATGCTACAGATTATTTATTTAACCTATGAAGTGAGATTGATTGTTTCATTGTTTGGTTAAAATCATTTCTCCATTGAGAATTAGTTTCATAATCCTTCTCATCATAAAATGTTATTGTCTCAAGTGCTATCAAGACAAAAAATGACTTCTCTATGTCTTATGTCTTTAAAGAAAATCAAGAGAACAAGAGATCTTTTGAACACTATAGGAAAGGAAATAAGGAAATAAGGAAGAAGGGGAGAATTGAATTTCCACCCTGTGATAATTATGTAAGGAAGCACCCAGGTGACTGTCTAAAAGGAAAAGGTGTATGCTACAAATGTGGACAGAAAGGCCATCTTGCTGGTGATTTTAAGGGAAAGAAAGATTCTACCAATATTCAATGCTACAATTGTAGGAATGTGGGACATTATGAAAATTAATGTCCTATGTTTCAGTGATACTTACCTTAGGAAAGGCCAAGATTATGCAATCACTACTACTGAGGTTGAAGCCCCGAAAGATGTGTTGGTAGGTAATTTAATGGTTTCCTCAAGTTTAGCCAAGCTATTTTTAGTTCTGGATAATCGCATTGTTTCATATCATCCCCGTTTTCTATGAAAATTATATATTTCCAATTTGATATAATAGTGGAGATGTAAATCAAAACTCCTAAGGGAAGTATCATTGCTGTAATGTTTTGTGAATCAGTTCTCATTAGGGCCTATAAATTTTCTTTATCTGCTGATATCTTCATCATACCCATGATTGAGTTTTATATAATCCTCTCTATGGATTATTTTTCGGTCCATGATGCAAAAATTAATTGTAAGAAGAAGGAGGTTACAATTTTTGATGATAATGATAACAAACACCTTATCTTTAGATCATAAATGTTACCACCTCATTCTTATCTAGATCCACCCCCTGTATCTCAACCAAATTCAATTATTATAGATGAAGGGAATGAAATAATTGTGTGTGAGGAAAAGAATGTTCAAATAGAGAGTGTACCTACTGTCCAAGAATATGTTGATGTGTTTCCAGAAGATTTACCTGGACATCCTCCAGAGTGAGAAATTGATTTTTCTATTGATTTAATTCCTAGATCAAGGCCCATATTGAAGACCCCTTATAGAATGGCCACTGTGGAATTAGTGGAACTAAATAAACAACTAGAGTAATTGAGTAATGAGGGATTTATTCACCCTACTATTTCTTCATGGGGATCCCCTATTCTTTTTGTTAAGAATAAAGGTGGATCTATGAGGTTGTGAAATGACTACATATAGATCAATGTTATCACAATAAAGAAAAAGTATCCCCTACCTCAAATTGATTATTTATTCGACCAGCTTCATGGTGCTAAATATTTTTCAATGATTAAACTTCAATATAGATATCATCAATTCTGTGTGAAGAAGGATGACACTATGAAAATATCATTTGGAAATAGGTACGGGCATTATGAATTAAAGTAATACCTTTTGGACTGACTAATGCACCATCCATTTTCACGGATCTAATGAATAGAGTTTTCAAGGAATATCTTGATGATTGTTTAGTAGTATTTATTGATGATATCCTGGTATAATCCAAAAACGTTGAAGATCCTGAAAATCAATTGCGCACCATTCTGATAACCCTCAGAAGAAATTAATTATAAGGGATGTTTAGCAAGTGTGAATTTTGGTTTCATGTGATTTCTTTTCATGCCCATATTGTCTCTAAGGATGGAATCTCTATTGACCCTTCTATGAAAAATGAAATGGAAAAATTTCCAGAACTGACATGTATAACTGAGATACACTATTTTATTCATTTAGTAGGTTATTATCGACATTTTTTCCAGAATGTTCCCCGATTGGCAAAACCATTAACGAAGCTTACACGTAAAGGGGTTACATTTGTTTGGACAAAAGAGTGTGAAGAAAGTTTTGATGAACTGATTAGAAGATTTTTTAATGCTCTAATCTTGACTCTACCATCAGGGAATGATGGGTTTGTTATTTATTGTGATTCCTCAATGAAAGGACTTGGTTGTGTCCTTATGCAGAATGATATAGTTATTGCCTATGAATCACGACACTCAAAAATTAATGGGAATAACTATACTACTAATGATCTTGAATTAGTAACTATAATCATTTATTTGAATATTTGGAGACACTATCTCTATACTTAAAAATGTATGATTTATATGGATCATAAGAGTTTGAAATATATTTTCTCTCAGAATGAACTCAACATATGGCAAAAGAGATGGCTTGAACAACTGGAGGATTATAATTTCACGATACACTACCACCTTGGGAAGTCAAATAAGGTGCCAGATGCTTTGAGCAGAAATGATCATGGAGTTTTGAACAGGATGAGAGTTGAAATGGATCATATTTACCTGGATCTAGAAAATATGGATATTTGAATCACCATGGAAGGTGAAAAATTAGTACAATTACTAATGTTTTACAAATCATCTTTACTAGAAATTATAAAATGTTATCAGACCGATGATGAAGAGTTTTAAAAGAATATTAAAGATGTGAATGATGGGAGATTGAGTGACATTTTGTATGAAGATGATGTTTTGAAATTTTGGAGGGACTTTGTGTCCCTGATATACATGATATAAAAAGGGAATTATTAGATGATGCTCATAGTTCCAATTTCTCAATACACCCTAGTAGAACTAAGATGTATAGAGATTTGAAGAAACACTTTTGGTGGGACAACATGAAGATATAGATTGATGATTTTTTGTCCAGATGTATGGTTTTTCAACAAGTGAATGTAGGAAGGAAACATCTTGGATGAGTCATTAAACCTCTTCCCATACCTGAGTGGAAATAGGATGATATAATGATTGACTTTGTAAGGAGTCTACCAATGATGCCTAGAAGGAATGATGCAATATGGGTCATTTTTATCGTCTTACCAATTCATCACATTTCATTGATATAAGAGAAGATTTACCACTTCAACGTTTAGCCAGAATATATATTTATGAAGTTGTAAGACTTCATGGAGTACCACTATCTATTGTTTCTGATCATGATCCCCGTATTACATCATGACTCTAGAAAAGTCTTTAGAAAGCCCTGGATACTGAACTTCATTTGATCATTTCCTACCACCCTCAAACTGACATACAATTAGAATGGACTATTCAAACATTAGAAGACATGTTGAGATCTTTCTCACCTAACTTTCTTGGTATTTGGGTTTAATATTTACTACTGGATGTATTTTACTATAACAATAGCTTCCATTCAAGTATTCTGATGGAACCATATAACGTTTTATACAGAAAGAGATGTCTCACACCAACCTGTGGGGATGATGTTGGTGAAAGAAAATTCATAGGCCCAGAACTTGTGGAGGAAACAATGGAAAAGTTGAAGGTAATCCAAACCCACATCAATGCATCTCAAAGTAGGCAGAACAGCAATGCAGTTAACCAAATGTAAGATTTGGAATTTCTGGTAAGAAATAATGTTTTCTTGAAGTTATCTCCATGGAAGGGTGTTATACATTTTGATAAGAGGGGAAAATTGAGTACCGGGTACATCGAAATATTATAAATTCTAGAACGAATTGGGGATATAGCTTACAATTTGTCAAAGCCACCAAGTCTCCAAATTTCATGATGTGTTCCACAGATTACTATTGAGGAAATACATACCTAAACCAACACATGTACTCACCTATGAGGAATTAGAACTGGAACCCAATTTGTCTTATGGAGAGGAGCCTGTAAATATTCTTGATACAAGAGAAAAAGTGTTGAGAAACCGGACTACTCGTCTGGTAAATGTTCTGTAGAGAAACCATAATATGGAAGAAGAAATGTGAGAACCTGAGGAACTTATTATGAAGAACCACCCATATCATTTTATGCATTAATATTATCGAAATGTTGAGGAAAAAATTATTTGAACGAGTAGATAATGTAACACCCCAAGCTTCCACGATATGCTTCTCATTGAATAATACAATAGTGTCTGTTGTACACAAAATCGATATTCTAATAAACTATGACCAATCAAAATAGCCGTTATGAATAATAATACCCACTTTTTGAAATTTTATAAATTTTATCATTCAAAATGGACTTCATTTTTGGATTCAGAATATATAAATTAACTTAGGGTAAATTTTTGGTACTTTTCAGAAAACTTTCATGTTTTGATGAATATTGAAAAATACTAAATTTTAATGAAAAACTAATTTTTTAATCAAAATAATTTATAGGGATAAATTATAAAATTTAGTGTTTTAAGTATAATTAGATTATCATTTTAACATTTAATATAATGTAGGTCATTGGATGTAATTTCACATTTAAACTCGACATAAGCAAGTGTTAATCTTTTGATAGTTATTATTTCCTAAAAACACACTTTTTTGTTTTGAGAACGGGAATTAATTTTAAATTAATATCTGCCACTTATATATTTTTAATTTAGAAAAATGGATTCCATATTTAAAATCAGGAGTTCCAAATTGTGTAAATAGGAAATGTTTATTTTTAGACATTCTGAATAATTACTTCGGTAAATATTTTATTTACCCTAGAGAAAGGGTAAATCCGATAAATAAGGATGAAAAATAATATTATAATAATATAAAATCCCCTTAAAACATGTACTAAACATATTGGACGATACATATAAGACCATATTCATCCTTGGGTCGATCATGGGACCCTATTGAGCCACTTTTAAATGACAATGACAATTTATATTAATTAAGTTAAAGTAAATACAAAAATGACAAAGCATATATATTTTAGTAAAACAATATTTTCATAAGGTTATATATGTTATATATATATATAAATATTCTTTAGAAAGATAAAAAAATATTTAATACCAAATTTTATTTTATTTATAATTTTTAGACATTGAATAAATATATTTATTTATGACACAATGATGATGCATTATTTTTCTTTATTAATAAAAGAATCAAATAAATGGTATTATAGATGTTAACATAAATATAATTTAATTTTTTTATACCAACCAAGAATTTTCTAGGTAAATGTGACATGTTAATGTTGATTTAATTAATTTTTTCTTAGTAATAATACTGTTATGAATTTAGAAAAAGAAAAATACCAAATAGTGTAATAATTTACATAAAATAGTATTTAAAACAAATATTTTAAAATTAATTGATATTCTATGCATAAAATCTATGATTTGGCCAAAAGACTTATATAATGATATATTTATCATTAAAAAACCACTTGGGGTACTGTTGGAAGTTTATATTTTGTTTATTAACCATATAATATAAAAATACAAAGAGACATGGTAAATGTGAAACTATTTAACTAAGAGTTAAATCTAAAAGATAAATTTAATATAGTGACCCAAACTGGTCTAAAACCTATTTTTAAGTGTTTTTATATCTATACCGCCCTTATCCTCTAAAAAATTTATTTTTGATCTAATATAAACTGAAAATTATTTTATTATAAAATAATATTTCTAGCTTTTCCTAAGATGCCCCTCACCCCTCTTATAAAATGGTACTTCCCCTTCTCTCTAATTCACACCTTCAAAGCCATTTGGTTCGGCCACACTCTACCCAAATAAACTCTTAACTTTCCACCCTTCATCCTAGAGGCCTTCGGTTAGTCAGAAATCCAACCTATGGAGCCCTTTAGATTAAATAAAATGGAAGAATCTGAAGAAGAGGTAAATATTTCATCACCTCTTTCATTTTCCATTATACTTCCACATCCTATTTATTTTTTATTTCCATTGTAAAATAATAACTCTAGTATATTCATTATACTGTGAGGTTATTAAAAATATTTTTCAACCATATTCATCATTCTATCCATCCTTGGAAGGACATGTCACCATACATGCGTACATACAACTTACAATCTCCACATTGTGGTATAATTGTTATTCATTACCTTATTATTTGGATGAGTATAATAATGATGTTTAATTGATGTAAATAATAAATATAACATGATAATGATTCGGTATATATGATATACCATCCAATTATATATTAATTTAATATAAAAAATGATATTGTTTCTCGTGCGTACGTACGGATTACCGTCTCCACAAACGCGACGAGATTCATTCCCCATTGTATCCATTCAAGACTAATTTTCATTTGATGATTAAAAATAATTTTTAAAGACATAATATCATCCTCTATATGAATAATATACATCTTATCCATAACAAATATTACTTATGTAACCAATCATATAAAGGAAAACGAATCAATTAACCCCTGAAACGACGATAATTCTAAAATATTATTAACAAAGAAATATTAGAAGATCATATATGATATCATGTTAATATATATAGTTCTTGAATAATTTAATAACAATTATTTCCCCATTATACAGGAGTTTAACATACCTTCATCCATGGAAAAGTATAAGGTAAGGGTTAATTTCACAGTCTCTTTATTATTCGATGTTTTTTTATGTAAGTATCTACTTGGACCTCTTTATCATCTACATCCATGTTTCTTAAAACGTATACCAAAACACGTTTAATCTTTACTATTCTATAGGATAAAGTCATTTATACCCTTGTTTGACTTTTTATAATTTTTTTTGAAAGGAATCATTCCTTTGTTTTCCAAAAAATGAACTTTATAACCTTTTTGACAAAAATTAAGGTAAGGATGTTTTTTTAAAATATATGTTGGGTGCATTTATTCTCTCCAATAATAAAATCATCGAATCTTACCTTACAATATTATAAGATTTTTTTTCACAATAAATGTTTCATTTTCTAAATATGTAACATTAAATGATTTCAAAAAAAGGTATATTTCTCTCAAATAGTTTTCATTTTATCTATGTCAACATCCTTTGATGGACTTTATATTTGATTGAATTCTATTCCTTATGATACAAATCTTACATATTGTATTGAAGTTTTTTCGATGTGTTTGACTGTGGTTGTGTTATTTTTAAACCATTCATGGTTTATGGTTAATGAATAGAAATTTCATATGCTAGTTTTAATAAGAATTTTTATGTTATATTTCAAAATTTTCATATGAGAAATGTATTGGACTTAGTAAGTGACAGGCGGAGCCCGCTATAGCATCTCAATGCATCGGAAGGTCTCATGAGACAGCTACATATGGTATTGGCTGACGTCTTTCCAAATTTTATTTATGGTTTTGTTTGAGGCCTTAATCATTTTTAGATGTCTTGGTCTAGGACTTGACAAAAATTTTCAGAATTTCTAGGATTATACATTCCCTCATTATGAAAAGAATATTGATGGTTCATATGGTCATTCGACTGGTAGAATACCCATGATTATGTTTTATTATGGCACTATTTACTCATCTCATATTCCTACCATAAAATTATTCATGTTTATTATTGGTAAAGGCATGTGGTTTCAATTATTCACCATGCTAAATATTTATGTTATCTCCCGCTGTATTTATTACCCTTACTGAGTGTTGGAGCTCACCCCTTTCATATATTTCATTTTTTCTGGATATGAAGAAGTTAGTATTGAGTGACTTGCAGGAATAATCTAGGAGGCTTGGATGTTTCTAATGTAATAAATTCGTGTTGTATTTATTTTTAAGTTGTAAAGTTGAACTTATGTATTAATATTGTTTCCAATAATAGTAAATTAATCGGTATTTCGAGATATTACATCTTTAGGATCATGACAATTTTATGAAATAATGCACCGACTATGGGTAACTAGTGTTGGGGGGTTATAATGTAACCTCAAAGGGATGAATTCCAGAATCATTCATAGGCGTTCAATCATTATAAAAAACAAATGTTCAATGAATATAATGATCCTCAAGATGGTTAGTAATGGTTGATAAATACGATGATTCTATTGGATTCCATGGAAACTCCAGAAGCTATTATATTAATGTAACATATATCTATATTGGGGGGACATAACAGGAGATGGTGTTTTTCAATTATTACAATGATTATGCATGCAGGTTTTTCAGTGGAATAAAAATAAGGTTATTATTAATTTATTTTTCAATCCCTAGTATATTTTTAGAGTAAAGGGTAATTTTTTTAAAGATGAACAAGATGATAGGACCAAAAAAGTGTATGCCATCTTATTCACATGTCATGTGTAGTTTTCAATTGAGATTATATAGAATGATAAAATAAACCCTGGATGTTTTGGGATAGTAAATTGATATGATAATAATTTTTATGTTTTCATAATTAATATATATTCTAATGTTGACATACTAGATTGTGTACTGATGGTCGTGCTCGTTTTTGGTTGTAAGTCACTAGTGATGGAAGTTCTTTTTCCACCATGTGGTAGTTTTGTGATATCATATAATGGTAAGTGGAATCATGATGAGTATCTTAGTAGATATTAATACCATGGTTCTTCTAGACATATTTGGGTTCCTAGAAGAGAACCATTAACTCGCTCCCAATGTTTGATGTCTGTGCTTTCTAAATGTTCTTTCACGGAGCCACCCAACATATGTGGTTCTTATGGACCATCAGAACACTTGAAGAAGTTATGTTATATCTTTTCTACTCAATATAGTGGGATGAACTCAACTTCACCAATAGTTAAGGAGGTTCAATCAAATACATTATTATGTATGGTGTTCTGGCCATATGAATCTAAAACAATGATTCTACAAAGAGTGGAAGTATCTCAAGAGGATGAAAATATGGTTCCAATGACTGTGATATGTACCATCATTATAAATTCATTATTAGTCACTTTATTATTTTATAATGGTGAAAATCACACATTTATATCATATCATATGGTGAATAATGAAAATATTTATACATAACTATTTTCTTGTATGATAGATGTTACAACAACCCTCAGAATAAAAAAGTGTAGGGTTTATTTTTTCCTAGTTTTGTGTTCTCATTATCAAAGATTGAACATTATTGTTATTTTCTAGTTCTTATCATGAAACATATTGACAAAATATTTGTGATGGATTGGGACTTTTCAAATATAGTCCAAATTTATCATTATCTTCGATGAATCTCCTTTAATACACTCAATGTGATGTTCCATTTCATTAATAGAAAATGATTCCTGAAGTTGATCTGATCCAAATATTATTATACAAAGTTATGGAATGTAATATTTGTTATTTCATTTGATCTAGAGAAATATTTTTTGAGTGATGATATCTCCCCAATGATCCAAAAATTTTACAATGTTTTTCCTTATATCATAACTAGTTTTACACAAGAATGGTAGGTAGACTTATCCTTTGACTTAGTTCATGGCAATGATCCAGCATTTATTCTATCATACCACATGAAACAAGATGAAATGAAAGAGTCAATGACTTGGTTGGATGGTTTGTAAAAAAAACGTTTTATAAACATGAGTGATTCAACTTAGGTGGTTCATTTTAGTTTTGATAATAAAGGTAATAAAACACTTCTCTGATGTGTTGATTATGAAAAAAAAATTGAATTACATTAAATAACACATATCTGCTTCCATTTATTGATAAATATTTTGAATTGTTGAAAGGTGATAAGTGGTTCTCAAATATTGTTTTTTGACCTGGTTTTCACTAGTTGAGAATAAAAAAATGTGATATTCTTGAATCCACCCTCGGGGATTAGGTAAGGCCATTATTAGTACCTTATCTTTTCTAACCAATGATCATGTATTTTTTACAGAATTAATAAACATGATATTCCAAATGTATCATGAATTATTCACATTGGTCTTCATCGATAACATCTATATGATCAATATGTCTGAATAATATCATGTGTGTCACTAGAGATCAATTATATATCCACTGATAAATCACCCACTTTATGAAAATATTTTGAAATTCCATATTTGGATTCATTAAATGATATTCATGGAACACATGGCTTCAGAAAAATATGTTTTAGTAGATTATGAGAATGTTACATCTATAATGAAATGGGAGAAAAAATGTAATGTTTTCAGAATTTGTAGATTCTTGGGTTTATCTAGATATTATCATAAGTTTATCAAATAATTATAAATGTTCTATTCTATAATTATTTTTCTAACATTAATGCGATTGAAAGTTTCATATGATTAGAAATGATAGAGATATTTTTTTGGAATAAAATGTATTATTACTTCTACACCAGTGTTGGACATTCTAAGTAGTGTTTAGGGATATGTGGTATTATTGGAAACATTAGGTCCAATATTGGGATATGTATTTAGGGAGTGTGGTAACAAATTTTCATATAGGTCTCGGTATCATATGCCACTGGAGAATAAATGTAATGCCCTGACCCTAGGGACCCAGAGTTAGTGCCTTAAATTACAATATTTTCATGAGTACATGAAATCAAATCCGAAGGGGCTGATTCATTTAGTGGTTTTGGTATTCCAGATTACATAAATGATATGCAAATTACATTTGTAATGATATAAAATCTACATGATATAAAATAAATGGAAATAAATTTCCTCCACGAGAGATTATTCAAGGTTCTCTTCTTTATAACACTGGGAAAGGAAACATTATAAAGGTGATATCAAATTCTTAGTAATAGTTACATATACTGGACTCCTGAATCAGAAATTATTAAATATAATCAATTATAAATTACAATTATGGCATTATTATTAAATAAAAACACTTTCAATCGATAATCTCGTAAAAAAATAAACCCATAGGTTTTGTTATAATGAAAACCTCATGGTTAGTAAAAAATGAATATTGAATAAAGATAATTATTATTATTTGGACTTCATTTATTATGCTCATGAACGATTATACCATTGATTGAGTTTATGTTTGTAGGTAGAAACCCATCTAATATTTGGAAATAAACTCAAAGGGTTTGCTTCTAATTGATTTTTCTCATGAGATATGTCGATGCATTGAAGGGATATATTAGTCCCCACGAGTCACATCAAGTCCAAGTCATTATTTATACGTATATTTAATTCAATAAATATATACCATTTCAATATCCTTATTTAATAGAGGACAAAAAATCATCAATATTTCCCCAGTTAAAGTAGCATTCAAGATAATTATCGTATGTAAAATGGTAAAAGGCTTAAGGAAATGTTCATAACCATGATACATAAAAATTAATATATAAATAATTATAATTTCAAATGAAAAATTATCTCAATGGGGAATTAGACACAACTATTAATAATGATTAGGCTAAAAATGCCAACTACGTAACAATGAAATGGAAATCGACACAAAGTCACATGCCACATTGTAATTAATCAAATCATATGACCAGAAATTTATATCCATGAATTGAATAATAAAAGTCCATGAATATAAATTGACTACAATTATTATATATCAAATGGTATTATACATACACCACATACATGAACTAAGTGATGAATAATTTAAATCACACACAATTTAATGTGAGATGACAAACCCCTTACCTAATAACCAAATGTTTTCATCAATTTATCTTAAGGAATGGAATAATCAAATTTACCTTCATTAATTAATAATACCATAACCTCCCATTAAATTAATTTATTTAGTAAAACCATATTAGGTTCAACCATATCCTTTCTTATGGGTTTTATAGGTTCAATTATATTGTTTTGGAAGCATTTTCTTCCTTGGTTTTCATGATTGGTTTACTTGTATTAATCCATGGATGTTCCTTGGAAGAATAGTAATTATTTTTAATATACGATATTAGTTACATTAAAAAGATGAAAATTATTTTAGAATGATTTTGGTTATGTACCATGAGGATGAACCATCAGATAAAATTTAATGATAAACACTTGGATTAATGTGGTGGTGATGTGCACAATAATAATGTTTTGTATTATTGTTTTTTATAATGTGTGTGTATGAATTAAAAAATTTTGAATAAGAAAAAAATACCTATATAATGATCTATGTCAACAATTAAATAGTTTTCATGACTAGTCAAGATGATAGTAAAAGTAATTGAAAACCCGTCGTCCAGGAATGTGATAATTCAACACATCTCGGATGATGTTTTCATTTTAATTATAAGTGTTGGGGGGAAAGAGAGATGAAGATGAAATAATCTATTAGAAAAATAAAATTCCATTTTGTTCAAGTTAATAGAATTATCAATTCATTTGGATTAGGGGAGTTTATGAGAGACCAAAAAATCATTGCAACCTGAAAAGGATGTTGAATGAAAAAGAGATAGAGGTTCACCTCTTGAGTACTCCTTGAGAATATACATAGAGACCTTATTTTAGGAATTTTGGTGAGACTAGTAGTTTTTGGGCGTTGGGGGAGGGCTTGGGATTTTTATTTTGCATAAAATGGGAAATAATCAATGCATAAGTGGTGTAAGAGGAAGAGGGGTGAGGGGTGGTTTATATAATGGATGGGAGGTGGAATTTCTTAAGATCTTAATCATTAGTTTATTATTTTTCCCTAAGAAAAGAAGTAGTGGTGATTCCATGAATTTTTTTTGTATCATGTTAATGTGATTTTGATCCATATGCTCCTTCCTACCTAGGACAACAACCATGACTCTTTAAATCACGTATTTTCCATTTATTTTAATTTAACATATATTACTATCAAAAAACATTGTATGTTTTTCAGAAAACCCACAAAAAAAATTTCCCTAACCATTTTTTGATGTGTAAATTAAAAAAACAATAACATCATTTTTCAAAAAATAATTTTATATATATGAGAAATGTAATTTATAATCAGAACAAACATTTAATCAAAAAATACAAACACTTAAAATATTCATCTTCATTTAAAGGTGCTTAAATTTCATTTACACATTAATGGGTAAGGTTGCCATTCATAAGAGACACATTATGATTCATAAGGGTTGGTTTTTATTCAAAATTTTATGTTTCTATTTATAAGGGTATGTTACTAATAAAATAAATTAACTTGATTCTATTAGTTTTCAACTAACTCCCTAATCACAATCATGTTTGTCATTTTTTTTCAAAATTCAGAACACAGAAGAGAAAAAATTTATGTTTAATTGCAAGTTTTTGACTATCTTCTATAAATAACAATGTATTATATAATAAATACTATGTACTTCATGAAATATGGGCTATCTAATGAATTTAAATTATTTATGGGAAACATACCAAAAAAATGTTTTGTGTGTTATATTCATCCAAAATTAGAAAATGTCTTCCTTGAAATTTTTCATGTATAATACCCTTTAAAATGATATGGGTGGTTTTTCTCCATAACATCATTATGTTCCAATATTGATTCCTCCATTTTATGGTTACTCCAAATATACTTTACTAGTCATGTTTCCAAATTTATCAATAATTATTCACTTATTCCAAGAATATCGATAGGCCCTTTACAGTATGGAAAATCATGTTCCTAATTTATATATTCCTAGGTGAGTACATGCATTGGGAGTGGCATGTATATTTTTTACAATGACACATGGAAGACAATTTTAAATTTGGAGAGATATAGTGGAATTGCATAATGGTAAGATATAGATCCAATTAATTTTATAATTTCGAACTATCTGATGTACCTAGGGATCAGTTTCTCTTTCTTATTGATCCTTAAGACACCCTTTAATAATGAGATTTTTAGAAAGACGTGATTTTATAATTAAAATTCCACATCCTTTCTCCAGTTGTTATCATAATTATTTATCTTATTTTTTTCTACATTAATATGGTCCTAAATTTTGATTACCTTTTTAGTTTTCTTTTCTATAACTTCTGGACCTATATGTTTTGTGTTGCCAAATTCATCCCAACAAGTTGATTTTGACACCTCTTACCATAAAATGGTTCATACAGAATGATATGAATGCTATAATGTAAAATATTATTGTTTGAAAATTAAACCAAAGGAAATAATTGATCCTACATACCTTTAATGTCAAGAGATCAAGATAAAAACATACCTTCTAGTGTTTGAATAGTCCTTTAAAACTATCTATCGGTTTGGGGTGATAAGTAGTACTCATATGAAGCTCTGGATCCAAACCCTTCTAGAATTTTTTTTAGAATTTTGATCTAAATATGGGATCATGGTCATACACAAAACATTGAGGTGAACCATAAAGACTTACATATTCAACTATATGAAGTCTTTATAGGTGGTCAAGTTGGAAATCATCACTAATAAATGAAAATGTGCTGATTTTCCAAGACGATTAACAATTAACCCTATAAAATATTCCTTCCCGGTGTGCTCGGTGACAATGTCCATCATAATTTCATCCCACTTCAACATATGAATAAGTATATTTTTCATGACCCCTCTATAATTTTGTCTCTAAACCTTCACTTGTTGACAACCTAGACACCTTGACACATAGTCAGCAATTTCTCACATCATGTTATCCCACCAAAAATGTTCCTTTATATCACTATACATCTTTGTCCTATTGGGGTGTATAAATAAATGTCAGCTACGAAATTCATCTAATAGTCTATTTTTTAGCATAGGTACTGATGGAATGCATAACCTCTTCCCTAATTCCCTAACTCTATCCTCATACATAATGTCTTCCAATCTTCCAACCTTAAAAAAATTAATTTTCATTTGTAGATTCTCATAATCATATTGAGATATTTTTACCTTCTATAGTAAATATGGTCAAGAAATGATCTCATAGAGGAAATATTTTTTTCCTTCATTAATAATTCCCATATCCATGTTTAGGAGATCCCTGAAAATAGAATCTCCCTCAATTCTCAATTTGGTTTGAAGTCCAGGATCATTCATTCATAATGCATCTGCTACCTTATTTGTCTTTCCTAGGTGGTACTGTGTTGAAAAATCATTGTCTTTGAGAAAGTAAAGCCACCTCCATTACCTCGTGTTGAGTCCTTCCTATATAAAAATGGATTTTAGACACATGTGATCTATATATATATATATATATCATATCTTTCACCATATGATAGTGTCTCTATATTTTTGGAGAAAATATTATTACTACAAAATCATGATCATGAGTTAAATAATTTTTCTCATAAGTCAACAAATTACATTATTCATTATCAATAATATTACTATTTGGCATAAGGATGCACCCAACCCGTTCATTGATGCATCACTATTTATAAAAAAATTTATCATTTCTAGATGGAAGTGTAAACATTGGAGCATTGCATGATACTTGTTTCAATTAATCAATGTATTATGTGAATTATTTCATCCATAAAAAAAATAAGCCCTTTATCTACGAGCTTGGTAAAAGGGAGAGATAGTCGAGTTAAATTTTGAACAAAACACTTATAGTAACCTACTAAGCCAAAAAAAATTGTACCTCAGTTATGTTTGATAGAGTGTACCATTATGGAATTTCCTTTTTCGTCACATGATAAACTAAGATTACATCATTAGAGATAATATGGAAAAGAAAAGTTACAGATTGAATAAAAAATTCACATTATAAAAATCTTATATAATTATTTTCTTCTTTGAGTTTTCAGAATTACTTGCAAGTGATTCTCATTGTCTTCTTAGCTTTTTGACTATGCACAAATATCATCGAAAAATACCCCAACAAATTCATCAATATATTACCAAATAAACCAAATTCATTAGATAAGTGAAATCCAAGGGTAAATAGCTCAGTCTAAAAGGCCTTACTATAAACTCGTAAATCCAAAACCTTGTTTGAAATGCTGTCTTAGGAATATATTTATTCCTCACACGCAGCTGATGATATCTAGATCGAAGGTGAATCATTATAAAATATTGTGCTCCATGAAGTTAATCAAATAATTAATCAATGAGAGGAAGTTTATACATGTTCTTTATCATAACTACATTGATCTCCTTGTAGTCAATGCAGAGTCTCCTAGATCCATATTTCAAATATAAAAAAGAGAACAAGGCCTCCCGATGGAAAAACTATAAGTCGGAAAAATAATTTACCACTCAAGTACACTAGTTGTTTCTTGAGTTATAATAATTCCAGAGTTTCCATTATATAAGGAATATTTGAAATATTTTTTTGAATATGAATTAAATCAATAGATAACTCAACTTCATGCATTGGAGGTTGTCTATGTTAATCCATTAAAAACACATCAACGTATACTTAAAAAATTGGAACATTTTCAATTTGTTTATTTTTTACTCACCCATAGATATTGTGTTATATTACTCAAAATGAATTAAATTTAGTGGAGATTATGGTGTTGGATATAGATAAGAATCAAATTTGTAGGTTTCTACTCTAATGATAAAGGATTCAATACTATTCCCAAAAATCGTAACATCCCTCTCCTTGCAATAGATCTTTACATCATAACGTGAATGAAAACTCATAAAAATTATTATTTCAAATTCAATCATGGTTATGATGAAAATGTTAGAAACTAATTCTTGTATATGTTCCATGTGGGGGACTAATCAACACCACTTTGTTCCAATGATATATACCCTATAAGTTTTTAATGACAAATATTTTATTAAATAAAATTGGCTATGTCTAATTTTCATGGAAAACATAGAAGATATAAATGAATGTGATTATACAAAATAAAATAAATCATTCATTTCATTTCATTTGAGAAAAAATTATAGTACCTGCCACCACATCATTAGAAATTTCAACCCCTACTGTTATAATCACATAATCTTTCCCAAGCCCTTGTTTCATTTTCTATAGAAAAATTCCATGGCCATTTGGTATCTCATTTGCATAGATTCTCATATCTATTCAATTTTATCATTGAAACTTATTTACTTGTTTCTTACCCTTTCATTCATTAGATTCGTGACCCTTTCCCCCACACTTTTAGAAAAATCAAATGCCATTCAATAATTTATCAAGTTGATTCTCTGCATATTTCATTCATAATTTTAATTTTCTCATTCCCTTCATATTATTTGGTACTTCACCTTTTATATGGTTATAAGAGTACCACTTCATATGTTTGTTTCCTGTAAAAAAAATTAATCTAAAAAATTCCTTCCCTACATTGATGGAACTTAATAAGATTTCATCATATAATGGAAATGTATGAGAATCCTGTTCCCTTCGATGATATATATTAAATACTTAAATGAAATTATCAATCTTGTCTTCTCAATCATGTATGTAATCTATTACATACATGGATAATATTGTGATTGTATCATGATACTCTGCAACACTCACTTCTTCCCTTTTCATTAGGCACTAGAATTTCATCTTCATTTCAGTTCATTCCCCATGAGGGAAATATTTATTGAAGAAAATTTTAGTAAAATTCATTCATTTCATATATTCTACATATTTTTCCTCCATGTTATTTAGAATCAAGGACCACAGTTGATCAGCATAACACTTGATAAAATAAATGGTTGGCACTACATTTTAATTTTCATTGCATCTTGATACCAAGAATATATTTTAAAGGCACATGATCCACTACAGATATACAACTTTTTTCATAGTCCCACTAAAATATGGGGACTTCTATCACAATAAAAAATACAACAATATTATACAATGTTTATTCATCCTAGCCTAAGTAAGTTGTCCCAATATGGTCTTGATCTAATCCAATCCAATGCTGACTTTGTTGACTTGTTCAATGGGGCAGTACCAACATTGTCTGCTGATATTCTTACCCAATCATCCACTAGGAACCATCACTAAAAAATGTGATACAAGAAATTTGGTCATAATTTTTAAATTTTAACTATAAAAACCATAACATAATTTTAAAATTTATTCAATGTTATATCATAATCATAAACACAGATTCTATTTACTTTTTCATCCTTTATAATGGTTTATAAAGAAAATATGATTTATCTGATGCATATCATATAGGATTATCAAACCATGTTGGATGTATGGAATGTTGCCATGTTCTAGGACACCCCAGGTCAAGCACCATACTCCTTATCGAAGTTGTTACTCCGAGGTACATTTGTTCCCAAACGACTTCAACTTTTAGTATATATACAAATATTTATCTACTACGAAGATCCAAATTGACTCTATATAACCAATATTCATAGATGTTATTATTTTTTATCCGAAAATTATATCATAGGGTTATGTCTTCTAAACGTGTTTTCTAACATTTCATTTTCGCATTTGTTGCTAAGAGTTCTCTAATTCAAAATGTAATGCCCTGACCCTGGAGACCCGGATCTAGTGCATTACTTTACTATATTATCTTGATTACAATAAATAAAATCCTGAAGGATAGACTAGTTTAGCAATTTTGGAAGACCTTATTTCATACATGATACCCAATGTACATTTGAAAAGATATAAAATTCAACTTGATACATAATAAATTAAAATAAACTGCCTCCTTAAAATATTATTCAAGGTTCTCATTATCATAACATGGGGAAAAGAAACATAATAAGGGTGAGAAAAAAATTATCAATATGTGTACATATTGAGTAATTATTAATCAATAATAAGTGAATCATAATCAATTAGAAATGACTTATATGGAATGATGAATAAATAAAAACACTTTCCATTAATATGATGAGAATATAAATGCACCCAAAAAATTTTTCACAGTGAAAACTCATGTATAGTAATAAATGTATAAGGTGTAAATAAAATTATTGTTATATGGATGTATTTTTTCTAGTACATGATCCATTATACCATCGAGATTGTTTATTTCATTGTATAGAAACCCTTTTTAATTTTTGAATCAATCATGAAGTGTTTGTCACTAACTAATTTTTCTCATGAGACCTATCGATGCATCAATGTGATATAGTGGACCATGGCCATCACATCAATTCCAAATAATTATTTATAAATATATTTAATACAAGAAAAATATGCCTATTCAATATCGATATTGAATAGAGGATACAGATTCATTAAAATTTTCCTAGTAAAAATAACATTCAAAATAAACATTATATGTGAAATAGTACATGGATTAAGAAAATGATCATATCCATGATACATGAAAATGGGTATTTGAAATAATTATTATTTAAAAATAATAATTATCTCAATGTCGTAGTAGACACACAAAATAAAGAAGATTATGTGAAAATTTCTAATTAAGTCTCAATAAAATCAGAATCGAGACAAAGACCCTTACAACATTACAATCAATAAAATCGAATGAAACAAATTTAGTAATCCTCAAATGAATCCCATAATACAAATAATATGAATAGAATAATGATATAATATATCAAATGATAGTACACATACACCATATACAATAAATATGTGAAGAACAATGGAAATATCCAGAATTAAATATGAGATGAGAAGCCCCTTACCTTATACCCAAATATGTTCATCGATTAATATTAATGACCAGAATAATAAATTAAATACTCCTTAATTAATAATTAAAAACCATATTATACATTTAATTTATTTTGTAAAACCTTATTAGTTTCATTCATGTCCTTTTTTGATCGGTTTAAGTGGTTCAATTTTATTGTTTTGTAAGCACTTATTCTATGGTTTTCCATATCAGTTTACTTAAATTCGTGAATGGATGTTAATTTAATGTGTGGTTCAATGGATAGAATTGTTATTATATATTAATTTTGAAATTAATGATATATAAATGATATTATAATGATTTGTTTTAAATAACTTGAGGATGAATCATTAGATAAATATTAATGATAAACACTTGGATTAACTTAATAGTTTTGTGTACAATAAACCTGTTTTGTTTTATTATTTTATATTATGAGAGTGTAAGATTTATAGAACATTGAAAAATATAAAATACATATATTATGATCTAGATAAACCATTAAAAAATGTTTCATTACCAGTATTAAATATATTAATTGAAATTGAAAACATGTCGTCCTTGAATGCGATAAATTAACACATTTGAGATGGTGTTTTCATTTTTTCTATGAGGGGAGGGGGGAAAGAGAGAAGATGATGAAATATAACATTAGAAAAATAAAATTATAATGAAATTAAATTATTGTAATTATCATTTTTTTTGAGTTTTGGTGAGGGAAGAGAAAAAAATAATGGAACTTGTAAAATAAGTTGAAAGAAAAAGGAATAGAGATTCACCTCTTGAGTACTCCTCCTTGGGAATCTTCATAATCCCTTTTTTTTGACTTTTGATGAGACCATTAAATATTGGAAGTGTGGGGAGAGCCTGTAAATTTTATTTCCAATAAATTGGGAAAGGATCAATGATTTAGTGGTGTGAAAGGAAGTCGAGGTGAGGGATGTTTTATATATTGGAGGGGAGGAGGGTTTTCTTAATATCATAATCAATTATTTATTATTTTTCTACAAGACTAGAAATAGCGAGGGAAATATGACCAAAAATATTAATAAATTCATATAAGTTCGAACAATATTTTATTACCTCAGTATGACATCATCCATGACTAAATAAATCATGTATTTAGCATTTATCATTATTTATAGTATTTTACTATTCAGTAGAAATTCATGTATTTCAGAAAAATATCAAATATTTACACTACCAAATTTTTGACTTGTAGAATAATAAAATGAACACCCTTTTTCAAAAATAATTTTAAAAATATAAGAAATTTCATTTTTAATCAAAATCATCATTTAATTTAAAAATACCAACACATAAAATATTCATCTTCATTTTTAAGGTACCTAACATTTATTTACACTTTAACGAGTAAGGTTATCATTCATAAGGGTCACATTTATATAAAAAAGGTTATATTTATATTCATAAGTGTATGTTACTATTATTCCGGTTAGGTTCATATTAACAAAAAATTATCTTAATTATATCAGTCACCAAATATCACCCTGATCGCAACCTTGTATGACAATTTTTCAAAATTAAAAAAACAGAGGTCGAAAATGTATTTTTAATGGATTGGTTATGACTATCTCCTAAAAATAAGCATGTTCTATTTCACAAAGACTCAATTCTTCATGAAATATATTCTATTTAATTAATTGAAATTATTTAAGAGAACATACAATAAAATGTTTGGGGTGTTATAAGAATTATCTAAATAGTAACCCTGAACATGAAGCTAAGATACATGTGCTTATGACATGACATAAGGACCATTTCATTTAAATGATTACCATGTAATCTGAAACCAATCTCTTTAGTGAGATATTCATTCAAATGTTTTGAATCTCCAATAGTGTTGTACCTTGAATCATTTGATTTAGAAATTACCTATTACACGGGGAAAGGACATTTCATCAATGATTCATTCAATAGGATCCTTCTAACCCATAACACGAATGAATCATTGGATATGTTTAATAAGAAGGATGATTATTCAAATATTCATATTAATGTCCTAGAAACCTAGGATGAGGTTTTGTTGGGCTACTGTTTAGTCAACTACTTCTCTTCTCAAGATGGTTATTCAAGAACAACATCTTGATGATTAATTAACTATAAAAATAGACTATATTTACGCTGAGGATACCATTGAAGAGTGATCATTCTCCATGGAGTGTGTTATATTTTTTTTAAAAGGATCACTATACTGATATATATGATAAATTTTGTAATAGGGGATTCTAATATTTCCGAGTGGGATGTCCACCCAGAAACCACATAGATATCTTATGACATGCGATGGAGACTTTTGTGGCCAAGTATGATATAAGAAAATGATAATTTTTTTTACTTCTATAGGTTAAAATAGGTCAACTCTGATCATCAAACACCATTATGTATTCTACATCCTTTTCCAATATGAATGTGAATGTGGGATGGTATTTGTATGCAGTTTTTGGATGGGTTTTTACATACACATATATTGATGAATGTGACATGGGTTTTGATTGATAGAATAATGAAATAAACTCAATTTATACCCATTCAATTTTAAAAAAAATTTAAGGAGATATGAAATCAAAAAGTGAGAGATACCTTTTCATTTTTACAAAGTTACATGTGTTATAGTCCCTGATAAGAATATCTATGTTACTTCTCACCTTTTGAGAGTCATTTAAGAGACAATGAAATCTTATGTTTTTTTAGTATGAAATTCCATCCGTAGATATATATATATATATATATATATATATATGGCTATAAAAAATATTGATAATATACTTCTTTCACATGTCCTCAATTTTGGTGGATAATGGGATAAATATTTCTGGACTGGAAAATTTTCCTTTAAAAATAATTATATTTACAAAAATAGAATATATCATTTAGGGGACATGTATACTTGGAATTTTAAAGTTATACTATGTTTTTTATAGGTCATTTAATGTTCATTTTTCAGTACAATAATTGTTTAAGAGAGAAAACATTGATTGTTTTATTCAGTATAGGTTATTCTTGAAAGAGAGCCCGTATAAATATAATGATAATTTTTTGTGTAGATTGTTGGAGTTTTAATTTTGTGATCATGGTTTCTTGAATGTTTAACCATGTTGGGTTTATTTTCATCATGGGAGTAAATGGAATCTCTCACCTTGTTTTGTGAGACTTTATAAGGTTATTGAATAGGTGAGGATAATGTCTTACCATTTATAACTTCTTCCACAAATGATATCGATAGATACCATATTACATGAATCAAAGCCATGAAAGTATGTTTATAATCCATCTAACATTATGAGATGGAATGACCTTCATGTTGAACATGATTAGTCTGTGATTGAGTATCTAGTCTAGATATTTTATTCTGAGTCAAAGGTACATCATTATAGGATTATACATTTGGTCATCTTCTTATGGCCACAATGTTATATTTCCCATGATACATGGGAGTGTGTGGAACTAGTTTTAGATAAGTGTAATCACCTTTTTGAAATGAAAACATCATTGAAATAATTATGTGGAGAAAAATATTTTATGGTTGAGAGGTTGTAACACCTCTCTACGTTTCTAACTTAATTATTTTAAAAAAATTGGTTTTTTATTTTTATTAGATGGGTTGTGTCGATAGGGAATTTGGAGGATGCCTATATGGGAATGTCATTGATTTTTTGTGTTTTCAATATATAACCTGATTTTTATGTTTTCTTCTAGTAATTTACATGATGTGTAGTGGGGTTTTATGATAAGTAATCATCACAAAGAACATTCCAAGAAATAGGTATACAAACATCCATGTTTATATTCCATGATTGTCGTACAAAACATCTGAATATTAAAAATCAAATTATCAATAAAAGGATTTCGGTTTTTTATAATATAGAGGACACGAAAATTATATGATGTGTAATGGGTTTCATGCTATGAAGTTATCTAGATAGATGGTATTAATTCTAAAACATGGAATATTTTCAGTTCATCCAATTTTTATCCCTACCAATTCAGACCTAGAACTCTTCTTAGGTTATTTTGGAGTCCCTTAATCCCTCTAAATCAACTTTTGGATGAATGATCATAAAGTTTTTTTTGTAGTAAATCTCTATTGTTAAGGATTTTTCCTTTCTCTTCCATTATTCTCTAATTACTCCAAATGTTTTGATAGATCATATATGGATTTATAGCTCTAATCACCATTTGGTAGAATATTGACTATAAGTTTATTTAAAAATTCATCTACACCTTTTCCAATCATTTGTTAGTGTCATTATGGGTGTTTTATTATAATTTTAAATGCATTGGTTTAATTTAATAATATTTAATTGATTTAAAGGTTATTTTTTTTGTTTTAAATATCAATTATTTTAATTTTGAAAACACAAATCAATGAATATTTGGAATGAAATTGACATGGAATACTATTTTATGAAATCCACAAATCCAATGGAATTGGAATTGGGTGGTGTGAATTAAATTTTAATGAAATTTTGAAATAATTCCTAAATGGATTTTGATAAAACATATTAAATTTAATTATCAGAAACGATTGATTGTTTTTATTTGTAAAATGCATGATATGATGAAAACCCAATTAATTGGTTTTGAATGTGAATTGAAATTTTGAAAAGGAAAATTGGGAAATTGAATTGTGAATAATGACTTATATGAATTAAAATTATTTTCAATTTTTTATTTGACTGATTGAGAACAAGTGATCATGGGTAGTTAGCGTGTTATTTTAGAGAAGAATGGGTGGATGGTAATTCCATGGATATAGAATGCAAATGAAAACTCTAAAATAATCCTACTTCAGAATATAATATCTTAGATAGGATTATGGTATATTCTATTCATCGTGATCCTTAGGGATGTGTGTACATGTATTTTCTATGATCACTAATATGGTATTTTTGAAAATACCATAACTAGAAACTATCATACCATAAAAGAAATGGTTAATTTTTTTCATATGAGGATTTTGAGTATTAATACCAAGGTTTGTGAAACTGATTTAATCCTTCCTTATTATTTATAAAAATTTTATTATTTAAAATGTATTTTAAAGAAATTTTTCAAAAGTTGTCCATTATAAAAAAACAAAAAAAATATGAATTTTTTAAATATTAAATTTTATCTTCATTCATTGTTTTGTTGAAATTGAATTTATGTTTTAGTAAATTGTTATGGAATCTTTTTGTGGATCGCTATGTGAGACCCTAATGGTCTTTTCTCTTATAACCAACCATTTCATTTTGTCAACAGTATATTTTCTCCTTCTTTTTATGAGTAAAGGGAAGGAGGCTATTGGAAGATGTAGATGTTCATGACCTTAGGGTATAAGAGTCTAATATACATTAGGTAATCTTATTTATATTGTTGATTTTTTGTAATTTTATGATATACTATTTGGGTTTTTATTGGACCATATTTTTGTGGCGATTTATCCTTGAGTTATTTTTAGAATAACAATATGTATCTTTATCTTTAATTTATTTTAATGAAAAATAAATTCCCAGTTTGATTTTGTTGGATAACAGGTGTTACCCACCAACCAATGGGGATTGAGAAGACCCCTCATTCTTTGTAAAATTCATCTTGGTTATCAGGCTTCCAGGTTATCTCGGGTGGTTAATGATAGTATAGCTTTCATCCGGAAATATGTGATTTTATGGATTATAGTGGGGAGAATTCATGGTTGGATGGGGAATAAAGTTGATGTCCTTGATGTCAATGATACCCTGCTACACTGGTTATCAGATCTATTTAGATATATTGGCTTAGGCGTACGAAAATGTCATGTGATGTGATGTGAAGGCCTTTGATTTTATAGGAAGGATATGATGTGATTTGATGTGATGTTACTATGGAGATATGTGAGTGATATGAGGTATGACATTGGGGTTTTAAAATAACCAAATAGTTTCAAATAAGTGTAGGCACCATTTATCAATATACACCATGTTATGTTTTTGTATATCTATGTGTTTTTTGGTTAGTGACTCATGGTGAGGATGGGTTTGGTTTTTCTACCTTTGTAGGTGATGTTGGCTCTATAATTTTCACTTGGGTTTGTTAGTATTCCCTTTTCACATGTTCATGAGAGAATTATTTTTACTCTAAATAGTATACCAGTATTACAACCATTGGAAGATAAAACACTATATATATTTCTAGAAAGAACTCATGGACTTTGCTGGAAATTAAAAGGTCAATACCTATAGGCTATTTTTATGTCACTGATTTATCATTTATTTTGGATATTTACTTCAAATAATTTTACTATTATCAATTTAATTTATACATAGATTGTGGAATGGTTTTTATTCAATTATTTTAATTGATGGAGATATTTTTGGTATGTTCCATTTTATCTCCTGATCATATTTACATTATAGATGGTAATTCCTTCAATACATGAGATATTTATAACCTTAGAGATAATTTCCATCCCGCAACAGTCTATAGGTGGGAAATGGGGGATATTGTCTCTCTCTGTTCATTGTAGTATAATTGGATGGAGGGGGTGATTATATAAGGTGATATGGATCCACTATAGCAAGAAAATAATAAGGTAACTGTGTATTGGTATTTGGGAGATTAGGGTCTGGATGATCATGAACCAATGATATGTTCCCCGATATAGGTGGAACAACCCTTAGAGATATCATGTTATGGTCCATGTCTAAATAAAAAACTTAGGGGGAAACTGGTTATTGTTATATAGGGAATCGATTGGAGAGCTTAGGGTGTTATTCCAAATATGGAATATATGACATGCGAGTTCTAGTATCACTAGCCTCCCTGATAAAAAAATGAGGGTGGACCACAAAAAATGGATAATTGGATCAATTTAGTGAATACTATATTCAATCATTGTGAGACACTACCATCTCGTAAGGTGATGCTAGTGACCTGTTTCATATTAAGGATGTTAAATCACTGGTGGGATGTAAAGGTTTAGAAAGAAAGACATAAGGGATGTGTTTTAGAGGATTTTGAGGCCATGTTTCTTGAGAACTTTTTCTTTGAAAAGATGAGGGTTGAGCAAGCCTATGAAATAATGAATCTATTAAACTGGGACATATCTATGATGAATTATGCGGACAATTTCTTTTACATACTTGTTTTTTAAATACTATGGTGGGATATGGCATCTCCAATGTATGGATAATTGAGGATGGTCTACGGTTTTGATTAGGGTTCAGATGAACATATTCAAGCTAACATATTTCAATGAGGTGGTCACTGAAAATATGATAGTTGGATAAATCCTTAAGGAATGATATTATTTGATCGAGGTGAAGTTATTTGATGAGAATAGTTGTGGTACTTCAGGAATCAAAATTTGAGATAGTGATGTGTCTTAGTAAAGTAGTTAGGATAATGATTCAGGTAGATCGTAGTGGAGTAGTTATTCAATAGTGTACATCTAGCACAGGTGCCTAAGACATGTTTGGAAGAAGTGAAATTGATATTTGAGGGATTTTCATTATTATGGTCAGATTGGGACTCTAGAGAAGCTATTTGGGCTTCCTTATTAGATAACTGGAAGTCACAGATTGGGATAGACTTAGGGATATAAGGTAGTACGGGATGTGGTACCAAGATATGGTCGTTGAGATTTATCTTTATACAGAGGATGTTTTAGACATTTAGAGACCCAGTAATGGGGTTAGGGGTAAGTATATTGTGCAAATACATAGCGATGGCATACCTTTGGTGGATAAAATTCAGGCCCAGTAAATTTTTTTGACCTTCCAGGTTCATATAAGGCTGCATGTTCAATGAAAATTATAGTTAATAATCGATCAGGATTATCCCTCATTTATATTGAAATTAAAATTTTAGTTACATTCAGTGCATGTGTGTGGTTTTTGGAAAAACCAGGTCCCATGTAGTATTTCATATTTGATTTTTATGTGTGATATTTATATATATCACTGTGTGTGTGTGTGTAAATGAGGTATATTGGCCCCTGGAATAATTGTGGGGATAAATATTATGTGTGTTATCTATGAGGTATGTAGGAATTAGGAACATTTTGTGAATGAATATATATATATATATATATATATATAATGAGGGATTATTTCAAGGGTCTTTTTAGATGTTGAACATATAAAAAACTATAGAGATGTGGATTTTGATGAGTGTGATGTATGGAACATGTACGAAATGAGCATCTAGTGATATGCATGATTTGATGGGTGTTAGGTACCACATGAGTATGAGTAATGAATCTAATGAAATTTCATATTTTATGTATTTCTTTGGAGAGATTTTATCTTTCGTGGTGGATTGTGACCCATAAAAATATTTTTTTTGTGTCGAGAAGTGGCCATGAAGGTAATTCATTTGGTGTGGATCACCATAAGGTGATTTCATTGTGACTGACAACCATTGTAGACCAGGATAATGTGAATGAGGTGGGGTTATTTTTTAACTTGTTCATGTAAATGATTATAGATTTTTCGTGAGATATTATATTGTGGGAAGATTATAATGCCTGTAGATTTTGAGTGGGTAAAAATATACATCCTTTTTAAAAACATAGTGAGTGTACCAACATTAATTAAAGTTTTTAGAACATAAATATGAGATATTTAATTCCTTAAGGTGTTTTTTGATGTTTTTAGGGGTTATCAAGTTCATCAATATTTTTAATGGTTTTTTGAAGTGTCAGGATTCAAAAAGAATGTTTCAAGAAATTTCCTAAATGTGAGAATGATTGGAGAATGATCTGTATATCCATGTTTCATATACTCTAAGACATATTTCAAAGAGGCACTATTTCATTTAACCATGTATCCTCCACTAATTATGTGTACATTATGTTGCACAAGATCAAATTCGACAACATTTTTGTTGTAGTGACCCGACCCCATATATCTTGATGTCAGTGCCTACTATTAGATTCAATGGCATGATTAAATTAAATCAAACACCAAAATATAATAAACATTAGTAGTCTTTGTATATGAGATACATTAATGAGAATTGTATTATGAATAGATAAACTAATAACAATATTCTTTTTTCTTCTAAAGAAATAAATATATTCAAGGATAACAATAATGCATATAGTATATTAATGTATATATTTCATTTTTTTCTTATTGGATTCATATGGAAATAATCATAATCATTGTGAGCTTAACATCTCAATAATATAAAAATATAGTATAAGTAATAATTAATTAGTGTGAATAATCAATTTGGAAAGGTAGATAACTAGACACACATTCCATTTAATCATCAATCTAATTGAATGTAAAAAACCAATATGGAAAGTTAGTAACTCGAAATTCCTTCCATTTATTCAACTGGATAAGGAAATATAAATATTTCAAGGTATGAAACTAAATAATATTCTATTAATCATTGAACATGAGTGAAATGTATGCATAGACAAGTCGAAAAAAATCTAATGGTTTAACAATTACTAAAACTACTATGAGGGGAATTCTTTCTTAATGGATTTTTTTATAAGGCACATGGGGACCTATTATCTTCAATACCATTCACAAGATGGTTTAAAATGAAGCGTAGAAACCCATTTTCACAATTATTCATCTCATAAGATCCTATCGATGCTTGGAGGAGCTATATACATTCCGAGATTCACCATCAATTTCTATTTGTAATCAATTATCATATTTACTAATTGAAATAATTAATATACCTTATCAAAAAACCATATTGAATGATATTTATATATTCATCAATAATTCATTAATTAATAAAATATTTTCAAATTAACCACCCTTTGAAAAATGGTATATAGGTTAGTCAATAGTAATATACATTTTATGATAATACATATATTCAATTAAATTTAATATAAAAAATTATTATTATAATGTTTTTATTTCATGAGAATGTTATCTATCACAAAAAGATGTTAGATTAATAGCATTTAATAGAATAATTATCTTTACACATCCTAAAGTATCCCATACCAATTTCAAAAATTTAAAATAAAAAATTATTTAATGTAATGAACACAAATTAAAAAAAATATTTTTGGAATAATGGTATTCATGGCATAAAATAAAAAGGTAGTATATATACCAACTAAAATAAAATTGGCACATAAATACCATTAAGACTCAATGTAATGTAAAATGAGATGAAACTATCTAACATATGATTCAAAATAATAAAAATATATAATCATAAAATAAAAACTAAAATACCATGAAGATAAAAAAATTCATTATATAATATATCACAATGTTTTATAGGTACACCACACAAAAAATAAAGTGGTGGATATGAAATTTATCACATAGATGTAATAAAAGAGATACAAATCCTTACTAATGTGGTAAAAATTGAATTAAAATCCCCAAATGGGAATAATAATTAAATTAAACATAAAAATAACATGAAGATAATAAAATTAAGATATTTCCTATAAATTTGGTAGTATGTACTCTATATATATGAAATCATGTGCACAATAATTATGTATGCCCTTGATAATGAAAATTCGACAAGAATCACATACCTTGGGTTCCCTTCCGGGTGAACATTGTTTAACATCATATGTTAAAAAATATTTTAATTATATACATAATTAATAAAAAAATTTCTGTTTTATTCACTTTGATTTCAATTATTACCATGTTTTATTCAATTTCTTAATCAATTATCTTTATGTTGTAGTTTTTTGACCAAATTTGTTTTATGTGTCAAAAGTACTATTGCTGGTCAAATATGGTCATTGTGGTAATTATATATCATCTCAAGAATAATAACAATTAAATAATTTTTTTGTATCAATAAATAAATTATACAATTATTAGTAATAATTAAATTTGGTTATGAAAATTATCCAATGTTACACACATGGAAAAAGTAGGTCATATGTACGCATGAGTAACATTCATATTTTATACTGTCGTTGTGGAAAGAATTTAAGTAAATCATGTCATTATAAAATGATAATTATATAATAAATACAATATTATTTTATCATATGTACATATATATAGGATTTTTTAATTGAAAATCTATCATAGCACGTTGAGGAGGTGGTAATCCACACATCCACGAACGACGTTATCTTTTTTAAAGTGTATGAAATGGTAATAAAATAGTTGATATATATATATTTATATAAATGTAATTATACCATGAAAATATTATTTATGTTTTTAATGTCACTTATGTTTAATTATAACCATTCAATTATACATTCCATGTATCATGTTAATGAATCACATCTCTTTGAGGGGGCGGTAGTTCACACTTCTGCAAACGATGTTATCATATTAACGTAAAATGGGATGTATTAAATTTATTTATTATAAAATGTATAATGATTAATAAATACAACATAAGATAATTTAATAATATATATTAACTAATTATCTAACATAATTTCCATAATGAGAGTTTGTAAGGGAAAATTGAACAATCATCATTTCGCGAGGCATTATTTCTTCATACATATAAGCTGTATGTTGACATCCAATAGAAGGAGGTGTGTTTGTGTGTATGTTTAACCATTAGAATATAAACATCTTGGTATATTTATTATACAAGAATTTTTTTAAAGTAATAGAAAAAATTCAATATAGGGTTTGGAGAATGGATATGAAGCTATAGAGATTGCGAAAAGACACTACAATTTAATCAGGTATTTTCCTTTTGTTTAAACCAAAAGTCATAAATGTAATGTATTATTATAAAAGGGAACACAATAGGTCATGTTTATGGATGCGGTGAGTCCATTTGGGATGATATTGGTCTAAAATAATGGTCTTGAGAGGTGAGAAAAATTTGTAGAGGTGAAGGCCTTTTATATAAAAGGAAAAGGGATCACTGTGTGTTTTTGAAAAGAAGCTAGGTGTACACATGATCTTACCTAAGAAATTAATAAAAAACAAAATAAATAATTTATAGTTAATTGCTGAACTATGATCTAAAAAGGGTGTTGTAAAATTGTCGTGTAGTTTGGGGCCTCATGTTAATGGTTTAGTATATTATTAAGATTTATTCTACATTAATAATTATAATTAATTTTAATCACTATCATTAGTCAATATGGTTAAAAAAAATTTCTTTTAATAAATATTAAATAATTATGATTAAAAATAGTGAATTCATTTTTTCAGATTACAATCACAAAAATGACATATATTAAAAATAAATTAATACCGCATATGAGACGATAATGCTGGTTTTTATGTAAAAATGTATGAAATATTACAATGTTTTTATAATCAATTACAAATTGAAATTGAATTAAATGAGAAACATTGTATTAATCGAAAAAAAATTATCTATATATAATTTAAAACCTATTAAATGTATAATTAATCGATATATGTAAATTAGATAAAAAAAATTGAATTAAATTCAATATTTTAATTATTCATTAAAAAACGATGTTTCTCAGAAAATTCCTAAAAATCACCCCTAATAAAATTTAGACATTATATATTCTAAAATTAATTTTTTTATAATATTTAATTCACAATAGATTCAAAATAAAAATTTTAAATAGTTTCTTTATTTAAAGGGGTAAATATTCCTTAATAAAAAATATGGTTTCATGTGAAATATTGGGTTTTCTCTTATCAGATTCGTAACATATCTATTAGGTGAATATAAAAAATAATTTATTGAATATGAAACATAATAATTACATTGGTATCACTCAATAATTTTAATTAAATTATTATGTTATAGTAAAATAACTTTGTGGACATAAAAATAGTTTTGTACAAAAATATCCTTTTAATATTCAATTAGTTATTATATTAATTTATAATTTCATTTCAACCAATTATTTACATATTTAATGCATATATTTTCTTATTTCACTTAATAATATAAATAATAAAAAATTTATATCTTATTATGTTGAATAATAATGTTTTAATAATAGATTGTTTTTCGGTAAGACTTAGTACTGCGTATAGTGCATTCCATCGAAGAATGTCACTTTTTCATGACATGAAATCTATAATGAAATATCATTGTTGTATATTATGTAAGCTAACTGAGTGACGTGTTCATTTAAAAAAACAATGTGTTTCATTCATTAAAATCTATAGAATAAATTTTAAATAGTAAATATATTATAATGTTTACAGAAATTATATTACCTTACGTGTTTGGTGTCAAGTGTCATACACTCTATTGAACACATGTTTGTTACATTAGTTTATTCATAAATAAAAGTTGTAAAATGGGTTCTCAAACCATGTTTCTAAACTATATATGTTTTCCCCTTTATGAAAACTAATAACGATGTAGTCATTTAATGGGTTACGAAAATGTCCAGTTTTTTAAAAATTGTCGATATTACATATATTTATTCTTTTTTCCCTAAGAGTGATCTTTATATTTTATCTCCCATGAATGGTTATCATTCAATTTTAGTCAATAATAAGTCCTTATCCTACTCCATAAGCTTTATATATCATCCTCATATTATAATCCAAACTGAATTCCACTAGTAACATTTGAATCATATTGGAAATCCCTTACATCCGCTTGATCCAATTTATATATTATGTAGTTATGTATAAGAATAAATCCAAGAAAGATATTGGTCCATATTTTAAGGTTTCTTATCTAAATATTTTATTTATCTCATTTTAGATCAATTTGGAGTCCAATGTCATATGGGTGAGAAGCTATAAATGTAAGGTAGGTGGTGCATATCATTAAATATAGTTTTAATTTTTGTGGGTTTTATACTCACTATTCCCATGTGTGTCGTTTAAATGAGACCCTTGTATAAAAAATTATTTCCATATAATTGTTTAATTTACCATGTTGGATGACTATATTCAATATTTAGGCGAGTCGTACATGTTATGTAGGGTAAACCTCTTGTGAAAAAATGGGGCATGTTATGCCTGTTTTGTTTTTTTATTAATTAATTATTAATATCTATATTTTAGTTAATTGGGATAGTGACAGAAATGAATCTAAGTTTTAAGTGATGAGGATAACCTATAATTAGAAAAAAAAATTTATGCTAAGGATATGACATGAAACATAGGGGTTGATGATGATAATCATGTTGTGGTGACTTCATCATCATATTGAGGTGACACAGTCAGTACGATTAGGGATTGAGCCATTTTTTAGTTGATGGTCTGGAACAATGGTATCTATTAATATTTACACAGGAGAACGATGTCATGAATTTTATGTATTAGGATATATTGGTGATTCCAAATCACTGTTTTTGGTCAAAAATCCATTGGAGTCTGGTGCACACATATATGACTCATGTACGGTGGTGTTGACCACTCATTGTGGGTGGTGGGATCCATAGATATTCCATCTTAGGGGATGTTGTTGGAAATAAATTATAATGGAGGTTCTCAATAGAGAAAGACTTTTGGAGGCTTTTGGAAGATGAGGTTGTAATATTCAGACAATAATTTTGTGTATGAGTCTTGTTCTTACCCATAACGGATGTGGGTAGAGATTATTGGAGGATGGTTATTACTATGTACATTAAATATGTTGAGCTAAAAATTATTATTTTTATTGTACAATGGATCTTTATATTACTTGAGAAGTTCATCTATTGATTCAATGAAGTTTTTTAGCATAGGACATAGGGAGTTTCTACTTATTGACTAGGCATGCTTCTATGATGCCAGATACATGTTTGATGAAACATGTTGTGTGAGATTGGCTTGAGGTGTTGGGTGACATTATTATATGTAGAACATAAGGATCACATGATATTTAATTTTTCAAAGGGATACTTGATCATTAATCAATGTTTCATCACCATAGAAAATATATTTTTATAAATGTATTGTATTCTATAAATTTATATGGGGGTGTCTTGTTCATAGATTATTAATGTTGGCCAAACTAGGTAAATGATTCCTTTTAGAGGTTGAGAAAATGTGAAGTGGGGTAATTATTAAACATGAGTTTGTTTCATATAATTTATATTCTCTATATAACTAAATAATAATGGATATAATATATGAACAAATTGGTGATGACCTACTGAGTTCATAATCATATCAAATAAAGGCCACTCAGGACATGAGTAAAATTTAAGGTTTTGAGATCATGTAAGGATTCATGATCAGGAGCATGAACTTCGGGGTTAACATTCTACATTCTTTATAGGATGGGTTATAGTATATTAGATTATACCTATTAATTGATATAGGGTTTCTTTGTATATTATTCTTTATTATTGTATTCACCAATATAGTCGACCGTGGGACAAAGTTCTAGTTTATTGTTTTGTATAATCATCAATGAAATATTTTATACATCTGAAAATAGTATTATGTTGGTTTTATTAAATATTAATACTATAGTTTATTTCTAATCCTCTTGATTCATTTTTTTCTTCTTCTTTTATGGTCCTTCTTAAACTGTGTTATATTTTTTTGTGACATTATTATTACCACCACTAGAGTGTATTGTCTTCTAAAAATATGCCCATCACACCATTGCAACTAGTCAAAAGCCTTTGGTGTATGGGGTGGTGTGCCTATAGTTCACTGTAAAACAGAGACATAGATATTTTTCAGTGGAAAATTTGTTTTGTATTCTAAAAAACATAAATGGTTTAGTTATTATTCTAGAAAATTGTGGTATTTGATGATCTTAATAAGTAAAATTCCAATCATTGAACATAAAACTAACGTATAATGATAGATGTCATTTGTTAAAAAAGGTTACCAATAATTATGAATAGGTGTGGTATGATAATTGGATTATGGATTCTCATTAGTTTGATGGGTATATAGAGATTTTAGATAATGTTTAAACATTGGTGTATCTAAGAGAAAATCAAATACAGATGATCATGAAACAAATTGCATAAAATGTGTTGATGTTTCATGGGTATCGTCTTGCTTTCTTCCACTTAATGGATTGTGGTGATTGAAAATTATGACGATTCCATATTAGAGGAGGGGCCTGTGGAGATATAGGATTTGAACAAAAAAATGATACATTAATATATAATTCTCATGGTTAGTGTCTTGTTGTAATATCATGGAATCGAGGAGAGTACCTTAGAATATGAGTTATATATGTGACCTCAATATCATGAGATTTTTGATATTTATCTATTCTCTAATTTTTATTATCATTTGACGTAGATGGATTTAAACATTGTAATGATATGGTTCTATAATTCCATTGATTATGATGTTTCATTGCAAGAATAATATTGAGAAGAATGTTAAGGTTGTTCAATAGTTATTTTATTTGTTTCTCTAAATGGGTTGGTTCATCTATAGTTTAAAAAACATCGTAAAGATTTTTTTTCCAAGGGTGGTTGTTCAGAATAGACACTTTTCACTCTCTCCGACTATGTTCGGTCTTAAATTATTTGGTATGGAAATTTTTTGATGTGTCTAATATATGGTCATATATCCTTCTTTCCATCACATTGTTTATAAGACCCATGGGTATTTGGGGAATAAAATAGTATGTTTAGATGTGATTGGTTACTTGAATATAAAGGTGAGATGATTTCATTACACAAAATGTAGTCCATGTTTTGATTATAATATTTACAAAATGTCTTAGAGTTTGGTTCATGTCCTGAATAAAATATGTCTCTTGTGTGATTATTATTCACATTGTGAATTCATGATGGGTATGTTATTCAGGGCATGAATGGAGTCAATTTCAAACACAATTAACCCATCCCAAATAACTCACATTATGAATATGAGATTCAAACTGAGAATTAACTAAAGTGCATGGAATATCTATGAAATGTTTTTTTGGTAGATGTTAAACCTTGGACATGAAAAAAATGAATGAATTATTCACATGGTGAATATTTACTATGCTGTGAACATGTAAAAACCTCGATATAAATTATTTTATTAAACCATTTGATTTTTCTCCATAACTCCAAGTAGTCCAAGGTGATATCAAATGGTGTTTCAGAACCCTTTTGACATTGATTACTCCCAAGAATATTGTGTTTAATCTATGATGATTAGAGGTGGGTTCTTCCTCTTTAATTTTTTATATGATTTTTCTTTATTATTCTATTCATTCATTAAATTATATGAAATTAGAACATAGTTTTTCTAATGGTTTTATTTAGATTTTTTTCTATGTGTTCATGGGGAAAAGTCATCAATGGGATATATTTTCCTTTAAGGATAGTTGATCGAAATCCTTGTTTTTTATATTTTATTATTCAGGGATTGTTTAATCCTTGATCTAGGGGATTATTTTATTCTACATTTTATTTTATTGAAAATATAAATGTAATTATGTTTTATCCTATTTGGCGATGGAGGAATTAACCATATTAAAGAAGAAATAGTATTAATGATTGAAATGATTTACGATTATATTGATCATACGGTTTTTCTATGATAATATTTATCCCTTTTATTTTATATATATTTTACTATCATTGTCTATGATTACTGTTGAATGTTTTTATTCAAGGATATATCATGTTAATTTCTGTGAAATTGTTAATATATGTAAATTCAATAATTTTTGGATGTCCAAATAATTAAAGTGGAATGTTATGGTAGCCATTAAATTTAATGATACCATAAGTATAAAATTATTCATAAGGTATATATAATTAATATTTAGTCATATGTAAATTGAAATAGATTATGATATTTATTTTTTAATGTTAATTTAATATATTAAAAATGTGTTACATTAAATGGGAATTTAACTTTCTCATTGTATTTGGATAATAGGACTTATTCTACAATGAAATTTTAAATAATTTATAGATAGTTGTAGTTGAATAATTTGGCCACCCAAGATTCTATATACTAAAAAATTTCTCATTTAAGATATTAATAAATAAAACCATCTTTTTGATGAAGATACTAATTGGTGGAACACAATGACCATTTGATATGTGATTAAGGATAAATTTTTTAAGGCCTAAATTTCATTGTTAACTCTCCTTATTATTTATTATTTTTTATATTTATCTAGATGTGATCCATGCAATATTATTCATGTGATACATTGATGTATTTTGGTCACCAATTTATGGGTGGAGCGACCATGGTATGTCATAGTAGCCAACTCTATAGATGGATAAATTCATGGTGATATGTGTGATGGAGTTGGGGATGGAACCATGATTGATGGAATAGTTTGAATTAAGGACCACCCTTGATTTTTCATAAATCTAGTATGCCTATTTTTTAATGTTATCATTTTGGTATGGATGGTTGGGTTGTTTATTGACTTCAATTCCTTTATCTACTACTTGATGTAGTCGGTTGTTCTTCATTGTGAATCTATTTTTGATTTTTTTGGATTATTACTAGAGTACCTAAAATTATGGAATCATAATATACATTAAATTTTACATTGCAATAAATTATTTAATTAAATTATTCTAATATTATTGTGTGGTTATAGGATACCTAGTTCTCAGTGGTTTCATTTTAGAGTATGAGAGGAAGTATTAGCAGTTATTCCAAATACTAGAATAATTACCACTGTGTGCTTTGGAGCTATATTATATCATATATGCTCATTTATTTCTCATGATACCCCAACCATTTTAGTATGAGGAATGAAAACCATATGAAACTATGATGGTCTTTCTATAAAAATTTTTTTGGAGAAGAAAAAATTGATGTCTAAACCCACAAGCCCGACCCTCTTATCATTGTAGTATTATGTGTTCATATTTATGGTGGCTATCATTTCTTATATATATGTGTAAATGGTATTAATGGATTCTGGTTATTTCAAACTCAAACATGTTTGAAAATACTATCCAACACACTTTATTTTTATGACTATATGGTATGTGATTGATTGATGTATATTACACAATTTATGGGATATGATTTGATTACATACGATATATGCTTTATAATAATGTATATATGGGATTTGGTGCTCTAAAAAAATAAATATATTATATTAATTTGTGGCATGGGATGATGATATGATGTGATGACCAAGATTTATAATATTACTCTTTATCAAGGATACATAATAATGAGTTCTATTTGAGTGATATGGAAATGGAAATGTGATATGTATGATGAGAAGAAACTCATTTTCGAAATCTTGTAATTGTACCATTTTATTTAATTTTTTATGATCACTTTTATGTGTTAAATGGAGATAGATATCCATGTTGAGGCTACGAATTAATTATACTTTTGGTTATGAGTTAGTTTCCTTTGTTGAACACTATGAATTATCATGCCTTTATTATCCTTTTCAAAATTCGATCAATAATGAATTATAATTATTAAACATGTTATACTCACTTAGTGTATATAAAATAATTTTTCATGTCAGTCAAAGAACATTGGTGATTGGGAATGATTTTACTAGATCATTATTGTTTGAGATATTTTTGAGTATACAGTATCTGATATGTTTATATTTTGATACATATAGTATCTTTTTAAACAGTAATTGTTCTATAAAAAATTATATGATTATACATTGGTTTTTATATTACTCTTACCATTATTATGAATTTTATTGGGGTTTTAATCTTTAATTCCTCAAATTCTTTTAGATGGAATTATCCCCCATTTATATATATGATATTCCAATAGTGCATGTTTCCCACTTATAGAACCCATTTATTAAATTAATAAAATATAACAACCAGTAAATTTTTTAATTTGAATAACAACATAAGTTAGATATCAGAAATGTTAAACATACATTTACATGTTCAAATTTATAATTTTAAATGAACTATATTACATAAAAATGTATTGTTTCTATGTTTGAGTCTTCATAAACATTCGTGTCATTCTTATAACATGATAATGGAAAAAATTTGACAATATTTGTAAAGTCATCATCTCTCAATATTTACACAAGAATCAATTTTTTCATAAAAATTCAAAAAAATAATAATTGTAACATAATTTTACAAAACATGTATTTTAAAAGGAAACCAAATTCAGTAAAATATAAATAAAAAATTGATAATGTTCTATTTCAATTGAAATAAAAAATATAAAGAAACCAAACATTACTAATTAAATTCCCTTTTATTCATTATTTTTTAAGACTTATTTATTATCATTTACCAATTAGTTTCAAAATAATTTTATTCAAATTTTATTTTTATTATTTGATATTATTTACCTTTTATTTGGATATAGTAGTACTAATATTATTTAAATTAGGTGTTTATCACATACTATTTAACAAGATTTTTCCCTAATGTGGTATGTATTGAAATACTGGGATGCTAATACTTTGATATAATTTCATTTTCAATTAATATATTTTTTATGGATATTTATCCCTATAATTTGTTATTATTATAAAAGGTCATGCATTTACAATATTTAATTTAAAAAATACATTGCAGATTGAAAAATATAAAAATTGTTTCTTATTAATAATATTTCTTCAACAAATAATACTAGTAAAATGATGGGATTCTCACAAACCATTAAATATAACCATGTCTCTTTTATTTTGAATGAAAAAAATATCCTAAGATCATTTAAAAAAGAATGTTCTAATATTAATATCAGAAACGTATTCTAAAAATATTGATTATATATTTCATATAATGTCACCATTATTAGATGTGATAAAATATTTTAGTTATTCAATATTCACATCATCAATTATACTATTTTTAAATATGTTGTTATATACATTATCCATATTTGGTTAACATAGAATACTTATATACCAATTACAATTATAAAATATTATAGTATTACAATTGGTTAAATGTTTTTTTAGTGTACATGTCATGTCATTATCAAATACAAATTGCTATAAAAAACAAATTATAGGTATTTTAATTGTAATAAATTACCATTTTCTATACACAATTTAAAATATATGGTTCTACGTCAGTAGAATTCAAAAAGAACATTAAAATATTTTGATTTTTTACCTGGACTCTATACTTTATGAAATTTTTTCATTTAGAACCGTCATCAAAATATTACGATTTAATCCAAGTATGTTTTCAATTATCCTAATGTATAGTGTTTCACCTTAATCAGTGAAAATAATATTTTTTCATTCTATTGGGAATATTCTCCTACTATCAATATATAGTGGTATATTCATTAATTATTGTCTATATAGATGTTTATATAGTTAATATAAATTTTCCCTTATGATATCACATAAGGATTCATATTATTCCATGTAATGTTTGATTGACAAAACGTATTCCCTAATAAAACAATTTACTTCCCCATTCGTGCATTTTTTATAATAAGGAATTATTTATTTACAATATCAAAAATGTATTCCATCATCAACATTTACATTTACTACTTCAAAATTATATTCTTATAAAAGTAATATAAATTATTGAATTAATTAATAGTTTTATTGATAAAAATAAATCATAGTATTAATTGTAAATTGTGATTAATCATTTTATTAAAACCATTAAACATTTGTTTTTATGTCTTATTGATCCTAGATACTACCCAACTATTAATCAATTAAATAATTAACTCTTATTTAAAATATTATACATATCATTTTGATTAAAGTTCAATAATTTTATTTTGAAAACGATTAAAATATTTAATATTATATTCCTTGAAAGAGGTATATAAATTCCACTTATACGTTATTATTTAAAAATAAATATCCCAAAAAAATAATTTTGGAAATAAATAAACTGTGAATTCTAAACAATTTATTATGATGGATATATATGAAATACCTTTATATGAATCCACTAAATATAGATTGTATCTATTTTCCAATTACCAATAATGGTGCATCATTAAATTTTAATTATAATCATTATTTATCTACTTTAAATAATTTTAACACATTATAGTTTAAATATGTTCATTAATAAAAAAAATTAAATTATTTTCATTATATAATTTGACCTCATGTTCCACTAATAGGTCGGATGAGTGTTTTTTTCACAACATATCTTATTAAATGTTAAATCTATAAATTTATTTTGATGTATATATAAATATTTTTTTCATCTGATTCTTACAACAACATATATCATTATTTCATATGAAATAAATCTTTTTTTCCAAGTTGAAATAAAATTCCTTGGCATCTAAACAAGAAAAATGAGATTATTGTTGTCATAAAAAATTTAAATTGAAACACTTTTCAACTATATTAGCATTCAATATTATTTAAAATTTACAATGAAATTATCCATTACATATTCTCCACTATGAGATACCCATAACCATTTTTTATACACCAAAATAAAAAAAAATTAATTCAACTCATAAAATGATTTAAAAATATTATATTATTCTTTAGGAATTTAGTAATTTTTTACATGGAAAATCAAATTCAAATTTTCCGATCCTATTTTATAATTAAACAATGTTATATTTTTCCTAAAAAATTCCATTGAAAAACAAAGATAACTCACCATAGATTTTGTACATTCTAATCTATTCGTGTTTGATAACTATCCAATATGACTTTATTTGAACCAAAATTGACAAAATCATTAAATATGTATGATAATATTAAATATTTTATTCAATAATAGTATATATATTAATGGTTAAAATAATGGGGTGACGAATGAATTTTTTTGAGCTTCTTCATAAAACATTATTAGTAAACATTCTTGAGTTGTACTATCTATACTCTCATGTGCATGTGAATATGTTTGGAAACAATATATCTATAAAATATAGTTTCATTATAATAATGAATTCATTCATTAAAATGTTATAGTAACCAATTTTTTAGGGTGAAATAAGATAATGGTTTTTTATAACCATATTAGATACATAATGTCCTATTTTAATTAATAAACATTGTTGAGAAATGTGTGACCTGTAAAAAATTAAATATTTTATTTTCTTCTATTTCAAATATAACTTATGTATATAAATTAAATGAAATTGAATCTAAAAAACACACGTGGGTCAAAATTCAATACCAATCATCATTTATCCTTATTATGTGATATAATTAAATTGATATTTTTTTATTTAATATATAATTTAAATCAATAAATATATTCATTATTGGAGTATATGTTTCGTAGCACATCAAGAAGTGTTATAGGGGTAGCAACATAAGAGTATTTTTATTTATCCAAATTTTCTATGAGACAATAATATAACATTAATAATATATAATAACATTTATAAAATCTATTGTTTATTTAATTTAGTTATATGTGATATTTTTAGATAAAAGTGAACCATGAGATGATATGGGGCCAATTACACTCAATAGTGGTGAGTTCAGCCATTTTATACTTATTTCATCCTACTAACCCATTGGTAAACCATTGTAGAGAATAATTTCGGTATCATTAGATCAACTCATTGGATTGTTCAGATGGGTTGGTACAAAACCATACAAAACATGAGAAGTTATTAACACATTTGGACACCATTTATCAAAATAAGAGTTTTATTATTTTTATTTTTAATTGTGATGACCCATTTACTTTCATCCATAATAATGTATGACACAACAATTTTTATTATCATTTCAATCGTATTTGGGTTTAACCATTTAAAATTTTCAAATCATTTCCATATGAAATTAATTTTTTTTTTGTTTTATATTTCATTCATATTGAATGAATTTATTAGAACAAAAAAACCTTATTTCAAATACAAGAGTTAATTTCCTTATGAAATAGTTTATATCAACTAATTTTACGTAAGCATAGTTATTATGTACATAGAAGGAATGTTTTTAATAATTTAAACTATCTATTTATCATAAAAATACATCTTTTTTATGAACACACATATATTCAAAATTAATTCCCCTCAATATGAAGGCCTCTGTATATCATCCAAACATGATCTATAACATCATTACAGTCACTATGAAGCCTATTATTAATATCATGGAGTATTTGTGTCAAATGTGGCATTTTAAAAATTGGGATAACAAAATACCAATTCTCAAAATTAATAATTGATATGTTGGTGTTATCGCTCCCATTTTATACCAAAAAAAAATTATTGGATTCATGGTATGGAGTTAGATTCATTCATAGTTATGATTATCCAAATTTGTGATAATAATTAATTTATATATACATCTTAAATATTAATTAAATTGTATATAGTTAATTTAAAAAAATATTAGATAAAATGAAACAAAATAAAAATAAATGACTATTTATATATTGTTAATTTTAATTTTAATTTCCTGAAGAAACTAAGAATATATAACATGTCACATAATTAAATAGAAAAACTAATATTGTAGATCATCCCCCTATAAAATGACTATTATAAAATGGCTTGTGAAGGTTATTCTAAATAAAATTTCATATATTCCAATATATTTACAGAAATATATACCCAATATAAGTTGAATTACTTAAATAAATATAGCATAATTAAATTTAAAAAAGGAATTTAATATTATTATTTTATTTATTAATTTTAATCATTTCTGCTCCAATATTAGCAGTCCAGTAAACATCGTAACCATATTATCATCAACTCCATTTCTTCTAATTTCGGGGATCATTAGGTTAAACTAAGTTAGACCCTCCACTACTATAAAAACGAGCATTATCAGTGCTCAAAATAGTCTTTAACAGTGCTAAAAAGCACTGTAAAGTGCATCATTGATATAGGAGGGGTCCCTATTACTAGTGCTCCGAAATACGCTGATAAAGGCCCCTTTTATCAGCACTTTTAAAAAGCGCTGACAAAACTGAAATTTTTTTATAAAAATTTAAAAAGAATTTTATAATGCAGGGAGAGGTTTTAATAGCACCAGACCCCCCACCCCATATCAGTTCTTGGTGAACCCCCCTCACACTCTCCCGAAATCACATCCCTTTTCTTCTACCCTAACTCGAACCTGTGACATCCCCCCTTTCGTGGGTGCACCTTTACCACTAAGCCATTTAATTTTTTTCTCAATTTAATGATATATCTATTTATTTATATATATATTGCTATATTTATTCGTATATTTATATAGATTCATATTAAAAAAAATATTTATTCATATATTTGTGTATATATATATATATATTCATTTGTATATTAATATATATATATTTATTTATAATTTATTATCAGTTTATTTATTTGTATATTAATATATACTCATAAGATAAGTTTTACATACATTTATGAAAAAATATTTTTTTTATGTGTGTTTATAAATAAATAAACAAATACATACATTCATATATACAACACACATAAACACACACAGACACACACACACACAGAAACATATATATTTACGAATGAATAAATAAATATATATGTGTATTTTAAATGCCATAGAATGTTAAAAAAACCACAACATATAATCTAGAATTCCATTTCAACCTCACAACTTTTAAAATCGAAGAAAATAAAACAATATTTGATATAATATGTGGTACAGGCCTAATAGAAATCTAGATAAGAAGTTATACCTGGTTGAATGTTAACAAATCGGGGTATCCCGACTAAAAAACTCAGTTTTAGAGGCCTTCTAGGCCTTTTATGCCATCCAAAATTGTAAATGAAGCTTTTCATCGGTCACCAGCCCATCAAGCTCATCATAGGCTTCGATTCGATATGTTGTAGAGCTCAAACAGACACTCGGATCAAAAGTTATGTCCATTCAATATTTGAGTTACATTTTCAACTTATTTTAGATCTTTTATTAACTTTTTTGAGTTTTTGTGCCTTTAAATTGTTATTAAATTATTTTTATTGAATAATAATTAGAAAATTATTAATTAATAATAATTTTATTTATATTTTAAATCCATTATCACTAATTTTCATATATATTAATGTTATTAGTATATTAATATGTTTCTAAAACATATTTAAAATATATATATTATATTTATATCAATATAAATATACTTATATAACAATAATTTATTATTTATGATTTTTTAAAACATAAAATTTATCACTAGTAGGAAAAGGAGTTGATAAATCCCCCCATTATCAGCGCTACTTAAAAAAGATCTGATAAAGGGCCCCTTTATCTGTGCTTTTTTTAGTATTGATAAAAGGGTAGCTCTTCCCTTGCCCGTTTTTGTAGTAGTTCTCCCATCAGTTATCAGAATTGATGTGACTCTCAATCATATAAAATTATTATTTTATTTTAATATATCGGTGAAATTAATGTGATAATGATATTTTATTTCAATGAAAACCATTCATATGAATATATATTGTGTTGCTCAATTTTAAAAAGGGATATCACTTAAAGAATGGTGAATATGTTATACCAAAATACATATAATATTTATTTTTTTCTTTTTATTACAATATTTTTTAATAATTAATCATATTTACATGCCCATGAATTTAATTATGTAATTACCATTGGAGTGAAATGGGGGTATATATATTCTTCTAAAATCTTGATACAAAAATTTTATGGTGATCATTCAACATGTCCTATAATATTAATGATTAAATTTATTGAAGCCATATTTCCAAAAATACAATCATTTAGTGTTCTATTAATGAAAAAAATTACATAATAAGTATCATAATTTAAATTTTAATATCAAATACAAATACAAATATATGTTCTAAAATATAAAAAATTGGGAACACTTTTAACACTTGTTGTTTCCTTTTGCTAGATCAATCCTCATAATCATCCTTAGATAGACGTTACCTATTAAATACATAATGATAAATAATCATATTTAATATATTCCACAAGAAAAAATAATTATAAATTATATTTTTCAATACATAATAATGTATCTAGGTCACATTAATTTTAAAATGTTATTATTATATAATCTGAAGGTTTTCATTTCAATTGGGAACTACTATAAAATTTTAATAAAAAAAATACTTTTGTAGTAATAAATAACATATATTGAAATTTGATTTTATATTTTTATAAGTAATATATAAATATATAACTCTTAACATGACATAGGAATCACAATTTTCATGTTTGGGTTGGCTCTGAGGAACCCACAATCACAACATCAACCCTAGAGGGGTCCTCAATGGGTGTTACCTAACTGAAAATCACAAATAAGATGGTTCATTGGAAAAATGGAAGGAGTCTCACCCATTCCCAATAATGTAAATTTATTAAATACCATGGATTTATCGTCAAAATTAGATTTATATTAATTATTGGATCAATGAGATAATAACATCACATATAAAATTTAATTATTTAATATTCATATAGAATTACCATGTTTCAGAATTATTTCTTCAATGTTAAGTCAGATGATATCATTATGTCATAACATCTTTTCATTAGATTATTAAATTGTATAATATCCCTAAAGGTATTCCACGTAAGAAAAACAAAACAAAAAATTCATTCATATAATTTATTCTGTTCTATAAGGTTTGAATTCAATTCTTATCCCATCAATATATGATCACCACTTGAATGGATTAATGGTGTAATGATTATTCTTATTCTCTAAAGATTCGATATAATTGAAGTGAAAAATCAATCACTTTTTTGAGAAAATAATTGAGGAAGAGCTCTATATGGACTGAGAGGACCTTCTATAGAAATAATTTGACATAAAATCAGTAAGGACTAGGAATGATGTAATTTGATTTATATATAGAATGGGTTATCCAATAAATTATTTCACAATGGACCATGATATTATCCTAGTCCTTGATAATCACCACGTCCATATAATAATAATATTATTATTATTTAAATTAAATGGGGATGACATGAGGATAAAAAATATCATTTTTTGAAATAGAAGATAATTCATTATCAAAATGAAATTTAAAATATCGTTTTTAGATTGAAAATCAATACATAACATCCATTTTCAAAGGTATTTACCAAACTCTTAATAATATATATATTTTAAAAAATAAATAACTATGAACTATTTTAATATAATTAAATAAATTTTATATTCACATAAATCAAATTAATATTTATTAAAAATATAACTATCATATATTATATCAAAGGACACATGATTAAATATTTGTGATCAAACAAAAATGAATATTTATTCATATTCATAAGTGAATAATATTTCTTCCAAAATTTTAAATGGCGTAGAATCTATATACTGACCTATATTAAAATAGTGTGTTACCTAATATTACACATTTTTAGTAGAATTTTACAAAATTAACCCATGTTCATAAATAAATATTACATAATATGGATAGATAAAAAATATTATTGACTAAATTGTTAATGATATTTCTCATTAGACTCACCCAATGTATCCTAAATCCCATGAAATAATATGTTATTATAATTTAAATGAATACTACAAAGTACAAGAATTGTGATATGGATTAATAATAATAACATGTCTACTGACCGTTAGAGACATAAAATGATAAGAATATTAAGTAAATCAGAAAATATATTAAATTTTTAATTCCAAATATATTCTCGTAATTTTCAATATGTAGATTACTAAGGTGAATCTTCTTGAGAAGTATCCCCAATTTCATAAAAGCCTTTGTTACCTGATATCATATATTAATTTTAAATCTTTATATAAGTGAATCCTACTAAAGACAAGTTATTTAAGAAAAATTTCTCAAAACTGAAAGGATTATGTCATAGTGGGGAACATAAATGAATTTTTTAGTATGAAACAAACCATTAATGAACTATTATATATTTTTAATATATTCAAACACAAGTCATCCAATATTATAATAAAAAAACATAATTCCATGAATAAAATATTATCTAATGTTTAAAGAAGTTGGTTTTAGGGATCAAACTCTAAAATTTATTTGTTTAAACTAGTGCCAAATTATATCATTAGATGTAGTAAGGCTCATGTAATAATTTTTATAGATATATTGAAATTATTCTATGAACATAATTCAACCTATGGTTTTCTACTACCTAAAATATTTTATCTATGAGAAAATACATTAGTTGATAAATTAAAATAATATATATCATTTTACTATATAATTTATAACATTAATGATAATTTCATTGATAAAAGTTATCATAATATGAATAAAATTATAAATATGGGTAAAACCATAAAATAAGGATCTAAACCTAAATATAATTTCCACTCAAGATGCAGCAAAAACTAATACATACCCGGTTTAATGTTAATATGACCCCATAATAATGATGAATAAATTTACACATCTATATAAGAAAATCAATATAGTGATTCTGGTTAAAACTAATCTAATGAAGGATTATTTTATATTCATTTAAACCATGAAATCTCATTCTAATAATTACTAATAACTCATCATATTATTTCATTCCAAGTAACAGTTAGATATTTATGAGATCAAACATATCAACTTCTCTCGTTCTTATTTTATATTTGCTTTTTTTATTTATTCATAATAATTATTAAACATATTTTAATATCATAATATTTGGAATATATTTAAAATGATCTCTTATGAATTTGAATTTTATTCATCATAAGAATACACCATCACATTGTAACCTATTTTGACAAATTTTTAAAATCATGTTTTCAGCAGCATGATGACTGCATAATTTAAATTTAATTATGAAAAAATAATATCTATGATATTAAATCATGTTATCTAGAATGTTGGTGGATATTTAAATGATTTTATATAGAAAATAACATTATTAATTAATGATCCCATTTTTTTGTTTAGTAGTTCTTTAATGTAAAAGGAATATAACATGATGTTAAATTATTGATTTCATAGAACTGAAGGTGATTCTTTTTTCCTTGAAATAATGAGAATTGGTCAAGGATTTGTAGGAGGTAATAATATTTTGGATTAAATTTGAGTTCTTGATAATGATTAAAGTTGAATTGGTGATGTTTTAAAGTCTTTTGAACATATTACTAAATTTCTGTTCTCAAACAGGATAACAAAAAATTGGACAATGAAATTATCCTCTATTTTTAGTATAATTTACTTATGAATATGGGATATGATTTAATTCATAAGAATTTATTTCATCGAATAATTTTCATGAATATGAACATTTAACTGAATATTGATCTATATTAAAGAAAATTAAACTCCATGTGTCAGCTATGAGACATTTTATATTTCTAGAATATATATATATATTTATTTTTTGAAGTGGAGGACTCATAGAAGATATAATATTTTTTATAAAATTTCATTCAATATATTTTAAAATTTTAATGTTAAAAATTGTGATGTGAATTAAATTTATGAATTTTCTTTTATGAATTTTCATCTTTAGTAAATAAATAAATCATTTTAACGAAGATCTTGAAATGTTTGAGGTGGATGGAGTAAAATTTATTTGGATTTCAATTATAAATATATAATTATACATTCTATAAAATGCAAAACTAGACTCTATATAGATGAAATGTAGAAGTGAAGGGAGCTAAAAATAGTAAATGAGTGTTTTTTAAAGGAAACACTATCATTATAGTTCTATGTAAAGGGAAAAATTTCATATCTATAATGATAAAATAAAAACAAGATTATAGAAAGGGTACTAATGTATTCATGGAAGGGATAATATATATTTTTTCAACTTATATAAATGTAATACATTTTATGAGTAAATATTAAAATCAATATCTAGTAATTGATTCAATGTAGTATAGATAAGTGATAAGGTAAATTTTGAAATTTTCGTACTAAATAAAAATATTTTAATACCTATATAGTGGAAATATATTCATATCAACTGATGGATAAGTTTAATTAGTACTATGTGTAAATAATAATATAAAATAAGAAACTATACAATCTTAATAATGATGTCCATAAATGGATATAAAAATATAATCTTAAATATTCACTACCTATTTGAATGTTACATATCATCAATATAAATAAATTCTTGAATCATTGTAAAGATAGTATCAATTTATAAGTATCTATGTGAAGGTAAATAGAAAAAAATAAGGTAAACAATATAAGGGAAAGAAATACGAATTTGTTGTTTGATTCTAGAATACATATATTTGGATGTCATATAAGACTTAACCTAATTATTATTTTTTCTTTCTCTGATATTAAACAACATGATTTGATTAGTTTAATCAGGAATCAAGAAAAATAATTGAGATAAATGATTTTTTCAATCGATTAGGGGACTGTAATTCAATGATCAATCACTTCAGACATGAAGGTTGTGATATCAAGAAATAGATTGTTTAAGGTGTGCACTTCATATTAGATAATGTGGCATATGATATGTAGTCATATACTATAAAATAAACATTATTAGTGAATTTTGGTAATATTGAATGTAGGATAAATTAAGAAGAATTTATTTAGGTGGGGGGAATGAAATGCTGATGAAATCCACATCAAAGTGTTGTTTTTAGTGTTATTAGAATCTATTAATAAGAAACATGATGAATCCTAAATTACATTATCAGAAACATAATTATTTTTATATGTATGGTATTTACATATATTGATTCACCTTAATTTATGGAATCATAACCATAACTATTGATATATTTAATGATATAGTTACAAAAAATAATTTCACAGATATTTTATTAGAGCAGAAGTAGCATATATAATGAAAAATATCATCATATATCATAAATATTGTGAAAAAAAATTATGATTCATTATCATAATTAATTTGACATCATGAATAAGTTGGTGACAAAAGATGAAGAGTTTATGGAGACTGTATGAATAGATGATAATAAAATTACTAATTAATCAAAAATATATAATAATATATAGACATAATGTATTTTATTTGAGGATATTCAGTGTGTATGTTTATTTAGATTTTCAATGATATTCAAAATTGAGATAATCATGTATAAAAATTAGTGGAATTTATAAAATTATTTTGGAAACATTATTTAATAATTTTTTATGAATAAATGTTATATGAACTTTTTAATAAATTTTGAGTCTTTATTATATGTTCTAATATATATTTTTAAAGTAAAAGTAAATAACAAAATACAACCAATACTGAAAATACTAAATAATTTTAATATTGATTTGAGCGATAAAACAAATTGTACATCACTTTTACAGTGATTATGAAAATGGAAAGATGGATAAAAGAATACAAAAGTGTTCAATTATTATTATTTTTAAGATGATATTTTATGAATTAACTCGTAAAAAATACTAATATAGATATATGAAGTAGATTATTGAATTATCTTCATTGCTACATGTGTGATATAACCTATATTTTTTGCGATTGGGGAATAATAAGGAATACTACATATTAAGGAAGATATTAGATGAAACATTCCAATGATATATAGTAATTAATTCCTTTTATAATCTAAATCAAGTTGATACATGTCAACTCTTATGAGTAGATAATTATTTGTTATTCTAGCACATTTATCATTACAAATAAATACATTTTCTTGATATTAATTCATCAATAAATAGGAGAATTTATTTCTGGAATAATATCCACACAACACCCATAATATTTTCATCCATTTTTGAGGTAAAAAAAATAAATGAGTATTATATTCTATGTTTATAATTGTAAACATCCATTCATACTAACCAATGTATAATAAGGTGATATAGTAATTTAGTTTTGAAAAATATATATGTGAGGATATAAAATATGGAAATTTTTAAATTAATTTGAATGATAAAACTACAAACCCACCACCCCTCCCCTTTTACTCAATGTTGGTAAGATCCTATCATGATCCTATCAATTTATATTATAACCATATTAAAAAATCTATTTGGATTATCTTATTTGAAGTTTCTTCAGATTTAATTTACTCATTTAAAATAGATATATGATTGAATTATTTATTGGAGCCCTTTAATTCATTTTTAATTAGTTGAAAAATTTTGTATCCACCAAAATAATGTTGGAAATAATGAAAAGGGAATTAATGATGTTCTGAAAAGAATTATATAAATTATAACATAATAATTGATATTTTCTATTTTAATGTAAACAATATCCTATTCATCCAAATTATTCTATTCATTATCTATAATATAAAAATATTATTGATAATAATAAATCTCACTTTCTCCACTTGGTTGGAAAATCATTTTCCCATGTCCAAATCATGTTAACATATATTATTCTTAGAATATTATGATTGGGTTGTTGAATCCACCATAATGGAGTAAGATTACATTATAATATTTGTTATTTTATATTCCCTATAATAATAATGTTCACATAAATTTTGTTACGTAAATTTTATTTTTAATGATACATGTTTCTTGGGTAAAGATTTACATTTAGTGAAAAATAAGATAAATCATATAATTATTTAATTATAAACATCTCATATACCAAACCCAAATAAACAGTATCTAATAACATTAGCCTTGTTAGAAATATACAAGAGAATATCATCCACCGTGAGGATAAAATAGAATGGATGGGTTTGACATTGTAAGTATGTATACAATTATATGTTAATATCACAAACAATGTTGGAGACACCAATGTAATTAATATATGGCATTATGAAAGATGATATACGTCTGATTATAAATGGATAAATTGAAAAAATATATTGAATAGTCCATATAAATCCTTTAAAATTGATCCATGATTAAAGAGATGTCATTATAGTTAAATATCTTGTCAGTGTAATATAATAATGAAGTAAAATTAAATAATACTATGTTGATGAAATGAGAAGTAATTTTGATGAATAATAAATATATGTATAATGATTAAAGAATCATGATTTTTAATTTCTAATATAATATAATTTAATTGATGAATGTGGAATGAGATCAATCCATAACATCATAATATAATGAAAGGAAAGAAGCAACCATACATACTATAAAGATTAAATCTTATATTGAAATGCCTATATAAGGCGGTAGAAATTTAAAAATCATACATATATCAATATGCACCTACCTTAAAATAATGGTATTATGAAAATTTGTATAATATATTTTCTAAAACACTTTTCATGAACATTATAGATAATTTTTTTGAATTTTTTCATATTTCAAAGAAGAAAGATTGTTAGAAAACCCACAACTACAACTATGGTTTTTGGAAGTATGTATATAATTAGAGTCACCATATTTTATTAAAAAATATGTTGAAATATATCATAAAATTATTAAACAGGAGAATATTGAAATTATTAACATATTGGTGAACATAAAAATGAAAGCAATATTTTTGGGTATTGTTGGTATTGCAATTTATTGGGAATTTGGAATTAGATATTTTGAATAATGTTTCAATTATGGGAAAAAATGGAGAGCCTAACTTAGTTGGAATGAATAATAATAAATGATAATATTTATATGAATGATAATGATATGTAAACATAATAAGTTAAAACTATTTGATACCATTGTGCGGTTTTTATAGTTAGTGGTCATAGTAAATCAGCATGAAAGCATAAATTATTAATTCATTCAACTAAAAATCTAAAATAGATACCATAGAAGTTAAGAATTATAGATAATCCTATATTGGTAATGGATCATAGGAGGAATGTGGAAAATTTCTTTCCTATGATGTTTATAAATATGGTTGGTGAGTAATTTTTTAGGGGAAAATATGTCCTCTCAATGAAATCTTATCCTGATTCAGTCTAGGATGGCATCCATCCAAACACACTTTTCAGATTGTGTCATTAGTCAAGATACATGTTTCATAGTGTCAAACTAGTGATTTTACCAATAGGGATGTTTATGGTTCTCTTGTGATGTGGTGCTAAAAATTTTTATATAGTGGAACTTGTGGTCAATTTAATTATAATAAATATTTCTGTTGGAAAATTTATCCTTAAAATGTTTTCACATAAAATATTTATAAATTATTTCTAAAAACATGCTTTATAATTTCTCATAGAATAAAATGTCATGGAATTTATTTAGTGTGGAATCCTGTTACAAATTGGATCACACCCTACAAACACACTGTATTTTATGTGGACATTGTAATGTATGAAACGGTTAAATGAAAGATGATAAAAGGTGGTGATGGTGGATCTGGTTACTAGTGTTCCTATTTTTTAGGTGTTTGTGGAAGTTTCATGAGAGGATATAACTTTTGTTAGATAAATGTTTTGTTTTTTAGTTGGATCATCTGCCTATTTTTGATATATTGATTTTGGGTTGATGTTTTAAAATGTTTAACTTGAAATATTTGAATCTATTTTTTTAGGGTTATTGATTACTATATTCATTCATAGTCTTGATGATTATTTATCGTCATTTATAAAGATTGAAATTATTATAAAAATTGAAATTATAAATCATAGGCACTAGTTTACAGTCTGTACAGATTGGAAAACAACTTTGATTCATAACACGATTCGGGTTAGGTGTTTGGATGGATTGTATCCCAGACTAATTAATGAAAATACATGGATATCCTGGTTGGATATTTCTATATAGTTTTGATAACCATGAAAAACATTGTATGGTTTCCATTGTATAAAAATAAAATGGATACACATTCTCTTATGGGATGGTGCAAAATTTCCCTGAACTGTGTGCCAATCATTCAACACAAACTATCATTAAAAAGGCATAATTTTCCTTTAAACAAATACAAGGAATTAAACCACACACAGGTGAATAAAAATAAATCATGAAGAACCTCAAAATAACATCACATAATTTATAATTATCCCAACCATGAAAACATTCCTTCCTCTGAAATTCATCCAATATTCTGATCAGAGGAAAAAAAGTTACTACTCCTCAACCAAATAAATATTCTCCCATGTGTCATACTCATCATTCCTTACATACCAATGATATATGACAAATGTTATGTACATTCTGTAAAGCATATTCTCCATGGAATCAATTACCCGTAATGTTCATTCAAGCATTGAAAAATATGGTTTCAAATCCAAATCTTCTAAATTCAACAAGTGATATTTATCTAGATTATACTTATTTAATATATTGTTATTGAAAATTTTGTGAATTGATATTAAAAAATATGGGAAATATAATTGGAATTCTATCTTACTAACTATCTTGATAATATCTAATGGCATGATATTATTTTATGATAGAGGCCCTTTCTTAGAAAGATGAAATTTTCCTAAATGATTGTACACATTCAAAAACACTTGATCCACTACATAAATTTCTAAATATCATAAAATATAATTTGAATAAAAATTACGGTACACATGTGCAATAAACAACCACTTTATAACCTACTAATCATGATTTGATGTGTCCTACACAATTCTCAGTCCCATTAATAATGTTTCACCAACCTCTTCTTAACACAAATGTGATAAAAATGGTTGACCATAATGTGCATCCAAGGTATCCATTAGTACTTAATATTGGTAAATTTTATTATATTATAACTGTACCAACACCAAGTTTCTATCCCATCAGTCTCTGAAATCCAACCCACAAGCTTGTATCTTGTATTCTATGATCTGATTCAACCATTAAATCTAACCATCTATTTTAGGATAGTATTCCATAGTCAACATGATTTGGATCGCATTTCATTCTATATTTTGTAGCAAAACCAATAGGTAAACTGAATTTCCTACCTTTAATGATAGGTGATATCAAAACAATGAAGCCTCAAAATCTCCTTAACATAAAAACATCCAATTCATCCACATTGGAAGAATCCATGACTGGAATAAAATGATATGATTTAGTTTGAAATTTTATCACAACTCAAATAATGATCCTCCCTCCGGATTTATGAGGTATGTGATTACTAAAATCCTTGGAAACAAGATCCCACATCCCAATAGGGATTGGTAATGGATGATGAAAATATGGGGGTAATTTGTTCTCTTCATTATCGTTATAACACATAAAACATCTAGATTATAGGAAAAATATGTCCCATCTCATTGTTGGCCACATGAAGTAATAAATCACATCATAAAACAATTTCGTGATCTAGGGATTAAAAGCCCACTAAGAATGGTGGATATCCTATATTAACACATTCTATAAAAACAATAACCCTAAAAAGTAACCCTTTTAATAGTGAAGTCCCTCAGTAGATAATGACCAATCACAGGGAACCATCCCACAATTTAGAAACTATAAAGAAAACATACAAAATATATAACTCGGATACTCTAGATGAATCAACTCTAAGAGTTAGGGTGTCATTTGGACATTGAATAAGAACATTTCTCCACTGTACTCCCAAGATTCTATATGAATCTTGGAAAAAGAGAAATCAAGGTAGATTCACTAATAGTCTCTTTCAAATTATGGGTAGACACATTAATTTTCAAGGCATAAACAACCACATTACCTTTTTCTTTGGTGTATATGATATCAAAATCAAACCCCTAAAGGTACTCCACCGAATGATGATGCCTTAGATTCACATCTTTAAGGGAGAATATATATTCCATGTCGTTACAATTAGAATACGTCAAAATTTTCTCTAAATTAGATATGAACTCCATGAATTTAAGGAAATCATCATTTCAAAAAATTCGAGGTCATGGTTTGGGAAATTATTTTAATATGGTCATACTTAGAGAGAATCATATGCCACCCCATGCTCATCTTGCATCATGAAACAACCAAGACCCATACCGAAGGCATCACAATAGAATATATTTTCTTTTCCTTATTAAATAAATATTAATACATGGGATATGTTGAACACATTCTTATTCTCCTAAAATGATTGTTGACACTATTGGATCTACTTGAACATTACCCATTTCTGGGTAGGCACAATAATGGGAAAATAAAGAAGGGATGAATTTCTAAAGGATCACATGTAATACCCTATCATGGCCAAAAATATTTCTATTTAAAAAGGATATTATTATTCTCACATTACATAAAAAAAATTCAGTTCCATAAAAAATACTCATTTTGAGATCACATGACCCCGAAAATTAATCTCCCATATCCAAAAGGTTCACTTGTTATTAATATTATAATGGTGGTGATCATGAACAGTTCCAAAAAAATACTAAAGGGAACACAATTCTCTTCTTTATTCGATTAACATAACAATATATCCTTCAAGTATACCATAGTTAAGGAATTAATATACAGTTAGAAAACGAAGTTCAATATCTCCATAAAGATCGATAGAGCATTTGTCAACCTAAAAGGAATTACTGTAATGACCAAAACTTTTTTCAATAAAATTATTTCCCTAATATAATTTTTTAACGTTATATAAAACACAAATTAGAATAAAGTGACCAATCTAAAAAATATTCTTTTAAATAAATAATGCAATATATTATATTCATATAAATTAAATAACGAATACCAATGGAATCGTAACATGACCTTTGGAATAGCTAAATGACCATTAGGAATAGCAATCTTGCCAATAGAATTAAAACTACACTTATTATATTATAAATGCATTATAGGAATCATATTAATGAAACTATGATATTATAATATCATATCATAGGTAAATGATTTTTTTTAACAATGATTAATTAAGTGTTGGTATATTTGTGTAAAATAAATGTTTATATAAAATTTTATATTTTAAAAAGGATTTAAAAGAATATTAAATTTAATAAAATATATTAAAATATATATATTTATTATCCTATGATTTTGAGATATATTTATGAGGCATTAATTAATAATTCTATGTGTTTTAAAATTAGTGATAATATTAAAATTATTATCTTTCGAATAAATGATGATTTTATTAAAAAATAATATTTATATTATTTAGATTATCCTTTTAGAAAAATAGAGTCCATTTTTTTATTCATGATCTATAAAATGGTACAAGTTATTTTTTTATATTCATATAAATTAGTGTAAATTTTTATGAATAGTGAAATATGATAATTTAGGATATCAACTAAATAAATGAATTTTTTAATCATGGATGATGTTTGGAAGATTTAACTCCCTAATGTAAATATATCCTTTATTATTTAATATATTCAATTATATAGTTCAACACTATTGAAATTGTTGAGATAAAATAATAAAATAATGAATATAATAATAAAAAACACCCCTCTCCTCCCTTATAAATACCACCCACAACACCTCTTCTCCTCACACCTCCAAAGCCATAATGGTTTCCACAATTCTCCCAACATCTATTAAAAAAAATCTCCCACATTTCCATTATCTTCATGTCTCAAAAAAAATACAAACCACATGTGCCTTATAGAGGTTCTCATGGAGAATTATTCCAAATGGTAAAATATCATTTCTTTCTACTTTAATTTCATTTATTTTTTTTATTTAACAATCCTATCATTATATCCTTGATCAAAACATGAATGATAGTTCTGTTATCTTATATATACTATTTTTTATATATTAATGTAATATCTATCCTAAAACCCATTTTCCACTTCCTTCTATTCTAAAAATGAAAAATCATCAGTGATGTGTTAATTTACCTCCATCTTGGATGAGTCATTTTCATATTCAAATACGGCCTTCTTGTAAGGTATTAAACTATTTTTATGGAAAAATAATATTATATTACTCATTTTATAAGTTATAAAATTTTAGATAAATAATATATAAACACGACATTAAATAAAATGATATAATTTAATGATGATGGTAGAAACCACCAAATTAAATTATATTATATTCAATCACGTTGAATCTAATGAATCATAATTATTATATATAACCAAATATTAGACCATTTAATATAGTATAATATCACTGATGACATATAATTTCCATTGTATATATCTTTTATAATTACACATTATCATGAATATTTGTATACAGGTGAGCTGGTCAAAAAAATCCCGAACATGAACACTCATAGAATGATAAAATTGAACTATATAACACTTCAAAATGTATTTAAATGAACTTAATATAATTTATAATAAATTTGTTATATTTATAAAAGGATATTTATTTAGTAATTAATTAATTTGATTTTATTGTTCAATATATTAAAGTGAATAAATAATTTGAACATGAGATAAGGGGGTTCTTGAACCTAATTTCATTCTCTGGGATATTTTATCTTCCACTGTATAAATGATAATAATTTTTTTAATGTACTTTATAATTTCCTTATTGGATATAAATGTTCCCACTATTTCAAAAAAATTAATTAAAAATAATTTTTTTTCTAATTGAATTCAATTTCCAAAACTTCATATTTATTATTTAAATACTTGTAGTACACTCAATAATAATGATTTCATATTACCAAGAATTATTTAAATTATTCATTTTGGAATAAAATGTACCAACCTAAACACTTCCTGGTATTTTTCTCTAAAATACATTCTTGTTATAGCCTATATTTCATGAATCAATGAGCCTCTATGGATCAAAACATGGTTACATAAAAGAGATATCCATAACCTAGCCATGGAACTTAAATTTTCTAGCAATGTGATTCGAATTTTAAAAATATTACATACACGATTGTGTTCAGGATGAAATTTAGAGTTTGATAGAATTAACTTAATTTTTAGTGAATAATCATATATCATTACGAATAGTAACCTAACCTTATCAATTGCGACTTACCAATAAGAATTGTAATTTGACTCTTATTAATGGTATTCATACCCAAGAATTTATAAATAATCTTAGGCACCTTTAAAAAAAAGATGAATATTTTAAGTGTTTATATTTTTGGGATAAATAATGAATTTAATTAAATTATTAATTAATCATTTATAGAAAAATATTTTTTAAAAATGTACTAAGTTTTTGGATTCTACAAATTGACAAATGGTTAGGGTGAATTTTTGGGATTTTTCTGAAATACATGAATTTTTGGTGAATAGTGAAATACATTAATTTACCGTATAAATGCATTATAATTTAAATTAACTACTACTAGCATCATTAGTTGTGTAAGAACCCAAATCTCAAACTGACATGAATAAATTACTATTCATATTCATGGAAGGCTCATTATTCCATATCTTGTGGAGAAATGATAAATTAATGTTTATAATATAGAGAAATCCCCTCTCCCCTCCACTATATAAATCACAACTCACCGCTTCTTCCTCCCACACAACTCGAGCATCAAGCCATGAAAACAATTCTGCCAAATACTCTTTCCAAGCCCTCTCCCCACGTCCAAGACCCGATGTTCAAACAAAAAGACCAAAAAATTCTTTAAGGTGATTCTCATGGAGGAGTACTCTAGATGTGAACCTTTCTTCTCTTTTCATTCAATTTTATTTACAACGATACATTCTTTTGTCCTCCCTTCTCACCTCCCCTCATAAAAATTCCATGATAATTAAATTACCATAAATTTACTGTAGTTTTATTTTACTAATTGAATATTTCATCATAATATCTCTTTTTTCCACTCCTTTTATTCAATAAATGAAAACACCGTCTGAAATGTGTTATTTTATCACACTTAAGAATGACAAGTTTTCAATTTGCATTAATATCTTCAATAAAGTAAATGAAACCTTTTAAATGTTTAAAAAAGGAAATAATATATGTATTTTATTCTGATTAATGTTTTTCAATCCTTACACATTCACAATATGGAGTAATAATACTAAACATGTTTATTGTGCACAAAACCGCCAAGCCAAATCCAAGCCTTTATTTTTAACTCATCGAATTATTATTCCTCATTGTATATAACTAGAATTGTAATAAGATTACTTATATATCGTTAATGTCACAAATAATTTATATTAATAATTCTTGATGTTTAAATTTTTCTTCAAAGAAACATCCATTAATGAATACAAGTAAACGGATCCTAAATACCCAAGAAGAAAATGATACCAAAACAATAAAATTGAATTTCTTAAACAATAAAAAAGGTCATTAATTTACCTCATAAGGACATAATATATCATTTAAATGTTTATGAGGATACGAAATTATTAATTAAAAAATCTAAATATGATTATTCAAGTCGTCAAGAATAATCAAGAACACCTTCAAGCTTAAGGTAAGAGATCCTCTCTCCCACTTTGATTCAAGAATCTTCCCTATGTTGTGCTATTATATTTTTAATACCTAATGATGGGTTATGATTTCATACATCCCCCAAAATTACATTATTATATAGAAATAATGTGATACTCCTTTATCTATCCATAATCCCTCTCAAGGACACTCGTTACCATGCTGAAATGTTTGTAAGGGGTTTTCTCATATCACTTTCAATTCTATGAGATTTCAATTGTTTGACTCTTATTTATTATATGTGAAATATTTGTACTGAAATTTTATATATATGATCATTATTATCTTTATATTCATGGTATTCTATGATTCATTTGGTTGTTATTAACTTTTGGTCATACGACTCAATTGATTACAATGTGGTAACGAGAATTGCCTCAATTTTCACTTCATTATGACTTGCATAGTACTGTGCACCTACACATTATTATTTTGTGTACCTAATGGAAATTTTAGATCACTTTTAAATTGAAATTATATTCCATTTAAATATCCATATTCTCATATCATTGATATGGTTATTGTCTAAGTCGTATACAATTTTACTTAGGGTATTTATTTTGTATGTTGTTTTGTTTGGGAAAATATTGATGAATCTATATCGTCTATTTTATAAAGATAATGAAAGTTCATGTTTCTATTATGGTGAATCTATGTATAAAGAATTATTTGGATGTATAGGAGGGTAGGGCCTGCTGCAACTCCTCGATACATTGGTAGGTCCATTATAAAAAATCATTTGGTGACAAACCATTCGAGTTTTGTTTCCAAAAATCCGATGGGTTTCTACCCATAAAAATAAACTATTTTTATAGTATTATGGTATCATGTGGAAGATACATAACATCCAATTATTTATCAGTCTATTTATTCATTATCATTTATTACTATCCATGATTTTTTCACCTGGACAAAATCTATGGATTCAGTTTCATTCTAAGTTAATTAATGGTGCGTTTTTTTCATTTATTCACCCTGCCATATTGATTATGTCATATAGTTTATAATTAATTTATTATTGATTCATGATTCAACCATTTTTAACCCTTTTTGAGTATTATAGATGAACCCTTTCATGGTTTACTTTCAATAGGTGATGAAGAGGAGATCATTTATTGAGTTCTTATAGATACAATATTTATATGTTGTTATATATCGTATTTTGTAACATTTTACAATATAATTTGTGTTACATATATGTATCTAGTTTATTCAAGACTACTAAATGGATCATTACTTCAATATTTTTATTCCTTATAATCATGCAAATGTATATAGTAATGCACCTGCTCCGGTCTATAGCGGTTGGGGAGTTGTCATTGGTATGAGAAGAAGTTTAGTAGAAAACATGGAGACTAGATTAGAAAATAAAGATCAGGGAATGAATCCCTAATGTAGTATTTGAGGACAAACATACAAGAATGTCCCGATATTTTGGTAAGTAAAAGATTATGTGAATCTTTAGCCCAATACATCCTTGTCTAGATACGACCAGGTAGAGGTGGATATTGGACAGATGTTCCAAGGAGTGAAAGTTCCGAAAAAGAGTTTTGGGCTTGAAGAGGGGAATAAAGGTACCTAAAAATGGGTCTTGCTGCACTATTCGTTATGACACTCACAGGGGATATACTTAGGATAATTCAAATTTTCTTTACACTCCATTATGAGGGATTCAAATCTAAAATATTTCTCAATGAAACCAATTTTTTGATTATGGGATTAGCCAAGCGTAAGATCTCAATTTAATCTACGTATTCTGTTACGTTAAGATTATACATTATGATTCATACCCAAATCTAGTGTGTGTAATTATTTAGAAATAGCGTCTAATGGAAGAAGTGGAATCAATACTTCTGGGAAATTTAGGGATCTCCCCACTGATCAAGTCAACATGGTTAATGTTCGAGCATATCAGATCATGACCATATTGGTAAAAAATACTCTGGTTGTAACAAATAACCATTCCACACCTATGTTGGCTCGTTTCATGCAGAAGGATCCCCCATCAATCAGAGGGACTACTAATCCAGTGGTTGCTGAGTAATGGATCAAGTCCCTTGAAAAGATATTCATGGAATTAAGATGCAATGAAAATGAAATGGCAGTATTGGCAGTATATTGTCTCAAGGGCGATGCAGATCAATTGTGGTACTTGATTCAGAAAACCACGGAGGAAGAATAAATAGAGGATATGCAATGGAGGACTTTTATGGAAATATTATTCTAAAAATATTTCCCTCATGAGAAACTAACCAAATTAAATAAGAAATTACATGGAATAATGAAAAGGAAATAAGACTATGTTGCAGAGTATGAGGCTATCTTCACAAGGCTATCCAGGTATGTAGTTGATTACGTATGTGACTCGGTAAGGATGATTGATCTTTTCTTTGACGGACTTAGGACATTTATTTTGAAGGGAACTGGCTTCTCAAAATAAGTTTATCATATGATGAAATTGTATTATTTGACATCAAAACAGAGAAGGAAATTTCTAGATCAAATATGTTCAGGAGAAACCATGATAAAAAATTATTACTCTGATAACCAAGGGAATGGTTAAGTTCCTAATAAGAACAAGGGAATATAGAAATTCCCATTATGCGAGAAATGTGGAAAGAATCATCTCGGGAAATACTTGAAAGGCATGAGAGTCTTCTATAAGCATGGATAAAAGGTTTTTTTTTCTCAGGAATTAAATGGGAAGAAAAAGTTTGATGATGTTCAGTGCTATAATTGTAGAGAGATATTACACTATACAAATGGGTTTCATATGAACCAAGTAAACATGCCTAAGAAAATCCAAGAGGGCAAGGGAGAGCTTATTCGATTACAACCACGAAAATTGAAGTTCCTAATAATGTGGTGATAGGTACTTTAATTATTTCATCAAACTTTGCGAATATATTATCTGGTTTTGAATAATCTCATTCCTTTATTTAATCCTAGTCTTCCATGAAAATTAGATATATCCAATTTATTTTAATAAAGGATTTATCAATCAAAACTACTAGGGGGAGGATAATTGCAACAAAGGAATGTCTACTTTCCCCCCTCGTGACACATAAATGTGTTTTAGTTTCTAACCTTATCGTCATATAAATGAATGAATTTGATATAATTCTCTGTATGAAATGGTTGTCAATTTTTGATGTGATGATTTATTTCAAGAAGAATGATGTTACTTGTTTTGAAATTGGTGTATAATCTCTTATCTTTAGAGAAGATACCTCTCTGTATAATTCTTATCTAGACCCTCCCAAGTAGCTCTTTTAAATTCAATTCCTAGAGAGGAAGAGAACCCAATATTTATGGGTGAGGAACGAAATCATCAAATTGAATATTTTCACATAGTGCAAGAATACATTGATGTATTTAGATAGGATTTACATAGACATCACCCAGAGCGGTAATTTGTTTTCTCTATTGATTTAATTCCTTTTGAAAAACCTATATCAAATACCCCATATATAATGGATACTGTGGAGTTAGTGGAGCTAAAGAAAATGTTAGAGGAGTTGAGTGACAAAGGATTTATTCGACCTATTGTTTCTCCATGGGGAGCCTCAGTCTTGTTTTTCATGAATAAAGATGGATCCATGAGGCTATGCATTGATTACATGGAAATCAATGCTATTACGATAGAGAATAAGTATCATCTACATAAGATTTTTGACTTATATGATCAACTTCATGGATCTCAATACTTTTCAATGATCGACCTTCAATCTGGATATCATCAGCTATGTGTAAGGAATAAATATATTTCTAAGACATCATTTCGATCTAGGTGTGGGTGTTACAATTTTACTTTAATGCCTTATGGACTAGGAAATCCACCCTCTATTTTCATAGATTTAATGAATAGAGTTTTAAATGAATATCCTGATAAATTTTTTGTTTTATTAATTGATGATATCCTGGTATACTCAAAAAGCTAAAAATACCATGAGAATCACTTGCGTATTATTCTGAAAAGTCTGTGAAGAAATAAATTATATGGGTAGTTTCGCAAGTGAGAATTGTGGATTCAATCAGTTTCTCTATTAGGTCATATTTTCTCTATTGATGGAATCCTAGTTTATCATGAAAATACAAATGAAATCCATGAATGTACCACACCAACAAACATAACCAAGGTATGTTGTTTTATAGGATTAGCAAGTCACTATTGGCATTTCATTCAAAATTTTTCCAGACTGGCTATCCCGCTAACCATGATCACACTTAAAGGAGTTACGTTTGTGTGGACAAAGTAATGTATATAATGATTCAACGAATTGAAAATAAGACTTTTCAAGGCTCCAATTTTGACTCTTCTATCTGGAAATGAGGGATATGTGATATACATCGATGCATGAAATAATGGATTGGGTTACATCCTAATAAAATATATGAGATTTATACGGACCACAAGAGTTTGAAATACATTTTCACACAAAAAGAACTCAACCTGAGGCAAATTATATGGCTATAGTTACTCAGTGATTATGTTTTTTCAATACACTACCTTCTTAGGAAAGGCGAATAAGGTTACAGATTTATTAATCAAGAAGGATCAAGGAATTATTCATCAAATGAGGGTTGAGAGAGGTCCTATATTTATTGATATACTAAATATGGATATGGGAATAATTTAATGAAGGGGAATCATATTTTCTCTTCAAATGATAGCTAAACCATATTTATTAGAAAAGATAAAATGATCTCAATCTGATTATCAGAATGTGCCCAAGAAAATTAATGCAATAAAGGATAGAAGATTGGATGATATCCTGAATGGGGAAGGTGTTATGAAATTTTGGATGAGGTTATGCATTCCATCAGAACCTGAGCTAACAAGGGAACTATTGGATGATGCTCATAGATCACATTTCTCTATGTACCCAGGTAGCACCAATATGTATAGTGATATGAGGGAGTATTTTTGGTGGGATAAAATGAAGCGGGAAATTTCTGACTACGTGTCAAGGAGTCTAGTTTGTCAATAAGTGAAGGGATAGAGACAACTTCCCAAAGTAGTTTTTCAACCTCTACCTATTCCTATGTGGAAGTGGGATAACATTTCGATGGATTTTTTCATCAGAATACCAAGGACACCTAGAAGGAATGATGAAATATGGGTAATTATTGATCATCTCACAAAATTAGCACATTTCCTTCTAATAAGAGAGGATTTACCACTTGAAGACCTGGAAAGACTTTATATTAATGAATTTTTTGGACTTCATGGTGAACCCCTATTGATTGTGTCCAATCAATATCCCTTATATACATCAAAATTATATAAAATAATCAATAAGGATTTGAATACTTATATAAGGACATGGCCTTAAACATTATATAATCTTTAGTTATGTCAAGAATTCAAATTGAGGATCTTTTCAGGATTACAGTTTTGGAGAATTAGGACTTAACTATTACATAACAAATTGAATATTACATGAAGACCCTAATACCCAGTATCCATTTTTCATAAAATAAAAACTCTTGAAAAAAAGATACATGTCTAGTTCTATGTTTTAGACAACATGACTTTTCACTGATCTCATGCTTGACCTTACACCTCTTTATGTACTGTGAAAAGAATTTCAAAACATGGAATGAGCATAAAAATACCAGTAAGGGTTATAAAATAATGAAAAGAATCATAATCCCATAAATAAATAAAAATCAATGAAATCATAATTTTCAATCCTAACATACCACATGAAATCATATGATTTATGAATAACATACATAAATCATAAATCATAAAGGTAAATTATGGAATTAATAACATACATACAATGTAGATATCACAACTATATAGAGAGTCACATTTGGAACACTCATCATATTATATTCACTAAATCTATTAGGAGAAACATTAACATTTACCTACATCACATTACCCAATGCATTGGAGATCTATCTTGGGCTCACCCGCACTAGGTTTATCACATAACCAACTGTATACATAAACTGTGCCCAATAACCATAACATATTCATTACACATAACACAATCATAAAATAAAGATAAGATTTCCACATTATATTCACAATATATGAAATTGGGATATTGACATAAAAAATTCTTTATCAAACCATTATCAAAACCATTTAAAACAATTAATAAAGATATTTTGAAATCAATGTGTCCCATACCACTATGAATCTTTAAAAGGAATTAAAATTTTAATCCATTAATATCCAAATAAAAAAAATCCATATAATCCTTTTTAAAACATTGATATTAATGAGAAATATTTAGAAGAATAGATCATTAAAACATTTAAAATGATATTTTTGTTTATGATTTTCTAATAAAATGGGAAATGCATGAATACAAATAATTGAGGAATAAAATTTAAACAGAACATTATGTGAATAAATGGATTAATGATATAATATACCAAAGGATATTATATACACCACGTAATAGTGAATTGGATCATAACAACAATGAAGTTTCAATTGAATGTAAATTGAGACTAAATCCCTTATTAAAATTTTATCCATAGATTAAGAATAAATAAATTACATAATAATGTGTGAAAAATAATAATACACTCAATATAAGTGGATATTAAGTGTGAAAAAATAAGAATTTATTCACACATACTCATATCAAGACATAATCAATAAGTATAAGTTTATCTGAAGGAATTGAAATTGGGTTAATAAGTTCCCTTTTAGAAATTTGACAGCCTAACGACGTCCCTTTAAAAATCAAAAAATTTGTTGATGAGAGAGATAGGGGAATAACAAGACATGGACATAAAATTTAAATCAATAACTGTATATAAAAACATATTCCAACACAATAATATGTAAATTAAAAGACATAATTAAAAATATGTCTTTTAAAAAGATAATGGTGAATGGTTTCCTTACTGATTTGGTAACATACGAAACAGACACCCCACAAAGGAAGGATAATACAATGAAGATTTAAATAATCATAAATTAAAGTATATTACACAAGGAAAACAATCATGGTTAGTATATATACCACAAAAAATAAAATAGTGTTAAATATAGCATTAATCTCATAAGAATAAAAAGTGAGATTAAATCCCCTTACCACGTAGTAATCAATCGAGTCGTATGACCAAAAGTTAATAACCACAAAATGAATCACATAATAACAGGGATATAATGAAAATAATTAAAATATATATCAAATGACTATACACAATACACAACATTCAATAAATAATTGGAAAACAAAAGAAATCTCATGAAATTAAGAGTGATATAAGAGATCCCCTTACCTCATGTCTGATTTGACTCGTATATTCCATGTTCTACCGGAATAAAAAACATAATTTAATTTTTACTTCCATAAATTTTTTTAATTTTTATAATTCCTTTTATATCACTTTTTGTCTTTATATAACAATTAGTAAATTATTTGAGTTCATATGATAAATTTGGTCGACGTTCAGAACATTAGTCCAAAATGAATTTGTTATAATTAAAAATTGTCTATGTTGTCAAAATTCCATTATATCCAGAATGATATTCATTATTTATATATCATATATATCATATATATCCTGTTTTTTTGTATTGATAATAATCCATATCATTTGGAGTTATAAATTAAACACACCATTCATGGGGAAGGTATGCGGTACGTACGCATGAACGCTATTTTCATTTTCATTTTATATTAAAAGGGAAGAAAACATAATAATAAATAGTTATATTATAATTCTATTATAATATCATATGATATATATATTTTACATAATTTCATTAACTTAGTCTTTTATATATTCCATGTTCTTCATACAAGAATCATATCACCTTGAGGGGGCGGTAGTCCGCACTTCCTCAAATGAAATTAGCATTTTTACACATATTGGAAAGAATAAAGGTATGTTTTTCAACATCAATTATAGAATCATAGAGAAAACATAAACATAATATATATCATATATAAATATAGTTCCATCTAAATGGCCACCATGAAAGGCGGTAGGAGATAATTGAACAACCATCACTTCGTGAGTCGTTAGTTTTCCATCCACAAGAACAATATGTTCTTCACCCATTAGATGGGAGTGTGTGCAAGTGTAGTTCAAATAATTCTCTTAGAAACATCCTAGTATATTGAGTATATTGGTTTTTTTATAAATTAAAGGAATAAAATGAGTTTAGGGGTTGTAAAATTTAAATAAAAATTTAATAGAAAACGTTATCTTTAATTTGGGTAACACACTTTGGTTTGAACCAAAAGTATTTATTGAAGTGCCTTCTTCCTAAGGTAAGGATTATAAAGGGAGGAGAGAGATATTGAGAGATTATTTTGGTAGGGGTTGGATGAGACAATGGTCTTGAGTGGTGTGAGGAATGTTTTAGAAGTGGTGTCCATTTATAAGAGAGAGGAGGGGCTCTTTAATAATTTTTGAAAATGATATTTGATTATAAACTTATCTTCAGTTTCAGAAGGTCCAAACCCCATTAAAGATGAATATAAGATGACTCATGTTCGAAATAAAATCATCCAGTAAAAATTGGATAGGTTTTGGATATTATTTTAAAACTAATAATCTTATTTATTTAAATCATTTATTAATGAGGTAAATACAACATCATTATTGTGTCATAAATATTTGTTTTTGATTTTTAGAAATTATAAATAAATAAAATAATATCTAAAATATTATTATATTTTCAATGAATATTTATAGTAAAAAATATGACTTATATAACCACATGTAAAAATTTACATACTAAATGATATTAGTTAATGTCATTTTTGTCTTTACATTATGTTAATTAAAATAAAGTGTCATTATCACTCTTATGTGGCTCTATGGGGTCCCAAAATTGACCCAATGATGCCCAAAGATTCTCATGACTCATCCAATAAGGTTAGGACAAGTGTTATGGTAATTTTGTATTATTATAATATTATTTTTACATTGAATTACCCCATTTACCTTTAAATGTGGTAAATAAATGTCGAAAGTTACTATACACCAAAAAAAAATCATATTATTGAACCAAATTTCAGTTACTAATAACAACCATGTAAGTTGGTTTTTTCAAAATTAAATTCAAAAAAGAGGTAAAATTTCATTTACATGAAAAAATCAGTTTTTTAACTACTACTAAAGTGGTTTCACTATTCATCAACAATTGATGATTTTCAGAAAAATACCCAAAATTCATACAAATAAATATATGATATTCTGAAGTAAAAAATAATGTCTATTTAACCAAATTCAAAACATATAATTTTCATTAATTAATTTAAAATCAATTATCACTGTCAAAACAAATAGTGTGTTTTTAAGAAACAATAACTATCAAAATATTGACACATGTTTATGTACAATTTCAAAGTGAAATTAAATACAGTAACCAACATTGGATAAAATTTTAAAAATATAATCTAATTACACATTAAAACATATTATAACCATTATTTATACATATAAATAAATTAAATTAAAAGGTAGTTTTGAATTAAAATACATTATTTTTTACTATACCTTTAAAATTAATTTTATAAGAAAAATAACAAAACATTTCCTAAATTAAATTTTGATATCCCAAATATAAAGAAGAATTTTATTTTGAAAATAGAACATATAAAATAGACCAAAAATATATTAATGTTGGTTATCCATTAAAAGAAGGTAAATCAGCCTCTTAAAGAATATTAGAGTATTTATGATTAAAAATAGACTATATATTATTTTAAGGCTGTAGAATTTATTGGATAAATATAAAAACAATTAACAAACTTGTATAATTATATTTTATTTAGTTCCGTTCATTCCTACCATTATAGTGGATATGCGTTAATTACTATTTAAAATAATAATATTATATTATTATTTTTTAGTATGACTCGGCATTGTGTGAAACATATGATTTCAAAGAAACCCATTATTACGTATCGAGTATGCCATCAAATAATAGATTCCCCTATAAAGTAAAATTAATATTTAATTCCCAAATATTATTTAATATGAAAATGTTATACTCATTATTTACCTATGATGTTACATCCTTCCACCCTTTTGGAAATTGTGTCCTCTGAATTTTAAAACTTGGCTTGGAAACATAACTGAAAATACGACATCAGAAAAAGAATTAATAAATATAACACTTTATAATCAAGAAAAAGAATAACTAAGGTCACCCAAGATAATCCCATACTAGTATTCCATGTAGGAAAACATTGATGTGGAAGAGAAAAGAAACCATCATGTTTTGATGGAGTGTGATAGAAAACATAGTTAGATAAAAGTTAACCACCATAAAATCAAAATCATACGATTAGTAAAATGGTATTTGATTACCCAGTAAAAAATGAAAAACAAAAACGTTTTTGTTTTATGTTTATCTTCATATATTGAGGAGTTCTTTTACTTCTTAGAATAAGAAAGTAGATAAATATACTTTCTTTTCATGTAGAGTTTCATCCATTAATAAGTTTATACCAAAAACTCATATTTTCTCCGAAAAATGACTATTCTAGTTGACGTGGTCACACCTAAAGTGCCAGAATCAACTTCTAGAGAATCACATGATCCCAAAAAAATAGAGCATATATTTTCCATGTTTTTGTACATTATCTGAAACAATAAATGGTAGTACAGTATAAAATAATCCCCAAAAAGGATAATCCATTATAAAAATAAATACTATTCCTAATCCCCAAAATTCAACAAACAGTACCCTATGTTCAACACACACCATTCAATATACAACATTCCTTAAATTTTTTTAATATAATCCAAACAAATATGGAGAACCGAAACTCAGAAGAATTTAATACCATAGTCTTCCACACTAAATCTTAACATTTATCTCCAAATAAAATCGACTACTTTTAAAGTCTCATACTAAAGTGTAATTAACCTAATCAAATATTCTATATGACATGTTAATCATTTCTATAAATAACCCAAATATCTATATTTCCAAAAATAGAACGTAGATTCTTCAAAAAATAATATATAAACTATTACTCCACAAATTAAATCCCATAGTTTTATATTTTACTTAGGTATATATTATTCCCCAATAGAGAGAACGGCTTCCAAAATAACATTTATCACTTAATCAAGAAATAATTTCTATAATGAGGATATCTATTTGATAAAACATGAGATCAACTTATTCTTGAACCATAACATAATTTAACTAGAAAAATAATTAGGTATACTAACCTGGGAGTTCATGTTGGCTAGTGGTCGGCGATGTGCCCTTGTATCCATTTGGTTGTGGGGTTGATTCCTACAGCCTTGCTGCATGCGACTGGTTGTCGCCCTTCCTACATGATATCATTTTTCTAAAAAAATATAATTGTATAAAATTCCAAAAAATGAGACAAATTCCTCCTAAAAAACCATTAAATATTTTAACCACAAGGGTTCTCATTGTAGGTCACATTTCACAAAATATCTCATTATGTAAACCACTATAGTTTCTTTAACATATATTGTTACGTAGGTTCCTGGTAGATCTATCCATTTACTAAAACAAAAAATTTTAGTGTCATTTTATCCCAAAAATCATCATATATTGGCTTATGAGGACGATAAACACTAAGATATATTTATTCATGTTATCTTAAACAAAATAGATTTATCTAATATGACCATGACTCTTTCTAATATGATAAGAATTATGGTGTGTCACTTATGCTTAAATAACACCCTAACCTATAAAGTTATCTAAACTGACCTCTGATACTGACTGTAAGGACCTGACCACAAACATTACATAATCATGTGTTATGTTAAGAATTCACATTGAGGTTCTTTTTAGGAATACTGTTTTAGAGAATTAGGCCATAACTATTACATAACAACATGAATACTACATGAAGACACTACTACCCAGTATAAATTTTTCATAAAAAATAAACTCTTGGAAAAAAGAGACATGTGTAGTTCTATTTTTTAGACAACATTTCTTTTCCCTGATCTCATCCTTGACCCTATTAATCATTATGTCCTGTGAAAAAAATTTCAAAACTAGGGATTACCATAAAAACCTCTGTAAGGGTTATAAAATAATGAAAAAAATTATACCAAAAGTAAATACATATAAATTAAACTATACTTTTTAATCATAACATACCACATGAAACCATAAGATTTGTGAAAAACATATAGAAGTCATAAATGATAAAGGTAAATTATGGAATTCATATCATACTTAAATTATAGCTATCACAGCTAAATTGGGTGTCACATTTGGAATTCCCAACTTGGTATATTCACTAAATCTCTTAGGATAAACATTACCATTTACCTCTGTCAAGATACCCAATGCATTGGAGAGCTATCTTGAGCTCACCAACACAAGGTTTATCAGAGAACCACCTATATACGTAAATAATGCCCTATAACCATAATATATCCATGAAAAATGAAATAAGAATAAATTAAAGATAACATTTCAGCATTCTAATAACAATATATCAAATCAGGATATTGATATAAATAATGCTTTATCAAACCATTTTCAAAACTATTAAAAAACTTTATTAATGATAGTTTTGAATCAAAGTGTCCCATACCAAATTGAAGATTTTAAAGGAATTATGATTTTAAACAAATAATATCCATCTAAATAGATCCTTCAAAACATCTTTAATCATGGAAATTAATGAGAAATATTTAGAAGAATAAATCATTAGAACATTTAAAATGATATTATAGTAAAAGAGTTGTTAATAATATGAGAGGCACTTGAATACAAATAATTGAGGTATAAAATTTAATCAGAACGTTATAATATCATGAGAATAAAAATATTAATGATATAATATGCTAGTGGACTATATATACACCACATAAGAGTGAATTGGTGTATAACAACAATAAATACTCAATTGAATGCATATTGAGATGGAATACCTTATAAAAATGAATCCTAATATTTAGGATAGATAAATTACATAATAATGTGTGAAAAATAATAATACACTCCATATAAGTGGATATTATGTGTGAAAAAATCAGATGTTATTCACACATATTCATTTCACGATATAATCAATAAGCATAAGTTTAACTGAAATAAATGAAATTGGGTTAAGAAGATCCCTTACAAAAATTCGAAAGCCTAACAGCATCACTTTAAAATTCAGAAAATGAGTTGATGAGAGAGAGAAAAGTAACTCATCACTCGGATATAAAATTTAAGTCAATAAGGGTATATTAAGACATATCCCAACACAAGAATATGTAAATTAAAATACATAACAAAATGAAGTCTTTTAAAAAGAGAAGGGTGAAAGGTTCACTTACTAATTTGGTAACTTATGAAACATACACACCATGAAGGAAATATCATACAATGAAGATGTAAATGACCATAAATTATATTACATTACAAAAATAATACAATCATGGGAAGTAAATATGCCAAAATAAAATAAAATAGTGGCAAATATATCATGAATCTCACGGGAATAAAAAGTGTGATGAAATCCCCTTACCACATAGTAATTAATCGAGTCGTATGACCAAAAGATAATAAAAACCAAAAGAATCACATAATACCCTAAATATAAAGAAAAACATGATAATATATATCAAATTAAAGTACACAATACACCACATGAAATTAATAAGTGGAAAACAATGCAAATCTATGAAATTAAGAGTGAGATAAGAAATCCACTTACCTCGTGTCCGACTTGACTCGTATGTTCCATTTACTTCATGAATAATGAACTTAAGTTAATTTATACATACTTAAGACAAATTTTATAGTTTCTTATTACTCTTATATCACTTATTATCTTTCTATAACAATTAGTTGATTATTTGAGTTCATATAAGACATTTGGTCGATGTTCAGTACAATAGTAAAAAATTAACATGTTATAATTACAAATTGTCCATGTGGTCAAAATTCCATTATCTCCGTAATGATATTAATGATTTAGATATCATATATATCATATATATTCATTTTATATGTATTTATAATATTCCATATCATTTGGAGTGATGAAATGAAACTAACCATTCATTGAGATAGTAAGGCATACGTACGCATGAACGCTACTTTCATTTCAATATTATATATAAAGAGATGAAAAAGTAATAATAAATAGGTATATTATAGTTGTATTATAATATAATCTGATATATATATATATATATGTTATGTAATTATAATTACTCCATAATTTATCTATTCCATGTCTTTCATAAACGAATCGTATCACCTTGAGGGGGCGATAATCCTCCTTCCTTAAATAAAATTATCGTGTTTACACATATTGGAAAGCATAAAGGTATGATTGTAAATAAAAATTACAGAAGCATAAAAAACATAAAGATAATATATATCATATATAAATAATGATCCATCTAAATGGACACCATGATAGGCGATAGGAGATAATTGAACAATCATCGCTTCATGAGGCGTTAGTTTTCCATCCATAGAAATAGTATGTTCTTCACCCAATAGAAGGAGGTTTGTGTAAGTGTAGTTCAATTACTTCTCAAAACAACACCCATTTATATTAAGGACACTTGTTTTGTTATAAAATAATAAAATAAAATGACTTTAGTGGATGGATAATTAAAATAAATGAAAATGAGTTAAGAGAAACTGTTACCTTTAATTTGGGTAACCAACATTGGTTTGAACCAATAATATTTCTTGAAGTGCCTTCGTCCTAAGGTAAGGATTATAAGATGAGGAGAGGGATCATGAGAGATTATTTGGGTAGGGTTTGGATAATAAATGGGGCCTGATAGGTTTGAGGAAGGGGTTAGAAGTGGTGTCTATTTATAAGTAGAGGATGGGCTCTTTATGAATGTTTGAAAATGTTATTTTATTATAAACATATAATCTATCTAATAATTTCAATAACTCATTAATGTATCAGATAAGATGAATCATGTTAGAAATAAAATCATCCAATAATAATTGGATAGGTTTAGGATATTTTTTAATATTAATAATTTTATTTATTTAAATCATTTATTAATGAGGTAAATACATCATCATTATTATGTCATAAATAATTTAATATATTTTATTTATAAAAATTATAAAAAATTACCATTATTTAGGAAATATTATTTTAATTACAATGAATATTTATAGTCTAAATTATTACTTATATAACCCCTTTTAAAAATTGATATACTAAAAGATATTTGTTAATGTTATTTTTTTCATTAGATTATGTTAATTAAAATAATGTGTCATTATCACTCTCAAGTGGCTCCATTGGGTCCCAAAATCAATCCAAGGATTCCCATGGTAAGTCATGACTAATCCAATAAATTTAGTACAAGTTTTAAGGTAATTTAATATTGTTATAATATTATTTTTACCTTAAATTACCTTATTTACCTTTAACAACGGTAAATAAAATTTAAAAGATACTATTCACCAAGAAAAATCATCTTATTGAACCAAATTTTACCTACTAATAAAAACCATGTATGTTGTATTTTCAAAATTCAGTTCACAGAAGAAGTAAATATTCATTTAAATGAAAAATTCAGTTTTCTGACAACTACTAAGGGGTTTCATTATTCATCCAATATATATGTTTTTCAGAAAAAATAAAAAAATTATGAAAACGCTATATTTTATATTTGGAATTCAAAAATAATGCCTATTTTACCATGTTAAAAACATTGAAGTTTAATTAGTTAATTTAAAATCAATTCCCTTTGTCAAAAAAATATAGTGTTTTAAAAAAAATTATAACTATCAAAAGGTTGACACTTGTTTATGTACAATTTAAATGTGAAATTAATTCCAATGACCAACATTTGATAAAATGGTAAAACTATAATCTAATTACACTTAAAAATCAATTATAAAGATAATATAAAAATATAAATTAATTTGATTAAATGAATGTTTTGAATTAAAATACAATATTTTCACTATTCATTAAAAATGAATTTTATCAGAAAAATACCATAAATTTTCCCAAAGTAAATTTTGATGATCCAAATCTAAATAAGAATTTTATTTTTAAAAATAGAACCTATAAAAATGAACAAAAATATATTTAAAGATGGTTCTCCATTAAAAGGCACTAAATCGGCCTTTTAAATAATATTTCAGTATTTATTCATAAAATTAGACACTTTCTTATTTTAAGGTTCATGAATTTATTGGATAAATATAAAAACATATAACAAACATGTATAATTATATTGTATTTAGTTCCATTCATTCCCGCCATTAAAATGGATAGGCATCAACTACTATTTTAAATAATAATATTATATTATTATTTTTCATTATGACTCGGCATTGTGTGCAACGTAATATTTCAATCAATCCCATTGTTGTGTATCAGGTATTACATAAAATAATAGCATCACCATTGAAGTAAAATTAATATTTAAATCACAAATATTAATAAATATGAAAATATCATACTCATTATTTACCTGGGATGTTACAACTGAGCTTCGTATTTTTACTTCTATCACCCCCAAACTAACGAACAGTCTGAAAGGAATATTCAAACTCTTGAAGACAAACTGAGATCATGATCTCTTGATATCCATGGTATCTGGGTTCAATATTTTTATTTAGAGGAATTGTCCTATGACAATAGTTTCAATTCTAGTGTTCAAATGGCTCCATATGAAGCGTTATATGGTAAGATATGTCGAACTCCAACTTGTTGGGATGAACTTGTTATGAGGAAACTTGTTGGCCCAAAACTTATTGAAGAGACCACGACAAAGCTGAAGACAGTCCAATCACATATTTAAGTAATAGAAAGTAGGTATAAGAGTTGTGCTAACAACCATAGAAAGGATTTGCAATTCCATGTGGGAGATCATGTCTTTCTGATAGTATATACTTGGAAAGGATCCTTAAGGTTCCATAAGAAAGGGAAACTGATCCCCAGGTAAATCAGACCATTTGAAATTATGGAATGAATAGGAGTTGTATCTCACCATTCAGAAATGCCTCATAGTGTCTCCATAGATTATGATGTGTTCCATATTTCATTGTTAAATAAATACATGCCTAACCCAATGCACGTACTCACATATGATAAATAGAACTGGAACTTGATTTGTCATATTGTGTAAAGCCTATCGGGATTCTTGACACAAGGGATAAAGTATTGAGAAATTAGACAAATCATCTAGTAATGGTTATTTCAAGAAACTAGAATATGGAGGAAGTAACATGGGAACCTGATGATTTTATGAAGAAGAATCACACACATATTTTTAGTGGGCTTCATTCATAAAATTTTGAGGACAAAATTTCCAAAGGAGGGAATAATGTAGCACCCCAAACACTTCATGATATGTTTTTATTAAATGAATTCTAGTTATAGAAAATATTTCACGATTAAATGATCTTATATGGAATAAAACATGGTTACATATAGGTGATATCCATAACCTATCCAGTAAACTTATATTTTACAGCTTTGTGATTCGAAATTTAAAAATCTTACATACACAGTTGTGTTCAGGATGATATTTAGAGTTTGATAGAATTAACATAATTTTAGGTGAGTAGTAACCTACCATTATTAATACTATCATAACCTTATAAATATTAAAATACCCTTATAAATAATAATATGACTATTATGAATGGTATCCATACCCATGAATGTATAAATAAATTTACGCACCTTTAAAATAATGATTAAAATTTTAATTGTTTATATTTTTTGGTTCAATAATGATTTTAATTAAATATTTAATTAATCATATATAGAAAATTATTTTTGAAAAATGGAATTCATTTTTGGTATTTACACATTGAAAAATGCTTAGGGTGAATTTTGGGGATTTTTCAAATATACAAGCATTTTTGGTGAATAGTAAAATAAATTAATTTACTGTATAAATGCATTATAATTTAATTTAACTATTCCAAGAATAATGAGTGATTTAATCACCCAAATCTCGAAATCACACTCATATATTACTATTATTATTCATAAAAGACTCACTATTCCTAGTCTTGTAGAGAAATAATAAATTAATGATTATAATTTAGAGAAATCCCCACTCCCCTCCACTATATAAACCACCCTCACCCCCACTTCCTCCCACACCACTATAGCTTGAAGCCTTACCTAAATTTTTCTGAATACTCTTCCCAACCCCTCTACCCATGTCTGAGACCTACTTTGAAAACCAAAAGTCCAATAAAGGCCTTAAGGAGAATCTTAGGTAGGAGTACTCAAAAGGTGAAACTTTCTTCTCTTTTCTTTAAATTTCTTTTACAATGTACCATTATTTTGTTCTCCCTTCTCAAATCCCTTCATCCAAATTCTTTTTTAATTATAGTACCTTGCATGTACAATATTTACATTGTTCAAATGGAATATTTCATCACAATCTCTCTTTTTCCCCTCCTTTTATAAAATAAATTCAAACATCATCCGAGATGTGTTATTTATCACATTCAAGGATGGTGGGTTTTCAATTTTCATTACTATCATCAATACTGGTCATTAAACATTTTAAATGGATGAACCAGGTTATAATATATTTACTTTATATTGATTTATGTTCTGTAATCCTTACACAATCATTATATTGAATAATAATACAAAACAACTTTATTGTGCACAAAACCGCCAAGACAAATCTAAGCGTTTATTTTAAACTCATCGAATGAGTCATCCTCCTGGTATATAACCTGAATCATTATAAGATCATTTATATTTATTTAATGTAAATAATAATTTATATTAACAATTCTGTATGTTTAAAATTATTTCAATCAAACATCCATTCAATATTACAAGTAAACAGATCATGAAAACCAAAGAATAAAATGCTACCAAAACAATAAAATTGTATCTCATAAAACATCAAAAAGGTCATTAATAAACCTAATAAGGTAATAATATATCAATTAAGTGTTAATTAGTTTCTTTAATTACTAATTAATTCTTCTAAATTTTATTATGAGGGTCGTTAAGAACAATCAAGAACACCTTCAAGAATAAGGTAAGGGATACGCTCTCTCACTTTTGTTCAAGAAACTCCCCTTTGTTGTGCTCTTTTATTTTTAATTCCTAATGATGGGTGTTGGTCAGAGTGGATACTCAAGAGGGGTGGGGGGTTAATTCAGTACCAATTAAAACCTTCTATTTAACAGATTGGAATTAAAATCCCCCAATTCATAAAATATGTTAAAATGTAGTGAATTTATAAAGATTGTAAATGTTCAATTAGTTTATCCATGACTGATCACTTCTCAGTTAACCTATTTTGAAGATTAAATTATATTTTGATACTAAATTATTGATTCACAATGAGTACAAAAACTTTCTAGTTCAACTATTAGAGTAACCATAAAACAAGATTTATATTTAAAGTACTTATCAGCGGAATAAAAATAGTTTTAACAATGGAAAAAAGAACAACAATTTTAAAACAAGAGTTTCTGTCTCTAGTTGAGACTTAGACCTCTAAAATAGTTTACATAAACTATGATACACACCATGGATCGTGCTTTTACAACAATACTTAGAATATTCAGTTCCTCAAACCTCTACCACAATTCTACATGGGTAAATAACAACAACAACACTAAAGTTGTCCAGGTCACACTTGACTTCTTCCATAATTCATAGTGGGATACAACAAGGTGTAAAAAGGTTGGTGTGAGGATTTACTATCCTCCAGTTCAGCCCAAGAGTTAGTGTGAGTCTAAATAAGTAGATGCACACACACTTCTCAAAATGTTAAGCACATGTATACTAAAAAGTAAATAAATGAATAATTTTTTTAGAATGCTCTGAGTGATTACCAATGAGAACTGTACTCTTTTTGATTTTGCAGATGTAATTTGAGTCCTTTCGGGTGAGGATGACACAAAACTATGTATCATTATTCTTCTTAGTTACAGTTATTCAGACTTCTTCATATGATGTTCAGTAAGGCACAACAACTCAACATTAGTGTTTGTTCTAGGTGAAAGATCTTCTTGAAGATCTCTAGATTTTACAGGTGTTCTTCAAGTTCTTCTTTGGTTTTGAGAGTCTTTAACCACGTTCATTCTCTCTTAACCTTGTGTGTATCAGTCTGTGTACACTTCCTTTTATTATGTTGAGCTATATTATGTCATTTTTTTCACTATAGATCAATATTCATTTTTATTTTATGAGATCTGGAAAAAAGAATGGCTGATTTTTGAAAGGAATGAGGTACAGTTTCCTGACATCCAACAACCAAAATTAATAAATAGCAGGATCATGAAACTAATAAAATATGATCATTGGAACTAAAATATATTTATTAAAAATTCAAACAGTTTTAATGGCTTTCGGTATGTCATGAGATAGGTAGGTCATTTGAATTTTCATTGGTATTCGTACATCATGGGATCATCATTGACTTCATTATGTCATGGGATCAGCATCAGCATCGGTAGGTCATGTGATCAACATCATCTTCGGTAGGTCATGTGATCAGCATCGGCTTCGGTAGCTCAGGTGATCAGCATCGGTACGACTGTTGTCATAAGTGTGACCATTTTCATTGGTTAAACCATTATCATTGGTGCGCCCGTTCTCATCAGTGTGACCGTTCTAATTTGTGAAACTATTCTCATCGGTGCGACCATTCTCATCAGTGTGACTGTTCTTATCGATGCGACTGTTGTCATCGGTGTGACCATTTTCATCCCTTTAACTCACAATGACTCGATAATATAACTAATGGTGAGTCAGAAACATGAAATTCTCACAGAGTGTCTGAATATACCAGAATACATCCACATCAATATTAAAACATAAATAATCACAAATAATCATATGCAGACATGATTTACAATATATAAGCACATTACTCCAAATTTATTAATTTACTAAATCGACTTATAAACAAAAACAACAATGATTTGTTATTATTAAAATAACAATCTCACAGAGGGTTCAACAATCTCCCCCCTTTTGATAACCACCAATATATGGAATAAATAGAGAGAGAAGAGGATATAACATCCATTATGCTCCCTCTATATAAAAATAATATATGACTAAAGAAAAACATGTCATCAGTGTATAGAATCAGATCATGAACAATTTTAGAGTATATAAACCTAGCATCAGAGCTAAGAATAAAACAGAGCAATATGCATCTATGGCATTAGATCATAAAGCATATTTAGATCTTATATAAAGGTCTCCCCATTATATATTTACTGAACCCCTTTATATATTTATTATTTTATATATTTGTTTTTTTCTCCCCCTTTGGGATTATCAAGAAGATAAAGAGAAAGCATAGAGATCAAAAAGAAGAAGGTTCCAGTGAAATAACATCTGAAAAAGGTACAAGAAAAAGATACAAGGAAAAGTCACCCTATAAAAAATGACTGTCACAACTATTTCTTCTATTTCAGAGGAGCCTTCCCTTTACTAGAGGGTTGAATAGATGGACCAGAAGGTGCTTTAGTGGAACCATGATCTGGCCAGATGGAGAAAGGAGGTAAGACAGCTCTGCCAGGAAGCAGAGTGGGTGCTAAGGTTACTTTCTGGTGGCTATAAGATCTTCTTGAAGGTGGCTGTTGAATGACTGGCCGAATATTGGATAGATCCCAAGAAACTGATAACTGACTTGGAGCAACATTGTATGGACTGAGAGGCTCAGCAGTAGGAAAAAATTTCCTTTTCCTACACATGAAGATAAGGATTCAGCAGATTGATAAAATATTGAATGACTTCACCACCATATTTCATGGCATTCTCAAAATCATCTTTGTTCTGCATGAAACTCTCTAGAGTGGGAGTAAAATCCTTTAACTGTTGGAACTAAGCCTTAGAGACTTGAGTGAATGGAGGGAGCCTCAGATTCTCAGTCAGGACATTAAACTGATATTTCAACTCATGGTTGGTATAAATTTTAGAAAAATAGTGATCCACTTTTTCATTGATATCCTTCTAAGCTTGAGTAGAATCAGCGGAATATAGCTTCAGCATTTTTTGAATATGATCACTATTTGCTTTCATCTTTTTCAATGAGTCTAAATCCATAATCTGTCCAAGGGCTGCTAACTCTTCTTTTATAACATCTTTAAAGGCATAAATCTCATGTCCAGTGATCTTGGTCTCATTGGAAGAGCTATAATGAGTAACAATATGAGTTGTCCCAGCCTTCATTTTTCTTAAATAATGTTTTTTTAGGTGTTATATCATGTTTCTAAAAACATACATCATACCAGTAATGGTTGATCTAAATACACCTGACAAAGATACTAAGTCACTACCCAAATCATTGAGTGCTTGATTTAGAGAGGTAATGTTCCTACCAAACATCTCACCAGTATTTCATAGGTCTGGCTTAATAATACTTACCACTCTATGAGTTATAGCATCCATATCATCCTTAGATATATTCACATGAGCAGGAGAATAAGCAGGAGCATTAGATAATTCCTCTTTCACTGTCTATCTAACTGCATGGTGCAACTCATCTTTAAATCTGTCAAAATCAGATCGAGAAATTGACGGACCAGGTCTTTCTACTGTCAGTTGTACATTCTCAGCAACTGGTCTAGCCTTAACTGGATGTCTTACCATTGTGATATTCACTTCTTATTCCTCTTCCTCTGAATAATAAAAACCTAGAACCGTGAGACCTGGGTGTTCTTCCCATTCATCATTACATAAGGTATATATAGGCTTTACAAAAGCAGCTTGACTAGAATTTTCATGAGAGTATTCACCATCAATATCAATCACTATTTGCACTGTCCTTTTAGCCTCCAAAACTGTTTCTTGCTCAACTAATTGAGGTTATGGATCAGCTTGGTTCAAATTGTGACCATCCACTTGTCGAGTATTTGCATCATCATCATCATCATGACCATTACAATTTCCATTATTGTTTACCAAAGTCTCATTGGTACTGCATTTGTTACTAGATTCACACTGGTCGAAGTTGGATACTTCAGTGTCTGCTTCTTCTTCATCACCTAGAAGAGTTTCTGACTCAGGTAACCAAAGAGGTGGACTTGCTGGTCCAAATTCCATTATTTTCATAGGACTTACTATATCAGGATCTCTCCTGTCATTAGAAGGTGACACATGTTCCTTTTTAGAATCCACATCATCATTAGCTTCATCTTCCCTTGTTTCCTTCTTAATGGACTTTCCAGTGTCCTTATAAACTTTTGTTTCTTATTCCTCATCATAATAGACTGCTTCCTTTTCAGGTTTTAAACCGGGATCTCTCATACCCTTTCGTCTCTTAGAGTGGTCAGTATGATTAAAAGATTCATACAGCCAATATTCATCAGAAACCCATGTCTTCTTTCATGAATTCCAATTAATTTTCATTCTTTTTTAGATATCCTTACTATTAAAAAAACTGCCACTAGATGAGACACTCTCATATCCATCTTCAACAAAACCCAAAAAATTTAACATGGCTGAGACTAGATTAGAATAGAATAAGGTTGAAGCTTTCTTAGATGGATTTACCATCTCAGTAATATGAACAATAATATATCTACACAAGTTGATATTCTCATCATTGAGCAATAAAAAAACAAGAAAACATCATTATACTTCACTGAATAAAAATCACCCTTTCTGGGATAGATTTTGTGCTGAATAAACAAAAAAAAGATTCTACTTTATCCATCTAACTCAGTAGTAGTTACTCTTGTGGATTCAGATTTTCCAGTCAATATCTCCAGAACATACTCATATGAAAAATATTCAGTGGTAGGAGGAATATTACCATTTTAATCCTCACATTTACCTTTATGAGGTACCCCCATACACTCAGTGCATTTATTTGTTGAAAAAGATATCTTTTTTCCTTTGACTACTGAAGATAATCTTGCAGCTTCTGCTCCATCTAATGAAATACATAAATTCAAATAAAACTCATGCAATAGAATTGGGTATTATACACGGTTATTATTACAGAACCAATCTTTCCATCCTTGCATCTCCAACACCTTTAAAAGTGCAGAATTACCGGATAACACCCATTCAGAACTTAATTCCTTTTCTGCGGTGACCACCGAGTCTCCAGTTTTGGGTTCACAGACTTTTGAGTCACGCTGCTTGATTCTCCTAGAGCATGTTTCACTTGATAGGAACCATCTGATTCATTGTCTTGTCGCTTTTTCATTTCCATTTAGAGGTTCGAGAGGTTTGAGTTGTTCAAAAGGTTCAAATGGTTCAAATGGTCTGGGATTCCGAAAAAGTGGAGTTCAGTGGGAGATGAGAAAACAACTGTTCTTAGGGAATGAAATAGTCGTGGGTCATTAATTTTATCATTTTGGGTTAAAATATTAAATATAATTTCTATTAAGTAAAACAACTTCATTTTGATAAACACTAATAGTTTCATATACTGCAAAACTCAAACGGCAGCAAAGATCGGTTTCACTGACCAGTTTCACTGATCGGTATCACTGATCGGTATCACTGATCGATTTCACTGATCGGTTTCACTGATCAGTTTCACAGATCGGTTTCACTGATTGGTTTCACTGATTGGTTTCATTGATCGATCATACATAACTCTTGTTTAATATAATCTAACCTTTCAGGGCTTAATGGTTTGGTGAAAATATCTTCCAGTTGATGTTCAGAGCCAATAAATTCCAGAAAAATATCACGTTTTTGATAATGATCTCTCAAAAAGTGATGTCTGACATCAATATGATTAGTCCTAGAGTGAGACAAGATATTATTAGAGATGTTAATTTTAATAGTGTTATCAACATTTATAAACACATTTCTAACTTGATATCCATAGTCCAATAAAGTGTGTTTCATCCATAGAATCTGTGCACAAAAACTACTAGCAGCAAAATATTCTGCTCTAGTAGTAGACAATGCAACACAGTTATGTTTCATACTACACCAAGATATCCAGGACTTTCCCAAAAGATGACATGTTCCAAATTTGATCTTCCTATATAAATTTCAACCAGCAAAGTTAGCATCTGAATAACTCATTAAGTCAAAAGATTGTCATTTTGGATAAAACAAACCTAAATTGGTAGTATGTTTAAGATATTTGAAAATAGTTTTAACAACAATTAAATGAGATTATTTAAGATTATATTAAAATATTGCACACATGAATACACTAAATGTGATATCTGTTTGTCTATAAGTAAGGTAAAGTAAGCTTCAAATCATACCACTATAATTGGTTTGATCAACTGGTTTCCCAGTTTAATCATAATCTAAATTACACGTGGTACTCATAGGTGTATCACTTCCCTTATTACTATCCAAACCAAATTTTTTTGAAAAATCATTTGTATATTTACTTTGATTTAAAATAATACCATATTTCATTTGGAGAATTTTAAATCCATGAAAATACTTGAGTTCTCCCATTAAACTCATTTAAAATTCAATTTGTATAATCTTTGGAAAATTAGTACCTAAAGAAATTTAGAAGATCCAAAGATAATACCATCAATATAGATTTTTACAATAGAAATATATTTATAAATTATTTTAATAAATAGAGTGGGATCATCAATTTCTTTAGTAAAACCATTAGAGATAAGAAAATTAGTAATTCTATCAAACCATGACTTTGGAGCCTATTTTAAACTATAGAATTATTTAGAAAGATTCAAAACATGATTTTGAAAATGGGGGTTTGTAAATCCAGGTGGTTGTTCAACAAAAACATCTTCAATTATAAAACCATTTAGAAATGAACTTTTGAAATCCATTTGATATAACATGAAATTTAGGTGAGTTGCATAAGCAATTAAGATCCCAATGGCTTCTAATCTAGCTACAAGTGCAAAGGTTTATTCATAATATATTCCTTATCCATGATTGTAACCTTGTGAAACTAATCTAGCTTTGTTTCTAATGATGTTTCCATATTCATCAAATTTAAGTCTGAATACCCATTTAGTACCTATGGTCAAGGTGTCCATAGGCATTTCTTCTATTTCCTAGAAATTGTTCCTTTTAAATTGATTTAACTCTTCTTGCATAGCCATTACACAAAATTCATCATTGATTACATCATTGATACTTTTTGGTTTTAGTTGTGAAAGAAAGCCTTGATGTTCAAGATGATTTCTTAGAGAAGCTATAGTTTGTGTTCCTCTATCCAGGATACCGAAAATTTCATCTAGAGGATGGTTCTTTAGAATCCTTGTTGATCTAGTAAAGGTAGGACTAGAAATTTCAGGTTTTTCTCTAGGTTTGGGTTTATCAGAAGCTGGTTCTAGGATATTCCAGAGCTGGTTTTCTTTACAACAGGACAACTATCTTTATCATTATTATTTAGAATAGACAAGTCTTATTTAGTATTGTCAACAATAGGTTTTGGTTAATGTGGATCAGTTTAATCAAATTTGATGTGAAGAGATTCTTCCACACATTTGGTTCTCTTATTAAAAACACTATAGTCTTTGCTAGTAATTGAATATTATAAAAATCTTCCTTTAACACTCTTTGATGAAAACATGTCTAGATTATCATTAGTATTCAGAATGAAAACATTACAACCAAAAACATTGAAGTAACTATGTTTAGGATTCCTTTTATTCCAAAGCTCAATAATGGTTTTCTTAACAACAGTTCTAATGAATACCCTATTTAAAATATGACAAGATGTATTAACAGCTTCAGACAAAAAATAAGCAGGTAAATCATATTCATTTATCACAGTTCTTGCAATTTCTTGAAGGGTTCTGTTTCTTCTTTCTACCACACCAATCTGTTGAGGTGTCCTAGGGCAGACATTTGTGATTATAGCCATTATGTCAGCAGCAATATTCAAACTCATGATTTTCAAACTCATGAACATGATCACTTCTCAAGGTCTTAATATAAATCCCAATAAGGTTTTCTACAGAAATAGATTATTTAATAAAGAATGAGAAATCTTCACTTTTGTGAGATAAAAAGTATACCCAAGTATATCTAGAAAATCAATCTACTAGAACATAAAAATAGTGATTCCCATTTAAACTAAAAACTCTAGAAGGTCCAAACAAGTCCACGTGAACCAACTTGAGAGGTTTAAAAGTTAAATCTTCTTTCTTTTATTTAAAAGAACCTTTATGAGGCATTCCCTTTTGATAGGGATTACAAACATTATCAACTGTGAATTCATTTTCATGTACGTATCTAACCAAGTTCCTCTCTGTCAGTTTTCTGAGTGAATGTATATTTCATTTCCCTAATCTTTTGTGCCAAAGCCAATATTCTTTATGGAATGCATTTAAACAAGTAATGTTCTAATCATCTAAAGAATTCAAATATACAACATACACATTTTCATTTCATAAGGATGAAAATACTAAAAAATTTCTAAAATTGAAAACATTAAAAGAATAATTTTCAAATTTTACATTTAAACAATCAGCACATAGCTGAGAAATACTTAACAGTTTATATTTTAATCTATATACCAAAAAGACATTATAAATTAAAATTAAATTAGTGTTACCAATCTGATCTAGGCCGATGATTTTCCCTTTAGAGTTATCACCAAAGGTGACATATCCTCCATCAACCTTGATTAAGATTTTGAAGCATGAAAAGTCTCTTTTCATGTGTCTTGAACATCCACTTTCCAAATACCATGTCTTCTGATAGGAATATTTCAAGCAAGTTTCCTAAAAACAATTTTAGATAGAAAATGATTTCAGTACCCAAACTTTCTTTTGTCCTAAAAGGTTAGAAATGAAAAATTTTGGTACTTAGATTTGTCTAATGGGTTTAGTATAATCAATAGATTCAAATGATTTTGAAAGATAAATCTTGTTTGATATATAACTATGTGAATAGCTAGACGATTCATAGGAATTTTCAGAACTAGAACCAGCAACATACTGTCCAGATTTAGGAATAAATTTATTTTTTGTAATCTGTCTTTTTCTAGGTTGATAGCCTAAACCAGTAGTACACATTGGTGCAAATTGTTATCCTAGAATTTGTGTAAGTATGTCCTTTCCATTTGTAAATTTTCCCAAATCATTATTTAGTTTCTCATTAGAAAATTTCTGTTTAGTATTCTCTTTAAGTAGTTGAGCATTCTTTTCCTTTTCTACTTCTAGTGTAGATTTGACAATGCTAGTTAATGAATACCGCTTCATTAAGGATTTGTACTTATATTTTAGCTCATAGCAAGTATCCTCTATCATATTAAAGTATTAAAATAAATCTTCACTAGAAATGTTTTTAGAATTAGAATTATGTATAGAATAATAGGTGTTTAAAGTAGGTGTATCCAATGCTACCTCAGAGGTGTTTGTCATGAAACAGATATTCGATTTTTGATAATTCTCATCCTGAGTGGAATCAGAATCACATGAATTATCTTATGGATGACTCTAGGTTGAATTCATATATTTCTTATATTTTTTTTCCTTGTACACATATTTCATATTGAACTTCAACTTTGGGCAGTCAGCTTTCACATGTCCCTTTTTCATTCGTAGCAGACTATGTCATCACCCTTATCAGTCCTTTTCCAATCCTTCTCCCAATGACCTTTATTGTCATACTTTCCCTTAAAAACCGATTTTCCGAAAAACATATTCTTCCTGTAAATCATCTTAAATAGTCTGGCTATTTGAGCCACTTCAGCATCACTGTCAGATCCATATTCTTCACTACTTGAACTTTCACTTGCAGCTTGAGTTTTCTCTTAGTCCTTGATTTCTGAAGCAGTGGTCTTGAATGCTACTGATTTATTTCTTGGTAAATCATATTCTTCATTGTTTAATTCTAATCTTATTTATAAATCATCAACATACCAATTATCTCTTTAACTGGTAGTGAACACATGTCACACGAATCTATTATTGAGAATGATGTGCATCTCCACATTTCTGGCAGATATCTGAGTAACCTCACAATTTTCTCTTTTGCTAGAACAACCTTTCCCAATGAGCTCATTTTATTAACTATCTCATTGAACATAAGATACATTTCAGAAATAGTTTCATCAGGTTTCATTTTAAAATTATCATACATAGTAGTGTATGTATTTAGTCTCATTTTATTAATGTTTATTGTTCCCTCATGAGAAACACCCAAAGTATCCCAAATTTGATAAAAAAATTTAGAAGATGATATTTGATTAAATTCCTCATCTCTTAATGATCAATATAGGTAATTCATTGCTTTACAATTATTATTATAAGCAGTTTTCATAGGTTCATCCCATGTAGTTCTTTCAGTTCCTAGAATCTTATACAAATTATCTATAGCAGTAAAAATGTCAAATCCCATACTTTCTAAATGAATTTTCATTTTCAATTTCCATTGGGCATAATTAACAACATTAAATATGGGTTTCATGTTGGTAGCTACACCTTCTAATCTGTTTTCTATAATACCAGGGTTTTAGAAAGATATATAAAGATATAATAAATTTATAATTAACATAAATTTTGAGATTTTTAAGACACAAAAAAACCATAGTTGAAAACGTTTCACAAACAGAGTGTTTTGATAAACTTTTAACTAAAACCTCAGATACAAAATGTTAGTCATAGTGGATACTCCAGAGGGTGGGGGATGAATTCAATACAAATTAAAAATTTCTATTTAACATTTTTTTATTAAAATCCTCCAATTCATGAAACAAGTTAAACTGTATTGAATTAATAATGATTATAAATGTTCTATTAGTTTTTCCAAGATTGATTACTTCTCAGTTTACTTAATATAAAGATTAAATTATCTTTTGAGACTAACTTACTCATTAACAATCTAGAAAAACAATTTCTAGTTAAACTATCAGAGTTAACCTAAAATAGATTTATATTTAATGTAATTAGCAGCAGAATAAAAATGGTTTTCACATAGGTAAAAATAACAGAAGATGTAAAACAAGTGGTTCATTCTCAAGCTGAGACTAAGTTCTCTCAAACAGTTTATATAAACTATTATCCACACCATGGATCGATGTTTTACAATAGTACTCAGACTATTAAGGTCCTTATACCACTACCACAATTCTACATGCACTACTATAAATAAGGCCATTAGCGACCGCCATTGGCGGTCGCTAAAGGGCTTTAGCGGCCGCGCAGCGACCGCCAATGGCGGTCGCTGTTGCCTCGTCGCTAGAGGCCTTTAGCGACCGCCATTGGCGGTCGCTATAGGTGCCCGGCAGCTCGGCCTTCAGCGACCGCTAGCGACCGCCAATGGCGGTCGCTATTCTAAAAAAAAAAAAATTTAAAATTTTTTTTATTGAATTGAATATAAATATATATATATATATAAAATATATTTTAAATGTTTTAATATATATTTAATATATATTTAATATATATATAATATCAAATCATTGTGCTATAATATATATATACTATTAAATACAATATTTTAAATACAAATCATTGTGCTATAATATATATATACTATTAAATACAATATTTTAAATACAAATCATTGTGCTATAAATATATATATATATACTATTAAATACAATATTTTAAATATATATATATATATATAATATATTTTAAATATTTTAATATATATTTAATATATATTTAATATATATATAATATCAAATCATTGTTCTATAATAATTTAAAAACTTCGATTCAAGAAATAATCTCATTTCAGGTCGTTCGGAGCACGTTTGTTCCGAATCGGACCGCCGCACGCCGTTTTGGTGTTTAACGGCGCCGGAAACGCGTTTCCGGCCGCCGCGGTCACACGGCACCTCCGAATGAGGTGCCGTCTGGCCGATCATTTCACAATTGACGCCCCGGATGTTGTCCTACGGTTTCGTGGCATTCGGAGGTCGTTCGGGTGGTTTTGACCCCCCAACGCGCCATTTCAGCGCGCGTCGCGCTGCTGAAAACGACACAATCGGACGTGCCGCGCGCACCGCACGTCCGATGGACGTGCGGCCTCCTCCTGCATCTCAGGAATAATATTCCTATCGTTCCCGTGCGGTTTCAGGTCGTTCGGAGCACGTTTGCTCCGAATCGGACCGCCGCACGCCGTTTTGGTGTTTGACGGCGCCGGAAACGCGTTTCCGGCCGCCGCGGTCACACGGCACCTCCGAATGAAGTGCCGTCTGGCCGACCATTTCAAAATTGACGCCCCGGATGTTGTCCTACGGTTTCTTGGCATTCGGAGGTCGTTCGGGTGGTTTTGACCCCCCAACGCGCCATTTCAGCGCGCGCCGCGCTGCTGAAAACGACACAATCGGACGTGCCGCGCGCACCGCACGTCCGATGGACGTGCGGCCTCCTCCTGCATCTCAGGAATAATATTCCTATCGTTTCCGTGCGGTTTCAGGTCGTTCGGAGCACGTTTGCTCCGAATCGGACCGCCGCACGCCGTTTTGGTGTTTAACGCCGCTGGAAACGCGTTTCCGGCCGCCGCGGTCACACGGCACCTCCGAATGAGGTGCCGTCTGGCCGACCATTTCACAATGGACGAGCCGGATGTTGTCGTACGGTTTCGTGGCATTTGAAGGTCGTTCGGGTGGTTTTGACCCCCCAACGCGCCATTTCAGCGCGCGCCGCGCTGCTGAAAACGACACAATCGGACGTCCCGCGCGCACCGCACGTCCGATGGACGTGCGGCCTCCTCCTGCATCTCAGGAATAATATTCCTATCGTTCCCGTGAGGTTTCAGGTCGTTCGGAGCACGTTTGCTCCGAATCGGACCGCCGCACGCCGTTTTGGTGTTTAACGGCGCCGGAAACGCGTTTCCAGCCGCCGCGGTCACACGGCACCTCCGAATGAGGTGCCGTCTGGCCGACCATTTCAAAATTGACTCCCCGGATGTTGTCGTACGGTTTCGTGGCATTCGGAGGTCGTTCGGGTGGTCTTGACCCCCCAACGCGCCATTTCAGCGCGCGTCGCGCTGCTGAAAACGACACAATTGGACGTGCCGCGCGCACCGCACGTCCGATGGACGTGCGGCCTCCTCCTACATCTTAGGAATAATATTCCTATCGTTCCCATGCGGTTTCAGGTCGTTCGGAGCACGTTTGCTCTGAATCGGACCGCCGCACGCCGTTTTGGTGTTTAACGGCGCCGGAAACGCGTTTCCGGCCGCCGCGGTCACACGGCACCTCCGAATGAGGTGCCGTCTGGCCGACCATTTCACAATTGACGCCCCGGATGTTGTCCTACGGTTTCGTGGCATTCGGAGGTCGTTCGGGTGGTTTTGACCCCCCAACGCGCCATTTCAGCGCGCGCCGCGCTGCTGAAAACGACACAATCGGACGTGCCGCGCGCACCGCACGTCCGATGGTCGTGCGGCCTCCTCCTGCATCTCAGGAATAATATTTCTATCGTTCCCGTACGGTTTCAGGTCGTTCGGAGCACGTTTGCTCCGAATCGGACCGCCGCACGCCGTTTTGGTGTTTAACGGCGCCGGAAACGCGTTTCCGGCCGCCGCGGTCACACGGCACCTTCGAATGAGGTGCCGTCTAGCCGACCATTTCACAATTGACGCCCCGGATGTTGTCCTACGGTTTCGTGGCATTCGGAGGTCGTTCGGGTGGTTTTGACCCCCCAACGCGCCATTTCAGCGCGAGCCGCGCTGCTGAAAACGACACAATCGGACGTGCCGCGCGCACCGCACGTCCGATGGACGTTCGGCCTCCTCCTGCATCTCAGGAATAATATTTCTATCGTTCCCATGCGGTTTCAGGTCGTTCGGAGCACGTTTGCTCCGAATCGGACCGCCGCACGCCGTTTTGGTGTTTAACGGCGCCGAAAACGCGTTTCCGGCCGCCGCGGTCACACGACATCTCCGAATGAGGTGTTGTCTGGCCGACCATTTCACAATTGACGCCCCGGATGTTGTCGTACGGTTTCGTGGCATTCGGAGGTCATTCGGGTGGTTTTGACCCCCCAACGCGCCATTTCAGCGCGCACCGCGCTGCTGAAAACGACACAATCGGACGTGCCGCGCGCACCGCACGTCCGATGGACGTGCGGCCTCCTCCTGCATCTCAGGAATAATATTCCTATCGTTCCCGTGCGGTTTCAGGTCGTTCAGAGCACGTTTGCTCCGAATCGGACCGCCGCACGCCGTTTTGGTGTTTAACGGCGCCGGAAACGCGTTTCCGGCCGCCGCGGTCACACGGCACCTCCGAATGAGGTGCCGTCTGGCCTACCATTTCACAATTGACGCCCCGGATGTTGTCGTACGGTTTCGTGGCATTCGGAGGTCGTTCGGGTGGTTTTGACCCCCCAACGCGCCATTTCAGCGCGCGCCGCGCTGCTGAAAACGACACAATCGGACGTGCCGCGCGCACCGCACGTCCGATGGTCGTGCGGCCTCCTCCTGCATCTCCGGAATAATATTCCTATCGTTCCCGTGCGGTTTCAGGTCGTTCGGAGCACGTTTGCTCTGAATCGGACCGCCGCACGCCGTTTTGGTGTTTAACGGCGCCAGAAACGCGTTTCCGGCCGCCGCGGTCACACGGCACCTCTGCATGAGTTGCCGTCTGGCCGACCATTTCACAATTGACGCCCCGGATGTTGTCATACGGTTTCGTGGAATTCGGAGGTCGTTCGGGTGGTTTTGACCCCCCAACGCGCCATTTCAGCGCGCGCCGCGCTGCTGAAAACGACACAATCGGACGTGCCGCGCGCACCGCACGTCCGATGGACGTGCGGCCTCCTCCTGCATCTCAGGAATAATATTCCTATCGTTCCCGTGCTGTTACAGGTCGTTCGGGGCACGTTTGCTCCGAATCGGACCGCCGCACGCCGTTTTGGTGTTTAACGGCGCCGGAAACGCGTTTCCGGCCGCCGCGGTCACACGGCACCTCCGAATGAGGTGCCGTCTGGCCGACCATTTCACAATTGACGCCCCGGATGTTGTCGTACGGTTTCGTGGCATTCGGAGGTCGTTCGGGTGGTTTTGACCCCCCAACGCGCCATTTGAGCGCGCGCCGCGCTGCTGAAAACGACACAATCGGACGTGCCGCGCGCACCGCACGTCCGATGGATGTGCGGCCTCCACCTGCATCTCAGGAATAATATTCCTATCGTTCCCGTGCGGTTTCAGGTCGTTCGGAGCACGTTTGCTCCGAATCGGACCGCCGCACGCCGTTTTGGTGTTTAACGGCGCCGGAAACGCGTTTCCGGCCGCCGCGGTCACACGGCACCTCCGAATGAGGTTCCTTCTAGCCGACCATTTCAAAATTGACGTCCCGGATGTTGTCGTACGGTTTCGTGGCATTCGGAGGTCGTTCGGGTTGTTTTGACCCCCCAACGCGCCATTTCAGCGCGCGCCGCGCTGCTGAAAACGACACAATCAGACGTGCCGCGCGCACCGCAAGTCCGATGGTCGTGCGGCCTCCTCCTGCATCTCAGGAATAATATTCCTATCGTTCCCGTGCGGTTTCAGGTCGTTCGGATCACGTTTGCTCCAAATCGGACCGCCGCACGCCGTTTTGGTGTTTAACGGCGCCAGAAACGCGTTTCCGGCCGCCGCGGTCACACGGCACCTCCGAATGAGGTGCCGTCTGGCCGACCATTTCACAATTGACGCCCCGGATGTTGTCGTACGGTTTCGTGGCATTCGGAGGTCGTTCGGGTGGTTTTGACCCCTCAACGCGCCATTTCAGCGCGCGCCGCGCTGCTGAAAACGACACAATCGGACGTGCTGCGCGCACCGCACGTCCGATGGTCATGCGGCCCCCTCCTGCATCTCAGGAATAATATTCCTATCGTTCCCGTGCGGTTTCAGGTCGTTCGGAGCACGTTTGCTCCGAATCAGACCGCCGCACGCCGTTTTGGTGTTTAACGGCGCCGGAAACGCGTTTCCGGCCGCCGCGGTCACACGGCACCTCCGAATGAGGTGCCGTCTGGCCGACCATTTCACAATTGACGCTCGGATGTTGTCGTACGGTTTCGTGGCATTCGGAGGTCGTTCGGGTGGTTTTGACCCCCCAATGCGCCATTTCAGCGCGTGCCGCGCTGCTGAAAACGACACAATCGGACGTGCGGGGGGCTGTACGGGGTGGCGGGGGGCTGTACGGGGGTGGCGGGGGGCTGTACGGGGGTTCGAAGGGCTGTACGGGGGTGCGGGGGGGGGGGGGGGGGGGGCTGTACAGGGGTGCGGGGGGCTGTACGGGGGTGGCGGGGGGCTGTACGGGGGTTCGGGGGGCTGTACGGGGGTGCGGGGGGGGGGGGGGGGGGGGGCTGTACGGGGGTGCGGGGGGCTGTATGGGGGTGGCGGGGGGCTGTACGGGGTGGCGGGGGGCTGTACGGGGGTGACGGGGGGCTGTACGGGGGTTCGGGGGGCTGTACGGGGGTGCGGGGGGCTGTACGGGGGTGGCGGGGGGCTGTACGGGGGTTCGGGGGGCTGTACGGGGGTGCGGGGGGGGGGGGGGGGGGGGGGGCTGTACGGGGGTGCAGGGGGCTGTATGGGGGTGGCGGGGGCCTGTACGGGGGTGGCGGGGGGCAGTACGGGGGTGTGGGGGGTTGTACGGGGGTGCGGGGGGGGGGGGGGGCTGTACGGGGGTGCGGGGGGGGGGGGGGGGCTTTACGGGGGTGCGGGGGGCTGTACGGGGTGGCGGGGGGTTGTACGGGGGTGGCGGGGGGCTGTACGGGGGTTCGGGGGGCTGTACGGGGGTGCGGGGGGGGGGGGGGGGGGGGGGGGGGGCTGTACGGGGGTGCGGGGGGCTGTACGGGGGTTCGGGGGGCTGTACGGGGGTGCGAGGGGGGGGGTGGCTGTACGGGGGTGCGGGGGGCTGTATGGTGGTGGCGGGGGCCTGTACGGGGGTGGCGGGGGGCAGTACGGGGGTTCGGGGGGTTGTACGGGGGTGCGGGGGGGCTGTACGGGGGTGCGGGAGGCTGTACGGGGGTGCGGGGGGGGGGGGGGGGGGGCTGTACGGGGGTGCGGGGGGGGGGGGGGGGCTGTACGGGGGTGGCGGGGGGCAGTACGGGGGTTCGGGGGGTTGTACGGGGGTGCGGGGGGTTGTACGGGGGTGCGGGGGGGCTGTACGGGGGTGGCGGGGGGCTGTACGGGGGTTCGGGGGGCTGTACGGGGGTGCGGGGGGCTGTAAGGGGGTGGAGGGGGCCTGTACGGGGGTGGCTGGGGGCAGTACGGGGGTTCGGGGGGGGGGGGAGGGGGGGTTGTACGGGGGTGCGGGGGGGCTGTACGGGGGTGCGGGGGGGTGGGGGGGGGGGCTGTACGGGGGTGGCGGGGGGCAGTACGGGGGTTCGGGGGGTTGTACGGGGGTGCGGGGGGCTGTACGGGGGTGCGGGGGGGCTGTACGGGGGTGCAGGGGGGCTGTACGGGGGTGCGGGGGGCTGTACGGGGGTGCGGGGGTGGCTGTACGGGGGTGCGGGGGGGCTGTACGGCGGTGCGGGGGGCTCTCCGGGGGTGCAAAGGTCATCCCATTGATTACAAAAGTGAAAAATAAAATTGATAACATCTAATTAATACATATTTCTTTTATCGATACCATACAAAAATTTATAAAAAATATATTGGATAATACATAATCTATAATATCAGATTTATTGATCTGTTGGAATTAGTTCTACTTTTTCAAATGTAGAATCATTCAAGATTATCTGATCAAAAACTCAATATGTGTATAAAATATTTAAAAGACCACCATGGATGGTAATAATGCATTACTTAAATGAATAAATACAGTACATCAATGTCAACCCTACCAGTAAAAACAAAAAACATATCTCGTGAATATATGGTGCGTCACGCGTTGCCATCACTGTTACCTCCTTCTGGTGGTCCAGGTGCCTACAACAAATAAACATTATAAATATTTTAATAACAAAAATAATTTAAATTAAATAAATAAATACAGTATATACCTGCGTCGTATGATCCCCTGTACCATCAGCTCGACGCACATATTCCCGCAGTGCTCTAACCTCAGCTGTCAATTGCGCATTTGTCTCCTCGGAAGCGCGCAGCCGTGCCTCAAAATCTGACATCTGCTGTGTCATATGAGCAACAGCAGGACCGACAACCACAGCGCGTGACACTACAGAACGAGGAATCCCTGCTCCATAGGTCAAACTATATCCATGCCCGTCCCGACCAATAATGTGATGAAAGATCTCATCCCGTCGCATGGGAAGCTGTCGCTGGTCCTCTGGCAGATGTTCTAACTCAGCTTCAAATTGATCCTGTGAAATATTTAAATATATATAAATATATATATGTTAATATAAAGATTTATGTAATTATTGGTAAGTACAGACACTTACTATCAATGCTGCAACCTCTGGATCATTGCGATCACGAGTCCTTATCCACACCGACATTTTATCAGTTGCTGCACCTTGCCCTCGCAACTGTATATTAAAAGAATATAAACACAAAACCATATTAATTAATAAATTAAAAAGTGAATAATATATACCTCATGTCGGATCTGAGACACGTGACGAGTCCCGAGCCTGTGAACTGGTCCCTGCAACGCTCGATTCTCCGAATGGCGTGTTGACACCTCCTACATTCAATTCATTCAAATTTCAAACAAATCACATATTCTTGAAAATATATATACAGAAAAATAATTAATATACAAACCGCAACACCCTCAGTAGACCAATATGCAACCAAGTCACGCCACTGAGCCGGGAGGACACCTCTCGGGACTTTTTCCAAAATGTCAGGGGCACCCACATTTGGTACCCAGTGGTCCCTCTTCACTTTGCCTTTATAATCTTTCCACAGCTTACGGCATTTGCTCATACACACGGGCCAAAACTCTTCGGGGCATACTTTCAAATTTTGCTATAATGAAAATAATCAAACATATTAGTATTATTTATAAATAGAAAATAAAGTAAAATTATTTTCTTACCTGAACCTCCCTCCATAGACGATCTAATGTGTCCTGAGGGATAGAAGCCCAATCACGCGTGGTCAATGGAAATCGATGTGGGTCACGTATGATATGACCCAGCTGACGAATAAATGCCGGGGCATTCGGTCCCATGGGATGAAATACCTCATCAAATGAAACATCTATCGTCGTGTCGGAATTCCATGCTAATATGCCACGACCAGGGCCTCTCCTGCGAGAGGAAGAAGCAGCCGAGTCTGATCCTGTTGAAAAAAATTTTATATATAAATTGACAAATGTTATATATATATATATATGTTAATTACATAAATAATATAGATAATGACTGTCAAACATACCTCGACCCTGAGACGTAGATGCCTCAGATGGATGATGTGGATTTTCTGCCTCTTCCCCTGACATGTCTGCAATCATAAAAAATATCAGTAATGAGTCCAAAGTGTTTAAAAGATAAATTGGATTGTTCTTAATAAATCAAACTTGTACAACTGTTAATCAAACAAAAAATGGATTGAATAATTAGTTGTGAATGAATTTTAAAAAATCATAAAGTTAATCAACCTAAATATTTATGACTGAATTAACTTACAAAAGTGAGGATTAAAACTTATAAGGATTTATAAAATGATTAGATAATTTATGATATCCTAGGACATTCTACTGAATAGCGGGAAAACAATTATACCTTTCATTAAGCATGCAAATCGACCGTTTCTCCTTCATAAGCCGCTCTGACCCAATAAATATCTTCTTCACGTTGAACTACGGTATGTTGATCAAGTTGTTGGTAAACAAACGGAACAGTCTCGGGTTCATCTTCTTCAAATAAAAACACTCCTCACTGCGACATTTTGACAACAACTTGCCAATTTGGATCCGAAGGCAAAGTAACGAAGAATACTTGTTCCGCTTGTGATGTCAAGATGAAAGGTTCATTCTCAACTCGTTCATTATTTCTGTATAACATGTAGTTAAAATTCACCAATGAAAACTGATATTGATCGACTTTACATCCACGCACTGGATCAACCCAATTACACTTTAACAATATGTACTTCAAACCGTGTGTGTATACAACTTCAATGATGTCTATCAATTGGCCATAGTAATAACCAGAATCGACAAAGGGACAACCGATTCCACTGTTTTGTGTTGCTCGTTTGTCGTCAACATCTTTAATGCGAAATCGAAAACCATTAGCATCAATAGCTTTATAACGACGAGCGGTTATAGATGGACCCTCAGCCAGTTGGATAAATACTTCAGGTAACGTGGGGTCCCCTAACTCCCTCAGCTTACGAACCTACATAATTTATAAAAATCAATACTGATATATGCAGAAATAATTAGTTTAATACTTCACTCATAATGAAAATCAATTTATACATACATAATCCTTGAACCAATCATGAAATACCGCATAATGAGATTGTTGAATTTGCAACTCAGTCGCACGATGCATCTCTTCTTTTATCTCATTAATGTGTTTCCTGCAAATGATTACGCGATGTTTAAAAGATCAACTTATGCAAAGAAAACATGTAAAAGTTATACAAGCACATTGATAAGATACTTACTGCATTAATGGTGCAACTGATGGAGTATTGAACAAGATATATCGATGTGCTTGTATCCACTCGATGTTGTCCATATCAAATGTGGTTCCTTCTCCAACTGGACCATCATGAATCCGAGAGGGCTTATCTAATTTTGTTTCAACATCCGTAAGATATTCTGCACAAAAGGTAGTACACTCGTCCATCAAATAACCATTGGCTATTGATGCCTCTGGACGAGCTCTGTTGAGTACAAATCTTTTCAATGTACTCAAATACCGTTCAATAGGATACATCCACCTGAATTGCACTGGACCAGCAGCCATTACTTCATCAGTTAGGTGCACTGTTAAGTGGACCATAACATCGAAAAATGAGGGGGGGAAAGTTTCTCAAAGTGACAAAGCGTAAGTACAATTCGGTCCTGCAAACTTTTTAAATCACTCATTCGTTGATTTCTTAAACAAAGCTGTCTAAAAAAATTACTCATCTCAATCAAGGGCTGAACAACATTGGGGGATAAACAATCACAAATTGCGATTGGAATCAACTGCTGAAGTAATATGTGATTGTCATGACTTTTCAACCCTTGCAATGTCTTGTTCGTCAGATTCACACACTTTGAAATATTAGAAGAGTAACCATCAGGCACCTTGACCATCTTCAAAATGGGAAGAAATGTCTCTTTCTCCTCTGTAGTCATTGAATACTGTGCAGCAGGCATATATGCCTTGTTTCCCTCAGCTAACTGTAAATGCAACTGTTTCCTTAAACCCATTTCTTCCAAATCACAGCGTGCATTAACATGGTCCTTTGACTTTCCACTGACACCTAAAATGGTCCACAATATGTTATCACAAACATTTTTTTCAATGTGCATGACATCCAAATTATGCCTCAACATGTTAGTTTTCCAATACGGAAGACTATAAAAAATACTTTTCTTTTTCCAATTGTGACTGCGCTGCCTACCCGCAGCACGAATATTACGTACTGGAGGAGCCACCAAATCCTGAATTTCATATACCGTGCGGATGTTTTCTTCCTCAATCTGCGATAACATTTCGACTTCTGTCATGATCTTTGGTGCTGGGCTGAACTCTCTAGAACCATCAAATGCCACTCTGTCCTTTCTGAACCTGTGCTGGGGAGGGAGAAAATGCATGTGACCCATGTATGCCCATTTTTTGGAATGTTTAAGCCATACAGATTTTTTACTTTTATTGCAACAAGGGAAAGAAAATTCCCCTTTCGTACTCCAGCCTGATAAATTTGCATAAGCTGGGAAGTCATTGATTGTCCACAATAAAGCTGCATGCAGTTTGAACATTTCATTCGTTTCGCAGTCATAAGTCATCACACCATCGCCCCAAAATTCATTCAACTCATCAATCAATGGCTGAAGGTAAACATCAATATTATCCCCCAGACTTTTAGGTCCATCAATAAGAGTGGAAAGTAATATAAATTGTTGCTTCATACAAAGCCACGGAGGATGATTATATGGAACCAACACCACGGGCCATGTGCTATGAGTTGCACCAACCATAGACTTGAATGGATTGAAACCATCTGCTGCCAATACCAATCGGACATTACGAACATCTTTAGCAAAGTCGGGATGTCTCTTATCAAAATCCTTCCACGCATGAGAGTCTGCCGGGTGGGTTAACATGTCACTTTCATGAACTCTTTCTGCATGCCATCTCATTAAATTAGAAACTTTAGATGACATAAAAAATCTTTTCAACCTCGGTTTAAGGGGAAAGTAACGCATTTGCTTTACGGCAATCAGTTTCCCCTGTATCGCAATCTGACATTGATGAGTCTTATTTCCCCTGTTCTTTTTCCACCTGGAAGCGCCACAAACCGTACAGATATCCAAATGAGCAGTTTCATTTCTAAACAACATACAGTTGTTTGCACATGCATCTATAGTCTCATATGTAAAACCTAAGTTCTCTGTCAACTTACGAGCATAGTAATACGACTCAGGAATCTTAGCGTCGACAGGAAGAACTTTTTTCAATAAAACCAAAAGCATGTCGAATGATGTGTCTGACCAATTGTTCAAAGTCTTCAAATGCAACAACTCCACGATGAACGACAGTTTATTGTAAGAAGTAAATCCAGGATATAATTCTGTTTTCGCATCATCAAGTACTTCATAAAACCTCCTCGAATCACGATCTGCACCAGAGCGAAGATTTATCTCACCGGTCTCAAGATTCTGGATGTCAATGCCTTCAGGATCAAACCCACGTACCATTTCAGTAAGCATTTCATGCATTGGATCAGTCATCCTTGCATAAACATCCATCTGAGCTGCATCTGTATTTTGACAACGAACATATTCTTCTCCATGACGAGTCCAACTCTTATAATTTTTCAGAAATCCATTAAAGAGAAGGTGCTCCCTCACAGTATCTCGTGTGAATTGATATCTGTTAGCACATTTTATACATGGACAACTAATATAGTCACTTTCAAATCCTCTCGTGAAGTCAATAAACTGGATAATGCCATTGAAATATTCTCTAGATGTTCGATTTGGAAGATCAATCCAACTCTTATCCATAATAATATCTGTATAACAAACATTTACACAATACTTATTACATTTACATTTTTCAAATCAACTATATTCAAAATAAATATTAACCATTTGTTTATGAACCATTGATAAAATAATAATGTAACTGAAAGCTCATGTTACCTGATTGAGCTACAAACCAGAAAGGGAGGGGAGCCGAAGGCGGTGCTGCGAGGGAGAGGAGGCAGCGAAGGGGAGTCGGAGCCAAAGGCGGTGCGGCAAGGGAGGGGACGGGCGGCGGCGGCGGCGGGGAGCTGGAGGAGAGGAGGCAGTGAGGGGACGGGGGACGGGCAGCGAGGGGGGGTGTCCGGGGTCGGGGGGGGGGGGGCTGTCCGAGGTGCGGGGAGGGGTGTCCGGGGTGTCGGGGGCCTGTCAGGGGTGCGGGCAGGGGTGTTCGGGGTGCGGGGGTGTCCGGGGTGCGGGGGAGGGGGGGGGGGACTGTCTGGGGTGCAAGGGGGCTGTCGGGGGTGCGGGGTGGGGCGTCCGGGGTGCGGGGGGCCTGTCCGGGGTGCGGGGGGGCTGTCCGGGTTCGGAGGGGGGGTGTTCGAGTGCGGGGGGGGGGGGGGGACTGTCCGGGGTGCGGGGGGGCTGTCCGGGTTCGGAGGGGGGTGTCCGAGTGCAGGGGGGGCTGTCCGGGGTGCGGGGAGGCGTCCGGGGTGCGGGGGGCGGTCCGGAGTGCGCGGGGGGGGGGGGGGGGGGGGGGGGGGCTGTCCGGGGTGCGGGGAGGCGTCCGGGGTGCGGGGGGCGGTCCGGAGTGCGCGGGGGGGGGGGGGGGGGGGGTGTCCGAGGTGCGGGGAGGCGTCCGGGGTGCGGGGGGCGGTCTGGAGTGCGCGCCGGGGGCTGTCCGGGGTGCGGGTGCCGTCTGGGGTGGGGGGGGGGAGGCCCGAGAGGCCGGAGGGCGGCGGCCGGAGGCCGGATGGCAGGCGGCGGGGGAGAACGGGCGGCGGGGGAGGCCGGGCGGCGGGGGAGGCCGGGCGGCGGGGGAGGCCGGGCGGCGGGGGAGGCCGGGCGGCGGGGGAGGGGAGGGCGGCGCGAGGGAGGGCGGCGAGGGAGGGTTAGGGCGAGGGAGATCGAGGGAGAGGGCGCGGGGGGGGGGGGGGGGGGGGGGGGGCAGAAACCCCCCGAAAGTTTTCAGGCAGCTTAGCGACCGCCATTGGCGGTCGCTAATGGTGAGCTATAGAGACCGCCAATGGCGGTCACCCGAGTCTGGGGGGCTCCAATGCCCCCTTTTCTAGTAGTGATGGGTAAACAACAATAACAGCACTCTGGCTATCTCGGTCACACTTGACCTCTTCCACAATTCACAGTGGGATACAATAAGGTGTAAAAAAGTTTTATGTGAGGATTTAGTGTCCTCCAGTTCATACCAAAAGTCAGTGTGAGTCTAAATAAATAGATGCACACACATTGCTCAAAATGTTAAGCACAAGTATACTACAGAGGAAATAAATGAATAATGAGATGAGAATGCTCTGAGTGATTGAAGATGATATTTGGACTCATTTTGATGTTTCAGATGTAATTCGAGTCCTTTCTAGTGAGGACGACACAAAACAAAGTAACATTGTTCTTCTTAGCTACAGTTATTCAAACTTGGGCATATGATGTTTAGTAAGGCACAACAACCTGACTTCAGTGTTTTTTCAAGATGAATAAACTTCTTGAAGGACTCTAGATTTTACAGGTTTTATTCATGTAATTACTTTGTTTTGAGAGTCCTCACACCCACGAATTCTCTCTTATCCTTGTGTGTCTTATTCTCTGTACACTTCATTTTTTTGCGTTGAGCTATATTGTGTCTTTTTTTTCACTACAGATTAATCTTCCTTTTTATTCCTTGATATCTGGAAAAAAGAATGATTACTTTTTGACAGGTATGATGTATGGTTTCCTGACATCAAACAACCAACATTAATTAATATTAGATGAATTAAACTAAGAAAATATGACCATTGGAACTAAAAAAGATTTAATAAAAATTCTATAATATTCTATTGTAATCAATAAGTCATGAGATCGATGGGTCATTTGAATTTTCATTGGTATCAGTAGATCATGCGACCATCATCGGATTCGGTAGGTCATGTGATCAACATATACTTTATTAGGTCATGTGATCAACATCGACATCGGTAGGTCATGTGATCAGCATCATCTTCGGTAGGTCAGGTGATCAGCATCGGTGCGACTATTGTCATCGGTGTGACTGTTGTCATCGGTGCAACCGTTATCATCGGTGCGACCATTCTCATCGGGGATACCGTTATCATCGATGAGTCGGTTTTCATTGGTTCAACCATTCTCATCAGTGCGACTGTTCTTATCGGTGCAACCGTTCTCATTGGTGCGACCGTTGTCATCCCTTTAACTAACAGTGACTCAATAATATAACTAACGGTGAGTCAGAAACATAAAATTTGCACAGAGTGACTGTATAAACCAAAATACTTCAGGTCAATAGTAGACCATTAATAATAATATATAACCATTTGTAGACATGATTAACCATATATAATCACATTTAGAACAGATTGAATAATTAAATAAATTGACTTATAAACAAAAAAACAATGATTTGTGATTATTAAAATAACCATCTCATAGAGGGTTAGACAATGGAGTATGTTTTCAATCCTTTTCAATACTTCCCTTATGATATAAAAATAATGGGATACCATTTTACCTCTCATTAATCCATTTTAAGAACATTCATTTCCATGCTGAAGTGTTTATAAGGGGTTTTCACATATCAGATTCAATTCTATAGGAGTTCTATTGTTTGCATCTTATATCTTATATTTGGTATAGTTGTACTACTATTTGATATGTATTATCATTAGTATCATTATATTCATGGTATTCTATGATTCATTTTGTGGTTATTAACTTTTGTTCATTTGACGTAATTGAATAAAATGTGGTAATGATCTTTGTCTCTATTTTCACTTCATTATAACTTCCTTTTTATTTATCACCAACTCTTTATTATGTGGTGTACATAATGCCCATTTGAGACCACATTTAAATAGAAATTATATTCAATTTAAATATTCATATTCTCATATCATGGATATGATTATTGTCTTATCCGTATAGCATTTTACCTACTGTATTTATTTTGAATTCTGTTTTGACTATGGAAATATTGATGAATAAATATACTCTATTCTATACAGATAATGTGAAGTAATACTTCTCTTATGTTGAATCAATGTATAAATAATTCGTTGGATGAATAGGTGGGTGGGGCCCACTACGGCCCCTTGGTGCGTTGGTATGTCTCTTGAGAAAAATCAGTTGGCGACAAACCCTTCATGTTTTTTTCCAAAAATTAGATGACATTATACCCATATAACTAAACCATTTTTATAGAAATATGATATCATGTTCAAGATACATGATGTAAAACTAATAGTAATTCTATTTATTACTTATAAGTTATTAATATCCATGAGGTTTTCATTATGAAAAAATATATTGATGAAGTTTCATTCTCAATTTATTAATGGTGTGATTTTTTCATTAATTCACCATGCCATATTTATTATGTCAAATTTTTACAATTCAGTTATTATTTATTCATTATCCATCTATTTTGAACCCTTAATGATCATTTTAGATCACCCCTTTGATAGTTTACTTCCAACAGGTGATGAAGAAGAGATCATTTATTGAGTTCTGGTGTATATTGTCCTTAGTTTTGGTTATGTATTGTATTTGGTAACCTTTTCAAATGTAATTTGAGTTACATCTATGTATAATCATTCTAATAGACGACTAAACTAATCGTTCCTTATTGAATTTATTTCTTTCTAAACGTGCCAGTGTACTTAGTAATGCACCAGCTCTGGTCTAGAGGGGTCGGGGAATTACATAAAAAATATTATAAAAGAATGTATGCTCTAATAAATCACTATAAAAACCATCTCTTTCCTATAGTTTACATCAAGACAAAAAAATATATTTTTTATATGTTTATTTCATGATTATGTAAATGTTATGATGTGATAGGTTGTCCCGAAATTAGATAGTTATCCAATGAATTTTTTAATCTGATTTATGTCATGAGATTTTTGGCAATATGTTTGGTCATGATACTATCTATTTTCAAAATAATGATTTTTTTATTATGAAATTATTTTATGTGTGAACATGATGTTATTTTTGTTCACTACTGTGTGTTGTATTCAACCAATTAGAGTAGATGTTTCATTTTTAGGTAGTGAAAAATTTCATTCCATTATCTAATTCTATTATACAGGATTCTGATGTTAAACCTATGATAATTTTATGATGATGATTATTATTCTCACCCATGATATGTTTAATCATGTCCTCATATATACACTTAATGTAATTTTAGATCACCCCATTATTTGAAGTATATCATTTAGTGGAAACATTTATTAAATATTTATTGAGTTTTTGAAGGATAAAGAAGAAAATATTATGTACATTATTATGTTACATTATGAATATGTCACGTGTGGTCCTAATATTCCCACATTACACAGCCACTGGATCATAGGTTTGTAACTCTATTATTTATTTTATTCTTAAAATAAATTTACAATTACACAATAAAAGTGTGGTGTTTATAGTTGGTATTAGAGAATGGATTATTTAATTAAGGAATAAGGGTTATAGAATATTAAAACATACCATTAGTATGAGTATATTTATAATTAATCACCCAAAAATCATTGTTTTAGAAAAAAAATTAAACATAGTGGTCCCATAAGTTTTTCCATTGTGTTAATTTTATAACGGAATAAATAATTTATTAATGAATATTTTACCCTTCATTTTTTCACACATTTTAAATACTAGAATATTGTGTGAACTATGAGAAACCTTGTCAACAACCCATGTGAGGGACAATTAAGTTAATAACTGAATATCATCCATATTGGTTTAGGATGTGGATTTATTAATTTCATGTAAATTATTATCTACCTATCTCAAGATATAAACAATAACCAAAAAATGTAGATTATGTTCCTTCTCTTAAGTGGGGGAATTAGCTATCTAATCTTATATTCCTCATATACTAAAAAATTCTACAGTATCTTATTATCCACTAATAGTAAAATGGTGGATTAGCTAAAGTGTGAAGATCTTTTCTATGATCCCTTGTTCTATAATGGTGAAGGTAACTATAGGCATTTATCTATTTGATGGAGAGGCTAATCAATGGTGGTAATTAATTAAGGAAACCAATACCAATTAAAAATTTAGAATATTGAGTGTGATGAATATAAAAAAATCTTTCCATACAAATATTTTTATCAAACTACTTAATCGAAAATGGAGAGGGAGGCTATATAGTAGTAAAAAAAGAGGTTAATCTATCATGGAATATAAGGAAAAATATATAGTGCATTCAAGTTAAACCTTGAGTTTTGTTATCAACAAGAATAGAAATATATATATATAATATAGAATCTTGAAATAATTCATTTGAAAGGATCTTTATATTCAACTCATTTACTGTTATGAAGATGCTGTTAGAAGTTTTCTCAAAGTGGATATGGAATTTGGAGAATCGTCGCATGGATTTAGAGATAATAAATGAACGATATAATTTCATTATTGATGATCTAATGAAAAATTATTAAAGAAAGATAAACCAATCACATTTAAAAAATATGCGTAGTAGAATCAGGGGAACTACCTCAACGGAACTAAGAAATATTTTAATTATTGGAGAGAACCCTACAATGCTCATTATCTTCAATGAGACATGATGAAGTTTTGAAATTTAGTTGAATAAAGGAGATAAAAACTAATGGTTCGATTATTTTAATATCATGATCATGTCACTATATAAGCCAGTGTTCTAAATCTTGAATCCTTATGAGAAATACAATTCAGAAGCCACCAAATCCAATATAACAAATGAAACCTTATATCATCACTACTATTGATGTGGGAAAAAAATATAGTCATATAAGTTACTCTTCTCATTCACTCATGAATGGAAAAAAATTATTTGATTCTAGTTTTACGAATAACATTATATATAACAGTTTTTCAACAACTATTGAATCACAACCCTGAAACCTATAAGTAGACATATATGTAATAAGAAAAAGTGATGTAGTCATTATAGCCTAAGTGTTTAAAAATTATATTTGTCGGTGTATATGGGAATATTATTCCAATAAATCTCATGATACATCCCTTTTTTAAAATTTGACACTATTCTAGGAATGGATTGGTTATTGTTATATAGAACACATATCATCTGTTGGGAAAAGGAACAATGTTTTAAAATTACAAAAAGGCAATGATCATCTAAAAATGAATGGAATACCATGAATACATATTTTAAATTCCATCAATGGTGTGTGTGAAGATTCTCTAGGAGGAAATATAACCTTTTTAAATAGTTGAGTTAATTAAAGGTATCAACCTATAAGAAATACCATTGTAAGGGCATAAGGTGATGTATTTTGGGAAGAGTTACTATGATTTACCCAAGAAAATGTTGTAGATTTCTGAATAGAAGTCATACTTGAGCTACTCTTATATCAAATTTCCCCAAAAAATGACCTCTATATAATTGTAGGAGTTAATGTTTAATTTTCAAGATCATTTTAAAAAAGGGTTCATATTACCTAGTGCATCACCATAGGTAAGACCAATTCTCATTCAACAGAAAAAATATATATCAATGTTGTTTTGTATAGAATATCAAGAAATCAATAAGATCCCCCTAATGAATAAGTATCATCTTTTAAGTATTGATGTCTTGTTCGATCAACTATTAAGAGATCACTACTTTTAAAAGGTGGATATTTTTTCTAGATATCATTAACTAAAGGTGTATAAGGAAGATATCTAAAATGCATCCTTCTATACAATGTATGGGATCTATGAGTTTTCAGTGATTCCATTTGGGCATTATAATTCCCATATCATCTAACTATATGTTATGAATATAGTATATAGATACTACCTTGAAATTGTTTTGATAGTTTTAATATAAGATATTATTCTCTACTCTAAGAAAAATGTAAAATATAAACAACATATAAGGATTTTTCTAACATCATTAATAAAGTATTAATTGTATAAAATTTTCAGAAACTATGAAATTTGGATGTATCAAGTTAAATTCATGTGACACATGATCGTAAGGGAGGGAATATTAGTGAGCCTTCAATGAAGGGCAGTTGAGGATTGGAAGAGGCAAACTAATTTCATAAAATTCTACATTTTTCTTGAATTAGTAGGGTAATATCAATGTATTGTGGGAAATTAATCATGATTGTCTCTCCCAATATCAATGTTAACAAGAAAAAGGGTAAATTGTTCTTGTAGGGATTAATGTGAGGAAATCTATAAGGATAGAAATAATAGGATTGTCACTGCACCAATACTAACATTACTAACAAGTAGAGAATGTTTTCTAACATACCATGATTCCTCATAGAAAGGATTGGGTTGTGTACTCATACAGAATGAAAATTTGATTTCCTACTCCTTAAAAATTTTCAAGTTCCAGAACAATAAATACATTTTTCCTAATTTCAATCTAGTTGTAATGATATTTTATTTTAATACATAGCTTCACTACATCAATGGAGAAAAGTGTCACATGTATACCCACAAAAATAGAATAACTTTATATTAACATAGAAGGTTTTCAGCATTCATAAAAATATATGGTTATATCTAATAAAAAAATATGTTTGTTTAATGGACTATCATCTTCAGATGTCAGACAATGTATATGATGAGCTTAAATGAAAATAAATGGCTACTCTATCCATGATTTGGATTGATGAATACCCTATATTAATGAATATTTAAAGGATATGTAATGGAATTATAATAGTAGAGAATAAATCCTTCCTCACCCAAACAATTTCCCAACCATATATCCATGAAATGATAAAGTAGTCCAAATGGGGTGATCTATATATTCAAAATAAGGGGAATACATTAATTTAATGGAAGCTTAATTAATTCCATATCAATGATGATAGTGGGATTATGTTTGGATCAAGGTTGTGCGTTCATCTATCACCTAAAACAAAGGAGGTATTGGATAATTCACATATATTACCTTTCTCTATAATTATTGGAAGAACCAAATGTAACATTATCTCCAAGTACACTTCTATTAGGATAAAATGAAGAAGTAGATTGTAGAATAAATATAATGATGTTTAGAATGTCAGCATGTTAATTCAGAGTAACCAAATTATAAAGGGATGTTTACAATATTTCTTATAGACATATGAAAATGGAATACAATTGCTATGGAATTTTGTAATTGTCTCTTGAAGGAAACTAATGGAATCAATGTGATATGGGTTTTCTGGAATTAACTCACCAAAATTTCCCACTTTATTTCTATATGGGAAAATCTCTCAATTGAACAACATTCAATGGTATTTGTGAAGGATGTGGTGAAGGTTCATGGGTTTCCACTTTTTATTATCTCATACTGAGATCCAAGGTTTGCATTTAAATTCTATACAAGTCTTATAAATGATTTGATAATGGAATATAATTTCAGCATTACTAGTCTACCTCAAACTGGTGGTCATCTGAAAAGTACTATTTAGATGCTCAAATACATAATAGGATTATGCCCATTCATATTCTACGGTGTATGGGATCCATTTATGAAATTAGTTGAGTTCTCATAAAACAATAGATTCCACTTCAGTATTTAGATGGATCCATATGATAATTTGTATGGAATGTGATGTAAAACTCCAAACTATTTGGATGAGTTTAGTGATGGAATGATACATAGACCCGATCTTGGGTATAAGAAGATGTAGAAGATTTAGGAAATCAATAAATATATCAATTATTTTAATAGTAATAAATATATGTATTCTAACAATCATTAAATGTAATGGATTTTATTGTCGGAGATAGTATATTCCTATGAATATCGAAAATTAAAGGAGACATAAGGTTTGGAAATAAAGGAATGATTAGACAAAGGTGTACTGGTCCCTTTGATATTCTTAAACTCATAAGATTAGTGGAATATAGTCTTGGATATCCACTAAATATGTATCAATTTCATGACATGTTCCACATATCACTCATCATGATGTAAATACATATCCCCTCACTCGTACTGAATCTCAGGATTGAACAAATCCATAATGAACTCTCATATGAAGTGCATCTGGTAATGATCATGGACCAATGAGACAATATCAAACTCCATAAGAAAACTCAAATTGTAAATTTATTTTGAGGAAACATATGTATGATGAATAAACTTGGGAACCTAAGAAAGGATTAAAGGACAAATATCCTCACCTATTTATGTAAAATGTAAATTTGAGGGCGAAATTTCAAAAGGGGGTAAAAGTATGGTCCAAAACATTAATCAATTGATTTTAACCATATTATAATTATGTTATATGGTATATAACACCTACACGTCATAGAGCTACCAATGAAAACATTATTCTCATAAATAAAAAATAAAATAAGTGATATTTATTGAAATTAAAGAACCTATACCAATGAAATAGTAACATGACCTTTGGAATAGTAAAATAATAATTAAGAGTACTAATTTAGGAAATAAAATGGTAACCCTGCTAATGAATATATAAATAAAATTTATTAATCTTATAAATGAAAATATGATGTAATTATATCATAATATATGTAAATAAATGGGTAGAAATGTTTAATTATGTGTTATTATTTTTGAAAAACAGAAATGTTTATTTATAATTTTATAAATAATATAATGGTTTTGAAGAAAATTTATCTTCATAAAATATATTCATGACATAATATTTTTCTATCGTATTATAATAGGATAATTTAATAAGACATTAGTTAATTTTTCAAATTATTGTAAACTCAATTATAATATTAGAATAATTATTTTTAGAATAAAGTATGATCTAAATTAAAAAGTAATTTTCTCATATTAATAAAATAATTTTGAAAGAATTTATTCTTTTCTTAACACTAAAAATAAAAAAATGGTTAGGGTAATATTTTTTTATTTTCTATAAAATAGATGATTTATTGGTGAATAGTAAAATATGATAATTTACTATATAAGTTAACTAAATGAATGGAGTCATTTTTCATTTATGGATTACTTAAGTCCATAATATAAAACTATCCTTCATTATTTAATAATTTCAGTGATAAGGTTCAACACTATTGTTATTATTGATACAAAAAATAATAAAATGATGAATACAATAGTAAAAAACACACCACTCATCCCATATAAATGACACCTCTTCTAAAAACACCTAAAACTCAAAGAAATGTATCCAGTTATCACCACTCATCTTCCACATCCTCTAACCCATGTCCATGAACTTCTGGTATCAACAATATATCAAACACAATTTCTATAAAGAGGTTGTCCATGAGAATAAATTCAATCGGTAAAATCTTATCCCATTCAATTTTAATTTTAATTAATTACTTTTCTTTTATTATCTTCACATGATCTACTCTATCCAAACATTAATTATAACGACATTAGATTGTATATAATATTATTTTATTATTTTAATGGAATATAAATGATCAATCTCCTTCTACAAAAATTTTAAACATCTTATGTGATGTGTCGATTTACCCCCATCGTCGAAAATGCATTTTCATTTTCCATTACCACTTCCAAGAGTAATAACAAAACCCTTATAATGGTTAAATTAGTGTATATAATTAATATTTTTTGTTATGTAATTTTTTGTAACCAATATATTCTCATTATATTTAATAAATGTATACATGATTGTGATGGTTACAAAAATAGCCAAAACAATTATATTTCATTAAAGTAAAATTTAATGAATCACCCCCATAACATATAACCAAATATAATATCATTTAAAATTATATAATTAAATTAATATAATATAATTTCAATTCAATTGAATTATTCCAAATTAACATTAACTTCCATACTTTTATAAAAGCAAACCGATCATGAAAACATTGATATAAACACTTCCATAAGTATTAAATTGAAAAATATAATCCCCAAAATGTTTATAAATGGAATTTATAATATTTTAATAAAAAAAATCAGTGTATAAGAGGGTATAGATTTATTAATTTATGGATCTAATTTAATTACCATTGTCATTAATTTGAATTAATCATTCAGAAAGAATGTAAGGGGAGTGTTGAAATCAATTATTTTTTATGTTATTCTCTATTACAAGGTTTGAATGTTCTTAATATATTCATGAAATATCATTTTCCCATTTATTCATGGGTATACAAGTTACTACTACGTTAACATGGTTTCCATATAAAATGTTTTATTTCAAAGGGACTTCAATTTCCCAAACATCATATTTAATTATCTTTAAATACTTCTTCGTCTACTCATTAGTAATGATTTATTTTATCAATTAGTTATTTCAATTATTCATTTTGGAACAAAATTTTTAATTCATGAGTGCATTATTTTTTAAATATTTATGAAACCCAATATCACCCTAGGGTTTTCATCATGAATTCGTTTGATATAGGTTCTATGTGATATCCCTAACTATGTAAATGTTAGGATGTGATTGGTGTTAAAAGAATTATATATCCCTCTAATTCATTGGGTAATGTGATGTATCTAATGAAATTATATGAAAATATAAATGGAAATTATTCTATATTATTTAACAAATATTATGACATGATTATTCAGTTAGGTTATTTATGGACATGATCCTAGCATTGTTCAAAAATATGTGTGGTATTTGACCTCTAAGGCAGGTTGTTTCATTTTTATGCATTCCCATATACCATTGATTTATCTAATACATCCTTTCAATATTATGATGATGATCATATTGTTATTTTATAAAGATTATAACTATTCTCACCCATGTTATATTGAATCATTTCCTTATCATACCTTTTACTCACCTTCAATATCACCCCTTTCTTCATTGTATATTTTCATGTTACTATATGTACTAATGTGATCATGATATTTATTAGGATAAAGAAGATGGTTATAAATATTTTTTTGGTTTTATTATGAATAGTTGATGTATGGTCATAATATTCCATGGAATGTAATCATTTAGATCCTGGTTTTTATTTATTTTATGTTTTTTTTTCTTTAAAATGTTTTAATTGTAATTTATAATAGTTTGGGTAATTATAATGAAATTTTTTTAAATAATTCATTTGGATATCTTTGGAACATCTTCATCACTAAATATGACCTAGAGATACCTAAAACCCAAGTCGATCATGGAGAACAGCCTCATCCCCTTATGCTCAATTTTTTTTATTAAATATGGTGAAGATGAGATTTATTCATGATCATCACCTTATTCAACATTAGGTAATCAATGTAAAACTAGATAGATCCCTCAACCTTCTTATAATACAAGACATGGGTGGCTCATGGTGACATGCTTGGATGAATGAATCCATTTGATTCCAAATAGTCCAGATTTATCATTACATTCCTCAACTTGGTGGGGTCTAAATTTTATAAGGGAAGATATATCAGTTATGTAACTAGTTGTAAATATATGGTTAACTCTACATCCCAATCTAGAGGAAACAATGATAAATGATCTGTGTAAAACTCTAGGATTTCATCCACAATATTTTATACTGAACCATCAAAGGATCCATCATCATCCTCAAACCTGAGTGATAAGTTACGAAAAGAAAGAATATCCAAATAATGAAATTCATGTCCATTAGATTCTAATAGATGATCCCATTCACCCTAAAAACACGATTATTTCATTTTGGCTCCATGAAACTCATATACCTCTGATTATAATTGATGTTCATATTAAAATGAACCGTCTAATTCCTCCCAAGGATCATGTTAAAGAGGTTCATCTCCAATCCCATATAATACCATTCTAGATCACCCCCTAACATAGTGAGAGTAGAATATGGACACTTGAAAAATTTCTATCTATACTTATTTATAGGAATCACATGATCCATTGAATAAAAAATATACTCAGTTGAAAAAAATCAACAAATCAACTAGATATACATAAATAAAATTAATTGAGGTATCTATATCAAATAAAGAAATAGTTATAGATGATTAAATATGAATGGTACATCATTATATCATAGGTACTGATAAAAATTCAACAGTTTCATGATCTAGAGAAAGAAGATTCCTCATATTTTAATGATCATTAGAATTGACATTGGCTTACTTCTCTACCTTAATCTGACTCTGACCAAAATAAAATATATCGCTACTTCCAAGACCACCAAAAAAATAATAAATAATTTTCATGGATGGATATTACTAGTATTACATCCCTATAGAGGCCAAATAAGATAATCGACCTTGATATGGGTTTGTTTGTCTACGAACTCGACAAAAGTTCCTCATATGTCCATGTTGATGGAATTGTTTGGGTGGATCTGTACATGCAGACTGTGTGTTTCTTGCCCTCCCACACAAATGGCATAAGACTATCCTAATATATGAATCTATATAACAAGAAACTCAAGAAGGATGGAAAAAATAACACCTTGATTCCTCTACTTATCAACCCACTTCTTCATCTTCCTAGATAAACTTCCACTACACTACACACTGCTAACACCAATCCAGAGAAACCGGACATTCTAATAAGGCTTATCTACTTTATCAAAGAACAATCAACCACCTTAGTATAAGTTATCATATTAATCAATAATAAAAGGGAGTATATATTCCAACTCAAAACCATATCATTCCATTGAGCCTTTACTTGAATATTGGAAACTTTATCTTGTGCGAATCAGTCGAAATCAACAAAACACTTTTCATAATACATCACGGTCCGATCCCCCTATTGAAGAAAAAAACTCAGTTCGTGGTGAGGGACAAGGAATCAGGGGATTATTTATCATTCAAAATTAATTTTCATTCTTTTAAACCCATATTATCATGATTCTTATCCAAAAAAACTAAGTCAAACCACCTCAGACTAGGAAATTCAAACAATAACAACACATATATTATCATCAATACGTGAGGATTTTCAAGTAACCAAAACAACATCATGACAATCCCAATTAAATCATATCATTATTGAAGATTTTTTTCAACCCATGAATGAATTACACGTATTATTTATGAACACATTTTTTATTTCATGTACCAAGTTCATCTTCCCAATGATGAACAAAACCAGATCTTTATCCCTAACTTAAAATTTGTATAACCCAAACTATGAATTCCACAATTCTTTGATCAACATGGGATTACTCTCTAATTCCGCATACCATAGTTTCACATGAATTATCTATGGACAAATATTTCTACATAAATAAAAAAACAAAAATAAAAACCATCAATAAAAAATTTAGAAAATTTTCCACAATATCAATAAATTTAAACCACATATATAAATCCAAACAAAACTATATCCATAAAAATGAAAATAAAAACCAATTGACACCCACCTGGTTTACATGTAAAATATTCATCATGTATGTCTCACTATGAGGATAAGTAAAACCAAATCACAACATCCAATTGTGACCCAAAGTCTATCACAATGGGCATTGGCCACACACACCACTCACAAATAAGATCCCAATCCCTCAAAATTCTAGCTATGGTCTACCTAGACATTCGTAAATAAAATGACTCAAAAAATGGTTGAATCCTACTCTGATTACATTTTTCATGAAACAATTTGGATTTTATCCATACTAACAACTGACACAACACTTCTTATAGCCCGAAGGTCATTTCTGATTCCCACAGGCTTGAAGATAGTGCCTGGGTATAAACATTTCACTTCTGGAACCAGTTTAACAACAAAGAAAAAATATAAATAATACAAAATAATAATATATAATAAGGTAGCAAATAAATATAACAAAATTTGACACAATAATTTCAACTCAAACTTTTTACATCATCATCCAAAAAACAAAATATCTAAAATTTATAGCAGAACTAACCTCAAAAATAAATCTCTATGAAACATGAGGGACAACCCCTCTAGCCACATCCAACAACACCATTAAAAATTACAAGACTAACTATCAGATCAAAAATCAGCACCATGGAACATCTCTATATTACCTTGACCAAACATAATAATTTATGAAAACACCAATGATTGGAAGTAGTGTGTGAGCCAATTTGATGTAGGATTCCACCCAAATGATTTTTCATTCCGTATCATTGTAAGACAAACTAACATGGTTGTTTCAAGAAATAAATTTGCATAATTTTTAATAGAAACTTTTAACCACAATATTTTATTAAAAAACATTCATAAAATTAAATTTAATGGTAGAAGAATCATATTTCATTGTTAAGATCCACATAAAAAAAGAGTCACAAGGAATCCATGTAGGTACAATCATTTGGGTCACCCTAGGAAACTCTTATCGTTGTGATAATACAATATGACACATGAACCATATAATCCTCACACACAAGACACTATGGAATAACCCATCCAATTTTCTAGTTGTCCTTAATAATCATCATAACATAGTTATCATTATAGAGTTCATCCTACTAGAGAGAACCATGCCTCATCCCTACCAATTAAACTAACATACCAGTATTTCTTCATCCACCTAGATACATAGGATTCCATTTTTCCCAATTTTACATATAATTCCACATAAAACACTACCATAACATGAAAATTCATTTTAAAATTAAATTAAAAAACTAAACAAAGATTTTCATAAAAAATCACATTCAAATCAACAAACTCATTATTCATTAAAAAAACCAATTTCACCACAAAAAAAATTTAGTGAACACATTTATGAAACAAAATCAGATAGAACACATGAAAAATGTCACATATATGAAATATTTTAAAGTTATTTTTTATTTAATTTCAATTCATTATTTTTTGGGGGATTCCCAAGGTTTTATGGAGGAATAGATTAGTTTTCAAAAATTGGGACAAACTATGAGCCCAATTCCTGATTTAAAAATAACTTTTGTTTCCTTTATAACAATTTCATTTATCAACATTTTTCATCCATTAAAATTCCTAAATGTCCTCCCCTGACATTTTAACACAATAATTGTAATTTGGAGCCTTTAAAAATATATAACAAATATTTATATGGGATTTTATTTAAGGGATTGATCCAGCCCGGAAGCCAAATTGCATTTTTAAAAATCAAATTTATTTAATAAATAACATTTTAAATATTAATTATATTTTTTTTGATTCCAAGTATATGCCATGAAAATTGATCCCAGCCGCGTGCCCAACCTCTCTCCCCCCTCTTTGGAGCTTTTTTTTCATCGCGATTGAGTACAGAACTTCATAGTGTTTCTAAAATAGAACATATTTGAGGATGTAAGTTATTTCCATCATAAATCCCTCAATTCTTACTATTTTTCCTCCATTCCAGTTCCTAAAATACCACCTCATCTTTCTTCAATCCTCTAATGACGTTTTATCTATTTTAAATTTCAGATACTAGTGTATTTGGGCTAATTCTTCAAGATCCCTGAAGTTAGTGAGTCTCTTCCAATCCTCATTCAAATTTCTTAGGGTTTCATTATATTTGAATGGGGTTTCATCCCTTTTACATAAAGTACCAAATGAACAGGAGGTAGGGTTTTGAACCCATGGTTTATCTTTGGGTTTTATTTGTCCAATTGTTTTGTTTTAGGTTTGTTCTAAGTCTCTCTTTGTGCATTGGTGGTGTGACTTGATTTTCGCAATTTGATTCAAGGGTTATCATTATTTTGGTAGGTCATTCCCCTTTGTATGAAATCCTTGTGACTTAGATAATTTGTTTATTTTTTTTTCATGTTTAACAATTTTATTTGGTGCTTCAAAAATTAGCTTTAGTGGTGTTTTTAATTCAAATTAATTTTAAGGGCCCCTTTCATGTGAAATTTGTGTTTTTTATATAAATATTTTATTGGTTGATTATGGGATGACTTTTAATTATTTATTTGACATTATTGAACTGTATTAGGGCTGAAAATAATGTTTTAAATGTTATTATTTATTTTTTGTAGCTGAGAAATTGGTTTTGGGTGACGTTTGTTAAGAAAATGTTTTTTGAGTACAAATTCTGCATTGAAATGGGTGTTTTACCTGGGTATTCTATGTGATGCTTTTTTGTATTGTTTTATAACTAATTTAATGAGTTGAAAAAATTTATGTTGTCTTGGATTATGTTTTGATAAATATGAGTATGAATATGGCGTTCAAGGGGGGTTTTCAAAGTGTTTTGGGTGAAAAACAAGGAATGATTTGGAGAAGTTGTTTTATTGAAAATCAAAGTATTTTATTGTGTGTTTTAAATGGTATAAAATGAGTGTAGCTACTATACTGATTATTTGTGACTGTTAGTGGTGTTTTATATGAAAATAGATATATGTATCCTTTTAAAATTGTTTGAGCACAAAGGTGGAAGGCTGGGTACCTAGTTGGGGCAGATGTGTACTAGTACGACTAGTGGACCAGATGGGTTTTGTCCCTATTTCACCTAGAACTTGGATAACGACATCTCTAACTAAACTAAATGGATGATGATTGGGGACCACTAGGTTATGGGTTTGTACCCTATAAGTGTCTTGTGAATGATAATGGATTTTACTATGGTTACATTACACCGAGGTATGAGGTACATGGGGCCCGAGACTATCTATTTCCTAGGGGTGCTCCTGATTTTGGTGCTCATTGTGTTTGTGGTATTTTACCATGTATTTCAGTGTTTTTTGTAAGTAATTTAAAGTCTCTAAAATGTCTATTTAAATTTTTGAACATTCTAAAAACTTTATCTTGAAATAATTTTTCAATTGAATGTTGCATTTCTTGGATTTTATCACTGCTTTTATTTTCATATAAAAACTGCTTTATTTGGACACTATATTTCTTGATATTTGGACTCATTGGGTGGTATCCTATAGGGCTTAGTCTTAAACCCTACTTACACCCCTTGGGTGAAAGTATACGTAGTTATGTTTGACTCAGGCAAAGGAAAGGCTAAGGGTGATGGCGGTTCAGGGTATTAGTCCCCATCCTTGGGGCGGAGTTGTGGAGACGGCTAGGGGGTGGTGACCCCTTGTCATGTGGAGTCCATGGATCTGTTTTGTTGTTGTTTCATTGTTTCTTTGGACATTTTGTATTTTATTTGAACTTATGTTTTCATTTATGGATTTTTTTATATACCTTGGTGATATGAATTTTTTCAGATTCATTTTATCAAATATTTTTTAAGTTTTATGTATATATATTCAGGTTAATAATTCCCAAACCAAGATAAATGATACCTGTGCACTTTTTCCAGCCTTTGGGGATATGGAACGCCCTTTGATCCTTTTCACGAGATGGGTTTGGTGCCGGTATTCGAGGTGACCAGATTCAGTTCATGAAAAAATGGTATCAGAGTTGGTTTATGTTTTTGGGTTGTATTGCTATTTTGGGATGAGTCAGGATTGATAGGAGCTAGGAATGTCGGGGATCAAGGTTTTGGTTGTGAGTATGGTTCATGGCCCTCACCTCTAGTGGTATAACTTTAGTCCGCATGGGACGTTCAAATTTATTTATTGACTTCACTTCCAGGTGAGATGGGTGGGCTGCAGACCACACATGGACATCGGGCGGTGGTGGAGTAGTTGTTTCTTTTATTAAATGAATGTGTTTAGATTTTTTATACTTGAGGTATTTGATAAATTTTTTCATAATTTTGGTATTGATTTTTGTTTTGTGACTATTGCATTTTGTAGCCACATTCATCCTCATAAATCTCCCATGCACCAATGAGAGAAAGCTGGAGAGAGTTCCCCCACATCGATTGATCAGAGGCTAGTCGAGAATATGGTCTGAGCCGTCCCAGCTCTAGAATAGAGACCAAATCAAGCTCCTATTCCTACTAGGGAAGAAGAGATAGGTCCTATAAATGGTAATGCTTAGGAGTTTCTGAAAAAAAACCGTCCTACCTTCCAAAGTAGCTTAGAACCCCAGGAAGAAGATGAATGGCTCATGAAGATTGATTGTATGTTTGAGTTCCTAGAAACACACTAGGAGCTATGGGTGAAGTGTGCCTCATTTATGTTGGAGCGTCCAAGCCATAAGTAGCGAGAGTTAGTGCTTCAGACTGGGAAGAATGAGCATATGCACTATGGATATTTCAAGGATGTTTTCAATGAACATTACTGCCCTGAGGTGTTGGCATATGCTAGGTCTAGAGAGTTCATCGAACATGTTCAGGGGAATCTATCTGTGATGGAGTACGCCAACCGTTTTTCTATGGTGGTTCAGTATGCTGCAGAAATTGTCTGTAATGAGAAGGTGAAGGCCCAGAGGTTTGAGAAAGGCATGCGACCAAAGATATAATCCTAGGTGTTCTTGTTTAACCTGAGGATCTATGATGAGGTCATTGATCGGCCGTGCATGGTGAAGATTTATTGGAAAGGTAGGGCTGGTTTCTATGGTTTAGTATCAGAATTTGGAAGTAGAAGCTCCTCAGAGAAGAAAATGAAGTGGGAGGATCATGTGACGAAAAGTGGAGGCTATTCAGGGCACTATTCCAGGCAGTTTTCGTATGCGGCTTCGAAAGCGAGATTGATCATGTACCACCAGTGTTGGAAGCCTGAGCACATCCGAACAACATTTCCACTTCCTCAGAATCCTTGTTACCAGGGTGGAGGTATGGGAAATTTTCATCATTTTTGTGGTGTGGCACGTCCACTTTCGAGTGGTGCAGGGTCAGTGGCTTCAAGAGGAGTGCCATCATAGTCTGAGTCGTCGAGGATTGGGGGATAACGATTTGGCATCCATGGTGGAAGGGCTCGTTCATCTTCTGGGAAGATCTAGTTCAGGGCACAACCACCGACTAGAGATCGTCTATAGGTAGATACTGGATATCTCCATGCAGTAGATCATGCACCAGAAGGATCAGATGTGGGACCATAGACAGTTTGAGGTACCATTCTAATCGCATCTTCTATAGATACTGCTCTTTTTGATACTATCACCTTTGTTTCATTTATTTCTTCCCGTTCTATGGACATGGTAAAATTTCCAACCGAGTTAGTGTCTTTCAAGATGGAGTTGGTGACACCGCCGGGAAAGTAGAAAGAATAGGGTCCCAGGTTCCCATCGTGTGGGATTTCTATGTTATTGGTCGAGATAGAGTGCGACTCTTGGAATTTGATATGGATCCTTTTGATGTCATTATTGGGATGGATTGGCTTGGAAAATTCTAGGAACATATCGATTGATACAGGTGATGAGTGAGTTTCACAGCACCTGATGGGAGTCTTCAGGTTTTTCGGGGAGAATGGGATCCTCGGTCGGGTCGCACAGGACCTCCACTCCCAGAGTAGATAAGTATTAACGTCCAGTTATCATTAATATTTCTAGAGGATGATGTTATTTCACTTGGAGGTGCACTAACTCATGTAGTGAATGAGTTTCCATATGTATTCCTGGATGATTTCTCAGGTTTCCCCCCAGAACCGGATGTGGAGTATTCGATTTATCTGGCATTGGAAACACAACTGATATCTCTTCCCTCCAATCACAAGGCCCCAACCATGTTGATTGAATTAAGGATACAACTATATGACTTAGAATCCAAAGGTTTCATTCGCCTGAGCATCTCTCCTTGGTCCACTCCTATGTTGTCTGTGAAAAAGGCTGATGGGTCCCTCCAGTCGTCCATTACTACCGAAAGCCGAATAAGGTAACAATTAATAAGAAATACCCTTTTACTATAATATATTATTTGATCGATCAGTTGAATGGGGAAAATTGGTTCTCAGAAATAGACTTGCATTTGGGTTATCACCAACATAGGGTGAAGGAGTCATATATCCCTAAGACAACCTTCCAAAGCATGTATGACACATTGAGTATTTGTTAATGATCATTTAATTGACCAATTCTCTAATGGTCTTTATGGAACTCATGAATAGGGTGTTTCATCAGTATCTCCGTTATATTGTTGTGTTGTTTGGTGATGACAATTTGGGATACTCTGGATTTGAGGAGGAAGACGATCATCACTTGAGGATCATTTTGGGTACATTACATGATTACTGCCTCTATGTAAAGATGTCAAAGATCACTTTTTGGATTAGGGAAGTGAGATTTATGGGGCATATGAAATCTGAATAGGGGGTTTCAGTGGACCCCGAGAATTTTAGTGCAGTTATGTCATGGGAACAACCGAAGAATGCATTTGTGATCAAGAGTTTCCTTGGTCTGGATGGTTATTATGGGTGATTCGTTTAGGATTTCTCTTGGATTTCTTCACTAATTACTGCACTCACCTGGAAAGGGGTGATGTTTGTATGGGGTCTAGAATGTCAGGCATCGTTCGAGGAGGTGAAGAGGTGGTTAACTACCTCCCCTATGCTGATTTTTTCTGAGGCTAGGAATGGGTATGTGGTCTATTATAACGCTTCAGGTAAGGGTCTTGGGTGCGTGATTATGTAGGATGATCATGTGGTGGAGTATGGCTCTTGCCAACTCCGACCACATGAATAGAATTACCCGACCCACGACTTGGAGATGGAAGCGGTGATGCATGATTTGAAGACTTGGTGTCACTACCTCTTTGGGGAGAAGTTTGTGGTCTACTCTGATCACAAAATCTTATCCTATATCTTCTCGTAGAAGGACCTCCACTTTAGGTAGCATCACAGGATCACGTACTTGCCGGTGTTCGATTTTGATATTGTCTATACCCCTAGAAAATGTAATGTGGTGGCCGACGCTTTGAGCAGAAGAGTTCTAGTACAGGCTTGGAAGAAGTCCAGTGATGAGTGGACTTTGATGGGGCTCTTTTCTCAAATTCATGTGGAGACCAGGGAACACAGCGGAAGGTATTTCATGGCGACTGTCCAATTGAATCCTTCTCTGAAGGAGTTGTTTTAGCAGGAACAACGCAGTGATGAGATTTGTCAGCAGTCAAAGACTATTCATCAGGGTGGGGAGACATCCTCTGATTGGTTGTCGTCTCCTGAGGGCATCTTGTGCATCAAGGGACTTTCATTAGTGTCGTTATCTATGAGGAATGTGGTGATTAAATATAGCCACTACTCTCAATGGTCTTCCCATCCAGGTACCGATAAGATGTATTATGATATCTATCAGAAGTTTTGGTGGCCTGGTATGAGATGAGACATAGTGGACTTTGTGTCGAGATGGTACACATGCCAGCAGGTGAATGGAGAGCACCAAAGGCCCTCTGGTTTTCTCCAACCACTACCCATTCCTACATGGAAGTGGACAAAGGTCACCTTGGACTTCATTGTTAGCTTGCCTCATACACCTCGGGGTAAGAATGTCATTTGGGTGGTGATTGATCATCTGACCAAATCAGCCCACTTAATTCCAATAAAATATATAACTAAAGTGGAAGAGATGGTCCATTTGTATCATCCGGAAGTGGTGAGACTCCATGGAATATCATCAGATGTTGTATCAGATAGAGACCCCTACTTCAGTTCTCGATTTTGGAAAGGCCTTCAAAAGGCCTTGGGGTCTCAGTTTAAAATGAGAACATCATACCACCCTCAGATGGATGGATAGAAAGAGCGAGCGAATCAGATTTTGGAAGACATGCTTCATTAATGTGTCCTGGATTTTGGAGGATATTGGGATAGCCATTTGGGATTGGTTGAGTTTTTTTATAATAATAGTTACCACTTCTTGATTTGAATGTCCCCTTCTGAGGTGCTCTACGGTCATCCATGTCGGTCCCCCCTATGTTGGGATGAGGTAAGAGAATATTCACTGTTGGGACCGAGCCTTGTGCAGGAGACTTCAGAGAAGGTCAAGTGAATCAGGTAGCGCTAATGGATAGCTCAGAGTCTTCATAAATCTTATGCTGACTGGTGGCATTGAGACCTCGACTTTTCTGTGGGTGAAAGGGTAATCTTGAATGTGTACCCTCGTCTGGGCCATCATCGATTGGGGAAATAAGGTAAGCTAATGTCGTGGTATGTTGGGCCCTTTGAGATCACTGAGCATATTGGAAAAGTGGTATATATGTTGGCTTTACCTACTTAGTTGACATCCATCCATGATGTCTTCCATGTCTCCCAGTTAAAGAAATACAACCGGGATCCATCCCATGTGATGATTTGAGAAGAACTAGAGCTATATCCTGACTTGTTTGTTATTGAGAAGCCAGTGAAAATAGTGGACTCCAAAGAGAAGGTTCTTTAATGGATGTTCATTCTTTTGGTTTGGGTTTGTTGGAATCATGGTAATGATGCACACGAGACATGAGAGTGGTAGTCATTGGTTGAGGAAGAGTATTCATTCTTGTTTTCTAATCAATCATCAGGTAGAATTTCAGGGACGAAAGGTTTTCATGGTGGAGAGAATTGAAACATAAATGATATATTTTATATTATTTTTTATTTAATTTAAATTCAGGCTTTTTTGGGTGTTTCCCAAGGTTTTATGGAGAAAGAGATGAGTTTTCATGAATTGGGCAAAACTTTGAGCCTAATTCCAGATGTAAAAATAAATTTTGTTTCATTTATAACTTTTTCATTTTTAAATTTTTTTCATCCATTCCAATTCCTAAATGTCCCACCCTGATATTTTAACACCACCATTGAAATTTGGAGCCTTTATAAATCCATAAAAACTGTGTATACGGGTTTCTTTCAATGGATTGGGCCTACCTGGAAGCCCAATTCCTGTTTTAAAAATAAAATATTTTTAATTAATAACTTATTCTATTTTAATGATTTAAGGGGATTCCAAGTATCACCCAAGACCATTAAACCTAGCCTCATACCCAACCTCTCTCCATCCTCTTTGGAGCTCTTCTTTATTGTGATTTTGTGTAGAACTTCTTAGGGATTCTAAAACTAGCCGGATTTGTGGAGGAAAGTTCTTTCCATCATAACTCTCTCAATGCTTACTAATTTTACTCCATTATAGTTCTTAAATGACCTCCTCATCCTTATTATAACTTCCTTGAATCTATTAATATTTCAAATTTTATATACTAGTGTATTTGGGGTGATTCTTCATGATCCCTCATGTAAGTGAGTCTCCTCCATTCCTCTTTCATATTGATTAGGGTTTAATTCTATTTGATTGGGGTTTCTTCAATTTTCCTTGAATTAAGAAATTAACAAGAGATAGGGTTTCTAATAAAGGGTTTATCCTTGGGTTTTCTTGGAATTATTTTGTGGTTTTAGTTTTTTTCAATGTTCCTCTTGGTGCGTTGGGGGTGCGACTTGATTTTCGCACGTTGATTCAAGGGTTTTCAATACTTTGGTAGATGATTCCACTTTGTATGCATTCCTTGTGACATAGCTAGCGTGTTTATTAGGTTTTCATGTTTAACCCATTGATTTTATGCTACAAAAATTTGTTTTCATGGTTATTTTAATGAAAGTGAATTTTAAGGGCCAATTTCATGTGAAATTTGTGTTTTTTCATATAAATCTTTTATTGGTTGATTAAGGGATGCCTTTTAATTATTTAGTTGACCATATTAAAAAATATTAGGGATGAAATTAATGCTCTAAATTTTAGTATTCTTTTTTTTGTTTCTGCGAAATTGTTTTTGGGTAACGTTTGTTATGAAAATGGGATTTGAGTACCAATTTGATGATTAATTGGGTGTTTTACAAGGGTATTTGAGGCGATGCTTATTGGGATTGTTTTATAACTCATGAAATGAGTTTTAAAAAATGTTTATGGTGTTTTGTATTCTTGTTTTATAAATATTATTATGAATATGGTGTTTAAGTGGGGTTTTCAAAGAGTTTTGTGTGCAAAACAGGGAATGATTTGGAGATGTTGTTTTATTGAAATTCAAAGTGTTTTGTTGTGTGTTTTAAACGGTATAAAATGTGTGTAGCTACTGTACTGATTATATGTGACCATTAGTGGTGTTTGATATAAAAATGGAAATATGTATCATTCTTAAATTGTTTGAGCACAAAGGGGGAAGCCCAGCTACCTATGTGGGGCGGATGTATACTAGTATGACTAGTGGATATGATGAGTTTTGTCCCTATTTCACCTAGAATTTCGATACAAAAAGCTCTAAATAAACAATGTGGATGATTATTGGGGACCATTAGGTTATGGGTATGTTCCTTTCTTGTGGCTCGTGCATGATAATGGATTTTACTATGGTTACTTTACACCGAGGTATGAGGTACATGGGGCCTGGCATTATCTAGTGCCTAGAGGTGTTCCTGATTTTGTTGCTCACTGTGTTTGTGGTATTTTACCATGTATTGGGGTGTTTTGTTTCAGTAATTTAAATTATCTAACATGTCTATTTAAATGTGTTAACATTCTGAAAACATTATTTTGAAAACTATTTTCAACTGAAAGTTTCATTTCTTGGTTTTTATCACTACTTTTCATTGTGTATTAAAACTGATTGATTTTTCACACTGTATTGCATGATATTTGGAATCATTGGGTGGTATAATATTGTTCTTAGTCTCACACCCTACATACACCCCTTGGGTGTAAGTCGATTTAGTTATGTTTGACTTAGGTATAGTAAAGGCTAAAGGTGATAGTGGTTCAGGGTGTTAGTCACCATCCTTGGGTCCGAGTTACGGAGACGCATTGGGGGTGATGAACACTTATCATGTGGAGTCCTTGGGGATAATTTTTTATGTTTAATTTTGTCTTTGGTCCTTTTTTATTTCATTTGAAAATACTTATTGAGTTCTGGATATTTGTATAAACCTTGCTGGTATGAATTTTTTTAGATTCATTTTATCAAATATTTTTGAGGTTTTATATATACAAATTTAGTAAATCATTCCCAAACTAAGATAAATGATACCCAAGAACTTTTTCCAGCCTATGAGGATAGGGAACACCCATTGAGCCTTGTCATGGGCTGGTTTTGGTGCTGGTATTGGTGGGGACCAGATTTGGTTTGTGAAAAAAATAACTGATTTATTTTAGAAAAAAAACTTCAAAACCATACTCACCACAAAAAACTCTTGAAAAAATATCGTATACCACTCACGGAGCCCATAAACACCTTAAATGAAAATGTCAACCAAACTAATATTATCCAATAATTTAAATTAATGGATCAATCTACCTCTTTCTTGGAAACATAGAAAATTTTCTTGAAAACCACTACCACACAATAGGAGGACCCTTTAAATCCACGATCAAACCATAAAAACCATTATTAAACCCATGCGTCCATAGTTCAACCCAAATTATGGAAAATATCCCACTCTAGAGAGTATAACACATGGAATAATGATGAATGGCCATGAAAAAAAATTAAATCAAGAGATGAAAGGATAACATGATGATTATTTAAAGATACCACACCAAATCCATCAATTGAAGGTAGTCCAGAAGGTCCATGAGGGAAGGTAAGGGGAGCCTAGGTAGTAGAGATAGAATGGGGTGAGAAAGTTTGCATTTAGAATTAAATATATAGAGGTTAAGGGGGTAAATTTAAAAAATTTAACAACCTATATAGTATATAATGTTATCCAACATGGTTTTATCAACCATTCAACAACTGAATAGTGTACTCTATCTATGAGGAAACCATTATAATTGTTTTCCTAAAGAAGGTGCAATCTTGTGTGGTGGGTTGAGCATCCTATAAAGAGCACTTACAGGGTGCATGCTCTCTTTTGGGAAAATGAATGGATTCAACTAATAATTTGATAACCATGATCATCATAATGACTAGCCCAAAAAATCCACTTAACAATAAAATAACTCAATAAATTAATTGAAGAAAGATACGATAAAAATAATAAAAGGAATGCCTCAAAAATAAACTAACAGATTTGAAAAAGATACAGAATTATTGAAATAATGATACTATAAGGATAGATTTTTTTTGATTTCATTGAGAAATTTGATACACTACGAATAGAAGAAAACACACCATATTTGTATATCATAAATAAAGAAGTATAATGAAAAATTTAAGATCATTATAAACTAGAAAGTGAAATGTTTTTTTGACGATTATATCTCCTAAGAAATAGTTTAGAATAACTAATAATTATAAGAACACTCAATATGTACATTTGATAATTATTCCAGAAAACTAGTAAAATCATGAATATTGTTTGAATATAAATATTAATAAAATATCTAATGTATTTGAAAAATATATCCATGATAAAAAAATACAAAATTTAGATAAGGGTGAGATATACTTATCACCAATAAAATTTTGATGTTTTGAGCGGGTGGACAAAACAAGATGGGAATAAATACAAAAAAATAATATAATTACACCAACTTAATAACAAATAATTATGAAATGTATAATTTAAATAACATATGAATGTGATTTGCGTTCATACGCTGAAAGGAAAATACCATAAAACAGTGTTTTTGGTTATAATAATATATTAATAATAACAAAGAAAACCCATTAATTCAAGAAGGCCAGAATGTAGAATTATATCAAATGTGAACCTAATAATAGTAGATCATGATGGTTGAGAAGATATTTTAATCAATGTAGATCATAATAAGGAGAGAATGAGGGTTGTATAAATTTTATTTTTATTTGGTTGGTATTTTTTTCATAAAATGAGTTGATTTTTATGTTCCACTTATATAGAATTATAGAACTATTGATTTGTATACTCCTAGAATAATAATTCCATCATCATTGTGAGTAACCATGTAGGTAGTATTTATTATATTAAATTTTATTGATAATTTTAAGAAAATATCTATCATGATGAATTAAAAAAAGATTGTCCTCTTGAGGGGGGGGGGGGTTCATTGGAGAATAATCAAAAGTTTATAAATCATATTAAAATCAATTCTAAAAAGTACACAAAAAACTTTCATTGAACATGTATGTATTGATACTCTATAATAATTGTTAAAAAAAGTAATAAATTATAATATTAAGGGTAAAATATAATTTTTCATTAATGACATTGAATGATGAATTTTTTGATTATTTTCTAAAGAATTCTAAAATTAAAACCTTTTAGTTACAGTTAATTTTAGATAATTTCTGTATTTAGTGGGAAAAAAATTTGGGTTGAAAATGACTGATAATAATCTATGCTAAAACCTCATTAGGATAATGTTTTATTTGTTTTCAATAGATGTAAATGTATGGTTTTTTATGAAATAACTATCATGTTAATGATATATACAAATAATATGGTGGTAATGTCTATGAAATACATAGAAGATGGAAGATGGTTGTTTTTAAGTATGTAAATTTTTTTTCCATTGAATGGATGTTCTATCCCTCCATTTGATAATCTAATGAGATTATATAAAATATTGGTTTATTTAAAATTTCATATCTCAAAACGTGTTAATTTTGGAATTTCTAGACTAATATAATATAATTATTTTTAAAGACGATCATTACTTGTTCTTGTGGTAGATCATTATTTCCAAAGGATTTTATTAATGGGGATGATCTTAATGTTATTCTTATAGAGTATGCATCATAGCCAATGTTATGTCTACAATTGTTTATCATGGCTAGTATACCAATTACTTTTATTGATTTTTTATGATGTTTCAATCAGAATTTGAGAGGTTTAGAACATTTTGTTTTAATTAAAAAATATTCTATATGATATTGGAGCTATTTTGGGAAAATTGTCGAAGGAAAATTAATTTGGTAATGTTTCATAAAAAAATTTATCATAAAATATATTGTTTATGGAAAAAATGGAAAATATCTTATCTCTGTGACATTTAATATCTTTTATTAATTTATGTAGTGCATATTATGATTGAGCTTTTTGAATCAGAAATGAAAAATTCATAAATTGTTCACTTCATAAATGACTTATTCATTTCATATAAAAAAATATAGAACAATATTATGATATTTTAGAAGACTTTATGACAATACTTCATTAAACTAGAAAATTAAAAAGAAAAAACCTCATATGGATAAATTTTAAGATATATCCTAAAATTGATGAAACTTGGAAATATTAGAAATATTTGAAACAAAAATATTGAATAAATGGAAAACAAATAAATTGATTTCAGGTGTTATTTTCTTTAAGGAGTTAAGACATCATGATTAGGCTAAGATAATGATCTAGGAAGATTCCAATATTAATCTAGTTATGGATGAATATGATTTTCATGTAATGAGATACCACATCATCATGAATACCTCGAAATATTAATTACAACATATGTTATGGTTTTGGTGGATCATTTTGAATAATTTGTATTACTAAAATAATTAAAATTTTATAAGAATCATGGATGCCTCAATATTACTGAGGAACATATGATATATCATTAATTAATTGTAAAATGAGTTCTAAATGATAACAGTTCCAAATCAAAACAATGGAGGTTACCATAACTGAATATGCATTGGTTTTACCTAAAATAATCAATAAATAAATATATCATAAAATATTTAAATATAATATTTTTTGAAGGATAAGTGATATGAAATTGATTAAAAACACTATGATTCACTTCTTGGGATTTTTGTGTGAGTAAGTTGATGATGTTCATTATATAAAATTTATATTTATGCTCGGATACAAATTTGTGGTGATTCATCATAATGACAAATTGTATGTAAATTTATATAAGATAGATACTATATGATGAATAATGTTATATGAGTTTAGGGACATACAATATCAAAATTTACATTTGATAAAAAAATTTATTGTGTGTGATACATAATAACAATGGTTTTATTTCCACATATATTTACATTAATTCAATCTATATAAAAAATTATTTTTCCTTTTTTAATAACTACAACAGAATAAAACATAAGGGAAAGGTGAATAAATATTATGAGAGTAAAGGGATTTAAAATTATTATATGAAATGACTCATAGACCACATCAACCTATATGTGTGAAACCCTTCCTGGGATCTATAAATTGTAATATGAGGAGTTATAATATCTTTTATCTCAATCCCGAACACATTATATACAAAGAAATTAAAAAAATAGATTATTAATTTAAATATTTTATTTGTAAATTGGAATCACTATTGGAAATAATTAATGGTTCTAGACAATCAATATAGGGTAATTATGACTTTGAAAATATGTAATGAGTTTTTAGTATGCCATAAGTAGCCTCAATATGATTTTTTTTGATAAATGGTACATTGAAATTAATAAAAATAGTAGAAATGTTAAATGGTAATAATTAACAAAATAGAATTTGATATATGCAAAGGGATAGAAAAATATTAATTATATATGGAAGAATATATACATTATTTACAATGGGAAAAAAATTAAAAGAAGCGAAGTAAAAACTTTATTGATAATAGTTAGAAGAAATTATGATACTAGAGGTTTTATCATTAGATTATATCTATAATATTGTAACTAAGGGTTATGGAAGAATTAATGAGTTTGAATAAATAGTTTCAGAATCCACTAACGAAATTTAACTATTTATTATCTAGAGATATAGATTTTGGGTAATTATCACGACTACAGAAGACAAAATTCATCATTATATCACTATTGAAAAACTATACAGAACTATAATAAATTTTAGAAATAGTGTTGGGAATTTAATTAAAATAAAATCCATGTATTGAATTTTATTTAAATCACTCAAAGGAATGAAGATAGTTGAGAAGATTTATTACCTAGATTATTTAGATAATATGGATGATTATATAGAAATTATTCCTCTCATATTATTGAATTTCCATATAGGTGGAAGATCATATTCCATATGTAAATTATAATCAAATTTATTAATTATGGAAGGGTTATTCATTACTCAAACAACATCCCAATGATATTTTTAAAAGATAATTATATTGAATAATCTTATAGGGAAAACAAAAATAGTGATAAATAAAATTCCCCATCAATAACAAAGATTAATATCATACCAAGATCCCTTATAAATAACGTTCAATATCATTTAGAAGACATATATGGTAGTGACACAATTATTGATGATAGAGATCAAAGAGAAAATTATCAATGTGCAGACATGAAATTAGATGAATAATTAGTTATAACAACAAATTATTACTCATTATACATTTATGAGTATAAAATAGATGAAGGAGAGACTATTAATACTATACAATGATAATGGAGATCAATATGTATTAAAAATAAATTGGATAGTTGTGATAAATAAACTCATATATGAGAAGAGTATCAAAAAATAAAAGATAACTATTGTATTAAAAATACAATCATGTAAAATTAATTGGAATGATGAATATTAAAAATTTTAAAATTGGAAAAATAATTGATGACAGAGACTACATAATTAATTTTTTTATGAAGGAAATTTTTAATCATATATATGAGAATTACTGAATAATAAACCTGGATGAGAAAAATATATTCTACTAAAAAATTATCATTAGTCAAAAAATTTAATTCTCTAATAATTCTATAAATATTTGATACTCAATTAATTATCAACATTCTGATAATGGAATTTCGAAATATGATTTTTTGTAATGAATGTTTTCCATTATAGATGTTATATTTTATATATTTCAATCCATAGTATCTTAATGTAATGAAAAATGAATCGAATATTATAAAATAAAAAATGAAACAAAAAAATAAAACCCATAATTAATGAAATCATAAGGACCAACATCAATAAGTGGAACTTTTATACAAACCCATTTAATGGATGGAAATAGAATAAAACTATAATACATTGTATAGAATAATATTCTTTAGAAAAAGATATTTCATGAGTACTTCTAGTGATTTTCATATTTTTCAACAAGTTTTAAAACTGATGAAATAATCCATGTATTTTAGGATTAATAAGATATTAATAATCCTAGGGAAGATAATATATATTGATGAGAACATACACAAGGGATCAATAGTTTGATTATATGGTTAATGTGGGAAATATTTTTGAAATATTTTAATTATCCTGGGTAATTTGTGATCAATAAGGAGATCCTGAAAATTAATCGGTTTTATCCCATATTAGTTCAATATATGTCAAAATTTTTCATTTAATATTATAGCATTTTGTTTGGAATATATAGAAACAAGCTTCATTTCTGATTAAACTCTCTTAAAAGTCATATCAGTCCACATAGTGTACTATCTAATGATCGTCTAAAGAACCATTTTAACAGTATATATAAAATTTTAATATAAGAAATTATGTTATTTTTAAGGGAAAAATGGAATCATGGAATTAAAATGAAAATTGAGTTTGTTATTAATAGAATTTTGGGAACCCCTAAAAATTAATTTAAATGTGGTAGAGATTATATAAACTTCTTAATTTGTAAGTAAGGTAAAAATACATTATATTCTAGATTAATTCATCGGCATAAATAATTAATTTTTATATGAATTTTCTAGATGAATTAATGAGAAATATTACCCTTAAAAATTAATTCACAATCAATATTTATAAAATATAAACAAAAATGGAAAAAATGGAAAAAAATGTAAGTGTGGTAAAATTCAAATTCTATATTTTCTTAAATAGATGTAATCTAATTTGAGCGATCCTGTGACTATGTGAAAAAAAATCTGACAATGATATTTCATCACATTCATATATGATTTTTGTAAGAAATATGTGAATAAATATTATTGAACCCAATTCATAGGATTTAGATAGAATAAAAATAATTAAAATAATATTAGAGTTGGAAATAGATTCATAGTATAGTAGTTATAATTCCATCATCATGTCAGAGAATATATGAATTATAATAGAATCATAAATTAATCTACTTCTCTATGTACCCCTCACCAAAATATAGTTGTTTAAGGGTTGAATAAGAATTTAGTTGATTTGGAAATAATTTTTCAAGTAAAATATGACATCTAAATGTATTAATGGTGTCATTACATCAAAACTGAAGTTATAATTCATAGAAGATGTATCTTAAATAAAAAAACATACAAGAATTCTTATATGATATTCTTTAAAAGGAACAAAATATTTAAACATATTATAGAGTTTCAAAATCCTAGTTTTATCATGATAAGTATTTGACAGGAGTATTATATGATGATAAAACTAAAAATATAATTTTTAATTTCTATAATTCAAAAAAATATAATATGTGTTACATATGAAAATATGAAGGAATTATTAATACATACACCATAGTAGTTACTGGTAAAGAATAATGAAATTATAGGTATATCATTGATGATCATTTTGATATTGTCCAAATATTTGTGATGGAAGAATATAATATAAAATCCTCCTATATTCAACAACATGATTGTGGGTCTATGAGTTTATTTGTAAAAAATGTGAATTGATCTGTAAAATAATAAATAAATTCATATGAAAAAAATATAAATACCCAAAAAATTATAGGAAATCAAATCATTGTGTTTAAAAATAAAGAAGATCATGGAATCTATTTATACTAATATTTTCAAAAAATATTATCCATAAAATATAATACAATAACATGAATATATATATTCTATTTAATAAATTAATTAATGATTAGTGTTTTTTGAAAATATTGAAAATATGTAACATATTTCTTGACCAAGTAATACAAATTAGAGAAAAACGAGTTTTCATAAGTTATCTTGGGGGTAATGCTGATGAGGATATTAAAATAATAGTATTTAAGTACAATATCCAATAAAAGTGGTTTAAAATGATGGAACCATTTCCAAAATATAAATAAATTAGTCTTTTTGCATATTCCTCACCACAGTATCATATAAATGATTTAAAATTATTGAAATGCATATTAATATGGATAATATGAATATTAATATTGAAGATGATTTTTATATGGAATACCCTAAAGTTTTCATGATCGATTCGGTTTAAAATGGTATCTATGATGAATAAAACTCTATATGGGATAAATTAGGCTCTAATATCATGTTATTTTCAGTTTAATTTTTATTTATAGAGAATGATGATTTAGGAATAAATTTTGGATGAGGATCTATTACGTAAAATAACTAAACCTGCATCACTACATATGATTTTGTATTTTGATGAAATAATACTTTCCATGAATGATGATTTACAATGGGAGTACATCCAATGGGAAAATAATTGAAGGATGTAAAAGTAAATTATGAGAAAATAATATTTTCTAGGGGTTAAAGTTTATTTATTATATTGGTTACATTTTCTCCCACATGAAAATGTTAAATGGATCTATGGAAGATGTTTAAAATTTATGAAGATAGAGGAGTTTCTACACAAATTTATATTGTCACACAGATGATAATTGCTAAAAAAATATGACATTTTCAAGTATAACCAGTTCAATAGTTTTATTATAATCCAAATACAATTGATATTTTCAAAAATTAGTTTTGTATAAGTTATAACCCCTAATTCATGATATGAATACCATCCTATGGAAAATGATTTTTTTAATTAATAATATTTAAAAACATCTTAAACACACTCAATTAAGAATTATCATTTAATAAGTAATGTGATATATATATATATATATATATTTGTTTATTGTTACTATTAATTTGAAATTGATTTGGGGAAATCCACATCTAGGGGGAGTTTTTGTATTCACAAGAATCATTATATAATATAATTCATTGAATAACACAATAATTAATATAGAATCTGTTGATTTTTAATGTGTTTATTTATCATGAGTAGAAATGTAAATGATATTTATCAATAAAAATCTATAATAAATGAGATTTTAATAATTTTATCATCTTTTTATGGGCTGGGAAAATAATATTTCTATAAACCTATAAATGAAAATAAATAAAAATTTTATGAACAAATCACATTGGGATAAAATTAAATTTTTATACGAAAATATTGAAGATGGTACGGTAAGGATAGATCAATTTTTCTATGAACATTAATTTCTAATATTCTTTGTAAAACTATCAAAAATATGTTATTTGTATAGATAAGGCTACTAATTAGAGTGAATCCCACCCCAACATAATGAAATATTATATTATTTTGAATTTCAACCTATATTAATTCATGTAAAAAATAATGAATACTTTTTGTATAGGAGGATAAATTTGATTCAAATTTTTGAGATGTTTTAATATGTGTTGTGATTCATTTAGGAGGGAATATGAGAATTCTAATACTTCATATTTTTATTCAATATATAATTTTTTTTAAATGGCCGACATGATCTATTTTCTAGGATATATTAATGATTTATTTTATTATATTTATTCTACAAATAGAGAACATGTGATGAATTATAGATGATTCTTCATGAATATTCAAATTTATTTTCTTTATTAACATGGGTTTTAATGTTAATAAGTGTTTTACATGATTGAGTTTTTGATAATTAATTATAACGTTGAGACTATAAACCAAATTTGTTAATGGTGTTATATTTTATTCCATACATTTTAAATGATACTGAATGATAAAATTAACTTTATGTCAAATACATATAATAATAATGTGATAGTGTAGTCTAAAATATAGTATTTATGTTAAGTATTTAATGTTTTTATGTATTGTATTTACCATGCATATGAATTAATGGTGCAACCCTCTTTAAAATGAATTTTTTTGATGTATTACAATGATATTGCTGTTGGGAATCCTCAGTTGAAAATGTGTTCTATATAGAAAATTGTGACAAAGACAATAAAATTATTCATATAGTTGATCCTGATTTGTATATGTGATCGATCAATAGGTATGATTTATTTTGTTCATATAGTTAATATGAAGTTTAATAATTTTATTAATACAGAACAATAGATGCAGTTTTTATGTATTTTCATAAGGTATGGTTGTTTGGTGAATTTTTAGGAGTTATTTTGTTTGACCAATTTTTTGGATGAATTTTCATTGTTCATAATTGATATACATATGTATAGATTATCATATACTATAATTTTATAATGGATTTATTTCGGTGAATTGAAAAAGAAAAATATCACATGGAAATGTTAGGAAAGAAAATTTATCTATGATGATTGTTTATAAAAATATAAAATTACCAAATGCATTAGAATTTTAAGATGTCATATAATATTTTATTTGATATAAGAATGTTTAGTTTGACGTAATATAAATAGATAATTCTATTTTAAGTTACCTTATAGTACAAAATTCAATACAACGTATGATATATTTATATCTCATTTTATGTTTTAGATACATATATGATCATTCATCAATGTATGTGTGAAATTGGAATGGAATAGTTGATTCATTCACTCTTAAATTAATAATGATATTATTCTATAAAAAATTCAAGGAGTGTTAGTTTATCATATAATGGATATTAGACAAATTTATTTCATTAATATCAAGAAGAATAGTTTCATGTATTCATATGTATTAATATAACTTTTTCACGAATATTAATACCAAAGATTTTTTTATTTTCTGAAACATCGAGAATGGATGAATTTTAGAATATAATAGTTTTTAAAAGACAGGTTTAAAAGGATACCTATTATCTTATATTTATAGATATTCAAGTTTTGAGATTTATAAGATTCGTAATTATAATCAACTTTGACATGATAATAATAGTATATTAGTTTAGTTTTCATACTTATTATAGAAATATTATTGATCATTTTATGGTAATATATATTTTTAGATAAAAATAATACTTATTACGTCATGACTATGTCTACATGTGAATTATTTTCAAGTCAAATTAATGGATGAGAAAAATATGATATATAACCTAGTACATCCATATATTATAAATCTGTGGGAAAACAACTGGTACATCATTACTTACATAGTATAATTTTAGAATATGTATGAAAAATGAATCATATAGTGTTCAATCCCAATAATATTTATATATATGTTCTCGGAATTCTATATTATAACATAATTATATGGAAGTAATAAGGTGTTAATTAGAAGTGATTTATGGAAAAATATATGAGAAATTATATTATATTTTGTAAATAAAGAATCCTTGGGGATACATTATATTGAGGATGTGATTAATACCATTTGGTCTTGGGTATATAAGATGATATTAGAAGTATTATTTATATCAAGTTCATAAAACCCAATTCATGTGTCTAAAGAGGTTTGGGAATTTCCAACAGATACAATGTTCCCTAGTTATATGCTTTACTTATATTATTATGATTATAATTTGTATTTTTTTGGGATGGGAAAACAACCACAACATAATAGGGACATATCTATCAAATTAAGGGGAAATATTCAATTATAAAAACTAGAGTCTTTCTATGTGATATACATATTACCATCCATTCATACCAACTAAGAAAGTTATATGGTGTGATATTTATTGAGATTAAATATCTATATTTTATAGTATATGGAAAAAAAATATTTTAAAATTTTAACAATACTGATTCTTCCTCCCCCACATATTGTTGTTCAGACCAGATTGTGATCCTATAATTCATAATATAATATTAGTTTCCAATTATCATATGTTATCAACCATAAATAAAATAAAATTTTAGTATTACCATTAGCATTTTATATACCCCTTTGAACAGCTGGTTTCGGTTGAATATAAAATAACATTTAATCACATTTCTGTCCATGAATAGATCATTAACATCTATATCTCATATTTTTATATAATTAATGAGACAAACCATTTAGGTTATATCATTTAAACATGTTCTATAATTTTACCACTAAGAGAGTTGTTTGAGACATCCAATGGATAATACAATTATAATAAGAGACATGCTACGTAGAGTCCATGTGCATTTATAATGAATTTCTTGTTGTAGACAATGTATCATTTATGGTACAATTAATTTTAAATCCATGTGTACTTTCAATTTTATATAAAAAAATGGATTTGGGTTAACCACCAACATATATAATTAATATATATATATATAATCCAATTTGAACTGATATGAAATTTTGATTCATATATACTTTCAAAATGATTTCTTATAAATAACTTATTAATCTTATCAAATAATATATCACCCGCCATAGTTAATATATAAGTACCATTGTAATTTTAATCAAACTACATAGTATGTATCACTCGAATAATTCAAACCAAAACAAATATTTTGTTTTATGTTTTTATTCTAACTTATGGATATATAGGAAATAGTAAACATAATTCATTCATTCATAAACTATCTCAAAGTATATAATCTTATATAGAGGAAATAATGTTGGAAGAACTAATTCATTTTCTACCTTAGGGTTGTAAATATCATTTTTATTAATATAATAATTTATTATGTTATACTCTATGAAATTAAAAATTAAAAATTTATTCATTCATTATCTTTACAAATATATCACATCAAAACACATGAGGCAATTAAATATTAGTATTTTAATAGACCAAAAAATTTTTGATATCCATTTTATTATATTGTCAGAAAATGGATTCTCGTTATGATTTTATTCAAAAAAACAAATAATTTCGGAATATTGAAGCAGTAAAACACATATATAATAATCAATATTGATATACATTATTTTATAAATTTAATAAAGATATGTGTGTTTGGGAAAACTAATAGCATATCTTAAATGTCCACAGAATAATTAGTTAATATATACATCAATATACTAGCATGCATTATCCTATATATTTTAAAAGGATCATTGATTATTCTAATGAGAATTCATATAATTTTATATTGGAATATAATGGAGTATATGAATAATAATAGTAGGCTAACCTTGAAATATTTAATGATACAAATATTAAATTATATAAGATTTATATATTACATTTATATTTAGGAGTTTCATAGATAAAATTGTATGTAATATAGCTATTGGTTTGGGATCCAAATTCTGATATTTATATTTTTAATATATATGGGAGCTCATAATTCAATTAAAATATGTTCTTTTATTTGAAAAATGTAATTTCAATGTTAGACCCACCTAAAAGGAGGTGATTAAGGTGAAAACACAACTCTGAAAAAGGGATGTTACAAAAATTAGATAATTGTGGCCCATTGTTACAACATATTATAATGAACCCTTAATAGTCTCATACAAGATTAGTGAATTTGAAATAAACCTTTATAATCCTTCTTTCTAGCACTATACTTTTTTTTAAATATATATATTGGGATGATTATGAATTATCAGTATTTAATATTATTTATTAAGTGTTTCAATCCACTAATGCGTTAACATAAAAATATTTAATGTCACGTTTTCTCCAACAGATCACATATAGAATTGTTTAGGTAAAATATTATACATATAATAAAACAATTTTAATCCATCTACTTTGAGATAATATGTTTTTTATTTCTCATCATGAACATAAAAATAACCCTTTCGTGAAAAAAGTGAAAAAATATTTCATAAGTTATATTTTTCTCACTATTCAAATTGGAATAACCCATTATTATATAAAGGAAGAATATTGTTCACTTTATTTTGAATTTTGATGTACTTATTACTACTAACAAATTAATGAACATTAATCTACTTTTATAAGAACACAACATAAATCATGGGATCTTGTATAAAAACGATTTAAATACCCATTAATTAATATATAAAAGAAGATTTCTATATTCTTGAATTAAATTTAATAGATTACCTATTCTTTTATGGCTTTTTTGTTAAAACTTCTCCATGAAATATATTGATATATGCGACCTAAATAGACTCATATTAACTTGAATAACTATAATTCATTTGTCTTATTAAAAGGAATTTTATATACACTACATACCATATTTTGGATAAGGTATTTCGAAAAACAATAAATTCATCTCATTCAATACAGGGGTTTTGGAAATGAGTTTCCCTTAAATACTATTTAATATGTAATAACTTTTTAATAGATTCCTAATTTGTTCATCCATAATGTTGATCTCAAAATTCTTGGTTATAAATGATAACATAAAATATAAATATAATATAATGTGATTATTTAATAATTTCATTTCCATATAGATACCAAAATTTACTAAATGGTCAATGTACATTAATATATTGACTAAAAGATCAATAACTATATACCCTCTTCTAATATACATTAGTATATGAAATGAATTGTATAATATATCTAAAGCCATTATGTAACTATCCTAAGAGAGAGGAGATGATATGTCAATGAAGTGAAAATACTATTCCTTGTCTTTCATTTTTAGTTCAAAAAACAAAATTATTATCATTACATAATAGAGAGTTTGAGTATACCCATCTACATCATTTAGCTTCTTCTCCCCCCTTTCTTCCTCTATGATGTGGATGATTGGGTATTGAGAATACTATTTTAAAGGATAAATTATATTTTTTCAGTTATGTGTATAGAATAACCATTGTAAACATTTAAATATACATCATTTAAGACATTTTATGATTTATGATAGAAAATAATTTTTTATGACCACCTCAAAACAATAATACTTTATTAATTGCTAATATCATGAAAAATAAATTTTTATCTTGTTTACTGATGAATGTGACCCAGTTTTATAAATCCAAAACATATAAAATAAAAAGGGGATATTAGATTAATTAAATTCATAACAACAATGTTAGTTTATGGTATTAGATATCTAGGAAAATCACATAGCTAAAAACTCATTTAAAATAGGCATTCTTACCACTTAAACAAGATTTTCATATTTTCCTTTAAGTCATCATGATCATCTATATAATATCCTTATAGAAATAATTCATTCAATTACTTTCCTAATAAGCTTTAGAAGAGGAAACATAATAATATTAATCTCAAATTAAATGTAATAGGATAATTAAGCATTAATAATTAAATTCCATTGGTGAAAATAAGATGAAAATAAAGGTGTGATGACATAATAAAAGTGAAGGATAATAAAGAAAGATGAATTAAAACCATTAACATTTATTAATAGCCATATGGAAGGAAATAAGTCATAAAAAAGGCATTATTCATCAAAATCATTAGTTATTGTCCATTTGAAGTCAATATTTATCAACTAAAATATTTACAACCCATAACAACCATCAGATAACCATGTTTTAATCATTGAATATAATAATCATAAACCCTTCTTAACCCATGTTATAAATAATTTTATATTAATTCAATAAATTGGAGAAACCCTTTGTTAATTTCCTCATTCAATCCCTTCATGAAAAAGAACATTACCAAAAGATTTGGTGTTCTATCATGGAACACCCATCATATAATCTATATCAGGCACACCAGGTTCTACCTTGGTGACCCCATGTATAAGCTATATAGGAATCACCCACATGCTATTAGGGGGATAAAATCTTGTCATAAACTGAACTAGAATCCCCAATAATCATAAATAATTAAAAATAACCATTCATAGATAAAACATTTAAAATATTTAACAATTTATTCAGGAAAAACAAAATTTATTTATAGCTTGATTAATGAGTTGAAAACAAATTGGTTCCATGGTAATCTCATAATCCATATAATGAAAGAATAATGGTATTTCTAATACAAAATATCAACAGTGGAGTATAGTAACTTCATGGTTTGTCATCCTAGAAGAATGAAAAAATCATTATATATTACTAAAAAATATATTTTATGGAAATAAACATTTAACATGAGTAACATAAAAGGATATAAACTTATATGGATAATGATTTCGACTGATCGCTTGGTAATATTTTTTTTGAAAAAATATAGTCTATTTAGAAAAAAATTGTTTAAAATATAAGAATTTATAAATAATGAAATATTATTTTAATGAATATTTTAATCATAAAAAATTATTATTTAAACAGTTGAGTGTTAATGATGGAATATAGTTATTCTAATTCTGAATGTGTTAAAAATATTCCCTTCACATTTTTATATGAAAAAAATATTACATGTTTGTAAATAAATGTAAATATTCATTGAAATGTTTTTTAACAATGAAATATGGTTTAAAATGACTTTAAACATTCATAGTAAGATATTTTTGAAAAAAAACAAAAATTTGCTTTTGAAAAAAAAGGATATGAAAGAAAAAGACTCCTCATATTAAAAATATACAATATTTGTATCAATTATAAATAAATTTGAGGATGATTAATTTAACCATGATGGTGGAAATAGATATTAAAAATTTAATAAAAATCACAACCATAGTAAATGGAAATTATTCGGAATGAGAATACATGATCACAATATTTTCTCCAAAAGAATCATAAAAATAAACATCCCAAAAATAATTGTATGATCTCATGAATCGTTTTCCACTTTATTAACTCTTAAATAATAATAACCATTAATGAATAACATCAAATAATAGTTCAGGTATCCTCAACCTATGGAGTTTCAGGATATTACTTTTCAAAGGGAAGTATATACACCACCGAAAGGGATATTGGTGCATATCATATACCGATTTTGAGACGAAATAGAATTTCACCTGAATAACCCTTAAAAAATCATCTAATTAAATTTTATTAGTAATAAATTAATCAAATATTTCAATGTATCATCCCAAAGTACTCATTATCTTGACAAGTTATAGGTTAAATTTTAGGTCTTTGTTTACAAATACATGACACTATAAACATGAAATAAATTCTAATATCCTCACGAAAATTTGGGCGGTGTTTTCCATTTTAAAAATAAAATATCTAGACACCAAAATAAAAAAAATAGCAAAATAACTATATTATTACAGTATAAAAAATAAAACTCATAATATAAATAAACTTCAAACCATATCATAGATAAATATTAAATCAATACAATAACTTGAAAGACCAAAATAAAATAGAAATCAAAAAATATGAAGTGAAAAAAACAATAAACACAACCCCCACTCAACACTCAAACTCTATAAGAAACGAAATGGAATCTCTATTTATCACCAATGAACTAAGACATCATGAATTTACATGTGTCTCAATATATTACATAGAAAAATGCATGGCAACTCCCATATAGAGGGTGAATCTAAACTCACTATGAAATCTCTAATGATGTTCTATAACATTCCACTATGATAAAATATGATATATCAATTTATAAAATATTATTAAGTCATAAAAAACTTCATATTGAATACATAAATATAAATCTCATGTAAAGAATTAAAAAATCCTTTAATCTACTACTTTTTTCATTTCAAAAATTCCTTTCCACATCCACACACACCACAACACATTTACTCATGATTTCTATCACCATTGATGGTGGTATATCACGCCCTTACTCAGCCAAATTTTGATGGTGGTACTTCATGAAAATTATCCATCCCATTAATCTCACTACTAAGAAATTTTACCAATATCAGGGATAGACTTTTCAATTAAAAAAATTATTTTATTAATGTATTTTAGAAAATATTATAGATAAATCCAACAAAACTAAAATTCTTAAAACATAATTTCACTATTATATAAAACATGGTTTTCTAAAAACCAATCACATATAACAAATTATAGTCCACAAAAATTGAATTTCTAATAAGAACCATAAAAGGATTTAATGACAATTTCAAGAGAATAATTTAATTAATGACATTAATTCATGTTCTAAGGCATGTGGAGTGGATGTATATGTCACATATATCTCATATTTGAGAATAAATGGAGAACTATGTAGTAACATCCCTACTTGGATATCATTGTCCGGTTCCCTGTATAGATGGGCCACAATTTGTTAAGCACATCTTCTTCAAAAATAGTGGCCTTTAACTATATTTGAAGGATTATTGTGTGTCTATGGATAGTCTATTCTATCATTACGAGAGTGTAACCCAATGTGAATATAATTTAATGAAAATAGTCGAATATAAAATTAAATAGATTACATAATAGAAATAGGTCCTATAAACACTAAACCAGTATGCCTCGATATTAGAATCTTTAAATAAATGGATTAAAACTCCAAAACTAGAAATGAAATATATAAAAATTGTTTTCAGTTAATTTCATGTTCTGAAAATTCTCAAAAACACTTACAGAAGCATCAAAAGTCAATACATGTATCAAAATACAAAAAATACCAAAAGAAAATATCACAGCTAGCATTAAAAGCCTCAACTTGGTATTGTTCTCCCCGAAACCTAAGAATAGAAAAAAAGCCAACAATGTAAGTGTGGGTGATTTTCATGATAACTACCTACATCCAAATAGTCTGTTTGGGTATGCTATAATGGTCTAGACATGGTGTGAGAAAACACTTAGTAGGATACCAAAATGATGTCTATGAAAATTCAAAGCAATTTAATACATGAAAAATAGTGTGCCACATATAACAAATATGACAAAACTGAAATTAAATTGATAATAAAAAATAATGCAGTCTTACCTACTAAGGATCCCTGTATGAAATAATCAAGATCCACTAACAAGTAAATAATAAATTGAAATACAAATGTGATAATATCATATTATACAACTTGATTTAGATATCTATTTCAGTATATCTTTAAAAATTATATATATCAACCATGGCCATTCGTATAACCAATAAAACATTTACAATGACCATGTCTAATAATCAAGTCATCCACAATGGACTCTCTATGTAACCAAGAGTTTCAAACCTTGTATATTCAGATCCGAGTTATAGAAGTCCAAGGAAACCACATCAAGTCCTCAGGGAATCTCAAACTACGTCAGACATGAGATGGTATATGGAGAATTTCAACAAAACATGTATACTACTTTGCCATAAAAAATTAGATACAAGTTGAAGCAATGCCCAATGAAACCTATAGAATCAAGGTCCTAGGAGCAATCTCATACAAATAATCCACTAACTCTATTAGGATCCATAGGAGAACCATCACAAGAATCTAATAGATTCAATATCCTAGGTATAAAAAACATTCTATCCACTACATCTCAATTTATCACCACATTTTGGTAAATAATTTATAACATAATATATTCCATTTTTATCCAACTCTTTTTATCTATTCCAATTAAACATTTATACAATTAAAAAATTTTATAAAATGGAAAAGTAGGAAAATAATATCCTAATAATCTCAAAAAAATACTTTTTATTTATTTAGTGATTACTCTAACTAGTAAGGAACACACCTCATGGATGGTATAAATTATGGATGATAACAAAGTTTCCCGCATGGGTAGACTAAGTATGTGAAATATCCTCCAAAAAACTCAAAGATATCAGTGGGAATCCATAAATTTTTTGAATATAATCAATTCAATTGTTAAATTATTTTTTAGGGATACACAAAAAAATATGGGTTGCTAGAACATATAAATTAGTTCTATAAACCCCAAAACCATGTGGGAATTGCATAGAACATCTACCATGGTTCGTAGTAGAGTTCTCATTATGTATCAACATCTTATCTAATCTAGATCATAATAAATGCAGATAAAGAATGAATAACAGGAAAATATGGCATTTTAGATTGCACAAAAGTAAGACAACTGATACCAAGGATAATGAAGAATGGAACTATAGGATTAAATAACTCTCCTGTGTAAATATAATGAGACTGACCATGTTGGAATCTGTGTTTGTGGAGAGAAAAATAAATAAAGGCTGTCAATTTTCCTTCAAGGGTCCCTCCCAATGTGAGGGATTTCAAATACTTTAAAATATAAATATGGGATAATGTTAAAAAAATTTAATTTAAATTGTTTATTTTCCCTCATATTATTCTGCCTCTCTATTTTTCCACATGGTTGGCCAAATCATGCATGAGCTATTCACCCTTTACAACTTAGAGTGTCACCACACTTAGTTTTTTGAAAATTATCTGCCTAAATATGTTAAAACCATGTATCACCCACAACCTAAAAATGATTATACCCTCGCAAGGTAATGAAACCCCTTCTGAATGGTTTCCTAAAACTACGAGTCTCTCTAGATCCCTTTATCAATCATCACTCAATTAGGGTTAACTCTATTTCTTGTCTTGCATAGTTTCCCCTAACAATACAGCTAGTTTTTATTTCTCCATGGGACAAGCATCAATCTTTGAAGAATCACTATTCACCATAGAAACCCTCCTGATCTCAATGGGAGTTAAAATTAGTCTATAGGGAATCATTTTGATTAGAAAAAAAATATTTATTTCCATATAGAAAAAAAGGGTTCATATAATATCCCCCTAGAAATAAATAATCCACTAATTTATCATTCAATGGTGGTCAAGAATATTTGTAGAATACCTCTACCCACTGATCATTTACATTTTCCCCTCACATCCATGTTTCATCCTGAATATGACTATGCTTCCATAAAACCTATACTAGAGTAACTGAACTACATTTTAGAACCATTGTGATCTAAGAAACAATACATATTTTAAGATATTAAAATGATGCATGAACCTATTTATCCACCCCATCTGGATGTAGAGTATGATATTATTCTAAGTGATAACTTCACAACAGTGACTCATGGAATATGTAATGCATATACTAGATTCATTTAGGAAACTATAATATATAGGCTACCATATTGACACTCTCTAGAATCTTGAATGGACTAACATATATCAGTGATATATTACCCTCTACAGTGATCTTCTTGTGTCCTAGACTCAATAAGATATGAAAAAAGACAAAATCCCGATGCTCAAATTCCCGAGGTTGTCAGTCGTGATCATTGATAGATTTTTTTTCATGACTATGCAGTAGACATATTTTGGATAAACTGGTTCCTCTAATAAATCTCCCTTAGGAGACAGTACACCAGTAAAGATAACTCACATACCTCTAAAGATTATAGGGGTGACTGACATGGTGTATAGTCACAATCCACAAGAGGTGAAATATGTCAAATCACCTAATAACTGTTATTGTAGTAGAACTCAATTAGGAGAATATGTTTCTCCAAAGATACATAAAAAGGGATTAATTCTTACAGTATGTTGTCAAGCACCAAAATCATTCTCTTTGAATTACTGTAAGTATGAGGCTGCTATTTCTTGACAAGAACCACATGTGTACCCAATTTACTCTTCAAAATATTCTAGAAATGAGACATAAATTAGTTTCCCATATCAGAGATGATTTTACAACAAAACCCACAAATTAATACTTTATATATATTATACAATCAACCAATATCATAAACTGACAAGGTCTCCCTGGATAGAATGAAAGGGGAAACCTTCATGATCCTATCAACAACAACCTCCACAACATCACTAAATTGAGCAACCTCTACTAATCATAAAAAAATTCATGGATACATCTCCTAATTCCACTCATGAATTTGTAAAATCTATAAAATTATTGATGGTCACTGATATTACTCATTCACTAACTAACAATTTGAACACAACTTTTAAAAAATAACCACCTCACAATTTATACATTTTCATCATTACTAACGTTATACTTCATGATACATTGTGGTGAAGCTAGGGTGTACAAACCAAACTATGGAAAGAATATATCATATCACCTCCTCATATATTTTAACTTTAACCCATAAATAACCTTTTATATTCATAATTTATTCCCCACATATATTCTAATAAGGATGTGTGTCCTCACCATCCACACTCTTATATTACACCATTCCCTTAGAATCTGATAGATGTATTCTCCATACTCTATATAGAATTATATATGTCCTTGGAAAGCATGAATGAATTGTTATCCTTATACCATCTGATACCTCATTGTGCATATCTGAAAAAATTCCCATATAATTGTACTCACTATTGGGCTCTATAATTTCTTGTATTTAAGTCATCCCTCTAAACACATCTGCCATTTCATTTCCTTCTCCATGAATTTTGGTATTTTAATGTCAAATGATTGTAGGCAGTCACCCCACCATCACTCCCGTGTATTCATATCAGGTTTTATAAATATATAAATCTTAATTTGTTTTTTCAATTTACACCACAAAATTCTCTACTAGAATATTTTGTCTCCATTACCAAAAAACATGAACAATAGTATCAAAATCAAGATCAGGCATTGGGTAATTTATCTTGCATAGCCACAACTGCTAAGGCTCATATTCCATGAATCAATCCAACTATATCATATATTCTCCATACCCAAAACCTTATGTGTCACAAAATAAACTGTATCTCCTTCACAACTCCGGGATAATTTGGATCAGTACTGAATTTGACCTCCCATTCGGCTCCAAAAAGGTTTTATCAGATGTATCTAAACATTCAAAGGTTGCACCCTTATTAGCCAAGACTATCTATGAGATTACTAAGCATGATATTACCTTTGTGAAACTACTAAAATATCCACATATCCATAAGAAACTATTCATATTAAAAACATTATTGGAATGCTCCCAATAAACAACTATCCTCACCTTCACACTATAAATGAACACTCTTGTCTATGTGATAATATGACCAATTAAGTAAAACATATCCAAATTTATGTGTCACATCATGAGAGTATAATATAAAGGATATTTCCTCTTTGTTTCAAGAATGATCTCTTGATTATTAAAATTTTAGTTTCGGTTTCTGTAATACACAATGATATTTTTCATGAAAACAAGCACAAACCAATCTAGATATTGAAAAAAATCAGTTAATTAGTTCCATGAAAACTACTAGTATGTCTATGAGATTTAATGGAATAACCAAATACTATACCTACTATGAAAAAATGTATGGGTTATACCTGCATATTTAAAATGACATTATGATATCTAGATCTCAAATTAATTATCTTGAAAACCCAATCTCTTCAAAGATGATCATAAAATTCATCTATCTTTGTTGGGGGGTATTTATTTGTAACAACTAACTGGTTCAATTTTTGATAATCCATTCATATATCTTGGAAACCATCTACTATATATTTAAAATGGACTAGTGAACCCCATAATGATGTAACGGGTCATGTAAACCCCTTTACCATCATATCCTCTAGCTAACACTTGAGCTACCACAATTCTCTAGTAGCCATCTTGTAAGGGGGAATGGCTACCAATGTGGATCCTAACACTATAATTATTTATATCTCCACCACACTCTCTTATTCGGTAACAATGAATGGTATTTTAGGAATAAATCCCAAAAATGATAAACCATAAGAGGGAGATCATCCTAACATAATCCATAATCATATAGAAAAAAACATAAAATATGGTATATCATCCCACAAATCCATTAATTCTATAGTCCAAATCAACACTCCTAGACATCCCATTCACCCTTTTGAAAAAACACTCTACCCTCTTGTGATGTGACGGTAACTTTATGATGATATAAATAAAGTTAATCATTATATGTAACTAATTATTTCATACCATGTATGATGTGGAACACTATCATCTCAAGGGAAAAAATCCATACTAATTGAAACTCACCAATATCAACTGGGAACTCCCTACACTGGTGGACACTGTCCATTATATTGCCCAATTATTATTCGGGCTACATTATGAAATCATAATAATGACCTTCATGTCTATGGATCTCCACTACATAAACATATATAGATCTATGAGAGCCAACTATATGAAAAAGAGAATGTATATGAATGGATAAATGTATAATCATACAACTCGGTATAGATGGAATAATGTCCATATCCACTGGTTTAGGATATTCAAAATATATATTTCTAGAAATTTGTCCCTGTTAAATAACCTCAATACATTGATGAAGCCCACACTACTGTCGAGTTAAACCTAGTTCATAGCAGTCATAGCTACAACAACCTCCTCAGCCTAGACAAATGATACTACTCTATATCCTATCCTAAAATTGATCTATAAAACCTTCTCATGATCATTTAGTCATGGTTTACCAAATTCTACTAACTACTAGTTATAATGACCTAAAAAACACTACACATATACAATTATACCGCAAGATCATCACTCAACTCGGTATAGATCACATTGATGATAAAAAAATAACTACAAACCCCAATATTCTCGATATTACTCATCTCATGGTAATTCTCAAAATACCACTTCCTGCCACTAGATGGAGAACAAATGATCCAAGAGTCTACACTTCTATAAACTACAATCCCAGCTAACCTTATGTTACAATCTCCAATCAGATTCAAATTCATGATTTTAGTAATAAAGGACAACCTGAACATGATGAAATACAACTAAAATAACTTGTTTGAGACATTTCTCCAAGGTTATCTCCATTTATTCCTAATTAATGAGATATATTCGTCAAAATATTAAAGGATTGTAATGAATTATGAATATAGAATAACTATCATTGCCCCTACTCCGGAAACATTTACCTAATGTCTCTCTCTCCTATTAGTGTATGAAGGGTAAATAATTAATAAAATACGGTTTTTAAATAATCTCTAACCATATATCCCAATGATTCACATAGCTCAAAACACACCACCAACATTTTTCTATCACAAAAACATATAGTTCACAATCTTTACTCTCCTCACAAGAGGATTCTAAAAATTATATAACATCAAAAACATCGTCTCATGCCACAGATCATATATCCTTAGACCAAAATATAATAAAAACATGGGATGATATTTCTGTTATAACACATATGCAAGCTCAACCATAGATTAGGTTGGTTGTCGTTCTCCCTAAAAAAAATTGGAAAGTATCATTGAAAATCATCACAAGAATATGCCTCATCAACTAGATTCGGAAAAAGAACTTATCCCCCACCTATCACTACCTGAGGATCAATAAATATCATATGGGCCACAACCTCTAAAGTATACACATCACAACCCTCCATCAATATGAATAGATGTCATGGTGGTCTTATGAATCTAAATTTCTACATACAATCCTTTAAAAATATTTAAATATATGATTATAGTAAAATATGTAATAAATGTAAAAAAATTCCGATAAAAATTTTATACCCTCTTCTAACTTCTAAATATATTATTTGGTAAAATGATATAATCAAAACAACACTATATGTAATGCCAAATTCTAACTCAAAAGTCGAGTCTATGTCATGTTCTCTATTTTATAAATAAAATTTCCTTTTGAATTATATTCATTTAACTTCTCCATTTAAAATCGATGAGCCTAGTACTTGTTCACATATAATATGTAAGGGCTCATACACTTCATATACTAAAATATGAAATCCCCTAAATTCACACCATTACACATTATGGTCCATGCTCCCTATGGACATTGACCAAATGTGCCTTAATTGGCTATTTTGGTTGTTTGTTGTAGCCTAACCAGGAAACCAACTAATACGTAACAACATGAACTCTATGAAACAACCATGTTTCCCAATTTCATCTACAAAACAGTTATCAGCCAAAAGTTATATCACACAAGGAACATATCATAAAATCATATAGTCATGCAATGTAACCTATATGGAATGGAATAATGCATGGATTATAAATTCAATCAAGTACCAAATATGATAAATGAAATGCATACCCTAATCTCATCGTGTTATAGAAATAATTAATACTAAATTATATTAGTGATAACATAAAAATTTATGTGAAACACCCAACATTGAAATAAAATAAATTTTAGAAACACAAAATCAAAAAACAGAAAGGTGAATTCTTTTTTTTTTATCTTGGATTTTCAATATACATGGGTTACCTACACCGAATAATATCTCATTTTAAAATTAAAATTACATTACTATCCACATATATAGTCTCAAAATAGTAAGGATATTAATTAAGGCCTAATAATTACACTCTGTAACGACACAACCTAGATAAATATTTTTGGTACCCCTAGTTAATGGGTCACATGGCCTGAAGTGAATCTCCTAGAACTCAAGAGAATGTTAATTATCTGCAAGGGCCAAGGGTTTTAGAAAGTGGAAAATATTCCGTTATTTTCAGTGAGTAGTAAAATTGGTATATAATAATACATAAATAGAAGAAGAAAACAGAAAATAAAGGAACATATAAAAACTATTTTAGGCACACTGGACCAACAACCCCCCGTTACAGATGTAGTATAGCAATGGATAAATATGTAGAAACTAAAACTAAATAATATTAAAAATGATGATGGTGAATTTCATGTCTCAAAAAATAAGAAAAATGTATACCCACATTAAAATATAATACATGTATCAAAATGAAAAAAAATTCAAAAGGAACTATGTTACCATGAATAATGAGATCTAACTCAGTCTATTCTTCTCATGATTTTAAGCACAACACAAAGTAAATCATTGACCTTTTAGTGATTCCAATAATCCATACTAGTAACAATATATTGTATTTTTGTACCTAGTGGTTTCCTAAACATGGTTTCAGATAAAACTATGTAGGATACCACAAAAGGTGTCAATATAATGTCTTGGATATGAAATAAAATCAAAAACAATGTGAAATATATAAAAGATGTGACTCTAATGAATTTAACGTGAGCATGTAAAATGGTAATTTCTATCCTACCAAGGTTCCTTGAAAGAAATCATCAATCTCCTATAAAAAGGTAGTTATAAACAAAATTTAAATGGTGATATTGTATATTATACACACTAAAATCAGATACTCATACTAAGGTAGCATTAAACATTCCAAATACCCACCATGGACACTCCGTATAAGCTATAAAACATTTACGAAAACCATTACATATAATAAAATAACCCCAAATGACCTCACCATATAATCAAGTGTGTTAACACCACAAGTCCAGATCCAATGTAAATGTGACCAATTAATCCTTATCATGTACTGAGAGAATCTCAATAGAGAATCGTATTGACATAGGAGGGTTCTAAAGATCATTTTAAAAGACCATGTCCATTATGATCCCTTGAAATATATATCCACTATTTAGAAAGGCCAATGGAATCCTACATAATCGAGTACCATAGATCAATCTAATCAATGTTTTCCCCTACCACTATCAACATTCTTGAGAGAACCATCCATGGAATCAAATTAAGTAAGAATTTATGGTTTACCATGTAAGTAATTTATTCCTCTATCAATTCACCAAATTATTTTATTCAAAAATATAAAATAAATTATAATCAATATGATCATCCAATTCAATTCAAAATTTCCATTTAAATATTTAAGAAATTCACAAGAATCATAACATGGAAAATGATGAAAATTATCTCCTAATCATGTCAACTAGTTCAATTGAATTCATTTATGGATTCCTATAAATAGTGAATAACAGCCCCCCTGATGAAGTACGGTATGGAATATAACAAGGTTTCACCCCATGAGTGGAATGGGTTGGGGGAATGACCTCCCAATAACCCAAATGTACCTATGGAAATCCCTAAAAGTTTCCAATACATTAATTTCAATTATTAAAATAATTTTTGATTATGTATTGGAATTTCAATAATGAAATATCATATAATGTATATATATAATGTAATAAAATATTTTCAAAAGGTTTCATCATCATTTTATAGGTCAGTAGAAGAGTTCTTATCCAATATTGGCCTTTTTATTTAATAAAAATCAGATGAAAAATGAATAATGGATAATGGATATGTAAATTTATCATATACTCTCACACCCAAATACCACATTTTCAATCAAGGAAATGATGAATTTCACAAGTGGTTTTAATAACACAGTACACAAATCCAACAAGATAGAAATTGTTTATGTCCATGTTTTAAAGGAGAAACATTGTCAAAGGCTGTCAATTTTCTATCAAAAAAATATCTGTCACTGTGGGGGGTTGTCCAAAGGATAGAAATAGAAATATCGATATTGTTTATAAAATATTGTAAGGGTAAATTGGATATTTTTTGTCAAAATATTGTGCTTCGTTGTTTTCCCACAGGGTTGTACAAAACTAGCACCAACCCTACACCCTTCGCAACATATAATTAAACCTCACACAGATTTCTTTATTTCAATTTTAAAAAATATATAACCCCTAGAACATGTCAAAACCATAATCTTCATGGTCTCCTCAAACCATTCCCCACCCTATAGCCTAGTTTCAATCCCCATAGGTGCATTGATAATTGTGTAGCATGTCTGGTATAGTTTCTACTAACTATAAAACAATTATTTTTTCCTATAAGAGTTTGGATTCAGATTCTAAACAAGACTAGGACACAAAGGAAATCCCATGACCTCAATGATCATTGAAATTATTCTTAAAAAATAATTTTAGCTAAATAAAAAAATATTGATACCTTTTTGAAAAAATTGTGGATAATACATACACTAAAAACAATAAAGACCATATCATAACTCATATTCCCATCACATGATCAAAAAATATTCAATAAAAAGAATCATTAAACTAATATACTTCTTTAATAGTATTGATCAATTGAAATAAGAGAGAGATATAATAAACATGGATCCAAAAAGAAAGAATATGAACTAGAATATATTGATGGATCCATGCCTCAAATGAACTTTTAATTTCCAATGGAACAATATGGGATCAAAGCGGATCATCTCTCAAGACATGGTAGAAAAATGAATTTGATTTTTGGGGGGATTGAGGAGAAAATATTTGTCAAAAGGATTAATTCATAATAGATCTAAAATTTAAGGAGGTCCAATAGTATTATGCATGGTTAGGCCACTCAGTTTGGAAAACTGTGTTCCAACCATGTAGTATTACTATCTAAAGGACACACCCCACAAGGTTTGATCACACAATTAGATAATCCATGTGCCAAAATTGTTTTCTCTCTATTTAAATGTGCACAATATCTACTAGTAATTGATAAGGGACTATCCAATTGTTCGAAAAATGTGTTCATTTCCAGTACCCATTGCCTTTACTTACCTGATTTCATAGTGATCCCTTATGGTTTCTGCTAACTATTCTATAACAGTTCCCCTTAATAAGATCCTCTAAAACTAGCCAAACCCCCTACGAACCATTGAAACATAACTCATACATTATATAGAATAAAAATAAATGAATATACTATTATGTACCTAATACCGTCGGTGATACAATATTCAAACCCTTTTCCATTACATCGGTAAAAATTAGAAAAACCTTACTACCCAGATATAGTTTTGTATTCTGCTCTACTATTTCTATCTCACGATCCCTCATTTTACACTGAATATAACCATTTTTCAATAAATTATACACTATAATAATCCCTTTTAATGGTGATATATTCTATTTACTATCAAAAATACATACTACCACATGAAAAAATATAACATATATTTATGGGTTAATATTATCCATCAACATCAAGTGGCCATGATCATGTTGATGCTACTTTATTTAAGATACATGAAACCCATTTTTCACAGAAATGAACCTTTCTCATGAATAAAAATGAAATTCCACCTCACTAAATCATTCATGTATCTCAAAAGGATGTTTTTATCGAGAGAAAAAATTCCCAACTTATGAAAAAGAATATTCCTAGACCATTCAGTGATTCACAAGAACATATCATCTCTAACCACAAATTAAGGAGGTCATGAATTATGATAAAGATATTATTTATGAGAAATCTTAGCCATTTCAAGTATTTTTTTGTATCAAGTGAATCTTCTCTATTTTCTTATACATAAGTATTGATCTAATTAGATATGTCTCACTGGTTCCCAACCTCAAAAAAGTAATAAAGAAAAGTGAAACCCAAATAATTAATCAGAAGGATCCATATGTATCAAATATTGATAACAATTATAATATTTCAACTTGATTAATTTTAAATAATCTTCCCATGATCCAATAATATACATTTCACTTTACCTGTACATTCTATATTACATTTTTATTATCTATTCAAATTTTGCATAATTTTTTGGATGATAAGTCATACTCATAGTCAAAATTACTCTATGAGATTACTATAATAATTTAGAAAAATAATAAAAAAACAATTGTTATTTTCTCCATACAATTGGGACTAGAATTCCATTTATTTTTACAATTTACACCATTTATTCTCATAGAAGGTTATCCACATAATTAGATTAAAAAGTCAGAATGTAGTGAGCCTACATTGGGAGTTGATAATTTATCATCCCAAAGGTATATTTTCTATTAAAAATAATTCATAGGAATTTTACAAAATAAATTGATATCTACCTTAATTTACACATGGTAGTTTCCAAAGAAAACAAAAAACCCTCTATCCATTAATTCTACTACATTACATACTGATATGTGAGTAATCTTGAGACATAATCTACTATGGGAAATTCCATTCCATGCCACAAAACTACATTTTAATGCATTTAAATTTTATTGAATTATATGGTGAATAACCCATTTCAAATGGTGGATAAATCATTGAAATTGTTCCTAAAAAGACAATAGTATTACCATCTATTCTATGGAAAACCTTTCTAAACATCCATCTACATTTCATTCCTCAATGGTCTCACCACCACTATGATTTGATATTATTGAAACATGTCTTTGATCAGATGTATGAGTAAAAAATAAGCTCAATCAATTCAAGAAAAAAAAAACTAAAATGAATACTAAAAAATAACCTCAGTGTGACCAATCTATAATTATATCATCTATAAATGAAAATTGTCTCCACCAGTGGGAAGCTTCTTTATAAAAATAAGAAAATGAATTTATTCTTGAAGTTCCTTTATAGAGTTACCTATATGTGATGTATAATATTAATATATTTCAAACATATTTATATACTATAAAAATATATTCTATCTATAATATAAATCACTTTGTGAGAAAATGTGTTTCAAACTCTTATGATTTATAAACAAGATGAATTTATCCCTAAAGAAGAAACAACTCCATATCTTCAATTCATGGATCATAATAGATCATCAGAAATCATGTTTTTGGTCGTTATTCACATGAAAATATAAATACCATGAACTATATAAAACACCTTGATCAATCTACAAAACAAAAAATCCAAACCCAGTACCCGGTACATCACAATAGACCGCATAGTCTTTTTCATAGTATGTAAATGTGAGGATTGGTGCTAGTATAACACAATCATTAACATATTGAAATTTCCTATTTAATTAATCATTCCATTTCTACATTATACATTACACATCAAACCTGTTATTGGTGATTCCATGCCTAAAATTTCACATAAAAATATTTGAATCATCCTGCAATTCTCTGAAAAGTAACAATATGAAATACATTTTTTTTGGTTTCCATGAAATAACTAATTTTTTCTATTATGTATCCCCATAAATAACTTTTTCAGAAATTAAATGGCCATAATTTACCTCATGTATTCATATATCTGACATTGATAACATGGTATATAGAAGATGTTCTCATAATATAACCAACACCATAGGAATCAGTTTCACATTATCTACTTTTTTCAAAGATTACAAAAGTATGTCGTCAACAAGAAACATTACCAAGGTATCAAAATGACTCTGAAATATTTTATTCTTCATTCAAATAAATATGGTGCAAACATTCATAAGACTAAATGGAATAAAAAATAGTATAAATGGGCACATCTACTTATGAAATTTATTTTTGGAATATATTCCTTCCAATCATGTGCTTTGTGATACCTCAAATATAAGTGAATTTTAACGAACCACCAGCATTAACTAAATTGATCAAACATATACTAAATTAATAAATTAGGCTACTGAATTTTGATTTAACATGATCAATATTTCTAAAATCCATACTAGCAATAGAAGTTACATCTTCCATCATAAAAAATTGAACCAGTGAATCCCACTGAGAGGTGATTGGTTGACTGAACCCTTTAGATTAAAATTCATATAAATGGAAATTCAATTCCATATGTTTTTAATGCATAATAAGAGCATGATATATGATTGGTCCCATATACGAGATCAATTTTTTAATCTATATATTCTTTTGATGGAAACCCTAATTATTTTTTACGGAAAACAACTGGGAACTAGTCAATAATAGTTTGATGTTCTCTACTCCAAATCTAATTCATTTATTAAAAAATAAACGACACTTACTTATATGAGATATCTAAGAAGAATAGTTTCTCAAGCCCTATAAGAGTTTCCATTACATTACAAAATCATCTAATGTGATTCTCAACTCCATCGATAGATGTGAATCTAAAATTTTAGAAATAATACTTGATTTTGGAATTAAATGATGTCATAAAATCCAATCACAAAATCATTTCACTAAAATACATATAATAAATAGTTATATACACATTAAACTCCTCCCCATAAAAAGAAATAATAATATCTACACAAAAAAATATTCTAAAATCTATTTTTACAATAATTGTTTGGTGTTTTAATATAGAAGGTATCATAAAAACATGCATTCTCATATTATCTACTACATAATGATAAATAAATTATTGGGAAATAATTGTATCAAAAAATAATTTTTAAGGGTACAATTCAAAATTGTCATACCTCACACTATATAAGGACCATATTTATTACCCGTTATTATTTCCTCACCTCTGTAAAATATCATACATTCATCACATTTTACTTTATCAACTTGTTGATATTTTACCTGTTTAGGATTCATGGTGTTTCCATTTTAACCTTAAGATTAATTATTTTGATGAAGATAATATTTTTTATGGAATTTTCTTATAGTACTGTATGGTTCCTTAAAAACATGAGATGTTTCCTTGAATCCAAAGCAGGGAGCACCATGACAATAAAGATGACAATGTCCCATAATGAGGAAATTTTATAAAAATATAGGTGTCCATATATAATAATGCTTAGTATGATCAAGTGAACAACATAGAAAATATTTCAAAATACCTTTGGGTTTAGGATGAACATTTATTGATCTCATTGTCTTATTATGACATGTCCAACCACTATCAAATTTGATGTCCCCATTCTAATAACTCCCAGCATTATAGTTCCCTATTATTTTCAAAGGAATAAACATTCCCCTATAATCATATTTCATGTGATCTTTGTTTCTACTATAGTTTATCTATTCACTATCTATGTATAATCTATTATAAATAGCATGAAAATATTTGAGGATATCCTGTTGTAATACCAACTAAAAAAATCATTCCTCCTGGGATGCAAGTGATGAAAATTCAAGTTAAAAGAAAAATAAATTCAAAAATTTACGCTCATACCCTATCATTAATAAATTCTATTAATTAAAACTAAATATGTTAGTTGTTCTAAAAGTATACAAGAAAATATGACATAGTTTCTTGTAATTTTTTTTACAAAATCCTCTAATGTCATTCCATGTTCGAATTTAGACTGAACTACGAATTCTCACCATTGGCATGCCAAATCATCATATATATATATATATATATATATGTTTCTATGTTCAAATTATGTTCATATGGATTCTTAAATAAATATATGAGTTTAATCATCAAATTCAACTAGAATTATTTTTTTTATAAATGGAATTCACCCAAAATATGGGTTAATATTTATTTTTTACTGAATATAATGGTTTACATGTAATAGATCATCATTCAAATTACCCAAATATACATCTTGAATATCTTGGAAGGTTATTTATGCAAATTGTTGAATCACATATGGAACCGATAAAACCACATTCTTAAAATCCTCTTAAAATTATTTCATAAAATGTATAACCATTGGAATTCACTATTACTAGAATAATAAATTCAATTTATTCTCATGCATATGGAAATGAAGGCTTAATAATTCAAATATTCCAATAAATACATATTACAACATATATTACGACAATTTTACATTTCTAAAAATTTAAATAATATTAGAAAAAAATACAACAATACTATTAAAATTATCTATTTCCCATATGTACAATTATCATGAAATTTTTAAATTTAATTAACTATTCACATATAACAAAAAATATATAGATTTTGGGATGGTTTACCATTAGTTAAGGTCCCAAAAAACTCATCTAAAAAATCCCACGTCAATGTTGTGAAAACATTCCAAGAAGTATCTTAAAAAAATCATGTACCAAAACACCCAAGTAACATGGATTTCAATATTACGATTTATTATATTCCATTTTATGATCTGTATGTCACATTATATAAATCATTCTAAGTAATACATCTGAATGTGATGGACTAAGAGCATTTTAATCTCTATGATCAGAAAAAGTGACACCATTAATCCCAATATTGAAATACATATAGGCTAAGGATGATATGATTTGTAACTTCCTTCCCCTCCTTATGTCAATAAGAGTGATGGGGTTGTTATAAGACCTTAGGTGACCACCCAAATACATGAAATAATTTCAAAAATTTCCATGACCCCACGGATGTTTGGGGGGTGAATTTCATTTTGATGGATAAGAAATCCAAACTATGTATACAATATCCAACCAAAACACTATATTATTTAGGTAAAAAATATAATTCATATCATAACAAAACCAAATAATAATAAAATAAATAACTGGTACTAAAAAATGTACTCATGATGACCAATTGCCACAATAATCACAACCCCATAGAGTTAAAAACAAGACACACCTTACAGTCCCTTTGATACAACTCCACTTATCATTTCATCGTATCAGGAATCATAACTAAATAACTAATATAACATTCCATTACTAGTGATCACTTTATATTATCTGGGAACCCACGAAATTTCCCATTAAAGTGGTGTTTTTAAAACAATATGATTTCCCCATTGAAATCCAAACTCCGACATATTTTATTCAACTACATTAGGCCACAAAAAATCGTATCAAATACAAAAACTAAATTCTCAGGGAATTAATCATCAATTCATTTAAAAGAATTCATTTTTTAATTGTAATATTATTTATTGTGTCCATAAATACATCCATAAACCCATAAACAGAATAATTTTGTCACCATTAATAGAGGAACATCACATACATAATTCATCCACTTCTGATGTGGAACATCAAAACCATTATCTATCCCACTAAACTCATGAACAACCAATTATAACATGATTATGAGAATTCATTTCAATTAAAATATCTAATTACTTAATTAATATTTTAAAAAATACCTTACATTAAACAAACCAGAATTTTATTTTAAATTCTTCATTTTAAACTTATTAACAGTGGGGTTTCCCAAAAACCAATCACTTCCAAAAAGTTATATGTCTTAAAAAATGTAATTTTAAACATGAATAACAGAAGGATATCAAAATTTTATTTTTGGTACCCAAACTCATAAATAATTTCTCTATATTATGATTCATTATCAATAATGTCATATAATCTACTCCATCCACCCTGCTAAGGAGTGCAATGATCTTCCTCCACCTTATACGAAAGCTTATCCAATGGCTTTTCTCACATTCACTGACCAAAATCTTCTTCATGTATTACGAGGTATCTTGACTTTCATGAAGGTGTAAAATATACACGAAGGATCACCCCATATTTATCTCCCTAATTAACAATTATTTCAATATTCATGTGTACTGAATCTGACCTTAGTGGCATTGTATCGAATGATTTGACCATTGATTGATTCTTCTCCCAATTTATTTTTTGATTCTTATGGATTGCAGGACTAGGTGACATTGGGATTCTAGACAAACAACACATCATGATTATTTTTTCATTATATGAATACGTTATTCAATCATGGTCTAGATCCCCCAGAAAATGAAATGAGTGCTGGTTCTTCTTATTATTATAGAAAAATGATTTCTACGTGAAACCAGATAACCCAACATAAACATTATGAATAATGTTCCAAAAACTCCCTCTACCCTTATAAACCCATAATATTCTATGTATTATTTGTAACCATTTATGATGATACATGGTTTATAATAGTAGAACTAAGTATGTATTTCATTTTATATATATGTTTATGTTTATCAAGGTGGATATTTCTAAAATTGATGGTCTAGTGAGTGTTTATTATAGTTGGGTAGTAATTCTACTATATGTTGGATGTTTTTTTAGTCTTGTATATACAAATAATAGTCTTATGAACATTGGGATCACTTGGGGTCTTCCTGTAATCAAGATTGAATTGATCAACATGTGGTTCCAATATTAACAAATTTACTAGAGTTAGGGAATTAGAGTTCTGCTTGTTCTGCAACAATTAAGAATGGTAAAAAAGATACAACAAATAATATTTCAATAAAGATAGAATAAATACCACTGAACCGTTATCCAAATGTGGTGGAAATTTTTTTATCATTGAAATGTTGTTTTTATATTAATTCAGCAAAATTTAATTCTATGTCTTGGCCAGGGGGACTAAGGGGTTTTGTGAAATATAATCAATGGATCTTAACACCATATTACCTAAACCTACAACATATGAAGAGTTTTTTCATGTTTGAAACTAATTAATATAATATGTGTTGACGTAGTAATATAGAGAAGGATTCCATTATAAATAATTATATATCACTAGAACTATATAATAGGGGAGGGTGAATGCAAGGAGAAGTCCATGACATGGAACATTCCAGCAATTAATATCTGTTACAACATTTAAGGTATATCAACTAATGGCTTAGATAATAGTCCAACGAATTCTAAGAAATTAATTTAAACTAATAAAGAAAATTGATTTGATTGGAACGATATAGAATATGATAATTCTATACATTGTTTAGTGTGTAGTGATTATAAAAGGTATAGTTGGGGGTATCACATTCTAAAGTTACAGATAAAGAAGAAGGTTTAAATGTATTTAGGGAGTTTCATTTCTAACATGGAGAAATATCATTGGGTCAAGGATCATTATAACCATCATAAACCAATGGATACATTGGTTGTATAAAGGGATAGGCCCATGTCATTCTATTTTGGGTGCAATCATAATGTACAAGGATAGAGTAAGAGTATGAGTCATCATATTGACAATCATATGGCTGAATTAAGTGAATCAAATGATCAAGAGTAGGCCTATGATACGGTTGATACTACATTACTTCCAGATGATCCTATAGTTTTGGATATAATTTTCAGAAATTCCAACACTTGTATGGCTAATACCTCTAAAGAGGTGTTGGATACATTTACATTGGAGGTGTATAAGGATGATGTGACAAAACAAAAACATCTTGGATCCTATTATCAACAATGAGGATGAAATGGAGGAGTAAATATTCTTCATTAAATCACTTCATGAGGAGGCTAATATGATGAATGAATGATTGATTCTTATGGATACCATTAAAGAGTAGTGTGGTTGGAACAATAATAATGATCTTATTCTAAAAAAAGGAATCAATTAAAAGAATAAAAATATGGGGTACTACATTCATATATGTGAAAAGATGGCTTATCATTTTTAATACCTCATCGAGGATGATATGTATACCACAGTACATACCCTTCAATGGAAATTATCAATGGATAATTATTATAAGAATATAAAACTCTATTTCAATGATTTTTTATTGTTTTAGTGTTTAATGCTCACTTCCGTAACCAATGAGGTATGACACTTTTTCCAAAAAACAATATTATTAATAAATTAATTAATTTTTCATCGGCCATATAAGGATATCACTACCATTGGAATCAAATAATATAAATAATTACTATTCTTAATTATATAAGTCAATTGGAGTTAAGATAAAATACACATACCTCTCAAACATTAGAGGAAGTGATGAAAAAAAATTACCCACAATTTCAAGACATAATAAAAATAATGAAGAAGAAATATAACCAAATCAAAAGAAAATGAGTTCTGAAATTCTTTCAAACAAGTTAACATTCAATTGAATTCCACATGGATGAATATATAAAATATAAACATAATATAAAATCATGTATGAAGGATTTATTTTATTTCATGTAATGTTGAAGAATATATATCACACAATAAAATCATTTGGTGAATATAGAAAATGTATCACAAAAATTAAAGTTAAGATGAGAAACCCTTAACTCTGGTCTGACATTCTTCATCTGTTTTTGAACAACCATTATAATTAAATTATTTTAAATATTTAATTCACAATAATGATTTCTAGGATTAATACCATATATTTAATAATTATTATTATTCATTTTAATGATATTTTAAATACATGATTAGTTATGTCAACATCAGGGGTTTCAATGATATTTTGTTCATTATTTCAAAATATATTTTGGGAGTAAACTATTTTCAATGTGTTTATTCATAAAAACTATTGATTTTTTTTAATTAAATAAGTATCCTATTTGTAGATAGATTAAACTTCTAAATCCAATATTAATCTAATGTTATGAAATATGAACTACATTATAATCATTGAGATGGTAGAATTTACATATTCATTAGTAACGTTTCAATTTTTCAATAATCATTATGGAAAGATAGAAAGAAATGTATTGTAATTATATAATCATAAAAATATAATTAATAAAACACAATTTTAATTAATATATTTATATACAACATCTTAATATTCAGGTGACTGAAAACAAGTCGCATATTTTCATAGAGGTCGTAGTACAGACATAAACAAGAACAATGATGCCACATTTAATTGTAAGAAACAATTTAATATTTCATAATTTTACAATGAAAAATATGAAATAGATATAACTATTATTTCATGTATATCACATATTATAATTATTTTTATCCACTTTACCTTAACTGAAAATATCTTGTAAAAAATGAATCACATCACTTTTTGAAGTGGTAATTCATCGTACAGACAAGAGGCATTATAATATCACCCATAAAATGTAATGTAAGAAGATATATATGAAATAATATCTATATTAGTAAAATTATATTATAATTATCAGAAATAAATATATAATTATAACAATCCCTGACAAGTGATTATGGAAAATAGTTAACATTGGTTGACGAGGAAGAAGTCCACTGTACCCATGATTGATGATTTTGTATACTTTTTGATAGAAGTGGATATAAATTTAATTTACTACATAAATGTTACAAGATATCAGTATATGTGGTATAAATAAATAATTATGTTATAAAAAATTATGGTGATTTCGAATATGTGTATAATTAAATAAAATAAAAATTTACTTTTAAACATTATACCACTTCTTCATAAAACCACTTTATGTATGTACCAAAAGGAATATTGTTGGGAATTTAGGACCAAAATAAGGTATTTACATCATTTTTATATAAATTAAGAATATATATTGTCATTAAGTATCCATAAATGTCTTTATATATTTGAAGGGGGTTGAATATGGTTTGGACTTTCATAATTATGGTGAGTAACAGACTTATAATCATTTTGAAGAAAAATTGTCTACCCATGTTTTTCCTATATTATAGGCTACAAAATGGACCATAATCAAGACATGGAAATTATAATATTTTAATATAGCTTAAAAATACTTGCTCAAAAAGTATTTATGTATTCTTAATGTCTATAATATTCATTTACCCCCTTTGTAAACATGTTTTCTCCACGTCTGCATTATTTTTTTTCAACATTAATTATTATAAAATATTAAGATGATGTTATTTCATATTATAAATTAATGTAATTAAAAATATTTAATAAATTTTAAAATATTCAATATATGTATATGTATTAAACCAATATACATGATGAAATATCAGGGTTTCTAGATGTCTATTTTTAAGTAAATGATGATTTTATATTAAATGTAAGTCTACTAATATTAATATTGAAAAAACAAATTATATTTTACTAATATGTTATCTATAATTTTCATTTAAATCATTCCGAAGTTATGGGTTTTTTAAATAACTAAATATCAAAAAAAAATTATTAATCTTAAAAGTGTTTTCAGAAAAAGAATACCATTTTATAACTCAAAAATAAAAATATGTGAAAATACAATATAAATATGATTCAAAAATTAATTATAGGATTAAATATAAATAAATCATAATAAAATATATGGACATAATATTAAAAAATAATGGGTATTTTAAATTAACATATATAATTAAAATAAAAGATTGTTTTAACAAATTTAGTATTTATCACTATTCAATAAAATATAAATATTATTTAAAAAAATCCAAATATTTTACACGATTTTAATTTAAATATTATAATTTCCAAAATGATGATTTCTTACATGAATAATTTTATTTAATTTTACAAAATATATTTATAATATTTTATCACAAACGAATAAAACACATTTTTTAAGAGAACATAATTTTGAAGAGTAAAAATACATTACTAATCATTGATTGGTTTCATAATAATAATGGATCAGAAGTTTATATTTATTAGGGATTATATTTATATATTCAATAATTTTTTAAACTATTAGTTCCTAACACTTTAATGATTTGGTTAGAGTAGTTTTATATTCCACACGTATTTTAAGATATATGTTGTATGTTTAATAAACTATTAAAGATATTGATGTTTTTATAAAATATTGTGGAGTTTAATCATCCACCCTTAATACAATTTTTCATTGAAATGTCAAATTTATCTCATTAATTAATGTATTGAGATTTAAAATTTACCAATTATAGAAACATACATCATAAATAGTGTTAATAAAATATCAACTTGATAATGGATAAAAAGAAGTATGAGGGTTATCTTGAATAACCCACACTAGGATTCAAAATAAGAGAATAGAGATAGGATGTGAATACATGTAAATAAAATATAAGTATAATATCCAAATAATAATTGAGAGTGAAAAAATCATTTATCATAAGAAAGTGAATGATCGTGGAAAAATAAACCAAAAAACAATAAACCAAATAGGTGTAAAAAAGTGTATTGATATCATCAAAAATAATTATAATGTTTCAAAATTTTGTTACAAGATTATTTTACTATATTGGATGAATTCCTTTACCTTATAGATATTGTGAATAAGGAAATATAATTACATGATTTTCATAATTTTATTATTTCATTTTCAACCACAATCTCATCTTTTTCGCAATAATAATTAGTAATGAAGAATTTTTTCATTCTTAAAACAATAATATTAACTTTTAAGGAAATACAAAATCACAGAAGAGATAATGTTGTTATAGCCTCAGTAATTATTGAATTAATTTTTTTATTATATCGTAAGATAATTACTGAAATGAAAAAAAAACATAATGTGGTGAAATGATACATTAATCTCAAAAATTTAATATTTAAAACGATGTTAAAACTAAATAATTCCATAAATATATATACCATATCACATATAACTATAATAAAATAAATTCTAAAGAGTGTTTTTACATCATAGTCTATATTATACATTTCATTTTACAAGACAAAATATATTTAAATCTTATTTAGAAAAAAAATTAATTACTTAGTCAGGTAATCTCATTATAATCCCAGTCTTCTATGTGAAAAAACATTTTCTCAATAACTACTATAATATCCAAGAATATATAATCCATTATGGTTATCAATACATCAAAAATAATTTCTTTAAAGAATAATGGAATATATTACATTAAATATATATATATATATATTAAAAATAAATAAAAAACTCCTAAAATTTCTGTAATCATTTTATGATCTCAGTAAATAAAACCTCAAAAGTCATTTATAAGAATTTATCTTTTGATTATGTATAATCATATAGTCCTATTATTGTAACCATGACAATTAATATTTCCTCTAATGGAGACATAATTTTATATTTTCTTATCTAAACCTTTGTCTAACACATATAATAATTGCCCCAAACCCAAAATCCTGGATCTGGTGTAAAAATCGAAGACATTACATTTCAACATTTGACCCTGAAAAAAGTGGCCCAATTTCAATCATAAAAAAAATAAAACAAAAAATATAAATATTGGATCAGTTACATTTTAAATCATAATTTCTGTTTAGGGTTTTATAGAATTAGGAAAAACCCTCACATAAAAAATACTTCTTTCCTTACATGCCCATTTCTCTAATAGAAACCAACTATTCATATTTCACATTATCTCATCATCATCAATATAAAACCATTATGTAGTTATTTAAATCAATATAATACTTGATATCCTAGGTAAAAGTATACATTATTTGGGTGATCTCAAATTATCAATAAGGGTGAACATAAGCATTGACAACTAAATGAAATAACTAAATATAAAATGTACACTATTTTTATGGGAAATAATAAATTTAAATGTGAATTACATAAGAGAGATAATACCAATACGAATAGATAAATGAAAAAGTGGCATGAAATTAATATTTGACTAAGGAAAGAGACATAAAATCCAAATATTTTGATCAATGTGATAAGAATATTTTTCAAAGTAAAATTTTATAAAACCTATAAAGCATTAAAATACTTTTAATTAAATTAGAATAACATATTCATTTCCCATTTTAAACCCATTTAAAAAATATATGGATCCTAGTAAGATAAATAGGAGAAAACCAAAGGTAACTCCCTTCATATGTTTCCTAAAAATGTATAACAAAACTCAATGCTTTGGATATCTATATGTGTGTAACCATTATATAAGATATATCAGTCTCACAATGTGATCTCTTCGAAAACCCATCATATAATCTATATGGGTATCAATAATGGTATATAATGTGGCCAAATCATTCATATATGTTGTATCAGGATAACATTTTCATAGTAAATAATTTCAAGGTATCATTCATGAATAAAGAGCAAAGAACCTTTCACTTTTCAATGATAATAAAATTAAATGTTCATTTATAGATAGATTATCCCATGGAAATGAAATTAAATGCCTGAAAATCGTTTAGTCCATCCACTGAATTAATAAGTTTGTAATGAATAAAAAAAAATCCCTATTATATTTTAGTAACATTAAGATATGCTTATTTTTATGAATGAAAATACCATTAGAAGTGTATTAATAAAATTCGTGAGGAATATTACCTTTTCACATCATTAACTTTTGAGGATATCATCTTAGATGAAAATTTATAACTAAATATCACATTGAAACATTATTCAAGAAACTATCGATACCAGTTTGGAACGGAAAAACAAAAATGGACAAATTTATTAAAAATTACAGAAAAGTGTTCTTTTAAAGGAAATATTGAAATATAAAAAATGAATAATTAAACTATTAACTGCTACTGAATATAGAACATTCAATTCATGTTATATATGTTATAAAAAAAATCTTACATTAAATACTTTGTATAAATTTTCAATATGTACATTATTTTAGATATTGAAAGGAATAGTCCTTTTAATATCTTTTGTAAGAAGATAATTATGTGTAAAGCTGCCCATAAACATTCATAGTAACTCATTTTTTGAAAAAATTCTGGAATAATTTTTGAAAACATATTATAACATAAGGATAAAAAAAATTTAGAATTGATTCCATATTTTTAATCTGAATAATTTTTATTTTTATATGACATCATCTTAATATTTTATAGTGATGAATAGTTTAAACACTAAAAATTCATTAACATAGTTACAGAGAAACAATGTTTAAAAAGGGTTTAAAATAAAATTATAATCATTAAAAAAACATAAATACATTCCAAAAATATATTTTGGGTCCATATTAATACATTACAATGTCTAAGTCTCAATTATTGTCCATTCTGTAGCCCTTTATCCACACGAGCAACATTATCCTATTCCTCATATAGAATGTAATGTAAAAAACTTATATGTGATATCATTAATACATGAGAATTGGTATTCTAAAATAATCCTATATAGACATTGAATCCATAATTATATGAATATGTGATAGGTGATGTTGTAAAATTAGTGCGATCTGTTTGTGAGGTGGCAGTCTATCATACAAACTAATAATGATTTTATATCCCATTTGATGGAAGGGTATATGGCTTTAGGGTAATATATGTTATTAAAAACATTAAATTAAATAGGAGATAATGGGTTTATTATATTAGAAAATTTTATTAATACTTTATGGAGGTGGAAGAAAAATAAAATGAAAATATATGGTGAAACATCATATATCTTCTCCATAAAACCTCCTTAGGTAATTGACAAAAACCTTATTATGATTCCTTAATAATCATACTATTGGATCTAATTCATGGTTTGGAATGTTAGGAATATTTCACTCGGTATTTAATGAACCAATGTAATTTCACTCTGTGATGTGAAGAGGATTGGGTGCGGATACATAAATTTAATGGGACTGAAACACATTTTATATTTGAAAATTAATAGTTTTACCAACTTTTTTCAAAATAAAAAACAATAAATATGAACCATTATAGATCCATATATGTGATAGGGTTTTAATATTCCAATAAATTATATTTTTTGAATGTTTTTATGTTAATTTAATGATTACCAATTTAGTTATCCTTTGTAAAATCCATTTTAACCTTAATCATGTTAATTAACTTTTAATGTCTCCACTATTCACAATTGTTAAACATTAGGTTAAAAAAATTGAACATATAAATTATTATAATTAAAAATAAGAATAATTATTACTATATAAAATATATAACAATGGAATAATTCATGTTAAATAAATATAACCAAAAATCGTTATGAAAACACAGGTATTCTACGTGCATTTTTCTAGAGAAAGATGATTTTTTGGTAAATAAATAATTAATAAAATTAATTTTATGAGTTTAAGTTTATATTTATTGATATATGAAGTAAATATAAAATTTAAATTATTCCTAATTGATTTTTCTAAGAATTAATGGAAAAGGACAAACATTATGCATATAAAAATTAATGCAAGATTCAGTTTTAAAACTAAAAAAATAATCTTATACAAAAATCCCTTATGAAGATTATTTATATTTATTTATCTCTATCAATAAAAAATAATCAATAAGTATAATCATTGAAATAATATTCAAAAAATAGTGGTCATTTATAATCACTTAATTTATTTAATAGAAATGATGTCTTACATAAAATGGTAATTTTCACAATTCTCTAAAATTTCCAAATTTTCCAAAAAAAATCACAAAATTTAATCATATATTAAATATTATCAGGTTATCTAAAAAAAATTAATTAATAATATCAAATAATTTTCATAAAAACTAAAAATAAGTAATTAATATATTTTCATAAAAAATTACAAAAAAAAATTCTAGAAAACAATGTAATTTATTATAAAATTAAATTATTAAAATTTGATTAATTAATTTATAATAATTTATAAATAATTAATATTTAATTGAAATTTATATAATTAATTATTTAGTTTATACAATTAATACTCACCATTTTAAAGGCTAGGTTACAATGGTTATTTATTTTTCGGGTCATTTAAGCTCGGTGTTGCATGTTGAATATTCTATCACACATAATTCTATTATTTTAAAATAAATGGATATTACAGTTATATAAAGATAAATATTTATTTACTCTATATTAATTAATTAAATATTTAATATTTTATCTTGTTTAATTTAATATGTCATGTAATAGTTTTTATTTTTTAGTCTGCCTTATTCTTTCCAAAAGCTATATGCCACTACAATTGGTTTTGGAATAATTTTTGACATTGATATTGTAGTAGTAAAAAATCCATATTACAATTATCATATACTAGAATAGATTATTCCATTATATTAAAAGGTATTTTGGTATATATAAATTGAAAACAAAATTTTCATGTGCCTCCTTGATCTATTTAGTGGACTCATCAATCCCAAAATATATGAATAATATTTTTTGAGATATTTCTTAATACATTAACTAACTATAATTTAGGTGATAAACCCTTAATGTTAAGTATGGTAATTTGAGAATATACTCAATTTATAAATATATATGACCATTTAATACACCCAAGATTTTTTTTTCAGGCCCATTGAACCATTGTTCAACTACATAAAATGAAATGTGATGAAATTATATATTATTGTTTCATATGAAGGATTATTAACATTATTGATAAATATCCCATTTTTCATTATTACATGATTAATAATATTAAATTAATTCTACATAGGTGGTTAAAAATATCTTCATAGAATTTATCCATATTTAAATTTTATTTTAATTCAATCTTTTATTATTGTGTACTCAATTATTTAATAGATAATCATCTATAAATAAATAACCATTTTGTCGATAAAAATAATATATATAAAGTGTTATGATAATATGGATTTCAATTAATCAATTTTTGTAGAAGATTATAAATCATCGCTTCTGTAACACCCCAGGTAAATAAAGAATATGATGTCTTTATATTTATCCATATTTTTGAATCAAATATTAATATTACTTTAAAGGGGATGCTATGCTCGATGGCGTACCCAATACGCAACAACTAGTTTCTTGGGAATCTTACGTTGCACTCTAATAATATAATAATATTATTTTAAATGGTAGTTAACATGTAGACGTTGTATTGGTGGGAATGGATAGAAATAACTAAAATATGATTATATATGTTTTTTAAATGTTTTTACATTTATCCAAAGGCTTAAAATATGGAAAGAATTCAATTTTAGGCTTTTATACCCTAAATTTCACTAAAGGTTCACTTATTGTCTTTTGATGGCGAACTGTCATTAAATATAGTTTTGATCACTCTTATACATTCTTTTGGACCAAATAAAACTCTTCTTTAGAATCGGGACATCAAATTTTACTTTTTTCTGATAAAGTACATTTTTTAACGAATAGTATAAAATGTTGTATTTTAATTCAAAACCTCTTTTTAATCTAATTTATTTATATGATTAGATTATATTTTTAATTGTTTTTAAAGTGAAATTAGAAAATATTTTTACCATTGAATCAAATAATGGTCGTTGGAATTAATTTCACTTTGAAATCAGACTTAAACTAGTGTCAATCTTTTGATACTTATTGTTTCATAAAAACACACTATTTGCTATGACAGCGGGAATTAATTATTAAATTAATTAATGCAACTTATATGTTGTGAATTTTGTAAAATGGACATCATTTTTGAATTTGGAATATCAAATATAGCTTAGGGTGAATTTTTGGTATTTTTCTGAAAAACTTTAATTTTTGATGAATAGTGAAACCACTAAGTGGTACTTATAAAAACTGATTTTACCGTTTAAATGATATTTTTCCATCATTATGTTTTGATTTTCAAAAATCCGACATACATGGTTGTCATTAAGAAGTAAAATGTATATTAATGAGATTAAAATAATTTTTTGATGAATATTAACTTATTAAGTTTTTAATCGTGATTAGTGGTAATTAGCGTAGTTTAAGGTAAAAATAATGCTTTAATAAAATAAGATGAGCTTGACACATGTCATTCCCTCATTGGTTCTGTCATGGCTGACCAAGACAAGCCATGGGTCAACTTTGGGACCCCATGGATCCACTTTGGTTGGGAAATGACATAAATAACTTTTTATTTAATGTTAAAGTAAAAATGACACAAACATGAGTTATTTTACGAAACAATTTTTTACATGGGGTTATAAAGATCATAGTTTTGATTATAAATAGTCATTGGAAAGCTAAAAATATTTCCTACATCATAGTATTTGTTTTATAATTTTTAGACATTAAATAAATTAAATTATTTATGACATCATAATGATGCAGCGATGACATCATTATCTGACGATTTAAATAAAATGAGAAGATAATGTAAAATCTAAAACATACACATGTCCAAAACCAATTGGATGAGTGGATTTCGAAGACTTATCACCTTATCCACGAATTATATCAATGTGGTACCTTTTAAAACCGAAACACATTTTCAAATAAAGTAATATTTCTTTACATTCCAAAAGTGCCCCTCCTCTCCTCTTATAAAAGGCCCCCACCTCTACCTCATTTCACACACTCCTCAAGCCTTTGGCTCGGCCAACCCCTGCCCATTTACACTCTCCACATCCCTCTCCTCATCCTATAGGATTCACTTTGGGCAGAATCCTTTCAAAGGAAGCCTTTAGGCTAAAATCAAAAGGAGTTACACTTTTAAAGGTAATTCATTCTCTCATGTTCATTTGTTTTATTTTGCTTCTCCAACCCCCTAAACTCTTTTTATTTACTTCTTTTGTAACAAAACCAGTATCTTCAATATAATAGGATGTTTTTATAAGATTTATTCGAGCTACACTCTCACACAACTACATCAAATGGTTAAAGAACATACGGTTTCCGTGGATGGCGAAATTCTGCCTCCCGAAACGATGATCGTTCAATACTCATTTAACACCTTCAAAGGTAGAAATTATGATGTCACTATTTTTATATGATATATAATATGTTTATTTGTTCCTTAATATTCTGTTTTTTTCATTTTGGGCATACCTTTATGGTTTCCATTATGGGTAAACGTGATATCTTCATTTAAGAAAGTGCGGACTACTGCCCCCTCAAAGTGATTTGATTCGTTAAATACCATATGTGGGATGTATAAAGGATATAACTATGATATTATATATTATATTATACTGGAAATATAATATACCTTTATATAATTATGATTCCATTCTATAAAATACGAAATATAAATGAAAGTAGCGTTCATGCGTACGTACGGCTTACCGTCTCCATGAACGGTGCATTTCATTTCTTACCTCTAAATTATTATGTAATGTTATAAATGCATGAATGTACTGGATATATATGAAATATATGATATCTAAATCATGAATACAATTATGTATATAAATAACCTTTGACCACACGATCAACATGTAATTGTAAGAAGTCCACTTTCGAATTAAGAACCAAATATCGACAAAACAAACATTATTAACTTAAATGATTACATAATGTTTATAACATGGAAATAAGTGATATAAAAGGAATAATGACCTTGAAAAATTTTCTTAAGGAAGTAGAAATTAACTCAAGTTTATTATTCAGGAGATTAAAGAACGATCGAGTCAAGTCGGATACGAGGTAAGGGATCTTACTCCCCTCTTTCTTTTTAAGTACACTCTTTTATGTCATTCCCTCTAAAGATATTCTTTATATTTTTGGGATGTTATTTTATATTACACTTACTTTAATTTTTATTTTCATGTGATGAGAGACCCTATTCTCTCTCATCAATCCATTTTGGTAGTTTTGAATGGCGTCGTTAGGCTGCAGAATTTTCGTAAGAGATCTAACCTCTCTCTTTCTTTTTAAGTACTCTTCTTTATGTCACTTCTTTTAATCTCCTGTTTGTTATGATGGGGGATTTTTTTTCATATTCCTCTTTCTGTACATTTTATTGTAATGTGATGAGATAACCTATTTGATCTCATCAATCCATTTTTGGAAGTTTTATGTGGCGCCGTTACGCTGTCAATTTTTCGTAAGTGATTTTTCATCTCACTTTTATTCCCATGAGATTTATGCAACATTTGCCACAATTTCCTTTGAGTGGTGTATGTAATGCCCATTATTCTACTCTTTGTGTAATATAATTTAGTTTATGAGTATTTACATCAATGATTTATTGTCCTTCTTTCATGGGGTGTATGTTTTGAAAGATACCCAAGTCGGTAAGGGAACCTTTCACCCTCCTCATTTTAAAAGTCTTCATTTGTTATGTCTTTTATTTCACATAATATTATGTTGGGATATGTTCTTCTATATCCTGACTGATGTAAATTTTATGTCCAAGTGATGAGATTCCCTTTTTATCTCTCATCAACTCATTTTCTGAATTTTTGAAGTGAAGCCGTTAGGCTGTCAAATTTTTGCAAGGGAACTTCTTAGCCCAAAATTTGATTCTTTGGGATAAACTAGTACTCCTTGAATATGTCGTTATATGAATATGTGTGAATAACCTCTGATTGTTTTACACTTAATATCCAATTATATTTGGTGTATTCGTTTGTCACACATAATTATGCAATTGATTTATCCTTAAAACAAGGATACAGTCTTTGTAAGGTACTTCATCTCAATATCCTTTCATTGAGGAATATTTCATTTTATACACAACCCTCTTTTATACGTTGTATAAAACCCTTTGACTTTTACTTTTTTACAAAAGGAATCTTTTTCTACGAAGCGTTTTACTAAACGACAAAAAGGAACGTTTTTTAACGTACTCGGTGACAACGACCTTTTCCGCCGCCGTGAGTATTATTTGGTCTTTGGATTCCTCAACAAGCCGTAATGTTTTTTAGAATAAAATAAATACCATATACTCTTTTATGTATTTTGGTATTGAAAATGGTTTTTATAAAGGATTCTATTATGTCAATATATTTATGATATATTGTGATTGAAATGTGGAAATGTGATCATTCCTTTATATTGGTTTTATGTTTTATGATTTTATATTGGTATATGGACATTTTAACATGTGGTTACGTTATAAACCATATGACGGGTGGTGCCGTGAATACCAGGATGGGTGGTTATGTTATAACCTCCAATGCATTGAGTATGGAAGTCGGCCGTATGGCTATTCCATTAAGTATGTATGGAAATTGGCCGTATGGATATTCCATTATGTGATATGTGTGGAAGTCGACCTTATGGTTATTCCACTTAAGTATGTTTATGTCACAAGTTACCTTTATATATGTTATGTGTTCTTTATATGGGTTTTATGGTAATCCTTTGGTTACAAAAAGGTAAGTAATGATACTTTTTTTTTCAATGAAAAGTTTTTACTACTTCATGAAGGTGAAAAGTATTACATTGATAAAGTATTCATGGTTTACTTGTTGTTTTGAAAAACTAACAGTTTTCATTCTTTGTGTATCCCTTACTGAGCTTCTTATGCTCATCCCAAGTTTTTGAATTTTTTTTCACAGGACTTAGCGTGGAATAGGGTCAAGGATGGGATCAAGGGAAAGTCATGCTACCTAAAACATGGAACTATACATGTTTCTTTTTAAGAGTTTTTATTTTATGGAAATTTAGTAGAAGTGACTACTTTGTAATCCTTTGAGATGTAATAGTTATGTCCTAATTCTCTAAAATTCTAATCTTGAAAAGTTCCTCAATGTGAATTATTCATTTAATTCAATATTAATTAAGGTTTAAGGCTGGGGCCTTATAGTTGGTATCAAAGGTCGGTTTAGATAACTTTAGAGGTTAGGGTATTCTTTAAGCATAAGTTACATTACCATAATGGTTAGGATTTTAGATAGAGTCCTAGTTTTAGATAAGGTGAATGATTAAGAATATCTTAGTGTTTATCTTCCTCATTAGTACATGATGGTTTTGTTGTTATACTCACACTGACCCTTTTTGGGTTTAGTAAATGGCTGGATCTAGCATGCACCAAGGTAACAGTGGATGTAAAGGAAACTGTGACAGTTTTCTGAGCGAGCAACTGAATGATATGGGAGATGTAATGAGAACTCTTGTGTTTATCCTTAACCAACTATCTGGATTTATGATTGACCACCTAAAACGTGGTGATTTCTATAAGGCATCATGTATGCGAGAAACAAATCCCTATGGAACTACAGGTAATAATCATAAAGGTAAGTGTGTTCAAAAACCCATGTGTCAAAGATGTGGAATGAAACACCTAGGAAAATGTTTCAAAGGGACAAAAATATTCTATATATGTGGGAATGAAGGTCATAAAGCAAGAACCTTCCATGGAAAAAGGAAGCGTCCAGTTGACTCGAGGAAAGGGAAAGAAGTTCTTTCTGAGGGATCAATTGAATGTTTTAAATGTGGTGTGCATGGACATTATGCAAACACATGTCCTATGAAGAAGTTTCGTTAATTGGGTCACCAAGAGCGTACAAATGTTCGTTTACCACTACCTAATTCCATTCCGATTGAGGATGATGAAACTGAAAATGACCAATCAAAGGTATGTATTATTTCACGACTATTGTTTTCCTATTTTGGAATCTTAGGATATGATTCCTGATTTTGTTTATAGGAAAGAGGTATTTCGGAATAAGTTGGAATGGAATGGTTAATGGATCATGAATGAATGTTGAATGAGTAAGATGTGAACATATAAGGGCTTCATGAGTTATGGTTAAATTCTTAAGAGTATTAAGTCTCTTTTGATGATGGGGTTACATTAGAAGACTTTTTATATTATGTGTAACCCTGATGTCTAATATATGCAATTTTATTTAAGGAATAGTTATCTCTTCTTTTGTGGACATAGTTATAAAGAACCATTTGGGTTTATATGATCCTTACTTTTGAGGTAATTATGGGTTACTATATGTTATGATTGAAGTGAAAGGCATGAGATAAAATTAAGGTTAAATTTTGTTATAGTTATTTTTGATGATTTTATCCCTTTTTGGGGAATATTTTACGAATTATATAGTTTTGGAAAAAGGAAAACACGCAGACCGTGTGACAACCCATCGCGTCGGACAAAGCTGCGGGAATCGAACCCACAACCAAAGTGCGACCGGTATTTATCGCCTACCACTGGACTACGTGAAGTCCCTAGTTAGTTTGACTGATTCTTTCTAGTTATATGATTTTATGAATTAAGAGTAAGTTTATTTTGGGTTATTTATGAAAATGATTAACCTATCATGGAGGATATGTGATTAGGATAATTACTTTTCAATGCGAGACTTTAGGAGCAACTGATGTTGTTTGGAGATAAATGTTACGATTTAACTTGGAAGACTATGTGACTAAATCCTTAAAATATTTGGGTTTCAATATTATTTTGGTTTACTTTGAAAGATTTTATGGACAAATTGTTTATCTAATGGTCCTCGTTGAACTTTGGGTTTTTTTGGACAAATTTTGGAGGTTAAGAATAGATTTTCTTTTTATAAAGGGTTATCCTTTTCTGGATTATCTGATCTTGTACTAGACTTTTTGGTTTTGGTTTTGGATAAAGTCTAAAGACATGAGAAGTATGTAGTTCTCTTTTTTTGGGTTAGGTAATTCTCTAGAAGTTGATTATAGTACTCTTAATGTGAACAAGTCTTCCTAAATACTCACCTTTTGGAGAAAATATGAGTTTGTGTAAGGAATCTAATAAAAGTTGAGAGTCAACATGATAAGTGATTATGTTTCCTTATGAATAAATTCCTCAATAAAAAGTAACTTATAACAAAAATGTTGTCTATTAACTTTTCCTACTGGGGAATCGAATACCGTTTAACCCATCACAAGTTTGTGATTTTCACATGGTTAACTTTTTCCAAAACATGTTTTCTATCACTCTCCATCAGAACATGACCCTATGTTTTCTCCTCCATGTCCATGTTTTCCTACTTGGAATCCTAGTATGGGTTAACTTGGGTGCCCTTTGTACTTATCTTTCTTTATTTTAAAGTGATTGTTTTACCGACTCTTCTTCTGATGTGGGACTTTCGAGGATGTTTCAAATCCCAATTTTAAAATTGCGAGGACGAAATTCCCAAAAGGGGGTAAGGATGTAACACCCCAGGTAAATAAAGAATATTACATCTTTATATTTATCCATATTTGTGAATAAAATATTAATATTACTTTAAAGGGGATGCTATGCTCGATGGCGTACCCAATACGCAACAACGAGTTTCTTGGGAATCTTACGTTGCACTCTAATAATAAAATAATATTATTTTAAATGGTAGTTTACATGTAGACGTTTTATTTGAGGGAATGTATAGAAATAACTAAAATATGATTATATATGTTTTTTAAATGTTTTTACATTTATCCAAAGGCTTAAAATACGGAAAGAATTCAATTTTAGGCTTTTATACCCTAAATTTCACTAAAGTTTCACTTATCGCCTTTTGATGGAGAACTGTCATTAAATATTGTTTTGATCACTCTTATAAATTCTTTTGGACCAAATAAAACTCTTCTTTAGAATTGGGACATCAAATTTTACTTTTTTCTGATAAAGTTCATTTTTTTAATGAATAGTGTAAAATGTTGTATTTTAATTCAAAACCTCTTTTTAATCTAATTTATTTATATGATTAGATTATCGTTTTAATTGGTTTTAAAGTGAAATTAGAAAATATTTTTACCATTAAATCCAATAGTGTTCTTTGGAATTAATTTCACTTTGAAATCAGACTTAAACTAGTGTCAATCTTTTGATACTTATTGTTTCATAAAAACACGCTATTTGCTCTGACAGCGGGAATTAATTATTAAATTAATTAATGCAACTTATATGTCGTGAATTTTTTAAAATGGACTTCATTTTTGAATTCGAAATATCAAATATAGCTTAGGGTGAATTTTTGGTATTTTTCTGAAAAACATCAATTTTTGATGAATAGTGAAACCACTAACTGGTGCGTATAAAAACTGATTTTTTCGTTTAAATTAAATTTTTCCATCATTATGTTTTGATTTTCAAAAATCTGACATACATGGTTGTCATTAAGAAGTAAAATGTAGTTCAATGAGATTAAAATAATTTTTTTATGAATAGTAACTTATTAAGTTTTTAATCGCGATTAGTGGTAATTAGTGTAGTTTAAGGAAAAATAATGCTTTAATAAAATAAGATGAGCTTGACACATGTCATACCCTCATTGGTTGTGCCTTGGCCGACAAAGACAAGCCATGGGTCAACTTGGGGACCCCATGGATCCACTTTGGTTGGGAAATGACACAAATAACTTTTTATTTAATGTTAAAGTAAAAATGACACAAACTTGAGTTATTTTACGAAAAAATTTTTTACATAGGGTTATAAAGATCATAGTTTTGATTATAAATAGTCATTGGAAATATAAAAAGATTTCCTACATCATAGTATTTTTTTTATAATTTTTAGACGTTAAATAAATTAAATTAGTTATGACATCATAATGATGCAGTGATGACATCATTATCTGACGATTTAAATAAAATGAGAAGACAATGTAAAATCTAAAACCTACACATGGCCAAAACCAATTGGATGAGTGGATTTAGAAGCCTTATCACCTTATCCACGAATTATATCAATGTGGGACCTTTTAAAAACGAAACACATTTTCAAATAAAGTAATATTTCTTTACTTTCCAAAAGTGCCCCTCCTCTCCTCTTATAAAAGGCCCCCACCTCTACCTCATTTCACACACTCCTCAAGACTTTGTCCTGGCCAAACCCTACCCATATACTCTCTCCACATCCCTCTACTCATCCTATATGATTCCCTTTGGGCAGAATCCTTTCAATGGAATCCTTTAGGCTCAAATCAAAAGGAGTTACACTTTTAAAGGTAATTCATTCTCTCATGTTCATTTGTTTTATTTTGCTTCTCCAACCCCCTAAAAACTTTTTATTTACTTCTTTTGTAATTACACAAGTATCTTTAATATACTAAGATGTTGTTATAATATTTATTCGAGCTACACTCTCACACAACTACATCAAACGGTTAAAGAACATACGGTTTCCGTGGATGGAGAAATTCTGCCTCCCGAAACGATGATTGTTCAATACTCATTTAACACCTTCAAAGGTGGACATTATGATGTCACTATTTTTATATGATATATAATATGTTTATTTTTTCCTTAATATTTTGTTTTTTATCATTTTGGGCATACCTTTATGGTTTCCATTATGAGTAAACGCGATATCTTCATTTAAGGAAGTGCGGACTACCGCCCCCTCAAAGTGATTTGATTCGTTAAATACCATATGTGGGACGTATAAAGGATGGAACTATGATATTATATATGATATTATACTGTAAATATAATATACTTTTATATAATTATGATTCCATTCTATAAAATACGAAATAGAAATTAAAGTAGCGTTCATGCGTACGTACGGCTTACCGTCTCCATGAACGGTGCATTTCATTTCTTACCTCTAAATGATTATGTAATGTTATAAATACAAGAATGTACTGGATATATATTAATTATATGATATCTACATCATGAATAAAATTATGGATATAAAGAACCTTTGACCACACGAACAACATGTAATTGTAAGAAGTCCACTTTCGACTTAAGAACCAAATATCGATAAAACAAACATTATTAACTTAAATGATTACATAATGTTTATAACATGGAAATAAGTGATATAAAAGGAATAATGAACTTAAAAAAGGTTCTTAAGGAAGTATAAATTTACTCAAGTTTATTATTCAGGAGATTAATGAACGATCGAGTCAAGTCGGATACAAGGTAAGGGATCTTACTCCCCTCTTTCTTTTTAAGTACACTCTTTTATGTCATTCCCTCTAAAGCTAATCTTTCTTGTTTTTTGGGATGTTATTTTATATTACACTTACTGTAATTTTTATGTTCATGTGATGAGAGACCCTATTCTCTCTCATCAATCCATTTTGGAGGTTTTGAATGGCGCCGTTAGGCTGCAAAATTTTTGTAAGAGATCTAACCTCTCTCTTTCTTTTTAAGTACTCTCCTTTATGTCACTTCTTTTAAGCTCCTATTTGTTATTATGGGGGATGTTATTTCATATTCCTCATTCTGTACATTTTATTTTAATGTGATGAGATAACCTATTTGATCTCATCAATCCATTTTTGGAAGTTTTATGTGGCGCCGTTAGGCTGTCATGTTTTCGTAAGTGATTTTTCATCTCACTTTTATTCCCGTGAGATTTATGCTACATTTGCCACGATTTCCTTTGAGTGGTGTATGTAATGCCCATTATTCTACTCTTTGTGTTATATACTTTAGTTTATCAGTATTTACATCAATTATTTATTTTCCTTTTTTCATGGGGTGTATGTTTTGAAAGATACCCAAGTCGGTAAGGGAACCTTTCACCCTCCTCATTTTAAAAGACTTCGTTTGTTATGTCTTTTATTTCACATACTATTATGTTGGGATATGTTCTTATATATCCAGATTGATGTAAATTTTATGTCCAAGTGATGAGATTCCCTTTTTATCTCTCATAAACTCATATTCTGAATTTTTGAAGTGACTCCGTTAGGCTGTCAAATTTTTGCAAGGGAACTTCTTAGCCCAAAATTTGATTCTTTGGGATAAACTTGTACTCCTTGAATATGTCGTTATATGAATATGTGTGAATAAACTCTGATTGTTTTACACTTAATATCCACTTATATTTGGTGTATTCGTTTGTCACACATATTTATGAAATTGATTTATCCTTAAACCAAGGATACAGTCTTTGTAAGGGACTTCATCTCAATATCCTTTCATTGAGGCATATTTCGTTTTATACACAACCGTCTTTTATACGGTGTATAAACCCCTTTGACTTTTACTTTTATACAAAAGTAATCTTTTTCTATGAAGCGTTTTACTAAATGACAAAAAAGGAATGTTTTTTAACGTATGTGGTGACAACGACCTTTTCCACCGCCGCGAGTATTATTTGGTCTTTGGATTCCTCAACAAGCCGTAATGTTTTTTAGAATAAAATAAATACCATATACTCTTTTATGTATTTTTGTATGGAAAATTGTTTTGATAAAGGATTCTATTATATCAATATATTTATGATATATTGTGATTGAAATGTGGAAATGTTATCATTCCTTTATATTGGTTTTATGTTTTATGATTTTATATTGGTACTTGGACATTTTAACGGGTGGTTACGTTATAAACCATATGACGGGTGGTGTCGTGAATACCAGGATGGGTGGTTACGTTATAACCTCCAATGCATTGGGTATGGAAGTCGTCCGTATGGCTATTCCATTAAGTATGTATGGAAATTGGCCGTATGGCTATTCCATTAAGTGATATGTGTGGAAGTCGACCGTATGATTATTCCACTTAAGTATGTTTATGTCCCAAGTTACCTTTATATATGTTATGTGTTCTTTATATGGGTTTTATGGTAATCCTTTGGTTACAAAAAGGTATGTAATGATACTTTTTTTTCAATGAAATGTTTTTACTAATTCATGAAGGTGAAAAGTATTACATTGATAAAGTATTCATGGTTTACTTGTTGTTTTGAAAAACTAACAGTTTTCATTCTTTGTGTATCCCTTACTGAGCTTCTTATGCTCATCCCAAGTTTTTGAAATGTTTTTCACAGGACTTAGTGTGGAATAGGGTCAAGGATGGAACAAGGGAAAGTCATGCTACCTATAACATGGAACTATACATGTTTCTTTTTAAGAGTTTTTATTTTTTGGAAATTTAGTAGAAGCGACTACTTTGTAATCCTTTGAGATGTAATAGTTATGTCCTAATTCTCTACAATTATAAACCTGAAAAGATCCTCAATGTGAATTATTCATTTAATTCAATATTAAGTAAGGTTTAAGGCTGGGTCCTTATAGCTTCACCCTAGGAATAATACTGTTGGAATAGTCCATGGTTCAAGTCTATGAAATCCACTGATGCTCTTGTGTTCCTCTTGGAGTGGCTTCTCCCAACTTACAAATTTATTTTGTTTTAAATATCTTGATAGATATATCATTTACATATAATTTTACTCAATAATTCTATAGTATTTAGAATTTATTTTTTAGGTGTTTTACATAAAAGGAAATATAACCATGCAAATCATATATAATATGGAATATAAGATGACAAGTAGAACATTATTATAATTTAATAAAAACTATCATGAACCCTTTGATGAACTAATTAATTTAAATGACATAGATATAATAAATAAGATATTCTATGTTAATGATAATCTATATCTCAAATGAATATAGAAATGAAAACTATCTATATATAACATCAATTCATTAATTAGTATTATGTCAAATGTGATTGAATCTGTTAACTAATTAATTAATTAATTACATTTTCTTAATATCCATTAGTAATGTTTTCGATATTATTATACGTCAAAAATTAAAAAATATTAAATTTGAAAATGTTATTAAAAAAATATTATGTCTTTTATTTGTACAATTATGAAAAAACATGTTACTATTTGAAAAAATGGGAACCCCTATTTTTTTGTCCATCCATTCACATAACATGCACAATATAGGTAATGTGTAGTGTTTTCATGTGGGTAATGATATGGAATATTTGAGAAACACTATTGTATATTAAAATACATAATATGTATTAATTTATGGTGTTCACCATATCCTTACAATGTGTAGTTAAATATTTTTGTATTGTTGAAATTCATTAAGAATAAAGAAATATTTAAATTAAGTAACATTTTCCCCCAAAATAGTTATTGATGACTGGTTTAATGATAAAATTAATTTTCAAAGATATAAATAATTAGAATGTGTGTAACTATGATGTATTTACACCACCTTAAAGGTTTTTTATAGACAAATAAAACAACTTATAAACTATTTAATATCACATATGATATTGAACTATAGACATAGCATTTATTTTCTACTAAAAAATAATTATTTAGATGAATTTTACTCCAACTACATGTTTTGTCACCTCCATGTTACATGAAAAATGATCCTAGGTTTTATTTAATCAATATATGTCATAGAGTTTATCAGAGAGACTCTATGAATTTTACTACTGATACACATAATCTAAACTACGTGTATAAAATCAAAATCTAATGTATTTTGATAAATAATTTTATTGTCTTAATGAATAAATATAATGTCTATTTAATTGACTAAAAGTTTATTTACTACATATAAAGTCATGTATAATTTTAAAAGTCAATGTGTGATGAACCTATGAATATAGTGTGTACATATAACATACACATCACACATCATCATCAACCTATCGTAACATCTAACACAATTTAATAAAAAATATAATCATTCACAAAATATTTAAATCAATTTAAATATCATATTAAACTTGGAAATATATTGTTATAATATTAAAAATACGAAATAAATGTCCTATTAATGAATTAATAAGAAATAAATGAAAAATTAATTCCAGATGGTTATAATAAACAAATGATTATCATTTTACAACAAATTAATATGTGACCTAATCAATACCACTTTGATGATTTGGGCAAAGAGGAGGTTGTATGTACGATTCCCATTAATGGAAATTTTTCAACATAAATATTTTTTTTTCCATTTAAAAGGATGAATAATGACACAAAAGTCCATGACATAGGATAACCAGAAATAATTTCAAAATAATTTACATAGATCAATAGTTACCCTACATTGGAATTATTTATCCATTTTTTGATGATAAATTATAATTATAATATTATTAAATAAACGTTTGAAGTGGTATAATCCAACTACTACTTATTTAAAAGTGAGCACTGATCTTTTTGTGGTCACCGTAGTAATATTTGGGTATAAAAAATGAATATCTTAAGATGTAATTCATTCATCATTTATCACTAAAGAATGATAGTGATGCCAAATAATTTTTATTATTATCTATAGAATAGACAATATTGTGGGACAGAACCAATTTCACATATTTAAATTATTTTGAGGTAATATCTATTTAGTTATTGGAAGGATTTTATCCTAAATTCATCTTAAAATAATAACCACTATGGATTAGTATATTTTTAATGGGTTCATATTGTTCTAGGGTTGCGAAAAAAAAATTATACATAGACCTTCATTATTATCCTAATCCCCAAAAAATCCCATTTAAAAATATTATTATTATTTTTAATATTTTCATGACATGTGATGAACTCTGGGATAAAAAACAGCACTTCATATATAATAAAATTAATATAAAATCAAATTATTTTTAAAATATAATTTTCTAGTCAGACAATAATCATATCCAATATATTATCCTAAAAATTTATTAAATCATGAATAATGGTTTTATATTTATTTAAATATTCATCAATTAATTATTTTTAGATAAATAAATAAATAATATATACACATAATAACAAATAGATATTTGTTAGATATACAACTAGTATATAATCTATTGAATTATTGGTGACATAATATTTATGTCATTAAAATATGTATAATTATTTAACATTACAAGTAATAATATTTATTACATACTTTAATACATAAATAATATAACTAGTGTTCTAAATAAACATACCATTTTACCTTCAACTCCCATTTCTCAGTTGAATTTGGAAGAACTTCCTAAATTACAATGTTTGTGCCAAAAAATATGACATAACATCAATAAATGTTGGAGTTATTGTCATAACAAATAAAATTATCAAAAAATCACATATTATGTAATATAATATCATTTTATCTAATTATAATTCAATTATATTTCACCATATGGGCCTACGGGCTATGTAATGGGCTAAATGTCGACTAGGCCTTCGGGCTATGTAATGGGTCTCCCTCTACCAAGTTAAAGAGGTTATTGCTTTTTTTCAATAATCAAAATGAGGCTTCAGCCCAAACCTTTTAAAAAAAATATATTTCACCATATGTGTCACAAACAAAAATAATGATGTTTTTTTTTACACATTTTGTAATATTAAAGCATCGATGTCACAGAATGTGTATCATTCCAGGTAAATAAAGAATAATATAACCTTTTCATATTTACGAATATTTGTGATTTAAATATTAATTTTATTTTAAAATGTATTCTATGTTTGATAGCATAAGTGATACCCAACAATAGTTTTATTTGAAGTCATACGATGCACACAACATTGGGTCATTCTGTAAAATAATAATATAATATTATTTTAAATGGTAGTTAAAGCCTAACCGATGTATTGGAAAGAATGGACATATCTAACTAAAATATTAATATACATGGTTGATAAATGTTTTTACATTTATCCAATAATTTTTATAGGAATAAAATAATAATGAATCTGATTTCAAGCATAACTACTCTAGTATTCATTAAAATATTGATTTACAACCTTTTGATGGAGAACCCACCTTAAAATAAATTTTAGTAACTTTTATATACTCTATTTTACAAAATAAAATTATTCTTTCCAATCGGGATATAAAATTTTACTTTTGGTTAATTGTGTGTATTTTTCTAAGAAAATTCATTTTGTGATGAATAGTAAAGAATACTCTATTTTAGTTCAAAAATTCATGTTAATATAATCTATTTATAAGGTTGGATTAAAGTTTTAATTGTTTTTAAAGTGAAATTTTATTATTTTTTTACTATTTAATCCAATTATGGTCCATGGGATTAATTTCACTTTGAAATTTTACATAAATAAGTGCCAATCTTTGGATAGTAATTATTTCTTAAAAATGATTTTTGATTTGATAGTGGGAATTAATTTTAAATTAATTTCTACCACATTGGTGTTTTGAATTTAAAAGAATGTATCCCATTTTTGGAATTAGTATGTCCAAATTGTGTAAATATTTATCTTTTATTTTAATACATTAGGAATATTTACTTCACTAAAAAATTTATTTACCATGGTTAAAGGGTAAATATAGTAAATAAGGGTAAACAAATAACATTATAATAATATTAAATTACCCTAACATGTCTCTTAATCCTATTTCATGATAAAGTTCTGACCTTGGTCATCCTTAGGTCAATTTTGTGACCACATGGAGCCTCTTGGGAGTGATAATGACCCTTTATATTAATTAATTTAATGTAAAGACAAAAATGACCTTAACACGTACCCTTTAGTAAATCAACTTTTACATTGGGTTATGTAAGTTATCTCTTCAACTATAAATATATATTTGAAAAAAAAATATACATGAAGATATTTTTTTTTATAGTTTCTAGAAACCAAATATTTAAAATTATTTATTGCACAATAATGATACCATGTTTACCAATTTAATGAATGAATTAAATAAATAAGATTATAAAAATTAAAAAAAATATATCCAAAACCGGCCAAATTCTTATTGGATTATTTTATTTCGAACATGAGTCATCTTATCTTTATACTTAATGATTTTCAGACCTTTAAAACCCCAAATTATTACATAATAAAATTATATTTTTAAACATTCTTAAATAGATCCTCCTCCCCCTTATAAACAATCCTCACATATAACCCATTCCACGCACTTCTCAAGCCCCTTTACATGTCCAAACTATGCCCAATTACTCTACTAAAATACATCTCCAACTCCTTGAAGCCTTCCCCTAGGCAGAAGGCAATTCAAGTAAACCTTTTTTTCAAACAAACATAGATACCCGATTTAAAGCTAACGTCTTCTCTTAAGTTCTTTTGTTTTATTTTACATCTCATACCCCTAAAATATTTTTATTCCATTATTTCATATCAAAACCTATATCCTCAATATACTAGGTTGTTTTTATGAGAATAATTTGAACTACACATACACAAACATCCATCTAATGGGTAAAGAACATACTGTTTCTTTGGACGACGAACAACTACCTAATGAAACGACGATTGTTCAATATTCTCCTACCACCACTTATGGTGAAAAATTAGTATGGAAATATATTCATATGTGATATTTATTATATTTATATTGTCTCTATTATTTTTATTTTTAATATATATTAAAATTTTATTTTTTCTATTTTGGGTAAACGTGATAATTTCATTTGAGGAAGTGCGGACAACCACCCCCTCAAAGAGACATGACTCATTAATTCCATACATAGAATGTATAAAAGATATGGTTAATGTAATTATATATTATATTATACTGGAATTATATTATACCTATGTATAATTATGTTTTTATTCCATTAAATATGAAATAGAAATGAAAGTAGAGTTCATGCATACGTAATGCTTACCATCTCCATGAATAGTGCATTTCATTTCTTATCTCCAAATGTTATGTACTATTATAAATACATATATATTGGATATGTATGATATATTTCATATATAATTCAGGAATACCATTCTTTATATAATGGAATTTCCACCACATTGATGATTTATAATTACAACAAGTTAATTTTTAACTCAAGTTCTGAACATCAACAAAATTTCCAATACGAACTAAAATAATTAACTAATTGTTATAGAATGATTATAATTTATATAAAAGGAATAATAAACCTAAGAAAGTTAGTTACGAATGTATAAATTAACTTTATCTTATAATCCAGGAGATTAAAGAATGAATGGGTCATGTCGGACATGAGGTAAGGGACTTTGTCTCAGTCTCCATTCATTGAGGCATATTTTGTTTTATACATGAATTTGTTTTATATATTGTATAAAAACAAGTTCATTTTAATTTCATTCAAAACTAATCATTTTATATGAATAATTTCACTAAATGTCAAAAAATAATGCTTATTTCCATAAGTTGTGACAAAGACCTTTTCCACCACCAAGAGTATTATTTGATCTATAACGTCCTTAATAAGTTGAAATGATTTTAAATGGAAAATAAATACCATATACTCTTTTACATATTTTGGTATTGAAAATGGTTTTGATAATGGATTTTTTATGTCAATATATTTAAATTATATATTGTGATTGAAATATGGAAATGGTATCTTTCCTTTATATTTGTTTTATGTGTTATCAATATGTTATGGTTCATGGGAATTGTTATGTATATCAGTGGCTCTATGATAAACCTAGGGAGGATGAGCCCGAGATAGCTCTTCAATGTATTGGATAACATGATGGAGGTAAACATGAATGTTCCTCATATGAGATTTAGGGAATATATAGTGATGGGTATTCCAAATGTTACTCCCTACGTAGTTGTGATAGCTACAATGTATGTATGATATGGATTCCACAATTTACCTTTATGATTTATGATTTCTATGTTCTATTCACAAATAAAATTATTTCATGAGGCATGATAAAGAGCATATTTTTTGAATGTATTTATTAAATAATATTTTATTTCTTTGTTTTATAACCTCTACTGAGCTTTTTTCACTCATCCCATGTTTTTGAAATTATTTTCAAAGGACATTAAATATGAATAGTCTCAAGGATGGGGTCAAGAAAAATTCATCCTGTCTAAAACATAGAACTAGACATGACTCTTTTTTTAGAGTTTTTATTTTAAGAAAAAATGGAAAATGGGTAGAATTTTCTACTTCGTAATTTTTGAGACATAATGTAATAGTTATGGCGTGGTTATCTAAAACACTAAAAATTAAATGATCGTCAATGTGAATTATTAATTTAGTACAATATTATGTAACGTTTTATGTCTGGTTTTTTATAGTTGGTATCAAAGGATAGTTTTGAAAACGTTAGGAGTTAGGGAATTATTAAATTAATATCATTAAATTTATTTATGGTATGATTGAAGTTATATAGATTTTAAAAATTACCATGTTGCTTCCCCAATGATATTTTTGTTTTAAGAAAGGTTTTTCGTATAGGAAAAATTTTAACTTTTTTGGGAAGGAATAAAGATGGAAGTGATCTTCCAAATCAGCATCCTTTGATGGTCAAGAATAATAGTTGAAAAGTTTGATGCAGTGATGGATCAATTGACTCAGGTGATAAATGATACTTGTGTTTTTTATTGATATTTGGGTTTATTATAAAAGTAAAGTGGAGGATGAATATCATTTAATGGGTATTTCCAACCATAAAAGAAAAAAACTTGTATGGAAAATACAATAAGTGTGAGTTTTGGTTACAATAAATATCATTCCTTGTTCACATTGTTCCAAAAATTGGCATAACTATTGATCCAGCTAAAACAAAAGTTGTTGAATAATGGACAAGAACCACAAATATAACTAATATTCATAGAATTATTTAATTTTTTAGGTTATTAAAGGAGATTTGTTGAAACATTTGAACAATTATATATCCCAGTGACTAATTTAACTAAAAAATGTGTTAAGTAAATTTGAACAAAAAATGTGATGATTTTTTTTCAGGAATTGAAAATAAGATTGGTGAATTATCCATTTTTGCCACTGTCTTCTCGAAATGTTGAGTTCGTTATCTACATTGATTCCTCATTGAATGTAATTGGTTATGTCGTAATGAAGATTTATCAGGTAATTTCATATGCATCACATTAGTTAAAACCACATGAATTAAATTAACCTACACATTATTTGAAATTAGCTACTATAGTTTTTTCTTTAAAAATTTGGAGGAATAATTTGTATGGAGTAAATTTTGAAAAATATACTAACTTCAAATGTTTTTGAATTATATATTCACTCAGAAATAAATGAACATCAGACAGTGGAGATGGTTGGAATTAGTCTTAGAATATGATTGCAAGTTCCATTACCATCCAGGAAAAGAAATTAAATTGGACGATGATTTGAGTAGAAAATGTAATGCTTTATTAACCATTATATGTTAGGAACGAGATCCTTTAGTTATTAATTTGATGAATTTTGGCATAGAAGTTGTTGGTGAAAAAATTTACTCTATTTTGTTTCAGGTATTAGTGAAATAATCTCTATCATACATAATTAAAAAAGCATATAAGGAAGAGAGTGTTTTGTAGAAAAAGGTTGAGTTGGTTATGAAGGGTATGTTTCCTGATTTTAACATTGATAATCATAGTGTTTTGAAGTTTGGGAAGCGATAATATGGGCCTTTTGATTTGCAGTTGAAGAATGGGTTGTTATGAAAAGTTCATAGTTCTCCATTATCAGCACATCCTAGTAGTACTATGATGTTTAGAGAACTTCGGAAGTATTACTTGTGGGATGGAATGACTAAAGATATTGTTGATTTTATTTTGAAGTTCTTGACTTGTCGACAGGTTAATGTAGAGTTGTAGTTAATGAAATAGATTCTTCAGTCTTTATCAGTGCTATAGTGGAAATGGGAAAATATAACTATGGACTTCGTTGTGGGATTACCAAAGGCGTCTTAAGGTAATAAATCAATCTGAGTTATTGTTTCTCGATTCACTAAATATCCTCATTTTCTTCCTATTCGAGATATGTTTTCTCTAGATCACCTTTCACAGTTGTATGATAACGAGATATTCAGGTTGCATGGTGTTCAACTCTTTGTTGTATATGATCGTGAACCGAGGATTACTATTAACATTTGGAAAAGCCTTTAAAAGTCATTGGGTACTAAATTATATTTTACTACAAGTTTTCATCTTCAATCATATGGGCAGTCAGAACGAACAATTAAGACCTTAGAGGATATGCTATGTTCTTGAATTATGGATTATTAGGGAATTTGGGAAAAATAACTTTCTTTTGTTGAATTTTCTTATAATAATATTTTTCAGTCCAGTATACAGATGGCTTCATTTTTGGCATTATATGGAAAGCGGTGTTGAACTTCTTCTTTTTATTATGTTGTAGGTGAAAGGAAGTTGATGGGAATATAATTGTTAAAAGATATTTTATATAAAAAATTAGTTGATTCATATAAGCATGGGAAGAACTCAGAGCATGCAAAAACGTTATACGGATAACCGAAGGAAGGATCTTTCTTTCATGGTTGGTGATCATGTAATTCTCAATGATTCTCCAAGGAAAAGTGTAATGTGTTATGGATGGAAGGGAAAGTTGAGCATGTGGTTCTTTAAACCAAATTAGATCACATAGTTTAAGGGAGCATGTGTTGTAGAATAAGGTAATTCATCAGGTAGATGTTTTGTTGAAAAACCATATAGATGGAGAGGAAACATGGGAATCTAAAAATGCCATGTGGGATAAATACCTATATTTATTTGATAAGTAAATAAAATTGTGTGGACACAATTTCCAAAAGGGTGGAAGGATATAATATCCCAGGTAAATAAAGAATAGAGTAACATTTTCATATTTATTAATATTTGTGATTAAAATATTAATTTTGCTTTAAATTTTTTGCTTTGTTCGATAACGTACCCAATATACAACAAAAAGTTTCTTTTAAATTTTATGTTGCACACAATGTTGGGTCATGCTGGAAAATAATAATATAAAATTGTTTTAAATGGTAGTTAACACCTATTTTATTATTCGAAGGAATGGACATTACTAACTACAATATAAATATACATTTTTGTTAAATGTTTTAACTTATATCCAATATTTTTAGTGGCTTAAAATATTAAAAATATGATTTTATGCATAAATACTCTAATCTTTATTAAAAGGTCTATTTTTTCGCCTTTTGATGGAGAACCCTCGTTAAATATACATTTGATTACTTTTATATGTTCTATATGAAAAAATAAAGTTCTACTTTAGAATCGTGATATCAAAATTTACATTGGGTACTTATTTGATATTTTTCTGATAAAATTCATTTTTTAATGAATAGTTAATCATATTGAATTTTAATTTAAAAATGCTTTTCATATAATTTAATTATAAAGTTAGAATATATTTTTAAATGGTTTTAAAGTGTATTTATATTATTATTTACCTATTTAACCCAATTTTGTTCATTTAATGAAATTTCACATTGAAATGTGACATAAATAAGTGTCAATCTTTCGATAGTTATTATTTCTTAAAAACAATATTTTTGTTTTGACAGTGGGATTTAATTTTAAATTATTTTCTGCCATATCTGTGTTTTGTTTTTTGGAAAAATGGATTCCATATTTGGAATCAATAAGTCCAAATTGAGTTAATAGGTATCTTCTAGTTTTATACATTATGAATATTTACTTCAACAAAAATTTTATTTACCATGGTTAAATTGTAAATCTCGTTAATAAGGGTAAGAAAATAATATTATAATAATATTAAATTACCATTAAAAGTGTCCTAATCCTATTCGATGATACATTTCCAACAATAGGAATATTTGGGTCGATTTTGGGACCCTACGGATCCACTTTAGAGTGATAATTACACATTATATTTATTAATTTAATGTAAAGACAAAAATGACATAAACACAAATCATTTGTCAATAAATTTTTACATGTGATTATTTATTTTATATTTTCAACTATAAAAATTAATTTTATATCTAAATATATTACCTACATTATAATATATTTTTTATAATTTTCAGACATCAAATAAACAAAATTATTTATTGCATAATAATGATGCAGTGTTTACCTCAATAATGAATGATTTAAATAAACTAGATTATAAAGATTATAACTATATAAAAAACCTATAAAATTCTTATTTTATGATTTTATTTAGAACATTATTCATCAAATCTTCATCATTAATTAGTTTTGGACCTTTAATAACCAAATATCATTATATTATAAAATAATATTTTTTAACATTCTTAATGTTCCCCTCCACCCACTTATAAAAATCTGTCACTTCTAACCCATTCCTCACACATCTCAATCCACTTTTCTCATCAAAACATTTCTCAATTAATATCCCTACATCTCTATCCTCCTCTTATAAGACTTCTCTTAAGAGTAAGGAAATTCAATTAAACCTTTTAGTTCAAACCAAATGAAGATACATGATTTAAAGGTAACATATTCTCTTAAGTTCTTTTGTTTTATTTTACATCGACAACTCCATAAATTCTTTTTATTCCTTAGTTTTATAATGACACAAGTATCCTAAATATACTATATTGTTTTTATTAGAAGGATTCTAACTAAACTTAAACACACCACCGTCCAATGGGTAAGAAACATACTATTTCTGTGGACAGCGAACTATTGTCTCACGAAATGATGATTGTTTAGTCTTATCATTCCACAACTTATGGAATACATTAAGATGGAACTGTATTTATATGGGTTATAAATTATATTAATATTGTTTCTATGTTTATTTATTTTTCATTTATATCATACCTTTATGGTTTCCATTATTGGTAAACGTGATAATTTCATTTGCGGAAGTGCGGATAACCGCCCCCTCTGAGTGATATGACTCGTTACTGCCATATTTGGAATTTTTAAAGGGTCAGGTTAATGAAATTATATATTATATTATACTATAATTATAATATATCAATTTATAATTATGTATTTATTCAATTAAATATGAAATAAAAATGAATGTAGTGTTCAGGCGTATGTACGGCTTACTGACACCATGAACGGTGCATTTCGTTTCTTATTTCCAAATGTTATGTATTATTATAAATACATATATATACTATATTTATATGATATATAAGATATATAAATCATTAATATAAATCTGGATATAATGGAATTTTTACCACATGAACAATTTATAATTATAACTAGTTCATTTTTAACTCATGTTCCAAACATCGACAAAATGTCCTATATGAACACAAAGAATTAACTAATTGTTCTAAAAAGTTTATAATTGATATAAAAGTAATAATAAACATGAAAATTTTTCTTAATCAAGTAGAAATAACATTTAGATTATTATTCATATGATTAATGAATTAAGGGGTCATGTCGGACATGAGGTAAGGGACATCATCTCAATCTCTTTCATTGAAGCATATTTTGTTTTATACATGAAATTATTTAATACAGTGTTTAAAAACATTTGAAATATAATTTCATTTAAAAAGAATCTATTTATACCAGGAGTTTTATTAAATGTCAAATGGAATGTTTCTTTGTAATGTAAGTGGTGACAATGTCCTTTTCCGCCATCATGCGTATTATTTGATTTATGGCTTCCTTAACAAGTCATAATGCTTTTAAAAGGAAAATAAATACCATATACTCTTTTAAATATTTTTTTTATTGAAAATGGTTTTTATAATATATTTGTTATGTCAATATATTTAAATGATATATTTTCATTGAAATATATAAATTTTATCTTTCTGTTATATATTTTTTATGTGTTATAAATATGTTATGTTTCTTGGGAATTATTATGTATATGGGTCATTCGGTGATAATCCTATGGTGGGTGAGCTCGAGATAGCTCCCCAATGAATTGGGTAATGTGGCAAAGGTAAACATGAATGTATTTATTAATAGATTTAGGGAATATAATGGGATAGGTATTCGAAATGTAACTCCCTATGTAGATGTGATAGCTACAATGTATGTCTAATATAGATTAAACAAGTTACCTTTCTAATTTTTGATTTCGATGTGTTTTTCATAAATCTCATGATTTAAGGATGTATGATAAAGATATTATGTTTTGTAAGTATTTCTGAACTAATGATTTCATTATTTTTTATAACCCTTATTGAGCTTTTTATTGTCATCCCATGTTTTTGAAATGTTTTTCACGGGACATAAGATGAATATGGTCAAGGATGGGGTCATGGAAAAGTCATGCAGTCTAAAACATGGGATAAGACATGACTCTTTTTTAGAGTTTGGATTTTATGGAAAATAATGGAAACTGAGTAGAATTGTCTACTTTGTAATTATTGAGGTTTAATGTAATAATTATTTCCTAATTGTCTAATACTATAAACCTGAAAATATCATCAATGTGAATTATTCATTTAATTAACGATTATGTAATGTTTTAAGGGAGGGTTCTTATAGATTGGATAAGAATTTATTATAAAACCAAAATTTAAACAATTGGAAAAATATATGTACTTACATTATATGGAAGGGATTTTTATTTTTTGCATTTATTCATTAATTCCATATCACACATAACACACTCAACATATCACACCTCACCATATGTATATATCATCGGTATATTCATTAAAACCCCATTTTAAAAGATTCACGATATATATTAATAATATTTTCATTTTTAAATACCAATACATATGTCTTTATATTGAAATATAAAATTTAAAATAGTATATGTGTAATTATTATTTTTTGGTATATTCTCATAATCAATCCATTATAGAATACAATAAAAAAATTACATGGGATGTAGTTACAATGTATTATGAGCTACATACCTATGATGAAATGTATTTCACATGAATTATAATACAATGACATCTACCCATATAATATGTTTTGAAGAATACTCTAAGATAGCATTAATGTTATCATCATTTCTATGAACTTCCGTGCCTTTTTTCAAATAATAACTATTTACACATTATCATATAAAATCAAAACAAATGAAAAAACATCATCTGATAAGATATCAGCAAAAATAAAAATCAATGAATATATTAGTACTATAATACTTATATTATTATGTTTTTGTGAATAAATTAAAAAGGGGGTTAGATTATGTAATATAATATTAGTATACAATTTCTACATTTTAACTATCCTATTGTGTGGAAAAAAGACACATGATGTCTTATTATAGGAATAAATTTTTTTTGATCTGATGTGGGACAACCACGTGCATTACCAACTAGCATACCAATATTTCATGGTGTTTATGTCATTAAAATTAATTCTTGTGGTTGATCTAATCATAAAGAGAATAAAATATTACTGACGTAAATTTATTTTTGAGTTATAGGGATATGATAAGGGGGTTAGGGTGGGTGTTTCAATAGGAAATATTTATTAATTTTTTATTTATGGGATATAATTATTTATTAATAACTATAATGATTCGTCGGTGTGTTTTATCTTGATATATGAAAAATTTCATATTTATATTATGAAATTGTCTATACCGAAACCTATGGGATGACCATGATGAACCATTTTTTGAATTGTCAATACTATTTGAAAAAAACAATGCCTCATTGATTTTCACAATAATTTTCTATGAATGAAAAATATTTCCATAATATTTCGTTCTTTTACAGATGGATTATTTAGTATTTTGATACATCCACCCCTAATTTTATATAAAAATTTATAAAATTTATTATAAGAATTATATGTTGTTTATTGATTGATGGCTGTAATTATTAAAAGTGTAATGATATTGAGGGATGTTTTATTACTAATTAAGTATACATGTGGATTGGAATTAATGTAATTTATATGATTTAGTAGTTTCTTATCTATATATTTACTTAACATGTTTTTTATTAGTCTTATTGATATTCATGTTAATAAATTTTTATGATACCATTATTTTATTGCTTCCTTATTTCCCATTTTTGGTTGTTTTGATTATAAATGTCCAAATACCATTCTATTTTATAAATTTTCATATCTCCAATTATGGTGATTTATAAAATCTGTTATAGTAAAAAATCCAATATAATATTGAAAGTGGGGTTTGGGGGTTCATGTTTAATTTCAACATCATCCAAGGTTGTGTTCTAGAAGGTTCATATCGGGACCCAAATTTTTTAATGAGGAATTCAGTTTTTTTATTTAAAAACCCCCATTATTCATTAAAATATATTTCATTAAATATGAATAATATATTCTATTCTAATAGAAAAAAAAAATTAAAACCAAGAATATAATTATAAGTTCTTATAGGCACATTAAAATTTTATATTATTACATGTTAAGGTTCAAATAGTGTCATTAAAAACTATTTACAGAACTAGAAAATATGATATATAAGTAATTAGTAACATGATTATCCAAATTATATGTTTAATAAGGGTAGTTATAATATTGGGTAATTGGATATAATCATATGTTAAAATTTTTCATGTGAGATGTAAATCCATTAGAATATTATTAAAGTGTAATATAGTGGTGTTATTATAAAATAAAACACATAAAGATGTCCAGTTAGACTAGTGGAGGTGCCTATATACCATTTAGAATTTATTTTTTTAATATTAATTTGGTATCTGGATTAAATTATAATCAATCAATAAGTTTTAGAAATTTAACAAGTGATAATCAATGAATATCTGAATATTATATCTAGAATTTAGGGATATTATGCATTTTCAACTAATCGAATAGATAATATCTATATAATATTTTAAAAAATAACAGTATACCTATAATAATTTAGATCCCCAACATGTTATGAGAATTAATTTTACCCTTTAGTTTACAATGTAATGACCTTAAATCCTCTAAAAATGACTAAAAATTCGACAATGGAAGTTTTAATTATATTAAATTCTTAATTATTATTTCCTCAAAATCAGAGTATGATTACTAATAAATGTATGATATATATAATTATTTTCAATAAATTATACGATGTCTCAATATATTAAATTCTTCAGTTAGTATACATAGTTATTTAGTTACTAAACCTTAATATATATATTCAAATATTAAAAATTAATACAGAGAATTCATTGATAATGGCTTACATTTAAGATTCCACTTACCTCCATTTTATTCTTTGAAAAACCTTATTCAGCTACCAAAATAAATAAATAAGTCATTGTTGATAAATAAGAAAAAATCAATGGAAAAACAATAAGAAGATTATATTTCTAAATGTTTCTCTACTCCAAATATGAAGATTCATCATTTTCACCATCATTAATAAAAAATTGTTTAAATTGTAACACCCCAAGATTTCATATTAAGTTATTTTCTTGAATGTAATTCAACAGCTTGCGTTAAATACAACAGTGGGTTTGAGTGCACCACAACATACCAACTGAAAGATTAAAAAAGATGTAATGAAAAGAATTAGTTGAGTTTTGAATTTTATATACTTCATATTATTTTAGAATCCATATTATGTTTTTCTTAGACATAATATAAGAACAGATTCAATTTTTTAGATAAAAGAAGTATTTTTCAAAAAAAAAATGAAATTTTACCACCTTTAAATGGAAAATCATTTTTAAAACCAATATTTTACACCGTTATGTATTCAATTGAAGGAAATTAAATTTTACTTTAGAATAAGGAAAGTAAAATTTATTTTGGATAAATTATTGGTATTGTTTTGATAACTTCCATATTTTTATGAATACAAAAAATAATAGATTTTAATTGAAAACAATATTTTTAATCAAGAAAATTTCTAGAGTTAAATTATGCATTTAAATGGTTTCAATTTATAATTAGATTATATTTTTGTCATTTAATATAATTTACATTATAATAAGTAATTTCAAATTTAAATTTGACATAAACACAAATCAGTCATATGATAGTTTTTACTTTTTAAAAACCCACGTTTCAGTTTTAAAAATGGGAATGAATTATAAAATGATTAATGACACATATATGTTTTGAATTTGGGAAAATAAAATTCAATTTTGAATTAAGAATATCAAAATTATCTTCAGGTAAATTTTGGGTATTTTTCTGAAATCATTCAATTTTTTATGAATAATGAAAAACACAGTGTTATAGTTTAAAACAAACATTTATTTAAATAATTATTTATTTTATTAAATTTTATTATAATTAAAAATAGTTATATAATACCTATATAAGTTCAATATAATTAATTGGAGTCATTTTATAATAAAATTAGATATAATGTTTTTTAAAACTTTTTACAGTCTTTTACCCGCCTTCTAGAAGCAATTATTATTTTGCATAAAACATAATTTTATAGCTTCTGTGTGGTGAATTTTTAAATTTGAGAGACACTATTTACATTATTTAGTAAAATGTGGTTCAATGAGATGAAAATAATTTTTGGTGTATAGTAAATTTTGTCTTTTATTTTCTATAGTTAAATGTAAATAGGGTAATTAAAGGAAAAAATGATATTATAATTACCCTAACACAAGTCATAATTCTATTGGATAAGTTTATTTCGATAAAAAACAACATTTTAAATAAAATATGATTATTTTGGTCTACTTGGATTAGATTATTACATTTATTACTATTTTATTTAAATAAGAGTTAAAAGTGTAAAATCAACAATTAATAACTGAACCATTTTTAATATAGGGTTATACATAAGATATATTCATCTACAAATATTCACCATAAAGAAAATAATATTTCATATATAATGTTATTTTATTTACAATTTTTATAGATTAAATAATTTAATTTTTTATGACACAATGATGATGTAGTAATTACCTTATTAATGAAAGATTAAAATAATTAATTTTATAAATATCCAAATAAATGTAATTTGGAATTGTTGATGAATTAAAATAATTTTATAGTTTAATATGGTATTTTAAGGTTGAATAAATAGTTCTTTTTTGAAGTAATCATGTTGTTATTATTTTCACAAAGAACAAATACTAAATAGTGTCAAAATAGACATAATGGAATTTTTAAAACAAATACTATATTATTATTTAATATAATTATCCTAAAAATCTATAGATAGGCCAGCAGACATAGATAAGTTTATATATATTAATAATGAACTATTTAGTGTTCTACTATCTTTTTATAGTAATTATATTAACCATATAATATAAAAATACAAAGAGACATGGTAAATATTAAACTGTTTAACTAAGAGTTAAATCACCAAGATAAGGTTTATATGGTTACCTAAACCTATCTAATACGTATTGGTTGAGATTTTTTTGACCCATCACCAGCTTATCATCAACCTAAATAATTTTGGAGCCATTATAAACAAAAAATTATTTTATTATAAAATAATATTTCAATCATTTCCTTAAGTGACCATCACCTCTCTTATAAAAGGGTACTTACCCTTCTATGAATTTCACACTCTAGAGCCATTTGGCTCAGCCAAAACCAACCCAAATATACTCCCAAATTTCTTCCCTTAATCCTAGATTCCTTCCTTTTGTCATAAATCCAACCATATGGCCCTTTTGATCAAATCAAAAGGAAGAACCCGAAGAAGTGGTAAATATTTCATCACTTCTTTCAAGTTCTTTTCTTCTTCCACTTCTTCTTTATTTATTGTTTTGATTATAAAATCATAACTATATTATATTATATATAATTTTATTTCAATATAAAAATGGTACAACCATATTTATTATTCTATTCATCGTATGAATGACAACGTCTCCATACGTGCGTACGTACAACTTACCATCTCCATGTCATGGTGTAGGATGTTATTCAAACACTTCATTATTTGGATGGGTATAATAATGATTATGAATGATTTAAATAATAAATATAACTTTTTAATTATTCTTAATATATGATATACCATCCAATTACATACGATTTCACCATTAATATAATGATATTTTCACTCGTGCGTATGTACGAATTACCGACTCCACGAACACGATGGGATTCATTCCCCATCAAAATAATTCAAGAATAATTTTAATTTTACAATTAAAAATCATGTTAAAGAACTCAATATCATTCGGTATTAAAAAAAATACATTATAACCAAAACAAACATTCCTTATGACACCGAGCATATAAAGGAAAACAGATCAGTTAACACCCGAAACAATGATACTACTAAAATATAATTAACAAAGAAATATTAGAGGATAATATATGACATCATATTTATGTATATAGTTTTTTTATAATTTAATAAAAATTATTTAACTATTATACAGGAGGTTAACGTACCCTCGACCAAGAAAAAGTATAAGGTATGGGGTTTCTTATCTCACATTTAATTCCGTGAGATTTCCATTGTTCACCACTTATTTTTACATGTTGTATATTCTTCCATTTTATATATATTATCATTATTCTCATTATATTCATGGTATTATATGATTAATTTTCTGGTTATTAACTTTGGTTCATATGACTCGACTGATTACAATATAGTAAGGGGTTTTCATTTCACTTCTTATTCCCATGAGATTCATGCTATATTGCCACTATTTCTTTTTCTGCACTGCATGTACTTCCATTTATTTTATTATATGTGTAATAAAATTTAATTTATAGGTATTTACTTATTAATTATATGATACTTATTTCATAGGGTGTATGTTTCATAAGTTACCAAAGCGGTAAGGGAATTTCGAATCTCAATATCCACGCATTGGGCTTTACGTATAAATCATTGATTTTTTTACTCAAATAATATGTTTGAAATCACTAATTATTTAATTATGATGTAATTTACACTCCAATTTTTTTTGGATATACTTTTTATTCACAAAATAAATCCATTAATAAATTCTCATTTCATCTATATAAACTGGATAAGAGTAATTTTAACTCAATTTCTATTCATTTCATTAAACATCCAAGTCATTGGTGTTGTTTTAACAAGAATATGTGTGAATTTCCTCTGATTTATGTACACTAAATATCTAATCATATTGAGTGTATTTATATTTTTCACACATAATTAGGTCATTGATGTATCATAAACCTAAGGATACAGTCTTTATAAAATAATTCATATCAACTTACATTCCATTGAGACTTCTTTTTTGTTATGAACCAATTCACGTTAATTTGGTTCATTTATTGTTCTTAGACAAAGTATATCAGGAACCCCTTTATTATCATGTTATTATAAAGTTTTTGTTACCTCAATTAATTTTACTCAAGTGTCTATCATTTTGTTATGAACTCTAACTAAAATATCATTTAAAATGTTTTAAAACTCTATTCTTCTAAATATTTATCATTAATTTCCATGTTTTAAAAATGGTTGTAAGGTTTCATTTATTTGGAAATTAGTGTTTTAAAATTGAAATAAATTTTAAAAGTTCATAAGTGGTATGAGATACTTGGGATCAAAAATATATTTTAAACAGTTTCTCGATAAATAGTGATACTTTTAAATGTTTTCATTAAAATGGGATATTTCTCTCAATGATTTTTAATGATCATTTTCAAATATATAAACATCCTTTACAAGATATTATTCTTGATATGGATTTATTTATTATGATACAAATATTTCATACTATATTTAAGGTTTTGTGATATGTTTTAATGCAAATGTTTTATTTTTATATCAGTCATGATTTATAGATAAATTATTGACATTTCATATGCTAGTTTTAATTTTAATTTTTCTGTTATGTTTAAACCATTTCATATGAGGTATTAATTGGACTTAGTAAGTGATGGGTGGTTCCAGCTAGAGCACCTCAATGCATCGGTATGTTACATGAGACAAACTAATGTCTTGGAACAAGGCCTTCAAAAAATCTCATTTTTAGTCATGGAACAAGGCCTTGAACATGTGGTTATTAAGTCTATCATTATGAATTCCATCATTATGAAATTGGAAATTGATATTACATGTGATTATTCTACATGTAGAATATCCATGTGAATATGTAAATGGAATTTTTTGATTTATCATTGTCATATTATGTTGAGGTTATGTTTAAAAGGCTTGTGTTCTAGTCTTATACATTGCCTTAAATATTTCTTCTTATTTATGAAAATTTCCACTATATTGTCATATTTATTGAGTATTTTATCTTATCCCTTTTTTAGGTTTTATTTTTTATAGGATGTAAAGAAGTTTATTATGATTAACCTGATAGAATAGGAAAAGGTTTATAAGAGCATTCAAAAGGAAAATACTATTTTGTTTTATTTCATGATGTAATGTAAAACTTATGTACGTATCTGGTAAATCCAAGGCTACTAAACTGATCAGTCTTTCAAGAACAGATTCCTTGTATCATGCCAATGTTATGTAATAATGCACCAATTCTGGGTATCTAGGGTCAGGCGTTACAATTGGTATCATAGGAAGTTTAGTACAACCCATGTAAGCTAGATTTATAAAAAATCATATTAGAAAAAGCTACCCTAAGATAGACATTGATGATTAGTATAGAAGAACGTCCAAAATTTTTGGAAATGTAATTATTATGTGGGTTTTCCAAGCAATTTATTCCGGTCTGGAGATGCGCAGGTAGAGGAGGTTCTGGCACAAATATACCTAGGATTGAAAACACTAACAAAGAGATTTGGGCTTGACCCGGGGTATGCTAGTGCATGACAACAGGCCATGATGCACTCTTGGATATGACCCTCCAGGAGGGTATTCTTAAGATAATTCACATTTCTTTACATCTCGATTTGATGGATTTTAATATAATTATAGAATAAGTAAAATTGGTTAATACTAAGGTGTTTTAGACAAAAAATAAGGTTTAATGATATTATATAAAGGATTTTATGACTCAATCTATGATTTCTAATGTTGTTAAATGGATGGATTCTAAGGAAGTCATAGAAACATTGATGAACATGTATAAGGTGGTAATGGTGGTGGAAATTATTAATGAAATGTAACATTGATAGGTGTAAAAGATATAATGTTCATACCAAATCAGTTTTCCAAAAATATGATCAATAATATATATATTTACCAACTCGCTGACTCAAAAAAGTAGGGAAAGGTGGTGAATGATAAGTGCTCTAGCAGTGGAGACCATAGAGAAAAGAAATCTCAATTTCAATCATATAGAAAATGTGGAAGGAGGCACCTTCTAAAGTGTCTCAATTGAATAATGAAATTATTTATGTGGGGAAAATAACGAAATAAAGTATATAATTTCCAATGAAAAATGAAGAGTACAATGGAAGAAAATAAAAATGATCCCAAGAATCTATTTACATCCATTTTTTTAAATGTAGATGACCTGGGTATTACCCATGTGAATATCCTATTATATAGGATAACATCTTTGTTACGGAAGATCCTTTGTGGATATAAATAAATGTAGAAATTATTAAAAGTATTAGTGCTCTTTGTTGATTATATTACATTGGAATACTTTTCTCTTGTATGTGTAACCCTACAGTTTGTTATGTGAAAATTATATTTTATGAATAATTAACTTTTTCTATTATTTATATAATTATAAATAACCATTTGGGTTTACATGATTCTTGAATTTGAGGCAGTTACAAGTTATTAAATTTTGGAATGAAAATGCTAGGTATGAGATAACATTTGTGATGAAATTATGTTATGGTTATTTTGATGAATTTATCTTATTTTGGGAATGATATAAAATATAGTTTTGAAAAAGGACAACATCTAGTCCTTCTAAAAACCTGTCACATCGGACAAAGCTGCGGGAATCGAACCCACAACTAGAGTGTGATTGGGATTTACTACATACCACTGGACCACGTGAAGTCCCTAGTTAGTGTGACTAATTATTTTTAGTTAAATTATATTATTTATCAATAATAAGTTGATTTTGGATCATATGTATTATTAAATATATATCCTTAGTATAGGAAAATGGTTTGGTGATTAAGTGATAAATGTTATTTTGGAAGATGTTCACTCTATTGGGAACACTATATACATAAGGAAAATAAAATACGACGAGATTTATTTTTAGGTGTAATGGAAGATTGTTATCTATGTTTTCATTGTGGATTTATAATGATTTGGTTTATTTATGTAAATGATTAACCTATCATCGGGGATATGTGATTAGGTTAATTACTTTTATGTATGTGACTTTAAGTGTAGTCGATGTTATTTAGAGATTAAATTTAATAGGGAAGACTACGTAATAAAATTATTCCATTTTTTGGGATTGAATATTAGTTTTGATTATGTTTAAGTATTTTATGGACAATTAATTATTTAATGGTATTTATAGAAATTTTGGTTGTATTGGTTTAATTTTATAAATTAAGATTATTATTTATTTCTCTAAAGTATTATATTTTTAGGGGATAATATGATCTTGTAGTAACCATTTTTGTTTTGTTTAATCTCTAAAGACAAGGGAAATATATATTTTATCCTTTGTTATAATATGATTCTCTAGAAGTTGATTCTAGCGCTTCAGGTGTGACCAAGTCATCTTGAATACTCATCATTTTAAAAAAGATGAGTTAGTGGTAGAAATTTATTAAAGGATAAAACTCTACTTAAAATTTAAGTATATATCTTTATGTTCTTAGTCAATCTCATAAATAAATTCCTCAAATATATGAAAAGGAACTTAAAACAAAAAAAAACTTTGTCTATTTTCTTTTTGAATTTGGAAACTAATGACCGTTTATCCCATCACAAGGTTGGGGTTTTGTTGTTGTTAAATTTCTCCTGGTCATGTTTTCTGTCACTCTCCCTCAGAACATGAAACTTATTTTATCTTCCATATCCATGTTTTTATACATGGAATCCTAGTATGGGTTATCTCGGGTGACCTTTGTACTCCTATTTTTTTTAAAGTGATAGTTTTATTGACACTTTTTAAGAAATGGGACATTCAATGAAGTTACCAAGCCCAATTTTAAATTTCATAGCGTGGAATTTCCAAAAGGTGGGAAGAATGTAACACCCCAAAATTTCATAGTAAGTTATTTTCTTTAATGTAACTCAATATCTTGCGCTATACGCAACACTGAGTTCAACTGCACCACGACATACCAAACATGTCGCTCCAAAAGTAGTTTTGAATAATATTAACTAAATTAGGAATTTTATATACTCCATATAATTTTAAAATCCATATTATGTGTTTCTTAGAGATAATATAAGAACAGATTCTTTTATTCAGATAAAAGAAGTATTTTAAAAAAAATCAATTTTACCACCTTTTAATGGATAACCCTTTTTAAAACCAATATTTGAACCATGTATGTATTAAATTTAATAAAATTTAAATTTTCATTATAATGAGGGTTTAAAAAATTAATTCTGTATTAATTTTTTTGTACATTTCTTATAACGTTCATATTTTATTAGATACATAAAAATAAAAAAATTTAATTGAAAACAACTTTTTTAATGGAAAATATTTATAGTGTTAAATTATGGATTTGAAAGGTTTGGAAGTATAATTAGATTACAAGTTTATCATTTAATACAATGTAGGTCATTATATGTAATTTCACATTTATGTTTGACATAAACACATGTCAATATATTGATAATTGTTTTTAAAAACTTGATTTTCTATTTTATCAATATGAATTATTTTTAAATTAATTAATGCAATATCAATGTTTTGAATTTTGTAAAATAGAACTCATTTTTTAATTCATAATATCATAATTATTTTTGGGTAATTTTTTTGTATTTTTGTGATAACATTCAGTTTCTTCTAAATAGTGAAAAACATTGTGTTATAGTTTAAAACTGACATTTATTCAAATAATTATTTATTTTATCTAAATTTTATTTTAAGTAAATATATATATATAATACCTATATAAGTTCAATGTAATTCATTGGGTCATTTTATAATAAAATTAGATGTATAAAATTTTATTAAACTTTTTACCGTCTTTTTCCCACCTTCTAAAAGCATTTAAAAATTTTCAAAAAACATAATTTTACCACTTATGTGTGTTAAATTGAAAAAAAAATTAGAGACACAATAGAAATCAGTATGTAAAATTTGGTTCAATAAGATGAAAATAATTTTTGTTGAATTGTAAATTTTGACATTTATTTACCATGGTTAAAATTAAATACGGTAATTAAGGGTAAAAATTATATTATAATTACCCTAACACATGTTCAAATTAAATTGGATAATTTTAATTCGACCAAAAACAACCTTAGGAGTAATATATTATTCTTTTGGTCTAGTTGGATTATATTGGGGCATTTATTATTATTTTATTTAAAGAAGAGTTAAATGTGTAAAATCAAAGTTTAATAACTAATCCATTTTTAATATAGGGTTATAAATAATATATATTCAACTATAAATATTCATTTGAAAGGAAAAAATATTTCTTATATAATTATATTTTATTTATAATTTTTAGACATTACATAATTTAATTTTTTATGAAACAATAATGATGCAATAATTACCTTATTATTTAATGATTAAAATAAGTAATATTATAAATATAAAAATAAAAGTAATTTCAGATTTTTGATGAATTACACTAATTTTATAGATTAATATGACATGTAAGGGTTGATAAATAAATTTGGGTTCAAAGTAATCATGCTTTTATGATTTTCACATAGAACCAATTCTAAATAGTGTCAAAATTGACATAATTAAATTTTAAAACAAATACTATATTATTAATTGATATGATATTCATAAAAATATAAGGTTCGGCCAAACAACTAAGATAAGGTTTTATATATTAATAATGAACCAATCAGTGTTCTCGTGGCTTGTTATAGTAATTTTATTAACCATATAACATAAAAATACAGAGGCTTGTTAAATGTCAAACAATTTAACTAAGAGCTAAATCTCAATAATAAGGCTAATATGGTGACCTAATATTTTATAAAACCAATTTTTGGATAGTTTATCGACCTATAACCTCCGTAACCTCGAACTAATTTAATTTGGATCCATTAGAAACTGAAAATGATTTTATTATAAAATAATATTTCAATCTATTCTTAAAGAGACCCTCACCTCTCTTATAAAAGGGTACTCCAACTTCACTTAATTTCACACCTCCAAATCCATTTTTCATGGCCAAACCCTACCAAAATATCTGACAAAATTTTCTCCCATCATCTGAGAGGCCTTCTGTGGGTCAGAAAGATAAACAATGAAGCCCTTTTTATCAAATCAGAAGGAGGAACCCGAAGAAGAGGTAAATATTTCATTACCTCTTTCATGTAATTTTATTATTCCACTTACTCTTTATTTGTTGTTCTCATTATAAAATAATAAATCCAATATCTTATATATAATTTTATTTTATTATAATAATGTTACAACCATATTTATTATTCTATCCATCATATGAATGACAAAGTCACCAAAGGTGAGTACGTACGACTTACCGTCTCCACGTCGTGGTGTAGTTTGTTATTCAAACGCTTCATTATTTGTATGGGTATAATAATGAGTATAATTGATGTAAATAATAAATATAACATGTCAATGAATCTTTATATAAGATATACCATCCAATTACATACAATTTTACTATCAATATAATGATATTGTCGCTTGTGTATACGTACGGATTACCATGTCCACGAACGTGAAAAGATCCATTCTCCATCCAAATCATTGAAGATTAATTTACATTTTATGATTAAAAATCATTTTTAAGAACATAATATCACACTATATTTGAATAAAATACATCCTATCTAAAACAAACATGGATTACGTAACCGAGCATATAAAGGAAAATGGATCAGTTAACACTCAAAACAATGATACTACTGAAATATAATTAACAAAGAAATATTAGAGGATCATATATGATATAATATATATTTATATAGTTCTTTTAAAATTTAATAACAATGATTTAACTATTATAAATGATGTTAACGTACCTTCGATAACAGGAAAGTACAAGGTAAGGGGTTTCTTATCTCACTTTTAATTCTGTGAGATTTCCATTATTCACCACTTATTTTCTATATGTGTTGTATTTTATAATGCCATTTGATATATATTATCATTTTCCTCTTAATATGTATCATATTTTGTGATTCATTTGGTGGTTTTTATCTTTTGGTCATACGACTCATTTGACTACAACATGGTAAAAGGTTTTCATCTCACTTATTATTCCCGTGATATTCATGCTATATTTCTACTATTTAAATATTTGTGGTGCATGTACTTCCCTTGATTTTATTCTTTTTGTAATATAATTTTATTTATTGGAATTTACATCATCATTTTTTGATACTTTTATCATGGGGTATTTTTTTAAGATACCAAATCGGTAAGAGAATTTCAAATCATAATTTCCACTCATTAGGCCTCACGTATACTTCATTGATTACATTACTCCATGATTAGGTGGGAAAACAAAAATTAGTTACTTATGCAGTAGTTTTAACTCCACTTTGTGTTGATATACTTTTGATACAAATAATCAATCCATTGATAAATCCTCAAGTCATCTATATAAAATTGATAAGAGTAATTTTAACTTAATTTCTATTCATTGAGGTAAGCATCCAAGTCGTTGGTGTTGTTTTTCTGAAGAGTGTGTGTAATTGTACTCTACTTGATTTTTAATTAATATCTAATCATATTGAGTGTATTTATATTTTCTGCTAATAATTATGTCATTGGTTTAGCCTTAACCTAATGGTACGGTCTTTATAAAGGAATTTATCTCAACCTACATTCCCTTGAGACTTCTTTGTTGTTATGAACCAATTCACTTTTATTTGGTGTATATAATGTAATTTTACATTATATATCATGAATAACTTTATTCTCAAGATATTATAATGTTTTAATTACCTCAATTATTATTTTTTCAATCGTCTCTTATTTGGTTAAGAACTATAACTAAAATATCAATTTAAATGTCGTAAAAATTTATTCTTCTAAATATTTCTCATTAATGTCCCTATTTTATAAATTGTGTTATGGTTTTATTTATATTGAAATTAATGTTTTAAAATTTTAATTCCTTTTAAAAGTTTCAATGTGATATGGGAAACATTGGTTCAAAATTCCATTTTAAAAATATTCTTGATAAATAGAATGTCTTTTAAATATTTTCATGAAAAAAGGATATTTCTCTCAAAACATTTTACTAATAATTTTCTACTATATCAACATAATTTACAAAATATTATTCTTGATAAAAGTTGATTTATTATTGTAATGGCCTGAATGACTCTAGTCTATTACTTTGTGAAAATTTGGTGTTGGAGGTGTTCCCAGAGGTCAAGGTGACTTTTCCCCAACACTTTGCCAAATTTCCAATTCTATGAACAATGATTCAATTTTTATGAACTATTCTTTCAGTAAGTGTATAGTAATGATAGGTGTACAATAACAGTAGGTGTACAATGTTTCATAGATCAGTTTCACAGGTCAGTTTCATAGATCGGTTTTATAGATTGGTTTCATAGATCAGTTTCACAGATCGGTTTCACAGATCGGTTTCACAGATCGGTTTTACATATCGGTTTCACAGATCAGTTTGACAGATCAGTTTAATAGATCGGTTTCATAGATCAGTTTAAGAGATCGGTTTCATAGATCAGTTTCAGAGATCGGTTTCAGAGATCAGTTTCTCATATCGATTTCTTAGATCAGTTTCACAGATTGGTTTCACAGATCAGTTTCACAGATCGGTTTCATAGATCGGTTTTGTAGATCGGTTTCACAGATCGGTTTCTGAGATCGGTTTCACAGATATGTTTTGAAGATCGGTTTCACAGATCGGATTCCCATATCGGTTTCCCAGATCGGTTTCGAAGATCAGTTTCGAAGATCAGTTTCACATATTGGTTTCACAGATCAGTTTCCTAGAATGGTTTCACATATTGGTTCCACAGATTTTTTCACAGATTGGTTTCACAGATCGGTTTCACAGATCAGTAGGTGTACAGTAACGGTAGGTGAATAGTGTTTCCATCTTACTACAGTTTTCCCCTTTGACATTTTCTTTGACATAAACTACATTTAAATCCTTATTTAATGAGTCTTATGGCTGATTAAAAAGCCATAAATCCTATATTAATTATTCCTATGATTCAGGATGTTTTTACTTGTTCAAAACGCATGGGTTAATGTGATCTGCTTTTAATGGGGAGTTAAGGGTATCTTAAACTGTCACCCCATTAAATATTCAAAAGGGATGAGATATCATCCTCAATTGTTCTTCCTATTTGTTCACGGCTATGAGATGCTAGAACCGTTCAATACTTCCTGTAATATTTGCAAAATAAAACTTTACTCCTCAGATTGGTTCCTCTCTATTTTGATGCAACTGATCATTATCAGTCAATCTCTGATATAAGGTATGTTTTACAGTCGTTCCTTTGGGGATCATCTCCTCCTGTTTCTCCTTTCCATGTTATATTATGTAATCTCCATGCTTTTAATTGGGTTTTTCTTGGGGTTTAGTCAGTGTTGTCATACCGTGGAATCCTTGGGTGGATGCAGTTTTTGTGAGAGGAGGATCACGACTCATTGTGTGGATAAAGAAGGTGAGGAACTGTTTGAGTTAGGGGATTCATTGCTTCTCTTTTCTTTGATGTGCAACAGTATTGATAGCATGTTTAATCCCATAGGATGACAATGGAACTTACATAATAAATACTCTAACAATAAAAATAAATTTATATCGATCATACGTTATTGCCTCTTATTTTTCTATATAGTGTGATATCTATGCTTGCTTTGCTTGGTTGTTCGTTCTTGATGTAAATCTTCAAATAACATAAATTGGCGTTAATTGATAATTGTTTGGCTAAAGATAAACATGCATGTAAATGAATCTGGTTGTTGTTGTAATTTTGATGTTAATTAAATTGGCATATTAATCATGTTTATTTATTTGTGATATGATTTATGGTTAGGTTTCCCGAATTTGGAACCTATGAATAATAAATATGTTAACTCAAGATGGGTTATAGAACTGATTGTTTGATAATTCCTTAAAGGGTTCGGAGTTACCATCTTTACTGTTAAAGGGCCAAGAACCCAATTAATTTGAGTTTTTTTTCCATCTACTTGTGTTGTGATGTGATCCTGGATGGCTGTTGTGATATGTGGAGGGATGGAGGCCTTTTTGGTTGTGGCAACAGACGACACCTAGTGTGGCGAGATGCATGGGTTCATGCATGTGGGTGTTAGGGAGGACACCATGGATGATGCAATGGGATGGATGTGATTGTTGGATGATTATTGATTTTGATTGTTTGTTTATCTTCTTTACTTTTCCCCACTACTCAAGGTAGTTGGTCTCACTTACCCTTCTTCCAAAAGAGGCGAAGACACGTGGGGTATGCCACGTATTTTCTGTGTTTAGCTTCTCAATGAAGGATGGGTATATGCTCTTGCTATAGGCAGCAAAGACTCGACGGGTTGTACATCTACTCACCGTGTTGATCCCCCATGTGTTTAGTAGCATATAATGTTTTTTAGAATGCCTGGGAATGTGGAAACTTATTTCAATAATGAATAATTGAATAAATGGTGTTAACCCATGGGGATGTAGATGTTCGAACATAATGATGAGGTTGCAATTTTTGAAGGAACATTTGACCTTGGGTTTTATGATAATGAAATTTAATGTGGAATTGTTCTTGGTTAATTAATTTTTTAATAAATAATTAATTTATAGTGGAACTGATAAAAATGGAATGAAGAATTCTAATAAATATCTTTAAATGTTTGTGTACTTATAGGATACCTAGTCTTAGAAGTAGCCGCCTAGAGTCTAAGAGACGTTAGCTACAGTTGTGTCTACGACTAGGTAATGCCCATAGTGTGGTTGTGAGATATAATATATCTTGTACTTTTTATGTTTCTATATGCTACTCCTCCCTGTTAGAAAGGGAAAATGACACCCCGGGGATACCGAGCCCTAGGGGGGTGTTTTCCTCAACATTCTGCTGGGAGGATGGATGGCTGAATACCCCCTTTGGCCCCACTCTCTTCTCTTGTTAGTTAGTGGTGCTGGCAGGTACATTTGTTAGTTTTACCCATATATGTTTGTAGAGGGCCATAATGGATTGTGGTTATTCACACACATATATTTTTGATATATTTTTCTATTTACTACTATAGGTGTAACGTGTATAGGTGGTGATGGCTTTAGGATCCTTACTCGGTGTATGGGCTGTAATGGCTTGATGTATAATAACAAACGTATGATACACATTATGCGAGCTGTGTTGGATCCCAGAATATACCTAGTTACGTTGGTGTGCGGACATGGTGGTTTTTTTTGCATGAGGTGCATATTGTGGTGCTTCACCCAGGTGTGTGCGGGCAGGTCTTTTTGGAGAGAGATGCTCAGGACGTGCGAAGTCGGGGCAATGCGGAAAACCACTGGGAAAGTAGTAGTGGGGTACCCTTGATATTCTTTATTATATGATATATTCTTGTATGCATTACTTTGTGAGAGTAGCCATGGTGAGGTTGGGAACTTAGTATACCTATTTAGGTGAAGCCTTAGTTTCACTTGTTGTTCACTGTGCTTTAGCATGCTTTCCTTACTTTTGCATGAGAGGATTAGGGGAGGATCCTTCTGGGTATACTGTTATACTCAACCTATGTATATATAAACTATTTTTCAAGTCACTTGGAGTAGGTTGTAGATTAAGCTGGTTTCTACTAGCTTAGGGTTACATGAGCTATTCAGGCTTGTGGTTGCTGCTGTTTATACTTTATTTTTGGTAATTTCAGTTTTTCCCTTCTAGTTGTAGTACATTTGAATGAAATTTCATAAATGAACTTGGGTTTCTTTTATATTTATGTTCTGACATGGAGTTGATTGTTGTCTATCTTGTCTCTCTCTTCCTCATATGTTCTCTTAGAGGGTAATGCCTACCATTTGTGTGTTTCCTATACACTTGGTGCTATTCACCAACTCGGGCCCAACTGGAGGCAGGACTCAGGGGGTCGTGATAAAGTGGTATCAGAGCTTTGGTTGAGGGATATGATAGATTTTGGAGTTAGGAACAGGTGAGGTTGCATGGGTTGGTAGGGAAACAGTTTCATTCATGTTTAGAAAGTGAGGTAAACACTGGAGACCATATTAGACCTAGGGGTTTAGGGCCCCCAATGATCTGATGTACAGTCCTTTAAGTTTACAATGGCTACCAAACAAGGTGATACTAGTTGCAGGGTAGAAACCTAGGAATGGATCATGCATCATTCTTCTTTGTGGATATATTTGAATAGGTAGACCATGGGATAGGTTAACCTAAAATGAATAAAAGAAAACAATTAATTAATTAATGTTGAGTCTTCCATATTACAGGTTTAGGAACTCTAACAGTTGTTATTTTACAGGTATGGCTCCAGGTCGGCGTCCTCTTCAGGTTTGCGCAGAAAATGTCCAGCAGGCAGTTCTAGTAGATCGGTTCATGGTAGAGGTTGACGATGACAAAACTTGGAGGAAGACACTATGAGAGTTTCAACGCCAGAGTCGGCAAAAGTATGAGGCCTCCGTTTTAGATGCAGTCACGGAAGACTAGTTAGAGGAGGTCGAGATTAGCTTCAGTTCGATTTGTGCTCGGAAGGAGCACTGGGTGTCTTCAGTTGTCACGATGCTACATGGAGCAGCGAGGCAGTGGTGGTTCTTGTTCATTGGGGATCGGGAGGAGTTAGCCATCTCATGGGAGGAGTTCCAAGATTGGTTTAGAGTGGAGTTTATTTATTAAACTGTGAAGGCGTCTAGTCGCCAGGAGATTTTTACCCTTTGATAAGGGAGATACAGGGTTCGAGTGTTTGGAATCCATTTCAGGAACCTTTTACAATATGCTTTAGACCTGCTTCCATATGAGGGTGCCAGGTCGAGGAATTTTGAGGAGGATTTTCATCCCGAGATCCAGTTCTAGGTCACCCCATTTATGCTGAAAACATATCTTTAGGTACTGGTGATGGAAGAGGTTGTCGAGAGGACTTTTTACAGGACTCGATCATCATGATAAGGGAATCAGCATGATTCCTCATGAAGTAGATCTGTGTTCTAGGGTTCCCGGTTTTCAGGGAAGAAGAGTTTCCATTCAGCTTGTGGTAGGTCTCATCCCTTCACATCATGCTTCTCTAGAGGCATAAACTCTCAGGCCTACACCAGGGGATCAGGTGCTTGCTTTTCTTGTGGTGGTTGTGACCATTAGCAGCAGGAGTTCCTGACCTTTCAGAGCGGTCATCATGAACCAGGCGCTAAGCTCTAGGTTCCACCACTGAGGTAGTTCCTGCCGAGGCAGCATCAGCCAGTTGCAGTAGATTTGGATCAACAGAGGGTAGATGGGGCAGGTAGAGTACATCCCCAACATTCTCCACCTCCTCATAGAGTAGAGCGTGGCCATGGTGGTGGTCATCATCAGGGTCAGAGAGGTCGTGGAGGAGGTCGTGGTCAGCTTCATGCTCCAGCCTTCCCAGCTTCAGGGGAGCCAGACGTCGTTGGGGGTACCATTTTCTAGTTTTCTACCTTGTTTTATTCCTTGTTTGATTCATGAGTGACACAATCGTTCATATCACCTACCCTTGTCCATGCTTTTGGACATGAGGTATAGAGGTTTCCAGTGCCGTTGGCGTTGACTACACCAGTTGGAGGTCATGCAGACTTGTATGAAGTGTGTAGAGACTATGTGCTAATGTTCAGGCAACACCGCTCTTGGGGAGATTTCCTATGTTTACGAATACAACCATATGAAGTCATCCTCAGCATGGATTGTTTGTATTCGGTAAAGGCTATCATGGATTGATTTAGGAAGAAGAGAGTTTTCATTGGTGTGGATGAAGAGAAAGTGGCGTTTGTTGGTGAGCGAGACCGTCGAATGGGTCATAGGCACATTTCATCTTTATCATCCATGATGACTAAGATGATGCTGAGTTCATCAGAAATTCAACAGTTGGTGTTTCCTAGGGTCGTAGAGGAGTACCCTGATGTCTTTCCAGAAGAGGTTGTAGCATCACCCCCTCGACGAGAGATCGATTTTGGGATTGATTTATAGCCAGGAGCATCTCTTAACTCTATGTCTCCATATAGTATTGCCCCTTTTGAGTTATCAGAGCTACATATACATCTTGATGGGCTGTTACAGTGCGGTTTTTTCCGGCCAAGTGTGTCACTGTGGGGTTCACATGTTTTGTTCATGAAGAAGGATAACGGTATTTTGCGGTTCTATGTTGATTATCATCACTTGAACAATGTGACAATAAAGAATCTCTATCTTGTTCCACAAATTGATGACTTATTAGATCAACTGAAGTGTGCAATTTGGTTCTCAAAGATCGACTTTCGGTCAGGATATCATCAAATGCGTGTGAAGGATGAGGATGTCCCGAAGTCTGCTTTATGTTATCGTCATGGGCATTATGAGTTCATTGTAATGCTATTTGGCATGATGAATTCTCTAGTTGTATTCATGGGATTGATGAATTCTATGTTCTGTGAGTTCTTGGAGAAGTTCGTGGTAATGTTCATTGACGACATCATTTTGTACTCCACGTCTGAGGAGGAGCATGAAGAGCATCTACAAGCTGTTTTGGGAGTTCTTCATCAACATAACCTATTTGGGAAGTTGTTGAATTGTTATTTTTGGGTTTTAGAAGTCCGTTTATTGGGTCATGTTGTGTCCCAATAGGGAGTTGCTATGGATCCATCGAAGATTGAAGCATTTGAGTCTTGGGAATCCCCCAAGATAGTTTCAGAGGTGAGAATTTTCCTTGGTATCACAGGCTACTACAGGAGGTTCATAGCCAATTTCTTGTGAGTTGCAACTCCACTGACAGATTTGACTAGGAAGTATCACGCATTCATATTCATTGATCAGTTTTAGGTAGCTTTCGAGTATCCAAAGGAATATTTTGTAATTTATATAGTCCTTTGTCTTCCAGCTGAGGAAGTTCAGTTTGATGTTTTCTATGATGCTTCACATCTGGGGTTAGGCTTTTTTCTCATGTAGAAGTGGTCAGTTGATTCTTATGGGTCTCGGCAGGTGCGTCCTGAAGAATGAAACTATGCCACCCATGATCTTGAGTTGGCAGCTATGGTGTTTTATTTGAAGTTGTGGAGACATTACCTCATCGGTGAGCAATTTGTGGTTTTCACTGATCATATGAGTTTGAGGTATGTTTTCTCCTAGCATGACTTGAACTTATGACAGTTTCAGTGGATGGAGTTCTTGTAGGAATACGACTTCAAAATATTGTATACCCTAGGAAAAGGGAATGTTGTAGCTGATGCGCTGCGCCCAAAGTCACGTACTGATTATGTGCATGAATCCTGTCATTCTTGGAGATTAACGGAAGAACTGTCAGTATTTCATCTTGATATGGAAGAAGTTGGGTGTATAGGTTATTTTTTTCTGGTGATGGTACAGTCATCCAAGATGCAGAAGGTGGAAGTGTCCCTTTTGGGGGACCTAGAGGTGGAGGTTTGGAGAGACCGAGTTTTTTTGTGGTGAGGCCCCTGATGGTTGGTCGAAGGATGAACAACACCGAGTGTTGTATTATGGAAGTATTTCTGATCCCATGATAATGCACAAGATGATTATCAAAGAGATCCATAGTTCGCCTTTAGCTTTACATCCTAGTGTGACAATGATGTACCTATCCTTGAGGAGTCAGTTTTGGTGGCTTGGGATGAAGCATGCGTTTGCGGATTTTTTGTCTCGATGTTTAGTCTTCCAGAGGGTGAAGGCCAAACATCGTGTTCCTGGTGGACTTCTCAACCCATTAGAGATTCTTAAGTTGAAGTGGGAGTACATATCAATGAACTTTGTTACTGGTTTACCTCAAGTTCCTGGAGGACAAGATTCTATTTGGGTGGTAGTAGATCATTTAACAAAATCGGCCCACTTCATAGTGATCAAGGAGTCGAGCTCAGTGGAAGTATTGTCAAGGCGGTATCTAGAGGAGGTGGTGATACCTCATGGATTCCCTAGGTTGATCATTTCCGATCGAGATCCTCATTTTACCTCCAGGGTGTGGAGAGGTCTCCAACATGATTTCGTGTCTAAACAATGCCTTAGCACTGCTTTTCGACCTCAAACAGAAGGTCATATAGATTGAACCATCCACACTCTTGAAGACATGTTATTCTCTTCTGTTCATGATTTTTGAGGTAAATAGATGAGGCACTTAACCTTGGTGGATTTCACTTACAAAAATATTTTTCACTCCACCATTAGTATGGTGCCGTTTGATGCCTTTTAAGGTCGACCTTGCTCTTCTTTGTTGTGAGGGAATGGGGTCGGAGAGTCAGAAATTCTCGGACCGAAACTAGTGCAGAATACAACAGAGATGGTTTAGGTTATTCATGAGAGGATGAAGACATCACAAGATCATCAAAAATCATATTCTGACCAAATGAGGAGACCTTTGGAGTTAAATTTTTGGGATCATGTGTTTCTAAAAGTGACTCCCCATTATGGGAAGTGATGGTTTGGTAGTGGAAGTAGGCTTTCTCCCCAATTTGTTAGGCCTTTCGAGGTGTTATCTCATGTTGGAGTTGTGGAATATCAAGTAGCACATCACCCACAGATGAGTCTGATACATTATGTTTTCCATGTTTTATAGCTCCATCATTATCTTCATGATGACTCTTACATCATCGATTGGGGGGAGATCGATGTTGATGACAATGCAACCATTGATGAGCGACTTATAGAGATCCATGACCGTAAGGAGAAGGTGTTGTGAAAGATTTCTATCCCCTTAGATCATGTCTTGTGGCGACATGGTGTCATGGATGCGAGTACCTAGGAATGTGGGTCACAGATATGTGCTCAGTACCCAAAGATTCTTGATGTTTAACTCTTTTCATCTAACGATGTTCCTTTTGTGGTTGGACCATTCATGTTTGAATTATCGAGGATGAGATTGTTTTGAGAGGTATCTAATGTAATAGCACATACCTCTCCGGTCCATCACTTTGTGAAAATGTGGTGTTGGTGGTGTTCTGGGAGGTCAATGTGACTTATCCCCAACACTTTTCAAAATTTCCAGTTCTGTGAACAGTGTTTCCAATTTTATGAAATGTTCTATCTGTAGGGGTATAGTAAAGGTAGGTGTACAGTAACAGTAGTTGTATAGTGTTTCACAGATCTGGTTCAAAGATCGGTTTCATAGATCAATTTCACAGATCAGTTTCATAGATCAGTTTCACAGATCAATTTCAAAAATGGGTTTCACAGATCGGTTTCATAGATCAGTTTCACATATCTATTTCACAGATTGGTTTCACAGACCAGTTTCATAGATCGGTTTCACATGTTATTTTTGCAGATCGGTTTGACATATCAGTTTCTCTGATCGGTTTAACTGATCGGTTTCATAGATCGGTTTCCCAAATCAGTTTCACAGATCAGTTTGATAGATCGGTTTTATAGATCGGTTTCACAGATCGGTTTCACAGATCAGTTTCACAGATCGGTATCATAGATCGATAGGTGTACAATAAAAATAGGTGGATAGTGTTTCTAGCTTCTGACAGTTTTTCCCCTTTGACGTTTCCTTTGACATAAAATAAATTTAATGCCTTATTTTAAAGACTCTTAAGGCCAATTCAAAGACCATAAATCCTATGTTAATTATTCCTATGGATCAGGATGTTTTTACTTGGTCAAAACATGTGGGATAATGCGATCCACTTTTAATGGGGAATTAAGGGTATCTTAAATCATAGCCCATTAAATCTTCAAAGGGACGAGATATCGTCCTCCCTTGTTCATCCTCTTTTTTCTTGGCTATGAGATGCTAGAACCTTTCAAGCCTTCCCGTAGTGTTTCACAATCAAACTTTACTCCTCGGATTGGTTCCGCTCTATTTTTATGAAACCAAGATTTATTGGTCAATCTTTGATATAAGGTATGATTTATAGTCATTCCATTGGGGATCATCTCCTCATGTTTCTCCATTCCATGTTATATCACGTAATCTCCATGCTTCTAATGGGGTTTTTTCTTGGTGTTTGGTTGGTGTTGTTGTACCGTGGAATCCTCGGGTGGATGCATTTGTCTTGAGAGGAGGATCATGACCCGTTGTGTGGATAAAAAACACATGGAACTGTTTCAGGTAGGGGTTTCGTTGCTTCTATTTTCTTTTACGTGCAACTGTATTGATAGCATGTCTAATCCCAATAGATGACAATGGAATTGACATAATAAATATTTTAACCAGGTGAATAAATTGATATTGATCTTATGTTATTTCCTCTTGTTTTCCTAGATAGCATGATATCTATGCTTGATTTTCTTGGTTATTTGTTCTTGATGGAAATCGGTAAAGAACGTAAATTGTGATTAATTGATAATTGTTTGGCTAAGGAAAAGGAGGCATGTAAATGAATCTGGTAATTATTGTAATTTTGATGTTAATAATATTGTCGTAGTAAGAATGGTTAATTATTTGTGATAAGCTTTCTGGTTAGGTTTCCCGAATTTTGATCCTATGAATAATAAATCCGTTAATTCAATATGAGTTAAAGAACTGATTGTTTGATAATTATTTAATGGGATCTAAGTTACCCACTTGACTATTAAAGGGACAAGATCCCAATTAATGTCATGTTTTTTTTCCTGCTATTTGTGCTGTGATGTGATCCTGGATGGTTGTTGTGATATGTGGAGGCATGAAGGCCTTTTTGGTTGTGGTAGCAGATGATTCCTAGAATGGTGAGATGCATTTGTTCATGTATGTGAGTGTTAGGGAGGACACCAGGGATTATGGAATGGGATGGATGTTATTGTTGGATGATTCTTGATTTTTATTGGTTGTTTATCTAATTTACATTTCCCCACTGATCAAGGATGTTAGTCTCACATTCCCTTCTTCTGAAAGAGGCGAAGAAATGCGGGGTATTCCATGTGCTTTCTGTGTTTAGATTCTCAAGCCAGGGTGGGTATATGATCTTGCTATAAGCGGAAAAGACTTGACGGGTAGTACATCTTCTCACCATGTTGAGCCCCCGTGTGTTTAGTAGCATATAATTTTTTTCTTGAATGAATGGGAATGTGGGAAAGTATTTCTATAATGAATAATTGAATAAAAGGTGTTAACCCATAGGGATGGAGATCCTGGAACATAATGATGAGGTAGTAATTTTTGAACGAAGAATTGACCATGTGTATGATGCTAATGAAATTTAATGTGGAATTTTTCTTGGTTAAATAATTTTTATAGAATTAATTAATGTATAGTGGAACTGATAAAAAGGGAATGAAGTAATCTAATAAAGCTCTTTAAATGGTTGTGTGCTTATAGGATACGTAGTCTTATAAGTAGCAGCTGGGAGTCTGAGAGACGTTATCTGCAGTTGTGTCTATAATGGGTAATGCTCATAGTGTGGTTGTGAGATATAATATATCTTGTACTTTTTTTTTGTTTCTATATGCTAATCCACCCTGTTAGTAAGGGAAACTGACACCCCCGGGATTCTAAGACCGGGGCGGTGTTTTCCCCAACATTCCGGTGGGAGGATGGATGACTGACTACCCCCTTTGGCCCCGCTCTCTTCTCTTGGTAGTTACTGGTGCATGCAGGAACATTTGTTAATTTTCCCAATTTATGTGTGTAGAGGGCTATAATGGCTTGTGGTTATTCACAAACATATATTCTGGATATAGTTTTATATGTACTACTATAGGTGTAACGTGTATATGATGTGATGGCTTGAGGATACTTACTCAGTGTATGGGTTGTAATGTCTTGAAGTATAATACCTATCGTATGATATATGTTATGCGAGCTGTAGTGGCGTCAAGAAACTACCTGGTTACTTTGGTGTGTGTACGTGGTGGTTTTGTTGCACTGGGTGCATATTGTGTTACTTTTCCCAGGTGTTTGCGGGCAAGCCTTTTTGGAAAGAGATGATCAGGACGTGCGATGTTGATGGAATGTGGAAAACCAGTGGGGAAGTAGTATAAGGGTACCCTTGATATTATTTATAATATGATATATTCTTTTATGCGATACTTAGTGAGATTATCCAAGGTGAGTTTGGGAACTTAGTATACCTATTTTGGTGAAGAGTTAGTTTCACCTGTTGTTCACTATGCTTTAGCATGCTTTATTTACTTTTGCACGAGAGGCTTCGGGGATGATCTTACTGAGTATGCTGTTATACTCACCCTATGTATATATAAACTATTTTTCACGTCACTTGGAGCAGGTTCTAGATCAAGCTAGTTTCTACTATCTTGGGGTTGCAGAAACTGTCCGGGCTTGTGGTTTCTGCTGTTTTTCTTTTATTTTGGTTACTTGCAGTTTTTTCCTTCCAGTTTTAGTAATTTTGCATGAAATTTCATATATGAACTTGGTATTCATTTATATTCTAGTTCCGAGTTCGAGTTGATTGGTGTCTATCTTATATCTCTCTTTCGTATATGTTCTCTTAGATGGTAATGCCTCCCATTTCTGTGTTTCTTATACCATCGATGCTAGTCACTAACCCGAGTCCTAATGGAGGTGGGACTCAGGGGGTCATTATCTCCCTTCTCGCATTTCTGACCCAGGTGGAGTGAACATTGTGGGGAGGGGGTCATGACAATTATGATACAAATATTTCATACATTATTGTAGGTTTTGTGATATGTTTGACTATGGATGTGTTTTTTTTAAACCATTCATGATTTATGGATAAAGTATTTACATTTCATATGTTAGCTTTTATAAGATTGTTTATGTTATGTTTAAAACTTTTCCTATGGGGAACACATTGTACTTAATAAGTGACGGGTGGAGCATGATATAGTTCCTCGATGCATTGGTCGGTCTCATAAGAAAAACTAGTGTCTCATCATAAGGCCTTAAGAAAATATAATATTAGTCTTGGAAAAAGGCCATGACTATGTGGTTATGAAGCCAGGAATTATGAATTCAATCATTATGAAATTTTTTATTGACATTAAATATGATTATTTGACTAGTATAATATCCATGTGAATAAGTAAATTGAATTATTTGATTTATCATTTCCATATTATGAAAAAGGTTATGTATAAAAGGATTGTGTATTATTCTTATAAATTTCCATTATGTTTTATTCTTGTTTATGATAGTTTACGATATATTTTCATCCATACTGAGTATTTGAGCTCACCAATTTCTTATGTTTTATTTTTTACAGGATTAAAATATTCTTTTTTACAATTAACCAGTAAGCATATGATAAGGATTATAAGAGTATTGAAAGGGGATAAAATTTTGCTTATTTTATTTCATGATGTATTGAAAAACATACATATGTATCTAGTGCACCCATGTATACTATATTGATCTGTCTTTCGGGACATCATTCCATGTATCATGCCAATGTTATGTAATAATGCACCGATTCTGGGTAACTGGGGTCTAGGTGTTAAAAAAATATTGATTATATTTATCCTGATGGATACTATAACCAGGGATTATTATTTTAATTCTGATACACAATTCATGTCATTACATATGTTCAGAACACCCGTATAGACAATGATATTGAATATAAAATACTATAATATTTGACTCTACAACCAATATAGAATTCCATGAAATTATAGCCCTCCATCTTCATATCTATAATCATCATCATCATCTTCTTTGTATCAGTGTTATTTCGCCTCGTCAACTATAGTATTTTTCATTAACATTATATAAACTATCTAAAAATAAAATTACTATCTATTTATATTTAGATTCACACGTTTTCAATAGAAATATGATTTCAAAACTATAAAAATATTAATTTCAAATTCAATGATATCTGATTAGCCTTTACATTAACCACTACATATGTTTTTAACCATCTGATCTATCCAGGTGTACCATAAACCACCATATTTGATTTAGTTTCATAGGTTTAAATGATTTTGAATACATAGAAATACAAGTTAATATTTAATTTCAAAAAATATAAATAATGGAAACTGAATATAATTACTATTTGATGATAATCATATTGTGTAATAACTTCTGTTGTACTGTTTTCCAAAGTATCATGACACTGCCAACTTTTTCACTTCCAAAAATTACAAAACTACATATTTATTATATATATTATTGTATTTTTATATTGTGTACCTTACAACCCAATATTAAAGATAAATATTTAAACATCATTTCCTAATTAGTATTGTGTGAAAAATTTAATTTGATGAAACACAGAACATCATTATACTTGAATTATCCTACCTGATACACTCAACATTCCAATATTGTATCATTACATCATGATATCTTTCATACTATCATGACACACATGAACCTAAAATCTACTGTAAACTAATATTGCCATGAATTCCTTAATGACAAATAATGTTGTAAATTGTGTTATAACAACTATCATCAGTGGAATAAAACAAATTTCATGATAGGATAGTTCAATCACCATTATATTTAACAATACCCCAAAGAGTGAATAATTTTCTTCAATTATGATATTTTCAAATTCAACACTCATAGTGGTTGAACCACATACAATGTAGTGAGATATTATCTACAATAATATAACTTCACCAATAGTTTGATCTCTTTAGTTAAAAATATTATTAATTCACCTAAATACATTTAAAATATATTCAGCTCATATTAATTCAAAAAATTATCATTATTTTTCCTCTGATTCATTCATTGAATAATTTCATCTATATATATATAACTAAATATAATATTAAAAGCATCAATATAAACATTAATTTTATTCAATAGCATCGCCGATTGATAAATACATCAACTCTAATGAAATCATAAATTTCATCTATATAAATATTTTCCAACTCAATAGTCTCTAAAATATCCCTTGACATTTTATCCATAATCACCATTATTTTAATTTTTCTTATATATAAAAAATAAATTTATATTGGCCATAAAAATGAAATAAACCATTAAATTTTTGAATGTTTTATTAGTATCCCATCCAAAGCTTCTATGATAAAATTTAATATACAAAATAATAAATTACTATAATAATATCAATTTTTCAATTTGGTTATCAAAAATTCACTACCAAGATCATTGCCCACATTATATAGTTTTTATTTCACAAATATTCGTCATAATTTTTCTTTTATATTACAAAAAAACCTTATCTCCCAAATTTTAATCATTATATTAACAATAGTTTATAGAAATCCCCAATATAGGCCAATAAAATTAATTTATAATTTTTCGATTTTATAATAAATTCCCCCCGAAATATAGACACACCCCTAAATAAAACAATTATTCATTTATTTTAGGCTTTTTAACACCCATATAGACAAGAAACAATATAAACAGAAGAATGTAGGTGAAACATTCACTATAAAATAGTATTTAATGAATTTAGGTGTCCTATCATCACTGAATTAAAATTTTCAATTAGATACCTTAAGTTGTGTTTTATTAAACCCATCAAAAACTGTCACTTCTTTTGAAACAAAATTCACTAAAAATTCACCCTCTAATAAATATTTTATATTTTGGGACTGTAAAATTATGGTCTTTGATAGAAAAACATTTATTTCCTTCTTGGTAAATTTATGGAATATTTTAACACCCCATGATTCCATGGTACACTTCCTTTTAAATAATTACATAGTATGTTTTGTATACAACACCAAGTTCAAGCACACCATAACCTATCAAACTAGATGTTTATAAAGCTATTATGAATAGTATTAAGCACATTTTGATATTTTAAAATTTTTATTTTCCAAAATAGACTTCATTTTATCATTCTAATATGAACAATATTTGAGGGTGAATTTGTGGTATTTTTATGAAAATATTCAATTTTTTATAAATAGTGAAAAACACTACATTGAGGGTAAAAAAATTATTTTTCATTTAAATAATTTATTTAAATTTATTTTAATTTAATGTCAACATATATAAAAATACATATATTTGTCCAATGTAAGTCATTGAAATAATTTTTATAATATAATTAGATATATAAATTCATTATACATTTTTAATGCCTTTGTACCGGCCTTCTAGCCACATTAGAAGATTAGCATTAAATGAAATTTCAATGCTTCTATGAATTAAAATTTCAAAAATCTGAAAAATATGGTTTTAATCAAGATTAAAAATTTTGTATAATAGGATCAAAATAATTTTTGTTGAATAGTAAATTTTGAATTTTATTTTCCAAGGATAATGGTAATTAGGGTAATTAAAGGTAAAAAATATTATCATAATATAAAATTACCCTAACACATGTTCTAATTATATTGGATATGTCTATAATGACAAAAATCACCCATGGTTCTAAAATTTGATCCTTTTAATCCACGTTTTCTAGATTATAATTTTTTTTATAATTTATTTAATGATGAGTTAAAAATGACATATTTAAATGTTAAAAACTAGTCCTTTTTTAATATAAGGATATAAACAAGATAAATTCGTCCTTATGTAATAATTAGAAAGATAATACATTTATCTATACTATTATATTTTTTAATAGTATTCAGAAATTAAATAATTAATGTTAATTGGGACTCCATGATAATGCAATAATAGATTTGTTAAAAATATAATTAAATAAATTATATTAATAATATTAAAATAAATATAATTTCAATTAATTAATAATAATAAATATCATTATAGATAACACAAACATGTTATAAACACATTGGATGTATTGTTTTGGTGTTATCCTTTTGGTTCGATATTTATAAAAACCCAAATTTTGAATAGTAACAAAATTGACAAAAATAATGTTTTAAAATAAATACTACATTATAAAATGATATAAAGGTCATAAAATTATAAAGTTTGGACAAATTATTTTGATAGTGATAAAAATTTATTAAATGGCACACTTTCATATTTTTTTTAATTTATAGTATATACATTAACAATGAGTTAAGAATACCAGAAAACATGGTATGTGTTAAACAAATTTAACTATGGGTTAAATCAATATGATGAGGTTAATTTTATGACCTAAACATGTTTAAATCCTATAATTTGAGCGCCTATAGACCCATACTCATATTATCCTCAAAATAAATCAATATTAATCTATTAAAAATTGACAATAATTTTATAATAAAATAATATTTCATGAATTTTCCTAATTTCCATGTCACCTATTTTATAAAGGGGAACCTCACGTTCTCTAAAAATCACACCTATAATGCTATTTGATTCAGCCAAAACATTCTCATTTCTCATCCCAATATCTATAAAGTCATCTTGGAGGTCTAAAATTGAGTATATCGCCATCCTATAGTGCTTTATTGCTCAAATCAAAAGTAAACACCCGAATAAGAGGTGATTATTTTATCACATATTTTAAAGTTATTTTATGCTTCTACCTCAAATTTTACTATTACATACATACTAAAATAATTAATAAAGTACATTAAACATGATGAGTACTTATTAAAATTTTGGGGAAACCTTATTCCTCCTTTTACCCATCCTATGAAAAACAATATAACCGTGTGTGCGTACGTATGACTTACAATCTCCACGTCATGGTTTAAATTTTTTTTCATGGGAATTTTATTTATATGGGTATAAGATGAATATAATTGATGTAAATAATAAAAATAATATTATATAGTTTTATAAAAATTAATATTCCATCAAATTCTAATCAATTTTATCATTAAAGAAATGATATCCTCGCTCGTATACAGGTATGAATTTCTATCTCAAAGACGTGATGAGACTCATCATCCACGACCACTATCCAAGAATGATTATAAGAATAAATATTATTAATAAGTATGAAATATATTAAATAATAATTCTACTGGTATTATATATATATATAATTTATTCACTTACATACATTCAATACTATACAAAAATGGAAACGAAAATCATTCATACGTATGACCTACCGTCTATATTAACGATGCATTCAATATCATTTATCTACTTATTATATATGTTTATATATATATATATTATAATATATAAAAATATAATGATTTAATGATTTATTCTTCAAAATCGTTTTCATTGATTACCATGTATTCCAAATGCATTTAAGGGTTTATTTTTATAGACATGAATTTTTTAAAATTATAATTTCATTCAAATGTTTCAATGTATTATGGGAAACATTAATTAAAAAATTTCTTTCACATGTATTATTTTATAAGATGCATGATATTTTGTTGTTTTCAATGTAAAAAGGGATAATTCTATCAAGTGTTTTAGTGATTTTATCAGATTATTTTCATCTATGTCAGCATACTTTGATACATTTTATGATTAATTATTTATGAATTATTATTATATGTTCATCCCTATAGTATTGAGTCATTTATAATATGTTTCACTTTTAATGTGATATTTCTATATACTTCATGTTTTATGGTTAAATTATTAACATTTCATATTCTACTTTTAATTCGATTATTTTTTATGTTTCAAAAATTTAATATGAGTAATGAATTAGACATTATAAGTGATCGGAATGGCCCACTATAGCCCCTCATTGCATTAGTATGTATGATGTAAAAAATTAGTGACTTTATACTTGTATTTTATAGAAAATATGTGTACAGCCTTGGAATAGGGCCTTGACATAGTGGTTATGATGTCCATAATTATGCATTTTTTCATTATGGGATTGGTTATTGATTTTACATGTGATTATTTCACTCGTAGAATATACATGTGAGTGTTTAAAATTTATTATCTTATTTTTTCTTTCATATTTTTTTGGAAGATACTATATTAAAGTTATTTTATTCAAGTTGTGAACCTTTTTTTAAATTTTCTTATTTGTGACATCTTCCACTATGTTGTTTATCCTTAGTGAGTATCTGAGATTACCCCTTTATTAAATTTTATTTTCCCATGATTTGAAAAAGTGTTTTATGATTTATATGTAGGGTTAAGCTAGGGGAATGATGGTGTTCTCAAAAGGTTATTTATGAGATATTTTATGTTATAAATTCGATTGTACTATTTGTGTGTGTAATCTATTTTCCAAGACTTATAATCTAATCCGTTCTTCAGGATTTGATTCCATGTAATCATGATAATGTTATAAAATAATTCACCAGATCTGGGATTATAGGGTTGGGGATTTACAAAAATTTATCATAACAACAAATATGATGTGACTAACTAAAATCTGCCATTATTAATAACATCTACAATCAAATAATTTAGTTTTTTATCTATAATAATTAGTTTTTCACAGGGTTTTAAACACAATTTTTTACCATATTATAATATAAGACCGACAATACCTAATTCCTTTTATCATATACCATACAATATTCAACAAGAGAAACAACACCACCTGATGTTGATTATATATAATTAAAATTTCATACAAATTATGAATTTTAACATTTGAATAGAAGAATAGTTCTATTAAAATCATATTTCCAACAAAAATAAATATTTACATTGATGTATTACAAGATATAATTTTCATCCCCAATATTAATTTATTTACAAAAACATCTAAATCTATCACACAATGTAACAAACATCATAATTGGGTCATTTACTAATAAATAAAATGTAACACTCAATAAGTTTTTTCATCATCCCTATAACGACTATATTCTTTATAAACATTCAATTTTCAATAAATTTTATAATATTTACAAATATTACAATACCATATGTTTCAAAAATTACAATTTATGAAAATTAATTAAAATAGTGGTCATTACCTCGCATTTGTTTAATAATTACAAAATTGTAATTTCTCTTAGAGTAAAAAACAAATTTCTTAACCATCTATATGTTGGTTAATTTATGTAGATTAGGTTTTTATAAATGGATTATTATGCATTTTTATTGTTCTACATTAAATATCTCATACTATGTAAAAAACAATGAATTGTTTTTTAATTTTATTTAAAATAAATTTTTATCTCTTTTATTAATAATTTATTTGGATTATTTTTTATAAATATTATTCTTGTATGTATTTTGAATTATATTTGAATTACAATATTAAATAATGTAACTCTATTGTATGTTTTTTTGACTATGCCAAATATTTTGAATGTGTATTGAAGGGTGAATTTTATGGAATATGATCAATGTTATTTATAATGATATAATAACTCAAAAGTTATTCATTATTTCAAAATGTTTTTTTGAAAAAAATAAATTATAAAGATTCAATTTTCTTTAATTAGAAACAAATATTTGGGATTATAATTATAGTATCTTTATTATAATTATTTTTAATTCATTTAGCCATTTTTTGTTGTTTTATAGTAACTATAGAATATATTTAAAGAATCACAATTGAATGGGTAATTATGTGAGTGAATGTGAATTAAAAAGAACAACTCATAAAATGGAATTTTCATAATGATTTCGTGAGAAAATATCTATAATTATATAAAAATATCACACAAATACATGAATTATATAGTTTTTATAGCATTGAAGAGGTAGAATAATCCACTAATGAAAACGAGATGCAGTGATTCATGTTTTCAATTTCAAATTCAACGTATAGGTTTGTTTCGGGTTTCGGTCTAAAAACACCCAACGGTTCTGTATCCGATTACGTGTGGACCTGCTTTCCAGAGGTAGGCATTCGCCGGATAGTATCACTAGTGACTCTTAAGAACTCATATTGGTCGAGAGGATTGGAATTCGTTCTTATTGCACCCTTTTGGGGGGAATTATTTCCTGTTCTGGGAATCTCTTATTGATTTAAGACGTATTTATATGTTCACGAATCTTTGGTTTATACCCAAACATATTATCCACGGATTTAACCATGGTGGGAAATGTTAAACTGGATGCAGAGGTTCGGAATCATTTAGGCATGATGTTTACCATCCATCGTTGGATTAATGACCCCGTGGAGTCGTAAGTCATTGAGGCGGCACTAGGAGTGGCGCGGTGAACTGATATAAAGACAGTCGGATCGACCAGTTGTTGGGCTTGAACCTCATGGAGGATTCTTACGAACCCTACCTAGGGGACAGGGATCAACGTCAATGTAGTTCGAAAGGGGAGTGTCGGAGAACTGACGTGAAGGTAGACCCGTGGAGTCTGTTGGTGATCGAGCTAGAACCTCATGGAGGCTTCCTACATATCCCTGTGGTAGGGAATCAAAGTCCTCATAGTTCTCATTGACATGGGACTTACACTCTGAGGTAGCCCAGAATGATGGATTGGGGCTTACACTCTGAGGAGGCCCAGGGTGATGGATTGGGTCTTACACTCTGAGGAGTCCCATAATAGGTTTTCATGGTCGATGCTTACTCTAAGCCCACGTGAGTCATGCTCGGTGTGAGAAATAAGAGGCAGTAGAGACCAGAGGAGCACGTCATGAAAGGTGCGTCCGTGAGAAGTGGAGTGGGGCATACACATGTGGGTGGCCCATTAAGTCAGGGCTTACTCTGGGTTAGATGCCCATGGAGATAAAGCGCAGTGGGAGAGGGAAATGAGGTTCACTTGTGCCCATCTCCTCTCTTGCAGTGCATGAGGGCTTCCTTCTGATGGCTATTTTACTACCCCCGAGGAGCCCTTAACAAGTAGAGGGGAATAAAGGGGAATCCCAAACTTAGACTCCACATTACTGTGGGAATGTGAACCCATGAATGCTTCGGGAATCTACTTAAGGATCGTGGAAACCCCTTCTACTCTACTTACAATGGGTATGTGAACTCAAAATGGCCCGCTGATGCTTCTCAGGGTTACACCACACAGATCCAGTGGCTCTGGTGGAGGCCTTGGCTCAGGGCCAATGAGTATTCCATCGAAGGAGTCACGTAGGATCAATCCAGATCGGGAGGATCTTATGTGGCTCGGGGAATGAGGACTTCGAAGGATTTGGTAGACCACACGGGGGTATGGGTGGTGGCGCCCTTCGCGTAGAGAAGTGCTACGCGGCGGGATAGGCCATCCGCGAACCAGGGTGGTCTGTGGACTGAGAGGTCGCCCGCGAACAAGGGTGGTCCGCGGACTGAGACACCGTCCGCGAACAAGGGTGGTCCGCGGACTGAGAGGCCGTCCGTGAACTAGGAGGGTCTGCGGATTGATTATCATCTAGTGAACTAAGAGGGTTCGCGGCTTCCAGTTCGGCCCGCCAACAAGATTGGTATGTGGAGGGTTCCATGCGAATAGTGGCGGAAAAGGGCGGCGCCGGTCGGGGGTTCTTCGGTCGAGGCTTCACCCATGTAAGAAGGTGCTACACAGTGCGACAGATTGGAAAAGGGGCATAAACTCCCTGGTCTACGGGGTGTGCATCCAAGGATCGGCTATGGTTTGTGGTCTTCTATTTTTTATGTTATTTTGAGTTCGCGGTTCACCAAATTAATATTCATTTTCGGTTCCTTATTAGTTCATTTCCAGGTTCATACCTACTGTGGTTTGCGAACTAGATATTTCGAAATCCTAAGCCTTCTGTTGAAATCCTTCAACCCGAATCTGACAGATCTACTCCCCGTCTCCTTTCTCTGAATCCGAATTTTTATCCTCTTTCCCCCTTGGTCTCCTTTTATAGAGAGGGTAAAAATATGTATCTGCAGTCACATGGCACCTTTTGCAGTGGCCCATGACCAAATACCCAGTCTATGGCTGACATGGTCAATCCGTAATTCGCGGTGGGTATTGAGCGCTTCTCCCCCCCCCCTCTCCCCGCGAACCGAATGAGGTGAGTGCTTCGCGGTCGCGGATGGTTCCACCTCCATTTCGTGAACGACAGTGGAGGTGGTTTGGTCCGGCTGACACAGCTCGTGGCTGGGGCGGTTCATCTTGGTGGACCGGATTTGCACCCACCCTGCTTCACACCCACGGATGATCTCTGCCTCCATTCCGCAAATAGAAACGGTCTGTGGAGGGGGGATTCTTCGCGGAACTGGTCATGCATCTTTAACATTAGAATGTTCTGCGGACTGGTTCCACCTTTTCCATCCTTGAGTATTTTCCTCATTTACCCATCCCATTGAGGGGAAATTGGGTAGAATCTCCCTTGAGGTAAAGGGGATCACTATCCTCCTTCGTGGATTTTTCAGGACAATACAAATGCCCCCATCGGAATGAGGTCCAATCAGAATGAAGATGAGGCTATTCCGATGCAGAGTGGTCCTAAAACTCAGATATTTCGCAGTAGAGAGGTGTACCTGGTATGGGACCATGCCTATAAATATGGGGGGCCCTTCATTTGTCCTTTAGTGGATTCTTCACGAAACTAGAGCTTTTTTGCATGCGCGTGCCTGTTCCTTCACGAAATGCTTCATCTGTGAACTAGCTGCTACTTTCATGAACCATTTCTCATTCATGTCATTCTTTATCCGCGGATCAACGTCCCAACTGCAAACTAACACTTTTAATTAATTAAAATTTAAGTTATGATGGGCCGCATAGGAACTCGCTTTGCAGTTTTGGGGCTCCGCAGTTTCAATGCTCTGCGGACTAAAATCTCATGAACATTAAAAAATTCTATGACTTCCGAACTTAACCACATAAATTCGGGATTGAAATTCCATGGACAAACCTAGTCCATGGTTTCCTGGTCGACGCTCCATGGGCAACGGTTTCGCAGACTACTTTCACGAAGGCCTGGTTCGCAGGATGCTGACATTGCGAACCATCCTTCGAGGCCTCCTCGCGGACATTGCTATGAAGGCTCCTCAACTGATCCTCAACCATATATCTGGTATTTTTTTCCAAAAAGTTTTATTCCGGACTAACCGCTTGTTGGCTCTCGTCGTGCAGGGAGAAAATATGGTTCCCCCTAGTTCTTCACCAAGGCCTACTGTAGAGCCTCTCCCAATTAGTTCAGGGAGGCATTTATCTATTATTCACAGATCGGGGAACATCCAATAGGACCCTAGTCAGTCCATCATTCCTGATGATGGTGTCTTGAAATACTTTCTCCCTCCTGAGCTCATGGATTATCCACTATCAAATCAGCTTCCGCTTCATGGATTAAGTCTTCAAGATGATGTCCTTATTCCCCCACTTTCTCATGTCTTCCTTCTCCTTTCTTGGAAGCGTCATCCAAGTATATTCAGGAAAACCTTACCCAATCAGGGGTGATGATTTCCGACTCTGACTAGAAAGACACCTTTATTTTGAGAGGCTCTATTTTGACACAATGTGATTAGAATTCCCAAAAATGTTCTCAGGATGTTGTCTTCAAGAGTTACCCTTCTATTATCAACCTTGCTCGAGTAGATCCCGATGTGGGGTGGATTCCTAGGTGGGATCTTCGGTCTGGAGGGATCTTCTCAAATTACTAGGCCTGGGATTTCTGGGTCCATCATCACTGCCGGGAGTCTCCCGAATCACCGGAAGTAGTCAATTTATACTCCGCACTGTGGGCTTCCCAATTTGGTATTTACCCACCATCCTTGGTCCTGCCAGACCTACTCAGTCGCTGGTGTTCAAGAACTAATACTTCCCACCTTTCCAATGATGATGTTGGCATTAGTGTGTAGGATATCCATCAATTGGGAGGGCTCCCGGTTGTCGGCGAAATTTATGATGAATTTCTGCCTTCCCCTGACGCATGGGACGACGTCGAACAAATGCCTTTATTGGTGAGAGATCTGTTGGTTACGGCATAACAATCACTAGGTCAGCCCTTGTGTTCCTGCTCTCTTATTCCCTATAGTACATGGATAGGGTTATTTCTTAACACCACTTTTCCTATGCCGAAGATCAAGCACCCCAGGACTCATCCTTCTCAACAGTCACAAACCTCCTCATGTTCCTAATGGGCGGTTCTAGAGGCGGGCGACTACCTTTCGTGGGGTTAAGAGGTGCGCCCCGGTGTGCCGCCTATGCTCAGACCGACATGTTTTTTTTCTATGTTCCTGAGCGGGTCGCTCTTCCCTTCTCAGGATATTAATCCTAGCATCAGGGCTTGCACCCTGATGATGGCAGTTGACCAGGAAGAGGGAGGCATGGTGAATTTGGTTGTGCCCACATTGGCTCATATTTATGAACTGTTGGGTCACATGTAAGAGGGTAGTTCACCCTTCCGTCTGAGTGGGCCATTTAAATTTTTGTATGGCTGGGTAGCGGATCATTGTCGCTGTTATGAGTATCATCACAACATGGTCATCCCGCTTCCTACTATTCAGCCTACCCTACTTAATATAGTGAGTGTTCGCTTGAAATAACTCATCTCGGGTGATGTCCTCGAGCTTCTGAGTGACGTTTCCCTATTTTATTTCACTCGCAACCCACCACTTCTGGCATCTTAGTTGACAACATCCGGGGTAGCCTGGAGGAGCATTCTTATATGATCTCTTTGCAGGATGGATTTCTCTCTGCGCGGATTGACGAGGTTTCTCTGTGCGAGCTATATGTCCCGTATCATTTTTCTCACCGGTTTGGGTGCATACAAGTCCAAGTTTCCCTTCCCCCTCCTTAGGCTCGAGGACTACACCCATCCATACTTCGTTAATGGTGGACGATGTTGACGCGAGTTAGATCTGACACGAGCATTACCCTGCCTATCATAGGAGCGACCGCTGACCTTTCCATGTTGTATGCAAAGGCATGGGAAAAATACAATCCCGATGGGATCCTAGGGAAGGCCATCCGAAAGGTTCCCAAATCAGGAGGTACTACGGTTGTTGCGTCCACCGCACCTTCCTCATTAGCTCTAAGGGAGGATCGACTGATGGATCATCGATCAAAGCGGCTCAGGGGATTTTCCTCTCCTAGTCCTGCGATGGCCAAAGTTCAGGCGGGTGCATCCTTCTTGGACGAGGATAAGGATGACCCTGTGGTTCCGGGTCCCAGCGAGACAATCCCGGAAGACTTTCCAGTTGATACCGGGCTTAGAAACTTGATCCCTAGGCCAAAACCGGGGTTAGAGGCTCCAGACTTTCCAGCTTCGGAGCCAACTTCTAGAGAGCACATGTCAGTACTGGTTGCAATGCCATATTTCATTCCCATGCTATCCGGTAAGGATACCAATGATTCTCGTGTCATGGAGGACCACCAGGCGGTGCACAGGTGGGTCTGGCCTCGGATTTGCGAGGTCGTTGTCGAAACTCCTCTAGATGACATGGAAACTAAGACTGAAGCTCTTCGACAGCTCTTCCTGGGTTTGGGGTCGGGTGGCTCTGACAATTGGTTGTTCCATTCTCTTGCTTGCCATGTTTTCATGGCCCATGAGGGAGATACCACTAGTGAACACAAATATGCTAACTTTTTCGCTACTCATTGCGGGACCCAATCCCCGGAGGAAGCCACGATACAACTCCATCAGTTGATAGCACAGGAAGCAAGCTATCGAGATCAGACGGTCATCCTATCCTCCGAGTTGCATGAATGTGAATAACGGGCAGTGATGCTGAGCAATCAGTTGTCAGCTGTGACTAGTCATCTCAAAGCCACCCGAAAAGGGATCAACGATCTCCAAACAACAGTGGAGCATAGATGTTCAGTGGCTGAGGTTGTATCCATGGAGATGGCCGTGTTGGAACAGTCTTGAAATGACCTCCGCCGCACAGTAGTTGATCTGGTGGAGAGAGCAAGTCGGGCTCCATTATGACTATCAGATCCACTCTAGTACCCTCTGTTTTACTTACCCCTATCCCATTTTTTGTGAGGGAGAGACCCCCATTTTTGGACATCCTCTATTTTTGTTCGAATGAAATATAGTCTCTATTAATCACTTTTTTCTATGAAATAGGATTGTTACTAGAACCAATGTTTTGTAAATAACAATTCACTGAATCAGAATTAATCATAACTCAGGAAAACAAACTCTAACTTTTTCTTAGACCATGGGGTCCAGCGAACATAGATTGACTATTGCTATGAATTTATAGAAAATCCCTACAAACTTTTTGTCTCTTATTTTAATACCCTAATTTTACTTGGGCTCATTTAGTGTGAACCCAGCGGGTATGGCCTAACTTTTTCTTAGGTCTACCTTTTTCAGTTTTCGGCCTAACAGGCTTTTCGCATCTTTTTGTGAGTGGTTTAAAGTCCTGCAGACAAGACTATCATTACTGATGTTTTACATCGATCATCTTTGACCAGACATGGTGGGGAAAGGGTCCCAATGGGGTTTGGTTGATTAAAATATGTCCCAATACTCTTTAGATCCATGTGGGGGAACATGTTTAAATTTGAACGAAATGCACGACATGTCTCAAGGCATGGGAGCCGCGTCGTCTTGTAGAGGTGGGGGGCGCATTTCCTTAAGGAAATATTTCCTTTGGTAGATAGGATAGGGGTAATCAATATGAAGACCCACTGAGGTCATGGTATTCATAGTCTTGAAAAGGTGTCCTTAAGTCAATGACTCTCTATTTTCTATGGTCATAGGTCTTCATGAATGTCCAGCTTATGAAAACCACCATGGGTGGATTGGAGAAATATGAAAAACACTGAGGGTGGCTTGGAAAGGGTATGTGATGCCTGAATGTTTTGGGAACATCTGTATCAATCAGTTGTGTGGAAGCATGGTTCCTATCCTACGTGAAGGTGGACCCGGGGGTCTGTTGGTGATCGGGCTTGAACCTCATAGAGGCTTCCTATGTATCCATATGGTAGGGAATAAAATTCCTCGTAGTTCGAATTGACTTGGGACTTAAACTATGAGGCAGCCCAAAATGATGTATTGGGGTTTACACTCTGAGGAGGCCCATGGCGATGGATTGGGGCATACACTCTGAGGAGGCCCATAAGAGGAAGTCATGGTCGATGATTAATCTAAGCCCACGTGAGTCATGCTTGGTGTGAGAAAAAAGAGGCAGCAGGGACCAGAGGATCACGTTGCGAAAGGTTCGTTTGTGAGAAGTGGAGTGGGGCTTACGCATGAGGGAAAACCATTAAGTCGGGGCTTACTCCGGGTTGGATGCCTATGGTGAAAAAGCGCAGTGGGAGACAGAAAGGGGGTGCTCCTGTGCATATATCCTCTCTTGTTGTTAATTAGGGCATCCTTATGATGGGTATTTTAATCCCCCCAAGGAGCCCTTAATAGGTAGAGGGGTATAAAGGGGACTCCCGAACTCAGACTCTACATTATCGTGGAAATGTGAACTCAGGAATACATCGAGAATCTTCTCATGGGTCGGGGAAACCCTTCGTCTATACTTACCGTGGGTTTGTGAACTCAAAATGGCGCGCTGATTGGCCTGAGGTTTACACCACATGGATCTGGTGGCTCTGGTGGAGGCCTCGGCTTAGGGCCGATGAGTAGGCTAGCAAAGGAGTCACGGAGGATCACACCAGACCAAGAGGATCTTATGTGGCTCGAGGAATGTGGAATGTGAATGATTATGCGGACCACATTGGGGTATGGTTGGTGGAACCCTTCGCGTAGGGAAGTGCTATGTGGCTGGAGAGGTTTTCCACGAACCAGGGTGGTCTGCGGACTGAGAGGCCGCCCGAGAACCAAGGTGGTCCTCTGACTGAGAGATCATCTGTGAACCAGCGTGGTCCGTGGACTGAGAGGCCATCCGCGAACCAGGAGTGTCCATTGATTGATTGGCATCCCACAAACCAGGAGGGTTCACGGCTTCGGGTTTAGCTCACATACATGATTGTTACGCGGAGGGTTCTACACGAGCAGCGGCAGCCATGGGTGGCGTCGGTCAAGGGTTCGTCGGTCGAGGCTTCGCCCGCGTAGGAAGGTGATACGCGGTACGACGGATTTGAAAAGGGGCACAAACTCCCTGGTCCATGGGAAGTGCATCTCCGAAGGGTTTATAGTTCGCGGTATTATCTTTCTTATGTTATTTTGATTTCGTGGTTCACCAAATTATTATGCATTTTCGGTTCCTTATTAGTTCATTCCTAGGTTCATACCTGCTCTGGTTCGCAAACTGGAACATTAAAAATCATAAGCCTTCCATGGAAATCCTTCCACCAGAATCTGACCGATCTCCTCTCTGTCTCCTTTCTCCGAATCCGAATTTTTATCCTCTTTCCCCCTCAGTCTCCTTTTATAGAGTGGAGAAATATATGTATTTGCGGTCACGCGACACCTTTCGCAGAGGCCCATAACCGAATACCTGGTTTATAGTTGACTTGGTCAATATGTAATTAGCGGTGGGTATTGAGCACTTCTCCCCCCGTGAACCTAATGAGGGGAGTGCTTCTAAGGCGCAGAGGGTTCTGCCTCCATTTCACGAATGAAAGTGGAGGCGGTTCGGGCTGGTTGACACAGCTCATGGCTGGGGCGGTTCATGTTGGTCAACTGGATTGGCGCCCGCCCTGATTCGCACCCACAGAGGATCTCCACCTCCATTCCACGAATGATGATGGTCCGCAGAGGGGGAAAGCTTCGCGGAACTGGCCATCCATCGTTAACATTAAACCTGTCCGCGGACCGGTTCCTCCTTCACCATCCTTGAGTATTGTCGACATTTGCTCATCCCTTTGAGGGGAAATTGGGTAGAATCTCCCTTGAGTTAAAGGGGATCACTATCCTCCTTCATGGATTTTTCAGGACCCTACAAGGTTACATTGAGTTTATTATTATTTTTTATATCATATTATTCAATGAAAAGTGATTTTGGATTATAAATTTTCCTCTAAATCCATATTTTATATTTGGGTGTGACTGTAGATTTTAAAAATAGAAATCGAGTTAAAAGACTATTAAAAATGTAAATATTGGTTGTGATAATATTTATTTGTTTATGGTTATAACATGTTATAAATCCAATTAAAAAGTTATTTTTATTTTATTTTACATTAATCTAATATATAATGTAAATTATAATGAGTTAATGAATCTCTTTTCGAATGTAACACTTTCACTGCATACGATATATCTCTCTTAGGGAGGAGATATAATGTGTATATTAATGAACACATTGATCTAAAATACATTGAAAAATACATTCATACTATCATTAAATTTTAACTTCTTATTTCATCATTAATTCATATGTATAATTTGAATAAAATTCACTAAATTTTTATAAAAAAATATTAAAATCCATCCCCACCCACAAAAACCATATATCAAATTTTTTTGAACTAAAAATTTAAATCAGATCATATAACCCTTTATGTAACTTTATAAGGGAAAGGAAATTAATATTTAAATAAATAGATTAAATAATTTATAAATAACAAAAAATTACCACATTTCTATTATACATATTGTGGCTATTTTTAGACTAAAAAAATATTATCATCTGAAATCCATTACTGTTCATTAAAATACTATAGTAAAAGATAATAAATTACTAAATTATAGATCTTACACTCTTATAATATGTTTTGAAGCTATATATTTCCTAATTTATATAGGTGTAAATATTTCATAACGTGTTATGAATAAAAATGTTTTTTATTGGGTCATGTAAAATATCTCACAATATGTTTGATTGTTGAAAGGTACTCACCGTGGATTAAAAATGAGGATTTTACCATACATATAAAATAATTTAACTAGCATAATTATTTGATGATGGAAAGATCAACCTTAAATTCCATAGGATTACTAAGATTATAAATCGATAAATTTATCTCTGAGAATCCTTGGAAGACGTTGTGCTTGTGGAATGCGTTTTTAGAACAAAATATATTAATTAACATTGGCCAGAAAATTCAATTTATGAAATAATAACATCAATGAATATAAAATTGATGAGATTATAGGTTCAATACCTAAATATGTGATCATACTAAATAACATATTTAGCAAAGAATGTATGAAATAATAATGTTTTAAAATTGACATCTAATAATGATAATAATATTTAATGTTCTTATAATAAATTTATAGAATGTGGAAAAAATATGATATGGCACATATTTTCAATAATTATTAGAAAATAGTGAAAATAAAATGTTTATAAAAATTATCTGAAATGATCTATTAAAATAGAAATCACAAGGTAGAAATGATATATAATACTTAATATAATTATAAAAAATAACATGTTACATGTATTTAATACATAATGATTGGTAATATCAAAATATCTTTCAAAATAAGTATAAATTAAAATAAACATATGAAGAAAAAAAACAAATAAAAAATAAATTTACATAAATAAGTACTTGTATTAAGGAATCAGAGCCAAGTGGGGAATATATATCTAAAAATGAATCAACTAAATTTTGTTTTATAAAATCTATAAAAATGTTTATGATCCGGGTTTTTATTTTTAATTTTTATATTGATTGTGATTTTTAGAAACAATCTATTCATGAACTAATTGATGATATTTATATATTATCAAAAACAATTAATTATTTTCCATTATAAACTAAAATCATAATATCAAATAGAAAAAATTCATTGATAAAATAGTTAATTATAATTAAATAAAAAAATAAAATGTAATTATATAATGAAAACAATATGGGATTATATTAAAATTTTATAAATGTAAAATGAAAAACAAAACGTTATTCTTGAATGATTACAAAAATGTACACATATATCTAATCGTGGAATAAATATTTATAATATCGTTTTTTATTAATAAATTAATAAAAATTATTGATTATGATATGATACTAGAATTGATATATAGAATGGATTTTGTAAAACATTTAAATTTATATAATTTTTAATGTGTTATTTGGAAATATCATTAATGAGTATTATGATAATGATACTTCAATAATATTACCAATGTCATTAGGATATACTATGAATCAAATTATAAAAAAAATTCCTTTGAATTTATCTTTGAAGACTTTTTATAATTAAAAATGGTAGAAAAAGTTTCTTAAAATCCTATTTGACCAAATATATATTGTTTACTAAATATTTAATGTAATTAAATTTTAATGTCAATAATATTTGATGTTTTCATAATGATTTGAGGTACATGTAATTCATAGGCTTGAGAAATATAATTAGATATCCTTCAAAAAAAATTCAGAAACTAGATGTTGTGGTTGAAAGTTTACCATCGTGGATAAGTCCAAATGTATTGTAATACATATATGGTGGAATTGGAATTTTTAACTTTCCTATGAATTATATTTATATATATAATAATTATTAAAAATATAATTTATTATAAAAATATCAATTATAATATAATAATATTCATGCTAAAATTTAAAATGTTAAGTTTTAAATTTTTATAATTAATTACATACTATTTTTTACTAATATAAATTATAATAGCTAGTATATTATCCTTTTACAGATAGAATTTCAACATATAAAGTGTTATAAATATATGGTAACTATTTTAATCTCTAAAATTAGAGGCTATGTCAATAACACATTATATAATTGTGTAAAAAATAAAAACATGAAATGTATTGAAGTTATATGTCATATAGAAATAGAAGATGCATGTTTTAAATATATAAATTAAGTTAAAATAGCATATTTTATCATTCATACTAGTTGAGGATTTGAATTTGACAAGATATAAGTTGTCTTCAAATCATAATTTGTGTGACCTAAAATATAAAATTATATATGATAGAAAATATATATATTAGTTATCTTATATGATTTTATTAGACTCATAGTAGTATAATTTCTCCTAGATAAATTTGATTCCCTATTGTGTTTTTGTTCATTCAATAATTTTTTTTATAATTGGAAAATAATTCATAATTATTTCAATTTTTAGTGATATATTATTTCAATTTTAATATTTACAATTAAAATTATTCATATAAATGAATTATTATTTTTATAATTACTCAAGACCTAGATTTCCTTATAAAAAATATTTTTTTAAATAAATGAATGAAACTTAAATTCAAGTGTATAGAACTTTGTTCCAGACAACAACTAGTTTACCAAAATAAGTTTTGTTTGAATCTAATTTTATCTCATATTATATTTAAAATAGAATAGTAATTAATTTTTTTATTAAATATAATTATGTGATATGGAATCCAAAATAGATATTGGGTTAGTTATCTAAGTAATTTGTGATGTAATTATTTTTTCTAAAATACAAAACATATTTCTAATTTTTTTTATTATAAATGTAAAGGTAGAATTTTTAATGACTATTGTAACATTATAAAAAATATAGATATTGTAAAAAATAATTGTGATGGTAAAAGATTATATTCATGTTAAATATTAAGAAGGTATGGTAAAAAATATTTCAAATTTATATAAAATTGACGATGAATTTAGAGAATTTAATTTTACAGAAGGAAAAAAATCAAGAAAATATTTCAGTTTTGGGGAAATATAACACTTCTCAGTCTAAATCGATATCATATAAAACCAAAAATTATTACCCTATTTATAATGACAATATTTATTGACTATATTATTTTATCATGAATGTGCACATAGAATTTCATTAAAAACTATCATATTGTTTCTAATTTTATACATAGAGAAGTTATGGTTTCCTAAAGACATAATAATTTGATTTTTGTATTTAAGATGAATATTATATATTTATTTTAAATAATAATAATACATTTACCGACTATAAAATGGATAAATATATTATTGTAACTAAATAGGTTATTTGAAATAAATTTAATGAATATATTAAAAATGTGATGAATAAATCAAGATTTTCATCTCAAGTCTATTTCATAGATAATAGTATGGATATAAAGGAGTACTTTCTACAATTTTCATTATTTGGATCTATTATAATTTTACAGCATTTTAAATTTTATCAAATTTTTAAACTATATTAAACAGATGTGTAATTATCAATATTAATTTTTTTAAGAAGATTATATAATTCCACCATAAGTTTTTGAACATAAAAAGTACTCAAAAAATTATTTTAATCGTCTAAATTGTTATATTTACTTATGAAAAATACAATAACTCTATATGAATGGATTTATTTATTAATATTGAATATATGTTTCAATATATTCAATGTGTATCATAATTTTTTCAATTAAAAAATTTCAGATGAAATTTTAATTATTCAAATATATGTTGATGATATTATTTTTGGTTCAATTAGTGAATTTATTTATAATGAATTATTTTTAATGGATACATTATTTGAACTTAAATTAATGAGACAATTAATATTATTTTTAAGAATTAAAATTTATGAACACACTTATAAGTTATTTCTCATCCAATCAAATAATAATAATGAATTTGTTAAATTGTTTTGTCTTGGTTGATGAGAATTTTTAATGTGTATCCATGAAATTTAAAAATATTATTTATTATAAAAACCATTTATCAAATAGATTTATTTATAATTAAAATAAACTAATAATATTTTTCGGAGGATTTTCATTTAACATTATATTTGAATTTATGTGTTTTAATTTACTAAATTATAATAAATATAATTAATTATACATATTATTTATACTTTTCAAAAAAAAATTATATCAAATATTTTCCTTATTTGTTTAAAATAATACTATTTGTATTTAATTATTTTTATAAAATATAATTTATTTTATGAAGGTTATTTATTATAATTTTTTAAATGAATTCATTTCAAAAGAAATTATATGAATAATTAATAATTAATATGTGAATATAATTAATTTTTATTAATAAATTCTCATTTTAAAAAATATTATATATATATATATATATTATTTTAATTAGTTTAAAATAATAAAGTATGATTAAATTATTTTAAAAAGTAATTAATGTATAATGTTTTTTTTGTTAATATTTTTTTCAAATTATTTATAAAATAAATAATATTAACTATAATGAAAATGATTAAAATATAAAAATTAATATAATGAGGAATATTGAATTAAAATGTTAAGGGGTGTTCATGTCTTACTTAGGGTAAGGGGTTTGAGACAGGGGTTCTCACAAGTCACATTTTTTCACACCACTAGGAGGACTAGAAGTCAGGACCCCATGGATGATGTTACCCAAGAGGTCAAGACAACAATGCCTGATCGAGGCTTGCAAGGAGGATTGTATATTGCATCAACGATAGTCAAAGAGGAAGATCAAGAACCATTAAAGATTTAGGAGTCATCGATGGGTTCAAGCTTATGGTTGGTTCATAAATCATAGAGATATAGATCCATGGGCTAGGATCTTAATTTTCTAAGCGAGGTAGATATGCTGTCCAAATCACTTTTGGATTAGATTCTCGTTATTATCTTCTTCCTATTCATGGAATTTAAAATCCGTATGTAGGTGAAAGAATATTTGTTTGGGTATTAGTGTGTGTCATTGCTCTATAATATTCATTAACCCACAACTAATAAATTTTATATGAATTGTGTAGTCCATCCATTTTGATCCAAATAATTTTTTAGATGGTGAATCTTGATTTTTTTAAATACTGGATGTTTTAGTAATATTATTTCATTTTCCATTCTATTGGACTATTTCTATGAATTAATTCATAATGTTATATTTTTTCATTTTCTTGATGTTTATTTTCCAAGATATGAATTTCAACATACTTTCGCAACAATACTTGACTCTACACCTTTTATTTTTCAGCTTCATATGTCTAATTAATTTAATACACATTTTTTTATTTTTAATCATTATCTAAAAAATGAACTAGATAAATATAAAAACCATTCTTCAGGTCCAAAAATATTTATATTATCCTCTCTCTACTAACCATGGGATAAGATGTCTTTTGTGCTGGAGAAGATGGCGATTCTTTAATTCTGCTAGGGTGTTATTAAAATTATTTTTAGATTTCAATTATTACTAAATTCTATAAGGGATCATTTTATTTATATGATTTATTTATTATTTTTATCTAAATTATATTATGAAAATATGATATAACAAAGAATATAAATTTTAGTTTCATTTTTTGTTAGTAAGGAATTATATTTATTTTATAAAAAGTGTATTTAGTTTTGAATTGATCTATTGAAAGTAACATATATATATATACCAAAAAATGTATTATTCATGATTTTTCTATTAATGATCATTTTATCTACTTATATATATAATTTATATATTATTGAAAGGCTTTTAATTATATAATTACATTTGATTTTTTGTATAACTTAATTTTTGTAATAGATTAAATACATGTGTATTTTGAAAATTTGTTAAAAATGAATTTTTTCTTGTATATGAGTTTTTTTATAAAATTAATGTTTTTCAAAATTAATATTTATATTTAAATGATGTTTTATTTTCAAATATTTTTCTTTCTTTAAAACTTAACTTCTAGGGTTGATTGTATTTATCATTGTTTTATGTAAACAAAAATCTATTCCAGGATTATGAGAATAATAACTCCATGTAAAATAGGTATATATATATATATATATATTAATATTTATATATATATATATATACGTTTTTTTGATTGCTATGGGAATAATAATGTTATATTATTTAAAATTTATATTCATTTTTATACATTTATATGAGGATGAAATGTCTATTGTCATGTTTCTAAAATAATGTGCATTGAAATTTGAGCATGTAATTATGTTATTTAAAAATTATGGATGCCGTGTTTTCTCATATTAGTGGAAAAGTGTTATGAAAAACATTGGAATTATTTTAATTCATAATAAAATCATGTTTTCTATTTGAATTTTATGGTTTACTTTGTAAAATTATTATATAAATGGATTTCTCAAAGATTTGAAATGTTTTTATTAAAATATATCTTCTATAATTTTAATGCCTGAAACATAATTATTTATTATGATTATTTTATAATGCTCAATTAATTATATGTAGTGAAAATTTATTTCATTGACTAATGTTTGAACACATAGAAAAATCATGAAACTGATTATGTCATAAGTTTTGGTTGTAATAAAACTCACATGTTTTATGTAATTTAATTTAATTTACACATTTAAATAAATATAAGTGTAAATTTATATTTAATTCATTCACAAGTTTTCAAAATAAAAAACTATTATTAATGTATATATAAGTAAGGAAATATTGAACTATTTTTATAAAATATGATACTTGAAAATAGTAAATGGTGTTGGGAATTAGGTAGTGAACTCATCTCACATCAAGTGGGTTTTTTCCCATGACAACATTCAATGTTTCATGTAGCCTCATATCAGTGTTTTGTTTTCTGAAACTACCATATTTTTTTAGAATATTATTGGAATATTTTTAAAATAGTTATAGAATGTAATTATTTTTTATGTGATATTTTATTTTTATTCCATATTTGTTTTCAATTAAAGATTTCAATATGTATTTATAAATGTATATTTATAAAATATTATTAAAAGAATATTTTAAAAGGATTTATAAATGATTTTAAAACCCCTTCCTATGAAATTTAATTCTCATACAATATTTGGAATTTATTTTATACAGGTTTTTTAGAGTCTCTGGAAGAGCGGGCTCTGTTCATTATAGTTGGTATTAGATCAAATGTCATGAAATTTTTGGAGATTAGATGTTGTGATAGAGTCTTGAAGTTTAGCAATCTTATATTTTTTAATTCTATAGCTGGGTTTTCAGATTTTTCTAGAGTCCAATGAATGAATTATGGGGAAGCAGTTCTTTGGAGGGGGAAAATGTAACATCCCAGAAATTCCAAACATTATTTCATTATACAAATATTTTATTAAAAGGATGTTTATATAATTAAAACTAACTAATAATATTTTCTTGATTATTTTCATTGAAAAGAATATTTGAAACTAATGGATTTATTTAATTTACCTATAATACTTATAATTAATTACACATATTATTAATTTTTTTGAAATTAATTATCTAGAAAAATATTTTTAAACATTATATGAATAGTGAATTATTAATATATGAATATATCTAAATTTTTAATATAATATTATCTGCAAAGTCTTGATATATATATATATATAATTATATTTACTTTTTAATTATAAACTATTATAAAATTATTTTTATAAAAATATTACTTTATAAATTTGTGTTTTATAAATAAAATCTCATTAAATTTCTAAAATTAATAATAATAATATTAGAATTTAGTTGGAAAAAATATAATAAAAAAATGGATGAATCATGAGTTAATAGGTTAAGAGGTGTGTTGGTCCTATTTAGGGTAAGGGGTACAGGAAAGGGGTGTATCTGATGTCACATTGGGCCACACCACCAGGAGGAGCCAAGGTTGGGCCACCATAGAGGTTTTGACATATGTGACCGAGTCATCAGTGTCTGATCATGTCTAGTAGTAGGATGGTGTGAGGCCTCAATAAAAGTTAAGGAACTGTACTGAGTGTCATTAAATATCTGAATGATGTCGATTGTTCTGAGTGAGTTAGGGGTTCTAAAATCATATAGATCCATATCACATTGTTTTGATCTTCTTCAACCTAGAAAAATTGTATATATTCCAAATATCCTGAAGATTTATATTCTCATAATTTTCCTCCTCTTTTTCTAGGAATTTAATATCCCTTTTTATTAGAACAATTAAATTTTTGGTAATATTCTTATATTCTTTATTAATCCCATATTAATCAGCTTATATGTATTTTTTGGTCCATCAAATTTGATTCGAATGATTTTCATGATGTTGACTCTTGGATTTTTTTTGATATTCAATTAGATTTACTTTATATATATTTTTATTGAACTATTTCTTTCATATAATATATATATATATATATATTTCAAGTTTTCATGATGTTGATTTTTCATGCTACAAATTCCAACAATCTTTCTCGAGAATCTTTTAGTATGCACCATTACTTATTTTTCTATGCTTGTCCAATTAATATAATACATATTTATATATTTCTAATCAATGTATGAAAACAATGTAAATGACTATAAAATCATTCTTCATCCCTTAAAATAAAATGTTTAATCTTGTGCGACAATGAATGTGAGAAGGTATCATCTATTTTGGAGAATTGGGTGATTCTGTAATTCTGTAAGGGTGTTATTACACATTTTTCTAAAATTTGATTCTTACTAAATTATATAAGGGATCCTTTTTTTAAATGATTTTTTTAGTTTTTTCAAATTCTATTTTGAAATAATATGTATGGGAGATTATTAAATTTATTTTATTCTAGTATTATTAATGAATTATATTTGTTTTATCAAAAGTGAATTTAGTTATGAATATTATGTTTAGTGGAATATATATATAAATTCTCAAATTGTGTTCTAATTCATGAATTTTCTATCAAAGATTAATTTATTTATTTATTTATGTAATATATATATGTGTGTGTGTGTGTTCAGGGGTTTATTATTTATTTAATTATATTTTATTCTATGTAAATATTATTTTTCTAAAGGATTAATTATTTGTGTCTATCGAAAGTTGGTTAAATATTAAATTTTTATTGTATAAAGAAAACTTATCATTTTTATAAAAGTATTTAAAAATTACTATTTTTATTTAAAATGTTTTCTATTTTCAAATATTTCTTTTTTCATTAAAATTTTAATTTTAGGGTATATTATTATTTATCGATTTTTTGGTTAGACATAAATTTATTATGCATTTTTGAGTATTATAAGTCCATGTAAAACAATCACACACACACACACACACATATATATATATATATGTGTGTGTTAGTTTGATTATTATGAAAAAACTCAATTGCTCTTATTTAGAATTTAAATTCATATTCATACATTAATATAACTATGAAATGATTATGGAAATGTTTTTAATAGAATATGTATAGAAAAATGAGCATGTAATCATGTTATATTTAAATTATTGATGTAGCTTTTTCATATAGCCATGGAAATACATTATGCATAACATCGACATTCCGTGCATTCAAAATAAATTCATGTTTTCCATTTGAATTTTAAGGTTGACTTAAAAAATTATTACTTACTTGGATTTGTCAATGATTTAAAATTTTTTCATTAAAAAAAGTTTGTTATTTTTTTTATGTGTGAAAAAATATTATTTATTATGACTATTTTAAGAAGATAAACTATTTATATAAAAAGAAAATATATTTCTAGAAATGAACTTTAATAAATGATTATTTCATGTAAAGTATTATGGAATGATTTTTGGCTGTAAAAATTCTCATATATGTTATTCAATAAATGTTAGTTTATACTTATATATAAATATAAGTGTGAATTTGTATTTTAATAAATTGACAAGTTATCCAAATAAAATACTCCATTGAAAGTATGTATATGTAAAGCTATATTGAACTATTTTTTATATAATCTGGAGTTTGAACATTGTAAATATGATCGAGAATTAGGGTGTGACCTTCCCCTATTGAATGGGTAGGCCAAAGATTGCATTAAAATTTTTAATTGGCATAAACTATGTGTTTTTTCATAATTATTCAATTTTTTTTTCAGAATATCATCATAATAGGATTAAAAGAATTTCTAGATGAATGTACATTCTAATGTAGTGTATTATATGTATTTTTCATGTTTTTTCAAATAATGTTTTCAATATGTGTTTAAAAATGATTTATTGGAAAACATCAAAAGAATATTTTTAAAGGATTTATAAATGATTTAAAATCCTCTTAATGGAAAATTTAATACTTTTCCTCAATTTAAAATTTATTTTCAAGAGGTTTAGTAGAGTCTTTGATGGTGTTCTATTTTATTGAGTAATTTGTTCATGTTGACTCATTTTTTTAACTCAGTTTACATTTTACATTTTTTTATAGTTGTAAGGTTTTATCTAACTATTCAGATCCTATATCGAAAAAGTTCAAGGTTTTTAAAATATTTTGGGTATATGTTTATTTTTTTAATAAAACAATATATACATCATTTTGAGCACTAATTCAATAAGCATGGACTAGGGTCAATATATATAGAAACTCTTAGACTACTTGTTTTAAATTAGATTCATATTTTTTCTAGAAAATTAGTTTATGTCAAATTTTTTTGCGAAATGATATATAATATATTTTATTTATTATTATTTTGATCATTATATTGTACTTCGTGTACAAATATTAGCTAAATTTTGGAATTCTAAGAGTGAATATCAATTTATCTCTACTAAAACAATCATTAGATATATTAATAGAACTATAATTTCTTGATACTTTTATTCTAGATAAAATTGATTTAATTTTTCCCTATTATTATTATAAAATTTTAAGATAAAATATTTATTGAAAATTACATCTATAATATATATGAATATAGGATAAATTTTATATCACATAGTAAATATAAATATTTACCTATATAATTTACTGAAACTACTGTGGAATATATATTTTTTACTCACTAATATACGTAATATTTGTAAATTAAGTATTCTTGGCAGAATTTTAATATTTATTATAATAATATTCCAATGTACTAGGAAACCTAAAATATTATTTTAATTTCTATGAATTAAATTTTGTATCCATAAAAAATAATATATATGTTACTCTTCATATTCTTGGATATCATTTTGATAATAGGATATAATATCAATGTTTTTTTAAATTTATAACCCTTTTGAGAAAGTGAAATCCTAGGAAAAATTGAAAATGGTATGATGGATGATTAGTTGTGTATAAAATTTTCAATAGGTTGAAATTTATTTGTACTTGAATATGTTTTGAATCAATTTTACTTATATATAAATTCCCTATCAGTAAAAATTTTAAATTCATTTCATGTTATTTTAAAATTACTAGAATATTATAGTATTTTTTCGTTATTCATTGATTATAATGAATTATATTGGAGCTGGTTTTTAACATGTTATCGATATATTATCTCAACTTTTTAGTAAAATATATTATTTTTAAAAAAATTAACATAAATGAATATAGAATGAAACATTCATTTTTCCTCTAATATTATTTTTATTAATATGAATTTTTGAATTTATATATCTTGCGTGTGCTTGAATTTTTTGATTTTATCTCCCTCTAAATTTTCAAAATTAATGACGAAATTATCTTGAATATGAATTAAAATTATATCTTACTTGATGATGTACAAGTTTTTATATGAATGATTTCATCTTTTGGAATATTATTTTTACATAAAAAACTTCTTTTCTATCAAATTCAAGAGGTAGGATCTTTTTTTGAAATTACATTTAATTTTTAATTAACAAAAATTGGGATAATATTTATTGGTTACTTCATAGAAATTAAATTTTCTTATTATGTTTTCATAATTACAATTTATATATTACAATCTATTTTGTAAAAAGTAATAAATGAAAATATATTACAAAATATAACATTAAATGACATCAATTTAAAAAAAATTATAAATTTTGACAACATTATTTAATAATTATTTAATAATCATAGTTGTGGTTAAATTATTATTTTTTAAATTAATTCAGTATTCAATGTTTATTCTATATTACATATTTTAATAATTTAATAATGTTCACTGTATAACTTATGGACTGATATTGAAATAAAATCCAAATGTATATCGGTTTATTTATGCCTCTGTAGATTTCGAAGAAGTCCGTAACTCCTAAAGGAAGTTACGAAATGATGAAGCGAATACATATTTGGATTTAGAGGCTTGGTCCAGATGGCTTGGAAGGGGTGCACAAAATTATGAAGGAATTGTACGAAAAATGGTTTCCCGCGCAAAGGATGTCTGGGATTCGCAGAAAGGGGTCGGTGTGGCGCACAATTTTGCACGCCCAGTTCCGCGTGGTGAAGCCTTTCGCACCGACAGGTCCTGGCGCAGACCATTTCGTCCACCGCCCAGATTCCGTGACTCTGGCGGCCTATAAATAGTAGGGGACCCCTTCCATTTCGGGGTTGCGGAAGTTGAACCGACTCTCGTGCGTGGAATCAGCATTCTGCACGCGCAGTATGGCCTCCGGGCCTGGTTCTTTTCGCACCCAGTTGCCCTAGGGTCCACCTTCGCATGAGATCCCCTTTGGCATAGAGTGAACTCCAATCCCTTTGGGGTCCGCCCCTTGTGCGCAATTCCTTATTATGCACGGAGGCCGGCCATGTTGCGCGCACTCCTTCCTTTGCGCGCACACCCCTTTCGTTGCGCACAATTTCTTCTTTGACGCACGATCCATTCCTTTGCGTGCAGTCCCTTTGAGTGGCGCGTAAAACCTCAGACCCCCTATTCCACGCCAAATCTCCCCAATTTCGTGCCAACCTGGTGTTTTCCGCACAACAGACTCAATTGCACGCACACCTTCTCTATTGTGTGCATGCCTCCCATATTGCTCCCAACATATCCTGCATGTCGCTCCTTTTACACGCAACAGTATATAGGCATGCACCCACTGGTCCATACCGTAGGGGCTATGCCCCCGCTCCCCCACTCGGGGTCAATGTCGGGTTGCGGTCTCGGACCTCCAGACCAGATGCTTCGCTACCGTCACAGACCTCCATGAAAAATGGAGAGTCGCACCATGAATTCTAGGGCCAGGATATCGGGGTTTTCCATTGCGCCCTTATGCACACCCACCGTCAACCTAGGGGATACCATGACATAAGATACTACTCCATACACAGGGAAACACCTTGAGTAGACATATTCCTCTCTGTTAGTTTCCTATGTCGTGAGTTGATATTCTCATCATCAATTCCCCTGAGTAGAATGCCCTATCAATCAATAATAGGATGCCTTTTGTTCCCAACAAAAGATGCCTTATGTGACAAGCATAAAATTCCTAATGCCAGGATTACAGTGGCATAGTTTCAAGAGCATTGGAATCTGTTCAAACATTCCATCACTCTACCTCACGCTTTTCGTGTCCTTCATTTGTATCTGCATCCACTTCCAAGTCTGGAGGGACCCCCTAACGGCCTGGTCACATGCCGCATCAGCTCATCTACTGTCATGGACCAATGCCCCGGAAGACATTGGGTGACACTATGAGTCAGGTCCTATGTTTCGAACACGATCAGCAGTCAACCCTCCTTTTTTGTCCCCATTTTAGGCTAACACAACACGATGCATTGTTGAAAACATGGTCAGCAGTTATCCCCTATCGCCATGCCACACTCATTAAATTTTGAATGTCGGGCATGTGATTCACACTTTTCATATCCCTTTGTTTGGGCCGATTCCAACGCCCTTAGCATTATCCCGCTTGGGCACTAGCTCATAGGTGTATAACTCAACCCATTAGTGATATGGGATGCCCTCATGGCCAGACAAGATGAAGACATTACAAGATGCTTCCACGCGTAAGCTCTGTCCATCGTTTCTCCTCCTTAGTGAAACATGGGAATCTTCCATGCATAAGCACCATTCACCATAGCCACGCTAACGTGGACCCCTAGATGGTTCACCATGCGGCCCCCCTTTACTACAACCTTGTTGATGCCTTCCCTCCCACAAGGGGTAGATGGTGTCGGGAATGTAAGCCTGAGGGGGTTGGAGTGAACCCACCATGTACGAGCTGTAGGACGTTAAACTTCCAAGAACCTTGCCCTCAGTACATGATGTTATACTGTGATCTGACCTCGTGCTTCACATGCAGGGTCCCCCCAGATCAGACATTCGTTACACCTCTTGTCTCCATGGGAATGGAATATTCCTCATTTGGAATGAGACCCCCCTCTCGAAGTGGCATTTGTCCACGTGGAAAAGGCTGCCTTAGAGCATAATCCCCTAGCCTCTCTTGCAGAAGGTAGAACCCATGCACCTCCGTACTTCCCCACCACCAAGGCCAGGTGAGGGTGTGATGGGGAATGAGGCATCTGTTTTGTTCGGTCCCAAATCCCTCTCCCTCTTTGATTTGTCGCACCACCGGCCACCATCCTAGATTAAGACCCAACACTAAGGGCCACAAAACATGTAAGCCCCTCTCCGCTTCTCACAGACGCACCCTTTGGGGTGTGATCATCTGGTCCCTACTGCCTCTTGTTTCTCACACCGAGAATGACTCACATTGCCTTACAGTGAGCATCGACCATGAAATCCTCTTATGGGACACCTCAGAGCATAAGCCCCATCTCGGTGAACTACGAGGACTTTGATACGTGCTAAAGCATGGTACGTAGGAAGCCTCCACGAGGTTCAATCCCACCACTTGGTTATTCCGACTTCTTCTCATCATTTTGCCAACACTTGGGGCCATTTCATAGAGTAAGCCCCAAATTTCCCGTCCAGCATGATGTTAAACTATATACCATCCAGCACGATGTTAAACTGTATGCCTTCGTCCTGCATGACGTTAAACGGTATGCCATCCAGCACGACGTTAAACTATCTACCTCGTCCCGCATTACGATAAACCGCACCACCCAAACTACGTGGACTTTTATCTGTGCTAAAGCATGGTATGTAGGAAGCCTCCATGAGGTTCAATCCCACCACCTTGTCATTCGCACTTCTTCCCGTCGGTTCGCCAACACATTGGGCCGCCTCAGAGCGTATGCCCCAAATTTCCCATCCAGCATGACGTTAAACTGTATACCGTCCAACATGACGTTAAACTGTATACCCTCGTCCCACATGACATTCAACTGTATGTCATCCAGCATGATGTTAGACTGTCTGCCTCGTCCCGCATGACATTAAAATACACCACCCGAACTACGTGGACTTTGATCCATTTTAAAACATGGTTCGTAGGTAGCCTCTATGAGGTTCAAGCCCATCACTCGATTGTTCTGACCCCTTTGCATTGGTTCTCTATATTTGTGGGATGCCTCAGAGAATAAGCCTCACATCCACCATTGTGGGCTGCCTCATAGCGTAAACCCTATATCCATCCATTCTGGGCCACCTGAGATCGTATTCCCCAAATTCCCTCATCCCGCATGACGTTAAACTGTACCTCCCGAACTACGTGGACTTTGATCTGTGCTAAAGCATGGTACGTAGGAAGCCTCCACGAGGTTCAAGCTACCTTCACTACATCACCACTCTTGATTCTTACCCAGGCCGCCACATCTCGGTGGGATCATGCCACCTCATTTCACTCCACAGTATCCGGGAATCCACCCACGTGCTGCCCCGACATCGGTGTTCCCCCAAGTGGGTTCTTCAATCTGATCCACTCTCAGTGTTTTGATCAGTCCGATTCATCTCCACAATACGTTAAACTCGCGACATACCTCGTGTTAAACATGGGAAGCTGAGGAAAACCTCAGATACATGCCTATGACATGCATGTTTCCCATGTTTGATGTGGGATGCCTCAGGATTTTGTGCCCTCGAGAGGCCCTATAAGAAGTGAAAGAGGACAGACATGCCAATCCCCCAGCCTCAAGACATGCCAACGACACTCCAGTGTGACCATTCTCCTCACCGAAGGTTGCTGCCCCAACCGGACCGCTTGGAGCATCTCGACAAAAGCAGCGTAATTAACTGGCGTCCATGAAGATATGGCACCGGGAACGAGATTCACGATCCCGTATTAAATCTATAAGGGAGACTCGGACTAGGTGACGAGCTCTGAGGAGGAATCCACGGAAGGAAGAACCAACATCCCATCATCCCGGTTTCGATCAAGTAGCAAACATCCCTGAGCAAGGAACGGTTCTCCTGCCTTTGTAAAGATGGAATGCGGGGGCAGCAAGTCATGCATCCTCCCCTGCATGACGGATGCGCGCGCACTCCCTGGTGGAAAGCGTCGGAAAAAACCTCACAATCTAAATTTTTTCCTATAATTTTTATTAGTTTCACATTAATTGTAATCACAAACACTCACACAATAACTCATAAACTAGTTGGATTCACAAATATGTATAATTATATGAATTGTTTTATAATTATCGTAAATAAATAATTTAATGTACAATATTTTTATTATTTCAAAATTTTCAAAAAATAAAACATTATAGAAAATTTGTTTTCAAAATTATAAATGTTTTATAAATGTATTATCCCCTTTATGGATGTAATATTATTTATTATAAATACATACATAAAGTTATTCATTCAATTTATAGAGAATGAAATGATTCAAAACATTTATTTAATTTTGTAACATCCCTAAATTTTTTGGAGTTATAATGGGTATAAATTTATGTAATTATTGTTTTTTCATAAGAACATTTACTTGGAGTTATGCCTTGGGTGATTTTGGGTGAAGAATAAGAAAATGTTGGAGATAAAAGGTCGTGCATGGTTGGCACATGGTTTGTTCAAATCATGTGGCTGCCTAGGAGAATCCATCTGCTCCTTTTTCATTCAAGGAAGTGGCTTCAACATAGTTAAATAATAGATTAAGAGGCTACATGAGTTATCTGTGCAATTTTCCCCCTCTAAGTAGCGGCTATTGCACCATTATTGAATGATTTGTCTAACCGTGCATAGGTCAACAATGAGATCCTAAAATTCTGGATCTCACTTTTTTTCATCTATAATGATATATTTCACCTCTTATATGGATATAAGGTGGGATTTTACATTCTTAAGGGAAAATCAAGGTTTTACCATCGACCCTGAGGGATTCCAAGTCCATACGAACATTGTTCTTTGAGATCCAAAGACCGAATTGAAGATCTTCTCTTTTCTAGTTAAGTGGATTGTATCCCTATGTTTCTCCCATTTTTTCTACTATATTTCATTGATATTTTCATGGAATATGTCATTTTTTTCTATGGATGTAATCCTATGTGGTGAGGTATAGTTATAGGAATGTGGATCAAGATTTATATTCTGGAGATCTTTATGTCTTCGGTAATGAATCTTTTTATGGATTTGGGTCCAAAACATTTATCAGCATCATTTTACTACTTTGATTTTGCAAATTTCCATCAAGAAAACACCCATCAAAAAATGATTTAGGTGGAATAAATATATTTTCCATAGTCCTGGATTTGATATGATTGTGAATTTTTTTGAATTAATAGTATTCTTTATCAATTTATTTTTTGAATTGGGATTGTTATAGTGACCAAATTATTTATCCAAGATTGGATGAAATATGTGATAAATTAGGAAATTAACTATAATTCTAACGGGATAAATTATTATAAAATTAATTTGGGGAATTTATTATAAGAGTTATGGGTTTTAATATATATAATTTTTTTGGGGATCAATTATGAGGTTCTCAAATGGCTATGTTGAGATAATTAATTATGGATTAATTATGTTCCTTTGACAATATGATATATATAATGAACTGTTAAGTTAACTAATGGAATGTTTGTGTTTAAATAATTTTTGATTTATTAAAGTAATTATGGTCGATACTCAATTGGTAAATTAATTATCTGATAATAAATGGTAACATGTTAATTCAATATTGAGAATTAAAAACGGTAACAAGTTAATGGTACTTCTGAGTAATGAGAATGGGAACATGGTAATTCAAAATTGAAAATATTACATGGGAACATGTTCATTATACTTATGAGTATTTTTAATGGGAACATATTATTTATATTGAGGTGTAAGAGTGGAAATAAGTTCCTATTACTTGTATTTGTTATATTGATAACATTTGAGATATGGATTATCAATGTGAAGTTAAATAATGAAATAATGACACTCTAAGTTATTCCCTCACATGAGAATATTAAAACTCTAGCATGAGTCGAACATGGTACTGTGAAATCATAGTACACTAAATAATTTGAGATTCGGTAAGACGTATGTATTAAGATATGATATTACCTCAGGAACACTTTGGGTTCTTCTACGAGATGATGTTAGTATTGAGGTACGAGTATCCATGGGTACCCTGTAGTTTATGTAGTTAGAAAAGAATACATGAAAATGTGACAAAATATTTATTATTTAGTTTTAAATATTTCTTTATAGAACATCATGCACTATATTATGAATGTACTTGTTTTAAAAACCATTCTTAGGGGCATACTATGCTATAGTCACACCCTATTTAGGCTGCATGATCAAAACATAAATATATTATATTGTTATAGGATTTGATAAGGTAAATGTCTCTAGGATAGATGGATAATTTCATATAAAGCATGGATTAGGGGACCATATGTGTTTTGGACCCTACTTTAGGAGTTGTAGTGTCTTTATATTCAGTTTCATTATAAATACTTGACAATTATATTGGCATATAATGTTTCGATTTTTTATTTTATAATTTTATTTCTTTTTTGCATATTCTGTGACATGATTATTGTTTTGGTTATATATATTCTTCCACTATTTCTTTTTATCTTATTCTAATGTTTTAATCTGATAAATAAGGTCATATTATCCCCCTGACTGAATTTTGAGACCCACACTATTTAGTCGGAATCCTCTTGTATATGATGAGGTGTTTTTGTGGTCATGTGGGGAACCAGATTAGGGGGCCATTGTGTGGAAACCAGGGAAGGTTGTTAAAAAGTGGTATCACATGTCTTATTTTCTTCCTTCTTATTTTGCCTCACTTTTATGGGAATAATAGATATGAGACTTGGATGATTTGGGGCATGGTAATGAGATCATTTAAGGGAGTTGCAAACCCTTGTACTGTGGAAAACCTGAGTACTCATGGTGGGAGTTTTATTACTATTGAATATTAGTTCACCTTTGGTGATGAACTTGTTGTGTGATGTGATTTTTGTTTGTTAATTTATGAGTATTGATTCATGGACCATAAAGGAATGAGAGTTGAGTGTGCAAGTATCATTATAGGAACTCGTGGTTATCATGACATACATAATTTTACTCACACATGGTGAAATGGGTTATGGGTAAGTTGTTGAACTTGAACTATTTTCCTTGTTGAGAGATTGAAATGAAAAATGGTCCTAACGATAATTGAGTAGGATTTTATGATGATATGAAATGTGAATAATTGTGTGTCTAAATTAGAAGCTTTTTTATGATATCATGTTTACCCTTGTTAACCAAAACCTAGGTGTGTGATTTCTAAGGGTAGTGATAACACCATGGTTTTGATAGTGTGGTGAGGTCAGTGTAAATTTCTTATTGTGATTATTTCCTCTAATGTAAATGTTATAAGATTGTGATACGAGACCTAAGATGTGTGTTTGGAATTGTAGAGAGTATTACCCCATGATAATTTTTGAGGGTATCACTGGGGGTAGTTCCTAGGAATGACTATCCAGTTAGGGAACTTGAGGAACCGATCATTCTAGCACAATATGCAGTGGATAAATTTCAAGAGAACATTCCTCACTTCATATAATTCAGGTAAATAGTCCTAGGGAGGGTGTTGAAAAGTATGTCTGAGTTGAAAAGGGAGTTTCAGTTGCAGTGCCCTCAATCTTTTAATAGATAAGGGGGATCTTAGGAAGATGAATTATGGGTTGATTCCATAGAGATAATACATGAAAATTTAGAGACATTTGGGGAGAGGAGGGTCACGTTGGTTGCTTATATACTATGGGAATTTCTTGAGCACAGGGGGTATATTCATGCATCAACAGAAAGAACTGGCTGTATATTATAGTAAATCTTATAGAGGCTCTTGGAACACTTTTATCCAGTTATGATGAGTCAAGAGAAAGCTTGCTGTGTTCATTCATGTGACACAATGATCATGTCAGTGATTGACTATGTGGGATGTTACATAGATTTTCATTGATTTTCTAAAACATTATCTAGGGATGAGGCAATTATGGTCAATGGTTTCTTTGATGGGCATAGGTGAGAGATTACATATCAAGCGAACATATTTAGGTCTAAGATGTTTAATGGAGTTACATATTGCAAAATAATAGTTCAAGGGAACTAGAGGGAGGCATATATTAATCGATATGAAGTTGTTATTGGATGATTAGGAGGTGTGAATTCATATAGCAGGAATCATTGTTATCAGAACATTATCCAAGGAAGTAGAAAGAAGAGTACGCATACAGAGGGTACATTTGGACAAGAACGTATATTGGTGATCTCTCATCATTTTTCTCTGGTCGGTAAACTATCAACGACGTACTTCCTAAAGAATAGTAGAATTTAAATATTGTGGTATGATGGGGGTATTTATAGAAGTTATACTGGGAGCATCAATAGGTAGGTACTAAAGGAGCATCTGGTTGAAAGTAGAGTCTAGGAAGAGGAACTTCTATAGTATATCAAGATGGCTATTGGAGTTCTACTAGCCAAGGTTGTATATGTAGAGGATGTAGTGCCTCTAGGTAAGAGTTCTCTAATATGTAGAGTGTTGATACTGTGGACAGTCATAATGCACAACATGAAATAGGGGGAATACTATTACATGTGGTACATCCTCCGCTTTTGGATACGGTGGTTGGACCATCAATAGATAGAAGAACTATTATAGTAGCCTCTACATTAGATACTTCCTTTTTTTATACTTTTTCCTCTCATTCCTTTATAGTTTTATAACTTATTAATGGTTTGAACGTACCATTGGAGTTTTTGAGTAGGGTTATTAATATAGATACAATCTTGGTTATACAGTCTATTGATACCTATCATTACAATGTATTTTTTTCTATGATCGTGGAGATCAATTTTTTTGGTAACTTTATATCCATGATTTAAAATTCTTAGACGTAATTCTATGTATGTACTTTCTAGTCACATAATGAGCCAACATTCATTGTTACCATAAGAGGGTTAAATTTTTTCATCTTGTGGGTGACCATTACATTCACTATGGAGAGTGGGATATATAGTAATGATGATAAGGTATAATTACATAGAATCTGGGAGATCTCATAGCCCATGTTTGTTATTTTTTACTGGATGATTAATGTATAATGAATTATGTCCTTCCACTAGTGGTGAAACTATTTCAATTTGTCCTTTAGTAGTACTTTTTTGAGATTCCACCTAAGAGTAATGTGGAATTTACTATTGAGGTTTTTTCTAAGGTTGTTCCATTATATGTTCTTCCGTACATTATTTCCTTGATGGAGCTTCATGAACTCAAAGCTGAGATAGAATACTTGAAGGATAAAGGATCCATTCATCCAAGTACATCACCTTGGGGGCTCACCTGTTTTGTTTCCAAATAAGTATAGTGGAAGTTAACATTTGTGGGTCGATTTTCAGAGGTTGGATAAGATGAAATTGTATAAACAATATCCTCTTCTACATATTGAAGATATGTTTAACCAATATAAGGGAGATTGTGTGTTCTCAAATATCAATTTGAGATCATGGTGTCATTAGTTGAGATTACCGACTTTTGATATATCAAGGACTACTTCCAGAATCTAGTATAGCCTTTATGATATTGTCATAATGACATTTAAGTTGAAAAATACACCAGTCATGTTTATGGATATTCTGAATAGTATATTTCATCTTAATATGGATCAGTTTAGGATGGTGTTCATGGATGTAATATTGGGGTACTCTATGACTCGTGAATATCATTACCAACATCTTGACATAGTATAAGGTACACTAAGAGAACACACGGTATATGCCATGATATCTATTTGTGGGATTTCAATTTACTAGGTCCACTTCATGGGGACTATTTTCTCTGAGGATGGTGTGTTAGTATACCTAGAGAAGGTCTAGGTAGATGTTTCATGGGTGCATCCCAATAATGTTTTTGATATTTGAAGCTTCCTTTGATTAGATGAATATTATTAGAGATTTATCCATGACTATTCCCATTTAGAAGTTCCACATTTGGGCTTGACCAAAAAGGGAGCAATGTTGGAATTTTAAGAGTCTTGAGAGATAGCTTATTCGGAGTTAGAAAAGTTCATAACATCTGCACCAATTTTGATCCTACCTAATTAAGGCGAAGAGTATATGATTTATAGGGATGATTCTAGGATATTACATTGAGATGTGATGATGCATATAGATCTAGTTGTGGTGTATGGGTCTTTGTAGTTGAGGCCTCATGAACATAATTACCCCATGAAAGACCTCATGTTCATAGTACTAGTTTATCATTTTATGTGTTGCTGCCATTATATTTCGGGAGAAAATATTACAATCTATACAGATCACAAGTTAAATAAGTTTATATTTTCACAACATTATTTGAATATTCTACAAAGTATATGGGTTGATTATATAAATTATTTCAATTTTTTGCTGCAATATACACACGGTAAGGGAAATAGTGTGGATGATGCCTTGTTCAGGAAAAATTGGACTCTGATAGTTCACGACTTGAGTGTAGAGTGGATGGTGATGACCTTACTGGTTCAAATGCATATGGTGGTTCATGAGTGTTAGTAGTAGATGGAAATGGTTTTAGTTGTAGTATAGTCTATTATTTTTAAAGGATCAGGGATAAATATTATTTAAATCCAAAGTGCTTAGCCTTGGGGGAATTCATTTAATGTGGGGAGTCATCTTCAGACAAGTTGATAGATGAGGATGAGATCATCTATGTGGAGAATCGAGTTTTTGAACCTATGTTCATGAGAGGGGAGATGAATCTATAATTTCAAGCCTTGAAATGGATGGATCATCCTACTATAACCAAAATTTACCAAAAACTATGATGATTGTTTTGGTGGAAAGGTATGAAAAATGAGATTTTATGGTTTGTAACAAGATGCTACAACTGTCAGTCGGTGATCATAGAGCATCAAAAAACTACACTACTGGAAATTTAGCTTATATCCACGGATTCAAACAGTGGATATAAGTCCCAAAACCATTGCTGGAAATGGAATGGCTATAGGGAAAGACCTATATCCACATTTTCAAATCATGGCTGAATCCCTATAGCCACGGTTTGAACCTTGGATGTAGGGGTTTTCCACAGTTTTAATCCTTGGCATAATATTAATCCACAGAAAGCCTATATCCACTATTCAGAACTATGGCAATATAGATTTATACACAGTTTAATACCGGGGCTTTAGGCCAACAGTCACAGTTTAAAATCGTGGCTTTAGGGTCTCACATTTCATTAACCCCCCTACCTTAACAGGCCCCAACACCCCTGGGTATCCCCTTTAACCCTTGCACCCCATGCCCCACTGGACATCCCTTTCACCCCATGGACAACCCTTGTACCCCCCCTGGATAGCCCCCCTGCACCCCCTTTCCCCCCTTCGACATCCCCCTTGCACCCCCACTCCCAGACATTCCCCTTGAACCCCCCTGTACATCCCCCTTTCACCCCCTGGACAGCCATTGATCCCCCTGAATAGTCCCCCCCCCCCGCACCCCATTCCCCCTTGGACAACCCCCTTGCACCCCCCCCCCCCCCGAGGATAGCCCTTGCACCGCCGTAGATAGCCCTTGCTCCCCCCTAGATAGCCCCTACACCCCCTGGATAGCCCCTGGACCCCCATGCCCCTACATATCCACCTTGCACCCCCTTGGACATCCACCTTACACCCCCACTCCTACAATATCCCACCCCCTCCATGCACCCCCACCCCCACTCCTACCACTGTGAGTTTTCGCAGATAGTGCACCTCAGTTAGAGGTATTTTATTAAAAAACCATGAATTTTTTATGAAAAAAACCAATTTTTTTACCTCATACTTGATCAAAAATTGAAATTTAATATAAAAAAGAAGAATTAAGAATGCAGTTAAATAGAGTTTAAAAAATTCTTGATTTAAATAGGCTAGGAGAGGGCTCATTGCCAGCTGTGTTGGAGGGTCCACCTCGGCTGCTTCCCTCTTCCCAAACCAGGAATAAACCATCCATGGTTCTAGAGAAGCATGTATGATATCATCATTTAAAAAAATACCACATGAGGAGGGGAGAAAGAAATCCACGCTGCCCAACGCTAGTTCAAAATCTAGAAGTGCATGCATGAAGAGTCCAACCAGCCATAGAGCTAAACTGGAATAGAAAAACTAGTTGCGAAAATTTTCTCAACACACCATCTCATATTGATGAGAAATTAAATCCACCTTAATCCCTAATTATTTATCATATTTTTGTTATTAGTGTGACATACAATGTAGAGAATTATAGGTGAAACTAGTTCTCAAGTGGAGAGAAAATGATGGGAAGTAAGCTGGAATAACTATTCCAGATCTGAAAAAGTCATCATCAAGGTTTGACTTATCAAATGATATTCCAAAGAACATTTGAAGGAAATTTTTTCCTTGATGGAGTGAAGATTGTCTATATCTTTGATGGGGAGGTGAGTGAAGAAGACCCTTGAGAATCTTCAAGACTTATTTATTCCATGAAAATTAGGCATTTCTAGAAAGTGCTTAAAAATCATTGATGATGTATGGATTTCTCTCATCCCTATTAAAGACTAAATAAATTTTGATATTAAGGAGGAAAAATTTAATTAATCAATGACAAGAATTTGACGAATTTTTTGATCTAAAGGCTGATTTTTAAAACCTTCTACACGCACTTGAATGTTTTCAACATCTGTATTAAGATGAGTGCACGATCTCAGGTTGTAATTCCAAGATGAATAAAGATATCAATTTTTCATCATTTGTTTTCAACTTGAGAACATATGAATAGCCCTTATATTATTCATGGGAATTAGAATCAGTTGGTATCATGTTTAGTTTATTAATGGGACATCTTGGTTTTCTAAATCAAACCCTCATTTTTCTACACCCAACAAGGATCACATAGACATTGAATAGAATGATTGATGGAACATTGTTTAATAATGATGTGATACCATCATCATTGATGAACAAAGTATTTATTTTAAATAATGGGAGAATATAAAATTAGAAAAGTCAAATACAAAATGGGGAGGCAATAAAATTAAATAACATATGGACATACCAATTACTAGATTGGTATTGAAAATAAACACAAAGTGAAATATTGTTTAATCCAAATTTATTTTGTGTCGTAGTTGTTCTTAATGAGGAAGAAATGTTGTTTCATTCCAATATGAAGATGATAAATGTTTTGAAAGTTAGTTGGAGTACCCAAGAATATTGATGAGATAATTTGGAGCTGGACAACATAGAAGGGAGTTGGAAGTTCCTAAGCTTGTTAAGAAGGAATATAATGTTCCCAAGAGAATGTGTTTGTATGAGAATCTCATATGAGGCTTTATGAATTATCCTAAAGCATATAATTGATGTAAACCTCCACCACTAATTATGTCACAATGAAATGAACAAAAGAAGAATGTGTTACCATTAGATTCACAGGATGGCTAATATGATTGGTTATGTGAGTTGTTATAGAAAATAATGAGGAAGTTGCTAGGAGATGATTTGCAGAATCTATTGGATCTCATTTTATGAGTTGATATAGGTGCTCACATAGCATATGTTTGAATATAAATTCACATGGATATGATGGTATGAATATGTTGTTGGTGGTGATTAATATATAGATTAAACTCAAGAAAATTTGAGAAGATCCACAAGTATTCGGCCCAACCGAATTGGGCTACACCAATCCAACAATATTTTCTGTTGCATCCCTTGATGAGAAGGAGGTTAACAGTTTCCTTTTAACTATAAATATTTAGAGTGTGGATGGTCCTGAGGGGTTCAAAAATTAATTCTTTATGTTAAACTGGGACATAGTACGTGATGATATCCTTAACACTATGAGGGAGTTCTTTTACCTTACCTCAATGCCCTACGGAATCAACTCCAATTTTATTGCCCTGATCCCAAAGAAAGAAAATTCTATTGATGTAAAGGATTTTAGACCGATTGCTATTGGGAATACCTTTCCAAAAAGTAACAGAAAAATTATTGGTATGAGGCTAGGTCCCACTGCTCATGGGTTTATCACTTCAAATCATCCCCCCAGATAGCCCTTGGACTCCCCCCATGGACAGACCCCCTAGACACCCCTCCTACACCCTGCCCCCAGCCATAAGGACCCCCAACCCCCCCCCCCCCCCACCCCCGATATCCCTTGGACACCCCCCTGAACAACCCCTCCCACACACCCACATGCTCCCTCCCCCCCATGCAGACAACCCTTGAGCACCCCACCTACACCCGGCCCTCCAGACCCCCCGGACAGCCCATAGACACCCCCTAGACAACCCAACTGCACCCTCCCCCTACCCCTTAGACCCCCTCGGCACCCCCCGGATAGCCCTTGGACATGCCACCTAGACAAACCTTTCTAGAAAATTCTATAGCCATCAGTACCTTCACTTCATTATGAAATAATGATAAAATAACAATTCCTTGAAACATTTCCAAGAATTGTCTTTGTCTATCTTAGTCTTAATAATATACTTCCACCACTTATAACGGGGACCCTCTAGTAGGATGGTTACAAAAAATAACACTAAGAGACTCATAAATCTAAATCTAGATAAAAATATTCTCTACCTTCAGAATGATAACCAATTCATCCTAATAATCTTGTTACTTATGAATTATTGTAGGAATACCACCTTGATTTTGGGGTTCCTAGTTGTTCCTTCAAGATCAATTTATTCAAGTCTTTTGATTCGGTCGGGTGGGACTTCTTATGGTATTCTTTGGAACTGGTCCGCTTTCCAGCTTGGTTCTTTTCTTACATTAAAAGATGTGTCTCTACCCCAATGTTCTCGATGACCGTTAATGGTAGTTTACATGTCTACATTTCGGGGAAAAGAGGGATCATGCAAGGGGATCCTCATTTGCCTTCCCTTTTTGTGATATTCATGGAGTTTTTCTTGCGCATCCTGGAATGCAAGGGGCCGGGGGCTGGTGCGGGCTGGAGTGGCTGGTGCGAGATGGAAGGCAGGTGGAAGGGGGATAGCAGGGGGCTGCTGCGGGCCGGAATAGGTGGAAGGGGGCTGGTGTGGGATGGATTGAAAGTGGATGGTGTCTATTGGCCATGAGGCAGTGGCGGGTGCGGCTGGGATGTAGGAGGTTGGAGGCTGGTGAGGGCTGGAACTGGTGGCTAGGGCTATTTTTTAGGTGGCATAGGGCAGGAATGAGTGTTTTACAGGAGGATGGTGGGTGGTGGCTGGTGTGGTGGCTGGTGCGGGCTGGATTGTAGGTGGTTGGGGCTGGTGCAGGCTCGAATGCATGTGAAAGGGTGATGGAATTCTGGTGGAAGGGGGCTGGTTGCAGGTGATTGGGGGATGGTGTGCGCTGATTCGAAGGTGGAAGGGGGGATATTGCAGGATGGAATGCTAGTTGCAGTGGGCTGAAATGTAGGTAAAAGGGTGATGGTGCGGTCTGGATGTGGCTAGACCAAGACCAAATCACGACATTACAGCGGCGTGGCTACGACGTGACCGCGGTGAGGCCCCGACGTAAATGTGGTGTGGCTGTGGCGTGGCCACGACGTGACAGAGGCATGTATGCCCGGTCCAGTGACATATGAAAGGTAGAATCTTCCGGCCAGGAGCGACGAGAGTGGGATGAGGCGTGGAAATATTCTGGTCATCACCCCACCGGTAGAAATTGCGATTAGTCAGTGTCAACATTGATCACAAGACTCGTGGAAAACTATCACTACAAACCTCCGCGAGGTGTCATCCTAGATTTGGGACAAATTACGGCATTACCGGGGCATGACCATGGCATGAACATGGCATGTTGGCCCAATCCAGCGACATCCATGGGGCATCATCTTCTAGCAGGGAGAGATGGGAGAGGGAGGAGGCAGGGAAACATTTCGGTCATCACCCCGCTGGAAGAAATTTTGATTAGTCAGTCTCAACATTGATCACACGACTCATGGAATAATATCACTGTGAACTATCGTGGGGTCTCGTCATAGAGTAGGGCTAAATCATGGCGTGACTGTGGCATGACCACGACATAATGACATCATGACCATGGCATGGCCATGGCGTGTTGGCTCAGTCCAGCGACATCTATGGGGCTATAGCTTCCAGCCAGAAGCGAAGGGAGCAGGAGGAGGCGTGACAACATTCCGGTCATCACCCTGCTGGCAGAAATTGTGATCAGACGGTCTCAACATTGATCACAAGACTCATGGAAAATAATCACTATGAACCATCATGGGGTGTCATCTTAGAGCAGGGCCAAATCACAACGTGACCGCGGCATGATTGTGGCATGACTGCGATATTTTGGCCTGGTCCAGCAACATCCATGGGGCAGCATCTTCCAGCCAGGAGCGAAGAGAGAGGGAGGAGACGGGGCACCATTCTAGTTATCGCCCCGCTAGTAGAAATTGTGATTAGTCAGCCTCAACATTGATCACAAGGCTCATGGAATACTATCATCTTGAACTACTATGGGGTGTTGTCCTAGAGCAGGGAAAAATCATAGCATGACCGTGGTCTGACCACGGGGTGACTGTAGTGTGACCGCTACGTGACCGCGGTGTGACCGCAGCATGACCACAGCATGACCGCACCGTGACTGTGGTGTGACCGCGACATGATAGCCCTGTCTAACGACATCCATGGGGTAGCATCATTCGGCTAGGAGCAAATGGAGTAGGATGAGGCAGGAAGACATTCTGACCATCACCCCATCGAAAGATGACAGAACAGATCAACTATTTAATATGCTACAATATGGGATCTCCATATAAGTTTGTAACAAGAGGAACAATGATGCAATATCTAAAGGGAAACAAAACGATGAAAATTAATCATACACCCTACAAAAACCATTTACAAATTCATTCACTTTGCCTAAACATAGAAATTTTATTTATAATATTCAAAGCGTGAAAAAAAATGTGTCATGGTCAAGGAATAATCTTACTCAGGAAATGTAATTTGAGTTAAATGGGTATGAAAAGCCAATTTATATTATTCAAATAAAGAAAACTAACTAGACACAAAACAGAAACCTACAAGAGGCATATGAAAAACACAAACCAAATCTAAACATGATACAAATAACTATCACTACTCTTTTTTTTAGAAGACAATGCACCTATTTTGGAGGGTTATTTTATAAAATCATGGAATAGCTTTTTCACACAATTCATTTAATTATATTTATCAATTATTCTAAAACTCATTTAGCACAAATCAAAGGCAATAATTTAAGAAAATAGATGAACTTAACTGTCACAGTGAGTTTTCGCAGATAGCACACCTCCGTTGGAGGGGTTTTATTATAAAAACATGACTTTATTTATCAAATGAATCAATTATATTAAAGAAACCTATTCAAGATATGAAATTCAATATAATTAAGCAGAATTAAGAAAGAAACGAAATTTAATTTAATGAATTTTTTAATTAAATAGGATTGAAGAGAGATCCTAAATAAAGGTGGAACCAAATCGTCCACTTTGGTTCATGGGGATTTCTAACTAGAATTTTCTTCTCCCCACTGGGTATATGCACCTTCACATACATGAATGGAAACCTAGCCCTTATTCACAAACCCACATGGCCATGATCATGTGCAAGGGGATCCTTGCACATATGATTATATGAATATACCAGTCTCCACTCACCTGCGTATGTATTTATATATATATATATACACATGGGCACCCATAGACCCATACATGCATAATCACTTTCATGGTTGAATATTCACGTAATGTGGGAACCCATATACATATACTTTCTTACCTATGCACATGCAGGCGAGTCACCCTTAACTTGGATACTCAAAAACAATGAGAAGTGATCAACACAATAAAAAATGGAAATCATGAACATTAAAACACATAAAGGATGCTACATAACTAGTGAGAAACCAACAAACGACATTAAATCCTTACCTTGATTGGGAGAATGAAATACACCCTAAAAACATGAAATGATCCAACACCCTTCTGAAAACATAATATGGTTTCAAAACACTGAAATCCCTAAATACATGAGGTGCGAGATAAGTAGTAACAATACAATCTTACCTCAGATCGAAGCTGGAAGACTGAATCAATCTGGACCCCATTTTCCCCCCTTCACAGAATATAATTACGCATTTTCCACAGAACGAAGTAAAAGACCCACGTGTCCAATGAAACAAAGAAAATAAAATAAAAAACTAAACTAAAACATACCTGTCTCTTATGACTATACACATCATCACCAATCATATAAGAACGACAATGCCCCATGGGTCAAATCATGTTCCTACAATCAAGGGGGGAATAGATATATGTTTCAAATTGATACTATCAAAAAGTACATTCCTATTAATTAATAATTATTCTCTCATACCCTGCAGACCTCCCCCTGCCCTACAGACCTCCCCCTCCCCCACCCATAGCTCCCCCACCCTACACCAGCTCCCCCCAGCACACCTATCCTTCCCAACCCCCATGTACCCTTACCCATGCACCCCATCTCATTCTTGGATAGACCCACCACCCCTGGACACCCCCCCCACTCATTCCTGGACAGAACCCCCCAACTCCTTCCTGGACAGACCCCCCCACACACACACCATGAACAACACCCCCCACCCCCCTTCCTGGACCCCCCTCCTGGACAGACCCCCCCCCCCAACTGCATTCTCACATTTAGTAACCTAGGTGTGGGATATGAATTTTGACCTAGATAGTTTTTTCCCCTCATGAATTCTTCTACTTCAAGCCCTAGTATTTCTAATAAATGAAAAAACTCTGGTCAATCACAAAATTGTACCTAGTTCTATCATTGATGTTTTATTACACCACTGAGACATCTCCACACACACTCTCTGTTGGGATACCAAGCGCTATCATATTCATGTTTAACATGTCAATTGCCAATAATATGGGTGACCCTAAACTAAATCCCCTTGTGACCTACTATCACTACCTCCTTAGAGATCATCCACATAAATAGAAACATTCTCAATGGTCAGCTCACCAAATCACTCTATCGTATTAATGGACCCTGCATGTATCCACAATGTGAATTCTCATCCTACAATTCATTCTAATCAAGAAATTATTACTATACTCTTTAATTTAAAATAGTGATTCCCCCACGAGTCAAGGACCTACAAGCTAGGATAAACATTCCATCACATTTTCCCAATTCTTGCGGCCTTCAAAAAACCATAAACCATCTCAGATTACTATATATAATATTGATCTTTTTTCTGTCATATTGATCTTCTTCAACATCATCATAGGAATATTTTTCTTACACCTAATTCTATTTAATATTTAGATCTACAATCACTTTTGGTTCCAACATAAACAGCCTTACCTCTTCCACAGATTACATTGTTTTACCAGAAGATTTGGTAGCCTAGGGAATTGATAAATTTGAAAAATACTTATGATGAATTATTGTTTTTTCATTACTGATTGGATAATTCCATGACTCTCAGATGTCTTTCTTCTATTTCCTTAAGTCAAACCCAAATGGAACTATCGCATGATGATCCTATTAATTGTCTAAAGCAAATTCAGATTCTTCTGATTTATCACTATAATCTGGTTCTGCTGAGATATTTGAACCAACCTACGTACTGTTTAACATAGGAATGACTATCTTCCACCCTTAAGTACAATTATCACCCTTGACATTTTCTTTTAAATCATTGAAATGGTTGTGAATATGAATTGAGTTGGGGGGATCACTCTCAAAAGACAACTACATTTCAGAATCACCTGTATCTAGACCATAAATTGTCTAAGGATTTAGTTCTACCAAATTTTTCCAACAAAAAATCTATAATAATACTAGAAACACCTACCTAGAATGTTGAAATTAGAACTGGATCTAATGGAATCAGACTAAAGTCATTCAAAATTCCAAAAGTGGTGATCATAACACAACCATCATCAATCTCAATCCCTTTTAACTCATTTATAGAAGTCGTTGATTGGGAATTGGTGGATATAATAGTGGTAGAGCTTCACTCTGCCTCTCCCACGACTTTCATATCACACTTGGATCTTTACAAGTCTATCCTGAAACTAATAAAGTTATATGTGACTCATAGTTCTAGTTTCAGTGACATCACCCCCTTCTGGTGAGAATCATTTATTATGATACCTTTGATTATGAGTTACCTATTGGGAAGCCTACACGATGTTAAAATTTCTTCCCATGTTAGAAGTTTGATAGATCATGACCCATGTGTCTACATGATGAATATAAGTCATCCCATGATTCATAGCAGACCTACTACTTCTAATAAATCTCCCCTTCAATATCAATGTAGATAAAATCCATTTGTACCATTGATAAATCGACCTCAACACATGTTTTAGGAGAAAAAAGGTGGAATAAAGTTATGGTGTGATTATTAGTATAGAATAAGTGGCCCAACATATTTCCAATAAATTTATGAATCAACAAATTCTAAAATGGGGGATGTAAGATAGGGGCTGGTTGTTAATCACCATGGAGGGAAGATCCTATATTAGGTGGAATTTGAAAGAACAATAGAAAATAGAGAAGATTAAGATAGTGAAATCATGTGGGGAATTCAATTAGGAAGAGATAAGGTTATATTCATTTGAAAAATGAATCAAAAATTTCCATAGATCCATAATCCCTATAATCACCCATTAATGAAAACCACATGAATCTAAAATAAACCTATCAAAGATTTCCATCAAGGGGATACTCCTGTCGAAGTGAGCCACTAATGTGAGATTCAATAGCCAGGAAGTTTTTAAAAAATCTTGTGGGAAACTACTATCTTAATAATTTAATCATATCATGACATAATTTTAAGGATAATTTCAATTTTGGGAAGCTCGGCAAAAGGCTAGGGGTGATGAAGGAGATAATGCTCAGAACTATGAATCCTGAGTAGTCGGGATGAATCCTCACCCCCCCCCAGGAGAGGGGGGACCAGAGGAGTATCTATACTGCATAAAACATTATCGAAGGAAGAAAGATGATTAGAATAAGGCTATCCTTAAATGTAGACACACATAAGAGTTCATTCCAAATAAGTTCATCAAAAACTCATATTATTTCTTTCTATCCAATAAGACTAAAATCTCAATTGTTCCAAGTATAACAAGACAACCACCCATCAAATAGAATCTTCTCAAACCCTTAGTGTATACTTATAATCTATCAGTCCAAGATCAGACAATTTAGGATCATATTCATACACCTCATCGGCATTCATACCCAAAAACAGTCAGACCAAGTTTTCAACCAATCCATCCCTTTGAAATCCAAACCTCAATTCCAAAATGCCTAATGTGCTTTTAATTATGGAAACCAAAAGAATCCCCTTTCCTATACCACATATTTCATAGTACCTATAATTCACTAGTATCATAATTTAAATAATTTGCCCAAGATTGTTTTCACAAAAGCAACTAACAATCACATGTTAAAGCCTCTATTAAGTTATTATCATATACCATATCTCATCTCAAGTATAGTACATGAATAACCAATATCTTTAGTCATATCTCAAGAGAATTAGTCCCTCCCACCTATCTAAATAACCACATATCACAATGCTCAAATCTCATAGGGAAACATCTATTTTTTCCCATTTGAAATATCTTGATGCAACTATTGTGCTAACAACCACTCTAAATTTATCAAATATATGCATACCAAACATTACATGCAAGTCACCATCTTACTAGGGAACTGATCCTAAACTAAGGTTATACTATCATCCCCAATCATCACCTCATCTAAATTTTCAATATCATCAAAGTTATCTAAATCGATTTTGAAACTATTGGATTCTTCCCAGGCCGATCCTACGATTAGGGAATTATTCTCATGTACCGAAGCATTGTGGCCACCCAAGAAGTGATTGAGTACAAATAAGTAAAGAAAAACTGATGGGGTACTATGAATAACCATCAAATATAGTGTATGGGTAGATTATGTGCTCATATGAATAAAAAATAAATTATGGAAGCAGAAATAAATACACGACATTGATCCTTGGGGTATAACGTGAGACTAAGTATTGCTGAGACCTACTTTGGTTAGTGATAGAGATATTTTATCATTTCACATGATCATTTCCACTATTACAGAGCCCAATAGAAGTGTATTATAAGGTAAAAGCATCGATTCCTTAGAGGTAATTTTAGTAAATCTAATTGTATCAAGCACATGCCTAATTCCAAGGAGTGTGTTCTAGGAAATCTTGTAGTATAGAGAATATAACAAATTCCTAAAGGGATAGGACTAAGAAATCTAGTAGTATCATTAATAGAATTGATTCCTTAGGGGATGACCTTAGGTAATCAATTTGATCCAATGATGGAATATCAATATAATCTGAATTCTATATAAACCAAAATATTGAATATAAGGGGATTTCCCAAGGCATTCATATTATATCAGGATCAACAGCTAGAGCCTAGGAGAAAATCCCAGGCATCAAATTTTGACCAAATAGATGAATCCAATGTAACCACTTGGGTATTCCACTTAAAACCTTGAGGTTAGTCTATCCCTCCCATAATATCTCATATAACAAAATATATACAGGTTGTCAATCTTCTCAAACTCGTCTAAACAAAAAAAGGGTTTCCCTCTCAAGCGCATTACCTATCAACATCACTAATGTCATATCTGGCTCACACACAATTGATTTGGGTTCCAAATTGACACCCACAATCATCTATAATCCTTATTGCATGCACCCTCACAAGGGTCAAAATCAATAAGGCACCATCATGGGTTCCCTAGGTTACAAAAATATCATGAACACCTTATGTGGATTCCTTTATCAAATTCACATCTATCATGTCAACACCCACAAGGAATCACATCCCTCGAAATAGTCATAAACATCTCATGACCTCACTATACTCATAAGAATATCCATTCATTCATAGCTCTAAAGATATGGAATCCTTCCCATATCACCTTCCAAGTCGCACTATGTTATTCCACTCACTAAACCTAACATCAATTTAGCTAAATTATACCAACGAAGGTATTTAAACACCATTAGGGGAGGAACACCTTCACACACACATCTCTACTAGCATGAAGGATTAAAGGAATATTAAGAATCATTCATGGCCTTCTAGGTATAATAACTATATCGCATGACATCCCTCCACTTGAAGGTCTCCAAGGAACTGACTTTAAGGTGCACTATGCTTATAAAATTCACTTTATTTTATATACACCCCATATGGGGATCATGTTTTTTAAGGCATACAATTATACTTATTCTCTTAGACATCTATGGTCAAGATTTATATCCAGTGAACAACGGTCTATCATGGAATTTGGCACTTTCCACATATAATTCAAATGAATTCCATTATAATTAAAATAATTAATTAATTTATAATGGTTAATCTCTTGAGGTGGTGAAATGGAACACATCAGATTTCACATAAATCATGTATAAACAATGATCTATTCCGAAGAAACCACTAAACTAAATTGAAGGTAATTACATTAAAGAAGATTGCCACATTCTATGCTTGTATAAGATTTATCATCAACTAAGGCTCCTAACCTGGCCCGCAAATTTAAAATAATCAATTATAACATTTTATATTTAATTATCTAATCCAATTAAATTAATTATATTTATTATAATTAATTTCTTAATTTATAAAAAAATATATAAATGATTAATCAATCAGTAGGCTGCCTAAATGCATCCAAAACATGAACAAACACACATGGCAGTGCCATGGAATACACCCGATACTATCATGGGAAAAATCCAAAAAATAGAACCTATTTAATAAGTGATTTCAGTAAAAATAGATGAAAACCAGAAATAAAATCATCAGGTGACTTACTTTTGATGAAACAACATGAAATATCAGACATCTGTCATCTCAAGACATCTTCAATCTACACCAAGAAAAATCCCCCTAATGTGTGACAATTTGCACCAACCGTTGGTGGAAATTTCCAATAATCCGCAACATAAATATTACAAAATTATATACTATGAATGGAACCAAAAAAATAAAAGGGATGGAATAAGTCACTCGAAAATAAAATCCAGCTCCATTAATGGCATGAACATGGGTTTCATGGAACAATTTCTCTTTCACCTGAGGAGGTGTCATGAAGGAGTAACTGCAGAAATCTTTGTAGAAATTATATGGGCTGGCATGCATGGATCCCACTCATGGAAGGTCTCAGTTTGGCCGACTCACTGATTTGAAGAGGAATGCATGACGAAGGAGTGGAGGAGGAGTGGGATGCGTGATGGAGGTGATGGGAGAGATCATGCGAGGGAGGGGTGAACCGAGTAGATAATCCAATGGGGATTGGATGAGGGGGAATTGACCGGTTGGTGATGAGGAAGAATGGTTTCGTGGGAGGGAGATGAGTCCCGGTGAGGGAGGAGATGCAGGAGGGAGATGAGACGTAATGGAGTTAAACCCAATTGAGTAGCTGTTACCACATGAAACATTTTGCCACAAGTTTATCAATACAAAATCCAGAGTTTTCCAATAACTGTGGATATATTTTAATCTATAGCCACATACCAATGAAACATTGGCTATAGATCATTTTTATAGTAGTGCTAGAGGTCCACTACAACTATTTCATATCCTAAAATAGATGTTGGATGATGCAAATATGGTAATTTTTGTGGGTATACTAAAGGAACATAATAAGAATTAAAATATTTCGGTCATTGTTGATCAGCTAACAATGGTAGTGAATTTAATTCCAATTAGAGAACCCATTACAATAGAATAGTTGGAGAACTCTTTGTATGAAATATATTTTATCTGGATGGAGTGCCAGGGACTATACTTTCATATCGTGATTCCGGATTTAATTTACATTTCTAGTATGGATTACTGAAATTCCTTGGCACACATGTATTATTTACTATGCATTTCCTCCCACAACTAAATGAGAAATCAAAACATTCTTTAGAGGATCTTGAGGATAAGATCTGAAAATGTTTTCTTAACTAAAGTGGATCTTGGGAAAAGCACAAGGATTTAGCGGAGTTCTCATATAATAAAAGTATTCAAGAAACTATATAGATGGAATTATACGAGGTTATTTATGGTAGGTCATATATATCACTGTTATGCTGGATGGAGTTAGCGAGTCAGTGTTGTTGGGACTCAGTCTCATGCCTGAGACATCAGAAAAATTATTCTTGATTTCGAAATGAATGGCTATAGCTCCGAGTTGATTGATGTCATATGCTAATATGTGAAGACGACCCCTGGAGTTTATAGAGGGAGACTGTGTATTCCTTTAGTTGTCCCCTAAGATGGGTCACCACAGGTTTTGTAAGAAGTTCATGTTGGTTCTATGTTTTGGTGAAACCATTAGTATAGTGGATAGAATCAGTCTGGTGGCAACCAATTGGATCTTCCACAATGATACTGTGTTATGAATGGTGTTTTTCATGTATCAAAAATTTTCTAGTATCACCTTGACCCTTCTTATTCGATTGATGTGGATAAGTTTACCCTTGAGATAGAATCCTCATTTGATGGGCATATGATATGTGTGTTGGATCGCAGAGAGAAAGTGTTATAGGGAAATAATATTCCAATAATTTGTCTTTTATGCAAACATGTATGTGTGCAAGAAGAAACTGGGGAAAGAGAAAAGATATGAGGGCTCAATGGTGCGAAATTTTTGTCTTGGAATCTTATAAAGGATTGAAAGTGTATCTTGATGATGAGTTGTTATAAATATTATAGATTGTAAGATCATGGCCATTTTTGGAGTTATCTTGGGGGTTATTTCAGTTAATTTTTCTTTTTTACTTACGTTACATTTGATTGTACTTGTGCATTAGTGTTCATTTGGGTGAATTCAAAAGAAAATATTGTAGAAATGATGTTGTTCATGGTTGGTACAAACCTTGTGACTGCCTAGGATAAATCGTGACCTCTCTAGTCTCTTGAGGCAGTGGCTTTGGGATGGTTAATGCAAGGTTTGAGATGTCATGTCATGTATTAACAAGATGTTCCCCCTTGAATCAGTGGCTACCTTACTATTAGTACGAGGTTTGTCTAATTATTCAACTAAACCATTAATGGGCCAACAGTGAGTTCCTACCATTATGGATATCACTCAATTTCAACATTTAATGAACTGTTTTACCTTCTATGTGGCCCTAACTCGGGATTTTACATTCCTAAATGGAATAGAAGTATCTAAAATTGACCTATAGGGATTCCAAGGAGAGACAAACATTGTTACATGATATTAAATGCCGGAAATGATGAACTTCACTTCTCATGGTAAGTGGATTTCATCTTGATACTTCTCTTGTTCATTATTTTACAATCCCATGATCATTTCATGGAAGATATCATTTGATTCCTTATATATAAACCAAAGTGGTATGATCTATATATAGTATTGTTGATCTAGATCTAGATTTATGATATCTTGATATATTTGATCTGCATTTTTGTCTATGGATTTAGATCCGGAACAATAATCAATGTCGTGGTGCTACTCAGATTTTGGGAATTTTTGTTAAGCTAACATTTATCAACAATCTAAGGTATGTGGTCTAAATGTAATTTCCATATTTTTGAATTTTATATGTATATGAAAATTTGTTGTATTAATTTTTCCCTTTAGAAATAAATATTCTTGAATTGGTTTAGATAGATTTTTCAATTGATTTAGCAAATATTAGTTGACAAGGGTGGTTCTTTGGAGAGTAAATCATGAGACTACTGAGATTCCCTATTATAAAAATAATTAGTGGACTTTATTATAATAGGTAGGGGTTTTAATAAAAATAACTAATAGTGGGATTCATTATGAATTTTTGAAATGGATATAATGATATAATTAATTGTGGATAAATTACATGCCTTTGATATAATGATCTAGATAATAAATTATGGGATTAATTATGGAATGTTGATATTATAATGAGATAATTAATTCTAGAAATATAATTATTGAATTTAAATTGTGAAATTGGTTGCATAATTGATGAATTAATTAATTGGTTTTTGGATTTATTTAATTGTTGAGGAAACTAATGGAATTCATATGTTTTACAAATTGATGAACTTGTAATTGAATTGGGGTGGATAATTAATTGGTAATTTAACTACATGATAAAGAATTGTAACAAGGTCATTCAGAATTGATAAGTACAAGTGCTGACATAATCATCATAACAATGAAAAATGTGTATAGAAATATGGTCATTCAAAATTGATAGGTATACATGGTATCAAAGTCAATGTACATATCTATAAGAACCTGGATCTTTGTTTTCAGGTATGTCCTTACTTTTTCTGAAGTTTTTGAGAAAATATGAATTTTGGAAATTTTTGAAGTACACGTCATGTACTTTCTGAGTACACGACGTGTACTCCCTTACAATGCTACGCCATGTGTTGGCCGTGTCCAGGCTACACACACGGTGTGTAGGGATGAAATAGAGGCATCTTGAAGTGGAGTGCGGAAAAATAGAGTACACGCCGTGTACTCAAGATGTACACGCTGTGTATTTTCATTTATTTATTAAAAGGACCGGGGTCATGCCTAATCGACAGAAATTTCTTCTTCTAGGTCTCGTTCGACCGAGAGAAGCTATACAACCATGGATCTCCTCCAAGCCTCCGAGCCTCCATTTTTTCTTTGATTCTATTGCTGTCGATTGCGTTGGAACTGTAGCGGTGAGTTCTTCCTTCTCCTTGAACCTTGTTTTCCAATTCCTCCTCTTTCTCAAAATATTGTCGGTTAAACATTTTGGATGTTTCCTCATATCTTTGACGTTCTAAGGAGAATAAATCTTCATGGATCAAGTATATTGATCTCCTAGCATCTTGGTAGGTGGTTTGTTCCTTACCTTTCGATGTCTTTGAGTTTCATGTGAAAATTACACCAATACATGTGAATGGGGTATTGTGTGTTTACCGTTTTTCCCTTATGGTCATTCATGCCTTGCTTGCATTCTTGTGTAGAGGTAAATTGATCATGTTTGTGGATAATTTTTGTGCTTGGACGTTTTACCCACACTTGTTCTCTTTACGACCTATGGGTCTTTGTTAGGCTTGGCCGTTTTTCCTGTTTCCATGCATAGTGACCGTAGGATGGTGTGATGATGATAACATGGTTGTTTTCTGTAGACTATCTAGCCAAGTGGCTCTATTGGTGTACATTGGCATTATATCATTATTATTCACTGACTGGCATGGGGTTGTGATAACCTGGTGCTATAGACTATAAGGGGTAAACTGAGTGAGCTTTCCAAGAAGTCTTGACATTATAAGCTACATGGGATAAACTGAGTGAGCTTCCCATAGTGCATTGGATATTATAGACTACAGGAGGGTAGACCGTGTGAGCTTATTCAGAGAGTCTTTACTTGTTGAATTTCATTAAAACCTTTTCCAGGCTAGAGAAGGAATTGACTGAGTGGGATTCCATAGAGAGTTTATGATCGACCTGAAACTATAGAAGGAATTGACCGAGTGAGGATCCTCAGAGAGTTTCTATACCATGGGGCCATGAGGGTTAGACCACGTGATATTCCTCAGAGAGTCCCTGAATACGATAGACTATAAGGGGAATTGACCGAGTGAGATTCCCCAGAGAGTCTTATAAATTCATAAGACTAAACCAGAGGGGTTATGGTTAGTGCACTGCCCAGAGGCTTGTGGTACTTCTTGGTTAGGACCAGAAGGGGTGGCTGCGAGTACTTCCTAGAGGGTTTCCTGTGGTGTTTAGTTGTTTGCTTACTGGTGCTTGTTATTGTTATATGGATTGATTAATATTGTGCATCATCCTGTTTACTGCTTACTGATTACTACCTGCTGTTGCAGCTACTACTTATTTCTTACTGAACTATTACCTGCCATATACTCACTGACTGTTAGGCACAAATCTTCAGGTGGTTGCCTAATAGGATTTAGTCTAACACCATGTTTGGGCCATGCTTTTGGGACCAAGAAGACATTATTGTTGCAGGTATAGACAAGGGAAAGTGACCTTCGATGTCTAGTACTTTATTGCTTGGTGTAGGAGAGCATGGGACCAAGCTTTTCATTGTGATGCTGAGTAACTGTTTACATTATTTTGTACTTGTTTTGGTGTTGTGGTGTTTTCCAGCATTGTGACATGTTTGGATGCTTTCCTAGATATGTAACATGCATCATTTCATATATACATATGTGCTCCAGTTTTTTGATTTAGTCTTCCACTGTTTTATACTGATGGTTATTTACTACTTCGGCTATTTCATGTCAATCTACATCTGTTGTGTACTTTTACAATGAGGGAATAGTTTCCTAACTATCACACCCAAGGCCCTCACTGCTGGTCGGCAGCCTCGGGTGTTTGGGGAAATGCTCTTGAGGCCATGTGACCAACCGAATATGGGGCGCCTCTGGGTGGCTTCTGAAACCTGGATGTTACAAAGTGGTATCATAAGGCAGGTTTTTTTCTCTTGACTTACGATTTGGAGCCTTATCCAGGGATTTGAAAGATTTAGTACTTGGTGTTAAGCTGTGCTCGGGATCAGCTAACTCGTGTATATGGAAAATCCAATCTACCTCTCTTATTGCAGTTTTCTGGTTTTGCGATGTTACAGTTGATATGATTTCACCTAGAGTGATTTAGATGACTTTTGTTGTTATTGTTGTTGCTATTATGGTTCTATTTCTATCGCAACCTGATGAGATGAGGGTATGACATCTCATTCATCATATAGGCACATGTTAGAAATCTCATGCCATGCATTCTTTCTAAGCCATCTAGCGTGCACTACCGATTTCATTTTGTTGTGATAGACTTTGTGTAGATTATGCATGCTGTTGTGATAGATGCCTTAGAGAATCCCTTTTGTTTTTTGGAGGACTATTTGTATCGTAAAAGCTTAAATGAAAGCCAAATTTTGGTTCTCGAGGTGTTATGGGCCCTCTTGAATCCGAAATTGGTGAATCAATGACCTGTTTTCCTAACATATGACTGTATTGGATGCCAAGCATTGATTTGTGGGGAGTATGGGCCCTCATGGATCAGAATTTTGGACCTCCTTGCCTTGTTTTCTGTGTTTTCTAGGGCTCAGTGCAGTTTCTGAGCTACTACATAGAAAAACCCCGAATACACTGTGTGTGAATATTATATACATGCCATGTAGATTTAAATAGTGTCACTAATTGTGTGATCAGATACCCGGGTTGTGAAAATATCCAAGAACACACCATGTACGGTAGGTATAAGTTGTGTAGTAGTGATCGTGTACCCGGCCATGTTACTAATAACACGAGTCGGGGAAGCTCGAGTAGAACATTCCGTGTTTGGTTGGAACACGCAATTTAGTTTTGTTCTAGGTACCCGACCGTGTCACCAACAACACGGTTCAGTGTTATTTTCTCCAATACACGCCTTGTTTGTTTGAAACACGCCGTGTAATGTTCAGTCGTGTAGCTGGCCTTATAACTAGCAACTTGGATTGCCAAAACCTACTTTAGAACATGCCGTGTCCATGGGGAACACGCCGTGTAGTCTATGTTTAAGTGGACTATGTGGGTTAGCCCTGTAAGGAGACTCGGGCAGGGGAGAAGAGTTCAAGTACACGCTATGTGTGTGGACATCATGCTGTGTAGTTTCGGTTGTTACACGACCAGTGTGGCAGGAATACACACCCATGTGAATGGATTAAGAGAACACACCTTGTATTTTTTATACACAACATGTAGTCATGTTTTGTAAAACATGATTGTTTTCTTCCCATGTTCCCATTTTATACTATTGTGTTCTAAGTCTTTATAATCCGGATCTAAGGTGTGATTTTGATCATTCAGAGCTATGAATACAAGACATCCTCCTATTTTACGTCAGTTCTCCGATGGTGATCAAACACCGGATATGGCTGATCAAGATCCTCCAACAGATCCTCCTACTTTCCCAGCCTTGGTGCCATCAGTTATACCCGATGCGGGAGCTGATACACAGCTTAGAGAGGACATCCTGAGGATGATTCAGACATTCATGGAGCACAGCCCCCTACCCCGTAGATGGATGAATTGACGCATGTCTTTTAGAAGAATCATCCTCCTACTTTCTCAAGGGATGGAAGACCCCTGACTACGGAGTTGTGGTTAGAGTCCACAATGACTATATTCGAGCATCTAGATATACCCACAAAGAAGAGGGTAAATCTGGACACCAATATGCTCTGAGACACCGCCAAGATGTGGTGGGATGTGATCTCATAGTCAGGGGTCCAGCAGGGTATGTCTTGGGATGAGTTTCGACGTTCCTTCTATGACTACTTATATCCGGTGACCCTGAAGGCCGATCAAGCCTGGGAGTTTATGAGTCTGCAGCAGGGTACTCTTTCCATAATGGAGTCCTCCTCTCGCTTTACCGAACTGCAACATTTCACACTGATTCCAGTAGGTGATGAGTTGTTCCATTATAGTATGTTTGAGGATGGTCTCAAGTAGGATAATTGTTCCCAGGTGAATATCTTCAGGTTGACTTTGTTATCCTCTATCATCAACTAGATGCTTATCACTGAGAGCAATATGAGGGATTCTGGAGCTGTGAGCCAGGGTGGTTCGACATCCAAAGCTGTTTTTCCTCCTACGGATGGTAGGAAGCATCACAGGGAGTCTTCATGAGGAGATCGAGGTTCATGGGGCGTATCTTCTGGCATCCAGGTTGAATGCTACCAGTGCGGTAGGAGTGGGCATACTAGGCCTCAGTGCCAGAGAGATCCAATGGAGTGCCGATCTTGGGGAAATATGGGCCATATACAACAGTTTTGTTAGATCTTTTCACCTTATGCTGGTGGTAGGGGATCTTTTATCACTCCACATTCTGGAGATGCTTCTCTGATTTCTCATCAGTCCGAGAACTGGAGTTCTTCCAGCCGTTCCAGCTGAGGTGGATGTCGCAGCCATGGTGGTAAGTCACCTGGTCATTAGCGACAGCAGAGTGGATCAGCTCTGAGTGGTCAGTCAGGGTCATAGGGCCGCGCGATAGGCCATACATTTTTTGTGGATCAGACCTATAAGGAGTAGGATCCCGGACCTTCTACAGTTCGAGGTATGATCTTAGTATCCTCAGTTTTACCTTCAGCTCTTTTCGATACTGGTGCTTCGTATAGTTTTATCTATATTGCTATTGTGGAGAGCCTTGGGCTCTGTATCTTTTCGTTTGATGATATGTTGAATCTTGACACTCTGTTGGGAGAATGGACTTCTAGCGTATGTCAGTGAAGAGAGTTCCCTCTTGAGGTTGGAGGGAATTGTTTCTTATGGGATATCTATGTCCTAGAGATGATAGGATATGATGTCACTCTCGGGATGGACTGGTTGGTTCCCTTCCTAGCATTCGTCGACGGTTATCACCATTGGGAGAGTTTCATTTCATCAGAGGGTGAATCTTTTATTCATAAAGGTGAATGGGATGTTCAGGAGATTCGAGCAGGACTCAAGCATCATGGACTAGGAAGGGTGACGACCCAGATTTATAGTCTTTATCTAGATGACGAGGGGACATCACAATTGGAATTTCCTCCAGTAGTGGATCGTTTCAAAGACTTCGTTCTAGAGTAATTTTCAGGTTTACCTCTGGAGCGTGAGGTAGAATTCTTGATTGATCTCGTTCCTAGAGCATCACCGATTTCCATTCTTCCTTATAGGATGGCTACACCTGAGTTGCAGGAGCTCAAGAAGCAGTTGGAGGAGTTGCAAGAAAAAGGGTTTCATCTGACCTAGTACTTCTCCCTGAGATTCACCTGTCCTTTTTGAAAAGAAGACAGATGGTAACCTTAGGATTTTTGTGGATTTTCGGAAGTTAAACTAGTTGACGGTGAAGAACCGATATCCCTTATAAAGGATCGATGAACTCTTTGATCAGTTTCGAGGATCCAGAGTGTTCTCAAAGATTGATTTGAGATCTGGCTATCATAAGCTGCACGTTAGACAATCAGACATACCTCTGATAGACTTCAGGAGCAGGTATGGTCTATACGAGTATACAGTCATTTCGTTTGGTATCACGAATGCGACATCAGTTTTTATGGCCCTGATGAACCAAGTGTTCCATCCATACATGGATTATTTCATCGTGGTCTTCGTGGATGATATCTTGGTGTACTCTCACACTTGACATGACCATGCTACCAGTCTTGATATAATTTTGAGTACACTGAGAGAGTATTTACTTTATGCCAAACATTCGAAGTGCCACTTTTGGATAGATCAGATTCAGTTCTTGGGCCACGTCATCTCAGAGAAAAGAGTTTCAGTGGACCCAGAGAAAGTGAGACCTATAGTTCCCTGGGAGAAGCTGAAGAACGTCTTTGAGGTATGAAGTTTCCTAGGGTTGGTTGGATACTACATGCGCTTCATTAGAGACATCTCGCGCATAGCAGCACCTTTGACAGGTCTGACCAAGAAGGGGGAAAAGTTCTTATGGTCAGATTCTTGTGAGTCAGCCTTTTAGGAGCTGAAGGGGAGGTTGATTTCAGCATCAATACTAGTCTATCCAGATCCAGGAAAGAGCTATACTATTTACTATTGTGCTTCAGGTATTGGACTGGGAGCCGTGCTTATGCAGGAAGACGGAGTCGTCACGTACGGGTCTCAACAGTTGAGGCCACATCAGAGGAATTAGCCGACGCACGATCTGGAGTTGGTAGCTGTTCTTCATTCCTTACACTGTTGGAGACATTAATTTCTGGGAGAGTACATTGTGGTTTTCACTAACCATAGGATTCTCAAGTACATCTTCATTTAGCATGATTTGAATCTGAGACAACTCATGTGGGTTGAGTATCTTTAGTCTTTGATTTCGAGATTGCCTATACGCCGGGAAAGGGCAACCCATTGGAAGATGCGTTTAGAATGAGGACTCAGATTCAGGTAGTTCAAGAGGCCAGCAGTGAGTGGAAACTTATGAAACTATTCTCTGAGATGTATCTGATGGTGCACGACAGACACGGACAGACTTACTTATCTTCTGTAGCTGGTACCTCTAGACTTCTTGATCGGGTACGGATGAGGCAGCTATCAGACTCAGAAGGCTTAGTCCTATGGGAGAGTGTGTCAGGAGAGGACCCTCTTCCTGGATGGACATTTGGATAGGATGAGATACTACATTTCCAGGGACACGTATGGGTGCCAGCAGACATATGCGAGGAGATGTTGCAGGATTTGAATTCCTCAGTTTGGGTGGTTCACCCTGGCATCACCAAGATGTATCAGGATCTTCATCGCTAGTATTGGTGGATAGGTATGAAGAGAGATGTTTCTTGTTCTGTCATGAGATGTTCTACTTGTCAGTAGCTCAAAGAAGATCATCAGATACCAACATGAATTTTACAGCAGTTACAAATTCCTGAGTGGAAGTGGAACGATGTCACGATGGACTTCATGACAGGGTTGTCGAGGTCACCCCGAGGGAGTGATGCTGTTTGGGTTGTCGTCGACAGGCTTACTAACGTCGATCACTTATTACTAATCAAGGAGACCTTCAGTGTTGATGATCTGGGACAACTATACATCCATGAGATTTTAGGTCAGCATGGAGTTCCACACTCCATTATTTTAGATAGGGATGAACACATTACATCACGGTTCTGGAAGGGACTTCAGAAGGCCTTGGGTACATAGGTACTTTTGAATACCGCATATCGTCCCCCGACTGATTTCCAGTCTGAGTGCACAATCCAGGAGTTTGAATATATGCTCTGAGCTTGAATTCTAGACTTTGGCGATTCTTGGGAGAAGCATATCCCTCTTGTGGAGTTTTCCTACAACAAAAGTTTTCAGGCGACTATTTAGATGGGACCTAACGATTCCTTTTAAGATAGGCCATGCCGATCACCCTTATGCTGGCTGGAGGTAGGGGAGGAAGCTTTTTTGGGACCTCGTCTTGTTCAGGAGACTTCTATGTAGATAAAGTTGATTCGGAAGAGGATGGCTACATCATAGTCTTGATAGAAGTCTTATGCTAATCTGCAGAGACAACCTCTGGAATATGAGGTTGTGGATCAGGTCTTCCTACGTGTCGCACCAAGGTTTGGACCCAAGAGGATTCAGAGACAGGGAAAGCTTTCACCACGGTACTACAGGCCGTTTGAGGTGTTAGAGAGAGTTGGACCGGTAGCCTATCAGTTTCACTTATCTCAGAGGTACCGGGATATGCATGAAGTCTTCTAATTCTCTCAGCTCCGACGTTACTTTTCAGACCCATATCACGTCTTTCAGCCTGAGGAGGTTGAGCATGAATAAGATGCATCATTTGAGGAGCATCCTATTCGGATTGTCAATTGCTGTACGAAGGTTCTCCGAGGCAGGTCTGTTCCTCTGGTACGGGTGCTATGGCAGCACGGGCGAGTACAGGACGAGACATGGGAGAGGGAGGCTGATGTATGATCGCAGTGGCCAGAGCCGTTCGGGGTTTCTTCTTCTATGCCTCCCTTAGGAAATTTGGGGATGAATTTATTAAAAGGGGGAAGTATTTAAGAACCCAGATCGTCATTTTCAGGTATGTACTTACTTTTTCTGATGTTTTTGAGAAAACAGGAGTTTGGGGAATTTATTAAGTACATGACCAGTACTTTCTGAGTACACGCCATGAACTCACTTGCCGCGCCAGGCCATGTGTTGGCAGTGCCTGCGCCACACACATGGTGTGTAGGGATGAAGTGGAGGCTGCTTAATGTGGAGTATGGAAAAATAGTGTTCACACCGTGTACCTTTTTTTCATTAAAAGGACCGAGATCAAGCCTAATTGACAAAAACATCTTCTTCTAGTTCTCATTCGATCGAGAGAAGCCGTATGGCCACATATCTTCTCTGAGTCTTCGAGCCTCCATCCGTACATCGATTCGATCGTCGTCGATTGCGTTGGAACTGTAGTGGTGAGTTCTTCTTTATCCTTGAGCCTTGTTTCCAATTCCTTTTCTTTCTCAAGATATCATCGGTTAAACGTTTTGGAAGTTTCCACAGATCTTCAAAGTTCTAAGGAGAATCAATCTTCGTGGATCATGTATATTGATCTCCTATCATCCAGGTAGGTGGTTTGTGCCTTAACATTAGATGTCTTTGAGTTTTATATGCAAATTGAACTAATACCCATGAATGGGGTATTGTGTGTTTACCATTTTACCCTTTTGGTTATTCCTTCCTTGATTGCATGATTGTGTATAGGTAAATTGATCATGTTGGTGGATAATTTTTCTGCTTGGATGTTTTGACCACGCTTTTTCTGTTTACGACCTTTGGGTCTTTGTCAGCCTTGACCGTTTTTTTGTTTCCATGCCTAGTGACCATAGGATGGAGTGATTATGATGATAACATGCTTGTTTGCTGTAGACTCCTTTTCCAAGTAGCTCTATAGGTGTACTTTGGCCTTATAGCATTATTATGCACTGAATGGAACAGGGCTGTGAGAATATGGTGCTATAGACTACAAGGGGTAGACCGATTGAGCTACCCATGGAGTCTTGACATTATAAGCTACATGGGATAGACCGAGTGAGCTTCCCAGAGTGCCTTGGATATTATAGACTACAAGAGGGTAGACCATGTGAGCATCCTCAAGGAGTCTTTACTTGTTGAATTTCTTTAAAACCATTTCCAGGATAGATAAGGAATTGACTGAGTGAGCTTCCTTAGAGTGTCTTTGATCGACCTGAAACTATAGGACGAATTGTCCGAGTGAGCTTCCTAAGAGAGTTTCTACACCTTGGGGCCATGAGGGTTAGACAACGTGATCATCATCATAGATTCCTTGAATACCCTAGACTATAAGGGGAATTGACCGAGTGAGCTTTCCCAGAGAGTCTTATAACTTCGTACAACCAAACAAGAGGGGTTAGGCTGAGTGCACTGCCCAGAGGGTTGTGGTACTTCTTGGTTAGGACCCGAGGGGATGGCTACGAGTACTTCCCAGAGGGTTTCCTATTGTGATTAGATATTTGGTTTCTGCAAATTTTTATTGTTCTGTGGATTGATTACTATTGTGCATCATCCTGTTTACTGCTTACAGATTACTGCATGCTGTTGCTACTATTGTTTACTACTTACTATACTATTACCTCCCATATACTCACTGACATTTAGGCACAAATCTTCGGGTGGTTTCCTACTAGGATTTAGTCGCACACCCTATTTGGTCCATGCTTTTGGGCCCAATCAGACTTTTTTGTTATAGGTATATACAAGGGCAACCTCCCTTAGACGTCTGGTACTTGATTGCTTGGAGCAGGAGAGCATGGGACCAGGCTTTGTCTTGCGATGCTAAGGAGCTATTTACTTTCTTTTGTACTTGTTTTGGTACTTTGGTGTTTTTCAGCATTGTGACTTGTTTGGATGATTTTCACGATATGTAACATGCATCATTTTATATATACCTATGTTCTCCAGTTTTTTATATAGTATTCCGTGGTTTAATAGTGTTGGTTATTTACTGCTTCCACTATTGAATGTCGATCTACTTTTTTTGTGTACTCTGCCAATGAGGGCATAGTTTCCCCACTGTCACACCCAAGGCCCTCACTACTAGGCAGCAGCCTCTGGCGTTTGGGGAAATGCGCTTGAGGCCATGTGACCAACCGGGTACGGGGGGTCTCTGGGTGGTTTCCGGAATAGGGACGTTACAATATCTATAAGTATAATGGGATCATAGTCATTATGTTAAAGATTAACCATGGTATCATAGTCATATTATATATGTTTTGATATTAGTAAATTTGGAAATTTGGATTGTGTAATTAATGAGGGGAAATATTGAAACTCTATGTTATAGACTCACATGCGAATATTTTAACTCTGGCATGTGTCAAATCAAGTGTATAGATATTATAGAACATTTAAGACTCAAATAATTGACAAGATCTATGTATTAATATAAGATATTACCTAGGGAAAACATTGAGCATTAGTACAAGATGAATTTAATATTTAGGTACATGTATTCATGGGAACCCTAAAATTAATGTAGTTAGATAATAATAAATTAAAATGTGATTAAATGTTTATTATTGAATTTTACTTATTTTCTTATAGAAATCCATGCACTATATTTTGTATGGACTATTTTTAGAGACATTTGTTTGTATCCTACAGATTTTTACTCAAAAACTATTCATAATGCCTAATCAGTACCCGAATAGATTATATTTTAGTAGGATTTGATAATGGAAAAAACAGAGGCTAGGTGGTTGATTTGAGTTGAAGCTTGGATGGGGGGACTAGTTTTGGTTTAAAACCCTCTTCGGGATATGTATTCTGTTTATATTCAATTTCATTATATACACCTGAAATTTATATTGGCATAAAATATTTTCCTTCTAAATTGAGTATTGTTTTTCTTGTTTGGTTATCCTGTGAGATTAGTATTTTTATTGTTATATATGGTTCTATGTATTGTTTACATACATCTGCTGGTGTTTTGCTTTTATAAAAGAGTGTCTATTCTCCCCATAAATTACTTACCAGACCCCCACTGCTAGTAAGAAACTAGTATAATATGGGGAGGTGTGCATTAAGGTCATGTGGGGAACCAGATCCTGACATTTTTGTGTGACACTCTAGTTGGGAAGTTACAAATTTTTAGTCTAATGTGAATCTTAATAGTTACAACATTTTTTATGTTTTCAAGGAAATAAGTATTGTGTATTAAAATTTTTTCTTTTTTTAAAAAAAATAAGAAGTTTTATAATTTTTTTAAAATATAATAGAATATTTATATTGAATAAGGATACTATATTGAGAGTTTTATTCATTATTGAAATTTTGTTGAATATGTATTTATGTTTTTATTTTTATTCTTTTCAACAACAATTTAAATTATTAAAAAACAAAGATGTATATTTTTATTTCATGTGAACTAATTATAAATCATGTATAAATAATCATTATTCCTTATTGGATGTAATATTTATTATAATTGTTTTGGTATTATAAATATTATCAAATTAAATATTATAATGGTTGTATGAATTATTGTAGATATTATAAACTATATTGAATGTATCATTATTGAATTATTAATGAAATTATTTATTCTCAATGAAAATAAAAAATTATTACCTATTTGAAATTACTGATCCTATGAATCCAATTTTAAAAATGTTAGAATACTCTTAAGGAATAAAACAAATTGTGAAATCAACTATACCATGAAGAGAAAAGAAAATCCATTACTCTATAAATGGTTTTGGTAGATCATGTGTTCTACATTATAATCTAATTATTGGAAACATTGTGTTGATAATAAATTTAATTTTTTCTTCTTTTAAATATTAGGGATTTTGGTTTTGGAATTTTTTGACTATTAAAACTATTTGTATAGTTCCCTAACTTGTGGAATGAAAATATTTGATATCCTTATACTAAATTTCAATGGGAATGTTTTTCAGGACTCATTGTGTAATGTTAATGTCATAATATATTATGAAACACATTTAAAAAATAGTCATTAGGTTGGTTTTCCCTACGGTATAAATTATATCTTATAATTTATTTTGGAGTCCCATATAAACATATTTAATTTTACTATATAGATTTTCTCGAATTGAATAATGAAAACTGATGACTATTCATATGATTACATTGAACCAATATACCATAAAAACTACCTATATTATATCATTAAATTTATATAACTCATTTTCCCATTCATTTTGATGTTTAAATTGACATATTCGGATTAAATTATAATGTTAGTAAACATATCTCTTCCACCCACCTCTATAATATCAGCCAACATGTTTGGGAAATAATATATTCAATCAATCTCAATTCATTCTTAATCATTTTGTTTTATGGTTCCTACAGAAACATATTTCAAAAAATCCTTTCAACTATATATTTTGAACTTTTATAAAAATTATTATGTATATTAATATTCAAAAATTAAATCAATACACCTTTATTATAAATTTTCACCCCCACGATTTACTTTTTCCCACTATGCATGTATATATCAAAAATGATTTTCATCTCAAATGAGAAATCCTTGAAAATTTAATTTTCATTTCTAAAAAATATTCTATCATCTACATAGAAAATATGAATTATATATAAGAATTTATCTATTAGTATAAATTTATTCATCTCAACTCATACAATATATAATTTTAGAGCCATCAAAAAAATTTGAAAAATTTAAAACAATGATACCTGGTCTTATTTAAATCAAAATAGTCAATTCCTTAACATCAAAAAAATACTATATTGTTTCTTAGAAATAAATGACTGCATCCCATAATAGATAATTTCACATCCAATTCCATATTGAGGTGGTATGAATTGAAATCAAATTGAATGATTTTGTATCACCATTTAGGATTAGTAGAATGTAATATAGAATTTTTTTTTCAAAACATGAAACTAGGTCCATTGTAAAATTGAAATTACTTCCTTACACCAATACATATAGTTTTCACATGAGTATTTCCTTTTTTCACAACAACACTCAAATATCATTCAATTTTATATAAATAACAGACCATATTATAATAATTTTTTTTATTTTTTTCTATGGTACTAAATCACATGTATCTTTATATACATTCTAATATAATCTCATAGTCATAGAATTGATCTACACTCTATTATACAAAGTTTCATTCACATAACTTATAGTAACAAGAAAAAACAATATGGTGTGGGTAATTTTTATAAAATTTATCATTTATTAAGTTAATTTAATTGATTACCAATGATATCCATTGATTAATTATACTTTATCAAACACAAAAAAATTGAATTAAGGTGTCCTTAATTATATTAATTTCTAGAATAAATATTTTTGTCATGTGATTATTATAACTTATCATTATTTATGTAATCATAATCATAACTAACAATAAATTTGGATTTATCACATTTTATTAAGAATATGATTCTAAATTTTTGACTTCATTACTTATATGTTATACCACTAACAAATAATAAATATTAAAAATATTCCATGTTCTTTTATTATAGGAAGGATATCATCTTTCATATATAGTATAACCAAGGATGATATGTTTAATTTTTCATTTCCCAAAAATAATTTTTTTTACCTTCCTCCAAGATAATATAAGGTTTATGAAACACCCAAGAGTATTTGAAGATTCAAAAATTATTGAAATAAAATTTGTAATGAATCATGTCTTAAAAGTGTAATAATTTCATAAGGTTCTCAATCAATACCATATTTTTTATATAATTGAAATACCAAAATCTAGATGTTTCATGTCATTCAAAAAATATGTATTTAATTTGAACAAGGATCCTTATATTGATTTTTTTAATAAAATTTTGTTATCTGAAATCTATTACGCTGATTTTTTTAATACCATCATTCTAGGTTATAATTAATTTTTTCACAAGTGTATCAAAAACTATTTTCCAAAAGTAACTTTTTAATTGTGAAAAAAAACTGTTTTCCATAATTTATATTAATACTCTTAAAAATTTTCATTACCTTCACCTTATAATTCATTAAAATTATGGTTCAAAAATATGTGTTGTGAATTATCAAAAGATTAAAATAGTTATATTTATTAGTTTATTTCGTCTTCAAAATCAAAAAATAAACTAAATTAATACGATCTAAGGGGTGATAATTTTTTATCTCTAAATTATTATGTGATTAATTATGAAAAATTATCTTTAGCAATATAGGTAAAAGATAATTTATCTCCCTCTACAACATAAAAAAATTAGGAAATCCTTTTCCATTCTCATTTTATCAGACTATTTTACCCATATTCTATAGATTAATGATACAATAATTGATTATTATCCCTTAATGTCATGTAATACGTCTAATAAGGATTAATAAACTAATTATATTTTATGTGTGCTCACTGTCCTCATATAAACACTTATATATATTCAAATCTATTCACCAAGAAATAAACCAAGAAAAGAACTACCTAATTAACATCATAAAAAAATTAAAAAAAATATTATGTTATATGTTGATCAACCTTCAAATAAATTATTTTTAATATTTATCATGACTTTTCTGATGACCATTGAATAAATTACATTTATAAATAGTGACCAATAACTACCAATAACTACCTATCCTTCCATTGACATCCCAAAATCCTTGAAATGGATAAAATATGATGTCTTATATGATGAGAATTCACTATATAAAATATACAGATTTTACATTTATGATGCCATGGAGACCACTTCAAAAATTATTTTCTGATAGTAATTTTACTCTATAATTTTGACAATATTGAGTATTTAATCTCATATTCCATTTGATACATAGTAGAGTAAGAGAAATATCATTATATTGACCCTATTGGTCTACCCTACTATATGATTCTTCTCATGACTGAAATTTTTTCGTCATTATCTTAGTGTTTTATGACTACCTAAGAACCTTTCATATTTTAATTGGATGACTAAACTAATGTCTAAATCTCAAAAAACTTCTAGGTTCATAGTGATTTTGTTTAATAATGTAATATCTATTTTTTCTTTTCTATAATCCGTCAACATTATAATAATATTTATTAGAAGAATACTTCACTTTGAACATTACTTATTATCCATAATTAAACTCTTTTCTTCAAACTATTAACCATGCAACATTAATACATATTCAAAAATAGTTATTATAGTCTCATAATACTATATTAATAGCAATATTCTTCATTCATAACATCTATAAAAGAAAATTTAAAATATAATTCCTAATGAGATCAACCTTCTAGTAGTAATGAATTTCAATATTTTTTTTTCAATTTATCAAATTATGTTTTGTGGACTAATGTATTTAAATATTCCTCTCCAATCAGATGCTGATTTATGATTTATTCAACATTTTAAAAAAATCGAAACATTTTTATCTATTTTATTAATTACAACTCATCTTCCATAAATTTGGGATAAATAATTTCCCAAAAATTATTATTTTTATTAGCCTTTTAATTATTTCAACAATAAAATTATTCTTGACAGATATATATTTCATTAAGTGGTTTAAATTATTCAATAAATTTTTATCCATTTTTTGAATGTTAGTTTTTCTTATTCATTTATTAATGACCATAATAATTTATATCCTTGTTATCCATATATAATTTTGAGAGCATTAATGTAAAATTTTTGAGCTATAGTTTTAGAATGAATATTTTTATAATTTATTAATTCAACCCATTTCAATATGATCCCCTACATCATTCACTCTATTAGTCAATGATTTTTCAAAAAATTAAATAAATATCTCCACATTATATTTATCTTCCATGGTAAAAATTTATTCAGTCATTTATTATAATGTTCTCTATAATGATATATTTTTTTTAAATTTCCTATTTAATGGAATCATTACATTATCAAATTTTGAATATTTTGTTTACAAAGAACTAATTTTCTTCACGTCATCATTAAACAAAATAATATTTTCCTTCCAAATATAGATACACATCAATTAAATTTTGAGTAGTTACATTTCTAATATATTTGATTTGATGCATCTCTCGATAAATTTAATTTAAATTTCACATACTTCATGAAATACATTTACTGAGTTTTTCAGTTTTCCTTTTAACATTTTCTTCAACATCAAATCCTTCCTCATCTTGATTATATTATTTTCCACTCTCCACAGGATCCCACTAAATATGTAAAATTTTTAAATAATTTTTCTCTTTTACATACAACTAGTTTTTCCACCATTTTAAAACATATAAATATTATAAGAAGATATTCATTAAAAGAGCACGTGGAACAATGTTATCAAGTGATTAATAATTTTTATAAATTTTTTTAGAATTATCTATTAAAATATAATTATATAATTTTAAAAAAAAAATCCATTTTATGGTTCTCAAAGAATTTATAACATCATTGAATAGATTATAACTTATTTCAACATCATTATATCTATGATCCTAAAATATAATTCATCAAACATTTCACTCATAAGGAATCACTTTTTAATTATATTAACCGAGATATATTAATTATTAAAATATTACTTTTACTCCTAGAATCTAAATTACATTGAGATCAAAAAATATAAAAGAAATAGAAATATATAATTTCAAATATCAAGATTCATCTTAAATAAATGAAATATGAAAAAAATATATAACATAATATTAGTTTAATATCTAGAAATAGACCTATTGGGGTTTAATTCTTTGGAATATACACAAATAATATATGTATTACATATGGAAAAAATAAAAATATATTTTTATCTAATCCTCTTAATAGTCTTATTTTTTTGTTGAATTCTAGTTCACCTCCCATTATATGAATTCCTAGGAACATAAATAAATTTAGAAAGGTTATAATAAATAATATCAAGGGAAAATATGAAATAGAATGTGATTTATTATCATTGATTTAACAGGATTCCTAGCCTAAGATAATATACATAATTGTGTTATCAATTACATGGAAATATAAATAAATCATAAAATAGGAGATTTATAGTCATATACCCAATGTTCAATACCGACGTGTTATAGAACATATCATGGTACACTCTTCATATGTCTTAATTCGTGAGTTAAAAGTATATTATGTATGAAAATAAATCATTTCACCAATTAACTTAATATAATAAAGAAATAATTTCTTATAATATATTCATTGTCATTATTGTTAAAAGAATATAATTTTTTATAATTATTTACACATTTGTAAGAAATATGGGATTCATAAATATAAAATACAAAACAATCATGTATAACTAAATATATTAGAATATTAGAGAATTTTCTTTGAGTATGGTTCTCATATTATAAAATTAGAGGAATGGAAAATTATAGAATGATTTATGTAGCATAACTGAAATAAAATGTGATTTATGGAAATGGGTGAATGAGATATAACAAAGTCTCCATTTGATGAAATGGTATTTGGGAACTAATGTAATGACCATATGTTCTTTAGAAAATTAGTACATTTATATTTGTGGACTAAATAAAAAAACTAATTGGATGAAAATATAGAGGAAGTGAATACATTACCGCATGATATAAATTAGTATGATTGTGGTGTGTTCCTTCATAAAACTGGTTCATCTAGAAAAATCTCTATTATGCGAAAATGAGGATAAATTCATGATGAATGATGTGTGAGTGAATGGAATTTTTTTAGAGGGATTGTATTTAATGAAAAATCAAGAGTTATTTTTTATTAATTACAAAAATTAGGCACATAAATATTATGTTTTGAATATTTGAAGACTATTATCTTTCCCTTGGTTTTAGCTTCAAATTTTGGAACGTTAACATTTAATAATTCAATTTTTTCCATGAGATCAGAAAAAAATGAATTTTTAATATTACATTAGTCTAGAGAAATTTATATTACCAAAAAAAATTGAATTCCTAATTTTAATTAAAGTGATTACTATTATATTTAAATGTTTAGAAAATTATTTTAATTAATTAAAATAGATTTTATTTATGAAATAAACATTTTGCATCATTGATTCCCTTATTCTAATTATTACATCATCATTATATATTTATAATGAACTATAACATATATAAAATAACAAACTATATTTTTACTATAAAGTGACAAAGATAGTAATTTATAATATCATTAAATTCACACCATAATCTAATTTAGTTATCCTGATTTCAAATATAACATTAATTTTATCAAAATAATTTCTAATATATGATATTTTTTGATTTTTTATAAAAAAATTTATTTCTGTTAAAAAAGTATTTTAGATGTCATCCTCAATATAATCTTGTTAAAATTTAATTGTTATTTAAGATTTTAAATTATTAATGAAATTTAAGAAAATATTTTTTTCAGAAATATTTCTAGAAAAAAACATTTCCCTAAAATATTATATGAAATTAATTTTTTTTATAATTATTGATTATTTGAATGGAAAAATATATTTATACTATTCATATTATATCTTTCTTATATTTTGTTAAATAAAATTATAATGATTATGGAATTAATAAATCCTCAATAAAATTTCTAAAAAAACACCACAACTATTATATTAACTTCTAGATACATAATCCCAAATTTCATTGATATGTTATCTAATGGTATTTTGTGTTATAATATAACATTCATCATTATTATGGGAAAAAATTAATCTAGTGGCGATCAAGTGTGACTTTAAGATCTCCCATTGTTAATTTTAATCAAGCCTTACCTGTTGTCATTGTGATATGGATTGTTGATGGGAGAACCTTAGTGATGTTCACAACCTTAAATATTCAGCTAAACGAGATTCAAAAGGTATGATCCTCATCGTTTAGGACATAATTTCACCCTTATTGATCAATTACCTCTTCCTATTATCTGTTTTATACATCAATTGTAGTGATAAAATTATTACTAGTGGTCATAATGTGAAATGATAATATTGAAAAATTGTCATATCCAAATTATCACATTTATCATTACACCATTAATATACTCCACTTTTTTCATAACTCATAATTGACTAATTCTTTTTCAATGGTTCTATATTTCACTTGATAATTTTTATTATATTCAAATCTCTTAGATTTTTTCCTATTTTTATAACCATAGTGATCATCATTGTATAATTCAAGATTATTGCTTTTATATTCGTGTATACATTATTATCTTCCCTTTATCTCAATATATTATTTCTATTTATGATTAAATATTAATTTAGGATATATAATGAGATTTAAATATCATTCAATATGTAAATAGTCCTCTCAAAAGTCATATCATTTTTAGGGTGAAATGTTGTTCTATGTCTTACATTGGTATTCAAGGGTTTTGGAAGGATCCTAAAGAAAATATAAGTCAATGATTCATGAAACTATAAAACAATACATATTGTAATCCCCAGGAAGACTCACAACTACATGAAAATTCAGACAACAAATTCCCAAAAGTGAGAATCCATATCATATAGCTATTAAATATTAATACTATTTTGAAATTTTAATGATTACAAATATATAATTTTTTCCCTTAGGTTTATTTAGATTTCAGGTAACAATAAATAAAATTTTATTTTTATACCTTCATACAGGTATATGAATTAGATAAAACACTCCTTCTAGTATTTATCACATCAATTTCACATTCGTAAATACCAATAATCTTATATAATCATTATAAATATTATTATTAATGTCATATAACAAATAATGATATCTCCATTTAGTAAAAAACTCATTTCATACAAGATATATGATGAATTAAATGTCTTGGTCTTTATAAATCAATTCATTCATTATCTTCATGATATATATGAAAATAGACTTGAACTAAACCCCATTTACCCTTCTTGATCAAACATTAACTTATCAAAAAACCAATTATTCAAATACTCTATCATATTTTATAAAATATGAACATATATTTTTGATATGTATACAATATCTACAAATGAGGGATGGAAAATAATTAGGATTCCATTAATGATATCCATTATATTTTTTGTAATAAACTCGATGCGAGTAGCTTAGACACAATGATTACATTATTAATTTGTAATAATATACAATATGTCCCATAAAAATGTTAAATAGATGAGTTTTCATGTTAAACTATTTCCATAATGGAATTTCACATTTCTTTTCAATACCAAATAATAAAACAACGTGAATTTAAATATTATATATCATATAACTCACTCAAATATTCTTTCTTGATATATTGGGGAATGAAAAAAAAATTATGGGATAATATCCTTAGTTACGGTTATGTACAATGGAATCTACCATGATTAAATATGTCATAATCAATTTTCAAATTTGTTTATCTAAAATAATTTATTATATAAACTTATAACGATCTATAATATGGAAGGAAAACATGATGAGAAAATAATTTCCCAAAAATAAGCATATGATCTTCAATGTTATCTACACCTATAATGTACATTCAAATAATCACATGGACATCAATAACCTATTTAATCCATATGTAATGTATAATTTTGTAAATCATAATCATACAATCAAGGCCTCATTTAAACAAACCATAAATATACAATCAAGGCCTCATGTCAAGACATCTTATGTAAAGTTTCATATACTCAACTAAATATAAAAACATGAATTTAGAATGAGAAAAACCTATTAATTGAGGGGTTATAGTGGTCCCAACATTTCACTTTATATTTCTAATTCATTAAAGAAATTAATAAATAATAAAACATAATAAAAATTACTTACTAATAAATTTCTACCCAATTGGAAAGACTGACATCTGTTGTATTAAAAATTTCCAAATTCATATTAATCATAAAAAAACTATAAAAAATATAAGGATGATATCACTACAATATATCCCAAATGAATAATATCTAAAATAATGGTTTTATTTTTTTTATGTGTAGAAACACCATGAAAATATTATTATAACATTTTAGAGGAGATTTTAATTTCTACTGGATGTTTTGAACTAAATATTTCAATAATAATAGGGAAAAAATTTCATTTAAAATAATCCTAGAATCTTGTAATGTACATTTCAATTCATTAATAGTTCATGGGAGTATAATATTCCATTCATGTTGTGTTTCTTTAAATATTCATTCCAAATTTTAAAAAAAAAATAAAAACACCTCATTTGGAATGAAATTTGTAATATGTTTAAATTTTTTTGTAAAATTTAAAACATAGGTAAAATTTACATTAATAAATAAGTACATAATTGTAAATATATTGTTTAATTAATTAAGATAAAATATGCACAAGGATGGAAAATATTCTTAGCTAAGTATGAAAAATGTTAAATCTTGTTTTAAATAGTATTTTTTATCATTAGTAAACTAATAAAAGAAATTTTTAATTTATTGAAATAACTATTCTTGATAAATTATATTGTGTTTGTGTTAAAAATATTAACGAAATTACCCTAGTGGAGAAGTAATCATAAAAAATATTTAATAATAATAATATTGTCATATAAACCCTAACAACCCAATTTTCATTTCAATCATCTACCCATGAAATAAAAAATTCAAATGAATCTTTATGTACCATAAATTAAAAGGGAATTCTGATATATAATATCAAATTATAAATATATAAAACACAGAAATGAATCAATTATTAAATAAAAAAGTTCTCTCATAGAATGAAAAGTTGGATAGAAACCCATATAATGTTTATAATAATTACGTAAGAAATAATTAGTGTTGTGATTTTTTGGGAAAAATAAGTACACAAAAAACAGGTGTCAATAAAATATAGACAAAAATGCTAATATGGAAAATAATAATTTTATAATAGATCAAATTATGTATAATTAAAACTAAATGAATATAAATTTAGTAATGAAACACATTAACTCAGGTCATACTCATCAAATATAATCCTTATATTTCTCAAAAATAAAAAGACCATTATTATTTAATTATTTTGAAAAAAATAATGTCTAATATTCCCTTTGTTTTATTTATTAACTTCATATATGTAATTACTCACTAAATTACATCCACATCAGCCATTTTAAGGATATCCAGTTTAGTTACACAAATTTATTGTCGCAGGTTTAATATTATAACAGTGTTCATTATCTCATATACACCACAATAAAAATATTGAAATAATTATAATTTTTAAACATTTATTGTCTATTTAAAAACACAATCATGGATTATGTTTATGAAAAATTAATTATAACACATATATCTAGATGGTACGTCATACTTATGCATGAGTAACATTTCTAAATTTCAACTATCATGAATGAAAAATGACAGTATTTTTCATCATTAAAAAATTATATTTATACAATAAATTATATATTATTTATAAAAATATACTTATATATATCTTCCACATAATGTGGTGATATAAAAAAACTGAATCACTTCATAGAGGTTGTTGTCCACACATACACTCAAAGTATGTTGTCTTTTTTTAGTGGATGTAATGATGGGAAAGTTGTTTATATACTATATTTCAGGGATTATATATTATTAATTAATAAAATATACGTATACTAAAAAATAATTATAATTTTCAATCAGATTTGGTGATGGAAAATAATTTACCATTTATCATGAGGTTGTAGTCTTCTATATACATGATTGACAGAATAATTTCCCATTTTATGAGAGAAGGATATGGAAATAGGTTTTTCAATTTACATATTAATTTCTCTATATATGAAAGATTTAATAACTATTCTTTTATTATGTTTGGAGATCATTTTTTATTGTCATTATAATATATAAAATATTATATATTATATATTGAATACACCAATTCATTAAGAATACTTGTTTTCTATATATGTTAGGTGCATTATTATTGGTATTATGTTCTAAAAAATACTTCTATAATATTTGATGATATTAATGGAAGTCATTTGGGTAGGTATTGGATGATAATCATGGTTCATTATGTATGGATGATATATTAGAGAAGGTTACCTTTTAAAATTGAGGGGAGTGTCACACTTGGAATTACATAAAGATTTTAACTAGAAAAAACTACGTTTCATAATAAATTGACTAAACTTTGATATATTTTAAGCATTGGATAAATATAATTTTAAAGAATATCATAAAATAATATTCAAATTGTTAATTGTTTTTCAATACCCTTTTAAAATAATATTAACCCCTCCAAATCCTTCTAATAATTATAATAATGTCAAAAAAGATACACTTTATAGGTCGATAATGTTACCATGAAAAGGAAAGTGACACATAAAATGAAAATAGATGATATTTTAATCTATATATCCATAAATTTGGTATAGATATATATATTTATTGAATTTTAAATTAATTAATAAATGTTTTGGTTCTTTAAAATATAAATATGGTAAATTTTAGAAATAGAATAAAAATTAAAATATATTATGTGTAATTACAATATAAAATGGTTCTACAATTAAATTTATTAAAATATTAGAAATATATATTCATTATTTAATAATAGAACCAAATTGAATTGGTTTTAGATATAATTTTAAACTGTATAATTTGGATTAACCACTTGGATAAAAAAATTTAACATTAATTGTGCTATTGTATTTTTCAATATTAAATAGTAATAATTATTTTTACAACATTAAAATAGGCCCATAAATTAAAAAGGGATTAAATATTTGAGGAATACTGATTAGTATTACCATATTTATATATTTTCACACCTATTAAATAAATTACTAAAATATATATAACATACAATATGATTAATGAAAATTTTGACAATATTCCCATAAGATATAATTGAAAACTATATTACAGTAATGAAATTCAAGTTTAAAATTTTAAATCACATATAATATATTATTTATATCTTATTAAATTATGGGATACAATTACCATCTCAAAAAAATTACATTTATTGTTTTTATTATCAATTAATTTCTTTGTAATCATGATTTTAAATGTATTGTATTGTTGTTTTCGAATCTTTTAATGTACATATGTCATCAAAAAAATTAAAAAAATTACAATTTTATTAAATATATTATATATTAATGAACCATTTATATATTAATTTATGTTATTTATATTCCTCTCCAATGTTATTAATGATATTACAAGTAAGAAAGTGACATGTTTTATTTTATCCATTTCTTAAATATTATCATACAAAAAATAAAAGATAAATTTATTGTGTATTAATTTAATATTTTAGACATTTATCGATGAAATATAATAACAAAAAAATTTCATTCATATTTTTTATTGATTAATGAGTCATAATAGATTAGTTTTAACACTAATTGCCCCATTTTTCCTTCACAATGATGAAAAATATTTATAATGGTTACTGTTAATTTTAAAAAATATAAAGGAATGTATTTTTGAAATAAGGAACTTTTGATTCTAAATATGTAATCTGTTTTCTAGGTTTTAGTTTCTATATTTTAATGAATGTAATATATCATAAAAATAGAAAACCAAATTGGGATTTTTTATACAAAATGTTATTTTTTGGTATATATTTTTTAAAATAGAATTTATAAATAATATTTATTTCATTGATATAAATTTTATTATAAATAATATCATATAACTAAAGATACATTAAAAAATTATAAAATGTATATTTTAAAATTCTAGATATAAAAATGTTTATTCCTATAAAAAGAAGTATTTTTCACTATTAACAGTAAAATATATATTTTCATGAAAATCACAAAAATACACATATATATAATAATCATATTGTTATTTAAAAATTTATTTTATTTTATTTTAAATAATTTTAAATATTATGGAAAATATTTATAATATATTTTCACTAAAAATAATTGAAAGCATTTTTCAGGAAGATATATATTTTAGAATAAAGTTACATTGCCAAAAATTTTGTTCTTATTTCATAAGAATTAAATAATAAATTTTTATTTCGTTGTATATTTATATATTTTTGATAATATTGATAATAATTTTTACATATATGAATTCAAATCATTGGAATGAATTATTACATTAAAATAATAATATTTTGTGGTTTGTTTATGATTAATTTCTTCTATCGTATGTACTATAGAATGTAGTTACCACATAATGAATTATGTTTTTACATTCTACAACACCCAATAAATTATCACCATTTAATTAGAATATTAAATTGTTAATAAATGGATTTAAATCTAATAATAATATTGTTTAAAACCAACATTATAAAAATTCTTTGAAATTGTCTTCATAAAATAGGGATTCTGAAATATGATGGTCTTATCGAAAATCAAAAAACTGGATTTCAAAAATGGAGACCATAAGTGTTAATTCAATATATTTAAATGCATGAAAAAATTTATTTTTTTTAATTAAGGATAGTTATTGAGAACATTAGTGAAAATAAAATAAATGATCATGATAATGTTGAGGACCACAAAATAACAAGTCAATAATGTGAGGGGGGTGTGTAAAGACCCAAAATTTCCATGTAATTTTTTTTAAATATGTGTAAATATTACGAGTCTATGAAATTTGATGGCGCGCGATTCTGCGTCCCAGAGTGCTCGGAATGATCCATCAATGTTTTTTAAGCTTAAATTATCATGTGTGAGAAGTTTTCTTGAAAAGTAGAATGACACATAAATGGTTACTCGAATCATAAATCTAAGGGTACTGTTGCGCTCAGGATGGTGGGTTTACCCTAGGTGCGACTTAAGTTCAGTTGACGCGGGCCTAATGCGAGATATTTCAAAAATGGCATAACCGTAAATAAAATAATTGAATAAATTATTTTATTTTTCAAATGTTTATTACTCACAAATGGTATCTTGGATTAAAAATCTGAGACCACCACTGAACTTTTGATGATATGATTTATTTACGTAGATACTAACATTGGCCGATATAGGCCAACAGAAAAAGTTTGTTTTTGGCTGCAAATAAAATAAGTAAGTGATAATTATTTTATTTTAAAATCGATAACATTTAAATACTATCTCGGATTGAAAATCCAAGAGAACCGTTGGCTTCGTTGGGGATTTTTTCACCTAGTAAGAGCCTAACCTCGATGGCATTTGGTCGAGGGTGATTGATAATAATTTTCCAAACTTTTTTTTCAGGTATGTTCAGTAAACACTCGAGCAACGTTTTGTAACTTTCTAATCGGTACTCAGAATTGAAATCTGAGGACACTGTAGATTTTTTAGTGCTAGTATTCACTTAAGAAGACTTTCATCTCGACGATAGTTGGTCGAGGGTGAATGTTAGATTTTTGGTTTTTCGTTAAAATAATAAAATAAAATAAACACTTATTTTGTTTTATTTTATCTCTTATAACCACTCCTTGTGGAGGTTGGAAGTAGGGAACACCAAACTGTAACCTCCCATGAGAGGTTTTGGTGGTGGGGACCACCCAGGTTAAAACCCCTATGAATCCTCCCATTAATTTTGAGAAACCACTCAACTCCCTCATAAATGAGGGAGAGCTTCTGACCTCCTCCACCATAATTGTGCGAACTCACATACAATTAATCTTTCCAACACACTGCATTGTTGCACCAGTGTAAATTAATTGGATTTCCCCCTTTTAAATTATGTAACAAGGTATTTGGAATTTAGGAAGGTACCTAAGAAATGAAATTTCATAAATCCCAACAATCGTTACCTACCCCCCCCCCCACTCCTATATATATGGAGCTTGGGATGAGGATTTGGGATGGCTACACCAAGTGAAAAAGCATTGGTAAAGTGTCACGACGCCCAACACATAGAGGATTATGCTCTCAAATGAAGAATGCATCACCGATGAAGAACACCAACCTCCTTAGACCTTCTTCCTTGGGACTTTTTCCGACGTGGGACGTCCGCATCTTCGACTAAGAAGAACAGACACATGAACTTGGATTGGGACTGCGTGATGAACGTAGCGATCGACGAACATCATCTTCTTATTTCCGCAACTCCGTCAATAAACGTCGATCGGAGACTGACGAATCAAAGGTAGGGGTTGTCTTATTTTAAATTTCATTTTCTTCCTCCCTTAAACAATGAACGTTGATGTTTACATTTTTGTAGGTGGGGTGTTGTGCTTCGTTCTTGAGAACTTATTGTTACAACCCTAAACGTGGAGGGTGTGGGCCAAACCAAAATTTTATGACCCCTCCGTTGTAATTTTTGTGATGACACCACGATGACATGGCAATGAATCAACGAAGACAAAGACGACGAACAAAGGTTGTGCTACTCGGGACCTCCACGAATCGCACCGCCCTCGCAGTGCAACGGTGCTTCCGGCCGAACATCGCCGCACCCCGCCACACGAACCGCGTCTTACCCATGTTCTTTCCCACGCGCTCCAGCCTACCCGGGTGCCGTTGCGCCTCGAGCCGCTTGCACGTGCGCCCTGCGCTGGCCTGCCCGTGCACCGCCGCACCCATGCCGCCTGCCTGCGTGCCCCGAATGCTGCCCGACACCACCGACGCCCTGCTCGGCGCCCCAGTGCCGCCTGCCTAGCACCGCTGGCGCCCTGCCTATCTCTCCTGTGTTGTCTCCCCATGTGCCCTGCGTTCTTCTCTTCTCTGGGGAGGCCGTGCCCAGCGCCCACACGCACTGCCCACACACCCGGCACACAGCCAAGCACTGTCGACTCCCTTCTCGACACCCTCACGTCCTGCCCGGTGCACCCGCGGCCTACGCGGCATCCATCTGGCTTGCCTGCGCCCCGCGCGGCCTGTACGCTAGCCTCCCGGCCTCTGACCTCCAGAGTCGTACCCCTCACGGTGTTGGTCGAACCGGCCCCAGCCTTCAGGCCGAGCCACCTGCGAGGCGGCATCCGGGCCAGACCTCCCTTGCAGTCCTTTGGGCTGGGCCCAGTGGACCGGGCATAACATAGATGGCTGACCCATCCAACGGTCTGGGTCAAAACCATCGAGTATGTCTGGGTTGACCCAAACCGGGTCAGCCAATATGAGGTTGGGCCGAGTTGGTCCGACCGGGTCGGATGGAACCCGAGCCCACTACCGACCCTTTGTTTACTTTGGCCATATCATTGGCAGCAGATGTCTGTATAAAAAACTATCAACGACACTGGTAATATCAATGAGAGACAGTTCCTTTGAGTATCCTCCACTAGAGTTTGGGGTGTAGTTGAGATATAGTCAGTTTGGTTCCTACAAGAAACCAACCGGGCCCCGAGACTAAGTGGCTTATAACTCATATGCCGTGTGTCTGATTGATGTGTTGTCTGTTACATTGAGACCCCTATAATGTGGAGGATATTTGAGATACTTCCATGTGAGACTTCGTGACACATGGAGTATCGACCAGTAGCTCATGTAGCGAATCCTCCTGGAAACGAGCATGCAAAGTATGAAGACCTTGTAGCTGACATACCTGACAACTACTTGACCAATTCGACTAGGAGTGATTCAACTATCCTAGTGGGGAGAACCTAGTATTTGTCGGCAGACCCATGGTGGAAGGAGTGCCTATTAGTTGGAAGTATACCCACAATACTTGACAGGAGGAGTACCTCTGTAGGCTATTAGGGGGAGCACCCGATATTTGGCCGCAGACCCACAGTAGACGGAGTGCCTGGTAGTTGGTAGCAGACCCGTGGTACTCGATAGGAGGAGTACCTCAGCAGTCCAGGGTTAGAGAGAAGTGCCTTGGTGTCGCGACAGGCCCACTGATCTCGATAGAGGAGGAGTTCTTCAGCAGTCGTGGTTTTGATAATAAAAATCCTGGTTTGAGATGAGTCAATGACCTTTGTGTTTTCCTCATAATTGAGACGAGTTACTAGATAACTCAGGTATATGTATGGGCATATACCTAAGTAATGGTTATCCGTTGATTTCATACTTTTTGGTTTATCTTTGTTGGATTTTCTGAGACCTTGAGGGTCTCGGGGTCCCTACTGAGTATCGTTATACTCACCCCTACACGGGCTATGCCCGCACCTCATTGTGTTGGATGCAGATGACGGATAGCGCTGATGGGGGCCGAGATCACCAGGGCTGGACTGTACCCGGAGGAGGACCTTATGATGTATCGGTACACTGTGGAGTCTGATAGACGTGGAGTGTTGTAGTGGACATATGTACCTACCATTCAAGTACTAACCCTGGAGGATGACCTAAGAGCTTCATTCACCTTTTAGATGTTTGTCCCTTTTCAGTTGTACTTGATTTCAGTTGTATTTGAACTTTATAGTTGGGATTGTATTCTGTCCCCCCATTACTTTCAGTACACTTGTTATATTGCTTTTACATAGTGTTTTCTTCCTCGTGTATTATGGTTATGTGTGTTTACTATTTATAAAGTCAATGCCTTCCCAGTTTTAGAGAATTATGCCTTTGGTGCTAGTCGCCAACCCCTGTCCAATGGAAGGCAGGCTTGGGGTAGTCACGATACTGGCCCCGGGGGACAGGTCCTGAAGGAGAGAATCATTTCACCAAGAATTAATGAAGTAAGGAAAATTTTTGTTCCAATCCAATTTTCCATGATTTGAGGAACTATTTTACCATTTATATTGGAATCAAAATAAAATATACTCAATTGAGTAGTACAATAAAATTTTAATCAACTTATTCTACAATATCATATTTGGATCAAAATAATTCATATTCATGATAATTTAATCATTTAGGATGAAATAAACTAAAGATATAACATATCACAAAGTCCACCAAAGTATTAAGATATCCTCTCTACTGTATATAAATAATATCTTCAACTGAAATGGTTAGTATAAGGTAGGAAAATATCCAAACATTATAAACATTAATATGGTGTAATAATAAATTTTACATCTTAATTTCCATAATAAAATGAATGGAAAAAAATAAATTATTCCAAAAATGAGGAAACACATATACCAATTAACCTCAAAAAATGAGCAATAAATAATTTTATAACATCAAATTTAATCTCATAAATTTTTATGTTCATCGAAAAAAGTAGATGTATTTTTTTGAAATAATATTTTATGTTAAAACTTATATTAATCCAAAAGGATACATATATATCAACCAAAATAAGAAATAGAAAAAAATATCATTAATAACCCTAAACAATAAATATATAATATAATAATCTTATAAAAATAACATCAAAATTTCATGAATCACATTTATATACTATCCTGAAATTTATCTCTTAGATTGACCATAAATATCTATTAAAACATCACATTATCAATTAATCAATTTTCAACCATAAGGATTATCTATATCACACTATCAAATATAAATTAATTTTCATAAAATTTAATCATACAGTAAGATAATTGGTTATTTCATCCGTAATAGATAATTCGTCTTAAAAAAAATTAAAATCTACAAAACACATCCAAATACCATTACTGTATACCTAAAATGGGGTATCATTTATCTAAAACATATTATAAAGCATGGAAATATCAACCCAATGAACAATTGGTTCATCCCATGCCATAATAGATATTAAATAGTATTCATATCTTCAAATATATCATTGAACATAACGTGTAAAAGTAAAATTGTGAATAAACCCCACAATATCTCCAATGAAATTAAAAAATAAAGGTCCGGAAAGGGATCACACACCAAACAGTTGAATGATGTCCATGATAAACACTACTAATTATATTTGATGTAGTTACCACAGTATGAATCTTTTTCAAGACAACATGCACATATAGTATACAAATAAAGATCATTTACAATGAAACCCACATAAAATTTACCATAACAAAAATATACATAGATGTATCATCAATGTAAATAATCTGGTAATATTAACTAATATATTTTTTATTTAATATAGTTCTAATGTTTTTAACTAAACATTTTCTAATACCACATACAATTACCTAAGCCATAGTATCACAAATATGGTGGTTACATTATGACCTTGGTATAATAGACAAGAGATATCATCCTAAATAAATGAATAGTTTAGTAGTTTTGGAAATCAAAATACATCCATAATTCTCAAATAATATTTGAAAACATAAAATATAAAATTTTTAAACTTAGTATTATGTATCCCTAATCTCATTAGAAATTATGTCTTCAAATCCACTAGAAATGTGAAAAATAAAGTTGGATCCTAGAAGTGGATTATGGGTTTTTAAAAGAGAACATATAATTTTTAAATAAATCATCATTAAAATGTAAATTCAAATAATGAAGAAAAAATTACATTTAATCAATATATATTTATATATATTTAGGATAATAAGGGTATAATACTTGATGATCAAGAAATTCATTAAAAATAATCAAATGATCTAGAAAATTATCCCTAGAAATTATAAATATTCTAAAATACATCTTGACATCAAAAATTGAAATATTTATGATATAATACATAATGAAAGACATGTTAAACATAATTTTACAGAATATTTCAAACCCATAATAAATATACCATTACGGACTTATACCAAGACATCTTATATAAATGGGTAAGAACTCATCCAAATATACAAACTAGACTGTCTCATGAGAGATAAATATCCAATTTGGGGAAATAATGGGCATAGAAATTATATAAAAGTTCTAATGCATTAATTATAATAATATATTATAAAACATAATTACCATGCATACGTAATCAATAACACTTCATATTTTATAGACTATAATAAAAATTAAAATTCTCTTCCTGATAATAATGTTCATTAACCATCCAAATAATGAATAAGGATTCTATTTTTATAACATAAACCTGTACATGTATAATTAAAATTGAGGGTTATTGTAGTTCATTTATATAAATTCAGTGAAAATATCATTAAAACAATCATTTTGAAAATACCCATTTTAATTTTAAATTAAAAACTAAATTTTTTAAATAATATTATGAACACATGTTTCATTGAAAACAATCAGGGAAAAATTTAATGTCGTATTCAAAGAACTAAACAGTCAAGTTGGTGGGAAATTATATTCATTTCATGTATATTAGAACAATGATTCCTTTTAAATTTTTAATAAAATCACCAAAGTTATTCATTTATATAATGATAATATTATTATTTTCATGAACTTTGAAGAAAGTTAATGATGGGTAAAAATTTATTTAATAAAAAATCACAGGATAGTTATGAAATTATTAAATACTTTTTAAATAAAATATTGTCATTACATATAAATATTATTGACTAAATAGAAAAACCAATAAGGATTCCCTTAAAAAACATTGTTCACATATATTAATTACTTAATGGGAGTAAGCTGAATAGAAAACATGTAATTTTTAGACGCAAAAATATTATGATAAAAAATATTTGGTATAATATGGAAATTTTAATTAATCTCCCCAATATAAACTTGAATTAAAAATTCTAGAAAATTATGAAATTTTATAATAAACTATTTACTCTTTCGTAACAATTGAATCATAAAAAATAAAAATGAAAAAAAATCAAAAGATTCTTTAAATGTAATTAATATTAATAGATTATTTATAAATCATATTAATGTTATCGTATATATACCACATGGATGAGTCATTTATAAATTAGATATATATGTCACAAAAACAAGTTTGACAAGGAACATTAACATTGATCATAATATAAATGTGAGAATAAATAAAACATTTTATTATATGTAACATATTTATATCAACAAAAAAGTTTAAAAATGATATCATATAGTTAATTTTTATAACATAACGTAGTCTATAAAGTGGAAGTATAACTCAATGAATGTAAAATAAGTTATGAATCACCTTACATCTGGAATGACATGTCACATATGTAATTTATCTTAAATAAAAATATAATTATGTTAATTATTTAAATATATATAAATATTATACCCGTTTATTAATATTTTTAATTTATTTATTATTATTTTTTATTTAATTAAATATTCAATTATATTTATATCCTATGTTATGATGATTTTTAGTTCTTGTCTCCAAATTGACATCAATAGGTTGAATTTTGTAAATGATGTCACTATTACTTCTTATCTGGAATAAAAATCACGAAATTACTATATTTTTTATAAAAAAATATACTTTTTTAACCATCCAAAACATATGGGTACAAAAAATGAAGTATGCTAGAATAATTGAGATGATAATTTATATATACACATGAGTACCATTTTTCAGTTTTCAATGATCACAATTGAAAGAGGGTATATATTTTTATCTAATTAAGAATGATCATCTATTCATTAATAAAGGAATATTTCCTTAAATAACCTCTATATGCACCATCCAGGAGATGTTTTTATGGAAAATTAATCACCTCACTTCATTGAGGTGGATGTCCACACATACCCATTACTAATGTTATAAATTTTTTATAGATGGAATGTAAATAAATTATATTATATTATCATTTTGAGTTATGTATATGTATTTAATATCATATATTTATATTATATACCTCATTATAAAAATCCATTAGATGTTGTGATGGAAAACTAACTACATTGGTTCAAAAGTTTGGTATTATTCGTTACACATGAATGATGTATTCATTTCCCATTTAATGGAAAATTCAATGGGTATAAGATATTAAATTAAAAATGATAATATATAATTATATTTAATATAATGGTTTTATTTTATTGTCTTTGTCGAAATATATTATATGTTGTTATAATAAGAAATAAAACGAAAACGCTCGATTAAGAACTATAAATATTCTTCCAACAAACACTTTTTTATTACACATTAAACCCTAAGGTTCGTATTCATCACAAGAAAAGACACAATAATGTGGGATGTTATGATAATAAATTATTTTTCTAGTTATATTATGATCCAAATAATTCATTGTGTATGATTAAAAGGGAATAGGAAGTTCCCATTTGAAATTTAGGGGTTGAGTACTACTTAAATTACATTAAAATAAAATTAATAATAAATATATTTTTATAATAAAGTTAATATAAATAAATATATTATCATTATAAGATATTTATAAGTAAAAATTTTATAATGAACTTATATTAATGTAGTTTTATGTGATGTTTTAGGCCTTACCCTTAGTTTTAACTCTATATTAATTCTCTTGAAAACATCCAAAATATTAAAATTTTATCAATTTATGGGTGAAGAAAGCTTCCATAAATGGACCACAAATTGATAAATGGTAAATGATTTATATTGAGAACACAATATTATTAATTTTGTGTATGAAATAATTTTAATTAATTTTTAACCATTGTGTTAAATTATGTTTATAATAAAGTATTAATATTACTTGTATTGGAAATACAATAAATATTATAGTATAATATGTATCTAAATCATGTAAAATTTTTCCTTATTGAATTTTATTTATAGACATGTAATGTTTTATCATAATATATTAGTTAAATAATATTATTATTGGTATATTTATCAATTCACACCATATACTATTGATTAAATTCATTAGTTAACTAATTTTAACATTAACAATGGTAATATATTTTTCAATATTTAATGGTTATAATTTAACCTATAAGGTGAAAATTACAATATAAATATATAGTTTTGGGTATTATAGTCCATTACCAATCCTAATTGTCCTATTTCACAATTTTTATTTTTTTATGAAATCATATAATATATATATAACATTAAATATCATTTATGGATTTTTCACATAATTCACGTAATTTGTTTCTTAAAACAATGTGAAAGGAATGGATTTAAAATTTAAAATGTTCACTTATCTATAAAATATAATTTTCTCCTATAACATTGTGGAAAACATTAAATAATCAAAATAATATTATATTTAGAGTATTTATATTTATATAATTTATTTTTTATAATTCTTTAAAAATTATATTGTCATATTTACAAAATAATTTAACATAATTGATTAATAAAATCATAAAAAATCAATTAATAGTAAATGAATAATAATATGAATTTTATACAACCATATATAACCAATCAGAAATAATTTTTTTCCATATAAAAATTTATTATTGATATAATAAGATATAAACTAGAATTTATGACTCTTTTGTTTAATTGAATATTATTAATGTAAACATCACATTTAAAATGAAAAATGTTATATTTTCTGTTTTTATAAGATTATGTATGAAAGATAATCTTCAAATCAAAAAAATTCAATTATTTAATTGAATTTAAATCTTAAATACATTATTTTTAACTCTAATTAATTAGTTTTAACAATAGATTTGTATTAAAAATTTACTAATGTTGTTAATCATATTAACTGAAAATAAAAGTAAACTACTTAAATTTTATAGACATATTGATTCCATATGTCAAGTCCCCTTTTTCATATTTTAAATTTTTTTAAGTAGAAGACACTACATGTAGATAACAATGAAAATAATAATTAAAATCTTTTATAGAAAAATACCTTTTTATGTTTACAAATATTTATTTACCAAAATCAAAAGTAAAAATTGTTTTAATGAAGTAATTTTTTTTTATAATATAAGATAAATAATATTTTCTTTATACTATTTGGTAAAAATATATAACTTTTTATTTGATTGAAATAATATATTTTTATAAATAAGATTTAATATATTTAATTGTTGATTGGAAAAAAATTTATTCATAATTATCAGAAAATCTCATGATTAGATATTTTTAGTATTATGAATTAAATATTGATATAGTTTTATTCAATATATTTTCTAAATGGTTCAATAAATTCCTAATATTACATCACAAAAGGAAATGGAAATATTTCTGATGAAAATTTATATTTGAAGAATAAAATGAATCCGCTAAATAATGAGTGGTTATTTACAAAGAATTAGTAAATATATTTTTATTGAGTTTTAATCATATATAAATTTTATAATATGTTTAATAATATTCATATAATAAATAAGAGTTTAATTTTTTCTCGTGATCAATAAACATCCTCTTCATTAGTCCATAGAAACATTCATCAAACTCTATTGTCAAGATAAACTAACGACCCTTTAATGTAAGAATAAGTACTAATTTCTTTGTAAACAAAATTTTAGTGTAATCCAAGGATAATAAAACTATAGATATTGGTTAAATATATTTCTAAATAAAAATCCTCCATGAACATTTTTTATGAATTATTGAGTTTCCATCATCAATTGGTATATGTCTAAAGAATGTGATTGGTTTTAAGATGGTATATTATTTAAGAAATTTATAAATTATTTTGTTTCCATGGAGTTTATAATATTAAACATTGATTATCACCATTATTTACCTAAATGTTTTGAATATATTAAAATATAACAAATAAGTACTAAATATTTCTTATCAAATTCATCCATAAAAAATATTTTCTAGATATCAATAAATATGGTTGGACAATCAGTCATGATAATGTTAATAACAATGAACACACATTTTTTTTATCATTATGGATGGAAGACTTTGAGATATTTAATCTATTATCACTAAGACGATGATACCTTGATCATTGGTCACAATTTGAGAATGATTTTTATAAATCTAGTTGAATAAATAATAAGTCCTTATAAGGGGGGATTCATTCATTATTGTGAGCCATTAATATCCCTATAATCATTCATAAGCACAATTATCGATCCATGTTCTTCATAATGATATCATGTTCTACCAATGTAGAAAAAAATATTCAAATAAAGGATTTCTCTTAATATTTTTTAAATTGATTCGTTATTTCCACTAACTCAATAAATTTGTTTCCATAAGTGGTCATCAGTATATTCTTGATTTTTTGGTATGAGTTCAATGAACCATTCTATATATCTTTGTGACTATGTTCTATGATACTATTCATAAAATGAATCAATATATTCATAAAAAATCGGTATTATTTTCATATATATACATTCCCTTTATTTTCATTATTCAAAAATTATTTAACTAAATATTGAAATATTATATTGTTATTTAAGTGATTATGGTTCAGATATCATCCCTTTATACATAAATATATACACCCCTATAATAAAATTGATTTTTTATTAAATAAATATTATATATTGAATATATGAAATGATAAAATATACATCCAAATTATGATGTTAAATTCTATTATTGGAATGGACATCATTGTTTTGAGATATTGTACCCACCATGATTAATAGGAGAATACCAATATAGCATTTTTGTTTAAATAGTCCCTCTATTATTTTTATCAAATTTCTATTATAATAGTATTTCATTGTTTACCTGAGATTAATTTAATGATTTATTGAAATAAAAGAATTGTGTAATTTGAATTAAAAATTAAAATTATAATATTATTATGTATGATATTTTTACCTTCAATAATATCATTTAGAACATCGATTTCGGCCTCCATTATTTAAAATGAAAAAAACTATATCCCTTTTCATGTACTAGATTAAGGGATGATTCACTCAGTTATCTTTTATTTGGTCATTGAATAGTTCAATGTTCTTTCTCTTCACTGTTAAATTAATTTATTTCTAGTTGATAATACGCCGTCATCCTTTTTCCGTACATTCAGATATTATGGATGTTTACATCCATGGTATTTTAGAGATATATAATCATACCATAAATACATGTGTCACATTAATTATCAATTTCAATACATACTCCAATGTTTCTTCTCATTCTATTATTTTTTATATCTTTATTTTAATTTTATAGATGAAATTATTTAACAATTTTAGCTCTAGCACTCTATTTGTATCATTTTTTCCATGATACCACTTAAATATATGTAATCCATTTCAACATTGAGAGGAAAATGAACTATCATCTAAAATATATAATATTAAAACAATGAAATATCACTCTATAGATGAGGAATTATTCAACTTAAGAATCACTGATCGTCCTATTATAATCAATTAAAAAAATAAGAGTATCATAAAATCAATGAAATATTAATATAATAATTCTCCAAAAATTATTTTTTAAATTAAATAAATTTAATTATTCCATTTCTATTATCATTATCTGGGTACACAGGAATTAATTATTGAATGTTCTTTTTTTTGATGTCTTATAACTCCATAACATTCATGTTATTCTTCGGGTTCAGGTTCATGATTATCCCTTCCAATAACCAACACATATATCAATGTTATTAACTCTAGATAAATGATTCTCATCATTAATTTAATGAATTTTTGGAAAAAAATTTTCAATAGTATTGATCCATTATTCTTTAATCAGGGTATCTAAGGTTCCTTATAAGATATTTGGTGGTTGATGTGTGAAGGACTCAACAACTAATTCATCCTTCATTGGTAATTTTTTATGCACTAGATGGTGTGTATTATTATACAGTACCTGATTTAACCAATTCATCATCCTCATCATGTTTTCATTTCTATATTCCATTATTTTTTGGAATAACACCACTACATTTTCCATCAATTTTTTATTATTTCTGTTTAATATATTTCTATATTTCAACAAGTAGAAAACCAATGTGATAAATTATTTAAAATTGGAACTCTTATAAAAATAATTAAATATAAAATATTAATCCTAAAATATTATAATAAATCTATATTTGGATATTATTATTCAATTATAAAATAATACCTTAAATATAAAACCTTCATAATAGTCTAGAAAACTAATGTGATCAACCAATGAAAATATAGAATGATTTTTAATATTGGTGTGGAGAAATTACTCATTGTCATACACCAGGTGCATTTCTAGTTATTATCTAATAATTCTTATTGTGTTATAACACCTAGTGATGTCTTTTTTGAACCTAGATATACATGTAGTATCAAAACATGGATTATAATTCTTAGAGGCCCATAACTATATACCATACCAATATATCAGGATTTGTTGATACAAAGGGTTCTAAATAATTTTTTCTAATCCAAATTAATATATATATATATATATAATTTCTATTGATTTCAACTATGAATTGACATCATTTTAATAAAATAGTATTAATATAATTTCTTATTATGATATTATATTAATCAAATAAAATGAAATTTTTATTTTAGTGTATTGGAAAAAAGGTTTATAATATATGAAATATATTAGGAAAATATAAACATAATCCTTTTCTAATTCACATGAACAAATACTTTTTAATTCCATCTATGTTCACGACAGTATAACTAATTTCTTGGGGACATTCCTTAATCTGAATGGGTGCAAAGGAATCCAAATATTAGATAAACAATATAATTGGAAAATTAGAAGTTATCATAGATATAATATGATGCAAAAAATGAGAGAATAAGCATAAGTTTATGATAAAAAAAATAGAAATTAGGATAAAAGTAAAATTTAATAATTTAGATGAAAACAAACAATATTCAACACCATTGTGTGATAAAACATATTAACAATGTTATTCCCCAAGGAACCATATGATATTTCACTAATATTGATTAATTATTTATGAAATTATTTAGAGCCCTATCAATGATCATTTCTCATATGTTTTAATTCATGTGTTTCAAAAATATCATATATCTTAATAATAAATTTCATAAATAACCCATGGGAAACAAATAAAAGGTTTTATATAAATTGATTGATCGTATAAGTGTTTAAAGCCTACAACTATTCATGATGTAAAAATAACAAGGAAATATGGGTTTTAAACATGGAAATAAACAATAAATGAACTACAAATACATATATATTGATAATATTGAATTAAATTAGGGTTAGTTATTCAAAAATTTATAACGGAGGAATGAGAAATAAAATTATCATTTCTGGTATCATTACATGTATACATTGTGTATTATGGAACATGTTTAATGAGAGAGAATATCAGTATATCATTGATAGAAATTTTTTCTAAAATTCATAGAAGGGTTATAATGTAATGAAATCATAAAACCAATATATTTATTGGGCTATATATAATGAAATTACAAGGATCAATTGAGCTTAAAAGTGATCCCGATAACATGATTGATAGAATCTTATGTCGGTGGATAATTCCTTAGAAAAGAATATTCTCTATAAAGAGACATAAAATATAGAAAATAAGGGTAACTGTATGATAAATTTATTGGAAGTTTATTATATGGGTGGGTATTAATAAAAAATGCTGAGATATTTTTATCAATTTCTAAATTTATACCTTCAAATTATAGGTTGTGCATGATGTGAAACTGTTAGGTTACCTAATTTGTTTTCAGGTTTTTGAACACTTAAGACCATGTGGTTGTGAAATTTTTCCCAATGTTCTCCAACATTAAAATTTATGTAAATTGGGATTGGTAAATAAATATTTCCAAAACCTATTGTTTTAAAATGAAAAATTGTCATTTTTGACAATAGGGTGTCATTTACAGTTTGAAAATTCATTTTAAACAATGAAATTTAAGTATATGAATAAAAAAATCTATTTTCAGTCTTGATTATTCTTTTTAAATTATTAAATTATTATTAAATATTTATAAATTCATAAAGCATATATGAATCCCAATACTACTTGTTTAGTAATCAGTGAAAAAAAATCTGTTTTTCACATTTATCTCAATATTTAACTACAAACAAATTTATAGTTTTTATTTTAAAATATAATATTTATTTATAAAAAATATTTTTATATAAATTTAAATATTATTTTTCAAATAATAATCCTTATTTATTGGTAAATCATAATTTTTTATAAATTACAAACATCATAACCATTATTAAAATTACCACAACAATTAGAATTTTCTTTTATATAAAACTAATTTATGTATTATATGACTATTTTTTTCGAATTTCATGTATTTGAAATCATAAATAAAATTATTTAATTTCAAAAAACATAATTATGATTTTATAACATCTAGAAAATATTCTTGTTATATCCATCGTATATTTATTTGAACTTTTTATATAATATAATAATTATGATTTCATTAAAATAAATTTATTTAAATTCAAAAAGAAAATTTCACCAATAAAATACCAAAGACTAAATAGATAAAAAATATTGTATTGGTATACAACATAATTCTTTTTCTGATAGTGATACATTCATTTGGTGGATCATCTATCACTTATCAAATAGTGATAACTAGTAACATGAACCTATCAAATATTCAATTCGCATTCATCCTTACTTATTGAAACCCTATATAGACTTTGTCAATGGTGAACCCCAGTTATAGTACCAGCATTAAATATTATGATATATTTGTTTTAATCCAATTAATATTGGGAATGTTTTTATTGTTTATAAAATTCACATGATCCATATCAATTATAGAAATGGTAAATTAAAAACTCCAATTATAGAGAATCTTATTTGACATAAATAAAAATTATTTTATAAAATTAAATGGAATTTTATGGACTCTAAAACAAAAATAAAGAGAAAAATAAGAATAGGGATATTTTTTTGTTGTTTGTATTAATGAATTCACTTCCTTTATCATTTCTCCTTTAAAACACCATTTTCCCCGAATAAAACGAATAGTATAGTCACTAAATAGAAACGACAAAAACATCTAGGAGTAAAATATTTGGCTCAAAATATTTTTTTATGGTTTATAAAACAGAATGAGGAGCCACATAATTATCCAGTTTTTGAGATTTTTTTATTAACTCAATCAAAAATGAAAAATGTAAACTATAAAGAAAACTTCCACATCACGTTTCTCATCACAATCCATATGATTTTTAGCTATTCCAATCATTAGCATAAACAAATTTGATTCTATTAAGGGAAATTTCTATATTATTTCATACTTAATGAAATGGCCACTACATTCCATTTAAATATTATAAAATTAAACTAAAAGAAATCCATTTAAAGGTATTACATCTATCATCATTATCATAGAATGAAATATCTCTATGAATAGATGTGTTTAAATATTTAATTATCTATGAACACATTCAACTTCTCACTAATCATATAATACTATAATTTGTTTATGTAGTAAATTACAATTTATAACTCTAAATAATATTTTGGGTAATTATTCTCATGAATTTAAGTACACATGCTGAATTGTGTTGAAGAATATATTGTCGAGGAATTCCTAGTATACCACAGTGGCTGACCATTATCCTCGCAACGTAAGAGATTCATAGTTATTAACTTACTAATTCAATTCACCTAAACTACATTATATTTGTTGTGATTATTAATTTCATTAATCAATGAAAAAATATGTAAAATTGAATAAAATTATATACTAACAAGAAATAATAACAAAATAAGTTATAGATGAATGAAATGTGCAAAGGGGTTTAGTTTTTTACATTATTATTTATTCATTATGGATATTTTAAATTAAATTTTGTAAATAATTATGAAATATGACCCTTGAATGATTTTTATATTATTTATTTCTTGAGAAATACTATATACAATAAAGAAATTATATTTTCCCTCCTACTATAACCACGATTGATAACACCACTCAATCAAGAGTAGAAAGTCTTCTTTGACTGATCTCCATTGTATGAAATCTTTTCTACTAAAAATATCATCTCCATTATGTGTAGAAATTTGTATAAAATGGAGATGAGAGAGAAATTATAAAAATAATAATATAATTGTATTATATATCCATATCATAGTGGAGGATCACTTAAATTATACATATCACTCTTATTAACCACAAATAGTTTAAAAGGTTATTGAATTTAAAGTATAGAATTCAAGAAAACTAGATACTCCCATGAGGATAATACAAATGTTAGTCTCCCATTAATGAAAGTAATTAGTCAAGATGGATGTATGAGATATAATAGAATTAGGGAAAAAATAGTATAATGAGATATGATGGAGAACAAAATAGGATAAGACATGAGAAGAAAATGAGTGGAATAACATAAATTAAAACAGAAACAATTAGTTATTGATAAAAAGAAGATATGATATGATTCAAAACCAAATGAAGGAATCAAATTTATGAAACAAAACTAATTATTAACGAAAAATTAATATGGAAAACATAATAACCAGTACAACACCCTCTAACACGATCTCTCGAATGAAGAAATTTGTACCGGTGAAAACCCTTTTATTAATAGAGGGATTGATCACCTCTAATTCCTTCTATAGAGTCTCACACATCTTCATTTATCTTTGTTAAATATTGGAATGTATTTTTTCAACATATGTGTGTGTTTTGCGGTTTCTAAAATAATTATTCTTGTTTAAGTTCTATCTACTTTTATATAGATATATTTTTGATGTGGATATCCAAGTGCGCTACATAGTTGATCCTTCCCATCGTTCACTTGGATTTTTCATTTGAGCTGTGAAATAGTTGTTTCCATATATATAGGTAGTGTAAAATTTATTATATGTTACAAATATACCCCTTTTTCATCCTATATTCATGGATTCAGTTTTGGTCATATGATTCTACAACCTAGTGTCATTTGCAACGATGAAGGGAGGAAGAAGAAATCAACAAGATTACTAGTTCTCCAATATATCCTACATAATTCCTTAATTACGATCATATTAATCATGAATGGATTTGTCTTTATGTAAATAAAATCATAGTGGTTAACTAAACATCCAAATTTGATTCATAATGAACCTCATCATCATTAGATATTCTATTTTTTTAGATTTAGTTTCCAATCTATTTCTCATCGTGTTTTCTTGAAGATGCATGTTGAGGCAGTGAACACTGAGTGGTGGAATGTAGTGTTGATTGGTTGAGGTAGTGGAGTGTAAATGGATATGTTATTCTGAATCATGATATAGAATAATTTTTTATGAGTACTAGTATTCTTATAACTCACCTTCATAGACAAAAGATCTATGCATGTTGTCTCATGCATAAATACAATGTGCATAAGCTATCAAATATTATATTGAGGATGGGGAACATCACCTTTATATAACCTCACATATTCATGGACCCATACTAAGCTGAAAAATCTATAATATTCCTTAACCCAACCTATGTTCATGCTCTAGTTTATGAAACAGTCTTCCTCTTGCTACTCGACAAGCTCTCTTAAGGGGATGAATGGCTAGAGAAACCATCTTTGGATGGAATTGAACCCAATGGCCCCATTAATTTAAGGCTATCCCAACAAGACATGTTTTAATATTTAATTTTTTATAACATATATTAATTAATTATAAAATAATATTTCGTAAAACAAAACACTAGATATTCATATTTTAATTCAATTTATTTCCTCTATTTTAAATTCCTTCGTTTGAAATGAAAAAAATATTTATATGGTTATTTCGATTGAATTCTATTTAAATTGTTTAAAATGGTGTATTAAAAAAATTAGAGTATCAAATAATTCCACCCTTTTAATATACATTCCCTTCTGAATTAAATAATCAAATAGAATAAAATCACAATTTTAGAATTATAAAATTCATAGTGAAATAAAAAAATGATTATGATTGTGATAAGAATTAAATCATCTATATAAATGATCAATTAAATCATTATATTTCAAAAAAAAACAATAAATAAATTTATTTTAATTTATATATAAATAAAATTTTGGATCTTATTCATCAATTTACTCAATATTTGTAGTTCATTATTGTTATGAAAGATATGTAATTATCTACCCCAATGTTGAATTACCTTATCTCATCACACATGAAAAATATTCAAGAAGATTTATGATACTATCATGTGAACACGATAATCATCCTTAATATCACAAAGGGAATACATTATCCACTTTTTGATGAACAAAATTGTTTGATATTAATAAGATATTCTAAATAATGGTCTAATTAATCTGATGATTTTGGTTGGTATGGAGTGATTTGTAAAACGTTATGGCTCAAAAAATAGTTTTTCGTTATATAATTAATGACATTTAAATTAAAATATCAATGGAATTATCCCCTTCAATATTACTAGACCAACATCATATGCCCTTTATATGATCATCATCAAAGATATAATAAAGAATTAATTTATCATTATTTAATTTTCTAAATATTATTCCTTTTTCAAAACTAATTTTTCAGAGTTATTATTATTTTTTGAAAGTCATGCTTGTAATAAGATTCATATAGAATACCTAACCACATATGATAAAAATTATAAGATTGGAAGTGAGGATTTTCCTTTTTCCAAAGTCAAAAAATATTCATCATTTCGTTTATGAAGGGATGACAATACAAATATAATTAATTGATTGACAATGTTTCTTAATTCCCCAAATTAGACCCCCATACTTTTCCCTTATAATATCATTCAACTCATTTAACATTACTTCCCCCCACCCCTAAACGTCATCATTAAAATATCATGAAAATTCTAATAGTAGGGTAGGAATGAATATCTAAATAGATTTAATTGTATCTCATTCATTTTATTTTAATTTATTACATCTAAATTAAATGGGAATTAATGTATAAGGTGGTGTTAATTATAATGTATTATTAATAAAAATTAATCAATCATTTGGAATGTTTTTTCATAGTCATAACATTAAAGAGTTCAAATGAAATTTCTAGTATGTGATATGTCCCAAGATCACTAATTAAAAGTGATCATGATAAAATTGAATGTATAGTCAATAAAACATCTTATGAATTGAACTTATGATATTGGATAATCACTTGTAGTATTTATAATATGATAAAATCATTTACCATGAATCTCATATATTCAATGAATGAAAACTGATAAGGAAATTTCATTTACATTGATCAAATAATTCCTTCAAATCAAGGATCATCATTTCAATACCAATGATTCACTGTAATAATTCAACATTACAACATACTCAATCAATATCCTTAAAATAGAAATCTAAAATATAGAATAAGAGGAATATTATAAAATTTATGGCTTTGAGATATGACTGAAAAAGTGTGAATCTGATCATAGGAATGCAATATCATAATTCAATGTTGTTATTAAAAATTTCAAGAAAAAATTATGTAGTCAATATAATGGGATATTAAGAGTAAAAATCGTTTTAATATAAAGATTGAGTCACACTTCACATTTATTTTGGTGGAATTCATCTTCTATTTAGTCTGAAAACATAAATTAATTAATTAAAATACATGGATAATTTCATCAAAGATAAAATAGAAATAGTGAATCAAATACATCATAAAATAATTACTAATAATTAAATAAAAATTTGTTGACAATTGTAGAATTGGGTATGACCTGATATGATCCCCCATGTGTTCCATAGATTTGTTACTTCCAATAGATGGAATGTTCTGGGTTTTATCAATATTTTATTAATGGGCGAAGATTCATGTATTTGAACCACTACATTATCATTTTCCCATCATGTATATATTCATTATTATTGATAAGTCCAATTATATAGTGTATTGATTTCATCACCTATTCAAAATGTTACATCAATCAAATGGAGTGTATGAATGTAATATTACTTGAACCAAATTTAAAAATATATAATAAAAAAGAAATTTTCTCCCTTCTAATGTTACAATCATGTGTCTTAATTTAATCTCTTATGGGATCTTGTATTTCATCATGATATTCCTTAAAAATGTTCAAAAATATCAAAGAGCACCATATGTACCTTAGTAGGTTAATGTTCTTAATTTAATTCTTCCTCTAATGACAAAAAAGTAATATCCTAATCTAATAATTTAAAATGTGGGAGTAAATAATTAATTCAAATTGACCAACATTATATATGATATATTATAATAAATGATAAATTCAATGTGTTGGTTTAGCTCCAAATCCTTTCTCAATGTTATGGACATCTTGAAGCTATGTCTCACTTCATTTATATATTTTTTCAAACTCCTCGTCCCATTATTCAAATTGATCAATATTAGTGTCTTCTTCCTCTTCCAAATATAGAGAGATATTCTATGGTAAAATAAATTATACATTGAAATTGAAAAGGTCATGTTGCATCTCTTTTTTTCCCAATAACTCTAAAATTTTTCATGAACATATTGATCTATCATTTTCAGATCAGAAAGTGAGTCTTCATTGTCACTCCCTATACCATAATGGTAGGGCGAAATCTGATTTGTGAGATAGTTGAGTTTTTGAAACTCCTTACATGTATCCTCATCATTTGGACCACTTATGTAAAATTGATATGGTCTAGTGGTTCTTCCCTTGTGGCCTTCATATTTTGATAATGAGTTTGTAAATTATTCACCATTCCCAATCATTCATGATTTCTATCATTGTATAGTGTCCATTTTTGACATGTATTACCCATACCTGGAAATAATTATCATTTTGTGAGAGGGTCTCTACATCACGGGGAAAAAATCCTTTTGTTTCAACTCCTTATAGTAATTATTCTATGAATAATAATATGTCATATTTTGATACACCATGAATTTTTTTAATCATTGAAATATTAAGTATAGTGTTTGAGGTGAAAAAAATTCAAACAAATACAAGGATCCTAAAATAAATTTAGGTTTTTTCATGCACTTTTATTTTATCATGGAAAATATAATATTTATTAAATTCTTAGTGTATTGCAGGGATTAGATAGGGTCGTCTCATGTGAGGAAACTATATGATATTCACCAAGAAATTCAGCTCACCTAATCTACATTATTTTTTTGTTTTTATTATTTTTATAAAAATAAAAAATATATGGAAAATATCAAATACTTTTATACTTATATGAAATTCGAATATAATGAGAAAAATAATAATGAACTTGGATTAATTTTTTGGTTTTGGATTCAATGATTATTCAGATGAGTTGTTTAAATTTTTTTATAATAATCCAATTATAATATTTATTACATTATTATTAACCTTTTATATATAAGATTTGAAATATTTAATTCCATGGGAAACCAATTACACTACCTCCTATAATCAACCTTGACGACACATGTCAATCGATAGTGTGGATTATTCTTGAACCATGCTCCATCATATTTTGTTTTACATATTGAACATATCACATTTGTCATGAAAATATAGTATTTATAATTAAAATGATATAAAACATAAAAATATAACTGTAAATGTAATGTAAGATCCATGACATGGTGGATGATCACATCACCTATAAATATCACCCTTATTCAATAAATAGTGAAGAAAGCATTAATGAATATAATGCATAGAATTTAAGAACACTACAAAAACCCTAGATGACAAGATTCAAGTAATTATTACATTATTTAATGTAAGATGTCACTTAATAATAATTAGTAATTAGATAATAATATGAAAATAAAGGGGGAAATATTGAATAAGATTAATAATGAAATATAATGAAATTGTTGAAGAAAATGATTGAAAAAAAATAATCAAAACAGAATGAATGAGTTACAAATATAAAAAATAGACGGTGAAATAAAAAAATAATGAGCTATATTTAATAAAATAAATTAATTATAAGAAAAACTAAAATAAAAAAATAAATTCATAAGAAAAACTCCCTCCAAAATGGACAATCATCTTAAATGTTTGGTAGTAGTGAAACCCCAAATATTTATAGAGCGATTCATCCCATCTTATTCAATCATCCAAATCTCACACATCATCATTTATCTTACTCAAATCTTTGAATATATATTTTTACTAAATCAATACATATATATCAGGGATTCTATTATTCAATTTCAGTTAAAATATCCATACATTTATAGATAGATATATTTTCCACATAGATTTCTCAATGTTCTATGTAGCTGATACTTCCGATGGGTTTACGTGTAAATTTCATGTGATTTGAGAGATAGTCATTTTGATTCATGTAGGTAATATTGGAAATTTTTTATTTAAACTTTGTAATGGTTTTAAAACTCCATATCACCTCAAAAATTCTATTAGTATGATTTTGTTGACCATTAATGGTTGGAATAGATCTGGAAATAGAACAATTCAAATGGACTTATCCATTGACCACATAGACATTACATTAGTCGTTTGGATCTTCTCTTCAGAATTAATTATTTGGTTCTCTTATAAAGATCCTCATGGTGGTCGGATGAATTTCTAGATGAAATCCATTGTGATCCGTGTCATCTAAATAGTTTATTAGTTTAATTTTTTTACTTTCCCAAAATTCATCCGTGGTATTTTTCAGCTAGTGTAGATTATGTTAGCTTGCATTAATTGTGGTATATCATGCCGAAAACTGGGGGTGGTGGTGTGAAAATGTTTATGTGGAGTGAGTGCATTTGAAGCAATGGCCAATGATGTTATGTTAGAGAAAAATACTCATATCACTCACTATCCCAAATTTGAATATTATGTGGGATGGATCTCACATATATTACAATTCATTTTAATCACTAGATAATTAATAGTGTCGATAAATAGTTACCCAGATACATAATATCACACTCATAGGATGATACCAACATATATGGGACTATGTAGGTCTCATACCAATATTTTCATGATCCATAATATATGCACCAGTCCACCTACTTACACTAATCAGGCACTCTCGAGGGGATTTGTGGGTATTCATCCTAACATTTTTGTGAATGAGGTTATTGGATCCCCTAAAATTGTTCCTTTTTTTGACACAAACCATTCATGGAGTGTAAATAAAATTATTAATTTTTCAAATCATAATGAAAAAGAGTTGCTAGATAGGGTACTCTCACTTATGGATCACCACATTTATTCACATAGTAATTCAATACACATAAAGTTCTCCATTTTTTTATAATTTTCATAAAGAAAGAAAATGTATGTTGAAAAGAGAAAAAATATAAATTATTATTATATAAAATTATAATGTTTTATGAAATAAAGAACATGGATCAAGGGTTTTCATTTAGGTTCCTTCACTATTCATGTTGGATGTTTAATATTTAGTTTGATAATACAATTTTGAAATATCAATATTTATTAACAGTCCTTTTATTAATATTTTATATAATATGGACGAATAAGTAAAACAAAATTCTAAGAAATACAATAATCGTGTTTAATGAAAAACCTCAATCAAAAATGTTACATCATCTAAGACCCTACTCCATCATATTCCATTTCATATAATGATTGATTCAACATAATCATTTAAAGAGATTATGTTCAATTGAAATGATGAAAATTTAATTAATATAATAATATAACTGTATACAACATCCATGTTTTGGTTGAAAACCTCTTCCCCCATATATATCACTATTATTCACAAAAAATATAATAATATATCAAATAATTTTATACGTGGAATTCAAGAACACCATATACTCCAACAAGTCAAATACTCGAGTGTGTCTCCTATTATTGTATGTTATAGATCCTAGTAAAATAATGATAAAGAAGATATAAATACAAATATAATGGTATAATATTATAAGAAGGATAATAAAATATGATGAGACACTTGAAATAATGAGTGAAATGACATGAAATAAAACCAGATTGTTAAGTTAAAAATAAAAATGATGTTATGATAAAATTATTAAATGAATGAAATAAATTGAAGAAAATTGATGAAACACGATAAAAAGTTAAAATAAAATAGAAAGAATAATTTAAAAAATCCTCCAATATGAGGTCTTCTAATGATAGTTTTTAGTTAAACCCCTTACATATAGAGTGACATCCCCTCTCACTCTATTAATTTATTCTCTCACATACTCATTTATCTATGTCAAATATTTGATTGTATTTATTTTTTAAGTGTTTGTATTTATATCAGGGATTCTAATAAAGGACAACTAATATTACACTATTTATTTTAAGATAGTTGTATTTTCTTTATAGATTTATCAGTGTACTACAAAACTGCTCCATCCCATGGTTTATAGTGACATTACCTGTTAGGTGAGTTGTAGTCATTTCCATGTAAGTAGGTAGTTAGTGTTTTATTTAATGTTCCCCAAAAAATATGTTCATACTCTTAGATAATGTATAATATTCCCTTTGTATAATACTATGGATTTGTGGTGGTTTTGAAAACACATGGATGAAACAACAATCTTATGACCTTGTCCTTCTTCAATATAAACTCCAATGTGGACAAATGAAACACATATTCATCATGAAATGGGTGGTCATATTATAATGATCTTCACAGTGGCCTCCTTGGATTCTAGATAAAATCCATGGAGACCATGTTTATTGTATGTGATCCTTTATTTGAATTAGATTTTCCTTAGTATCATATGTGTTGTTCTTTTATTTTACGAAGGTGGTTGTTGAATTCAAGCGGTGGCATGTAATATTGAGTAGTATGTGTAGCAGTAATGAAATATATATGAGGGGTGAGTGTGGACATATCATGGAATGAAAATGTTTTGTTATAACAAATAGTACCCATATCACTCACTATCACACATCAAAGATCACTACATGATGGCTCTTATATATATTATAATTAATTTCATCTATTCTTTACACTACAAAAAGATGGGTTTAGTGACAACATATCCACTCACACACTCATGGAAATATTCAAAAAATTATAGGTCTATTTTGGCCTTGGTGACACAAATATTCATGCTTACATTCATGACTAGGTCCTCCTATTTCATCTTGGAAGAGTCTCAAAAGGGGATTCTTTTCCCATTGGCGCATATTGGGCTATCTCTTTGGCTAAGGGAACCCTTGGTTGAGGGTTTTCCCCACTATTATTTTTTACATATTAATAATTTTATCATTGAGTAATTATTTAAAAATATTATTCATTATTATGTAACACTAATTATCAACATTTTAATTAATTTTATATCCCAAATTTGAATTCCCATTTTTATAAAAAATTATTACATAAGTATATCTATTTAAAATATATCATAAAAAAGTGTTTAAAAATTCTCATTAGAAAATTAGTGCAACATTCAACCACAATAGTTGCGACCCATAAGATTAAACATGATATCCTAATAGGAAAAAACTTCCCAAAAAACCTCTAGAATAATCACAATAGACCACATTATTTCGTACAAACTAAAAAACATAAGGTTTTGTGTTCATGTAAGTCAAAACATATTCACTTGAAAATATTTCTAGTACATGTCTTGCCTATTTGAAATATAGTGGGCCAAAATTTTTATGCAAACATATTTAATCACAAAAAGTAAATATCCATGTTATTATACAAAAACACACCTTATGAAAATAAATATTTAATGTATTCTAAGGCTAGAATCACAATCAGTTTATTTCATTAATGATCATAAATGTTAGTTAGAACTAACATCCCAATATTCAATTTCATTGACATGCCTACTTAAAACATTTTTACATAAAATGGGAAAAATAAAAATTGAGAAGGGTGTGATCTGATGCATATAATGGGAAAACATGGTAGATATCAATATTGCATGATAATACATGTATAATAACATGATAATATTATTTTAAAACCATACCCTACACATCACACATCATAAACATAAACCAGGTAAAAATTATATTCATTTCATATAACATGAATTCTAAATAAATCAATAAACCTAAGGCATATGATCATAACACCGATAAGGAAAATATTTTTCACATTCACTCTATCCTATAGAAATATAAACGTATATAAATATATAAATGTGCACTAATTAAGATATATAAATGAAATCAGTTCCTCACATAAAGTAATTGTTATAAAAAATAGTCTTCACATAACCTTATAAACATGATAGAAAGTCCCATGAAAAATCATATAGACCATAATTTGAGGCCAACATATACTATTGTGAACACAAAATTAGAACACCCATATCATATTTAATCAGGACATATCCAATAGTACCCAATTACATATAAAAAGATTTAGGTCTGAATCATCGTAGAATATACTCATTTTTTCCACAAAATAATAAAACATCAATCATATCATAATATGTGATAAGAAAAAATCATTCCAAAAAATGTCAACATAGTATTACACATGTGATCTAAATGATTTACAAAATCATGTATTTATCACAATAATAAAGATAACACATATAGATAAAGAATAAGGATTGTTCCATTGGATTATATCCCATATAAAATATAAGAAACACCAATTTTTGTTGTCATTACACAATATAAATTCAATAAAAATTTTACTAAAAAGATATGGTGGAAATTATCCTTTAGATTTTGAAATGACATCATTAAACAAGAAAATTTTCTCATATAATAATGGAATTTTTTTTTTGAAAAAACCTCTAAAATTTTTAAATTATTTTTTTATCATCGAGCCGTCATGGTTGTTGAAAATATCATCCATGATGTTCAGATTAAAATGAATATATAACTCAAATTTTAAATAAAATCCAGAAGGTCTTTGTTTGGTAAATGATCTAATGATTTATATTAATCCATTTATTAATAAAAAAATTTGTTAAAAAATTTATCTAAACAATATTTTTATAATTTTAATCATATTTCATTATAAATATTTTTTTTTTCTGAAATTGGATATTGAAGAAAAAGGGGTTTCGACCAAAGAGGGAAATAAATTCTGTTTCCCAAAAAAATATATTTTGGAACCTTGATTAAAAAAATATGGTATAATTTAGGGAAAATATTTATGTTTATGAAAAAAATGGTGCTTCAGAATAAATGATTTTAGAGATATATATCGTAATATTACATAATCAGAAATTAAATCATAAACAATCATGATAAAATATTTGATTGTAATATAAATTGTTTATAAATTATATTACTTTTTATTAATAAGAACCATGAAGTAAAAAACAAAATATGGATATTTAAATAAAAATAATTTTAAAATGAATAATTATGAATAGAATTACTCAGTAGTATATACACCACATAAATGGATGAGGATGTGAATTTGGTATGTGTTTCATTAAAGGAAATGTTAGATAAAAATACATTACCACATTGGACACATTTGAATCATAAAACCAATTAAATAATAACATAAAATAAATCATTAGATATCATAAAAATAATGAGATCAGTGATATAAAATTTCAACAGTGGAGAATATAGACTACAAATATAAAATGAGTGGTGAATATGACATATGTAGCACATAAATAAGTGAGGGAGACATAAAGTATCTTTTCTAAACTATCAATCTTCTTCATAAAAATTGGAGAAATTTTATAATTAATATAATATTACAATAAATATATTATATTAACATAATAATTCATATCATGGCCTATATTAGTTTTTTATTACCTTTTATAACATTTTTATTATTAATTCATTGTAGAATCATGTTTTGATTAATGACTTATTCACTTTTGTTGTATATTTTTATTTTATATTTTGATTATATTTAAATTTATCATGGTTCTATATTCTCTCTAATAATTAATAACTATAAATATGTTTTGTATAAATTGTATATGTATATAGATTAATTCAAAAAAATTATATGTAGAAAATGAATTACACTTTTCATGGAGATGTTAACCCATATGTATTCGAGAACTATGTTTCCAATTTCTTGATAAAAAAAATGAAAGGATGTTAAATAATATACCACATTTCCAAATATATTTATATATAAAAAATATAATATATATTCATTAATTTTTTCATTATTATCATCAATTTGAAAAAAAAACAGAATAATATATCACATCACTTCGTACATGTATTAGCACACAAGTACGCACAAGAGACATTACCATTTTTATACTTTTGGGATGGTAAGAAATTATATGTTAGATTATTTTTGAAAAATTTTAATTATTAAATTAATATCATATATATTCATTAATTTTATTATTATATATATCGTTGACATTCAGTGAAGGAAACAATTCATTGTTTCATGAGGGGGTAGTCCACTGTAAACACAATAAAACACTTTGTTTCCCATTCGATGGAAGAGGAGATGGATGTATGTTATTAAATTAATGAAATAATATCTAAATATATGTGGGATAAATATAAAATTAATTATAAATAATTTATTAATATTACTTTTTTGTGGAATTAGAAATAAAATAATATTTTTTTATTAGTAATGGAAACACTTCTTCAAAAAATCACTTTTATCATACAGAAATATTGTTATTAAGAGTATTATAATAATGAAAAATATTACTATAGGATGTGGGTAGGTATTTAAATTTTTTGTGAAATATAATCTCCAATAAATGTTTTTTGGATGCTTGAAATAGAGATGATAGTGGGTTTCTTTTTATAAGTGTCGGATATAACACAGCTGAAATTTTGGAAATTAAAAAATTGTGACCTTGTTTAATTAAATTCAATATGACCCAAAATTTCTCATTAAATATCCTTACATGAGATATGGTATAATGATTTTACAATATGGGATTCGGAAAATGGGTATTTTCATTTTCTCAATTATCATTTTAGTTTAACCCCTTAGAAAACATGTTTAAAACTTAACCGTTGTAATTTAACTTTACTATTTTTACTGAAACTTTTAAAAACAATTTTTTCAACCATATTATATAATAATTAAAATTATGATTCAAAATACTTAATCCCTTTTTTCAAATTATTTTTACATAAGTTAAAAAATGTAATTTAAAATTGAACCAACAGACGTGATGTGAAATATATTTCCCAAACAGAAACGTTTCCTATGTTAACATAATTTTTATATTAAAATTTAACATTAATTTGATTCTAGTGATACTTTTAAAAAATACTTATAGAATCGTAAAAATTTATCAGTTAAAAAATTTCGAAATAGATGAATCATTTTATGTCATTAACTAAAAAAGGAAGTTGTTAATAAACATAGTTATTATTCGGTTTTCAATGAAAAGTTAATCTTTTAAGAAAATTATAAACAAATTAATAATTAGATAATTATGAAATGGTGATAAAAAAATAAAATAAATTATTTATTATATATTTAAAAAACATGTAAATAAATAATTTTATTATTTTTTCTCAGAAATTGATAAATGTCATTTTGTGATAAATAGAATTTTTAATGCAGAAAACTACATTACACAAAATTGAATAATTCATTATAAATATTGTTTATTTATATAAATATATTATAATTATTTCATAAAATTCTTCTCGTAATGTTCATGAAAAAAATTTATTGCTAGGATATAATAGTGATTATGAATATTAATATTAATAGTATTTGTATATGCAATGGAGGTGTGAAAACGGTAGAAGTGAACTTATCAGAACAGTTTGGAAACCCTTGAACTTCATGTGAGATTACTATAAGATGAATTAGATGAACACAATTTTTCATTGAATCTATTTGAACCCCATATTCTAGTGAATGGTTGTAGGATATTTTAGTCGAAGTAAAACCATTAATTTCAGTGTGATAAGAGATGGATTTGAGGTGATGACAACAAAAGTGCGAGCAGGAGGAAGAAGATGTGTTTTTTTTTTTGAAAAACACTATACACATGGCATGTTGTCCCTATCTAAACACAAATTAGAACCCATTGATGGTATCTGCGACAAATTTTTACAGTGCATATACACAAGGTGGAGTACATGGGTTATATATTAATAACAAATGGCCCCATATAAATATGTCTCGTCTATCCTTCCCTCCCAAATATAAATATCTTCTTCTAAGGAGAAAAATATAGATCTATCTTCTAACTAAATTAAAACTTTAAATGACATTGATGATTCTCATAATAACTTTTGTGTTTATATTTTACTTCCCTTATGTTTGGATGAATGGATCCAACAATCTCAAACACATCTGTATCTAAATCATGCCCTGATAGTATTCTTTCCCAAAAATCATCCCATCACATGGAATTTCTACACATTATTCCATATATGGATTTATAAGAATATATATGAATACTCTAGTGAATTCATTTGATGTAAGAATACAAAAATTCTAGGAATTTTTTTTGGTATCAACTATCATTGAAATCCATAATAAAATATCTTGACATATCCTTTAGGGTCTAAAAATCCACTCAGACTAACCATCTTTCTATGGATAAAATGAACTACTCAATGTAAATTACATACAATGATCTTGATAATTACTTAAATGGACAATTGAGGTAAACCTCATTTACTAATCAGATGCACTAAATTGTTGTACCCCATAAAACTGTAACACTTTGTTATAGAATATTATAAATTGATTATATAGAGAAAAATATTATTTTATATTAATTATATGTGTTTAAATTCTATATAAATTTATTACAACCCAAATTTTATTATTCCCTTTTTTTTATTATAATATAAATAAAAAATCTATAGTGATTCTTTCCCAATTTAATTATGGCTTGGGGAATCAATGTCTTATACAATTATATGTTTTTCTCTTAGCCAAAACATTATGATGCACCATGTGCAGATAAATAATTATTGATGAATCTCTATTCAATTTATCCTTCTAGAAATGCTCTATCCATTCCCTTTAAATCTTTTTTAGTTCCATGATTAATAGTGATTTATGACCTATTATTTTCTTCTTGAAATTCATTATTCAAATCCTGTATAAATGGAAATCATACAGGGATTATAAACCTTATAATTCCATTATAATCAATGATTAAATAAGAAACATTTTTATCCTACTTTTTACCTCTATTTAAATCATATTTTCTCTTTAATAATAATGTTGATATATGTTCGAACACTCTTACGCGAATGATAAGATTTCTCCACTTCTAGTTTTTTTTCAAATCTATCCATTTCAATTTCATAATTTTTTTTATAATTCATGATACCTATAGTAGATAATCTACCATGATCATTTTGGATCAAAAAACCATCCACCCTTTTTACCTCCCCCATGAAAATAAAGGTGTTCAATTAAAATATCCATAAAAATTATACAAATGAAATATATAATTTTATTAAATAAATTTTTAGAAAATGGAAATGTAGGGGTCCTTAAATGGTGGAGCCCATATATTCAACTCTAAAAAAACTATAGTCTTTGTAAAGAATTCTAGTTTAAAAATAAATTGAAATTGAGTACTTATGATACCCCCAATAGGGAAAATAATCTTACACTATGTTTTATTAACACTATGATTGTTTATTATCCACACAGTAATTGAATATAACCATCCAGGATCTAATTAGTTAAATTTTAGAGGAAATATGGGAAAACTGACTTATGTAATTTCTAGGTAGAAAATAAAAAACCTTCTAAATGAATTTCAAATGATATTACGAAGATAAAATATAATTATTCCACTAAATATGGCTTTATTGTTTCACATTATAGATGTTACAAGCCCATAAAAAGCCTTAATGGTATCCTTAACTGAAACAGATCTATTTAGGACCTACGACAATATATTGAGAGATCATAGAAATTTAATTTCTAAAACAATATACTCTTTAACATTTTCAAATCCGTCTATTTTACTAATTTTCATTAAAATTATATTATTATTTTATATATCACACAATTCACCATTAATATAATGCCTATATATATTTTATGACAAATAACCATCAATTACTCCAAATCCTGATTTTGGTAATTATTGACATAAAAATTCAATTGTATTGAGGCATATGATATAAGAATATTATTCTAAAAAACAAATCATAGTACCATATTTTATTCATTGCTAGAGATTACATATCCTTCCCTAAAATAGGGTAATATGAGGACATTTGTGATGAATAATCCTTCCTTCAATTCCTTGAAATATTCCTTATATTTATTTCATTAAAGGAACACAGATCCATTTATTGTTATGATGATTATTTTATTATATAGTCATAAAAAAATTTCCATAATCCATCAAAAAAATATATCCAACCTAAAAATGAACATATCATATTCACTATGAATGGTATGGGATAAAATTTAATACCTCTATCTTGTATGGGTCTATTGATTAAACATCACAAGATATTATAGGACCAAAAAATGAATCATTTTGTCACCAAAATTCACACTTACTATATATTTTATACATTTTCATCTTCTATAGTTACTTCAACGTAAATCTCATGTATACATTATGCACCTCCATTCTCTTGGGTTATATAGTTATATTTTACATAAATACTACAAAAAAATTTATGTTAAAAACTAAAGACTATTTTAATTAAATCAATGATAATAATGGGGGAATTATTAAAACAAAATTGCATCAAAATAATTCATAATGTCCATACAATGAATGAAATGTTGTATTGAAACAACTTAAATCATATAGATATGCCATTTGATCTGGCCCGTCAAGGTGGTAAGACAAAAATGGAAAATGGAAAAAAAACAAGTAGCATATAAAACAAAAGAAGACATATAATTAGAGTACAATGGAGAAGAATGAGTTGAATCTAAGATCTACACAATCCATTACAAAACAAATAAAATAGATAGCATGAAAGCACATGTTGAATAAGTCTCAATGTGACCAACTGTCACATCCAATCCATCCCATTATGAAGGATATGATTAAAAGGTAATTTAATATGGTAAAAAATTCTCTTCACATTACATTTTTCATTAATAACAATGTGTACAGATTACCAAATACAGAATTATGTTGTTAGAAACAACCCTATAGGATACCACCACATACTATATATAAGGTCAAATATCATGAATACATCAGTTCTATCTTTACAAATATATATAGTTTTAGAAATGAATTTAATATATTCAACCCCATTTGTAAATCATTTTACCTTAGTTTCCCATAAAAACCATTCATTAACAGAAATACATGATTATGAAAAGAATATTTGATAAAATATAATATCATATCTATGAACCGTAAAGTAATCATGTAATATCATATCCACGAAATAATTAATCATCTAAACCCATTTAATACAACATAATGTGAAAAACATGTGAGAAACAAACCAAAAAAACATCAGGTGATAAAAAATCCATAAATTAAAATTAAATATGTATTAGTCCCTATCCTATCCGAATATACACTTGAAAGAAATATCATAAAAAAATAATACATTGGTACCAGTAAATAGCGTGTCCTTCCACAGTCCATCAATATATGAAATTTAACTAATTTTGGTGCCACACACTTGGGTAACATAGGTCCCTTTACTAAATTACCAAAGGTCCGATGTCCTATGTTTCTCAAAATCCTTTTAAAAAGTATTCTCTCAATTTTATAAGATATTTAAAAATCCAATATTATTTGTTCAATTTTTGAAAACTAATTTTTAAATGAAAAAACCATTCTAGAGTTTAATCAATCAATTGGTGTGTAAAAAAAACTAATAAAAATATATAATAAATATAGTCATCTTTCAAATAAATCTCTTGAAACCCAAAAAAACCAATTAAATTCAATGAATGCCCAAAATTAATTTTAAAAAATAACAAACGAAATCATAGAATTAAGTCATTGTATATAAAAACCTACCTCGAAGCTGCATCATCTCTCACAATAGATTATCAGGCAAGGTTATATATCCTTCTGGTATGACAACTAAGCTGGGAAGGAGATAGGTTTCTTGAGCTACCATGGTTCGACTCTTACTTCCTGTGAATCCAGTCATCACCCTCCCCTCATCGACGTGGTACTGAATGAGGATGAATAGAATATTTTCAACTCAACTTATATCTCTTCTTATCCTAATAGGTGTTGGTTCACTCCTTCATCTTCTGTGGGTTTTGATGCTCGGGACTACCATGGAAAATGGGATCATCCCACTGCTGAGGGTATCTAGAATAAAACATTCTATTCCAAAGTCATCCCCTCAACTTACAATTTCCTAGTGTGGCATATAAGGAATAGGGACATTCCTATGGGAGAGAATGTCAAACTCTGCAGAATTCTGACAGTTTCTCATTATTGATATTGTGTCACCCACAAAGAGGATAATGCTGATCACATATTCATTAGTGGATAATGGGAAGGTGATTTTTGGTCCTATTTTGGGGAGTTTACGGGCCTTTTTAGTCGAATCTCGGAGGTCACATTGTTTATGGAAAGGTGTTTTCCTAATTCGGGGGAAACATGGACTAAAAAGACGACCCATATTTTGATCCTACAAGAGGGGTGTTGGTCCATTTGGAAGCCCAGATACTATCTTAGGCATGAAGGGGTTATGTTAACCAGTCATGCAATCATCTCAAAGAAAAATACTCCTCCTCGACCTGGCATGTCTCTTCAACAACTGGTGGGATGTTTCTTCCCTACGATGGATGAACGTGTAGTTTCCCGGTGCTCATCAAATTAACAATAGCTCTAGAGGAAACTGGTTAGGTTGTCCTCCCACCCCTCCTTGGGTATCAATCATAATACTGATGGGTCATGTATTAGTGGGGTCTTGTGCGATAGTGGATATATCTGATACTCGCAAGGCTAAGTTGTCTTGTCCTTCTTCTCTCATCTCGGCCATGGTTCGGCTCTCCATTGGAAGAAAAGGCTATGTTACAGGGTCTGAATCTTTTCCTCTAGAAGAGAATTTCTCTCTCAGAAGTGGAAAAAGACTCTAAAAAACTTCTTGATGATTTGAATGACCTTTTCCATATTTCATGCTCAATTTTCTATTTTGTTAGACAATGCCGGAGGATGGTCAATAACAGCACCAAAGTGAGACCCTCCTGGAGGGAGGGGAATAAGGTTTCAGATTATCTTACATCTCAATAGGTCTTTGGATTGCATCTAGTTTTTCATTATAATGTGATCACTTTGAAACCCGAATGGGTTAATCGGATTATAGGGTATTCCCTCAGTCTTTATTATTTTAGACATACTTCGGGTGGGTTTCCTGTCTTTTCTATTTTCCCTTTCCTTAATATGAATTCAATCAATGATGACATGGGTAAATGGGTAAAATACCTCTTTTTTATAGTTTGGAGGGTTTTTTCGTGGTATATATGGGTTGGATACATGGTTACACTTACCATAAAACTATAGACTGTGCCCCTATTTTTAATTATTTATGGTGGTGTAGAGTATACACCGTGGCCACACAGTTTAGAAAAAATATTCTCAAACTATGTGAAACCCCCCAAAAAACTACCATATACCTCACATTGTTTGTAGTGACAATCATACGGTTTGACTAACAATACTAAAACTGTTAAAAATTCCATTGGAACATCGAAGAGGAATACTACATAATTCCTACAAAATTAAACTAATCTTGTGATTGGCCTATTTTATCAAAACCCATTTCGTAACCTATAATACCAAAATCATTCTAGTACCTATCAGAGAATGACCAAATCTCATCTAAGGCATAACTATGAATAATATGGTTTTTAAATTCCCCCAACCATATGAATATCATATCCCCAAAAATCAATAACCTATACCCAAAATTGATAGGATCACTACTTCCTCATCAATTATTGACAATGACACATCTTTCTTCCATCCCATCCACACATCCATACTACCTGAACCAAGGAAATCATTTTACAATGTGTACCTTATCATAGAGATATATTATATAAACTGGAAAATAAATAACTATTGTTTCAGAATAAATATCATCATCCTCACATTCTATCATGAGGGAATAATTCATGTAATACCAACTCTGCTAGGAAACATCAAGCATTACATGGATCAAATTCAACCAAGAAAAAATATCTGACTGAAATGACCTTATAAAAGAAGATCCAATATCTCAAATGGGTAGACAAACCATGGTGATAATGTACCTTGTTTACATAACTCTTTATGTCCCTTATGAGGAAAAAATCTTAAAAAAACATTATTTCAAACCTGTATCACTAATGTCATAATATGATAGGTAAAAAATAATCTTCATGCTATATGATATGACCATCCTCTTTCGAATCAAATGTAACTCTGTTGTCATCTCCTCAATGGGTATCCACACAAACATAGACCACTCTTTCCCCACATTCAATCACATTGGAGATCTTCTTTTCTACCCATAATAGGATTCAAAGGGTTCTATGAATATAGATGGTTGACACATATTATTATAAAAAAAATTTTCAAATAGGAAATAAATTTCCCAAGATCTACTAAAATCAAACATTAAATCCCGGGCAATATCCTCAAGAACATCGATAGATATCATTTCTTCCATCTTAATACAGATGAGAATCCATGATAAATTTCAACTAGGGACCTATAACCTCTAAAAAAATCATTCAAGTTCCTAGATGTGATCCTAAAGTCCCCATCAAATTCAATTACAGATGGATACTCATTAAGAATCAAAATCATGATGACATATAAGTCCCAAATATAATCCCCAATCATCATTTACATGATAGAAAATAATTGAATATATTTTATAAATTCAGTAAATGATCACCCAAATCACATAATTACCAATAGTGGTTCATGGAAAACAAAACATGATGTCCAAATAAATTACATCCCACTTTCATACTATAATGGTAAAAGTTATCAATAAACTAGAAGGACTCTTGTGTTCCTCCTTAATCATTGAGAAATTGAGACATCATGGAATAAAAATTTCAACTGATAACCCCATCCCTTTATATAAATTCAAATGTTTAAATTTGTGATATATAACGGTATTCCCAAAATTTATAGACACACATGAACTGTGTACACTATCCTATAACTCCTTATATATGGAAATTAGAAAACCCATCCTACTATCGAACCATAAAGCTCCATCAAGAGACCAAGACCACTCATCTGTGATCTCCCCATCGTAAATGATTTTACCTATTTTGTGTAACCCGGTGTTTTTCAACTTCTAGATCTAAAATCTCTCAAAAAAAGATGTTTCATATTTTATAAAATGTAGGAACATATGTTCACCGGCGTTTTACACTTCTAATCTCATCTCAACAAATAAAACCATCATAAACCACTCCTCAATAGATTATGTCATTAATTGACATGATAATTTTTTCCTCATTTATTTTATTAAAAGATTATCTTTTCTATGAGTGTATGAAATGTAAAAATCAAATCCCAGAGGATGCACTACCCATATTATCTATCATAATTTTATATCCCAATGATTAAAAATTATATTTCAACCACATAATATAATAATACACTACAAAAAAATTACCACAAGAGATAGTGATTCCATGTTTTAAGATAATCCAAATCAACATCCTTCTCAATATCATGGGTATGATAGTTATTCCCATGAGGTCATAACTTCAGGAAGCCATATTCCACCACCAGTTTCCCCTTTAACATGAAGCATCCCAACCTCTTCACTAAAGTATAACAAAAAAAACATAACCTAAACCCAATTCTAGGATAACTTAAACTGGTGTTGAAGACAAATTCACTATAAAAACCTCAAAATACATCATAAATTTTCAGTAATGTCAAATAATAGACCATTATGTGCTAAATATATCATCATATATGTGATATAATTGAAATATTTAACCAAATATTTATAGAAACTAGATGAAACTTAGAATCTACATATATCAAACAAATTTATAGGCTACTCCTAGGTTACAATAGCCTTTATTTTATCCAGATCCACTAGAACAACCATATAAAATATCACATTCTGCATAAATTTCACTTCTTTGATTGAGAAAAACAAATTTGGAAATAATACCATATAGATTATTTAATTTATAGGTTCAAATAATTATATCAAAATAGTTCATATCTATCACCTCTATCACAGATTAAACAAAAATATGTTACATGTAAAATATAAATATGTCCACAAACAAATGAATAATTCATCATATCAAAGCCTTGAATACTACATGTGCATTAATGAGACTAAATAACATAACCAAAAAAATATAAATTCCCACATTATCTCTTAAATATTATCTTAGGTATCTCTTCTTCTCATAATCTCAATAGTTGGTACCATAACCATGGGTCAATCTTTGTAAACCAACATACCTCACTAATTTTTTCAAAGATATCATAAATACTATTCCATGGTTATTGTTTCATGACAATAACATTATTCAAATTTTGATAATCTATATGAAGTCGGATACTCCAATATTCTTTAATTTCAAACAGGTAAGGTGAACATAATGATTACACAATAGGATGAACAAATCATTTATGATCAATATCCTCAATATGGAAATTATATTCATCTATCTTAGTAGGCTCCATATGGTAAGATGAAATAGAAAAAGTCATCATACAATGTATCTAGTATATAATAAACTCGACATATCAAAATGATGAAAACCTAGAAAAATAATCTTTAATGAACTCGAGGTAGAGACACAACATTTCATTGTGGAGTTAATCGAAAAAAGGGTAAACAATATCTACCCTCATTTATAAAAATTGGACTAAAATTACTGATATCCCCATGGGTGTCATTAATTCTTATAGGATAACCAAATTCAGAAGCATATAAGATGAATCAAATATTCCACTAAACTATAGGTTAGTATAGGATATGTATGTTCAAGGTTGAACCCATAGAGATAGTGTTAAAATAAAATATTAACTTAATAAAATAAACTTGACCTATTTTTTAATGAATCCCCAACTAATTGATTTAAATAAGAGATGATGGATGATTTTGTTTTAGGAAAATATAAAAATGTGTTTGAAAATTGTAAATCTAGATTCATGATTTATTAGAGTATAATAATATTAATTATTAATCATATCATGTAAGAACCGAGTTTAGTCAAATGCCATGTTTAAGGTAGAAATCAACAAAATCACTGATGTTCCCTTTTCGAAATGGTACTTCTACTTCATCAATTTGATTAATTTGAATATATAAACAATATTTAAACATAGATAATAATCCACCCAATGTCCATGGTTTGAATCATTCACTAGTCAATAACTTTAGAATATCACTCTCTCACTGATCACTCAATTATCATGAATGAAATAATGAATAAGTGATTTATGATATTTGTTTTATGAAACAAATACCCCAATTAATTACATTAAAAAATATAATAGATTATTATAATATATCCCTAGCCATAACATTTTTTCAGTAGGTGTAACCCCTCATCTTATCCAAAAGGGGTAGGAAAATAATTAACCCAGTTGACACATCACAGAAGTGTAATTCCTTAATCCAAGTAGTGGTGTATCTCTGAATGAATTCATTGAATGGAGAATAGTCAAGATATTTATACACTTAATTGGAACTTGATTAGCATTCAATGGTTTTATAATGGCATTTGAAACTATCTATTGTGGGGTTTGGGTTAAAATATTTAATATTTTCACTAAAAATAAATCCAAGGATCATAACAGGTTCCATATGGATATTATAAGACTTGAAATAATTTAAATGATATGTAATCCAGAAATTTTCACTAAAGGATAATGTGTTGTGATTTTTTATTCAAGTATTTTAAAAATATAACTCAAAAAAACTCATTTCCTTTAAATGGAATACACAACATGAAAATTCAATGCTCTATTTTTCTTACTCTAATGCATCCTTAAAAATTTGGTGTCGTGCATTGAGTAAATCTTAGAGTGTGATGTGTCTTTATGCTATATTTCCCATACTTTTTCATTATTTATTCAGAAATATATTTGTCCTTCCATAAATCAAAAAACACATTGAATTTTCCATCAATTTTCATGATTAATAAATTATATATAAAAATAAATATATTAAATTTATATAAAATATAGGCATGAAATATTGTCATCAAATACCCCAACATAATGAACAACATTTTATAACAATACCGATAATGCATCCCTCTCTCTATGGAAAAAATTAGTGACCTCATATTAAGATAATAAATAAAACAAATGATGATAAAAAAATATTTGGGCACCCACGCTGATTATCATGTCCGTACAAAGTATCATGTCAAATAATTCAATATTGATAACGAAAAATTTCCATATAACCTCGCTTCGACTATTATCACCCAGCACATAGGTAAATGGAAATAATTTTTAAACCACATATAAAATGGAGTGAAAAGATACAATATATATGAAATATTTTCTAATTGGAAAACCAAAACCTTAAATAAATTTATTGAAATAGTGAATGATTATAACCCGTGTCAAATATATATAACACAATAGAAGATAAAATAATCATAATACCTCTAATAATAGCTGGATCTTCAACAGATTCCTCTGTTCCATACACTTCCACATAAATCTGTCCATTATTAGCCACATGAACATCATCCATGGTCTATGGATTCGACCTACCAACCTTGGAAACATTGGTATAAACCTTAAAACCATTGTAATAGTGAAATATACCACTCTCCCAAAGGATATACTAGAAAAATTGAATTTATTGCCTAATAATCAATAATGATAAAAATTAGTTCGATTCTATATAAATGTTTCCTTGGTATGACCATTACATCAACAAATATATTAGAAATATTTCTATTATCCTGATGATTTCCCTATGAATGGTCTTCATAAAAATTGAACACTGATGTGCTTCCACTTCTTGATAGAACATATAACCCTAATAAAAACCTCCCCAAAAAAATCTCTTCCCAAACCTCTTTTTTCAATTATGTTTTCCTCAATAATAGCTTATTTTTACTCTAACTTGATGAAGTTCATAAGACACATTATTATTAAAATTGATCTAATATCAGTCCTAAATACCAAATCAATCATTCAAGACTTTGGGTACACATTGGTGACCAGTTTCGTCGCTAGATGTACCAACTCAGTAAAATAGATATAATACTCTATAATATTAATCTCTCCTCACATAATGGTCAGAAATAACATGATCTTCGCCGCTTCTCACATCTCATGGTAAAACTGTGATTGATGATTTTATTGACATGATGTCCAAGTTAAATCCTCATTTATAATAGATTGCACAATAGTGTTCCACTATCTCCCTCCAGGACCCTTAAATAGGTTCATGACATAATCTACAATAGAGTGCTCAAGAGTAATAAAAATATAATGATCCTCTAAATCCATCCATTCCACTATTGAGATACCTTTTGTTATTTTCCACCATAGATGGTGGGGGGATGTTTCTTAGTGAATTTATGTCCATGATCCACCTCACATCCCTAGTTTTCAACACCCACATGACATAGAGTTTGAATTGTATATATTACAACTTCAACTAAATAATTATCCACTAGAGGATTCTCCATTGGATTATTTCCTTTAGATTCCTCTCTCCTATTTTGATGATAAATTCTTAGAGGAATTATATTTTATGAACAAGACAATGAGTAGCCCATTTAGAGAATATTCCAAAATCATAGGACCATTATAATGAATTCTTATCAACAATTTTGATCATCGATAATATAGAGAAATCATTAAAAATATTAAAAACAACAACACTTTAATAAGTAACGTGCTTATTAATATAAATCCCATATCCAGTTCACTAATATGACTTAAAAATCCATGTTTAGAAGATGGTGAAAATGTTTACACCACCAATTATAACTCAATTTCAGACATGATATTAATTTTTCCATTCCCCATCACATACTTACTACCTAAATTTTGATGGTACTAACTTCTAAAAAACTAAATAACACAACCAAACATGGTATGTTTGAATAAACATGGGGATTATCATCCCCATGATACCACTCCCTAATGATGAAATATGATTAAAATATACATGCCACCAGAGATATCCTTTCATTGTAGTAATGAACAACAAGAATACTTGAACAAGACTCATATAAAAAAATATATACAAACATAGTAAAACATTAAAAAAATATGATACATCCATGACCGTTTCAATATTTTCCAAAATAGCATTACCAAAAATTATAACAACAAAAGACCAAAAAGTATCCATGTGAGGAACTATCAAATCTGGACCATCTATCTATAAAGGAAAAAAGAAAAATAAAATATATAATGCTAATAATTACCTTCCTATTTAATTATTCCATCAACACAATTTCAATAAACACCGAAACAATTAAGATGTATTTTCTCATATTTTCAATGTGTTATTACTAAATATTATATGGACTATTTTTAGACCGGTTTCTGAGACGAGAAGAAATTCTGGGATTGGGTGTGTCCAAAATAATAAGTTTAAATATATTAAATATATTAGATAAAACACACACACAATTTTCCTAATAAATTGGAATAACTCCTTAATGGGTGTTTAGATCAAAATTTGAGGGAATGTCCAAAATGGTAGTTTTATCCTGGGCATGAAATAACATTGGTCAGCCTAGGACATTTGTGAAAAAATTATTGTAGATCTATCAATAGGAAAACTAATGATTTGATGGATATTTTAAATGAAAATTACACATAAGCTATTCTCTATATGCTATCAAACTACTTTTAGGAATCAAATGTGTTTCAATTTTTTTATTCCCCATTCATGATTTCTACAATGAACACAGACCAATCAATGAATTTATTTTCCCATGGATCGATCATTATGTGGTATGGGTTTATTTGGGGGGTTTCTCTAGATATTTCATCATAATTATTGATTTATTCATATTCCATTATAATGGAAATGAACTAAGATCGACATGAACATCAATCAACATTTTTCCTCTTGTTTGGATTTGTGGATTTCACTCATGATTTACCATTCTTAATGATATTATTATTTTCTCCCCATGGGTTTATGAACATTGATGAATAAATCATTGCACCCATGTCTCATTTCACAATGATCTTTGATTTAGATTATCGATCAGTATGATTCAATAGAGAAAAGAAGATAATAGATGTGAAGAGAATCGATCATTTTTGGAATCCAGTAGTCATCATATGAGATTATTTTTAAAGGAATCACACCAAATAAATATATATTACAAATGGAATCAAACCTAAAATTATAGCGAATAGTGTTAGTAGAGTTCAGTCAAAGTAGATCCAAGAGCTTTGAAATGATTAGAGCCATATTTCGTGGTGACAGAGCCTTAGGAATAAGTGCTAGGATGAAGAAAGGTTTCTACAAAACCCAAATACATATGGTATGTATTATATGGGTTTATGGTGTGATTTCCACTTGTATGATCTCAGTTTCTAGGAAATACAATACATGGACATAGGGTGGAGTACATGGGTTCCATACACAACATGTACCCCGCTATAATACATTTCATATACCATGTACACGGACATGGATACATGCAATGAAAACATGTACGAAAAAACAGTTGTGGTACACATGCATGGCCCCAGATATAAGGACATGACGTTTTACCCTTCTACATGCCATTTACTTTCCATCTACATGGACACAGTTTTAAATACATGATCCATTTATAAGGGTAGATACTAGGGTCAAGGGACAAATTGTGAAACCCCTATACACATTGTTTCTTCCTTCATACATGGATTATATCTCTTTTCCTCACAATGTCGAAAATGATTCAATAGGGTTTATTCCACTTATACATTCTCTGAAGGTAGGTATGAATCGATTCCTACTCCCAGTACTATGATCCCTTATGTAAAATTTCATAGAGCGATCCATTAGAATCCCTCTTAGAGACCTAGAGTGATATTACCTATTCATATTCATGCTTTGGGTGGTGTTTTGTGTATCAATGTGGCCAACATTTCCCATTATCCAATCATCTACTTATTAGGGATTATATAGACTGTGTCTTGGGTATCAACCCATGGAACTAGGGGTGATCGTCATATTTGTATCATATTATCTTATGATCAATCAGTGTATTCTTTCTCATTATGAAAATCGATGAGTTGTACCTCTATGATTGACATCATTAGAGATATCATGAATAAGAGTGTGCTCTCCCAAATTAGTGCTTCATGGGTTCTTCCAGTTGGAATACTATCTATTGTAATATCGTTGTGTCTTAGCTATAGACTGTGTTTCTTTGACTTCTTATATATGGATATTCTTGTTTGATGTTTTGTATATTTATACATGTGTATAGATGATTTTACTTACTTTGTTATGTTTTTTAGGGGTTTCTTATTGAGTTTTATTACCCCCACCCTTCAATGAACATTATCACCACGTGTTGTGTCTTATGAAAATAATCTAATTATTGACAGATTTCTAGGTGGACTATGACCAGATGATTCATAGTGAGTCCATAAAGAAAGATGTGTGTTCCCACATCTTTCAAACAACGGTACCATTACCTTTACATTTAGTTTGATCTTGTGTAACATACTTATTTTTGTTGAGGTTTTATTTATCATAGCCTATATCCTTTACGTCATGTCATTCTCTAGTTGTGGGATAATGTTGTATGGATGCATTGGTTGCTGATTTGTGTTTACATTTTAGCATTTGTATGGGCTTGTATATGTGAATGTGTCCACAACTACATACATAATTCCTCTATTGTTAGTGATATGCCTACTCGTTGAGTGTCACAATTCTGTGTCCTATTTGATGGACGATTTTGAAGTCATGGTAGGATCCCCACTAGGATGCGTTACGATAGATTAATATCAATTATAATGGAATATACTATAGGACTAAGACATTATGAGATCGGTTTGAGGAAATATTTTTATGTGTTTGGAGTTTGGAATTTGGGTCAGGTACTCTAGTGTTGGTGCGGGGGTTGAAGTATTCAAACATCAGGACTCTGATCCCATGCTTTCAACATAGTACATGAAAAAACTACTTGTGGGGAAAACTACTCTACATGAATCATATATGAATGGGTTGTGGTTTTATGTCATTTTTAGTCATATCTTTAGATATATAATCAGTGAATATGGTAAATCATTTTTATTTTTATGATTCATCGATGACATATTCCATCTATTATTTAGCATAATGATTATTAGGACGGTCCCCTCTGTGATAAGGCCTTGATATTGGGTTAGTTCCCAATGTGTTACCTCTAGGTGGTAAACCATCCATACCACCTATAGAGTAGAATGTGGTTCCAATAGTACTGGTGGTGGATGAGTGTACGCTGAGCATGATTCAATAGTTTCAGAAATAGAGACCCCTTGGGATCTGAGTCGATCCCAACCCATAAGTGGTTGTGGACTATTTTGAGGTGGTGAACCAGGTTTTTGATCTGGTCAGGACATTGGAAAATCAGATTGGGATCTTGGTGGGGAGACTTTTTTAGGGATCATTAGGGTGATGGTGGGGTTTATATACCCTGTCTTCTAATGAGGAAACCCTTTCATGGATAGAGTTTGAGATCCTTATCAAAGTGGAGTTTTCTTGAGCTACATTGAATGATATATGTATTCCTAATATTATGTAGCTCCATCAGGGTAGCATGACAATAGTAGATTATTCATCATGGTTTACCTACCATTCTAGGAGCTACATTTATATTGTTTGAGATAAGTTCATGAGGAATTGAACCTTAGTGTGAGGTATTCATAGAGACATCTAATCTTATATTATCTCTGTATGCATTACATCATATGTTGAGGTGATAGAGCTATCATTGAAGGTTTAATGTTTCTCATATAAGCAGATACAACCAGTGGTTGTTTGTAGTGGGATAGCATGAAAAAAGTCCTTTACAGCATGGAGCTAACATCGTTCTTAGAGACTTGGATGTGGGATAGGATTCAGTAATAGGTCTCATAAGAATGTATATGAAATATAGGGATCACAGGTTCGGTACAATCAACCCAGATAGAGGTTTTTCTAATAATGTAAAGGCTAGAAAACTCCCTCCCAATATTTCCCAACCCATAGTACAATTAAAAGAGGGAATATAGATGATATTTAGAGACAGAGACTATATGCATGAGTAGGTATATTCATAGGTTGGATTAAGTGTCATAGGAGTTGGTTGAGCATTGAGAGGTGATTGATGTTTTCACTTGTTACCCCACCACCCCCATGGTGTTGTATACTAGGCTCAAGGAGCTAGATAATAGGGGTGGGGATAACTTCAGGGGTTGAGGCTTACAATTCATGTTCTCTAGTAATGATTCAAGGCATGATCTATTAATTTTATAAAATTTCTATAGTACATATAGACACATGTACAAGACATTATTTTCCTACACATATTTTGTTCCTGACATAGAAATTACAGTTGTTATGTTGTCTCAACCATTACACTTGGATACTCTTATTAGAGGAGACATTATGAAAACACACTGGTGCCAATAGTGATACGTGACTCTTGTGGTGACAGAATCAATTGGGATATATTTTTAACATCTTTGAGTACTTACAACAGCATTCTTCATGTGAAAAAGTTAATCAATGTTCATTCTATGAATTAATATTTTAGGACAAGGGTGTGATTTTCCATAGTGATAGAACTAGGTTCTAATTTTTTGCTAAAAGGGAAACCCAAGAAATGTATTATAGACGCATTTATAAGATTTTTAGGCCAATTATTCATTAGTTTGCTAGTCTAACACATAGAGCAGTGGATGTTATGAGTATTTGATATCCTACAATGGTAGAGAAGTATGAGGATATATTACTCCCATATGTTCTTAGTATACCTACCTAGAATGATATAGGCTTCATCATTGGTCTACCCCCTTGAACATAATCAAAATATGTTCCAGCATATCGGATGACTCCTATAAAGATTCATAACCTAAGGGGTATTTAGATAGATTTTAGTGGAATGTCTTTTTCACACCAAGTGTTTCTTCATGGGCAGCCCCTGTTATATATTACAAGAATGAATATGGTAGCTTGATATTATATTTGGACATGTGGCCGATGAATCTAGTGACTATGGAGAACATGAATCCATTAATGAGGATCGATGAACTCTTTTATTAGTTGAGTGGGGAATGATTGTTCTCGATGGTTGGTCCTCATACTAGGATATCAATAACTATGAGTATGAGATAAGGATATTCTGAGGGAAACATCCATTTGTTGCTGTGTCACTATATTAACATTGTGATTCCCTTTGGTGTAACAAATTCCCTATTACTGTTCATGGGACTCATGAACTAGATTTTGTAGCCTTTCTTAGACTGATTCATGGTAGTCTTCCTCGATGATTTCCTTGTGTACTATGTGTTTAAGTAGGATCATGTGAGACACTTAATTATTTTTATGTATGTACACGAAGAGAATAATATTCATGGAATGATCTTGAAGTTCCATTTCTAGATTCAGGAGTTAACATTTTGTGAAATGTTATCACAGTCGATGGAGTGTTAGTGACCCCAAAAAAAGATCATGTATGTGTTATCTTAGTAGCCACATGTGAGCATGGTATAGGTGAAAATATTTTTTGTATTAGTAGTATATTATTATAAAATCAAACCAAATTTCTCTATAATATTATCACCAATGAAATCTTTTAATAGAATGGGGAAGAACTTCCTCTGAATAGAAAATTCCCATAAGGATTTTTAGATGTTGATATAGTGTTTGAAAAGTGATCTGATATTGATATTTCAATTGGAGGGTATTGAGTACATAGTACTTTGTGATGTATTGAAAACCAAGATAGGTTGTGTGCTGTTGGAGAAAAAAGTTTTGATTACCTATGGTTCACATTAGTTGAGACAATTGAAGCAGTGTATGTGACCCATGATAATGAGTTTGTAGCTTTAGTCTTTAATTTAACTATTGGGTGACACAACCTCATGGGTGTATGGTTTATCATATACTCTGATATCTAGAGTACCAAGTATATCATATCATTTAATGATGTTAAATTCAAGAATAATAGATGGATAGATTTACTCTAGGAATTGTAATGTCAAAATTTTCTATAGTCTTATGAAAGGTAATGTGGTTGTTGATTTCCTCAACTGAATATCTTGATTGTAGCTATTGACCAATAAGTCAGGACAGTTTTCCGCATTTATGCTATCCTTTATGGATAGAGATAGATAAAGTTACCACCAGTCGATGTTTTCCACCCCTCCACTCATACAACAAGTAAGAGAGATACAATGTGGGGATACTGATTATGAGACCATATGTGGTCATATATCAACAAGGTGTGGTCCTGATGGAAGTTATAGTTATTGGGAGTATATCATTATTTTCAAAGGATACACACTGCATCCAATTATATTATAGGATGATGTTCTAAGAGTGTTCAGACATATCCTTTGGCGGTACATCCTGGTGTGGAAATGGTGCACCAAGACCTCTGATGTTAGTTTTTGGGGCCAAGGGGGATAAAGGAGTTTTAAAATATATCATTCAAAGCATTCCATGTTCGAAAATGATGGATGAGTGCCATGTTGTAGTGGGGTTATCCATACCCCTTAATGTGTAATAATGGAAGTGTTAAGGGATTTATATGGTCTTCGTGATGGCATTACCACATAATTCTAGGGGACATGATTCCATCGGAGTGATAATAGATCGAATCACCTAGTCGACCAAATTCATATCTATTTGAGATGAAAGTTTAATTGGGTTCTTAGGGTGCCTCTATATTCAATATACAGTTGGACTCCATAGATTTCTATTGATTATTGTTTCAAATTGTGGTGCTTCTATTATATTATTCTTTAGGAATAAATTATAGGAGGCGTTTGAGACATAGTTATGCTTGAGAATATCAATTTCCCCCAAAATATGTCTAGATTGAGTGGACCATTTAGTTTTACAATGATATGGTGGGATCTTGTATATTTTCACTTCGTTCATAGTGGGATGGATCACCTACCATTGGTGGAGAATGTGAACACCAAAATCTATGATTCTTGTATTGATATTTCATCATTTGAGGATTTTTATAGTCGACCATGTATTTAAACACTTATTTGGATTTACCTATGAGAATCAAAACTCATGGGCCCATAGTTGGTGTGCTCTACAACTAGGAGCATGCAGATCATCTAGAAATAGATGAAGCCTGCAGAAATCCATCAGAAGTATTATGATGATAGGTTACCAAGGGATTAGGAATTTGGTGAAGGAGAGCATTTGTTCCTAAGAGTTTCCCATTGATGAGGATTATATAGATTTTTATGATGTTGAATGTTATTTCCTATGTTCATCGGGCCTTTCCAAATACAATGTACATTTGGTGTGGTGGAATACCACATAGATCTACATTCACAGTTAGACTAGGTACACAATGTCTTCCATGTGACGCAGTTGAAGAGGTATGTGCATAACCCATCAAATTTTATCGACTAGGACTTGAGATAAATCTTGGATGGTTAGAAGTTTTGTGGTTACCCAATATAGATCAAGTATCAATTAAGAGATAATGCATCATTGGTGGTTATTTCCTTTGGTGCATGTCTGGTGGAAACCCATGAATCCCTTGGAGAGAACTTCAGAGTCAGAGACTCGTGTTCTTGCTTAGTACCCACATATTTTTTAGTAACCCTATTTTTGGATTTTTGAGGATGTGAAGCCCCAAGTTTAAAATAATATAATGTATAATACTATTTATTTATTATTATTTTATTCTATATATTAATTTAGGGACCAGAAACTGTGAAGGCATGTGATTTTGAGACCCATTGTTTTTAGAATAAAATTTTAAAATATATTAAATATATTAAATAGAACTCACATGGAGTTTTCCTGAAAAATTGTAATAACACATAAATGATTTTTTAGATTACAAATATTATGGCATGATTCAGTTCATAATAGTTGTTTTACCCTAGGCGTGACATAACATAGGTCTGTATAAGTCATATGTGACAAAGTGGTCATATGCAAAAAATGAATAAAATAATGTAATAAAAACTATTATCATTGGTTTTTTCAAAATAATGACTTAGTCATATTTAAATAGATGATTATATTGGAAATCAAGTGTTTTCTGAATAACTTTTTAGATGACTTAGGATCGGTAGGGGGAGATTTAGAGAAACATCTCATAAGGACGATGAAATATCATTGATCGATCAATTGGTGTATCCTCAGATTCGATAGATATTGTCAATGAATGCAACATGACAGATTTTCTTCATCAGTGATTTTACAAATTCGAGTTAGGGAATGTGACTCAATTTTTTTACATCGCGTTCTTTAGTTTTAGGGTGATTATGGACCGATAGACAAACAAATTGGCACATTGGATCAATCGTTATGCAAGATATGTTTATTTATATGGTATATCATTATATTTATTCACGGTTGTTAATTTATTCATTTGTTTTTATAATAGTAGAAAAATTTGATCGACATGAACATTGATTGTGGTTTGATCCTCTTGTATAAATTTTTTATTTTCCCACATACTTCAATATTTATTTTTATGTTATTATATTCTCCCTATGGTGTGATGAACATTGATGAATCGATCATTTCACAAATGACTCATGGAAAAATGATATGAGATTAATGATATAATATTGGTATATTGCTATAGAGGTGTTATTGTGGTAGTGGAGAACAGATCAAAATGGCTTGGAAACCCCATATCATTGAGTGAGATGCTTGGAAAATGAATTAAATGAACAGAAGAATTTTTTCAAACATATTTGAACCTAATATTATGGTGAATTGTCATAGTATAGTTTTTTCAAAGTAGATCCTTGAGTTTTAGTGTTATTTGAGTTGGATTTCAAGGAAATATTGGCATACGCATGATAATGAGGAAGGAAAAGTGTTTCTGAAAGAACCTAGTATTCCGAAATTGTAGTCTCTCACTTCACAGTGTGTATTCCTCTATGATTAACTATACATGTACATCAAATAGTTTATGGACACATTATGGAGTCCATGGGTTTCCTACACTATATGTACACCCCAAAATGGCATGACCTAGACCATTTAGAAGGGATACACTGTGTAATACTACACGGGCTTGGATACATATGATGACACAATGTACATGCACATAGTTTGGGTACATGGTAGGGACCCCAGATAAAGGGACATGGCATGTGACCCCACTACATGCAATGTATACTCCTACTACATAGACACAGTTTGGATGACGTAGTCTTTTACACAGGTAGAACCTGGGGTCAATTGACATGGCATGTAGCCCCTCTATAAGCCATACACTCCATCTTAAATGTTTTATATCACATTAAATCTATATCTTGGACATGTTTAATTAGGTTTTATTAACATTATCCATTCCTTGAAGGTAGGTATGAATTTTTTCCAAATCCTAGGTCTATGACCCCTCCAGCATGAATTCCTGTATAGAGGTGTTAGAATCCCTTGTGGAGGCCAAGAGAGTGGTCCTCTGTTTTTCTTCATGACCTTGGTGGAGTTCATGGTATCTATGTGACCAACACGATATTGGAATAAATCCTCTACCTCGTCATCTGTGTATTGTATTATCTTTATATCTATATGTATATTTATTCTCATGATGGGACCTGACAAGTAGTTCCTCTTAGATGGACATCATTAATGCAATCAAACTCAGGGGGTGCATTCTCTTGGATGAGTGCTTCGTGGAATCATTGAGCTGTAATCCTAGGATATTATACAATTATTGTGGATTTCTTCTATACTGTGTGTCATAGAGTGTTTATATCTAGGTATTCTTATTATAAATGTTATAGACATTTACCTATGTAGATATGAATATATTCATTTTTTATGATTTTTTTGTTTTAGGGTGTCATACTACATATTTTTATACTCACCCCATACATGCTTTACCAGCATGTGGTGTGTCTTTTATAGATGAAGGTCAATTTTATGGATTCATTGGTAGAACAGAACCAATTTGTGATTTGTGAGAATGGATAGAATGAGTCATGTTCCGTCATCTTTTAGACAACGGTCCTAATACAATTAAATTTATGTTATACATGTTTTAAAAACTTCTTCGGTGTGGGAATCTATTTGGCAATGTCTAATTTCTTTACATCCTCTCATACTCTAGTTGTGGTATATAGATGAATGCATTAATTAGTTATTTATTTGTTCTTACGTTTTAGCATTTGATTGGGATTGGAGATGTGTTCATGTGTAAAAGTGTGTAGGAAAGGCCTCCCTTGATAGTGATATGCCAACACTATGCTAGACACCATCCCCTAACCTAGTGGAGGCAGGCATGGGGAGTCATGGCATGGGCCTCACTAGGATGGGTCATGGCATATGATGTGAGAAGAATTCCTAATACTATTACACCAAAGAATCTATACAGTGTCTAATTTCATGACTATATGTCCTAGATTTAAAACAGATATGTTTTTATAAATCATTTTCATTGAACAAAATAAATTTTTATAACATTTTCCCTTCGTTTTTTATAAATTACATTCATATAAAAAAAATCATGGAGAATGAGAAGAATAATTCATAAAATATAAAATCTTATCCATGAACCAAAAATTAAGAATGTAAATACATATACAAGAAATTAAAAATAATTCAAAACCATGTGATATATCCTCTAGAGAAATAAAACTAGAAAAAAATCTATGAAAAAAGTAATCATGAGTAAAAAACCTGTAAACGAAAAATATTTCATCAACCAAAATCTAGTCAGTCCATAGTCCCCTGATATCCTAAAATTAACCCCTAGTGGTTCCATAAACACTAGGGTGACCTATGTCCCTTCCTCGATGCACCAAATATTTTCAATGTGTCATGTCTGTCTAAATCCATTTAAAAAAAATAAAAACAATTTTAATAAAATTTTTTAAAGATAAGAAAATATGATTTGGTGTTTGAAAACCCATTTATGAATCAAAACCAAAATTTAGGAATTTTCAATTACATAGTGTGCAATCCAAACTTTTTAATGGAGAAAACCATTGAAATATGTATCCTTCCATGAAATACATTGAAGAAAAAACACTTCAATTAAATCAAAACCCCAATGTAAATTTATTATATTGATATCCCACTCATAAAAATTAACCAATATTATAGAATTACCATCCTATAAATTGAGATAAAATAAATCATATTGGAAAAATGTGATTATCAATGAGTAGATATGGTCCTCACAGTCCATAATCTATAAGTAAAAATTCAGTACTCCATCAAAACTAATAAATTTAGAATCACAAACCCATTGGATACTAGAAATATTATATGAAAAGACATATATTGTATATATACAAATAACATGTAAACTATATCAAAACGAGAACAAACCACAATGTAATATATCGAGAATGAAGAAATTTATCCAAGATTCCAAGGGGGTCCTCCAAATAATCAGGGAAGGTTTTGGGGGATCCAAAAAGAAATTTGTGGTTATTAGGTTATAAAATGACCAAGGTTAAAGTGTTAAATTACACTTTTTAATATTTTTGAAGGTGTTCATAGGATTCCCATGAAAATTCATCTGGTTAATCTAACAACGGACCATATCATTGCGCCCTTTATATCATGTCTATCCATGGGTGAATATTTATCTCTAGGTACCACATGGTTTGGGAACAACATGGCAAGAACATATGAAACACATATATAACCATAGAACACCATGTGTGGTTAATAAGGAATGTAACACTATTTGACAAAACATACTAAAACTATGAAAAACCCCCTGAAACCTCATAGTGGAATAGTACAAGGTCACCAAAGTTCAAAATAAATATTTATTAAATCATTTTTGGGGTATTTTTTATCTGAAACCCTTATTTTAAACATCTAATCCAAAACTTAGTTCATACCCTAAAATTTAAATATAAATGCTCAACTAAGGTTTATCTATGGCTGAGAGGGTATCAGGATTGCTGGTACCCTCCTTCTGCAGGTTTAAAATTATATTCAGATGGCTACAATGTTATGGGTGCTATGAGAGGCAGGGGAGTGTTTTTGATTATAGGGGAATTGTGGTTATAGAATATTCTTCATTCTATGGGAATATAACCTCACTTTAGGCGGAGGCCAAATCGATGCTCACCAGGATAAACATTTTCCTACAAGAAAACCTTTATATCTCCCACGTTGAAACTGATTCTATAATCCTTTATGATTACCGTTGCGTGAATGGTTCATCTCCTTAGTCCATTTCCTATACTGTTCGTAAAGGCAGAAACCTTTTTGGAAACAACATCTGAGTCTCCCATACTTGGAATGTGGGAAACAACGTCACGAATAATTTGGCATATTTGGCATAACATAGTTCCATTAGCACTTTTACCATCTTCTTTAATGGTCTGAAACCTGAGGGTGTGGATTTGATCATAGGGTATTCCCTCAGCCTGTAATATATCTAGCCCCCGTAGTTTGGGGTTTATTGTACTCTATTTTGAAATAAAAATTTATTTTGGATGGATGGATGGCCGAGAATGATTCACAATTATTGTCTTTGGTATATCATCCTTATTGACCCATAATTTATGATATCTTCAATAGACCTCAATATTAGAAAATATTATTATCATCACTGTCAATCAAAAAAGGTATCAACCTGGGGTACATGATAGGTGTTCTTGATTGTGTTATTTTTATGATCCTAATAGTCAATAAATTTTCAAATAAATAAAATATTATTCTTTAAAAAAGAAAACATGGTCCCCAATGTGACACATGTAGTTAAATAAATACCTTTTTGATGATTCTATTAGAGTTACACGTAAATTATTGCAACTCAACCAAGGTCATTCTATAAATATTCTATGAAATATGCATAATATTTTGTATAAGTTACATGGATAACTCTTCATCATGATTCAATGGAGGACTAGTGAACTCTAGTTGAAATACATTCGAAAATTCCCACCAAATAAGAAAAATAAGGGATGCTGATTTTCCCCCAACCATTTATGGTAAAGACTACTATTAAATCGACATCAAGACCGATATAATGGGTAAATTTACATTATATATACATATATATATTCACAATTATGAGGATAACTGGTTGTTTTAGAATAAAAAATGTGACACCCCTTCCATAAAATTGATATCGTATTTATATAGTGAAATCCAATAAATGCCTAACAAATGTTGTATTTAACCGTATTTATGATTGACTCATTTTCAAGAAGTAAATTACCACATACATCAATAGGGGAAGAATCATAGAATTGAGGTGTTAAATAATTTTTTATAGATTTTTATAGATTATTCAAAATCTAGTAAATATGTATATAAATTATCATTCTGTAAGAGATTTTATTAGATCACACATGGTACATCAATATTTGATCATAAATTCTATGATCATAATATCATTACTCTATATTAAATCACTTTATAAAACAAAATTGGTTTTCATGATCGTAGATATCATTTTTCAAAGTGCTACACCCTGAAGAATCATTAATATGATGTAAAAAAATGTAAAATTGTTTTCAATCTAGGATAACATAGGTTTATCCTAGATCATTCATAGTAACCATCTATTAAATTCATTCATTGTGGTTCATAAATATTTTTTTTAGTTTTAATAGAATATCCCCCAAGAGTGAGAAACATTGTGTGTAGAAAAGTCCATTTTCATGAACTAGGAGATGATCTAGTCCATATCAAAAATCCCATTCCATATTTAAAACATTTAGGTACACCTATTCTAGAACCGCATATTTTTTTAATGTAGATAGGGATATAATTTCATATAATTATCATATATCATCCATTAAAAAAATTCTAGGATATTTTCCCATATAATGAATTACCATTAGGCATATCCTTATAAATATCCTTAAATATATTCATAGGAATATCAGTAAGTTGTTCTCATCTGAGTTAAAAAATATAACTAAAAATGTTATCTACTACCAGCAATAGAGACCAAGGATTTTTGATAGATAAATATTACTTTATAATATGTTAATATCCATATCATATAATAAAAACAAATATCAAGACCATAATGTTTTGGTGTATTTAGAGAACAGACACATAGTATTCTTAATTGATTATTGATCATGAACGTATCCATTATTTATTTTTCTTATATAATTCTCTTATTTGAAAAATCTATTAAAATAATTCATCAAAACCTAAGTAATTTAAACATAAAAAATGATGGTTGGAGAATCTCAGTATGAGAATCATGGGAAAAATCAACATAACATGAGAAAAAATCAACGTGAACATGAGAATAAAATTTCTAAAATATTCTATTCATATAATAAATCATGTAAATGTGTCATGGAATAAATCCTTGTATTTCATAAGGCATGAATCTAAATTAAATCACAATATATGCTCAATTAGAGAATAACGTTTTCAAAATAGATGGATTTGTGGTAAAAAAAAATTATTATAACTTGTGAACATGTATAAATAAAAATAGGTTCACTTATTGTTTTAAGATGATGAAATAATTCCCTCTCATAAACATAGGTACATGAAATAAAGTACATTCCTAAACTTTTGGAAATGATAGAAAATTCCACACCAAATATAATGGACTTTAAAATTAGGTCCATTCATAATGTACTGAAATCGATATTTTGTTCTCATATAACATATTTAATTTTGAGATATCCAAAATTAAAAAATGAATTCGATGGAGATATATTTACCATCCACCATATGATCCTTTCATGTATGAAACACAAAATCATAAAACATTCATCAAATCAAAACCCCTAAATGGGAAATGGGTGTCATAAAAATTTCATTATAGTGTATCTCATGGGAAAAAAATGAGTTACAAAAATATACCTTTATCATATCCATAAAAATATACTATTTATAAAATGAATAAGGATTATATAATTGGATCATATCCCTAATAAATTATTATAAACCCCATGTTTTTTGATTGATTAATAAAAAATAAATAAAAATAATATTAAAAAACTCATGACAAGAATAAGAGAGTTATTTTGAAATCATTTCAATAAAATTAAAAAATTTCCAAAACATTATAGATTTATTTTTCAAGGGATTTATCCTTAAAAATATGTAATGTTATCATTAAATAATTGAGCATTTAAGTTTGTGTAAAATAAAATTCATCTAATTTTATATAAAATGATCATTCCCTTCACATTTTAAAAAAATTCTTAAAGGGCCTTATTTATAAAATGATATGAAGATCCCTATTAAATTTTTTCATAAATAATAAAACAAGAAAATAATTTCTATACAAAATAATTTTTGAATAACAATAACATTCTCTAAATTATTTTTAATAAAATCCTAGATATAAAAGAAAATTTGGTTTTCACCATATAGTGAAATAAATTCCATTTTCTTTAAAATAAATATTTTACCCCAATGAGTATGTGAAGATGAAAAAATAAATGGAAAAATTTATTTCATAAAATAAACATAGTAATACAAAATTTCTATGTTTATTGATAAGTAGACTATAAATATCATCAAATGAAAAATATATATTAAATAATCCCCTTAAATTGTGATTGAATCATAAAATTATTAGTATTCTATTAGTTTTTGAAAGATAAGACCAGGGATATAAAAAACCATATATGGATATATGTCCCTAATATTTTCATTATAAATTTCATAGAACACATTAATTGTAAGTATACACAAAAAATAAAATAAGTGGGAAATATAAAATCTTACTCATAGAAATAGATATGATAAAAAGTAATTTACCGCATTGGGAAAATTATAAATATAAGAACCAAAAATAATAACTTTAATTGAGATATTAAATATGATGAAAAAAATAGATTCATGACATAACATTTAAATGGGGAAGTATATTCACAAAATAAAAAAATATAGTGATTATTTTTGGAGTTGAATCCCAATTAACAAATTTATGAGAGTCCATAAAATGAGTCTTTGGTGTGAATTATATTAATATATTATTATAGTTACAGTTTCATAGAATAAAAATATAGTATCATTAATGTTACATTTGTAGTTAACTTATTTATACAATCGGTGAATGATTACATTGTACTAGGATATTTTCATTGAGGATGATGTTGATATTCCAAAAACCCTTTTATATTGCCTTTGATGTGATTTATTTATTCATGCATAGACTCCATATAATAGTAATCCACATGTGATCCTTTGATATACATGAAACACAATTTTTTTTACTATCCTGGTTAATCAAATTTCCTCCATTGTTCATTTATATTGCTCAATGATACTTCATTATTGAATGATTTCCTTGAATAATTGACTGTATAAGAAGAGAAATTAGATAGAGAGAGGGGGACTATTGCATGAAATGTTTCACTATTTTAAATTTTTATTCTAATATAATAGACATAAACATCGATTTATATAGTAAGGGTTTCTGTCAAAATTATATTAAATTACATACCATCCCTTAAATAATATTATAAAATTAACTTATAATCATTACATATAATTTTTTTATTATTTTTTATTTTTTTATGTTATGTGAGATAACATGAGACAAAAAATAATTTGTTGTATCATCTTGTATATTAATATTCATCACCTAAAATGGTCTTGGTCCGTTCATACTCTACAATATTTATGGAATACCGATGTAAATATTTAATCAGAAAATAATTTTCATTTACCCCAATATAGGGAATCAATATTAATTTAATATTCAATAAAATAATGAAATATATTTTTCAAAATCAGGGCAATACAAATTTGTTTCATTTATGTGATAAATAAAAAATGAATACAATTCTGGTATTTTTTTAAGAATAATATTTATTCCACTCGTTACAATAAAATATAATTTATTAGAGATTAATCAAAACACATAGTTGGTGACCCTTATAATTATTTATCATCCTAATTAGGTGGTCTATCATATTTATTGTGATTATAATCTAGGATTGGGCCAAGGCACCCATAAGGAAGATAATAATTTTGTGATGTTGAATATTATATATGGAATCTCATTTTGTAATATAATCCCTCTGTCTCAATATATCATAATGTAGGTTCTACATCTATTTCATCAATCTATATTATTGTTATGTATTTCATTAAAATTTTTAAATGAACATAATTATAGAATTCCCATGCAATTTATATAAAAAGTATATATCAACGAAAGGGCCAAGATATCAAACTCAACAGTGATGCAATGGAAAAATAATTCAAACAGTTTTCCCTTGATAACATTCCATTCAAGATATACCAAAAATACCCTTCTTCCTACAAATAAATGGCATGATCATTTCTATCAGAAGAAATAAGTGTGTGGGTCATAAATTCATTAATGATAATATTAATGATTAAGAACCATTGCACATGTTGGATGATTGAATATTTTTAAAAAAATTACAATAATATTTCAAAAATTAGGATCTATTCAAATAATCTACCATCACATATATTACTATATTAAATCATCATGAAAATAATCATCATCCATTAATGTGTACTTCCACCCAATTCCCTATATACAATTTCCCCTATCATAGTAGGTTATTTGAACACTGAACTACATTTAATAATATCAACATTACATTTCAATGTTATCATCACATTGGGGATATTATAAGACATTATCACTGTCACATGGACTCTATGATATTGTCACATCAATTTTATATACAATAAATATATGATCTTGTATTTATATTAACGTTAACATCTCTAAATACATATAGGATTTTATGTACAATGTAGTTGGTTCTAGGTCACAAAGTCAAACAAACTCTTATTATCACTTGAGATATCTACAAAAAACCATATCATACTCACATGAATACCATGCTTATGGTGAGTATAGCTAAAGATTCTAGGACTACCATGTTTTCATGGCTAGGTTTGGAAAATCCACGTGTTTGTGGGAGAAATGTTTTCATTATAACATTAATATATTTGAAAAAATCGTCATATAGTTATATAAAATAGTAGCAACCTATTTTCCCATGTGACAATCCTGATATCCTAACTATATTCATACTTAAATTTTATCATAAAGTGATAAATATTTCTCTTTAGTTATAAACCAAAAATAAAAGAATAATTTCTTAAACCACTTCTTAAGCATATGATATTCTAGAAATAGTCAAATATTTTACATTTGGAAAATAATTGTTTTATTAATTTTTTCATTAATATTAAATCATCTGTTTCTCTGATAATAAATCAACTTTATCCAAGTGTAAACATGAGTTCAATTCCCTTGATTACTACTATTACCATTTCGCTTGACACTACAAACTCATCCAGTTTTATTATACAATGTACATTAATATTTTTCTTGATACACGTATGTAAAATTATGTTTTTATGGTTGATAATCAACTCTTATGATTAATTTATTAAAAATATAAAATTTCCATACAAGTAATAGAAAATTTATTTAATTCCTAGTGCGTAATCTGAAGAAATTATATTAAAATTGATAATCTATTCCTATACCAATTCATGTTCATCTAGAAGAATTATATTCCAAAAATAATTTTATCTATAATTGTTGTAACCAATACATTTAAATTATTTAATACATTTACCATGATTAATTATACCAAATTAAAAAAATCTAATTTGTAGATCTAATTAACTTAATCATTGATGAAAATTTATGTCAAAATATGATAACTTTCATCCCTTTGTCAAAAAATTATAAAAAGGGATATCATTTTGTACATTTATTATTAGAATAATTATCTTGAAAAAAAAGTAGTTATCAAACTAACTAGTCATTGAATCATGTCACACATTCATTTACAAATGAAAATAATATGATCTTTATGCCTGATTTATTCAAAATTAATGTTCTATAATCTATATGTCTTATTTTTATTAATTTATTTCATCGTACACTTTATTTATCCCAATACACATATACCTAAGGGTCTCCTTTTGGTCGAATCATATACAAAACATTCATACAGCTTTCTCTAAATGAGGTGTCCCTGACTATCAATATCACAATATGATGATCATAGAAATAAATAATAATAAGTATACATGAAGAATTTTTTTGGAATGTTATGAGATGTGAAAATGTTTTCTCATATACAAATCACTCAATATTATATTATTCTGTATTTTTACCATCATTTATGGTCCATGACCATTTTCCCATAAACATTCACTAGAAGTATCAAATAATAAATGAATTAATAATATAGAGTCCCCAAATTTTGATAAATGGAATCTATCAATTGAATTAATTTATACATTTCAATCATAACATGTTTTCAATTACTAATAATTTTTGGAATATTTTATCTTATATAATAAAATATTTATCACCCACACTGGTGAACATACAACACCTCATTGGATATGGATTCCTATAAAATATTTTTCTATTAACTTTTTCAGCCAACAAATCCCACCAGTGTCCTTTTTTCTATAACAACTCCACTACATCCATATAATTAAGAAATATAGGTTATGTCTCCATCCATTATATTCAAATTGATAGTGTTTCATTATGGAAACACATGAAATCTTGACAACACATTAATATCCTTAGTTTCATTATGATTATAAAATTAGATTCACTTTAGAGTATTAATATTCATTTGTAGCTATAGATAAATTTTAACATGTTGTTATCAAAAAAACACTTCTGGTATTGTCCTAACAGATTCTAATAATATTGTATTTTATATGATATCCTTTTAAAAATTTGGGTGGAATAAGGTTAGTTTTTCACTAATATGTTCATAATAGTTCGTCAAAATAATAATAATGATTTTCAATATTTATTATATTCACCATTGATTATCCTTTTACTACTGTAATTTCATTTATTTATTAAAGGAAATTTTAGTTATAGATAACCTTTACTCAACTTATACGATCAATGATCAGTTGGATAATATATTCTCCAATAATAAATTATAGATATTCCATAATAATTACCAGGTGGCCTCATTTACATCACTACAAATTTCTATAATTTCTTGAAGGATTATAGTTAATTTTCCATTATTTTAGAATGTTTCATGTATCATTGATAAAACTATATTAAAATAATTTTTATATACAATTATTTTAAAAATGCTTCTTCACCAAAAAAAATGATATTTATTTTATTTATATGTTCATGATCAAAGATAATTGAGTATAAAAATTCTTATTTGTATAAAATTTTCAAATATCTTAAGATATATTTTTGAAACATAGTTATCATTTAATAATCCAGTAAGATTATAATATTTTATATTCAACGTTCGCATTAATTTATGTTTTTGTTTCATGAGTAACTAAACCATAACTCTAGTATTTTAATACAAAAAAATATTTATTTCAAAACAAAAGAATTTATCATTATCTATCTCCAAAAATTCAGATAATTTTTTGAAACCTTATTTCCAAAATTAATAAATCATATATAGAAATTACAAAATAGTGATATCTCATTGGATAATATAGGAATCTATATTTCTCATCTCTTTTTAAGTTCACTCTATAACCATTATATTCATTCTAGTTCCTTATATTCAAATACATCTGTGTTTTCATCATATTTCAATTCATAAAAATGTTATAAATTGGATCTTGATGAATATACTCTAGGTGGATGGTGATTAATTCTTATTTAATTTATTGAAATTTATTTTTCAGTTTCCTTCATTTCACATAAGAAGAAAATTTTTATTTATTCATTTTTCTTCTAATAAATCTCTTATTGCATTGATGGTTTCTATAAAAAATCTATTGGATTTACATTATCTATTTAATTTTCATCCTTATATTTAATAAAATTATTAATAATGGGGGGAGAGACATGTTTCAATAATTTTTTTTTATTTTCATGCAATATGAACAAAATATTCTTGTGTTATTTATCCATTTTTTTAAATCCTTTATGGGACAACTTCAAATAATCAAAGACTTATGTATAATAAAGTTAAATTAATGGATATTTATTTATCAAATTGGAAGCCCAAAATTACTAAATGATTAATATAACTTATCCTTATGAAATCATGTTCATTAGATACACTTCTTTATTCTAGTTTACACTGATATAGTGCATTGAAAATCTTATTTATTTCATGCATTTCCATCTATTTATCAGGAGAATTGAGAAGGGATGTTATAGTGTATGCATCAGTGTCTTCATGTTGTATCATAATATAACTGGAATTTTTTTATATATATTACAATTCACATAGTATTCATCATCAACATATATCTAGTTTGCATCCTTTTCACCATCTCTCACCATATATGGTTTTAGAAAAGGAATTGGTGATTCTAATACATAATAAAAATGATTTATTTATAATTAATTGAATAAACTATTATACCATCCTAGGGAAATTTTATTTATATGTACATTCCCTAAGTTAAATAATGGTCTCCTTATTATGTGCTTTTTATTTCAATTTACTCTAATAATGAAAAAAATATTAAAAATAAATTATTTGAATAAAAATTATGATAAAAATAATAAAAATTAATTTTATAAAGTCTCTAACAATTTTATCTTATTCAATTATCCAATACCATTGAACTCATAATATCTAGTTTAATGGAAATTATAGTGGGAACGATATGTATTCCCATTCACATAACACCAATGTGGGTTGTTCATTATTAATGAAGGTATTAAGGAATGTGTTTTCCATATACTAGCATCTAGATTCTGTATGCTTTGAGTAGAACCCCCAATCATGAAATCCTAACATGGTTTTACTCAACCCATACATCAATTTAGCATCATGTCGAGTATAGTCTACTTATCTAGATAAAATATAGTATTTTTAACCCATAACATACATATAAGTCCACATTAAAATTATGTTTCCCACTAATATCTGGGGAATAAAATAGTGAAAATGCATTCATTCCTAATCATGTAGTGGAAGGGAAACTCTAAAATAATACACATTTAATGGATTTCAATTTGTCGTGAATAAGTTTTATCTTGTTTAAACAATTGACTATTGTGTTATTATTAAGTGGATTTTATATTAGAACATAAACATGTTTGATAAAACATTATGCATAATCCATTTATTTAAATTCAATATTTTCAAACAATCGTATATGATAATGGTCTTGCATCTAAAAATTATGATTTATACCAGATAGAAGTAAAGAAATCATAAATGACCCAATTTATTTCTTATCAAAAGAGTCAATTTTAGGCTGTGAATAAATCAACCATTGTCGCGGGGAAGAGTCATTTTCTGATCTCTGTGTGAGTTATAGAGTTCCACTAGTCCACATTTGTATCATCTGATATGGAATAATTTTGCTTCGGTCTTGAATTATATCCATGTGGCCTAGATTAACCCAAAATTTAATGTAATATTTTACTCACACACAAGTGACCATAGCTAATGTATTGGATAATGGAGATTACATTGATAACAATGGAGATGAATTACCTACATAATATTGGGGGTGTGATGAAAATAAGAATGTAATATTTAATTTAATATTAATTAATTTTAAACACATAATAAAAATTAAATTATAACATCCAACACATACACAAGACTCAGTAATGCTCACAAATATGATTACGTGTAACAAAAATGTAGAAGTAAACCAGTTATCATTCATTCATATTCATATTTTATTACAATGAGAAACATTAGTTCATAATTAATTAAAAAATTAATTATATAATTACCTTTTATTGTAATGAGATTATTAATTCTATGGGAGAACGAAACATAATTTCATTCATGAAAAATAATCAACTAAACCAATAACCAAATATTTATAAATAATTAAAAATTAAAATTTATAAAACAATTTTTTATTTATAAAACAAATCAGGTTAAAATAAATAAATAAATTTATTATTACATTAATTATTAACATATTATAATTAAGTTTTTTTATTAATTTTGAGACTAGATATGTGTACTTACGAGTTACATGTCATGTATCACAGTTTCCTTTAACGTGGTTTACACACCTGGGGAGTCATCATGTAACTCAACTATAATACATAGTATTTACTGTCCATCCACACACTATGTATCTCTCTTATAGTTTTCATTCCCTACTATGTGAAGAATTCAACATGTTTTTTTATCTTGGTTATATAGAATATAGAGTACAAATACATGTAATTTATCAATTATTCCTTGTATTTTCATCTCTAAACAATGGATCAGTCTTTATTTCAGATATAAGATATTATTAATTACACACAATATTCAAAGTATACACATAATGTATATAATAACTTCTACATGTTTTTAGTCTCATGTGGTCTCGGTATATATAATTAAAACATGTATTTCATAAATATCACCAATAATATATGAGTAATTTATGACTTATAGGCCATATATACACTATGTAATATAACAACCCATGTCCAGGTCATCCTAGTATACATGTGGTGTGTAATAAATTAACCTTATGTAGTTATTGATTCACATGTCGTGTATAACGTGATATGTAATGATGTATCATACAATGGTACACAATCTATAATTTGGTTACAAATAGTGAAACCCCATCTTTTATTATAAAAACGTTTCATTACCCAATGAAATCTCTTGTCCAACTTCATCTATTTACCTAACTTTTTGAAAAATAAATGCAGAATAGAGAAAAAATATATGTGAAAGAAACCAAATTTTAATCATATTAGTTGCTGAATGATATGAAATGAATGATTCAACCAGGATTACAGAAAAAATAAAAAAAATCATATAAATAATTACAAATTTAAAATATGTCCACCCTGAAACTACTTTATTATTATGGGTCCAATGGAAGCTCCTTTGGTGGGTGTTTTGTTAATTTTTCTATTTATAATTTTCTAAAACCCAAATTGGGATTCAATCATAATAAATGTATGAATAATTTTTATATATATATAATAAATGATTATCATTATTTATGATATATTTTTTGGTGATGATGGGGATTATCTGAACACCCTTTTTGAATACCTCTATTTAATTATATGTGTTAAATTTATGAATCCATTTAGCAGTGATCCACGCATGGTCTATGGATATCTATGACATTAAAGTCTACATTTATTTTCTATCATGTTGAATAAATTTTCTTGAAAGGTTCCTCAAAATTGATCAAATATCCTTGATTCATTAAGGATTTGATATCATTTTTGAGAGTATGGGAGGAGGAAGTCAGGGGGTCGAAGATCGATTTTGTAGAATAATTCTCTATTCATAAATTCTGATTAAGATTAAACAAAAAACATAACCATCAATTGATATAGCTAGGGTTTATTTTATAATAAAACTAAATGGAATAATATCCCTTATATAATAGTATATTCTTTATAAAACCCCATCCAATATATGAATAACTATATTATTATTATATTATGGTTCACATACATTCATTTCCAATAAAAAAATTATTTTATAAACATTAAAATTATGATTTCTCACCAGAATTATTCATAGTCTAATAAAACTCCTAAAAATTTATTGAATACCTAAATAATAATTCTATCAAAAATATATATTTGTTTTCATAAAATAGTTAATGATTTTGAATTAAATATTTAATAAATTAAGTAAATGATAATTATTCACAGTTAAGTGGAATAATATTTACATAATTTTTTATATTAATTATACTACAATAATATTATTCTATATTATTGAGTATGAAATTAATTCCATTAATTAAATTTAGAAGTAAATTAATCGAGATCATCGGAAACATTTTATGTGTGAGCCTCTATAATTTATTATGATTGGGATTCAATGGGATTAACAAAAAATCAAATATTATTTTCTACGAACTGGTCCTAACAGAAAAGAGAGAGTACATAATGTCACAACAATGAAAATAGATATGAATGCCCTTAGTTTAGTATAATATATTTATCTTAGTTTCTCATAAATATGGTTTCCCATGTATGTCATCATCCTATATTCATGACACATATTTATTTGACTATATGAAATTAAATTTTCCACACAATGTCCATGGAATTTACTAAATAGTTATATTTAAACAAGAGGTATATGATATTAAATTCCATAAGGTATGAATGGATAAATTCTTCTGCAACATATCCACTAATCACAAGTCTTTAACAATTCACCCAACATTACCAACATCCTTCCAACATATGGTGTTCTGGTTTTTCATCAAATCTATGTGAGTGAGTAATGAAATGAATTAATAAAAATCATAATGTCTATGAACCAATTATCATTATCACATATTGAAGTATATTTTGGGAAAAAAACATGAGTAATTACTACTTGGGTATTTCTACTAATAGTTTCCTATCATGGATATTACATAGTCTAAGGATAATTTGAAAAGTCATAATTTTCATAAGAGTATTCTCACTGGATGGTCTATATACTATGTGACATATCATAGTATTCTATCCAACTGAATAACTATATTTCTGAATATCATAAAGTATTTTCAAGGTTCTCAACATACCAGTGAATATCTATGACCATATCAATGTAAAACATACTCTAGGAAATTGTCAAATCAATGACACATAGAAGGAAAAAATATGGGCTAAGTTATTTATATTAATATTTTCATTATTTTATAAATATAAAATCGAAATTAAAAATTAATTGGATTTACAGAACCAGCTCCACTAGAACCAAATTGCTTACTACTTGATTGCATGTTTTCATTATTAATAATATTTTATTTTCACATTATTAGTGTTCATATTCATGAAATATGTATGTGATAATGTCCAAAGAATATTTATTTCATTGAATAGTTTTAGGATGTCTCTAATATAATTAAAACATAAATGTGATGTAAAATTATTCATTATTATTTTTGTTATGGATGGATAATTATTTTATTATGGATGACAAATGATATAAGATATTAGCATTTTGATTCTCATAAAACATTGAGGAACATTTTCATGGTGTTCAACTTAGGTAATATCCACGATGGAATGTTATGATAGTAGGTCTGTCAATAGGAAAATAAATTTTCTATTTTCCATTTAATTTTTTTATCTACATATGTGTCCATTGATCCGTAGACATTAAGATTGTTATTAATAGATATCCTGACCTATTTAATTCTATTTAATTATAAAATTTAGGAGAATATATATTCACTGGGATGTAGAATATATTGGTGTAATTATAAATTATATAGCATTAATTAATAAAGAATTAATGTATTTTTCACATCATAATATTGATGAAGGTTAAAATTATGGGCCCTTCATCGCAATGGAACCACCGAAATATATCCATGGGCCAAAATCTTCCATGGGATAGTTCATTTTAAGAAATATAATAAATGAGACAGCGAACATATAAATTGATTTTAATGGTATGTAACCAATTTTTTTTGTGATATTGTGATAAATTGATTACATTAAACAATAATTTTTTGAAGGAGATTGGACGTAATAAAAAATTAAATTATTTCTCTATACATGACATTCTATGTTTCTAGACTGTATTATTGAACATTAGGTAGTTATTCCTAATTAAAATGAGAAAGTGGCCTAATGTCTGACACACTTAGTTTATATAAAATATTTGATATATTATAATAATTAATTTAATATGTTACAATAAATAATATTTATTTATTATTGGTTGATCTCCATTTATTAATCATAAATAATAATAATATTTTTTTAATGTTATTTTTGAATTCTATAATATTTTTTTGTATACAAAATAATATAAGAGTGTAATTTATTTTATTAAATACTCATTATTTCATAATACTTAAATTTGAACAATTGAAATAATACAAATCATAATGGTTATATTAGTTATAAATTACATATTTTTATTTTCATAATTTTTTTCACATGTCGCATCATTAATAGTATAATTATTTATATTTTTATTGGAAAGTGGGTCAATTAAGAAAATTAATTATTATTCAATGAATGTGTGTGATTTTAAACACACAACCAAATACAATTGATTTATAATTATATCACATTCCTAGTTAAATGACAATGAATAAGGGTAGATTGGATTAAGATCAATAGTGATCTCTCTAGTCCACCTCTCTCAAGCCATAAAGATAACACCAATTATTATTCATCTATTGGTAATAATACTACTATGATGAACCATGAATTATAAAAGGATTCACCATAAAATGTAGAAGAACATAGTGATTCTACTTTGTCATTAAAATATTATTGTGGATGTGTGGATATCCATAATAGGTTTATTTCAAGTGGAGAAAAAATCCCAAGGATAGTTTGACTTGATCTTTTACACTTATTATTAATAAATAGTGTGGTACATGTTATAGTAATTCTATTTAATCTAATTATTAAATTATAAATTTCATGTTAAGATCCATTCTCCACAGTTATGTCATATTTTTCTAGAAAAATAATATACTATTTTCGTTAGAGATAAAATATTGATAAATTAAAGCAACAATTAAACCTGATTAATGACCAAAAATATGAGTTTTTAAACCATAAAAGTTTGGCTTCACTACATGCGAAAACTCAAAGTCGCAGTAGAGCATGTACCATGTTCAAATTACAATTAAATGCTAGTCATTTATTGATTACATATTTTTCCATTTTATTTTCCTAACGAATTTTGTTTTAATATTTCAAAAACATCATCTCTTATTTTCATTTTTCATGAAAAAATTACTAGTAAATATTTAATTATTAATGTTTAATAATCATTGGGATATTTCCATATAGAATATTTAAAGAATCAACATGTTGAAAACCCGAGTACATTCTTTATAATAACCTAGATCATGACATGTACTATTGTTTTCCAAAATGATTCATGTTCAATCTGGACTTCTCTAACAAAATTGCTCATCATATCTAAATATAATAGACATGTATTTGGAAATATAGGTATTGTAATATGTTATATAGAACGACATGTTCTGATGTTAGAATACACACCATGTAGTCTATATCCGCTCACAGATTGGAATGTGGGGTGGTCTAGTGATTCATGTATCAAATACCTAAAACATAAAATTAAATACCATGAAAAAAAGGATACACACCTTGTATTCCCATTGCAATCTATTTACCTAGAAAATTTACACAATGTAAAACTAGTATTGTTCTATTGGAATAAAAATAAGACAAGTATATTTCATGTACATTTTTACATTCAATGCAATCTTCTATCGACGGTGCCTTCTTGTTCTACAGAAAGATGAAATAAATATATAAATAAAACTATTTATTATATGTTCCTTGAGATAGGAATTCAATATTAGATGATATGTCATATGATTAATAAATATATAAAAAATTGTTTTTTATATTCATATTTTTAAAAATACAATATGATGACTCGATCTAAATACATTAACTACATTAATCTTTAATGTAATATATATTTGTTGAAATTATAGATGATAATGGGTTAATGATAATGTTATTGAATTATGATATATTGAATAAATTGGATTCATTAATAGAACATTATCATAATTTAAAAATGAATCAATGCAATCGATAAAAATATTGAAAATGTTATCTTTTTAAATAATTTGTGGATTAATAGATGATTATACATTCACTTATATTTTATTTGGTTCTCTTAAAATATTATGGTTAAATTTATTTGATGGCATATGAGTCATCCTGTCATTATTATATAATTGAATCTGTGACTATGGGTTCATTTTTTAAAACCCTTTTGATAAAATCCCATGGATTTAGTTAACAACATGTGGGACCATATTTATTTAAGGATGGAGTGACCATGATAGTGGAAGTAGTATAGATCATGGGAATATGAAAAATAAAAAAATCAATATATATAAACAATGGATGAATGCTATAATATGAATAATGTTATGGTTTATTGATTTTCCCCTTAGGCCGAGGGTTGGTTTATCATCGTCAATATAATATAACTAGTAGATAATCTCATGATCATTACACTAATATATTGTATTTATGTGTTTTATGGTTGATTATTTATTTATGTCGATTTTTCCTAATAACATAATAAAATAATTTTCAATCATGAAATATGTAATGAAATATAAACATATTATTTGTAAATGTTTTATCAAAAATAGACAGTCACATAAGTAAAATTCACTCAATATTAAAAATGCATGTAGAATGATAAAATATAATTATATATGATGTTACAGTACATTAACTAGAATATTATGTAGTCATATCCTTCAATGACATATGTTAGAACTAACATAAATTTTAATTTCACTTTTCTAACACATGTTGGGGTTCTTTCAATTATCATGTGATTTCTTTTCTTAATGTTTTTGGTTGAATTTTTATTGATTACATCATGGTTTACCTACCAAAGAAGAGTAGGGTTTAACGAATAGTAAAAGGTAATAAAAATATTATTAATGGTATTTTTTGGACAAGGGAGTCCACTCAAAATATCAATTGATTATAAATTAATAAAGATGGAAAGTTACTCCATCCATAAATCATTAGAAAAAAATTTCAATCCCAATTCTAGTTTATGGGAAGGGTATATGGATCATTTACACTAGAATATATAAGCCACAATATTTTTTTAAACTAATGTAGTGGGAAATTTGGTTTTGAAAAATAGTTGGATAAAAATATCTACTAAATAAAGTTTAATTTTATTAATATAGATTTTAAATAAAAAAATAATTGAATATGTCCTATTAATTTATAGAAATTCTAAATCATAAAAAATTTAATATATCACTTTGATCCATACTAGGGAAGGATATCATTTTCTATGTTTTTAATTTCATACAATGGTAAATGTTCTTTTGGGATTTTATATATCATGAATGAGAAATGTATGTCTTGGAAACCCCACAACCATAGTCTCTTTCAAAATCTGGCTACTAAGGAAGAGGTATCTCTCTTTGTTTATAATGTGGATGATAACATTTACAGACATTTTTAATCCTCCATGTCCAAAGTGATTTTAACATAATTTGATTAAATTTAAGCATATAACATATACTATCACCATTGGTACTTCTTCAAATGGAAGGAGATATCATACATATATGAAGACTCCAATGAAATATTTCACTGAAATATTGTAGATTAGATAAAATATATGGAATATATAGTTATGTTTATTTGTTTTATTGAGCACCTAGACATCATGGTGTTTAACATCCCCAGTGATCTATACACAGGTATCATTCTATCCAAACTACTCAATAATGTATGTTGTTTCAATATGTATTATAAAATGTGTTGTACCAGGAAGACACTATCAAAACATCTATTGTTTATCTTAAAAGTTCATGGTGACATGGGGCATGAGTTATCCATTTTCCTTATGGAGAAAAAAAATAAATGGGAAAAGGGAAAATGACTTATTCCATGTATAATTCACCCAATCACATTGCCTAAATATAGAATAAGGTCAAAAGGAATGGAATGCAATGTGAGGCATTATAATTTTCATGTGGAAATTTGGTTCACTAGATGAGTAATTGAAACCAGAGAAGGAATCCAGGATAATATTTAGGTTAATTTCTGAGAATATGTAATCATTATATATGTACATTTTTGGTATTTGATATTTCAAGTAGCTCTCGCATTTATATCCATATACTGGAACCAAGTATATTTTTTAATATTACCATAATATAGGTTTGTCAATAGGCTTCTAATGGAATAGTGATGTCTACTCTATCCCTTTTAGACAACCATCTCACATTAGCAACATGATTGAATTCTTTTAATGGGTTTTTATTACATGTAACAACCTAGAATTACATAAACTCCACAATCTCTTTTTAGGTTTTTATTTTCCATTGTTTTTGGTTTACATTGGTTGAGTTTTATTTTATTAGGTCATTTAGGGATAATTTTGAGAAATTTGAAATCCCGTAATGTAGATATTGGTTGGTGTATGGTTAGGGAAAATTGTTCGATTTCCCAGTAAGTTGTGAAACATATTTTTGATCCATAGAATGTGGTGAACATTTTGGAAAAACTGTGAGACCACCCTCGAAAACATTTTCACCATTAAAACTAGGGTATTTTAATGGTTAGTGCATGGTTTTCCAAACAATGTTTCACTATGGCGAGACCTTGCAGCCCATGAGTATGGGTGCATGATTATGGCACATAGTTTAGAAAACTAGGTTCCTCCACCACTGAAATTATTGTAATAGTGGTATTATGAAATTTATTGAGTCTTTTTATTTTGAAAATTTTAGAATAATTGGTTATAAACATTATTGGAATGGGTTAAGAATTTGGAACTTGTGTTTTTGTTTTTTGTATAATTAGAATAATGAGTTATGGTACACGGAATACTACACCAAATATCAACAGGTTTCTTGAATATCTCCATAGAACCCTAGGATATATATTTTTGTAATATGATTAATGAGTTATGGGATAGGGAATTCTACACACAATAAACATGGGGTTCAAGAGTGATGCTCCATACCCCCATTGTGTGATTGTGAAATTAGAATTAAATGTATAATAATATCCCATGAATGGTAGAACTGTGATATTCCTATAGTGTATGTTCTTAATCTAGAACTATCTGATGTTGGTATGATTTTGTTTGGTTTTCACCATATACCTAGGGGAATAAGTTTTTAACTAAATATAATAAAATGTGAAAACTCATTACTCTATCAGGGGTAAATTATTCTTTATACATCTTCATTCAATATTATTGACTATATATTTCATTAGATTCCATTGGTGTTGTCCAATTGAGTTATACATAAATCCTAATTATACTTCATTTTCAATACTAAAATATCACTTATTTTTACATTATTGGATAAAGGAACGAGTCTAATGCTATGTGGATGAGTCTAGATTTATAATAGAGCACAGATGATGGAACTAGACATGATATTGGAACCTGATGGAGAGTTTCCATTATGTCTATATTTTGATTTATTAATTTGACAAATGACACATATCTGTTATGACATATCTAATTATTGGTTTTATTTTAATCTATTCTAAATTTTCCTTTATTATGTGATGTTGGATGGTTATTTATAATGGCATTTTTCTTGGTTTCAGTTTATTATCAGATGGATATTTTTTATTTATTTCCACTTTTGTAGTTCTTTGATAAATGGGATATATTGTCCCCAATTTTCATATAATACACTCGCATATAGTCTATTGATTATAGAATATGGAGAGGTGTTCCCGAGGACATGTAACTAAATGGAATGCGGCACCATCATGTGGCACCATGGTCGAGATGTGAAAAAATTAAATAAAATTAGTTATCTTTTAGTTTTAGTTTTATTAATATTTGGGAATGTTAAATAGGATTCTAAAATGAATGAAGCCTTGGTCATCTTCTTGTGCATGGGAATATCAAACCAATGTATGAGGGAAACCCTAAGAGCCCAGTTTAGGGTTGTTGTTATTGATTTTTTATATTACAGTTGGATGTTATTTCACCTTGGGTTATGAACTGGTTATGTGATGTTACTGTATATTTATGATTTTTCACTCTTCTCATAATGAAATTCATGTTGGGTATAAAAGCACCATTCTAGGCACTCAGGAATTTGTGTGGCAATAATATTTTTATTAATGTATGGAAAAACATTTTGGGGTGATTTATTGAAATGAAAATGTATTTCTTTACAAGAATATAGACCTAAAAAATTAAATGGTGCATATTTTGAAGTGGATAATATTAAATGATGATAAATATAATAATTTGAAAATGATAAAATTAGTTCCTAATTATAAAATTTAAATATGAATGTGATTTTTAGATGATTGAAATTACCCATAAGGGTGATGGTTGATGGTAGTTATATTGCTTGGTTTTCACCATGTGGAGGAGTATGGTAATGTATTCTTAAATCAGTGCTCAATACCTCTTTTTGAAATGTTATAATTTTTTTTGTATTCTTTGACTTGTATTTTTAATTAAAATGTAATTCTTCGAGGATAGTATTTACTGATAGGATAGTGTGCGGAAATTTATGGAAATGTAGATCTAGTAGTGGTACTAGGGGATATTATTGTTCTGTGTAAAAGATAAGAGGAGTATTTTAGTATGTACATTACTCCCTTTATGATGTTTATATATACTGAACCAAGGAGGGATGTGCATAAAATTCCAGGCCTGATGTTGTAGTTCTAGCTAAAGAACCCTCCAACCTTCACCAGACAGGGTAGACCTGAAGCATCTGAGTATTGATTTGAGTCTATATATATTATCCTTGACCATTTTTATAATCCTATAAAAAGGAAAATAAAATTGGATGCATATATATGTCCTGGATCTGAAAAATTATTGTGGGAAATTCCCAATCATGATGACCAGGTTGATAACATTCTGTGGAATAATTTTTTGGACAATTTTATTGAAAAAAATTATATAATGATACCCAGTCCAGAGAAATTAATGAATTTTATGTTTTTGAAATATGAATGTACATCCACTATGAACAATATTGGTCGATTAGCTTATCTAATGTTCATTATCCATGTGTTTTAATGGGGTGACATAAATAAAAAAATTATGTGTATAATGCATATAAATGTTATATTATGTAATAGGTTAACAAATTGTTTTTTAATGTATTTGTTTATCTATTAAATTAGGATCTCGATTTTTTGGGGAACCTGGAGGAGGCTTCCAGTGTAATTTATTTTGTTTCTAATGGATGTACAAGAGGTACATATTTTTAGAGTGGGAAGAATCACAATGATAATGTATACCAAGGAAATGGAATAATTAGTTTTCATAGAGAAGGATAAATTTATTAGATTAGTACGTAAATTACTACCACAAGGGTGGTTGATGGGTTATATTCATGGAATGTTTCCACGACCAATAGTGGAGTGTTGAGCCAGCTACAAGAAAGATCCCTTATAGAGTAATTTCTAAAAACCTTTAATGATTTTTAATAATGGAGGAGTTAAGAGAAACCACATTATTGTAAGGGGAATTTTACTAATATTAGTTTGGAAGATGGTGTTCATCTGGGAATGGGGTTTGAGATGTTGAATGTGGTACATTAGGGAATGATCAGCCATATTAGATGAGTGATGAAGCTCAGAGGACAGAAACAGTATAATAGGGAAGGGTGGAAATGGAATTTCATGTAATTAATCATGTATTCGTGGAATGAATTTTTGGAGCATTGAAATTTAGAGTTACTATTATTGTATCTAGTATACTTTCTAGTTATTTTTTAGATTCAAGATCCTATCATTCATTTATATATTAACAAATACTGAATGTTATGAGTGTAAAAATCAAGTATTTACATTGGGATATGACTATTGACATACAATTTTTAGTATGGATGATGTAGATCTATTTATGTGTTGTGTGCTCTCTTTACGTGTGGGTGTGTTGTTTCATTAAAAATTATTTTATACTCAACATGTTATGTTGGGAATTTATTTTGGGTATCCATTGGCTAGTATCAGATAGTTAGAATATCGGTAGTTATGTTAATTATGGAGAGTAGTATATATGTGAATCCCATGAAATTTCATTACATTAGAAACTTGGGGATCTCAATACCCATGATGAAATTAATTTGTTAGATGATGTGGTTGAGAATCATGATACCTTCTTACCCATAGTGTATTGGTTCTTGGACACGTATCTTGAGGAATTATCATGGCTTCAAAATGATAGGGATTTTGATATTACAATTGAGCTCATTCTTGGAGTTGACCATGTTGCTATTACACCTTATATAATTGTAATAACAATGATTAAATAACTTAAGACTCCACTAGAATAATTGATGGATAAGGGATTTATTCATCTGAGTACATCACCTTGGGGTTCTATAGTTTTATCCTAATAATGTTAATGGGAAATTTCATTTCAATTTTTATTAGTTAAATTTGAACCAGATAATATGGCAGAACCCATATCCTCTACCACTTATCAATTATCTCTTTGAGCAGTTGAAAGGTTTATGTGTTTTCTCCATGATTGAATTATTATGGAGCTATTATCAATTGGGATATAGACCTTCTGATGTATTTTGGACTATGTTTTGAAGAAGGTAAGGCATATATGAGTTCATTGTGTTGTTTTTAGGCTAATTAATTCTTCTACTGTGTTTATGCCTCTGATTAACTGAATCATTCACCAGTATCTCGATCATTTTAATGTTTTTTTGTTGAAAAAATAATTATGTACTCAAACACTCCTAATTATCATGCCATAAATCTAGACATAATATTGAGTACACTAAATGAAAATATAATATACACCAATCCATCTATGTTTCAATTATGGACAAAAGGATACATTTAATAGGTCACATAATATTTAAGGAAGTTGTGTCAATGGTCATAGAGAATGAGAATGAAGTGGTTTCTTCGGAGAAGTACAAGATTTTTTATATATATTAAGCATTCTAGGGTTTGAATTTTATTATAGGAAGTGATTCTCACTCAAATATACCAAAGAGAGGAAGGTAAGACAGTCCTTGTAGTTTATCTTGGGTTGTCGAATCCTCAGAGACCTAAGAAGTATCCTATAGACACGTACATTCTATAGATTATTTTTGGCTATTAAGTGGCCAACTTGGGTTGATTTTAGATGGTTTTAAAGGAACTATAAGAGACTTAAGTGAATTAAATTTAAAAGAATGTGTTGATCCTAGGTTATCAATCGGGGTGGATTGGACGTATTCCTTTTTAATGATTTCAATTTCTTATATTTGAGATGGGTTCATTTAAGGAGATAAAACAACATCATCACTTACTGGTTTAATGCCTACACCCTTTAATACTAATCACCTATACACTTGAAGGATCAATGTTTTGAGCACTTCAAGTTAAATGTTCGAATTATCACTTGAAGTGTGTGGCCTTAAATTCAACAAGGACGATGGAGTTTAAAAATCATCAAATAAAAATCTCAATTTAAGAAGTGATTATACATTAATGAGGTGATAAATAACATCAAATCCATCCCCTTGATAATCCCTTGATTCGTCCCATAAGTGGGTTATCCCTCCATTGATCCCACGGTTTCAATGGAAGCGGAAAGTAGACTCATGAGGGAGGAAATGGAGAAGTAAAGAAAACAACAAAAATAAAATGATCACTCCACCATTGTGTGAATAATTTAACAAGGTTTGGCATGAATAAATTCACACCTTGATCCAACGGTATCAAAGTGATATGAAGAAAAATATAATAATCTTAGAAGAAGAAATTTTATTATGAAAATAATGTGAATTGAACAACTTACATGTGAAAGACAAATTTGAGACAACAAAATTGCAACATAACATTACAATTGAACAAAGCATCCAAGATTCAAAAATCATTCACCAACACTATGTTAAATACTAATTTTGGGAGCCTTGGGTCGAGCCGCCAACAGTACATGTCATCCCACTTGAGTATGGTTGGTCTAGGGTGGTGGAAAGTTTGTGGAAAGAAGACTTTCCATCCTTGACCCGAAAAGTCATCCAGCTTGCATCCACCAAACAGAGGTCCCTGAAACACCTTCTAGATGGCCTAATTTGGGTAGGCCATAGCAGACTTAAAATACGCGTCGGCTGTCCCCTAACAGACTGTAAATGCTCAGCCCAAACGGAGTTATGGTTTTGGAGATATGATATAATTGGTGGGCTGTTTTTCTAGGCCGCAGAATCTGGCCCTGAATTTTATCTCTAAGATGGACTGCCTAAATGGACACAATGGAGGCTGAATTATAATTGGATAATAAAGAGTTATTTGTTCCTATACATGTATTATATAATTCCACGAAATATGGGATTAATTGGGCCTTTATGTGGGGCCCCACAGTCTCATCAGTGGGCTGGTGTCCAATCTGCCTTCTCCAGAATTGCTTCCTTTGATTTCCAAATATCTCCATCATCCTCCATGAATTCTACAATGATCCCTGAATCAAACATGTTCATATTTAAGTGTAGATCAATTTCCAAAAATATAAAATTAAAATATTTATAATTATATTCCTTAAAATCAGATGAATCATTGGGTACTTTAAATGATGTTCAAAAATGTACCACATAATAGTGCATTTTAAGAAGGTATTACAATCATAAGGTGAAATGATGTTCAAAGTCTAAAATTCACTAAAATGGCGTTTATGAATAATAATGAACATGAATATTATATATATTAAAAATGAATACTAGCCTCATTTAGTGGCTAATCACACCCCCAACTTGAGTTTTTCTAGTCCCGAGCAAAATATATCTCAACAATATGAAATTCGAATTCCCTTTTCCAAAAACATTTTAATACACAATGATCACCAAAACCCTTATACCAAAAAATTATGAAACCCATAAAAATATTTTAATACAATATAGTTTCATAAGTAGATCCCAATCCCAAGCCCATTCCTTTGTACAAATTCATTTCCATATTTCATATAATACCAATTAAGTATGAGGATGTGTTGTCCATCACAATAGACATGGGGGATCATCTTTATTCAAGGGGAGAATTACAGAAGCGCTAGGTGGAATCCCATTTCAATATTAAGATGAGTATTCATTTTTTTTGTAATTTTTTTTATGTAATTTTGCCATGGTAATTGATGTTGCACTCAAAAGAGTCAACCCCTGTAGCGAGACTTTGTCGATGACTCCCAGGCTCAAAGACCTTAGGGCACCAAGTGAAGCCCACATACTCGGGCAACATCTCGAGTTAAATCAGTCAAAAACAAATTCAAATTATCAAAAATAGAGATAATATTACTAACTCTGAGCCAGACAACTATGGAGTCATGATCCCCAAGTGCTGAAAGCCACGCATTAGGTCATTTCATTGCTCTACGGGCAAAATTTATTTATTTATTTATTTTTAATTATTCTTTTTAATTTTTTTTGAATACTCATATTAAACTAAAATGATCACCAAACCTATTCTATTTTTAGGGGACCCCATGAATTCAAACTAATACCCCACTATCCAAAGGATGTGCATTGTGATCTTTTTTTTATTTGGATGAAAATATAAACGATGAAATTTCACATTGGACAGCCACACCTTCCAAAATCAATGCTCATGAAATTATAAAAGGATTAAAATCAGAATCAGGGTATACTAAATTATTTGATATTCAGTTTCAAAGTGTGGAATTTGTATTATCGTGTTTAAAGATAAAGGAATTTTCCTTCCATTTTAGCATTTTTTTTCAAATAATTTATCATTTTTTTGACACAAAAGCATATTTTATTTTATCTCCCCCCCAACATAAAATAACATTGTCCCCAGTGTTTAAAGAAAAGAAAATTTAGAAGCGGGTAGAGGTTGATAATGAATGTTCAAAAAGGAAATTGAAAATCAGGGTCTAGAATAAAGTCACCTGGTGGTTGAAGTTTGAAGTTCTTATTGCTCCAATTTAATCCTTTGATATCCATGTCGCTTGCAGAGTTACCTAGTGGAAAAAGGAAAACAAAAAAAAGATTATATATATATATAAGTAAAATATAATTATATATATATAAATTATAAAATATTGAAGCACAAGAAGCCATAGGTCAGTGGTAAGTGTGTGCCCCTGTCTCCCTTCGGTCCTGGGTTCGAATCCACTCGGCTTCGCCGGTTGTGACAGGGTTTTCCCCACGACCTATGATGTGGACTTTTATTATTAATATATTTTTATTTATTTTTTTTGTATTTTTATTCTATTAACCTACAAACACTTAAAAATAATGTAAATTATACTGATGATATATTGTCTTCTTTTTAAATTTCTAGGTAAGGTATTACTCAAGGATCACACCACGTGACACGGATGAATATGGTGCTACCCTTTCATACCCATCCACAATAATAATAGAAGAATAGGTCAAAAGTCTATATATTTTTTTAATATAAATATGATTAATTAAAATATAAATTTTATTAAAACAACAAAATGATAGGAAACATAAAAACCATGGGTTGCCTCCCATGCAACGCTTTGTTTAATGTCGTTAGCTCGACTTGAACTACCCAACTTATCCAATACCAATTTTTAACATTTTAATGACCCAGTATTTCTCCATTTCTACTAGATTGAGATTGATTCTTTTTTTATAATTTTTGTTTTGTGAAAACCTATGTTTTAAAATGAGTGGTAAAATCCAATGAATATCAAAAATGGTTGATCTAGTTTCCTATGTAGTATTTCCTAAGACATAAATGACCATTAAAACTTTTTTGGTTTCAAGAGAAGAATGAGTTACAATTGAAATGTCATTATTATACCTTATGAAGGTATTATTTAGTGAGGAGGGAAGGAAAATAATTTTGGGCTCGGTTTGGATAGGTCATTTAGAAACAAGTTGATATTTTGAATCAAACTCAGTTTCATTTTCCAAATTTCTCAATGAAATTGGTTTCTTTTGAATAGAAGATTCAACCACAAAATTGGAATTATCAGTGTTTGTAATGGATATGGACTCAAAGTTTATGATTTATCCCAATGGTTCAAAGGTTGGTGTTTTTGAAAATTCATCAATGGAGTTATACTTAGGAGACTTAATCCATGATGTCAAATTCTCCTCTTTTGAATCCAAAAAGTTAATTTCCTCCTGATTTAAAGACCCTTCAAAAATTTCTGGATCCTCTTCATCTATCCCAAATCTAAAGGTTGGTTCTTCAATAAATTCACGTGGGGTTTGTGTGAAACTGGACACTTCACATAAGGTTATGGAAGGGACAGTTTGTATAGGGATGGGTTCCTCACATGTTTTAATGCTTTGTAGTTCTAACCTCAATGATGACACCTCAAAATTCATTATCTCCATTTTTTGACATAGTTTTTCAAGTAACGGTTGTGTATCAGGATGGGCAAGGGGTTGAGAGAGACAGTCTATTCCAGGAGGATAACTATGTTGATGGAATTCCATATGAGGATGTTCATATTGGCCTTGTTGGGATTGGAACTCATAATATGTTGGAATGTATTGTGGATCATATGAATAAAATCATTGTGGTTCTGTAGGTTTTTGATGATCCCACAAGAAGGAATTATGATGGTCATTTTACTTCGTACATGGGGTTGGGTGATCAAAGTAGGGATAGGTTTCCCATGTTTGGACTTCTTCAAAATTGACTTCCATAGGAGTGAGGAGTGAGAAAAGAGAAGTAGAATGAACAAAATGATGATAGTGTCTAAGATAACATACTTTGGTCCCCGGAAATGGTGCCAAAATTTTATTCTCACTCAAATTTATCCAGGAGAAGTAGGTAAGACGATCCTTGTAGTTTAGCTTGGGTTGTCGAATCCCCCGAGACCTAAAAAGTAACCTATAGACTCGTACATTCTATGGAATGTTTTTGGCTATGAAGTGGCCAACTTGGGTTCATTATATATGGGTTTAAGGAAAATCTAAGAGACTTAAGTGAATTCAATTTAAAATAATGAGATGATTATAGGCTATCGCTCGGGGTGGTTTGGACGTATTCCGTTTTTAATGATTTCAATGTCTTATATTTGAGATGGGTTCATTTAAGGAGATAAAGCAACATCATAACTTAGTGGTTTAATGACAAAAAACATTAACAATAATCACCTATACTCATGAAGGATCAATGTTTTGAGAACTTCATGGTAAATGTTCAAATTAGCACTTGAAGTGTGTGGCCTTAAATTTAACAGGGACGATGGAGTTTAAATATGATCAAATAAAAATCTCAATTAAAGAAGTAATTATACATTAATGAGGTGATAAATAACATCCAATACAGCCCCTTTATACTTGCTTGGATCAACCCATAAGTGTGTTAGCCCTCCATTGATCACATGGTTTCAATGAAAGTGGAAAGTAGACTCATGAGGGAGGAAATGGAGAAGTAAAGAAAACAACAAAAATAAAATGATCACTCCACCGTTGTGTGAATAATTTCACAAGGTTTGGTGTGAATAAAGTCACACCTTGATCCAACGGTATCAAAGTGATATTAAGAAAAATAGAATAAGAGTAGAAGAAAAACTTTTATTAATAAACTAATGTGAATTGAACAACTTATATGTGAAAGACAAATATGAGACAACAAAATTGCAGCATAACATTACAATTGAAAAAAGCATCCAAGATTCAAAACTCCTTCACCACCACTGCCTTAAATAGGCATTTTGGGAGCCTTGGGTCGAGCCTCAAACTGTACAAGTCATTCCACTTGAGTATGGTAGTTCTAGGGTGGTGGGAAGTTTGTGGAAAGAAGTCTTTCCATCCTTGACCCGAAAAGGCATCCAGCTTGCATCCACCAAACAGAGGCTCCTGAAACACCTTCTAGATGGAAGAATTGGGGTGGGCCATAAAAGACCTAAATTAATCTCCAGATGTTCCCTAACAGCATGTAAAATCTATTCCAAATAAGAGTTCTGGGTTTTGAGATATGAGTTAATTGGTGTGCTGTTTTTCTGGGCCGCAGAATCTGGCCCAGAATTTTATCTCTAACTTGGACCACCTAAATGGACACAATGGAGGCTTAATTAACATTGGATCCTGAAGAGTGATTTGTTCCTAAACATTTCCTCTATCATCCCACGACATTTGAATTTAATTGGGCCTTTATGTTGGGCCCCACAGTCTCATCAGTGTGCTGGTGTCAAATCTGCCTTCTCCAGAATTGCTTCCTATCATTGCCAAATATCTCCATCATCCTCCATGAATTCTCTACTGATCCCTGAATCAAACATGTTCATATTTTAGTTTAGATCAATTTACAAAAATATCAAATTAAAATATGCATAACTAGATTCTTTAAAATCAGATGAATTATTGGGTACTTTAAATGATGTTAAAAAATGTACCACATAATAGTGCATTTTAAGAAGATATTACAATCATAATGTGAAATGATGTTCAAGGTGTAAAATGCACTAAAATTGTGTTTATGAATAATAAATAACATGAATATTATATATATTAACAATGAATATAAGCCTTATTTTTTGGCTAATCAGGAAGATTATTTAGGACTTTTTCCAACAATAAAAAAACAATTTGTAAATAATGAAAAAGGAATTATTGTTGAGTGATTGGAATAATGTAAATATTATTTCTAAAAATTAATGCTTCATTTTAATGTAATAGAAATCGTGATCATATATGAGCAGGGAAAGTAGTATAATATTATTGATGGTGAATATCGGATTAGATATGGTGTCATGATGATGCATATATATTGAGTCTGATAGTATGGTTTGGGTTGTTGAGGAAACATAAACATGATTACCCTTTGTGAAACATCAATTGAGTTGCATTGGTTAATGCCTTAATGTGTTGGATGAATTACCTATTAGGTGACATGTTTACTATATATCCTATCCAAAAAATTATGAAATAAAAAATTTCATTGTGATATTTGAATCTTCGATAGTGGGGTTGGGTTCAGTATATGCAGTCATTTTTTTCTAGCCTATTCACTAAGGAAGGGAACCCTTGTTTATGGAACTTTTAAAAATAATACACACATGAATTATGTTTAGGATTATAGTTTTGAGTGAGTGATGATAAACTTGTTTAAAAATATTTATATTGAGGTTTAAGGCGGCCATGAGTTGATGACCCATGTATCCTTGCTAGTTGAGTTCACACTCTCAATATGGATAAGGGAGAAGTAGTATTAGGATATAATGTTTTTTCGAAATAATGGAAATAATTCATTTTGGATAGTGATGTTCCAATTAGACTATATATTTGGATGATAATTTCAATTTCCGGAACTTTATTGATTTACCGAAAAGTATATGTGAGGAGCTGATGTGTCTATTTCATTTCTAGAAGTTGGTGGTGTATACTTGTTTGAAAAAAATATACCACGACCTAAATCAATATTATTTGAAGCATTGAATCAAAAATTGATTGTAGGTTGGGTTATAAGATGTTACACCTTTCATCAGGTTCAGGCTTACAATCAAATACTGGTTGTTTTCTATATCCATTTCCCAATCATGAATAGAAGTGGGATAAATGTACCCTGGAATTTGGGGTGGGACTTATACGGATCAATCGATATAATGATGTCATTTGGGTTATTTGGTTTTAGTTTAGTAATTTTTCTCATTTCTTTCCTGTCTTGGATACCTTCATAGTTATTTTGTCTTCTCAGGTTTTTAGGGGCTCCAAAATGGATTACAAGGCTATGTTATGGACATTCATGGATAATTTAATACCTGGTTGAATTAATCAAAACCTTCGGTAATGTGATATCTTCCTCAATTAGGTTTATTTATCTACCATCATTAGTTCCTACTGAATATTGATTATTTATCCATATTTGGGACTTTTATATATATGTTTTGATCTATCAAGATTCATTCGATATGGTTCCTGGATTTTTATCCAACAGAATTTGTTCCACAATGATTCAGAGCATCATACATTATATTGATTGTTATGATTTAGTGATTAAACATAAAATATCATTATTTAGGTAGTATAATTGTCAACTACCATAGTATTTATTATAATTAGTTGTGAATCATTAGTTAATTTCATTTTCTAAATTTTTAAATTTAATTTAAAATTGATTTCATTAATTCATTTTCCTGAGGGATTATGAAATTGGTGGAATAATGGGATTATGAATTGCATTAATGACATGATTATTAAATTTCTTGAACAATGTGTTATAAAAACAACTGATAATAATTTATTATTTTTGAAACATGATTTTATTAATAATTTAAGAATGATTTGTGGGATTTAGGCTTGTTCTCCAAATACCCTCAGGAATCCAGACTATGGCTTTATGCCCAAAAGATATATTACTATATTCTTGTGATCACGGAGCTGTGTGACATTAAAAACTACTCCAAATACTCACATGATTCCAAACAGAAACTCTAGTCCCCCATTCTATGGTAGACAAATTGGAATTAAATGGAAAATGACATACCATGAATGGTTTAATTGTTTAAATCCAATGTTGCATGTTCAAACTCTATTATAGGTTTAACCCTGTATGAATAGTTTGAGTGACACCATTAACATAGGGGATATATGGTTAACTAAAGATTATTAATTATAAAACATCTTACTTTATCAATTGTACATTATTCATTATAGAACTCCATAAACTTTTATAGACTGGATATAACTTTAGATATTATTATTGGTGGAGTATTGAGCAGTACTGACACCAAAAATGTGTCTTAGGATCAATACACAAATAGAGTTCATGTTTGAGTGACTTGATAAGGGGAAGAGACCTATATTAGATTAATGAGTCGGGATTCAAGATGGATAATGGACGAGGGAAATATATATTATTTTAAAACCCATTTTGGATTTTTCAGCATGTGTTTATTTTGGTTTTAAATTAGACACATGAGACTTATTGGGAATGACATATATACTACTTTTTGTTTTCATATTTTCTTGTTTTGGAATAATTATGCGATGTTGGATGATTTTTTTTTTTGGAATTTATCTTCGTTACTTTCTGTTATAATTTGAATATTGTTTATTTACTTCATCTACTCTTCTAGTTTGATATAGAGGGTATAGTCACCCCATATTAAAAATTTGTCCCTCACTGGAAAACAAAATATATTGGCATATGGGGTGTAATTCCTTAGGTCACAAAAGTATCTATATCAGGTTATGGGCATGTAGCACTCGATATAAGATTTCACTTTTCATTCATAGAGAATCCAAGAACATTAATTATATTTCTTGTTCTATACATGGGTTGACATATTTTTATATTTAAAAATAAAGGATTCAAGTATTTTAAATATAGAACATGTTATGGAATGTAACAGTTGAATAAAATGTATTTATGTTTTGAATTATGAAAATAAGATGTTGTTAGTTTAAAAAAAACAATTACACATGACTCTGATGACTCCTAGTGGTTGAATTACCATCTTATTCATGTAAATGAGAATCATTTCATGATGATTATTTTTATGAATTTGAGTTAAAGTGCCATTAATGTTTCCATGATTGTTTAAAAGGGAAAATTATCAAACCACCATCTAATAGTGATGATTAATGTTCCTATCATATTATATAATTATCACACTCCATTGTGTGTGGATATTTTATAGTGTATGATATAAATGGTTACTAATATTTTATTACAGTGACTAATTACATGGGATTTATGGTTATATATACTAGATGAGTTTTATGTTGGAATCTATTGAGAATGTTCAATAGTTAAATAATAATGTGGAGATTGTGTTCGGTATAACGATAAGTAAAATTTGATTGGACGAATATAGTGAATATCACAACCAATATTTTATGTACTTTATATGGGTTTTCTGGATATTACCTCTACTCACCCTACCATATACACAATCGTCGAATATTGGTAGTGACTAAAGGAACCATTCCTTGTTATAAATCGTATAGTCAATAATGAGTATCATAAGACAATCATTATCCTTTTTGGGATGCATATTTTATAAAATATTTAACATAATAAACGAAGTACCTACTACTTATTTAAAATGATACTCTAATATAAAAATGTTGTCTATGAAAAAAATTTCTTTCAGGTTCACGGATTGGTTTTTGTGATGATTTATATGGCTAGTTTAAGCATCAAACAACAACATGATAAATCGATTTTATCTTTATAGGTCATGCAATAGATAAAACAAGATAAAATATTAAACCACATTCAATGTATTATGTAATTTTCATAATACATTAAATATTTCAAGAGAGGGAAACATCCACATGGAGGGAGATGGAAGACATATCGATTCCGATTATTTTGATGATCTAGATACATAATAGTTGATATTAGAACCAATTCTATAGGTCCTTATGGAACATGTTGTTCCTGATGAATAATTACTATATAAGTTTGATAGTGATGTATTAGAACTAGATGGACATTATTTTCTAGATACCAATGATGATTTCACATTATTGGTTTATAACGATGATCATCTCTCCTACATGGATGAATTATAGATATTATATTCAAGAAATTGGAATGAATCCATGAATTATAAAATGGATTCCTAGTAAGAAAACAAAATTTGGGTTTTGATGGATTTTCTAGTTGATTTTAAGAATTCTAAGTTCAATATTTCTTCAAAATTAATGATTCCATGAAAGGAAAAAATTTAATTCCTATAAATCATATCTAGAAGATAAAAGGTATATAAAATGTTAATCAGGTGACTGTGATGAAACATTTTGTATACATTACACAACAATATCCATTAAAATATTTATTATAATAAAATAATTGAATAACTATAATTTTTTTAAATGGATGTGAAAAATAACATTCTCAATGGGTTGCTTCAATTCGATGTGTATATGAAACAACCAGAATGGTTTGTGAAGCCATTAAAAGAAAAAAGTGTACATAAGTTTTAGATATCTATTTATGGATTAATGACAGAAACTATTTCAAGATATATAGAACATAATGATTCAATAAAAGAATTTGGTTTCACTAAGAATATATGTGATCCATTTGTTTATTTTTCGTTCAGTAAGATGATAGTTTTTTATTCATAGAAATATTTGTTTTGGAAATTTTATTAATTTGAATCTATTTAAGCTCATTAAAAGTACCCATGAAATCATTGATAATTTACTTCTGAATGATGTAATTTGGTTAAAAGGAAAACCTTTTATGTATCTGAATCAAGTATGGTTGATCCAAGAGGTTTAATTGACTAATTTATTGAACATACATAGAAATAAAACAAAATATGTTTAGAATGGAATAATCTATGAGGGGATTGGTTCCTGTGTTGCATGATATACATTATCAAAGCCTAATTTTCCTCATATTCAGGAGAAATATATAGAATTATTATAATTTCTTATGCTTGTGTGATAGGATTAGAAATTTATATCTTATATTTTTCAATGAATGATTTTTATTATCCATTGTGCATAGTAGTTGGGTAACAAGCAGATACATGTGAACAAAATTGGATTATTTTTATGACTATTTATATGTATCATAGGTGAACTATGGATATGTTCCCGATGAACAGTTGTGATGAATGTGTATTAATAAGGGTTTATACATGTTATTATTTATAATATATCGTATTTATCATAATCTTATTTGTAGATATAACTATATTCTCAAGGTGATATGAGAGCAATGTGTTCAAAGTAACTAGGTTTCATTGATTCTATAGTGGTTCCCATGTATATAGTGACTTTATATTTTTCCAAGGATATAATACTAATTATATACCATTTACAAGGGAATGATATGATAACTATTTGAAAATATCTTACCATAACTTGTAGTGATTACATTTTAGTAGTGTCTATCTCCAAAGAAGCAAGGTAACACTAAAAGATAAAGAAAACTAATTAGATGTTTTATCTCATGAAATATTTTTCTTATTGTGGATATGGTTATGTTACTAGAGTATCCACATATGAAAATTTTCTTTACCCATTAAAAATTCCATATCTTCAAAAAATAATGTGTATCATGTGAGATCTGATGGATTGAATGCTATTTTCAGTTGTATTTAGTGAATTTTAGAGTCTATTAGAGCAAGTGTCCTGTAACTAGCCTTTTAGTACATGGGAACATATTTTCATTATTAATGGATTATTATATCAAATATTCCTTTTTATTATTCATGAAATTTTTAGGTGATAATGACTTAAATATGTATGTTTCACTGAATTTTTATAATAGATCCCTACAATAATGTGAACATATAGGATACACAACATAATTCAGGTATCTAATTATGAATCTGGATGATATTATTTATTGGGACATAGATGATACATGCTATTATTGGTAGGGTCTCATAATACTTTTAGATATATTGTTATGGTGGCCTCCATGGTATTTTCCAGGATATATGGTTACGATAACACAACTATCAATAAGAAATACACATTTCTTTGTGTTATTATATTATCATATCTTTGTACATTTGAATTGATCACTATATATTAATATTTTAATTAATAGATATCACAACTCCCATACATTGATATATTGATAAAAAATGTGATAAAATATATTTGTGGTAATACAAGATATGTTGGAAGAATAAAAAATGATAAAGAAATAATTTATAATTCAAGAAATTACATAACCCCTTTTGGTCATGACTAAAGTAAATATCTATGTCCCTTTGATTGGAATGGGACCACATAAGAAAATTTATGTCCATGGTCTTCGATGTGTGCATTCATATCTAGAATTAAAAGAATGAAAAATCATCTCTATTTTTTGATGGAACTGTAAAATAACCTCACTTATTTGAGATGTTTTAATTATAACAACCATATACGTTTATGAAATTTTCCCTTTAAATAAATTTATGGCCTGCGTTGTGCTCAAAATTGATTTGAAATGAACTGTGAGACAGTATTAGTATAAAATGACCATTATAACCTTGACATTAAATTGGAAGAAATAAATATGAATAACTGATTTATGAGATAAATATAATGTTCCAACTCAATATGATAGTATTATAATGTTCTTATAAATTAATCACCCAATTTAAACTAAATTCACCTTATTATTCAAAAATATATTTCTATCAAGAATTAGTTTATCTTATTTTTATGAGTGAATATTAATTTTAAGAATATATATTAATTTTTTTTGATAAAAATTAATTTATTTTTATTATTTTTCAGGTCAAAATTATATTAAAATTATTTTTTTATTTATTTTATGAAAACATTTATTTTTTACCTAATTATCTAAATATTTATTTTTAATCAAAAAATTATTTTATTATAAATTCATTAAAAGTTACAATAATGTTTTGGAATAGTTTTCAATTTTCATTAGTTCATTTTTATTTAAAATAACCCAATTATAGTTTTTAAAATGATTTTATACATGAAATTATTATAAAAGCATTTCATGTAATAAATGGGTATCTTTCTAGAAAAATCTAAATTTTAATGCATTTTACTAATTTAATATAAAATTAATTTATAAAATCTATATGTTTTCATAATTAAAAAATTATAAAAAATAATTATTCCAACGGAAAAAATATTCTAAATACTTCACTTTTATTTTATGGAAAATATGATTAGTAATGTTGGAAAATTATGTTTCTTTAATCATGTGTAAATTTGGTAATTTAGGCTAGTAATTAAATGATAATGACTATAAAATGACCCTAAAACATGATCACACACTATTATATAAATATAATTCAACCCATAACACTTTTGTATTTAAATTAATTTGTTTAATGGTCATCAATCCATGAAAATGAGTTATATAATATTTTTATCATCGAATGTCTCAAAATGTACATTTTTTGACTTAAATATACAATATGCATCTAAATGGGTACAATGGTATGCTATTAGTTATTCTTTATGTAAATAAATTACTTTATAAACATATTTTTAGGATATAAATTTATTTTTCACTATTTTTTCCACTTAGATGAGAATCTTATATTAATAACATTTTATTTATAAACAAATAAATGATATGAAATTCGTGTTTAAATTTTTTTTTATTTTATTATAGATTTAAAAAAAGGATATTTTAAAATCCCATTATTTTATAACATATCCCTTTTATAATTAAATTTCTTTAACAACATAGGTTTAACATAACAGCAAGCCCAAATGAACAATGATATACAATTAAGTATCATTATTTTAAATAGTTAGTATAACCTAGATATTAAATTGTTGGTAATAAATAGTATTAAAAGAAATATGAAATATATAGATATATAGATAAATATATATTTATTAAATCATATGTTTTTTTGTTAATACAAATGACTTTATAGTCATACAATAAGAATGAGTCCAATTTTATGGAATAAAAGGCTATATTTTTTAAAGATAATTTTTACCACCTTTTAATGGATGAGTTGTTTTAAAACCTAAATTTGAAATTACTAAAAATATATTTAAAATATATATATCATTTTTAAAAGTGTAATTTTGAAATTATCTTAGGGTAAAATTTTCGTATTTTTATGAAAATATTTATTTTACACTGAATAGTGAAAATATAGAATTTTATAAAGCTTTCATTTTTGTTATATTAATATTATATTTATGATTTAATTGTATCCTTAGAAATGAAAGTGTAAATAAAATATAGGAATCTTATGAGATAATATATAATATATTTATATCAATGAATAAGTAAATGAATTCTTTAGAAGTGTTAAATTGAGTATTTTTATTTAATGAAATATTAATTTTTATTTCCAATTTTACAAATAAAAAATTATTTAAATGGCAGTTGGGATCAACTCATAATATTGGAATAACATTATTATAACAATATCATTAATACTAGTATTTGATGTTTAATTATATAGCTCTTTATTGTAAGAATTGTGGAAATAACAAATACAGGCATAAAAATGGAGAAATAAATATAATGGGACCTGCTCTGGTTGGGGAAATAATAGAGAAAGATAGATCTACACAACATCGTACAATATAATCTCAGAGTTGAAAAAAATATGTTATGATTAAAATCGAGTAAAACACATTGGGATTGATGTGGGTAATAAGGAATTTATATGAATATATTTTGTAAGGGAGTAAGGATATTTGGAAGTATGGTAAATCTAAGACCTTGGTATATCGATTAGTTTGAAATTATTGATCATTTTAAAAAGGTAGATTAGATATTGGAGCCTCCACCAAATCTCTCTCAAGTTAATGATGTTTTCCATGTACTATCTTAATAAAGTAAAAAACTGATTCTTCTCCTATACTAAAAATATACGTCATAATACTAGTGAAATATCATTCTTATGAAGGAAAATGGTATATATTCTATATCATTGAAAAATGGTTCTATGAAACAAGACAACTATTTTGGTTAATGTTTTAAGAGAAACAATAATTTTAAGGTGGGTACATCGAATCCTAAAGATATTATGAGGTATATGTACCCTCAACTATTTGTATTAGGGTGACAAATTTGGAGGGAGATACTCATTTTAAGTGGAGTATAATATAATACTAAGATATTTTTGTGATATTTTTCTCCCTCGATAATTTGATTTCGTGAATTGCATTCAACACAGAGTATAAAGGAACCATGAGACACTATTAGTATAAAATAACTATTATAACATAACCATTAAATTTTTTGGAATAAAAAATATAATTATAATTAATGAAATAAATATAATGGTTTAAATCAATATATATTTATTTTTATGTTCTTATAAAGTAATCACACAATTTTTGGTAACAACACAATATTCTTCAAATTTATGTTTTCTTCAAAAATATGATCTTAATAATTTTATGAGGTTATATTAGTTTCAACAAGTTATTTAAAATTTACTTAACAATATTAATATAATTTTTTAATTTTTATTTTCATTTTAAACTAAAAATTAATTTTTTTAATATTTATGATAATTTTTTTATAGAATAGTGAAAATAAGGATTTTTATTGAAATTATATTTCTCTCTAAAGTCTCTAAAAGGTAAAATTTTTATTTATAATTAGTTATAAATTTTAATTAGTTCATTTTAATTTTTAAAATATTACTATAGTTTTTTAAAAGATTCCCTACACAAAATTATTATAATTATATTTTCTGTTTTAAACGATATTTTTATTTAAAAACTATTTGGCATAGAATTTTAGTAGTTACAATAAAATTTAATTATAATATAATATATTTAATTAATTATACTTGGATATAAGATTTATATTAATAATTTACATATCTAGTTAACAATTCCCTTTGAATTTTTTGAAAAAATGAATAGTAACCAGGGTAGTTTTTTTACCCCGACATAAGGTACAATGGGAAATTTGTTTGAATAATTCAATAATAAGCAGTTTAAGATGGAATTAACTCATGAAAAAATTTATTTGATGAATATAAATCGAAAATTAATACCTAGGGATCAAAATTAAGTTGATAATAGACACATATTCATGTTTATAAATTATATAATATTTTAATCAAAGAAATTTATAAAATCTAAATTTATTTGTCTTAATATACCATATATGTCCACATGGTCAAAATTCTATGTTATGAATGAAACTATATTTAATTATTTGACATAAAAATCATATTTTTGCTCTAATGTTTCTTTAATTTTTCATCCACTTATATTAGATTATGATATTTATAATATTTTATTCAATATTAATTCAAAGATGACACATTCGGGTTTTAAATAGTATATAATTCTTTATAAAGGATTACCTAAAATATATATTGATCTATAAGTATTATTTTCAATTCTATATGATCTATCTTCGTGATTTTGATTTATTTTTTAATTTTTCGAAAAAATAAATATATTAAATAATTACACATCGATGATGCAATAATTGTTTTATTAATAGAAATATAAAATAAATATTATTAAAATAAAAATACATATTTTAGAGAATTTATGTGACCAATGAAATTTATATATGACCTTGAACACATTGGTATATTGTAAAATTATTTTTTGAGGTTATCATGTTAACTTAATTTTATTAAATGGCAATGTAATGAATAGGGAGAAAATTGACACTATTTATATTCTATCAAAAAAATATTATATTAAATTATTTAAAAATGATAAACATATTTAAAAATTAAATACAATAATAATTCATAACATTTTTAAATTTGTTAAATTTATTTCAGAATTTACATCACATAAATAGAAATTACATCCTTTTAATATTTAAAAAGGCGTTTCAATAGTTAAAATTATAATTGGTAAACTGATGGTTAATCAGGATGATAATGTTTAAAATAATAATAAAAACATGTAAAAATGTATTATTTTTTGAGATTACAACATTATCTCATCCTATATTATAGTTCATGTCCTTTAGGGGATATTTTGATTGAGATTATTTTCTTATAAATTAATATTTTTCGTAATTCCAAAATCATCCCTCACCCTAATTATAAGACAACACATCCTCCCTCATATAATCACTTCACATTGAAACATAAATATCTCTCATCCACTATGAACTTCACATATCAAGTTCCTTATCAACATTATATAATTCAGGGTCATCTTAAAAGATCATAACTAGTATCTCTATTAAATGATTTAAAGGATGTTTTTCGAAGAAGAGGTCATAATCTTTACCAAATAATTAAAGCCTTTTTATTATTCTACATCGTCTTCTTTTGTTTTGTTATTATAAATTAATAAAATTACTATCATTTATATTTTGAGATTTATTATGATTATGGAACAATAATATTCCACCATTTATCCATCCAAAGAAAAACAATAGCATCGTGCTTGCGTACATATGACTTATCAGCTCAACATCATGTTGTAATCTATTTTTTCAACACCACATTACATGGATGAAAAGATTTATAGAAATAATTAATATATATATATATATATCATAAATATATTATTATATTAATATACCATACACACTCTTACTCTTTCGTCATTAAAGGAATTGTACCATCTCTTGTACATACGTAGGACCTACAATCTGCATAATGTGATCTGATTAACTTTTCATGATCAATATTCACGAATTATTATAGAAGTGTCTACAATGAGTAAATATTATATATTTTACCTTAAAATAATTTTGGATATTCGGTAACTATATCTTATGTACAATAACTAGTACTTATACAAGAAATCATTCATATGAAAATGAAGCAGTTAACACCCAAATGAATTATAAAAATAAAATACTATTAACAAATGGGTTATAAAATGATTTAAGAGGATCATATAAATAGGAATATGGGTATGGAATATATTAATAATATTATTTGAACCATTAAAAATTTCTTTGATTCATGCATGAATGAAATCATATCTAATGATAGGTTTAGCTTCACCATATAATTATTATTTGGGATTTTTTATATATAAGTATATACTATGAATATTTATATTTGATGTCTATGTCGCTTAAAAATTTCTTCAATAATATTTTTACAATTATTATACATTTTTTAATGTTATTTTTACAAATGTGTAAATTTTTACAAAATAGTTTTAAATGAATATTTATTTTATTTCATAAATGAGATTCTATGTGACATTTCATGAAAACATATAAATGGAATGTTTTTATCTTATAATACATGAAATGATTTTTTCTCATTCAGGAGGCCTTAATTTATTGAAGAATATAATACTATATAACCTTTTATATTTTGATTTAAAAAAATTCCTTTGTAATTTTTTTCCAATAAAAATGTTTCTTTCAAAACTGAAATGACATTATAATGAATACTTTTTTTTGAAAAAATATCTCAAAAATAAATTCATTCAAATATAAAATTACTTTATGATGCTATTTTTTCTTGAGATACTTTTAAATAATAATATAATTATTATTTTATTGGTTGGTTTACACATATTAAGGAATGATATTGAGGGAACCAATTTCATTTACATGGGATTTTCTTTGATAAATTATTTATTATTTTATTAAAAACCTATGTATAATTATCATTATTTAACTGGTGGGACATATATATATTCAATTCATCAGGTTTATATTTATATCTAATGAGATAGACTGATCCGGACTAAGAAGTAAACCCAATTTAGTAATACAGGCTTCGAACATGGAGTGAACATGGTTTAGTAAGGGAATTTGTTTTCTTTTATGGTCATGAATGTGATCCTTGAATAATATGATAATGTTTTTTTCACTTATGAGTATTCCATACATTAAATTATTATATTATAATCCCATGAATTAGTTCCTTTGTAATTTATTACATATAATCTTATGTTATTGATTCTATAACTCAATATCATGCTCCTTTATTTCAAGGATATACTTTTCAAAAGTTATTTTCATGTTCTTATTTCTTAATTATTATGTTTTCCCCTAGATTATACATATTGGGCATCTAGGACCACCCATTTATTATGTTTCCTTTCCCTAGGATAGGAAGAAACGTTTTATGTAATATCATTCCAAAAGGGTTCTATTTATGATCGAATAAGCATGATATGTTGAATAAGTTTTATAAATAAGGTGATTATGTATCAAAGTATCCAAAATTTAGTAAACTTATATAGTTCTAGGATGGTATTTTTTATATAATGAATATTCTCATATTAGGATTCAATATCTATTTATCAAATATATAGGTTGTTATAGTGATAATATGGTTATATTACAATGTAAATGATCGCCTGAGTTTGAACATCTTTGATATATTAACTTCATTATCTATGGATTCCATGGAATGTTGCTAGATTATACAAAAATATATTAGTTGTTTAATTCTAATTAAACTATTACATTGGGAATTAGGATCACAAATGAATTGTATCGACACTCTCAGTTAAATTTAATTAATTAATTTGACATGTTCAAAAATTATTTATCAAATATTGGTTGACCACCATAATTTAATCATAATCTTTTCAAAATAATAATTTTGTTATATAAGAAATTCATTTATATATTTTATTGTTTAATGAAATTTAATATTTATTATATTTACAATATATTAATGCAATGATAATTTTATAATTACATAGTTAATATTTTAGCGATGGTAAATGTAAATGATGGAAGGAAAAACATGGTTAATGGATCAATTCGATAAAAATAACAAATATTTAGATTCAGAATTTGTTAAATATGTAATATTATTATTATTAATATTATTATTAATGTAAATAGTGACAAAGTATAATATAGCATATGGTTTTCAGCTTTTGTGATATTTTCCTACAATAAAAAAGTATTATAAATATATAATTATATCTATTTACTAATTCACAATTGGTGTACACACCTGGTAAGGGGGGATTGGATATAGATACATAGTTCTATCTCTACACCTCCTATATTTTTTGATTGATATAACACTATTATTTTATCATATTTTTGTAAAATTAAAAATGTAATCAACCATAAACAATGCAACTGATTGTGATCGACTGTTCTAGCACCTCATGATTTTGTAGTGTTATTCAATGTTTGGGGAATATGATTGGGTCACTAGTAGATAAATTTTTCAAATTTATCCTATATAATGATGATTTTTTAATGTGATATTAGCCCCAAATCATTAACAATGAATTCATTTTCAATTAATTTAATTTTATATTAGCATATAAATTAGTTATAAATTACATGAAAAGATCCATCACCCATTGATCTGATATTTAAATCTAATAAAATAATATACTATTTTAATTGTAGGTTAACGTTCTATAATTTAATTAAATTAATTCCCATGATTCAAAACCAAAATCTAACATCATCATACTAGTAATGGATGATCTTTTTTGGCCTGAAATCTATAAATATAGAATATATTTCACAAAAATAAAGGAGTGAATTGAGTTCCAAACCCTAAAGTCTTTGATTTGTTTAAAAATTACAGAACACCCAATATAATTAATATATTTTTTTATAAATTTATTCCATTAAGATAATCATAAATATAAGAGAGTATATTTTTTTACTTTTGACCTTTTATTTCCCATTTATTAACATTTCCTTGATAAAATCATGTTTTGGGTATTAAATAATTAATTTTCTAGGTACGTTTTGGTTTGGTATTTTCCATACTATTACAATTATAATATTTAAATTATCTAATAATTTTATCCATAAAATCAATATCATATATATTCATTATATATGTATATAAGGTAATCCCAAAATGATAGAGATGGAAAATGAATTTCAATATTCCTGGAAACAGTATGTCATACGTACACATGAATATAGTATTTGTCATGCCCCGACCCCAGTTACCCAGAGTCGGTGTATTATTGTGTAATATTGGCATGATCACAAAATATCAAGTCTCGAAAGACCGATTAGTTTAGTAGACTTGGAAACACTAGACACATTCATAAGTCTTACATTTAATCATAAATTAGAAAAACTATAACAACATCTTTTCTTCATATCCCCTCATACTATCCCTGCAGGTCATTCATAATTTATTTCTTCACATCCTGGAAAAATTAAAACATTGGAAGGTGTGAGCTCAAATGCTTAGTAAGGATAACAATATAGAGGAATCTTTCATAAATAAACATTAATATTTAGGGCAATGTATAACTAAAACCAAATCCATTAAAACATGAACTTCAGCATAATATTTCAAAAATAAAATGAAATAATGCCATTTACTTATTCACATGGATATTCTACTAGTCGAATAATCACATGCAATTTCAATAACCACTTTTATAATGATGGAATGCATAATGCCAGATTATCATAACCACGTAGCCAAGGCCTCGTGCCAAGACTAAAAATAAGATTTTTTCAATGCCTCAGGCCAAGACACTAGTTTGTCTCATGAGACCTACCAATGCATCGAGGAGCTATAGCAGGCTCCACCCGACACTAATTAAGTCCAATGCATTCCTTTTATGAAAAGTTTTAAACATCTCATAAACCATAACATAATCGTATCACATAAAACATGAATAAAGGAAACATAACATTTCCACATTTCAAAAACATGATATCAATACAACACATTGATGTAATAAAACCATATTCAGTACCAAAATAAAATAAAATTTAAACTCGGTATTTATTTTTCATTTAAATGAATGTTATGGCTTGTAGGGGAAGCCGAAACTCAAATAATGGTCACAATGGTAGTGAAGTCATTTTTGCCGCATACGTATGACTAGAAAAACATTCCTTTTTGTCGTTTAGTAAAACACATCGTATAAATAGATTCCTTTTGAATAAATGTAAAAGTCAAAGGGGTTTATACACCGTATAGACGAAATTTGTGTATAAAACAAAATATGCCTCAATGAATGGTGATTGGGACGGAGTCCCTTACAAAGGTCATTTTTTAAATAAAATAGATCTATTATGTGTATTAACTATAATTACACATAATGGAAGTAAAAATACAAGATAGGACATAATAATATCATGACATAATTTGAAAGTAGGAGATTAACCCAAAGAACGGAAATTAGGTTAAGAAGTTCCCTTACCTCGTGTCTGACTTGTCTCGACCGTTCTTTAACCTCCTGAATAACAAACTAGAGTTAATTTATAATTGATTAAGAACCCTTTTAAAGTTTATTATTCCTTTTATATCACTTATTACCATTTTATTAACATTATGTAATTATTTATGTTAATAACGGTCGTTTTGTCTATCTTTGGTACTTGAGTCAAAAATAAACTTCTTATAATTTCAAGTTGTTCATGTGGTAAAATATCCATTATATAAAGAATTATATTCATGATTTAGATATCATATATATCATATATATCAATTATATACATCCATTCATAATATTACGTAACATTTAGAGGTATGAAATGAAATTCACCATTCATGGAGACGGTAAGCCATACGTACGAATGAACGCTACTTTCATTTCTATTTCGTATTTAATGGAATGGAATCACAATGATATAATGGTATATTATAATTAAAGTATATTACATCATATATAATATCATTTACTCCATCATTTTTACATCCCACATATGGCATTAACGATTCAAATCACTTTGAGGGGGCGGTAGTCCGCACTTCCTAAAATGAAATTATTGCGTTTACCCTTAGTGGAAATCATAAAGGTATTCCATAAATGAGAAATATAGAAGAATAATGAAAACATAAACATAATATATATATATCATATATTAAAATAGTGTCATCATAATGGACACCATGAGTTGTGTTAAAAGAATATTGAACAATCATCGTTTCGTGAGGCAGTAATTTGCCACCCACAGAAATAGTATGTTCCTTTACCATTAGATGAAGGTGTCTGTAAGTGTAAATCAAGAAATTCTTATAAAAAATCCTATTATATTTAATATACAGGTGTGTTTACAAAAAAAAGTAATAAAAAGAGTTTAAGGGGTTACAGAAGCAAAATAAAACAAAAGAATATAAGAGAGGACATTACCTTAAAATCGGGTAACTCTTTCTTGATTTGATACAAAGGCTTCATTGGGAAGACTTGTGCCCAAGGTGAAGCTTCTTGTAGTAATATAGGGATTTTGAGAGAGTATTTGGGCAGAGGTTAGCAGAGCCAAGTGGCTTTGATGGTGTGAATAAGGTGTAGAGGTGGGTCCTTTTATAAGAGGAGAGGAGGGGCACTCTTGGAACGTCATGAAATGTTACATTATTATGAAGTGATTTTCGGATTTAAAAGGTCCCACAATTATATATTTCAAGGATAATTTGATAAGAGTTCTAAATATACTCTTACAATAGGTTTTTGACAATTTTATGTCTTAGATTTTACATTATCTTTTCATTTTATTTAAATCATTAATTAATGAGGTAATCGATGCATCATCATGGTGTCATAAAATATTTAATTTATATAATGTCTAAAAATTATAAAACAAATATCATGACTTAGGAAATTTTTTAGCTTTCCAATGAATACTTATAGTCGAAATTTTGACCTATAATAGCCCGTGTAATAATTGTTTTAGAAAAAAACACATCTTTGTGACAATTTTATTTTTACTTTAAATAAAAAGTTATTAATTTAATTTTCTTACAAAAGTGGCTCCATGGGGTCCCCAAGATGACCCATGTATTGTCTTGGTCGGCCATGACTCATCCAATAAGGGTAGGGAAAGTTTCAAGATATTTTCATATTTTTATAATATCATTTTTACCTTAAATTTCACTAATTATATTTAATCGTGATTAATAATACTTAAAAGTTACTATTCACCAAAAAATTATTTTAATCCCATTAAACCAAATTTTTTTCCCTAATTACAAACATGTATGTAGGATTTTTGAAAATAAAATCACAGAAGTGGTAATGTTTCATTTACATGAAAAATTAGTTTTTAAACTACCACATAGTGGTTTCACTATTAAGAAAAAATTGTTGTTTTTCAGAAAAATACCAAAAATTCACCCAAAGCTATAATTAATATTCTGAATTAAAAAATGGTGTCTATTTTACAAAATTCAAAAAATATAAGTTTCAATAATTAATTTTATAATTAATTCCCATTGTCAAAACAAATAGCGTCTTTTTAAGAAACAATATCAATCAAAAGATTGACAATTGTTTACGTCAAATTTCAAAGTGAAATTAATTCTAATGATCACCATTGGATAAAATGATAAAATTATATTCTAATTAAACTTTGAAACCACTCAATAGTATAATTTATCAATATAAATTGATTTTATTTAAAAAGTTGATTTAAGTATTTTTCACTATTAATCAAAAATTGGAAGTTCTCAGAAAAATACCAAAAATTCAACATAGGCTAATTTCAATATTCCAAATCCAAAAATGAAGTGAATTTTGAAAGATAAAATTTATAATATTTCAAAAAGTAGGTATTACTATTCATAACGGCTAGTTTGATTGGTTGTGGTGTGTTAGAATGTCAATGTTGGGTACAATGAAAGCCATTGCATTACTGAAAGATAAGTGTATTGTGAAAGCTTGGGGTGTTACATTCTCCCCTCCTTAAATTAATTTCATCCTCAAAATTTGATATTGTTCTTAGAAAATAAAAGTATGAAAATAGAAAATACCTCTGTGGAAAAACCACTTCAGAAATAGGGTTAATAAAAATTAAACATTAAAAGAAAGAAAGAGAAGTATATAGGTCACCCGAGATAGCCCATACTAGGATTCTATGAAAACATGGATATGGAGGAAAAAAAACCATCCAGGTCTGATGGAGAGATGTATAAAATTGGATTATGAGAAAGTTAACTACAAGAAAATCACAAACTTTTGATTGGTTAAGCGATCACTGATTCCCCAGTAGGAAAAGTTAATAGAAAACGTTTTTGTTTTATGTTACCTTTCATACAGTTGAGGAATTTTTTTAGGAGATTTACTAAGAACATAAGGAAATAAACATACCTATCATGTGGACTTTCATTATTTAATAAATGTTTACCACAAACACATCTTTCACTCAAAAAGGTAATAGAACTCAAAAATATTATATTTATCCTAATCGTACAAGGTTCAAAATATTAACACATACCATTTATATTAGGAAAACTATTTTGTAATAACCAGGGACTTCTTATAGGCAAGTCGTATGTAATAAAGGCTTGTCGCACTATTGTTGTGCGTTCGATTCCTACAGCTTTGTCCGACGCGATGGGCTATCCCCCGACCTGCGGGTTGTCCTTTTCCAAAAACTATAGTATTATGATATTCCAAAAATAATCTTCAGAATTGTATTTACGTTAAACAATACTATCCAAAATTAAACTTAATCCATTCCAACCTTTATAGTTATCCAAAATACCTCTTTCCAAACTTTCTCTAAAAGGTCTCTAAATTCCAAAATCAATTGTAACATCAGATTCCACAAACATTGTAAAGTTTCTCTTATTTTCACATACTAAAAATATGATTACCTTCATCATATTAAAACATAAATAAAAACAAAAAGTACTGCAGTATAATCCTTATATATATCACATTATTCTTATAACCAGAATATAATCCTTGATTCCAAAAGAACCAATACATTAATTATTCCACTTCAACTGTAGTAACAGCATAAGATGGGCCTTGACCCCTTGGCCTTTCCTGATTTAAATTTCCCTGATGCTTAGGACATTCATTTTCATAATTCCCCATTTCTCTAAAATTGTAGCATTCAACATTGATAGCCTCTTTCTTTCCTTTGGAATCACGAGCCTGGTGACCTTTTTCTCCACATTTCTAACAAACTCCCATTCCTTTTAGGCATGTACCGGGGTGATTCTTCCCACAATTATCGCATAATGGAAAATCCTTCTTTACCTTTTTTCCGTTATCTGTCTCTTGTTCCAATGTTCTCTTCTTCTCTTGCTTTACTTTATTGTCATATGTTTTAGAGAATTCATTTTCTCTCTTGATAGCACATGAGAAAATATCTTCGTACAATGAGAAGGATTGTGATACTAAAGCTCGATGGAGAAACGGTTTTAACCCATAAAATAAATGACTAATCTTAATTCTTGGGTTATGTATATAATCTACTGCATGTCTCGCTAACCTTTTAAAGTTAGACTCATACTTTGCGACATTCTCATCCTCTTTCTACATCAGACTCAGAAATTTCCTTTCAATATCAGCTCGATGGTCATGTAGAATGTATTTTTCTATAAATTTTTTCTTAAAATATTTCCATTCCATATTTTATACTTCTTTATCTTCCTTTGTGTTTTGAATCAGCGACCACCATTGATTGGCATCTCCAGTGAGGCTGTAAACATCCCTGACAACCTTCTCCCTTTCACTACTCCCCAAGGTGTGGAATATTTTCTCTAAGGAGTTTATCCATTGCTCATCTACTAATTGATTTGTACCCCCATTAAATTTTGGTGGTTTTTTCCTCATGAAGCGGTCTGACATTGATCCTCCATGTTGCGGATCAGGGTTCTCCATACGAGTAAGGTTATTATTCATAACCAGAGTAAGTTGTCCCAGTATGTCGATAAGCTGATCAGAACGAGTTGTATCACAAGTTCCATTATAATTATCTTGATCAGGAGGGAAATCCCTACATGGAGTCCATGCATTGATACAGTTTCCATTACTTACACTAGGCTCCATATCAAAACAATGTCATAAACAAGATTATTTTATGAATCAAAATACATAATAACAAACTTCCAAAAAAACATAACATAAATTGAAATATTTATGGATATAATCCATAAACATAAAAATGTTTTCTTTGAGGATGTATATACTCCAAAACCCTTCACAATGTTTTTTAAAGAAAATGACAATTATCCTAAGCATATCCCCTGGGAGTGTTGTAACCAAGAGTTCAGAAAGGCCCATTGTCGTGCACCAGTTCCCATTCGAGTCTAGCTCAAAGCAGTGTTTTTGGGTTTTACCCCTAGGTACATCTGTGCCAGATCCACCTCTACCTACTCATATCCAGACATGGACGTATTGCTCGGAAAACTCACAAAATATCTATAATACCAAAATTATAGGAAGTTATTCTAAAATAATACTCAAATTCTACTTATTGATATGTTCTCTAATTAGAGTTTATCTAAATCTAGCTTCCAAGATTAGTACTAAACTGCCTTTGATACCAACTGTAACGCCCCGACCGTAGTTACCCAGAGTCGGTCCATTATTGTGTTACATTGGCATGATCACAAATGATCATGTCTCGAAAGACCGATTAGTTTAGTAGCCTTGGAAACACTAGATACATTCATAAGTCTTACATTACATCATAAATTTAAACAAAACTACAAAAACATCTTGTCATCATATCCCCTCATACTATCCCTACAGGTCATTCATAATATACTTCTTCACATCCTGTAAAAATTAAAACATTGGAAGGGGTGAACTCAAATGCTCTGTAAGGATAACAATATAGAGGAAGCTTTCATAAATAAACGTTAAAATTTAAGGAAATGTATAACTAAACCAAAAGCCTTTTAGACTTGAACTTCAACATAATATGGAAAAAATAAAATGATATAATGCCATTTACTTATTCACATGGATATTCTACTAGTCGATTAATAACATGCAATATCAATAACCACTTTCATAATGATGGAATGAATAATGCCAAACTATAATAACCACGTAGCCAAGGCCTCATGCCATGACTACAAATAAGATTTTGCCAAGGCCTCATCACAAGACACTAGTTTGTCTCATGAGACCTACGGATGCATCGAGGATCTATAACGGTCTCCACCCGTCACTTATTAAGTCAGAAGCATTCCTTATATAAATCAGTTTAAACATATCATAAACCACAAAATAATTGTATCACATAAAACATGCATAAAGGAAATATAACATTTCCACCGTTCAATCACAATATATCAATACAACACATTGATATAATAAAACCATTTTCAATACCAAAATAAATGAAAAGTAAAACTTGGTATTTATTTTTCATTTAAAAAAATTTATGGCTTGTAGAGGAAGCTGAAAATCAAATAATGGTCACATCGGCAGAGAAGTCGTTGTCACCGCATACATATAACAAGAAAAAAAATCCTTTTTTTGTTTAGTAAAACGCATGGTATAAAAATATTCCTTTTGAATAAACATAAAAGTCAAAGGGGTTTATACAACGTATAGAAGAAATTTGCGTATAAAAAAATATGCCTTAATGAATGGAGATTGAGACGAAGTCCCTTAAAAAGATCATTTTTTTAAATAGAATATATCTATTATGTGTATTAACTATATGTACACATAAATAATGTTAAAATTCATGATACGAAATAATAATATCATGACATAATTTGAAAGTTGGATATTAACCCAAAGAACGAAAATTGGGTTATGAAGTTCCCTTACCTCGTGTCTAACTTGTCTCAACCATTCTTTAACCTCTTGAATAATAAAATACAGTTAATTTATAATTTCTTAAGAACCTTTTTAAAGTTTATTATTCCTTATATATCACTTTTTACCATGTTACGAACATTATGTAATTATTTATGTTAATAACGGTCGTTTTGTCGATCTATGGTACTTGAGTCAAAAATAAACTTCTTATAATTACAAGTTTTTCATGTGTTAAAATATCCGTTATATAGAGATTTTTATTAATTATGTAGATATCATATATATCATATATATCCATTATATACATCCATTCATAATATTACGTAACATTTAGAGGTAAGAAATGAAATGCATCGTTCATGGAGACGGTAAGCCGTACGTACGCATGAACGCTACTTTCTTTTCTATTTCGTATTTAATAGAATGGAATAATAATGATATTAAGGTATATTATAATTCCAGTATATAATATCATATATAATATCATTTACTCCATCATTTATACGTCCCACATATGGAATTAATGATTCAAATCACTTTGAGGGGGCGGTAGTCCGCACTTCCTAAAATGAAATTATCGCCTTTACCCATAATGGAAATCATAAAGGTATGACATAATTGAGAAATACATAATCATAAGGAATACATAAACATAATATATATACCATATATGAAAATAGTGTCATCATAATGACCACCATGAGAGGTGTTAAAATAATATTGAACAATCATCGTTTCGTGAGGCAGTAATTCGCCACCCACAGAAATAATATGTTCTTTTACCATTAGACAAAGGTGTGTGTAACTGTAAATCAAATAATTCTCATAAAAACATCCTAGTATATTTAATATAATTTTTTTGTTATAAAATAAAGGAATTAAAAGATTTTAAGGGGTTGGAGAAGCCAAATAAAACAAAATAACATAAGAGAAGACATTACCTTAAAATCGGGTAACTCTTTTTGATTTGAGCCGAAGTCTTCCTTGAGAAGTCTTCTGCCCAAAGTGAGGATTATAGGAGTAAGATAGGGATGTTGAGAGAGTATTTTGGAAGAGTTTGGCCGAGCCAAGTGGCTTTTATGGTGTGAATAATGTGGTAGAGGTGGGGGCCTTTTATAAGAGGAGAGGAGGGGCACTCTTGGAATGTCATGAAATGTTACATTATTATGAAGTGAATTTCGGATTTAAAAGGTTCCACAATTATATATTTCAAGGATAAGGTGATAAGGGTTCGAAATATACATATCCAATATGTTTTTGACAAGTGTAATGCTTATATATTACTTTATCTTTTCATTTTATTTAAATCATTAATTAATTAGGTAATCGTTGCATCATCATGGAGTCATAAAATATTTAATTCATTTAATGTCTAAAAATTATAAAAAAACTATAATGATGTAGGAAATATTTTTATCATTCCAATGAATATTTATAGTCTAAATGTTAACCTATATAACCCCATGTAATAATTTTTTTAGTAAAACAACACATGTTTATGACAATTTTATTTTTACTTTAAATAAAAAGTTATTAATGTCATTTTCTTACACAAGTGGATCTATGGGGTCCCCATGTTTAACCATGGATTTTCTTGTTCGGCCATGACTCATCCAATAAGGGTAGGATAATTTTAAAGATATTTTCATATTTTTAAAATATCATTTTTACCATAAATGTCACTAATTACCTTTAATCGCGAGTAATAAAACTTAAATGTTACTATTCACCAAAAACTTATTTTAATCCCATTGAACAACATTTTTCTTCCTAATGACAACCATTTATGTTGGATTTTTGAATATCAAATAACAGAAGTGGTAATGTTTCATTTACATGAAAAATTAGTTCTTAAACTACAACTTAGTGGTTTTACTATTCATCAAAAGTTGAAGTTTTTCAGAAAAATACCAAAAATTCATCCTAAGTTATAATTGATATTCTGAATTAAAAAATGGTTTCTATTTTACAAAATTCAAAACATATAATTTTCATTAATTAATTTTATAATTAATTCTCGTTGTCAAAACAAATAGCGTGTTTTTATGAAATAATATCAATCAGACGATTGACAATTGTTTATGTCCTATTTCAAAGTGAAATTAATTCTAATGACCACCATTGGATATTATGGTAAAATTATATTCTAATTATACTTTAAAACCACTCAATATTATAATTTATCACTATAAATCATTTTTATTTAAAAAGTTGTTTTTAAGTATTTATCTCTATTAATCAAAAATTGGAAGTTCTGAGAAAAATACCAAAAATTCAACATAGGCAAATTTCGATATTCCGAATCCAAAAATGAAGTCCATTTTGAAAGATAAAATTTATAAAATTTAAAAAGTAGGTATTATTATTCATAACGGCTAGTTTGATTGGTTGTGGTGTGTTAGAATCTCAAAGTTGCGTACAATGAAAGCTATTGCATTATTGAAAGAGAAGTGTATTGTGAAAGCTTGGGGTGTTAAGGATTCCAATTTCTCAATATATGGATGAAAATAAAGAGAAATATAATTTACCAATTAAAAATAATATTTATATAATAAATATCATATATATTCTTTTATTCAATTTTTATTACCATTCCAGTCTATATAAAATGAGTAATCTATCGTATCACTTCATATAGATGATAGTCCACACATGAAATCAATTGAAATTATCATATTTAAAAGGGGTGTAAGGTAAGATAGAATATGTGATATTATAATTAATAATGTTTATGTTTTCAAAATTATTATATATATACATTAAATCCATCATTCCCTGCAGTTTTTCATGGCGGTGATGGAAATCAAATTACATTGTTTTGCGAGGTGGTAACCACCTAACACATGATCTACAGTTTCATATCTCATATTATTGATGAAGAAATAGATGTAGGTTATTAAATAAACATAATAAAATATCTAGATATACGAGATACATATAATATTATATTAGTATAGTTAAATAATAGTTGAATGAGGTCGGAAAAAACCTGAATAATAATGATACATTTTCTATGGAAATCCACATTATATTCGCACAAAATGATTACATAGATGTGTTTACTAATAAAAATAATACCCAATTGATGTGGTTATTTATTTATGGTTTTTATTTGAGTAGTTAATTTGGGAACCAAATGTTTTTGTATGTGGGAAGTGGACATGTAATGGGGATCTATTTAATAAGTATGGAAGAGGACGCCATTGAAATATTTCAAATAAAAAATATGTACTGAAATTTTATATAGACCAAAAGGATAGATATGGAACATTACAGAACCGCATATGATATATGTTTTCAATATATTGATTAATTTTGTGATTATCTTTTTATAGGTCATTATACAATAATCATTTTACTTTAACACCCATGTAAAACCATACTGAATGTAATTATTGTAATTAATTTATACTATTTTACAATATATTTTGAAAAAAATAAGGTGATCATAATTTATGTTAAAAATTTCTCTATTTAAAAATAGATATTACATTTATCCAAATTCAATTAATATACTTTAAAATTTTTCTTTTAAAAATAAACCCACATATACGATTACAAAGCAGATTTATAGTGAAAAAATAATCATAATTATAGAACATTTTAGTATCGAAATTCAACCTGATTTTGATTAAAAAAGGAATAAATTAGCTATATAAAAAATTATTAAACAATTTTTCATAATTAATTTTTAAAGAGAATGTAACATTTTAAATTCATCCAATGACAATCTAGTTCTTAATAAAAATCAGAATTATTAACAAATTACATAAAACATAATATTTTAAGAAAATTATAAAAAATACATCCTAATATAATTATGATATGATGATTCAAAATATTATGTTAATATTTTAAAATACCTTTCCCAATATTTTAATAAATTAATTTAATATTTCAAAAAAAATAAAAAATATATATTTTTGAGATAATGTGTTTTAAATGTATATAATGACATTACAAAAAATTAATTACATATTTAAAAAAATATTTTAGTTTTATAACATAATTGTATTGATTTTTAGATATACTTTTATTACGATTCCTACTATATAATTTCAAAACAATGTTATAATTCTCATGGTTAAATTGTATTATTAATATTATATTGTGGTTTGTTAAAATGTCAGTGTTTCATGTGAGAAGCTTTATCAAAAAAATTAAAAATAATTAAAATATGAAAGTCATTAATATATGGGATGTTTTAGGAAAGGAACACCTAACCTATTGATCATTATCATTATAGAGAAAAGTAATAAAAATTCATGAGAAAACCTTTAGTAATAACCTAATAATATTAGGAAACTATATATCTCAAATGATTTTGTTAGTGGCTTACAAGAGGTGAGATGCCAACCATTTTAGAATATAATACTACTCAAATGTAAGAATATATATTTATAAATAAATATATATATTTTATCCTAATATATAATATTAAAATATTATAATAAATGAGATGTTCTTTAGTGATGAAAAACACTAATCTTAATAAAATAGAAATAGAATTAGTTTTTAGAATATATAAGAATTTGAACAATGATTACCACTATAAAAGAGTTGATATACCCCTAATAGATACTATTTATTAAATTTAAAAAATATTAGGGGAATTTATAAGTCCAAACTGAATAATGATAGATTCAAATTGACCGTGATGAGTTCAGAAGGTTTTATTTTATTTATCCTACTTCTAAACTTGATTTGTTTGATATTGTGGTCCTAAATCAATCATAGATAATCATTTTGATCCCATCAATTGAAAAAACATATTTAAAATTTATGAGACTGGATGTAAATTTTTTATCATAACCATGTTGATCTTATAGTATTCCACATAAATTGTTAGAGTTTGATATAATTTCTCTAAACACAATAATCCGATAGGGACTTCGATACATTCTAGGTCGAAGGAATCCATTATTTTTCATTATTTTTTAACTGAACCATTAATTCCCCTAATTAAATTTTTTCTACTATATTGGACCCATTTAAAATAATCACCATTCATAAAAAGTAATCAATTATCAATCATGATTTTCTATTTGGTGGTAATATAGATAAATTATCAAGGAATATTTAATGAAACCTTTTCAGGATGGTTAGGAATTATCCATTTTTTATTACATTAAATGTTTCCTATGTAACTAAAATATATTTTTAACAGAAAATATTAACCACAAATACAAATTTTTATAATCTAGCGACCGTCAAATCACAATATTATTTAAATAGATTCTAAACACTAAGTGATTACATGGAACTAGACTTATATACATAATATTTTATGTATATTTAGAAATATATAAAATTTTATTCCAAAAATTAGGTCAATGGAACCAGTCTTGACAAAAAATGAATCCTAAAAAATTACAAATCATTAAAGATTGTAGATTTTATTTTACTATTTATGTCTTCAATTTTTTTTCACAAATAGGTGTTTAATGTGTCATGGATCAAGGAATCATTTCAATATTTAATCAAATGGGACCCAAAATTTGAGAAGAAATAAAAGTGTTGGATGTGCCACAATCAAATAACTATTAAATGGGAATTGAGTAAATGAGAATAGTATCTATCACTTATGAAGAATTGTTTTGGTGTTAAACGATTATATTCATTGAACTATACAATTTATTACTCACATCCAGTGATCATTCCTTCCATGGAAGGGTTGAAGAGTCATGTTCTTCTAAGAATCACCTTGGATCAAAAGGATTAATGGATGATAATTCATTGATAAGATCAATTGGTCATAGAATAACATGTATGAGACATAGTTTATATACTTCCAAACAATATTTCTAGATCACTATAATAACAACACTTGAGATGTCACATCAAATGAATGTTGTTATATTCCCTATATGGTTCTATAAAATATCATTTCATGTAACCAAATGAAATATATTGGAATCATCTAGGCTTGTTATTGGGATTTAGATGAATTACAACCAATGTCATTACTTGATTAGGACATGTTTCACCTGCTTAGATGTAACATACCCTCTTACAATTGGACCGGTTATTATGGATCCCAACACATCATGTGGAGATTAGCATATTTCCTATAGAATTATTTCTAGTAATATCTATTTTTGTGACTCTATCTTTATTCCTCGTCTCTATTTGATTAGTAATACATTGTAAAGGATTACTATATTGAAATTTTTTAACAACATGACTCAAAAATGTGTTCCATCAAACTCACACTAGAATCTACCTCATATGAAAATTGAAATAAACTCATAAACATATATTTATATTCTTTCTAATGATTATTATAATCCATTAAGATGATTTTATTTCGTTATGGATGTCATAATGTTGTGGGGATATAATAATTTATTGTAAAATTATTTAATGTCCTCCTAAATTAGAAATGTTGTGACTTATTCTTATATAAATAAATAACACCACTTAAATGAAATATCCTCTATCATTTAGAATAGTACCCTCAATTGTAACTCATTAGTGATCCAAGGTAATCAAAAATTAAATTAATTATATTAAGATATATTAATTTTATTTTTTTATTTAATCATGATAAAAGATTATTGTCTTATGTTTTCTAAATTATATAAAATGGTCCACTATTTGAGTTTCATCATTTTAATTTCCTTTAATAAAATCGTGAAAACCTTGAAAAATTATCTGAACAAATTTTTATTTCATACTTTTCCTTATATCACATTTCCAATAGCATCTTCTTATGGGTTTCTATATAATTTAACTCATTTCTTTTTTTGTGATAACAAGATAAAAACTCAACTATGTAACCAATCATTAGCACCTAAATTTATATAATATTTCATTCCATCATAGAAATTATTCATTACAACTAAATTTATAAAAAATCATCAATATAAAAAACCATTATAAATATTTTCTAGAATTCATTTTAAAAAATATGATAATGAAATCCTAGTGTGATGTATCATTACTAATTCATGATATTATACGAACCAATAGGATTGGGTTGGGTTAGAGGTGCTACTAACCATATATTATATCCCCAAGATAACCATGGATGGATGAAAATTTCAATAGACTATTAAAATTTTTGGGGATGATATTACATAATGAATAATCCTAACCTTAAAAGATAAGATAAAATTAAAAAAAATTGATGCATCAATAATAAAAATATAACTCATATGAAATCTAAATGACCAATAACACTATATTATCAATGAAAATGTGAAACATGAAATACAAAAAAAATTAAAATAAAATTTTATATAGAAACATTGATTTGGAATAACTCACACAACACATGGTCTGAACACAAATATCATAACACCATTCTATGGATGTAGAATTACAGTCCTCCAATAGGGAAATATGAGACAATTTCTTGACACGTTTCATGAAAAATAATATACACATATCATTGAATGAGATAAATAATGGGTGAGTAATCATACCTAGAACGATTCACTTTAGATACTTACATACTCATTCCACAAGTAAAAGAAAAGATTAGATCACATATTATAAATATTTTTATGATAAAAACTATAATATCAATATATTTTACTAAAATAAAAATGTTTTAAAAAACAACAAAACAAAATATATATTTTACATTATATATTTCCAGTTGGAGTTGAAATTCACATTACAAAATCCCACACATAAGTATAATGAATAACAATCCAAATAAAGACAAGTGGGGTTATATACTTCACCAAGTGTTCATAGGGAAATAATAACATGTTCCCCTATACACTGATCTGAATTTTTATTTAAAAAATTTCACCAATAACGTAATATGACCACATTACACCATATAGTCAATGTTATTATATAAAACAATTCAGCAATAAATAACTATACTATTTTAAATTTTTATAGAATCATATTTATGGAATTAAAATACCCTAATATTAAAGATATAATTCATGATTTTTCTTATAATAAATTCAAATTTCGATGCTCCCAAAACCAAAATTTATAAATATAAATCAATGGGGTTTCCCATATTAATTCAAAATATTGTGTTCCAGACTCCTTAATGAAAATGGTTTCTTTAGGAAATAATCCATCATTACCTTGGACATTTAATGTGATATATTTAAAAAAATCAGATTCCATATACAATGATATATTAATAAAGCATATAATCTACCTACCATTCAATATACAATAATAACAAAGATTGAAAAAATGAATAAAATGTATCCATGATGAAGAAAACATTACTTAAATGGATCCAATCATAACCACATAAAAATATATCATGGATCATAAATATATCCATAAATTATTAAATCTATGATTTTGGGTGAGATAATATGTGAACATCTAGGGAGAAACAATGAAAATGGAGAGTAATCATTGATTTATAATATCCAAATCTTTTTAATTCATCTACAATAATATTGAGATCAAAAGAAATCTTTATTGATTTCTTGGTAAGGAGAGTAATTTAGAAACATGAGAGAGGAGAATAAAAATGAGGCGTTAAAATAAAAAACTGGGATGAAATATGTAAATTTATGAATAATAAATTTATATTTCACTATTATTCTATCTGTTTTGGGGAACCATGTCCAAACCGTACACATAAAACTATCTCCATAAACCCCATTTAATGATTTGACCATATTTTTTGAAAAACCATGTTCTGACTATGCCTTTTCCCTTTATCACTACTCACATGGTTTCACTTAACACTCAAATAGTATTTCCAAACCACAATCCATATGCGCACCAGCCTAGTGGCTATTATAATATATTGACCCATTTCATAGAGAAGTTATATGATTTTCCAAAATAATTTGAAAAAATGTTCCTTAAAAACACTTCTAAAAAACTCCAAGACTAATAGAATTTTTTGAATTTAAATAAAATTATTATATAACATTAAAGATAAATAATAATGAGGAAATGTAACCAGAACAATGGGTGTTAAATAATTTTTGATTAATTTTCAAGAATAATTTGAATAATTATGATTATTAATATTTTCATTATAATAACTCATATATAATTTTTAGTAATCGAATATCATGAAGTGTCAGTGTATGAATATGTGAGTTGCACACATGGAATTATTATTTTTCAATGAAACTATAAAAGAAAATATATTGAAACATAATTGTACACATTATTTAATGAATAATACATTATTTTATTATATTTTTTGTTTCCATAAATTATACGTTAAATATATTCATGAAACATAATATTATATATTATCAATAGATGAATGAGATAATGAATATATATTAATAAATAATCAATGAGTGTCTAAAAGAAATCATTTTTTTATAATGATGTTTTAAGATTTCCATTTTATTGAGATCTATATATATATATACAATTTTATCAAATTTTATAAACTATATATTTTTTCATCATAGTGATTTTACTATTTTACCTGATCATTTGAGTAATATAGGAAAAATGATGAATAAAAGTCCTGATAAATGTATAAATTATAACCAGTTTATTGATAAAAAATGACATATTATTACAGGGGATGTAACACCCAAAGCTTCTATAGTACACTTCTCTTTGAATAATGTGATAGTGTGTGTTGTACGCAACATCGAGTTCTAACACACCACAACCAATCAAACTAGCTGTTATGAATAGTAATACCTACTTTTGGAAATTATATATATTTTATATTTCAAAATGGACTTCATTTTTGGATTCAGAATATTGAAATTATCCTAAGTTGAATTTTTGGTATTTTTCTGAGAACTTCCAATTTTTATGAATAGTGAACAATACATAAAATCAACTTTTTCAATAAAAATAATTTATAGTTATAAATTATATTATTTAGTGGTTTTAAAGTATAATTAGAATATATTTTTACCATTTTATACAATGGTGTTCATTAAAATTAATTTCACATTGAAATTGGACATAAACAATTGTCAATCTTTTGATATATATTGTTTCTTAAAAACACGCTATTTGTTGTGACAGTGGGAATTAATTATAAAATTAATTAATGCAACTTATATGTTTTTAATTTTTTAAAATAGAAATCATTTTTGAATTCGGAAAATGAATTAAAGATTAGGGTGAAATTTTGGCATTGTTATGAAAAACTTCAATTTTTGATGAATATTGAAACTACTAATTGGTAGTTAAAATATTGAATTAAAAAAAACATAATTTTACTGCTTCTGTGATAGAAATTTTGAAAATCCGAGAGACACGGTTAATATCAAGGAGTAAAATGTTCTTCAATGAGATGAAAATAATTTTTGGTGAATAGTAACTTTTTACTTTTATTTACAACGGTTAAAAGTAAATAGGGTAATTAATGGTAAAAATGATATTAATATTACCCTAACACATGTCCTAATTATATTGGACAAGTTTATCTCGACTAAAATCAACCTTAGGAAAAAAATATTATCATTTAGGTTAACTTGGATTAGATTAGGACATTTATTATTATTTAATTCAAAGAAGAGTTAAAAGAGTTAAAATCATAGTTTATTTACAAAAACATTTTTAATATAGCGTTATACATAAGATAAATTCTATTTTAAATATTCATTATAAAGCTAAAAAGATTTCCTACATAATGATATTTTATTTATAATTTATAGACATTATATAATATAATTTATTTCTGACAAAATGATGATGTAGTAATTACCATAATAGTGAAAAATTAAAATAATAGATATTATAAATACCCAAATAAATATAATTTGAGACTTCTAATGAATTAAACTAATTTTCTAGGATAATATGACATATTAGTATTGATGTAATTTAATTTTTTTAGAAGTAATCATTCTGTTATGATTTTTACAGAAATCAACTGTTGAATAGTGTCACAATTGACATAAAAGATTTTTTAAAGAAAAAATTATATTATTAATTGATATTGAATTCCTAAAAATCTAAGGTTCGGCCAGGAGACTTATATCATGATAGTAGTATCATTAATGGACTACTTGAGGGTCTCTTGGAGGTATATAGTATGTTTATTAACTATATAATATAAAAATACAAAGTGACATGGTAAGTGTCAAACTAATTAACTAAGAGTTAAAACTTAACGATAAGGTTAATATAATGACGCAAACCTGTCTAAATTCTATTGGTTGAGTGGTTTTCGACCCCTACGCACCTTAAACTTTAAATAATACACTTTGGTGCCATTAGGAACCGAATATGAATTTATTATAAAATAATATTTCTATCTTTTCCAAAGGTGCCTCTCACCCCTCTTATAAAAGGGAACTCTCCTTTCTCATTAACTCACACCTTCAAAGCCTTTTGGATCGGCCAAAATCTTCCCAAATACTCTCTCAACTTCCATGAATTAATCCTAGAGTCCTTCCTTTAGTCATAAATCCATCTTAAGGATCCATTTTGATCAAATCAAAAGGAAGAACCCAAAGAAGAGGTAATGATTTCACCAACCCATTTCAAGTTCCTTTCTTCTTCCACTTCTTCTTTCTTTCTTATTACCATTCTAAAATAATAACTCCAGTATATTATATATAATATTATTTTATTATAAACATTTTACAAAAATATTTCAGTATTCTATCCATCCTTTGAATAACATGTCACCATACGTGTGTACGTACAACTTACCGTCTCCACGTCGTGGTGTAATTGTTATTCAATAAATTATTATTTGGATGGGTATAATAATGATGTGTAATTAATGTAAATAATAAAGATAACATGATAATGGTTCTATATATATGATATAACATCCATTTATATATTATTTTAATATCAAAAGAATGATATTGTCGCTCATGCGTACGTACGGACTACCGTCTCCACGAACGCGATGCGATTCATTCTCCATCATATCCATTCAAGTATAATTATCATTTTATGATTTAAAAATAATGTTTATGGACTTAATATAATTCTGGATATGATTACTATACAACCTATCCATGACAAACATGACTTACGTAACAAAACATATACAAGAAAACGAGTAAGTTAACACCCGAAACAACTATAATACTAAGATATTATTAACAAATCAATGTTAAAAGAACATATATGATATAATATTAATGTATATTATTATTTTATAAATTAATAACAATTATTTAACCATTATATAGGAGGTTAACCTACCCTCAACCAAGGAAAATTACAAGTTAAGGGGTTTTCATCTCACTTCTTATTCCAGTGAGATTCATGCCATATTTCCACTATTACCGTTAATGTGGTGTATGTACTGCCCATAATTGTATTATTTATGTAATGAACATTAATTAATGTGTATTTACATATTCATTGTATGATACCTATTTCACAGGGTGTATGTTTCTTAAGTTACCAAATTGGTAAGGGTTAATTCCAGAATCTCTTTATTATCCAAGGTTGTTGTTTTTACGTTAGTATCTACTGGGACATATTTATTATCCATTTACATGTTTTATGAAAGAGTTTTCAATGGTATTATTTTAAGGGAATTTTTACTAAAATATCATTACAAATGTTTTAAATATTTATTCTTTTAAATATTTCTCATTAATTTCTATGTCTTCAAAATGGGTTTTAAGGATTTATTTATATAAACACGAATGTTTTTAAAATGTTAATTCCTTTCAAAAGTTTCAAAGTGGTATGGGACACTTTGATTCAAAAATGTATTTAAATTAATTCTTTTATAAATTGTGTGACTTTTAATTGTTTTCTTGAAAAGAGGTATTTCTCTCAAAGAGTTTTACAATTCAATCTTATCTATGTCAAAAAAAAATTTAATGGATTTTAAACTTGTTTTGAAGTTGATTAATCATGATACAAATATTACATATTGTGTTGATGGTTTTGTGATATAGTTGACTACGGATGTGTTATTTTTATACCATTCATGGTTCATGGGTAAGGTATTGACATTTCTCATGCTAGTTTTAATATAAATTTTTATGTTATATTTCATCCTCTTCTTAAGATGAATGTGTTGGACTAGTATGTTCCGGGTTGGGGACCAGTAATAGTAAGCCATCCAGGTTGGTGTCCGGTTATTAGAGGCACTCCGGGTTAGTGTCCAGTTATTAGAGGCTCTTCGGGTTGGTGTCCGGTTATTAGAGGCACTTCGGGTTGGTGTCCGGTTATTAGAGGGACTCCGGGTTGGTGTACGGTTATTAGAGGCACTCCGGGTTGGGTTCCAGTTATAGTTATCCCCTAGGCCTTGGAACGAGGCCTTGATAAAGAAATTAAAGTGCATCATTATGAATTCCATCATTATGAATGTTGTTAGTGATATTGCATGTGATTATTCGATTAGTAGAATATCCATTTGAATAAGTAAATAGCATTATTTCATTTTATTTATGCCATATTATGCTGAAGTTCAAGTTTAAAAGGGTTTTGTTTTAGTTTTATACATTACCTAAAATGTTTATGATTATTTTTGAAAGCTTCCGCTATATTTCTTACCCTTACTGAGCATTTGATCTCACCCCTTTCTATGTTTTATTTTTCCCAGGATTCCAAGAAGTGTAATGTGATTGATATGAAGGGTTAATCCAAGGGAATAATGGCGTTCATAATGATTATTTATGTTGTTTTGTACGTCTTAAAGTGAAAATGTAACATTCATGTATGTGATCTATTTTTCCAAGACTGCTAAACTGATCGTTCCTTCGCGACTTGATTCTTTGTAATCATGCCAATGTATTAAAATAATGCACCGACTCTGGGTAACTGGGGTCGGGGCGTTACAGTTGGTATCAGAGGAATTTTATCAATAACCCTGGAAACTAGATTTAGATCAAATATGATTAGAGAAAATAGCCCTAATATAGACTTTGAGGATTAGTATAGAAGAACTTATTAGAATTTTGGTATTGTAGAGATTTTGTGAGTTTTCCGAGCAATACATCTCTCTCTGGATATGAGCAGGTAGAGGTGGCTCTGGCACAGATGCACATAGGGGTAAATCTCGAAAACACCACTTTGAGCTAGACTCGAATGGGAATTGGTACATGACAACGAGCCTTGCTGCACTCTTGGTTGTGACAGTCCCGGGGGATATGCTTTGGATAATTCTCATTTTCATTACAAACCATTATGAAGGGATTATGAGTATATACTTACTCAATAAAAACATTTTTATGATTATGGATTATATCCATAAACTGTTCAATTTGTGTTAGGTATTTTACATGTTTGGTAATTATTCATTTCAAATTCATAAACTGAACTAGTTTATGCTATTGTTTAGAAATGGAGCCTAGTTGAAGGAATGTGAACTCCCGTAATACGTATGATCCAAAGAGTAAGAAGGATCATATCTCTTGTGGTCCTAAGCCAGAATTTAGAAGGGAAATAGTTTTCTACATATTATCATCATATGAAGAAATAGTATCATGTGTTGAAAAGATGATTAAATAATTCTAAGAGTCCTATGGATTTGAAGGGAAGCAAGAGAATAAAAGGATGGAAGAGAGAAAGATGGATAAAGGGAAGAGGGAAAAGAAGAATTTTCCCTTATGTGATATCTGTGGGAAGAAATACCCTGGAACGTTCCAAAAAGGAATGAGATTATTTTATAACTGTGGAGGAAAAGGGCACAGATTACGTGACTGCAAGGGTAAGAAAATGGTTTCAAATGTACAGTGATTTATTTTCATGGAGTTTGGACACTACGTGAACCAATGTCCCAGTCATCATACTATGCCGCAAATGATGCTATTGGATAATAATCAATTTATGATACTACCATAGATGAAGAGGAATGACTAGTGTTATTATGTTGTTATTTTAGAATTATTTCATTTAAGTGATGTATCAATGATGTTCTGGATATAAATAAGGATTGTACTGCAGTACTATTTAATTAAGGGTTTGAGATTTTATGCTACTAAGAAAAGTGACTCTACAACGAGTTAATTTTTTTTGGAAATTACATGGTTGAAGGAAAGATAAACCTTAATATGGTCCTAATATTGAGGTAGTGATTTTGGAATAAGAGATGGTTGATTTTGGTAATTTAGTATGTTGCGGTGTTGTAAAATAATATTTGAGGAAGGCGTTCACGTGTTATTACCTGGAAAAAAGGATCCCCATTATGTTTAACTTCCTTGTAAATTTTGGAATGTGGGTTTGGATAATAGTATTTTGGATAAGTCTAATGGTTGGAATGGACTATGTTTGAAAGGTTATTTTTTTGGATTTTTATAATAGGACAACACGCAGACCGTGTGACGACCCGTCGTGTCGGACAAAGCTGCGGGAATCAAACCCACGAATATAGTGCAATTGGGATTTATCACCTACTGTTGTGCTACATGAAGTTCCTGGATGGTATAATGTAGTTTCTTTACCTAAAGGGTCTGATATGTGAACTATAAATTCATTATATTTGGAACCCTATACGATTATGATAAATAGAGTATTTTTGAGTTGTATTATGTTTTAGGGTGAAAGATGAGTTTGTGGTAGAAATTTATTAATGGATAAACTATAATTATAAAGTTTGTATATCTCCTTATGATCTTAGCCAACCTCATAAATAAATTCCTCTACATTAAGAAAATGAACTTCGAACAAATTTTTTTTCCTAGATGGTACCTTAGATCATCACTAATTTATGGCTTTGGGATTGTTGGCCTTTTCATAGCCATGTTCTCCACCACTCTCCATCATATAATTGATGGTTAGATTTCTATTCCATATCCATATTTTCCTACATGGAACCCTAGAATGTGTTATTTTTGGTAATCTTTATAATTTCCACTATTTATTTAAATAGAGGCCTCATTAATTCATTTTTCGATGTGGGATTTCGACTGAGATATTTTGAAGCGTCAAAAATGTGTTATCTTAATACCTTATGTTTTGTTGAACCGGTGGTATTTTAAATCATCATAGATTGATGAATTTAAGGACCACAATTTTAAACTTGTTTGTGATTGATGACCTCAATCACTATCCATAAATATTTTTGTTTTACCTCCAATTATATGTCTATAATTCCCATCAATGTCCTCCTAATCGAGATCATAATTTTGTGGTGACCCTTTCATTTCTCTTTTCATCTTGTTAAGACTACATTTTATTAACCAAATTTCAGATGTGGGTTTTTCCACAAAGATATTTTCTATTATCAACCATTATTTTCAAAGAACAATATCAAATTGCGAGGACGCAATTTATTGAAGGAGGGGATAATGTAACCCCAAAGCTTCTACGGTACGCTTCTCTTGGAATAATGTGATAGCGTGTGTTGTACGCAACATTCAGTTCTAACACACCACAACCAATCAAACTAGCCGTTATGAATAGTAATACCAAACTTTTGAAATTATATATATTTTATATTTAAAAATGGACTTCATTTTTGGATTCAGAATATCGGAATTATCCTATGTTGAAATTTCGGTATTTTTCTCAGAACTTCCAATTTTTATGAATAGTGAAAAAATCATAAAAACAACTTTTTTAATCAAAATAATTTATAGTGATAAATTATATTATTTAGTGGTTTTAAAGTATAATTATAATATATTTTTACCATTTTATCCAATGTTGTTCATTAGAATTAATTTCACTTTGAAATTGGACATAAAAAATTGACATTCTTTTGATATATATTGTTTCTTAAAAACACGCTATTTGTTGTGACAGCGGGAATTAATTGTAAAATTAATTAATGCAACTTATTTGTTTGGAATTTTTTAAAATAGACACAATTTTTGAATTCGGAATATCAAAAATATCTTAGGGTGAAATTTTGGCATTGTTCTGAAAAACTTCAATTTTTGATGAATAGTGAAACTACTAAGTGGTAGTTAAAAAACAGAATTTTTCATAAAACATAATTTTACCACTTCTGTAATTGGAATTTCGAAAATCCGAGAGACACAGATAATATCAAGGTGTAAAATGTGGTTCAATGAGATGAAAATAATTTTTGGTGAATAGTATCTTTTTACTTTTATTTACCACGATTAAAAGTAAATAGGGTAATTAAGGGTAAAAATGATATTAACATTACCCTGACACGTTCTAATTCTATAGGACAAGTGTATCTCGACCAAAAAAACCTTAGGAATAAAATATTATCATTTAGGTCCACCTGGATTAGATTAGGACATTTATTATTATTTAATTCAAAGAAGAGTTAAAGGAGTTAAAATCAATGTTTATTAACTAAAACATTTTTAATATAGGGTTATACATAAGATAAATTGTATTGTAAATATTCATTAGAAAGATAAAAATATTTCCTAAATTAGGATATTTTATTTTTAATTTTTAGACATTAAATAATTTAATTTATTTATGACACAATGATGATGCAGTAATTACCAAAATAGTGAAACATTAAAATAATTGATATTATAAATACCCAGATAAATATAATTTGAGACTTTTATTGAATTACAATAATTTTATAGTATAATATGACATATTAGGATTGATTTAATTGACTTTTTTCGAATTAATCACTCTGTTATGATTTTTACAAAAATCAACTATTGAATAGTGTCAAAATTGACAAAAAAGAGTTTTTAAAACAAATATTATAATATTAATTGATATTAAATTCATAAAAATCTAAGGTTCGGCCAAGAGACATATATCATGATATTTTTTATCATTAATGGACCAATTGGGGGTCTCTTGGAGGTATATAGTATGTTAATAAACTATATAATATAAAAATACAAAGTGTCATGGTAAGTGTCAAACTAATTAACTAAGAGTTAAAACTTAAAGATACGGTTAATATAATGACCCACACCAGTATAAATTCTTTTGTATGAGTGGTTTTCGACCAATACCCACCTTAACTTTTAAATAATCCACTTTGGAGCCATTAGAAACCGAATATGAATTTATTATAAAATAATATTTCTAGCTTTTCCAAAGGTGCCCCTCACCCCTCTTATAAAAGGGCACTCTCCCTTCTCATTAACTCACACATTCAAAGCCTTTTGGCTCGGCAAACCTCTGCCCAAATACTCTCTCAACATCCATCACTTCATCCTAGATGCCTTACTTTAGTCATAAAGCCAACTTAAGGAGCCCTTTTGGTCAAATCTAAAGGAAGAACCCAAAGAAGAGGTAATGATTTCTCCACCCTTTATCAAGTTCCTTTCTTCTTACACTTCTTATTTCACTGTTATTACCATTATAAAATAATAACTCTAGTATGTTATATATACTTTTATGTTATTATAAACATTTTACAACCATATTTCAGTATTCTATCCATCCTTTGAATAACATGTCACCATACGTGCGTACGTAAGGATTACCGTCTCCACGTCGTTGTGTAATTGTTATTCAATAAATTATTATTTGGATGGGTATAATAATGATGTGTAATTCATGTAAATAATAAATATAACATGATAATTATTCTTTATATATGATATAACATCCAATTATATATTATTTTAATATCAAAAGAATGATATTGTCGCTCGTGCGTACGTACGGACTACCGTCTCCACGAACGTGATGAGATTCATTCTCCATCGTATCCATTCAAGTATAATTATCATTTGATGATTTAAAAATAATTTCTAAGAACTTGATATCATTATGGATATGATTAAGATACATCCTATCCATGAAAAATATGACTTACGTAACAAAACATATACAAGAAAATAAGTAACTTAACACCCGAAACAACGATAATATTATGATATTATTAACAAATCAATGTTAAAAGATCATATATGATATCATATTAATGTATATGATTATTGTATAATTTAATAACAATTATTTCACCATTATACATGAGGTTAACCTACCCTCAACCAAGTAAAAGTACAAGGTAAGGGTTTTTATCTCATTCCTTATTCCCGTGAGATTCATGCCATATTTCCACTATTAACATTTATGTTGTGTATGTACTGCCAATAATTTTATTATTTATGTAATACACTTCAATTTATGTGTATTTACATATTCATGGTATGATACATCTTTCACGGTGTGTATGTTTTGTAAGTTAACAAATTGGTAAGGGGTAATTTCAGAATCTCTTTATTATCTGAGGTTGTTGTTTTTATGTTAGTATCTACTGGGACATATTTATTATCCATGTACATGTTTTATGAAAGAGTTTTCAAAGGGATTATTTTAAGGGACTTTTTACTAAAACATCATTTTAAAATTTTAAAATATTTATTCTTTTAAATCATTTTCATTAATGTCTATGTCTTCAAAATGGGTTTTAAGGATTTATTTAAATGGACATGAATGTTTTTAAAATGTAAATTCCTTTCAAAAGTTTCAAAGTGGTATGGGAAACTTTGATTAAAAGATATATTTAAATGAATTATTTTCTAAATTGTGTGAATTTTAAATGTTTTCATGAAAATGGGTATTTCTCTCAAAGAGTTTTACAAATCAATCTCATCTATGTAAAAAACAAATTAACGTATTTTAAACATGTTTTGAAATCGATTTATAATGATTCAAATCTTTAATATTGTGTTGATGGTTTTGTGATATATTTGACTGTGGATGTGATATTTTTATACCATTCATGGTTCATGTGTAACGTATTGACATTTCACATGCTAGTTTTAATACAAATTTTTATGTTATATTTCATCTCCTTCTTAAGATGAATGTGTTGGAATAGTATGTTCCGGGTTAGGGACCGGTAAATGTAAGCCCTCCGGGTTGGTGTCCGGTTATTAGAGGAACTCCGCGTTGGTGTCCGGTTATTAGAGTCACTCCAGGTTGGTGTCCGGTTATTAGAGGCTCTTCGGGTTGATGTCCGGTTATTAGAGGCACTACGGGTTGGTGTACGGCTATTAGAGGCACTTCGTGTTGGGTTTCGGTTATAGTTAGCCCCTAGGCCTTGGCACGAGGCCTTGATAAAGAAATCAAAGTGCAGTATTATGCATTCCATCATTATTAAAGTGGTTAGTGATATTTCATGTGATTATTCTATTAGTAGAATATTCATGTGAATAAGTAAAAGGAATTATTTCATTTTATTTCTGCCATATTATGCTAAAGTTCACGTTTAAAAGTCTTTTGTTTTAGTTTTATACATTTCCTAAAATGTTTATGCTTATTTTTGAAAGTTTCCACTGTATTGCTTACCCTTACTGAGCATTTGAGCTCACCCCTTTCTATGTTTTATTTTTCCCTGGATTCTAAGAAGTGTAATGTGATTGATATGCAGGGTTAAGCCAAGGGAATAATGGCGTTCATAAATATTATTTATGTTGTTTTGTACATCATAAAGTGCAAATGTAACATTCATGTATGTGATCTATTTTTCCAAGACTGCTAAACTGATCGGTCCTTCGGGACTTGATTCTTTGTAATCATTCCAATGTATTAAAATAATGCACTGGCTCTGGGTAACTGGGGTCGGGGCGTTACACGGGAGATTAATGAATTTATTTAACAGATTAATATATATCACATATTATCGTTGAAAAGAATATATCTCATTCCTCGTAATATTATAAATTCCTAAAATGGGTTTATAATTATTAACGTAAATTTTATTATCATAACTAGAAATATTGAAATAAAATTATTAACATTTATATATTGTTTCAATTATTGAGAATAAATGGGTACACCCACCTACATTAAGAACTATACAAAAATTTTTTGAATTATTTTTATATGAAATCAATACTTGTAAAGTCTATTAGTGATTATATACTATAAGTATAACATTTTCATCAAAATACAAATATATAATAATCCATAAGAGTCATTGATTTTATATTTTTGGGTACATTGATTAATAATCAGTTTTAATGAGTAGAAAATAAAAATTCAGTTATGTTTTTGGCAGAGACCATAAGTTTGGATAAAATAATCTTATAAAAACATTGACATTTTGATCAAAAAAAGAACAATAAATTTTCCCATAGAAAACGAAAATTAACATTTCAGAAAATTCAGGTATTTTCATATTTTTATTCTAAATAGAAAATAATTCCATAATTATGGTAAGATAATATCAAATTTTTTGTTCACATATTTAATTTTTCTTAATAAATTCCAAACTCAAAGATGAAAGATATTCGTGAATGATGTTAACATCAAGTTAATTCTCCAAAAATAATATATGGTATATTTTATATGGTATACGATCAATATATATATATATATATATATTATTTTTTATCTATGAAAATTAGGATATTTACTTAGAGTAATATTTGCATATAAATATTATTCATTATAATTGAAGTTATTACTAAATCATTATATGAATCTTGACTTATTCCAATTTCTTAATGCATATTCAAAATTATGAAATCCGACCCTAATTAGATAAAATAGTTTTTGGTAGAATTGACTATGTAATATTTTTATATAAACATTTATATATATACCCACATAAGGAAGAGTAAAAATATAATTTAATCATCCCATGGATTGTATAAATAATTATATTCTTGGAAATCCTTATATTATCGATATATTTTTGAAAACATAAAAACATGGGAATAGTTTATAAATTAAATATAATATATGATAATTAAATTATTAGAATTTTTATTCACATTTTCATAGTAATCATTCCAAATATAGAATCATAAAATTTATTTATATGGTCCTTATATTCTGTAATTTAACACTAATAAATTAATATATGTTTATATTTAAAAAGTGTTATATTTTATAATTTTGTTTGTTAAAATATTAATTCTCTTGAAAAATTAGACTAATAAATAAATATTTTCATAATCCTAAAATGATATAATTTTAAATGTTCATTTATACGTTGAAAATAATATTAATAATTATTTCAATGAATTTCATATTGGTTAATATTATTCTCTTATTCATTAATATCTTCATTAATGACATCTAGTTATGATTTCTGATTTCTGATTATGATATATGTAATGAAATAGGATGGTTAATATCATAAATTCTTCATATATAAAATAACTTTTGACTAAATATATGTAATTATATTCCAACTACATTACTTTAATACTTCTTGTATAACACAGTAAAAACATTTACATAACACAAGTGATTGAAGAAATATTATGTCATTTAAATTTATATTTATATCCATGAGAAAAAAAATGTTTTGCATGATATTCAATAAAATAAAACATTTTTTACACTTGAAAATTTATTCACAATGACATTACAAAAGGAAACATTTGGAAAAATGATATTCCAAATTTATACGTGAATAAAAAAATAAAATGGTTTAATTAGGGAGAGTCAATAATAATGTAATGCTATTACTTTTTATGGATGTTTCTTATTGGGTTGTTGTAATATTGTTTCTAATTATTTATGAAAAAATTTCTTGAAATTAAATACCATTCTAATCAGTTTATTATTTCATGGAGAGGTTTTTAATGTTTTTCTAAACAATGAAATATGAAATGGATTATATTAAGGTGTGTTTTGAAATAATAATATAATCATTATTTATCATATAAAACTATTTTTAATGTATGATAAATTCCATGAAAATTTTCATTAATATTATAAGGGATTATTTTGAGATGAGACTCTCAGATAGAACTTCATTCTGAGGCATGGTAATCCAAGAATAATTATTGGAACTTTTATCTGTTTATTTAAAATATCACACATGAGAACTTTTTGAAACAAATAAACTGTTTCACGGATTAAAATTGAAAGGGTTCTATTATGTCTAGAATGATTACTTTACCTATGGAAGGACCTAACCTTGATGTGTACTTGTTTAGGGAAAAATTAAAATATGAGAAATTTTAAAGAAAATATTAAAAGAATTTTATTTATAAAAAAACATAAACTTTTATTTTAATTTATATGAATATTGAATTTTTTTATAGTGTAATAGAAATGTGTTTTTCTAAATAAAATATTTTAACAGAAATGTAGAAATGTATATTCTCTATTTAATGGGTTAACTTATAACCGATTGTTGGCAAAATAGAGGGTTTCTATGAACACAGAGATTTGGATATGGAGAGAGACGACTGAAAAATCATCTAGGGTGATGGAATCTATTCTACCTATATTATTCAGTCAATTAAAGGATCACAAAAAATAGGGGGTTGGGAATCAGGGAGAAACAACTAATAGCGGTATGATCTTCACCAATGAACAGTCCACCCTTAAGGTGGGGGTTTTATTTTTTTTGATTTGGTTTCATCAATCATTCCATCCAAAAGATGAATTTGGATAAAACCACTAACATTTTAATCCACATATAGTTCATTAATGGGGGATGGGTTAAATAATGTTGTATATGAAGTGTAGGAACTTGGTAATTACTCCATTCTTAGTTACATTATAACGAGACAAATGATGGCCGAATGAACAAGGCCATCGTCTGTCCCTCAGGTGTTCTTGGAGCTCATTCTACCCCCATCCTCTTGTTCATTCATGATATCCCCACATGGTCACTTCAGAATTTACTGGGAGGTCCCGAGCATGACTAGACCATTGGATTGATAGAGAGATGACATAGATCATGTTGTAGGGATGACAAAGCCCTGAGGATATGAAATATTCTTTCAGATCGATGAACAAACCCCCAGAGAATGTTTTGTGAACTATTGAAGAAACTGTCAGCACACCCACATCGGCGTCATTTTCATGTAGGAGGTGGTGCACAACGGTGGTGGGGGACCTCGTGGTATCAGGTCTAAGGAAGAATACATGGGCCTCTAGAAATATCCGGTCACAGGGTCTTTAGAGTAGGTGTCATCAAGCGGTGTCACATGACCTGACGATCGTTGTCAAGAGGTACCGCAACATGAGGTCCACTTCCGCAATCTATGGGGAGGTCACATGGTGAACCCAACATGTTTACCTTGAGTGGATTTAGTGACTGCAACCACGTTTTGGTGTGGCATATCTTCTTTCTCATAGTGGGTCGGGCTATAGAGGATGGGCTGGACCTACAGCACCGTGGGCCGGACCTACAGCCCAACAGACCAAAACTACGGCCTAGTGGTCTAGGAAGTGTCGAATGGGCTGGACCAGGCCCCACCAATCCTGACATAGCCCAGATCGGGTAGGATCAGGGTTGGGTCTTCAGAACCTAGATCGAGTCAGGTCAGGTCGGGTTGTCCTCACCATATCTTCCCAGACCCTAACCCAACAAACCTCTTTTTTAGTGACATGATCATAACATCCAACATGTGCATCTTATTGAGGACTCATTTGTTGATTTGGGACCCTCGTGATGAGATAGATACTTCGACATACTCCATGTAACTTTTTATGGATGTTGAAATAAGACCGATGGATTGTGGTGTAGATTATTTGGGAATCAAGCATGCTAAAAGCAGAAATACAATGCCTGGTTGTGACAAGAAGGATGTAATGAGAGGACCATAGTGTCATGAAACATGAGTATAACTCAGTGGCCTGGAAGACGGGTGGACCTCAATGGTCCAAAATAAAAGTTTATAGGACCTTAATGTCTAGGTTGACGAGAATTCCCTAGGGTCACGATAAACAAGATGACCATAGTGGAACGACATATGAGCGGACCTATGTAGCATTATAGAAGATCATACCTCGACATCCTAGTAGATCTTAGTGAATAACGGAACATAGTGTCCATTTAGACGAGTTGTCCTTAGTGGCTCGACCATCCTCAGTGACTCATTAGGGATGATCCCCTCATTAGTACAAGATGTTCAACATTACAACTAATAATCTTCCCTTATATACATTAGGTTATACCTTTTCATGTTTTACTTTACTTCATATGTACTCTTCATTGTGATTTGGGATCCCTAATGAGTTTTGGGTTACTAAAACTTGCACTTGGGTCTCCCACATGTGTCATTTCGTGCGCAGATGAATGATGTTTTGATAGATAGCTGGGTCGTCCTGGAACAGGCGGTGCCTAGTTAGATATGACAGGTGAGGTTTACTTGTACAGCTTTAGAGAACTACTCTCCGCCTGCACTTCAGTTAGGGTTTTCTATGGATAGACTATCAAAGACCTTTTACCCCCTTTTTAACAACATGTATTTTGTTGGGTTTGTATTCTGGCACATTTTACATATAGATGGTACATCTACTCTCAGGTGTTTTCTTAGTGTTATGATTGTTCTTATTTTTAGAATTATAGGATGGGGTTTTCACTGTACCTATCTACGGGTACGTGGAAAATTCCTCCCACATGTAGGATAATTCCATCAATTCTACTCTCTAGCCCCTAGCCTTTTCGAGGTATCCTTGTGGTAGTGGTGACATAGGCCTCGGGGCAGAGGCCGTGAATAATCAGTATCAGAGGAGGTTGGTTCTACCTTAAAAATTGAGAGTGGGGATTTTTTGGAGAAAATAATTTTTAATGATTTGAGTTCGACTTTTAGTATTGGGGAGTCAATTATTGGTGTGGTGTCCGATGTATCTATACATTAGGTCCCAGAATTGTACATTTCAATTCGATTCATAAAAACATTGGATGCATGAATCATAAAGGTATTGAGTGTTTCCACATTTTCATCTTGAGTAAGAGTCATCTCACCAAGTACAACCTATTGATCATGGTTCAACATGATCTATTCAGGATTCCACCACATAGAGAGCCATCAATGATTCCAGTGCATGACTATGAGGACAGAATGCCCAATGATGATGCATCCGTACAAGGACTGGTATTGGAGATGGCCAAACCGAGAGGCCCCCCCAACATTTCCACCACCCATTGATCGGTAGTTTCTTCAGTTGTTACCGGTAGAGGATGCACGTTTTCATAGTACCTTACAAGATATCCAAAGGAAGTGAACTCCCCGGTTCTAGGGTGATACTGATCCCAAAGATTCCTAGGAATGCCTCAAGGAGTTTGCATGAGTCTTCCGTCTAGTAAAGACACCTCTCGACCAGATATAGATTTTAGCTGCAAGCCTTTTTCAAAATTTGGCGGGGTGATGGTGGATCATGATGATTCAGATACATGGAGTGGCCACCCTCCCTATTATAGACATTTATCTCATCTTCAAAGATGAGTTATTTCGAAAAACATTGTGCTCAGTGGGCATACAGAAGCTATTACACCTAAAGTGGGGTAGCATGACAGTAGCAGAGTACTCTATGAGATTCAATAATCATTATCTCTACTCCAAATACATGGTTTGAGACCCATTATTCTAGGTTAGAGCCATTGATCATGTATTATGATAGGAGACCAGGGAGTCCACGATATCACTTAGCATCCATACACTTTCTGGTGTGCTGGAGTGAGCCCTACTCATGGAGATCTTCCGAGATGAGTAGCTACTAGCATGAAGAACTACCAGTAGATATTTTGTGGTGTAATCTTCAGTTTTGGTTAGTACGCAGAAATAATGAGGTTCAAGAAGGCCATGCATTTCTATGGATGACACTAGGATGTAGAATCAAGAGTACGATCGCCCCAGGGAAGAGGGGGTCATCAGAGGAGCAGTTTGTTCTACCCATGTAGTGAGTAGGGGAATATGTCTTGTGATTTCATGAATCACTGTGTAGAATATCCTTAAACGGTCATGAGACAACTGATGTTGGCATCGAGGCTTAGGCGGGGTGGTCCACATGGGAGTCAGACATGGACGGGGATACAGAAGGGTAGTATGAAGTGGGTAGATGTTTTTGATGCAACCACCACCACCCCTAGGTGGTCCACCATAGGCTACGTGAGCTAGTGGTAAGGTACATGACCAATATTAGTCTATAGAGGCATATGGACATAGTTCTCCATATATTATTAGATTTATGATCTTTGTCTTCTACACCATAGAATCTATTGGTATAGACATATTTGTAAGTATCTCTTTCCCCTCCATAGGCCTTGTTTGGAGTTTGGGGATTCATGTGAAGTTTTTATCTTGATCCTTTAAATTATAGACTCCAATGAGAGGGGATTTGATGATTATACAATAGTTTTGAGAGTGTGAGATTAATCTTGGAGGCGAGAGCTTTAGTTGTGATTTCTTGTTAGCGGTATAAAGCCCTTATGACATCACCTTAGGTTCAGACAGGTTATCCACAGTTCATACTCAGTTCAACTATTTTAGTGGCATAGTGTGGTGTGTCCGCAGATATGGGACCAAGATTCCCTTCAATGGGAAAAAGGGACTCCTTGCGGTGCAGGATGAACATACTCAAAAGTGGGTGAATACGAACACTCACTAGTTGGCTAGCCTTATGACTCAGTGAAATGGATGGGAGGAGTCCTAAAATTCCTGCAATGGTTGATGGGAATGAATATGTCTTTCTTGAGGATGTTTTGGGATCACCTACTCATATATTGGTATACATATGCATTTATATATACTCAATGACTACACAAATATCCACACAATCATATCAGATGGCTCATAAGAAGCTTCATTAGTTTAGAATGCAGATCAATGATTTTCATTATATGGTCTTCATGAGGCCCGGTGTTTCAACATGTGTAGCCCCAATAATGTTTTATAAGAAGTCAAAATGTAGTTTGGGTTGTGTGTGGACTTCAAGTGCATGAATTGGGTGACCTTCAAAAATAATTATACATCACCAAGGGTTTATTAACACTTTGATCAGCTAAACGGAGTGAAATGGTTGTTGAAGATAGGCCTCAGATCGTGATATCATTGGATTCATGTACGAGATGAGGATGTTCCGAATACATAATTCAGATGTCGGTATAGTCACTATGAGTTCTTGGTGATGAATTTCAGCATAACCAATGCCCCATATATGTTAATTGGAATCATGAATAGGATCATCTAGAAATACTTTTTCCACTTTTTCATGGTCCTAATTGATGACATCCTAGTGTACTTGGCTCTCAAGGAAAGTCATGATTCACACCGCCGGATAGTCCTAGATGCACTTCGAGAGAACTAGATTTATTGGAAGCTCTCAAATTTTTAGTTATAAATTTTGGAGGTCCACTTTCTGGGAAATTACATTTTGGATGCTGGAGTTGTAGTAGATGCTTCTATGATAAGGGCGGTGCTTTCTTGGGAGCCACCCAAGAGCGCGAATGAGGTTTGATGTTTCATGGGTTTGACTGGAGTCTACTGAAGGATAGTGGTGTAATTTTCAAGATCAGAAGCACCAATATGATTGTTGACATAGTGGGATAACCCTTTGTGTAGCTAGAGATGTTTTAATAGTGTTTTTAGGAACTCAGACAGAGACTGATGAGTGCCCCCAATGTTAGGCTACCATAGGAGGCCATTTGGTTGGTAGTGTAGTCTAACACATCAGGGATCAGACTTTATTGTTTCATCATGAAGGGGAAAGCTGTGATCCTTTATAGTTCACAGAAGTTGAAGAATCATGAGAAGAATTATAAAACCCATGACCTGGAGCTAGCAGCAGTGGTATTTTCTTTGAAGATGTGGCAGCACTACTTGATGTGAGAGTGGTTTACCACATACTCTTACTAAAAAAGTCACAGGTATATATTCTCAATGAAGGGAAATAACATGTGTTAGGTGTGGTGGATAAATATCCTGTAGTTATATGACTTCTATGTAGACTATATTATATATAAGGCAAATGTGGTTGAAAATATTCCTATTAGAAAAACTGATTTGCAATGGATGAGTGAAGAATCAGAGTAGGTAGTGGTGATGCAGATATCCTTCATGGATGGTGATGGATTTTATTATCATTAGTTGACAGTTGTCACTCAAACACTCTTATAGTGAGTTAGTGAGACAAACCAAGTTTATGTTTTATAAAATTCCTGATATGATCAGTTATCCTCATGATAGGCTCTTGAAGAATATTAGATCGGTGGGGAGATCATAATCATTTTCATAAGGAGCATTGTTCTGTCAGTGGAATCAGATGAGGTAATTGTGAGAGAATTAACCACCTCTTATTCAGTTGTACATCAGGCAGTTAAAAATATGTATGAGGATCTCTGGCATCAGTACTAGAGGATGGGGATTCTAAAGGCAGTGGCAGAATTCATTCCACAGTGCCTCACTTGCCGGAAAGTGAAGGAATTGCCTTTTTTCAGCATGCTTGACATAGTAACCTGAGGTTCCGGAGTGAAAATGGGATGGTATCTCTTTGTAATGCATAAATTGTTTATCTCACACACATCCAGGGGGCACGTTACCATTTGGGTTATTATTGACCGACTCACCAAGTTATCCCACTTCCAACCCATCCGGGAGCAGGGTCAGTGGAATGTTTGGGATGCCTCTACATAAAAGTGATTGTTAAAATCCACCATGTCCCATCAAATATAGTCTCATATAGAGACACACACTTTAAATTACAGTGGTGTATGTGATTACATGAGGTATATGGGACTCAAATGTTCTTGAGAATAGATTAACACCCCAATCTAGATGGGTAGACCGAGAGGACAATCCAGGTTTTAGATGACATGCTCGGTTCTTGTATCTTGGAATTAGGGCATAGTTGGGAGGACCACCCAACACTGATGAGGTTCAAATAGAACAACATCTACACCTCCACCATCGGTATGGACCATTCGAGGCATTGTATGGTCGACCATGCAGTTCACAGTTTTGTTGGACAGACCCATGTGAGTCAGCACTCTTGGGTCCCGAGATGGTATTGGATACCACTAAGAAGGTTCAGGTCATCTAGGAGTGGATGAGGAATACACAGAGCATGAATTAATCTTATAATGATATGAGACTGAGACCCATGGAGTTTAAAGATGAAGACCATGTGTTTATTTGGAACTCACTGTGACGGGGGTTGCATAGATTTGGTTGGGGAAGAAAGATATCTCTGAATTTCAACAACACTTTTCATATTCTAAGTAGATTTGGCTACATGTCATACTTCATAGCACTCCCCCCCCCCCCCACCACAGATACACCGGGTTCATAATGACTTCCATGTATCATATTTGAGGATGTACCTGAATGATCCATAGCAAGTCATATTTTGGAATGATTTGGATATTAATGATGGGGCAGAATTGGAAGTGGTCCCAGTAGAGATTGAGGATTTATGGGAGATGGTCCTTTGTGGATAGTAAATTCCTCTTGTACACATATTATGGAAGCATGATAATATCTAAGAGGGAACTTGGGAATAGGAGGATTAGATCCGAGCTCAGTACCCCCATATGATTTTTTATCCATTATTTTGGCATACGAGGATGTAAAGACCTAAATGTGTGGTTAATTTAATTTCATAGAAATTCCATGTAATTTTTTTAATATATATATATATATGGGATTATTTGGAGACCCTACGCACAGAAAAAACATGATTTTGAACACAGATGATCTCAGAATAATTGTTTGATCTTTTTTTAAATTTATTTAAAATAGCTCAAATCAGTAGTTTTGGAAACTTTTAAACATGTTCCTAGATTAAAAATCTGAGGTAACTATTGGATCTATAATGTTAAATTTATATAATGATAAACCTAACTTCGAATAACAATGTTCATGGGAAAAAGAAAATTTTCTAGGTTTTTAAGAGAAAATAATAATATATTTTTCATAATGAAAAAATAAATAAAAATTTTCTTTTATTTTATTTGGATTTTAAATTTTGTTATAATGTAAAAGAAATGTTGTTTCACAAATGATAAAGTGTAACAATGTTGCAACGAATCATAACAGTAATGATGAAATGTGTTTTCCTTATTTAATGAGTTAAACAAAGACTGATCATTGGCACGATCAAAGATTTTCCTAAACATTAAAATTTGGATTTGGCGAGCGATTTTTGAAGAATCGCTTGAAACAAATATTACTTTTCTCCCTCCATTTTTTCATCCATCAATGGATCACCAAATAATAATGTCAAGCAGTGGATTAATGGGAGACAAATGACAGTGGTGATGTCCTACCCAATTGATGGTACAACCTCAAGGTATGTGTTTTATTATTTTGATCCATTTCCCATATTCTTTCCTTACAAAATAAGATTTTGGATCAACCTAATAATAGGTTTATCCAAATATATTTTGATCATTTGGGATGGGTTATATATTGCGGGACATGAAGGGTAAGAATTGGTAATCACTCTCATCCGTGTATCTATCAAATTGAATTAATGAAGGTCGAACGAACAAGCACATTCTCTATCCATCATGTATTTTTGGTGATCATATAACCCCAGTCATTTCGTTCTTCGTCAACATACCCATGTGGTCTCTTCAGAAATTGTCAGGAGGTTCTGAGTGGGACCTGACACTTAGATCAATGGTGAGATGATTTGGAGCTTGTAGTAGTGACGGTAACAACCTGAGGATCCCCAATACGCTCTTGAATTGATGAACGGACCACCATAGGAATTACAGTGGACATTAATGAAACCGGAAATGCATATTAGTAGTGGGGGGCATTACGTCATTGAGTGTGGCATGACAGACAAGGGACACCTACAACAGATGGCAACAAGGTCTTTAGTGAACGCGTCATCAAGTCGTCTCAAGAAGCTGTATGTCCATGATCATGTGGGACCGTGATAGGAGGGCCCTATAGGTAATTCATGCAGTGAACCCACTACATTTATTGGGACCGGGGGTGGAATGTGGGCCCGCTCACAGTAGGTTAGGTAGTAGAGCACAAACTGAACCCATAGCCCAGCGAGACAAACCCACGAGTTGTGTTGGGCCCAGTAGGCCTAGTATATCCCATACTGGGTCAGATCCAGGTTTTTTTGAACTCGAGTTGGGTTGGCATGAACACATGCCGGGTCGGGTCAGTCGGCCCGCACAGGTCAAACGGGACCCGAACCCACTAGCCACTTTTCACTAAAACAAGCATATGATCGAAAGTGTGCATCTGATTCATTTTTTGTTTATTGCGATGGGACTTTAATGATGATATTTTCACTTTAACATTATCTATGTGATTTTTATTAGATGTTTTTATATGACCGACGTATTGAAGATTAGAATCTCTTGGAATGAAGCACGCTACAATCGGGAATCCTGAGACTGGTTGTGATGAGAAGGATGTGATGACCAGACGTCAGTGGCCTAACAGATGACTCAAACTCATTAGCCCAATATATGAGTGGACCTCAGTGGCTCAACATATGAGTAGAACTTAGTGGCTCTAAAGACAAACAAGCCTTAGTGGCCCAGCAGACAAGATGACCTCAGTGGCTCGACAGATGAGCAGACCTCAGTGGACCAACAAACCACAATGGACTAGTAGATGAGTAGACCTCAAAGGCCTAGTACATCTTAGTAACAAATATATGATCAGTCCATCAGTAGTAACAGATTTTATTCTTTACAATTGATAGTATTTTTTATTTAATTTATATTATACGTGTGAGATATGTCCATTACATCTTATGTTCTTTTTACTATGGTCATTTTTTTGCAGTGTGGGGTCACTACTAAGTATTCTGTTACTCACCCATACATGGGTTTTCCCAGACGTTTCATATCTTGTGAAGAAAACCGATATTTTGGCAGAGACTATGGTGGTCTATGACCAGGTAGTGCCCAGTGAGATCAAATAATTGAGGCATACTCCTATGACTTATGACAGCTACTCTTCACCTACCCTTCCAGTTGGGTATTCTGCAGACAGATTATCAGAGACATAGTATAGGGTCTCAGCCTTAAACATTACTTAATATTGAATTAAATGAATAATTCACATTTTGGATCTTTTCAGGTTTAGTGTTTTAGATAATTATCCCATAACTAATACATAAAAACTTGAATATTAAATGTAGACACTACTACTCAATATCCATTTTTTTCATAAAATAATAACTCTTAAAAAGAAACATGTCTAGTTCAATATTTTAGACATCATTTATTTTCCTTGATCCCATCCTGGACCCTATTAATCTTTAATTCATGTGGAAAACATTTTAAAAACTTGGGATGAGCCAAAAAATCTCAGTAAGGGTTATAAAATAAGGATGGAAAATAATATCCCATCAATAAATAGAAATCAATGAAACTATAATTTTCAGTCATAACATACCATACGAAGTAATAAGATTTATGAATAACACAAATAAATCATAAATCATAATTATTACATGTGGAATCCATATAAACTTTACATTGTAGCTATCACATCTACATAGCGATTTACACTTTGGAATACCCATCACAGTATATTCCCTAAATCTCTTAGGAGAAACATCACGTTTACCTCCTTCACGTTAACCAATATATTGGAGAGCTATCTTGGGCTCACCCACCGTAGGTTTATCATAGAACCACCCATATATGTAATCCATGCTGAATAAACAAAACATAATCATAACACATTACACAAGTATAATGGAAATATAACATTTCCACATTCCAAAATATCAAATCAAGATATTGAAATAAATAATGCTTTATCAAATCATTTTCAAAAACATTTAAAATAGATTTTGTAATCAAAGTGACCAATACAACAATTAAGCTTTTAAATAAATTATCATTTCAAAAAATTAATTTCCATATAAATAAATCCTAAAACCCAATTTTAAAACATGGGCATTAATGAGAAATATTCAGAAGAATAAATCTTTAAAACATTTAAAACGATATTTTAGTTAATGAATGTTTTTAATAAAAAGAGAGACACATGAATAAAAATAATTGAGGAATAACATTTAATCAGAAAATTATAATATCATATGAATAATGGAATTCACGATATAATATGTCAAAGTACATTATATACACCATATAAAATTGAATTGGTGTATAACTACAAAGAAGTCTCAATGTAATGTAAATTGAGATGAAATTTCTAATAAGGACGATATCCTTAGGTGAAGGATAAATCAACGAAATAATTATGTGTGACAAATATAAATACACACAATATGATTGGATATTAAGTGTAAATAAATCAGAGTACATTCACACATATTCTTGTAAAAACTACACCAATGAATTGTATTTTTATCTCAATAAATAGAGATTGAGTTAATTTTACTCTTATAAAGTTCATACCGATGAGTTGAGAATTTATCATTGGAGTTATTATGTGTATCAAATGTATATCCATAGAAAGGGGAGCAGAAATTACTACAAATAAATAAATAGTGATTCCCCACATAATGATAAGATGACATAATCAGGAATTAGAAGATAACCCAAGAATGAAATTGGGTTAAAAGGTTCCCTTATCAATTCGGTAACTTACGAAATATACAAACCATGAAATAAGGATTAAAAATGAATATTTAAATACTCATAGATTGAATTATATTACACAATTAATACAATCTTGGGAAGAAAATACACCACAAAAAGTAAAATAGTGGAAAATATAGCATGAATCTCACAGGAATAAAAAGTGAGATGAAAACCCATTACCACGTTGTAATCAATCGAGTTGTATGACCAAAAGATAATAATCACCAAACGAATCACATAATACCATAAATAAAATGAGAATCATGATAATATATATCAAATGGAATTATACACTACAACACATGCAATTAATAAGTGGAGAATAATGTAAATCTCACACAATTAATAATATTTTTCTAAATTTTGTTGAAAACATGGTTTTAGAAATAAATAGACTTCTGATCAAAATGATAAATGAGATCAGATTTTATTTAAAACATATTAGTTATATGAAGTACCAAAGATTTAAAAATGGTACATATACAAGAAAAAATCATGAATTACTAAACAATAATACCTTATATAATCATTCTATAACATATTTCCACCTTTTAATTAACAGTATATCATTATTTTTATTATTTCAGGTGCGCTCATTTAAATGTTTATAGGTCTGTTCAATTTTTTATAATTCTATATTTTCATGAAAATTGATATAATACTCTACAAGTGGAATAAAATGGTATTACATAATTTATATAATTATAAAATTTTCCATATATATATATATATATCATGAGGATGATTCATTTTATAAAATTGTTAATGACAAATGGCTAGTTTATATTGGCAGTTTTTATGACAATCACCAAATAGTTTAATATTATAATATATATTGTATATTTATTAGTTGTATAACATGAAATATGTTTCAATGTATCTATTATAATATTATTTTACAATAATTATATTCTAATGACAAAAAATGATGGTGGTAAAGGAATATTTATTATTATTATTTATAGAGATTCTCAACCACTATAATTTAGCGGCTGATTTCATTTATTTTTAGAAATAGATGTAATAAAAGGTAAATATATAAGATATTATATTATATAAATTAAATTAAATTATATCCATGATTTCAGATTTATTATGATTTTTGGCATGAATGAGGTTAATATACGGTTGAAGAATAATTTAAATTAAAACAGAATGTTTGAGAAAATTGCCTCTTGAATATCACCTCCTAAAAGAACCCCATAAGTATAGTAGAATTGGGATTTAATAGACACCGGTATAAAATGTAAATGAGAAATTAGGGAGGATAATGGTTGGAATATAATTGAACACCATAATGTATTATTTGGAGTAAGGGGTGGTGAGGAGTTGAATTTATACTTGAGGTGGTGTGGTGTTAACGGATTAAATAAAAAATCTATATATTTAAACCCAACCACATTTGGGTGGCATTAATTCGAAAGAATTTGATTAAAAATTATTGTTTTAAAGTATTTTAATGGTATGGAAACACATCAACAACCGAATTAATGTTGTAGATTTTATGTATTCTAAAATTTTACCTTTTAACTTTATCTTTCTTCATTATGTTTCACATAATGCAGTACATCTCTTTTATACCATAATAAATTTCTATTTAATAAAATTATAATTTAATTATAAAATATATTTGAAATTTTTATTACATGTATGGAATCAATTTAATAAAATTATATTCATATAATTGGAAAAATTATGTTTCAAACAAAACCCATAGAGGCAATGAAAAGGTGGGTTTGGAATAAGTGTACTTTTCAGGAAAAGAATGCTCTTATATTAACATTATGACTAAAAACACTAATTTTGGAAAAAATATGACGTTAAATAGTATATATATATAAATTAAATTTAACAAATTCAGTATTGGGGTTCATATTAATAAATTTTAAAGGAGAAAAAAGTGTACATTAAAAATATTTTCATATAAAATATGGTTTTTAAACCCAAAAATAATATTTTTATAAAATAAAATATAAGGTTTATGAAAAATAATTTATATGGGTTATATATAAATAAAAAATAATTATGTTATTTTAAATAAAATTAATGACCTCGAAATACTTTTAAAAAATTTAATTCTTTGAAAATAAATAACATTCATACCAAAATTAATATTTGTTAATATTCAATAAAAATATTTTCTATTTAGAATGTTCTTAAAAAATTATCCAAATATTATTTTCAATTGATTAATTTAAAAATGATGTTAAATTTATCAAATATAATTCTCTAAAGTTTTTAGAAATAACTTATATTTATTGTCTTGTGGAATGAAATAAAAATCTCATTTTTTGAAGAAAACAAACATTTGAATATTAATATGATTTAATAAATATTACATGTGTATTCATATAGAAATAATTAATACAAAAAAAATATTTTAAATAATATATAATTCAAAATATGGTTAATATTATTCATTTTATCCAAGAAAAAGGATATGTTATCATAGTCATGCTATAATATTAATATTTTGGAGTTTATTTAGGATCAATATTATGTGAAGCATAAGCTATCAAAGAGATTAATTATATTTAAAAAGATACAAAAAATAAAATTAGCGGTTGTTGAATTATACCAACCATAAAATTAATTTCATCCTATAAATTATTCACATATTTACAGACTAAATAGGACACCAAAGCTTCATCACACCCTCGGGTTCCCATGTAGCTTAATCAAATTGGTGGTTTTAACAGAAAAAATTAACTATGATTGTCTTGTTGTATCATAGAACTACATATCTATGGTCCAGAATCCCTTCTAAATTTTCTTCAAAATAAATATAATTCTTTAGTTTAATAACCACTGAGTTTAGTACAAGTGGTGGATTATGCTATGTAATTCCACATGAGATATACATGAAACACATCATGAACATGAATGATATTTAGTTTAAGAGAATAATGATAAGTTATCATCTTGAAATGATGAAGAATTTAAAAAAATTTACATCCAGACAATTTGAAATTTCACATTAATAATTAAATGTGGATATTTGAAATTTCTATTATGGGAAACCCTCATAGTAAAACGGGTCAATAAAACATACTTTTAAAAAGAGGGAATGTATTATTTTGTGGTCAACAAAAAACTTGTATTTTCAATTCATTGAACATTTGTGGAATGTCAAAATATGTACAAAGATAATAAATCTATCTATCATTTTTTGATGGAAAATGAAAAATAATAAGGTCTTATGATGGTGAAAAATTCCCAAAAATAATTAACTATAATGGTTTTTAATGGAATTTAATTCCCCTGTAACAACATTATATGGATATCTTTTTTGTTCTAAAATACATTTCCATATGTTCATAAATTATTTTACTTTATTTAATATGAACATATTGAAATATACATACATCAAATGTAGAGTTTAAATTTTTAAAAAATCTCCAATACAAACTAGTTTTCCCCAAAATAGTTTGTACTATATGTGATATTTCCTAAAAAGGTGTAATCCTTTATAATATGAAACACTACTTTTGTCTCTAAAAGTTAACAGTATTTCCCAATGTTCAACATATAATATTCAAAAAATAACTACCCTTAAAATTCAACATAATATTCTAAATTAAAATTTAGACCCAAATATTGAACGGATTTGACTACATAGTATTCAAAGATTAATTTTTAACATTTAACTCCAAAGAACATATATTACACTTACTGTATCATAAGAAAAAAATATAATTTCCTTATTCACATAATCATCATGATTTCCACAAATCACCCGAATCACCATTAAACCACATTATGATCATATTTAATTCTAATAATAATCGAAACTTAATTTATTAAATGTAATTATATTGTATTATTTTAATATTAATCTTATAGGTTTCCCAAAATAATAAACATATTCCGAAATATCATTGTTCACTTAATCAAAAATTCATATTCCATTCACTTGGTTATCAACATGATAAAAATTTGTACCTTAAATAAACATACCATTTATATGTATAATGAATAAATTAAATTTCATAAAAACTAGGATGTTATATCCCCCGATCTAGCACTCTCCGATGTAGCAAAAAATTATTTGTGATGAGATATCATGCACACATACCCAAATGCGAGATAATGTTGATTTTTAGTAGGCCTATGAAATTTATAGTGAGTAGAATATAACCCCTGGTATAAAGTTCCATAGAATTAGAAATAATCCATATAAATATAATCAATTCGTTTTATACCATCTAAAAAAATAATAGTACTATACAATACAATGAAAAGTTAAAATAAAATCTAGCATAATAATAAAATTAATAATAATGGAATGATGTATTGATGAGAAAGAATAAAACTAAATGTAATGACTGAATTAAAAAAATTAATAAAACTCAAATAAAGGCTAAATTTCCCAGGTCTTGATTCCCAGATCAATCCCTCTTCCATACTCAATACCATTGGACAATAACAAAATCCACAACAAGGCCTTTTCAACTTTTTTAAACCTATGTCAATGTAATATGCTCAGGTACCAAATGGAGTCCTGAAAAGTGTGTGAGAATAAATCATTAAGTAGACACCATAATATCTAAAAAACCTAGTTTGATTAGAAGAGTATTAAATATAGTGATAAACGTGCGTATTAGTAAATTAAATAATAAGTAAAATATAATAACCTTATTTGTCTCTACCCTAAATATCTATGAACATGTATCATGTCCATGCCAAACACAACCACCTAACAATAGTAATAATAGATTATTTAGTGTCGTTCCATAATTTATATAATCATTTCTCAAGACCATTATAAACAAAACTATAAATATGTATTAAAAACAACCAATATATGTCAAATCCATATAAGAATAATTTCTTCTGAGTTAATTCCCTCTAAGAATTGTAGTAAGGGAAAATGCCTCATCGGCTCAATATAAGCATTATATCTTGAGAGTGGGATGAGACTACTCAATATAATAATTATAACATATAATTGTAATATTTATATGTCTGGGAAATATATTTAAGAATTTCAACAATGATCATAAGACATATCATAACAGCATGGATATAACAATATCATATCACAAGCATCAATATCTAATTATTCTAATTACAAAATCTCATTGATCAACGATTTCATTTATCTCACAGTTGATCAAAAGTCAAATAAATAATCATTATTCCATAACATAGGGATTATAAATCAAGAAATAAATTAAGGTCTCGTGTCATTCAAAACACACATTAAACCACCATCCTATTCAATAGTATTCATGGTTCACTCACTCAACGTGTATCCATAAGGAAAGTAAAAACTAATTGAATACAATGGTTCTTTAGAAACAATCCCATTCATTATTAAAGTATTTTAATAACACTCTATGTCGTTTCAATCACAATAATCTATGTACATGAAAATTATCAATTCATAAACATATGATTTAGACCCCATTCCATAGATGGAAAAAAACATTTTGATTCCAATGATATTGCTCTCAAGGATGAAAGAGAAGATGATTTAAAGGATATTCTTAGCTAAAATTTGTAAATATATTATCCAAAACCGCACATTGTCAATGAATTACACTGCAATGTTTAGAGATCCAAGGGTGAGAATGGAAAACAAGAATAAAACCACTTACCAGGGATCATATTCATTATTAGGATTTCCAAAAGGTTGTTTGTCACACAAAAATCTCTTGCAGGGTATCCCAAGGTTTAGATAAGAAGACATGAATTTGGGTGAATGAAAAAATCATCTAAACAACATACATTAAAATAACTAGCTGTGAAATAACCCTGTTTGTAATGTAGTTGGATGTCATTTAATGATTTTTAATGGAATATTCTATAAATCCCATCTTGTAAACTGAATATCAAAAACCACCAAACATCACATGATGTGTACATCATTTAAATAGTGTTTAATTATTTTAAAAATGGTTTTTCATCTCATTTTACAAATTAAAAACTTGGCACCCCTATAATGCTTCTCATAATACCAAGAACCCATGATAAAACATGTCCCATTTAGACAATGACTCCTTTAATTAAAAAAATATATCCCTAAACATTTAGTAATTTTCTATAAGAATATCTCTCTTAATGAATCTTCTCTAGATTTATCATTTTTATCAATAACATAATATTTCATTTATTCAAATTTCTAGTATCCATGAAGAAGCACAACCACCATGGTTTATAGAAGAGGAAAAATTCCCTAAAAGAGAAATTAATGGAAAACTAAGACTGAAACATGCCTGATAAAAGGGATGATCATTGAAACTCACCACAAAATGGTAGCTCATACCCATGTTGATCCAATCCAAATTTCGGGTCCTCAATGAATATGTTTGGAAACTATGTTTTTATATTATAATCCCTCTCCTCAGTCTCCTCTTAAACTCACCCTTTCTTTCACTACACTATAACCAATAATATTTTTATTCCATGAAGATATTTCATACTATAATCTACATCCTGAATTGTATAATCCTTAAATGGATAATTGGTATAAATATCTATGTCTTCTACATCTATCACATTAAAATCATTTGGATGATATCTCCAATTATGTAACACATGAAAACATCATTGTTGTCACTGTATCATTTTATAATGGGTAAATTTTACACCATTGGAGAGGCCCTAGACCCAATCTGAAATGACATATCAAACCATGGCACTAGATTTCCATATTTCTAAATACGGTGTTTCCCCAATCGTGTAATTATGAGAAGGAAATCATGATGACATGTATCATGTTTTTCAGGTAATCTATAATGTTTATTATATAATTATTCATGCTCGAAAGGTCCACAAACCAAAATCTTATCAACTAAACATGCTATGATGCCTCATACATGAGAATAGGGAAAACATGTGACAACTCACCTACCCAAACCCAATGAAGAGGAAAATGTATTGTTGTTCCATAAAAATTCTATAATGGTCCTAGTAGAATCAATTCCATGAAGTGACTACAATATAAAAAATACGCAACATCGATATGTTTCTCCCATGAACCAAAAAAATAGAAAACACCGGATCGTAAAAAATCTTCCACAATTTGAATATTCTACTCAAATTAACCATCATTTTGATGATAATACGATGTCCTAAAAAGAAAATATTATCCCAAAGACATCTAAATTCCATTACAAACATGTGTTGTGAAACATTGATCACTTTTTGATATGATACTCCTCATAACACCATGTAACTAAACCAAATCACCCATGTAAAGACTACCCAGATCATCAATTATGATGGTCTCCCTAATAAGTAATATGTGGGATACCATCATCATTTTATTCTAAATCACCCATAAAATATCATATTTCTTTGTTTTCATATTGTAATACTGTCACAAAGGCCATATTGACGTCATCCCATTTCCACTCTGGAATGGGAAAAGGCTACAAAACCCACTTGGCCTCTAATGTTCAGATTTCACCTATTGACTTGGGAAGAATCTATCCATGAATCATACAAGCTCTTTATCGACCCTGACGACTGGTATAATATATCGATTTCATCAAACATATCTCTTAAACCATGACTCATTTCAAATGTTGAAGATTGAAACTCCATCATCATCACCCTAATTAATCTCGTAGGAAAAAATACTTGGTCACTAAAAAGAATAGGATATTTACTACCAATAAATGATCGTATTTGTGTATCCCTAGAAAATATTGTTTTTATCAAAACTGGACCCTCTATATAAGATCATTACATGGACGTGAACTTGTTTAATACAACTAGTATAACAGATGTATAAGTTAGAGCTTCCTCCCATGAGACTCCTAGAAAACTATATGCATGTATGAAAAGAGGGACATTATTTTCCACTCATTTAAAGGATACCACACTATCTCTATATTTTACAATCAGTTAAATACATCAGTAAATCCATTTTTGTTTCTCGTTCTAGATCATGGGTAGAGTAATTCCTCTAATGTCACCTTAGGTGGCTAGATCCATTATAAAATACTTGATATTGATGCATCAAAAAATCCCTAAGACCCACATTGGAAGCGTACATATTCACAGTATAAGATTCACATAATATAGTTATAATAATGATAGGTTCTGAAGTTATAATGGAATTCATCCCCTAAAATTATATCTTACAAGTATCAAACAAAAAATCATCACCCCTTCTTTTTTCACCACTGAAATTGATAAATTCGAATTAGATAAATGATAAATAAATAAATGTTAATATCCTAATAAACCACGTGAAAATAAATTCATTGAATTTTCCTTGTCATATATACAAGATACCACCATGGAAACATTATCTTGGTGCACTAAAAATTCTTCCTCTATGGTGACATGGCTGAAAAAAATTCTCATTATTAATCCAAAAAACTACATTTGTTTAGCTTGGTGTAATGTCGATGCTCTGTCAATGTACTCAAGAGGATGTCATTATATTTTTTATAATCATATACTAATAGGTAGTACACCATGATTTCATTGAAAAAATCAACAATAAACCTATCCAGAAAGGATGAAAGATATTATTCATCAAGGCCATGAATACAGTCTATGCATTGGTCAACCCAAATAGAATCACCATAAATTCGTACAAGTCATACATTTTCAAAAATGTATTTTAATGTTTATCTGATGGTATGACACTTAATAGATGGTATCTAAATGTAAAATCAATCATAGATAAGATCTTATAACATATGAACTGATTTAAATTCTCATCAATGAATTCAACAGTATAACAGTTACTGAAATTAATTTGGTTCAACAGCTAATAATCCATAGATAAGAATGGTGACCCATCATCCTTATTAGATAAAAGAATAGGAGAACCCCATAGAGGGTTTCTTGGACCTATTAATCCTTTATATTCTAAATATTTTAATAGAACACTCATATCTTGAAGGCCTTCTTGATTCTTTTTGTACGGTGGGATAAAAAAATTATCCTATATTGGCACCAAATTGATCATGAACTCAATATATTTTTCAATATGTAATCTATAAAAATCATTAGGAAATATATCTTGAATATGGTTATCTACTAGTGAAAAATAATCAATAATTTATCCAACTATAATATATAAAAAAGTTTCTATCTGAGTTGTGAGGCCATCCAATTTTCTCTGAATTAGTCCTACGTTAACATACTGAATATCCCCCTCACCCTATAGAAAGTATAAAGTGTATTTATTTAGATATACATATTACTATCATCCTTTAACTAAAGATATGTTTCTGGAATAGAATTGGTCAATCCATACAATGAATCACGTGTAATCATGTCACTTTTATCATAAAAGATTCCCAAAATAATAGTATCCACAAATTTCTAGATAACATTCCATAGAAAATTTCATATTATCTTACCATAATCCCAATAGTGTGTCGATGGTCAAAGAACCATACAAAAATTCCTCAACCAAGATGAAATGATTTCTAAAAATAAAAAATAGAAAATAATGTGGATCCATGTATCAAAAAAAGAAAACCCTATGGGAAATGATTCTAGATTAACAAATTTGAAGGTAGGCGATCATATATCCATGATAACCAGAGTATTTTTCATAATGTGAAGCTAACTTCTCCCTATTCCCTATGATCTAGTATGACTAACTTGAGCTATTTATAACTCTTGGTACTGATTATCTTACACTAGTGAACGACACACCCTTCCTCAGCTTGTACATCTAGTAGAACTCTAGTTGGGATCCTTTAGAAGAACAGCAGAGCCATTTCCTGACTCAGGTGGATGTCATTATCACTTACCACAATTATATTTTCTAATTTTTATATACAGCCTTTGAAAATGACATATTCCTTCATAGATAGGACACTCATATCTGGGGTAAGGAAACAAAAGGAGCTTGTGGCCCAAACTTCTGCAATGACGGAACTAAAATGGAACAAACCCATGAGATGGAAGTCTATTTACAAATATACTCTTCCCACCACTAAATTTTTCAAAAATGTTATAGAAATAATTATTTATACTTGATAAGGATATCGTAGTTATGTCTACTAGAGGAGCCCAATTATTGTTCGAGGTCTCTCTCAAATTCTCTTCGATGATGAGTGCCGGGTTCATCTAGTCCTCAAAACATCTTTAATATATAATTATCACCAAATATACACTCCTATAATGAATTGAATATTAAAATCATATCCTCCTAGAGATATCATTAGCATTAAAAATACGGAACAATGTGTTATAGGTTGGTGAAATATCCAACATAGTCCATCACTGACATACCCTCTTATTTCAGATGCATGATCTCACTATCTTTTTCATAACTCAATTACATGGGATAGAAATGTATTAGGAAATTTGTTTCAGATTCCTTCCAAGATATCTCCTGAATTTTACCATCTTACTCCAAAATATCCCAAAAAAAATTCGCATTTCCATGAAATATATATTAAATAACCATCAGCCTCATAACCATATATGTACCATGATGTTTGGAGATTTTTTATACTAACTCAGTCTAGAAATAAACACCAAAGGGCCCTAATTATCCAGTGAATTTTGGTAGGCACTTTATTTAAATCTATATTATCATCTTATAAATTTAAGGCATGGTACAAATAGTCTACTTTCCATTAATCTCATGACCTTCTAGAAGATGGTGTGAAGATAGAAATCCAAATGACCCTCATGAACTATTAGAGAATCCAATTCATCTATGTTAGGAGTGTTATGATTTCCACTATCCTTACAATCCAGTTAAAGATGATGAAAAATCCTTTTCTACAAAAAAACATACCTTAGAACATTGGATGAGAACAATAAGGTTATCCGCAATAAGTGACTACAATAGGGAACCATTTATTTCTTCTCTCACTAAATATAGCTTACAGGTGTGTATGTATGACATGTCCATTAATATTATTTATCTGGTAAAATATATATCTAATATCATATTTTAACAATAATATATATATATAACATTAAAAAAATATGTCCCTACAATGAACAATGGTTTTCTATATATCCATATCTCGAAATTATGAGGAATGTATACTCAACTCGTGTAATAGAATTCCACGAGTGTAAATCAATATAATAAATTACAATGAAGAATAATAACCTCATTATATATTTTTATCTCCCAATGGTAAATGTCATTAGTTATAATAATAACATAGAAAGAAATAGCAATCCCATTACTGGGCAGATAGATTTTAGCCCATACATTGATTAACTAATCCCATGCACAATCTCATTACAAAATCATTGACACATCCTAGTCTCTTGTTAATCATTCCAAAATTCTAGAAAGCCTTAAATAAAAACCATCTACTCTAATACTACATTATAACATCCCTTGATCTTGCATTGTTTGACATGGCCAACGAAGGTTTGTTACGAGACCTCTTGAGCACCTCCATGTACAATGAAGGCTGTCGGCTTCCCGCATGGGTGTGAAATGTATTATGGGTAGACTATTCTATTTGGTATTAAGTTCTATTAAAATATAAATAATCCATATAAATATATTCATTAAAATTAATATGCATATTGGAAAATAATATAATGATTCAATACAATGAAAATCCAACAATGAAATCCAATCGAATAATAATATAAATAATGAAAGAATAGTGTAATGACATGATGGAATGATACTAAATGTAATGATACATATAAAAAACAAAATAGAGACTGAAATAAACAGTCAATATCCCACATATTGATCCCCATGTCGGTCCCACCACCAATAATTTTCACATCCACTAAGAAAACAATCAATAGCATGGTCATTTTCCATTATCAAAACCCGCAATAATTTAATCATCTCAATTAAAAAAAATGATTTAAAGATTATAACATGGGAATAACCTGAGCATGATGAATATACTAAATATAGTATGGGATTGTGACAAGAACACTCAATAGAAATATTAAAACATATAACTATGATTGATCCATGGCCATGCCCAATATATAAGAATATCATAAATTATCACAATACATATCATAAAATCATGGATATCATAATAACACCTCATGAGACTCAATGGTTGATTATGTCAATTATTATATGTCTTTCAATTGTGTTTTTCATTATATAACAATTGATCAATTATCAAATCAATTAACATTAATAAAAAAAATTTGGAATCTATGTCACACAGTCACCTATGTTCTAATGTAATGAATGACACACATTAAATCAGTATCAATGTCTATTACAATCATTGTTATCTCACTCAATTGGTAGAAATAAGATATGTTAAAACCCAATTGAAACCAATATATCTCAAGGAATTATCCCTTTAATCATTTAATCAATTTATGTGCACGTTAGGTTGGTGTGATCCAAATATTTTTCATACATGGAAATTATGAAATAATAAGGTTAAGATAAATACCACCTACCTTAATTGTTGAGGGAAGAATTGATTAAAATGGAAATTCTCTTGATAAAGAAGATTAATATTATTATAAATACATTCCTAGAAAAAACATATCAACATCAAAACCATAAACTCACATGGTCAATGGATTACACCACAATGTATAAAGAACCAATGGGTAGAATGTAAAATGGACAAAAATAATTTACCATGAATGGCATAAATTATCAATACATCTGGTCAGGTGGTTCACACACTAAAATTTCACAGAGGATAACCCCATGTTGAGGAGAGATGAACTCTATGCATGTAAATTGAAAAATAAACCGCATAACATACTTCAAAATAATCATCCTGGGAATTACACTACATGTAATGTAGTTACACATAGTGTAAATTTTTTAAATTTCATACACAATAAATCCAAATTCCTTGGATGGATATTAAAAAAAATAAAACATTACACAGTGATTAATCCATTTACATGGTGTTTTCATGGTTTGGAGAAGTTTTTGGGCAATTTTTCATATAAAAAATATGAACCCCCTTTAAAGATTCTCTACATACCAATAACCCATTATAACACGTGAAACATTTATACCCAAACTACATTACATAAAACATACATATATCTATAATCATTATGTACATTTCCCTAAAAATGGAACTCTATGAGGATCATCTTCAGTTTTCTCATGTATCCTAGAAACTGTAGACTATGTTTTTTCAAATAGAATTTTTACATAATGAACGATTATCAATAAGGATTATAGATATAGAGAAACTCACCTGAAATAATATTTTTTAAAAAATATAGAGAGATAAGCCTACGAAATATAGGATCATACATGGTAATCATATAGTCTAGTGGTAATAGGTTAAACCTTTTCACCATCTGGTTATAGGTTGAATCCCCATTACCTTTCTAGATTTGATGTGTTCTAACCCATAATCCTTGTTATACTTTTTGTAAATATATATTAATATAATTTTTATAAATTATAAACATGTTAGAAACATCCTCAAAAATTCCAATAATATATTAAACAATAAATAAATGTTTTATTCTCCAAGGTTGTCTCATACATTCCATTTTACATCCGAAAAAAAGAACCCATAATTTATAAAAAAAATATTAGATGACATATAGATGTTAAAGGATATCCATACATTTGAAACTATTTAGAAAATTTTAAAATAGAATTATTCTTAAAATTAAATTTTCACATGAAAAACATAAGGTTTAAATATAACTTAATCACATTAGAATCTCCCTAATGTACTCTCATAATAGAAAGTGTAATGACCCAAAAATATATACAAAAAATCTCATTTTTGATTGATTTAATTTTCTCATCATTAAATGTAGATATAGAAAATAGATACTCTTATTTTTTTATTATATAAAATTCTATTTAAATGAGTTATATGTATCATTACTGATGATAATATATCTATTGAACAGTTATCACTTGGACAATATAAATATAAAAATTTAAGAAATCCAATTGACACATAAAAATATGTGATGGCCACAACCAGTAGTATCTTACCCTATGAAGACCATTAATTACTGATTCTAAGGGATATATAATTTCTGGGATTCTCTCTTGACCATGTTAAATCTAATATCCAACTAATTAATCAAGGGATATACTATTTATAAGAGTTGTTCAATATCATTGAGATCACAAACCAAACCATGTCCTCTAAACTATATAATGATTATCACATCATCACAGACCATACTTTTAGGGTATTTCTAGTGTATTAAATGGATATGTATCAACAACCTAAAAATATGAATATGCACTTTTTTATATTATAATGAATATATTTTCATCTTATTATAGTTATATTGTATATGATTTTTATATAACAAAGGAGAAATTGTATTTCTGTTTAATATTAAAATTTAGATAATGAATTTTTTGATTAATATATTTTTTAAATAAATAATGTTTTATTATTAATAAATACGGATTATCATACCTAAATGATCATATTACATTTATGATGTCAATTTTAATATTTATAAGTGTTTGTAAAATATTATTATTAAAAAACACACCATTTCATAATAATTTTTTATTTTATTATAAAAAGATAAAATTCAATTAATTAGAAAATTATTTTTATAAAATGAAAAAAAAAATTAATCAGAGCATCAAAATTATAAAATGGATAATTCTTCATTATTTCCTCAGAAAATTCAATTTTTTGGTAAATTTTAATTATCGTATAAATATACATTGTGTTTTATGACATCAGAATGACATGAATGTGGTGTAAAAATTAATATAAATTGGATCTATGGAAAAATAAATATTTTAACTTTATAATAAATTGAATTTAATTTAATATAATTTTTTTAAGGCCATTACGGATCCCACAAAACTGAAAATATATTTTAATGTTTAAAAATCATTTCTTTAAGGGTGAAATTCACATCCAAATATGAAAGGTAATTATTTTAATAATTTCTTCCCTTGTCCTTATAAAATAATAATATCCACTATCTTTTTATATAATCAATGGTATAAAGCCTTGGTAAATTTTTTGGTTTGGGATATTTTACTATATAGAGTCTAATCCCTAAAACATAATGAAATCCACCAATTTCTATATAAACCCATCCAAAATCGTAGTTATCATAAAAATCCTTTGATTCATGACCATAATCTATCCTCCACACTCTAGCGTACTCCCAAGGCACCCCAAACTCTCAAAATTCCACCAAAAATATTTTTACGTCGCACTTTAATGTAAAGAATCCTCACTTTCTTCTCCACTATTCAAATATTAGAACCTTGTTTGAAATTAGTTTGTTTTACTTCAATTGGGCATATTTTCAATATTTTATTATCATTAATTTATTGTAAAATTTATGTTCTTTAATGGAGGATCATTTATCATCCCTCATTTGGACCCATCCCACAAACGTTACTATGAAAAAATTCCATAACAGATCCCCACCTTCTATTCTTTATTTAAAGTTTCTTTATGAACGTATGAATTATACTACCATTTCATAAATTAAGGACATTCACTTCTATGTCCATATTACATACAATATTATTTCAAAATGTCGAGAATCCACTTTGGATCTCATTAACCATTTTTATGAATATTTATGTAACACCATTCTATTTCTCAAATTTCACAATGATTTTCAATTTAAAATTTTGTTTGTAGTGAATACAAATACCTTTTTTATATCAAGGGTATTCACCTTTAAAAAAATATAATTATTTATTTGGGACATATATGTATATATTAAAAATATCATTATCTTGGAATAAATTGTCAAGATGAATGAATCCATGTTGTATGATCTATGTGTCACACATAAGTATAAGAATGAAATAAATTTTATGGGTGTGCCCATATATTTCTCTAATGCATTGGGTAATGATTTGTAACATGATGCATCAAATTGGGATAGATATTGGACCTATTACCTTTATGGAAACCTTCCACCATGATTTCATGGTGGGATTATCCTTGACCTATGTTTATTATTCAATTTTTTATGTTGTTTCAAAATTTCTCATGTTATGATTATAATTCTATATCATCGATTATTATTCATTATCATTTTATCATTGATGATAATTCAATATTCAAAAGGTATCACTTATTCTATGATTATTCATTTTTTGGGCTTTATATCTCACCCCTTTCTTATGTATGTCCCCAGGTTATCCAATATAGTATTTTGTAAGAATGGATATTTTGAGCATGATAATAGAAGTTTTAAATAAAGATAGTGTATTCCCTAATTTATTTTGTAATATAATTTACCTACTTCCCAATGAAACTAGACTTATCGAATATATAGGTAATATTGTGTGATGTCTTAGATATAAATAAATTAATAATGTGAACTAAATAGATGTGTTGTTATATTTGGTATCAGAGGAAATGATTATTTATTTTGGGATTAGTATTAGAAAAATCTAGAGGAAGCCTTAGGGATAGGACTAATTATAAAAAAAACAGCACTAAATTTTTGTGCAAATAGAATAATTTTTTACCAAGAAAATAAATCTTTGTATAGATATTAAAAGAGTTTATGGTTTTGGCATGGTTGTACCTAGGAGTAACAAATCTGACAAGGTGTACTGGTCATGACTCGGGGTAACCTGGTACATGAAAACGGGTTTTGCTATGAACATAGTTTGACACTCAATACGGATTAGATTTAGGATATTAATACTCTAATTACGAGCCATTATTAAGGGAAAAATTCTTATAATAATTTATGCTATTAAATAGATCATGGATAACATATATTGATGCCTATAGAGTCATATGTTATATAAATGAATGTAATTTACAGTTTTTTCCTTTAATTTCATTGGATACCCCATTTATGAGTTTAATACATTAAAAATACTCACCCTAATTTTACCTTTATTTTAGAAAATAGATGTAAATAAGAGTAGTTGGGTAAATATTTTCTATGATGGGATATATGAGAACATCACCCATGAGATTCTGAAGACAATGAGAGAAAGAGTCACGAAATTTATGACAATACTCTATCAGATGACTCAGGTTCTGAATAGAGAGTAGGATCAGGAGGAGTTCTCACCCCCCCCCCCATAGAGAAAAACTTGCAATTGAGATATTCATATGAAAAAGGGTCTTATAATTTCAAAGGATCATCTGATCCCTTAGTCGTGTATAGTGGAACAACACTATTGATAATATTTTCTCCATCCTTTAATGTTTTGAGTATGATAATGTTCTCTCAGGTGTTTATTATATGGAGGGAGAATCTAATCATTTGTGGTCCATGATCAATTACATGATATAGAGGAAGTGATATAAGTGATGGAGTGTAAGAAATTCCATAAAGTTTTTTTGATAATTAATTGTCACCTAATCTCGAACATAGAAGGGAAAGATATCTCATTTCCATCCAAGAAAAAATATAACTAATCTATAAGGAAATTCTCAGAAAATATCATAATACTTACACGATATGCCTCTAAATCTATAATAACCCCTAAATAAAAGGATTAATTATTCATCGATGGGATAAAAACTAGTTATTAAAATCCATAATGATCAGTGACTTGGAGAGCTATGATGAAATTGTCTAATATTCCCTCAAAGTAGATGTGGAGATCAGTGAATCTCAAGGGTTTCCTAGGGATTAAAGTATAGAGTGTAATTTAATTCTGGAGGACCATAATAGATATCTAATGGTTTCATTTAATGTTAATATTCCACTTATCATATGTTTGGGAAGAGGCACCTCATAAATTGCCTAAGGGATATAAAGAATTTCTTTTATTGTGGGAACAAAAGTCACCTACCCATTAATTTCCAACCGAAGAAACTCACAAATTTGACTGAGAAAATTAATACTCTAGTCCACCATCAGTTTATTTTTAATTTTATTATATGCTGGGGACTAGGTCATTTTTAAAATCAATTCCCTAAGAGAAGAGTTTTTGGGGAAAACCAACAACCTTTAATGTAGCAAGGGAGTGGTTTTTTCCATCACAACCATTTAGGTGGATCCGGATGAAGAAGTGGTAAATGTTAAACTAATTATTCATTCACAAATATATAGAATAAATTTTTATTTTAGTTCAATGCATTCCTTTATATCATGAATGTTTAGTATAACTATTCAAACACCATCATAAATTCATTGATGTAGATCGATCTGTGTGAATTGAAAATGGATAAATTATTTTATTCTATGTATATATCTCATATTCTTTTAAATATTGTGGGATGAAAATACCCAAAATCCTTTTTATACATCCTTTGGTGAAATTTGATGCAATTTTGTGAATGGATTGTATTTCCATACATATATCCAATTAAAATTTCCAAGAGAAGGAAATCAATTTTTTTATTTGGAATCAACCCCTGAATCTCTAGATGTACAAGAAAGAGGATGAATAAGTTTTACCATCATCGTCTTCAGAATGGATATTTTTTCCTTATGAACGAGTGTACATATCATAAATGTTTGTGTTTACGAAAAGAACCATTCTCAAGGACATGAACATTTTGATAGAATATACTGATTTGATTACATATAAATTTTCTGATCAATCTCTTTACAGAGAAGATGAATATTCTATCGATCATATAGTCGGGGCCTTGGTATTATCAAATACAGCATGCAGAGTAACTGTTTTGAAAAATTTTGAGCTTGAGAAACAACTAAAAAATAATCTAGTTAAAGGTTTTATACACCCATGTGCTTCACCATGGGGTGCATCCGTCCTCTTTCTCATTTAAATGGTTTTACCATTTTTTCCCATGCATCGATTATTTTGAGCTCATAATATCTCTGTAATGAATAATTATCCCCTCATATAGATTTTTTAATTATTTTATTAGGTGTGTAGAGTAAAATACTTCTCCAAGTTGGATATTCGGCTAGGATATTGTCAAATAATAGAGGATACAGAAAATATATTCATGGACATTTTTCATACATGGTTTGGGCACTATTAATTCATAGTGATTCTATTCGAATTCACTAAATCTATAAAAAACATCATGTACATGGATAATATTTCCTTTAGAGATTACCTAAAAAATTTGTGGAATTATTTATCGATGACATTCTAATATAATCTAATAAAAAGGAAGATCATGATGATCATATGATAAATGTGATAATATCCCTTCAAAAATACCATATTTTCTACATGTATAAAAAATTTGTGTTTTGGATGAATTATGTCTCATTATATTGGAATATTGTCATAATAAATGGGTTATTAGTGGACGCATCAATGATAGATGAATTTAAAAATTTTATGACATTGAAATTTGGGATATTTATCCATATATTCTTTGTGATAGATAGGTTTTGTCTCTTATTTGGGAGAAATTTTCCTCTATTAACAAACACTATTAACATGCTAACTCAGAATATAGCCATGTTTTCTTAGAATGAAAAATATGAGGATATATTCCTATTGTTAATAAATAGGGGCATCGTTACGCCTATTCTCACACTAATCACACGTGGAGAAATGTTTTAAATATTCAGTGAGGCATTAAATAAGTTATTGTGCTATGTGTTGTTAAAACATGAAAAACTAATAGTCTTTAATTCAATAAAATTTATATTTAATGGAGAGAACTATCCAACGCTTAATCTATATTTTGGATACAGTGAAATTTTCTTTGTAAATATGGTTGAATTATCTTTATGGGGGGATGTTTGAGATATATACAAATAAAAAAAATCTCAATTATATATACACACAGGAAGGCCTAAATATACACCAATGAAGATTGTTAGAGCTTCTCAATGACAATTATTGATCATTCCAATGCCATACTAGTAATTAGAATAATGTAAAAGATGCTCTTACTATAATGGATATAATAATTTTATCATTGGTGAGAATTTAAAAGGATTAAATGTTCATTGAATTAATGATAACACACATGTCATTCATAAATAAAGGAACATTATCAATCCTATAACATTTAATATGCCAACTCTCTCTTCTTCAAAGTTTAATGGATAATCAAAAATATGATATAGAAATTCCGTAGAAAGTATAAACTATAAGAAATGTTAAATCAAAAAATTTAAATGTTAATGTTGAAGGAATTGTGAGATTTGGGTAAATACTATGTGTTACATAAAATATTCAGTTTAAGAAGGAAATATTAGATAATGAACATAGTTATACTTTCTCTATTCACCCAAAAAATAAAATTATTTATCGATATCCCTGAGATCACTATTTGTGCAAAAATATGCTGAAGGGGATCACTGAATAAATATATCAATGTGATTGGTATTCTAGATAGTGAAGGATGAAAGGTAAAATTATAAGGGGACAATGCACTCATTACCCATTCCAACACTTAAATGGCACAAAAACACCATAGACTTTGTCACTAGACTTCCAATGTCATCCTTGGGAAATAATTTTATATGGGTTTATTTGGATAATATTATAAATACAAATCACTTTTTTTCAATTATAATGGACTTATAGTTACATAAAATTACACTGATATACATCTTAGTAGAGGTAAGGAGACATGGAGTACCACTATCGATTGTATTTGATCGTGATCTGAGATTCACCTCCATGTTTTAGAGAAGTATCGAACTAGCTCTAAAAACTAAGATGAACATATTTTTGGCCTATCACCCTAAACATTTTAGGCAAATAGGAGTACACTATGTATATTATGGAATAAATGTTGCGAGAAAGTGCTATGGACTTCAAAGGCGGTTGGGACCAACATCCTCTTATCACAATTTTTTCTTACCAAATTTGTTTCCATTGAAGAATCCAAATGGATCACTTTGAAGATAATTATGGGAATATCTTTAGAACATGTTATTGTTTGGATTATGTTGGGGAAGAAATACTACATGGTCCTTAAATGGTCAAGGAAATTATAGAAAAGGTTAATATCATTCAACAACACACCGGGAATTCTTAGAGTCGACAACAGAGCTATACTGAAAATCATCAATGAGACCAATTTTTTGATTTTGGAATCATAATATTACCCTATATATATCCATGGATAAAATAGATGATATTTTGGAATTAGGGAAAGCTTATTCTTGATACATTGACACCCATGAGATCCTTGATGGCATCAAAGAAGTGGCATATCAGATATAACACCCAATGAACCAATATCATGTATATGAGGTATTCCATTTATCCCTATTGAGGATATATATACCATACCCCCTAATGTAGTCAACATATAGGTGATTCCATCAGATGATGACAATTCCAATGAGTATCTTCCGTTGAAGATCATATATTATAGAGAAAAATATCTACAAAATAAGACAATGCACCCTATCAAAGTGTTGTGGATAACTCAAATGTTTGATGAATCATCATGGAAAAAATGGGAGGTGATGAATTGGAGTCACCATCATCTTTTTTTGTGTGTGGTAAATTTATATTCTAAAAATTATATTTATTAATGGGGTATATTTTAATGACTATAACTATTATATGTAAAATCATCCTTTTTGATTTATTTAAATGACTCATTGAGAAATATGTTCATAGAAAAAAAGAAGTTATTTTGTTTTATAATATATAATTTTATTCAAATGAATGTTATGTCTCATTATCATTGATAATGTTGTCATTTAACAGCGATCACAAGGTTAGCATAAATATAGGGTTTTAACAAATACAATTGGCATTGAAAAAAGATGTGATGGTCTTAACCAATAGGACCAAACCTTAGGAAAAAATTATTAGATATGCTAAGGGAGATAAAATTTATCATCATTTCCCATGACCAAGTATAAGATGAGATCCAATAACAAAATAATGAGTGAAAATATTTATAGAAGAAGTTCAAGATCATCAAGATCACAACCCAGACCATGTTCCCAGTAATGCCTCATGAAAGTACCACAATAATTCACCTTACTCTAAAGGTGTTTTATATTGTATTAAATGGGTACCTATCAAGACCCATTCAATATTAATATATATATTTTTTAGTATATAATAATTAATATATTTTCATCCTATTGTTGTTAACTTCTAAATGAATTTTATATAATAAAACCAAAATTATATTTTGGTTTGTTATTATAATTAAGTTAATGAATTAATGAATTAATATTATATTGAAATATATAATATTTTATTATTTTTAATACTTTTTTTCATATATAAATGGGCATATTATTTTTATGAAGTCAAATGTAATTTTTATGTGGGTAAAAAATCTGTTATTGTAAAAATTCCACCATTTGTTAATAAATGTTCATTTTATTAAAATAGTGAAATATCACATATTTGGAAAAAAACATAGTTAAAATTAATATTATATTATAAATTAGAGTGTCAAAATTATCCAATGGAGAATTATTCATAATATTATGATATGGTCAAATATCAGGGTAAGAATTAAACATCCTAAAAATATAATCTGTTTTTGTAACATTATAATGACCCAAAAGTGATGTAATAATTACACTAAATGGGATCCACAACCAAATAATTGTCTTATATTAAAAATATTTCTATTTTATGTTTATTTTATTTATTTTTTATTCTATAGTGAATCTTCCAAAACCTATAATATATTATATGGTTTTAAAATCATTTCATTAAGCGCGTGAGTCACTATTGCATATAAATAGTAATTATTTTAATACATTCAGATGTGACCCATATAAAATAATTAAGGCCACATAATATTTGTAAAAAAACTAGGGTAAAAACAATGGTATGGTTTTTAGTTGTAAATATTTCATTATGTAGAGTCCAAAACCTATATAATTAAAAAATACCACTCTTTTCCTACATAAAAACACCATATCTTCCATTTATATTATCTCGAACTCCTATGACCATAAAAATACTCATACATCCACTCCATAGTGTCTTAAAAAGTCTCCCCCAATCACTCAATAATCCCTTGTCATTGTTTTTTTGTCAGATATTCAAATAATGGATCCACACCTTCCTCTCCTCCTTACAAATTCAAGAACCTTTCTTGAAAATTGTTATTTTAAACTCTTTTTGTTATATTTAAATTCATTTATAATCATTTCTTTATTATCCAATTGATTTAATTTGAATAAGGGTTCCTTTATTCTCCCATATTTGTACCCTTACTTATTTCGTTACATTAACGTACTTTGTTAGGTATCCTTACATTCTCTTCATTATTTAAAATTTAATTATGAACTTATTCATTTTATATTAATTTAATAAAGTTAGTACATGTATTTAATAGGACCTATTATTATCTATTTTATTTAGAAATTATGAGACACCCCTATAAATACCATAAACCATTTATAGGATTATTAACATAACACTATTGTGCTACATAAATGTCACCTTGATTTTCCCAGGAAAAATATTTGTGTATTAAATATCATGCCCATTTTTTATCAGGGGTATTCATATTATTAAACATATGCTCATTTAATGGAAAATTATATGTATTTATTATAAATGTCTTTATTGTGGAATAAATAATGGGGATTAATAAATCAATGTCTTATGCTCTATTTGGCACACATAAGCATGTGAATGAAATGAATATGAATGGTGCAGTTGAATAACACTCTAATGCATTTGGTAATGTTTAGTTTTATGATATTTCCTATTTTAATAGGAATTGAACCTGACTCCTTTATGTGACATTATATACCTTAATGTATTAGTGGGTTCATCCTTGAGCTATATTTATGAATCAATATTTTATATTGTTTGAAAATTTCCCATGGTATGATTACCATGATATATAATGGATTTATTCCAATTTTATATTTAATCCTAATTGATATTCCTATTTTAGAACATTTACTACTTATTCCATGTTTATTACCATATTGGTATTTATATCTCACCCATTTCATATGATTTTTCCCAGGTTGTCCCTTACATTTTTAGGTTTGAAGAAGTATTTTGAACTAGATAAATCATTTTTAAATAATGATGTTATATTCCCTATTTTATGTTGTTATGTAATGTACCTATTTCCCAAGTAAAATAAAATTATAAATCATTAATGTTTATTAGGTGTATTATTATGTAATAAATCACGTATTAATGTAAAATAAAGATAACGGTTGTTATAATAAAATAATAGATTTCATCATCCTTATATCTATTATAACTATAATATTCCATATATTAAGGCATCTTAATTGTTCACAATTATTCATAATCCTTTATAATTATTTTAAATTTTATTATTTAAAAAATCATTTATAAATAAATTAATCATTTACTTGTATTTTTCAGTTTCAAAACATGAACCATGAAATATTACAATCCTTTCATGTGTAATTTTCAATTTCGTCATCTTCATCTGTAATAGAAATATTAATTTATGAACATATATTTATATAGTCCTATAGATCACACTCATGAACTTAATCCAAGGAAATCAATTTAATAACCACCATACTTCCCACATTTAAAACAAAAAAAAATTGATATGTCAAGGATAACTTCTTTCAATTTCATATTATTTACTGAACTCTTCAATTAATTATTAGAATATTATTTATTTATGTCCTCTATTACATTATATAGAACATATTCCCCTAAATTTATGAAATTTTATTAGGTTATTATTCCCACATACTTGAAAATTTTGTTTTTTAATATATAATGCATTATGGTCATTGTCACCTGAACATCCACTAGGCTTTATTTGTCCCTTTATTGATGCATTAGAAAACTCACTATGTTTCAAGTGCATATTAATTACTCTATATTGTTGTTATATAATATCTATAATAGTTCTCTTAATAGGTCCCATTTCATTATGTTTCTCATTCATAAAATCCCCATATTTTCCTATACATTCATTATTACTTTAGTGTTTGTTAGATCAAACAATTTACTAAAAACAAAAAGGATAAGTGTGATAATATTAATGATATCATAATATATCATAATATGAGGAAGATAAAAAAATGTAATCCTTATTCATGTTATCTCAATCTCATTAAATTTTTCAAAAGATAACTACAAATCTCTATACCATGATAACCACTGTGGTAATATATGACATGTAACATATTCTTAGATAATAGATGGCCCTCTAAAGTTATTTAACATATGTTCTCATACTGACAACAAGGAAATATTGTTAAAAATTACATATTATTTTGATTAAAACCATGAAATATTTTTCTTTCATTCCCAATGATAGTTTAGGATTATAGTTTTAGAAAATTAGCACAAATGGTTTCATAGAAATCACAAACAATATAAGTGAAAAATTACTACAAATACACATTTTTTAACAAAACGATGCATTGTAAAAAAACATGGTTTCTCCTTGTGAAAAATCATCACATTTTTTCATGATCATATTATCATCTATAGTATTCCTTAAGCTACGTAAAAAAAATTTAATAGATTGTATTAGAAAAAACATTGTAAGGGATAAAAATATAGAAGTAGTTTTGTATTGTGAAATCCCATAAAATCATTTTTTAACAAACCATTTTACCCTGAAAATTATTCCAATTTTAAAAAAAATTCATTACATAACCTTTTGAAAATAAATTAATTTCCATGAAATCTCATTATGAAGAATGTAAAATATAAATATGTATATTGGGACATCATTTTCCATGTCATTCATACAAATGGACTATCTAATATGCATGAACTACAACTCTGGTGTACCTAATGTATTATTTGATATAATGTTACCTTTATTACTTGGTTGATCATGAAACCACCAATTTTTTATTTATAATGTAACCACCCTTTGTTGGTTTAATATGGAACAACCTATAATTAGTTTATAACATGACCACCTTTCGTCATAAAAAATTCCATATAATATTTATCATAATTAAAAATCATAAATACATTCACTATAAAAATATTTTTATATAAAATATACCATTCATTTTTAAATCACATATTTTTAGGCAACAAATCACATAAAAAGAAAAAAATTATTTTAAAATGACCATAAATAATTTCATTGTATGATTCATATAACTAATGTTTCATAATGGGAAATATTTGTTTTATTTCATACAAGTTATAGAGACATTACATATGAATTTTTTTCAAAAAAGTCATAACGGACATCATTTATAATACTATATAAAGAAATTAATCATTTAAAAAAAATTAAAACACTAGTATAAATAGTCTTAAAATGAATAATAACAATGTAAAACTCTTTTTTGAAAAAAATTTGGAAAGTAAGATAATGATGAACAAGACATTTTTATGGGAAAAGGTAAAAAACTAAATTTATTTAAAATAAAATTCTTTATAAATACCATATCATCGATGTGATAATTAATAAAATAAATTTTTTAATGGTACAGTCCTATCTTGTCCATTCCATTGTTAAAATAGTGTGTTTGATGTTGTTTGGGAGGGTAAGATGACTCATTTCAGTGGCTTTAAAAAATTCATTCTTTTCCAATACCATGTCATCCTAAGAGTGAGTCATGATAGTGAATCATACAACAATGACTCGTAATAGTGAGTCAAGAATAGTGATTCAGGAATGGCAGGTTGTGATGGTGAGTTGTAATGGTGACTCAATATGAGAGGTCACCATCGATGACTCGCAATGTTGACTCATCCATCAGTGACAAGAGATGGTGAATTGTCCAAGAGGGAGTGGAAATTGTGACTGAAACCTATAGGTCACCATTGGTGACTCATCCAATGGTACCTCATCTAAAGTAGTATCACCGAATGGAGACTCATCAACCAGTGACTTGTTTTGATGACTCACCCAATGGTGTGTCATTTGTGACAGTTTGTAAAAATTTCAGGATTTTCTTAGTTTTTCGAATATCACCCCTTTCACATTTTCATTGACCTAAAATGAATTTAATTCCATATATAAGTGGATTTGAAGTTGTTTCAATTTTATTAAATAACATCATTGAATAATCGAAAATCCCTATGATTTTAAATGGACCAAATACATCACCAGAGACAAGATCTGAATTTAAGGGATTTTAAAACCATTCCTCTGTTGATATTAGATCTTGCCTTTCTAAAGATGAAATTATTTATTCCTTGTATTCTTCCAATTATCTTGGACTGATTCACTCAGAACCTTTCATCCCTGAGAGATTGTGCGCTTTTCTTATGGCCTCTATATATCATTTCCATGGGGGCTTTTTCCTACTACATGCACACTCTCTATTTCAATGTAAGTAGGAACTACTGATAATATGTTCTTCGAGGAAATTTTACCTTCATCTCTCCAAAATTTTTAACATACCGGGTGGGTGTATGAATATTTACTAGGTAAGGATATTTTAATCCAAATAAATCAAAGAAAATCAAATCGGGATAAGATCATTGTAGAGGGGCTGGGGAAAGAGTGATTTATGATCTTCATATTATTTTTTCTAGTTGATACTATGATTTTCATAGCCTATATGACTACTAAAATTTTTCCTTTTGGGATCCTTGGTTTCACCCATAATTATCATGGTTTCATGTTTTTATTTATCTTATTAAACAAATGCCTGAAATTTGACAATCACATATATTTGGCTAAAATAAATGGATTCCCAAGGATTACATTGTTTTTTGATAACACCATCAAATAATTAATCTAAATTGAATAATGACCCATTACTTCGAAATATTAATAGATTTTTTAATGTGATCAATTCTATGGTGAGTGGAATGGTTTTTTTTGTGTATGGGTTTGATTTAAGTAGGGGTATATGTGTTGGTATGTGTGTGGTGATAGTGGATGAGGTGGTTATGGAGTGGGGTTGTGATTATTGTATTGGTTTAGAGGGTATGTAATGATGATAATGGTTTTTATGTGAGTTAAGTATGTGAAATGGGTATGTGCCTGTAAATTGTTAATGATGTGGGGTAATAGGTAAAGAGTAATATGTTGTCATGTGGTTCTACATTCTGTGTATTGGGTTTTGAATTATGTGAAATAATTCCATCTCCTTGGGAAGTATGGACAAAAAATGGAGTATCTGTTCTTTGAAAGAATATGGGAAAATGGTTTATTTGGAATAGAATGTGTAATGTGAAAGGATAATCAATTAATTATAATATGATGGAGTATCAATGATCCAATATTTTTTTAATATAGAATAATTTAATATTTGAAATTTCTATTAAAAATATAATTTATCATTTAATATATACTGATATTTATGTCATCTGTTCTTCATGTATGTTGTGATTCAAATGTTATGTGGTTGGTTATGTTAGGACCACCCATGTGTCAATGTAAATAATTTTTTAAAATAGTAATTTAAAAATTACATGTTTAATGATGATATTGATGATTGTTTGTGTTGATTAACATGGTGGTCGGTATGTATAAACAAATGTGTAGTAATTATGAAAAATGGTGTCCTTATAAATGAATTTTTTTATTTTGAATGATGATTTATCAAATCAATTGGATGGTAAAAGTTTAAATTTTTTAGAAAATTGAAACTTTGTAATTGGGATTAAATATTGAAAACGAATTATGGGTTATCCCTTCTTTGTGTGTTTCTATGCATGTAGTAGTAGAGGTGGTATAAAGAGTTGATTATTAGTTATTGGTTGAAAACCCATAGGTTGGGTTGAATTTTTATTATATATATCATTATTATTTCTATATTCACCCATGAATAGTTGAAAACTATCTATCGAACACACTGATATTTATAGGGGAGGGTATCTATTCCCAAAATCCCAGTGGTAGGATGGATAGATAGTTACAAGAACTTCCATGCTCCCTCTTATATGAATTGGTAGGCCAAGACTCTTCTGGTAGGTTGTGGTAAGGATGTAAGGCACATGTTTCTTTGGTTGATTTGTGCTTTCTAATGTGTCTTTGAGATGATATGTGGTGTGTTTTATCATGTGTCTTTAATATGATGTGTGGCTTCCTCCCAGGTGTCTGTGGGCATGATGTGTTGTGGTTGTGACCTAGGTATTTGCTTCTAGGATTTGGTGAGCTTCATTTTCATAGGTAAAGGTACATGCATTGTGGTCTAACTGTATTTGGGAAGGTTGTGATATGGGGCTTCTGGAAGAGAAAGAAGTGCTTGGATGTGTTTTGTTAGGCTATGTGCAACAAACCTGCAGTAAGTTGTCCGGGTTACCCAAAATGATAAATGTTTTTACTAATTTACTTTACATTGCTTTGTTACATGGTGAGTGTACTATGGTGAGGTGGGGATGGCTACAATACCTTGTTATGTGATGTGTTTCTTCTATTTTCTAACATTAGTATTAGTATGATTCTCCCACTTGTGCATAGGATACATAGGTTTTCCAAATCACTATACTTTTATACTCAACCTACATATATAAAAAAAATTCAGGTTTCTTGGATGAATATTTGAACCATTATGGACAATTAAAGATTGGTATTTAGAGTTTTTTTGTGTCCCTACCTTAGATTTTATTTGTTTGGTTATTATTTTGGAGACTATTATATCAATCAGTTCAGATTTATACATTAATTTTGGGAGTTTTGGATTAATTTTTATATATTTCATTGATCTATTTATGGTTGATTCCTCCTATATCAAAATATTTATTTCTTATAATGGGTAATCACTCTCATGTTGTTTGATCTTTGTACCCATAGTGCTAGTCACCCACTAGGGCCAACTAGAGGTGGGAACCAGGGGGTCATTATCTCCCATTATTCACTTCTAATCTAGGATGGGTATTATTAAAGGAAGGGGGTGTAGAAAAAATGGTATGAAATGATGGTACTCAAGAGATATGTTGTATATCAGAGTTAGGAACATTAAGGAATTCAAGTGATGGTCGGAAAACACTATCATTTGACCTCAATGTGTGTCATTGGAAATAGAGACTGGCTAGGAAATGGAATTTTATCCCCCCCCCCAATGATCCAGTACAAGGGCTAAGGGCCTACCAAATGTTCATGAAAGGCTATGCAGTTTGTAGGGTAGAGTTCTTAGGAAAGGTACATTCATCAATATGACTTGTGTTCTTACATTAATTGGTTGATTTTTTGAAGTCATACTGACTTAATTGAATCATTTAATTTTAAGTGTACTCATATGTATTTTTATATGATTCTATTAATATTATGATTCTTTAATTATTGTGAGGTTATTTGTGCAAATAATAGGAAAGATTAGTATGAAGGTTAGTTTCTTGGTTGTTTTTTAAAAAATTTATTGTGGTTTTAATGTGCTTTTTCTTATCATTTTTTTGCTTATTTCTTAATAAATTTATTTTTTCATCCCTTGTTAAGAAATTACAACTGCCTATTTTTCCAAAATAAAAAATTTCTAGATAATCATTGTTAGAGTATCTTATTGTAATTTTTTTTTTGAAGTTTGATCCCATGTAAATCAATCTTCCTAGAAGTAGACATAAAACTTGCATGATAATACAATTTTTTTTAAAAACCATGCAGTGAATTATTGTAGCTTCCTTGTGAGTTTAATATTCCATGTTTTTCTTTACACTATAATTTATCATAGGAATGTTCTTTCGACATACTGCAAAATATGATTTTGGAAATTTAAATTCTGAAAATTTTTAAATGTCTATCATAATTTATTGAAATTCCTTTTTTATTTTTTAGAATCATTTTTAAAAAAATTCTTTCTATTTATTTGGAAGGATTTATGTTCTAAAGTGTTGTTATATCTATATGTTGTAAACATGTGTTTTTGTAGAAATTCTTGTTACATTTATATCTAAATTTAGTAAAATGATAAGAATGAATAGTGGTAACTTGGTGAGACATAAAAATTTTTATAATAATTAGACATATTATTTTATGACTGATAAAATATTTATTTTCTGGAATTAACCGACCTCACATGTTATGTCATGATTAGTTTGTTATTGGAAGCATGATTAAAGTTGACATAATTGGTGTAACAACTATGTATATTCTAGTATTAGAGAATTGGGAATATAGAATGTCTGATACATTACATTTACATATGCCAGTATAATCATGATATCCTTATATAATATTTTTTTTCATGAACTATGAAAGGATTAAATGGTGTTATCTTAAGCCTGATAACACATTAATGATTGAAATTCAACATGTGTACTTTTAATTATATTGTCAAGAATCATGTTTTCATTTAATGATTATTAGAAATGTTTTTTATGATATCCTATTTTTTAATTTATCATAATAAAATAGAATTTAGAATATTTCAATGGTTTTTGAATGTGACTTTACTTGATAATAAAATGAACCCAGAAAGTCTGGTTTAACAATTTGATACATTGTTTGTTATATAAAATTTGTATAGTATTATCTTTAATTTGGGTTCATCTAGGATCTATTCAAATTCCATATATTTTGTTTCTATATTTTTTTGATTGAATTATTATCATTTCATTGATGTGTAGATATTGCTTAATGAAACATGATGTTGTTGGAATCTATGTTTGTGTTAATATTGTCTTAAATTATGAAACACTTGATATAAATTATCATCCAACCCCAACATGTATTAAAAGTAAAATCACCTATATAATGATAATGAACCTATTCCCTATTGCAAATTTAAAAATCATGTGAAACTACCCATACTAAATGATGAGGTAATGTAATGTAAACATCTAAATAATTATAGAAGGTGGTATGTGTTTCTTCTATATGTGGTTATTCTTTTTATGTTCCCTTGTGTGGTGTATGATTAAAATTATTAATTTTTATGATGATTGGATGGATATATAATCAATTAGTACATGTTATACATTACACAATTGAAACAATGAGGTGATTTAGTACCGCCCAAAGTAGATAATATCTCGATATGGGAGGGGAAGTTCGTAGATTTGTGTGCCTGGGGATTGTTTGTGATGATAATTGTGATAATAGGTTTCAGAAATGTCAAGGCTAAGATGGATTGTGTGGTTTTGTGAATATGGAATTCTCTAGTGGATGGTTAAGTTGTGTGGGGATTTGGATGCATGAATTTCGTGGTGGAAGTTTATATTAGTTTCTGAGTTTGGGGGAAATGGGTTTTTGTGCACTAGTGGTGATTTGTGGTGGATGATATATATGCTTATCATGATGTTATGATTTTCATTTTCATTATGATTTTTTGGGATTATATTGATTAAATTCTTCTCCAACAATAAAAATGGATTAATCACATATATTTAGTAATAAAATAAAATTGATATTTTTGAAATATTGAAAGAAATGAAAACGGGCTTTCCTACCATTTGTAAACACTTTTTATAAAGGAAGTGATGAGATGTTTTCACTGCTATCTTATTTTTTGGGATTATTATGATTTATTCATATATATATATATATGGAATGTTTTATGACTTTATAAAAATTATAAAATGTAAAATTCATTCCAACATCATGAAGTGTTACATTACGACACGTTTTAAAGCCCTATGGTTGAGTCAGTGATTCCAAAAGAAGGGAGTACAATAGTGTGGAGTATTAGTTCCTTTTATGTATTTTATTATGGTATCTATACCTAGGTTAATATAAGTTTTCATGTTTGTAGATAAATAATACTAGAATCTATTTCATGTAATGAAATGTGCTTATGAAAAATAGGAATTTTAAGGTTAATCACATTAATGTTTCTACATAAACATGTTCCTGGAAGTTAATATATTAATGACTATAATATAATAATTTGAAACATCGATAATATGGTACATCTAAAACATGTTTCACATTTATTATTCAACCCATATGATAATTATAGATTTCTAAAGATGTTGTTAATTTAATCTATTATTAAATTAATAAAGAGAATAAAGGAGTTTTCTTAGTCAAATATAATAAATTTTGTTGGAAAGTGATGCATTCCAACTTATTAATGTGGTGCTAGGAATATTTTTAGAGATAATATTGTTTTATAAAACATTTTATAAGTGTTTTAAAAATGTTTATTTTTATAAATACCATTTACAAAAAGAAATAATAATTTGAGTTTGCAGTAAAAATGGTTTTCTTAGCCTATGGAGTTTGTTTCAATATAATGTTTTTCATGGGAATTTTTTAACAAGTATGATCTGTTTTAAATGTTTGGAATATAAGTTTTTTTATGGATCATAAGAAAAAGATAATTCAGGTATATATATTCATGAAATGGAATATCTAATTGATGTCATTGAATTAAAGGGGTTAAAATAATTTGATGTAATTTTTTTGAATATTCTCCCTTCCTTAGCATTATTATAATTTTTTAATTGATATGAATTTCATACTAGATATATTACACCTTTCTATGTGGCCTTATTCTATTTGTGATTTACCCTAGGATATTGTTTCTTGGTATAATGTATGTTTACACTCCTTTTCCCTTGTGTTTTTTGTTTTCAAAATATATCAATATTCATGAGATGTATCTCACAGGGTGGTTGTTTGGGTCCATTTTTTTCTTTTTAGATTAGTTTTAAATTCATGAGTGTGAGACTAGTTTGGTAGGTATATAATGTAATTTTATGTACCTCTTATGTCTATTACTTTTTAAAAATCTGGAGTTTTAGAGTTTGAGGATGTAAAAATGATTCATTTCAGGAGTTTTCCAAAATTCCAGTTTTTCTAATGGTAGGTCATGCCGACGGTGAGTGACGATAGTGACTCACTAAACTGTGACTTGAAATAGTGTGTTAGGTCTGGAGAGTCTAGAATGGTAAGTCAAAATGGTGAGTCACAATAGTGAATTACACTGTTAGGTCTCCAACAGTGACATTGAATAGTTACTCATCTAGTGGTGACTCGTGATGGTGAATCATCCTGTGGTGTGTTACAATAGTGTTTCACACCGATAGGTCACATGCGGTGACTTAGTTTAGTTATTCATCCAAAGTTGACTTGTTCGATGGTGAGTAATCAAATTCTAGGTAACCTAATGGGGACTCATCCATTAATTTCTCATCCAATAGTGTGTCACCTTATTGTGACTAGTCCAATAGTGTCTCGTGATGGTGACACACCCAATGGTGATTCATTTATGACTATTTGCCAAAATTTCAGAATATAGAAAAAAATTCATTTTTCCCCACTTTAGTGATTCCTTTTAAGTTAAATTAATTTAATGACATATTTATGTGGTTCTGAAGCCATATTAATGTGCTTTACTAAAATATTTATCTCCTCTAAAATTTTGAGTCTATTATATTTACTATACTATTTGGTCCATGTCAAGATCAGACTTTAAGGGATTTCGAATCATTTCCTCCATTTATATAGGATATGTCCTTTCTAATGATAAGATATATTATTCTTTTTAAATTTTCCATTCTATTGAAATTATGTGCCCAAACCCTTTTTCACTGAGAGAATGTGTTCTTGTGTTCTAGCCTTCAGATCACGATTCCCTGGAGGCATTTTCCTACTTCATACACACTCCTTGTTTGCGAAAAGGGGGTACTACTAGTATTATGCTTTTTAATTTAGGTTTCACTTTGCCTTTATAAATTATGTATCATATGTTGTGGGTGTGTAAATTCTTCCCGGATGAGGATAGTTGATTCCATATTAATAACAGATAATAAAATCGGCTTAAGAGCATTATAGTTGCCATGGGGAAAAGTGTTATATGATTTTATTTTTATTGTTTCTCATTGTTATAGTGATTTGTATGGGATATATTCCTAATGAGAATCATTGTTATTGTGGGGTCCTTGGTTTCAAAAATAATGTTTATGGTTTCATTTTTTCTTCATCCCATTAAAAAAATGCATGAAATCGGTTACTCACATATGTTCTGCTAAAATAAATGTCTACCCTGGGATTACACAATTTTTCTGATAACACCTTCAAATAAAGTAGTAAAATTGACTTATATACCCTTACTTATAAATATGAAAAGGTTCTCTCATGTGATATATGGTATGGTACATAGAATGGTAATGGTTGGTGTGTGTAGGATTGATGTAACATGTACCATCTATGTTGCTATGTGTGTGCGAAATTTGGATGAGATGTGGGTTTGATGTGGGGTTGTGGTTTGTCTAATAGTATAATGGGGAAGTAATGATGGTAATGGTGTGATGTTAAGTCAGGGTATGAAATTAGTTGGGCTATAAATGGGTGATTATGAGGAGTTATTAGTAATTATTAATTGGCTGATGGGTGGTGATACTTTCTATGTGTTCGGTTTTGTGTTGTGTTAATTAATTCTGGCTATTTGGGATGTGTGAAAAAATGGAATATATGTTATTTAGAAAATCTAGGAAAATGGTTTATTTATAATGGAATATTGAATGTTAAAAAAATTAATGATAACATACTAGAGTATTAATGAACCAATTTGTTGTTTATATGTGATAATTCATTACTATGAATTATATTAAGAATATTAGAGGGTATTTAAAATATAATGATACATATGGATTCTATTTTAATTTTACTTTTTTTAACTAATTATATGTGGATGGTTCTATTACAACAACCCTAGTGGCACTAGATTTAATGTTGTAGGATAGTAATTTCCAATTGGCATGTTCAAGAAGGAAATTGGCGATGTGTTTTTTTGATTAACTTGGTGGTGTTTGTGTATAAAAAATGGGTTATAAATACAAAATAAAATGTCTTTCAAAATGATATGGTTTTATATGGAATTTTATTTTTATAAATAATGTTGATGATACAGTAGAATTTTTTGATAAAATAAAATATCTGGAATATAGATTAAACATTTAAAATGAAATGTAGTTTCTGTCTTGTTTGTCTGTATATACACATTTAAACATAGAAGTAGAGGTTGTATTATGATTTTTTTTAACCCCATAGGTTAGTAGTGAGTTTTTGGTATTATATATATACATTTATTTAATTGTGATTTCTATATACACCCACCATATTTTAGGATTATGTGACAAACACCCAAATTTTCATGGGGGAGGGTGTCTTTTCCAAACATCCTGGTGGTAGGATGGATGGCTAGATATCGACTCTTCCTTGCTCCCTCTTCTATGAATTTTTATCCCAAAACTCTTTGAGAAGTTTGTGGTATGGTTGTGAGGTCCAGGTGTTTATGGATGAGTTGTACATTCCTAGGTGTCTTTAAGATTAGATGTAGTGTTCTTTACCATGTATATTTGTGATAAGGTGTGGTTGTGGTGCAGGCATCCAAGGGTGGGAAGCGATGTGGTTGTGACCCAATTCTATGCGGGTGAGATGTGGTGTGCTTCATCTTCCTATGTGATGAGACAACCTTTAAGGCCCAGATGTGTGCAGACTGGTTGTGACAATGGGTTTAGAATAGAAGCGAGCACAAGGATGTTTTACTTTAGTGTATGAGTATCTAATTAGTGGGATTTGGTTTAGGGTACCCAAACCATTGATCTTATTTCAATATTACATTACATTACATGTGATGCATGGTGATTTTACCTTGGTGAAGTTTCAATGGATATAATTCCTTATTGGATTCAATTGTTTCTTATGTTTTCTCACATGATAATTAGTATGCGTCTCCCACTTATTCCTGAGATACATTTTTTTTCTTAATTTGTATACTTATATGTTTACCCTAAAAATAAAAACTGTTTTTAGGTATCCAGAAGGACTTAGTTGAACATGATGTACATTTATAGCTCTGGAACTGTAGTTGTTACTATATCACTGCCATAATTTTATTATTTTTTTCTTCCTTTTGGAGAGTTTTGAAAGTATGAATTTTGATTTTTAAAATTCATGGTGGAATGGTTTTGATTTATTTAATATATTTCATTGTGTTTTTATGGTATATTCCTCCAATATCTCAATTTTTTCATCTAATAAATGATAATTCCTCACATATTGTTTTATCATTATACTCTTTATTTTAGGGGCTTCCTTAGAGCCTATTGAAGGCGAGACTCGAGGTTTGTTGTCTCTCATTCTTCATTGTCATCCTAAGATGGGTATCTTTAGAGGGAGGTGGTAGTGGATAATATTCTATATGTATCCTAAAAAATTCATTTAAAAAGTGGAAATAAATTTTAAGACAATCAAAAATCAACCTACACCAAACCCTAAAATGGAGTAATTACTGAATTATCTATTTAACTGACGGAATAGAAATTTGGTTAGGAAATCCCGTACCACCGGTTTGACTTCCAACTAACAAGTTCAAAAAACATCTATAATGGTTTAAAGAGTGATATTAATATATATTGAACTATATTCAAATTTATAATACCATATTCAAACCTTATTACATATTACTTCCAGTTGATTACAAATATTTCATTATTTTAATTGTTCAAGCTATGTATTCTAAATGGTTTTATTATCGATTAATTTTTGTACAATTATGGGTTTTTATTTGAAATATAAATAATTAAAAAAAAGGTAAAAGAAATGTAATTAATTATGTTAAACAATTAAAAATAGTCAAATATACCATTTTCAGAACATGTGGATAATTCATTTGATATAAATATAAATGAAAATTTGTTAGATTATGTTGGTTGGTTTTCCAACCATTATAGAGAAGTTTCATTGTTTTAATATCATGTCTATCTAACATTTCTAAAACATGAAATATGTTATAAAATAATTATTATCATCTAATTTAACCAGAATAATAGTTTCATGAATAGCCATGTAGGTGGTGATGGATAATGAACAATAATTATTTATGGAGATGGTTATATTCCATAATATGGATGAAGGTTATGTACCATCTAATAAGAGGAGATAATAAAATTGATGGATAAATTATATTCTTTTAGAAACATAATATTCAACTATATAAATGATCGTAGAGTTATTGTGATTTAATATATACATGAGGTGAAGAGAAGGTAAAATACTATAGATAGAGGTTATTTGAAAAATAACCTCTTTAATATCACCTCAATGAAGGACCAATTAAGAATACTGGAATTTGTCCTTTAGTTAGATCATTAGAACATAAAATATGGGATAGTGGTGAAGAGAGGTTTTGGATGATATGTTATGATCATTAATTCTTTAGAGTAGAGAGCGGGTGGTGAAGAGTGGTTTTTATAATTGAGGAGGGTTGGTTTTAGTTGATTAAATAATTATTATTTTATATTAATTGTCAACCACGCATTATTGGAAATAATTACAATGAATTAGATTAATTATTATAGTATTAAATGATTTTACTGTCAATAAATACATCAGACACCCATTTATTTTGATTTTTTTGGTAATTTATGTTGTTACCTGTCATATTAACCGGTTTCTTTATTTTACCAGTATTGAAGTAAAACTTTTTTTTACCGTAAAAACTTAGATAATGAATATAAATAAAAATGACCATATTAAAAAATTTAAAAATTATGATTCAAAATAAGGTATCAAATTTATGATATTAAATTCCCAAAATTTGAAAATTTAAATTTTAAACAAAATCCAAAAATGTGATAAAATAGTGAGTTTTCTAGAAGTGTATTTTTTCAAGTAAAATACGATTTTATATTAACTATATTACTTAAAATATTAACTATAATAAGAAAAATAAATAATTATTTATATTTAATATAATCATTTCATTAAAAATATTCATAATTAGTGATATTTTTATTTAATTAAAAGAAGAAACAATATTTACATTAAATGAGTTTTTAGAAAAAAAAATATTTTAAAACCCAAGAACAACCTTATTGTAAAATTCCTTATAATGTTGATTAATGATAATTTAAGTCGTTGAAATTTAACGGAATAAGTATTATTTTACATGAAATAAAATTAAAAATAATGTAACTATAAAGTTTTTTAATTTATTGAAATTAACTAATGTTTTTACAAAAATATGTATTTTCAATATTCCGTAAAAATTTAATATGTTCAGAAAATGTTAAAAATTTATTCCTGTGATAATTTTTTCATGATGAATAAAAACTAAATTAATTTTTCAAAAAAAACTCAGAAACATGCTGATGTTAATTTTATTTATTATCCCATGAAAATGAATAAAAATATATTTTTTAAAGAATACATGTTCTTAGAGAATACAATATATTAAATAACATTTATGCCCTTATTATAAAATAATTAATTAGTATAGTAACAATGAGTAGTAAAATTTTATATTTCTAAATGATGTTAATAATTTTCATTAAATCCAATTTAACGGCTATGTTAAAATGGTCATGTTAAATAATATTGTTTTGGGGTATTTTAGTCACAGAGTTTTGTGCATCATATTATATCGAAAAAATTAAATTTATTTAAAATATGATAATCTAAAAAATCATGGAGTTTCGTAAAAAACATTTTTACCCCTCATTTTCAAATCAATGGGCATTCATGATTTCAAGATAATAATATTAATAAAAACAGACTGTGTTACCCACTATAGTCAAAACCCCTTTGTTCATCCACATCGTTTTTTAAATGATTTAATGAATGTATTACTATTATCTAGAGATTTGTTAAATTATTTTTTATCCAAGTTTCACATTTTGAAAATAAATTACAAGTACTCACAACATCATTTTCCAATCAAGTCCCATTTGGGTTTTTACAAACATGTGAAAGGAATATTTGTTTTAATGTATACAACATGAATGGAATATCCCACCATCATGTCTATTAAATTTTTTAAATATTACTTTTAGATATTATGTTTTATTTTATAAAAAATGTTTTTCATATATTTTTTATTAATTATATGTTTTTAAATTTTATATTTATTTATAGATTTTCTGAAAAATTTATTCATGTGTTATTTCAGAATAATTTTCAATCCATGATGACGTCACTTGATATTAAAATTTTGATACTATAATTGTTATCCAATTATACCATCATTATTATTATTCTATCTGGTTTATATTAATTGTTATATATTGTATAAAAATCACATTATTATTATTCATGTAGTACTATGATGACTTATTTATGAATACCATTTAATTTCCTAGGTTAATATAAAATGAATTATTCTTGATATTGTGGAATGAATTTCTATTGACTTAATTAGGTAATGTTTATAACCTTACCACCAATTATGGTTGTTATGTTTTAACCAAGGATAGTGGTTATGTTATAACTAATGATGATGGTTATGTTATAACTAAGTATATTTTTATTGTTATAACCATGGATATGTGTGACCTATATATCCATCCAATGCATTAAGAAATGATATATTATTCATGAACCTGGCTTCATGTTCATTTTTGTATGTCTGTACATAATTTCATGCCTATAATATTATTTTATGGCCAGATTTCATGTCCATAATGAAATTACATAACATGTTTCTATTTATATTTGTTCAAAATGTTATAGGTTTGTATTCATTCCAAAATTATAGATTATAATCCACGGTTATGGTCTTAGTGATTATATTTTTTTAATTAATTTATTATTTTGTCTTACGAAAATCCAATATTTATTTTATGACTCGGGATTGTGATCTATGATATGAGGGTTATAGTTTTAAAATTTTTATATTATGTTCTAATGAACTGATGCTCTAGTAACTGTTATGTGATAAATTATTTCCCCATTTTTTACCCTTAATAATAATCTCATCTCACCCTTTATAATGTATTCTTCCATAGGTTATGAAGAACAATTTAATGTATAATAAGTGTATGAAGGGTAAAAATATGAAGAACTAAGTTGGATAAGATGTACTTTACTAATGAACTTGGTTTTTATGTTTCCTAGACTCAAAATACACTAGAAAAAAATTAATTCTAGCATGGATCATTATGTTATATAATGAATATTCTTTATTTAAGATGTAATTGTTATGTTTGAGATATTGGGGTATTTAAAGACTTTTTATGTTAATAAGTGATATTTCTATATGGTATTCTCATAAAAAATATTTCATCCCAATTCACATATTAGTGATTTTATTATTTTCATTACCTAACATATCAACTATAGAATCCAATTCCATATTACATAGTACCAAATTCAATGTATGTTTTCTAAATAATATAAAAAAATAATTAGTTTAATTGTTATATAAATCAACATTAATTATTGAATAAAAAGAAATTTGTTTTTCCTATTTTAACTAATACTATTCCTCATAGATTTATAAGGGGGAGTGAGTTTAGAGTATATCATGAACTCATGAAAATGAATTATTAATGAATTATTTATATTTTCTAATTCATTTTCTGTCATTTTACATATTTTTTTTTAATATGATTCAATTATTAGTATTCATGTTTAGTAATTAAGTATTAGTTCCCTATTGTTTCTTATTAGTGAAACAGATATCATTAATTGATATTAATCTATTGTATTTTTAATAGATATTTATTTATTACTAAAAATGGTCTTTTGGTAAATTTTATTTAGAAAATAAATTACATAAATCAATGGGTTATATACCTAAAAACTCTACATATCCAAATTTATATAATATATTTATTTATTTTTTATTATATGTCTTCAACTCATTTTCTAGGAATTGTTGGGATATGTTTTTTCTTCTCTTTATTTCTCATTGATTAATGAAAATATTGTTGGATATTCACGAATATATAATATATTACCTATATGTTTCATATCAAAACATATAACATTTGAATAAATGAATAAAATATTGTTTTCAATGTTGAAATAAAAATTGTTGGCATCAAAATATAAAAAAATTATATTGTAATATAATATAAATAAAAAATTGATACTACATGACCAAAATATTTCATTCTAATATTTTCAAAATCATTATTCATTCTCCATTTTCATTTCAATGATCCATATATCCCTTTATTATCGTCCAAAAAACCTATAACTCTATAGTAATCTGATAAAAGGATTTATATAATTTATATTTATTGTTAGGGAATTATTTCATTAATTAAATGATCAACCAAATACAATATCATTTTTTACGATTATAAATTTAACTATGAGATAATTATAACAAAAAATAACAGTTAAATAGTTAGGATATTTCTTATCCGAATTTTTTTCATCATGTGATACTAAACTGTATTTGTTATAGTATTATTTAGGATATTATTTTATATATTCTGGATATGTATTTTTGTTTAACTACTGTCCATATTTGATAGAAATTGTATATTTTCAACATTATATATATATATATGTGTACCCTTTCTACTAGTATTAATCCTTTGGTTTATAGGAAGGCACACCCGATGTAATGTTATCGACTGGATCAGGGGATTGGTGTGTGGCACCCAGGTGGAGATTTTAAATTGATCATGAAATAAAACAGAAGTGTAGGAAATATTGACCATAAGGATGATGATTAAATTATAACTATGTATAAATGAAATCTAAAATCTTATTTTTGTTACATAAATAAACCTACTGAATTAATAATGGTGATTATATCATTATTTTTGAAAAATATGAACGATCTTGGAAGAATCTCATTGTAGATGATAAGAATGATGATGTCATTCTAGATTATATATATAATAATAATAAAACTAAAAATTCAAATTAAATATGAATATACTAATTGTAACACCCCGAGCTTCCACGGTACGCTTCTCTTTGAATAATACAGTAGCATGTGTTGTATGCAACTTCGAGTTGTAACACACACCACGACCAATCAAAGTAGCTGTTATGAATAGTAATACCCACTTTTTGAAATTTTATAAATTTTAAATCTCATAATGTACTTCATTTTTGGATTTAGAATATCGAAATTAGCTAAGGGTGAAATTTTGGTACTTTTTGGATAACTTTCAAATTTTGAGGAATAATGAAAATTACTAAATTTTAAATAAAAACAACTTTTTTAATCGAAATAATTAATAGTGATAAATTATGAATTTGAGTGGTTTTAAAGTATATTTAGAATATATTTTTACCATTTAATTCAATGTTTGTCATTGTACATAAATTCACAATTAAACTGAACATAATCAAGTGTGAATCTTTTGATAGTTATTATCTCTTAAAAACACGCTATATGTTTTGACGGTGGGAATTTATTTTTAAATTAATTAATGAAAATGATATGTTTTTAATTTGGTAAAATAGACATCATTTTTTAATTAATAATATCAAATATTGATTAGGCCTAATTTTTGGTATTTTTCTGGAAACTTTAATTTCTTGATGAATAGTGAAACCACTAAGTGGTAGTTAAAAAAATGATTTTTTCATAAAACATAATTTTACCACTTCTGTGAGTGGAATTTCAAAAAACTGAGAGACACAGTTTATATCAAGGAGTAAAATGTGGTTCAATGAGATGAAAGTAATTTTTGGTGAATAGTAAGTTTTTACTTTTATTTACCACGGTTAAAAGTAAATGGGTTAATTAACGGTAAAAATGATATTAATATTACCCTAAAACATGTCCTGTCGTCATTGTACAAGTGTATATCGACCAAAAACAACCTTAGAAGTAAAATATTATCATTTTGGTACACTTTTATTAGATTAGGACATTTATTATTATTTAATTCAAAGAAGTGTTAAAAGAGTTAAAATCAAAGTATATTTACAAAAACATTTTTAATATATAGTTATACATAAGATAAATTAGATTGTAAATATTCATTAGAAAGCTAAACATATTTCCTACGTAATGATATTTTATTTATAATTTTGAGACATTAAATAATTTAATGTAATTATGACACAATGATGATGCAGTAATTACCATAATAGTGAAAAAAATAAATAATTGATATTATAAATACAAAAATAAATATAATTTGAGCTTTTTTATGAATGATACTAATTTTTTAGGTTTATATTATATGTTAGAAATGTTTTAATTAACTTTTATTGAAGTAATAATTCGGTTATGATTTTCACAAAAAATCAGTTTTCCAAATAGTGTCAAAATTGACATTAAAGAATTTTTAAAACAAATATTATATTATTAATTGATATTCAATTCTTAAAAATCTAAGGATCGGCCAAGAGACTTATATCATGATAGGTGTATCATTAATGGACCACTTGGGGGTCTCTTTGATGTATATAGTATGTTTATTAACCATATAATATAAAAATACAATGAGACATTGTAAAAGTGAAACTAATTAACTAAGAGTTAATACTTAAAGATAAGGTTAATATAATAACCCAAACCTGTCTAAATTCTATTGGTTGAGTGGATTTAGACCCGTCCCCACCTTAGGCTTTGAATAATCCTCTTTGGATCCATTTTAAACAGAATAATAATTTATTATAAATTAATACTTTAAGTTTTTTCTAAAGAGCCCCTCCCCCCCTTATAAAAGGACCCAACTTCTAACCAATTCCTCACACCTTCAGAGACTTTTGGTTCGACCAACCCCTGCCAAACTACTCTCTCAACATCCCTAACTTCAATATATAGGCCTTATTTTGATCCGAAAGCCAACCTATGGAGCCCTTTTGATCAAATCAAAAGGAAGAACCCGAAGAAGAGGTAATGTTTTCACCACCCTCTTTCAAGTTCCTTTCTTCTTCAACCTCTTCTTTCTATGTTATTTCTATTCTAAAATAATAACTACAGTATCTCTTATATTCTGTGATGTTATTATAAATATGGTAAAACAATATTCAGTATTCTATCCATCCTTTGAAATACATGTCACCACACCTGCGTACGTACGGATTACCGTCTCCACGTCGTGGTGTAATTATTATTTAGTACATTATTATTTGGATGGGTATAATAATGATGTGTATTTGATGTAAATAATAAATATCTCATTATAAGGATTCTTTATATATGATATACCATCCAATTATATATTATTTTAATATCCAAAAAATGATATTTTCGCTCATGCGTACGTACGGATTACCGTCTCCATGACGCGATGAGATTCATTTCCAAGTTCACCATTCATCGATGATTATAAAAATATATATTACTAATAAGTATGTAATATATGACATAATAATTCTACTGGAGATATATATATTTTTATATATAAGTATTTATGTAATTTCATATATCTTATTCACTTACTTCCATTCAATACTATATGAAAACAGAAACAGCGTTTATGCGTACGTACGGACTACCGTCTCCATAAATGGTGTTTTCCATTTCATATATATGTCAATTATTCATATTTATATTCTAAATATATATTATATATATATACCATGTTTTATATTCTATAAGTATTTAAATCATGATCTAAGTGATACAACCAAGAGTAACAAGTTAAAATACGTACGATAAAGAAAGCGATTATTACCCGAAATGTTAATTTAACATGGAAATTATTATTAAATGGGTAATATAAAGTCATAAATGAATATTGTGTGATATCATAAATATTAATATGGTTCTGATATAATTTAATGATATACTACGATCTTCGTACAGGAGGTTAAACGTACCCTTGACTAATGTAAAGTGCAAGGTAAGGGGTCTTTATCTCACTCCTTATTTCTGTGAGATTCATGCCATATTTCCACTATTACCTTTTGTGTGGTGTATTTACAGCCCATAATTGTATTCAATGTGTAATAAACTTTAATTTATGTGTATTTACATATTCATTTAATGATACCTCTTTTTTGGGTTGTATGTTTCATAATTTACCAAATTGGTAAGGGTTAGTTCCTCAATCTCATCATTATCCGAGATTGTTTATGTGTAAGTATTTACTGGGATATATTTATCATACGTGTCCATTTTTCATAAAAATGACTTCAAAATAAAGATTTTATGAATTTTGAAAGGCACTATTTATCATGATCAGTATTTCAAATGTTTTAATGATTTATCTTTCTAAATATTTTTAATTAATGTCCATGTTTTCAAAATGATTTTAAGGATTTATTTATATGGACATGAATGTTTTGAAATGATAATTCTTTTCAAATGTTTCAAAGTGGTATGGGACACTTTGATTCAAAAATCTCTTTTAAAATTACTTCCTTTATAAATGTGCGGCCTTTAAATGATTTTACAAAAGGAATGTTTCTCTCAAAAAGTTTTACTCATCTTTTTCATCTATGTCAACATCCTTTGATGGATTTTAAACTCATTTGAAGTTGATTTGTTATACAAAACATCCATTGAAAGGTTTGTGATATGTTTGACTATGGATGTGTAATTTTTATACCATTCATGGTTTAAGGAGAATGTATTGACATTTCGTATGCTAGTTTTAATATGAATGTTTAAGTTATGTTTAAACCTATTCATATGAAAAATGAATTAGACTTAATAAGTGACGGGTAGAGCCCGCTATAGATCCTCGATGCATCGGTAGGTCTCATGATACAAACTAGTGTCTTGGAACGAGGCCTTGAAAAAATATTATTTGTATTCTTGGCATGAGGCCTTGGCTACGTGGTTATGATAGTCTGGGATTATGCATTCCATCATTATGAAAGTGGTTAGTGATATTGCATGTGATTATTTGATTAGTAGAATATCCATGGTAATAAGTAAATGGAATTATTTGATTTTATTTCTGCCATATCATGCTAAATTTCATGTTTAAAAGGTTTTTGTTTTAGTTTTACACATTTCGTTAAATGTTTATGCTTATTTATGAATGTTTCCGCTCTATTGCTTACCCTTACTGAGCATTTGAGCTCACCCCTTTCTATGTTTTATTTTTCCAAGGATTCCAAGAAGTGTAATGTGATTGATATGTAGGGTTAAGACAAGGGAATAATGGTTTTCATAAAGATTATTTATGTTGTTTTTTCTACATCATAAAGTGAAAATGTAACATTTATGTATGTGATCTATATTTCCAAGACTGCTAAACTTATCGGTCCTTCGGGACTTGATTCCTTGTAATCATGCCAATGTTATGTAATAATGCACCAACTCTGGGTAACTAGGGTCGGGGCATTACAGTTGGTATCAGAGTAATTTTATCAATAACTTTGGAAACTAGATTTAGATAAACTCTGATTAGAGCACATTTCCCTAAGATAGACATTGAGGATTAGTATAGAAGGATTTCCTAGAATATTGTTATTGTAGAGATTTTGTGAGATTTCCGAGAAATACATCCCTATCTGGATATGAGCAGGTAGAGGCGGCTCTGGCACAGATATACCTAGGTGTAAAACCCAAAAACACCACTTTATGATAGACTCGAATGAGAACTGGTGCACGACAATGGGCCTTGCTGCACTCTTGGTTACGACACTCCCTGGGGATATGCTTAGGATAATTCTCATTTTCATTACAAACCATTACGAAGGGCTCATGAGTATATACTTACTCAATGAAAAAAAAATTATGATTATGGATTATATCCATAAACTGTTCAATTTTCGTTTGGTATTTTACAAGTTTGGAATTATTCATTTCAATTCATAAATTGAACTGGTTTATGTTTTTGTATAGAAATGGCACCCAGTAGAAGGAATGTAAACTCCAATAATACGTTTGATTCAAAGAGTAAGAAGGATCATATATTTCATGGTGCTGAGCCAGAATTTAGAAGGAAAATAGTCTCCGACAAATTATCATCGTATGAAGAAATAGTACCATGTGTTGATAAGATAATTAAAGAATTCTCGGAGTCCTATGGCTTTGAAGGGAATCCAGATAATAGAAGGATGGTAGAGAGAAAGACAGATAAATGGAAGATGGTAAAGAAGGTTTTTCCCATATGTGATTACTGTGGAAAGAATCACCTTGGAAAATGCTTGAAGGGAATGAGAGTGTGTTATAAGTGTGGAGAAAAAGGACACCAAGTACGTGACTAAAAGTGTAAGAAAAAGGTTTCAAATGTACAATGCTTTATCTCCAAGGAGTTTGGAAACTACGCGAACCAATGTCCCAGTCATTATACTATTCCGCAAATGATGCTATTAGATAATAATCATGTTATGATACTACCACAGATGAAGAGGAATGACTAGTATTCGTATGTTGTTACTTTAGAATTATTTCATTTAAGTGTTGTATAAATGATGTTCTAGAAATAAATAAGGATTGTACAGCAGTACTACTTCATTGAGGATTTGAGATTTTATGGTACTAAGAAAAGTGACTCTATAGCGAGTTAAAATTTTTGGAAATTACATGGTTTAAAGAAAGATAATCCTTAATATGGTCCTAATAATGAGGTAGTGATTTTGGAATAAGAGATTGTTGATTTTGGTAATTCAGGACATTGCGATGTTGTAAAAGAATATATGAGGAATGCGTTCACATGTTATTACCTGGAAAAAATGATCCTCATTATGTTTAACATCCTTGTAAATTTTGGACTGTGAGTTTGGATAGTAGTATTTTGTATAAGTCTAGAGGATGGAATGGATTATGTTTGAAAGGTTATTTTTTGGATTTTTATAAAAGGACTACACGCAGACAGTGTGACGACCTGTCGTGTCAGACAAAGATGCGGGAATCGAACCCACAACTATGGTGCAATTGGGATTTATCACCTACCATTGTGGTACATGAAGTTCCTGGATGGTATAATGTAGTTTATTTACATAAAGGGTCTGATATGTGAATTATAAATTCATTATATTTGGAACCCAATACGATGATGATAAATAGAGTATTTTTGAGTTGTATTATGTTTTGGGGTGAAAGATGAGTTTGTGGTAGAAATTTATTAATGGATAAAACTCTAATTATAATGTAAGTGTATCTCTTTATGATCTTAGCCTATCTCATAAATAAATTCCTAAACATTAAGAAAAGGAACTGAAAACAAATATGTTTTCTGAGATGGTACATTAGATCATAACTAATTTATGGCATTGGGATCATAGGCCTTTTCATAGCCATGTTCTCTACCACTCTCCATCAGATAATTGATGGTTAGATTTCACTTCCATATCCATATTTTCCTACACGGAACCCTAGTATGTGTTATTTTCGGTAATATTCATACATTCCACTCTTTATTATAAGTAGAGGCCTCATTAATTCATTTTTCGATGTGGGATTTCAACTAATAAATTTTGAAACATCAAAAATGTGTTATCCTAATACCTAATGTTTTGTTGAACTGATGGTATTTTAAATCATCATAGATTGATGAATTTAAGGACATAAATTTTAAACATGTTTGTGATTGATGACCTCAATCACTACCTATAAATATTTACATTTTCCCTCCAATTATATGTCTATAATTTCCAGCAATGTCATCCTAATCGAGATCATAAATTTTTGGTGACCCTTTCATTTCTCTTTTCATCTTGTTAAGACTAAATTTTATTAACCAAATTTCCAATGTGGGTTTTTCCACAAAGATATTTTCTATTTTCAGCCTTTATTTTCAAAGAACAATATAAAATTGTGAGGATGTAATTTATTGAAGGAGGGGAGAATGTAACACCCCGAGCATCCACGGTATGCTCCTCTATGAATAATACAGTAGCGTGTGTTGTACGCAACTTCGAGTTCTAACACACACCACGACCAATCAATGTAGCCGTTATGAATAGTAATACCCACTTTTTGAAATTTTATAAATTTTATATCTCAAAATGGACTTCATTTTTGTATTCAATATATCTAAATTATCCAAGGGTTAATTTTTTGTACTTTTCGGATAACTTTCATATTTTGATGAATAGTGAGAATTACTAAATTTTAATTAAAAACAACTTTTTTAATCGAAATAATTATTAGTGATAAATTATGAATTTTATTGGTTTTAAATTATATTTAGAATATATTTTTACCATTTTATTCAATGTTTTCCATTGTACATAAATTCACAATTAAACCGGACAAAAACAAGTGTGAATCTTTTGATAGTTATTATCTATTAAAAACACGCTATTTGTTTTGACGACGAGAATTAATTTTTAAATTAATTAATGCAACTGATATGTTTTGAATTTGTTAAAATAGACATCATTTTTGAATTCATAATATCCAATATATCTTAGGCCTAATTTTTGGTATTTTTCTGGAAACTTTCATTTTTTGATGAATAGTGAATCCACTAAGTGGTAGTTAAAAAAACTGAATTTTTCATAAAACATAATTTTACTACTTCTGTGAGTGGAATTTTGAAAATCCTAGAGACACAGTTAATATCAAAGAGTAAAATGTGGTTCATTGAGATGAAAATATTTTTTGATGAATAGTAACTTTTTACTTTTATTTACCACCGTTAAAAGTAAATGGGTTAATTAAGGGTAAAATGATATTAATATTACCCTAACACATGTCCTATATTTATTGGTCAAGTTTATCTCGAAAAAAAACAACATTAGGAGTAAAATATAATAATTTAGGTCCACTTTTATTAGATTAGTACATTTAATATTATTTAATTCAAAGAAGATTTAAAAGAGTTAAAATCAATGTTTATTTACCAAAAAAAATTTAATATAGGGTTATACATAAGATAAATTAGATTTTAAATATTAATTATAAATCTAAAAAGATTTCCTACATAATGATATTTTATTTATAATTTTTAGACATTAAATAATTTAATTTATTTATGAGACAATGATGATGCAGAAATTACCATAATAGTGAAAAATTTAAATAATTGATATAATAAATACCATAATAAATATAATTTGAGACTTTTTATGAATTAATATAATATTTTAGGTTAAAATTAAATGTTTTTAATTATTTAATTAACTTTTTTTGAAGTAATCATTCTGTTATGAGTTTCAAAAAAATCAATTTTCCAAATAGTGTCAAAATTGACATTAAAGAGTTTTTAAAAGTAATATTATATTATTAATTGATATTTAATTCCTAAAAGTCTAAGGTTTTCCAAGAGACTTATATCACAATATTTGTATCATTAATGGACCACGTGGGGGTCTCTGGGATGTATATAGTATGTTTATTAACCATATAATATAAAAATACAAAGAGACATTGTAAAAGTGAAACTAATTAATATAGAGTAAATACTTAAAGATAAGGTTAATATAATAACCCAAACCTGTATAAATTCTATTGGTTGAGTGGGTTTCGACCCATACCAACCATAGGCTTTTAATAGTCCACTTTGGAGCCATTAGAAAACGAATATGAATTTATTATAAATTAATACTTTATGTTTTTCCTAAAGAGCCCCTCCTCCCCCTTATAAAAGGACCCAACTTATAACCAATTCTTCACACCTTCAAAGCCTTTTTGGATCGGCCAACCCCAACCAAAATACTCTATCAAATTCCCTTACTTCAATATAGAGGCCTTAGTTTGATCATAAATCCAACCTAAGGATCCCTTTTGATCAAATCAAAAGGAAGAATCCAAAGAGGAGGTAATGTTTTCACAACCCTCTTTCATGTTCATTTCTTATTCAACTTCTTCTTTCATTGTTATTTCTATTCTAAAATAATAACTCCAGTATCTCCTATATACTGTGATGTTATTATAATTATGGTAAAACCATATTCATCATTCTATCAATCCTTTGAATGACATGTCACCATATGTGCGTACGTACGGCTTACCGTCTCCACGTCGTGGTGTAATTGTTATTCAATACATTATTATTTGGATGGGTATAATAATGATGTGTATTTGATGTAAATAATAAATATAACATTATGAGGATTCTTTATATACGATATTCCAAACAATTATATATTATTTTAATATCCAAGGAATGATATTTTCACTCGTACGTACGTACGGATTACCATCCCCACGACGCGATGAGATTCATTTCCAAGTTCACCATTCATCGACGATTATAAAAATATATATTACTAATAAGTATGTAATATATGAAATAATAATGATACAGTAGATATATATATTTATATATATAAAGATTTATGTACATACATATATTTTATTCACTTACTTTCGTTCAGTACTATATGAAAACAGAAACAGCGTTTATGCGTACGTACGGACTACCGTCTCCATAAACGGTGTTTTCCATTTCATATATATGTCAATTGTACATATTTATATTCTAAATATATATGATATATATATCATTTTTTATATTATGGAAGTATTTCAATCATGATCTAAGTGATACAACCAAGATTAACAAGTTAAAATATGTACGATAAAGAAAGCGATTATTTTCCAAAATGTTAATTTAACATGGAAATTATTATTAAATGGGTAATATAAAGTAATAAATGAATTATGTATGATATCATAAATATTAATATGGTTCTGGTATAATTTAATGACATACTACGTTCTTCTTACAGGGGGTTAAACGTACCCTCGACTAAAGGAAAGTGCAAGGTAAGGGGTTTTCATCTCACTCCTTATTTCCGTGAGATTCATGCCATAATTCCACTATTACCTTTTGTGTGGTGTATGTACTGCCCATAATTGAATTCTTTGTGTAATACACGTTAATTTATGTGTATTTAAATATTCATTGTATGATACCTCTTTCATGGGTTGTATGTTTTGTAAGTTACCAAATTGGTAAGGGTTAGTTCCTCAATCTCATCATTATCCGAGATTGTTTATGTGTAAGTATTTACTGGGAAATTTTTTTCATCCATGTCCATATTTCATAAAAATTATTTCAAAATGAATATTTTATGAATTTTGAAAGGTACTATTTATCAAGATCATAATTTCAAATGTTTTAAAGATTTATCTTTCTAAATATTTTAAATTAATGACCACGTTTTCAAAATGATTTTAAAGATTTATTTATATAGACATGAATGTTTTGAAATGATAATTCTTTTCAATGGTTTCAAAGTGATATGGGACACTTTGATTCGAAAATCACATTTAAAACTACGTCCTTTATAATTTTGTGTCTTTTAAATGATTTTACAAAAGGAATATTTCTCTCAAAAATTTTTACTCATCATTTTCATCTATGTCAACATCCTTTGATGGATTTTAAACTCATTTGAAGTTGATTTGTAATAAAAAAAATCCATTTAAAGGTTTGTGATATGTTTGTCTGTGGATGTGTTATTTTTATACCATTCATGGTTTATGGATAAAGTATTGACATTTCGCATGCTAGTTTTAATTTGAATGTTTATTTTGTGTTTAAACCTATTCATATAAGGAATCCATTGGACTTAATAAGTGACGGGTGGAGCCCGCTATAGCTCCTTGATGCGTCGGTAGGTCTCATGAGACAAACTAGTGTCTTGGAATGAGGCCTTGAAAAAATATTATTTGTAGTTTTGGCACGAGGCCTTGGATACGTGGTTATGATTGTCTGGCATTATACATTCCATCATTGTGAAAGTGGTTAGTGATATTGCATGTGATTATTTGATTAATAGAATATCCATGTGAATAAGTAAATGGAATTATTTCATTTTATTTCTTCCATATTATGCTAAATTTCAAGTTTAAAAGGCTTTTGTTTTAGTGTTATACATTGCCTTAAATGTTTATGCTTATTTATGAATGTTTCCGTTGTATTTCTTACCCTTACTGAGCATTTTAGCTCACCCCTTTCAATGTTTTATATTTCCCAGGATTCCAAGAAGTGTAATATGATTGATATGTAGGGTTAATCCAAGGGAATAATGGTGTTCATAAAAATTATTTATGTTGTTTTGTACGTCTTAAAGTGAAAATGTAACATTCATGTATGTGATCTATTTTTCCAAGACTGCTAAACTTATCGCTCCTTCGGGACTTAATTCCTTGTAATCATGCCGATGTTATATAATAATGCACCATCTCTGGGTAACTATAATCGGGGCGTTACACTAATTTCATAAGTGATGAAAATAGATAGTTGAAGACCAAAAAATATAATTATGTGATTGATAAAACCCATTGATACTCATATCTTTATTAGGGATCATAGTCACTCTGTGTAGAAAAGATAGAAAATCTGAGGAACTATTCATAGCCATACTTTTTGAAAAGATATACCTCAAAAATTTATCGAATCTCTTGAATAAATTTAATGGATTGAAGATATGAATTAATAATTAGAATATATTGAGATAAATAATTTTGGGGATCTTATTTATGGACCATCTAAAAATATTACCCTTAAAGAAAAATGGTGTTTTACAAATAATCATGATGAGAATTATAAAACAAAAAAAAATTATCAAAGTAAAAAAATAATAAAAAAATTATAAAGGGTTAATGTTAAATAATTCTTTTCTCCAATGATAATACTTTAAAATTTCAAAATATTGTTTACTATAGTACCTCACAAAAGACTGAAAATATTTAGGATGGAATTTAAAATAATTTTTCAAAATTGTTATCTTGTTGTGGATTTATATATGATATATCCTAATGGTTTTATTCAATATTAAGATGAAAATATTTTATATAATTAGATGAAATATCTATATGGCTGAAATCTGGATCCAAGATCTTAGTATTATATTATTATTTAGTCTCTAAAAAGGATAGTCATTTATAATGAGAATGTGGGATAATGATCAGTATATAAAGAAATTAAACACTAAATATCTATTTATGATAGTGTATATTGATGAAATAATATTTTCTAGTAATAATTAAATTTAATGTGAGTAATTTTACTAAAAAAGTATGAATATTTTTAAATTTCAATACTAGGGAAATATTATTTTTATGCGGGCTCATATATTTCCATGCAGTAGGTTATAATTTTTTATCAAGATAAAAATATGAAAAGGTTCTACTGAATAAGTCTAAAATTATATAATATAGATAATAGTCCACAAAAATTCAAGAGGTTATAAATTTGAGCATGGACGGTGAAAATGTTTTTTAATGGTATTTAGTATATTTTTGGATTGTATGTCTTTAATGTTTTAATGGGTCTATATAAAAAAATTTAGGTGATGTAACCAAAATGGAAGATATTAATCCTATAAAAATTAGATAAATATTTTTGGGTAATGTGGATCTTGGGAACAACTCAAACACTGTAAATATGGTATGATGTATAAAAATATAGGTAAGCTAGAACTACATAAATTTACTGTTAGTGGCTCAGAAGGTTTAATTGATGACTATTAACGCACATTTGGTGGACTATTTTTCTTAGAATAATTTTTTCTTCATTTCAATAAAATAATAAAATCTTAGTAACATTTAACACTATGGATTAATAATATGTTCATACCTTTGAAGAAGTTTTAAAAATTATATTGATGAATACTATACTAATAGATATGGGTGAATATGTAATTAATCCTCTAAGTGTTGTAAAATTTAGAGTGACATATGAATACAAAAATTATATTACATCACATTAGGTAAAATAATATTGAGATGAAATAATATATTTTGATGTAAAAGGTTATATAATATATTGTAATTCTATATCATATTCACTCTAAAGAACATATTGTTAATATTTTTATCAAATATCTCACAATTATTGAGGTGAAGAGGATAAGGCTATGAAATATAGATTATCCCAACCCATCTCATTGATTTATGTCATTTTTTTGACATCCCACCTCTATCAATTCATCATATAATACTTGAAAAGATATTTTCTATAAGAGGAGATGTTTTGTTACCCTTATTTTAAATTATTTTGTATGTGATTTGAGATTTGATAAAATGAATTTTTTAAATATATTACATCTATTTTTATTATATATATATATATATGAAAATAGGATAGATTTCAGTTTTTTTTATAAACTACATATATAATTTATTTGAAGACACATTATTATAAAAATAATTGTCTCATGTTTACTTATAAAAAAATTCATCATGAATATTTTCATTGAGATTATTATTAAAATGGGTTTTATTATTAATAAGGAAATACAAATTTGATGTGTTGACTTAATATTTTAATTCTGGTATTTCTCAAAACACTTGAGGATGTTATTATATTATTTTTCAAAACTTATTAGTGTCATATTAATGATACACTACACTTCCTGTCAGATACTATAATAATAAATTGTAAGTGTTTCCAGTAATAGATTATTGGTATTTTATGTGGTATGTATTTATGTATTTTATTTAGCTAGAAGAGGAATGGTATATCTATCCCCCTGATGTAATATGTATATTCTGGTTCAATAATTAGTATCAAATGAGGCTTTCCCAGAAAAAATGAATGATATCCACAACCTGTAGAAAAATATATATATATATATATAAATATAATCCATATGGATTACTATCACTTGTATGTGTAGTCGATATTCAAGGATGATTGACTTCTTCACGTGGTGGATCTCAGTGCTTTAATTATATTCTTCATTCTATGGGATGTATACATGTATTATATAGGTAAAGTAAATCAAATTCATTATGATATGGGTTTTTTTAGAAGATCGATGTCGATTAATTTTAAAATCCCCCAATTGATTTATGTATTATTGGAATATCATATATGATATTTAATATATAGTTTTTTCATTTAATTTATAATTGAAAATATCATATGGTATTACTGAGTAATAAAATTGTTATATTAAGATAGGTTAGAAGAAGTAAAATAATAAATTATCATATAACTATGAATTTTATGACATCATTTGAAATTATTATCCGCTCATAGAAATTTTAAGATGATAGTGCATGAAATGGAATATGATATTTTTATTTACCTTCTTGTATGTTTTTTTTCATATAATGTTATTTATAATCACATTTTATTTTTTAGATATGTGTAAAATGATTCATCTATGAATGTATAAAATGAAAAATAAAAAATCGGATGATTTGAAGAGAATCTAAAACCTTTTGAACCCTAGAAATATGTGAAATATTCAGAACATGTTTTATTTCTAAATGGAATATAAATTAGATGATTTTGTGTGTGACCATGATCATAGATATCAAAAATGTTGATCACACTTGGATAATTATTCTTGATCATGTAAATATTTATCATGCCATTGAAGAATCAATTGTTAATAAAATATGACACTTGACCTACATTCTTATAAGTAAATATCAAGGGCACCAAATGTTATGGATATTGTGGGAGATTTTGGATAGATAATATGACCATGATAATTAATGTATTTGATGAAGTAAATAAATTGGATTCATAAGGATGAATAGAAGGAAAATAATTGACCCAAGGTTTAATAATTTCAAACTCATATTTGAACAATAAAAAAATAAGGATGGATTCCATATTTGGGTGTGGAAATTATTTTACATTTAATATTTTATGAATATAACATACTAAATAAATAAATAGTTTTTCAAGTCGAATAAAAAATTTAATGATGAATATTAAAATCAAAAAGAATTTAAATATGATATTACTATGTAATTATGAGGAGTATAAATAACTTTTGGAGATTTTGTGGAGGCTCATATAATAATATTTTATTATTCTTGATTATGATTTTTTTATCCTAATTGAAATAATATTGTAACTTTTTATAGAAATATTTTAATGAGTTTTATGTAATAAACATTCTCTTATTCATTTTAATAATATGAATGAGACAATGTATTTTTTATAACAACCATGTGTCACAGGGGAATAAAAATATTAAATGTGGTAAATATATTTTGTAAATTGGTTTTCCTTTCATATATCTCCATTGATGAGTAATATATTAAAGACAGTGGAATGGAAAGATCATGAATTTAAATGTATTAACAATATCTAAAAAACAAATTCACCCACGACATCCTGTAATTGTGTGTCTCCATTCGTCAAAAATATCATTTATATAAATTTTTATCAAAAATAGTATCATATTGGATACAAGTTAACATCACATGAAAAAGATAATTGAAAAATATAGTAGTTTTTAACATTATATATTCATAAATGGATATTTTTTTATTATTTCAACCGATTCAGTTATCCATAATTAACATGGATCACATAGACATAAACTATTTTTTATTGGGAGATCGCTTAATGTTAAACAATAGCATACCCTCCCATTGAAAAAATTTTAATTATCAATAAGAAGAGGGAATAAAATATAAAATGGGAATTTAACATGGGGATAAAATTGTAGACTAGGGTTATTTAATAATCTATGAATCTTATTTACTTAACATTTTCTAGAATGTATTCAAACAAATTACTATAAGAAATATATTTGATCCCACTATGTGGTTTGAATTATTTTTTAAATGTATATGGATTCTAAATATGATATCAATATGTTGATGAAGATTATTGGAAAATTATTTTTTTTTCTAAAATAAAATGAGATTATTGAAAACATATTACCTATAAATAAATATATATAATAAAAGATGTTTTAAATGATAATATGTAATGGAATGATTTTTGAGTGGATTAAAATGTTTGAATATAATTTAAAGAATATACGATGCCATTTAAATATATTCTAGAATTTTTATTTCGGATCATGATTAATGAAAATTGGAAAAAATATATCCAATTACAGTAGGATAATATACTTATTCCTTGGTGATTTTAAGACACACTAGAATAATTATTTATCAATAAACAAAATTTAAAAAAAATAAATAGAAATTTATTTAAATAGAATAAATCCAGGGTATGCTATTCACCCATAATAAATTATATATATTATGATGTTATAATAATTTCTAATAATAATTTTATAATTCATTGAATAAAATTATATTTAATGGAATAGTTTCATTGATATGATTTTAATCATGGAATGTGAAAGCATGTTTTTTTCAAATATTTAATGGGTGATTTGTGATCAGTTTTTGTGTCTGATAAAACCAATGCATCATTTAAATTGTTTTCTAAAAATGATTGATATTGATGGAATTATTTTGAGTATCCTTCTAAATGTAGATCAATAATATTTCATACTATGTAAGGATGAAATTTATTTTAAAATGAGGTAATGTTAATGTTTTGTATAGAATGTAGGGGTGATAATGAGTTATCTAAAGGCAATCCTTTTCTTCCAAATTTATATAATTGTCTTTATAACTCTTATGAAATAGTAATTTTATATCCAAAAGTTGTGTAATATAATTATACTATTCACATCATGATAACATCTGGTATATATAATATGTATAATTAAAATTGTATCCATGTATAACAGTTACTCTCAATATCTAGAAGAAATGTTTTTGTAGTCTATACTTACGTTAATGTAAATATGTAATTCTTAGGGCTACCTAAATATCCTTATATTCTATAATAAGAATGAAATTTAAATCTAACCTGATATGTAAAGGTATCCATCACTCTGTGTTATGGTAATTGTAAATAATAGAATATGAATTATGGTAAATTGGGACTTTTGGATAAGATATGTAATGACAATATACATGATATAGTGAATTTCTAAATGTAAATCAAAATCTATGTAAAGGCGATATAGGATCTCAATAAATATAACATTTGTTTATAATTAATTACGTAATGGTAAAAATTAATTGTTTGCATGTATTTTATGTGAGGGTAAGTGTAAATGAGATCCTATGTGTCACTATAACAAATATATTTTAAATATACATTAAAATGTTAATCAAAATGAATTGATATTTTAAAAATAATGAACATTGGTATTTGAATGGGATAATAATTATTTAATAAAAATAACTAAGAGAATGAAATTTTCTAGTTAATGATACTATTAGACTTCAAAAATCACACATTTTAGATTAAAAGATTGACTTAAATGATTAAATGTGGGTTGAATGATTCTTGGCTGTACTAGAATTTTTGGTGTATATTAAAAAGTCCACAACATGATACCACATTGTAGTAGTCACAATGTTGAGAATTTGAATTAAGTTGAATAATATAGAGTTAATATACTATGTAAAACATAATGATGAACTCCATATTATAGTTATTATTATTATGATATTACATGAAACTATGAGAAATTTGTAGTCTCAAGAAATAAATTTTTTACTATAATTATTTACACAAATTTGATTTTTGATAATAATATTTATCTATAAATAATGGAAGGAAAAGTGAAACTGTTGATGAATTCATTCATAAGTTACAACAGTATTATTACTTAAAACTTTTGTCTGGTTGAAGTGGGGAATGATAATTAGTTAAAGGACATGGTATTTAAAAGAAATTTGAGATCAATCTCAACTCATCTATTTGATTTTTATGTGGTGTTGAATAACCTAATGAAAGAGGATTTTGAGTTTTTATAAACTGAATAAATGAAATAATTTGAAGTTAATGAGACATCGGGATGATAGAAAAAAAATGAAACATATTGTTAGGATTTTATAATATCAAAGGTAATATATTTTTATGATTTTGTCTAATATTTTATGTGATAAGACACTAAATGATTCTTATAGGATATTCAATAATTATTATGGAAATAATAACGATGTTTCATGTGGAATTATATATTATAGGAATAATGTATAAATACTATAAGTTGAATATGTATAAATGAAATAAAAAATGATTTCAAAAGGAGGAATGAAATATATATATATATATATATATTCTATATAATATATTATACCATAATAACATCAAAATAATTTAAAAAATAAGTGATGTATCTATTTCACATTAAAGAATAAGATGAGGAAAAATATTAGTATCTTGAAATGTTCAATTCCAAAAAAAATTAGGATGGTATTTTGATATGTATTCAGAATAAAGTCCTGATGTACAATTCTAATGGTGATCATTTTATACCCTTAGATGCTTAATAGTGGATGTACAAGTCTAGTTTCCATGATTATGTTATCCAATATATTGAGTCATACTAAGGATGAGATAAAAACCCTTTGGTCAAAAGAATATATGAAGCTATTACCTACCTGATCTACATCAAAGTGATACAAATAAATTCAAATGCTTAAAAATTATGATTTGTGATAGATATTATATGGTTCTCCATGCATACCCTATCCAAAACGTTTATTTATAATTAACATATGTTTTTTTACATGGGATATTGACCACAATATACAAGTGATGTATCCTTCCGCCTTAGAGGGAACATCATTAACAAACATTGATGTTCATTGTGTGATTTAATTATTTTTGTACCATAAAAAGGTTGAAATAATATAAGATATTAAATGATATTGAATCAATAAATTAGTAAAGATATAAAAAAATTGAAAAGGTTTTTTACTCTGTTTAAAAAATTTCACTATTCCCCCTCCCCGTGTTGTTGAGGTCAATTCATGATTATATAAATGTTATTATAAGATCAATTTCCTATTTTCATATATTATCAATAATTACTATCATAAAATTTATAAGGATAAGACTAACCTTTTAGAGACTCTAAAATCCCATCTTTTGTGGATTTATCTCTTATAATATTTCTATATATATCTCTAGATTTTATCATGAAGTCGCCGATTTTTTTTCATTTGATTATAGAATTAATATATTAAATCATTACTATAATGATTTTTTCAGAAGTAATTGGTTTCGAACTATTTGAGACAATTAATGGTGAATCTGATATCATGGTGCATCCTGAAATGAGAGGTTTAACCTATGTGTGTCATAATGTAGGTCGACGTTTATTTGTGAATTTAGGAAAACTAATTGTAGTGCATCACGAAATTAAAATAAAATTATATATTTGTTTTTTTACATAAACTTCAACCAAAAATCAAACTATAAATATGCTTTTATATTAAATTGATAGTTTTAACCAAATAACCCTACGATAATAGAATATAGGATGGTCAATTTTTCCTTGGTTTTTGAAAACTATGAATCTAGATCAAAGAAAAATGACCATGGTGAATTATGAGATTGAATATGGGTGAAACATATTTTATTCTCTATCATGACAGAATGTGTTCTTCACCAATGATTGATCCAATTGCAATATCAGACAAATTATTTTATAGTTTTCTATCATTCATAATTATTAAAAATGTATTAAAATTAATATTCAAAATTTATCTTGGAACATATGCACCAAACGAACAATATGTAATTCTTTTAAGATCTTGATTAAATTTATTATTATATTATTCTCCCTTAGTTTCTAAAAATTATTATTATTCGGTGATATTACATAAGTCAATGTTGATTATCACATCATTTTTTATTTTCTCACATTTATTTTGGTCCATATATTTTTTCAACCAAATTGAGGTTCAATTTTAACCTATTTGATTAGAGAATGATTGATCCTTCTAATTCATGCTGAATGTGTGCGTGGTGTATATGTAAAAGTTTCAAGGATGGTTCAGGATGAGACGTGGGTTGAGTATTTTTAAGGCATGGATAAAATGTTTTTCCACGTTCTTCATCCATGGGATATGGGTTGTCTGATGGGATAGACCACATGGGGTTTTACTATTGGGAATTTGGCCATCAGTGATGTATTAGACATGAAAACCACTATATCTATGTTCCCAAATGTGAACTGAGGTAGAATATGTAGTGAAGAAAGTGATTAAAAGAGACATGAATACATCATTTTATTATATAAAATCCAGAACTATAATTCTATTTGTCATAGAACACATGATGCATAGTCCACTGACTACAGTGTCTAGTGTATCTAGTTATGATAAATATAATACATTGTGTATGACCAAAACAAAACATATGACACGGTGGTGGGAGATCAGTGTGTATACCAAGGGTACATGGGTAGTAAATAACTAGGAATATAGGAATAACCATAGTTTATAAGAACAATAATTAACTCATACCTAACCAAGGTACTTAGATTCGACCAGTGTATATGGGAATGACAAGTGTACATTGTAATGGGAAGAAATAACAAGCATATAACAAAAGAAAATGGACATGACCCAAACATAGAAGATACATTATTTACTACATTTAAAATAAATCTATTTCCACATTTCCATCCAAGACTATTCCTAAATATGAGACTTCCTTGTGTCTAGCTAATGTCACTACCAATTTTACCCTATGTATATGTTATGTACCACCCTTAGAATATTTTATATTGTAAATATCATTCATTGAGACTCCATTATGGACCCATAAGAATACTATAATAATTATTTTCCCATCTAGATTGTTATAGTGGTCTTTATTTTTTCAAAGGATATATGACGCATTTTTTAGGAGTTTGATTCAACCATTATTGATTCTTACTTGATATAAGTGATTGGGTATGGTCTTCAGAGATATGTCGGAAATAGTACACTGATGTAATTCCATGGAACTTTTCCCCCATTAGGTTTGAAAAAAAATCATATACTCATCCATACTACCTAAGTTCATTTATCCTCTATATATGGATTTTTAATCCACCATTTTTACTTTCTTTAATGAGAGTGGGTCCTATTTGAAAGTTAGTACTCCATATGATTTGAGTGTAGTATAAAATATAAGTACCCCTACATATGATTATTTGAGGTTTCATGTGCTGTTATACATTGGAGAGAGACATTAATAGTTGCTGACTGACTTGTTAATCTTATTTGGGTTATGGAGATGAATAACCACTTTCCCATTCTCCAGGGATTCTTTATAAAAATATATTATCTGTTTCAATTCCATATTATTTGTATGCTGAGCTAACTAATATATATTTATGAATCTTACTTATTGGTTTATAGGGAATTCTACTTGTTATATATATACTCACACATACATCTGATTCACATAGATTTTTAATTTCTTTTATTAATGATAAATAGATTGGGCATGACCTTTTTAGTGTATGATTCAATTGAGAATTATTGTACCAAGTCTATATGATTGGGTTCAGTGTCTAGCCTAAGATATTATGATGTGGGATCACTATAGACTCCATTTTTTCAGCAATATTTTTTTTGGGACCTCATTTTTTGTGGGGATAATATATTTAACTTTATTAAATTACTTAAATATTTATTTACTTTGATATCTTCACCGTGGTTGTTTTATTCTTGGTTTTCATATAAGATTTTATATATTTAATAACCTCTTGGAACAGTGTTGTGTAGTTTTATTTGTACATACATAAAATTACATAGGACACACTCTCTTATTTTTTTCAATTCATACTCATCACTTTTCAACTGCTCGTGTCATGGTAGAGGTGGTCTTGGCATTGTTACACGTGATATAATGTTGACTATGAAGGGATAGGTGGGTCAGGTCATAAATGATTGGTATCAAAGGAATTAAATTCCTTTTGTTTATTTTTAGAGTTTGTTATATATTGTGGAGAATAGTTTGGGATCTTTGTAAGAATCGTTTATTATGTTTAATGTAAGTATTTTATGCCAATGAACCTAGTGTCAGTGTGGTGGCGAACATATCAATTTAAATGGACTACAACTACAAGGTTTTGAAATAAAAACACTAAGGCATCAGGTAGATGTAAAAATTGATACATTGATCGTATATGATTGTTTTATTTGAATTTTACTTCCTTTTTAAGTCACATACATGTATAATATTATATACTTATTTTATATCTTGAATGTGTTCATGATGCGTCCATGATGACATTATGTTGGGATAATAATAAAGGATCATGATGTAAATTAGTTGATTGATGGGGACTCAATTCATGATCTTTCTCTTCATGTGGTTCACCTTATGTCCCATGATGATTATCGACTATGTGTTTCATAGCCATTAGATCCTATAGGAAAATATGATTATTTGGGAAGGCATAACCCGTTACGGGATTTACAAGGATAGTCACAACTGGTGTTTTGTGAAATTATAGACCCAAAGGTAGTATAGGTTTTTATTGAATCCATGATATGAGTCATTAGGCCTATTCGGAACCCCACTAATCAAATAGTAGATTCCACCATATCACCTTCAATGAGAAGTGGGGAGATTGTTGAGTCCGGTCACATAGTCTCATGATTAGATGATAATCACATTTTTAGACTTACGAAAATTGTTCATTGATGTGTATCATCATTTTCTCCTATTCTCAGAGAAGATTCACAAGAATCATGATATAAAAAATGGTTTTATGATACTTTTTTAGACATCCATGATATTTAACATCATTTTTTATTACTCCCTATATATAGTGAGATATGATCTTACTAAGAATTTCTTTTTGAGAAGGACCTTCATAGAGACCCTTTCACATCATATTTCCCATATTAATTCTACCCAATTCTAGACTAGTTGGTTGGGAAATGATTATAAAGATCTTACTTAGAGAGGGATGTTGGGTGGATGGTGATATAATTGTTCATTATGGTGATGAGTCTTTTATATCATATAACACACGATAGACATCAGGGTCTCGACTTATGAGGCATACCCATGGCTAAACCCAAACACATGGATCATAAGTGTAATGTTTTCATAGAGGATTGGGTCATCCATGATAGGGGAGAATATATTCCTATAATGAGAGAAGACACACGATTCATAATTTCCTGACATGACTTACTATGGAGGGTTGGTTGATAGTGAATAGACAGTTCTGCAAAAAGGAAACAATATTATCAACGATCTCACTAGTATGGATAGGGTTTCCCACTATAGAGGTGATACAAGAAGATGAGAAATTTTTGCTCTAGATGTAAGAGAATATGGTGGAGGATGATCATATAAGATACTCAATACCCTACCATTTGGTGTCCCATGAAAGGATTTAGGGGATTGAGGTTGGGATTTTGGGATATTTTATGAAGTGGATGGATATGACCATGTTGAAAATGAGAAGAAAAAATGAATGATAATTGTATTTTATACATTCTCTTTAGTAATTGTAGGAATAGGTTCAAGTAATTCCATTATAACAATATCATTTATTTGAAATCTATTACAACTCTTTGAGATCATGGACCAATAATTATGGCCAGATATTTTTTCAGGGATCAATTCATCAATATCACCAATATGCTGGTATTGTTTTTCCGAATTAGGGTAAGGGTGTTTCTTGTGGGACCACATGGTCAATACGATGAAACCATATGATGTCATATTGGGGGTAAAAAATTTCCCATATTTCTTTACCAAATATACTATATTCAGAGGTGTGTTATATAATTTTATAAATAATAGAAATGTTACTCCACTGTGGGTGAGAGAAATAGTATGAAAGAGCAAGTAGAGCTCATGATAAAGAAATTGTAACTCATTAACGATTAGATAGAAGGCATAAACCTTGGATGACTTGGATCAATAGACAAATGGATCCCAGTAGTGGTGGAAGAATACATGAATTTTTCTTGTGAGGGTGTTTCAGAACTACCACTAAGGTAGGTGATAGACATTTTCACTAACATACACCCATGTACCACAATGATATCATTTATGATATATAAGAAGAAACCTATAGATATCAATTAACTAAGGGATTATATTAATGACCTTTTAGAGAGAGTATATATGAGATATTATAGGATGGGGTACATCAACTACGAAGTTATACATGACTATATATCCTCAAAAGATGCGCCAAATGGATTTAATTAAGGAGGGGAGAATGTCATAAATTTTTTGGGATGAATGATGTTTCTAATAAAATGTCTTGAATATGTGATGAGGATGTTTCACACTTTTCTTGTGTCTATGCATCTCAGTGAGGTACAAATGTACAGAAACCATCAGATTCTGTTTTATTGGGATATTATATGGTAGAGTACCCCATGGTTTCTCACAAGATAGTATGTAATGGCCAATCATCAGGGTATAATATATTGGAATTAATAAAAATATACCAGAGAATTCAAGTTGGATGGCATGTCGATATATTTTTGTATGGGTATTCTACAAAATGATATTGTCAACATCACTACTCAAGTGATTTTTCACTGACATACGATGTTGAAACACAATAATTTTACCATTTAGATTTTTTATAATTATTTTGGGAGTAGTTGTATGAGCGTCATTACATCTATCTTCAAGGGGTGTAAAGGATGATAATCGCATTCAATGATTCTCAGTCCATGTCAGAATTATAGAGAGGTATGTATGATAATTTTAGGACTCAGTATCATTTGACTATATTAGTTCACCCCAAAATAGATGGCCTAATGGGAAAACTATTAATTTTTTGGATGGTATAAAAATGACATGTTTCTTTTTCATTAACAAGAACTTGGATGATCAATTTTCATTTTTACAGTGCTCCTATAATAATTACTATCATTATATTATCGTCCCGGTGCCTTATGAGGCACATTATGAGATACCATTTAGGACACCCTTATATTGGATTGATATTAGTGAGATATAAATTGTTGAAAGAGGGATGGTTCCATTGATGAATTAGAAGTTTCGTTTGATCCATGGATGTATGAGGAAATTTGAGAACTATTATAAATATAACAAGTAACAACGTAATTGTTCTTTTAATTTAGATTAGATAGGATATTTTTTTCTAGAGTCACCCATAAATATGATTTTAGATATTTTGATGAAGAAAAAAACTATCCTAGGGGTGCCTCGGGTAATTTTAGATTCTATGGAGGGATGGTGAGTTTTATTACATCTTGGTTGTTCCCTAATAGTTTTCACGAGTACAAGATGTCATACATGTATCATAATTAAAAAGATATGTGCATGATACTTTGTATGATATTTACTATAAATAGTGGGATTCAGAGGATAGATCCACCATTAAAAATTTCCCAACGATGATTGAGGATTAATATAAGATGATTGTTCGGGTATATACCATCCCATCGATTTGAGGTCTTTAGTAGTGAGAGTGTGAAGGAGAGCTCCCTGGAGAGTGAGAGTCATATATTGACTCAGAAACAACACTTTCTTTGTAACATATACATGTTAGTGTATGAATCCATAATGGAGTCGAGAATGTAATGAATTGGTTTTTTTGAATTATTTCTTTCAATATTTCTATATACGCCTCTTGATTTTTCCATGGAGTAGACATAGTGTTTGTTGTGGAACAAGGTCCCCGAAATAATGTATTAAAACTATTATAAAAAAATAAACAATTTTTTTCATATATTTTCCGAATAAATTATTTTCCCATTGATTGGGACCTCGGATATGAAATAAGATTCCATATTTGATTCCAAAATGTATGGTTTACCCAAGTACAACATAAAGTTAGACGGTTTTAGGATTTCGGTTGAAGGAAAATGTTACTAATGAGATCAATAAATAAATAAATTATTTTATATTATTAACATAGGAACTGACACGTGCCTATCATGGGGTGTGACAAAAACAAATATTACCTTGGTTAAAATGCAGTAGAGTGGGTTACCTAGGCTTTCTCCAGAGAGGAGTGCACAACAATTATGCTGTCACCTTAAAATAGAAGGAAGTGAGGTTGTTTTTATAAATTGTTTGATTTAGAATATATAAGAAAGAAACTAAATAAAGTAAAGTAATTAAGTTAAAGTTTTGAAATAAATTGACAAATGATGTGATCTAAATCAGTGATATGAAATGGTGATCAGGTTAGGGTCAGTTTTCCAATTGTAATTCTATCATTGTTCATTTTACCCAATTCTCCTCTGCTAAATCGTTAAGAGTGAGAATCCAAAATCGTTTCTTCTCACTCCCTTGGTCAATTAAAAATGTGAGAATAAACCTTACTAAAATATTAGGTTGGTCTACTCTCCTTCCAATTTGTAATAGAGTTGTAGAAAATACCCCCAATTTTCTTAGGGAATTCCCAATTGGGTCTTGTTTATCCCAAGTAATCAAGAACAGTCACTACTCCTCACACACGTACTGGTGATCACCGAGTACTACACCACTAAATCCAGGTCTATTCAATTTTTTATAAACCAGAACCTAGTGGAGGGAGATATTGATCATTGACCAAATATAAATGAACAACATAATCTAAAATCAGATACAATCGTACATGATAATAAAAACTGTTATATGAAATTGAAACAGATTCGCAGAAGAGAAAAGAGGATTTTAGAACATTAATAGAAGGAACTCATGAAATACAATATGGAAAACCACTCCTTCCCCAATCACACATAATTTTACCCCACCAAGGTAAGGGTAATTGTGAATAAGGGGAAAGAAGAATTCATTACAAAACTAAGAAGAAAAAAAGAGAGAAAAGAAAGAACAGAAATTTGATCCTCCAGAATCTGTCCTCCAGCAGTTTGCCTCTGGTCTGCAAACCAGCCGGCCGAAACTCACTAAGGTCCCTTCTTATTGAATGTTGGAAATGATCTTTTCTATCTACCCTAAAATATTTAGAGTCATTGGACAGGTGTAAAAAAAGATATAGCCGAATCAATGACCATTACTTTTCTGGCTGCCAAACACTGTTTCACCCACTCCACTTGGACGCGCCAAAATGATGCATTAATGAGCTCAATAATTTATGAAATTTAATGTGAGCCGTCCTTTTGAAGTCCTATGTCGACACCAGCTATAATCACTTCATTATAAAGTCGTCTGAAGGAGATATTGTATATTTAATGAAGTGGGGTCCATTCTGCCTTCCAAACTGATTTCTCCACTTGATTGAATTTGCTGCACCATTGGGTTTCAGATTTGGTCTTGGTCCAGAAGGAACATTTTAAGCCCACAGGTATAGGAATCATAAAAAAAATTCACTTAAATTGGACCCATATTATAAAAGTTATTCCTGAAAAACAGAAGCTATATAAAACTGACAATTTTACAGAATTACCCCATTTTCACATTTAAGCCCAAAATACACCAAAAACACATAAATGATGCAAATACACTCACATTGAATAATTAGGAGGGATTAAATCATTGAAAAACATATAAATAATAATGAAAATATTAACTCTATCAATTCCCCCACACTTATCACTTGGTCTCCTGGACAAGTCATAATCAAAATAAATTCAAAGTAAATTCAAAACACATATTCATGAGATCCACTAATTTGAAAATAAGAAACAAAATATATCATGCCTCCTCAAACTCTATTATTTCATGATCTTAATTTAGGATCATTCAATAAATTTACTCTTCATTTCTCCTCCCATACACACAAAACACTTCTCTAACTTTCATTATCTCTCATTACACAAATCTCAATTTTTTAGCAATGTCTTTCTCATCCAAACTCATACAAGGGTCACCATAGGCTTGATAAATTCCTACCTCTCCACCTGATGTGAGTCAAAGACATATGATTATCATGAGGACTTATTAAGGTTTTTTTGTGGCTTTCGGTTGGTAGGATTTATATGTGAAAGATTCTAAGGCAGAATGAGAGGGCTTGGCTCTTTTTGGAGAAAAATTGCATTAATTTAAATTTCAAAAAAGTATGGTCTCCTCTTCACTCCCCTTAGTAGAAAATAAGATCCTTCTCCATGAAATATCAAGGAATGTTCACACATTTCATCATTTCAGCAGAAAGCATTTCAATCTTATCAAATATAATATTTCTTGAAAGCTCCAGAAAAGGCACTACTTCCTTTTTACATTAGAAGCTCCAGAAAGGCACAGCTTCTCTCATCATGAAAGCTCCAGAAAAGGCACAGCTTTCAGCAGAATGATTTTTTTTGTAGCAATAACATCTCTTCAACATTTTGTTTCACCCAAAGTATCCCCAAATAAGGTAGTACAATACAAGACATCATCCCCTCACACTTATGTTCAAATAGATCATGCAATTTCACTTCAAGAGCATGTTGGATAGGGAAAATTGGCTTGTAATGTGGCTAACCTAACAGGCTATTCATGGCTTCTATGGGCTACAAGGATTAAATGTTCAAGGTAGGCCATTGTGAAAGGGATTATCTTGAAAAGGGGGCTTTCAAACCAAAGAAATGCCTCAATCATTTAAAACACAAGTACCTCAAACTCTCAAGTTTTGACAGGAATAAATCAAATTCTGGTTAAATCAAGCATGATTTGGTTCTCTCAAGAAGTGAGGTTAATGTAAAGAATATGAAAATAATAGGTTAAGAAGCCTCATGGGAATGTGATTTCAAATATAAAGACAATGATATGTGGCATGGGATTCAAAAAAAAGAGTATTTTTCATGAAATTCCCAAATAATTGAACATGAAACAATGTCATTTTCAGCATTCATTTAAGCTCAGTTTCAAGGAATAAATTATTTCACTCATGGATATGGGTTTCAAAAATATCAATGATAATCATTTCAGCTCAAAAGTTTCAAAAACACACAAAAATTGAAAAATAAACACACAAAATTTTAAACACTCAAATGTTTTTAAAAAAACAAATAGGAAAACAAACAACACATAAAAATCCTACACTACAAAGGTTCTCTCCCCCACACTTAAATGATGCAGTGTCCACAATTCATTAAAATGTATTTAACATGTAAAAATATTGGAAATTGAATCACAACAATCATGAAAATATAAAGGAGAGGTACGACCTGATGGTGTTTATTGATAAATAGGTTGGAGGAGTGTGATCTCCGCCATTGGCTCTCATGGCATGGTCCCAAGGAATTTCTTCAATTTGTGCCCATTAACAGTGAATGGATCCTTCACTCCATCCTTCACAATCTGTACAACACCAAAATTATATACATGAGTAACTATAAATGGACCTTCCCACCAGGAACGAAGTTTACCTGGCATCAGCTTGATTCTTGAATTGAATAACAACACATTGTCTCCTGGATGAAAGTCCTTTGGTTGGATCAGTTTGTCATGAGACACTCTTGTTCTCTCATTGTAAATCCTGGAATTTTCAAATGCTTCCCTTCGAATTTCTTCCAACTCTTGTAATTGCAATCTTCTCTCTTTCCCAGCACTTTCAAGATCCAAATTCATCTTCCTCACAACCCAGTATGCCTTGTGTTCCAATTCCACATGTAGGTGACAACATTTCCCATAAATCAGCCTATATGGACTCATTCCAATTGGAGTTTTGTAGGCTGTCATGTAAGCCCATAATGTGTCTTCTAACCTTTGGCTCCAATCCTTCCTATTTGGATTAACAGTCTTTTCCAAAATTCCTTTTATTTCCCTATTGGACACTTCAGCTTGCCCATTATTCTGTGGATGATAGGGAGTTGATGTTTTATGATGCACCCCATACTTTTTCAACAAACCCGCCATTCTACAATTAAAAAAGTGAGTCCCTTGATCACTAATGATGGCTCAAGGAACTCCAAACCTACAAAATATGTTAGCCCTGACAAAATCACAAACAACTTTAGCATCTTCAGTCCTGGTGGCTTTTGCTTCCACCCATTTGGAAACATAATCAACAGCAAGAAGAATATAAGAATTTCCAAAGGACATTGGGAAAGGTCCCATAAAATCTATCCCCCAAACTTCAAATATTTCACAAAAATTATTTTGCTTTTGGGGAATTTATTGGCTCTTCGAAAAATTTCTTGAAAATTGACATTTTTCACACCGATTACAAAATTCATGAGAATCTTTGAAAAGTGTTGGCCAATAAAGTCCAGATTCTAAAACCTTTCTTGCAGTCATTTCAGGTCCAAAGTGGCCTCCACAAGCTAATGTGTGACAAAACCTAAAGACTGATTCAATTTTATTTTTAGGAAAACATCATCTGATCATTTGGTCATTGCAAATCTTCCAAAGAAATGGATCATCCTAGATGTAATATTTAGATTTAGATTTCAATTTGTGAATTTGGTGAGAATTTAAATGAGATGGGACCTGAGATGTTACCAGATAATTTACCATGTCAGCATACCAAGGTACTTCTCCTTCAATCAAGTACAACTGATCTCCTGGAAGGTGATCATTTAGTGGTTCAGTGTCTGGAATCTCAACTTCAGCGGTGTTGGGTAGTCTACTTAAGTGATCAGCCACTTGGTTCTCAGATCACTTCTTATCTTTGATTTCTATGTTGAACTCCTGTAGTAGTAGTATCCATCTCACTAGCCTTGGTTTTGCTTCAGCCTTCTTCATCAAGTACCTAACAGCTGCATGATCAGAAAACACAATGACTTTAGTTCCAAGAAGATACGATCTAAATTTTTCTAAAGCAAAAACAACTACTAAAAACTCTTTTTCTGTTGTTGTGCAGTTGAATTGGGCTGCATCTAAGGTTTTCGAGGCATATGAATTGACTTGTGGCCTGCCCTCAATTCACTGAGAAAGGACAGCTCCAACTGCTTGGTTTGAAGCATCACAAAGTAGCTCAAATGGTTCTTCCCAATTTGGTGGCTGCATCACTTATGGTGTAATCAATTTCTTCTTCAACTCATCCAATGCTTCCCTACATGAACCGTTGAAATCAAAATCAGCATCTTTCAAAAGTAATCTAGAGAGAGGGAGATAAATCTTACTGAAATCTTTTATAAACCTCCTATAAAATCCTGCATGTCCTAAAAATGATCTAACATGTTTCACACAAGTTGGGTAAGGCAAAGAATTTATCACTTCAATTTTTGATTTATCAACCTCAATGCCTTTATTTGAAATGACATGCCCAAGGACAATTCCTCTCTCAACCATAAAATGAAACTTTTCGAAATTCAAAACAAGGTTTTTTTCAATGCCCGTTTTCAAAACATTTTCCAGATTTTTAAAACAATGGTCAAACGAATTTCCAAAAACTGTGAAATCATCCAAGAAAACCTCCCAGCAATCTTCAATGTGATCAGAAAATATACTTACCATACACCTCTGAAATGTACCTGGATCATTAAACAATCCAAATGGCATTCTTTTGTATGCAAAAGTACCGAAAGGACAAGTAAAGGTAGTCTTATCTTGATCTTCGGGGGCAATGGGTACCTGGATATAACCTGAAAATCCATCCAAAAAGCAATAATGAGTTCTCCCTGCCAATCTCTCTAACATCTGGTCAATGAACGGGATAGGGAAATGATCTTTTCGAGTGACCTGATTCAGCTTCCTAAAATCAATGCATACTCTCCAGCTATTCTGAATTCTCACGGGGAATAATTCATTCTTTTCATTCCTCACAATGGTTAGGCCAGTTTTCTTTGGGACTACATGGATGGGGCTAACCCATTGTGAATCTGATATGGGATAGATGATCCCGTCTTCTAATAACTTGTCAATCTCTTTTTTCACAACCTCCATCAGGGTAGGGTTCATCCTCCTTTGGGGATGTCTGACAGGTTTGGAATCTCCCTCAATAAAAATTCTATGTGAGCAAATTTTTGGGTTTATTCCTGGGATATCACCTAAGCTCCATCCTATTGCTTGGACATTCTCTCACAAAATCTCAATCAATGATTTTTCTTGAGTTTTAGATAGATTATTAGGAATTATTACTGGTAATTTTTCTCCCTCCATAAGGTGAACATATTTTAAATCAGTGGGGAGTGGTTTTAATTCTAGATCAGGAGGATGCTCAAGAGATGAAACTAAATTGAGGTTCTCCACTTCCAATGGTTTGATATCCTACACATAAGAAATCATATCATCTTCATCATCATTTAACAAATAATCAAAGAAATCAGATTTTACCTCTTCTTCCAACAGGAAATCAGAACCTCCAAGAGTTTGGGAATCCATATGTTCAGTGATATATTTAATGGAAAAATTCTCTCCTAATGATAAAAATTCATGAAACATACCTGATTCTTCAATTGGTTCTATTTCATCTTCATAGGAGAGTGAGAAGAGTGAATGATCATCTGATGGGTGCCTCATGGATTAAAAAATATTGAAGTGGACGGTGCTGTCTCCAAACTCCATGGTAAGTGTCCCTTCATGGACATTGATGATGGTTTTGGCTGTCTTCAAGAATGGTCTCCCCAAAATGATGGGTGAGTATGATGGGATCCTATCATCTTCCATATTCAACACATAAAAGTCAGCAGGGAATAAAAGATCTTTGACTTTTACCAGGATATCCTCCAGAACTCCTGCTGGGAATACTGTGGATCTATTTGCAAGCTGGACCACCACTCTTGTGGGCTTCAAATCTCCCATCTGCAAAGAAGTATATACTGAGTGAGTAAATACATTAATTGATGCACCTAAATCGCACAAAGCATTAGAGAAATATAATGAACCAATGGTGCATGGAATAGAAAACGTCCCTGGATCTTGACATTTGGTTGGAAATTGTGGTGTGATAAGGGCTGAGACGCTTCTTCCCAAATTGATCCTCTCATTCCCTTGAAGTCTCCTTTTCTTGGTACAAAGATCCTTCAAAAACTTAGCATACTTTGGAATTTGTTTGAGTGCTTCAAGCAGAGGTATGTTGATTTCCACTTTCTGAAAGGTGTCCAGAATTTGTTTTTTCAGTGCTTCTTCTTGTAACCTCTTTGATTCTATCATCCATGATGGAAATGGTAGTGTTATATCTTTCTTCTCCCTTTGTTTCCTTTGATATGGTGTTTCTTGTTTCTTCTTTCTTGTCCTATCATTATCATCATCCTCTTTCTTATCTTCTTCCCGATGCATTTTCATATAATTTTCATCATTTCTAACTTCATTCTCACACATATTAGGTTTTCTTGTTTCAGGTTCAATGGTGGATGGTGGTTGGAGTTATTTTCCACTTCTTGTAGTTATAATACTAACATTATCTTTTGGGTTTGGGACTGTTTGGGAAGGGATTTTACCTGGATGTTTGTTCAGAAAGTCCATGAGACATTCAAACTTGTTGGAAAAATATTTAATAGTGTCTTTCAGTCCTTTAAACTCAGATTTTTGTTGGTTTTGAATTGGAGGTTGGGAACTAGTGGATGGTTTCTCATAGGGTCTTTGGATATTGGTTGGTTTTTGGTATGAAGGCTGATTATAAGATGGTTTTTGTTGAAATAGTGGAGGGTTCTAGAATTGATTCTGGAATGGGGGATGGTTTTGAAACTGATTTTGGTACGGGGGCCTAGCTTGATTCTGTTGATTTACAAATCCATATTGGACTTGGTTAGGCTCTCTCCATCCTTGATTTTGCTGGAACTGACTTTGCTGAAAGGCTGCTGCACATGTTTCCATTCCCTGTATTTCAGAACATTGGTCAGTAAAATGATCAGGAGATGAGCATAAACCACATACCTTACATGGTGCTTGTTGGTCACTAACTTGCTTCAAGGCCATCTGCCTCACCAAACTAGTAAGCTCTTAAATCTTAGTTTCTAATAAGGGTGGTGGATGAGAAGTGTGTACCTCATGAATACCTCTTGTTCCAATACCTATTGTTCCAAATTATTGCGAGTGTTGGGAAATCTTCTCAATCAAGCCCTTGGCTTCTTCTGGCGACTTGTCAATCAGTGAACCTCCAGATGATGCATCAAGAAGGTTTCTATCATTTTCCAGTAGTCCTTGATAGAATAAGACAATAAAGTGGTGTTCCTCAATGGCTTTATGTGGACAGCTGGCACATAGCTTCTTAAATCACTCCCAGTACTCGTAAAGAGTTTCTCCAGATGATTGTCGTATGGCGTAGATTTCCTTACGAATGGTTGTTCTTCTAGAGGTGGGGAAGAATATTTGCATAAAACATCTTACCAGGTCATTCCAGTCATGTATATCTCCTGGTTGTAGGTCGTACAACCATTCTTTAGCAGCTCCATCCAATGAAAACCGAAATGCCTTCCACTTAACCCGATCCTCAGTTTTTCCACGGGGTCTGAAAGTTGAGCACACATGTCTGAACTCTTTAATGTGTTTGTTTGGATCTTTACCTGCCAAACCATGAAACTTTGGAAGCAAAGGAATCATGTTAGGTTTCATTTCAAAATCATTTTGTAACACTGGAATGGAAAGTTGATTGTTTTTATTAAGGAATTGTGGTGCACAGAGGTCTTTAAGTGTTTGGTTTTGATTTTTAGCCATGATGACAGGCTCAGAGTGAACGCTTGAAGTTTCACTTGAGTCTGCAAGGGGAACGTCCACAAATTCAGATTCTAAATTAATGTTTCTAAGTCTATTCAAGAAGGTTATTTCAATTTCAGGATCTATGGGTAAAGGATCAGTTTTTGAGGTTCTAGTCATGCAATTTTGAAGAGAAAAGATGAAAAGAGAGAAAAGAAAAGAAAAGAAATGTTGGCACTACCTCCCCAGAAACGGCGCCAAGTTTTGACACGTGCCTATCGTGGGGTGTGACAAAAACAAATATTACCTAGGTTAAAATTCAGTAGAGTGGATTACCTAGGTTGTCTCCAGAGAGGAGTGCACAACAATTAAGCTGTCACCTTAAAATAGAAGGAAGTGAGGTTGTTTTTATAAATTGTTTGATTTAGAAAATATAAGAAAGAAACTAAATAAAGTAAAGTAATTAAGTAAAAGTTTTGAAATAAATTGACAAATTATGTGATCTAAATCAGTGATATGAAATGGTGATCAGGTTAGGGTCAGTTTTCCAATTGTAATTCTATCATTTTTCATTTTACCCAATTCTCCTCTGCTAAATCGTTAAGAGTGAGAATCCACAATCGTTTCTTCTCACTCCCTTGGTCAATTAAAAATGTGAGAATAAACCTTACTAAAATATTAGGTTGGTCTACTCTCATTCCAATGAGTAATATAGTTGTAGAAAATACCCCCAATTATCTTAGGCAATTCCCAATCGGGTCTTGTTTATCCCAAGTAATCAAGAACATTCACTACTCCTCACACACGTACCGGTGATCACCGAGTACTACACCACTAAATCCCGGTCTATTCCATTGTTTATAAACTAGAACCTAGTAGAGGGAGATATTGATCATTGAACAAATATAAATGAACAACAGAATCTAAAATTAGATACAATCGTACATGATAATAAAAACTGTTATAAGAAATTGAAAAAGATTCGCAGAAGAGAAAAGAGGATTTTAAAACATTAATAGAAGGAACTCATGAAATACAATATGGAAAACCTCTCCTTCCCCAATAACACATAATTTTACCCCACCATGGTAAAGGTAATTGTGACTAAGGGGAAAGAATAATTCATTACAAAACTAAGAAGAACAAAAGATAGAAAAGAAGAACATAAATTTGATCCTCCAGAATCTGTCCTCCAGCAGTGTTCCTCTGTTCTGCCCACTAGCTGGCCGAAACTCACTAAGGTCCCTTCTTATAGAATGTTTGAAATGAAGTTTTATATCTACCCTAAGAATGTGAGAGTCATTGGACAGGTGTAAAGAAAGCTATAGCCGAATCAATGACCATTACCTTTCTGGCTGCCAAACACTGTTTCACCCACTCCACTTGGACGCGCCAAAAGGATGCATTAATGAGCTCAATAATTTATGAAATTTAATGTGAGACGTCCTTTTGAAGTCCTTTGTCGACACCAGCTAGAATAAACTCATTCTAAGGTCGGGTGAAGGAGATATTGCATATTTAATGAAGTGGGGTCAATTCTGCCTTCCAAACTGCTTTCTCCACTTGATTGAATTGTCTACACCATTGGGTTTCTGATTTGGTCTTGGTCCAGAAGGAAAATTTTAAGCCCACAAGTATAGGAATCCTAAAAAAAAATATTCACTTAAATTGGACCCATATTATAAAAGTTATTCATGAAAAACAGAAGCTATATAAAACTGAGAATTTTACAGAATTACCCCATTTTCACATTTAAGCCCAAAATACACCGAAAACACATAAATGATGCAAATAAACTCACATTGAATAATTAGGAGGGATTAAATCATTGAAAAACATATAAATAATTATGAAAATATTAACTCTATCAGGAACCTATGTCACCTTTTTAATATAATTTTATATAAAATTCATAAGTTTAGTTGGGTAAACATGAAATATTAGAGGGAATTAGGGAGTGTTCTTCACTGGATTTGAATCATCAAGAAACTATATCATCAACGAATGATCATGGGGAATCCTGAGACGAATGACAGGTGGGGTGGATCATATAATTCATTTCATGACAATATGCTTTTCTCTAAAAATCAATCTAATATTGAGTTATGGAATTTTATTATATTTATTTTTTCAATTTATAATTAATTATAATATATTATCAGTTATCTTTATTAATTATATTCATTCATATTCTCTAGAGAAAACAGATTTCAATCATATTGATTTTTTGATTGATGCATCTATTTTTAGTTCCATACATCACCCCTGCATTCCATAGATTATGATAATTGGCCATGATGGTATCATCCTATAGTAATAATCACTTCATTATTATATATTTTATCCACTTTTCATCACTTTCGTTGTTGTTCCATGATGGGGTTTCAATGTTACATTGAAGGGTGGGATTCTTGCATAATCAAACACACAGATTTATGGTAAATGTGTACATGAAATATAGAGTTATTTTTGTAGATTGATTTTTTTCTGATGTTGGTTGTGGGTCTAGATTACGAGGATCATAGTTCGGATGTCATTACATCATCCAAGGGAGAGGCGGAATTTGATTAGATGAACAACCCGGGGTTTGTCTGTTTAGAATGCATCAACTATAAATGTATTGGTAATGGATATCACTAAATCCATCTTCCATGGTGTGAATTAAAGGGATAAAGTTTTTGTTGGTGGTAAAAATTAAGAAATTTAATGATATCTTTTATTTCCAGAAAATATAAACATATACAGCTTTTAGTCCATAATCAAAAATTTTAATCCCACTGGTTGCAACAAAGAGTGTTTTAGGAAAAGATAAATATCACATTTTTTGTACGGACCATACCCACCATGTGACCCACTGTAGGAGTATCATAATTTACCCATGTGGTATATTCGAATTCACAATACTAGGAACACGCACTTGGAAAATTACATGTGTACGGTCATGTTATCAAACATGGACTAGGTACCCAAAGATGAACACTATACATGGGCATAGTCATTGTGCATGGGAATGTGAAACAATACACCAGAATGAATAAGTAGGACATTAGAAAGAACTAAGAATCTAGGAAATGTAATGTAACAAAATTTCAATATTTTTACTGTAATATAGAAATCTATGCTGGAGTAGGATTGGATACATCCATGTGTCCATGGATGGTCACACACTTATAACCCCATATATACATCTTGTGTGTCATCAAAATCATCAATCTTATATATTTGTTTCATTTTTCAGGGATATGGGATTCTGAGTGCTGTATTATATGAAATTTACAGTGTAGGGAATGATGGGGGCCTTTTTACATCAGTTATTAACTTCAGGTTTTATGAGCCTGATTCTTCCTTTATCGATTTTATCTTGATATAAGGGATCATATGTGATTATCATAGAAATGTGGGGGTCGGTACCCTAATTTCATACTAGGGGTAGGTCCCATTACTCTTTTCAATTCTAGGGTCAATACTTCCCCACACTACAATAGGTCATCTGACCTCTTTCTATAGAGTTTCGCTCCCATGACATATAGATCTTTCAGTAAGATTGTCGGTATGGGTGTATGTGCTCCCTCAATTATACATAATTATAGAAATTATATGGCCCCTCTCGTTAGATTCTTGTGATTTTTCTTATAGTGGTGGTAATTATAGATGGTCTATTATTGATATAGGCTAACTCAATATTGTTATATATGTTATGGAGATGGAGATACTCATTATCTCTCGCATCGATTTCATTATGAGAATATAGGTTTGGTTTTAGTTTCCCTCTTTCTTATTGGTTGATGTAACTATTTTAACAACATATTTATCATTTATTAGTTTTGGGTAATCCTTTTATGTATCTATATATTTACCTTGACATAGGATTTTGATAACGACCTGATATTTTATATGTAAAATTCATTTTTCTCTTGAATAAAACATCATATTATATTTAAAACCCATAAAATTATTTTCTTTTATTAAATATTATCATTTTAAGATACAAATCAACATCATAATTATTGATTATATATCCATTGAATTTTTATTATACGATTAGTAAAAATATAGTATTTTTAAAAATCTAATTGACACTAACAATGGAACTGATGGCTCAATATATTATTATTGAACCATATGAATACCATTTAACTTGGATTACTAATGATATAGAATCATTGTTATTTTAAAATGAAAATAAAAAATCTATGATGTAACAACCTAAGCAAGAGATAAATCATTTATGATATCATTTCAAGCTCATAAATATCACAAACAAAACCTTATACACCCAACCAACCCCATAAATGACTTATTATCTCACACCATAGACTTAGAGAGTTTACGAGTGTAATAAATTCAAATGTATCAAGAACATAATAATATTAATATGTACTTTGTATTGAATAATTCAATATATTTTTATCATATTATTGTAACATTATGATTTATTTTTTTCCATTCAACAAAATAAAAATTATATTTTTGGGTAATTTGTGAATACAGTTAGGAAATTACATTTATTTAATTGAAGGATTTTTGGAATAAATAATATTTTAATATGATATAATTATATAATAAAGTTTAGTTAATATAATAGACCACAATTTTTTATGAACATAAATTTAATTTTTATAAGGGTTTAAAATTGTTATTTAAAAAATAGACACATTTAATAATAAAATCCATTCTATATAATTATCATGAAAATTCTCATATTTATAAAAGTATTTGTAGAAATAAATTTTATTTTTGGAATCATAACACTGAAAGTATCTATTGGTGAATTTTCCTTTATTTTATGAGAGAGTCCTATTTTCTAGTAAAATTGATACATTATAAATTTAAATTGGGTATTATGACATCATAATACCACTAAACTGACATAATAAATGATATAGTGGGCATGGAAAACCAAATATATTTTTCTTCATCAAAATAATCTGATTTTATGTTTACTTTATTAAATTTATACATCCATTATGAATCCTCTAAAACCTATAATATATTTTGAGGTTTTATAATAATTTATTTAATTACATGAACAAATTCCACATAAGAAAGGGTATTATTTTAATTAGTTAATCAATTTTACAAAGAAAATAATTAAAACAAAAATTATTTGATAGAAACCACGTCCAAAATGATGGGAATAGTTTTGGTTTTCATTACATGATTATACAGTGTCCAAAACCTATGTTTGAGGAAAAATAACGAAATACACACTCATTTCAAATATAATCCCACAAAACCACCCATTAATATTCACTCAAAAACTATAGAGAACGTCCATAATCAGTGATCCCCTCCCTTCTGTCCTCCGACAATGCCACCAAAGTCTCAACAATCTTCTTCCAAGCATTTGGAATGCCCCTATCAATGTAAGGGTTCCTATTATTCTACTCTTTATTGAAGTACATTTATTACCATATGCATTTTATCTCCAATTTAAAATATTGAGATATTTTCATCCATACCCTATTAATATATATTTTCTCTCTAAAAAATTTTATACCCATTCAGTATCAATTATCCCTTCTCATGAACATTTATGTTCTCCAATTATGATATTGAAATTTCATTGTGCTTTTCCATGACAAATAATTATGTAGTGAATAATCAATCAAATTTACTATCAATGGTGTTCAACATTAGGAACATATAAATCATTTATTTGGGACATGCATGTTTTTATTCCAAATATCCTTGATTTTGTAATGAAATTTGTTGATAATTGATATCATGTTGTATAATATATGTGGAAAACTTGTGTATTTTAATAAAATTAAAGTTATGGGTGTTCCGGAATTATATAGTGCTCCAATGCATCAGCAAATGTTTTAGTTTTATGATATGTAATATATGGGATTAGGGTGTGAACCTAACCCATAATGTGACATTTTTTATCTTTATTTCTTGAATGTAATCCTTTACCTATGTTTATGAGGCAATATTTTATATTGTTACCACATTTCCCATGTTACATTTCTCTTACAATTCTATTTCATTCCTTATTGTTAATGTTTATGATTCTATCCCATTTTATTTACCATTATTATTAAAAAATTTACATGTAATACATTAATCATGTTATTCCATGTTTATTCCCTTACCATGAATTGAAAAACACTCATTTATTATGTATGTGCCTTGGTTATCCCTTGTAGTTTTAGGCACAATCAAACAATATTATAATGTCAAGCATATAGATATATTACTTATTTTAAGTTGTTATTTTATTTACATAATTACAAAATAGACTATACATATCAATCTTCTATATTTTATTATTTGTAATATTATGTAATAAATCAAGAATTAATGTGTATTAAAAACCTAGGTTGTCACAGTTGATATTAATGAAAAAGTTTTATAACATTTGGGATTTGGATAATAACTCTATAGAAACCCCGTTATTGATAAGAATAAACAATAGAATACATGAATTAATTTTGGTAAAATATTGAGAAGGGGGATTCCATGAAAATAAATCCATTTCCAAATACTACCTGTTAATGTACCTATGGAACAGATGTACCTACTGGTAAACCATAAAAAACCACATTCTGCTAGATTCAATCATGAACTGGTGCTTGACAATTGGACTTATTGTGAACCAGTTTAGAAAATCATAGGGTATATACATTTGTAAATTCCCATGATCATTAAAATCCATTGTTAAGGGAATGAAAAATCCTATATGAATCTATGTTGTAATATAGATTATGGATAACATAGATTAAATTCTATTAATTCATAAGTTAATGAGAAAATTTCATTTTTATGTTATCACGTTAAGGTTATTTGATTATGTTTTTGAATTTGATATATTATAAATAGTCATCACGAATTTCCACTTTTTTATCTAATGGCAGGAAATATGAGAAACTAATTAAATAACCAAGGTAAAGGGAATTGTGAGGACTTCCCATCTAAGAATTCTAAACCCTTGAGAGCATGAATCACTAACTTTTTAATGGTTATTTTTTATTTTCCCAAGGTTATGTATAGAAACATGGATCAAAAAGAGCCCCCAAATCCCCCTTTGAGAGAAAAAATATTCTATTAATATCATTATGTGATAACGACCTACTGTATTCAATGGATCGTATAATCACTAAATAATGACACAAAGTATCAACTCAATATAGATGACATCTCCATCAATTATTGTTCAGAGAAATGTATAGTTATTCTGGTTGTTTATCATGTGGAGGGAGAAGCTACTCAATGGTGGAAATTGATCAAGAATATGAAACCTAAGGAAGATATTGGGGTAAGAACTCGGAAATTCTTTTCAGATATGTTGTTTCTTTTTCTAGATTTTTTGAAAAAAGATGAGTTTATGGAAATTTTTTAAGAACATGCCGTGTACATTATAAGTATACACTATGTAATTTGATGATACTCGAGGCCGCATGTTGGCCGTTTCATGACCATGCACACGACCATGAAGGGGTGATGTGGAGGATGCCTAAAGAGGAGTATGTAAAAGGCGAGTACACACCGTGTACATCAAAAGTACACGCTGTGTACTCTGTTTTTTTTTTCATTAAACGGATCGGGGTCGCGTCGTAAATGTAGAACTATCTTCTTCTCCAGTTTCTTTGAATGAGGGTGTCCCATACAGCCACGAATCTCCTCTGAGCCCATGAGCTGCTGTTCGTACTCAGAATTGACTGTCGTCAACTGCGTTGGAATCACAGCGGTAAGCTCTTCCTTCTTCTAAAGCATCGTTTTCCAATTCCTCCTCTTTTACATGTAATCATTGGATGAATTATTTGTGCATTTTTGTAGATATAAAACGTTATAATGGGATTCAAGCCTCATGGTTAAAGTATATTGATCTCCTAAAACTAAGGTCGGTGTTTTGTGCCTTTCAGTTTGACGTCCTTGAGTTTTATGTTCAATTTCCACCAATACCCTTGAATGGGGTATTACATGTTTTCTGTTTTTCCCTATTGTTTTTCCTATCTTTATTGTATTCTTCTGTAGAGGTAATTTTTCTATGTATATATACAATTTCTATGCTTCGATGTTTTACCCGTGCCTTGTTTTGTTTATGACCTTTTGGTCTTGTTCCGCCTTTGGCCGTTATACCTATTTTCTATGCCTTGCCACTGTAGGATGGATTACTATTCCCTTACATTCTTATTATGCTATAGACTAGTTTTACAAGTAGCTATATAGGTTTACTTGGCCCATATAGCATTATTATGCACTTATTAGCATGTGTTCGTGAGAACCTGGTGCTATAGACTATAAGGGGATAGACTAAGTGAGCTTCCAGATAGAGTCTTGGACATTATAGACTATAGGGGAGAGGCCGAGTGAGCTTCCCAGAGAGTCTTGGATATTATAGACCACAGGAGGATAGACCGAGTGAACTTTCTTAGAGAGTCTTGAGATTTATAGACCATACAGGGGTAGACTGAGTGAGCTTCCTCAGAGAGTCTTTGTTTTGTTTGAATTTCCACTAACCATTCCAAGCTATAGGATAAATTGACTGAGTGAGCTTCCATAGAGATTTTTTGATCAACATGAGGCTACAAGAGGAATTGACCTAGTGACCTTCCTCAGAGAGTCTCTAGACCTTGGGTCTATAAGGGGAATTGACTGCGTGATCATCCTCAGAGAGTCCCTGACTACCTTAGACTATAAGAGGAATTGACTGAGCGTGCTTCCTCAGAGAGTCTTATAATTTAGTATGACCAAACCAGAGAGGTTAGGATGTGTGAACTGCCCATAGGGTTGTTGGTACTTCTAGGTTAGGACCAGAGGGGATGGTCGTGAGTACATCCTAGAGGGTTTCCTGTTTGTGGTTAGTTGTTTTCTTCACTATTTCTTGTTTGATCTGTTGGTTGTTACTGCTGTGTATCATCATGTTTACTTCTTTCTATTTACTATTTATTGTACTATTACCAGCCATATGCTCACTGACTGTTAGGAACTGATCATCGGGCGGTTCCTACTGTGATTTATTCTCACACACTATTTTGGTGATGCTTTTGGGACCAAACAGATTATATTGCTGCAGGTATAGACAAGGACAAGCACCCTTCGACTTCAAGTTCTAGATTCCATTGGAGCTGGAGAGCATGGGACAATGTCGAGGCCTGCGATGCTGAGGAGCTGTATATCTATTTTTTCATTGAACTTGGTTTAACACTGTATTCCTCTTTATGACTTGTTTGGCTGTTTTATAGACATATATGTACCATGCATCATTTACATATTTTTTCCAGTAGTTTATCTATTTATCTTTTCATTGTTTTCTATTGTTGGATCTTTACTGCTTCTGCTATTGTATGTGTTTTTTACTTCCATTGTGTACTCTTCCATTGAGGGAATAGATTCACCACTATCACACCCAAGGCCCTCGCTACTAGTCATGATCCTATGGAATTTGGGGAAATGTGCTCGAGCACATTTGACGAACTGGGTACGGGGTGCCTCTAGGTGGCTTCCTGAAACGGGATGTTATAAAGTGGTATTAGAGGTATTATTTTCTCTTGACTTACAGTTTTGAGCCTATATCCAGGGATATGAAGTAATAGGTACTTGGTAATAAGTTGTGCCCAGGAGTAGTTAACCCTTTTATAGGAAAAATCCATACTACCTCATTTATTGTAGTTTTATGGGTTTTCACTTTTACAGTTGATTTGATTTCACCATTGGATGATTCAAATGCTTTGTGTTGTTACCATTGTTGTTATTATGGTTCTATTTTTGTCGCAACCCGATGATATGAGGGTATGACAACTCATTCATCACATAGGAACTTGTTGGAAATCACATGCCATGCATTCTTGCCAAGCCATCTAGAATGCATTAGCGATTTCACATTGGTGTGATAGACGTTGTGTAGATTATTAATGTTGTTGTGATACATGTTTTGATAGAATATCATCTATTCGATAGATAATTTGTTTGTATCATACTTTATTTAAATGGATTCCAAACATTTGATCTTGAGGTGTTATGGGTCCTCATTGACTGGAATTTGGTGAATCATTTCCTGATTGCCTTGTTATAACTTGTATAAGATTCCAAGCTCTAATTCACAGGTAGTATGGGCCCTCACGGATCGGAATTTGGCACCTTAAATCTTGTTTTCTGTGTTTTCTGATATTTAGAGAAGTTTCTAAGCTACTTCCCAGAAGAAACACAGAATACACAGCGTATACTTTATTAATACACATCGTGTTGTTTTTAAACTGTGTCACTGACTATGTGGGAAGAAACTTGGGGTTGTAAAAAATCATCAGGAATATGCCGTGTACGGTATGTACACACCGTGTTGTAGTGACCATGTGTCTACCCATGTGGCTAAAGACACAGATGGATGAAACATTAACTTTACACGCCATGTCCTGTTATCACACGCCGTTCGATATAACCTATGTACCTGGATGTGTCACGAACAACGTGGGTCGGGGAAAACCTTCAAGTACACACCGTGTTCTCAGGGAGCACGCCATGTAAGAGTGAACCGAGTGACCGACCGTGTAACGAACAACACGGGTCAATGTAATCCTTACTTATTACATGGAGTGTTTTTTGGAACATGTCGTGTAGTGTAACCTGGGTACACACAACTAGTAACTAACAACATGGGTCATTGAAACCTTGTCTACTACACGTCGTGTCTTTCATGAACATGTCGTGTAGTCAATGAATAAGAGGACCGTGTGGGTTAGCCATGTAAGGAGACTAATGCAGGGAAAATAGTTCAAGTACACGTCGTGTGTGGGTATAAAACACCATGTGGTGGTGGCGTTACACAACCAGTTGTGGCAGAAGTACACGCCCATGTGAATGGATTAAAAGCACATACCGTGTAGTTTTAAACATGCTGTGTAGTAATGTTTTGTAAAACATGAATGTTTCTTTCTCCTATTCTTATATTTTCCTCATGTGTTATTAGTATTTGATAATCCCGATCTAAGTAATGCTTTTGAACTTTCATAGCAATGCTACCGATACGTCCTTCGGTTGTACGTCGGCTGCCAGACGGTGATTAGACACCGAATATGGTCGAACAGGGACCTCCTACAGATCCTACAGTTGTGCCATCCTTGGTACCAACAGTTATACTAGTTGCAGGTGTTGATGTGCAATATTGGAAAGGGTTTTTGAGGGTGATGTAGACCATCCCAGGAGCACCGCCTCCTGCCCCGTCGATGGCAGAATTGACGCGAGTTTTTCAGTAATAACATCCTCGTACTTTCTAACGGGATAGAGGACCTCTAGTTGCAAAATCATGGCTAGAGATCACGATGACGATATTCAAGAATCTGGAGATACCTCCAGAGAAGAGGGTGAAGCTTACTACATATATGCTCTGATACTCTACCAAGAGGTGGTGGGAGGTGATCTCACAGTCAGGATGCCAGCAGGGTATGACTTGGGATGATTTTCAGCACATCTTATATGATTACTTCTACCCAGAGACATTGAGGGCTGACCGCATCTGGGATTTCATGATCTTAGAGCAGGGTAATCTTTCTGGGATGGATTATTCCTCTAATTTCACAGATCTTCAATGTTTCACACCTATCCAAGAAGGTGATAATTTTTTCATGGCTAGGTTGTTTGAGGACGGTCTCAGGCAGGAGATCCGTTCCCAGGTGAACATCTTCAGCTTGACTTCGATATCCTCTATCGTCAACCATGAACTAATCATAGAGCACAACCTGACGAATTCTGGAGCAGTGAACTAGGGCGGTTCGACACCTAGATTCAGTGTTCGTCCTACTTATAGTAGGAAGCACCACATGGAGCATTATCGAGGAGACCAATGTAGGCGGAATGTATCGTCGGGCAACCAGGTAGTATGCTACCAATGTGGGAGGAGCATACATACTATAAATTAGTGCTAGATAGACCTGATGGAGTGTCGATCATGAGGAAAGATGGTCCAACTTTAGTGTTTTTGTCAGATCCACTCACCTAAAGCAGGTGGTAGGGTTTCTTCTATGACAGCGCGTTTAGGAGATGCATCTCCATTTTGTCACCAGTCTGGGAACTGGGGTTCTTCCTACTGTGCAGGCTGAGGTGGAGGTTGCGGCCATAGTGGTCGGTCACAAGGTTACCAGTGATAGCAGAGTGGTCATCCAGGGTCATAGGGTCACGGTACATGCCAGAATTTCCCTGTGGTATAGACCCATCAGGAGCAGGATCCCAAACCTTCTACAGTTTGAGGTACGATCTTAGTAGCATCAGTTTTATCTTCATCTCTTTTTGACAATGCTGCTATGCATAACTTTATCTATGTTGATATTGTGGAGTGCCTTGGGCTCTGCATCTTTTCCTCTGTTGATACTGTGACTTTAAACACATAGTGGGGGACTAGAGTGGTTAGTGTATGTTAGTGCAGAGAGTGCCCTCTTGATGTTGTAGGGTGTCACTTATTATTGAAACTCTATGTCCTAGAGATGAAGAGCTATAATTCCACTCTCAGAATGGATTGGTTAGTACCCTTTCAAGAATTTTTCGACTGTTATCCCCATGGGGTGATTTCATATCACTAAGGGGTGGATCTTTTCTCCATAGAGGTGAGTGGGATGTCCAGGAGAGTAGAGAAGGTGTAGAGCATCTTGGGTTAGGAGGAGTTAGAGCCCAGATTTCTAGTCTTTATCTAGATGACCAGGGGACCTCACAGTTAGACATTACTCCAGTGATGGATCAATTCAGAGATGTATTTCTAGAGTTCCTTTAAGGTTTTCCTCCGGAGCGTGAGGTGGACTTCTTGATAGAGATTGTGCTAGGAGTGGCACTGGTGTTCATTCCTCCTAATAGGATGGCAACAACAGAGTTGCAGGAGGTCAAGAAGAAGTTGGAGGAGTTGCAGGAAAAGTGTTTCATCTGACCCAGTAATTATCCTGGGGGTTCACCTATCCTATTTGTGAAGAAGGCAGATGGTACCCTCAGGCTATGTGTGGATTATCAGATGCTAAAATAGTTGACTGTCAAGAACCGATTTGTCTTATCGAGGATCGATGAACTGTTCGATCAGATTCGAGGAGCCCGAGTGTTCTCGAAGATTTACTTCAAGTTAGGTTATCATTAGTTGCGCGTTAGACAATCCGATATAACTCTTACAACTTTCTAAAGCACGTATAGTCTATAAGAGTATATGTTATGCCATTAGGTTTCACAATCGCACCTGCAGTTTTCATGGAACTGATGAACTGAGTGTTCCACCCATACGTAGATTCCTTCATGGTGATTTTCATTGATGACATCTTGGTGTACTCTCACACTCGACATGACCATGATATCCATCTTGAGATCATTCTGAGTACACTGAGAGCGCCTCAGATTTATACTAAACTATCGAAATTCTACTTTTGTATGGATCATATTCACTTTTTGGGTCATGTTATCTTAGAGATATGAGTATCAGTTGACCCATATAAAGTGAGAGATGTAGTTTCATGGGTGCAGCTGAAGAATGTCTTTGAGGTGCAGAGTTTTCTAGGGTTTTATGGATACTACATACACTTTATACAAGACTTTTCATGCTTAGAAACACTGATGAAAGGTCTGACTATGAAGGGTGTGAAGAACTTATTTTCAGATTCTTGCGAGTCAGCATTTAATGAGCTCAAAGGGTGGTCAACTTTAGCACTGATACTAGTATTTACTGAGTCGGGCAAGAGCTATACTGTTTATTATGATGCTTCTGGTATCGTGTTGGGAGTTGTGCGTGTGGAAGGAGAAGGAGTTGTTGCATACAGGTCTCGGCAGTTGAGGCCACATGAGAGGAACTACCTGACACACTATTTATATTTTTCATCCTTTTTTCATGCCTTGCGCTGTTGGATATATTATATTTTGGGAGAGAATGATGGTGTCTTCACCGACTACAAAATTCTCAAGTACATATTCACTCAACGAGATCTGAATCTGAGACAGCGCAGGTGGGTCTAGTATCTTTAGTCCTTCGACTTTGAGCTTTCTTGTAAACCTGGAAAGGGCAACGTAGTGGCAGATGCGTTGAGCAGGAGAACTCAGATATAGGATGTTTTTTAGGCCAGCAGTGAGTGGCAGATGATGGATCTGTTCTCTAAGATGCATTTGGAGGAGCACGATACAAATCGGAAAAACATTCTATGTTCTGTATTTGTTACCTATACACTTCTTGATCGAGTATGGATGATGTAGCTATCATACTCAGAAGTCCTAGTCTTATGGGAGAGTGTGTCATTAGAGGACCCTCTTCTTTAATTGATAGTGGGAATGGATGAGATCTCAAATTTCCAAGGATGAATATGGGTGCCAGTAGACATACGCAAGGAGATGATGTGGCACTTTCATTCCTTAGATTGGGCAGTTCATCCGTGCGTCTCCAAGATGTATCATGATATACATCGTCAGTATTGGTAGATAGGTATAAAGAGGGACGTTGCTGGTTTCTTCATGAAGTGTTCCACTTGTCATCTAGTGAAAGAGGAGCATCATTGACTAGCATGTTTTTTGTAGCAATTACCGATTCAGGGAGTGGAAGAGGAACTATGTTGCGATGGACTTCGTGACCAGTTTTCCAAGGTCACCTTGAGGCAATGATGTAGTTTGGGTTATAATTAATAGACTCACGATGGTATCTCACTTCTTGCCGATCAAGGAGACCTTCATCATTGATGAACTGATGCGGTTGTACATCCGAGAGATTGTACGTCTACATGGAGTTCCACACTCCATTGTTTCAGATAGAGATGCACATTTTACTACTCAGTTCTGGTAGGGGAATCAGAAGTATTTATGTACATTGGTACTTTTGAGTACAACATACCATCCCCAGACTGATTTCCAGTCCATGCGCATGATCAAGGTGCTTTAGGATATGCTTCGGGCTTGCATTCTGGACATTGGAGGTTATTGGGAGAAGCATATCCCTCTTGTTGAGTTTTCCTACAACAACAGTTTTTAGGCGAATATTCAGTTGGAACCTTACGAGGCTATTTACGGTAGGCTATGCCGATCACCCTTGTGTTGGATGGAGGTAGGATATGTTGCTTTGCTGGGAAATCATCTTTTTCAGGTGACCTCATAGCAGATAGAGTTGATTTGGAAGAGGATGGCTACGGAACAGTCTCTAAAGATGTCTTATGCTATTCAGCGAAGACGACATCTCGAGTTCAAGGTCAGGGATAAGGTTTTCCCACGTGTTGCACCATGGTTGGGACATAATAGATTTCGGAGATAGTGTAAGATTTCACCCAGGTACGTTGGGCCGTTTGAGGTGTTGGAGAGAGTTGGTCCAGTTGCCTATTGATTGCTGTTACCTCAGAGTTATCGTTCTACGCATGACATCATCAACGTTTCTCAGATCTGACATTACTTTTCAGAATCGTCTCGTGTCTTTAAACCTGTGCTGGATGAGATCGAAGCAGATGACTTATTTGAGGAGAATCCTATCCGAATTTTTGATCGTAGTACAAAGGTTCTTTGTGGCTGGTATGTTCCTTCGGTACGGGTGCTATTGCAGCACGGACGAGTACAAGACGATACTTGGGAGAGGGATATCGATGTACAATAATAGTGGCTGGTGCTGTTTGAAATTTCCACTTCCAGGCCTCTCTAGGGAAATACATGGAAAAATTTCTTTACGGGGGGAAGTTTGTAAGAACCTAAACTTTCTTATTAGGTATTTTCTTCCATTTTATGCAGTTTTTTAGAAAATATGAGTTTCTGGAAGTTTTAAAAGTACATGCCATGTACTTTATATGTACATGCTATGTACGTTGATGCTCTGTGCTTTCCATGTCATGACCATGCACATGACCATGTCGGGGTGATGTGGAGGATACCTAAAGAGGAGTACAGAAAAGGCTTGTACATTCCATATACCTCAAAAGTACACGCCGTGTACTTTGTATTTTCATTAAATCAACTGAGGCCGCGTCTTAACCCCAAAACCATCTACTAATCCATCTTCTTCGATCGAGGGTGTCTTGTACGACCGAAAATATTCTCCGATCCCCCGAGCCTCTGTCCATTCACTGAATCGACCACTGTCGATTGCGTTGGAACCACAATGGTAAGCTCTTCCTTCTTCTAGAGCATAGTTTTTCTATTCCACATCTTTTGCAAGTTATTGGGGGTTGAACATTTTGTGCATTTTCGTAGATCTATGACGTTAAAAATGGATTCAAGCCTCATGGTTCAAGTATATTGATGTCATAGCATCAAGGTAGGTGGTTTGTGCCTTTATTTCTAAGTCCTTGAGTACTATGTGCAATTTCCACCAATACCCTTGAACGGGGTAATGCGTGTTAATTGTTTTCCCCTATTTTTTTCCTTCCTTTCTTGTATGATTGTGTAGTGGTAATTAGGATATGTATAATGATAATTTCTATGCTTGGATGTTTTACCCCTGCATTTTTCTGTTTACAACCTTTTGTTTTTGTTCTGCCTTTGGCCATTATACCTGTTTTCTATGCCTTGTGACTGTAGGATTGAGTTCTGTTTCCTGACATGATTGTTATGCTATAGACTGGTAAGCCAAGTAGCTCTGTAGGTTTACTTTAGACATATAGCATTATTACCCACTTAATTTCATGGGGTCGTGAGAACCTGGTGCTATAGATTATATGGGGATAGACTGGGTGAGCTTCCTCAGAGAGTCTTGGACATTATTGATATAGGGGATTGACCGAGTGAGCTTCCCAGAGAGTCTTGGATATTATAGACCACAAGAGGATAGACCTACTGAGATTCCTCATAGAGTCTTGATTTTTATAGACTATAGGGGGTAGACTGATTGAGATTTCAGGGAGAGTCTTTATTTTGTTTGAATTTCCTTAAACCATTCCAGGTAATAGGAGGAATTGGCCGTGTGAGATTCCTCAGAGAGTTTGTGATCGACCTGAGGCTATAAGAGCAATTGACCGAGTTAACTTCCTCAGAGAGTATCTAGACCATGGGGCTATAAAGGTAATTGACCATGTGATCATCCTTAGAGAGTCCCTAACTACCTTAGAAAATAAGGGGAATTGACTGAGCGTGCTTCATCAGAGTGTCTTATAATTTAGTATGACCAACCCAAAGGGGTTAAGATGAGTACACTGCCCAGTGGGTTGCTAGTACTTATTAGCTAGGACCATAACAGATGGTCGTGAATACTTTTTAGAGGGTTTCCTATTTGTGGTTAGTTGTTTGCTTTACGATTACTTGTTTGATCTGTGGGATGTTACTGTTGTGTATCATCTTGTTTAATGCTTTCTGTTTACTATTTACTCTACTATTACCATCCATATGATCACTGACTATTAGGCACAGATCTTCGAGTGGTTTCTTACTGGTATTTAGTCTCACACACTGTTCAGTTCATGATTTTGTGCCCAAATAGATTATATTGTTATAGGTATAGACAAGGGAAAGAACCCTTCGACTTAGGGTATTTGATTGCATTGGAGCCGGAGAGCATGGGACCAAGCCAAGGCTTGCGATGATGAGGAGTTTCTTTTCTGTTTTTCTTTTTCACATGGTTCAGCATTGTATTTAGCATTATGACTTGTTTGGATGTTTTCTTAGACATATATGTACCAGGAATCATTTACATATATTTTTCTTCAGTTGTTTCTCTATTTAGGTTTCTGTTGTTTGCTGTTGTTGGATGTTTACTGCTTCCTCTATTGTATGTGTAGTTTACATCCATTGTGTACTCTGCAAATGAGGGCATAGTTTCCCCACTATCACACCCAAGGCCCCCATTGCAAGTCATCAGCCTCTGGCATTTCGGGAAATGAACTTGGGGCCATGTGACCCAATGGGAATGAGGAGCCTCTGGGTGGCTTCCGGAACCGAGATGTTACAATTTCATTGATAAGGTTGATGATAATCCATAAATATATTTTCAAAATATATTTTCCTCTCAATGTACATTGTAAAATGGTAATATATTTTCATTCCCTTAAGAAAAAATAGGATGGTTCCATTACGGAAAACAAGTAAAACATCATAATACTAGTATGATATTACTCAGGCCATGTCATTTCCACTGAATTCAAGGTTGAAAAATTCTTTCCTTATCCAAAACCTTGTCTATTTAATGACCTATTGATCCATGAATTTAATAAAAATGATGAAATTTTCAGAAGTTCTATAAAAGATGAAATTTTGATTGGATAATGTCATGGGTATCAAATGTATTAGAAGTGGAAAATTAAGTTTTATTACGGTGGTCTAATGGAGAAATAAAATGGTTCTATGAATTATCAGCATCCCTCTGGTCAAAGGATTGGAATGAATCACCCTGATAATTTCCTAAGGGGGATGAATAAATGCTTTAGGTGAGGGAAGTATAGACACCATGCTAGATATTTCTGGTGGGAGAATCCTAATTTTGTCATTGAGGAATGGAATTCTCTATTTATCCCTTAGTGCATTAGTAATTGTTTCAAATGTAAGAAATGATTAAAATTGGAAAATCAATACACAAAGACAAGGGTGTTTCATGGAAGCTGATGCACTCTATGAGAGTAAATGTGATAACATTCCATGACAAATATTGATGTGTATCCTGACAATAATGTGGTGATAGGAACAATAGTTATTCATTCAATAATATAGAACATATAATTTGATTATTGTTCAACTCATTCCTTTATATCTCTCAGGATTTATTGAACAATTAAAACACCACCAATAATCAATTGAGTGTGACATGTTTCTGAAAAATAGATATTGGGGAAACTATTACATTCCATGTATTTAAATCCTCCCATATCAATATTTTTTGGGATAAAAATACCAGCAACCCCTGTGATTCTCCATTTAGTGTAATTTTATGACATTTTTATCATTCAATTTCATTCCTATTATTGATCTGAGATAAACTAATACGTGAAGGAAATCAGTCCTTGAATCATGATCTATCCACATTTTTTACAAGTTCAGGTAAAATGGTGATTCATATTTAGCCTAAACATCTCATGATTGGTTATAATTTTTCTTTTATAATGAATATAAATTCCAAATCATTGAGTCTAATTAAAAGATCATCCTTTAGTACCAATCCAATGTGAGGGAATATGTGGTTGTGTTACTTGAAGAATTTCTTAATCCTCCTCCTATCTATGTGGATGAATTTTCAATTGAGATTATACATGGAGAATTTCCATTATCTAATACTCTTTATAGAATTAATTTTGTGGAACATGAGGATATTAAGAAACTATTACTGGAGATATAGATAAAGAGATTATATGTAAATGTGCTTCATTATGGGTTGAACTTTTCCTATTCATCAAGAAGAAGGATGTGTTAATTTCCATTTTCACTTATTTTCATGATCTCAACAAGATTATGACAAAGAACAATTATCATATGCCTTATATTGATGAATTTTTCGATATACTACACAGAGTCCATTACTTATCCACGTTATATCTACAATCAGGGTAATATCATTTAATATTGATGAAGGAGGTTATCCCCAAACCTTATTTCTAAATAAGGTACTAAAATAATGAGTTTATAGTAATTCAAATAGAAATCACTAATTCCCTAGAAAACATTATGAACTTGTGGAATTGACTATTTAGATATTACCACAAATAAAATTTGGTAGTATTTATATAATATATTCTAATATAGTATAAAACTAAGGAGAAGTTTGAGGTGTGTATGATAACAATGACAAAATCATCATGAATGGAAGACATTTATGAAAAGTAAATAAAATTTTAGTTCTAGTTAAATTATGAATCATTATTGGGGAATATTATCACAAGAAATGGACTAGTTTTGAACCATTTAACGATATAATAAATTTAAGGTTAGTTGAGGTGAATATCTGTGAAAAAATTTCTATATTTTACTGGGATTATTTATGTACTATTGTCAATTTGTGAGAAAATACTCATGATTTTAAAACCCTGTAAAAATTCTATCTTGAAGGGCAGTAATTTTTGTATTGTAAAAAGGATGTGAATATTTCATTATGGAGTTTATATAGAGGCTTAACACACAGACATGACTAAAACTGCAAAATTAATGATGAAGGATTTGTTATAGATGGGTCAGGACTATATGTAACATTATGTATTGAGTTAAAGAATGAATTTTCGGATGATTCTCTTAGTTTTATCTTTTCAATCCAAAATGTGAGCACATAAATGTAGATAGATCATTGATAGTAGTATGTTTTGTAAATAATGTAGAAGTATATGTTGAAATATACATCAAGATGTCTTTTATTTCAAAAAAGGAAGTTAGAATGAAAACACTGCATAGAGATTATGCAATCATTACCCTTACCTACATGGAAATGGGAAAACAGAACCATGGAATTGGTCACTATTTTTCTAAATTTATCAAGATGAAATAATTATATATGGGTTGTAGTGTATTTTCATATAAATACTCATCACATCATATCATTTCAGATGGACTTCTCACTCGATCAATAGTAATGGATATACATTATATAAGTGGTGAGACTACATGAAACATAACTATTGATTGTATCTCCTTGAGATCAATAATTTACCTCCATATTATGGATCAATCTCCGCAATTCTCTAATTAATAATTTTTATCATCATCAGAACTTATCACCACCAAACTGATGGACAATATGAGCGAACTATCCACAATCTCAAGGGAATTTTGTGAGAATGCTCAGTTGAATTCAATGGATGATGGGAGAAACATCTTCCTCTGGCTGAGTTATCATAAAAAAATAGTTTCCCCTATATCACCCAAACGGAACCCTATAAATAATTTTATGGGACGTGGTAAAAAAACATGCATTTCGAGATGATGTTGAGGAATGAAAACTACTAGGTCCTAAAATGGTTGACGAAATGGAGGAAATGGACAAACCATTTATTAGCACATCAATGCTGATCAGAGTTGAAGAATGTCTTATGAAAACCATTGTTGATGATACCTAGAGTTTGAGTATAGAGGCAGGGTATACCTATGCATATCCCTATGGAATAATGTCATTAGATTTGTGATAAAGTAAAATCATAGTCCATGATACATCATTCCCTCTCATATCGATGACCACATTGGTGTGGTGGCCTATTGAATAGTACTCCCACCTAACCTATCGCAAGTTCATGATATGTTCCACATATCATACTGGAGGAAGTACATACCAAATCATGAATATTTACTAAATCCAGATGTGGTATGGTTGGAGAATGATATTTCATATGATGGTAATCTGGATGAGTCTAATATAGTAGAGATAATGTTCTATAAAATAAGACAAGGCACCTTCTGAAGGTTATATAGATAAACCATGTGTTTTAATAAGTGATATGGGAACTATATGAATTGATAAATCAAAATTAACCCTGATTTTTTTATTGTTTAAAATGAACATTCTAAGGGTAATGTTGAAAAAGGGTAGTATATTGTAATGAACTGAGTATTTATACCTAAAATTCAATTTTTGGTTGAATTAAACATATTATTATGTAGAAAAATAATTCAATTATTGTTATTATTATTTCCCATTGATCTTAATATATTGTTATGAATCATAATCAAGGATAACATAGTCATTTAAGAGTTATCATTTGATTAGTATAAATATAATGTTTTTAAAAATCCTATTGATAAAGACAAGGGATGTAATGGTTTCAACAAGTAGGATCATAACCTATGAATCCCATTTATTATATCTTCAATGATAGATATAATCAATGGGATTTCCTCTTGGAAAATCCCAAGTTGGGATCTAACAACATAAAGAGATACAATTTTTATTGCAGATGTTCATGATCATTGAAATCAGGGTAGAAACCATGTAAACAAAACCACACTGTAAAAGTCTCACAATCATGTACCGTGCCATTTAAAAAGATACTGGAGATGTAAAGGGATATTTATCAAGTCCTTAATAATATATAAATATTTATTTTATAAAATAAGTTAATATTTTTTATCTTATTCTTGTTACTTTATAAATGATTCCAATTTTAGTTTGATAAAAAACTATAATTTTAGGTAATATACACTTTTAATAAAGTAATTAATTTTGTTATAAAAATAGATTTTTTTAAATAAATAAAATTTTAATAAATTATGATTATTACATATAGTTTGTTTAATATAATTTTTCATATAATTATTATGGAATCAAATATAATTTCTTTGAGGGTTAAAAATATGTTTAATTAAAAAAATTGATTTTTTCATTAAATTTTAATTATTATCATACAATTTATAACTAATATATATATATTTATATTGAAAAAAGATATAATTTTTTGAATTGTAAAATAGAAATGTTAAAATAGTGAATTGTTCATAATTTGTTGAGGCTGTCAAATTTTCAGTTAAAATTTCAATACGGTGTAAATATATGAATAACAAAAAATTAGTGCAATTTTCTATTAAATTTTGATTTATTTCATGTGATTTCAATTTCTTAATCCAAAATCATAAATAATTCAACAAATAATCTGTAATTAGAAATATGGAATTGAAGTGGTTTTAAATGAATAAATGAATGGTGTTTATAATTTTATAATTTGATAATATGATATGTTTTTTTCTGAAATTGAATGATATTTTTGAATATTATAAAATTTTCTAAACCATTTTCTAGTGGATAATTTTCCAAAAAAATGTCCATGTTGGGACAACCCTTAACCACCACCACTATTTCACCTAGCCACCACATGGAGGGATGACAGACTGAGGTAGAATAGTGGAAAGTCCCTCAAAACTCTTAGAGAATGGAGAAATACTTACATGCATGACCAAAATTGGTGAAATAAATGGGTTGCATTAGAAAGATGATGTATGATCATACATTCATGTGGTGTCAAGACTGAATGACTAAGGGAATAGAGCACTGTTGGGATAGGCATTTCATGGTAGTGTGCGGGAGTCCTTTGACTCACCCACAACATCATTATGGTGTGGTATCCATATCATTGTTTAAAAATGAGGCTCTCTTGTATCACTATTTTGATGAGGAATAATAAAATATCTGGGTTTTGTTCACCACTAAATGGTTACATCATGCATAGACTGAATCTGCCACCCAATATCGCCAACCCCCACTTATCACTATACAATTCCATGACATCCACTTCTCAAAGCCCAAACTCGAACCATCCTCTACTGAAAAGGCCCCCGGTCTGCAAGAACCACCTCTTTTTCCTATTACGACCACCATGAAACATTTTTGAATGTTCATATGACCACTTAGAAGGCAAGATGATGAAGGCTTCCACATACCACTCTACCTCTATTAGTCGTCAGTACTAAACCACCTAATATTCCCCTCTACATTGGACACCATTCATGACTGAATCCATGAATCCATGCAAGGATCTCTCAAAAAGAATCTTATAGTCTTTTCTAAAAATTTAAAACACCCTATTTCATCTGGGGTTTTCATGTTTTTGATGATCTGGTTTTGCGGGATTCAAATGTTGAACATTTTAATGATATGCAGGTCTAGGGGAGACATTAAGGGTGAGTAGGTTATGGAATCCTCCCTACTAACTAAAAAACAAGGATGAAAACCACTATCAATATGAAATTTCACACACTTGAGTATGTATAATCCCCAAGGCTATTTCATGCATCGTCTTCCATATTCTCATTTTCTTATTTTAATTTTTTTATTTTATTTTAGTATAAAATTTAATTTTCATTTAATATTAATTAATAAATAATATAAATGGATGTTTTTGAAATTATTTTCTCAATAAATGCCTTCTTATTCTTCCTCTATTCACCCCCCTTCTTCTAATTTTAAATATTCTTCTTCTATTATCATTATTATTATTATGATTCTTGTTATTTTTATTATTACTATTGTTGTTTTAACATTATTCTTGTTATTTTAATTATTTATTTTCTTAAGGTATTACCACATATCCCTCTTCATATTCTATTTTATTCTTTCTATGTCGTACAATTTTTTTATTTGATTTGATTTATTTAAATTTTCCATTCTTCATTATTTTTATTTTCTATTCTTTTATTTTAATCTTATTTTCATATCTTCTTCTCTCATTACCCCATTGTAATATTTTAATCCCAACAATTTGATGCATACTACAGTCTTGGAATGGTGGAGGTGAAGTTCATCTTGAAATTTCTATCAACATTATTTAATGTTTTTGGTTGATATGAGAAGCATGCATGTGTGAGGGTAATTCCCACATTTTGGGGAATTTCCTGCATGAGAAGAAACTCAATGTATTTATATTAATATATTTAAACATGTATCAATCCCTTCAATGTATAACACATAATATGATAGATTTTAGTAATTCAAAATATGATAGGACATTGATAAAGAATAGTCCATGAAGTTGGTACGCCCTCGACCAAGGTGCGTCACAAACCATGATTATAGAACGAGGTGAAATTGATATTTCATTGGCCTTTAACAATTCCAAAATTTCTTAACAAAAAGAAAAGAAATTCAGCATGAAATTTCATCTTTATACTATCAAACTAAAATAACAGAAATAATTAATAATAATTATTAGACCTAAGAAATGTAATTTTTCCCTTTAACTCATTATGTTTAGAATTTCATATTAGTTTATAAATTGAAATCTCATTTTTTGTGTCCATTAGATATCATAGAAAAAAATAAAAAAGAAAAAATATTTATCATTTTTTTCTAAAATAATTTAAATTAACAAAGGTAAATCATTTAGTTTTATTAGAATAATTGAGTAAAAATAATAGAATTTCTTAATTTGAGATGACACTGGTCATCCACTATGAGGAAGTTGGAAAATAATATTCTTTTGTCACATCCTACAACAAGTATGCATCAAATCCAAAACATTTTCTAGGAAGAAAATAATTAGTTCATTAACTTATTATATTTTCACAATATAGATAGATTTCATTGATATAAAAACAAAAAAATCATAAAACTGTTATTTTAAACTAATGTACTCCAATGATTATTATATTGGATGAATAGAAAAATCATAGTTTCAAGAATAAATACCAAAATCAATATAGTTTGTATGAAAATATTTTTTATAGATACATAGATCAGGGGATGACAATACAAAATTAGCACATATGTGGAGTTTTGGGACCACATACAACATCTTAAGGAGATCCTGAAACAACCAGTCATGAGATATTGGACATATAGTTTACTAAATTCAATGTGCACTTCCCAAAAAATTATAATGAATTGTCCAAGACACAAAAGTATTTTTCCTTGAAATCTAAAAACAATCTTTATGATGTTCCCCAAAACTATTTATAAGATAATATGAATAAAAAAATCAAATACAATATTTATCATCTTGAAGAGATGGTTAAAGATCAATACTGAAATTTGGACTAGATAAATACATATTATAATAAGATTTTAGAAAACTTGAACTAGATGATTATCCACATGATTACACTAATTTACCTATGGATGAGAAGGAATAATAATTTCTTTCTGATATAAATACGCGATATCAAAAATATATTGATGAATTTATGAACAGATATGAGTAACTAATTGAGCTTCCCATTCATTGTAATGAATAATTGAAAACACCACTGAAGGAATAAAACACCCTTGTGGTGGAACATTAAGTAAATAATGGGGATCTCAACTACCTGCATCATCCCACTGAGATCTAATATCAAAAGGAACTCACCACAGAGTGAGTGATTAAACCAGAACTAACATAGGGAGATAATTATTCATTGAATTATTTATTTTCTAGGTTTATTAAATATGATTTTTGTATACTTATAATTGTTTTAAATTATCATATTAGGTCAACTATTTCCATTCAATAGTGGACTACTAATAGACAATATATGAACCTATAAAGGAAAACATGATGGTCCCTATTTTTGATGAACATACATTTATGGAGACACGTTAGGATATAAGAGCAGTTATGCATAAGGAAATCAAAACATTGTATTATTAATTTGAAAGGAATATATTAATTATTAAAAATTAAAAATGATATTTTATTCGATTAAAAATACATGTTTACCATCCCTTTTAATAATCAAATCATGTATCCCCTATTGATCCACCACTGGAAAAGAATTATGAGTTTTCACATGTAGAAACCTTGAAGAAGGATGATCCTTACCACATCCAACCCCCACCATCAAATATATACTTATTTTTAAAGGAGGTGATACTGGTGTGATATGTCCATGTATTATTATTCAACAAAAAATAATATGGAAATCTTGGAAATAACGCATACTATTTATCATTTAAAATAAGTTCAACCCACCATCAGACTTTGGATAACAGTTTGTACATCACAATAAAGTTATCCCAAATTTAGGGCTCATTAGGGGGATTATACTGATATTATCACATTCATTTTCATTCAGGAAATTTATATTTCAATTTACGATTTTTGAGTCTCTCCTCCATGAACCGCACTCCATCTTATCATTTTACCTTTAATGAAATGATCCTTATTCTTAATTGAGTTATTTTATTATATAGGATCGTGATGGAATAAGTAAACCCCAAAAATTGAAGACAAAAACTATGAAAGATTCATTTTAAATGGATTTATATTTATATTTTTTATCTTTTAATCTCCCTACATTTTTCCGAAAAAAATGTAATCTTTAAATTGAAATTCCATTCCCAAGAATGCGATACTATTTTATTAAATAATATATGAGACATGATTTTATTAGAAATCATGGGGATCCATGTTTCAAATTTCAATTTAATTGATATTGAATAAATAAAATATTTAATTATATAATTGAAGTGAAGCAAGGATATTAAAATGAGTAATTAGTATTTGAGGGGATTTGTTGAGTCATTCAAATGAAATTTCCCAACAATTTTTCATTCTTTGAATTAATGGAATTTATCTGAAATGGTATTATATATTTAATCATTCTATGAGTTATTTTATAATATCATATTTTCATTATAGAAAAAATTAATAGACTATGTACTTCCTATTATACCTTGAGAATATTTCTTGAGTAGTAATGATACATGTCACCATCGAAAACATGCATTTGAACTTATGAAAACTATGAATGTATAAAAACACATTTGAAATGATTGAGGAATATTTCGAAATACAGTTATCCTTAAAACCCAAATTTATATCAATCATTGTTTATCCAACATAAAGCATTAATTACCTTGTTTTGTATGAGCCTTATCAGAAGAAATTGTTATCCATTATTACCCTCTTATTAATATTTTCATTTTATTATTAATATGATCTATAGTGGTCAAGGGAATCAAGGATAAAATGATGATTAAAATTGAATGGGTGAAAATAATGGTATGTATATTGTGGGTGTTATGAATGTTATTTTATATATTAATTGTATTGGTCATTGTTTTTCTTATATTGATAAAAAAGAGGAAATGAAAAAAAGTAACCCTAGCATTAGAAAATTGGATTATGATTTAAGAAAATAAAAAATAAACATTACTAGACCTATGATTTTTATTATATGCGGTCAGTCGGTGGATGTGAGTTTTATTCTAATATTTACTTTTGAAAAAAATAAAATGGTTTTTCAAAAAATTAATAAAATTTATAAAATGTAGTGATAAGTACAAGAGGGTTTAGAAATAAATCATTATGTATTAATTTAATCATGACCATTAATTAGTATTTTGGGGAATTTGGAAGTCGTTTCAATTTTAGGGAAACATTTTATGAAAATTTTACTTTTTATATCGTGTATTCTAATTTTAGAGATAGACATAATCCTTGAGGCTTATTTTTAAACAATAATTCCTAAAAACTATATGCCACCATGAAATTTGATCCTTAATTACAATCCCTCATGATTTCATGTGTATCATTTATTTTAAAAATGGTGAAACTAATTATTTTACAAACCTACAGATTAAGAGCATGTAATCATGATATGAGGATAATTTTACATGAATTAATATCATGAATGACGAGTGAAAAATTTCATGTGAGGTAAATCAGGATTTGGAATTCTTAATAACTTTTATTTAAGGAAAAACAATGAATGAGAAATGAAGTTTCATCTTTTTTTCAAATGGTAAATATTTGATGCGTGAATTTATTATTTCTTTGAAAATTAAGAAATCGAATTGATATTTTTTTATTAATTCAAAAAAAAATTAAGCGTTGTTAGTTATTTAATTTTATTAATTTGGAATTTGAATATATGGTTGAATTGGTGACCTCTAATATTCCATATTAAAATTATATTATTGAGTAAAAACATGATTTATATATGGTGGTATTTGAAGGATACAAATTTGTTGGATTTTTTTCTATTATCAATGATTTTATGTGTTTTAAGTGATTTATTCAATCGGTTTAAATGTTATGATATATATTTCTTAATTTGAAATATGGATGGAAGTGGTTTAAATAAAATAAATAATGGTGTTTTTAATATTAGAATTTGATCATGTTATATATATTTTTTGCAATTGACTAATATTTATGAATATAATGAAGTTTTATGAAAACTTTTCTGGTGATGACATTACCAATGAAATAGGCAAAGGTGTGATAACCCTTAAATATCACCACCATGTTACATATCCAACCCATGGTGTATTGGTAGACCATGGTGGACTAGTGTGATGGACAACACAAATATAAGTGAATGGGGAATCATTCATATGTGGGGACCACAGTGGTGCATTCCACATGACAAATAGGTAGGTTGAAGCCCAACCACATAAGAATTTAGTGGTCAACCATACATAGCTATGGGAGTGGAGAATCACCTAGATAGGTAAATCCGCAATGGTAGTTTGTAGTCCTCATAATCCCAAATTGCTCTGTTTTGGTGTGGTAGGTGTGGATATTTTTATTAAAGAGTCTCTATAGAATCATCTTTTCTATATGGGACAATGATATATGAGGGTATTGTTCCCCTTAGCATGGTTCATTCATGCACATATATAGATGTGCGGCATGATTTATCCATCCATCAGTGATCATAAAGAAATTCCATGAAAACCGCCTCTTAAGGTAGATGTTCATGACATCAACCACTGGTGAGGCCCCTGGTCATTATAAAACACATCTACACCCTATTGCACCCCTGTAAAGAATTGTTTGATGTTCATCAAGAAACATTGAAGGGGAGGTGATGATGTATTCCACACACTACTCTTCCTCTGAAGGACTTCACTGTCGATCCACCTGATCTAATGTCACATCCACATGGATGTCCATGCATGACACTATCCATGCATCAAGGAAAGTTGTTGCAATGATGAAGCCACCAGTCCAAACGAAAAAATTAAAATAGCCTATTTCATTGGGTGATTCATATTCTTTTATTAGTGAGTATCCTGGGGTTTAAATGTTATAAATTTTTATTATCCTCAGGTTTCGAGGGATCCTTGAAGTCCAAAGGTGTCGAGGTATCCTTCTCATTTCATATAATTGATGGATTCATACTAGTTCGAAATAGATATTTGGCATGATAAAGTATATAGAATCCCCAACCCTCCTCTATTCCACTTCTACCTTACCTTCATTTTATATTTTAATTAATTAATTAATTAATTTTTTATTTTAATTTTTCATTTCATTTATAAATAATTTTTCATAAATGTTTTACTACTTTTTTTCACTTACACCCTCTTCTTATTATTCCAAATAATTTCTTCTAATTATTTCTATAATTAATATTCTTCTTTTATTATTATTATTTTTAATCTTTATATTTTCACATTCTTTATTTTTCAATATTTATTTCCTTAAATAATTTTTCCCACTCCCTATTCTTATTCTATTTAGTTCTCTCTATCATCATAATTTTTTTTATTTTCATATTTTAATTTTTCATTTCTCATCCTCATTTTTTTACTTTCTTTTATTTTATTTTCACATTATATTATTACCTTATATTAACTTTCCACAAAAGTTATATCTTACTCTCGATAATGGGAGGCTAGAAAAAGGATTGTCCTGGGGGTCAAGGGTTTCTTGAATTTTTTTCATAATTTTTAATTATTTATTGAGGTAGATATGAGTTTAATGAATTACTGACCAAAATATCCTCGATGAGTTGACTATCCCCCATGACATGTAACTCAATTTATTTCTATTCAATTTTTTAAAAATATTCACCTCTATTCATTATCCAACTCATCACACATTGGAGTTAAGCACTAAGGGAAAAATAGATTTTTGCAAGAGACTATTTGCGATGTGATTAATTCTCGCCACAAATTTTCTGTCCCAGAGGTTATTTCCAGCGGGGGGCTCGAACCATCGCAAATAATTGGTTGTTTGCAATGATATTTAGGGTCATATTGCAAAAAATTAAGGTCTGGTTTGACGTGGGAAGTATATTTGTGATGAGGGGATTCCCCTGTCGCAAATTGTGTGTCCGTTAGAGGGTATCCGTGATAGATCTCGGCGCAAATACCAGCGGCGATAAATATGTGTTTGCGACAGGATGTTGTCATGTCACAAAAAATGTGTCGGCATGCAACTATTGGCCATGGGACCCGTCGCATATAACCTTTTAACCGCTGACATTAATGAATACGGGCAATGTTATTTGCGATGAGACTTGTAGCAAATAGTCCCATTGCAACTAATCTAACCTCTATATACCCCCTTCCATTTTCCTACTCATCATCTCAATTCTCACTTCCTCTCCCTCTACACATTATTTTTAGATTGATAATTTCTCTATGGTTGTTTTTTTTACAACAAGTTGTGAACCCATCTACATCAATAGGAGATCAAGTATAATGGTATTTATAATTTATTTAATTTAGTATTTATTTCATATTTTTATGTTAATTTTAATTATTGTTGATTAGTTGTAATTAATGTAGATTTAAAAAAAATTTATAAGTATTTATTTGTAAAAATAAATTGGAATTATTTGTACTAATTCTTAATAATTATTTGTAATTAATAATTATTAATAAGAATTAGTATTGTATATCAATAATTAGTGGTAATTACTAATTAGTAGCTATAAATTGTAGTTATTAGTAGTAATTAACACTAATTAGTAATAATTTTGGGTAATTAGTAATAATTATGGGCAATTAGTAATAATTAAGGGTAATTAGTAATAATTACAGGTAATTAGTAATAATTATACTAATAATTAGGGGTAATTAGTAATAATTAGGGCTAATTAGAAATAATTATTGGTAAATTGTCATAATTAGCGGTAAATAGGAATAAATAATATTAATTGGTAATAATTATTATTAAATACTAATAATTATTACTAATTCATAATAATTAGTAATAATTAGTAATATTTATTAATAATTGGAAATAATTGGCAATAATCAGCAACAAATTCCAATAAATAAAAATAAATAGCAGTAAATTGAAAATAAATATAACTAATTAGAAATAATTAGCAATAAATAGATATAATCAGCAATAATTAGCAATAATTAGTAATAATTTGTAATAAATATGAATAAATAAGAATAAACAACAATAAATTTGAATAAATAGGAATAAATACGAATAAATAGAAAAAAATATGAATAAATAGGAATAAATTGTAATAAATAGGAATGAATAGAAATAAATAGTAATAAATAGTAATAAATAGTAGTAATTAGTAATAATAATTAGTATTAATTAGTTATAATAATAAGTAATAAATAGTACTAATAATAAGTAATAATTAGTAACAAATAGTAATAAATACTAATAATTAGCAATAAATAGTAATAAATACTAATAAATACTAATAAATAGTAATAATTTACATTATATAGAATATATTGTAATAAATAGTACTAAGTAGTATTAATTAGTAATAATTATTAATTATTAGTAATAAATAGTAATAAATAGTAATAATTAGTAATAATTAGTAAAAATTAGTAATAATTAGTAATAATTAGTAATAATTATTAATAATTAGTAATAATTATTAATAAATAGTAATAAATAGTAATGATTAGTAATAACTAGTAAAAATTAGTAATAATTAGTAATAATTTTTAATAATTGGAAATAATTAGTAATAATTAGAAATAATTAGTATGAAATAGTAATAAATAGTAATAATTGTAATAAAGAGTAATAATTCGTAATAATAAGTAGTAATTAGTAATAGTTAGTAATAAATGGTAATAATAATTAATAATTAGTAATAAATAATAATAATTAGAAATAATTAGAAATAATTAGAAATAATTAGTAATAATTAGCAATAATTAGTAATAATTAGAAATAATTAGCAATAATTAGCAATGATTAGGAATAATTAGCAATAATTAGAATTAAATTGCAATAATTTGCAATAATTTGCAATAATTAAGAAATTTTGGAATAACTAGAAATAATTTGCAATAATTATGAATAATTAGGAATAAATCGGAATATTTAGTAATTAATAGGAATAATTAGTAATAATGAGAAATAAATAAAAAAAATTATTATTAATTTGTAATAATTTGGAATAAATATCAATAAATAGGAATAAAATCAATTGTAATAAATTTTAATAACTTGTAATAACATTGAACAATTTATATTGGATTGGAAGTACTCCTTTTGCTCGATGACTCTTCTCCTTTCAACATCTATTAACTCAAAACATTAAAATAAGTATGCTTCTAAGATTGAATATCTAGTATCATATGCATGAGTTTGAATATTCTTTCATTGGACCACATTTTTCATAATGTTATCAAGCGGTGACAGTTGCAAGAAGAGGATTCATCGACGAAAATGGGACTACTTTTTCTGACGGTTCATTTACTTGAAACATTCTCACACTAAAATCACAATGACGAATCTACTCGGAGTTACACTTATACATTCTCATACATATCAGAATGTATAAGCATACCTCTGATAAGTTTCTTTATTATAATTTCTGTGTGATAAAGTTGCACCTTAATGAGCCATCAGACAAAAGGGGATCCGTCAATCCACGAGAAATTTTGTCGCCCGTAAATAATGGTTATTTTTAAGATGTAGTTGTAATTATATATCTTCTCTTTTAAGTTAGTGTTTTTATAATTTCAATGTATTCAAAAATAGTAATGATTTTATATTTTATAGAAAAATATGGAAAAAGGAATTCGACAACTGTCATTATTAGATGATCGCGCTTGGATAAATCAGCACAAAAATCTAAATGGTTCTGGTTTAAATCCTATATATTTTGAGGGTGTTGAAGCTTTCTTATCATTTACATCATCAAAACGAGAATATGTTTCAGAAGTCACAATAATGTGTCCTTGTAAAAAAATGTTCCCTGAGAACGTTTGCTATATTTGAAAAGGATGGGGACATATCTTGCGGTTTTATTTTCAAACAGATTATGTTTTTTGGTATCAACAAGGTGAACACAATTCCATAGAATATACTAATAACTTGATTCGAGGGCCATCACAGTTTCAAAATTTTTTACATGATGTTACTGATCCATCTATTCAAAAAACTAAAACTCAAGATGATATTGACTAGACAACAGAGTTGGCACCATCCAATTTTTATGAGTTGTTGAGGTCTGTTGAGGATGCATTATATCCTGGTTGCAAGATAAGAAAATTAGAAGCGGTTGAAAAATTTATTCCTATTAAATCAGATAATTTAATGTCAAAAAACTATTTTGATTAGAAATTTTCTATGGTTAAAACACTGTTACCTGAAGGAAATGTGTTGCCTGCAAATTACTATGAGAGAAAGAGGCTTGTTCATAATCTGCACCTTAGTTATTCGAAGAATCATGCATGTCCAAATGATTGCATATTATATTTTGGAGAAAATGAGTTGTTGGATAGTTGTCCCACATATGTAAAAACAAGGTATAAAAAATCTCAACAAGGGAAGTCTGGATCGATTGATAAAAAATATTTGTGATATTTCCCCCTTACACCCATGTTACAACGTTTATTTATGTCTCAGCACATACCATTGATTATTTCATGGAACAAAAAAAAATTCAACTGATAAAATCATGAATCATCCAACTAATAGTGATTTATGGAACATTTTGAGCATCTCCATATGTATTTTTCTTTAGAATCTTGAAACAAGCAATTGGGTATTTCTACTAATGGTTTCTATATATTTGGTTCTTTTGATAGTTAGAATTCATGTTGGCATTCTTTATAACTCCGTACAATTTAACTCTATGGATGTTGATGAAGGAGCCCTATATCGTTTTGACCTTGTTAAGCCCAGGACAATTGAAATCATATATTGATGTGTTTTGAAACCATTGATTGATGAGTAAAATTCATTGTGGTGTAATGGTGTTAGTATATATGATGTTGATGGAAAACAAAATTTCATATTAAAAGCTGCCTTGATGCGGATGATTAGTGATATTCCAACATATGTCATGTTTTCTGCCTAGAGTACACATGGTCTGAAATCATGTTCTTATTGTATAAAATAAAACAAAGCCTTTGTACTCCTCAGTGGAAAAAAACCTTTCTATTTTCACTGTCATCGCAGATTTCTTCCAATTGATCATCATTTTCGAAAGAAAAAATCTCATTACAGAAATGGCACAATTGGAAGAGTTGAACCTCTAAAAATGATCTTAGGTATAGAGTTAAAATCAGTTGAATTTTTATTAACTCCCCTCACAGTTTGGCCAATAGTCAACCAATAGAAATTCAGGGATTTGGGAAATAATATAATTGGATAAAACAAAGCAATTTTTGGGATCTTCTATATTGGTCTAATTTTTTGGACCGCCACTTGTGGGATGTCTTGAATATTGAGAATAATGCTTTTTATAATTTATTTCATACAATTTTTAATACACTAGGTACGACCAAAGATAATGTAAAGGCATGATTAGAACATTCCCAAATTTTCATGCGATTCGAACTAAGACTATTTGAAAATGTCAGATCATAGAGTTTAATAATGCCCAATGAATATTATACATTTTCCAAAGAGAGTCGCTTATTATTTTGTCATTTGATTGCATATTTGATACTTCTAGATGGTTATGCTTCCAATTTTGGAAGATGTGTTAATAATGGTTATATTACAGGATTAAAAATTCATGATTGTCATCTTATAATGGAAAGACTTATGCCGATTGGATTCCGAGGATTGATGAATTCTATGATTTGGGATTTGATAACAGAAATATCATATTTTTTCGAGACATTTGTGCCAAGACAATAGACTATGATGTGATGAGAAAACTAGAAGAATATGATGTTGTAATTAAATGTAAACTAGAAATAATCTTTCTGTCGGCTTTCTTTGACTCAATGGAACATCTTATATTACATTTTACACATGAATCTAAATTTGGAGGACCAGTATAGTTTCGATGGATGTACCCAATTGAGAAACACATAGAGAAATTGAAAAAAATGTACAAAACAATGCATCAGTTTAAGGCTCAATAGTTGAAGCTTATTTGCAAGAGGAAATTGATTTTTTCTGCTCTCATTATTTTGAATCTAAATATCCCTCAAAATAAAACTTCATGGGACAGAACAAGGAGAATGTTAATGAAGAAATGGATTATAAATTATCAGTTTTTAGTCATCTATATTTGGTCATTAGTGGAGTTCATGAACAATGGCTTTCAGATGATGAAAATCACAGAGATCATACATATGTTCTGGTTAACTAGGATTAAATGATATCATTTGTATTGTGAGTAATTCTGTCACATATTCTAAAATTTACGTTAGAGCATTTAAACATATTTTATTTGTAGGTTATATGATAATCATATCAACAAACAACTTTCCCAAATTACAGCAGCATCTCTTGAAGAACACAAACCAAAAAAATATCATTGGTTTCAAAAACTGGTAACATAAATTATTAATGGATTAATATCAATTAAGTTTATTATTTATTATATTAATAATTGTTCTAATAATTTTTAGGTGTCTCAATATGAAGAAACATTGATTAGAGACTGTGTATATTGAGTGACCCACCATCGAAAATGGTTAAATCATATAATTCATATATGGTGAGTGGTTTTCGATTTCATGCATGTGCATATGGGTAATCAATATACATTGAACAGTGGAGTTTTCTGGACCATATTACATTATAGTGAAATTGAAGTTGCCTTTTACGGAATTCTGGATGAAATTATTGAGCTGTGTTATATAGGATATAATTATATAATGATGATTAAATGCCAGTGGTTGGATACTTAGAGAGGATTGCGTGTTCATCTCACTCATGGAATAGACGATATTAAGTATAAAAGTATTATTACTGTAAATGAACCATTTTTACCAGCTCAACAGGAACATTAAATATATTACACAAAGTATTGTGCTACTTCAAGATACATGAGTGATTGGTGGAGCATTAGAAATATGAAATTTATGGAAAATCGGTTTACTAAAACTGAATGTGGTTCCTCTTAAGTAGAAGGAATTGAAATTTTTCAAATGACTACTCAAAATCTATCTTTATCACAATGAGACATGAATATCGATGACGACACCCCACAATTAAGGATTTTTGGTGATGAAGATGTTAATAATTTTTAAAATAAATTTTAAATGAAAAGAGATGATGAAACTAAAACTCATATGGATATTGATGTTACTGATAGGGAATATATATATACATTCACATAGTCAGATATGATAATTATGATGAAGGCGAACATAGACATAGATAAATGTTGGTTATAACCATAACTAATATATATCTATATATAATAGTTATTTTCAACTATCTACTGACTATAGTCTTTTTTGGTTTTAGATTGACCCTGATCTATTTCGTGAGTTGGAGGAAGATGAACTACTTTTGGATGAGGGGGATTTTGGATTATCTTACCCTCAACCTACTGGTGATTCAGGGGGCATGCAGAGGGGGAATGGTCTTGCGTGACAAATTATTCTTGACCCTATCCCCGAGAGACGTCCAATTATTGGCTTCGATCCACATACAAGGAGGAATGGTAACCTTTATATTTTTGTTATATTTCAATAATTAATTTATATATATACTAATTGTTTGACTATTAATTATTTTCAAATTTTTTCACATGTAGCTGTTGGAAATGGGAGAAATATATTGTTCAATTATTTTTCTCATCCATGGACCACGTGGGAACTTATTCTTGTTGATGTACGACTGAGCATGTTCAATTATTGGCTGGTACGTAAATAAATAATTTTTTTTTGAAATTTATATTATTAATAACATGATGTTATAAATTATTTTTATGGTCTATGGTATCCCATCGATGATAGTATGTATGACGCTATCTACGTGCCACATCAGTTGTCTATGTGTGGTTGTTTCTCTTAGTTTTCGCACAGTTTGTGAAGGATGACAATTAAAGAAAGTAGGAGTGACAGATCTGATGATTCATGTAGATCCCACTGACTAGAGTACATTTCATCTCATGTTTTTGATTGATTATGTTTACACTGGATGGGTGGAGGATTTTATAGGAGATATTCAATGGGTCGGTAGAACTGAGGAATACAAAAGGTGGCGCATCGAGCTGGTATCAATATATTCCGTATGCTTAGAGAGCATTTGGTAATTATCCTTTTTAAATATTTTATATAACTTTAAATATAAACGGTTTATTTTATATTTCTATAGGCAGTCGAGCATCCCGATATTGCAGAGTACGATGTTTATCACAGGATGCATAGTGATCTAGCCACTGGAGAGATTAGAGGTGATCGCCAGCAACAGATTGGGGTTAGTATTATTTTTTTCAGTTATACAATTAACTGCATATATTATTTTCACAATTTTAATTTCAAATTGGATTTGGAGGAGTCATATGAGGCTATGACCTCTCAAACACAGGATGAGAGTCAGGATGAGATGACTAATCAGACCAGTGCCCACCATTTTGATGAGGTGGCATGGATGCAGGCAACTCAGTATGGTTTTGAGAAGGTCCGAGTAGTTGGTATCGACTTTCATTTGACTTGTGGTACATATTATGGTACTAATGCGATGTCGGTGTCCAGCTCAAGAGGAACACATGGGGAGGCATAATCTTATGGCCTAGACTGCCAGGAGTAGCTACGAACTCAAACTAATCTTAAAGAGAGTTTATAGAAGCAGAATGAAGAGATGTGCCAGCAGCAGTAGTATGAGGAGGATATGTGTTGATGGAAGCAGTAGAATCACGAGTAGATGAAGTACACGTACCATTTCATTCATATTTTAGGGATGGAGTTTCATGTACGATCTCATTCAGCTCCTCCACCTTCTCTAGAAGACGACCCCTGCCCCCAATGATTTTTTTATGTTAAAAACATTTGAATTTAAGATTTGTTGTAATATAAACTATTTACATTTTATGTCCTTTATATTGGTGCGAATATTGCATAATTGTTTTAAAATTTTAATATTTATTATTAGTATTATATTATTTAATATTTTTTTATTTTACTAATAATAATAATTTATTATTTTTTTAATATTTTTTTGTGACTATTGAGAATTTTAATATATATTTTTTTATATCAATATTATTAATTTATTTTTTCATTAATCATAATTTTATTAAATATATTTTTTAGTATTATATTTTTTTTAATGTTTTCTTATTTTACTAATAATAATAATAAAAATATTTGATGAATTTTTTTGAGAATATCAAGCATTTAAATATTGTTTATTTCATTATTATTTTAATAATATTAATATTATTTTTTCATTAACCAAATTTTATTAAAAAATTTTTTATCTTTGTTTAGTATTTTCTAAGAGACTTGTTGTGATGGGATCCCATTGCAAATAGTTTAAATATATATTTTTTTTTAAAAGTATTTGTGATGGGAATAAGGGATTGTCACAAAAGGTTTATTTATATATAATGTATATAATTGAAGACTTATTTACAACGGGGAACATCCCCATCGCAAAAGGTTTTTTTATATATGAAATATATAATTAGAGACTTATTTTCAATGGTGAAGTACCCTGGGCCCATCACAAAAAATAGTATATGTGACACCATTTTCTACAATGAACAATTTGTGATGGGACCCCATCACTAAATCTTTTTATGACGGGATCATGTTACAAATAGACCATCACAAATAAATAAAATTCTAGTAGTGGAGAGAGTAAACAGATGATACAACATCAATAGAGCCATGTCCTGCATTGTGGAACCACCTCGACCAAGTTGTGTCATCAACCTTGCATATAAGCGGAGGTGAAAATTATGTTTCTTATGAATTAAAATATTTAATAGTTTATAAAGAAAAATTATAGTAATTAATTATGATAATTCATGTTTATATTATTTAGCTAAAAAAATGAAGATGAATAATATTTGTACCTGAAATTAAAGTCCAAAGTATGTTCTCTCTTGTTTAGTTCATTTTTTGTATTGTTTTATGTTATTATAAGTTAACAACTCTAATTTTTCATTCATTTTAATATCATAGAAAATAAACTTCAAAAAACATAAATTTCTAAATTTTTATCATACAATAAGTTAAAAAAAAAATTGAAATAATTTAGATGTTTTATAAAAATTTACTGAAAAAGAGTTGATAAGCTAATTATATGAGACGGTACAGGTCAGCCACTTGGCTGCACCATGAAAATAATTTTATTTTTCAACACCTTGTGATAGACATGAATAAATATAAATTTTTAATTATTACATTACAATTCCAAAAATTTATGTAATAAAATATCTAATGGATATCAAAATATATATATGTTTACCCTTTAAAATAATGCTAAAATTATGTTATTTGTTTAAATTTATAAATCATTTATGAATACTCTAAAGATAAAAATTTATTTTAAGGATATAATATCATTTTTTTAAATAAATATCCCAATTACAAGTTATAATGTTTTTTATTTTTATATATTTATCCCTATTCATAATTATATAATTAAAACTACGCTGCTTTGGAAAAACCATCTGAAAGAACCATAGTCTGGTTGGTTGTTTTGATTATATTAATATATTGATTCCAAAACTTGTTTTTGAGATATAATACATAATTTTTCATTAATTGCATATATAAACCAACCTAAGATCAAAATATTCTTGATTAAATGTTTTCTAGAACGTCCTAATTTTAGCACACACTCTCTAGAGTCCTCCCAAGGTTACCCCAAGCACTCAAGAATATATATTCAAACATTTGGAATCAACCTCTCATGGTAATAGATTATATAATTATTTGAATTATACATTTATATTTATAATCTAATAATTTTTATCATTATTTCCGAATTCTCAAATGCATTCTTCAATTTCCACCTTACTATCCATTTGATGTCAAAAAGGTGAGACACCCTTCACACTCATTTATCCCCCAATGATCATTTATGTTCTCCCATTATGCTACCAAAATTTCACATCATGTTTCTACACCAAACAATAGTGTAGTGAATTATTGAATCCATTTCATATCAAGGATTTTCACATATATGAACATATGTATCATTCATTGGGGACAGAAATTTATTTCTTCCACACACCTTTATCATGTAATAAAAGGATATGATAAAGTATTCCATTTTTTACAGTCTATGTGGCACACATATAGAGGATAATAAAATGAAACTAATTGGTGTGACCATAATTATATATACATCTAAAAAATTAGGTAGTGTTTTACACTAATTAAACATCATGGAAGGGATTATGTAGTGAACCTAATCCATCAAGGGACATTTTCCTAAATGATTTAACTGTTTCTATCCTTGAACCATGTTTCTGATGTTGTATTTTAATTAATTTCCACATTTACGTTACTTATATTTTGTTAACATGATATATCATTAATTATTTTTCATGTTTATGATTCTAACCTATTTTATATACCACTGATAGGCCTATTTCGTAACTTGTAATACATTCTTTATTTTATGGGATATTTATTTTCTTACTCAGATTTATAACCAACACATATCTTATATATGTCCCTGGGTATTATAATGTTGTTTTTTGTGTGATGGTATAATATGACCTTGTTAAAGAAGTTTTCAATTATTGCTATGTATTTCTTATTTTATGAAGTTATGTAATTTACCTAATTATCGAATACACTGTAATTGTGGATATTTCTGTTAATATTATGTGAAATATTATGTAATAAATCATGAATTAATGTGTAATAAATAGAATGGTTGTTATACTTATACAAATTATTTGTGGCTTATGTGAAGAAAAATAGATTATTGGAGACATTGGTGGACCAATATTTATAGGATCATAGTTATACTGAGTTGAGCTGACCATATTTTGTGTCCAACATTTGAGATTGCACATCCGAGTCTCTTATCTATACATTTTTATATTTATTTTTATGTTAGTATCTATTTTCTAGTTCGTTGCATATTTTTTAAATTATTTTATTAATTCTAATATATTGTATATTGATTATTCTCTATAGGTTTTTTTCCTAAATGGTTCACACTATATATCTTCTTTAATTTATTATATTAATAAACTATTTGATAAGGAATGTTGTTTGTGTGTGGAAATTTACTTATTCTTAATACTCACATTCCACCATTTCCTAGTCAATACATATCATCATTCCTTATCCAATTATTGCTTGACATGGGGTAGTAAGAATCAGCCTAGGGTTATCTCAGAAATCCTCGGTAGTTCATGTCATGAAACATACCCCTATAAACATTTTTAATCATATTAATATACTATAATCAATATTATTTTTTCAAAAAATAAATGGTTTGTTAGAATTTTTGTTTCATATTTGTATTTTATTTGGTTTATCCAACCTTTTTAGTCTTGTAATTATGATATGTTCCTTAATCTTACTTCCATGAGTGGTGACCTTGACATCTAATTCCTAATATAACTATCATAATTTTTATGTAAAGTTGATGTAAAAAACAATTACTATTGAAGTATTGATTTAACTAGTTATTCCTTTTCTTTCAATTATACCATATATGTATAGTTTTTGTTGAATATCTACCTACTTATTTTCATTGAACTCTAAATTATAGTTCAAAACCATTTTACGTGGAGTATATTTTGAATATATATGATCATTTAAATCATATCTAGATTTAACATACAAATCTATATTGGATGTATTATTTATATCTAAAATACATCCCCACCATAATAAATATAAAATATACATTATATTTTTAATCATCTTATGTAGTATGTGTCTCTAGATGAATTCATATGACTAATACTACTTGTGTTTTATGTTATTACTCCAAATTTTTTAGTCAATGTATTCACTCTAAAATTTACCCAAGAGATGAATGTAGATCGGTCCTTGTAATATAGCTTGGGTTATTGAATCATCAGAGACCTAAGAAGTAACCAACAGACACATACATTATGTGTATTGTTTTTTCTATGAAGTAAAAAACATGGGTTTATTTAAGTTGGTTTTAAATTAAATCTAAGATACTTAAGTGAAATCAATTTAAAAAGTGATTTGATCCTAGGTTATCACTTGAGGTGTATTGGACATATTTCCTTTTCATTGATTTCAATTTCTTATATTTCAGACAGGTTCATTTAAGAAGATGAAACAACATCATCACTTACAGGTTTAATACCTACAAACATTAATACTAATCACCTATACAGTTGAAGGATCAATGTTTTGAGCACTTCAAGGTAAAGGATCGTATTAGCACTTGAAGTGTGTGGCCTTTAATTCAACAAAGATGATAGAGTTTAAAAATCATCAAATAAAAATCTCAATTAATGGAGTGATTAGACATTAATGGGGTGATAAATAACAACCAATCCAGCCCCTTTATACTCCCTTTTATCAACCCATAAGTGGGTTAGCCCTCCATTGATGATGTGGATTCAATGGAAGTGGGAAGTAGACTCATGAGGGAGGAATTGAAGAAGTAAAGAAAACAATAAAAAGAAAATGATCAGTCCACCATTGTGTAAATAATTTCACAGGGATTGGTGTGAATAAATTCACACCTTGAGGCAACGATATATAAGTGAGATGGAGAAGAATATAATAATAAGAGAAGAATAACTTTTATTATGAAAAAATGATGAATTAAAACAAATTACATGTGGAAGACAAACTTGAGACAACCAAATCACAGTATAACATTACAATGAAAGAACGCTCAAAAGATGATCAAAACTACCACCACCACTACCTTAAATATGTAAGGGTTGGTGTTCTCAGAACCAACTATTTTTTACATTGATTACATGAATGTTGCCTTATTATATATTGTTCATTGTTCTGCAAGACTATAATATAATAATGTCCTGGAATATTTGTTTCATTAATAAGGTCATACCAGATCCCCGCTATGATAAGAAACTTGAAATTCTATAACAATATTCTTAAATAAGGTTATGCGGTTGGATGACATACTATGATAGGACACATAGTATATAGACCATCATGTGCGAGTACTCGTAAGAAGACGAGACTCTCTCTCATAGAGTTCGCACATGGTAATCTCCAAGATGTGAGATTATGAGAACAGACCCGCCAGTAGTAATTATTCATGTCTTGGTGTCATAGAATATTGCTATCTGCGAGCGTGTGTAATGGTACTTATACTGGAATATTATCATTGACTCATGTCATGACTCGCGCACTTAGATTTACTGATGAAAACCGTCACACAGACAGTTTGCGGATTGTAGGGTACGTTGGGTGCGTCACGAGTGACATGTTTTTAATGGATAAGTCGATGAAGGATTTGTCCCTTATAATTATGGAAGTTGATATCCCGACCCTTTGATTGAAATAGAACTGTCACATTAAATTCCATGTACATGGTGTAAATGATGAGTTTATTTCAGGTAGTCAAAGAATAACGGATCAAGCATATAGGTTTATGACACTTCTATGAAACCTTCGTGATGAGATATTGAGACAAAGGGATTAAAGTACACAGTAAGAGTTAGTATGAGGTGATACGTCAATGCGGCTTCAACTTATTTCTCTTGGGTACCTTGACCCGTTGCTAGACAGTAATCCTGGACTTTAGGCAAGCCCTTCTAATTCCAACGAGAAAGAGGCCTAAAGGGTCACACACTAAGTGTATCCAAGTATCTCAAGTTGAAAAAAGATTATTCCCATACGTGGTTTAATCATTATTCAAGGAATCCTAAGTTGTTTTAAATGATGGAGTAAAAATAAAATAAAACAAGTACACGCCGTGTATTATTAAATGTACACTCCGTGTAGTTTTATTTAGGAAAGGAAATGAATAAATGAAAAAAAGATATACACGCCGTGTACATTTAATGTACAAACCGGGTAGTTTTAAATGAAAAACAAGTACATGGCGTGTATTTATTATTACACAACATGTAGTTTTTCCAGTCGTGATTTTGAGGATATAATATCGTTTTATTAAATGATATTTATTATAATCAGTGTCAGTGCTTGTCAATGAATTAATTATTCGACACGGGGGTTTTTATTAAGATTTAATGAAATAAATGGAACGCATAACGAGTTTATTTATTGTCATAACTATACTACCTCAAACTCGATTATAAATATAATCACAACCGCAACTCTTTTCCTACACAAGAGAATCATTGTGCACAACATCTCTAGAGAATTCTTTCAAGGGTGAAAGAACCTCTTCCTCCAAGAACGCTCTCAAGACCGACAGAGATACTCTTCCATCAGATCAAGACGATCTAAGGCGGACAACGCAAGCAAAGGCTTCTCCAAGCTATCACCCGGATAATCCTTTGGCGACATCGAGAGATATGAGGTACACGTGTGGATCATTGCTAGAGGGAGTCTACACTTGGCTTCTGCGACGCAACGATGGATCACATCGACAACGTGATCAAGAACATCAACAAAGAATGAACACCCAAAAGGTATTTCTTTATAATTAATTAATTTAATTATAATTAACCTATAACGATCCTTGTTTTTGGGTGCGGGACAAACCATCTTCTTTGTCTTTTTCTATGATTCGATCTGTGGAGACTGGAATTTATCGTCGTATTGATCCCAGATTGATCATTTCTAATGACAAAAACCCAAGTGGGAACATCCACCCATGCTCTTCCGCTGCGCACGGAACCTTAAAATGGTATCAGAGCAAGGTTACAACGTTGATTATAGTTATTTAATTTTCGTTGATAATTTACGCATTTATATTTGATTCAATTCGAAATATATTGTTCTATTAATCCGAATAAACGAGATCTATTCTTCCTCCATCGTTTCTCAATTCATATCACTGAAATGACTTTTTAATTTTAATTTTGATTAATATAAAAATGAGGAATTCATCCGGAGGAGTCGCTCTTTCTGTATGTACAACACGGGATTACACGATGTGTAATTATAACTACACTCCATGTACTTGGGTTCAACGAACCGGCACTGGTCCGCTAGACCACGCCGTGTGAATTGATTATTCCTATGTTTTAATCACGCCATGTTGACCAGAATTGAACGGTGCGTGGAAACCGGAATACACGGCATGTATGTTGGAGCAACAAGCCGTGTTGTCTGTTTCGGCCCAGGTGAAACCATTTACAGAGATAAGCTGCGTACCACATACATGGGATCACCAGGCTGGTTACCGCATAACATGGAAGTACACACCACCTATGATTCATCTACACACCGTGGAATCCAAGATTTCCAAAGTATAGAAAACACGCCAAAGCCCCGACGTGTACTTTGGATAAAGGGTGAAAAGAAAAATACACGTCGTGTAATTATAAACTACATGTCGTGTACTTTCTAGAAATAGAACTTCACCAGGTTTCCTCCAATGTACAATGACCTATACAAGGAATATGGATGATAAGAATCTCAAGGAAATTCTGAAAGGAATTTATGATAAATAATTGATTAATTATAAGATCATAATTAATTGAATTCGAGCGCGACTTATCTTAAATGAAAGAGCGATTAAAAGAACTTGAATTCAAAATATACGAAAATGTCGTTGCATGCTGTGGATGATCATGAGCTAGATCAAAGACCCTTTTTATGTGTATAGTTTCATTCAACTTTATTTAAATTAAATTTTTTAGCCCACGAGCCTTCTTCCAATAAAATGTAGGGCCTGCGTGCCCATGGTTTCTTTAAAATAAACCCATGTAATTGAGGATCTCCCAAGCCAGAGGAGACGGTTTAAATCCCGAAGTAGAGGTGAATCCGACGCAAGAAGATACAATGTTGGACATGTGGGAGATGCAAAACATGAACCAACAGGTTCAAGGTGTTTTCCCTAGGTCAGGGTCAGCTTATGAAAACCGCTAGATAAACTAACCAATAGAAGCTCATGATCATGCAATATTATTTTATTTCTGTCTGATTCCATGGTTTATTTATTATGTATGTGTTTTCGCGATCACATAATTAATAAAATGAACAAGAATGAAAAGATGGAATAAAATAAAAACCAGACTATGCATAAACATTATCAGAACATGGTTAATCACTTAAGAAAGCATCACTTAATATTAACAAGCATGTGATAATTCGAAACTAAGAATAAAGGAATAAAATCCCTCAATACCATATTATGTTAGACCAAGCCTTCAGTTACCTGATTATGGAAAAGAATAAATAAAACTATGTGTTTGACCAATCCTTGTTGGGACACTTACTTTTATAAAGGAAGCCCTTATGAAAGGTTTCAGTTTGACATAGCCATATTACATCAAGATATGTAGACCTTGCTAGAATTGGTGTAATATTGGAGGAAAAAGTTGAGGAAATCCAAGTCAGGATTTCAGGATTGGGGAGTCCACTCAACAGATCAAAGAACTGTAAGCTCACAGTTGGCAAAGACCTGCCTACCTAAATACCTTCAAATAGCTTGCCAACCCTTGTTGGGGTTATGCGAAGGGAAATATGGATCCTTACCACTAGAATTTCAAAGAAACTAGACATTCCGAGTTCAATGGTGAGGGCCATTGGGACTTGACAAAATAGTGGTAGAATTAATTAATTCATTCATTATTTCTCATAAATTGTATCAAGAATGTACTAATAAATCTGCTCTTTTAAATTGTATAATCAAGATGAAAAACCCATCAAACACTTTTTCTCTGCGATCTATACTAGATAAAGACAATATCCTCACTGGCAGTAATTTTTAGGAATGGTTTAGGCACCTTCAGGTTATCCTATTCCATGAACGAATGTTTTACATGCTGGAGTCCTCACTTCCTGATTCTCCTGCCCTAGGGGAAAGTGATGAAGATTTCCTGGTCTATGATCAACATTTGAATGACACTCTCTACATTCAATGATTGATGTTATCATAGATGTCTAGTGAGCTCATGAAGTCTCATGAATAAATGGATGCATATATCATGCTCGAGCACCTCCATGGTCTATACCAGGAGAGAGCAAGACATGAAAGGTTTGAGATCTCCAAGGCTCTATTTCAGAGAAATCATGGAGAGGGTTCCCCAGTCGGGCCTCATGTATTCAAGCTCATTGTCTACATTGAGCTCTTGGAGGTTCTAGGGTTTAAACTCTACGAAGAACTGGGTACCGATTTCATTCTTTCATCACTCCGCCAGAGTTTCTCAAACTTTGTTGTGAACTTCAAAATGAACAACATTGAGAAGTCTCTGTCTGATCTTCTCATCCTCATTCGCCAAGTGGACACTGACATGAAGTGCGAAAAGCCTTATAGAATTAGGGTGAATAAAAGGAAATGTAAGGCAAATAGCCTTAATCCCAATGCTTCTTCAAGGCCATCCAAGAAAATGAAGATCAAAGGGGACGCAAAGGAACATGATGCTATTTGTTTTGCATGTGGCAAGAAGGGACACTGGAAGAAAAAATACACCCAGCCAAGGAAGTGAGGGGAAGATTCAGGTGTGTTTGTTATCGAATTCAATAAATCTGTTTCTAATAATTGGGTATTAGATACTACTTGTGGTGCTCCCAACTTTATCCAAATACAAGAACGATGTAGATTCAGGAAGTTTGATCAAGGGGAGGTAGATCTATGAGCATCCAACGGAGCCAGACATGCTGCTGTAGCTGTCGGGGACTGCCACCTCACACTGCCTACGGGGATGGTCTTGGTTTTTAAAGGTTGTTATTATGTGCCTTCTGTTAATAAAAACATTATTTCAGTATCTAGATTAGATACTGATGGACTCATATTCTAGTTTGGAAATGAATGTTTCTACTTTTATAAAGATAGCATTTTTTTAGTAGGGCACATTTATATAAAGGCCTTTATGTGTTAGACTACACAAACCAAGTAATGGAAATTGATAACAAAGTTAATTCACATGACTCATACCACACCCAACATTGGCATCACCGACAAGGTCATGTCAATGAAAAATGTTTGAAAAAATTACATCAAGATGGGTATTTAGATTCTGTCGAACTAAAACCACTTGGTGTATGTCATGTGTGTCTACAAGGAAAAATGACCAAATCCCAATTTAGTGGGAAGGGTGAAAGAGCTAAAGAGCTTCTAGAATTTGTTCACGAAGATGTGTGTGGACCATTTCTAGTTGAAGAAAGGGGTGCGTTCTCGTACTTCATAACTTTTACTGACGATTTTAGTAGATATGGATATATCTATTTAATAAGGTATAATTCAGATTCTTTTGATCGGTTCAAAGAATACAAGAATGAAGTTGAGGACCAGCTTGGTATGAATATTAAGAATCTCTGCTCAGACAGAGGAGGAGAATATCCTAATCAGGACTTCATTGATTTCTTACAGGAGTTTGGGATTCTATATCAACTCACTCCTCCTTACACGCCACAATGGAATGGTGCAAGTGAAAGGAGGAACCGCACCCTATTGGACATGGTGAGATCAATGATGAGTCATGTGAGCCTTCCATTATCCTTTTGGGGGTATGAATTACAAACAGCAGTGCACATACTAAACCAAGTACAAACTAAATCGATAAATGCTATTCTGTACGAGTTATGGAGTGATGCAAATCCATGTTATCAAATTTACATGTGTGGGGTAGCGAAGCATTTTTTAAGGACTCTTCAGGTAAAAAACTCACGCACCTAGGAACAAAGTGTATCTTTATAGGATATCCCAAGGAAACAAGGGGATATTACCAATACAACCCCTCAGAAAAAAAGGTTACAGTGGCAAGACAAGCCATATTCCTTGAGAGGGAGAACATCTCCAAAATAGATAGTGGGAGCGAGATAGACTTTGATTAAGTCGAGGCTCAAGATACACATGAGTTGGTACAAGAACAGATTCCACAAAGCCCCATGGAAGAACAATCTTTTCCAGAGACACAAGAACTGCGTAGGAGCACAAGAGAGGTGAGAAAACCAGAACGATATGGTTTTCTTGTCACCGAGGATGTTCACTCCTTATTGGTTGGCAATAATGATCCTCTTACCTAAAAGGAAGTAGTTGAAGGCATAGACGTTTCCAAGTGGAATGAAGCCATGAATTCTGAAATGGATTCCATGTACCAAAACCGAGTCTGGATTTTGGTAGATCCTCAAGTTGATGTAAAGCCTATTTGTAATAAATGGTTATTATAGAAGAAACTGGACATGGAGGGGAAAGTCACCACCTATAAGGCACGAATGGTTGCAAAAGGTTTTAGACAACGTCAAGGAATTGACTATGATGAAACCATTTCACTGGTTGTGATGTTGAAATCCATCAGAATCCTATTGGACATTGCTGCTTATCAAGACTATGAAATTTGGAAAATGGATGTCAAAACAACTTTCCTTAACGGGAACCTCCAGGAAATTGCCTACATGACACAACCTGAAGGGTTTGTGACTCCAAAGGATGCCATCAAGTTATAAAAGTTGCAGAAATACACTTATGGATTAAAGGAAGCATCAAGGTCATTGAACATTCGTTTTGATGAATCTGTTACGGAATTTGGATTTGTTAAGAATGAATGTGAGCCTTGTGTCTAAAAAAGTTTTAGTGGTTGTGCATTTGTTTTCCTAATAGTATATGTTGATGACATATTTCTAATTGGAAATGAAGTACCTGTCTTACAGTCAGTTCATGCATGGTTTCATAAATGATTCTCCATGAAATACTTGGGTGAGGTGGCATATATTCTTGGGATCAAGATCCATCGTGATAGATCCAAGAGAACGCTAGGCCTGAGTCAAAGTACATACATTGACAAGATATTGAAGAGATTCAGTATGGAACAGTCCAAGAGGGGATTGTTTCCTGTGTCACATGGAATTCATCTTTCCAAGAAAATGTGTCCTCAGAAACATGAGGAAAGAAAGAGGATGGCAAGGATCCCTTCGCATCTGCGATTGGTTCAGTCATGTATTCTATGCTATATATGAGGCTAGATGTTTCTTCTGCATTAAGTGTGGTAGGCAGATATCAAGATGATCCAGGAGACCGCCGTTGGATGGCAGTCAAGACCATCCTTAAGTATCTGAGGTGTATTAAGGATATGTTCCTGGTTTATGGAGGAGCAAAGGACATAGTCATCAGAGGACATGTAGATTCTAGTTTCCAGACTGATCAAGATGAAATGAAGTCGCAGACTGGATACATCTTTAGTTTGAATGGAGGTGCAGTGAGCTGGAAGAGCTCAAAACAAAGTGTGGTGGAAGATTCTACAGCGGAGTCCGAGTATATCGCAGCTTCTGAGGCAGCTAAAGAAGCAGTATGGATGTGAAGCTTCGTCCAAGAGCTGGATGTTCTACCAAGCAGTAAAGATCATATCACACTCTATTGTGATAATACTGCAGCGGTGGCACTTGAAAAAGAGCCAAGGTCACCTCAGCGGACAAAGCACATACTTCGGAAGTATCATCTCTTGAGGGATTTTTCTCCAAGAGGTGAAGTTGTAGTGAGCAGTATTTTCAAGGAAGACAACGCGGTGGCCCATTGACTAAAACCTTGACTCAGCAGAAACATGATCATCACTTAAGGTCTAGCAGACTAAAAGTCTTAGGCAGTTGGCTCTAGTCCAAGTGGGAGTTTTTAAGGGTTGGTGTTCTCAGAACCAACTATTTTGTACTTTTATTACATGAATGTTCACTTATTATATATTTTTCATTGTTCTGCATGACTATAATATAATAATGTCCTGGAATATTTGTTGCATTAATAAGGTCATAGCAGATCCTCACTATGATGAGAACCTTGAAATGCTATAACAATATTCTTAAATAATGTTCTGTGGTTGGATGACATACTATGATAGGACACATTGTATACAGACAGTTATGTGCGAGTACTCATAAGAAGATGAGACTCTATCGCATGGAGTTCGTACATGGTAATCTCCAAGATGGTATATTATGAGAATAGACCCTCCATTATTAATTCCACATGTCTTGGTGTCATCGGATATTGTTATCTACGAGCGTGTGTAATGGTCCTTAGACAGGAAGATTATCATTGACTCATGTCATGACTCGCGCACTTAGATTTACTGACGAAAACCGCCACGCAGACAGTTGGGGGAAAGTAGGGTACGTTGGGTGTGTCACGAGTGACATGTTGTTAATGGATAAGACAATGAAGGATTTTTCCCTTCTATTTATGGAAGTTGATATCTCGGCCATTTGATTGAAATAGAACTGTCGCATTAAATTCCATGGCCATAGTGTAAACGATGAGTTTATTTCAGGTAGTCAAAGAATGACGAATCAAGCATATAGGTTTATGACACTTCCATAAAAATTTGTTGATGAGATATTGAGGCCAAGGGATTAAATTACACAGGTAGTGTTCGTATGAGGTGATACGTCAATGTGGCGTCAACTTCTTTCTCTTGGATTCCTTGACCCGTTGCTAGATAGTAATCTTGGACTTTAGGCAAGCCCGCCTAATGCCAACGAGAAAGAGGCCTAGAGGGTCACACACTAAGTGTATCCAAGTATCTCAAGTTGAATAAAGATTTTTCCCGTACACGGTTTAATAATTATTCATGGAAGCCTAAGTTGTTTTAAATGATGGAGGAAAAATAAAATAAAACAAGTACATGCCGTGTATTGTTAAATGTACACGCCGTGTAGTATTGTTTTGGAAAGGAAATGAATTAATGAAAATAAGATATACACGTCGTGTACATTTAATGTACACGCAGTGTAGTTTTCAATGAAAAACAAGTACATGCCATGTATTTATTATTACACGCCGTGTAGTTTTTTCAGTCGGGATTTTGAGGATATAATATTGTTTTATTAAATGATATTTGTTATAATAAGCGTGAGCGCATGTCAAGGAATTAATTATTCGACATGGGGGTTTTCAATAAGAGTTAATGAAATAAATGAAACACGTAACACATTTATTTATTGTCATAACTCTATAACCTCAAACTCGATTATAAATATCCTCACAACCACAACTCTTTTCCTGCACAAGAGAATCATTGTGCAGAACAACTCTTGAGAATTCTTTCTAGGACGAAAGAACCTCTTCCTCCAAGAACGCTCACATGACCGAGAGAGATCCTCTTCCATCGGATCAAGACGATCTAAGGCAGACAATGCAAGCGAAGGATTCTCCACGATAGCACCCAGAGAATCCTTTCACGATGTCCAGAGATACGAGGTACACGTGTTTATCACTGCTAGAGGGAGTCTACACTTGGATTCTGCGACGCAACGATGGATCACATCGACAACGTGATCAAGAACATCCACGAAGAAAGAACACCCAAAAGGTATTTCTTTATAATTAATTAAATTTATTATAATCAACCTGTAACGATCCTTGTTTGTGATTCCGAGACAAACCATCTTCGTTGTCTTTTTCAGTGATTTGATCAGTGGAGACTGGCGTTTATCGTCGTATGGATCCCGGATTGATCATTGCTAATGAAAAAAAGCCAAGAGGGTACATCCACCCACGCGCTTCCGCTGCGCCCAGAACCATCCAAATAGACATTCTTAAATCCTTTGGTAGAGCCTCTAATAGTCCATGTCTCCTTAATGAATTGTGGTAGGCCATAGGTGGGTGGAAAGTTGAGGGATAGTTGATTTTTCCACCCATGACCCGAGGTGGCATCCATCTTGCTTCCATCGAACAGATGTTCCTGACAGACCTTTTTGATGGCCGAATTGGAGTGGGCCATAGAGGACAAAAATGAAGTACCGGATTTCCCTGAACAGTCTGTAAAGTTTCAGCCCAAAAATAGTTTATGTGTAAAGATATATTTGTAAAATGGTGGGCTATTTTTCTGGGCCGTAGAATCTGGACCAGAATTTTATCTTCAACTTGGGCCTCCTGAATAAGAATCATGGAGGCCTAATTAGAATTTACTCCTGAAAACTGGTTTGTTCCTCTATATTGCTTTAGCATCACAGGAATTTGGGTCTTAATTGGGCCTGTATTTTGGGCCCGACATGCTCATCCGTGGGCTGGTGTCAAATCTGCCTTGTCTTGAATTGTTTTCATGAAATGTTATTTTGGTGGACTTCCAATGTGAATCTTCCAACACTCCACAATTATTAATTGTTCCAAATATAATTATAAGACTGAAAATTAAATATGAATATAAAATAATGATCATTGGGTAATTTAAATGATGTTAAAATATGTACCACATAATAGTGAAATTTAAGAAGGAATTACCACCATAATGTGAAATGATGTTCAAAGTGTAAAATGCACTAATATAATGTTTTTAATAATAAAGCACAAGAGTATTGTATATATTTACAATGAATACTAACCACATTTAGTGGATAATAACACTCTCAACTAGAGTTTTTCTAGTCTTGAGCCAAATATATCTCAACAAAATGAAATTCGAATTGCCTTTTCCAACAACATTTTAATACACAATGATCACCCAAAACCCTTATACCAAACAACCATGGAACCCATCAAAATATTTTAATACAAGATGGTTTCTTTATTATATCCCAATCCCAAGCCCATTCCTTTATTCAAATTCATCTCTATATTTCATCCAATATCAATTAAGACTGATGATGCGTTGTGTATCACTTTAGACATGGGGGTTCATCATTATTCAAGAGGAAAATGTTGAAAGAGGTAGTAGAAATCACATTTCAATACTAATATTAGTATTCAAAAAAATTATTTTTTTTTATTTATTTTATTTTTTTTGAATTTTTCTATGGTAATTGAAATTGCACTCAAAATAGTCAACCCATGTAGTGATACTTTGTCGATGACTCCTAGGCTCAAAGACCATAGGTCACCAAGTGAAGCCCACATACTCAGGCATCATCTCAAGTTAACTCAATCAAAAACAAAATCAAATTACAAAAAATAGAGATAAAATTACTAACTCTAGGCCAGAAAACTATGGAGTTATGATCCCCAATTTCCAAAAGCCACACATTAGGTCATTTCATTGCTCTATGCGCAAATTTATTGTTTTTTTTTAAAAAAAATTATTGATTACTAATATTAAAAATAAAATTATTACCAAAATTATGATATTTATTTGAGGGACCCCATGAATTAAAACTAACACCCCACTATCCAAAGGACTTCCATTGTGATATTTATTTGGATGAAAATATAAACAATGAAATATCACATTGGACAACCTCGCTTTCCAAAATCAATTATCATGAAATTATACATGGATTAAAGTCAGAATCGGGTCATGATAAATTATTTTATATTCAGTTTTGAAGTGTGCAATGTGTATTACCATGTTCAAAGTTAAAAGAACTTTTCCTTCTATTTACACACATTTTTTTTCAAATTATCCAATTTTTTTTGACACAGAAGCATTTTTTATTTTATCTCCCCCCCAACATAAAACAAAATTGTCCCCAGTGTTTAAAGAAAAGAAAATATATAAGGGGTATAGGTAGAGAATGAGAGTTCCAAAAGGATATTTAAAATGAGGATTATAGAATGAAGTCACCTCGTAGTTGAAGTTGAAAATCTTACGGCTCCCTTTTAATCCCTTGATCTCGATGTCACTCTAAGAATTCCTAAGTAGAAAAAAACACACACAAAACTATATATATATATATAATGATTAAAGTGATATATAAGTATATATATAATAATTATAGAATAAGTAATCACAAAAAGTCATAGTTCAGTGGTAAGCGTGCGCCCCAATCTCTCTTCGGTCCCATGTTCGATTCCCCGCGGCTTCGCCGGTTGTGACGGTCTTTGACCCACGACCTAGGACGTGTCCCTTTATATATTTATATATATTGTATTTTTATTTTTTACTTACAAACATATAAAAACATTGAACTGATGATACATTGTTTTCTTTTTAAATTTTTGGGTAAGGTATTACTCAATTTTCACACCACATGACACAGATGAATATAGTGATCCCCTTTCATACCCATCCATACTCATAATATAAGAACAAGTCAAAAGAGTATATTTTTTTATTATTTTTAAGTATCAAAATGATTAATTAATCAAATTTGAAAAATAAAGATATCATGAATACCACAAGTTGCCTCCCATGTAGTGATTTTGTTTAATGTCATTAGCCCGACTTAAAACCCTAATTATTTATGTATTTTCCTCATCTAAGGTTGGTTCACACATGTTTTCATCAACTTCATTTTTTGGAATGGTTCAATGAATGGTTTGACTCTATGACCATTAACTTTAAAGGTTTGACCATTGGTGGGATCTGGAATTTCTACAACCCCATTCGGGTACACCTTATGCACTATGTATGGACCTGACCATCTAGACCTTAACTTTACCGGGTGTAAATGATGTTTTGAACTATAAAACAACACTTATTTTCCCGGTTAAAATTTTTTGACTTTGATATTCCTAGATTGGTTTTCTTGAACTCTATATTTATGGATCCTTGAATTTTCATAGTCCTCCATCCTAAGTTCCTCATGTTCATTGAGATCTAATTTCGTTTTTTTTTTGACCAATGAGATGTCATAATTCATTTTTTTAAATTCCCAAAATGCTATATATTCAATCTCCAATGGAAAATGGCATGCTTTACTATAAACCGACTTATATGGGGAAATTACTAAAATTGTTTTATATGTCGTTCGATAGGCCCAAATACCATCTAAGAGTTTTCTCGACCAATCTTTCCTAGATGGATTAACAGTTTGAGCAAAAATTTGTACGATTTCTCGATTGGATAACTCAGATTGACCATTGGTTAGTGGGTGGTAAGAAGTGGACACTTTTTGAGAAATTCCATACTTTTCCATGAGTGATGAGAATGAACGATTGCAAAAGTGTGTTCCATGATCACTAATGATAGCCCTAGGAATTCAAAATCAAGAGAATATGTCTTCTTTTAGTAATGTAATCACAGTTTGATGATCATTGGATTTTCTGAGAATAGAATCAACCCATTTGGAGACATAATCAATAGCTAAGAGAATGTAATGTTATACACTAGAGTTTGGGAAGGGACCCATGAAATCAATTCCCCAACAGTCAATGATTTTAACCACTAATATGGGAGTGAGTGGCATTTGGTTCCTTTTTGTGATGGACCCTGCTTTTTGACACCGAGGACAACATTGACAAAATGTGTAGGAGTCCCTTGAGATGGTGGTCCAGAAGAGAACACACTGAAGAATCATAGCTGATTATTTATTAGAGGAAAAGCGACCTCTACATGCCTCTCTATGATAGAATTTAAGGATGGACTCTTGATCATATTCTGGGACACTCCTCCTAATGACTTGGTCAGGGAAGAACAAATAGAGGTATGGATCATCAAACTCATAGTTTCTAACATCATAAAGAAATTTCCTTCTTGCTTGAGTCATAAGAATTTTGGAATGACTCCCGTAACTAAGAAATTGGATATGTTGGCATACCAAGGGTAGTCACTCACATATTATAGGTGTGCATTAGGAAATGAATTAGACACAGAAAAGTGGTTTGACTTCTCTTTGAATTCCATCCAAGAAAGGAGATCAGATAAAAAATTTTCAACACCATTTTTATCCTTGATTGTGAGTTCAAATTCATGTAAGAAAATAACCCACCTAATATGTCTTGCCTTAGCATCTTGTTTTTGGAAGAGGTATTTTAGTGTAAAATGGTTAGTGAACACAGTGATGGGGGATCCTAAGACATAGGACCTAAACATCTCTAAGGAAACCAAAATAGCAATTAACTCCTTTTCAGTGATGGTGTAGTTGATTTGGGCATCATTTAAGGATTTTCTTGCATAAGCAATGACATAAGGAGTTTTATCAAAATGGTGTCCTAACACAGCTCCTAAGAAAAGTCACCGGTATCACACATAAGTATGAATGTAAGGTCCCAACCAAGAGATTTTATAATTGGAGGAGAGGTGAGAGAGGATTTGGGGGTTGATAATGAACCCTCACAGCTTTTGGTCTAATCAAATAGAGCATCCTTTACTAGGAGAGCACAAAGGGGACAATATATTAAACTAAAGTCCATGATGAATCATCTATAGAAACCAGAATATCTTAAAAAAGACCTCAATTCGTTGACAGTTTTGGTTGAAGGAAGGTGAAAATGATGTCAACCATGGATTTATCAACTTCAATCCCCCTACCTGAGACTAGATGTCCTAGAAATAGTCCCTCTTTAACCATGAAATGAAATTTTTCCCAATTTAGGATCAGATTCTTTTCTTCACATCTTGACAAGACTCTCTCTACATTCTGCAGACATCACTCAAATGTATCCCCAAACATGGGGAAGTCTTCAATGAAGACCTCAAGAAAATCCCCTACCATGACTGAGAACATTCCCATCATGCACCGCTGGAAGGCTCTAGGGGCATTACATAACCCGAAGGGCAAGCGTCTGAAGGAAAAGGTTCAGAATGGACATGTTAATGTAGTCTTCTCTTGATCCTTTAGGGAGACCTCAATTTGATTATACCTCGAGTACACATCTAATAAATAGTTGAAGGCCTGACATGCCACTCTCTCAAGGACATGGTCAATGAATGGTAAGGGGAAGTGGTCCTTCTTGGTAAATGATTTTAGCTTCATATTATCAATGTAGACTCTCAAGCCACTACTCAACCGTGTTGGAAGAATATCTCCATCCTCATTGGTTATCACTGTGATTCCAGCCTTTTTGGAACCACTTGGTTTGGGCTCACCCATTCACTATCAGCTATGGGATAAATGATACCAGCTTTTAACAATTTCAGGAGTTCCTTTCTCAGTATTTCCATTATATTAGGATTGAGTCACCATTGAGGTTGAGAAAATGGCTTTGAATCAGATTCCAGAACAATTCTATGAGTCCCACTAAGTGGGATAATACCCAATATATCAAACAGGGTATAACCAATGGATTTTTTATGTTTCCTAAGGACATCAAGAAGCATCATATGATGATTTGATTTAAAAGAATAATAAATGACTATAGGATGTGTTTGATTGTCCCCTAGGAAGGCATACATGAGTGTAGCGGGAAGTTCATTCAAATCAAGATCAGGTTGGTTTAAAATTGTAGCAGAATATTGGGATGTTAGATCAAGATCAATTTAGTTTCCTAGAGTTTTAGATTGGATTGATTCCCCACATGTATAAAGTTCAGATACTAGATTGGCTTCATCATATTTAGGAAAATATGTTTGAGTGGTATCCATGAAAGTGGTTTCCTGAAAGGTTTCACTGAATGTTTGACCTAAGAGTTCATCATAAGAGAAATTTGGAAATTATTCAATCCAAGGAGATAAACTTCCTTCATGTGAACAACGTAAATCAATCTCATCCTGACTGAAACATCCATCAAATATTCATTGAAGTTCTATGGATTCATTATCAATGGTTCCTATCATGTTTACTAAATTAATGTCCTCAACATCCACTATTTGTGAGCATGAATTATATATGATCAAGTCTAGACTCATGTTTTCAAGGGTGATGGTCATGTTCCCATTTTGGACTCAGATAATAGAGTTTATTATTGCAAAGAAGGTACGACCAAGGTTGATTTGGTTTTGTTCCTTATTTAGTATGTTTTTATGGTAGTCAAAGAAAATGAAGTCAGCATGGTAGATGAAGTTTTCCAAAATTACCAGAACGTCCTTTAAAATCCCCTTCAAAACACTAATGATACAATCAACAAGTTGATGTGTGATAAATGTGGGTTGGATCTCTTCTAGGCCTAACTGTAAGTACACAACTACGGGAATTGAGATTGAAAATATCACCTAGGTCGCACAAGGCCTTGACAACTTTTCCCTCTCCTAGTTCAACATTGATGTAAGGTAAACCCGTGTATTTCAACTTAGGAGAATAGTCCCATGAATGGTGGTACTCATATTAGCAACCAAAAGTACATGGTTTTTATGTGAAAATTCTCTTTTAAAACTGCAAAATTCCTTAAGGTACATTGAGTAGGCAGGTATGGTTTTAATTTCATCGAGACAAGAAATGTTCAACTTAACTTGTGAGAAGATTTCTCTCAATTTTTCACTCAATTCGGGCCTGTTTTCCCCCTCATGTGTTGAGGAAATAGTGAAAGTTATGTGGTTGTTTGTTGAAGAGTTGTTTTTTAGAAAATTTTATCATGTTTTTCAGTTTGTTCATATGGTTCATTTGAATTTTCATCCAGGTTTTAATATTCTTATGGGTTCTGAATTAGTTGTTCAGTTGTCTCAATTGATTTCCCACTTCTTAAAACAATCAGAGCCTTTAGTTGTTCATGAGTTTTTTGAGTACAGCATGACTCTCCCATTAAATTTGTGGATGGTACCTCGTGAGTAGGCATGGGTTGATTTCTAATTTTGATGGTTTTAAGTTCTTGTTTTAGGGAAGAGACTTCCGAGATCATCCTTTCCATTGGTTTTCATAATTTTTCTAGTGGGCTTTGTGGAACAGTTTGGGTTGGTGCTTGAGAATATTGGTTTATCCCAGGGGGTATTTTGTAGGTGGGATGATTTATTGAAATCGGACCAGTGGCTGTTGGTATTGGATAGGATGGGTTTGGAAGTGGTTATGGGTTTGGTAGTTCTGACGGGGGTAAGGATTTTGTCCCAGTGGTTGGATAGGTTGTTGGTTATCATTCCAGCAGAAGTTGGGGTGGTAATTATACATTGGGTTAAAGGTGTTTTTGTATTAAATATTTTGAAAGATCGAGGAATTTACTTCTACTAGGGGACCTCATATAATAACATCCTTTATGGGTGGAATGGTTGGGCGGTTGTCTATTTTATTCTTATGTTTGTCACAAATTGTGGAAATAGGGTTTAAAGTTTAGATTTCATGGAATTTATTGAGGTCTATCTCTTCAACCTTCCTAGAGAGTGCTGTAAGTTCCACCATTAGGCTTTCCTATTCTCTATGTTTATGAATTCCAATAGTTCCTTGTGTCTTTTCAGAATAAGGTTAAGTTATCCATGTTTTTTTTGTTTAGAAAGGCTTTATAGATACTCGTAAGCATCATATGGGGATTTGTTTTTAAAGGTTTCATTACACACCATGGCAAGGAATTGTTTGTTCCCCACACCCCACCCTTCATTGAAAATTCTCATTTGTTCAGGAATAGAAAATCCCTGGTGTGGAACCATGTTTAAAGTGTCTTTCGACCTCTCCCATGTTTTATATAATGACTCTCCCTCTTTTTCAAAACAAAAATTGGATGCTCTTTTTAGGTGCAATTGTTTTGTGGTGGGGAAAGTCTTTTTTGTAGAATTCTCTTTGTAATTTGTCCCCAGAGTTCATGGATGATGGTATCAAATTTTTAACCAATTTTTAGCTCGATCCTTTAAATAAAAAGGAAATAGTCTCATGTTATCTAATTCTAGTTGATGTGGGGGACACATGGTTTCCACAATGTCATTGAACACTTAAATGTGATGGTAGGGCATCTCGGACTCCATTCCATGGAATGTGGGAAGATCGTTTAGGACATGGGATTTAAAGATTTATTTGGCATCTCCTAGATAGTTGTGTCTAATGCATGAGGGGGAATTGGTCCAAGCAAGTGTAAGGTAGTCATTCATGGTTTGATCGATTCTATTCCCCAAGTTTGGTGCTGCCTCATTTGGGTTTCCATTTTGGTTTCTACCCGGGTTTATGAGTTGGTTTCATTGAAGTACTTCCATTGAAATGGGATCAATTTTTGACATTGGAATGTCAATACGATTAGGATATAATGGAAACAATCCCCTATGTTCACTGGAATCCCCACCCCTAGGACTTTTGACCCTAACTAGAAGGTTTGATTGATCGCGGGTGTAGGCGGACATGCGCCAAAAGAAAATAATAATAATAAAGGGACAAGATAAGAGATCTTGGATGAGAATAGAAGAAATGGGGGATAATATAATGGGTGCTGAGATGACATAGATTGTTCCCCAGAAATGACACCAAAATTTTATTCATGCTCAATTTTACCAAAGAGATGATGGTTGAACGGTCCTTGTAGTTTATCTTGGGTTATCGAATCCTCAGAGACCTAAGAAGTAACCTACAGACAAGTACATTATATAGATTGATTTTGGCTATGAATTTACCAACTTGGGATAATTTAAGATGGTTTTATATGAACTCTATTTTACATAAGTGAATTCAATTAGAATAGTGAGTTGATCCTAGGTTATCACTTGGGGTGGATTGGACGTATTTCCTTCTCAATGATTTCAATTTTTTTGAGATGGGTTCATTTTATAAGAACAAACAACATCATAAAATACTGGTTTAATACCTAAAAACTTTAATAATAATCACATATACACTTGAAGGATCAATGATTTGAGCACTTCAATTTAAAGGATTTTATTAGCACTTGAAGCGTGTGGCCTTAAATTCAATAAAGATGATTGAGTTTAAAAATCATCAAATAAAAAACTCAATTAATAAAGTGATTAGACATTAATGGGGTGATTAATAACATATAATACATCCCCTTTATACTTCCATGGATCAACCCATAAGTGGGTTAGCCCTCCATTGATGATATGGTTTCAATGGAAGTGGGAAGTAGTCTCATGAGGGTGGAATAAAAGAAGTAAAGAAAACAATAAACAGAAAATGATCACTCCACCGTTCTGTGAATAATTTCACAAGGTTTGGTGTGAATAAATCCACACATTGAGGAAAATGTATCAAACATAGATGGAGAAGAACATAATTATAAGATAAGAAGAACTTTTATTAAGAAACAAAGATGAATTAAAACAACTTAAATGTGGAAGACAAACTTGAGACAACAAAATCGCATCATAACATTATAATGAAAGAAAGCTCAAAAGATGATAAACTCCTCCACCACCACTACCTCAAATAGGACTTTTTGAATCCCTGGGTAGATCCTTCCATAGTCCAAGTCTCCTCAATTAATTTTTGTGGGCCATAGGTTGGTGGAATGTTGAGGGAGAGTTGATATTTCCACCATTGACCCGAGGTGGCACCCAACTTGCTTCCACCGAATATATGTACCGGGAACACCTTCTAGATGTCCTAATTGGAGTGGTCCATAGAAGAAAAAAATGAGGCTACGTATGTCCCCTAACCATATATTAATTATCAACTCAAAATAGTATATGGGTAACTATATATTTTTAAAATGGTGGGATGTTGTTCTGGGCCGCAGAATCTGGCCAAGAATTTTATCTTCAACTTGGGCCACCTGAATAACCACCATGGAGGCTGAATTAGAATTTGATAATGAATATTTCATTGTTCGTAAATATGACTTATAGAATCACAATAAATTTAGGCTTCATAAGGATTGTATTTTGGCACCCACATTCTCATCAGTGGGCTGGTGTCCAATCTGCCTTCTCCAGAATTTTTGTATGAAATCCCATTTTGGTGGTCTTCCAATGTGAATCTTCCAACACTCCACAAGTATGAATTTTTCCCAATATAATTAGAAACCTGAAAATAAAATATATATCATTAGGTACATTAAATGATTTTAAAAAATGTACCACAAAATAGTGCATTTTAAGAAAGAATTACAATCATAATGTGAAATGATGTTCAAAGTGTAAAATGCACTAAAATGGAGTTTATAAATAATAAAGCACATGAATATTATATATATTAAAAATGAATATTATCCTCATTTAGTGGATAATAATCTATATAAAATATTAAAATCCTTCACTTCATCTGTCACCTATACCAAAATACATCTACATCCCTCATATTAATAAATTTTGTATGACTAATACCATTTATACCCTATGGATATTAATAAACTTTATACCAATATGACAATTAACTATTACATGCCATTTTATTTTCTGGATTTACATTTTAATCATTCATTATCTCATTTGAATTGAACCATTAAAATAAATATGGATATTAAATAGTTTAATTACTTAAAATCATTAATTATACGATCTCCTTATGATTTTATAGATGGTATATTTCCAATACTAACCCTCCATTTAAAAATATATATCAGAAAATGAATCATGATAGACTATAAATAATACATAAGATTCCTTATTGATCTACCTGATCTTAAAATAATACATATTGATATGTGAATTTAGGAAAACCCTGAAACTATAGTAAATGATTGGGGAGTCGTTTATTAAGACACACTCAGATATAAATTCATATACTATTCAATATCCTTTACCAAATGCATTTGTTTCTTAATTGATAATTCTTAAAAATTTATAAACGAATTTCAGGGGTTATATTTATTTTACCACTATCTTCATTGTTGAATATATCAAACAAAAATTAATTACATAAAAAATATTTAGAGAATACCTTAATATATAAATAATTCATAGTATAAAAAATAAATATATTAAAATACTATTTTTAAATCAATATTGATTCAAAATAAAACTGAGTACAATCTGTAATACATATGATTTTACGTGATAATGAATTAGGATACCACAACTAGGTATCGTTCATGTAAATTTTAATTTTTCCTACATTTACACAGTTGAATATCAATGATTCATGTTTTAGTAAAATTTTAATAGTTTTTTGAATTTCATTGAAAAATTAGACTAAATAGAAAAATGTATTGGTGTGTCCAAGAGAAAAATGATAGAAATTCATAGGTAACCATTATAGTAAATAATTAATCAATTTAAATTAATCCATTGAAAAATTATAAATTGTTTTTTTCTTATCATGGTCAAAGGAATCACCGTTTATAGTTCAGCGAATAAAAAACGTCAACATTATTTTATTTGTTTCACTCTACTAACATAGGAATTTTTTTTTCTCTTCTATTGGGATACCACACCTTAGTTCTTGTAACATTTTTGGGTGCTTCATACAATAGACATATGAATCACCCTATCACTATTACTATGATATCAAGTATTACATATTATTTTTTTTATAATATTATTTGAAATTGAAAACGTGAGATAGAAACTAGGTTATACATATTCAAGTATTAAATGTTTCTAATTACATATTATTATTTTCATTATTTCTTTTGTTTTTAAAATACTTATATTACAAAATGCGAAGTAAAAAAACCAATTATTCATTAAACTACCTCTTCATCTTATGTCCACATGAAAATAAAATTCAATACACTATTTACCCATAGAAGATTAGGGGATTTTCAAACATTAAATTTTGACCAATTTCACCTGTGTTGAAGTGGAAATGAGTTCTATGAACAACTAATATTCCTAATAATCAAATTCCAATTGATTTTGGATATTTCAATCCCTAATATTTGTCCAATAATTAGAAATTAAAAAACGAAAATGGGTGATATTAATGGTAATATCATATTGATGAATTATTTCTTATATGTAGGGAAGCTGAAATTTTATATGAGATCAATGTACTTCAACATATTTAATACATGATAAATATATAAGTACCCTCTACCAGTTCTCACTATAATATAATACTAAATTTAATATTTATCATAATCCCCTCTCTAAACATCAAAAGATAGTGGAGAATAGATGTAATGGTAGTGGAACCCTTGTCACTATGTTACATTATCAATTCTAAGGACATAATGGATATATGGATAGAATAGACAGTTTAATATTCACTATGCTCCTCATGTCACCATAATTTTAACATTTTCTTCCTCTATGATGTGTCTGAATAAGAATATGAAATTATAGATCATCTCATATATTTGAAAATTTTATTATATTTAATATAAAAACTTCAATTCTAATATAATTTTGTTCCTGTTAAGACATGATCTGTTTTTAGAAAGATCACTATATTATAATAATTTCACATTCCATAAGTTATATTAAAAAAATATTTTATATTATATTGATTACCGTAATAGGTTATGTAATAAATTATAGTTATATTTCCCCCACTATATATTAGAAAACTATAATTCCATACTATTTTTTTAAAATATCTTATCATAGGGATACTGTAGTCACAAAGATCTATATGCCCTACCTAATAACCAATGTAGGGGAAATTTAAAAAAACTGGACGTTATTTTTGTTGGTATAACCTACCAAATATATCAACTTGTGGTTCATTTATCAGTTACATAGATGTTCCAATCCAAAAATTTATGAATTTGTTTTCTCAAGGCTTGACCAATAGTTCAACTAATTATCAATGAGGTTAGCAACCCTTAATATGAACATAGTTATGTTAATACTAAAATAATTTTTGAAATTTATATATAATTAATGCAATCCCAATAATGGGTTTCTATGGACATTGAATCATGTTTTACAAAAAACATCTATCTGACTGTTTGGTTTGGTATATTATTTTCATTATCAATGAAGACAAAATTTTATTTTATTACATTATTGACAGAATAAAATATATTGTAATTATGTTTATATACATGTATAAATTAAAATTTCCCATCATTAAATATTATTTTAATTTCATTGTATATTTTCATTATTTCAATTATATATTGAAAAAAAACTCATAAATAATTGACTATAAGATGTATATAAATAAAAATAATAATCTGGTATGATCAAGTTTTTAAAAAAATAAGTTTATATTAATGATGATAAATGAACCCATGAATATTAGGAAATATATATTGGAACCATGAGTAGTTCGATTCGTATTAATCCACCATTTCTTCTCAGTAACTCCTAGTGTGATTTCACCTCAACAGAAAATTTAGACTACCCCCACAGTCTTGAGAGTTCCATCAAATACATATGATTTTAATATAAAATGTTTGAGGGGATCTAATGGAATGTTTATGAGGGATTACATATTGGAAAATACCACTAAAACATTGTTAAATAATTTTTTTAAAAAAATTATAATATTATTTTTCAATTATTAATTTATATTTACCGTTAATTTATTTTTTAAACAATGTTTTTTAATAAAATTTTTATTCTTGTATGCTTATTGTTTTTGTTTCTGAATAATTTAAAATGTAATAATTTTATAGTCATCATTTATTTTGTATTCTGTTGTGTAATTTTAATTTTTAATTTATTTAATTCATTCATTATTTCATTCTATATTTTCAAAATCATTCCTTTTCAATTTATCAAATATCCTTAATTTTTGGGTTTTATTATTTTTTTAATTTTATTTCAATATTATAAATATATTATTAAAATTATTATTTTATTTAATTAATTTTCATATTTTCATTTTGTCTCTAATTTAATTTTTTTTCATCTGCAGTTATTTTGATTGACTTATTCATCAATTAAATTTATTCTTTATTTTTTATTTTTTTAAAAAATAGACATGACATCAGTCCCCGATTAATTAAATAATTAAAATAATTATAAAATTTTAATTTTATTCAATAAATATATTTTAATAAATTGTGATATTTTATTTTTATTCATTGGTTTTTTTATTTTTAGTTCTAATTTATTAGTTACTAAATTTTATAATACTAATTTATTTTTTAAATATTAATTTGTATGTTACAATTTCTAAAATAGATTAATTTTTTTTCAAATAATTTTTGTTTAGTTGATCATATATTTAATAATTAATCATGTGAATTATATTGTTTTCATTTTGGTTAAAATTAGAATTTTATTATTTTATTTTTGTAGGATAAATTATTTTATTGAATGACTTTTTTGATAATTTTTCCAGCTCATGCCGCCAGATGCACCCAGTGCCAACCAACTATTTATTCAGAACCCACCATTGGAATTTACTAATGGTGGATCACAACCCACCATCAACATTTGGAAATAGTGATTCCTCTGAGTCTCCAATTGAATTTCCACCCTTCATTGACTATATTGGTTACTTTCTGCACCCACTGTTATACTTTAATCCAATGGTGGGATCTTACACAATGTTAGACCTCATTCAACATTTACTAAATGAGTCATCTTTATCCTGACTATCCCATACCTCATCCCACACCTTCCATTGACTTCTCCTCCATCAACCACCTCATAAAACCATATATAATATAAAATCACAATAGAAGTATTGACATAGAACCAAATAAAATACATTCCAAATTTATAGAATCGAAGTCGCATCCCCTCGTATGCGTAAAATATGAGGCTGAAAACAAACCAAATACAAACAAATTAATCATCTAAAATATGACATGGTATCACCTTTACTATTGAAGACCCATGCTATCATCAACTCAGCTGCATCATCATCAATGTACCATATTAGAGAGCACCTAAACCCTCTCCCAATCGAACCCCCTCCTCTTTCAGACTCCCCCCATCTTGTTTCTTTTTCATTCTTTATATAATATAATATATTGAATTTAATTTATAATAATAATATTTTTATTAAATTTAATTATTAATAGATTAATAATAATATACAAGTATAAGTAGATATATTTATGTTCAAACTCTATAATAAATTAACTATATTATGTTTAATAGAATGATATAAATAAATAAATTTAAATTGAATTATATTTATCTAATAATATTAGTAATAATAAATATTTATATTTGATTAATCTTAGTATTTATTTTAATTATTATTTTTTTTATAGATATATTTATTTTCCTTTATGATAATATTTAATTTTTTATTTTATATAACCTCATTGGTATATATTTGTATGATTTTTTAATATTGTAATAATAGAATTTGTAATTAATTTTTTCCTTGAAAAAGGTATCATTTCTCATTAGATGTACATTTTTTTGTTTGTTCTAATGTTGCAAGTGTTCAGTTTCTTTGTAAGCAGGACGTTCTATATAGAACAAGTAGAGGAGTTGGGAATTCAGTAACCATGTGTCGACAAGGCAAGTACTACATTAGGAAGATAGAATATGGATAAACATGGTAACACTTGGGATAGACTTAATCTAGAACCATTTACACCACATTAATGAAGAATATGGGGATACATGATCACTCCTTGGGGGTCTCATTCAAGACAGTTATGCCAATCCATCCCTTATTCCATCTTGATCAAACCGATTTGATCAACCCATTCTCCATTCACTAGTTGAACATATACCGGAAAAGACACTTGATCTCTGAGCAAAGGATCAAAGAAGGATTTTGAGGAGGGTAAAAATATAACAATAGATTATCTTCCATCACATTCATTCTGTCATTTTTATTTTGTTTTTTCATTCATAGAATTTTCCATACTGGGTAAATCATATTCATATGTTCTAAATTTATTAACATCTTAATTTATTTATTTTATTTGGTGCAGTTTTAGTATATATATGACATGTCATTCATGAGGAGCATCATTTTCTTCGTTATGAAATTTAGCGACAAGTGATGATAACGATCACATTACCTTTAAATATTAACTGAAGTGCTGATAATAGAATACTTTATTGTTCTATTTTTCATTATGAATCATTTTAAATTCTATGTGATTATTGAATTTCCCTTAAAAATTGATTGAATATATGTGTTGGAAAACTAAAGTGACATCCTAGTGGATTAATTCCATTATATCCGCACTAGTTCAATTGATGTTAACTAGATTTTGAATATAAAATATATTATTAAATTCATGATTGTATAATCTCCATATTCTCATCGAGTAATTCTTTCTCACTGTCTTTATAATTATTCCCTTGGACCATTCAATACACTGCATCTCACGTTGTATTCCATTTTAACGATTTCAATTTTTATTTTTCCTTTTGTTTTTTTAACTTTGAATTGTTCGGAACACCATTAGTTCTTCCCAGTTATCCTACTTTTCATACCACATTACTAGTGTATGTAGGAAATATAAATATTAAAACCCTTAAATATTTTAAAATTTCATCTCGGTTAATAATACATTCAGTTTTTATACAAACATATAACAAAAAGAACAAAAAATGTATTATTTAGTGTAAGGGAATTTTAAATTTTTTATGGTTTGCATATGAGTAACCCTTGATGAAAAGTAAATATCAGTGAAAACGTATGGGTCTAGAACAATTCTTGCTAAATTTATTTTCTGTCACACTATTTTGTTGCATTTGTTTTTTATTTTTTCACTGTTTCATCATTCCCATCTATGGTAGTAAACATGATTTTTTTTCTTTTTCATTATTCAGAAATATAAAAATAAAAAATGATTTTTATAATTAACACTTGGGAATTCAAAACTAATTAATTGAGACTGGAAAATATATTATTCATTATGCTATATCTTATGTCAAATATATGTATCATTGAATGTACTCATTGCAAGTGCACCATAAAAATAGTGGGCCATCAAGCGTCTCAACCTGTTCATGGTGACATTATTTTCTATTATATTGTTATATTTTTTATGTTATACTTATATATTAATTCAATGTTTCATCTATCTCATATGTGACTTTCATTAATGTTTTTATTTTTTTCCTTCGGCTTCTCTCAAAAATATAATATGATAAAAAATTTCAAAAACCATAGTGAGGTTGTTAGAATCACACAAATTCAATATTTATTTTACCTAATTACACTTGTATTGTGTTAATAAGTGTCTAAACACATGAAGTTAAAATCTTGGGTAGACCAAAAAATATATAGAATAATCAGAAACATTTACAAAAATAAATAACAAAATAGTAAAAATTTAATACAACATTAGATGGAGTGTATACAATGGAGCATGTAAATAATTATAGAAAAAGATAGAAACAAGAATTGAATGAGATTGGTGAAATCATACTATAATGAAATGAATAAATGATTTTCTTTTAATATTTCATATATCTTCAATTGAATTAGTTCTAATAAAATTGTGTTGATCCATTGAGATCACACTTTAGTGGATCAACATAGCTCTTCAATTCGTTCGTATAAATGATATTTCAGTCGTCACTTTGGAATTGAGATGACACTCAATGGAAAATAAAACAATAATATTTTTTGAATATATTGGTTAAAATTCATTGGCAAGGTAATAGTTATATTCATCTATCAATACATAACATAACAAAGAAAATTATGCTCATCAAGAATGAAATGAGTTATTTGAGCTAAAATTTCAATAAATCAATGGAAAATAATTACAGTTTACCATAATAATAATTTAAAAACATGAAAATATGATCCTCCCATTGAAATTTAAATTCCCTTACCTAGAATTAAAATATAAAATAAATGAAAATTAAAAAAATATTTGAAGGGGAATCAATGGAAATATTTACCCCATTCTAATGATCCCTCTCTAATACTTTTCTCTAAACTCATGTATATACTAGTATCTATTCTTAAAGTGAATGATGAGTGGGTTGATTTGATCAGTATGATAATGATGGAATGACATATAGATCAATAATAGTACATTTAATGACCCTCTAGGTATGATTATGATTCTAGATCAGGTTCTCAAACATGGTGTATATAGTTCATGAATAAGTCCCTCTAGAGAGTAATTATCTAACTCCAGCCTCTCTGTACACATTATGGGAATCCCATTCTCAACTAATTTCAACTAAATTCCCAAATCCATGAAATTCATTAAGAAATACGTCACTCTAAAAAACTATCCTAATCAATGATCTATTCAAATAATTCGAAAAAAATTCAAGAGGAATGATAATCAATTCATTCCAAAAAATGGTAAATTAAATTATAAAATTGTTAAATAAAATTGTTGAAATATATAAAACTGAGGTTATATTAAATATAAATGTTAACTATTATTATAAGGTATGATAAACGTATTTATAGTCAAAACTAATTATTAAAAAGAATATAAAAAATATTTATATATACATATTTATTATTAAAAAAATTAGTAGATCAATATAATTATAAATAAATTTATTAATTTATTTATATCAAATTATTTTACATAATTTACATACATTTTTATTGAATATGTACATAAATATAAATATTTTTGTATATATATTAAATTAAATATATTTATATTTATTTTATTATTATTAATAATATATAATATACAATATATATTATATTATATAAAAAACAAAGAAACAAAATGGGGCGTGTGGGATTGTCATAAAGGGGATGTAGTTCGATTAGGATTGGGGGTCAGGTGATCTCTTCAATGGTTATTTTGTGAGGAGGCAAGATAGTAGAAAATAATATGGGTCATTAAATGTAATGGTGATGCTAATTCGTCTTCAAAATGCTTCAGCGGTTTGGTTTTCATTCAGCTTTGGCCATAGATCACACACATGAAAGGGGATGAGGTATAGATTTGGTGTATTTGGAATGAAAAATATTTTGTGATAGGTATAAAAATGTGGTCATATTAATTAGTTCTGACAAAGTCATCAGTTAGTGGAAATGTCGATAAAACCGTTGAGAGGGGGTGATTTTGATAGGGGTCCATATATAACTTATTTATTTCTAGATCCGATTTTTTGGATTATCAATATATAATCTACAGTGATTTTTTTATATTCTCATCAATGGTGGATCATGTAGGATGTTTCAATTGTGGCTGATGTTTTGAGGTCGTGGGACAAGGCTATGGGGGTGGGGCTAATATTGACTATGCGAGTCACCATTGATTGAGGTCCAACTATGGGTTAGAACCCACCATTGGTTTGATATCCAATGGTGGGTGATGAAATTATAATTTTCTTTCTAATGTTGGGTGGATATTATGACGGTGATTCAAAGGATTCGCGTTGGAAGATTTTGGTGGCAGGTAGGGAGCCACTGTTGAAAGTTGTCAAAAGTGGTTGTAAAAACAAATATGGGTTCACCTAGCGAGGGGTGCATGTGGCGGTATCACAGAAAAAATTATAAAAAAAAACACAAATTTAGTCAATGAAATAAATTATCAAATAAAAATCATTTAAATAAAAGTATAAAACGAAATAATATTAAAACTATAAAATTTACATTTTGAAATATTAAATAACCAATTAAATCAACTATAATATTTCAATAATGGATTAAATATAGATAACAAATTATTACATAAAAAATATACAAATAGAATTATAATTAGTATGTAAGATTAATTAAGTATTAAATGATAAATACATTTAAAAAATTCAAAGAATGATAATTAATTTTTTAAAATTATAAATTCATAATTACAAAATATAATAAAAATGTAATAATTAATTTAATTATATTAATAATAAGAATCCACAGTTGAATTTATTTTTTGAAAAAAAATTAAAAACTTAATAATAAATTGATTTATTGGATAAAGAAAAAAACTATCATCTGAAGAAAATAAAATTAGTTACAAACATAATGAAAAAATTAAAATCAATTAAATAAAAATATAATTTAAATAAAAGATTTATTAAAGGAATATAATATTATATAAAGAATAAATCATAAAAAATAATGGTATTGAATATATAAAAAAAGAATTATTTTGAATTTTTAGAATGAAATTATGGGAGACATAAATAAATATTTAATTAAAAATTAAAATTTTAAATTAAAAAACTGAATACAAAAGAAATGATGATTAAAAAATGGTTAAATTTTTACATTTTATATTGTTCAAAAAAATTCCAAGAATAAACACTCAATTAATATTTTACAACAACCCCATTTTTTTTAAAATGAAATATAAAAAAAGAATAATAATTATTAATTATAAAACACAAATTAAACATATTTTAGGAATAAAATTAAACATATTTTTAAAATAAAATTAAATTAATTATCAAAATTGATGTGGAAAATAGTGGGTGATGAAGGAGACACCAAACAACCCCCAGCATAATTCATTTCACCCTTGGGCAATTCAATGAGTTTTGTTTATTTATAAAAAATGAAAGAAAGAAAGGGTTGTCCTTCCAATGTTCATTACGACTCTATGTCAAATGAGATAAAAAATACAACTAATTATTCAAGAATCATCCTCTTATGTGAAGGATACCAACTTCATTATTTCCGTTCAAAATGGGTTCAAGTTTGATTGGTATAATATGTTAGAGAATAGTGGAATTAAAACATTCAAAAAAGACATCTTATTTTTTACTATATCCTATGTATAACACACTGAAGATCCATTAATATTTTTTGTCACATTATTGATTCATCTCAAATGATTATTAAATAATTCATTTCTCCCCTTCATCTTTTTGGTTTAAAATTTCCCTCGCCTAAATGATATCATTTTTTATAGATAACTTTATTTATTTTTCATAGATATGTTTATTTTTCAAAGAATTATACATTGGGATTATTGAATTTGAATGTGTATTTTTTCTAATTTAATTAAATTCAATCATCGAACGTGTCTTAGGGACTCCCTGTGGGATATAATTTTCCAATATAACATCAGATTCAAGAGAATTATTTTATTTTTAAGAATTTAATCTACGTAAAAGTATTTCATAGTAAGTGAGTTCCCCATTTGTTTAAGTTCAATTTTCTGGTTTCCATAGGGTTAAATAGAAACTCCACAAATGTATCTCACACCACACCCCATTTACTAATTCCTAATATGATCATCCATGAAAACATTTGGAAAAAATTCTTTGAAATTATGAATTTATACTAATTATATTATCATTAAACCCCTCAACATAGAATACATTTATCTCATAACCAATATAAAATAACTATTTTTATTTTTTATTTTTAATATTTTTTTATTTTTATCATAGCTCTCTATATCTAAGCTATAATGTATTATCTACGTAGTGGAAATTTGGGAAATTTTATGGGTTTTAGATATAGAATCCATCAATCATATTTGAACTTATTGAAGTCACCTCCCCCACATATTATTAAAAGGATTTAATCCAATTTTTAGGCCAAATATGGGTGATATATTAAATTTTATAAAATTAATTTATAATTTAATCACCTGAAATATTGTTTTAGGGGGTATATGAATGTTTAAAAGTTGATTTTTCAAAAAAAACAAATAAAAAATGTATACAAAATGAACCACCATCCATAACAAAAAAATTATGCACAAAATATTATTTATCATAAAAAATCCCTACATAATATGTGATTATGAATGTTTTTTAGAAGAAATATATGAATTAAAAATAAATACATAGTGAGGATTTGGAAACATAGAAGGAAAGATAAAACATAGGTAAAATAAATAAATAGTGAATAAAAAGGAACTATCACTAACAAAAAAATGTTAGAATTATGCATAAAAGAGGCTCCCTAGGTATGTAAAATCTATTTTAAATATTTAACAACAAGATTGTAACCATAATTTCATCTAATGAAAGATGAATCCAGTTTCAAATTTGTATATCCTATCAAATGAACAGTTCAAAATGTGAAGGAATAAAAGAAAATAATAATTGAAATTGACCTGAGTGAAGTTGAGGTATTTCTTATCCACTATTATTCAAAGCGCTAGATTTCATTATGGAATTTATGTTCCTAATGAGGCTTCTGATGGAATGGAATTCTCATAAAAAATAGTGAATTCTCAAAACCAACTAAGACCAGAATACCACCTGTACATCAAGTCAACTGGTAACTAAGACTAATAAGAAAGAATCAATCAATCTAGAGAACATATATTCATCTAAAATCTCATTGAAAAAATTCCACCAAATAAAATAGACACAAAAACCATTGAGGAGAATTTATTAAATTAATAACTTAAAATAGAATACAATAAAACCATGGGTTTCCTCCCACATAGTTCTTGGTTTAATGTCCCCAGCCATACATTATCACCTAAATTGTTTAACTGTGATGATTATGTGGTAAATATTCATTTGAATTAGACCCCTAGTGGATTCCTTTTGAAATTTCACAATTCTCATGAGAACCTCACACAACATAGTAGTTTGAATAAGTATTTTAAAAATTTACATCACAGGAGGAATAATTCTCATTCAACCATTATCAATGAAACCCATAAAATGACTCATAAAATGAGGTATAAACAGAAATAGCTCAATAAGATATCCAAACTGACCACCATCACTCGCAATATGCTTCGTCACAGTGTCCCCAAAACCTATATCCTAAAAATGTTTAGAATGTGAAATCTCATTTTTATAGTTGGGTCATTGTCGACAATAAGATGAATAACAATGGAATTGACCTTATAAGAAGCGGTATAATAATCATCATGTTGTCAAAATAATTTTTCAACCTATTCGAAGAAAATTTCATCATCCAATTGTATAAATTTATAATGATTGATGTTTTTGTCCAAATTTGGATAAAATTATAGAAATTTTTTAACTGACTCCTAAAAAATGAAAAAAAAATATTTTTAACCTGAAAATGAATGAGGGTTACTATAGAGTTATTCTAATTAATAATTCTTTAAATCTCAATAGAAAATGTACTTTTAGTAGAATAAATTCCATCAGGTGTTTTAGAATTGGAAGAAACATCATGTTTGATAACATGGGTGGGTTGAAACTTCTGAAATGTTTGATAAAAACTACAAGTAAAATAACATGTGGTCGAAATGATAACCTCCTAGTTTTAAGAATTTTATTTCTGAATTTTACTATCAACTATACACAAAAATTCTATCTCTATTGTGGATTCAAACTCAACAAAATTATCTTTAAAATGTTCACAATCTAATTCAAGTGTTATATCATGAAAGGAATATTGATTTTTTATACTAATATTAGCTATAAAGACCTCATCTATAACATCAATCAACATAAAACCCAACGAATGTGGAGAATATTAGTACACATTAAATTCCCATTGATCCTCACCATCCTAAAGGGTCATCTTACCTATTAAAATATTAATGAAAAAACTAAATGAGGGAAAAAATGTCCTACTAATAATTAGTGGAACAGTGTCACCACACTCCTTGTTCAAAATTAGGAAGACGGTAGGATTGAATGCTTCCCTACATAAACCGACAAATCATCTACCCTCCAATAGGGGTATATAAGTGAAATATCAGGTATCTATTTGGTAACTATAGTTTCTTCTATGTCATTTAATTTATACATTAAGAATAAAGAATATGGATGAAGATTGATGTTATCTCCTTGATCACACGTGCACCTAATCCCCTCAAATTGACTGATTTTGTTAACCCAGTTTTGTTAAATACCATAATAAGGGGGAGAGAAGGTTATTAAATATATAAACTACCCCTTTGGATCTTGTTTCATTGTAAAAAAACTCTTTTCTCTTTTTCACATTGAAATATATGAATTAAAATGTAATAATACCATATACACAATAATTTTTACATGGTTACCCCTCACTAGGCTACATCCATGGAGCATACAATGCAAATGTTTAGATTATACCAAATAAACTAATGATCACATCCAAATAACATGTTTTGGGATATATTACTTTTATTCCTAGTCTCACTACCTTTGAAATATTTAGATTCTGCTCACTGCATTCCCAAGGGTCACTACATATGTTTCTTTCTAAAGCACACTAACACTGGAAATGATCAACATCTTCTGCTTTCTTTTCTAACTACTCTTACAAGGGATCAACTCATATTTTTGTACCAATAGGTCCCTTTATTTTTATGAAAGAGTACATCCTTATCTATATTTATATTCTTTATTTAAGTCCCTTTTCCACCATATATGAAAAACACTTTTTCTCATATTATTAGTTAATGAAAATTACTTTTAAAAATTATTTATGTCCCTCTAAAAAAAACCCACTTCCTCCATAAATTGTGATGCATCGTCGAGCATGTATGCTTCATGAAACACATCTTTTGTGGGCTTCCTCTATTAACATCGTCTGTGAACCATCCCTACATACTACCTCCCCATACCACCTTCGCGCACAGTCTCGGAATCTCCGTACCGCTTCTCCCCACAAATAAATAATTTTTCGATAAACCATTATCTTCTTTGTAGAACTCTTTCTATTATGACCATAAAATCTGTACAATATCTATATAGGAACTATCCATATTAACCCCTCCTCATTTCCTATAATCCTCTTAGAGAACCTATTCTCCTTCACAGACTCACTGTGAGTTGTTACAAAATTACCCGAATTTCATCTCTAAGAGAAGTTGATTTCTAATTAAAAATGATCCCAATAATGATGGGATTAGTTCTAATTATATATGAAAATAGATCCATAAATATTGTTGATCTGATTTACCCATGAATTCGATGTGGTTCATCCTTTACTATGTACTGATTCTCCTGCAAACTGTTTTCTCCCACACAATCTTCCTACTACCACACTTCCTTGTGACAGCTAATATCGTATGAAAATTAAAAACATCATGACTCCTAAAATTACTTCATCATTTCCATGAACGATGAGCCATATTGTGTACCATAAGTCTTCCATAAACCACAAGCCTCCTTATAAACCATTTTCTCTATGCAGTACACCTACCAACTGGTGTTTGTTGACAACTATTTCATTATTTGATATGACATTGACACTCATTCATTCTTCGAGAAAAATATACATCTTTCAATTAATATAGATATCAGGGATTTTCTCAAAACACACTCTAATCCCACATGATCTATTCCTATCATGAGAAACAAGTGTATAATGAATAGTAAATTAATGAATCACTTTATTACATTTCAATAGTACTCACCTACTTTCATTACGAATGTCACATTTAGTGATATATAATATTTGATCAATCACTTAAAGAATCGTTAGATTTAATACCCTCCTTATGTAACTGCTTACCCTAACCACTTAAAATCCACCTAGCAGCTTCTCCCCGTGTCTTTATTTAAGACATTTTCACTCTTTAAATAGCCACAATTTCTCTCCATTTTTCAACGAACCTTAATGTAACATCATTTTTGTCTGCAACATAGTAAAAAAAACACATAAATTCATTATAAAGAACTACACCATAACTTCTGGAGAGGGGGTGTCTCAATCCACACTTTATCAAGTGTGGGGAGTTGAATGAACTCTCAGATCTAATGGATGCCTTAAAATTTCTAATTTGGTTACAACATTTTCAATATTTTTTTAAAATTTTAGTTCTATAGGCACATATTCGGGCTTTATAATCACTTTCTCAACATACTCCTTGAGGAAGTGATACATTATTTCAATTTACAGTTTCTTTTTTGTCATGGTATAGATTTTTTCTATGATTTATAGTGTATGAATTAAATAAATGGATTGTTATCAGAGACATCCCTTCAAATCCCATATCCCCAAGATGCTTTTCATCCATAATAACTTCATACATGGTTGGGTAGATACAATATATTAAAAATCTATGGTGTTAAATGAAATGAAATATTATGTCTTTCTTAGAAAAGAAAAAAACATTCCACTAATATATACTGCACCACCTGATGTTGATTTTATATTATCCGATAAACTATCCCAATCTGCATCAGCATATACCAGTAACTTTTACTGTAATTTTTTGCTATACATAAAATAGAAATCCAGTGTCCCCTTGATATATAAAATTATTTTTTTCATGACAATCATATGGATTTCCTTGGGATTTATTTGATATATTAATACTATTCATGTGAGAAAAACAATATCAGGTCATGTTGTGGTCACATACAGCAAACTGCCAATGATTTTCATATATTATGTGATATTTTATATACTCCCTTCTTTATCCCATGATAGTTTCAATTTGGTAGAAACATAATTTTTTTTCACCGTGAAATTATCAATTCCAAATAATTTGTGAACAAGTTTGATATATTTGGATTGAGAAATTATTGTTAAAGTCTTTCTTAGTGTCATCAATAAACCAATGAAAAAGGTCAATTCATTGATTATCGTTAATTGAATTTCACATTCCATTAATTCTTGGAATCGCTAGCATTGAGATTCATTTGATCCACTATATATTATGTAATCTATATATAACAACACTATCATCCTTTGATTACTATAATTATAGAAATATAGCCTTCAAACAACTCCAGCACACTAAAAATAGAGATTTTTGAGAAACATGTTCTGTTTTGAATATCATTCTCTTGGTTTTTACCTCAAATGATATAGTTATTTATTCATCCAACAAGATTTGTTCTCATTATCTTGAATGATAAATCTATCGGGATGATCTATGTAAATATCATCTTATATTTCCCCATTCAGAAATTCTGACTTGACTACTATCTAGAAAAAATTGATATTTCTTTTCACTTCAATAAAAAAAAATAATTTGATTGTCTCTAGCCATGAAATAGATGAAAAGTGTCCATCAACATCGATACCCTCTATTTGGGAGTATCTATTTCATACAATATAGTATTTGTTTCAAATCACAGTACTCGATTCATACATACTGTTAAGAAATACCAACTCAGTCCCTATGACATTATTATTTTTTTGTCTCAAAGAAATAACTATTCTCAATTTGGTCAAGCCCATCAATCATAGCCCAAACAAAATTCTCATCTACAACTTCCTCATAAAAATATCCAGTCTCTACCTACGATAAGTGTGATACTTTTCATAGAGTCTCTGTCCTGTTTGTATTAACTAGGACTCTCTGATAACTAATAATGTCATGTATATAAATTTCTTCTATTCTATTATATCTTTATGCAATTACTGAATTTCAATCATCAATTTCATTATGTGAATCTTCTTTTGAATCATAATCTGAAACTAGAACATCCCTTGATATATATATATCTATTCATCATTATCCCCCCAAGATAGATCATGTATTTTCTGAATAGTTTTCTCATTTTCTACTATAGATACACTATATCATTCAGCAACTTTTCCTACATGCCTATTAAATCATTTATATGATATTATTTTATTTGATCAGTCGTGAAATAAAACTTCATCTCTATAGGATTCAAACATCTTGTTTTTCTCCATATTGATAATTAAACACATAATTCCAAATACTCAAATGAGCTTCAACATTGGATTTTTTACAAACCCTAGATCATATAGATTATTATCTTAATTTGGACTCAATAATCTTCTATTTGACATGCAGACTAATGTAATCATTGATTCTTTCTAAAACATCTCTATTATTCCTTCCTCAATGAGAATTGTTATATCTATTTTGTTGAAAGTGTGATTTATTCTCTCAATTATTCAATTATGATATAGATTTATTACTACTAAAACATGGTTTTTTACCCATGTTTCTTGAAATATTCCCCTAATTTTTTATTTGGGAGCATTGTTCCATTATTTTTTCTAAACATTACAATTTTCTAACCTGTTATCTTTTCAACTTCCCATGGATACCTTATAATTTAACTGAACACCTCAAACTTGTTGTTGACGATAGATTCCCTTACCATTACACTAATATAATAAATGAAGGGAACATTATATCTGTACCCATTAATATATCTGGGTGAAATAGGTCCATACACATCAATATTCACTAGCTCCAGTACAATTTCTGGCCTTTTCAATATTTCATTATATTTCATTCAAATGATCATCCCATATTGATAAGAATTGCATGTATGAGAATTATCTTTTGATAACCTAGGGAGGTGATGAGCATCATAATATTTCACTGAATCATCGAAGGATTTTTTGTTCATGTGGACAAGATGCTGATGTGACAACATTTTTTCCACTTCATCGGAAGGAAAGAACATATCTTATTCTACATATACAAGTTATAGTATTTCTTTTGTACATTTTCCAACAAAAAAACTTCACCATCATTTTCCTTGATGAAAAATAGTTTGTTTGAGATATTTACATAATTTCCAAAAACACACATTTTACTGACACTAGGTATGTTTTGACTTAGAACTTTAATAACTAAGCAATTAGCATGTCTCTAGTCTTTTACCCAAACCATGTATTTTCTTGAGTGGACAATCATCAAGCATTCATCATTACCTACAAATATAATATCAACTTTATTATACATGATTCTGGTGATTAGATATTTATTACCAATCATATTAAAGTTATATCCACTATTAATAATCCACATTTCATTGTAATCTGATGCTCAAAAATCAATTTTGTAACCACTAATACTTATAATAAAATTTTATTTTTCATCCATGTTTTTTACTTCATACCTTATACAGACGAAAATTAGTTACCTACCTCAAAGTATGATTGACCAACATCAACATGAATATATAAAAAGTTATTTTCCAATATCATCTCATTTGATGATACTTTCAACTACTTCTTATAGATACATTCATTCTACTTTAGCACATATCTCTATATTATCGAAGTGTTGTGTTTTTTCATGTTCCCAAATACTCCTCACCTAAAATAGTGACCATAAATGATGTCTTGAAATATTGAGCCATGTATTGATTCCTAAATTGGTTGTGTTTCCTTTGATAAATTTTTCTATGGAATAATCATTTTGTAGGTGTCCCATATTTCTGCAACAATTGAAACTAATAAATAGTGATTTCCATTGTAGCAATAGTGCACCACTAGTTCTCCAATGGGATCTCTGAGCCTTTTGATTCTGATTCATACCTAAATAAATCTTCAACCTTAGAGTAGGATATTTTGGTCTAATTTAAACAAGTACAACTCTATTTTTATGATCAACCACTATACTAGTTGTTCCACTCAAATCAATCATTTTCTTTTCCTAACACTATGTTTTATGGATCATTGAGTATCTGAATTCTACTTTTACTTTTTCATTACATGTGTGTCCATCTTTTCAAGAATAAGAAGTTCCTCTTAATATTTCACATTTCAACACATACTGACAACATCAACATTAATCTCTTCGATATGTTTGATTTTATCTTTTCTAATATGAGTTAAACAATGAATCACCCATTTTTTCATCAATTTGGAATTTTTACTCAACAAAACTTTCTAATCATTTCTGTGTTGAAGGCTTAATTATTTCAATTTCTTAATTCATCTTATTCTCATCATCCTATAACTGATGTATATAATGTTTATCATAATAAAACACTTTGATTTATTTCTTTGTTTTTTCTCTCCAAAAATATATCTCTTCAAGAAAAGATTCTAATTCATCTTGAAGGTAAAATATTCTTTATACAACAACCTAATCACTATTTCATGCATCCTTTGGTAATTTCTTACAACATATACCATATCATGTGTTCTATAATCCTTTTACTCCTTCAACTCATCATCAACGAATTCCTCTGAACATTCATCTTCTTTTGGAAAGAGATTCATCTTTTTAATGAAAGTACCCTTTGAAATATTCTTAATGTTCACATAGGCTGAGTACATATACTAGGAATTTCATCATCATCTTTATCATCACCTTTAATCATTTTAGAACAGTTTACTTCAAAATTTCCAATCATTCAACATAAAATGAATACAAACAGTAGTTTACCTTTTAACATTCCTTTTTCACTTTGCATATTTAAATAGAGAAATTGAATGCCATCATATAATTGTCTTTATATTGAATATATTTAATATATAGTTTTTTCAAGGCCTTGAATGATACTTATTTTGACATACCCTTTTCCAAAACATCATTCTCATAATTTCTCATTTCATATAAATCAAGGTTATAGTGTAAGTTATCGGATGTAAGGACCTTCGGATAATTATCTTCCAATACTTAAACCATTAGATTATACTAAACTGGATGTTTTTTCAAGAAATTATTGATAATATTTAAATCATCAATATTTTCTAAGAGACCCCATTTGCCTTAAATGAAAACAATCACTCGATAAAAGAATATATCAAGGGACTCATTAGGGAGAATTCTGAGATACACATACTTCTTCTATAGAACCTACAACTTTACTTCTATGTCTTTTGATTTCCCTCATAAATGTTCAATATCTTTTTCCACATAGCATGTCATGATTTACATGACATTTCCATTATATAGAATACATAGGATAAAGATCCTCCTTAAGCATTAACAAATTTTAAATCAGCATTGAATTCCCTTCTATTATAACCTGATAAAAAAACTATTAATATGGGATGATATTCCATCTATAGATACTGAAAAGATATCCATTCTTGATGATTTAACATAGGGATGCTTCTGACAGTTAAATTATTGAAAATGGGTTCCTTTGAAAATCGGAGACCCTTTCTGATTGAAAAACTCTATTTCTACTATTGAGAGAGAACCACAAACATTATACCTTTTTCCCTAATACAATTTTTATCCCAATTAGGTTAAAGACCCTAATGTGGGTGATTTAGGGTATAAAAGGATAAAACAACAACCCCATTAGATCATGTACTTTTGATAAGAAAGTAATACTTATCAACTCATCCTATGAACATAAATGATAAAAAATGAAATAATGAATGAGAGATAAAAAATTTTACTTTGTTCACCCTCATAGGGATACATTCAAGGATAATACAATAATGATGTGAAAAATTTACCAAATCCACTATATATCACTTCAAAATTACATGGTTTGGGATATATCACATATATTCCCAAGATCATTAGATTTAAAAGATTTAGGTTTTTCTCACTAGAATCACAAGGGTCACTCCCTATGTCTCGTTATATGGCTCACTACAGGTGGAATGGTTCACCATCTTCTGCTTCCTTTACTCAATGCTCAGAGAGTGGATCCACTCACATTAAATGGGCTTGTATGTCCCTTAATTTTTATTAATGAATGTATCCTCAAACTATAGGTATATTCAATATTGATGTACATTTTTCACACATATATGAAATCAAATTTTCCCTGTACTGTTTGATAAAGGAATTTTTGTGTTATTTTTATGTCCCAATATGATCCATCAACTTCCTCCACAAACTTTTCTACCATGCATTGCATGTATGCTTTGTAAACCACCTCTTTAGTAGACAACATCCATGAACTACCTCTATGAACCATCATGTGTACCACCTCAAAATTACACCTCCACATACCGCCTCCTCATAAAGCCTCTACTTTGGCAGACCAGTAGTTCTTCGACAAACTATTTCATCCTATACTATCTGCATACCACAAATCTTCCTCATGGTGGGTGATCTCTTCCTCAAACAAGACACTTATTCGACTCCTCAAATAATCTATTTGTTTCTATGAATGATGATCCATACCACATAACACAAGCCTTCCATGGACCATATGCCTCTCGGGAACCAAAATCCTCCCTAGGATTTGTTTTCCCTACATGGTCTACGGACTATGATTCATGGTATGTGTACCGTTTCTATACAGAAACCCTAAATTATCCAATTTTCCATTGACATTTGGAAAATTCATATTCAGTCATCTTGCTTTGTTGAAACACAAAAAAAAACTCCCATAAACACCAAGATTAATCCTTGAGAGAGTTTTTATACACAAATTTGATAGTATATGATAAAAAATTTAAGGTCTTTAATTTTTGGGGGACTATTCTTTTGGACCATCACACTATAAACCAAAATAAAAATTAATATTTGTCTCTCAAAATAGTTCATATTGTTAGATAATTACCTCTTAGTAAATTTAATGTATGAAGGGATTTTTTTCAAATCTTGAAAAAAGTGAATGTTTTCATTTCAGATACAAAACATTTAATAAAACAATTTGTAATCAGGTTCATCAAAAATTTTCAACCGTTGAAAAAAAGGGATGGTGGGGAAACTTCTCAAAATAAATTGTTTTATATCCATCATCCTCAAATATCAACTTATAATTTTTCTTATTTGATCAATTAACATTAATTTTTTCATTATTCCTTGGGGTTTTCCTTCAAATTTCGAATATTTTTCTCATTTTATCTGAATCTGTCTATATTTATAAAATTTTGATATCTATTTTTTTATTATAAGTTTCATCTTTAACGTTAATTTCCTTGTTCCTAAATTATTCCCCAACAATTTATTAAATTTTATGGTCTATCCAAGTAGTTAAATCCATGGAATTTTCCCTAAGGTTTAATTTTTATAATTATATGGTGTTTCCCTTTAACTATTTCTATTATGTCTCTAGCCATTTGGACCATATAAATTTCTAAACATAAAAAATATATAATAGGTTTCTTTCATAGAATTTATTTCACTTAAAATCTATTTTTTAATTCCTTTATGTTACCATTTAGATATTTATGATTCATCCAAACTCTTATTTGAATTATAAGGGTTGATATATAATTGGTAGTTTAGGGAAGTGGGCTATTTGATTATACCTTATTATATACATGATAGATGAAGGTGATAGTTTAATTGTAAATTTTACTATTTTGAGAATGGATCTTAGAGACCATGATTTATAGACCTATCCTCCACAAACTATTCACTCTCACTAGATTAGAATTAGATTGAAAAATTGGGACAACATCCTTAAGTGTCCCCGACCATCCCACTGTGAATGCACTTGTCCTCTCCTTAGTACATGTATCCAACGGAGGATATACATATAAAAGGGGTGAGATAGAAGCCTATTAAGAGGATAGATAAGAACAATATAGCATGGGGTGAGCATAATCATTATATAGGAAAAATATCGTGAACATGAGAAGAGCATAAATAAAAGACTTGAAATGTGACAATGCATAAAAATGAAACATCATATCTTAGTGGTTAACTACCACACATAATTGCGAACCAAGATAGCTTCTTGTTCACACATAATTTCACATTTACTCATGATATTCATCACTTTACCCAATGCATTGGAGCGATGTATAATTCTGGGCGCACCCGTCACATTTAAACATTCATATTGCGCTATATAATTCTGGGTGCACCCGTCACATCATAACATTATCATTTATAAAGCATGCCACAATGAAAATATAACATGAACAGAACTAACCCATGAAAAGTAATGGGTTTCATCTCATAATAACACATTCATAAAATTTGGGTTCCCAAAATAAATAGGGAACAACATACTTGATACAATAATGACCGACCTTGAATGAGAGGTAGAAGTTGAGTTCATAAGAGAATATTTCTTTCAGAAAACATTTTGATTGAAATAAACATAATTATAAAACATGTATATCCTATAAAAAGAATTAAAATGATGAAAAAATGATCTCTATGGAGTTACTACTTAAAAAAATGGAGTGAAAGAGGTAGAACTCGAAGGAAGAAAATTGGGTTCGAGATTTCCACGTACCATGTACCTGAATGATTACTTCTATTTAATGTCATGTATAATGACATTATATTAATTAATTAGAAATAAAGAACCATTTTTACGTTAATAGGGTTCATTATGGTTTCAATTTTTCTTATTATTTTCCTTTGGATGACTTATAGTGTTTAAAAACATTGTTCAGGGATGTTCGTTTTTATGGTTTTTCTTGGGTGGTTCACTGGTATTCTTAAATTGATGTTTGGGTAGAACATGAGGAGACATTAAGAAATGATATTACATGTTATTAATGATATTACAGAATATTTTGATGATCTTATAATGAATCACATTATGTCCATGTGGATGAATCATTAGATAAGAATTAAATGATGATTATTTGGGTTAATTTGAGCTGTTTTTGGATCACAACGAACTTGTTTTAACTTTTCAAATAGTAATATGGCCATATGATATTTCAAGAAATTAAAATATAACATAATACATATAAAATACTCTGGTTCAACCATAAAAATGGTTTCATGACCAGATCAGAAGGTAGAAATGGAAGAAGAGAGCATGTTTTTTTTGAAGGTGATAAATTAACACCTCATGAACAACGTTCTCTTTAATGAAATAAAAGAAAGAGGGAAAGGGTGTGGGGTGATATAATATCCCATTAGAATCATAAAATTACATTATATGTATAATAATGGTGTTACAAAACAATTTGGATTAATATAGGTGGGGAGAGATCGAGAAAGGAAGTTGAACTTGAAAGGAAATTAAAGGAGAAGAGGGAGAGAAATTACCTCTTAAATCATCCTCTTGAGATCCTCCTTAAGGAATCTAGTCTTGGTCTATGGATGAGACCAGAATCTTCTGTACGTGGGGGTGGTTCTAGGGAATATGTTTGGGCCGAGTTTAGAGAAGTCTTGGTTCTTGAGAGGTGTGAGGAAAAAAGGGAGTGAAGGGTGGATTTTATAGTGGAGGGGAGAGGGGTTTCCTTAACATAATATTGATTAGTTTATTAATTTCACCTAAGACAAGGAATATTGAGTCTTGAAAGACCAATAATAGTAATTTTATAATATAATCCAAAACCAAGTGGGCTTACATCATCAGAACATCATCGATGACTCAATTAATACATTATTTAGCATTTATTGTGAATTATCGGATTCAACTATTCATCAAAATTTCATGTATCTCAGAAAAATACCAAAAATTTACCCCAACCATTTTTCAACGTGTAGAATCCAAAAATGAAGTCCATTTTTCAATAAAAAATTCTGAATATTATTAATTTAATATTCAATTAAAATCATAATTTACATAAAAAACAGTTTTTAAGATCAAAACAGATTTTATAGTTCTTTCAAAAATTACATAGGGTCTCATAACATTATCTAAAAACTATTAGACATTGAATAAATAATTTATGAATAAATTTAAGGTAAATAATTATTCTTTTAAATTGATCAATTAATTATAATTAATTATTTTTGACTTATAAAATACCAAAAACGTTTACTAAGGTCAAATTATCACTTCCTAATATGTCTAATTTTTATTTTATTATTCATATGTAATGTAACTCTTATTTACTATTCATAAGGGTCATATTAATATTCATAAGGGTAGGTTAATATTCATAAGGGTAGGTTACTATTCACCAAAAGTTATTTGTGTTTCATTAGACTCCAAAAATCACCTTGAACACAACCGTGAATGTCAGATTTTCAAAATTCCAAACATAGAAGTGAAAAACTTATGTTTAAAGGTTACTTATCACTTAGTAGTTCATTTTTTTGTGTTTTCATGTTATTTTATGACATATTTATAAGAAGTTAATTTCCATTGAAAAACTTTGGGTCGTTACAATCAATGGTGTTTATAAAAAATCTAGTTTGTGTATAAAAATATAACAACATACTTATATAATTAATAATGTTAAAATATAATTGATTTATATAATCAAGTCCATATATGGGGTTGTAAGTATGTGTAGGACACTGATCATGAATAGCTAAACCTAATGTAAATAATGCCAGTAACTAGTTGATCTGTAATATGGTACATACATAAATTTATAAATCCAATATGGTCCTGGTCCCATGGTTATAGAACTTGGATACCTACTCTATACTGAGGAACGCATATATGGAAACTAGGAATATTATGTGGCATGCATCTGTCAGGTCCCAATAATTTTAACTATGAAACTTAATTTAAAGATATATAAATGTATACATATCTCCTAGGGGTGATCCATGATATCCTCCATATGATCCATATCATAATAGTGATCATTTCCATATAGTCATAATGATCAGTTCTATATAGTTTGTCCACATCATTTCATAACCTTAAGATCATATGAAACATGGAATATGAAAAAAATTGTATTATTTTAGTGTCAATGCACTAGAATAATACTCGATATCAATGCATAAGTCAATACTAATTACATTGAAACACCATTATTTAAATAAATCATTAATCCTAATTAATGGTATCTGACATTACGGTGAAAGAGTTGAGTCATACTTTAATATACTCAATAAATATACATAAGTATTCAACATCCAGGTAGAAATATCACACAACCCAATGGGTGGTTTATAGCATAAGTAGATTAATGAACCCACCTCATATGTGGGTTGGGTTGTAAAATAAAACCTATAAAAAACCAAATAGCTATCTCAACATAATATTTAATGTTTGAAAAAGTAATTTAAGACATTAATTCAATTTTTCTTGAAGTTTTTGGAACTTCTAGCATGTGAAACAACAACAAAAATATAATTATTAAATGATATTTATGGAAAACTAGAATACAAAACCTTCCAAGCGTTTAGGATGATTTAGTCATCCCATATCTTGTATCTATTTGATCCATGTTTAAATAAATATATGAAATAGAAAAGCAACCCGAAAATAAAGATCATTAAATAACTTGAATATGGTGCCGAAGATAGAAAGGTAAACAAAGAAAAGTGTGTGGTTGAGATAAATACTAAAAAATATAATTCCAAAACATCCATTTATATTTGAATTGTTCAATGGGTGTTGTATATTCCTCCCTATCTATAGGAAAGTAATAAAGAACCCATGGGGGGGTCTACTCTATGCGGATGAGATGACAAAGAGGCGTGAAGGAATAAATATAATGGGGAAACCATAATGTCAAACCCATTAATGATCCATGAGATTTAGATGCACATTTTTACTAAATATGAGTCAATTATATAGTGCTAGTACCTATATGGTTCTAAGTGTTTGGGTCGGAACATGGTTTTCCAAATCCATTATTAGCCTATATACTCCCCTTAGTGGTTTAATATAGACAACCTCACATGACTGTCTGACATTGGGTGGAAATTTTTATGAAAAGTGTGACTTCATCAAGAACAATACTCAATGATACATAGTCTCCCATAGGGATAGAATTATTTCAACAAATAATGTCCCTATTTAAAATATGTCCCACTGTCATCACTACATGCTTGTAACTAATTGTGATCTAACTAGTCATATCTTCCTTATTCCCATATAATTAAAATTTCTAAGTCAGACACTCTTAAAACTCATTTGAATATCAAAAACCCTTATTTACCCATAATCCTTATCTAAAAAAGTAATTTCATTTATACCAAAGATAGTAATTTCGTTTCAAATTTGAATTATTGACATATCCTATCTACTGACGCCAAAAACACACAACTTCTATTGGAAAATATCATCATCAAATAACATGAGTCATTAAAACCTCCATACCATGTAACTTATTATCCTTGAGGGGTCATAGATAACCCATTGAAAATATCTAACCTTTATAGGTAGTGATAATTCCACAAAAATGGCCAAAATTAATTTTAGATACCCAACACAACAACATAAATTTCATTAATTTCTACGTCATCTATGCTGTTTTAAACTCAACCCAATTATCATATTCAAAACTGAAACATCAATAAGATGATAATAAACACTTGTATAACCACATATTTGATCAAGAAATACTTGATTTAATTAAACAATCAATGGTTATTACCACAACATATTCTATCTTTGATGATCAAATTATAGTCATGGTTCCTGGTCCATTAGAATTTACTATGTAAGGACAACCTTAGTGTTCTAATGATGAATTTTTTCATATTGATAAATTTTCATGAACTATGTATTCTTAATTGACTCTTCTAGCCTTATTTAATATAATTTTAATTTAAAATTAAATTCCAACCATTCACTTCAATCACCAAATCCCATTATTTTGGATGATTTGTTATTTCATATACCATAACAAACTAGAAAGAGTAAATCATATTTTCCACTACCAGTGAACTATTCATGAGAATGTTCATATTTTTCACATGATGAATCTAAAATAGGAGTAAGATTACTTTATACTATGTAATTTTTAGTTCTATATCAGTCCTTCTAACTAATTCTCATAATTGTCTTCTAGTGATGCCTCAAATCTACATATCATTTTCTCATCATATTACAACACAAACATAGGTGTCTACAAGATACTAAACTATTGGATAGAAATAATTAAAAAATTAACATCCGAGATAGATTTCAATTCCATGGTGAAATATAAATCAACTACAGCATTCTAATGAGATAACATGAGGTAGTCCACACATTGGTGTTAACAAGTGATACATTAGTACCCCCACACAATTTCAACATCTCATTAACATAGACTTGTAATAATAGAGGTATTAATGTTGATTTCGAGTTAAATAATGCATTGGTGTGTACAAATACACCTATGGACTTCCTACATGGTAATATAAATATCACTCAATATTGTTCATGAATCTATGATTAAACACTCTACATGATTTCAGCTTTGAAAATAATCAATTTATCAATCCATGAATTCATTTATTTATGTCATCATCTCAGAATATAACTAAATATACCATTCTGTACCTAGTGTGTTGTCTATATTGGGTACATGATAGTACATTAATTATATATACACCAAGAGTTTATCAATGATTACCAATATGGCCTGAGGCATTCCTGTCATATCCATGACATATTATCCATCCTAGTTTTCCCTCAAAAGTATAAAAATACCCATATGATGACAAATCAAACCACCTATGGGATAATTACTCTAAATTACTATGCTACACATTCTAATGTATTATCATAATAAAAAAATTCCCTTACAATCATGGTATTCCATGATTTTTTCAAAAAAACCCATTATTTTCCAACATTGAATCAAGTTTTCCTCGTAATTTTCACACGTAACATAAAATTTTATTGCGGTGTTTTCTTTCAAAAAAATGATATGATTTATATAAATTACACATTTTGTTCACTCACACAACCCTATCTTGAATCTTGTGACCATAAACAACTGATACTCATAATAGGTTATTTTTTCTTGATTTTCTTCTCAAGGAATACATAACCTAAACTACTAGCCTCGCGACTATCAAAAGAACAGTATACCACTCCTAAAATGTTTTAAATGTTTCACTACATGTGCTATAAACTATGTTCCAAATTAGGTTCTACATGATGTACCCCACTATAGGGGTGTCTCAATTATTGTTTTCTGAGAATAAATAAATTTACATTTGTAATACTCTATCCCCCACCAAACAGGGTTTCTGGACATGGTAAAAAGTATCTTACAAATAGTTAACATGATATGAAAAATAAACCATCGACATAAAAAAGAGAACTTGTTGAGAATTAATCCAAAATGTATGCGTGATAATCTCCCAAGACGTTCCCACACAAATCATTAGAATCATGAATATATGGATGATTAACTCTGATTATTATTGTTATTGAATTAGATCCCTTTTACAACATTTACTTGAATATTGGAGAAATATAATTCCCTCTAACTACCTATTTAATGAACTTCAAGGATGACCTGAATATGTAATATAATAGATCATGTATTAATGAATTTAAACAAAACTCATATGGTTCACTATACCATTTTATCAACATAATGTTTGTCAGGCGTATGAATGCATATTACCTGGAAATTATAAAGAGAAATATTGTTTAACCTATTCATCGAAGGATTTTTTGTCCCATCCATGATTCTGGAGGAGGTTTTAAGAGTGCTTAACACATCCCCTTTGGATATAAATCATCATGTTGGCCATATTTAATGATTCCTTCTGGAAATATATTGTTGGGATTCCATGATGTGGAGAGTGACCTAGTTCATCTCTTGGTATATCACCTATTTGTAGGTGATGACTAAGAACTAGGTCCCAACACATGTGTTATAGCCACATTAAATCTCAGAGTAAAAATAGGATGATTTGTCTAATGAATATTTGACAATGAATTTATAAAAATGTTAGAAAAAATTCCCTCTCGGAGATAGTTGTACAAAGTATACATTCATAAAAGTTAATTATTATTAAAGAGTGTATATTGGTGGATATATTAGGGAAATTGTACACAATAGAGATGTTTCACCTTCACGGGGTGACTACAATTATTTTCTCAAACCATGATGTTCTGTTTATATCATGGTTGGGGAGATTTCTACAAGAGGCATTTGCGATCCATATGAGGAAGAGTACAAACCTTCACCCCAGCACGTATTCAGAGATTTATCACACTATCTATGTATTGGAGGATATCCTGATGTATTTTATGTAGACATTTAAGGCATCTAGGAAAAAAATATTCTATTGTTTGAGTTTCCATATAATAACTTTTACCAATCTACATTTGCGAATGGAACCATTCAAGGCCATATAGGGGAGACTATATGGTTCAACATTATGTTGGGCTAAAATTAGTGAGGAATGTATTATTGATATAGATATGTTGTTGGTGGTGATTACGAAGATTTAGATAATATATATGTTGAGAAGGACACCCCAGAGAAAGTATAAATGTTATGTAGATCAACAACATTGGATCTTGGAGATTGAGCTGGGAGATAATGTTTTCTTAAGAGTATCACCATGAAGAAGTCTGTGGATGATTATATATAGAGGAAATCTAACATTATAGTTTAATCACACCATTCATGATATTACATATGGTTGGTTAGGTTGGCTACTACTTCACCATACATCCAAAATTGGAGTGGGTGTATAAATCATCCATGTGTCATGGTTGATGATAAATATGAAGGAACCCATGAAATTTATTAACATGGCTGGGATGCACATCATGGATGAACCCAACTTTTCATATCATCTAGTGATTATCAAGGATCTAAAGGAGAATATCAAACATGGATGGACTATTCCCATTGTTCATGTGTTTTAGTGGAATAAGAGAATGCAGGAAAGCTATTTGGAATGGGTGTTCCAGAAGTAGGTTTAGTATCCCCAAGTTTTGGTTTAGTTGTTATAGTGGATGAAAATAATGAAGAATAGAATAATTTAGAGTCAATATTTTTTCATTTTAAAATATTAAAATATATCCAGTAATATATTTGGATCCAAGTGATAAGATGAAGATTTACTTCAAGGAGCTGTGTCCCAATAATAAGTATTATAAAAATAAAAATTATATTTTCTATCACATGCATATGATTTGTCATAAATAATAGAATATCTTGTAAAAGGGTTATTTAATTGAATATATGAGACCGTGGTTGAATATGTAAGGTAAGGTTTACCCTATGTGTACCCGAATATTAGTCGTTGTGGGATGTTTAGAAAAAAACGGTCATTATTGGCTGGATTCATTGGATTAGTTAATAAATTAATTTATTTAATTCCATTGTTGTCCTCATGAAATTCCCTCTATATGTAATCTAACATAGTGAATCACCATCGATATCTAAATAACCATCGGTCAATTGAGTGTGGAATTCAATATTCTTTGCTGGAAAATTGAGCATAATCATTCCTATTTCATTAATATTGGTGAAATTTGAGCCCTTTTAGGCACCAATTATCATATTTAATTTATTTATTCAATTAATCATTATTGTTCCTTGTTTCTCATATTTGATATCCCCAGCATGATTTCATTGGCCATGAAATCATGTACAATGACTGTTTGACCATAGTTTATGTGCTACCACCCACCATTCATTGTGTACATCATTATTGGCACATAGGGTCATGATTAAACTATTATTGGGAAAGAATGAGCATGATTGGACTCTCAGATTCCCAAAATAATCCTGTATTATTAATAGATAAATGATTTGGGTATGCATTAGGATGTGTATTAGGATTTCATTGATGATCCCTATGGATCAGGGATCATGAACCTAACAGTGATGATGGGAGTTTCTCAAGAATTCATATGGACCACCATGGATAGGGAGATACTGATTTCTAGACACCTATGGGAATATTAAATTAATGTTATCATTCCCCTTTGATTTCAAGTGAGTTTAATGTAGACAAGGCTGTAACGAAGCTAGATTTGGATTATAGAGAGTGGATATATATATTTGGGAAAATGTCTACATGCCATGTAGTCTGAAGAAATCAACATTTAGAGTATGTAAAATGATAGTTCAATAGTTCAGGTAAGTTAAATATAAGACACTATGTGGGTCCCTCAAACACCATGTGACCTAATGAATGAAACTAGGACTGTACTCAGGGAGTACATGGACACTAGAAATATCCTAGAACATGCCATGTACTGGACCCCAACCAGTGTACATAGACAACACCAGTGTATAAGGACATGACCATAAGGGCACAATAAGATACGAGAGAACAAATAATATACCTAGGTGGATGATACATTTCATATACTACCCTTAGATTCCATGTAGGGATACATTGATAGAAAACCATGTATGGGAAAGGACATTTCCAAGTAGAAAATTGGGACTACAATAATATGTCGGTCCCCTACATGTAATGTACATACTTTGAATAAACATATATATCTTATATTTCATTCATTTATACTCAAATACTAGCCCAAGAGTATCCTATCCAACGTTTTTTCATAGATCATTATGATGGATTTTATAGTCTCTTTTGAGTTATGATGCAAGATTTTATATGCATGATGATTCTTCAGGGGATGCTCAACCATGATATTGATCAGGAAGGATATGTTGGTACCATGATGGTTCTATGCTGTAAATAGTGTATGATTTTTGTTTTTTGTCAATCCACTTGAGATTTTTGGGAGTTTTTCTAAGAAAGGGATCATATAGTTTAGGTGATCAACTGTATTAAAGGTGGTTCCATTTCACATTGTTTACCAAATATTTGGTTCCAAAAATTGGAATAAAGAGAACAGTGTTTCTAGAAAAGTGAGTTGTGTGCAAGATTTAATGGTTCATAGAAACATGAACACAGGGCCTATTTTGGTATTAGTGCATCAAAATATGTAAAAGGCAAAACGTATGTGCAAGACTTAAATGTGTGTGAAATATGATGTTTCATGGAAGAATCTTACGTGCCCAATGCAACATCAAATGGGATTCAGCATGATCATGATGGATATTACATGCACATACAATGACACATTGAAAACATTCTTGTAGGGTCATAAAGGCCTATAAATAGGCGGATACCCCCATGAAAGAATTAATAATATTTCAACAAAAATCATTTTTCTCTTTTGCGCAAAATATCTGCATGCTAATGAATTATGGAATGTTAATCTTGTGTGAAAGGTGTTCCTTTTGTCTGAAAATACCAAGTTAACCCCTCAGTGTAGTTGTTTGAATGATAAGGGTTGCATGGAAAGTAGGTGTTGTGCAAAATTCATATTTCACGACAATTAGAAAATCTTGTGCGCATGTTGAGGTATTGCACGCAAGTGTAGTGTTGTGCTTCTAACCAGCTTTTGAATATCCTATTTGTGTGATCAATTCTTTTTAGTGAATAAATTAAGGACGTTGATGAAATTAGTGTATCATTTTGAATAGAGACAAATCAAAAAAATTCAAAACTATCGAAGTGGCCTTCATGTTGATAAATTGAGTAATACTTCTACCAAGGATGTGGTCTAGGGGGAGTCGACAGAAGTGATCTGAGGAATATAGTGAGCTATCCCTAAACCATTGTAAAGGCAGTGTGCATGGAATATAGTAACTGTAAAAGAAAATTGTAATCCAAAAACTAGTAATTATTATTGGATTTAGGTATGACCAAAACACTATTGGCATATGCTCCTTGTACATATCCCTTTATGGTGACCTATACTTCCTTAGTTTTATTTGTCTAATATATATAAAAAGATTATACCAATGTGTTAACAATATCCATAACCATAAAAATAAACAATTGACACCCTAATTAACCCCTCCCCTCTCAGGGTGTTCTGGGGTCCTTCAAGTAGTATTAGAAGGAGGTTAACAGTGATTGATCTATATTATATCGTTATGGAGAATTTATCCAATGTCAGGGGAGCCCCCCTCTATGATGGAAGTCATTTCCAGAAACTAAAGAATAGACTGTGATATCATATATGATCTCTTGGAATGGAAGTCTAATTTTTTACTATGAAAGTAATAAAAGTCATCGATCCAACATCGATGGCTATGACTGATTGAGACTGTAAAATTCATGATGCAGATGCTAAACCACAGAATTCTCTCACCGGATCCCTTTATTTTCAAATCTATCTAATGTTGATGAGTTTAATGTCATCAAACTCTATGTGGGATAACCATAAAAATATTTATGATGGAGATATAAAATTGAAGAAAGAGAAACTATAAGTCCTGCACAATAGGTTTGACGATCTTAATATTCATCTGGATGAGAATTCAGACAAATTCTTCAATCTAATTACATATGTTATTGAAGGAATTCGAGGTCTAGGTGAAGAAATAAATGAATTTGTTATTGTCAATAAAATATTTAGAATAATTCCACCCCTATATAATGAAAATGTGTTAACCCTTGAGGAAATATATCTTTCAAAAATTTCCATGGATGATCGACTGAGCATCCTGGTGGCATATGAAATGAGATTCAAGCTAGAAGATGCTACGACTCTAGTATGAAAAGAAATGGCATTCAATTCCCTGGAAAAAATGAATATTTCAAATGATATTAGTTTTGAAGATAGTGAAGTAAAATAAATTTTTTCTCTTATTTACAAGAATTTCCAGATGGGAATAGGTAAATTTAAATGGAATTTACCTCTAGCGTGCTTTAACTGTGGAAATGTTGGTTATGTTGCCTCTTAGTGCTCAAAAATATTCAAGGATGAAGAAAGTGAAGGTGAACACATTGAGAAGCCTCAAGGAATTTTTTTCAAAAAGAGAGACTTTAAATCTAGAAAAAAATTACATCAAATACTTGAGTCTGTGAACTAGAAGATGATGATAATGAATTATATGAAGAAGAAGAACCAGAATTTAACACTAGAAATCATGCTTCCATGATAGATACCATTGAAAATTCATAACCATCAACATATAAAGCTATAGATAACCAGTTGAAAAATAATGCTGATCCTATGTTACAACATAAGGTAGGTTTCATTATGATTGATAATAAGTGTAAGAGATACAATAAGTGGAATGAAATGGTGGAAGAATCATAAAAATATATTGATCAGCTCGAATAGAAAAAATTGAACAACTAGAATAATTGGTGAATGTATAATCATCAATCCATGAAAGGAGAGATGATGTAGTGGAACTAAAGATTGGAATTGAAGAACATGCAAAGTTTATCAATAACCATTCCTCAAAACAGGAAGAGAAGTACTGAACTATTGGGGGGCTCGAAGAAGAAGTTGTTACTCTTAAAAGTATAATTCAAAGTGAATCAAGTTGAAAAGAAGCAATGAAGAAAATACAATTTTGTAGGTTCATAGATGATGAGATATTGGAGAGTCCAAAAAGATGGTTTGATTGAGTTAACAATATTTTGAGTGATCAAAGGCCACACGCATGGGAAACAGAGGAATCAGTGGTGATGAAAAAAAACAAATACTAAAAATAATGTGGACCCGAATATAGGCAAGATAAAAGTTGTTCATGTTGTAAAATCACCAGCAGTTCTGAAAAAGAGACCCTTTAATCAAATTGAAATTAGAATAGAATACTATTTTTTCGCTTCTAGGAATAATTGGTAGTCATATATTTTTTCCAAGGAATACTGAATAAGGATAAATAGAAGTGAGAAGACATTTCCTCTCATTAATTGTTAGTTTCATGGATATATAGGTCATAATATGGAATATTGTGAACAGTCATGGAGATATATAAATGGTGGAGATCTAGTAGTTTATCAGAAGAGAAAATATTCTAATACTACTACTTATAAGAGAAAACATTTCTATGGATATTGTTTTTGTTGTTCCAACATTGTCCATAAAGACACTTTTTTTATGTAGAAGAGTGACATGGACACCTCATATTGAAGTCCAATACATGTCAAAACTCATTAACAATACATTGTTTCTCTTTCAAATATGATTTCTCCTTTAGTAGATGATTTTTACTTCAAAGAACCCATGTACATGGAAGATAGAATTGAAAGGACATCTGTTCCCTACAATCAAAAAAATATATCAGGGAATGAAGAGAACAAATTTGAGATGCCATCCTTGTAGAGGTATCCCTCAAAGCTACAAAAAATAAAAAACACCATTATTCTTGATAGCGGTTTTTTCATCTCGGATCGGCTTGTTCTCATCTACCCGTGGCGCCTAGGGTTTCAACCTAGCGAGTTTCTCTTTCCCCCTCTAGCCTAGATCAGATAAGAGAGTTATCTAGTGTTGGCTCGGTGAGGCACGTCTCATCACGGTGTGGTGAGACAGGATCCAGCGGAGTGTCATGGTCTCCGTGTCTTTGGTCATCGTAGCTCGGTGGAGCACGACGCTCGGCTCATGGGTCGACGAGGCTCTTCCAAACGTCGTCTTGGACTTGTCTTCAACATCTCCGCAATTCATCCTCCAACAAAGTCTTGGGTAGGCTTAGATCTGATTGGATTTGTTCGGTGCGGCTTGGTTCGTTCAGTGTCAACGGTATGGTTTTGATTCTTCTTGTCCGGTGTGGCTAGGTGTTTTCTTCGGAAGGTTCCCGGTCTGGCTATGTGCTAGATCTGCAGTGCTTGGAGGGGGAGGATCTTGATTGATGTAGTTGTTTTTTTCTGTCTCTTTTGTTCGGGTTCCAGTGGATATCATTATTCTATATATTTGATGTTTATGTTTCTGGTTTGCTTCTGGTGGTTTACCCCTGCCCCTTCCTGATTCTCTGGTCTTCACCGACTTTCTTCGGAACCCATTTGGGGTGTATTATTGGTTCTGATTGGAGTAGATCCAATTCCATAGTGACATTTCTATTGCAGGATGAGCAGGATTCCCTCATCGGTTGCATCCCCTTGGTGTGGGTTTGGTCCATCCAGTCCTAGGTGACGTTGGATTGGATTTGCGTCCTTTGGATTGTCTTTCGGGCTTCTTCGGCTATGGTGATTTGGGTGTCTTGTAGAGTGCGGCAGGGTTTTTCTAGGATGGCGTTGATGGATTCTTAATTTCATGGATTTTTATAAATTGTGTTGGTTTGGTTTTTGAGGCTCATATTTTAAATATTCAGCTGGACATGACCTCAAGGATCAGGCCTCAGAGGAGGATTCAGAGCAGGCGGTTCACTTATGTATGCTGCATGGATTTGAATATTTGAGAGGGTATGGCGTCAGCCATCGGATTGGGCATGTTGCTTGTCACAAGACACATGCTTGACATACAGTCTTGCAACGGTGGAGAGCCTTATAATGTTTTTTTGATAGGGAGAGGCAGACCCAAGGAGTCAGAATGAGTTGTATTTTCTTGATCTTCAATTTGTGTTTGGTTTATGTCCTTGAAGTCTGTTCGGGTTTCCCCCTATTTCCCTTAAAAGGGGGTTTATCATATAATAAAAAAATCATAAGCCTATGGGCCATTGGAGGAGGATAGCGGTTTTTCATCTCATATGTCGGGTAATACAGACATGTTAATGAGTGTTAAGAGGAGGGTTGATGGAACATAACAATTTGTTAATTATGGGGATATGAAAATCAAAGGAATTAGATGTACTAAACTAGCTAATAGAGTGCTAAAGTAAATTGAAGTCATTTATGTGTATGGCTAAAATCATAATCTCATTAGTGTGAGTCAACTCTCTAACTCAAGAATTATAGTTAATTTTGATCAGAAAGGATGAACTATCATGGGAAAGATAGGAAATTCTCTTATGAAAGGATGAAGAACACAAGGAAACTTGTATCTGGTTGATAGTAAAGAAAATATTTTATACATGACTATTGAAGAAGAAAATAACTTGTGGAATCAGAGACTAGGGAATATCAATCAACAAGACATGGAAAAGATATCAAAATTTATGATTATCATTGATATTCCCAACTTGATGTGTGAACATGTAATGTCTTGTGTTGCATGCATTTAAGGGAAGTTGGTATGTAGTTCATATCATCCAAACAAGAAAAGGAAACTCATCTTCTTGATCTCATTCATACAGAAGTATGTGGACCACTAAATGTTGCTGGAACTCATGGGGAAAGGTAATTCATCCTCTTAATAGATGATTATAGTAGAATGTATTGTCTAATGGTTATACATATGGAATGAAAAGTTCTTGATTGCATGAAAACATATCGTCGAATCATTGAGAATGATATCGGGTGATTAATAAAAGTGATGTGATCTGACAATCTAGGGGAATACACATCTATGAATTTTCAAATTACTTGGGGATGCATAGAATAAAACATGATGTGGATTCTTTGAGATCTCCACGTCAAAATAGAGTTGTTGATTGCGTGAATCAGTAAGTGAACAACATATCAAGAACTATGTTGATTGAGAGTCATATTCCATCACATTACTGGAAAGTGGTCATTCAATATGCAGTGTATGTTCAAAATTGAACAAGGATTTATATGGGTGAGACGAATACACCATATTAATTGTGGTATGGATGTAATCCTCTTTCAAATACTTTCATTATTTTTGAAGTAAATGTTACATCGGAAAAAAATAAGTAATTCAAGGGAAGTATGGTGGCATTACATATGAAGGAATTTTCCATGGATACCCAATGAACAGAGAATCCTACAAGTGTTTCAAAAACAACCTATAAATGATTATGGAGAGAAACAATGTTTTTATCATTAATGAGAAACCCACAAATGCTTCGTAAAATTCATATGATGATGTGATAGAAGAGGAGGAAGAACACGATCATGGAGAAAATGAAAATATATAAAAAATGGGAAGGCGTAAAAAATTCTCTGCAGCCACATAATGATGTCGACTCAAATGAAAAATCTTAAGAGGAAACCATGGAAGAGGAGAATTCAGTTGAATATCAAATGAGGAGTTGAAGAAAATATATTAATCAATCCAATATTATTGGGGATTGTACTATAGCCACACATATGAGGTGGATGAAGAATAATTCACAATCGGAATTTCTATCACTTGTGGAAGCATCCTCATTTGAAGAAGCTACGAAGAATGAATCATGTGTGAAATCTATGAATGAAAAGTTAGATAAGATTGACAATAATAAAACATGGGACCTAGTAAAGACACCCTAAATTCACAATGTGATTGGTACAAAGTGGATCTTCGTGAACAAGTTTGACAAGCATGGAAATGTTATTTGAAATAAGGCAGGGCTAGAATGTGAAGGATATTCACATATTGAAGGTGTCGATGTTGAAGAAACCTTTTCTCCAGTGTCTAGACTAGAGTAAATATGGCCTTTTCATTCCATTAAAATCCAAAGAGTATATAATGTATATCATATGGATGTCAAGATATCCTTATTTCATGGTGTTCTGAAAGTATAATTCTACATCGAACAACCAGTTTTATTTCTTCTTCATACTGTTGAAACAACATTTTGGAAATTATAGAAGTCCCTCTACAGTTTGAAGTAGGCACCAAGATCATGTTATTCCTAGCTAGATTCGTATCTCAAGAATATTGAATTCATAATAGGAGTAGATTAGAATCTATATGTGAATAATTCTCAAAAATATAAGTTCATGGTTCTAGTTTACATTGATGACATTATATTTGGGGGGAATTAAGCAGTGATTAGTGGATGAATTTTCCAATCACATGAAATCTGAATTTGAAATGTCTATGATTTGGGATCTCATATATTTAATAGGTTTCTAGGTGACTCATAATAAATATTTCACTTTTATTTATAAATAAAATTATATAATAAAGCTTCTAATAAAATTTAATTTTCCTGACTCCAAAACATAGTCAACTCTGATTTTAGATGGAACCAAACATGGAAATAATGATGATGAGACCTCTGTAGATCCCACCATGTACAAGAGAATTATTGGAAGCTTATTGTACCTAATGGAAACATGACCTGATATTATCTTTTCAACATGATTAGTGGCCCAATTTATGAGTATTATAAAGGAATAACATATGAAATAAGTTTAAAAATAATCCTGAAGTACATTCAAGGAACTAAAAATTATGGGTTATACATGGTTGCAGTATGTTATAATGAATTATCAGTGTTTTTTAATGCTGACAGAGCTAGAGATACAGTGGACAGAAATTCCACCAGGGGTGGAGAATTTTGTATTGGTAAGAAATGTGTGGGATGGTTTAGAAAGAAATAAAAAAATTAATTCTCTTAGTACATCTAAATCTGAATATATATCCGCTACAAAAAATTAAACTCAATTACTTTGGATGAAAAAACAATTGACTGATATGTGTGATGAGGTGAAACAATCAATGGCCATTTACTATGATAATAAGAGCATAGTTGATCATATAAAGAATCATGTTCATAACTCTCATACAAAACATATTGACATCTAATATCACTTCATTATGGAAAACCTTGAACAAGGTGTGATCGATATGGGATATGTGGGAATAGATGAGAAAGTGGCTGAAATTTTGACTCATCCATTGTCAATGACTGTGTTTTAGAATCATGTGTTGAACCTCAATTTTTGACCACCTCCTACTGCCTAACAAGGTTACATCTTTTCCCCTCTCCAGAGTTATGTTAACTATTTTAAACCTGTTTTTGGGTGTGATGCTGGTTTATGGGGTATATTCTCTCTAGTGTGAGTTTGTTTTGATAATTATAAGGAAAAAATAATTATCCTATGGTTTATTGTCAATGGGGGAGAAGGAATAAATTTAGGATATGTTATTATTCTATAACACATTGATAATTTGGTTTTAGGAGGAGAAGTAATAAATTCAGTACATGTAATGCTTTTGTGACACGATGAGTACTTGGTATTAGGAGGAGGAGGAATAAATTCATAACATGTAATGCTTATATGACACAATAAGAGAATATCTGGGATGCCTTTAAGAATTCCAAAACACGGGACCCCAATTCATACCTCCCCTTTTTTTTTCTACACTAATCATTGATCATATAGACTTAGAGTCTTTGTTGAGTTGTTTCTGGCGAGAAACGAATTCATGATTCCCAACATATTTTCTACCATTAGAATTCCACACGTAGACTTAGAGTGATGGTCGAGTTGTTTCTTTCATTTCAGGTATTGATAGTGGTTGGTTCTCTATTGAATTTATCTACATATTTTTAAATAACCCATAGGGGAAGATTGTTGGAACAATGTCCATTCTATGTAGGGAATGGATTGAGGTATGTGTTTTTTTGTCAATCCTCTTTAAAAGTTCAAGATGTTTTTCAGAAAAGGGACCATACAGCTCAGGTGAGAAAAATAATTCAAGGGTGTATCTATCAAAGGGAGTGGCATAAAAGATTAATGGGTTTTTAGAAAATTGAGTGAAAGGCCTAATTTAGGATCACTGCATCAACATATGGAAAAGGTAAAAAGTGCATACAAGTACTAAATGTGTGTGAAATATGAGGTTGCATGGAAGAATCTTATGCACCCAATGCGACATCAAAAGGGGTTTTGCATGCTCAAGAAGAATCATTCACACACCAACAATGATGCGACAAAAACTTGTCCACATGGTCATCAAGGACTAAAAAAAGGTGGAAACCCCCATGAAAGACTTAAACATATTTCAATGAAATTCCAGTTGTTCTATTGTGCGAAACATTTGTGCAAAAAATAATTATGGAAATTTATTCTTGTGCACAAGGTTCTCTTTTAGTTAGAAAATGCCAAGTAAACACTGTAGTGTACTTTCATGAAAGAAAAGCATAGTGTATAAAGTAAAGGTTTCATGAAATTCATCTTTCACAATAATTCTTAATTCATGTATGACATTGTAGTGTTTTGTTTCTGATATGATTTTGAATATCTTGTTTGTGGGATCAGTGCTTCTAAGTGAATCAATTCAGGACGTCTACGTAAGAAGTGTCTCATGTTGAAGAGAGACAAAGAGTACAATGAAAACTTATTTAATCAACCTTCATGTTGATAAACTGCGTTAAACCTCTCTCAAGGCATGAGGCTAGGGGGAGTTGAAGGAAGTGGTCTGAGGGACACAGTGATCTATCACTGAACTATTGTAAAGGAAGTGTTCCTAGAAAAGAGTGATTGTGACAAAACCTTGTAATCCACAAATTAGTGATGATTAGTAGAATTACTTATGACTGAAGCATTGTTGGAAAATACTCCTTGGATGTAGCCCTTTGTGGTGAATCAAGTAAAAGTGTTCTGACATCTCCTTATATTAATTTTTCTGAATTATTTAACAAGATTATACCAATGTGGGAACAAGATCCATAACGTTAAAAAGAAATAGTTGAAACCCTCATTCATCCCTCCTATCTCAGGGTGTTATGGGGTCCTTCAAGATAATAATAGAAATTATAATTGAAACCACCTTTAAGGACAAGTCATGTGTACTCTATCAATACATAGGGTGTCACCCTTTAGTTGGGAAAGACATGAGTCCTCAATATAACAATAGAGTTCAATCCTATTGTGATGATAGGCATGGGTCCTCTATCAAAATTTATAGTGGCACCAAACTAATTGGGAAACAGATGGGTTTTCTTTCTATCAATTAGATTGTGACCTTCCTATGGGGATATTGCTCGGTTCCATGACAATCAATGTTATACCCTCCTCTGATATCACGAGATGGGTATATTATAAATAGAGTTTCATACTTCTGTTGGGATATGGAATTTATCAACTATTTACTTTTACAATGTGACCCTATTACTGGGATATAGCATGGGTAAACCACCTAGATATTATTTCCACTAGAAAATTAGTTAAAGTGGAATGGTGTGTATTGACTTGTATATTTCATTGTATATACGCATGAGTTGTTGTATATCATTTATTAATATCTGGAACAGAACATAGACTCTTTTTATGGAGGGTATATGAGATGAATATTCTCTTTCCACTCTCCTTTGGTTTTATATTATGAATATATATATATATCCATGTAGTTTGATTTTTTCACTCTCTTACTATGATTTGAGATGTTTATTCGTATCAAATATTTTTCTACTCAACTTTTTTGTTTTTGGTTTCCTAATAAGCATGAATATTAACACACATGAATAGGATTACCCACATGTTTCTTGTATTATGATGATGAAATATTTTTCATAGAAGATTACATTGTAGAATAGGGATACCCTGCAACGTTAGACTACATACAGTGGATAGATGGGGGAGATATGGAGTCGGGCTCACTCACCACATTACTTTTCGTGTTTTTTCATTTTGCGAAATCTTTTTGGTTGGGAATATATTTTTCCCCATTTAGAATTTAATATTATTATGTCTTAATATTTTACAACCTACTATATTCAGATTCCTGGTAAATATCAACAATTTTCATCTCTTATTTTAATTCCTCTTCACATTGGTATAAGGTTGGTTGTGTGTCTGTGTTTAGGAACACAAACCAAGGGCCTCCATGTTATTTATCCATTTCTAAAATAATCTCCACCCTCTTACATATGGATGTAGTCATTGTGGGTTTTTTTCTTTCCCCATTGTGTCTTTTTAGGCAATTGATGATAATTTTAAGGAGGAATATGTATAAATAATTAAAATGCACACATTTATGAATTTAACTTCTTCTTTGGGGACCATTGCTGGTATTATATCCAAGTATGTATTAAAGGGGATAAATAACATTAATAAGGCTTCTAGGATGTTTTGAGATATTGTAGGAAGGGATTTTGGTACATCTCATCTGAACTAATGGGCTTTTGATGTGTGAGGAGAGGAGGAGAATGGGTGTCCTCTTATAGGTTGGGGAGTGGACCCACATGGAATTTTTTAAATTATAATGTGCAACTAACATCTTTATACTTACAAAAGCCTACAAAATGATTCATTATCTACAATTAGTGATTATGAGGAAACAATATGTACATAAATGCAATTTTGGAAAAAATTTAGGTAATTTTAAACATTTGTATACTTAGTTTAACACCCCTGATATACTCATTTTTACCTTAACCATGGTAATTATTTTTATAATTTTAAACATATAAATTATGCTCCTAAATTTGGTTTACCATAAAAATTAATAATTATTATGAATATTCCACTATATTTAATTCATTTTCGAAAAATTGATTCAAAAAAGTGGAATAATTTTTTTTAAAATAAAACATGCAGACAAAACAAAAATGCATATTTCTAAAGAAATGTTCTCATAAGTATGTTACGTTTTTTATTGAAATATAACATAGATTCAGTATTAATGAATAAAACTAGATAAATTTTAATTTAATCTATCTAATTTTATTTTGAAAGAAATTTTAAATATAATTTCCCTTATTAAATATTTTAAATGAAAATGCACTTTTAAAAAAAATTTCGTATTCTTCTGTATTCATCCAAAATAATTAACATTAATAAACTTCCCAAAAACCACCGATGGATAATATTTATATTTACATATAAATAACTAATTTATCATTTAAAATAATATTTTTAAAAGTATAAATAATATATTTTATCTTCTGTGACTACTGTACAACTAAAAATCCTTTTAGAAAAATACAGTTATTAGGAAACGTTTATTCTTACTATTGGATGAAAATGATTTTATTTAAAATCACTATAAAATGAAATACATTAATTTTTTTTCATTTTTATACCATTTAAGATTCATAATATAGTTAGTCTTATTTATGCTCTCAATCATAATAACTATGTTATAGAGGTCATGCTAAAATAATAATATTTTAATAGAATATCATTCTTTGAATAAACTTGTTGTTGGGTGCATTGTAACATATCAATGAATTTATTTTTTTGGAAAAAAAATATATCATAATGTCTTTATGTGGTAACTTATCTTCTAATATTGGTATTTTATTTCATATATTCCATCAAATATAACGTTTGTCTTTTACAATCTTAAAGTGTCACATTATACCGCCAAAAAAATTAAATCCTATCAATTAAACATTAATCTTAAAAATTGATGGATTGACATTTTAAAATAACCTTGTTTAAAAAAAATCATAAAAACGGTTAATAAAAACCATTTAAATATGGAAATGTTATTATGTTGGTCCTCTTGAATAACATAGAACTAGTTTTCTATTTTGGAAAACATTATTTAGATGTGAGAATATGAACATAGAGGAAATTAGTTTGTACATATGGAGAGTGATATAGATCAATGATCAAAATAATATTAATGATTATGAGAATTTTAACAACCACAAAGCCAGAAATATTTATTGGAAATGAATTTAAAAAATAAAATTTTCCCTTCATGTCTGTTTTTGTAATGAAATGATATTCATTTAACCTATAAGCTATGAACAGAATGAAATATACTCACTTGATATCATTATATTTCATAAGTATAATACCAGCATTTTTTTTATTTTATTAACTTCCAATTCCTTTCTTAGTCTAATAATTGTATATCAAAAAATGGACTTTTTAATTATAGAGGATATAAACTTTATTTTAAATGGATCGTAAGATCCACATATGGTTAAGATGTATTTTTTCCTATCACTAAATTTTCTAGGAAAAACAATATATTTGAATTAAGTTGAATAATAAAATAATCTATAGATTTTGATAGTATTATCCTAGGATTAAAATTATTACATATAAAATAATTTATGTAAATATAATAAAATATTAACAAGAATGTAATCTTGGTTGGTGGGAGTCATAACCCCTTATCCCCCTCTGGTTATGTGTCCTACTGGGGTGGGTTTTCCAAAGGAGAAGTATGGTCACCTAACATGTGGGTTTTCCTTTTAAAAAATTAATAATAATATAAATCATTTAATGTTCACAAATTAAAATAATCTATAATTACCTCAAAAAAATGTAAAATAAACCGTAAAGGTTACAAATACATTCATTAAAACATATTTATCATTATTATCTCAACATTATAACATATTAAGGCTTATATTCCCTCATTCATGTTTTTCCCAGTTAGTTAAACATTCCACTTAATAAAATTTCCAATTCATGAGTACCAATCCAATTTTTCACTCTTTTCCACAAATAAAATGTACTATAATACAATCCATATACATTTCAAAATTCTTATATCATTGATAAAATACCCTAATAATATTATTTTTGAATAAAAAAAAATTATTATTACACATCATATTTATTAATTTAATAATCTTCTCCTTGATCACATTTTTTACATTGAGGTATACTCTAATGGCATATAGAGAATTATGTTATGTATGCCCTATCTCCTTAGAATTGATGAATGACACATTACAATGCTCGTTAATCCCATTGTAATCATGATGAAGGTGGTATTTATGTCCAAAATTTTATAAAACTATAATATAATTAAAAAGAGTATTATAGTTCTTATTTATATAATTATCACATGGGAGAAAATTGACAGCCCCGTGGGCATCTTTAATTCTAACTGGGTTATCAAATTTATAAATTTATAATCCTAAAATGAAGATTATACTGAACTATAGGGTATTATATGATATTCATGTCCATGGAAGAATCCACAAGGAAAAGGGTAGAGAAAATATTTACTAAATAACAAATATCATAAAATAATTTCAATTTATGGAAAATAAATCTAAGTTAGAGAGCCTTGGCATTTTGAATAATGTTGGAAAAAAATATGAAAATGCTAGTGGGAGAAATGAATCCATGTCCATGGGATGAAAACATATGAAATAATTATTTTAAAATTATGCAGTCATCAGAATAAGGTCATAGAGAGTCCATGTGCTTGGTAAAATTTCTCCCTCGTAATCTCTCATTTTCACATAATCAGTTAGTTCATATTGCAATGAATGCGTAACCTGAAACCATATTAAATCATTTTGAGCAGTCATTCCCAATGGTTATGGGGGGATTCTAAATAAAAGATTTAATATTAATGAAATTCCTTCAATCAATATAGTCAAGGATCATTTTAAATGAATTAATGAAATTTGAACCAGTCTATAACCTCACTCATAATGATCATACAAGAATAAGCTAGGAAATAGATAAAAATAATGAATATAATAGAAATGCAGACATTAAATTAAATAAATTATACAATACCTCATACAATAAATCACAATTAATAACTCATGCCCATCATCATGAAATCACCCCCTCATCCTAGTCATGAAGGGGTACATAAAATAAATGAACAAAATCAAATAAAAACATAGTAGAATCAAATCATTGTTGTGGTGTGTGTGTCCTCTAACAAGAATCAAGGAATCCCCCTTCATCCAAAATTAGGCGTATGATGTCTAAGGAAGGATAATATTATAAAATACAATCAAACCACAACAACAACATCATTAATTTTTCTATTTCATACCATATCTATTATGTGTAAATGTGTTATACTTCATGTAATCTATTAATCCTTATTCGTTATGAATTTCTGTTTAACTCTTCAAAAAATTATCTAAAAAATTATCAGGTTCTATATTTTTTATACATGATGGGTAATGTTATTTCATAATTTTTGGTTTGGTAATGACGTTTTCTATGTGGGAACATCTTTTAAAAACTCACACCATGTAACTTTAATACATGTCAGGTAAATTTCTCTTCTCCAGTTTTCCTACTGCACTTCATCATATAAAATATGGTGTCCTACTTTAAGAAAATCTCATAGAATAAAGTGTACATTATCTCCTATTTCCATCCCATTTCATGTCATTACAAAATATTCATTGTTCCCTTCCATGAAACAAAAAACAAGTCAATTACATCAAAAATTAGAAATATTATTCAATTAAATAGGAAAATCAGTTATGTAAAATTATATAAAATATATTCATGAAATACCCACATAAAAATTAAGTCAGTATTTTTCTTCCCATTATCTATCATTTTCTCATCCACTCTCTTCACCTCATTCTTCCCACTAAATCCACATGACACGGGGAATTATTTCTATATCACCACATAATATGATACAATGTTCTCATATGAGGATAATGCTTGTGAGAATATATCCCTTCTAATAATATGATTAATATCATCAATTAAATAGTTATTCTTGATCTTTGGATTATGTAGATATTCTGCTTCATGCCTTTATGACTCTGTAATGATGGATTCATACAAGAAACCGTTTTCATATTCCTTTTTCTTAGATTAAATAATTGTTTCTCCACATCTAAATATTGATTATAAGTAAAATACTTCTATTAATAGTATATTATGATCCTCCCAATCCATGTTTCATATTACTACATTATCCTTTGTTTTTTGAATCAATATCAACCATTAATCTGCATCTATTGAGAGATGATATGATGACATGATGAATTTCTCTATTTCATTACTTCCTAGAGGGATAAATATATTATCTAATAAATTATTCATAGGGAATATATAATTGGATTTGTATTCCCATTAGATTTTAGAGGTTTTTGATGAATAAAGTGGTTTAACATTTTTAGACTCTATGGAGGATTTTAATATTATACTTATAAAAAAGGATATTGATTATTACTTGGTTCAGTTACCCTAATACTGTTATAATTGAATGAGTTTTAGCTACACCTCTATCTTTATCTTAATTATCTATCTTCAGATAGAAATCCCAACATTGGGTATGGGAATTAATACGGGTTCTATTTCATTTTTGGATGATCCATTTCTAAAAAAATGGACTTTTATATATTATATCATAACATTATGATACATAATTTATAATCACAAAACATTATAATCAATTAACATAAATTAAAAATTTTATACATTGAAAATCTAACAATTAGAGACATGGTTTCTTTCTGAATGTTTTCAAATCAATGAAAACTATTTTGAAATAATTCATAATATTTTTAATGAAAAGTATATTTTCACTAAGAATATCCTCCAATAATATCATACCAAGTGAGTATTATGGCCCATTTTCATGTACCTATTATCACTTGATACAATACAAAAGATTCTTTCCATGAATTATTTACCCTATATGTGTTTATTATAAAATCATTTCCACATATAGTATACAGAAAGATATTTATTTCTAGGAAAAATAACATAATAGATATCATACAAAAGAAATTGGATGTTATAATATACATTTAATCAATACCTATCAAAGGGTTATATCCCCTAATATATGATATCCAGAAACTAGCTCCTATGTATCTGCGAAAACATCTTCTGATTCTAACTATAAAAACCCCAACCCTAGTAGCCTTGAGTCTTTGTTCAGTTAATAAAATTGTTATAAGATACAACTAATTTCCTCTAAAAGCACCTAATAGTTTTATAGTCTTCATAAACTAGATACATTATTGAAATTCACATTAAAGTTGATTGTATAAGATATATAATTGTTCTTTTCACTAAGAACATCATGTTTCTCCTTCGTATATCCCTTCACAAAAATCATAAAAACATCTTGGTTTCCTAGGGAAATATAAAATATAATAGTAAGCTGAAATTATTTACTTTGAGAGGTTATCATTATAGAAAATTTAATCATATATAAATTACAATAATAAATATGCAAGGTAAATAAATGAATCACATTTTGTTAAATGAATTACTTGAGCATAATTTGGTATAAATAAATGATGATCAAATAAATTCATGTAAATAATCACATGATATTAAAACATGACGATGTATATTATAAATAATAAAATAGTCACATTTTTTTATCAATAAATCATCTCATATTAGGATAATTCATAATTCTATATATCAAAACAATTCATTTAAAGCCTCATGGGAAGACATATTAAATAAATGGAGAATCCCTAGACCAAAAACCAATGCCTCTTTGTCTCATGAGACTAACTAATGCATCGAGTTGCTATAGAGTGCCCCTCCATTCATGTAAGAAGTCTAATTTGGTTATAATATGAAAATGGTGAAACATGCTCATTATAAACATTAATAATATAAAAATATCATATGGTATGATATACATAACCCTAATCAATAAACATGATCACAAACGCAAACCGTATAGAGTAATATAAAAGGTATAAACCTATAAAAACCCAGTTAAAATTAATTAAACCCTCTAGTAAAATAATATGTTTTATATCATTAAAATATATCCCTAGGGTAGAATAATATAATAATGGGTTGATTACATTGACGAATAGAAATACAAAAATACTATCATTAAAAATAGTCTTCATTAATGTATTCATTTTTACATTGAAAATAATTTCAAAAATAATATTTCACAAAATATATTAAAAATAATAGTAAATTTTAATAACCATTTGATCAAATAAGGTGTTATTTATAAAATTAATTTACTATAACAAAAAAAATTGCATACATTTTATTCATGTTAAACCACAAATTCCTTTTAGTTTTTTGAGAAAACAAAAATGGGACTTGTTTAGTATACGACATGAAAAATCCATTCAAAAAAACTTGTAAACGTTAAAAAAATGGTAAATATATTTTTTATAAATCATTTCGAGAATATAAAAATGAAAATATCTTCGAAAAACATATATTTAAAAGAAAAAAGGATTTTTTTTTTCTAAAGATAAAAATGATGCCAGATATTTTTAAAATGTATATTCTCAATAATTATTATTACTTAAGATATGAATATGGTTATATTACCGAGAAAATTCATCAATTAATAGATGATAATAAAATAAATCTTTTACTAGATAATTATCAAATGATTTAATTTTATTGTATTCCATGTATAAACAATACCAATTATAATTTCATTGAAACATTAAACTTATACCACTTTAGTAGCATTTAAGTCATATTTACCATGAAAAAATAACATTAAATTAATAAAAAAATTCAGGGAAGTGAAATAGATTCATGACATAAATTATCAAATGTTTCATTATATACACCATGAAAATGAATAGGTGGGGGATATGGAATATGAAACCGAGAAGTAAAAGTGAGACGTGGAACCCTTGGGTTAATTTTTAATTCCATATTTTGTATATGGAATCCTTATATAATAAATATTGTCTTATAACAAGTATATTACCAAATCCAGCTCAATTTTTCTTAACTATATATTATTTATTTATAGTGTTTTATGATCCATTTATTGTCAAGTCTTTGTTAAAATCATTCGTTCGTGTGATAAATGTTTCTTTTTTCATATAAGTTCTTGTCTCCTAATATTGGTCCTCTTAATTTAAACATGGTTCATAAATTTATATATTTTTAATAAATATAAAAATTATATATATATATATACATTCATTATATATATTTTTTAGTAACATATAAAATATTCATCTAGAAAATTTACTACACCATTCATGGATATGTTATTGTATCCCCCATAAAATTGAATGTTTGAAGGTATATGTGACATAATACTATCATAATTATAATAATTTCATAAATATCATATAAAAATTTTAAATCCATAATTATATCCTTCCTATAATGTTTGTGATATAAATAGAATTACATCGTTTCATGAGCCAGTGGTCCATCATACACACAATTGATAGTTTAATTTCCCATTTTAAGGAAATTGAGGTGGATATAGGTTCTTATATTAAAATGATAAAAATTAATTATATTGTATAGAATTTTTTTCATTTATTATAATATTTTAATACTATTTTAATGATTTTTTAGAATAAATAAAACAAATATGAATGTTTAAGAGTTTTATATATTCTTTAGAGGGTCTCATTTGTTTTTTATATGAAGCCTTATTTGAAGGGTTACCCAATCAGACCAAACCCTATAAGATGTGTGATGTTATACAATGAAGGTATTTTGATAGTTCTATTTCAATGTAATGGGTTCTGGATGTTTTAAGAGAGGAGGATAGGGGGTGTCCTTTTATTAACGTGGAGAGGACACACATGGAATTTTTGAATAGATAAAATGATAACCATGATCTTATAGTAAATAAAGCCTAATAATTTTTTCAATATATAACGTAAGAGTTTATAAGGGATAAATATTTCCATATAATGTGTTTTTCACAAATTTTATGTCATTTTCAACAATTATCTTCTTTTTTAACCCTCAGTAATGTTTTTGTTACATTAAATGATGCAAATATTTATTCATATTTTCAGTATTCATTATAGTAAAAGGTTAATGAAAACTTATTATGTGATATTAACTATTATTATGCCAAGTATGAATACATTTTTCCATATTCAATTCATATAATTGGTAGAATATAATTAAAAATGAAGTCTATAATCATGATGAAAAGACGATATTCCAAATGAAAGTTATCGTACGTGTGGAAATTTATTATGTTGATATTCAAACTAATATTGATCCCAATGACCATAATTATTTTTATATTAATATCATTCATTTATTTTTAGTTTTCAAATAACTTAAGATATACTTTAAACATGAAAATAATATACATTGAAATTATTTATTCAATAAAAATATTTATTTTGAGTATTGATCCAAAAAATTATTTAAAAAAAACAATTCTCCCAAATATAATTTTGAAATATATATTTCAGAAGAAATTAATTTATTGTAAAATAAAATTCAAGATATTGGATAAAATATGTGTTAATGTTTTTGTGAAAATCTCGACTAAACATGATTTTTTAAAAATACAGATTTTTAGAAAACATTACTTTTTATATTGAATGGTTATAATTTCATTTAATAGAAATAAATAGCCAATTAATTTATTTTATAAATATTTAAACCATAAAATAGTGATAATATAGTTTCTCAAATTGATACAAAAAAAACTAGATTATAATTATTAGGTTTAAATGGTATTATTTTACTAGTGTATTGTGTTTCATTTTAACCCGGTGTTGTGTGTATCTTAATATATTGAAGAGATTGAGTTTTCTTAAATGTACATATAAAATGTTTTAATGGTGTGTTAAATTATCCTCTAATATTGATGTTTTAATTCATATACATTATTGAATATTACATTCGTCTTAAAATTTGAGGGCATTAAAATTATCCAATTTATGATCATATGAAACCGGATGAAGAATTTTTAATTAGATAAAAATGGTAATGATCATTCATATTAATTAATGAGTAGATAATAATTGAAGAACTATCAGAAAAGTATATAATTAATGAATAAATAATAATCAATTGTAAATTATTATGTGATAGATTTTATGGAGCCAAAATGTTTTGCGGTGTAGAGGATGTTCTCTAAACCCTTTCCAATAGATGAAATTCATCAACTTATTATTATTATTTTGAAATAGATGTATAGAAAACCAAGAATCCATTATACATGATTAATAGAAAATAATTCTAGAAAATATATGTACATTATTATTATCAATTCACCGAAACACATTTTTAATTTTTTTTATTTTATGATAACATCACATTAAATCTTCTATTCATAATATGATTCAACGGTAGAACACAAATAGTAGTAATCCATATATGAACAACGAATGTCCAAATAACAATGTATAGATCTCTACATTAAAGCATGGAATATTATAATTATTTTTTCATTCATCATAGATAAGCATATGAATTACACTAATAATCAAGGATTCAATTTGTTCTCAGGATAATCTAGAGGATGGAAGATGATCATCACATTATCATATTTTGATAGTTCTAGAGGATGATAAATTTAGGAATGGATAAGATTATATCCCAAATAAATTATGAACACTAACCTTTACACTAGGGAATAATTTAAAAATGTTTATATAGAGATTGGGTTATTGAATAAAAAATTACACATTGGGATATTTTCCTAATCCTTGTAAAGCACTATTCTTCAAAAATAATAAAATTATTATTATTTACTTAAAATTCTGTAAAACCGTAGATAAATAAATTTCATTAATTGGTTCAAAAAATTAATATATAATTTAATTATATTTAATATATCATTTTCTAGTTAGAATAACAACCCATTTCATCAATCCGCTTACTTATTTAGGAAAAAATAATTAATTAATATTTATAAAATTAAAAATTCACCACATAAATATTTATATATAAATAATTAAATATTATATTATCTAAATAAGAACTATTTTATTTAAAATTTATTTTATATATATTCTATTGAATAACTACTGAAAAAATATATAGGAAAAAACAAACCTAAATAATATTTGAACATCGTATGGGAATAATATTTATTTAAAATTTTATTTTCTTATATAATTTTAATTTGTTTCTGAATAAACATATTGTGTGACCCTCAAATCCCCTTTCTCTATAACACTAAGTAGAACTGGCTAAAATATAAGGATAGAGTTTTTCAACATTCCCATATTTCCATAGAGAATGGAGTTATTTTCATAACCACTTACAACCTCATAAAAAACTCAACATGGTATATATTGACATTATCTGTATTTCCCTTTCAATTTTGTTTCAGCACATGTGTTATCACACTAAATTCATGATTTCAACTTCATTTACATTCTATAATTATCGGCAACGAGGTTACTCAATGTCCCTATTTTTTCATTCTATTTAATTTCAATCAATGGTCAATATATGTACACTTCCATTTTATGTAAGGTTTAAATAGTTTGTTGACATATTCATTCAATTCAAATAAATTATAATGAACTGAATGTAATATACCTAACCATGAACATATTTCATCATTGTTTTTATCAATACCTCAAGGTACACATAACATGATATTAATTACTGATAATATCATATCTAAATACCATTTCTCATGTCCATATATAGAAATATATATTAAAAAATAAAACTTTTAGAATTTATATTGGTGGGTTTTTTCTCATAATCTATTTTCATGAGAATAATAAAATATAAAACATGGGAAGTAATCGTAATTTAATTTGAGAGGAATACTCATTATAGAATATGTAACCTATATCCCAACAGATAATTTCATTTGGATGTAGAATATTTATTTATGAATATACTTATTACACTTTAATTATCTCATGTTAGAAGGGAAAATCCAATGCTATTTGGATCGAACTATACCATATGAAAATAATCAATTAGTTTTCAAATAGATGAAAATACATCATATGATTGTTGGTACTAGAAAATGATTCCTCAAAATATTCCAAATGCTTCCATTAATGATTCACGATCATATCCCATTTCGCAAGATTCGATTTGGTAGGACGTAGGGCCCAAACAGAGATATAGATTATGAGTTTTGGACATTTGAAGTAGTGATGGAAAACTGGTTCACAGAGCCCGTTCGAAAAGCTCCATCCATGATTACTGAGTAAGGGAACTTGATCGGAGCCTCTAGAATAACTATGAAGCTCTAATAGGGTTAGCTCTGTGGTTACGAAGAACATGAGGGAACTTGACCGGAGCCTCCATGAGTGCTGTGATGCTCAAGGATGGTTGGCTCCACGATTATGAGAAACTTGAGGGAACTCCCTCAAGTTGTGGAGCGCGATTTGTTCACGGTGTGCATTTGTGCTTCCCGGAACACATTTGTGCTTCACGGCGTGCTCTGCCAACCTCCATTGCATATAAATACCCAGCTCACCCTCCTCCATAAAGACATTCACGGCTCCCCTTGGGTGGTCGATCTCCCCTTTCACAGAGCTCTTTTGCACAATAGAGGTAATGCCCTTCGCCAAGGGCTCCATGAGAGGCTTTGATCAGTGAGTGGAATTTCTCCAAGAGATGATTTGGTCCATGAGATTCTTTTCTCTAGGAGACTCTTTTCTTTACGAGTACCTTTTCTCTGTGAACCCCATTTCTCCGTGATCTTCTTGGCTCTGTGAGCCCCTATTCTCTGCAAGCCATTTCGCTCTACGAACCGCTTTGCTCCGTGAGAAACTTTCCTTAGTGAAGCTTCTCTGTGAGACCCCATGCTTTGTGAGCACCATTCCGTTGACACTGGCTCTCATGAAAATTAGAGAGTCATGCCACGATATTTTCAGGCTAGGAAATCAACATTTTCCATTGTGCACCCACCTTCCAAATAATGAATACCATGATTTGAGATGCTCCTCCAGACAACATGAAGCACATTGAGAAAACATATTTATCTTTGTTTTTTCCCATTTCGTGAGTACAGAGTCTCATCATTAATTCCCCGAGCACCTTGTGTTGAACCATTCCTCAAAAAACTCCACAAAACCCTACCACTTGGCTCATATGCCCTGTTGATCCAGAAAGGGCCACTCATGCATAAGTCCTAACACCATCCATTGAAAGGGACCTTGTGCCTAATAGTCCTATCTATATGAATTTAAACTATAGTGAACCCTATATGACAAATATAGGATTCCTCTTGATCTAAACATAAGATGCATTATATTCTATGCATAATATGCTTAATAGTCCTATCTATATGACTTTAATCTATAGCGAACCATATATGACAAACACAGGATGCCACTAGCTCCAAATTAGAGATTCCTTATGTGCCAGGAATAAGATGCATAATAGTAATATCTATATGACTCTAAACAGTAGTGAACCCTATATGACAACTATAGGATGCCACTTGGTCCAATCAATAGATTCCTTATGTGCCATGCATAAGATGCCTAATAGTACTATTCATATGACTTTAAATTGTAGTGAACCCTATATGACAAATATAGGATTCCACTTACTCCAAATAGGAGATGCATTATGCTCCATGACTAAGATGTTAATAACCCTATCTACATTATTATAAACTGTAACACTCCCTATGTGACAAATATAGGATGCCTCTTACTCAAAAAAAATATTCGTTATGCTCTAAGAATAATATGCTAATAGTCCTATCTGCATGGCCATAAATAGTAATATACCCTATGTGCCAAATATAGGATGCCTCTTGTTCCCAACAAGAGATGCCTTGTAATCTAAGCATAAGATACCAATAGTCCACAGTACATGAATTTAAACATTTTTGTACTCTATCATTCAATAATATGACGCCTCTTCTTCCAAATGAGAGATGGATTATGTGATAAGCATAAGATACCTCAGGCTATGATTATAGTGACATAATTTTGAGAGTGTTGGATACCATTCAAATAATCCATCACTTCACCTCAATCATTGCGTGTCCTCCTTTCAAATATTCATCCTATTTAATGTCTGATGGGACCCCCTAAAGGCCTTGTCCCATGCCACAATGGCTCACCTATCGTCCTCAGCCAACACCCCAGAAGACATTAGGAAACACTACGAGCTAGGTCTTGTGTTTCGAACACGGTCACCAGTGGAACCTCATTTGTTTATCCCCATTTTTGACTAACGTGATATGTATATTATTTTTCAAACATGTTAAATTGTTATACTCTATCGTTACACCACCCTCACCGCATTCTGAATGTCGGGCATGTGATTCACACTTTTATCTTTCTTTTTTCGAATTGATTCCAACACTCTTGGAATTATCCCTCTTGTGCACTAGCGCATATGTGAAGGCCTCAACCCACCAGTGTGTTGGGATACCCTCATGGCCAGACCTGAGGAAGAAATTATGGGAAGATTTTATACTGAAGCCCCATCGCCCATTGATGCTCAATAGCATCTCTCGGTAAACATCAATGCATAAGCAACATTCACTATTTCTTCTCTTTAGAAACACCCGGGAAGCTTCCTTTCGTAAGCCCCATTCACCATTGTCTCTCCATAGAGGCACCCGGGCAGCTTCCTTACATAAGCCCCATTCACCATGTCAACTTCATAAAGGCACCTGGTCACCTTCCTTGCATAAGCCCCATCTACCATTGCCAGTCCACAGTGGCACGTGGGTATATTCCTTGCATAATCCCCATTCACCTCCCTTCATGGATGCACCTTTGTGTTGTGATCATCAGATCCTGGCCGCCTCTTGTCTCTCACACTGAGCATGACTCATGTGTTCTTATAGTAATAATTGACCATGGAATCCTCCATGGGTCACCGTATAGTGTATGCCCCAAATAACATCTGAACTACGTGGACATTGATCCCTTCCAAGTAAGGGTATGTAGGAAGCCTCTTTGAGGTTCAAGCCTAACAAAAATTGGTTCTGACCCCATTCGCGTTGGTTCCCACCATCCTGAACTATGTAGACATTGATCCTTTCCAAATCATGGTACGTATGAAGCACCCCTAAAGTGAAATCCCAACAACCATTGGTCCTGACTAATCCACGTCGGTCCACCCCCATCCCGTATGACGCTAAACTACATCGGTTTGAACTATGTAAGATTTTATCCCTATCTCCTAGATAGATTACGTAGGAAGCCTCTCTGAGGTTCATCCCCATTTATTGGAAATAGTTTCTCAACCCCATTCAGTGGTATGAAATTTCCATCCCCATTCAATGGTATGTTATTGTCAACCCCATTCAGTGGTAAGCCATTGTCAACCCCATTCAGAGGTAGACCTTTTTCCACCCCATTCAGCGGTAAGACATTTTCAACCCCATTCAGTGGTATGTCGTTGTCAACCCCATTAAGTGGTAATATATTGTCAACCCATTCTACGGTAACACGTTGTCAACCCCATTCAGCGGTAAGCCATTTCCAACCCCATTCAATGGTAATACTTTGTCAACCCCATTCAGCAGTAAGCCGTTGTCAACCCCATTCAGCGGTAAGCCACTATCAACCCCATTCATCGGTAACATATTTTCAACCCCATTCAGTAGTAAACCATTGTTAACAGCATTCAGTGGTATGCTGTTATCAACCACATTGATCGGTATGTTGTTGTTAACTCCATTTAGTACTAAGACATTGCCAACCCCATTCAACGGTAAGCCGTTGTCAACCCAATTCAGCGGCAAGCCTTTTTCAACCACATTCAGTTATAAGCCATTGTAAACACAATTCATTGGAAAGTCATTGTCAACCCCATTCAGTGGTAAGCCGTTGTAAACCCCATTCATCGGTAAGTTGTTGTCAACCCCATTTAGTGGTAAGCCATTGTAAACCCCATTCATCAGTAATTCATTGTCAACCCCATTCATCGGTAATCCATTTTCAACACCATTCAGTGCAAAGTCATTGTCAAACCCATTCAACGGTAAGCCATTGTCAACCCCATTCAGCGGTAATCCTTTATCAACCCCATTCAGTGGTAGGTCGCTGTAAACCTCATTTGTCAGTAAGTTATTGAATAACCCAAACCCATGGTAATATGTTGTCAACCCCATTTGTTTATAAGCCTTTGAAGAACCCCAACCTTCGGTAAGCCATTGGAACCCCCACCGAAATATGCAGGCTTTGATTCCCGGTCATGGGGATACGTATGAAGTCTCTTCGGCGCTCAAGCCCAACATAACCATCACCCTCAGGTCATTTACATCTAATTATTCCTCCAATTAATTCAACTCTCCATCATCCACCTTGATTCTTACTTGGGCCACCACATCTCGGTGGGATCATTTCATCTTCCACCTTACCGCTCTTAGCAGTACTCGGGCTGTTAACCATGCATAATCCCTACAAAATACATATCCATCCAAACAAGAGTATCTTTCTTTTGATAGGACACTTTCCATGTGTAAGCCCCATCAAGTCTCTCAGTTTTTTTCCTTCGGGTATAACCTGATTCAACACACCTTATAACTACATGGGTTTTGATCCCTGTCGTCAGCACTGTGTATGTAAGAAACCTCCATGAGGTTCAATCCCAACAAAAGGTAAACCATGGTGTTCCCACATTCTGGGGTGGACACTCTCTGATCTGCCCTCAGTGGTGTCCAGATCATTTTTCATGGTGTGACATCATCCCTATATATGACACACCATCCTAGTTCTTCTCTTATTGAGTGTTCTAATTCATCTACATGGTAAACACTACTAGATCTCCCTCCTTGGGATGTACCAATCAGATCTGTCTCTATGTGGTGTTCTGATCACCCTCATACCGTCTCCTCAAGATGTTAAATTCACGGCCTACCTCGTGTTAAACATGAGATTCTTGAGGAAAACCTCAAAAGACATGCCTTTCATGTAACCATCACTACAAGAAATTATACTCATGACATACACCGTATTAAGCATATGATACTGGGAAAACCCTCAGAGACATGCCTAAGGGATAAGATACCCCATGACTAACATGGTATGCCTCGTGTTCTGGTCCCTTGATAAGCCTTATCAGGGGGAAGAATATAGGTCCTCTAATGTCCATGCATCTAAAGATTCCCTGACTTTCCTGACATTGTCATCTACTCCGACCAAAGGATTCTACCATGTCAATACCCCTTCGAATGTTCTGACGGAAGTAGTGAAATTAACCGGCGTCGAAAATGATATTGCACTAGGAATGAGATTCAGCAACCATGACTCAAATATATAAGGGGGACCCAAACTAGGTAACGAGTTCTATGGAGGAATCCATGGAAGGAGGAACTGATATCCCATCATCCCATTTTGATCAAGGAGAAAATGTCCCTAAATAAGGAACGGATATGACCGGAATTTGGAATTCCGGAATGTGGGGAAACATTTAGTGCATCTTCTTCATCCTCAAACAGATAGATGCATGACTCCCAGAGAAAGCATCAGAAATAGTGATAATATATCAATAAATATTCTAGATTATGAATATATAGACAATGCAATGTTCAATGTATTATGTTCTAGAGAACTATCCCCAAACAAAGTGATCTTGTGTGATATAAAACTTGCACACCAAGTTCAAATAATAAATATATTATTTTGTTCAAATTATAAACATGATTACTTATAGTGGGAATACCAAACATGTAGATGTGATTTTAAATTACCACATTAATGTTGACCAGAAAAAAATATTTTCATGGGTTTGATTTCAATAATATCTCTACATGTGTTTGGTCATATCATAAGGTGAATAAATTTTTGGTGAAGTAAATTTGGTTTTAGTTATTGGGAAATGATAACAAGGTTAGTGGGAGTGTTTTTGAGGTTAATTACTATTATTATTTTTTGACTGTGATATATAATTTTATGAATTATGATAATTATTATTAAGGGTATGATTTCTAGGTAGATATGAATACTTATTGAATTATATAATAAATAATTCTATACACGGACATGTAGGGTGACCGAGATGAACTATTTGTAAGAATTTTAAATATGGTTAGATATATTTTTTTTAATTTCATTATATAATTTCTATACATGAAAAATATTTCTAAATACAATTTGTACTTTTAAAATTTGATTAATTATATTATATATATGTACCCAACTATTCTTTTATATACACGTAATCAAAATATGACAATAGTATTATCGGTGGAAATTATCTTGATGAAAAAAATTATTAGATTGATATTGATATTAACAATTTGTTTGTTTACCACTTAGGTATATATGGGGATTGGGATTCTAATAATTAATTGTATTTAATAAATTTTTTAAAATAAATATGCATCATGATCATTTTTTATACTATTCAAAATTTATTAATAATAATTATTTCTAATAATAGTATATTTGAGGTTCCATATTATAAAATGTTTGGGGTTTATATTATAATTTACAAAGTTTATTTATGTTTTCTAAAGGTCCATATCTTCATGTATAGTTATTTATACCCATTTTTCAAGTAATCATCTAGATGAAAATCATATGTGTTCTTTTTGGGGTCCATAATAGAATTCATCACCACCTTAGTTGGTGTTCTAATTTATTAATGTAATTAATTTTTTTTTTCAATGAATATTTTCATTACAAAAAACAAATATAACATCCCAGAACATAAATTCCAGATTCATTGCTAAAGAAAATTATATTTCCATATTTTATACCAATGCAGGGGACCAAAAATTCAATATAAAAATCATAAAACATCAAAATGAAAATATTGGAAGAGATAATTAAGTCGAATACCATTTATATTGATTTTTTTAGAATTAGTGATAATTGTTAAAAAAATAATACTATTGACTTTAGATGATAATATCGCCCACCTTACCCAGATTTTAGGATTTCCCATTAAGAAATCAGAATCATCATTAATATGAAACAATTATAGAAATAATTAATTTAACTTCATCTTTAATAATGAGGGGAAAAGGAAACATATTATGTGTTATCTCATATGCTTAGTAAATTTAAAAATAAGTATTAACAATTGAATTCCATCAATGAGATTATTTTGTACATAAGGTTATTATGACATATCCAAAGTAATTGTGTACAACATAAAACTATTAATAACCATCAATAATTGGAAAATTAAACATGATATTATTGAATGAGTATTTAAAAAGAGAAGTGGTCATTAGTGTCAATAATCATGATTCATTTTCAATAAATCTATATCAATGGAAAATTTTATAACTAGGAACAGTTTAATAAAAAATTTGTTTATATCTTAGTAAATATCTTGTATTGAATGCATACATAACCCTAAAAATAGAATATCCATATGTTTGGATTTAAATATAATTATTGGGATAAAATAATTATTACCCATTGTTTTATAGTGTAATATGGGTTATCCCATCATATAAACTTCATCAAAGAAACAAATATCTATTGAGGAACTCCTATCACATAAAACTTTCCAATAACTTTAAATACTTTTATATATATATTCATGGAAAAACTAATCGAAACACCAGTTAATCCTTTCATAACAATATTAACTAGAAAAAAACAAATGGGTTCCAATATAATATCATTACAACATGATAAACTCATTGAAAATAAATGGGTTTCACAACTATATTTGTCAAACGTCATTATCCTTTGGAAAAGAAATGGGTTCCATGAAAATATATTTGAAACATCATTATCCTATTGAATATTAATGGGTTCCATTAAAATATCACCAAAACAAGATGAACAAAAAAAAGGATCTATGTCATTCAGTTTAATGAAATATTAATCAGTCCATAGAAGGAATAAATATGGCATCATTACAAAATTTCCTCACAATTTTATAATTAACCAGAGGTACTATTGATATAGATTAATTCAAATACCATAACACTATCATTAAAATCATTTTTTTGAAAAGTAACCATTATTTTTAAAGAATACATTAAAAATTAATATTTAAAAAATATTTTGAAAAAACTATTATTGAAAAAAACATAGAAAAATATTCATGTAAAGTAATGTACAGTACAACAAGAAAATCATACATCTATTAAATGATAAAAATAAATAATCCTTTCAAAATACATTAAAAATGGAATGAGAAGTGACCCATTTGGATTTTTTAAAAAAATTTCCTATGAAAAACATTTAAAACATATTTAAAGACCCATTAATTTATGATTTGGAAGAATTTTATTTTTATAAAATTTTAATTCAATCAAAAATTAGAAAACATGGATTTTGATTAGAAATATTCCCAATATGAAATAAGATACAAGATCATTATAACATTCAGATGTCTTCCCTGGTGTTTCTTGAATACATAAGGGAGGAAGAAATAAATAGAAATATTAACTATATATATTACCATTGTTGAATAATTATATATTTATTAAGAAAATAAGAACATAATATTTCCACCAAGGGAACATTGGATATTGAAAATATCAATGTAAAGGAGAATATAACATATATCCTTTTTCTCTTTAGAAAAATAATCAATCATAATACCCATTAATAAATAACATAGAACGAGACATTAAATATCATGAACATAATGAGTTTCATGATATACCACATCCAAGGGAACTATATACAACATATAATATAATATAGGTGAATAATAATAAAATATGTCTTAATGGATGTAAATTGATAAGAAATACCTTATGTAATTGGTAGTATTAGGATCAAAACACCATGCAAGAGGCAACCTAAAATGACTTTATTTTAAAATAACCTTCATGAGGGTGATCCTAAAATACATTCCTAGTATATATATATATATATAACACAATATAAAAAAGGGGCTAATATGGTGTGTGTCATGTATATATAAAAAGGTAAGTGATAAACCCATACATAATGTTTGAATTTATTTATATATGTTCGATAATATTGTGTTATAAAAATATATTAACTTTTTTTTCTAAATAATAATTATAATGTTTTTTAACATCTAATAACAAATTTATTTTATTTATTTATAAGCATATAATTAAATATTTAATAATCTATGTCAATGCAAGATGTTTTGAGTTTGTGTGGATCATTATTTCAAAATGTGATTTGTGTGACGACTTTAGTCAATGAGGAAATTTTTTCAATATATAAATAATAATTTTAATCAAATAATTATCATATTTATTCATAAATAAGACTTTTAAAAAAAATAGAATTTTTTTATAAAAAATGAATTATGTTTCAATCATGGATTAAGTAGGTCTAGCATATGTAAGAGAAAAAATATTATTTTTACAAGATCATTATGGAAAGAATATTTGAATTATTATATCTTAAAAAATGATAATAATTAATAAATACCATATAATATATATAAATAAACATAAATATATTATACATGTGACTTAGTCTAAAAAACAAAGTCATTTCATTTCATGGAGGTGGTAGTCCACATGTACGCATGAATCAATTTGTAATTTTTTAGGGTTGGAATGAAATTGAGATATAATATTTTAATAATAAAAAATATTTCAATAATTTAAAAATTATATATTATATATCACATATATTATTTAAAATTTCATTATTAACATCCATATAATGTGTTAGTAAAATATTATTTACATTTCTTTGTGAGATGTCAGTCTGTACTATGCACAAGAAACACTGTCATATCCCCCATAGAATAAAATTTAAGTTGGTGTAGGAAATATTAGAATTTTACAAGTATATACACATTAAACAAATCATATATATATATATATGTGTGTGTGTGTGTGTGTGGGTGTATATGTAATAAATCCATCTTTAAAACAATCAAATTATAGGTGATGATGGGAAATATTAGATATCAGTTCAGGAGGCGATTTTCTACCAAACACAAGAATGACGATTTTGTATCCCATTTGATGGAAGATATGATCGATATAGATCATTTAATTTAATAATAACATATATGTATTAGGTAATATCATTTTTTATTATATGTAATAATTGAATGAATATTTTATGTGGTAGATGAATAAATAAAATAAAAATGCTCATTTAACCATGGTACATCCTCTTTATAAAAACCTCCTTATGCAAGCACCAAAATCCTTCTTGAGAAGGATTTAAGAAAATAACAATGGATATATGATGTGCAGAGGTAATTAAATAAGTAATTATTTATTTTATTGGATGAAAAAATTATATTAAAAGTTCTATGTAGAGAGGATAGTGGGTGTCCATTTAAAAGAGTGGTTAATGGCACAAATTGAAAATTTTAAAATAAAAATGTGTACACGCATTTTTTCACCAGAAAAAAGATATAAAATTGTTCATTATATAGTATTGTAAATAATAATGTTGATATATTTATTTAAAATATATCAATATATGCTTTTATGTAATTTTATACTTATGTTTTCAGGTTAACCCCATACAAAAACATAATCACATTAACCGTGTTAATTAATGTTTTTTTCCATAATATTTTCTTAATGGTAAAAATAAGATTAAATTATCAGATAATATATAATATTATTTTATAAAATAAATAATCAATTTTACCAAATTCAATTAATATAAGTATAAAATTTTAATTTAAAATAAAAACCATAAACATGATGAAAATTTTGGGTTTCATGTAGTGTAAATTTTTTCATGAAAAATATAATTTTATAAAAAATACATGATATGAAATAATCGTCGTATATAAGTAATTTATTATTTATTGATATATAAATTGAAATTTCATTTAAAAATTTCTTCATTAGGGTTTATTTTAATTAATTAAAAAGGAGAAACATTATCCACTCTAAATAGTTTTCAGAAAAAATCCCATATTTAAACCCATAAATTTACTCATACTAAAATCCAATATAAAACATAATAAAAATTAAATATGTGGAATAAAAATGACTAATTAATACTTATATTACATGTAATAATATTTAAATCAAAATATTTTTTTAAATAAATTAATTTATCTAAAATAAATAACGGTTTTTAAAAAATATAAATTATTAACTATTCACTAAGAACTCAATATTTTCATAAAAAATGAACTATAAATTAATTTTTATATTTTAATATAAAAAAGAAGAAAATTTTATAAAATAATGTTTATAAATGTCCCAAAATGTAATTATAATTATTTCTTATAAAAATATATAAAAATTATTTTTTATGAAAACCTATTTTTTAAAAATAATGTCACTTTACAAATAAAAATTAAAATATTATTTAATAATAAATTTTTAAAAACAAATATTGATAAGGATATATATATATATATATATCCTAAATTAGTTTATACTCTTTATACCTTGAAATTTTACAATTAGGTTATAATGGTTAAATATTTTATAGTTCATTTAAGCTATGTGTTGCATGTTGAATAACTTATCAAATATTGTTACATTATTCTTAAAACAACATGATGTTACATATCTACCACTATCAATAAATTAAATCATCCTAATTTTATCTTTTAGTTTTTTATAAAATTGGTGAAATACTTATTTTGGAAACCATCATCATTAAGAGGGTTAATAAAACATCCTACTAATAAAAGAGAAAATGAAGTACATAATTTATATCATATAAAACATACAAAGTTTATCAATAAGAGAAATTGGGTGGAAAGTGAATATATGGACATGTAATTAGAATTTAATTTCCCAATAATAATGGATAGTAACAAAGATAATTGATCACAAAAAATTGAATAACCAAGAGAATGTTCAAAACCCCAAAAACATAAACTAAATAAGTACGGAAAGGTCATTGATAACATTTGAAATAATGGTAATATGAAGAAATTTTTTATAGTTAGTTTTATTATTTTTAATTAATTCTATACCGTATAGAATAAATAAGTATGGAAATATACATAATTTATAATTTTTAATTATTTCCTTTAATGAATTTCCAAAAAAAATATTATCTTTTTCTCCAGATGATGAGTTTTCACGATGAAGTTTGCATGCCCGAAGTAGTAATATCAAATTTTAATTGACCAAATAACATTAAATTTGATAAAAAATCTATCACAAAATTATTTATATATTGAAAAAATTCAAAATTTTAATCACATAATATGATATTTCCCAAAATTAACACCAAAATAACCTAAAAAGTGTAGAATTTTTTAGTCTCGAAATTTATACAGTGCATTTTAGAATAAATGCCAAAAAAATATACTGATCTTCTTCTAAAATAAAAGAAATTATATTGTCACCAAATCATATTTCAATCACATGGTCATATATATATATATAATATCCACCCAAAATTATCTCAACATCCATGGTTATATAATCCCAAAAAATTATTAATAACATAAATATTATTCTATAAAATATAATATAATACATAAAATTAAACCAAAGATTTACATATACTAAAACACAATAAAAATGCCTCCTAAATTTTCATTATTCATTTGATGTCCTCATCACATAAATTCTCAATAGTAGTGAATAAGGAATTGAACTTATGATCATCCTTAATCTTTTGGACTTATTATTTTATCTACAATTAATAATAAAACAACATAAATAATCATAATATTCGTCATATATATCAAAAACATTCCTTCGATACCAAATATAAAATCCAATACCTTTTCTTCCTATATCACTTGAAAAAATCATAATATTTACATTTACAACATTGATACATATATAGGCGAGACAATTTTCGCTATAAAAAATGTACAACATAAAAATTTAAAAAAATATTTGACTTATATTATAAATTCCCATTTATATTTATAGTTTAATAGATTAGGATGAATACATACATACACACTACCCATGTCCTCAAATGATAATATCACCCACTTATCCAACCTTTTCATATTTTAAATTAATTCAGTATAACCATAATCATCATAATATATATAAAAATCATTAATAAGTAATTAATTTTTCATCATTCATGATAACAAGGTGAAGAGGAAATATATGAATGGTGTGATCAAATGCTTAGTATGTGTAAATATAATCATTAACAATTGAATTTCATTAGTGGTGAGAAGAACAAAATAATGGTATGATGACATGTTCAATGTTAATTATTGTAACATAATAACATTCATACAAATAAATATCTGGATAATCAAATATTAAATCATAACATTAGTATTTAACAAAGGAAATATTCATAAAAAATAATAATCATGATATATGTAATGTTAATCATTATAAAAGGAAACATTTTTTACACATTAAAGCATAAAAAAATTCTTCAATATCCCTAAACATCATATAAATTGAACAATTATAGACTCCATATCTATAATTAAAAATTGAAAAACCATATGATCGACTTCCAATATAAATATTTAGGGAACATAATCATTAACCAATTAATTTGAGCTCCTTATAGGTGTATGAATCATATGAGCTATGTTTGTAACATCCTATGTAATTATAGAATAATTCATTTTCAAATATATTTATATTTATGAATTATATATTAATTTTACTTTAATGGGGACTCTATATCCAATATCTTACTTGATGCACAACAATGGGTTTCTCTGAAATATTATTCTACACACAATACTGAGTTGTACAGAAAAATAATATATTATTAGTATTATTATTTTTATGGGTACTTATTTCCTAGAATGTTTATTGGTGGTAATGTACATAACTAACAATATTATGATTACACATGTTAATTAGATGTTCTTACTTTCATCTAATACATTTTAGAGGCCTAAACTAGATTAAATCCTATTTTATTCATAAATTTTATATTAATTTTAAAAAATAGTTTTACAGCCTTCTATTGGAGAACACATTTTAAATATTGTTTTTGAAACTGTTATGAGATTTATTTGACAAAATAATATTCATATTTCATATTAATATATTAAATTTTTCTTTGGTTGATTTTTTTTATTTTTATGATAAGATTTATATTCTAATAAATAATGAAAATACTCAATTTTAATTAAAACCTTCTTTTTCATTAATTTTATGGGAATTTTTAGATGATAATTTTAATTCCTTATAACTTCTATTTAGGTTATGTTTATATAATTTAAAATAATTTTGATCATTGGAATCAATTTTAAAATTAAATTAGATATAAAAACATTATAATCTATTGAAAATTTCATTTTAAATCCCCACTTTTTAGTTTTGTCTATGGAATTAATTTTAAATATAATTTTCCCCATTATTTGAATTTTTTTAGATTATATGGGTAAAATATTTATTATAATGTGGTAAAAAGTATGTTTTATTTTCAATTTAATTTTTTGTTATAAAAATTTTACAATGATAAAAAAATTTACCGTAGTAAATGTAAACTTTTTACAAGTGTTAAAATTATAAATTAAAATATAAACTTACATAAAAATGGCAAATTTTAATTTTTTTATTGTTGTTTGGATAAACCATAAAAATCTTATAAACACTTATATAAAATCCAAAGTCATATAATTAAATTCCACCTCTATATGGTTATCTTTTAATATAAAATAATAAATAAATTAATCACTTGAACCCAGCTCACCTCAAGTATAAATACCTCCTCTCCATCAACCTATTGTGATCCAAAAATGAATTTTAGCTCCTCAAATATCTACCCAGAGCACTCCTCATTACTCACCCCACGTCCATATTTGGTCGGTTTCACAAAAAGTCCAAATCTAAGGTCCCCAATGGTTCTTTATGGTGGGGATATTCAAGAGGTAATTTTCTCAAAGTACCTCTCTAAATTTCTTACCTTTTTTTACATTCTCCAAACCTCCACAATACATAAATGAATGATAAATCTTTAATAATATATATATAGTATAGTTTTATGTTTATAATGGAATATCTCATTTCCAATTATTTTCACACAACCTCTTATACAAAGAAACGAAATTGTTGGGCATGTTATGTTGGTTAACCGCCACTGTGAATAATTTTTGTGCTCTTTTTCCATTATCACCTTTATGGATGGTATTAAAATTATTTCCATGTTTAGTAATATTTAAATATTCATATTATAACCAATTCTATATTATGTAAATTTTATATTAAACACACCTTCATGATTTCCATATTTTTGTTATATGATAACTTTGTTTGTGGACATGTGGACTACCGCCTTCTCCAAAGAATGTGATTCATTAAAATATCACATAGAATTAATTAAGGATTTATTAGTAAAACATCACGATTTAAATTAAATATTAATTCTACATTAATTATATTATACATGTATACATATTTTCATACAATTCATTTAATTGTGCTCTTTTAATAAGACCGAAAAAAACGAAAATAATGTTTTCCGTTTGTACGGCCTATCGACTCCATGAACGATGTTTTTAGTTTATCATAAAATATTATTTTAAATAATTATTTAATTAATATATAATATATTTATATAATTTTTTATATTTTTTAGATTATTTAATTATGTCCACATTGACAATTTATATCATACCATGTTCATTTTCGAACAAAGTACCGTATATCGATAAAATACCCCACATGAAATTAAATAATTATGTAATAGGTATAACATGGTAATAAATGATATAAAATGAATGAAAAATATAAAAAATGTTCTCAAGAAATTATAAATTAAAATAATTTTATTATTCATGAAGACAAATAATGCATGAGATAAGTCAGACTCCATGTAATGTAATGTTTTTAACCTAATTTCAATTCATTGGGTTAAAATTTTACTTGTTGATTAATTCGTTCAACTCTTATATACGAAAATAATTTTGAATATCTTATATTTCATTTATATATTGAATTTTGTTCAATTTTTTAAAAAATTCATCTTTTTTATGCAGTGATTTACTTTCCATACAAAACAACTAATGGAATTATTTATAACGTATACGACGACAATGAATTCTTTAACACTGTAACCATTTTTTGATGTTTGGATTCCACAATAAGAATTAATTTTCTTTAATGAATAATAAATAACATATTCTTTTTTCATGTGTTTTCGTATTGAAAATCGTTTTTAGATTTGATTTATTATGTCAATATCATGAAATTATATCTTCTAATTGTAATGTAGAAATGTTATTTTTTCCTTCAAGAAATATTTATGTGTTATTATTTTGTTTTGGTTCTTTGTTATTTCTTATGTATATAGGTGGTTCTGTGATAAACTCAAGGTGGGTGATCCCATGATATATCTTCAATTCATTAGGAAATGAGATAGAGTTAAATGATAAGGTTTCTCTTAGGTGATTTAGGGAATATATTGTTATGGTTATTTGAAATGTAACTATGGCGTTTAATTCAAATATAGATATCAAAGATACAATGGATGTATGTTATGGATGCCACAATAAAACTTTATGATTTATTATTTTTTAGAAATAATTTCAATAATATTCTAATTTCATGAGGTATGTTAAAATGATTCTATTTTTATGGTTGAAAAGTTCTATTTGTTTAAAGTGTTTTCTTAAGTTTAAAATATTCATGAATAACGATTTCAATCTTTGTTTTATATTCCATACTAAGATTCTGGTGACCACCCCATGTTTTTGAAATGTTTCAAATATCGTATAATTATGGGTAAGAGGAAGTAAGAATTAAATATTAATATTATTAATATTTATATCAAGAAAAAATCATGTTTTAAAGAGAATTATCTTGTGAAAAAATGAATAGTGAGATGAAGTGACTATTTTGTAATATTTGAGTTGATATTTAATTGTTTTTTCTTAATTATAAAAATATAAAAACTAGTAAAGATACTAAATATCATTTCTTTATTAAACACAATATTATGTAACATTTAATGATGGGTCCTTATAGTTGGTATCAATGGTCGGCTTAGGTAAATTTAGAGGTTATAATATTATTAATATAATATCCCTAAATAATTTTTACATTATATTCATATTCAAATGAAATATAATTTGAATATTACCATATTTCTTCATATATGATATGATTGTTCTGAATAGATTTTTGTTGGCGATATAGGGTAGATTTTATAGGATGACATCCTGATGAAAGAACTTTCCAAATCAGCACCGTAAGATTGTCGGAATTTTAACTGAATAGTTTGTTATAGGGATGGATTAGTTGACTTAGGAGATGAATATTACTGGTATAAATGCGTGATATCATCCATATCAAAAATAGAGTAACTTGTCAGTAGTACATCATTTCATGAGTCAACATCCTCCATTATTCAATGGATCATCTGACCCCATTCTTATTGAAGGGTGGATTGAAGACAAAGAAATGATTTTCGTTTTAATGTGTGGTTCATAAAATCAAATGGTTAGTCTTATTGTTTAACATTTTGAAGGTGAAACATATTAGTGGTGGTTGATGGTTAATTATATTAAGGATACTGAGGAGATTTATTCTCTTAATTGGGATGAATTCAAAAATATTGTTCTTAGGAAGTATTTTCCCAAGTCAGTTCGACTTGGGAAGGAAAAAATTTCATAGAATTGCGGAAAGAGGGTGACTCAATAGATTCTTATGGAGAAATATTCACTCAACTAGAAAGTTATGATAAAAATTGTATTCAGGATCATGATTATAAAATCAATTTTTTTTACTCTTCATTAAATCCAATGTATCAAAGGACATTTGATTTTTGTGATTTTACGTGTTACTAAAAACTTGATTGAAGTGTAAAAAATCTAGAAATGGTGTTTTCAGATGCTCGTGTGTTTATTTGGAAAATATAAGTATAATAGGTCAAGGATGTAGGTGAAGGGGAAGAGTTTGTCAAAAAAGACTGGTAGTAAGAAAAATATGTTTACAGATTGTGAACATTGTGGAAAAAAACACACTAGTGAATGACTTTTGAATTCTGTTATGTGCTTATTTGGTGCTACAATGGGGCATAAGGCTCATAACTACACAAAAAGATAATATTAATGAAAAAACACTAATTTATAGTTAATACAATGATTTCATTGAAATGATATGGGTAATTGTGAAAACAAGTGTTTGATGAATAACTTGAATGAAGAGAATAAACCATACTATAAGAAGAAAGGTGTGGTGAATTAATTTGAAAATACTTTATAATATTTTGTTCCATCAAATGATTTGGTATCTAGTATATTGTTTGTTTACGTTGATTATTCCAATGTTTTGTTTGATTCTGGGTCTACACATTCTTTTGTTTTTAAGAAATATTATTGTTAATTAGAAATTAAATATAATGAAATGAATCCAAAACATACGGAAAAAACACATGGGGGAAATATTGAGGGAAAAATAAATTATAAGAATATTACGATATGTATTTATAGAATGAATTTACCTATAAACCTGTTGTTTTTCCTCTTATAGTGTTAAATTTAATTATGGGTAAGGATTTTATTCTTTTTTATAATTATCTAATTGATTTTAGAGCTAATGAATTTTCTTTTAAGAAAGATATTTAGTTTTTATACTAGAATTAACACTTACCATTGATAACATATTTGGAAGTTGAGAAACTTATAAAATATGTAAATGAATGTTTTCTTTTACAAATTTCTGAAAACAAATGAATTGTTAAGATTAATGATGTTCTAGTGATAAATGTGTATCTTAATGTTTTCTTGATGAGCTTCCTAGTATTATACCTAATTGGGAAGTTGAATTTGTTATTGAATTATTTCCTAATGCTAATAAAATTTCAAAACCACCATACTAAATAGATCAGTTTGATAATTTTACTAGAAGAATGAATTTCAAGTGTAATAAAATAAAGGATTCATTCGACCTAGCACGTCACCAGGGGTAAACTTATCATGTTTTTTAAAATGAATATTGTTCAAAGAGACTTTTAATTGAATATTGATCATTTAATGACATCATTATTAAGAACAAGTATCCTTTGATTCATATCAATGATTTGTTTGATTGACACCAAGGTGAATAATATTTTTCAAAGGTTTAATTGAGGTCGGTGTACCATCAGTTGAAATTAAAGGATAAATACATTCCAAAGATAGTGTTTCATACTAGATATAACCAATATGAATTTTTTTTTCATTCTACATGGGTTAACTAATGCACCTTCTGTATTCAGGGATCATATGAATTGAATATTCCATGACTTCTTAGATAATTTTGTATTTTTTATTATTGATGAGACTTTGATATATTAAAATTTTAAATAGATGCATGAAATTCATTTAATAGTAATCCTGTAAACCTTAAAATAAAATAAAATATTTGGGAAATTTATCCACCATGATGTTTTGGTAAATTAAATTCTTGGAAATATTATTTCTAGATATGTAATAACTATTGAACATTATAAAATAAATGTCATTTAAGAATGGATGATACCCACAAATATAACTGAAATTCATTGTTTTCTTGACTTGGTAGGATATTACTAATGGTTATTTGAATATTATTCATTATTATTGATCCCATAGAATAAAATATATCGAAAATGTTTTATGATCATTTGGAAAAAATAATGTGATGACTGTTTTTATGAATAGAAAAGAAGATTGGTGAATGCTTCATTATGGAAATTACCTTCTAGAAATGGTGAATTTTTTATCTATACTTGTTCTTTATTAAAATGAGTTACTTATGTCATAATATAGAATGATCGTCTAATTTCCTATACTTCAGGTAAGTTGAAAACTAATTAGTGAAATTAACCTACACATTATTTGAAATTAGCTGATATTATTTTTTCTATTAAAATTTGCAGGCATTATGTGTACATTATAAATTTTGAAATATATACTGACCACAAAATAATTAAGTATATATTAACTCAGATATAAATTAACATGAGATATAGGGGATAGTTGCAATTAATCAAGGATTATAATTTCATGATTCATTTCCATCCATGAAATGAAAATAAATTTTCTGATGCTTTGAGTAGAAATTGTAATTCTACTATAACCATGATTTGTGTGTAACGTGATCATATCATTAGTGATTTGGTGTGGTTTTTCTTAAAAATTTTTGTTGTAAGAAATTACTCTATTTTTTTGGTTTTAGTGTAATCAACTCCATTAGACTGAATTTAACAAGTACAAAAGGAAAAAAATGAGTTACAAAAAAGGTATAATTGCTTTATAAATATAGGTTAGCATAATTTTACATTGACAATGATTTTGTTTTGAGTTTTGGGAAGATGTAATCGGAATATTTTGATCTATAATTGAAGAAATAGTTATTATGTAAAGATTATATTTCTTCATTTTCACATTATCCTAGTAGTACTAATATGTGTAAAAAACATCAGGAGTTTTACTGGTGGGATAAAATAAAAAGAGATGTAGATAACATTATAATGAGGACATTTACTTGTCATCTCTTTAATGCAGAATGATAATTTTTAAATTGTATTTATAAGCATTTATAAGGTCCATGGTGTAAATTAAAAAATATATCCATTTATTTTTTAGTTGTTTTACCAAATACTTCTCGAGGTAAGAATACGATATAGGTTATCGTTGATCTATTGACTAAATATTCTCATTTTATTCATATTAGTGATAATGTATCTATATATAAACATTCATGGTTGTATATTAAAGATATATTAAGGTTTCGTGGTGTACCTAAATAAATTGTATCAGATTGCGATCTTAGATTCACATCTAGCATTTGGAATGGAATTCATAAGTCTCTGGGAACTGAATTAAATTTAAGTATATATTTTCTTCAATAATCAGATGGGAATACAGAATGAAAAATTCAGACATTAGAGGATATTCAATATGTATGTTCAATGGATTGCCATGTAATTAGGAATCAATATATTTTTTATCGTGCTTTTTTATAATAACAATTCTCATTCCAATATAAAGATGACATCATTTGAGGTATTATTTGGAAAGCGGTGTCTATCCCAAGTTTTGTTTGGATAACATATGTGAAAGGAAGTTAATTAAACCATAATTGGTAAAACTGATGGTATAAAAGCTCCAGTTTATTCCGAAGAATATGCGGACATCTCATAGTAGGAATAAAAGTTAGGTGGATAACCAGTGTAAGGATCTTTCTTTTGAGGTAGGTGATCATGTCTTTCTCAATGTTTCTCTATTGAAAAGTGTGATGTGTTTTGATAAGAAGGGGAAATTGAGTCCATAGTTCGTTAGACCCTATGAAATCATGAAGAATGTTTGATCAGTTTCCTACCAAGTATAATTTCCACCTTGTTTATAAAAGGTACATAATTTTTTCATTTTCAATGATTAGAAATTATATTCCGGATTTATCTAATGTTTTTAGTCTAGAAGTATTTCAGTTGGTGGATAATATTTCTTCTGAGGAACCACCAGTCCAGATTATTGTCCACATATTGAACGTGTTTTTGAATAAGGTGATACACAAGGTTATAGTTATTTGGAAAAACATTTTGGTTTAAGTGTAAACATGAGAATCTGGAAATTATATGAGGGAGAAATACCCCAATTTATTTGAGAAGTGAAAAAAATTTGTGGACATAATTTCCAAAAGAGAGGAAGGGCGTAACATCTAAATTAATTATAGAATAATATATTTTAATATATATTAATATTTAGAAATGATATATTAATTATATGTGATGGTATGCTATTTCCAATATATTACTCGATACACAACAATGGGTTTCTCTGAAATATTATGTTACACACAAGGATGAGATATATCGAAAAATAATTCATTATTAGTATTATTATTTTAAATGTTAGTTATCACCTAGCTGTTGTATTGGTGATAATGATAAAAAACTAAATATATTATGTTTATATGACTTTATTAATTTTTTTATGTACATATAATAAATTGTATGTGCACAAAATGATTAAAAATCCATTTTCACGCATAAAATAATCAAATAATTTTAAAAGATATTTTTACTAGCTTTGGATGGAGATCCCATTTTTAAAATATTTTATCATTATTTTTTAAGATATATTTGAAAAAAATAAACTTCTCATCTGGAATAGGGGAATCAAAATTTACATAAGATGAATTATTTGTATTTTTATGATAAGATTTATATTTTTACTAATAGTGAAAAATACATCATTCTAATTCAAAATTTATTTTTAATTTAGTTTATTTAAATTGATTGATTAAAATTTTAATATTTTTTAAAATATATTTAAATTATTTTTTTAATACATTTTTGATTATTTTAATCAATTTCATATTGAAATTACATATAAAAACATTTTGAATTTTTGAGTCTTCCGCCTTAAAACCCCACTTTATAGTTGTGTCAGTGGAATTTTTTTCAAATCTAATTTTCCCATTTATTTGAATTTAATTATGTAAAATGGTTTCCATATTTGTAATCAAAATATCCAAATTAGGTTTCAAGGTGAAATTTAGTTTTAGGTATAAAAATTTTACCATGGAAAATAATTATTTACCATAGAAAACGTAAAATTTTGACCATGATTAAAATTAAAAGTTAAAAGCTTAACATACCTAAAAAATACAGCATTTAATTGTTGGTTGAGGTTTGGATCAACCATAACTAGTCAGTAAAACAATAATTACAAGAAAAATTCATGGAATTTAATTCCACCCCTACATGGTTATCTTTTAATATAAAATAATCACAAAATTATCTACTTGAACCCAGCTATCCTCTAGTATAAATACCATAATCCACCAAAATATTTTGATGAAAAAAGAATTTTTTACCCTCATATATCTATCTAAAACACTCCTACTCTCTATCCCTACATCCATTTTCTACTGGTCTATCCAAATTACCAAATCTATGTCCCTCAAGGGAATTTAAATGATAGGATATTCAAGAGGTAATTATCTCAAAGTGCATCCCTCATTTCTTTTTTTTTTCTACATTATACTTAAATTATTAATCCATAAATTCCTGATAAATCTATAATTATGTACATACTGGATTTTTATAATTCTAATGTAATATCTCATATCATTTTCTCTTAATTTATCCTCTTATTTAAGGAAATGAAATTGTTCTCCAAGTAATGTTGGTTATTCATCTCTATCAATAATGTTTTTGTTCCTTTTCCAATACCACCTTCATGATGAGTTTTAAACTAATTTTTTGGTTCAAAAATATTTTAATTGGTTTATTATAACATCTTTAAAATTATGTAAATTTTATATAAAACATACCTTCATTCTTTCTATATTATTGTTATATGATATCATTGTTTGGGGACGTTCAAACTACCACCTTCCCAAAATGATGTGATTTGTTATATTAAATATATTATAGATTATTTTTGTGAAAATATATGATATAAATTAAATATTAATTCTAATAAAATTATAATATAAAACTATACATATTTACATGCATTTAATTTGTTTTCCATTTTTCAATTAGAATGAAAAAATGAAAATAAGGTTCATTCCAACGTACATCCTATCATCTTTATGAACAATTTTTTTGTTTTTATTATATTATTATTATAAATAACTACTTAATGGATATATAAGACAATTATATCATAATTTATATTCTTGAGTTAATGTACTTTTGAAAACATGGACTATTGAAATCATACTAAATTCATTTCTGACTCAAGTACCAAATATAAAAAAAAGTTTGACATAAACTTAAATAATTATGTAATTGAAATTACATTTTAAGAAGTGGTGTAAAATTAATAATAAAAATTAAAAATGTAACTATGTTTATTATTCAAGAATATAATGAACATACAAGCCAAGTAAGGCTTGTGGTAAGGGAATTTCTTAATCTAATTTCAATTATTTGTGTTAAACATATAATTATTGATTTTGTTGATCAACTATTATGTTTGGAATAAATTTTTAATGAATTATATTTTATTTATATATTTAATTTCATTATATGTTATTTTTTAAATAAATATTCTTATATATATTGTTTTACTTTCTATAAATATTGAAAAAATGAATATTTTTTTAATTTATACGGTGACAATGAGTTCTTTACCTCCATAACCATTATTTGATACTTAGATTCCTCAATAATACTTAATGTTTTTAAAAAGAATTTAAATACTATATTCCATTTTCATGTATTTCATTCATGAAAATTTCTTTTATAAGGGATAGATTATATCAATGTCCTGAAATTCTATCTTGTGATTGTTGTGTGGAAATGTTATTTTTACTTTATTCATGATATTTGTGTTATGGTTATGTTTTGGTTCTTAGTAATTTTGTATTTATATAGGTTTTTTCACAATAAAAATAGGTCATGTGATACTTTGATAGATCTCTAATTAATTGTGTAATGAGGATGATTTAAATGATATGTTTTATGCTAAGAGGTTTAGTGAATATATTGTGATGGGTATTCTAAATGTAACCATGATTGTTACTCCCTATATAGATATGAAAGCTAAAATTTAAGTATGATATGCATTCCAAATGTTACCATTAGGATTTTTTATTTCTATGATTTATTTTGATGAATCTTATTATTCCATGGGGTATATTAAAGAGATTAAGTTCTTAAGTGTGAAAGGAATGACTTTCTGAAAAAAAATATTTTTATTAAAATATTAATCTCTAACAGTTTCATTCATTGTTTGATATCCCTTATTGATTTTATTATTCTCATACAATGTTTTTTAAAATTTTTCCATTGGGTATAAGGATAAGGAATATAAAATAAGAATTCAAGATTAATGTTATGAATATTTCCCTCTAGACCTAAATAATGTTTTAAAGAGATTTTTCTTGTTAAAAAAATGGATATTGATTTCAATTGTATAATCAATAATATTAGAGTTTTTATATAATAAATATGGACTAATTCTATAAAAATATAATCTTAAAATATCCTAAATATAAATTCTTGACTTAACACATTATTATGTATCATTTACAGTTGTGGCCTTATAAAATAAGGATCTCCTAGTAAAATATGTGTGTAACCGTCATATAAAAATTTCAAATATCCTTAATAAAATTTCATATAGCTTTCATTTTATTGTAAAATTAATATAAAATAAAAATTCCATTCAAAATAATATTATCCCAATGAAAAGATATGTATTCCACAAATATATCATTGAAACATTTCTTACCCATGTATTAAAAAGTATTCCAAAATGGTCTCTCTTAGACTTAATTAACCCATATAAATGAATAAGTATCCATACTAATCTCGTTGAAACAATATTCACATGTGTAAAAAAAGTCTTTCCATAAAAATATATTCAAAGCATGATTAATCTGTGGAAAAGAAACATGTTCCATGTCAATATTTTTTTATAAAAATTAATCCAGACATATAATGAATAGGGATGGTATCAATAGAAAATATCCCCATTGGAGCATATGTGAAAAAAATTAATGTTGATGTTCATGAATTGAAATTCCAATAAAATATCATTAAATCTTATATTGAGGAAAATAATATTTACATTTTGAAATTCACTTGTACAAACTAAATATTATCAAATAATTTTGAAAATAATTTCATCTGAAAAAACTAAGGAAAAATATAAAGGAGACATCAATTAATACAATTTAATTGAATGAGTGAAAATCCGTTCACTTCAAAAACTATAAAAATTTATAATCTTTTTACAACACATTTAATGTGTCATTCAAATGTGTCCCATTTTGAAAACATTAAGAAATTTACATTAACCCCCTTTTTTAATAAAATCAATTGTCATTCAATATATATTTATAACCCCATTAATTTTATGAAATTAATTTGTTATATAATCATTTTAGAAAACACAAATACTGAATATAAAATTTCTTTTTCAAAAATAAGATAAAAAATCAGAATAACATACAAATTACTTCCTTTATGTTTAATGAATTGACATGGGAGAAAAAAATAAATAAAATTTACTAAATCCATAACCAATGGATAATATATAGATGTAGTTCATGACCATAATATCACTCAATATCATCCACTAGAACCATGAAGAAGTAAAATCCCAAAAGAAAAGTGAATATATCATAAATAAATTTCCATTATGCTGACTCTTCAATACTAATTCTCATGAATGAATAACATTATATTATAAATTAAATATATTTAATGTAAGTTTTTTAAAAATATAGTATTTCAATGGTATTTATATATTCCATATATATACAATTAGGTTCATAAAAATAGATGCATCAGTGAATGTATATTCAGAAGAAATCACATATGGCTTTGGTAATCTATGGATCTAAATTCAATGAAAGATATAAACTCATACGAATTTTTATATACCAAAAATATACATGAAATGGAAAATAAAATACATTCCAATTAATTATATACTCCATAATAAAGATTTAATATGTAATTTGTCTCTATGAAATTAAAAGAAAGATGAGAAACCCATACCACGGGTAAAAAATTCATTGTACATGTAAGATACTTCTATTTAATTAAAATTTGTTTATTTTTTAAATTCATATAATCCTTTTAAATACATAATCTATTGAATTTAAATGATATATTTGGTTATATTTTGTCTATTCAAGATATTATCATACTCATTTTCAGGTATAATTTTACCATGGTTTTAGTCTTATGTTGGTTGGGGATTGTCCTGAGTGCCTTTGTTGTGAATTCAGTGAAATTTTAAATACCATGTGGATATGCATAGTTGGATAATGGTAAGAGAAAACCATGTATTTTTTCCAAAATTTTTTGAACCCCTTTTTAGAGCTATAGGAAATGGAAAACAGTTAGACAAAACAGTGCATCCTTTCTCCACAAATAGTGCACCCTCAGATTGAGGATATTTTACTAGTGGGAGAAAAATATTTTAAACCATGGACCCAACTTTGAGTAATTTTACACACCCATAGGTAATTGTGTATGGTTAGGGCGCATTTTTTGGTAAACCCGGCACCCTTCCAAGTAAACTCTGCACATTGGATTTTAAACCATCAAAAATTATATTAAAATTTATTAATATCCCTATTTCTATTCCCATTGATCCATGAAATAACAAATAGGATATTCTTCATCATTTTATGTTCCTAGGTGGATTACAAGTTTCCTCGATTCACAATTACGAATAATCTAATATATAGGTGAATGATAAATTTCGTATTAGTATGTGATTTTCTTCTATATTTGGTTTCCCCTCCCTCTAATCAATTTTTTCCGATGCATATGGTTGTTTTTTCAACCTATGGTATTTGGTTTAGATATAGGTTTTAATGGATCAAGTTTTTTTGTGTATTGATCCCAGATCATATACACTATTGTGATCCGGATATTTGTTTGTTAAAATGAACTTTATATTTTTTGATCATTCAAAAATTATCTTGAGGTATATTTACAAATTATCAATTCTCATATTATTGGATATAATTTTGTGATTGAGAGAGGAAATATCAATATACATATTGGAAAATTCCCCTTTTAAATTGTTTTAATTAATTTATTCCCATGATATTGTGAAACCCATCATAGATAATGTTGGACTCATAGAAAATTTAAAAACAAGACTTAATGGTAACTCAAGGGGTATGTTGATATAATTTAAATAATGAATAATGAATAATGAATTTTTGATAAATTGGTTTGTGGATATGATTGATAGATAAATGTATGATATTAGTTGAATAATGGATTATATAAGTTGTTTATAAATTGAACTTGAATGTGGAACCATGAGAATGATATTTTAGACTATGTTGTGGGGTGGGGAAAGCTACTAAAAATACCCATGAGGTTCCATATAGCTACAATAGGAAGAAATAAATTTTTTTATTTCATCAAATCACTATATTGTTGAAGAGGGACTACTAAATCAAACACCTATAGGGTTCCAAACTACTATTATAGTCCCAATTATTAAGAGTTTAAAATTTTATATGAAAAAATTATTATAACCCATGATATAATGAAATGTGATATCGCTTTGGTGAATGGTTTAGACTCCAGCATGGTTAGAAGAACGTATTATTGTAAAGGGTTTCACAATGAACCTTTTTTTCAATGTGGTTAAATAAATAATAATTTAATGTGAAAATTGTTAACTTTGTCATTTTTACATCATTATTTACGTACAAAAACATACAAATTTATAGAAAATATATTTATTTAGACATATTTGGTAGTGTTATTCTGAGTTGTACTCATTCCCTACTCTGGATTCATGATCGGTACCCAAATAGACTTCATTCTTGTATAACAGTATATAGGGAAGGATTCCTATGTTAGGTGGTTGATCTGGGATTTGGTATGGATCAATTTTGAGGGTAATATAAATTATGTTAGTGCCCTCATTTAATTTTCATTATTTCTTTATTTTGGGTCTTCATTTAAATTGTGAAACTTATATGGTATGAAATTTATTATAATTTGGTTTATAGTAAACTTATCTTATTTGTAATTCATCTGATATTCTATGACTATTGATTATAGTATTACAGTTTCTACTCTTTATTATAATTTGAATATTATATATGTATTTCCACCATTGTGCTTCTTTGATATGGAAGTTATAGTTTCTTAAGGTTATATATTAAACCCTCGTTGGTTGTCAGCATACTCTGATGTATTAAGAGGTGTCCCTGATGTCATGTAACTATCAAGAAAAAGACACTTGCTTCTGGAACATGGTCTGAGATTCAACGATGCGTTATCCAACTATCTTTATAATCTTTTTAGTTTTATTAATATTTGGAGAATTTAGACATGATACTAATATCAATCCTGACTTGTTAATGAGGTTAGTCATGGGAGTAGCAATCCAATATATTGGGGAAATCCCAAATACATATATTGGTTTGCTAGTTATTGATTTTTTCTTTTTCTATTAGATTTTATATCAAATTTTCTGATAAAAATGTTTTGTGATATTTGAGGATGATTATTAACGGTTAAAGTATCACTGAGAGTGGAAAAGGTTGAATCAATTATATCTTTTTCTTTTAATTTTATTTACTTATGAAACAACCTCCTACTAATGTTTTCTTTCCCAACTAAATAATTTTCAACTACACATGCACAAAAAAGTTACAAATTACATGGTTTTAAGCTCAATAATAGTAATAACATCCTTGAAATGTCTTGGAAAAATCCAATACCAAAAAATAGAATAGAATACAATCCTTTTGTGTGTAATACAATGAGTATGATATTCAATTGCACTCATGTAGAACTATGAAAACAATCCAATATTTTTAATGCTTATTCTACAAAAAAGTTCTGTAATAAAATGTTACATTTCTTTTTTATCAACATCGACAAATTTAATCCTTCCAAAAAAATCATCTCTTTCCTATGTAAATTTTTTTGAAACATCCTTCAGTCCTCTATACATTATCTTTATCATCCACAAACTAAGTTGCACCGTGTGGTATGAGTGATTTGTGGACCACCTCTTATTCTATGTAATTTCTCTTCAATACAGATGTACAATTCCTTACATACTACCTTTTATATATGTTCCATTTTCCTTTCTGGTCTATATATCCCCACAAACATCTTCAACATACTGTCCCATCGAACTATGCCCTTGGAAAAAATATTTCCTCTACACTTCTTCAAATTCCTACCAAAGATAAGCTTTATTCATATAAAATTACATCCTTAAAATGATAGTATTATGTTAACTTACTTAAAAAAATAAATCCATATATCCCACAAATCCAATTTATGAAAAAAAAAATCTGATTTGTGACAGCCTCCACCATGATCTAGACTATGCAGTCCACATAGTGCCTTTCTCCCATTATGACAGCCAATATCATTGAAATAAATAATTCAATCTCTGAAACATATGTTGTAATTCTTGTAAAAAAACCCTCTTAAAAATTCTATTCCTCCCATTAACTATTTTTCCCTATGCAGTCTGTATAGAGTGATTTGTGGTCCGCATAACACTACTATACAGAAAACATCTTTATCATATTTTTCATTGATCATTAGACATAGATAGTTTTTTTTTGTGAACTATGCCTCTTAATCCACTAACCTTTATTAACAAAACCATTTTCAGATAACCAAACTTTTCCAAAAAAAAACAAAATCCTTATTTTGGGGACTAAAAATATATGAATCACTATCAAAAAATTCTTCCTTAAAAATATTTTTCAAAAAAACTGACCATACTAATTTTTGATCACATTATTTTATCATTAACCTTATTTTTTTTAAATTCAACCTTGTAATGATCATCTTTAGCATTGTTAGATTTTCCAAGGAAAATATTGTATCTTCCAATCCTAAAAAATATTTTTTCCTTCCAATCGTACATGAATACGATTGGAAACACCATTACTCGATATTTATTTCATAATGTTTATTTCACATGTTTTTAAAATAACTCCTGTTATTTTTGAAATACAAATCCGAAATTCACCATCATTTTATCCAATAATTTTTCAAAGTGTATTGATTTATCCTTTATGAAAACTAATTATTACACTCTTAAAAAACAAATTTTTTTACTTCCACGAACATTCTATAGCCAACTTGGTCCCAATGATATTATTATTTTATTGAATTATACTCAAGGATTGGTATTGAAATAATGTTGAGTATACATCATTCATAATACATTATATTGATTTTATTTGATATGTATCCTTTTAGGAATGCAGAAAAAAAGAATGTTTGGGGGGTTGGTGTAATGAAAATTTATTTTTTTATTTAAGTATTATAAAAATAAAATAGAGGATAATAAGAAATGGATAACTATAAATGATTAAAATTGTGGTAATTTAAATTGGATAATTTTTTTTGAAATGTGTATATTTAAAATATTGATTTATTTTCCCTAAGTCATCCATAAACCACATGAGTGATTATTTATGTTAGTGACGGTGCCTCAATTTTGACACTATGATAGGTTATGGATGATGAATGGATTTTTATTTATGTGAATCTATCTCAATAATAATTACAATTGTTTTACGGATCCTATGATGTGTGTTTTTAATTATAGATAAATGCCTCCACGACACAATTTATGTATTGAGAGACATGAGGTTATGGAAGAAAATTTTAATCCAGTAGTGAAAATAGAGACAGTGATATTTCTGGATTATAGATCTAATTGAACGTTCTATGTGAACATTTCATGATTTTATAGAGTACATGGATAGAGACCCAGGGTGGGTTGGATAGAATATATCTGAACTAAAATAGGAGTTCTAGTTTTATAACCCTCTAACCATCAACCTAGAGGGTGTACCCAAGGTAGTTTATTTCTATATTAATTCTAACAACTCAATCATTCACTATTTATAGAGTCATTCTGTTGGTTGGAGTAGATAACCAAGAGGGGGGGTGAATTGAGTTCCAATAAAAATGTCTGTTAAAAAATATTTCTTGTAAATACCCCAATTTATAACACAAGTTAAACTGTATTGAATTTGTAAAACTGTAAAAGTTCAATCAGGAACTCTATGATTGATTAGGTCTTAGTTAATTTAATCAGAAGACTAAATTATATTTTGAAAATAATATACTAATTTACAATAGTTACAAACACTTTCTAGATTAACAACCAATGTAACATTAAAATAGATTTTTATTTAAAATTAATTAGAAGCGGAATATAAAAAATATATATATATATTATATTTTAAACTTAATCTAATAATGCATAGTAGATGTAAAAAAAGTTGTTCGGTCTCAAGCCGAGACCTAATCCACTCCACTTGGTGATCACCTTTCACCAAGCAGTTTATATAAATAAACTATGATCCAGACCAGGGATCAGGGTTAAAAATAGTTAATAGACTGTCAAGGACACGTAGGGACCTCTTCCACAGTTTTCGTTGGAAGACAAATTATGATCAGGCCATGCAAGGACCTCTTCCATAGTTTCCATGGGTAAACAAAAGTAAAAGGTTGGGTGTGAGGAATTTGAAGTCCTCCAGTTCACCATAGGATTCAGCGTGTTTGTAAAATATACAGAGTACACACACTGCTCGAAAATGTAAATAATGAATCACTTAGAGATATAATACAAGAGTTTAGAATGCTCTAGTGATTAACAATGCAACTCTAGACTCTTTTGATTTAGTAGAAATGATTCTGAGTCCTTCTCTGGTTTTTTTGTTGAAAAACAGACTGTTGTGGGTTAGCTTGTGTTCTTCCCGAGTGACAATATTCTCTTGGTTCCAATGTAATTCGTGTGTTCTTCAGTATTGTTGGATTGCTGGAATGGGAAAAAGCTTTTCATGATGATCTTATAATGTGTTCTTTAGTGTTGTGCTCAGGATTGTCTTTCTGTTCAGTACAGAGTACTAGAGTTTCTTGCTTTCTATATGCCTTTTTCTCCAGTGTGCACACTTCTCTTTATATTCGAATGCATGAGATTGAGCTAACAGGTTCCATATATTTTGTGCCTCGTTACTCGTTCTATGAATATAAATAAACATTAATTATGTCGGTGCATTAAAGTCATCAAATATGACCATTAAAAAGTTAAATAGTAAAACGACAAAAGATTTTAAGAAACTGTGTCACAGTAGTTATGAAAACGGTGTCTCCTTCACTGTATATCCTTCACAGTATCATTCTCCCGGTATCTCCTTCACGGTATCTCCTTCACAATATTTCCTTCATGATATCTCCTTCAAGGTATCTTCTTCACGTTATGTCCTTCATGGTATCTTCTTCACGGTATCTCCTTCACGGTGTATTCTTCACGATGTCCAAGTCACGATGTCTGGATTACTATGTCATGGTGTCTTGTGGTCATGGTGTCTCATTGTTCATGGTGCATGTGTCTTGATCACAGTGTATGACTTACTGTGTCAAGCTTCACGGTGTCTTGTACTTAGGAAAATAATTGTATTCATATTAAAGAGTAATATGAATAAAATGAATATAGCTTAACCATTATAATGTATAAGATAACTTGAAACATAAATACATATGATTGATAAGTTATATGATATTTGATATCATTAATAATATTTGTAATTAGTATTGAGATTTGTGATCATTAAAACATGATTAATATATGCGGAGTCCAACAATATCCCTCTTTTTGATGATAAAAAATCATATATAGGTAAAGTATAAAAGAGATTCAACAATAGCATATTAAAAAAAATAACACAGAATGTTTTCTCCCCCTTTTTGGATTATCAAAATGTAGAAAGAGTAGAGGGAAAACAGTGCATATGTCTCTAAAAACGTTGAGAATATAGCAGATAGTAGAAACATAAAAATCAAATATATCCCCATCAAAAAGAAAGTAGTCACTAGGCTTCTTCAGTATGTGGCCTTCTATTTTCCTTTATTAGCAGAAGAAGAGGAAGACATAGGGGTAGTTGGTGATGTGGAAGAAGTCATAGAGGTGATATACAAAGAAGGTAAGGGAAGACCTTCAACTACAGAGGGAGCCAATGTGGGAGTTGTAGAAGATCTAATCTGTGGCCGATCAAGAATAACTGGCCTGATCTAAGTAAGATATTGGATAACTGACATGGTAGTTGAGGATAAAGTAGGCAGTCCAGGTCTGAGAGGGGTAGTAGCTGGAGAAACTATTGTTGTACTCTGGACATGAAGGTAAGGCTTTAGAAGATTGATGAAATCCGTAATAATTTCTCCTCCATACTAAATTACATTTTCAAAATCATATTTATTTTCCTTGAACATTTCCAACAATCTGGTAAACTCAACAAGTTTCTGAACTTGTTCTTTGAAGGCCTGAGTCACTGGAGGTATTTTCAGATTCTCTAAAAGATACTTAAATTGATTGGTCATATCATATTTGGTGAAAATCCGGGTGAGATAGAAATCTATCTTCTTAGTGATCTCTTGCTGAGCATCATTGGAAATTTTTGAATGAATTTGAACCAAGTCAAGTGCTCATTCATTGTTCTTAACAACTTTAGATAAAAGTGTAAAATAAAAACCACTGAAGGAATTCTGAATCTCATCCTTGATTTAGGATATGAGCGGGGAACTATCCAAAGAAGGAGTGGAGGTCTGAAAAGAGGGAGTAGAAGCTTTGAAAGCTATGGTTAGAGACTTGAGCTGTTTCAGGAACTTTTAAAGACAACCAGCGTATTCAACTGTAAGCCCATTCAGGTTCTCTACATGCTCTCTCATTTAGTGCAACATATGGGGGTGACTTTCTCCAATCATTTCATCAACGTATATGAGGTAGGGATGCATCTGTGACACAATATCTAGAGAAATATTGGAATCAGTTAGTTTAGGAGAAGCAGCAACAGGTGCAGGCTCTGATCTGGAATGCATTTCTTTCTGGAGGTTTTCAACAATACCTTTCAAATTTTCTACATCAGTACTAAGAAGCTTGTTTTCAACCCTTAATTCTTGAATTTCATGGATCATCCTGGGTTGAGTGTGCAGAATAATGTTTTCCAAAAGCAGTGAGGCATCTTCCTAACCATGTTGTGTCATAAGACAAGGTTGAGAGGACATAATTTTCTCAACTCCAGCTAAGATAGAATCTCCAAACACATTCAGAAAATCCTTGCTGACAGAAGATTTCTGATCAGGTAAAGGTGCCGGAGTAGGAAGTGGTACATGGGCAGTTTCAGGGTCTAGTGGAGTTTCATATTTAGTTACAGATTCAGTTTCAGATTGAGGTTCAAGATATGTGACTGACTTCAATTGAAACAAAGAAGAACAATCAATTCTATTCGTAGTCACCTGCTGAGATTCAGGCACATCATAGAAGCTAGGGAATTCATACCGAGTGTACCCATAAAAAGACTCAGTTGGTTGAGATGCTTCAACAGACTCAACTTCATTAATCTCAAGATTTTGAGGTTCCTCCCCCTCAACTTGTGCAACCTCTTTACGACCTAGAGGCTGAGCATGTTGGTCTAGATCCACAGGATCAGCCCTAATTTCCTCATCCATTTCGTACCTTTCCAACTAAAAGAAAATTTCCATCATCACTTCAAAAGAGGGTATAAACTCAAGAACAGGTTCCTCTTGAGGGACTTATTCTTTATTTTCATCTTCCCTAATAGGAATTTCATCTAGATTATCTTCTTTCATAACAGGGAGGTATTCTTGATTTGTTTCTTCAATAACATGCTGCTCTGTTTCAGGGACAATCAAATATCTTGCAGCCTTAGGTTGGGTTTCCAGATCAACAATATTACTAGGGGCATAAGGATCTTCTTCTCTAAGAACAACAGGAGGATCAGTAGTCCATACTTTTTCTACAGGAGTTTCTTCCTCTTCTCTGAGTGGTACATTAGCTACCTCTTCTTCTTCATCTTCTAAATACTCAGACACTTCATATGGTTCCAAACCAGGATCAGTAATGTCCTTTGGAAATGTTGGATAATCCACATGATTATAATTTTCATAAAATTTTTTCATTATCTCCAAACCAATCCGTTTTCCTGGGGTTCCAATTGATTTTCATCCTCTTAATGGTAGGTTTATATAGACAAAATTCAAAATCCATAAGAACCACTTAATTTGGTCCAACTACTCCTTTGGAAACAAGCATGGTTGAGATCATCCTTGAGTAAAATAGGTAAGTAGATATGGATGTGACCTTAATCAATTCACACATATGGTGAATGATATATTTTCACAGATTTATTTTTTGTCCATTCTTCATCAGATGAATCATGAACACATCCTGATACTTAAATACAGAAAAGTCACCTTCCTCTAGCTAATAAAATTCTGAAAAAACATAAACAATATCCTTGTATCCCCATCCAGTTCAGTAGTTATGGAACTTCTCTTAGTTCCATTTCAATTTATGGTTTCTATAGAATTTTCCAGGTCAAAGATATCATTTGTAGGAGGGGGATATCTTTCATAATCACAAAAAATTCCTTCAAGAGGAATCCTTAGGCATTAATCCCATAACCTCAACAAGAAGGATCACCTTTGTCTATTGACCCATCTTCTTACAACAAAACATTCACCATCATCAGAAGAAAATTGAGCATACTGATAAAACCGAGATACCATCCTCGGGTAAATTGGTCTATCCTTTCTAGAAAACCATTCAAACCATCCATGTTCTCTTAGAACTTTTAAAACCAAATATTTTCTAGAAAATATAAACTTAGGGAAATCTTCATTTTCAGGAACAGCAGTACGGTTTACCAGATTTGGATTTAGGGGTCCTTCGGGTGCAATCCTCGGTTCTCTCTTCTGCTTCTTTGAGCAGCAGTTCTTAGATGAGGATGAAGATGGACGCTTAATCCTTGGGATCCACTGAAGGTTCGGGTGAGAGAGAAGGAGAGAATGATTTCAAGGTTGATAGGGTCCAGAAAGAGTGAGTAGAGGGTCTTTGGGGTGAAGAATCGAGTCAAAATCCTTGTGTTTTATCATATGGGAATGTCAAACGTCACCAAAATAATAACACGGGAAAGGAAATAGCCGAGAAAAAAATTACCACAATACGAGTTAAAATAAATGCATAAATAATATTTACGGTGAAACCATGTGTATTTATTACGGTGAAAGGATATGTGGTCGTCACGGTGAGACAGTCCATAGTTGTCACAGTGAGACAGTGAATGGTCTGTTCTGTCACGGTGAGACAGTCAGTAAACTGTTCAGTCACGGTGAGATTTTGAGTGTTAGACCGTGAACACTAAGTGCTAATTGTGAAACCATAAACATGAAATATTAAAGTAAAATAAAACTAGTAAGGAATTGAACAACAATACCAGTAACATATCTATTTGTGATTGATCATGCCAAGATATTGTATGATGTAATATAATATCTCAGAATTTAATGGTTTAGTGAATATATCAGCAAATTGATATTCAGTTCCAATGAATTCCAAAGTGATATCACCTTTTTGATAATGATCCCCCAAAAAGTGATGTCTTACATCAATATGTTTTGTCCTAGAATGTGAAACATGATTTTTTTGAAATGTTAATAGCACTTGTGTTTTCACAATTTATTGGTACAGGTTAGAATTGATATCCATAGTCTATTAATGTGTGTTTCATCCAAAAAATTTGGTACAAGAACTTCCAGTAGCTATGTATTCATCTTATGTAGTAGATAATGCAACAAATATTTTTTCTTACTACACCAAGATACTAGTGACTTGCCTAAAAAGTGACATGTTCCAGAGGTGCTTTTTCTATCTAACTTATAGCCAGCAAAGTCATCATCAAAATAACAAACTATTTCAAATGATTTTCCTTTAGGATAGAATTTTCCAAAATTGGGTGTATGCTTGAGGTATTTGAAAATTCTATTTACAACATTTAAATGTGATTCTTTAGGATTTTATTGAAAACGAGAACACATACACACACTAAATATAATATCTGGATGACTAGTAGTTATGTAGAGTAGACTTCCAATCATTCCTTTATAAGTGGTTTGATCAATAGATTTTCCATCTCTGTCAAGATCCAACTTACAGGTGGTACTCATGAGAGTGTCACTACATTTAGTGTTATCCAATCCAAAACGTTTTAAAATATATCTAGTATATTTACTTTGAGTTAAAACAACCCCATCATTATTTTTAAAGATTTGAAATCCATGAAATAATTTTAGTTATCCCATTAAACTCATTTCAAATTCGTTCTGTAAAATTTTAGAAAAATCACTACATAATTAATTTATTTAAGATCCAAAAATAATATCATCTACATAAATTTCAACTACTAAAACATCATTAGAAAGTCATTTTATAAAGTGGGTAGGATAATCTATTCCTTTTCTAAAACCTTAAGAAATAAGAAAAGTACTTAATCTTTCATACCAATCTCTTAGAGCTTGTTTTGATCAATATAAAGCTTTTGATAGTATGAATATATTATTTTGAAAATGAGGGTTTGTAAATATAGGGGGTTGTTCAAAAAAAATTACTTATCTACGTACCCATTTAGGAATTCACTCTTAACATCCATTTGATATAGATTAAATCCAGATGTGCAGCATAAGAAAGTATAATTCTAATGGCTTTAAGTCTTGCTACTGGAGAAAAAGTCTCCTCATAGTCAATTCTGTCTTCTTGACTATAGAATTGTGAAACTAATCTAGCCTTGTTTCTAACTATGTTTCCATATTCATCTACCTTATTTCTAAACACCCATTTAGTGCCTAAGATGAAAGTGTCCTTAGGTCATTCCACTAATTCCAAGACTTCGTTTCTTTCAAATTGATTATGTTTTTATTGTATAGCCATTACCCAAAATTTATCATTTATTGCATCACCAATGTTTTTAGGTTCATGCTGTGATAAAAGGTTTGATGTTCAACCCGATATCTAATAGAAGCTCTAGTCTGTGTCCCTCAATCATGATTACCAAAAATAGCATCTAAAGGATGATTCTTTAGGATATTAGTTGATCTAGTAAAGGTAGGACTAGAAGTTTCAAGTTCTTCTCTGGTTTTGGGTTCATTAGGATTATATTCTGAAATATTTCTAGAAAATGTTGTCTTTACAACAAGTTCATTGATTTTATCATTAAGGTTCAAAGTATACAAATCTTCTTCAAGATTTTCAAGAGATGACTTAGGTTCATGTGGATCAGTTTCATCAAATTTGATGTGAACAAATTCTTCCAAACACTTGGTTTTATTATTAAACAGTCTATAGGATTTGCTGGTTATAGATTATCCAAAAAAAATTCCTTCATCACTTTTAGAGGAAATCTTTTCAAGATTATCCATGTTATTAAGAATAAAGACTTTGCAACCAATGACTCTACAGTAACTAACCTTAGGATTACTATTATTCCTCAACTCTTAAGGATTCTTCTTATGAATAGGTCTAATCTAGACTCTATTTATGATATAGCAATCTATATTCACAGCTTCATCCCAAAACTAAATAAGCAGGTCATACTCATTAAGCATTGTTCTTGCAATTTCTTGTAGAGTTCTATTTCTTCTTTCTACAACACCATTCTGTTGAGGTGTTCTAGGAGAAGAAAACTTGTTACTATAGCCATCTTGTGTGCAATAATACACAAACTCATGATTTTCAAACTCATGGCCATGATCACTTCTCATGTTCTTAATCATATGTCCACTAAGGTTCTCTATAGACTTGTAGTATTTAATAAAGTAAGAACATGTTTCACTTTTGTGAGCTAATAAGTATACACAAGTATATATAGAAAATTAATTTACTAAGACATAGACATAGTGCTTCTCGTTTAAATTAGAAACTCTAAAAGGTCCAAACAAGTCTATGTGAATCAACTCGAGAGGTTGAGAAGTTGAAACTTATATCTTTGATTTAAAATAAAATTTATGTTTCTTTCCCTTTTTATATGGATAACAAACTTTGTCTGATGGGAATTTAAGTTTTGGTAGGTCTCCAACTAAGTTCTTCCTAGTTAATTTTCTATGTGAATGAATGTTGAAGTGTCATAATCTTTTGCGCCACCAGAATGATTGTTTATGAGAAGCATTTAAACAAGTAACATTTTGTTTATCTAAAGAATTCAAATCAACAGCATAAAACATTCATTTCTCAAGGAATAAAATACTAAAACATTTTTAGAATTAAAAACAATATAAGAATCATTTTCAAACGTAACAATAAAGCCATCATCACATAATTTAGAAATACATAACAAGTTGTATTTCAATCTATCAACAAATAAAACATTGGAAATTAAAATTGAGTTAGTGTTACCAATTTTCCATAAGCCGATGATCTTTCCTTTAGAATTATCACCAAAGGTGACATAGTCTCGATCAACCTTTATTAATATTTTAAATCATGTGTAATATCCAGACATGTTCCTTGAACATCCACTGTCCAAGTGCCATATTTTCATACAGGAACTCTTTAAGCAGGTCTCCTACAAAATAGGTTTCGATAGAGAATGATTTTTGTACCCAGATTTTCTTCGGTCGAGATAGGTTAGCAAGTAAAGATTTAGGTACACAAATTTGTCTTATGGCTCTTATATAATTTACAGAATCAATTTATTTTGAAATATAATCATTGTTTGATCTATAACAATGTGAATAACTAGTTGATGCATATGAATTTCCAGAACTAGAACTAGCAGAATTTTGCCCAGATTTAGGAATAAATCTATTTTTGGTAAACTATCTTTGTCCAAGTTGGTATCCCAAATCAGTAGTATACATTGGTTCCACTTGTTTACCTAGAATTTGATTTAGATTGTTCTTTCCATCTGGGAACTTTTCTAAGTCCTTTCTCAGTTTCTCATTAGTCATTTTCAGTTCAGTATTTTCTTTTAACAGTTGAGGATTCTTTTCTTTTTCAATCTCAATGTCATATTGAACCGTGCTAGATAACACATGTTGTTTCTTTAAGGATTTGTACTTGTCCTTAAGTTCATTACAGGTCTCTTCTAGCATATTATAATATTCAAATTATTCTTCACTAGGAATGTTTTCAGATTTAGAATAAGAATCAGAATGAACTCCAGAATAGTATGAATTTAATATAGGAGGTTCTAGTGTTACCTCAGATGTGTTTGTCATAAAACACATGTTAGCTTTATGAAAATCTTCATCCTTAGAAGAATAATAATCACTTGATGTTTCTTCTGAAGAATTCCAAGTTTCTTTCATTGCTTTCTTATACTTGATGTCCGTATAGTCATGTTTCTTCTTGAACTTCATTTTTGGACAGTCTGCTTTAATGTGACCTTTTCTCTTGCATTCATAGCAGATAACTTCATCACTATTATCAGCTTTATTCTAGTCCTTTTTCCAATGACCTTTGTTTTCATATTTACCTTTGGAGGTTGATTTTCTAAATAATTTATTCTTCCTATAGAATTGATTAAATATTTTGTCTATTTGAGACATCTCAGCATCAATATCAGAATTTAAAATTTCACATGTTGAGATTTCAGTAGGTATGTGAATTTTATCCTCTTCCATGTTGTTTGAGGTAGTAGAATTAAATTATACTGACTTCCTTTTAGGTTCATCATTTTCTTTCCTTATTCACGATGAGTTCTTCATCATACATCATTATCTTACCTATTAATTCTTTAATAGGAAGTGTGCTAATGTCGCCCAATTCTCTAATGGAAATAGATGTGCCTCTATATCTTTCTAGAAGACATCTTAATATTCTCATAATTTGTTCTTTTGCATGAACAACTTTTCCAAGAGAGCTCGTGGAGTTGAAATTCTCATTGAAACTGAGATATATGTCAGAAATGGGTTCATCAGGCTTCACTTTAAAATTATCATATTTAATATTATAGTTATTAAGCCTTATTTCGTTAACTTTGGTTGTTCCCTCATGGGAAATACCCAAAGTGTCCCAGAGTTCATAAGTAGTTTTACAAGAAGATATGCGATTGAATTCTTCATCTCCTAAAGCACAATACATGGAATTCATGGCATTTCAATTATTATTGTAAGTAGTTTTAGTAGGTTCATCCCAAGTAGTTCTTCAAGATTCTAGAATCTAATATTGAGTTTATATTGCTGTCCAGATATCAAATGCCATTCTTTCTAAAAGAATTTTCATTTTAAGCTTCCACTGGGCATAGTTTGTACCATTAAAAAAAGGTGGCATGTTGGTACCTGCACCTTCTATTCTATTTTCCATAACTAGATTTTAGAAAATATATTTAAAGATATAAAATTTAGAACTAATAGAAATTTAAGATCATTAAAGATGAAACTAAAATCACAGTTGAAAAGAATAGTGTTTTTAAATCCTATATTAATAAAAACAGCCTTCGATACAAAATTTTGGTCAGATTGGATACTGAAGAGGGGGGGGGGTGAATTGAGTTCCCATAAAAATTTCTGTTAAAAAATATTTCTAGTAAAAAACCCAATTTATAAAACAAGTTAAACTGTAGTGAATTTGTAAAACTGTAATAGTTTAATTAGGTTCTCTAAGATTGATTATGTCTCAGTTAATTTAATCGAAAGACTATATTAGCTTTTGAAACTATTCTACTGAATTACAATAGTTGAAAACACTTTCTAGATTAACTATCAAAGTCACTTTAAAATAGATTTGTATTTCAATGTAATTAGCAGCAGAATATAAAATATATATAGTATATTTTAAACATAATCTAATAATGAACATCAAATGTCAAACAAGTGGTTTAGTCTCAAGGCGAGACCTAATCCACTCCACTTGGTAATCACCTTCTACTAAGCAGTTTATATAAATAAACTCTGATCCACACCCTAGATCGGGGTTAACAACAGTTTATAGACTGTCCATGCCACGCAGGGACCTCTACCATAGTTGTATTGGGAAAAAAATAATGATCAGGCCATGTAGGTACCTCTTCCATAGTTTCTGTGGGTAAACAGAAGTAAAAGGTTGGGTGTGATGACTTTGAAGTCCTCCAGTTCATCGTAGAAGTCATTGTGTGTGTAAAATATACTGAGTACACAAACTTCTGAAAAAAGTAAATAATGAATCACTTAGAGAGATTATATAAGAGTTTAGAAAACTCTAGTGATTAGTAGTCCAGCTCTAGACTCCATTGATTCAGCAGAAATGATTTTGAGTCCTTCTCTTGTTTTTTTGTTGAAAAACAGAGTGTCGTGGGTCAGCTTGTCTTCTTCCCAAGTGAAGATATTCTCTTTATTCCAGTGTAATTCATGTGTTCTTCAGTAGTGTTGGATTTCATGTGTGGGAAAAATCTTTTCTTGAAGATCTTGCAATGTGTTCTTCAGTGTTGTTCTCAGGATTTTCTTTCTTTTCAGTACAGAGCACTCATGTTTCTTGCATTCTCTATGTCGTTTTCTCTCTTGTGCACACTTCTCTTTATCTTTGAATGCATGAGGTTGAGCTGATAGGTTCCATGTATTTTGTACATGATACCTTGTACTATGTCTACAAATAAACATTAATTATGTTAGTGAATTAAAGACGTAAAATATGACCGTTAAAAAGTAAAATAGTAAAAAGACAAAATAGTTTAATAAATAGTGTCATAGAAGTTATGAAAATGGTGTATCCTTCATGGTATCTCCTTCATGGTATCTTCTTCACGGTATCTCCTTCATGGTATCTCTTTCATGGTGTTTTCTACATGGTATTTCCTTCATGGTATATCCTTAACGGTATGTCCTTAAGGGTATCTACTTCATGGTATCTTCTTCACAGTATGTCCTTCATGGTATCTTCTTCACGGTATCTCATTCATGGTATCTCCTTCACGGTTTCCTCTTCACGGTGTCTGTGTCACGGTGTCTGGCTTACTATGTCATGGTGTCTGGTGGTCACAATGTCTCATTTGTCATAGTGGATGTGTCTTGCTCATAGTGTCTGACTTACTATGTCAAGCATCACAATGTCTTGTACTTAGGAAAATAACTATATTCAGACATAAATAGTAATATGCATAAAATGAATTGAGATAAACCATTATAAAGTATTAGATTACTTGAAACATAAATACATATAATTGATAAGATATATGAGATTTGGGATCATTAATAAGATTTTTAATTAGTAATGATATTTGTGATCATTAAAACATGATTAATATATAAGGATTATAACACATTCTTATAAGAGTATTATGTTTACTCCAAATTATTTACATAAACAAGAGAAGAATTGGTAATATCATCATACGATGGATGAGAAATTGGAGAAAATGTTATGGAAATATTTTTAAGAGAGGTGTCTTGAAAACATTTCATTGAGATGATCAGGAAGGAGAAAAATCATAGTTTATGCCATTGAATTAAGGGAGTATGTCCATGATTTACCATACCAATCTCTTCAATAATTTTCAGTTTAGTATACCAACATTGGTCGGTTATAGAGGCTACAAAAGTGTATTGTTTACATGAAGGGATTAAATGTATGTGTAAGTCCCCATAAAATATATTTTGGCTAAATAATTTATCAGAGGTAGTGAATATGGTCCTCACGTCATGAGGGAAACTAAATTAGGATTCAAGTTAAATTCATGTTGTTTATGATAGATGAAAACATGAAATGTTTTCCAAGATTATGAAGCATCTATATTAAAATATCAACTATGGAAATCAGAAATACAGTGGTCAAAGTTATAGACCACTTATACAGACTAGTAATTGAATATATTGGCACCAGTGTGGAAGGTCTAGTTGCATTGATAACTAGTGTCCAAGAATACTAATGGAGTACAGATCCAATGACATTGTGGGTAATTTATAATTGTTTTGTACAAACCCTCAACAGATGGGAAGTGAATGAGTATTCCAGATAAATTAAATTAATTTAAGGGGTATTCTTATAATAAACATGATCCTAATAGCCCGATGGAAATTCATTAATTTATTACATTATCCTATAAGAAATGAATATTCATCCTGAAGGAAAAAACAGTTTATTAGTTTTGGAAAATTATATTACATATATGAAATTTACATTATAAAATGAAATGAAATACAATATATCAACTTCTTTTGAATCACATATAAACTCATATATTATCTCTATAGGTCATTCATTATACAAATCTACACATCCTGGGGAAAACAGAAGAAATGGGTAAGCTTAGATTCTCAAAAATGGTATAAAATACAAAGGAAGCATAAATAAACAATAATTCATGGTGAATTACTGAAAACACATTCCATTAAAAGTAATCATGAACCTAATATGGTTGAAATCTAAATAGATTAAATAATGCAATTACAATACATAACCATGGATATTGTAAAACTTGAATAATCAAATAGACTATCAATTACTAGTCTCATAATGAGGTAATGTATAATATATGTAATCATGACCATATCATCATGTCTTTGTGCTAATACCAAATATAAATGGGTAAAAACCCAAAATAGTTTGTCTCATGAGACCTACCGATGCACTGGGGGATATAGTGGGCCCCACATACCACATAATAAGTCTAATTAATTTCTCATATGAAAGGGGTGAAACATAATCCACATTTTCATTAATATTTAAACTATTATATGAAATTCAAATAAATTCCCCAATTTATAGACATAATCACTTACCATTCAGACTAATATGGTGAATAGTATCAAGGTAGAACATCAATAGTGAAACAAATCACAAACAATTCAATAAAAAATGGAAGATTGTATAATATAATACAAATAAAAATTAATCATAATAATCAACATGGTGGTTGAAATTGATCAAAATGATATATATAATATCTTTGAGGATCTCTAGAGAGAAATAAAATTTTATGTTAAAAAGAAGTGTTAATTTGGAAAAATCATTGTATAAAGTAATAATTGAAATATGATAGTATTTTAATAATATTATTATTTATTTTATAAAAATAATGATGTATTAAAATATATTGTAGATTAATCATGAAAATAGTTACGATTTTGAATTGTTCCCTTATATCAGGCTTGTATATAAGGAAAATTTGAAAAAGAACAATATAAAACATGTAAATCCCTATAGAATAAAGATAGATTATTTTTTTTCTAAAAATATATAGGACATTAGAAAAGAATTTAGGAGGAGTAAATAAAAAGTATTGAAAATTTAATTGGGGTAAATATATAGAAACCATAATCCTGAATAAAAAGTAGAGGTTCAGGGAGAAACCCCTGCAATATATATGAATCTATTCTGCACTTGACTATAGTGTCCTCGATAATCAAATTAAATCAATTACATAGTTAATTTAAAATCTTATTTAAATTTATTTGATTAATTATTGTTTTATTAAGATCAATTACGACCTTATTTGTGAGTTTTAGAATTCAATTTTATTGTTCATGAGGGCGCATTTCATAGGTTTCTAGGATCGGTATATTTATATATGAGTATTAATGTTCACTAGGAATGGGAATAATTATTCATAATTAAATTTATATTATATTAATAAACATAAATAATTTTATATTATTATATATAAAAATTTCTTATATGTAATGATGATTAATCATTTGATAAGACATTTAGTGATAACCGTTTACATTATTATAGCGGTTATTGATCATAAAAAAACTCATTTTGTTTTATCATTTATTATTATGTAAGTATCTTAATTATATAACATAATAATGGTTATAATAGATATATTTCAGTATATATTAACTATAAAAATGTTTTCAGTAACATCCTTGAAGGTGAAATTGAAGAAAAAAAATATGTCGTCTATGAAGGTTGTAAATTAACACCTCACTGACGATTATTTCATTTTTAAAATATAAAAGAGGGATAAATTATTTTGATAAAGGATATTCCTTTAACAAGTTATAATTTTATTTTAAATATTATAAAATAGTTATGAATATCATATGGATATATGAGGTCATGAGAGAATAATAAAATAAAACAACTTCTTAACAAATTAAAAGGAAAATGAAGAGGATTTTACCACTTGAATACACATTTGTGAGAACCTCCTTAAATAGATTGGTTTTGGTATATCGATGTGAACAAGAGATCCTGGACATGGGGGTGTGTATTGGGGAGAATATTGGGTAAATATGTGATATGAATCAAAGTCATAGAGGTTTGTGTAGAAGTTAAACTAAGGGGTGGTATTTATAGTGGAGGAGAGGGGTGATTTTTGAATATTTACTTCATTTATTTATTTTTATTTCTCAAAAATAAGAATTATTTGATTGTTAACATAAAATATATTAAAATAATGAATTTATGTTCAATATTATAGTTCTTTCATCAGTAATTACTCTAGTAATACAATATTTATCTTATAATTTATTTATACTATAAATTACTCTATTTTACTATTCAACAAAATTCTAGTATTTCGGAAAAAAACAAAAAACTCCACCATAAGATTTCTCAAATGTGTAGAATTAAAAAATGGACTCCATTATATTAAAATTATTATATATATATGATAAATTTAATTTATAATTAAAACCATCAATTACTCATAAAATAAAGATTTTAAATTTATAACTCATTTTAAAAAAATTTCAAAAACAAACTAAGGTCTTGTAAAATTATACTAAAATTTTAATACATCAAAATGTTAATATATGAATACATTTAATGAATAGAAATATTATTTTAAAAAATTTAATTAATTAAAAAATTGTAATTAAATATTAATTACTTACAAAAATAGACGCACTTAATTAATAATTTTTAAAATATTCATTTACTTACACTATGATATAATTATATAAATATTTCATATATAATATGAATATATATTATTTAATGTTTCATGGGTGAGGTTACAATTCATTTGTCTGATATAATATTTATATGGGTCAAATTACTTTTAATAAGTTCGTGTTATTATTTCATCGATATAGGTTCCTTAACATCTTTAAATTCCTCTTATTTCATTATTTATTCAATTATGAATTTTTTATTGTGTTTTATAAGTGAATTTATGTGATTTATACTATATGAAATAAATATATGATGGGATATCTCATTTATATAATTAGTGGTCATTACATTCTCCACTCCTATGAAAATTTCGTACTCAAAATTATCATAATGTTAGGTCATAAAAATATTTGGGTAGTTCTTCATCATATGTTCCTTAGGCTCCCATGTTGCCTCTTCAATTTTATGAATTTTTTAAGTTACCATTACCATCTTACTCATTCGATTCCCCAAAACCTTTTTTTTAGTTTTCTGAATTCACATAGGCTCTTCACTACCCTATAAGTCAAGTTCCACTTATATTCCTTTAGAAGATATTACATTTCATGGGTCTATCATGTACTTACTTAATAATAATATATAGAACCCATTGTGTACCTTGAAAAGGATATGAAGCACTTCCAAATGATAATCCATAGATCTAATTATCTGTATAATTTTTAAACTTCCAATGTAACCAGGGATCCATTTCCCTTTACTCACAAATCTTATAACACCATTCCATTTAGATAGTTTGAAATCAAATTTAATCTCCCACTTGAAATTCTTAATCCTTACCTATGTTATCGGTATAGATCATTTTCCAACATTTAACTACTTTGATATTGGTTTGAATAGTGTTTACCATTACTATTGTTTCCTCCATCATGATTGGGACCATAAGCTTCCATTCACCAACATCATCCCAACATGTTGTTGTGTGACATCTCATTCCAGACAATGCTTCAAATGGTGTCATTTTAATACTCTAACGGAAAATATTGTTGTATGAAAACACCAAAAATAGTTAAATTTTTATCCCATATACTTTGAAATTCATATGAGAATTATATCAAAATGAATTCTAATATTTGGATCCTTTTTTGATTTCCCATCTATTTGAGGGTGATAAAAAATACTAAAATGAAGCTCAGTATCCAAATCATTCTAGATAATTTTAAATAATTTTAATGTAAAAAATAGATCAAAATAATAAAATAGTGATTTATTTTTTCCATTAATTATTTCAGAAACATGAATATAGTGTCATGTAAGGATCTCGAGTGGTAAATCCTCCCATACAGCAAGGAAATGTGTAGTTATGGTAAGTCATTCAACAACCACCCCTATTGCATCATTCATTCATGGGGGTTTTTGGTAATCCAGTGACAAAATCCATAGTAATCTCATTCAATTTCCATGAAGGAATAGGAAGGGGTTTCATGATTCATGTAGGATATTTTCTTTTAGCCTTCATCTATTAATAGACAAAACATCATGATACATAATAATCAATTTCCAACTTCATATTATCCCACCAGAAATCTTCCTTCTAATATCAATACATCTTAGTTCTACTAGGGTGCATATAGATATTTAAGTAATGGAAATCATCCAATAAATCCATTATTAGATCAAGAATAGAGTGAAAATATAACCTACTACCAAATTTCAAAATTCCATCCTCACACACGAGGTTTGGAAACTTCCCATAATTCACAGCATTAATTTTTTTTGAATGTTCTCATCATTACACTATGAACAATTAATTCTTTTCAATAAAGATGGTTGAGAAACTAGATGAAAAAGTAACAACTATTCACATTCCTTGATAATTCCCATATCTATCTTTTTTCAATTCATGTACACATGATAATTGTCAATCCCCATTTTTCATAACGTTATGATGAATCCTACTCAAAGAATCTACCGACCTTTTTTCCATCACTGGGCAGTAGTGTATTAAACAATAATAATCCTTGATTAAATTGATCCATCACCTTTACCTCATGTTGAGTTCTTTATATGAGAAGATATATTTAAATATCTTATGATTATTATATATATCACATCTTTAACCCTAGATATAGTGTCTCCATATCATCATAGAAAATATTATAGCTGGTAACTCAAGATAATGAGTTGATAGTTTTTTATGAATTTTTAACTAACTTGATGCATTGGAAGTAACTTCATAATTCTCTATAAGGACACAACCATGTCTAATTTTTGACGCATCACTATAAATCAGAAACACCCTATTTCCCTATAATATACTCAAGATCGAATCATTCTGGGATATCCTATTTAATTCATGAAAAAAATCCTAAAATTATTTTTTCCATAATAACTTAACATCGTTTTGATTAATCTTGGTTAACAGGTTAGATAATCGGGTGAAGTTCATAATGAAACACTGATAATAACCCACTAAACAAATTAAAATATTTAACTCGACTATATTCAATGGTGTATGACATTCTTAAACCATAATTTTCTTCAAATGATTATCTTACATTCCATCATTACAATCAATATGTGAAACAAAAGAAAATTTTTGAATACATAATCATTAGTTGATATAATTCCAATATAACTCATTTCTTCTAATAGTATTTCGAATAATGATCAAGTGATTCTCATGATCTTAATATAATTTGGAGTGTAAAAAGTTATGAAAAATAATTATCACAAAAAATCATCAATATTTTCCTTGAAAACTATATTCATTAGATTTATGAAAACAAAGGGTCCATTAGTCCGTATAAAGGAAATTACTCTAAACTCATAATGAATATACCTTTTTTTGAAATATTTTCCTTAAAATATATTTGATCATCAAATTCAACTGATGATATCCATATCATAGGTCAATCGTCAAAAAATATTGGGATCCACGAAGATGATTAAATAAATAATTACTGTTAAAAACAATATACTTGTTATTTATATGGATATCATTGATCTCCTTATAATCAATGTGCAACCTCATAGATCCATATTCCTTCTTAGTGAAAAGATTATTTTCTCCACATGGAGAAACACTTGGGATAAGAACCCCCTTAACACTAAATTCACCATGTTGTTTCTTGAGATATACTATTTCCAATATGGAAATTCTCTAAGGAGTCATTGATATAGGCCTTGCGCCATGAATTAAACCAAAAGAAAACTCAATTTCCATCTCTAAAGGATATTGAGGAAAATCCTTGAGAAACACATCATTGTGTTCATTATTAATAGGTACACCATGAATTTTAATATTTCTTTTATCACTTATACATATGGTTTTATCCTCCCTCTATAGATCGCATCTAGTAGTTCTATTGGGGGTGTATCTAGATAATAATTAGATGGAATGGTTTCTACTCTAATGATTAGGGATTCAACATCATTTTCAAAAATTTAAAATTATTTCTTCCAATAGATTTTCTAAGGATAATTTGAAATCCAATCCATAAAAAGAATTATATAAAATTAAAAATTAGGTATGCTGATAAGGTCATCCACTAAAGCACATTTATGTGTCATAATGTGACTGATGAAAACATCTTTGTTTCAATGATACTTCTCTTAAGTGTATTGATTGAAAAGTAATTTAATAAATAAAATTCTAAATGTCTAATTTTATTCGATAACTAGAATGATATAAAATGATTTTATGATACAGAATCTAATAAATCATTGGATAAATTTGAGGAAATGAATAAAGTACATTCCACAAAATCATTAAGAACTTTAACCTCACCAGTAGTGATATCATAAGCTTTCCCCTGATCCATTGGCCATCTTTGAGAAAATTTTCCTTGATGTTTAGGATATTCATTTGAATATGTCCCATAACCTTAATATTATATCATTGACATTGGCATACTATTTATATCTCTTTCAGTTAGTGTCTTGGTGGAATTTTTTTCCACACTAGTTATAGACTCATATTCCCTTTAGAAAATTTTCAGGGTGTTTCATCCCAAAATTAATGCATGATGGAAATCCATATTTTTCTCTTTCCCCAGTATCATATTTCCTTTTCTAGAGTGTTATGTATCCCTCATATTCTCTTGATTTACATTTATGTCATATTAATTTGTGATTTCTTTTTCTGACTTGATAGCATAGAAGACCATATCATCATATGCTAATAAATATTGGGATTCCAATTCCTTTTTAAGTAATGGTTTTAAACCATCATATAATTGATCAATATTTCTCCTTATATTATGTATGTTTTACTTGGAATTCCTGAAATACCTTGCAATGTATGCCTCATACATTGTGACATTTTAATCCTCTTTTTATCTAAGACTAAATAATTTCCTCTCCATATCCCCATGTTGTTCTCTAGGAAGCTATTTTTCTCAGATAATTTCATTAAAATACATATATACCAAGTTTCTTATTTCTTAATCATAAATTATATTTTTAATTAGTGCCCATCATTGTTCTATATCTTCCAATAGATTGTAAACATCCATGACAACCTTATACATTTTGTTACATCCCAAAGAGAGAAATGTATTCTCTAAAGAATTTATCCACTATTAAGATACAAATGGGTTTATAGAGCCATTGAATAATGGATGTTGTTATCTCATAATGGGGTCTAACATTTCTCCTCCAAATTTTAGTTCAGGATGCTCCATACTAGTGGGGTTATTTTTCATAACCTGAGTAAGTTTTCCTAGTAAAGTTATAAGGTTCTCAGCAACATTTGTAGCTACAATATTGACATCATTATCTTTCATAAAAGGGAAATTATTTCATTGTATACTTATGCTGATATTATTTCAATTCTTTCCACTACGAAACTCTTCTAAATAATGGAATATGTTATATTTTGTTAGGAAGATTAATTTATAATCTAAAAATAAAAAAACCACTTACCATAAATTAATATTATTTTCATAGTTATTCTCATCATCATAAACATGGTTTCTTTCCGTACATATTTATTTTTAAATCCATCATAATATTTTCAAAAGAAAAAACAACATATACTAGGAATTTATATCATGAGTGTCAAACCATTTGTGCAGAAAGGCCCATTTTCGTGTATCGGGTTACCCAAGTTAGGCATGAGACACCTTATCGGGGTTGTTACCCCTATGTACATCTATTAAAGAAACAAGTCTACTTTTAGTATCCAGTATGTAATGAATTTCTAGTAATTGCGACATAATATCAATCCTATCAAAATTCTATTATGTTATTATATTAATATCAACAAATTATATCATATGTCTATGGTCAATAATATATGTTCTCTATATCTAGTTTCCATGGTTTATACTAAACTTCCTCATATATGAACTATAATAACCCCACTATAGTGGCCTAAAGATGGTCCCTTAATTTATTCCATTAGAATATAAAAAAAGAAGATTCATACTGAAGAAAATAATAGTTTAGTAGATTTGGATAACTTGATTACCTATATAAACTTTGAATTAAATCATTAAACGAAATAAAACATATCAACTTGTTTTAACTCACACATAAACTCCTACATTATCCATACATGTGATTCATAAAACACATCTTCAAATACTGGGGAAAATCAAATATATGAAATAGGTGATATTAGATGCTCGGTAAGGGTATTAAATATAGTGGAAGCATAAATAAACAATAAGGTGTGGCTAATTAGTGAAAATGAAATCCATTAAAATTAAACATGATCATTCTATTGTATAAATATGAATTGATTAAATAATTCCATACCAATATATATCCTAAAATATTCTACTATTAAAATAATCACATGGAATATAAATTACTAGTTTCATAGTGAGAAAATAAAAAATGTGGGACATAATTATCATATCATTAAGGCCTCATTCCAAGACAATACATAAACAGGTAAAAACCTGAATTAGATTGTCTTATTAGACCTACTAATGCACTGATGAGCTATAGATAGCCAAATTTGACACATACTAAGTCCAATTAAATACTTATAAGAACTATTTAAGATATAATACACATATACATTAATATGTAAACTAGCATATAAAATGTAGATAACTTCCCTAATCAATAAACATAATCACTAACCATTCAGAGTATAGTGGTTCATAGTGTCAAGGCAGCATATCTACTGTAAAACTAATCATAAATAATTAAATAAAATATGGTCGATGATGTCATAAAATATTAATCCAACTGAAACATAACAATCAACATGGTTTTTGACATATATGAAAATAATCTTATAAAATAATCAAGGAATTCTTGAGTTAAATACTCTTTTACTTTAAAAAGAATAGTATTTTTAGAAATATATTTCAATAAAATTAAAAGTGATATAAGATATTATTTCCATAATAAAATTATTGAAAGCATAAAAATAATGGTGGATTGAAATAGATTATATATTGAACTTGAAAATATGTAATAATTCAAATTGTACACTTAAATCGGGTTTGTATATCCAGATGAATTATAAAAGAACGACATAAACATTTAAATATGCATAATGGAAAGGACTATAAATTGTACACATTTATATAGAATTTAAATAGAATTTATTACGGTTAAATAATAATTATTATTAATTTCATTGGGTTAAAGATAGAGAAAGGTCAATCCCAAATGAAAAATGGAGGTTCGGAGAGAAACCCTTACCTTATGAACGAATGTGTTCTACACATGACCTTAATGTCCTATATAATCAAATTAAATAAATTATTTAGTTAATTATAAACCTCATAATCATGTAATTTATTCATTATATTTTTATTATGTTCATTCAAGGCCTTATTGATGACTTATAAGATAATTTTTTTTTTCAAATGAGTGCTCATTTCATTGGTTTTTACGGTCATTATACTTTTATATGAATTTGGATGTTCAGTTGGAATAGGTATACATAACTATAACTGAGTTTCTATGATATTAATGATAATTCATAATTATAAATTATTTAATATATCATTTTTTAAAATGATATTAGTATTAATCATTAGATAATACATTTAGTGATAATCATTTATATTATTGGGGTGATTATTGATCATAACAAACTCATTTTAATTTATCATTTAGTATTGTGTAAATATGATACATAAATAACAAAATAAATATTTTAATACATATATTATAGTTATTTTTTCCATAAATAGTTTCATTAACCACCTTTATGGGGATATTGAAGTACCAAAAATTTTCGTCCATATAGGTTACAACTCAGCACCTCACGCACAATAATTTCATTTTTAAAATAAAATAGAGAGTGAAAGTGTTAGGATGAAGCACATTACATAAACATTAAATAATTTAATTGTATATGTGATATTTTTTTTATCATTTTCATTTGGATATATGAGTTGAAGATAAAATAATAGAAGATAAGAACATAAAAATAAATTAAAATCAAAATGATGAGGATTTTACCTCAAGAAATATCATCCTTGATTACCTCATTAATGGTATTTGTGTTTTTATTTTTTGAGACCAATATCTCATAGACATTGTTTATAGGCTTGGGGAGAATATTGGGTTGAATTTTTGCAAGTCTCAAAGCCTTAGATGTATGAGGATAGGTGGTGGTAAAGGGTGTTTTTAATAGTGAAAAAGAGGGGTAATTTTTTAATATTTAATACATATGTTTATTATTTTGTCTTAAGAAAATGAATAGATTTATAATTATCATCAAATATATATAAATAATTAAGGTCTGATTGTGATTATTGTTCTTAAATGAGCGATGACACCAGGTATAGTGTATTTCACCTGAAATGTGTTTATACTGTAAATTATCGTATTTTACGATTCACCAAAAAATAAAATATATTATTAAAATATGAATACATTACCCTCAACATTTTTTGAAATGTAGAATTTAATAATGGAATATATTTTATGAATATAATTTTGTACATGTGATAAATTTAATTTTTAATTAAAATCATCTTATACTAAAAAAAATAATGATTTTCAATTCATAACTATTTTTATAAAATATTTAAAAATTAAATAACCTCTCATAAAATTATAAAAAAATCAAACGAAAAAAAATTAATTAATGAATAAATTTTATGAAGATAAATTTTCTTTTAAGTGATTGTATTGATATTAAATTGTAATAGAAATTTATGACATTCAAAAATACCAGCATAAAATAGATAATTTTTTTAATATTCATTTACATGAACTATAATATAAGTATGTCATAATTTCTTTTACAATATACCTAAATTTTATTTATAATTTTTATGATGAAGTTATTATTCATTGGGTCAGTTTACTCATCATAGGTTCATTTTATGATTCCTAAGGAACAGAAACTTTTTCATTAATATATGTTCCTTAACATATAGAAATAACACTTATTTCATTCATTAATCATTTATAATGTTTGTGTTGTGTTATATAAGTGATATATTTTGATCTATACTATATAAAATATACACAATAAGTGAAATATCATTAATATAATTATGGATCGTTATACATATATCCCATTCCAATCATGAACATGGGGTTCATCTAGTTGGGGCAGTCGAGGTATTAAATGTTGTACTTCAAGGAAGGAGAGCCAATATCAGTGGATAATTATAGTACATGGAACACAGACTACTTCATAGGGAATGGGGGGAAAATACAAGAATATAGTTCATCCTAAACTTGTGGAATGTGATGTTATACCAACCATACTCAGTGGAACTATTTTTTTAGCTTATACACATGCTAGTGATTTTTTTGATTCAGGATACTCTTACTGTTTTATATCTACTCCATTTGATAATGGTTTGAAACTGATAGTGGTTTTTTTAGTGGGGATATAGTGATCTACACACCATTATGAGTATGTTTGAGGGACATTTGTTTATTTAATGGTTGTTCTCTAAAGGCTGGGGTATAATTTTTGTTTGGATCTCTACATAAATGTCATGTAATGTTTTGACTTGATATTGGTTACGAAATGACTGATATCATTCTAATACCATATCGATTATTACCATATAATTTTTCCCGTTATGTGTCATAAGGGTAATTGATAACTTCGTCATTGAGAGTGGGATATCTATGTAGGTCATACATGATTAATTTTTCTGCAATTGGGGGAGCTCACATCCTAGGTTTCATGCTTTTTGATAGATGATGGAGGTGTGAGGCATTATCTATTTCCCCATGTTGTGGGGCCATTTAGATACATGTTTCCCAATAAATTATCTATAAAGATGCTTGATTGGGATTCTATGTTTACAGTTGAGGTTATTATGAGAGCTGATCTAGTTTCAATACAACATTTTTTAATTTCACCAACAATGATTTAAAAACATAAGACTCGGATGGAAGGGTTAATGGATACATGATTTATCAACTTGAGTATGTCAAATTTTTGGTTATCTAGATTTTATTCCAATAAAGATAACGGTATATTGTGTTATTTTATTGAAATATGGATGTTGAACTATATGAGTGTTATGAACCATTATTCTATTATGTGTATTGATGTTCTCTTTGAATAGTTGAGTAGAGCTGCTTTATTTCTATGATCAACTTATGGTTGGGGTATATTCAATTGAGATATAGTATATCTGAAATACTAAAAAAATATTTATGAAGTAGGAAGGATATATATGAGTAATTCATGATTCTATTCATGATGACGAAGGCATAGGATATGATTATGGATTTGAGGAACTGAATATTCCACCCATAACTAGATCAGTTTGTTTTTGTTTTTTTGGTTCAGATCACCATATACTCCAACAATCATGATTATCATTCCCACCATCATTAAATCACCATGAATACATAGATAATGAATAGAAATTATTCTATGATATCAAATATTCATTTCTGGATCAACAAGGCATATTCATTATGTCAAAACATATCTGAAGAAGGTGTGTGTGTGTGGATATAGATAAACATCCAGCCATGGATTCTTGGGTGTATCATTAGAATGTTTTTTATATCTTTGAATATTTGGGATTACTGGGATATTATTATAATCTCATTCAGGACTTTTCCCATTTGGAAGAACCACTATCTTTCTTTACCAATAATGGTAAAAAATTTGAATGGTATGTACCGTGATATAAAGTTTTCTAGAGTGTGAAGAATCATTTAACTAAAACAAAAAAATAATCCAAATCGAGCGGTGTGATGAGTATACTATGTTTTTTTATGTCTTAAGGAACATATATATTATAGTTTTGATGCATAGATATGGAGTTGTATTATATGTGTCATGGAAGATGAGTCCATATCAATTGTATTACCCTAGGAATAGTATTGAATTAGCTATAATGGATTATGACTTAAGGAGTTTTTATAATTACCTGTTATGTGAAAATATTATTATGTATAACGATAACAAAAGTTTTAAATACATATTTTCATAGCTATATTTGATTCTCTTGTAGAGGAGATGGGTTTAGCATATATATACCTTTGACATTCATATAACATATAAAACAAGGAATTGAAACATTTTTTCTAAATAATTATATAGGAAAACATAGAATAATGTTTCTTGGGAGCCTAGTTATTAGTTTAAGATAATAAATTTTCTATCTAAGATGCATATTTTGTATCAAAAGGGGCCTAAAAATATGACACTTGTATATTTAACTATTGAGACCAAATTTTTTATCCAGATCAAGGAGAGGGATTATAAATATCCAGATTGTTTTTCCTTTAGCGAAATCATTGAAGGTTGGTATTTACCTACTTATTATATTATATTTTAGGATGTGATAATCTATGTTTGAAATCATTTTTTTGTTCCTACATGTTTGCATGAAGAGATGATGTGTGAGTCTCATGCATCAATGTTGGGTTTTCATCCTGTTTTAACCAATGTATAGCAAACACATCCCTTTATAAATATTAATACATGATATTATAAATAATTAAATATAAAATTCCATCCAAAGATCCTATATTCTAATGTATTTGTTAGATTATGTAAATAATATAAAGCATTAAAATGAAATAAAATCATATTTTATTTCATATACATAACGATATCTTATCTTCCATAATCTCTTACACCTTCAAATGAATACCTAGTGAATACATGAACAACGGGGTGGGGTAAAAATATTATAAAGGGAATAAACATAGGAATAAAGCATAGAACATGTTTTTAAAGGAAAAACATGATGAAATTATAAGGTATGGAATAGGATTAAACATATCAAATCCTGAAAAGTTTAATATGGGATAATGTAATGATGGAATTATAGGAATGTATAAGAAACATAGAACATTTCATAAATATTATTCAAGGATAACACCCATGACTGTATCAAAAGGTGGAAAAATTCCCATAAAGGAATCAGGTTTACTAATTGTCCCAACATGACGTCTAATGATACTAAACACTACCCAATTATTTGGAGTGATATCTTGGTGCACCCATTAAAACATTTTCAGGTATATATTCACTATACGAATAATCATTCATATGGAATAAACATAAGGGTTACCAATGGAATCAAAAGGGTATTGTAGTTATGTTATGATTCATAACGAAATGGAATATCATTATGATTTCCATTAATGAATAGATTTAAATTCAAAATGGACAATCATAATGGAAAATAGAAATATATCAAGATAATTTATGTGCATCTAAAGTGAAAAAATGTTAAAATATTTTTTAAGAAACGTTAAAATTAGAATCTTTGGTGCGGTGTATGGGAAAATATAAACCAATCTTTAAAACGAAAAATGTCATCATTTTTTAAGAAAGGAAAAAAAATATAAGACGGGTTTTCATGGTAAAAATTTTTATTTTAGAAAATTTATTGTTTACATATAATATATCATGGATTGTACATTAATAGGGTTAAAATTCAGCTATTCCCTTTTAACCAGACGCCATTATCGGGATGAATTGAAAAAATAATCTAATAAAAATTGTATTCCCTGTCAATGAAAAATATTTGAGGTAGGTACATTTTTTGCAACATACACACAGAATGATAGATGATAAAATAAGAACAATTAATAATTAAATTAGGTTAAAGAGAGATAAATCATATCCTAATGGAAAAATTAATGTTCATTGTGAATCTATTACCTTTTGTTCGAATAATTTTTGGACTTGCACATAATGTTCTCTTGTATAAAGTCTCCTTGAGAACATCTTTAACACACTATGGTTTTCACCTTTCTTGAGACTAAAATATCATGGACGTTGGTGAAGTGGTTTGGATGCGGTTTTGTGATGAATATAATAATTCTTCAAATATTATAAGCTATTTAGATAATAGGTTGTGAGGGTTTGTATTTATATTTGACGGAGAGGATTCTTTTTTATTATTTTACTCATTATTTTTATTATTTTGAATCTTAATATTCAATATTTTTTATTCTTGTGACTAAATATAGTAAAAGGTTTTGGATAGTTTGAACTAATTGGTTCTTACCTCATATATACAACATCCATGACTCAATAATTCATGTATTTAGCTTACATTGTAAATTATCATATTTCATTATTCAGTTAAAAATATACTATTTTTTAAAATACCAAAACTAAACCCTATCCATTTATTAGCAGATATAATTTAAATAAGAAACCATTTTTTTAAATTAGTTAAGTAAATGGGATAAATTTAATTTTTAATTAAATTCATCATTTTTTTAAAACAACATTTTTTAAATTATAACTGATTTTATAACACATTGTAAAATTAATTAAGGTCTCAAAAAATAATATTGAAACCATAAGAAAAAAATAATAAATTATTAATCTTTTTTAATAAAATAAATTTTCTTTTAAATAATTCTATTAATATATAAAATTATAAATGAACAATTTCGTTTCAAAAAAATTACGAATACCTAATTGGTCATTTTTGAAAAAATTATTTACTTATTCCATGAAATAAATATATTATATTCTCTATCATATGATATGTAATTATTATTTATAACTTCATAGGTTAGGTTACTATTCAATTGGAAGATTTATATTCTTAATGGTCACAAAACTATTCCAACATTCAAGTAACTATTTCATTGGTATAGGTTCTTTAATGAACATAAATACCTCTTAATTAATTAATTATTCGTTTATAATTTTTTTAATGTGTTCTATATGTGATTTTATGTTATTTTCACAATATTAAGAAATTTTAATAATGGAATTTCCATTCATAAAATTTTGGGTGCCTTCATTTTTTCAGCCTTATGAAATTTCTCTGTCGAAAATTCATTTTATATACTAACGAGATAACATGTGATGGTGCTTATCATTAATTTCTTCCTACGTTTCACATGTATCTCATTCATATATGTGGTTATTCTACAGTATTTGACATTGTGAGTTCTCTCATTTCATAGAACATTATCTCTACTGTCCATGATCTTCAGCGGATTAACATTATTAGAGAGTTAGTTCTCTAGTTTTTCCTCATGTGGATGTAGTAAAAGTGAATAATATATATAACTTATTTCTTCAAAAGGTATACGTAGAAAACATCATCTACTTGAGACATGGTAGGTGGAAGTCCTAGTCGATAGGACACGACTCTATCATGATATTGAATATTGAAGGGTCTAATGTACCAGGGGATTCGCTTTCATTTTGTCTGAAATTTCATGATCCTCTTCCATGTAGATATGTAGAGGAATACGATGTCTCTATATATAATCTCTATATCCCATTTATGATTGTTTGGATGGTTATTTTTTATAATTTTGGATGCTCGGATATACTGCTCAATGTTTTTCTCCTTTTCAACCTTTCCATTGACCACTTTAGGTCCTAGAAGCTTCTTTCACTAACTTCATCCTTGCATAATGATGTTATTCATATTTTACAATAAAGGTATTCATATGGATCCATTTAGATTCGTGATTGGAAAATATTTTTTTTAATTTAACTTGACCATAGAATGATTTTGGCCTCATCCTCCCTTGAAGTCCATAGAACATGTTCTCAACTTTTCTTCTACTATCTAAATATTCCACACTGATTGGACATCAGTTTGATGATGATACTAAGAAATTAAGATCAACTATGTTTTAGATGATTTTAGATAATTTCCCAAACATTGAGGTAATTCTTAGATCTTGATCAGATACAATTGATAGTGGAATATGATATAGTATCACCACATAATTTATATATTTCCATGAAATTTAATCAAGTGAGGATTCCTATTAAATTGCAATAAAGTGTGTTATCTTTGTAAGATGATCAACACAAACCTTAATAACACTGTTTCTTGTAGTTTCCATTGAAATTCCAAAGATAATTCCCACAGTTATGTTTTCCCATTTCCATGTTAGTATTGGTAATGCATGCTTCCATCCCCTAGCCTTTTGGATATCAGCCACCAGATACTGACATACCAGAAAAATGATGTTAATTCAGTTATCTCTTTATTCATATTATCCCACCAATAGAGCCCTAAAATATCTCGATACATCTTTGTGCTCCCTGAGTGAATAAAGAATGTTGAGTTATGTGCATCATTAAAAAGCTATTTCTTTATCTCTTTATATGATGGTACTCATAATCATGAACCAAATCATACAAATCCTTCAAAATCAATTTTAAATTCTATATAGTTACCATTTCTAATAGATTCATCCTTTTTTAAATTTCAACATCATTTATTTCAGAATTTTTTATTTTCCCCATGATGTATAGTTGAGTAACAAATTGATAAATAACTAACAGTTTTCCATCCTTAATGATTCCCATTTACATACATTACTAATCAATGTATATTGGATCATTCTCAATTATCACCATTAATAAAATTGTAGGAAATTTTCTACATAGATCATATTCCACATTATTTTCCTAAAAATAATGGTAGTGTATTGAAAACTCGTTGTCTTTAATGAGATCTAACCATATTCAAGGGTTTATTTTAAAATCATTCTATGCCATTATATATTTTATAATATTTCTATTAGTATATAAGTCACTCTTATTTATATAAAGATAATCATTCCATATTTTTAATGTGAAGATCATAGTATCCAATTGTAGATCATGATTTGGATTATTGTTCTCATGAATTTTTAGTTTCCTTGATTTATAAGCTGTCACATTATAGGTTCTTATCTATACACAGCCAAATCCATTATTCAAAGCATCACTGTATTCCATAAAGAGGTCCTCCCTTTTCAGAAGTGTGGGTACTAATGTGGTGAAAAAACTCTACTTTAAAACATTGAAGTAATATTCAAATTAAATGGTCCAAATAACATTTCTAACTTATAATTAATATTATTTAATTGAATGATAATCAGGAGAATTGTTTCACAAATCGTCTGTAGGTCCCAGCTATAACAATGAAACTATGTGTCTCCATTACAGATTCTGTTCTTGGCCACTCCATAGTTGGATTTATATAGTAAGGGTCCCTATATATATATTTTTTAGTGATTACATTCCCCATGAATGATACTTAATTCATCTATAACACACATTCATTGTACATTTCACATATTACTTATATTATCAAGGTCTTTTGAATTACATTCAAATTCCCCCTATGTTCCTCCTTTCCCTGGGAGAATATGAAAATATGACCAATAATGACTATAAAAAATTTGATGATGTAATCTACAAAGACTATATTAATTATGTAAATGATAATTACTCGAGAATTAGGAAGTAAGAACTCAATGTTCAGATAACTTATTTGAAATATTTTTGTGGGAATATCTTATTTATTCACCTTTAATTGGTGATATACCAACCAATGTTCCACCATAGATAAATAGTTGTCCCTGCCTAGTTTATTGAAAAAATCATCTATTTTTGGAAGGTGAAAATTTTTCTTTATCATAGATTTTTTTGAGATCAAGATGCTTAATGAATAGGAACATTGATACACCTTTCATTTTGTCCAATATGACTGGAACACCCAAGGTGATGAAGTCAAGAGTATGAAACACTTTTGAATATCCAATTGAAAATTCTTATATATTTCTCCAATCTCAAGGTTTTTTATTTTATATGGTTTCATTAATATGTGAAGTGGTCCAAAAATAATTTCATTTGAGAACAAAACCTCTCAATCTGGAGGTAGAATGGGAAATTCATTAGAGAACACATCAGTGTAGTCCCTCAAAATGGGAATGTATTTGAGAAAGATTCTCTACCATTCCTCAATAAATTGATCTAGAAATTTATTTTAATATTTAAATATTATTCATAGTTGAGATGATGATTCTAAAGGATATAAATCCCAATCCTTACACTTTTATAGTATTGTAGAATTCCTTAAGATGTAATGTGTAATCTTCCTTTTTCAATAGTTAATGTTGGATTTATAAAAAGATATAAAATTCATTCCCAATATATAATAAAACTCCTCAAAATAATGTATGAAAACATTTTAAATGAGGTTTAGTCTATAGAAATTAACTATATAAGAATTATATAATTATGATTGAATAATCCCCTAGAAGAAATTAGTTCTATCATGAGGTAGAGATCCTTTAATTTCAGTATATTTTTATTTAATGCTTAAACATGGCCTTGAATATATTAGATTTGTGGTCATATAGTTATCATAGGTGTCTGGGGAATGTTTGGAGCTCAAAACCACACTATTGGAATGGAAATTTCTTGGTGCATAGTAATTGGAAACCATGTGGGGTGGGCTACACAGTTAGAAGAAACCATGTGAAGATGGACACTGGGTATTTAGAGGTCATGCGGTTAGAGAGACCCATGCAATTTTGGGTATACAATCTTGTGACAATGTCTGCAATTTTTATGGTGGATTTCATTATGAATTTCACATGGTTATTCAAACCATGTGAACAAACCATGTGATGTTCCCATCCTTATAGCGAATCGAGTATGGCTACTACACAGTTTAGAAAACTATTCTGCCAAACCATGAAATTATCAATTTTGGTTTATTTTTATATTTTATCACTAATTAAATATTATATAAAACAAAATTTCTATATTCTCCGCCCATAAAAACATATTCATTTATTATCCCTCTTTGAACCCTATTCTATGATTTTCCACTGATCACCTGTTTGTTCACTGATTTGAGAAATATTTTTCTCATTTGTTGAATATCAATAAGATATGCGTTCCTTTTGTATATTTTTCTATTTGGACTTGTATCAATTGTGCTATCTAGGTGTAAGAAAATTTTCCCTATTTATAGTTTCTTCATCCATTAATGTATTTTCTCTTTATCTGAGTCAAATCGGTAGATCATAAGAGATGATTTATCCTTTATAAAACTACAATTGGTGGTCTCAGTCATTTTTATTAGAATAGATTTTTTTATATATACATGATGTTGTGCCATGCATCCAATTCTTGGATAACACATTGAAATGGACCTTAATACATGTATTTGTTTTATTAACATCCTCTGTAATTAATGTGGCCCATAAATGAATTAAGATAGGTTGTGTACCTTGAATTTGAACTCTACCATTGGGTATGTTATGTATTTAAATGGTCATTTATTATGGAAATTATTTTTACCTCTTTTGGTGCGACCATTACCCGCTTAAGATGGGATGTTAATATTAAAATTACAATTTATTTTTTAAATTTTTATTTCACATGTAAATATAATTGTAATATTATTTTTCAATTAAATATATAGTGAAAAGGGGAGAGATGAACATGCCTCTTGGTGTTTTACATGTAATTTATTGATTAAACATGGATTCACTTATAATTAAATTCCCATTTGAGAATTTGAGTGGAAAGACTTCAAAGCAAGTTCAATTCCCAAGAAACACGTCGAATTTGCGGTTGAATTGATTTTTTCTTGATTGATTTGTCCTTAAATTTAATATTAAATTGATAGAATGATCTTTATTAAATTATTTTTAATGATTACATTACTTGGATTACAAATGAATATGATGAAAATTTTAGTGATGGGGTCATTTGGCTTTTACCTTGGTTCTACCTAAATGATACATAGAATCTTGTTTGGATTACCATTGAGTGACTCATAGGGGGTGACTTTCACAGGCGGAGTGATTCTTGTAATTCAATATGGATTGCTAGGTATGAAATCAAAGGGAATTTGATCACAAATTCCATGGGTGGTACTTGGGATCCCTTAGTGTAAAACTATGGACAAAAATAAATGCTAGAGATGTTATACTACAACTAGAGTGATACTTTTGTTTGTGAGAGGATCTCCATGGATAGGCTTGTAGGGTGTTGGTTTATATTATACCTTGAGCGATACCTATATTCCAAATGAGGAATACCATGAATGGGATCGAGCTCATAAATTAATCATGAATGGAATTAGTTTTATGAATCTTCTTCACAACTAAAGAACATGCTTGGATTCTATGCTTATTTATACATTATGGGTGGTCTGTTTAAGAGTCCGTTGGGTACATATTTCTACAAAGGACACCATGATACAATTTAGGTACTGAGAGATATCAATTTATTTAAATTGAATTATTAAATGAACTTGATTATAAATGTTTACATTGAATTTTTAAGATGTTTACAAATATTACTTCATTTATATACTATACTTTTTTCTCTACACTATAGCTATTAAGTATTTACTACATTGATGAAACATTACCTAGGGTGGTTGTATTCTTGGATTATTCCCCACACCTTGTTCGGATCTCCTTGGGAATCCAAAAAACATTATAATATTTCATGTATGGATAACTAAAAGGTCCCTACTATAGGTTCATGATTTATACATAGGAGAAGAGAAGAATGATACCATGTTTAGGAATGTATTTCTAGATGGGATATTTTGTGGCAATTTTTAATTTTGTTGTATGAATTTTACACTTGTCTTGTATACATTTTCTGGTTGAATAGCTATGAACATGAAATGTAACATCATCATATAGTTATAAGTTTCCTTTGGGTATTTTAGTCTATTACTATTGTTGATCAATTGTTTTTTAGTTTTACATATTCCATTGTTGTATGAAATTGTATTATGGTGTGTTTAAATTTGGTGATGATAGAATAGTCTCCCCAAGGGAAAACCTAGGCCATGATTTCTAGTCAGAAGCCTATAGTGTTCGGAGATATACACAGGAAGCATTGCGGCTAAATAGGCATAGGTAACCTTTTACTATCACCTGAGTTTCATAAGTTAAAATATAGTATCATTAGATCATTTATGTGTTACCTTTTTATTTTGATACAATATAATGGGATATCAAGAAATTGTAATTTTTTAATGAGTTTTTCTCAGGAATAGAAAACCCACATATAGTGAAAATCCAAATTCCCTCGAATGAGATTATTTTTTTCTAGATATTGACTATTACAATTTTTTTGATTCCACCATCTGTTGAATCACTTGAATTGTGATGTTATGGTTGACCTTTATGTGTTCTATTACATTTCAACCAGATGATATGAGGTTATTCGATCTTTGGTATTATTTTTTGAACATTATTATAATTGGATTCTAGTCATTATTCTATGAAAATTTTGGATGAATTACTTATTGTATGCTTTGTGATAGGTGTCATGATAGATATATCTACAATTAGAATGTGTACAATAGAATGTGTAATCATGTGAATTATGTGGATTTCATAATTTGGTTGCTAAGAAGAATGGTCCCCCAGGAATTTTTATTTGGGAGACCCTTGGTTCAATAATTTAAAATGAACTGAAAAATAAATGTTAAAATTATATGGATTCACATGAAATTTTAAAAAATGAATCTAAAAATAACATGGGAACTATAATTATTTATATCATATAACATGACCTAGATATGAAATTAGTTGTGAGTATTTGGTAGTGTCTCTAGCTCTACTGTATGATATATATGATGCCTAGACCAGACTCATGGAGTATACATAGGGGTGTTCTCTTTTGTAAGTAGGATTTTACTAGTCATGTTTTAGTATCCATGATTTGAGATGTGAACACTGATAATAGTATTTATTAGAGGGGTTCTTAGTATATGTAGAGATATACAGTCATGACATCTTCCATCCATACACCAAATGGGCATTGTTACGAACACTTCAATGTTGGTGGGACAGAGGTTATTGGTGTGTCCTCTAATATTACCAATTGTGGAACAAATAGATTCACCGATCACATGTGTTGAGGCACAGTTCCATGAGGTATTATTATTATTTATGTAGAACATTCAAGGATCACGGTGACCTTTGCTAACTATGGAAGAGTATACACATATGTTCTAGAAATATCATCCAACTTCATTTTCAAGAGATGGTTGACCAACGGCTATGGAGTCATGGATAGATTCCATGCTATCGATCATTAATTATCTTAAGACACCTCTTGATAGAAGAGAAAATATTATTATTTATATGTTTTTAGATTACTCCAATATATAATAGGATATAATTTCATAGATGAAATTTCATTGGGAGGTGGCCTATAGGGATTTTACTAAGGCCATGCAGGACTAATTCAAACCCAATTATTTTAGATAAGATGGAGCATATGAATTCATGTACCTAGAGTAGGGCCTTCTATCAATCTTGCATTAATCTCTAGTTTTACTATGATCCAGTGCTTTACACTAATTCATATGGGTAATGACTAATCTAATGATAGGTGATTCAATGATGGTCTGAGGTAAAACATTCAATAATAGGTGAATGTCATTCAAATGACTACAATTTCTATAATATCAATTTGGTCTCTTATCATGTATCATAACCTAAGAGAGGTTTGAGTTGAAAACCATGGTGGTTCAACATCTAGATCTTAAACTACATAATCCAATAGTAGGATTGTTCATCTTGAGGTTATACACTATTATATTATTTTCCATATCACATAATTAGGTATCTATGTGAGGTGATACCGGTGTTATTGGCCATAACATATGAGGCTACAATGTACAAGAGACCTAGTAGAGTTTCAATCTTCTAGTGAGATACATCATAAACAGGACTTCTAAAGATTGTTTACTTTGGTAGCAATTGAGATTACGTCTTCACCAACTCCACATTCATAAGCTGGGTAATAATCTTCTCAACATGTCATGATCTGAAGTATAGATGAATGATCATACTGAGGAAATGGTCATGGTTGTTGTAGTAAAACAAATTTTATATAGCAACATCAAAGAATATCTTGTTAGGGTATATATTTAGTTTTACAGTGTCATGGTTCAGTCTAGATATATGAAGGGAAACCAGCCCTTGAGGAGTACGATCTCATAACTTCAACTCTAAATGGTACTACTCTATTACCCTCTACTATAACATCTGTTATTTTTGATACTTGGGATTATCATAAATTTATATATTCTCCTTTAATTGATGTCATTGGGCTCAAAATTTATACTTCTAATGGTTTTCAGAGGTTTGACACTCTATTGTGGATTAGAATGAATGATATGTGTTAGTGAAGGGAGTTTCCCTTGAGATTTGTAGGTTTCAATTCATATTGGACATTTTTTCTAGTGAGATGAAATGTATTAACATCATCTCATTGATGTAATAGTCGTTTCTCTTTCATGATTTCATAGATACCTACCACCACAGGGTGAACTTCACATTACAAGAGAGAGGAGAGTTCATTCACAAGGGTGACTGACATTTACAGGTGAGTAGAGATGAACCTGAGCATCGTGAGAAATATTGATTTACATCCCATAGTGAGATTTTATATCTATATTAAGTGGTAGAATTATAGGTATATTTTCCTCTTCTGTAAGATCATTTAAGGGACATCTTCCCTGAATAAATTTCAGGATTACCTTTAGTGAGAGAGGTGGAGTTACCTATCAAGCTAGTTCCACGAGCTACTCCAGTATCCATTCCTCATTATAGGATGGCTATTAATTAGATATAGTATCTTGAGAGGTATTAAAGAGATTTCAAGGAATAGGGTTTTTCCATCCCAAAACTTCTTCATGTGGATCAGAGGTCTATTTTTTGAAAAAAGTTGATTGTGCCCTTAGCCTATATGTAAATTTCTTGAAATTAAACTATCTAATGGTTATGAACTAGAATCCTATTCCATAGATAGATGATTTTTCTGACCAGTTATGAAGAGCTCAAGTTTTCTCAATGTTTTATTTGAGAAGTGGTTATCATCATGGGACTGTTAGACCTCTGAGAATACCTCACACAACTCTTCATAGAAGGTATGGTCTATACGAGTATTTAGTTATCTTATTTTCCCTCACTAATTTCTTAGTGGTCATTATGGAACAAATGAACTTAGAATTACATCCTTATTTGGATTCTTAAGTAGTTGGTTTCATTGATGATATCTTTGTGTAATCGCACAATAAACCTAACCGTTCTAAAAGTCTTGATATTGTATGGAATACACTAAGGGATCATGATCTATATTTTATACATAAAAATTTCCACTTATTAATGGATCAGATTCACTTAATTGTTCACACAATATCAGAGATATGAGTGCAATTTTCATAGAGGCAGTGAGAGATTTAGTTATATTGGTGTATCATAATAACTTCTTTGATGTACATAGATTATTTGGGATATATGTTCACTACATGTGTTTTAAATAAGAATTATCATGACTAGTAGCACAGCTCACTGGCTTGACTAAAATGGTGTGATGTTTGTTTGTTCATCAGCCTATGATATTTCCTTTTAAGAGCTAAAATAGAGGATATGTTTTTATATTGTGAATATTTTATTTTCATGTTCCTGTGTGATGTCATTTCAGTAGTGATAATGATTTTTCTGAGCCGAGTAAAAGTATCCCTAGTTACAGTCATTCCATAGTTATCGGGATAGAATAAGTCACTATAAAACGCAATCAGGTCGTAGTGTACAGGACTTAGTAGTTGGGGAAACCTGATAATAATTACATATTACATGGTCTCTAGTTATTGTTAGTTTTTCACACATTTCACATTTGGAAACATTTTTCACTTGGAGAGAATTATGTAGTGTAAACGTACCACAAAATCAACAAGTACATATTTACACAATTGGATCATAATTCAATACATAAAATGTGTGTTGAATACCTAAAATCCGTCGACTTTGAGCATGCCTACATGTCTAGTTAGTGAAATGATGTGTCCAATGAACTCTTTAGGTGGTCTCAAATATATTATGTTCAATAGTACAGTAACATGTTGAAACATATAGAATTATTCAATTAGATTTCCTAGGAGGTGAATAATAGTCCTGGGAAGACCATTTTACCATCCTTAGTAGTTACCGATATCAGTGTGGATAGGGTTTGGATATGGAATATAAAGGTTTCTGAGGTTATCATCCTACAAGATAGTGTGGCAAGTGAGGAACCACCTCCTGGTTGTACCATAGGTTATAATAAGATTCTATTTATACTTAGTCACATATGGGATTCATCCAGAACTCATGAGCAGATGGTGTGATATGTTCATGATCCAATTTGGATAGTTCATCCTATAATCCCTGTGATAATTCATAATTTATATTACTATTAATGATGGATAGGTATGAAAATATATATTTCTTGTTTTATTATAATATGTTACACTTATCATCTGGTGACAGCAGAACACCATTGACTATTTGGACATTCATAGACTCTACCCATTCCCTAGTGGAAATGTAAGGATGTAGTGATTTTTTATAGGTTTAAAAAGGTTTATTTTAGGTATTTAGTTTTTTATGAGTTTTTGTTTATAGGTTTACTAAGGTATAAAATTTTATTTCCGATCAATGAAACATTCTGTGTGGACGAGCCTGGAAGGTTGTATATCTATGAGATAGTACGACATCAAAAGTCTAAACATAATATCATTTCTGAGAGGGTATCCATTTTTACTTTATGTTTATAGAATTGGATTTAGATGGAATTAGGTAATCAAGTGCTTATAAGAGTATAATAACACCCCTAGACAGTTGGCTAGTAAGAGTGCTTGATTTAGGTGTATGAGGATATGTTGGGATCTTTTGTTCACAATTTCTGGGACTCTTGGGAGTAGAATATACCACTTGTTGAATTATTCTATAATAATAAATTTCATTCTATTATCCTGATGGATCCTTAGGAGTCTTTTTAGGGTATATCATGATGATAATCACTGTGATAGTTAGATGTATGAGAGGCAACTATGCATGGACATTATTTTGTTTAATATATAGAAAAGTAGGTGTGGTTTGTTTTAAAGTATATGGAAATTGTGCAACATCGACAGAAATCATACATCTTGCACCATAGATGACATATAGTGTCTGAGGTTGGGGATCATGTCTTTCTACGTGTTTCATTGAGGTTGGGACACAATAGTATCTGGAGATAGGGCAAGCTTTTACCCAGTTATTTTAGGCCATAGGGGAATATAGAGAGAGTCATACCGGTATCCTATCAGTTTCTATTACCTCATAGGTATTGATCCATGTATGACTTCCTCCATGTATCTCAATTATTTTGTTATCTTTCATAACTTTCTCATTCCTTCCATCTTTAGGATTTCTAGTTATATGTAGACACATACTTCAAGGAGCATGTTTTACATAAGGTGGTTTATATCTTGATGGTTCTTTGAGGTAGCTCGGGTCCACAAGTATGGGTTATATGGGAATATGGATGGGTACATGATGATAATTGGGAGTGGGGGGCATTTTTATGATCATATTGGAAAAGATTATTCTCTAGTGATGCTCCACCACCCTTGGAAGAGAAATTGATGGATGAAATATTTTAGGGGAAGTTTGTAAGTACCCTATAATTTCATGAGGTATGGATCAATTACATTCTATAATTTTTTCAGTTTATATGCTACATCATGTAATAATATGAATTCCATATGAGATCATGGAGTCATCAAGGGTTATGGGGCTCATTAGGAACCCAAACCCAAACCCTTGGAATGAAAGTTTTCTGACACAGGGTTAGTGAAAACAATATGATGTCGATGATGGGGAGATATAGACAGCTCTGTTAGAAAAAATTTTGTGATTTGGGGAGCATGTCGATGTGTCCATGTCTATAATTTTAATTGTGGTGTTTTTCTTGGTTTTTTCATGGTTATTCAAATAGTGCAGACAACCTATGTGTTGTGCACTTCCCTATAGTTAACCATGAATGGTTGTCACTAGTTTTAGATAACCCTGCAGCAAAATATTTAAATTCCCATTTACAGGTGATTTGACAATTTAATATATAACTAAATATCATATATAAACTAATTTATAGATTCTCCTCTAGCACAAAAACTTCTTCATTTGGGATTCTTCTATGAAGCCTACTCAATGAATTTCCACCCATCATCCATCAATGATAAAAAAATATATTTATTTATCTCTTTTGATCTGTAGTGATAAGATCTTGATTCCTTTTTTTATCATTCTTCATTTGGTTTTATAACATCTTATCTATATATGCAATGCAATTTTCTATTTTTATCTTTTCAACATTTCTTCTTCAATATTCTCCCAATCTGAGTCGTATTAAGAGATGGTTGTAGATGTGATATCCTCCATGAACTAATTGTAGGTGATATCATGCATTTCATTTAATGTCAAGGTGTTTATATATATACCATTTTCCACAAGTTGAATCCTCATGTGATGCCTTCAAATAGATCTTAATATGTGTATTTTTTGTTAGGAATGGCCTATGTAATTATAGATTCCAATCATTGAATGATTATAGGTTATGGAACTTGAATATTGTACCTCTGCTTTTGGTTATTTGGGTATTTAAATGGATCATTTGATAGAATATTAAATTAGACCTCTTGAGGTCTTCCCTTTACCCCCTAGTCATGGTATATTAATATAAAATTTTCAATTAATGATTTGAAATACTATTTGATTTATAATATAACTTTTAATACCTTTTTTGAATTGAATTGATAATAAAATTTTGATAGATGACCATGATACTTGGCCTTTTCAATATAATTTCTTTATTGAGCATGATATTCTCTTATAATGAAATTCTCACATGATATTTTAAGAGGGACACCATCTTTACTTGTACAATGACTTGATTCACTTTTTGGAGGTTAGATAAAATTAAATTATTATTCATTGTATAACCTTGAAACGTTAATTAAATGTATTATATAATCATAATTTAATGATTTTTAATGATTTCATGGCTTTGGTGACACATGGATTCAATGATGAATTCCATGGATAGACTCAATGGTCTGGTACCTTACTTACAAAATGTGATACATGGAATTTTTTTTGGATTTCTAGGGATGGACTCCTTGAGGCTTAATTATATATGCTAATTGATATATGGAATTCCATATGGATCGATAAGAACAGACTCTAAGGTAATTTTATCATTTATCCCATGAGTGGTACTTGTGCCCCCTTAGAAGACCTCCATGGATGGACTCGAATGGATGGGATGTTATACAACACCTTGAGTGATACCTAGTTTCTTGAGAGGATAACCATGGATGTGTTTATAGGGTGTCAATTTATATTATATCTAGAGTGATATTAGGATACCAAATTATAAATTCCATGGATGGTATGAGGATAATAAATGAATTTTTAATGACATGAGATTTATGACACATCTACAAAGCTAAATAAGAATAATGGATTCCATATTTTTCATATTTTTTTGATGGTCTGTTTAGGCATCATTGTTCACCTATCTCCATGGGGGGATTTGGGATACATTCCAAGTCATGTTATATATTAATTAGTTATGATTGAATACTTAAATGAACTTTATTATAAATGATAACCTGTTTTTTATAGGATTTATACATATAGTACATCCATTATATATAATATTGATGTCTGAAAACTATTACATTTATGGATTTAATGAGTGTATGGGACATGAACTTGGTTGTTTTTCTACTAGGATTATGTCTAAAACCCCGTTTGGGCTAGCTTGGGTACTCAAACATATTATATGATTGTATGTATATATAAGTGAAAGCACCCTACTAAAGGATCTTCATTTATTCATAGGAAAAAGGGATCATTGGATCGAGATGAGGCTAACGATATTATCTTGGATACTTATGTCCTTTTTGTAATTTTGTTCCATGTATTGTAAACCAATATTGTATAAATTTGTTATATTAAATACTAGAAACTTGACATGTATCATAATTATCTACAAATAATCTTCCTATAGGTACTGTTTTCAATACTTTCTATTAATCTATTGTCTTGTTTTTTTAATTACTCTACTTTTTTATGTCATTGTATTCCACTGTGTTCCACACTAGTGGTGATAGATTTGTCTCCCCATGGACCCACCTTCATCCCAACTTTTATTGAGTACCCTTTGTGATTTGGGGAGATATGATTGGGTCCATGTGGAAAAACGTGATTAGGAAACCATTCAGTGGTACCCACGTCTTGGATGTTACAATCTATCTGTGGTTGTCGATGATAACTCAACCACTATATTTTTATGTGATTTTCAAATAGTTCTACTAAACATGAAATATTTTAAATAATGCAATGATACAAAATCAAATAGTATGTTTTTTGTTCATGAATAAAAAACTAGAATACTTATGACCTCATCATTTTTGGGAGCAACCTCACTAATAGTAAAACATAAGCACTTAATTGTTTCTTTGGAGGGATTTATTGATGAATTCCTCTAAAAACACAATTTTTAGGGAAATGTATCACATTATTCACATGTTCCTTTTAGTTTACACACTTCACTACATGTTGAGTGTTCATATCAACATTCCCCTCTTCTACCAAATTTGTGAGACATTTTTTATCCCTTTGGAAATTATTATCCATATTCCCGTAATCTCCAAATTGGAATCATCTTATAGTTCCCCTAATGTAGTTACCATGATGTTTCTTCCCCCACATTTAATAAGTGGGATGGTGGATTCTCTTTACTTCATGGGATTCATATATTGATCCACCAATATTAAAAACTATTTTTCACATTTTATCTCTAGTACTAGAATAAAACGTTGTGTCGCTAATATCTATTTCAACATTAAGGGGAAAAGGAAAATCACTTCATATCAATCAAAGTATCCAATATCAATCTATTTTAATAAACTTATCATTATTCCTCTAAAAACGTGATCCACCTCAAATTCAGATATCATGATACATGAATAGGCATACCATGTAATTATTTTAAATTTTTACATGCATGCCCCAATCAATTCATCTTATATTTGATTCAATAATAAGAACATCATTCCTATATTATTATAGATAGTTCAGGAAAAAAAGATATTGGAAAATATTTTCATTAAATATTACTATTAAATTGAATCAATTTTGTCCATGTATTTTTTTAATTAGTTTAGACAACTAATTAGCTTCCCCATTAAAATAGTAGACCACCTGCAGAACATTATCTTATTCTACACATTAAAGGACATAGAATATCTTCTTAATATAGTTATTCCATTTTTTGATGAGGGTATCAGTAGATCCACTAACGATAGCTATCATTTTTTAAATGACTGTTTTCACTGCCTCTTCCACCTTATTAAGATATCGATGGTGTTATATATAATTTAAGTTATTATTCTTAACATGATCAAATTGAGAAGGTTCTATCCAGAATTTTGGAGCTACTATTACCCTCAGGTTTTGAAATTTATTAGGTAAATCATCACATTTCCTATCATATTAATTATTTGGATGTGTTTTCTTATTTCCCTCCATTAACTACAAAAAGGAATGTGTAGTTAGTGGGATTTCATAATTATATAATATGAATATAAAAAATAAACGTTTAAGATAGAAGGATAAACATGAAAATGAAAAGTATTCCATAACATAGGATTCCATATGTTTCAATCTAGGTTATCGATGATGATTGAATTATTATTAGGTTCTTAATAATGTTTTCTAGTCCTTTTATATAAAATAAATAGATTGAGACTATGATATCAACTATATGATCCTTTACCATTAGAAATATTATTATATACCTTTAATCTTAATTAAGCTTAAATTAAAAAACCTTGGATAATAAATTCAACATTCATTGGGAGATTAGAGACATAATAAAAAGTGAGTAACTGAAATAAATAATCATTTCTTTATACTAAATAATGAGACCCTAACATCCATTAAACTATTACATATGAATAGGATAAATTGGGTAATACATGAAAAAAAGGGTGAACTAAAAATCTCAGTAAGGCAATTTCAATTGATAAAATTGTGGTACATTATAAGAATGTACCATGACCTGTGTCTATTGTATTAGTGGTCGGGTATGAAAAAGAAGATTTAAGGTTTCATGTCATGATGTTGGGCCTATCTTTCAGTGATGTCCATGAATCAATGATTGATAGTTTACTAATTTGGATTCCCTTTATAGTGTGTACTTTTCATAATGTTTCCAAGTAAATTCTCATAGGAATTTCAAGGAATCCACAAATGAATGATGAAATTGAATGATTGTGGACCTTTTGATGAACCTATACATTTTCTTTCTAAACTATGAGACATTCATAGTGGATTGGTTATGAGATATGTATATTGAGGATATTTTTTATTTTCATGTGGTTCCATGAAGTATGGTTATTGATCATGATCCACGATTTATTTCACACTTATAGAAAGGCTTACAATGGGTGGCATGTTCCTATGTAATTCTCAGTATGGAATCACACCAATGGATGGACATACTATCAAAATGTACTATTCAAGTGCTATAGAAAATTTTGTGAGCATGCCTCCAAAACATTAGTGGATCTTGGGAGACTCACCTAGAATTTATTGAGATTTATTATAAAAATATTTATCAGTAAACAACACAAATAGACACATATGAGGAACTTTATGGTAGGCTATAAAAATCAACTTTAAGATGGATAATGGTAGGTGAGTCAGAGTTATTGGGGTGTAGTATCATATAAGAGAAATCTGAGATATTATATTTGGTTTAGAAATATATGGCTACATCTTAGAATAGGAATAACTCACATGGTGATCATTGTCAATGGTACAATGAGTTTATAGTTGGTTATTTGGTATTCTATTGGGTGTCTCCTTGATTGGGTTATCATAAGATATAGAGGTAGGGCATGTTAATTCCCATGATGGTTAGACCATTTGAGATTATGGGGAGGATCATAATAGGGGTGTAATTATTTGATATTATATATATGTATAATGATATGACTGTTATTTTTGGATTTGTAAAAGCTACGACAGTATAACCCTTAACCTTCTCAAGTGGTAGATATTGATGATGTTGATCTTGAGGTTGATGGTTTATTTTAAGAGAAGATAATTCATGTTATGGATGGTAGTGATAATGTGTCATGTGGAAGGAACATGTTCGTGATATTAGTGTTATAGTAGTATAGATATGTTTAGTAAGAAACATTAGAGAGGGAAGTACATATGTGGACTTGGTGGACCGAACTATTTACCTCAAATTAATGTTGAGGCTTGAGAGTATAGAGTGAGGATGTGATCTTATAAGGCTCGGAGCTTATAACAACACAACATTTCTAGAGTTTTCAAGTATTTTTTTATTTATTATTTTATTATATTGTTATCTAAAATTGACTGATTCTATAAGGCCCCGACCTTAAACATTACTTAATCTTGAGTTATTTCAAGAATACACGTTGGGGATCTTTTCAGGTTTAGAGTTTTAGAGAATTAGATCATAAATCATGCATTACACTCCACATTTAAACAAAGTGGTTACATAAAAGATATACTCGTTTTTCTCATCATCAAAAACATATTTAAAATAAAACATAGATTCTTTCTTCACGTATCCATGAAACTATCATCACATCATGTACCTTTCCCTTGACTTGTGAAAAACATTTCAAAAACATAGGATGAGCATAAAAAGATCAGCAAGGGATATAAAAGTACGACATGAAAACATTAGTCCATGTATGAAATAATACTTTACTCATAAAACATAAGAATTTTAACACACCTCATCTAATCATGAATAAATCATCAGAATCATAAGACATAAAGGTAACTTGAGGCATTATTGACATTTTTCGTAGGGAGTAACCCTCATGGTTACGTTTGGAATACCCATTGCAGTATATTCTCTAAATATCTTTGGAGAAACCTCAACATTTAAACCCTTCGCGTTACCCAATGCATTGGAGAGCTATATCGGGCTCACCCGCCCTTAGGTTATCACAAAACCACCCGTCTTCATAGCAATACCCAAGAACCGTAACATAATCGTATCTCATAAAACATGCATAAAGGAAACATAACATTTCCACATTTCAATCACATGATATCAATAACACATTGATATAATAAAAACATTATCAAAACCATTTTCAATACCAAAATAAAAGAAAAGTAAAACATGGTATTTATTTTTCACTTAGAAAAAGTTATGGCTTCTAGAGGAAGCAGAAACTCAAATAATGGTCCCTGAGGCGGAGAAGTCATTGTCGCCGCATACGTACGACAAAAAAAACATTCCATTTTGTCGTTTAGTAAACACTTCGTATAAAAAATATACCTTTTGAATAAACTTAAAATTCAAGGGGGTTTATACACTATATAAAAGAAAGTTGTGTATAAAACAAAATAAGCCTCAATGAAAGGAGATTGAGACGAAGTCCCTTACCTTGGGTCTGACTTGACTTGATCGTTCTTTAAACTCCTGAATAATAAACTTGAGTTAATTTATACTTACTTAGGAACCTTTTTCAAGTTAATTATTCCTTTTTATATCACTTGTTACCATTTTATGAACACTATGTAATTATTTAAGTTAATAATGGTCGTTTTGTCAATCATTGGTACTTGAGTCAAAAATAAACTCTGTATAATTACAAGTTGTTAATGTATACATTATATCCAGAGATATATTCATGATGTAGATATCATATATATCATATATATCTAGTATATACATGCATTTATAATATTACATAACATTTAGAGGTAATAAATGTAATGCACCGTTCATGTAGACGGTAAGTCGTACGTACACATGAACGCTACTTTCATTTCTATTTCGTATTTTATGGAATGTAATCATAATGATATAAGGGTATATTATAATTCCAGTATAATATCATATATAATATCATTAAATCAATCCTTTATACAACCAACATATGACATTAACGAATCAAATCACATTGAGGGGGCGGTAGTCCACACTTCCTAAAATGAAGATATTGTGTTTACCCATAATGGAAACCATAAAGGTATGGCATAAATGAAAAATACAAAATATTAAGGAAAACATAAACATATTTTATTTCAAATATAAATATAGTGACATCTTAATGGCCAAATTTGAAGGTGTTAAAAGAATATTGAACAATCATTGTTTCGTGAGGCAGAAATTCCTCATCCACGGAAACAGTATGTTCTTTAACCATTAGATGTAGGTGTGTGTAAGTGTAGCTCGAATCCTTCTTATAAAAACATCCTAGTAAATTCAAAATACTTGTGTTGTTACAAAAGAAATGAATAAAAACATTTTAGGGGGTTGGATAGCAAAATAAAACAAAAGAACATTATAAAAGACTTTACCTTTAAATCAGTTAACTCCTCTTGGTTTGAAACAAAAGGGTTTCTTAAAGAGTTTTCTGCCTATGGTAAGGCTTATAGGATGAAGAGAAGGATGTGGAGATATAAAATGAGCAGATCTTGGCCGAGACAAAGGCTTGAGAAGTGTGGGTAAGGTGGTAGAAGTGGGGGCCTTTTATAAGAGGAGAGGAGGGGCACTCTTGGAAAGTTATAAAATGATACTTTATATTAAAATGAGTTCTGGATTTTAAATGTCCCTCATTGATATATTTAGATATAAGGTGATAAGGGTTAGAAATATACTCATCCAATATGTGTTTGACAAGGGTAAGTCTTAGATTTTCCATTATCTTTTCATTTTATTTAAATTGTTCATTAATGAGGTATTCCCTGCTCATCAAGATGTCATAAATAATTTAATTTATTTAATGTCTACAAATTATAAAAAAATAATATGACGTAGAAATATTTTTAGCTTTAAAATGAATATTTATAGTCTAAGATATCATTTATTTATAAAAAATAAAAAAAAATTTACTCAGTTGATACATTCTTTAGTGATATTCTCCTTTCTTTAAAAATAAAAGGATAAAGTGTCGCTTTCACCTAAAAGTGAATCCATGGGGTCCCTAATCTTGGCACAAGACATCCCATGGTCGGAAATTACACAACCTGTAGCATTAGGACACATGTTGGGGTCATTTTTTATTATTATGATATTATTTTATTATCCTTAACTACCCGATTACTAATTAATCAAGATAATTAAAGATAATTACCGTTGTTACTATTCATAATGTCCAAAATGAAAAGAGCCTTAATTACATAATTTTTACCCTCTGATTACAAATTTGGAATCAATTTTACCAAATTCCAGACATATAAATTTTAATAATGAATTTAAAAATAATTCTCGTTGTCAAAACAAATAGCGGGTTTTTTTGAAACAATATCTACGAAATGTTTGGCACTTGTTTATGCCCAATTCCAAAGTGAAATTAATTCTAATTAACAATATTGGATTAAATTGTAAAAATATATTCTAATTACACTTTAAAACAATTTAAAATTATAATATAACCATATAAATAAATTAGATGAAAAAGCAGTTTTGATGTAAAATGCAGTATTTTGCACTATTCATTAAAGAATGAACATGGTCAGAAAAATAAAAATAATTAACCCAAGGTAAATTTCAATGACCCAATAATAAATAATAAGTTTATTTTGACAAATGGAGATTATAAAATTGTCAAAATATATATTTAAAAATGGTTCTCCATCAAAAAGTTGCAAAACAATCTTCTAAATATATTAGTGTATTCCATTCTTAAGAATGGATTTATTCTCATTTTAAGCCTATAAAACACTATATAATTCATAAATAGAAATAGTTAAGAATATATATTATTCATTAATTACTTGGTATGTTACATCCTTCCCCCATTAGAAAAATTTGTCCCCATAATTTATTTACTTATCGAATAAGTGGGGGTATTTATCCCTCATTGCATTTTCAGATTCCCATATTGCCTATTCAATCATGTGGGTTTTCCACAAAAAAATTTACTTGATGAATCATCTTATTCCGTAACACTTGCTCCTGTGGTCAAGACTCTGTACTAGTTATTACTCATAATATAGATTCTCTTCCAACTAAACTACCTTTGGACTCAAAACATGAGATGGATATGGCATGTACTTCCTTAACATTGAAACATGAAACACATTGTGTACCTGAGATAAACTCAGAGGTAAATCCACACGGTATGAAACTAATCCAACTCTCTCTAGAATTTTGTATGGTCCAATGATCCTTGGACTCATCTTTCCTTTCTTACCAAATTGCATCACACATTTCCATGGTGATACTTTGAGAAAAACATAATCACCTTCCTAAAAAGAGATATCTTTCCTCCTATTGTCTGCATAACTCTTCTACCTACTCTGAGCTATTCTAATGTGTCTCTATATCAGCTGAACTTTTTCTACCAACTATTCTACAAATTCCGGTCCCATAAACTTCCTTTCATCAACTTCATCCAAGAAAGCTGGATTTCGCCACCGCTTCCCATATAATTCCTCAAATGGTGCCATCAGTGTACTACAATGAAAATTGTTATTATAAGAAAACACAACCAAAGAAAGATATTGGTCCCAACTTCCTAGATAATCCATATAACTAGGACGTATCATATCCTCCAATGTCTGAATCATTCGTTCTAACTTCCCATCTAATTGAGGATGAAAAGCTGTACTAAAATTTAATTGAGTACACAATGTCTTCTGAAGGCCATTCCAAAATTTAGAAATGAACCTGGGATCACGGTCAAATACAATGCAGTGAGGAACTCCATGTAACCTGAAAATATTTTTAAGATACATACGGGAATGTTTATCTAGGGAAAAAGTATCTCGTATAGCAATTAAATGAGCATATTTAGTCAAGCGGTCAAAACAACCCAGATTACATTATTACCTCGAGGTGTCTTCGGCAATCCCACAACGAAGTCCATGGATATATTCTCCCATTTCCACTCTGGCACTGGTAAAGGGTGATGCATCCCTTTCAGTAACTTCCTCTCTACTTTAACCTATTTACAAGTCAAACACTTCACAGTAAAACCAGCAATATCACTTTTCATTCTGTCCCACGAGTAATACTCTCGAAGATCACTAAACATCATAGTACTGCCTAGATGAACTAAAAACAGAGAACTATGTTCTTCATATAACAACTTTCTCTTCAACTGTGAATCACAAGGCACAAACAATATCTTCCAAATTCTCAAAACACAATCATTCTCAATGTTGAATTCAGGAAACCTACCCTTCTGAACCAGATCTACCTCTTTCTGCAACTCACTGTCTTGCATATGTGCTTGCTTAATTCTGTCTGATATAAAAGATTTCACTGATACCTAAAACAAAACAGAAGTACATCCTACACCAACAACTTATATGCCAAAGTTCATCAAATCCTTAACCAAAGGATCGCGTTCCAAACAAAACATTGTTATTGAAGCATTACATTTTTGACTCAAAGCATTAGAAACTTTATTTGCTTTTCCCAGATGGTAATGAATTGTACAATCATAATCCTTGATTAATTCTATCCATCTCCTCTGTCTCATGTTCAATTATTTCTGAGTAAATATATACTTTAAAATTTTGCGATCAATATATATTTCACACAATACACCATATAAATGATGCCTCCAAATATTTAAAGCGAAAACAACAGCAGCTAATTCAAAATCATGTGTAGGGTAATTTACCTCATGAGTTTTCAACTGACGTGAAGCATAATCAATTAACTGATCATTTTGCATTAGGACGCAACCAAGTCCTTTCAATGAAGCATCACTATAGGTAAAAAACTCCCCATTCCTTGAAGGTAGTGGAAAACTGGAGGATTCACCAATCTTCTTTTCAGTTCCTGAAAACAATCATCAAATTATTTTGCGCAGATAAACTTAACACCCTTCCGAGTTAACCTAGTTGTTGGAGTAGATAACGGGGAAAAATTTCTTAAAAACCATCAGTAATATCCTTCCAAACAAAGGAAGCTACAAATCTCAGTTACATTTTTGGATCTTGGCCATCATTCAACAACCTTTGTTTTTACAGGATCAACAGTTATTCCATCTTTAGGAACAATATGTCCATGGAAAGAAATTTGTTGCAACCAAACTCACACATACTGAATTTCCCATAAATTTTTTTTTCTTTTAAGGTTTTCAAAAAAACCCTTAAACATATTTCATGATCCTCTTTACTTTTAGAAAACACCAACATATCATCAATGAAAAAAACCACAAACTTATCCATGAACTCATAGAAAATTATATTAATAAGGTCCATGAATACAGCAGGTGCATTGGTTTTCCCAAAAGGCATAACTACAAATTTATAATGGACATATCATGTACGAAACACTGTCTTCAGAATATATGCTTCCTTTACCTTCAACTGATGGTACCATGATCTCTGGTCAATCTTTGAAAAATACCGAGCTCCATGGAGCTGATCAAAAAATCATCGATATAAGGAATAGGATATTTTTTCTTAATAGTGATGTTTTTCAAGGCTCTATAATCAATGAAAAGTCTCATTGATCCATCTTTATTTTTTACAAATAAAACAAGAGCACCCCATGGTGATGTACTAGGTCAAATGAAACATTTCTCTAACAAATCTTTTAATTGATCCTTCAACTCTAAAAGTTAAATTTGATCCATTTGATAAAGGTGTTGTGAAATTGTCTTAGCATCAGGAACTAAGCCAATAGTAAATTAAACTTCCCAATCTGGTACTATTCTAGGAAACTCATCAGGAAAAACCCCAGGATAATCATTTACCAGTAGCACATCATTAATCTAAACAGTTCCTTTGTTTTAAATAATAAGTTTAAGGTAACATTAATTCCCATCTTTTACAAGTTTCTCAGCCTCTTTATATGTTATCAATAGTAAGGGTTCATTCTTGTACACAAACTAAAAGTATTTCTAAAAAGAAACTTCTTTAGCTCTACAATAAATCTTAGCATGGTGAAAAGAGATCCAATCCATACCCCTGATAACATCAAACTCTACTAGAGGTAAAATAATAAGGTTTTCAAGTAGGTTTTTCCCATGGATAAGTATAGAAAGATTCTTATAAATTATGTTTGCCTCAAAATTTCCCCCAGGTGTTTTTACCACAAACTCATGAGTCATTTCTTGAGATGGTATTCCCATTTTACTAGAAATGTTTTCAGAGATGAAAGAATGTGTAGACCCTGAATCAAACTACACACTGGCATAATCTGAAAAAACAAAAAAAGTACCTGATACCACTTCATTTAATGACCCAATATCTGTTTAAGTAGTTGCAAAGGATTTCACCACCCCTTTCTTCTTGTAGTGTAATTTCTTCCCATCACTTGAGCTCTTTTTCAGACACTTGTTTGCATAGTTACCCATATCATTGCACTTAAAACATTTCACTAACTGTAAATCAAATTTGGTCTTACCATCACCCTAATATTTTTCAGTGCAATCACGAGCCTTATGTCCCATCTTACCACATCAGTAGCACTTTCTAGAATTCATAAGTCATTCCCCAGCATGCCATTTACCACATTTATTACAAACTGGAAACATAGTTTTCCTAACATTAGTCCTTTTTGAAGAATTCTTCCCTTTCTCCTACCACCTCAGTCTCTTTCTCTGTTGGTTGTTATAGGACACTTGATCATCGGAAAACTCAATTTCCACCTTCTCAACACATCGAAAAAGCTTTTCATAACTTTTGAAATCATGAGAAGCTAATGCCCTTTGATATTTTGGCTTTAATCCTGAGTAAAAATGATTAATTTTACTATCAATGTCTCAGATAAAATTTTGAGAATACCTTTCCAATCGAGTGAACCTCTCTTCATAAGCAGCCACCAAGTCGTCCTCTTGCCTCAATTCCAAGAATTGTTTTTCCTACCTAAGTCGAATAGCCTTAGGAAAATACTTCTCAAGAAACATACCTTTTAATTCATCCCAATCGAGAGCATTAATCTCATCAGCGTCCCTGATATTTTTAACCATCGACTAACACTGATCTTCTTCACCCTCCACATGGTAAAAAACAAGACTAACCTTTTTATTGTCTGAACACCCCATGACATCGGAAATATTCTCCAAATATTTAATCCACCCTTCAGCTAGCATAGGGTCATCTGACCCTCTAAATGATGGGGGATGTTGCCTCATGAAATGTTCCACCACTGACATGTTCCTCTACGGTTAATCTGGCTGATCTCATGCATGGATACCACCACCATTTATCGCTTGAGTCAGGTGCTCCATTACTAAAACAAACTGTTCAGTTCCAATTACGACCATCTCAGGATGCTGATTTAGAAGGTCATTTCCTTCTGTATGCCTTCCTAGCACGTCATCCCTGTTTCCTCTGTGGAAAACCATTCTGAACAAACATGCCTTAAATGATGAAACATGGTAATCTTCAAATGCTATTTCATATCAATTTGACCATAAATTTTTTTGGATAATCATTTAAAAGAATTATAACTCCTAAAGTTATCTAAACCGACCTCTAATACCAACTATGAGGCACCGACCTTAAACATTACTTAATCTTCAGTTATTTCAAGAATACACATTGAGGATATTTTTAGGTTTAGAGTTTTAGATAATTAGATCATAAATCATGCATTACAGTCCACATTTAAACAAAGTGGTTACATAAAAGATAGTACTCATTTTTTACATCATCAGAAACATATATAAAATAAAACATAGATCCATTCTTGACACTTCCTTGACACTATCATCACATCATGTACATTTCCCTTGACCTGTGAAAAAAATTTCAAAAACATGGGATGAGCATAAAAAGATCAGCAAGGGATACAAAAGTACGACATGAAAACATTAGTCCATGTATGAAATCATAAATTACTGGTAAAACATAATCATTTTAACATAACTCATAAAATCAGGAATAAATCATAGAAATCATAAGACATAAAGGTTACTTGAGGCATTCATAACATTCTTAAGTAGGTATTTACCCTCATGGTTACGTTTAGAATACCCATCAGAGTATATTCCCTAAATCTCTTCAGAGAAACCTTAACCTTTAACCCCTTCGCGTTACCCAATGCATTGGAGAGATATATCGGGCACACTTTCGCTTGGTTTATCATAGAACCACCTGTCTTCATAACAATACCCAAGAACCATAACATAATCGTATCACATAAAACATGCATAAAGGAAACATAACATTTCCACATTTCAATCACAAGATGTCAATAACACATCAATATGATAAAAACATTATCAAAACCATTTTCAATACCAAAATAATAGAAAAGTAAAACATTGCTTTATTTTTCATTTAAAAAAAGTAATGGCTTGTAGAGGAAGCCGAAACTCAAATAATGGTCACGACGACGGAGAAGTCGTTATCGCCGCATACGTACGAAAAAAAACATTCCCTTTTGTCATTTGGTAAATTATTCGTATAAAAAATATTCCTTTTGAATAAATGTAAAATTCGAAGTGGTTTATACACTGTATAACAGAATGTTGTGTATAGAAAAATATTCCTCAACGAAAGGAGATTGAGACAAAGTCCATTACCTCGGGTCCAACTTGACTCGATCATTCTTTAACCTCCTAAATAATAAACTTGAGTTAATTTCTACTTCCTTAAGAACCTTTTTCAAGTTCATTAATACTTTTTATATCACTTATTTCTATATTATGAATACTATGTAATTATTTAAGTTAATAATGGTCGTTTTGTCGATCATTGGTACTTGACTCAAAAATAAACTCTTTATAATTACAATTTGTTCATGTATTCATAATATCCAGAGTTATATTCATGATTTAAATATAATATATATCATATATATCCAGTATATACATTCATTTCTAATATTACATTACATTTAGATGTAAGAAATGAAATCCACCGTTCCTGGAGACGGTAAGCCGTATGTACGCATGAACGCTAATTTCATTTCTATTTCGTATTTTATGGAATGGAATCATAATGATATAAAGTTATATTATAATTACAGAATAATATCATATATAATATCATTAACTCCATGTTTATACATCCCACATATGTAATTAATGAATCAAATCACTTTGAGGGGGCGGTAGTCCACACTTTCTAAAATGAAGATATCGTGTTTACCCATAACGGAAACCATAAAGGTATGCCATAAATGAAAAATACAGAATCTTAAGGAAAAAATAAACATATTATATATAATATATAGATATAGTGACATCTTAATGGCCACCTTTTAAATTGTTAAAAGAATATTGAACAATCATCGTTTCGTGAGGCATAAATTCGTCATCCATGGAAACAGTATGTTCTTTAACCATTAGATGTAAGTGTGTGTAAGTGTAGCTAGAATCCTTATTATAACAACATACTATTATATTAAGGATACTGGTGTTTTTACCAAATAAATGAATAAAAAAGTGTTTAGGGGTTTGGAGAAACAAAATAAAACAAAAGAACATTAGAGAAGACTTAACCTTTAAATCGGGTAACTCCTCTTGGTTTGAACCAAAAGGGTTTCGTAAAGAGCTTTCTGCCTAAGGTAAGGCTTCTAGGATGAAGATAGGGATGTGGAGATATAAAATTATCAGATGTTGGCTGAGAAAAAGGCTTGAGATGTGTGGTTAAGGAGGTAGAAGTGGTGGCCTTTTATAAGTGGAGAGGAGGGGCACTCTTGGAAAGTTTTAAAATGTTACTTTATATTAAAATGCGTTTCGAATTTTGAAGGTCCCACATTGATATATTTCGAGGATAAGGTGATAAGGGTTCGAAATATACTCATCCAATATGTCTTTGAAAAGTTTATGTCTTAGATTTTACATTATCTTTTCATTTTATATAAATCGTTCATTAATGAGGTAATTGCTGCATCATCATGATGTCATAAATAATTTAATTTATTTAATGTATAAAAATTATAAAAAATATACTATGATGTGTGAAATATTTTTATATTTCCAATGAATATTTATAGTCCAATAGATCATTTATTTATACAAAATTAAAAATGTTTTACTCAGGTGATACATTCTTTAGTGATATTCTCCTTTATATAAAAATAAAAAGATAAAGTGTCACTTTCACCAAAAAGTGATTCCATGGTGTCCCTAAGACTGGCACAAGGAATCCCATGGTCGGCCATGACACAACCAGTAGAATTAGGACACATTTTGGGGTCATTTTGTATTGTTATGATATTATTTTATTCTCCTTAACTACCCAATTAATAAGCAATCAAGATAATTAAAGATGATTATCGTCGTTACTATTCAAAATGTCCAAAAACAAGAGTCTTAATTACATAATTTGGAACATCTGATTAAAAATATGGAATCCCTATTACCAAATTCCAAACATAGAAATTGAAATAATGAATTTAAAAATAATTCCCACTGTGAAAAAAAATAGCGGGTTTTTTTGAAACAATATCTATGAAAAGTTTGGCACTTGTTTATGCCCAATTATAAAGTGAAATTAATTCTAATGAACAATATTGGATTAAATGGTAAAAATATATTCTAATTACACTTTAAAACCAATTAAAAAGATAATCTAACCATATAATAAAATAAGATGAAAAAGTAGTTTTGATGTAAAATGCAGTATTTTTCACTATTCATTAAAAATGACCATGGTCAGAAAAATACCAAAAATTATCCCAAGGTAAATTTCTATGTCCTAATCTTAGAGAATAAGTTTATTTTGAAAAATAGATCTTATAAAATTGTCAAAATATATATTTAAAAATGGTTCGCCATCAAAAGGTGGAAAATAATCTTTTAAAAATATTAGTGTATTCCATGCTTAAAATTGGATTTACTCTCATTTTAAGCCTCTAAAACACTATATAATTCATAAATAGACATAGATAAGAATATATATTATTAATTAATTACTTGGGATGATACATATTCTTCTATTGGGTTGAGTTTTAGGTGAATTTTGAGAAAATTAGAATCCAATGGTGTTATGCATGGTTGGGAAATGGTTAAGGAAAACTATGTGGCCTTCCATATAAAAACATGCTCCCCTTTTTGGATCCACGTGAGGAGGAACAGAGTTTGACCAACCCAGGATTCCACCCACATAAAATCAGGCACCATTTGGATATAGTTTGTTATCATGGTTGGTATATTGTTTTTCAAATGGTGTTCCCACCTTGATGTTATTATGACCCCCATTATGTAAGGGTTCATAGTTAAGGTACAAGAAATTTGATAAATGTGCACCTAGCCCCTGAAACAATACATGTTTGAATTTAATCCCAAAAACATAGATTAAAAATACATGGACCCCTTGGTTTTTATTTTCATTCACCATAGTTCAACATAATATGGTTTCCATTGAATTTAGAACGTAGCAAGAGGAAACCATAACTCCTAAAACCCATTTATTGGATAATTTATGATCTCATTGAAGGATTGACTCCTCATAATTAAGGTATTTTCTTCCATTATTGGTTTCCACTCTCTCTTATACCTCATTCCCAATGAATACATATTACTTTTTACTATTTTAAAACTGTTTTGATATATATTTTGATGGATCATTTTTATGGATATTGATTTTGGGTATTAAAAATAGATCTATTGTGTATTTTTCATTTCTATCATTCCACATAAATTGATGGTTATTTTAGGGAAATCATTTTTCGATGATATTGAGGAATCTAGTCAAATTATTTATTCGAATTATCTTGGCTGTAATTAGATGTATGAGTTATGGAACTGAAATTTCCAAATTGGGAAATATAATTACTTATGTGTTTAATTATTGATTCACTTGAGATTTTGAAATTTTTCACAGATCCTATTGTACCCATTGATGGTGTTTATACCAGAACATATTCAAACCCATGGGAGAACCAATGTAATTGGAATGATGAATTATAATGTTTTTGTGGTTGAGAAATTGGATTTTATATATGGTCGCTAAATTAAATTATAAATTAGCGGAATAATGGAATATATAAATGGCTAAAAAATGTGTTTGGAAGATGAACCATGAGATGATATACTTTTTCTAGAGTTTTGTGACATCTATTTATGCTAAAATTTCCACTGGGTTCTAGATTACAGATCCAATCCTCGATGATAAATATTAATTTTATTTGATCTATTAGTTGTGGGGAATAACATGCCTCTAAAATTACCCATGTGGTTACATATTTTTTCTCTATGACACTACTGTATTAATGTGAAATTAGATGTTAAATTATTAGTAAATCCCATTATATAATCAAATTTTTTATCTCTTTGGTAGATGATTTATACTTCTTCATGATCTGAATAGGGGTTTTTTTGTCTATGTGTCAGTATGAGCCTAGGGTACTATGTAGTTAATTATGTAATAATTTAATGTAAAATTATTTTCTAATATCATATTAACATTAATATTTATTCTTATCATTACAATTTTTTAGAGTAGATATTTTATTACATGTCATTGTTGGACTCCTACTATGTTCAACTCACACCATACTTGTGCTTCCTAATGGGTACTAGAATGGATTCCATGCTTGTAGGAAATAATATTGGAATGAGAACTATGTTATATGGATGATATATGATTTTGGATGGATCATATATATGGTTACCAGAAATGATGTCTAGATCCACCTGGGAGTTTCCATTTTGGAGTAATTTTTTTTTATTTGACACATGAAAATTATTTGTAATGACATATATTCTTCTTTGGTTTATGGTCATATTTTCCTATTTTGATTCACCATGTGTGCTTAGATGGTTTTTTCATTATATTATTATCATGTTTTCTATTTATTATAATTTTAATATTTTCTATTTATTTCCTATTTTGCGCTTATTTTTTAATTATGGTATTGTTTACCCAAGTTACATATTAGACCCACGACGCTCGTCGGAAGCCTCTATCATACAAGGAGTAATGGATGAGGTCATGTTAAAATTGGATTGAAGCACTAGAATGTATAACCCTGTCACAAAAAACACATATCCTTTTTTTATCTAATTATATACTTAATAACTTATTCAGTTATGTCCATGTTTGGTGTTCTGAAGATTTTTCCTTTGTTGTTTAAAAACTACTCTTGTGTGTTGACCATGGTTAAGGAGGTTGCCTTTAAAAACATATCCGGAATAAATATAATTAAATAATTATCGAATATATTCAGGAACTATAATTTTAATTTTTTTTTTGAAAAATAAAATTTTTATGATCATGGAGATAGTATACAATATGTACGCATGGGTAACATTTTCATTATTAATGTTAATTATTGAAAAAATTATTGTATTATAATATATAAAAACAATAGTAACAATATAATAAATACCCTATTATTTACATAAAATTATTTATTTATAATTTCCATGTTACATTGTTATTAAAAATATTCACATTTAATCATAGAGGAGGTATTTCACAGGTACGAACGAATAACATTAACTTTAATATATAATAAGAAAAATGATATATTAAATTTTATGAATGATAAATATTTCATTAGTATCATAATAATTTAATTTATATCACATATCATAATTAATAGTATACTTATTACCTTCTATGTAAATCACTAGTGAAAAAAAAATCACATTTCTTTGTGAGGTAGTAGTCTTTCATACACACAAGTGACATATCGAATCATCTGTGAATTAAAAGTAATAATGTATATGTAATTTAATAATTCAAAAAGTATGAATATATCAAAGATTTCATATATATACCCTTTAAAAACGTCATTATAATTATCCTTTTGAGGCGATGATGAAAAATTAGGGACATAGGTTCTTAATGAGGTAGCTCGACACAAACACGAATGATTATTTTGAATCCCATTTAATGGAATATGAAATATATTTTGGTTATATAATTATCATAATAATATAAAGGTATATGGGATATAATTTTGTTATTATATATTAATAATTTATGAATATTATAAATAAGTGGAAGAAGAAATAAAATAATAATTCCTAGATAATAATGATACATCTTCTTTATCCAACCTTCATAAGTGAGCACCAAAAGCCTTCTTAGATCAAATTTATGATAAAAATTGTGGTTATAGGATATGAGGAGATAATTAAGGAATAAATGAGGTATATTATTATCCTATCCAATTGGATTTTAATGTTATAAGTGTATAGGATAGGCAATGGTATTTTAAAGTATATGTGGTGGGAATTTATATTTGAGACATGAGTTTATGTAATTTAGACCCTTTATGTTTTTTAACTCCCACTGAACCTGTTTTAACATTAACCATGTTGGATATTTTTTTACTATATTCACTATTAACTATAATGAAATATAAAATTTTTTCTATTAGATAATATAAATTATTATGAAACCAAATAATTAATTGATTTTACAAAATTTAATTCATAGATGTGTACTAAAAATTAGTTAAAAATAATGTCACAGATGTCAAGAAAAAGTGGGTTTTAAAGAATTGTGTTTTTTCATAAAATATAATTTTATATTTTCTCTATGACTAATACTAGATATTGTATCAGTATAAATTAATATTTTTTTATTAAATATATAAATTTCATTTAAAAATCATCATTATGGTTGTTATAATTAATAAAAAAGTAAAAACATTGTGCACTTTAAGATGTTTTCAGAAAAATCATGTTTTTCATCTAAAAAATAAACTTATAGTAAATTCCATTAAAAATATGATCAAAATAAAATTATCATAAATAAATATATCTAAATAATTATTTTAGTCTTATAATAATATAAAAACATAATGATCATTTTAAATTTCTCAATTTATTGAATATAATGGATTGATTTAAAAAAATATGTATTCTTAACTATTCACAAAAAAAGTAAATATTTATTGGAAACTTCTTTAATTCCACCCTAGGTAAATTTCTAACATAAAATAAATATCAAAGAAAGTTTCTAAAACATTCCAACACTAATTATAATGTACTAAATAATAAATGAAAATCTTTTTTTAAAAAACACATACTTTTGAAGAATAAAGTCACTTTATTAAAAATTTACTGATTATTTACGAAGCATCCATAAATATATTATTTTTATTATGGAATTCATATAAAATATATATCTCCTAAATGATTTAATAATATTTATACCCACTAATTTAATGACTAGGTTATAATGGTTATATATTTCGTGTTTTTATAGGCTTGGTGTTGCGTGTTGAATTTTTTGTCAAACATGATTCTCTTGTTCAAAAATATCAAGGTGTTATAAAATACCATATTATAATTATTCCCAAATTTAATATAATATTAGGAAAATAATATATTAATATAGAACAAGATAATTTAGTTTGGTTATAGTTTATAATTATAAGGAGATATAAATTCATCAATATTAGACAATACGATAAGTAAAACATCTAGTAAGTGAAATTTTCAACTATTTATTGAACAAATAAATTAATACATAAATATTCAGTTTTGTTATTATATGGATGATATGTTGTTTAACATATGTTATAATACATGGTATGTGGATATATTATTTCCATAATATATATCTAGTGTGAATTACAATATTCAGAATGTAATGAAAGTAAAATATCGATGAGTTATTTTTGGAGATAACATTTAAGGATGGGTCAGGGGACTAGTGTATGCATTAATATGAAATGATACATAAATATAAAATATAAAATATTTTAAAATATTAAATTAATATATAATGATACGTAGTTAATGATGCCATGATGGATAAATAATGAATGTAAAAAACCTACAAAAAGATTATTAGGGGATAACAATTATCAACAAATCAACATGATAATGTGTATAATATTTATTTATAACACCTAACCTAAAAAATTATATGTTTTTAATGTAAATTATTACTTTTTTGTTTTATATATATATTATATGTGACTAAATCCTAAAGATACTAAATCATCATCTTATAAAGTAATTTTTAAAGGGTAACTAATATTTAATTTTTTATTTTTCAAACACTATCGACCATTTCTAATACTGGTATGAAATATAAACTATTTTTGAATGGGTGTGTAATGAAGAATAATATATAACTCTATATTTGGTATATATATAGAATTTTTTACCCACCCAAACTATATATATGGAAATGGATCCTCCTTGTTCATCATAATTTATTGAGAGGCATATGAATCAGTGAGTTCATTTCCTTTTATGATTTCATTAAAAAATAAATTAACATATGTTAAAGAGAATTAAAATACCACTATTGATAAACAAAAAAAATTTAATTAAAAAACATAGAATGTAAAATACAGTTTTATAAGTATCGATACTCAAAATATGAAGATACAACTTTAATATATTATAAAATCACACATGATCACAATAATTATTTAATTCAACATGATTGATATGTAACTCAAGGATAATCCTTGAAATTGATATACATAATACATATCCTAACACATGTAATAAAATATTATCAAAAAAATATAACTAATCTTAAGTAAAAAACAAATGGTTCTTCACCTGAAAAATAATTTCATGAAAATGTTGTTGTGTATCTTACAATCTCTTTATTTCAAATTATTATCTTCATCCATATTCTTTCTATTATATTAATATATTATTTATAAAGTTAAATTTTGAATAATCTATCTATATCATTTAATTCATCTATTATCTTCACAATCACACCTATAAAATAGAAATCTCATTTCATCTCAATATGAATATAAATTAAAATGACCATGATAAATGATTAACTTTTACATCAATATTTCCACATATTTTTTCATTCATTTGATCTATCCTAGGCATCTACCAACCATTGGATAAAATATTGGGGGAATAACTGATGAGTTATGATAGTAAATTGGAAAATATTTAATTCAATATTATTATACAATATGAATTTTGGATACTTTTATGAATTATGGTCTGAAAGTGATCATTGGTGTACAATAATTACATTGATATTGTTTCCAAAAGCATAATGATCTAACGAACACATTCTCAACAAACTATTTTCAGAAAAAATAAATTCTTATTTAATGATTTAATTTATTTGAATTTGAACATTAATAAAAACTATAGCTAATCAACTAAACATTATGGCATTGTCACTATGGTGTGATACGTTCCTTATAGTGATACATTGTTCTTTGTGGTGTTAACTTTAACCTTATAGGTCCACCCAATATTCACTTCCATTTTTATTTCTACATGATATATATCACTATATATAGACACACTAGAATAAAAAATGTATATTAAACCCATATTATCAAGTATTCTTTATTAAAACATGATTTTGGATTACGTGACGTAACTAGTGAAGAGTGTGGCGTGATAACCATTGTAAGAAATCCATGTTCATGAATTTTAAAATATATAAATTCATCATGGTGTCAACTATTACAATGAATTGTTATATGCTCCTACTACGCACTCATTGTTTCGTTATCAAATTCATCGTGGCGTGATATAGTATACAATAAAATAAATTCACCAAACACATCATCTTATTTGTTTCAAACTTAATCAGGCTCTATTGAACATATTTCAAACAATCACATGATATTAATAAAAATGATTCTTATTTGCATTAATTTGGTTCATTCATTGAACAATTATGTCTATTTTTAAAAGAAAATGATCAAATTTATCACTTATACTTATTTATAAATATTATTCACAGACCCATAATTTTACAAACATTTCAATGTAAGGGAAATAATATTTTATATCCTTATAAATGACTTCCAACTCAATGGTATTAGTAATATCCCACATATAAGTATTAATATTCACCTTGGATTAAATTATTTTTATTATGAATTTTAAAAATCTATTCATATATCATAAATAATTAATACAATTCATTAATGGCTGGTTATTATTTGATTCAATTACATTATGAGAAAATTTAGTACTCTAAACAAGAAAAATAAATAATAACACAAAATTTGTCCACTATGGAACCACAAATTCTTAGACAATATCACCTTTGACATCCACCACTCATAATTTCATCAAATTTATTGATAAATTTCCTTCAATATAATAAACACAATCTTTCATCACACATTTTCAACTAACGGGTTATAATAGTTCACACACATCACCAAAACACACAAACACATTGAATTCATAAATTTACTATATAAATGAAATAAACCCACACATTGCCCATATACCTTTAAGGAAAAGAATAATTATTTAATTAATGATATTAAATACCCACATTGACTATAAAATTATAAAAACAATGGTATAGGGGTTAAATCACCATACCATATAAACAAATTAATTGTCTTTGAATTAATATAATCTAACACAATTTATGCAATCAATAGTTTCTATGTTTATTTATTCAACACCTAAACTATTTTCAATATTTTTGGAATAATATCTAAAATTAACACTATTTATTCCACCAAATTATGTAGAAAGAGATAGTATGATTATAAATACTGAGTTAGATTTCATGATAAATTAATTGAACTTTTAATATTACATACTATACGTATTGATTACTTCACATAGACCTTAATATCTTCACATCCATTTTCAAATACTCTAGTTTAGTTTTAACCCATATAAATTTTTATCTAAAATAGTTAGAACATCATATTATACCTTGGTAGTGCTTATTTTTCTAACCACAACTATAATTTTCGACATGACCGAAACTATTCCATAAGGAAAAAGCACCACTTAATGTTGATCTTGTATCATTGAAATTTCCTAAACAATATGAATATCTATATCTAAATAGATCATAAAATTTATTTAAAAAATAAGTCAATTGATCATTAATAATTCAAAATATGGGTCAGAGTGTAACAACATTCACACAATTGTGTCACATAATTGTAAAGTATAGTATACTCTCAATTATATTATAAAACTCTCATAGGATGAATGAATACTTGATCAATTTTAAATTTATTCTTTTTGTTTTGAAAGACTCAATTAATTCACTAAGTTATATTTTTGTAATTATAATATATTAAAATATATGAAAATATATCATATTTTCTCACATTATGTTCATAATTTTATAACTATAATTTATCAATGAATTTACTATTTATTTTTCAATCAGCTGTGATGTGGTTAATATAAATGTATAATTATTTTTAAAAAATATTATTAAATAACTTTTTTTTATATTTTATTATAGGGTCCTCATTATCATTTTTTACATATGTAACAATGTTTTTAAAAGTATAACTTTGTTATTTTGTTATGAATCATACTCTATATATTTTTGTAATATTTTATTATTAGTTGTACATGACTAATGAAAAATTGAAAATGAGGTATCATTTTGTTCAGTACAGTAAGAGCCCGGATTTCACTGTCAAGTATGTTTTATTTACATTTCAATTTAGGCCCCTTATATTAGTTAATTAAGTGCTTTCCAAATCCCATAATGACACTCGGGGGGTGTTCTACGGGTTTGGGACACGAAAAGGGGAAAATGAGTTATATGGGATAGCCACATGGTCCGCGCACAATTAGTGATAATTGACAGAACAGCCCAAGTAAACCATGAAAGAGTTGGATTTTTGGATAGTGGCGTACGAACAGTTTGGAAAACTTTGATGGTAAAAAATTTATCCCAGAAACTTATAGAAAATTACAAAATTTCCACTCCATGATTTTATATCTCACGTGATACTTTCCTCCTCCCTTGCACCACTAGGAATGACCCAAAGGGACCGAGAGCTCCAATGAATCAATCTCCTTGGTTTCTAATCCATTTAGAGCATCGTTGGTTGCAGATTGAAGATCCAGGAAAGGATAATCTCCCCATTAATTTTATTTTTGGTTTAGGTTTTCTATCTCCTTCTCCACTCCATCCAAATATCTCACACCCTACCTTTTGGGTGAGTTTTAGGGTAAAGTTACAAGGATTTGTTGAATTGAGATATAAGGGTTCAGTTCAGAGTGTTTTCGTCAATAAATTCAATATATGTGTTCTACAAGTTATATCCCTTGATTTTTATTAGATTTGTGCATGTAGGGTTTTATTTCTTTCCCTCTTTTGATGATTTATCTGTACCTTCGATCCAATGTGTTTCATTTCGTGTCTAAACAACCTAATGAAACCCTCATGATCGACGTGGGATGCATGAAGAATGATGTGACCTATTTTGGGGCCACCCATGGGGTGTGATGATTTATCAGACATAGAGTAAGCTATATAAGTGTAGGCCATTGTGAAAAAATGTAGATCCCTTGATTAATATGTTAATATGCTTAAAGGAAATTAAATTAGGGTTTTAGTAATGCACTTAGGTTGGGTAATGGCCTAAAAAGTTGTTTGGTTGGCTTGAAAAGGGTTTAAATGGATTAATTGGAAAATATTAGGGGACTAGATTTATTCATGTATATACTTAGTGATATAGGAATGGAAAATTGGAAAATAGGCTAATGGGGTTAAGTACTAAATGATTAATGTGTTATTGAATTGAGGAAATATGTTAATTTTTGATTTGATGGTATGGTTGTGATGTTGTAAATAATATTGGATGTGTTTTTTTTGACATGGATAATTGTGGTGAATGATAAATAATCATGTGCATATGTCTAAGATGAGTGGGGTATTGACTTGAGGTTTTACACCCATGGGTCCAGTTGAACTGAGGTTCTAGCTACACCCATAAATGCATGGTTTAGGGAAGGGGATGGAGTTATATTCCCCCAACAGTTACAATCCAATCAGATTGAGTCTTATAGGTGAGAACTATGAGATTGTTATAATATGATGCCTAGTGAGATAGGTCTTGATTGTATTTCCTTATGCTTGAGAACATTGAATATTCCTAATCCTTTGAGCACATGAAAAAGGTATATTAAATCATGAAAAGCCTTAGTAGTGAACCTGGATTCAATGTTTGTATAAACTAAATGAACATAGGTTAGAATGGCCCAAGGAACATTTTATCCTTGAGTGCCATCATTTATCACTCGCATTCACCATCTACCTTTTCTACATATTAGGTATACATCATTGGTGGTGGCCTACAAAGTTATACTCACACCCTACTCAGGCTTCCAATTGGTACCCAGGTAGACTTCATGCTTATATGGTAGGAAAAGGGCAAGGGCCCTATGCTAGGGAGATGAGTTAGAAAAATAACATGCTTGGGTGATGTTCTAAAAATAGAGTCCATACTCTTTTGGGAATTCTTCGATTTCATTCATTTGGGTTTTGATCATCCCACACTATATCATGACATGATATATTTACTATTGTATGTGGTTATACCCAGTTTTGGGAATTTGTTATTTGTGCATGTTACTAATCGTTCCCTTATGTTTCAATTATTTAAACTATTTTCTCATGTGTCTTACTCTATTAACGAGGGAATAGTCTCCCAATGTGACCTATAAGACCCTCTCTACTAGTCGACAACCTCTGGTGTACGGGGAGGCATGCTGGAGGTCATGTAACTACCCCTCTTAGAGCACCATTTTAGTGTCTCCCAGACAATGGGAATTACAAATTGGTGTCATAAGAGTTATTTCCCATTTCTTACTATTTGGGGATGGTAAATATGAGAATAGGACTGTTTAGAGCCTTGTTAATGAGCACGTTCTTGGGAGTAGATAACTGATGTACCAGGGAAAACCAAAGTCACCCTAGGAGGGGATTATTGTTCTTGTTGTGTGTTATTACATTTGATAATATTTCACCATGGGTTGATGTACATGTTGTGTGTTTTGAATGTTTTGTCATATTTCAGTTTTTTCTATAAAGTTCTGAGTTTGTGCATTCATGAATCATTCTAGGCACCTATGTAGGAAAGTGACATTCGTCATGATAGGAACACACATGGGATGGGTGTGTGGGATATTAAGGTTAGAATGCATATATTATATTTAATGTAATGAATTATTCAAAACAATATTGTATGAATGAGTAAAAAGGGAAGTGAAAATTCATATAGTAATTAGAAAATGGTTCTTGATATAGATAGATAAAGTGTAATACTTTTTTACAATGTTAAATTTGAATGTGAAAATGATTCGAATGGGATTCAAAGATAAGTCATGTAGATATGATAATTTGTTACCATGTTGTCCATGGACATAAGGAGATATAAGAGGGTAGTTACCTAGTTGTGAGTTGTATCTTTTGCGTTTTATTTGTGAACTATTTTCATTGTTACAAGCCATGTGCCTATCTATATCTCTTCCTCCTCATAAAACAATATGGTTGTGTTCTAATTTTTGTGTTTGGATTGTATAGAAATTCCACCTTGATGACGTGTGATGATTGGGAGATATGAGGAAGTTTCCAAGAATTCTCTTCTAGTAGAGGAGTAAGAGAACACATTGTTCTAAGGAGAGAGGGAAGAGAAGTTCCATGAGAACATTTCTCATTTTATGAAGATGATGGAATGAGACCCAAGGTGGGTTGCACCAAGAATGATTGAGATAACTAGTGAATTTTAGATGAAACACCCACCGAACATTACCCAAGAGGGTGGGCCAGAAGTATTAGAGTTCTACATAAAGTCCATCGAAACTAATCTTGACCATCTAGAGACTCCTCTTGATAAGTGAGTCATGTTAGAGTCTATATGCTGAGGTGGAAAGAAAAATGTTGGTGGGACATCATGGTCTAAACAGGGAAGGATGAGGGGATGATTTATAATTCTTTTCAGAAGAAGATTTTTGAGAACATATATCCAAAAGCCATGAGATAGGATTAGGCTATAGATTTTATGAGGTTTACGCAGGGGACAATGTCGGTGATAGACTCTGCTAGTTTTTTAACCAATTTTAGGCGCTTCATTCTGACGTTGATGGGAGGTGATGTATCTGTGGAAAAATGAATCTTGGATGGGATAAGACACAAGATCATATCTCAGGTTAATATATTTTTTCTAAAATGTTTTGGAAGTTATTGATCAAGACCCTATCTCAGAAGGAAACCTAAAAATAGCTCCAGTTGATGAATTTTGGCACCAGATGGGTGAGCAAGTAGTGCAGCTTCTGATAGTAAGAAGCACCACTTTGGAACCTTTTTGATGGGTGGAAGCACAGAGAGCAGAAAGAATTGGGGTCAACTTCTCAGGGTGGTGACAAGGTTTTTTGTTTTCAGTGTGGACGGTTGGGGCACATGTGTGACTAGTGTCCCCACCCACCAGTTGAGTGCCGAGCGTGCGACATGCTAGGCCATATGGAGAGATTCTATAGGAACCTATGGCATTTCGGGAATGATGGAGGTCAGAGGAAGATGTTGAGTAAAGAAAGGTGGTCGGTTACCCACTATCAGGTAGGTAGTTGGAGCTCCATTGGTCGTACTAGTAGAGGCGATGGATGTGGAACATCAGGGCGAGATCACCCATACCAATAGAGTAGTGAAGTGCTAGGTACTCAGGTTAGAGCCCATGCCAAATGGGTAGGTCATCTCTATTCAGTTCAGGCTACACCAGAGGGTGGTGAGCTAGGTCTGTATCATGTTCGATGAAAAATTATTTTAGCTCCCACATTTTCTAGTTCTTTATCTGATACAGGTATAACTAATTTCTTTATTTCTACTTAATTTGTAATTTCATTAGGCTTAATTGAAGAGACTTCACGTGGGGTAATGTCACATCATACTTTGATAGGGGTGAGAGTCGGGGACAATAGGATGTGTAAGGGTTGTGATATGGAGGTTAGTGAGTATCTCTTCATATGGGATCTGTTTTTCTTAGATACGATGGGTTTTTCCTAATCCTGGGAATGGATTAGTTAGAATTATATGAAGCCAATATCGACTATTACCGATGTCATGTAACGTTCACATACCTTAGTGGGAGCAATCATGTCCTCTGTGGGGAGTGGTATACTCAAACAGACCACGCAGGGGTGCTACTCCATCAGATAGGGGAGCTCACAGTCCAAGTGGTGTGACTTATGATAGATAATGTGGAGAAAATCGATCTAGTCTTCCCTTCTGTTGTAGACTAGTTTCAGGACATGTTCCTTGAGGACTTCTCGGGGTTACCACCTGATAGAGATGTTAATTTTACGATAGAATTGTTTCCTGGAGCATAGAAAGTCTCCATTCCACCTTACCGAATTGTGCAAGTAGAGATCCAAGAACTAAAGTATTAGTTAGAGGAACTGGAGTGTAAGGGGTTTCTATTTTCCAGTACCTCACCTTGGGGATCTCCTGTTCTATTTTCTAAGATAGATGATGGATCACTGAGGCTATGTGTCGAATATAGTAAGATTACCCTGATTAAAGTTATGAACGAATACCCTTTTCCTAGATGTGATGACCTATTTGATCATCTATGAGGTAACACAGTTCTCTCGAAGATTTATTTGAGATCCGATATAATTAGTCGTTGGTGAGACCTTTCGAAATACCACGGACGACTTTATGAAGTAGGTACGGGTTGTTTGAATTCTTGGTAATGTCGTTTGGTTTGACCAATGCACCAGATATTTTCATGGCCTTGATGACCCAGAAATTTCACCCATATCTAGATCAGTTTGTACTTGTCTTCGTTGATGACATCTTGGGTCACTAAAGAACTCATGATGATCATGCCAAACATCATGACATCATCTTGAGTACACTAAGAGAGAATATTATTTATGCCGATCTATCAAAAAATCAGTTTTGGATTGATGAGGATCACTTTTTGGGACATATCATATCTGAGTCAGGTGTATTGGTGGATCCAAAAAAGGTGTAGGTTGTGGTGTCTTCGGAAAATCCAAATAATGTCTCTGATATTCAAGGTCTTCTTGGATTTTCCAGTTATTATCAATGATTTATTAGAGATTTCTCTCATTTGGAAGCACTACTATTAGGACTAACTAGGAAAGGTATTAATTTCGTTTTATTAGAGGATTGTGAGAATACTTTCTAAGAGCAGAAGAAGTGGTTGACTGCCACACCGATTTTGATCTTACATGAACCAGGTAAGAAGTATACCATGTTCTATGATGCATATGGTGTTGGACCTGTGGCATTGTTGATGCAGGATGATTGGGATATGACTTACGGGTTGAGTCAGTTGAGGAAACATAAAAGAAATTATCCTACTCGTGGCTTGGATCTAGCTTATGTGGTTCATTCAATAATGTATTGGAGGAATTATTTTTTGGGAGAACCCTTTATAGTGTTTACTGACCATAAAAGTCTCAAATACATTTCCTCTCAATTTGATTTGAATCCCCGACAGCGATGGTGTGTTGATTACCTAAAATATATTGATTTCGAATTTGTTTACACATAAGGAAAAGGGAATAGTGTCATTGATACTCTTAGCCGGAAGACTCATAATCAAGTAGTTCAAAGTGAGTGATGATGTGATTGTTTTGATAGATGAATTTGGATGTACGTGAGGGGAATAGGTAGGTGACCCTTGTATCTATATCATTTGAGTCTATGATTTTGTGATGAGTTAAAGAGAGTAAGTTGGTATATCTAGAGTGTCTGGCTATGAAGGAAAGTCTTAAATGTGGGGAGTCACCTACTGGTTAGACCATTGGAACTGATGGAGATTCTAATGTTTGTGGTCGTTTTTGTGTTTCAGCAGATGTATGGGAATAGTTTATGTGTGAGTCCCCCACATCTATGTGGTAAGTGAATCTGAGATGACTATGATGTACTACGACCTATGTAGGATGTTTTTTTGTCTAGGAAAGAAGAAGGAAGTTGTGAGTTTTTGGGAATGATGTCATACATGTCAGTAGGTAATGGATAAACATCAGTTCCCAGGTGGATTGTTGTAGTCATTACCTATTCTAGAGTGGATGTGACATAAAGTAGTGTTGGAATTCGTAGTGGGTCTTCTGAGGACACCTCAGAAGAATGATGTTATTTTGGTGGTGATAGATTGGCTAACAAAAGTTTCACATTTATTGTTGATCCAACAGACCAATACAATCAGCCAGTCAGGGGAGATATATGTTTCTGGAAATTGTACAGTTTCATGGTGTGATAAGAACTATACTTTTAGACCATGATCTATGTTTGAGATCTTTATTATAGAAGAGACTGAAGATGGAACTTGGTACCCAGGTGTTTCTGAGTATGGCTTACCACCCACATAGAGATGGGCATTTGGAGTGTACAATTCAAGTATTAAAAGACATGTCGAGAGCATGTGTTCTTGATTTGGGTGGTTTGTGTGAAAATAACTTTTCCACTATTGATTTTACATATAAAAATAGTTCTTAGGCTATAGTTCAGATTGAACCTTTTGGGGAACTTTATGGGAGACTGTGTAGATCAGCATTGTGTTGGTTAGAGTCCAGAGAGTCTTAGTTGTTAGGGTTGGTTATTATGCATGATATGTCGGAGAAATAACATTTGATTGAAAATTGCAGGGAAAAACCTCAGAGTAGGAAGAAGTCATATGTAGATTATCATCTTAGACCACTTATGTTCATAGTGGGTGATAGTGTGTTTATTCGGGTGTCGTTAATGATGGTTCACCATCAAATTCAGAAATATGGAAAGTTGGAACCTAGATATGTGGGGCCATTTAGATTGTGGATAATATTAGACCTCTAGAATACTGATTATCTCTTCCATGGTGATATAGTGAAATTCATGATGCTTTACATGTTCCAAAACTCCAATAATATCTCCCAGATCTAACATATGTTATAAATTTCAAGGTTTTCAAGCTTGAGGCAGATGCGCCATTTCAGGAGCACCTAGTTTGTATTGTGGATCAGAGTGAGAAACTTATTCGGGATAAGGTTATTCCCCTGGTTTGTTTTATATGAAAACATAGAAAAACTCATGAGGAGACATGGGAGAAAAAATCAGATATGCAAGACCAATGGCCTAATCTCTTTTCATTGGGAACTCAATAATTCTCAGGAGAGAGGCATGAGGACAAGCTATTATAAGGTGGGGAGGTTGTAAGATCCCAGATTTATTCATAATGTATGATTTATTTATGTTTCAGTTTATTCCCTTTATTTTTTGTAATTATGTTCTTTCCAAAGTCCTTAAGGAGGCTCTAGGGTGTTCTGGGGTTCGAGAAATTGAAATAGGACAAATGAGTTTTCTGGGCTAGAAAGACAATCTGCGCATGGTGGGTGCTAACCTTGAGGGCGGCCTAGGTAAACCGTTAAAGAGTTGGATTTTTAGACAGTGGCATCTGTATGGTTTGGATAACCATGTGGGTAAACCCTGTAGTAAAGAAACTTTTAAAAAATACAAAATTTCCACTCTGGGATTTAATATCTCAATCAGTATATTTCTCCACCTCCTCTATTACAACTATAGGAACGAACAAAAGGGACCAAGATCCCCCAAGAATCGATATTCATGATTCCTAAGAAATTTGGAGCACTGTGAGTTGAGGATTGAAGATCCAGGTAATTCTAGTCTCCCACTTTATTTTATTTTTTGTTTAGGGATTCTATCTATTTCTGCTCTCAATCTAAATCTATCAAACCTGACCTTTTTCATGTTAGGTGGTCTATATGTTATATCCCTTGATTTTTGAGTATATTTTTGCATGTGGGGTTTTATTTCTTGAACTCTTTTATTGACTTATTAGTACTTTTGAAATGATATGTTGCATTAGGTGTCTAAAATCCCTAATTAAACCCTCATGATCCATGTGGGATGCATGGAGGATGATGCGACCAATTTTTGGGTAACCCATGGGGTGTGCCAATTTCCCGGACATAGAGTTAGCTAAGTGTAGGTTTTTGTTCAATAACATTGATACCTTGATGAATATGTTAATATAATTTGAGGAAATGCAATCGGGGATTTTGTAATTCACTATGGTTGGGTATTGGCCTAAGAAGTCGTTAGGTTGGCTTGAAAAGGGTTTAAATAGATTAATGGTAAAATGAAAGGGTAATAGTTTATACATGTATATACTTAGTGAGATAGGCATATAAAATTGGAAATGGTGATAAATAGGTTAATTAATAAATTATGATGTGTTATTGGATTGAAGAAAAATGTTAATTTCCCATTTAATGATATTTTATGGATGTTATAAAATAATCTATGTTGTTGTGATGTGGTTAATTGTGGTGAATGATAAATAAGAATGTGCACATGGCTTGGATGATTGGGCTATTGACATGAGGTTATATGCCAATGGGATGAGTTAGAATGAGGTTCTAGATCCTCCCATAAAAGCATGGGTTAGGGAAGAGGATGGTGTTCTATTCCCCTAATGATTGCATTCCACTCGAACTGAGGCTTCGAGGTGAGGATTATGAGATTGTTATAATGTGATGCCTAGTGATATAGGTCTTGATTTTATTTCTATATGTTTGAGAACATTGAATATGCCTAATCCATTTAACCCATGTAAAAGATAGATCAAATCAAGAAATGAATAAGTAGTGAAACCAGATTCAATGGTTGAATAAACTAAATTAACATAGCCAAGAATGGCCCAATGAACTGTTTATCCTTACTTTTCATAATTTATAACTTTCATGAACTATCTGCCTTTGCTAGATATTTTTTAGACACCGTTGTTGGGGACCTACTGAGTTATACTCCCACCCTATGTGGGCCGCCATTGGGTACCCGAGAAGACTTCTTGCTTGCTGGATAGGCCAAGGGAAAGGGCCCTTTGATTGGGAGATGAGTTGGACATGGGACATTTTTGGGTGAGTTTCCAGACATGGAGTCCTGATCATTTTGGGGATTATGCTGTTTATTTCATTTGGGGTTTGATCATATTATATTGTATCATGACATGACATATTCAATATTGTATGTGGTTCTACCCTGTTTTGGGAATTGGTTATTTATGCATGTTATTGACTGTTCTCTTTTGTTTCTACTATTTAAATTATTTTCTATTGTGAATTACTACGGTAATGAGGGCATTGTCTCCCAACGTGACATATTAGACCCTTGCTGCTAGTCAGCAACCTCTGACATATGGGGAGGTGCGGTTGAGGTCATGTAACTACCTGACATGGTGCACCAGTTTAGTGGCTCCCAGGTCAGGGATGTGACAAGTACACCGATATGAAGAGTCATACAAAATATGTTTTTAAAGTCATACACATGTTCTTTAAATATTATATTTTGTTGTTTTTACCACTTTTAAAAATTTAAAAATCACATGGGATTTGTTTTCCAAGTCAAAATGATTTTAGAAATTAACATACAATATAGTTATTTCAGAAGAAATAGAATATTCATAAATAATATAATACTTTTTAAAGAACATTCTGTGTATTGTGGTATATAATGTCTCACAAGATCAAGGATAAATAAAATATATATATAATTTTTTTATTTTTTATTTTTATCTATATTATTATCAATTAATTTTCATTTTTATTTATGACTAATATGCCTTTATGTTGTTAAAAATATGTAATAATTAAAATAAAAAATAAAGAAACTATAAAACATTTCCTAAGATTATTCAAATCTGTTTGAATTATTATTAAGGGTTGGGAATTACGGAAACTATTCAATGTGATTTCAAAGGACTGAGAAAATATAAATTCAATCATTATTTCAATCATTATTTTTTGGTAATGATTTACTATTTCTTCTCAGTTAAATGTATGTAGGAAATTTTCCCTAAATAATATTGTACCATGATTATTATTATGTTTAATTAGTGCAGACAATGTAGGTATTTTTATTGTTATTGTTGATGTTGTTTAAAATATCACTATATAAAGCTGAATGCCCCATGTTAATATGAATAATAATAAAAACTCTTCGAAATGAAAACATATTATAATTTTGTAAGGAATTATGAAATTGGTGAAAAACTCTTATAGATGAACATGAATTGGAAAATTATTACTACCTTTGTGAAATGGACTGTTCCAATACTCAAAAACATGCTTTTGTGGTTCAAAAAGTTTATTTACACTTATATTAACCGGTTATATTGAGTATATTATTAATATTTCTTATCTTTTTTCTCATGAAATTGTAACTTTTTGGTTTATGAGTACCTTCTAAAAAATATTTATAATTTTTATTAAATTTGTGATTAAAAATATATTATTATGAAACATTAACATTCAAAATGTATTTTTCACTGATAAAAAAATGCATAAATTCATTATTGTATTGTGTTGTTATCACTTTTAATAGTACTAGTTACTTTACTGGGTATGTATCCACTTGAAAATGTATCTTTTAATAGGTATATTACTTCTATTAAAATTTCCAGCCTTTTAGTTAAAACCATTTCTATATCATAGAGCATTGAAAAACGTTTTTTATGTAGGATCACATTGATATGAATTACTATTAAAATTTCATATACTCTATTATTAAAATTACTTTTCTTTTTTCACATTTATATTCATTTTTTATTTGATTGAAATTTTTTAAATTCATAAAATATTATATTTTACCTCGCCCGTTTCTATATTATACACCATTTTGGAATGGACCTAACAGTTGGATTCTAATTCTATTTAAATACACATAACTATCTGTAGAAATATCATTATGTTGGGATGAAATACATTATTTTATGGATAAATTAAAAAACACATCAAATTAATGTTACATACTATGTAAAATATCAGACTAATAGAATCTTTTCATATGTCATTTTGTACTGGTCATTGGGCTATTATGAGAAATAATTATAAGTATATTTTATCTTTCACTAATACTCTTACATGATGTGATGCCACTAAATATGTTATAAAATATAAATTTATAAGTATTTTATATTTTCCCATAAATAATCGTTTTTTAGTAAAATATATATCCACAAAACTACTAATTTTTTCGAATAATTCCACAAGGTACTGAACATGGCTTCAACAGTTTTATTAAAAAAAATGCATGGATTTCTTTTCTCTCGATAATAATATTTAAGTATTATGGATGAATATAATATCAAAATTATATTCAATAGGTTTACTATAATTGTAAATGAAATTAATGAACTTGAAGAACCATTTTATATTATTGTTCTTTTTAGAACAGTTTTTTAATAAATATCTATGAAGCCTCATGAAAATCAGTTTTAAAATTATGAAATAAAAAATCAAGGAATATAGTATTGATGAGGTAATTAATTATCTAATTTAATATGACATGGACAATAATAATATAGTCAAAGAGGAAACTATATAACTGAGTACACTATATTTTATAACTATTAATAATAAAACAAATGAGCCATTTGAACATGAACTTTTGGCAGGTGAATAATAATATATGGAAAAAATTATCATTGGAATTTATAAATTGATGATGAAGAAAGGATTATAAAAGTTATCTAGAGGGATGTTTCAGTAGGAAAAAACAAGGGATGAAAAACCATAGTAATAATAGAATTTATAATACTTATTGGTTATATGAATTAAATATATAATGAAAGGGGAAATCATGATAGACTGTAAGTGATTGGATAATGAAAATATTTATATGAAGTAAAAAAGGAAAAATACAAATCCATTAACAATAGGATGGATTTATACCAAAGAATTTGATTATTTTGAAGAATATTGAATTCAAAAAGAATCAGTTAACCTGTTTTCTATAGAATCTCATATTATTGTTAGTGATTCCATTTTACAAAATTTATATTCAACTAATGTTTCTGATTTTTTCGAACTGTCTATTGACATAATAAATGAATATTTTTAAAAGACTAAAAAATATATTTTCGGAGCTACATATTATAAAATAAACTCAAATGAAAAAAAATTGTTATAGATAAAAAATTTCATTTATAATAAATATGAAACATTATAATATTTTTCTTCCACAAGTACTACCATTTAAATTATATTAATTTTTTAAAAATGGTGAATGGAAATCTGAGTGATGATACTGTAAGATTAAATAAAATAAACATATTTTTTCTTCAATGAAATTTTTTAGAAAAATTATATCTGTAAATAAGATAAATAGAAATAAAAATACAATAGGATGAGATAAGAAACTACCACAGATGTATATAAACTATTATGTGAAAGTTTTAAATGGTTTCCATTTTGTATATATTTATTTTAAATGTGTCAAGAAATGAAATTTGGTTAATTATTTTTATTTTATTTTATCGAAGTCAATGTGATATACCAAGACTCATATTTATGCATCAATATTTCTAACGTGTACAATGAATAATTTTCATAGATCTATATTATATGAACACAATAAATTAATCATGATATACCATAAATAACACAGGAACTAAAACCATTTCCTAATTTAATTTTAATGATATGTATATTTATAATATATAAAATTATTTATATTAAATGGAATTCAGATTCATTATAATTCTAAATGGAGAACCAAAAAAATTATTTTATATAATGTATATGGTGGTGGAAGTATTCCATTTTGAGACAACCCCAAATGAATATTAAAAGTTTTTGGTGAAAATGCTATTGGTATGTCATCTATTTTTATACTATATTTAATATTGTTGGTTTATAAAATAATTTAATAATAAACTCTCAATATTTTGATGATTGTATTAAAATTAAATTTAGTGATAATAAATTTCGAAAATTACTGGTTATTTTCTTCAAACTATAATGAAAATATATATTCAATTAACATTAGCAACACAATAATTCAACACGGAATGTGTTTTAATGATTTTCAGTTTAATAATAGTCTTTAGAATCAAATAATGAGTCATATTATGATTAGGATACTTCATACACATTTGAAACATGAAAATTACTTGTGTAACCCAATATAGATCGATACATGTTCTATGTTTGTGAGACTTTAATGAAACAAATTCGAAAAAATAACATTCAAGATGATTAAGGATTGGAATTCCATTGGACCTCTATAGTAAGAAAATCATGACTGGTGTGGCCTTTCCTATATTTCTAGTCATTTCAAAAAGGTATAAATTTAATATCATTGATGATTTTACTGTATTCACATTGGTCTCATTTCTATCAAAAAAAATGAGAAACTTTATATTGATTTATTTCATTTCATAATTTAGTGTATAATGAAAATCATTTCATGATTATAACTATATATAGTGATAAAGGACATTAATTTCATCAATTATAATTAGAATTATTCTATGAAAATAATGTTAATTTAAATATTTATTCAACTCAATGAATTAATAAAAAATTAATTAATTGAATGAAATAACCCAGCCCTAACAGAAATGGGTTGACCTATGTTCTGGATCAATGATAGATTACCAAAATATCATTGGGATAAATCTATTATTAATGAATTATATATATATTTTTATTATTATTAAACAATTATTTATTGAAAATCAAATATATAAAATGGAATGAAAAGAATCTTTGGGTTAGTTATCTAAAGAGTTTTTGGATGTAAGCTTTTTTTCATTCACAGAAGAGATAATTTTGTTAAAATTGATACTAAATGTAATGAAGGAATTTTCATTGGTTATCCTAATATTATAAAATAATATTTATTTTATAAAAAATAAAATATATTTTAATATGACAAATTATCATTATATTTCATGAATATAATATCAAATTCAATAGTATTTTGATAACATTAAAGAAGAAGAAAAATATTTTGGGGGATGATAAACCTTAAAAAAATGTATCACCAAAGTGGAAAAAATCATTTCTGATTCAAATCCTAGAACATAAAAAAGTCACATAGTTCTAACTATTGATAATTTTATTGGAAATATTAATTACAGAATTAAATCATTAAAATATATTTTGAATTTAATTGGAAATTGTTGGTTGGATTCTAATTGTAACCAAGTACATATAATATAGAATTAATATATTTCAATTGGATTGTTTATATGTAATATTTACCTAATAAATTCAGAATATATTAGAATCAAAAGTTGTATAATTCCACAAATAAATGATAATATTGGAATCAAATGGATTTCAAGAAATAAAATGGCTGAATTGGGGGAAAATTATTTAATAAAGCTCGATTTGTATCTAAATGACATTTGAAAGATAAAGATATGTAATTTAATGTATCATTTTCACCTATTTCATGAATTGAAACTATTATTATTGTATAACCTTTTACACATTTTAATGGTTTCATGTTCTATCAAATTGATATTAAAAATGATTTTGTAATTTATTTTATTTATGAGGAATGTTATATTAGTCATTTACCTAGATAGAAAGATATAAAATTTCCAAATAATGTTTATAAATTATCAAAATATTAATATTACCTATTGAAATATTTTAAATCTTATTATGACTATTTCAATTCATTTTTATTGAATAAAAATTCTAATAACATGAAAATATATTATATAATCTTAATTAAAATGGTTTCAAATGTAATTTAATATATCAGATTTATGTTATTGAAAATAATTTGGGTTCACCTCATGAATTTATTTGTAATTAATTATCTAATATATTTACTAATGAATTTGACTTGATTTTATTGAGAGAATTAATTTTCTATTTTTAGGTAAAAATTAAACGAAAAATTGATGGAATGTTTATGGGTTAATCTTACTACACTAAATAATTAATTAAATTATTTATTTTTGATTCATGTAAAACATTTAGAATCCCTATTATTACATTTAATAAATTTGATTCAAGTGTCTATAGAAGATATTTTGGGATCACAATTTAATAGGAGTAATAGTTATTTTATATTATTTATTTTCTATTTGACCGGCTACTTATTATGTTTATGTTTGTCAACTTGGGTTTGCATGAATTTTAATATACTCTCTTAATTAAAATTAGTAAAATATATGATGATAAGAATATTATATTGAAATATATTTCAAATTCTTTTTTAATATATTAATTGTTTTAGGAATTCTTTTTAGTACTAAAAATTATGTTTAATAGAAATAAAATATTTTAATTTATAATAAATTTAAAATAGTAGGAAATTATTTTAATGTTATATTTGGTTTTTTATTTATCATAATTTTTGATATTATTGAGTGGTTCATATATTCACATTCCCTGTTTCCTTTTTTATTAGAAATTAAAATTAGTTAAATATAGAAAAACATAAAAATATATCACATTACAAAACAAAATATTTGAAACTATAAATTTATAATTTCACATTCATTTATTTAATTATTATTTAATCATCATTGTTGTGTTTATTTTATTTTTTTTTTCTAAATTGATTTTATAGTAAATTTGTTATTCAATACTAAATATTTTTTAAATGTACATATATTAATTATGTAAATTTCAAATTTTTTTAAATGAAATTTTATGAATTTAAATTTTATGTAGAATCATAAAAAATATTTCTTCTTAATCATGTGTTTTTTATTTAATGTATTAAATATCAATGTTTTTATAATATTCTGAAAATATAGTATTATACAAAATGTGTTTCAAAATTCAACATAATATCTATAATAAAGTAATATTTATTATCAAAAAGACTTATAAAATGAAAAATATAAATATTATAAAACCGTATATAGTTTTAATGTCATATAAAATTTGAAGTCAAATGTATTACATATCAACATGAATTTTTAATAAGTTTCTTTTGAAGTAAATAAATATATTTGGATTTTTTATTTAAATTATAGTTTATGAATAAAAATCTACATTTTTAATGATAATTGAATGTAAATATTACTTATGAAAAACAATATTAATTTTTTAAACAGTATTGTTGAAATTAGTTTTAATGAGTCTTCGATGCCATTTTTATACTCATTTCAACATGATTTTAAATGATAATGCAAATGTGATGTTATTTGTTATTTCAAGGAAATTGTTTATAAAACAAAAATTAATATTCACAAATAATTATTGGAAGGTTTATTTGTTTTTTTTATGTTATCAAAAAGATTATTATGTTGAATTATTCAACTAGTTATACAAGATTGTTTATTAATTTTAGGGACTATATAAATGAAAATTCTTGAATATTGAAAAAATATATTGATTGGGAATTAAAATAAAAATGGTAATAGATTGGAAGTTAAAAATACAATGAAAAATAATCATAAAAATGTTAGAGAACCCTCAATAAAGAATATAAACTATTTTCGTTACAAACTAAATGTGATGTATAAAGAATTTTCTCAAGAAATGGATTTTAAAAATCAATTATTCTATATAATCATCTACTGGCATGTTACATAGAGTCTGTTATTAATTTGTTCTATCTTCATATCCTATTTTTGAAGGTTTTAGGTGTGAGAATTTCAATTCTATAACAAGTCCTAATTTTTGGCAATGGATCATGTGTTGAAAAGTCTAGATTAGTTTATACTACCATTCAGATGGTATGGTTTGGTATTAACTTAGGGTAAAGAGTACATCTTTTTTTGGATTGTGAATACCATTAATAATATAGGGTTATTTTCTTATATTTTCCTCCACTATAAAATATATATTATAATATATCTATGGAACCCCTTCAATGGTTATGTATTTTAGTGAATACAATATTTATTTTTTATTAGAGAGAATTAAATATTTTCTATTGTATAACATTCATCCAAAATAGAGTAATTTTCTTATATTCTCCATATAAATTTCCACATGTTAGTATCTCATTCATATGAATATTTACATTGATTGAATATCGTTATATATTTTAAATGGTATATTTACCCCCGATATCCTGATCATCATCCATCTTGGTTGGGAACTAATATGTTTAATCAACTTCAATTCCATATTGATTATTTAATTTCACGGATCCCATATAAATTTTGGTAATTGATTTTTTATTTCATTTTTTAAATTTTATAATATACCGTGATCATATTTATCTTAAAAAGTAAAATATTTCCCCTTTAGATATAAATTAACCGACCCATGATGTAATTTATATCACCAAGCATACATACCTAAAAAATATTTTCTTATTATAAATAATAACATTATAACCGCATTTTTTCTAGAAAATTCTATATCATCTACATAGAGATTATTCGTTAGGTATATCTATATTTATTCATTGATAAGAATGTCGATGTCCACTAATAAATTACAAAATTTTAGTGACTTTATAAAACATATAATTTTGAAACCCAGGATATTTGGAATTTTTTTTCTATATTTAGTGTTATATATCCAAAAATATATACATAATCATTAATGAGAGTTAATTCATAAAATTTATTAACGTATGCATTCTCATCCAACGCACAATTACTGTGGATAAATTGAAATTTATATGAAGGATTTTACATCATCAATGTACTTATATAGAAATAAATATACAAATAATTTTAGGGATATAAAGTAGTTCAAAGTATCGTAGAAATTTATTATACCCCATAATAATTGAATTTTCATGTGATTCTTTCCTTGATTCTCATATGCTTTCCCTTCTCATTCGACTTAATATAAATCACTGAACATTTTTGGATAACATTTTTATTTTATTTTTTTGTTTCCAACTCCAATTTATCATTTTAATAATTTTAATCAATCCCTATAGTCCCTAAGGGAATATATTATCTATGATGAAAGGTAAATTTTATATCCCTTATATACAACTAATAATATAATGAGGTTTTTGATTGTGGTTAATTTTTTTTAATTTTTTAATTGATTTTTGCATGACCAATAATGAAATTCATGACCTCTATGTTCTTTGTTATCCACGAATGGTTATAATATTTTTATTATTATTAGTTTAATAATTCTTGAAACACCATCTTAAAAATGTAATTATATTAATTTGATATTATTTTTAGATTCATCATCCTTCTTCCATAAAAACATGATTAATCATTATTACATCTTAGAAATTATTGTTGTTGTGAAACATATTTTATTGAATTTTATATCACTATAATATAAAAACCATCCAAAATATTATTTAATTAATTATTTTATAGATGATATGTTATTTTTCGTAGATGTTCTCCATGTATTATACCATCAATTTCACTTTTCTGAAACTTTAAAAAAATTACATTCCATTATTATAATAAAATGGAAACAAAATAACATAGATTACTTAAAGTTATGCTTTATATTATCATAAAACTAAAATGGGATCAGATCAAACAAAAATTGAAGTATAAATAATGGTTTTAATGTATTAATATATACATAATTATTCCCCCCCCCCCCCAATTAGATATATTATTCTCCAACAACATAGTTCAATACATTTGAAAATAGAGCATTTTTTCATTCAAAAACACCATTTTGTTTTTTGGTATATGTAGTGATGAATATATTTTTAATATGAGAGGGATGTGAGGACTATTGGGCTCTATTCTAGGAAATGCCATGGAAATTAAGGTTTTCACTCATGATGGAATCCCACATGGATTCTTATTTCAATATTGTGGATATTTTTTGGGCACCTAAAAAGCTAGTTGATTTAGGGAATGCTCATAATGTAGGTAGTGTTATTTCCCCCACTTCCCTTTTGCGGTCACTCTTCATCCTAGCTAACTATGGAACTGCAGCATTAAATATTGATTATTTTAAAATGAAGGTAGAATGAAACATCTTATTTACAGAGTCTAGATATTCACTTTAATCCTCTAAAATCAGGAAGAATATATATCTTAATTTCATTGAAGTGGATCCTTAGATCATTAAAGAGAGGATTTAGAAATTCAATAATTCAGTTCTAGATCATTTTTAATTTCACGGGGATAATCCCTAAAATATTTAAGTGGTGATAAATATATAATCCTAATTTGGGGCTTCGGTGGATTTAAAATTACAGCAATATGGAAAATGATTTTACATATTGTGTTCCCCCCACCTGAGCTGAAATCAAAGGCATAGAGATCAGTATTTGTTTATCTTAAGCCTAGAATTTTATGTATACATGATTCTGATCTATTCATTAATCCTTCCATGAATATAAACTCAATCACTCATATATAGATTCGAATTCATGACTTATATTGTTTTTTTCTAACATCATCAATAACATTGGGATATATCCTTTTCTATTGGATCGCCAATCAAATTTAACTGAGAAAATAAGATTAATCAAATTAGGTAATTGGATAGTGTACTTCTTGAAGTGGACCTCTTCTTGACTATTGTTGATTTTTTCATTCTTCTTGCTACAGAAATAATTTTAAATCTATATATTGAATTTTACAATAATCCTTACTTTATTTCAAAAATTATATGATATTTGACATTTGGAGTTGGAGTGTTGAAGTAATATTCATTTCAAAAATTTCAAGAAGAATGAAAACTCCATTGAAACATATATGTTATAGATATATGATTATGATGTTCATATTAAAGCGCATTTCACTGGGAATTCACCTACTATGGCTGAAAATGCCAATTATATTTGTACAAAACCAATCAATTTTAGTACATCCATTTTTGTGTCACTGGATAACAAATATAATAAACAAGTGGATGACAGCTTAAATTATATACTGGACTAAAGAGTGGATCAAGAGGTGTTAAAGTATATTTCATACAATAGAAATGTATAAGTAGTTGTGTGGATGAATAAATAATTCATAAATTATGATGATGTGGATTATTTTTCTACTGAATGTGAGGCGAGTCTTGATGAAGATGATATTCAGGAGGAAATTAATCTTAGCACTGGTGGTTATGAGGTAAAAATCAATTTCATTATTGGGATATTGCACTATCTTGAAAAAGTGCTTTCCCTTATAGAAAGAAATATATACAGATAAGGTAGTGGAAGCAATTATTTTATATTTACAATAATAATAAATCCCCCAACACAACACTCTAACATGGTTATATAAAAGGGATATAAGAAAATTTATTATCCTCCAATATTTTTTAATATATTAGATTCTATTAGTACAATAGAATTTGGTGGCTTATAAAATTAAATCAATGTAAGAGCACAAAATTCAATAGTGAATGGAATGGTAGATCTTATAATTTGAGTATATACTATAGGTCCAATATAGGACATTATCTTACATGTTGACGAAGTTTGACCCCTGTAATTGAATGGTGTCGAGGATGACACATTCCCAAGGGATGGTGAAACTGAAGAGAATGGAAACATGATGAATATAGGTGAATATATCCCCTTTTCAGTGACATATTTATATTTTGAAACCTACGATGCACAAATTTATGCGATGATGCCCACAAGTTTTATCTAACAGAAAAGGATTGTGTCTATGTATGGAAATGTTTATGAAAAATAAGATACTTCAGTGGGTGGGTGTCATTCCTCAGACGCAGATTAGAAATATTCCCCCTCTGGACCCATTTTCAATGGGATCAGGGTCACTACCATACATGTTGTGGTGGGTCTCAAAACAACAAAATAGGTACAAAAAATAAGTTTGGTGTATTTTGAACATCGTTCTTTAGTTTTTTTTTCTTTTTATGGAAGTTGTATTATGTTTGATATCCATAGTCCGCTATAATATGTATTTTAATTTTTATTAATAATATTATGGAGATTGGTTTTCATAGTAAACTCAAACTCGATCTTCCTTATGTTATATTTTTATTACTATTCTCTCTCTAATATATTAATAACTACCCACTTTAATATAAAGTACCATTTTCCATCAGTAATGTATTAAAAGTGAAACCATATCTTTTTTATCTTCTTTAAAAAAATTTAAATGTCTTTGAGGATTTAGACTAATGTTTCATGAACATTATGATTGAAATATTAGTGAGTTAGTTGATAAAAGAAATTAAATAACTTTATCTATTAGTTTTTTTAATATTCTTAATCCCATAAAAATATAACTAAATGTTCTCCCAATATTATTATGTATAAAATTAATAATCATTACCATTTTTAATCTATAAAACATATAATTTTTTCACTCTTCTATGTCATAAAAATTTAAAAACCATTTCCCAAGGTAATCATTATCATTTTATTTATACCAATGTCACTAATTATTTTATTCTATTCTTTATTTCATTACTTCGGTTCCAAGAAACATGAATTCTTAACCTCAAAATATTGAAAATAGTTAAAATGTTATCTCCTTCCTCTAATCAACAACCATATATTGATAATTCACTTCAGTGAGGTTTAATACTATCCAAAAACAACTTATTTTACCTCATCAAAATTTTTATAATCAATTTTTATGTTTTAATTAAATCTATACATGAATAATGTGGTCATGGATGTCAACATACCTTATCCAATTTCCAATAAAAATTCCTCTTATCTTGAGAGGCCAATTACAACCAAAGTTCATTAATCCTTAAATTAACATCTAACTATATTTATAAAGTATCATTTATTCTATCATAACTAGTGTGAATCCACTATCAAATATATTTAGATGTGACATTAATGATTCTTTCATATCCACTTCAACTACTATTTTCTTTATTTTTATATTATCTCCAATATTATGATAGCATTGAGTATTTCATTTTATAATCCTTTTTGGTTAATAGTGTAGCAAGAAAAACTTCAGAACAATGTAGTATTTTACATCCCTTACAAAATAGTATTCTTGTTATTAATACATATTTAAAATCATCAACGTTGGAATTTCATGATGATTTTGAACTCCATACATTTTAATTGGTTGAAACCCCCATAATCTAAACATACCATAACGTCTAGATTCAAAATTATATTGATAATTAAAACAAGATATCTTTTTAATACTCTCAATTCCTCATCCATAACAACAACTATCCTAAAATTAGTAAATCATAGTGAAAATAAGTTTTCTTTACAGAATTATCCTCTTTTAGTTATTCCGTGTTTTTCATTAATAATTTTTAATGTTGAGAAAAAAATAATGACACTCCCAAAAAAATAATAATTATATTAAATATTCATAAAATTATTTAGACACCATTTTCAGTAAATTTAAATTCAAAAATTATTATTCAAAAATTATAATGATTTATATGAATTGATTTCTAATTCCAGAAAATAAATATTCACAACCTATGTTTTAAATTAAATATTCTCTATCATTAACACTTTCAAGATGTATTTAAATTATTAAAGAAATTCAGATATTTCAACTTCAGTTTTCTCAATTCCATACCCATTTTAACAAATTTAGTCTATTAAAATTGATGAATATTATATTATTTCATATCAATCTCTTACTTCCAACTTTCAATTTCTCATCCTCAATGAGTAACTTTTTCATAATTTTATTTTGATTCAATAACAATGACACCTTCATATAATTTTAGATATCATTTTATATTTATTAATAACCACATTTCATTATATTCTTATTATCCTAAAATATTTATATTTTTAAAATAGACTAATAGAGTTTACATCATACCTGAACTATATTAGTTTTTCATCCTTGAATAAATAATTATTTACCTAATCAAATGTACCCATTACCCAATCAATATTTCAATCAAAAAAATTCAATAAATTTATTTGATGACCCAACATACACATTTTCCCAAATACCCTCGTCATCTTCAAACATTGATAAGAAATTTATATTTTTTATTTTCATAATTTCATAAATTGTTTGTATGAATAAATCATTACATTATCAAAATTTGAATCTATTTTAGTAAAATGTTTTATCATTTCAACATCATCAACTTAATAATACACCATTTATCTCAAGATTCAATTTTTTAATGTAATAAAATGAATATACCTACATGAAACATAGTTTATTGGAAGTCCCCTCAATACCTATTATTTTCTATTTTATAAATTCTTATAATAAATTACCTTGGTTTTTAATATTTCATTTTTATATATTTTTATTTATAATCATATTTGAAACACATTAGATGATTCAATACATGTAATGAAATTTTCATATCATCCTTACTCCTATTGAAATTACATACATTCCACATTTCATTAGCTATTAAAATACTATTAGAATTAGTAAAGCAAGTGTGTCTGGATCATGTTCATTATGTGACCAAACATTGGTATAAAATTATGATGTAATGATAAATAATCTGGGAGATCATCAATTTAAATAAAAAATTACGGTTCTCAGATAATAATTACTTTAAGTAAAGAGTTTATTTTTTATTTCATAATCATTCATCTTTATATCATCATTTTTACATTTCCTAACATTAATCTCATCAGGATTCACTATGAAATATATTTATAAATATATAATAATGACTAATTAATAACTTTTGGTATTTAAATCCATTAAATAATGAGAAACTTCTTTTCAGAATGAGAAAAATATATATAATTAAATATGGATACATTACATTTTAATTAATAATTTTTAATGTATTTCTCATCAAAAAATTATATTAATAACATAAAAGGAAATTTATATGTTTTGTGTATTGGAAACTATGTACTTATTACCTAATTTACATAGTGAATAAATAAAAATATAATTTATTTTATCTTCTCATATTCCTCCTTTATTATTCTACCATTGTTTACTACAATGCATGTGATTTCCCAGTGATATATATCAATAAAAGAAACAATGATCGTAAATCCAATAAAGATATAAATATAATAAATTGAACTTAGAAGATTATGATTAATGAAACATTATAAATAAATAGGGAAAATAATCATATGTATGTGATTAAAAATAATGACATGTGACTAAAATATAAAAATAAGACATTTATATTCCTATATTAGTGGATCCATACCAGGGTTTCATAAAACATATTACTAAAGCTACAATATTATATAATTAAAATTTTAATCGTTATAAATAATAATTTACCCAATGCATTGAAGAACTATCATGGGGAACACTTCATATATATTAATTTATGGGTTCTATATAAATTATATTTCATAAAAATTCTTTTTTTCAGACCTATGTAGAAAACATAATAGGATTTATATGAAATAAATGAAAACATAATTGTTTCAAGGAATTAAATATTCATCATTTTTAACCCATAAAAATGGAATGTGGGTTTCATATGATTAAATATCCACTCATTTAATTATAATCAAATCTATAAGAATAATATTGACTAAAAAATAGGTGTTAGTATTCAAAATATAAAAATGAATCCATAGAAAATTAAATAAGGATTTTGGCATCTTAATGGGTTTACATAGTAGTTTATGAAAGTGGATTATTGTTAGAAAATGAAAGTGCACCATTGATAAAAACAATATTGTTATACTAATGTAAAGATCATAACTATATCAGAATATAATAACATCTAAAGTAGAGTACTATATAGAATGAAGTACATTAATAGAAATTCAAATAATGAAAGTCCCTTACCATGGTATATACCATCCGAGAGTTTATATAAAGTTCATTAGGCCTGTATAATTTTTTTTTAATATATTTAGATGGAATAAATGAGAGAAAATTCATTTTAAATTGCATGGTACTAATATAAATGGGGGTTTTGGTGGGATATTTATAGAAAATTGAGGATAATTGTTCATTATTTTCATAATATGGTCCATAGAATGCTAGGTTGTGGAAAATGGAGAACCATTAACATACACATGGTTTACATCCACGGATTTTGAAATTTAATGCTTAATTTTTTTCTTTTATCCCATGGATAATGGAAACCTAATTTTTTATTTTACTTTGTTTATGGAAATTTAATATTTTAAAGATTAATATATTTTTAAAAAAAGTGATTAATTTTAATTCTTCACATATTATTTTTATTGATAGGGTTGGAAAAAAAGTATTTTTTTAAAAAAATTAATTAAATAAATAAATAATTGTAGATATTGGGTTCAGTTTTTTATTTATTATATCATTATCACATAATTATTATGTCATAAAACTATTTGAAAAAGAATCACTTTTAAGCTTTCGTAATAAGTAGATTATTTTATAAATTTCTTCAAATGTCACCCCAACCTAATTTTATAATTTCGTTTACAAATATATATATTTTTTTAACAAAAATAATTTTTGAAATATGAGAATTTTAACATTCAAATAAAAATTATTTTCATTTAAAAATAATATTTTTTGGAAATATTAAACTCTTTGATCCTCTTTAATAATTTCAGCGACATTATTGGAGGTTTTCCACTCAATAATGTCCATATAAATCTATATTTTATGAAAATATCTCAATCATGGGCCATGTTGCTGCCACGTCATAAATAGGAGGTATAAAGTGGCATTAAGGGAACTAGGTGAATGACTTATGGAAATATCCATTCACTAAAAATATAATACTTGGTTATCAGCCGTCAGCCTAAACTAAAGAGAATCACTTAGTGATTCAATCATCCATCCTTTAATCACAATATTGTGGGATGGAAGGGATCCCTACAATTTGACCATCCAAACATGGGATAAGTCTAAAGATAAAGTTAATTAGGAAGATGATACAAGTGATGGCCATATAGGCATCAAAAGTTGGTAAGCATGAATGATATATGGGTGTGGTGGAAGTTATCATCCACCCCCACAACTGTGGATGTAGGGGTTCACTACCATGATTTATCAATCAAATATGATATGAATTTTCAAGGACAGTGTGGTGGTGAAATTTTCAAATTGAGATCATGTTTTGGTGACTACTAGCATAGGGCACCAAGGTATTTGACTCGTGATGTGACATGGTATAGACTAGCCACTCAGAGCCTTAGAGTTATGTATAGGACTTTGGGACAATGGTCTTTCATTCAAAGTTACATTTTTCCAATCTGTATCTCTATATCTGGGTTGTCTTAGGGTCAACTCTCAAACCATAAAAAATAAGACTTTCATTTATTAATAAATGGGGTGAAAAATCCAATATGATTTAAAAATTTATTAAACAATTAACTTGTTATGTATCTATTACTATGAAATATGTTTTATTTATAGTAAAAATAAAAAAAAATTAAAAATATAATTGTGGATTCAATGTATACAAAAATCTATTTATCATTTTTAACTTGTATTTCTATGTATTATTTTAAAATAAAATAATAAAGAATATGATATTTATGGAACCAATATTTAATATATATATATATATATATATATAATTTAACCCTTGTAATACATAGATCTAAATATATAACCCCTTACTACATAATCCAATGATAAAATGGTAAGGTGTGAGATGGTGGTACTTTCATGGGGTGACATAAAAAATCGTGATATAGTGGATACCAAAATTGAATTCAATATCTCTAGTTTTTTACCCTTAAACCCTAAATGTTGAATCTGTCTCTAGGATTGGCGACGTGTTATCCAAGGTGACTCTACTTCCCTGGAAAGTTGTAATAAATATTGTTAAAATGGTTATATAATCCTTATAGTGGACTTATTTTTGCTCGATTTAATTCCTTATCACTTGTTACCCTTTATAAATAATAAATCTAATGGTAAAATTATAACAATTAGTGAAAATTATCAACAATCATATTGAAAAACTGCCATATTGAACAATGATTAGGTAATGGTAGGGTCCTAATAGGCACTTTACCCATTATAACCTATATATACTGAGTAATTATCATACATAATAAATCACTACATCATTTACATTTGTTTAAAATATCCCTCTATAATTTTATTTTTCTTAATGATTCCTTTATTTTTTCTATTTTTATATGAGGGGAAATCATTATTAAATTATTCATTCCTATATAATTTAATATAGTGTTTGAATTATTCATGTTCATCTATATCCATAAAATTTTCAATGTTATTATAGTCAATATTAGTTAGTGATATGTCATGAATTGTAAATTTCATTTAATATCCTTGTATTTTAATAAAATAGATAATAGTCATTGTGAAACTTTTATTATTTTATTAATAAAAATGGAAATTTTTAGAATGTTGCATCTTCACCATTTAGTTTTTTCACCAATTCAATTTTTTTCCCTCATTAAAATAAATGGTGTAACTTATCATTCATCACATCTTTATGATCCATTTTTTTCTTCAAAAATATTATTTCACTAATATTATCTTTAGAGTCATTTCATTGTTTTCCTCAACACTTCTACCCTCTAATCAAGAGTATGTATCATTTTGTTTTTCATTTCCAAACTCAAGTTCCAATTACATTCCATTTTATTAATGTGCATGTTTTAGGTATGAAATATATTTTCTAAACATGGATATATTGAAGATGGCATGAAAATTTGATGGATCTGAATGTAGTTTTAAGAGATAAAAAATTTTCATATACACTCCGGAAAAACAAATGGGCCATTGTACATTAGACATAGTTTCCTTTTATGTCACCCCAAGGTGATACTTTAATGAATATGTTATAAGGTAATGTTTCAATAATATTATTATAATGTAAATATTTAATAATATCATTTTTATATAGAAAATGAAAACTAAATACCTTAATATATTTTATAATATTATATATAATTGTTAAGACATAGTCATTATATTAGTCAAATAAATTGATGTATCTATATCAAAAATTCAATTATAAATTTTATAATAATGGAATCGTGATGAATAAGTATTCCTTGTGAACCTATTTTATCTAAAAACATCAAGGAGGTTGCATCATTAGGATTTCCCCACTGCCAAGTATAAGCTGAATTCATGAAATTATGGCTTCATCAAAAAACCTTATATGGGGGATGTTCTAGATCATGGATAATATCATGAGGTCCATTGTTTCTAAATGACATCCAAAAATGAAATGTATATTTTTTCTATTTCTTAAACAATATGTGAATATCATAATGGTATATGTATGTAGAAAATATTCCTAAATGACATTTTAATATTATATATAGATATATATACTTACATTTAATAATCTTTACACAAAAATTTTAATAAAAACATAAAATGATTAAAATTTATTTTTTCAGAAATAACAATTTTATATCAAGGAACTATTTTTATATTATTTTAATAATAAAAAGATATACTATCAAAAAAATTGTTATTACTTTTAAAAAACTAGTCAATATAAAAAGAGTAATTTTTATATATTTATTTACCAATATATTTTATGTTTTTTATAATTTTTATAAATACTAGGATATAAAATTTATAAATTCAATAATTTTTTTTGTTTTACCATTTTAATATTTCATAAAAATTTAATTTTGGATGTAGGGAAGTAATTAAATTGAATGTGATTAGTTAAATATCATGTTTATTAATGTCATCAGTTTTATGAAATAATTTTATTATATAACTATATTGAATGTTTTTTAAAAACATTTTGCCATTAATTAATATATAATAATTTATTTTAAATTACTTTAAATTACTATTTTAATGTTATAAATTTCTGGTAAAAATGTTCAAAATGTGTGTAGAATTTTAAATGAAAATCATTTTCAATAATTTTTTTAATTAATTATAACCTCAATAAATGAACAATTTTATTTATTTTATTATAATATATATTATATAATAATAATTATTATTATTTTAAATTCATTATAATCCTTTTCATTGATAACTATATAAATATCACAAATTTTTTTTCCTAAAAAATACTTTTATCAAATAATATGATTTGGTGTGTTATAAGAAATTTTATTAAAATTAATTTCCCAAAAAAATATTATTTGATAAAATTATTTTTATATTTTAGACAGTAATATTAAAACTGTATAATTTTTTCTTCTTGTTTTTAGGTAAGATATTATATTTTTAGGATTATTGTTAATTTCCTTGTTAATAGTGAAACAACTATTTTTTAATTACTGATTTAGTAATACCGTGGAATTAATTAAAAATAGATTATATTTATATAAATTAAATAAAAAATATAATATAATGGTTAAATACATGAATAAATATATTATCATTTATTTAGGTGGTAATAAATACTAAATTTGATTCTGAATCCTTAATTTTTAAAATGACATTTTCTACTAAAATCATTCTCTATACAATATTTTTTTAATTTAAATGTATATTTTAAAATATATATAAATTAAATTTTATTGAATATAATCTAATTATACTTTAATGAAACCAAAATTTGATTATATTGGTTATATTATTTGTTTAATGAAACATATATTCACCTTGTTAAAAACTAATTATATAGTTTGAATGTAAAAGAGTAAAATATAAAAGAATAATTGTAAAATCCATAAAAAGGTTATAATAAATGTTTGAATAAATTTTATTGAATCTATATAGATCTATTCAAACAAAAAAATAAATTATTTTAACATATCACATCCATTGACTAGGAAATAGTGTCATGGAATTATTAAAATACAATGAATATTTCCAAGGGAGCCCATTCCTCTACTAAAAAAGGTGACCATTTAAATAATATAAATCACAAAACTATACTTTTAATTAATAATTTTAAATATACTATTTTAATATCCCCGGAAGTATATATAACAAATAAAACCCCCTAATTACTCATAGTTTGTCTAATCCCTTTAATTTTAGGGTAATTTCCCCGTAAAAATCGAGTCTCCCATATAAATATTTACTTATTACTATGTATTTTCTTCTTAACATCATTCTTAAAACTATATTATCACTATAATAATATTCTCAATTTATCATAATTACAATACTTATATGATTTAATCATAAAATTACAACCAGATTTATTCATTTCCAACCACTTAGAAATAAAATGGTACATTAATCTTCTGTATGCGCGGACTACCACATCTATGAAGTACATTTTTATTTTAATTTTTCATCAAGTTATATACAATTTATATAATTATCATGAAATATTATATATAATAATATGAAATATATCTCTTTATGATTCTATTATAATGAAATTATGTCAAAATAAACACCTCCTTACTTATATTACCCAATTGAGTTAAACCGAGTTCAGATTTGGGAGAATCTATACACCTACATGAAAAATCAATTATAACACTACAATGGATAAAAATTGGAAAATAAAACCTAATTATATTATAATATAATAACATAATTTTTTTTTGGAATATGATTTTTTAAATATTATATTGTTTTTAAACTAATTATTAATGTCTCATTTCATTTCAAAAATTATCTTAATAAGATATTATCAAGTGTCTTTTCACATAACCAAAGAAAAAAAATACATATATAATGAAAAAAAATCCTTTTAAATAAATATAGAAGATATTTTATAGAAAAAAAAAATTATATATCAAAAATTAAATTTGTTTTCAATTATGGGTAAATAAATCAAAATTATTAAACATGTGAAAAATTGTTATATTTGATAACACCTAGTGGTAAAAATATGAAAACCTAAATATTGTAGCCATAATAGAATAATAATTATTATTATTATAAGAGAGAATTATTTATATTAAGTTAATGTAATATTATATTATGTTCATTTTTTTATATAATGTTAGAGTGCAATCAACAAAGAAGTGAAATAATATAAGGGTATCTTTATGTAAAAATTGAATCCCTTGAGACATGATTATGTTGTACTCTATGTTTCCATTCGAATATATAATATTTTTAAATTTAAATTTTTTTATAACTATCCTATTATATTTTATTATATTTAATGTACTATTTTATGGTATCCCTGTCAAAGTGTTTTTATTCAAAACATACAATCCTTATAAGGTGTTTTCATCACTCAAATCATTTCATTGGGTAAAAATAACTCTCAATGGACTATTAATTTAATGATTAGTCTATTAACTCATATGATGATGTTAGGCTATATTTACCCATAATTTAGTTATATGTTCATGTCTCCCTTCATAAAATTCATTTTTAATGTAAATTGATTAAATTTATTTTCTCATCATTTTTATTGCATTTTTTTCCTTTCCGGCACCAATTATTACATATTATTTTAAAATTAATGGGTTTGAATTACTTTAGGTTCCTTTTTATAAAAAATATATACTTATTAGGTTAATATAAATATTGATTATTTGAAATATAAATAATTTCACAGTATATTCAATTTATATTTGTGACACATTTTATCCTTTAAAGGATCTTTTATTTGGAAGTATAGAATTCATAATTCATCATTATCTGATTACAAATATTGTTTTCACTCTAATTTGTACTTCAATTTTTTAGAAAGGTTTTGTTAAAAATAAATCACTAATATTTACCCTCTTAGGATTATCATTCATGATATGATTTTTCAATCACACATTATGTGTTATTATGATAAGATTTATTATATAAAATAAGACTTTTTACCTTATATAATTTCTTATTTTCATGTTATGTGATGTTTTTTAATGGTTAATGAAACCCATTGGCATTCCATGGTTCATTAACATATGATTATTTTTATTTAAATAGAATAAATTTATATGGATGAATATTGGTGGGTCATATATATCCTACCAATTCAATGGTTAAGGATTTATATCTAATCTGAAAAGGATGTTATGTGTCTTTTTTTTATCACAATATAAAGTGTGGCATTTATTTCATTCAGTATATAAATAATGAGGAATTTTGTTCACCACATAAAGAGAGTAACAAAAAAAGGTGTTTTGAAATATGTTTTTTATTAAATTTAATATTTTATTTAATTCTCATTACACTCAAAAGTTATTTTTTCTGCCCTTACACACAACATCATGTTTACCTTGTGTTACACACAACATCGATTTTTACCAAACAATGATATATTATTACTATTATTTTAATTCGACCAATATAACGTGTCCGTTATAAATAGATATATGAATATAAATATTTATTTTTTAAAATATTTATTATGGAGGTATTATATAATGAACTGTTATTTATAGAAGTTAATAATTATTATAACAACTTTTATATAATTCTTAAATAAATTTCTCTCTAAAACAAATTATTACATTTCTTCAACACAAATAAATTTAATTTTTACAAATTTTAGACAAATAATTTGAAAAAATAAATATATATGTTTAAATATTCATGTCTAGGTTCTCTTGGAGTGAGATTTTATGAATTTTAAGATAATATAAAATTTTTACTGAATACTGAGAAATATTCGTTTTTTTATGAGTTTTATTTTTTATTACAATATTTAGAAATATCATTAAAATTTTAAGATGTTTTTAAAAGTATAATTATTAAAATTATATACTAATCATCCATTTTATTTCACTTCAATCATATTTATATTAAATTTTTATATAATTTTATGTTTAAAGCTTTTATGATTTTATCCTTGGAAACACAATTTCTCATCACATCAATGGGATTTGATTTAAATTATAATTTTCCACATATTTTTATGGAATTTAGATAAATTCAATCCATATATTGAATAATGATAGTTATTATTATTTAATATTTTCAAATTATTTTTTAACCGTAATTTATAATATATTAGAAAACTTATTTACCTTAGTTAGGGTAAAAATGGGTTTTAAAGGGGTAAAGTAAAATATATAAGGGTTAAAATGTCCCAAAACATGTCAAAACACATTATATGACTATATTTCAACATTAAATCATCTCTTTTATATAATTTCTTATTTTATATTTTTTTTTTGTTAAAATCATGGGGACACCTTTTTATTTTCAAATATTATAAGTACACAACCCACGTCAATTATAAAATGATACCTCTTCTTCTATCCACCTAAAACATAAAAAACCTGTTGTGTTGTCCATTCCATTCAACAGTAAATTTAATACATCAATTATCCAATCAAATAAGGATTATATTGGTCATATATACATTTTATGAATCCTTTTGTTGAAAACCATGACAAGTTATTTGAAGAATATGTAACATCCCAAAACGAGTGTTTTAGTTTGTTTCTTAATCCACCGATATAAATTCTTATTAAACCATTATCATATAATAAAATAAGTAAATTAAAAATAATGTGATATTATTTTTTTCATTTATTAACTCCAACAATCTCTCCTTCCATCAAATTTGTCCTGAAATCCTCATTTGTGTTTGTCGTTGCTTACTGCCTCTAAAATCAATGTTATATGTTTTCTATCAAAACCCTTAACTGGTGGATATAATGTTATATTTATTTTATATATATATATATATGATATCTATGAAATTATTATGAATCGAGAATCATGACATCACATATTCCTTATTACTTTCAATTACATTAGAATACAATATTATCATTCAAGTGTGTGTTGAACTACCCAATTGTTACAAAATGTGATTCTTTCACGGTTTACAAGTAAGGTAATAAGGTTTTGTTTAATAATTGTATTTTACAAATATAACTTAAAAATTATTCTATAATTTTAATATCTTTTTTTTGTTAAATTATTCAAGAAAATGGGATCAATGTTCATGAATACATACTACCTACAATCGTCAAGAATGGTGTATTTAGTTCTCTATCATTAAATAATATATTTCATATAAAAACATATATATTTTATATATATCATTTATCATGGTTAAAATAATTTATATTATTTTACCATGATCTTTTTATTTTTAGCTGATATTAAAAATAGAAATATACATAAAAAAGTAGTAATTTCAAAAATCATGACATTAACATGTAATTGTTAATAAAAATGTATTAAGTAGTCAAAAGAAAATAATATATTGTTTGATATATATAATTATCATTCTATAATATTTTTATAACAAGAATATATTTATTTTACAGGTGGTTTGTATAAGGTCTCGGCCTTAAACATAACTTAATCTTGAGTTACATCAAGAATACACATTGAGGGTATTTTCAGGTTTAGATTTTTAGATAATTAGATCATAAAACATGCATTACATTCCACATTTAATCAAATTGGTTACATAAAAGATAGTATTCATTTTTCCCATCTTCGGAAACATATTTAAAATAAAACATGGATTCTATCTTGACACTTCCTTGACATTATCATCATATCATGTACCTTTCCCTTGACCTGTGAAAAACATTTCAAAAAAACATGGGATGAGCCTAAAAAGCTCAGTAAGGGATATAAAAATATGGAAATGAAACGGGAGTACATATGTACATAAGAATGAAATCATAGTTTACCCATAAAACATAAGCACTTTAACATACCTCATCAAATCATTAACAAGTCCTAGAAATCATAAGACATAAAGGTAACTTGAGGCATTCATAACAATCTTACGTAGGGATTAACCCTCTTGGTTACGTTTGGAATACCCATCAAAGTATATTCCCTAAATATCATCATAGAAACCTTAACGTTTAACCCCTTAATGTTACCCAATGAATTGGAGAGCTATATCGATCTCACCCACCCTTAGCTTATCACGGAACCACCCGTCTTCATAATAATGCCCAAGAACGATAACATAATCGTATCACATAAAACATACATAAAGGAAACATAACATTTACACATTTCAATCACAAGATATCAATACAACAGATTAATATAATGAAAACATTATGAAAACAATTTTTAATACCAAAATAAAATAAAATTAAAACATGGTATTTATTTTTGATTTTAACAAAGGTATGGCTTGTAGAGGAAGCTGAAACTCAAATAATGGTCACGGCGGCGGAGAAGTCGTTGTCGCCGCATACGTATGACAAAAACATTCCCTTATTTCATTTAGTAAAATTCTTCATATAAAAAGTTTCCTTTTGGATAAATGTAAAAGTCAAAGGGGTTTATACACAGAATGAAAGAAATTTGTGTATAAAACATAATATTCTTCAATGAAAGGTGATTGAGACGAAGTCCAATACCTTGGGTCTGACTTGGCTCGATCATTCTTTAATGTCCCGAATAATAAACATGAGTTAATTTATACTTTCTTAAGAACCTTTTTCAAGTTCATTATTCCATTTATATCACTTATTAACATGTAATTAACACTATGTAATTATTTAAGTTAATAACGGTTGTTTTAACGATCATTGGTACTTGAGTCAAAAATATGCTCTTTATAATTACAAGTTATTCATGTATCCATTAAATCCAGAGTTATACTCAAGATGTATATATCATATATATCATATATATCCAGTCAATAGTTGTATTTATAATATTACATAACATTTAGAGGTAAGAAATGAAATGCACCGTTCATAGAGACGGTAAGCCGTACGTACGCATAAACGCTACTTCCATTCCTATTTCAAATTTTATGGAATTAAAACATAATGATACATAATAGTATTATAATTCCAGTATTGTATCATATATAATATCATTCAATATATCCTTTATACATACCACATATGGTATTAACGAATCAAATAACTTTGAGGGGGCGGTAGTCCGCACTTCCTAAAATAAAGATATCGCGTTTACCCATAATGGAAACCATAAAGTTATGCCATAAATCAAAAATACATAAGCTTAAGTAAAACAAAAACATATTATATATCATATATAAATATAGTGACAACTTAATGTCCACCTTTGAAGGTGTTATATGAGTGTTGAACAATCATCGTTTCGTGAGGCTGAAATTCACCATCCACAGAAACGGTATGTTCTTTAACCATTACATGTAGGTGTGTGTAAGTGTAGCAAGAATTATTCTTATAACAACATCCTAGTATATTTAAGATACTATTGTTGTTACAAATGGAATGAATAAAAAGAGTTTAGAGGGTTGGATAAGAAAAATAAAACATAAGAGCACAAGAGAAAACACTACCGTTAAAACAGGTAACCTTTTTTGATTTGATCTCAAAGGCTTCCTTGGGAAGACTTCTATGAAATGTGGGGCTTAAAGAAGTAAGATAGAGATGTGGAGAGAGAAAATGGATAGGGGTTGGCCGAAACAAAGGCTTGAGAGGTGTGGGTAAGGTGGTAGAGGTGGGGGCCTTTTATAAGAGGAGAAGAGGGGCACTATTGGAAAGTTATAAAAGGTTACTTTATTATAAAATGATTTTCTTATTTAAAAGGACCCAAAATTATATATTTAGAGGATAAGGTGATAAGAGTTCTAAATCCACCCATCCAATATGTTTTTGACTTGTGAAGTTCTTATAGTTTACATTATCATTTCATTTTTTTAAATCATTAAATAATGAGGTAATCGTTGCATCATCGTGGTATCATAAATAATTTAATTTATTTAATGTCTAAAAATTATAAAAAAAATGATGTAGAAAATATTTTTATATTTCTAATTAATATTTATAGTAAAAAATTTGAATTGTATAACTCCATTTAAAAATTGTTTTAGTAAAACAACTTATGTTTGTGACATTTTTATTTTAACTTTAAATTAAATTTTATTAATGTCATTTTCCTACGAAAGTGGCTCCATGGGGTCCCCAAGTTGACCCATGGATTTCCATGGTCGGCCATGACACATCCAATAAGGGTAGGACATGTGTCTAGGTCATTTCATATTATTAAAACAGTATTTTTACCTTAAACTACACTAATTACCTCTAATCGCGATTAAAAACTTAAAAGATACTATTCAACAAAAAATTATTTTAATCCCATTGAAAAAAAAATTACTTCTTAATGACAACCATGTATGTCAAATTTTTGAAATTCAAAACACAGAGGTGGTAAAATTTCATTTAAACAGAAAATCAATTTTTATAAGTACAACTTAGTGGTTTCACTATTCATCAAAAATTGATGTTTTTCAGAAAAATATCAAAACTTTACCCGAAGCTATATTTGATATTCATAATTCAAAAATGATGCCTTTTTAAGAAAATTAAAAACATATAAGTTAAATTATTTAATTTAATAATTAATTACCTTTGTTAGAGCAAATAGCGTGTTTTTAGGAAACAATAAGTATCAAAAGACTGACACTAGTTTAAGTCCAATTTCAAAGTGAAATTAATTCCAACAACCACTATTGGATTAAATGGTAAAAATATATTCTAATTTCACTTTAAAACCAATTCAAAAAATAATATAACAATATAAATAAATTAGATTAAAAAGAGGTTTTGAATTAAAATACAAAATTTTCACTATTCATTAAAAAATGAACATTATCTGAAAAATACCAAAAATTCCCAGAAAGTAAATTTTGATGTCACTATTCTAAGGAAGAATTTTATTTGGTCCAATATAATATATAAGAGTGACCAAAACTATATTTATAGACGGTTCGCAATCAAAAGGTGATAAGTCGACCTTTAGTGAATGTTAGAGTATATATGCCAAAAATTGAATTCTATTCATATTTTAAGCCTTTATCCTTTATTAGATAAATGTAAAAACATTTAACAAACATATATAATAATTTTTTAGTTATTTACATCCATTCCTGCCAATAAAACGGCTACGTGTTAACTACTATTTAAAATAATATTATTTTATTACTAGTGTGCAACGTAATCATTCAAAGATTCTCTTTGTTGCATATCGGGTACACTATTGAACATAGAAACCCCTTTAAAGTAAATTTAATATTTAATTCATAAATATTAATAAATATGAAGATGATTTATTCTTTATTTACCTGGGATGTTACATTTTGAATGTGTGTGAAGGATATCAATACTTATGTTAAGGGATTTTTGGGGAACTTTTTACTTCTGTGGGACACATGCTGTATTTAACGACTTTTTATTTTAAATGTAATATATAATACTAATAAATTTATATTATTATTATTAGCATAAATATTATTTTCATTTACAAATCAATTTTATTATTTCTCATTCATGGGTATTATAGTTCAAATTTTATAAAAGTGATAAGGCATTTTTTACTCTTTTTTCAATCAATAATGAATATGTTTTGTTATGAACCTGTCCACATTTATGAGGTCTATATATAAACACTTTATGGGGTAATGTATTTTATTTATTTATTCACATGATATTATATGTTACATTTAATTTTATTCATCCCGGGGGCTTAAATTATATGTTACAATAGTTTTAGGATTTTTATAATACAATCTCATTGTGTTTTGGGATTGTTTATGATTATGTTTCAAATAAAAAATCATATAATACATATCTCAATAAACATTTAAATTTTCTTATACTCAATTTATTTCATTAAAATATATATTTTTCCTTCACTTTTATAACTTTATATACACATTCTATCAAATAAAGGTTTTTCAAGAAATTCGACTTTATTTTTCTATTCAGTTGAAACCCATTTCCCTTCCATTTATAAGTAATATAAATATGGTTTCAAAAATGTTTGAACATTCTATAATGGATTTATTAGAAATGTTTTTACCCGTTATTTAATTTTTACAAATTATTTTAAATGTAATCTTCATGTCATTTTTAAATCAAGTAATGTTTCGATATTATAGAAAATGGGATTGAAATATTTGTTAACCTGTATGTAATTTCCCACCATTATTAGAAATCAAGGTTTTAAATCTTCCTTTTTATGTTTGAAATATTATTTTAAATGTAAAAAATATATCAAAAACTTTTCCATTTAGAAAAATATATTTATAAAGTATATTTTCGTCAACACATTTTAAAATAATTCTAAACATCCTTTTTAATTTTGAGGAAATATTTTCAATGAAAAGGATTTTAAAAATGTTTTAGGTTTAAAAACACTTTTTATATTTTAAAGGATGTTTTTTCCTGAATTTTTTTGATCTATTTTTTATTCTTTATTTTATGTTTCAATGGTGATTTTCTGTGATAATTATTTCTAAAATATTTTATGTGTTATAAAAATAAATTTGGAATGGATATTTTCCACATGATATGATTTATATAGTTTTTAAGGATATCTTTGTATGTTTATAATGTTATTCTCAAATATATGGATGGTAAAATTGTGTAATGAATTTCCCGTTTTGAAAAATTATTTTTAAATTGTAAGGGCAACTTTAAAAAAAAATTCATGTTATTAAACATTCTAAATAATATTCTATATTAGAAGGAATCCTTTGATGTTATTTAAGCATCACTGATGATATGATCTAATGATACCATATTTATTCTTTCTCTATAAGGATTATATTTAAATTAAAATAATTTTTATGAAACCCATTCTTATTCCACATGTTCTACAATTATATAATTCTTATGAAAACACTACTTTGTCTATGGGTTATGATGAAATTATATTGAAACCCATTTCTTTTTTCCGGGTTAAGATATGATGAAATGTTTATGAGATTTATTTTTTTATTGGATAATAATGTGAGGATTTTTTTATGATCTTGTGGAACACATATATATGATTTTTAATATGTGAGTGGTTGGATCTATATATCCCTAAAATAAAATGGATAAATATCGATATCTCATGAGTAAAATATGGATGAAATGGGGAGTAAACTTTGTTAAATTAGGTAATTTACTCACTATGATAGTCTTGAATGTTTAAAATTATTACTATAATGTTTTGGGGATGGAGCCCATTCTACTATGTAGTCATATAAACATCTATGATTTACTGCAAAAATCATGTTTATTATCTATGATATCCATGGTATGCTTTTAAATTTTATGTTTGTGCTCTCATTTATTTATTCTCATGTTATTAATATGTGATCATTGATAGTTCCATTGTTTTAATTAATGGGAATATAATACCAAAATTTCTTATATTTTTCAATCAGTACTGTTTGGAGAAGGGAAAATTCATTTTGGATATCAATAATTGGGATGATGAATTATATCAATGTTGGAAACTTATTAAAAATATTATTCAGGAAAAGCTAATTGACTCAAACAGATGGATTAAATATCTATTAATAAATCAAAATATAATATAATAAGTATTGCACAATATGCTTCAGAATTAATTGTAATTTTATGAAGAATAATTAATTTGATTTCAAATGAAATTAGAAATGGAAATAGAATATTCTAGTTGTTACCATGTTTAAGATAAAAAAATTATCTAGTATCCTAAAAACTCAAATAAATCTTATGGATGAATAATAATTTGTCACCAACAGTTTATAAATTTTGGAGGAAACACTCAAAAAAATTACTGAGTAGAATTAGAGGTTCCTTCTTGTGTGGGAACCATGTCCATTGAGAATAAAAATCTATAAGATAAGTGAAGAGGCCAACTAATGAAATAAATATATAGATCAAAGAAAATTCACCACCCAAACCCCATGATTTCATGTTCGTGGACTATGAAAATAAGTTTGGTCAATTACTCAATCCAAGGGCTAATTTGGATTAATATCCAACAAAATCCTCTAATGATAAAGGAAAAAATGGAATTCTTATTAAAAAATAGATAAAGTGAATCATGATAGTAAGAAAACATGTATCCTTAACTTTATAGTTGTTTATTTATTTATTAATATTGTATAAATGAGCCCAATGGAAATTTTATTGTTCATTAAGTAGTGAAATTTCATCTTATTATATACCTCTACATGGATTCAAGTATAATAAAATCATATTTTATATTCTATAGGTAGATGGAAAAACCCATGATTATAATGAAAATATTATTATATATGATTAATTATTTTATAAAAATTAATTGTTTAATTAAATTTTATATGGTTATATGTCGCAATGTAATATTAAATTTTGATTTCTAGATACCATTATGGATTTATGATTTTATTTTTGATCATAAGATCTCTTTTATTGAAACATCTTTTTAGGTTTTATGTGATTGTATTTTATCATGATTGAGGATTTTTTAATATGAATTTCTGGTAATAAAACACTTTGTATTTTTATATGTTTTTCTGAAAAAGTTATTTAAAGATGAATACCTTTATTCATTTTATAATATATGATTAATGTTATTAGTATCATTTATAGATTATATTATCTTATATGCTGATATAATTATGGGTTGAAGTCGATCACTATTTGTAGTTTCTATAGTTTTTTCTATTAGATATGAATTATTTCTATATATTCTTTCCGAAATATACATTAAGGTAGTGGTAAAGTTCAATTATGTGCCACATTAAATTGTATATTATTGGGAACTGACCCTTAAATCTTTTTTTTTTTGATATGTCTTCAACTAGATCATGATATAATGTTGATATTCAAAACTTTTTACCAAACTAAAATACTAGGGAACACCAAGAGATCCATTTAAAGACAAGAATATATTATATGGTATTTTTTTATAGATTTCAAAGTTGTTTGATATTAATATATTCTTCCAGTTGAGTTTTTTTACAATAATTGATTTCACTTGATCATTTAAATGGATCATTATGAATCCCTTTATTAAATGAAGTGTATTACTTTGACGAACTAAAATGAAGTTGAAGAATTAAGGCTATTGGGTCCTAATATAGATGATTAAATGGTAAAAAAGGTTAAAAAAATTCAAATATTCATACAGGAAAGATAAAGATGAGATAATTGTTTTGTTTATAGTCATTGATGCATTCTATATTTTCATGTTGTTGATCAGGTGTTTCTATGAACTTCTTTATGGAAGAAATAATGGAAATCAAAGATGTGGGTATATCGATGCAATTGAAATTATTTATCATACCCAGACCATATATTATCACCTAGTGCTTCCACTTATCGTCTATAATGTTCATGATGTATTCTAGGTATCTCTTTTGAGGAACTACAAAAATGATCCATCTCATGTAGTAAATCCAATGTTCATACCCATGATTGTGATATTTCATATGTGGAAAATTAGTTCTTATTTCATATGAATATACTCTCCACACTTACAACAGACATTGTATTTCTCAAGACCTATTAAAATCACTACCTCACATATATAATATAATAATAATGTTATTGTTATTTTTAAATCAAACCTATTAATCCTTTTGGTGTAATCCAAAAGGCATTTTATGGAGAACTGGTAACGTCCCAATCCAAGAATTATATTTCATTTATTAATAAACCTATATTAATTATTATTAATACATAATGATATAATATAATAAATATCAAACAAATAATGGTACTTTTTTTATTTTATGTAGATATTCTAAAATTATATTCACTTCTATCAACTAGTCATGAAAACATCATTCTTATTTATAGAGGACTGTCACCTCAAGAATCACTTTTATTTTTTCCCTCACCATTTATCGTGGATGGATATAACAATGGATCTATTTTTAATATATTGTATATATTATATTATTATTATTCTGGAAACACTATATCATATATTCCTTCTTATATTCCATTCCTTTGGAAAATGTTAATGTCATTTCTGTGTACAGTAGACTACTACCTTTTGAAGTAATGTGATTCAATTTATCATTACATTAAAGGTAATAAGGGAAGTATAAATTAAACTATGTGTGATTAAAGAAACAATATTATTTTTGAAGGGTAATATATAATTTATCGTTTTTTTACCATTCCTTTGTGAAAGTGGAGAAGGCCTTTATGCGTACTTATGACCTACCGTCTCCATGATCGATGTGTTCTATATTCAACATCAAAATATTATGGTTTACCCAAACACACACACACACGCGCATACATATATATATATATATATATATATATATATTGATAGATTCATCATTATTAAAATTCTAGAAATTTTAAAAGAATTATCAAATTAAAATGAATAAAAATAACAACTCAAAATGTACTTGAATGATATTCCATTTATTTCCCAAAATGCAACATTAACATGTAATTTTTAATAAAGTAATTATAAAATTTCATAAAAAATAAAATATATTTTTCTAAATATTTATATATTTATATATTTATGGTTCTATAATATAGTTATATTAAAATTATAACTTTATATATGCGGTTTGAATAAGTATGAATGAAGTCAAGACTTAAGGGAAGGGATTTCTTTCATGAATTTTTGCTTCATTGAGACGCATAAAATATTCACCATGTGTTTCATTTATAAGGTGATTATAATACCCATGAATCAAATTTATGATTCTTAGAATTAAAATTATTAGAATTTTAATATTCATTTTATAATATATATTTTTTATGGTTTATATTTTAAATTTTATCAAAGTGGTAACAGAAGATTGTCTCAATTTTCATTCATTGAGACATGTTATTTTACACAAATATATTCTTTTATGAGTTATATATCATCCCCTTATACATTAAATTTCATGAATTTGTCTATTATCATTGTATTATAAGTTTTATTTTATTTTATTCTTCCTTGGTGCATACTATTAAATATTAAAATATTGAAATGAGTTTTACAATAGTATCTCATCATTTATAAGGAATTTTAAGAATATATTTTTGAGGATGAAATCATATGATGAATCTCCCATTAAACATAGAAATTTTATTCTTGTATAGTTTTTTAATTAATATTAATATTTTCCATTTATTTTCTGCTCATTATTTACTAATGATTTCAGAATAACATTTGTAATTTTAAATAAATGTATTTATCTCTTTGTTCAAAAACCCTTATTATTCCATATCAATTTTTCCTTAAAATGTTTTCAATTTTGTAAAAATTTTCAACAGGATTTAATATTAATAATTATACCTATAATTTAATTTTAAAATAATATCATTAAATTAATCATCATGTTTTCTTTACAAATTAGCATTTTTATTCTACCGAAAATGTGAAATAAATAATTGTTTTGACATTTATGGAATTTCACAACCTCAGGACAACACCATTTTTTACATTCTTAATTATATGTTTCAAAGTATTATTTCAATGAAATGTTTTTGAATTTTATTATGTTTTAAATATTTTTTCTATATTGAAATAATTTTTTTCTCATAAAATGTTTGAATTTATTTGTAAATCATGTTATGTATGTTTTGATAGTATTATTCAACGAAAATTATTTTAATAATGTTTTCTATTTCAAAAAACGTTTTCCTAAGATGAATTGGTAGTTTACTCAATTAATATTTTATATAATTTTAAATCATCATTTTCGTGTTTCAACGGATGTTTTCTATGAAAAATTATTTAAAAGCGTTTTCTCTTTTAATTTTTATTACTATAGATGATATATTTTCCTCAATAAAGTTATAAAAATAATTTTAAAGAACCGTTTTTATGTTTTAGAGGTTATTTTTGGAGAAAATTATTTAAAAAACATTTTATGAATTTATAGTTTAGAAAATTTATTTTCATTATTGAATGGAAATTTTCATCATGAAATTATATATGTGATTTTACTTCATATATAATTTTCCATTAACAATGAAATCCTTCATTGTTATACAGGATTTACTTCGAATATTCTCTAATGATACAATATTTACAATTTCTCTAGATGGTTTCATTTTGTTACTAAAATGTTTTTGTTAAACTCATTCATCTTACATGGTTTGTAACATCATAAATTTCTCATCAAACCCTCCTATAATTTCATGAGTTGTAGTGAAATTATGCAATGATTATGAAATATATTTCTCATCCATAGGTTATTAAAGTATGAAATGTATAGAAATCCCATTTATATTCATTAGATATGATATGATGAATGATTTTTGGTCTTGTGGAACATGCATATTTTATTTTTATTTTTTTATTTGTTTTACCTATATCTATGTCCAATGTATTTGGTAAATATTGATATATCATGAGATAAACAAGGATATAATTTCGGGTGAACCCAGTTCAGTAAGGGACTTTGTAAACAATGTTAGACATTTGATTAAAACAAAAAAAAACAATTTTTTATGGAGTTAACCCATTAAACTATGATAGTATTGGAAAACATTTCCTAGTAAAACTAAGGAAATGATTTTATATGATTATTTATATGCCAAAAATATTCATTTTATGCCAATGTTATGATATTATGGCTCATATTCATTGAATTGTTTATGATTTTGATCTTAGGAACTGCCATGATTTTTTTTCATGATATATTTTTTTATCTATGTTATGAAGGGTATGGTTTTAAAATATTAATCCCATTTGGTCATACCATTATGCTGATTTTATTAATAAGTGATCATCAATATCTCCTTTAATTACCATTACAGAGTATTTGTTCTCACCCTTTCTTATGTTCCATTTCACCAGGTTATGATAAAATGTTTTATATATGGTATGTTTAATAAAGGCTCTTATTATGAATAACTTAGTGGGATATGAAATATATCACTTATGAACTAGTTAATTAGGTTTCTAAGTTTCCAATGGCATTGTGCCTCCATGATCCTAAAGAGTGCCTTTGTATAATTTAATTAATATTCATATAATATATTTAATATTTATGTATGAAATGTTGTGGGTCGTTATAAAAAGAGGTAACTTCCTTGAAAATAAATCAAGGGAAATTATTTTTTTCATAAAAAGAATCTTGGGAATTATGTTTTTAACACCATGAGGTATCAGAATTATGTTTTTTCACAACATGATGTATATAATTTTTTTACTTCACAATGAAATAATTTCGCATTGATTATTTTTATGTTGTGATTATTTTCATATATGAAACACTTATTACTCTATGAACATTATTATGATTCTTGATTATTTTTTATTATATTATTATTCCAAAAATATTTATTATATTATATTTTTTTATGATATCATGGCCTTCAATCCTGGATTAAGAACAACTCTCATTTTTCCATGGACATTTACATAAGAAAATTATTATCTTTAAATGAATTCTAATATTCTTATCATATAACCCTCCATGAAATGTTGATAAATTTTCCTTTACTGAGAATTAGAGCCGACCCCTTCCTTATAATTCTATTCCCCAGGATATAAAGATGATTATATAATATTACATGGCTTGAAGATAGTATAGGGGAGAAAATTTAAGGGGAAATATTATAAGATTAAGATAATTATATAAATAATATATAACACACTAAACCTTTCACCTTTGAGTTATGTGAATATTTTTTGGATGTATTACATAAATAATAATATTATTATACTATTTATGCCATGTTTTTCTCCAATATCTTTATTTTTTATCACAGAAAGGATTAGTTTTTATAGATATTTGTTTAATTATTTTTTGATATTTGGTTTGTTAATATTGGTTCTACTATTATATAACCATAGTTAATAACCATGATATGAGTCTTTATATGTGATTATTACCCAAAATAATAGTAATGTACTTAGTCGATGAATTTCTACAGAATTAAATCCCTCTATGGATACTAAAACTGGATATTTTTTGGAACATATGTAGAATGGATAATAACCCCAAAATGGGATTATAGACCATTGATGAAATATTAATTGTAACAAATATTGATTGGTCTTATAAGTAAAAATTGGTCAGATACACTAAGTGGTATACCATGGTTGATAATACATTATTTATAAACCATTATGAAGGACTGATTTCCTATTTAATTTTAAGAATTATGACCAGAAGAATATGATATCCCAATATAAATTTTCATAGGAATAACTAAGAGGGTTATAGGATTAGGAATATATGAACTAGTATAAATTATTATATAACAACTTCAAATAAAATGATCATTGGATAATATATCTAAGGATTGAATTCAAATATTCACATACATAAATTATTTTAGATACTATCATAACCTCTATTATTTTAGTGACATGTTGAATCATGATCATAGAAAAGATGCTATGAATAGTGTATTCCTACAAATTTATAATAAAAATATTTTTGGTAATTAATTTCCAACTATCGTGATGGATAAGGGTGTGAATTTATTAGAAAAATATATATCTTGACTTTTAGGTTGATATTATAACTTATTCCAAAATAAATTCATCATTAATATTATAAGGATCTAATTTATTTATGGAATTAACATATAATGGTATATAATTTTTTTATAATTATTGTTATATATATATATATTAAAAAACATTTCACATGGAAAACCATATTAAATACCTTGATCTATTTTTATAATTAGATATATCAGTGAAAACATATCTATTAAATATTTTCATATAAATTGATATCATTATAATATAAACCCAATAAATAATGTTATCATAATAGATACTAAGCGGAAATTTCTTCCTTTTGAAGACCATTTATCTTAAGTTGGAATGGAGTTGGATTTAGTAGGGGTATCCCTTGAGTAAGATCAAGCTAAACATGATAAATTATGGTTAGAGAAAAACTATAACATCCCAAACATTATAGAGATGAATCACTATTTTATTTAAATATTCTTTTTTTATATGTTGTGTGAGGATTGTATTGGGTATTTATATGTTAATATTGGATGTTTTTAGAGGTTGTTTGAGTAGTTCATAGTTGGTGCACTATTTTCATTAACCGTACACCAAGCCCCACAAACTATCCAAGCTGAAAAGAGGATATTTTCATGGTTGATGCATGATTTTCCAAACCGTTCACCCTCATATTATAAATAGTTCACCCTTAATAATATGAATGGGGTCAAGGTTAATGGTTTGAAAAATTGTGGAGCTGGGATTTTTTCTACAAAAAAACATTTAAAAATAAAAAACCCCAAGTATTAACCTCAATACACCTTGACTTAGTCCTAATTTTTTACTTAATTTATTGGAGCTCTTGTATGGATTATAAAGCTCCAAAAAATATATTCTTGATGAATCAATGACCCAATTGAAGGAACTTCACCAATTATGGTCTGTAATATCTTCATGTTTGGTTTCCTCTCTCTAGAGTCTCTCATTCTGGTTAAAGATGAATGTTTTATTCCATTTGGGAGTTATTTTATATATATATTTGTATGGTTCTATTCCAGTGGATCTTTATACTATGATTTTGGTTCTAGATATTCCATGTAGTTCTGATCTAGCTTATTCAACTTAAAATTAGGGTTTTCTATTTGGCAAAAAATTGTCAGTAATCATAAGGTATATTGGTTAATTTTCAATTCCTATAGCCATTATTAGAATTATGTTAATTTAATTGAGAAATTATCATGTCCACATTTGGAAATTTCATTCTAAATGAAATTTATTTATTTAATTTACATGGGATAATGAAATGGGTTGATCATGAGAAATTCAATTCAGAAATTCGGATAATGAAATTGATCATTAACATGATTATTATTTTATTGATAATGGGAATTATGGGAAGGTATAATTAATATATAAGGGTGATTGGTTTATATGATTAAATGTTAATAAATGGTTTAATAATGAATTTTTCATATTTTTCATGGTGATTAATGTGATGAACCATAATGATAATGTTTGATAAGATGATTATTAATGATTAAACATCATTAAAATTATATATGGGATATATATGTGATTGGTTGATAAATGGGGATTGGTATTGGGACTAATTATCCAAATACCCACGTTGTTCTCTACATGATGTTATTAGCCAAAATTAATGCATGTGAATATTATTATTTGGGACAAGGACTGATTCTTTAAATACCCATGAGGTGTGAGAATATGAATAATGATACAAATACTCATAGGGTGATAAACATAACATTAATGGTCCAATAAATTGAAATTACAAGGTAGTTATATATATCTATAATATGAAAGTGAAAAGAAATAACTAAAAAAAGAGAGGATATAATGTATTTTGATTTTCTATGTTTTGTAGTTTATATTCCAGCACATGACGAAGAAGGTATTGATGGTTAGGGTTTCATCATGAACATAGTAAATTTATGTGGTTAATTATAGAAAAATAAAATAAGATATATGTTTACTTTATTGTACATTAATCTCAACACAAGAAAATACACTATTATAGAATGGATATTGTTCTCAAAGTCATTGGTTAGTCCATATGGAGTTGTAATCACACCCTACTCAGGATTATTGATAGGCTCAAAATAGATATCACCTATATATAATATAATTAGGGAAAGAGACACATGTTAGTTGATATGTTGTGACAGATCTTATATGAGGGAGCTATACATGAATTTAGGACCCCATTGTGAGTTTTCAGTTTCATTATTTTGGGTTTTTCACTTCAAAAATTAAACATATTTGTCAGGACATAACTAATGATTTAGTTTAGTTATTGTTTCCCTTTTATGGTTTACCATTTGATATTGGTTGGTATATGGAAATCTTACTATTCTAGTTATTGGTTATTCTTATTTATATTTTGTTTATTTTTTTCCTATGTTGGGTATCATTCATAAAGAGGATATAATCTCTCCAGGTTATATAATTTATACCTACAATTTTAGTCGACATGCTCTATAATATGGGAAGGCATGCTTGAGGAAACGTTGTGAACTATATCAAAACACTAACATATGGCACTGATTCCAAGACAAAAACATGGTGTTAAAGGGTTTTTTCGTTTATTTTCATTTTTAATACTATTTTGTAAAGATTTGAAATAGATTATGATGAGTTAGACCTTAGTCAATATCTTATGTATCGGAGTAGTTGGCCCAGTAATGGGACTAAATCCATGTATTGAGGTTGGGATTGTAGATATTCATGTATTCTATTATAGTAAGATATTATTTCACATTATTTGATGCACATTCATGATGATGTTATTATTTTCTGAGATTTTCCATTAGTCCTAGTATGGAATGATAGTCTTGTGTACATAAATAATTATAGTAATGGAGTAATTATTATGGAATGCATCCATTTAGGCACATCCAGATAAGAGGAATTGGGGGTAAGTTGTTTAAATGAATGTTATTTTCCTTTTCTAAAATTAAAAAAAAATGGGTAAAATTGGGAACATATAACTGTATATTATGCTAAATGTTGAAAAAGGAAATGGATAAATGGATTTCTAAAGGAGAACCCAAAATATGAGAATGTTTTTACCCTTTTTTAACAATAACCTAGATGAGGGATGTTTGAGGGTAGTGACAGTTCCTTAATATTGACTATGTGGTTGGGTATGTGGGATTACATATTAGGATTTTATGTGAATCCCTCATACATTAATGTTTTATCAATTTATTTTGTGTCTAATTATGTTTTTTATCATCATTTTGATATGACCCCATGATGATGTTTGTTGATTGGATGATGGTAGGACATGGCTGAAAATAATATTCCTATAGTGGAAATTGAGTCCCTAATAGAGTTGGGTGAATGATTCATATAGTAGTTCTTTGATAAATTTTTTTAATTTATGCATTTTATTGAAAGATACCCGGAGAAAGGTGTGAAGAGTATGTACCACTGGACATGGGAGTTCCACATTCCACCACCTCCGACATTCATAGGATATGGATGACTTGTGGAAGATGAGTTATATATTATATTTTTCTATATGATAATTAAATTCTAATAAATTATTTCAATAATGAGAGTAAAATTGTTCTCACATACATTAAATATTCAAGTGAATCCATTGTGGTAGATCCAGACTCAATATTGACAGATGTAGAACGTGGAGGGTAATTAAATTAAAGAAATGTTCATAGAACACTTTTACCCTGATATGATTAGGCATGAGATTGAAGCATAGTTTATGAGTATAACCCATGGGATAATGTGTATTATGGACTCATTACTAATTTATAGTTATTTTTTCCAATAATGTAAGGGGATGGGCAAAGTAATTTGAAAAAAATTAGGGTAAGCATAAATATAATATTAAGTTATAGGTCAACAACATTTGGAAAATGAATATATTTAGATTATCGAATAGGGCTCTTATTTCTTGAGGATATCCGGAATGATCAATACATTGGATTGTACGTGGTTTCCTATGGATGGAAGGATGTTACATCTTCCAATGGTTGGATGCATCCCTATTTGGGTGTTAAGTAGAGGAGTAGAAAGCAGTGTACCCATTGGGAAGATCATTTACTCCTGAAAATCCTCGAGTTATCTTATATTGTGTGGTGGGATGGTTTAATTTTTTATATAGTGACCACAAACACTGGTAGAGTTATGAGCTTAGATAATTATGTGGAATCTATAACGGTTCTACACGAACCCATGATAGGTGGGTAATGAAGGAGAAGTTAAGTAGAATCATAGTTCTGAAAGGTTGTGTTATACCCCATATCTATCAAGAATATAGACTTAAACAAGATATAGTGGTTAAGGTATTTTATATGTTACAAATCAGAAATAGAATCCATATTAGTAGATTGGTTCATCTTAAGGAAATAAAACTACAATATACGGAATAGTGATGAGACAATTGCATGTGGTATAAACGAAACATGTTGATAGTGAGGCTAGACCAACGATAGTTAGATGTATTATTCCTATATTTTATATTAATTATAGTTTCTTATATCATATAGGAGCCTCTGATTTTTTATATTATCACAAATATTGAATGTTTTTGTCTGATAGTTGAGTTTTTTAGTGGGGTTGTGATAATCTATACATCGGTGGGTGTACGGCTGAGAGAAATATGTTTATGAAAAACATGTCCTCTCATAGATGGGAGTATTGTTTTCTATGGTATATTTACATTGTTAAGAAGATAGTATTCTTCATGATTTTTGATATGGACTGGACGTTATTATACCGAATAAAAATTGATTGTTAATTCATGAGTGTAACTATTATTTCTATTTGGGGTTACAATTATATAGATTATGGAATGTGGGGAATCCATGTAGGTATAGTAGGGCCAGTTCATCGGCAACTGACAGAGCTCACTACCCTGGTTCAAATCATATTGTTGGTATATTTTGTTGTCCATGATGATTCCCATCAAACCATTGTAGACATGTTCTATTTCATTTATTTTAGATAAATTCTAAGGGATGCCAACTGATAGGGATGTGGGATTTAGAATTGATCTCAAGTGAGGGGCTTCTCCAGTTTATATTACACATTACAGAATGAAACCATAATCTATTCAATATAATAATAATCATCTAGGTGAGTACAAGACTTCTATATTTATCTATCTAAGTATGTTTTCTTGGGGTTTTGTATTCCTATTTAATAAGAATTATTAAATTACTTTGCCTTTACAAATTGATTAACATAAGTCGAACAGGATGAAGGAGAGAAATCAGCATCCTATTACATGTATTAGTGAATTTTTTGACATCCTGAGAGGATATTCTGTGTTCATCAAGATTTCCTTGATGTTAAAGTATCATCAGTTGAGAGTTATAACCTCTAATATACCATAATATACTTTTAGAATTACGTATGTTCATGTTCAGAATGATGTTTTTTGGGATAAAGAGTGATCTAGAAGTGTTTATGGCCATGTTAAACTGGATCATTTATCTATTTAATGATTAGTTTGTGGTTATTTTGGAGGATGCCATCTTGGTGTCCTCTAATACTCATGAAGATAATTCCCAACATCATGAAATCATCCCTTTTACATGCATAGAGAGTATTCTATATGATGAGTTGTTTAAGTTTCAATTCTGAATAGAACATGTATATTTCATTAGAAAAATCATAAATGAAGAAGGTATGTTAGTGGACCTAGAGAAATTTTAGGCATTGGTTTCATTGGAGTAACCTAATAATATATTTGTTATATTTAGCTTAATGGGTTGTCGAGATATTATTGGTGGTTCATCCAAGACATTTCCCACGTAGCTGAATGAATTTCAAGATCGACCAAGAAGGAAGTTAATTTTGAATAGTCTGAATAATTTTAGGATTCTTTAGGATTTGAATAACCATTTTATTGTTACACCAATCATGATCCAACCATAGAATACTGAAGAATATTGTGTGTATTGTGAATAATTTGAGATTTTACATTGAGTAATATTGATTAAAGGCGATATTTTGGTGGAATATGAGTCATGAAACTTGAGTAAATATAAACAAAATTACCCTATGTACATCCTTGATATTGATACATTGGTTTCTATGTGGATTTTTTCTGGAAATAATATATCAGAAGAGAAATATAATATTTATACCTTCTATAATAGCATAAAGTGTTAGAATTTAATATAGAAACCCTAGTTAGCTAATAACTAGTCCCATAATGACATATCTTAAATGGAATTCCCAAACCCAATGGGATGGAAACTATAATCAGGGATCAAAAAATATGAATGTGGGAAAAAAGTTACCATAAACACAATTGATTAATATAAAATAATGTAATTATGGATACAAGAAACCCCCAATAGTGATAACAATACTATAATCAAATAGTTATGAAATCCCCAATTTACAACTCAATGTAACTGAAAAAAAATGATAAAAATCTATGTCCCAATAGAAACTACTCTCCAAGCCCAAGGATTAACAGTTAAAACTACCTCCATGTAGTTCTTTACCCTTTCTCTAACTTGGAAGAAGATAACCTAAAAATACCCTAAAGAACATGTAGGTTTTGATCTAAACCCCATTTGGGTCCCACCAACGATTCAATAATAAAATGGAAACATTTAATTAACAAAATAATAATTTTAATTTGAAATAAATAGGAATTAAATTTCAAAAATATTACATAGAAATAATTTGTTACATTTTATATAATGGAAAAAATTCTAAAAAATGTATTATTAAAAATTTAATATAAATTCATAATGCTTTTAAAACAGTTTACAATCATTAGAATAAATATATATTTCAAATATAAACAAAGGAGTGACCAGGTCAACTGTCAAAAGGTATTCCAGTTCCAGGCTATGGGAATCCATCTCCCTCAAATATGTGTTATGAAAATATGTGTAGACATTTTCTCCCTAATACTGACCAAGAAAGAAACCCATCACCATCCCTTTGGGTATGTTACATACTATATTTATGTATTTTTAGTGTTGTAAACAGCTATAGTGTGTCTCTGAATAACTCACTAACTACCTAGACTTACATGTGTTATAATAGAAAAATGATAGTAAATTTATTTTAGAACAATTTAAATTACAATTCATCCCATTATCCTATTTAAAATATGAATACTTTAAATTTTAAATACAAAACATTGTTTAAATAAAAACATTCATTTTTTAATATAATGCCATTAGGTTTTAATCAAAATAACTTCAATCCATTTTTATCAAATATAAATCTACAATAAATTCAAAAAATAAATGCAATTATTCCTCTTCAAAATTTTTATTCCAATATTTCAATCTAATAATTTAATTTCCCAAATTAAATACCTGGAATTTTATCAAATTCCATAACCACTATATTTCAAAATAATTGGGGGGTTCTTCATAATTTCATAACAAATCTATTTAAAAACAAAAAATTTTACAAACTAGGTTTTCGTAATTGAAATTAGATAAATTTAATATAAATTAATAAATTTCGGTTAAATAAAATAATTTAATTTAAATAAAAAATATTATGGTTAATAAAAATTATGTATCATAACAAAATTTCCTAACACGGGATCACGAAATCTCGAAATACAGATCCCTAACCAAGAAACTCTAATGTAGATTGTAATGACCTAGCCTCTGAGTGCCTGGAGCCAGTGCCCATGAGACATGATGTACCAAAATTACATTATAAATATTTACAAAATATCACATCATGTCCCAATAATACAAACGATCGTGAGGTTTAGGTTCTGGGAAAAGCAGCTGCATTCTGAAATGTTCCATCTGTTCAAAACTATAACCAGAAAAATTTTAATAAAAAACGTAGGGTGAGAATTGAAATACTCAGTAAGGGGTTTTAAAAATACTTAAATATAGTTTTTGAAAACTACATTTGAAAATTATTTCGTGCACTTAAAATAATTCCTTTTAAGAAAACATCTCAACACCTCAAAGGTAGCTATAAAACATTTAGAGCAAGACATGCACAAGTATTTGAACATACCACTGAAAAATTACTGAACTATCAAAATAAGATTGCTTGCATGGAGGTACACAAATACTACTAAGTAAGAATAACATAGCATTCAATGTGTGTCAATACTACTAGACAAGAATATTATTAGAGTTGCGCCTAATTAATCTCACTACAACTTATTGAAATTCACATGATGACATAACAAATGAAATGCTAGCATTCTCATTAATAATATGGGAAGGAAAATTGATCATGCATTATATGTCATATGAACTTAAACACATACACATAAGTAATGGATCTTGATCCACATACACATAATAAGGGATTATAATGGAAAACCTTATGTACACATATTGTCTAGGCCTCGACCAATATATCTATTGATTAAAGCCTCAACCATAATCCATAAGCTCTTTAACCAACATTCTACTAATCGAATATTTTTCTGGTTAATTAAATTACATAGTCATAATGAGGAAAATGAATATGTCAGACTGTGTCAAGGCCTTGTTCCAGTACCATAATCATCTATGTCCAAGAATTTCACCTGAACCGTCTATGTCCCAGAATTTCACATGATCCGTCTATGTCCAGGAACTTCACATGAATCGTAACTATAGTTAGGCCTTGTGTCGTGACACGGTTTTGTCTCATGAGACCTACCGATGCATCAATGGGCTATAGAGGGGCCCACCAATCACATAATAAGCCCAATGCATTCCTCATACCTCATAAATCAAAGTGCACATACCACTTTGATTTATTAAATTTAATTTTATTAGATATTACCCAAGGTGTCACATACAACATTGTGTAATTTAATTTCATTTCCCATTATTTTTCATATTCTTGCATTATCGAAGATAACAATAAATAAAACGGATAATGAAACTATTGTACATTTATGGTAAAAATACATGATATGCCAACGAACATATAAAGTTTGATGATAACCATTTCCCAAGGAAGGTATGGATAAGTCAAATATCTATTGCACATGTAATAATAAAAGTACATAAAATGATGAAGGCATGGGGTTTGCCACATGAAATGATAACTTCCTAGTTTAAAGTCCCCATTTCATGCACATTTAATTATTTTCATGCTGATAAAAGTTTTAGTGAGCATGAATTTAGAACAAATCACAAATTGATTGACCAATGACCATATCTGCAGGGGGGTTTAAGTAATAAGACTATATATGAGCACAAAAAGGGTGAAAGTCAATTAAACAAGCTCATTAGTGCAACATACATATTGTCTTTGCAGCCACCAAAATTAATAAAATCTAACATGTATTAAAGTATAAACTAAGTCCTAATAATTATTATATGAATATAGGGTTTTGTAAAGTAAACCTATAAATACATTTTACAAAACCATATATACACAAAGTCAATATATGGGTTTTTTCACAACTTAATCAAAGTCCATTAAATTCTTTATGATATAAATATTTCTAACCATTAATTAATTACATGACTGAAAACCAAACCCATATAAAGTCTATTATATAAGTAACCATATGTATATAAATATATAAAAACCACAGTTTTTGTACTATAACATAATTACATTTAAAACCAAAACCTAGTTCACATCTAAAATATTTTTTTAAGATTAGTATTTATCTCTAAAAAATCATAATTGAATTGTATTGTAAAACATATATATATGATTATATAATTATATATATATATATATGTATACACCTGAAAATATATATGTGTATTTATAAGATATATGATTGATGCTTTTCAAAACTAAACATACATAAACAACTTGAGTTTACAAACCATGAACAATATCCCTGGAAAATGGAAGGTGATATTGTCCAAACAAGTTCATGCATGACACACACTATAACCTATATATGTATATATATGTATGTATATATATATAAACATAAATGTAAAATTTCATTTGGATGAGGAATAAAAGCTGAAAACATCCTAAACCAAACCTAAGATCCTCAAAAGAATATATAAGAAATGATTTTTAGGGTTTTCAACATGGATAAAAACATTTATATACATATATATAAAAACTGTATAAACATATATATACTTATGTAAAAACTCATTTGCACTCCAAATAATAAGAACTCACATTTGAAAAGATTTAAACCTTAAATTTAAATGGTGCTTAGAGGGTTTTTAGGGTTTTAAAAACCGAATACAAGGTTGTAAGCTCGTATATATATAATCTATATAATTTTATAAACATATATAAGACTAGTTCAATGTAAAATAGAATGAAAAACCATCCTTACACCAGTTTATGCATGTGCGAGCGTAACTAACAAATAACGGTTATACTATATATATATATATTATAACTGATTATACAATGTGTGTGTATATTATATATAAAAAAGTAGAAAAATCCCCTTACATTAACTTGTGGAGGAGGAGGTGTCATTAGAATGATAGGAAGAGGAGGTGAATCACGAGAGAATTTTGGAAAGCTTGGAGGGTGATTGGAAGTCTTCTTAAAACATGAGCAAGGAGCTGAGAATTCTAGTGAATGTTACGGATAGATTTTATAAACTATATCTACAATTAATGTGGAACGGATCTAAGGCCACTTGAAAAATAAAATAAAAAAACACCAGGAAAGAGACCCACTGTGGAAACTACGTGAGAGTGGAGGGTCTGGTGAGTGAAGAAAAACTGGGAAATATAGGGGGTAGGCTACTGGTCTGAGACACGTCGCAGAGAAGAAAATGACGAGGGGAGAGGATGACCATGATCTCGGTTCCTTCGACCCAAAATGGAGCACCCATCCACACGATGCAGGTTCATTGTCCAAACCCTCACCGTGAAGACGCACATGGCTGGTCTTGGTCAAATCCCTTCACACGGACGACGGGGTGCCGGTGTGGTGACACTACTGGAGGTTGGGAGGAGCTACCTTGCGGTCTTGTTGCAGGCCCTTTGAGGAAGACGATGTCTCCTCTTTTTTATTGGTTTATTATTTTATTCGTTTATTCTTATTTTTATAACATTGTTATTATTTTAAATATATATTTTTTAAACCTACACAGCCCTTGACCCCCCCTCCAATATTGTGTTAGATATATATTTTTTTATCATTATTTGTAACATTATTATGATTATATTTTTTTTGTACCCATGAAACCCGTGAGGAGTGCCCCCCTTACCCATGTTTTTACCTCTTTTTTATCATTTATTATTATTATATTTCTATCATTAATATGCCATGTCAAATGTTGTTATAAAACATTAATACCTTAATGAGGTTTAAGATAGTAAACATCACTTTCATAAAATCAAAGATTATAATATGTTTATTTATTAAATTTATAAACATATATGAAAATATTATTTATTTAATTAATACAAATTTTAATTAAAAACATATATTTTTATTAAAACAAGTTCTAATTTATTTGAAACAAACCTGAATTTATTATTATAACATATTTACATTTTATTATTAATAATTTCATTATTTAAAATTATTATTAATTATTTCAGAAATAATAATATTTATAAAAATAATATTTCCAATATAGATTGTATAATTTTACTTTAAAAATTATAAAGCAAATAAGAATTATTTTTATAACAGAGTTGGTTGAATTAAATAGCCATAATTTTAAACAAAATACATATTATTAATAATTTTATAAAACACTAATGTAAAAACAATCGTTATAATTTCATTTATATATCATTTTTTTGAAAATGTACGAAACCGATAATAATTACTCATTCGTTTGCATAAATTAAAATAATGCATTTCACTAAATAATATCAAAATTACATGTATTATGATTTTTTAGTAACAATAGTCTTATTAATAATTTTATAACTAAATATTCTAATCATAATTTTATAATTATATTTATTAAAAAATAAGTATATGAAACAATTACATATATAAAAGTCATTGGTTATATACATTTATAAAATATTATAAATTATTTAAAGTTATTATTTTTATTATGTCTAGGAGTGTTTTAAACCCATTGTAATTGAAGGAGGAGGAGGAGAAGAAGATGGTGTGCGTCATACCTTCGGTGCTATGTGTGGCCTTAGTGGCCTTGGTTGTTCTTATGTTTGTTATGGCGGATGCTAAATACCCCTATCGTCTACTTGGGGTTCTTGTTGTTTTGAGCAGTCTCCCAGTAATCTTAATAGGGTTGTGGTGGGTATTTTAGGTTAGTTGTGATCTATCAATTCATTGTACGGTTTTATATATTGTAATGTAATATTTCAATGAATGCAATACCATCTTTATTCTTTTTTTTCTCATTCACTTAATTTGAATTCATTTTCTCATACTATAAATTAACCATTTTAAAACAATGTGAAGCAATACTATTCAAGTTCCTCAAGCTTGGGGCATTACATTATTTCCCTTACAAAGAATTTCGTCCTTGGAATTCTAAGATGCTTGTACACACAGCACAACAACACCAGACACACGTCACACCTAAAGTCCCTTTACCGGAATCCCAATTGATGGTAGGGTGCTGACGACCTCCGGTGAATTCTTAAGGTGGTATTCACATGCTCGATCTCTTTGGCCCAGACACACTGTAGACAGCAGGGGTCGTATGTGTGCCTAAAGCACTAAGCCTTCCATAGAGAGGTGTGAGAAGTGTGGAGGTTGGAATGTTCCGAGTGAGCTAAATCCCTATAAGTCCCACACACCATGAAGTTCTTGAAAATATCGATCTCGTAGAGTTCTTCATTCATACTAAAACTCGGGACTTGGAAAAGGTAGGCTGCTCGATGGTCTCCATCCAAAGCAGCTTCTATGGATTAACCTACAGCTCGGTAGTTATCAGCTAAAGTGAAACATAGAAAAAGAGCTTCATAAAACTTACCTCGTTTCCTATATTCAGCAAATTGTGCAATTTCTATGCGATAAAAGACAATATTTATCCCATGGTAAAGACGGAGAATGATTGGCCATTTCAACACCAGATGTAGTTGTTCACAGAACAACCTAAGGTTTTTGAAATTCTTATAGTCCCCTGAACATAACTTGACCATTTTAGTTTCTATTATCTCTGTTGGGAGAGACAAAAGGAGTGATGTATCATCCATATGAAATTATTATATAATTACTTAGTAATTCTCAATCATATGTTTATTCTACCATGTTTTCTAGAGTTATCTAAACCTATACTATGATACCAACGGTAAGGACCTGGCCTCCGAGTGCCCGGAGCCGGTGCCCATAAGACATGATGTACCAAAATTACAATACAAATATTTACAAAATATCACATAATGTCCCAATAATACAAAGGATCATGAGGTTTAGGTTTTGGGAAAACCAGTAGCATTCTAAAATGTTCCATCTCCTAAAAACTGTAACCTGAAAAAAATTAATCAAAAAAGAAGGGTGAGCATTGAAATACTCAGTAAGGGGTTTTTAAAATAATTAAATATAGTTTTTGAAAACTAACTTTGAAAATTATTTCATTTTCTTAAATTTTTTTCTTTTAAGAAAACACATCAACACCTCAAAGGTAGCTATAAAACATTCTGAGCAAGTCATGCACATGTATTTCAACATACCACTGAAAAATTACTAAACTATCAAAATAAGCATGCTTGCATGGAGGTACATAAAAACTACTAAGTAAGAATAAAATAGCATGTAAGGTGTTCCAATACTACTAGACAAGAATATTATAATAATTGCACATAATTAATCTCACTAACACTTATTTAAATTTACATGATGGCATAAAAAATGCAATGCTAGAATTTTCATTAAAAATATGGGAAGGAAAACTGATCATGAATTATATTTCATATGCACCTAAACTAATAATCATAAGTAATGGTTCATGATTAACATATACATAATGAAGGATTATAATGCAGAACCTTCTGTAAACATGTTTTCGAGGCCTCGTCCAAGACATCTATTGATTAAGGCCTCGGCATTAATCCATAAGCTCTTTAACCAACATTATAACAATCGAATATTTTTTTGGTTAATTAAATTACATATTCATAATGAGGAAAATGCATATGCCAGATTGTGTCAAGGCCTCATTCCAGGACCATAATCATATATGTCGAGGAATTTCACCAGAACCGTCTATGTCTCAGAATTTCACCTGAACCATCTATGTCTAGAAATTTAACCTAAACCGTAACTATTGTCCGATCTTGTACTATGACACTGTTTTGTCTCATGAGACCTACCGATGCATAGAGTTGTTATAGTGGGCCCCACCCGTCACATAATTAGTCCAATGCATTCTTCATACCTCATAAATCAAAGTGAACGTACCACTTTGATTTATTTAATTTAATTTTATTAGATATTACCCAAGGTGGCCCATACTAATTTGGGTAATTTAATTTCATTTATTATTATTTTTAATATGCATTCATTTTCGAATATAAAAATAAATAAATTGGATAATGAAATTATTGTACATTGATATTATAAATACATGATATTGTTGGAACCAAATTGTGTATAAGGTTGAATTTGTTGTCAATAGCTTCCAATGAAGATCAAAATGAAGGAGATCATGAAGTACTCCAATGAAATTGAGGAATGGAAGATCAAAATGAAGGAGATCATGAAGTACTCCGATGAAGTAGAGGAATGGTAATTCAAATGATTTTTGTGCTGATCATAAGTTCAAATAAAATGTGTCAAAGGTGATACATTGTTTACAAAAATGAAGAATGTGAGGTGTAATCCATCTGAGGATGATTAAAGAAGAATGGGGTTTTGGATGAAGTCAAAGAAATTCCTCTTTATTGCATGAGAACCATGGATTTTGATGAAGACCATGCAATTCCTCATTATTGCATGAGAACCATGGGTTTTTGATGAAGAACATGCAATTACTCATGATTGAATGAGAACCATTCAATAGACTTCTTGACGAATTGAATCATATGGTTTTCATGAAGTAGATCATGACGGTTGATGAAGAAGACAGTGTGCAAATGATAAGAATTCTAAGATGTCTGTGCAGGGATTGGAATTCTGGGATAGCCATGCACATCACATTATCATAGAAGATGATGATGCTAAAGTTATTCCTTCAAAGAATACATATCTCAATAGTGGAGTATGTGATAAAAGTAGAAGAGTTTCTGAAGGATACAAATCAGTAAGAAGAAATTCTTTTGATGTGATCGTGCTTGTTGCAAAATCAAACAAATGACATACAAATTTGTTGACAAAGGAGACTCCATGGTCGCATGTCGAGTTCAAGGAATGTGGATAATGATCCATGTTTTATTCAAGTAACATCGAAAAAGTAATGGATGATATGGAGGCGGACAAAAAGAGCAGATACAAGGTGGCGTCGTTTTCCAGTGTTGGAGGATAGGAAACATGCACACCATATTTTTTTGAAGATCAGATCATCAAAATATGGAAGAGGGATAAGGGTTGCACATGTTTTGGTGAGGTCGCGTAGGTGACTTGCGCGCCGATGCCTTGGAAGCTTGATAACTTGTGCGCCTATGGTTTTTCACGATCAGAATATCAAAATTTGGAAAAGGAAAGAGGTTTGTGAAAGTTTGGAAGTTGGTCACGCAAGTGACTAGCAGGGGAAGATACCTGCGCCCCGAGACTTGCGTTCCAATGGTTGACTTGCGCGCCATCGTGCAGGGTGGTCAAATTGCCTATAAATACTGGACCGCCCCTCCTCACTTCACACGGAGTTCAACACTTATAAAAATCAGAGATCCCATCGCACAGGTGTGGAAGTCACGCATGTAGTGTGGGGTCGCGTAGGTAGACTTGCGCGCCAGTGTTTGAAGCTGCGCGCTGGTTGTTGGTTGCGTGCCCAAGGAGGTTTGGGTGAGGAAGGAAGTGTGTCGCACATGTTAGAAGTTGAGGAAGGCATTGTCGCGTAGGTGGTTTGGTGATACCTGCGCACCAGTTTAGACCTGCGCGCTGAAGACTTGTGCACCATATTGGGACTTGTGCGCTAGGCTTGGAGAAGATCACTAGGTGTTGTTGGTGTACGCCCGTCTTTTTAGAGCTGCACGAAAGCTGAAAGATTACACTATACCTTCGGTGCAACAGATGATGTATTAGTTTGCAAAGACATAAGAGCAATGAACAAAATGATTTTATGAAGATAAGTGGTACCGCACACACATGACTAGTGTTTAACATCCTCATTGTGCTTTGCAAAGAGAAGAAGAACGGTTCATGCAACTAAATACAGATCTACACAGAAAGAGGGGAATATATCAATACACTCAGGTGTCAGTATTAAGAATTAAAGGAAGAGAATAATAAGATATTGTTCATTAAGTTATTTCACTAAAATAGAAGGTTGAATACAAAAGGGCATCAACTCAGGACGCTGATGCAAGAAAAGTCTCATGCTGAATAGGAGACAAAGACATAAATGCAAATCTATTGTAGAGACCTTCACGTCTATAAACTGAGCGTGACTTCACCAATGGAAGTGAGCCAGGGGGAGTCAATGGGAGTGACCCGGGGGATGCAGTGAGCTATCGATGAACCTTTTTTAAAGGCAGTGAGCCTGGGACAGAGTGACTATTCCTGAACCATTGTAATCGACAACTACTGAAGATTAGTATAATTTGGTATGACCGACAACTTATCGGTGTATGCTCCTTGGACGTAGCCCTTAGTGGGGAACCAAGTAAAATTGTTGTGTTATCTCTTTGCATGTGAATGTCTTATTGACGATCATATCCATCATACAGGTTTATGTAGTTCCTACCATCGTGGGAACAAGATCCGCAACATTGAAAACAAAACGTTGACACCCAGATTCTCCCCTCCCCTCTCAGGGTGTCCCAAGGTCCTACAGATATGACAATGAACATATAAAGTTTGATAATAATCATTTCTCAAGGAAGGCATGGATAAGTGAAATATCTTTCGCACATGTAATAATAAAAGTACATAAAATGATGAATGAATGGGGGTTGCCACATGAAATGATAACTTCTTACTTAAATGTCCATATTTCATGCACATTTAATTACGTGCATGATTATAAAAGTTCTAGTGATCATGCTTTTAGACTAAATCACAACATTATTAACCAATGACCATATCTGTAGATGGGTTTTTTATGTAATAAGACTATATATGTGCACAACAAGGGTGAAAGTCAATTAAACAAGCTCATTAGTGCAACATACATATTGGATTTTCAGCCACCAAAATTAGTAATATATTACATGTATCAAAGTATAAAATAAGTCCTGATAATTATTATTTGAAAATAGGGTTTTGGAAAGTAAACCTATAAATACTTTTTACATAACTATATATACGCAAAGTTTATATATGGTTTTCTACACAATTTAATCAAAGTCCATTAAATTCCTTAAGATCTAAATATTTATAAACATTAATTAATTACTTGACTGAAAACCAACCCCATATAAATTCTACTATATAAGAAACCATATGTACATAAATATATAAAAACTACGGTTTTTGTACTATAACATAATTACATTTAAATCCATAACCTAGTTCGCATCTAATATATTATTTTAATATTAATATTTATCTCTTAAAATCATAATTTAATTGTATTGGAAAACATATATATATGATTATATAATTATATATATATATATATACATATGTATACACACAAAAATATATATGTGTATTTATAAGATATATGATAAAATCTTTTCACAATTAAACATACATTAACTACTTGAGTTTACAAACCATGAACAATATCTCTGAAAAAATGGAAGGTGATACTGTCCCAACATGTTCATGCATGGAACACACTGTGACTTTTATATATATGTATGTATATATATATATATATAAACATAAATGAAAACTTTTATTTGAATGAGGAATAAAAACTACAAACATCCTAAACCAAACCTAAGATCCACAAAATAGTATATAAGAAAGGAATTTCAGGGTTTTCAACATGGGTCAAAACGTTTATATATATATATATATATATATACAAACCGTATAAACATATATATACTTATGTAAAAACTCATTTGCACTCCAAATAATAATAACTCTCCTTTGAAAATCTTGAAACCTTAAATGTAGAGGGTGTGTAAAGGGTTTTTATGGTATTAAAAACCGAAAAAATGTTGTGCGCCCGTATATATATAATCTGTATAATTTTATAAAATTATATAAGACTATTTCAATGTAAAATAGAATGAAAAACCACCCTTACACCAGTTTATGCAACTGCAAGCATAACACACAAATATCTTTTATATTATATATATATATAGTATAATCGATTATACAAAGTGTGTATATATTATATATATATAAAGTGGATAAATCCCCTTACATTAACTTGAGGAGGAGGAGGTGACATTGGAATGCTAGGAAGAGGAGGTGAATCACGAGAGTCTTCTGGAAAGCTTGGAGAATAATGGGAGGTCCACTGAAAACTTGAGCAAGGAGCCGAGAGGTCTTGTGAATGCTACAAATAGATTTTATAAACTATATCTACAATGAATGAGGAATAGATCTGAGGCCACATGAAAAATAAAATAAATAAACACCGGGAAAGAGACCCGCTATAGAAACTGCATGAGAGTGGAGTGTCCAGTGAGTGAAGAAAAACAGGGAAATATAAGAGCGTAGGCTACTGGTCCGAGACATACCGCAGAGAAGAAAACGACGAGGGGAGAGGATGACCATGATCTCGGTTCCTTCAACCCAAAATGGAGCACCCAGCCGCACGATGTGGGGTCTTTGTCCAAACCCTCACCGCGAAGACGCACGTGGCCTGCCCTGCTCGAATCCCTTCACACAGCCAATGGGGCACCGGTGTGGTGACGCCACTATAAGTCTCGAGCAGCTGCCTTGCGGCCTTGTCGCAGGCCCTTTGAGGTAGACAATGTATCCTATTTTTTATTTGTTTATTATTTTATTCGTTTATTATTATTATTATTATTATTATTACATTATTATTATTTTTTATATATTTTTTAAACCTACGCAACCCGTGACTCCCCCCTCAAATATTGTTTATTCTATATATTTTTTTATCATTATTTATAACTTTTTTATTATTATATTATTATTTTTTTGTACCCATGAAACCCGTGAGGAGTGCCCCCCCTTACCCACGTTTTACCTCTTTTTTATCATTTATTATTATTATATTTATATCATTAATACACCAAGTCAAATGTTGTAATAAAACATTAGTACTTTAATATGGTTTTAAATAATAAACATCACTTTCTTAAAATCAAATATTATAATATTTTTATTTATTAAATTTATAAACATATATGACAATATGATTTATTTTATTAAAACAAATTTTAATTAAACATATATATTTTTATTAAAAAATCTAATTTATTTGAAACAAACATGTATTTATTATTATAAAAAATTTCCTTTTTATTATTATTAATTTCATTATTGAAATTTATGACTAATTATTTATGAATAAATAATTTTTATAATAATAATTTTTCCAATATAGATTGTATTATTTAGATTTAAAAATTATAAATCAAATAATAATATATTTTTATAACAGAGTTGGTTGAATTAAATAGCCATAATTTTAAACAAAATACATATTATTTATAATTTTATAAAACTCTAATCTAAATAAATCATTATCATTTCATTTATATATCTTTTTTTTTTGAAAATGTACGAAACCCATTATAATTAATCATTCGTTTGCATAAATAAAAATAATGCATTTCACTAAATAATTTCAAAATTACACGTATTATGATTTTATAGTAACATTAGTCTTATTAATAATTTTATAAATAAATAATATAATCAAAATTTTATAATGATATTTATTCAAAACTATGTATATGAAACAATTACATATATAAAATACATTTCTTATATACATTTATAACATATTATAAATTATTTAAAGTTATTATTTTTATTGTGACTCGTAGTTTTTTAAACCCATAGTGATTGATGGAGGAGGAGAAAAAGAAGATGGCGCGCATCATACCTTTGGTGCTGAGTGTGGCTGAATTGGCCTTGGTCATTCTTATGTTTGTTATGGAGTATGCTAAAGACCCCTATCCTCTACTCGGGGTTGTCGTTGTTTTGAGAGGTCTCCCAGTAATCTTAATAGAGTTGTTTGTGGGTATTTTAGGTTAGTTGTGATATCTCTCTTCATTGAAAGGTTTTATCTATTGTAATTTAATATTTCAATAAATGCAAGTCCTTCTTTATTCTTTTGTTTTTCTCATTCTCTTAATTTGAATTCATTTACTTGTACTGTAAATAATCCATCTTAAAAAAAGTGTAGCAATACTATTCAAGTTCATCAAGCTTGGGGCGTTACATAGATTACAAACAATGTGTATTTTTGAGTGAACATATATTCATCATCTGAAACAATGGGGATTAGATCCGCTAACAACACGTAAATCTATAAAACCCTATGGTGGAATGAGGAGAGAGTGGGAGAAAAAGAACTTGAAGAGGAAAGAAAAAAGGTAGAGATAAAATGTCATTCACCTATATTTGATAAATTACTAGAATGGTTTAGAGGGTTTGAAATCTACTCATGGCATCCTCAAAAGAATGGGAGACCATATGTGGTTACTCCAGCCCATTTGTAGTATAAAATATGGTTTTCATGATTTTTAAATCTAATTTTAGGATTAATAATTCCTCACATTCATGGTCAACTGGGTAATGTCAAACTGTTTGAAAAACTATACATTTCATTTTTGCGTCACTACTGATGGGTTATCATCGTATATCTTTGGTAGCTGCATGGTTTCTCAAAACATGCACCAATCATTAAAACCCTTAGTACCTGGGTTCACCTAATTTTCACTAGTAGGTTTCACGGTTTGGAAAACACATGTGCCGACCATGAACATCCCAAAATACCTTCTAAAAATTTGAATATTTTCACCAAAACCACCAAAATAAATCTAAAAATATATTTTTAAATATAGGTGTTTTGGAATACCAAAAAATAAAAATAAGATGTCATAACCACCAAATCATAGAAATAGTCATTCCCTATAAAGCTATCTAAGAAGCTTCAATGTAAAAAAGATAATGCGACTACTCTTTTATTAGTGCCTACCTCTACCATGTATCATAAGAATTAGAATTATGCTACTATAGAACTCGAACCAAAGGTATTGTACTCACACAATTCAAATTGCTTTTAAAATAATCTATCGTAAATGGATGTTTTATCATAGATAAGATAGGTTCAACATCATGATCACTCCATCTTAGAATAGAAAATAAAAATGATATATTCCTTCATAGATGAAATACAAAAATCATGTTTTTCATAAATATATTCAATAGTGGATGTGATAAATGATAAGACACATTACCCACCATCTCAACTTCTAAAAAAGGTACCAAAAAATAAAAATCACATTTCCCCTACCTCTGAATCCATCGATAATCCATATGAGGTGAAACATTCTTGAAAACATTATAACCAACTGAGAATTCAAGAATTGTATGATAAAGATCAACATAATATTTATACATTGTCTATGCATTCAACTTTATATGATAATTCATATGAGTGTTTCTCTAATATCTTTAACTTTGGTCTGTCCAATCATGGATCTTTCACTAATTGTTGAATAAAATAATGGAGATCAACAAGGTGGTCAACACAAGGCCTCAATTAGAGACACTATGAACAATTACTATTTTCTATTGTTATAAGAAAACTCAACTAGCCATATTTAATCAACACAAGATCCACCAAATTCAATAACACTGAAATATATAATATCCATGATAATTTATATAAATATTTCTATATGGCCATCGGATTTCATATGGTATGTTGTACTCTAATAGACATTAAATCCTAGTAAATCCTGAAGGCCTCTATGAAGGTGATAAGTGCATTGAGGATCTCTATTAGATACTATATTAGATTAAACTCCTTGAAAATGAATGATCTCATTAAAAAGAGACTTCCCAAATCCAAAATATTGGTTGTGCCACAAATGGGTATAAAGTGAGTTGTCTTGGTCAGCCTTTCAATAAAAACCTATATCACATTCTTATTTCTCTAGATATATAGAAACCAACCATAAAGTATATTTAGATCCCATCGCACTTCCAATTGAGCATTGGATGTGGCAGAAAAAAACTGAAAGGTTTCTATTGTTTGGCCTTAACTCATTGGAATGTATAATAATGAGACACAAAATTAGAAGTGTCTCATCTTATACCTAAACAAAAGAATCATAATTGTATGTCATATAACATCTTATTTGATCTTGGGTGCAGTTCCCATTGGGAATTATGGGAATCCCCCATCATATATTTTTTCACCATTAACATCACAACAAATATATTGAAATACCAAAGAATTCCCTCGATGTAGAATGACTAGCCAGGTACAGCCTCCACACTATAAATAAGGTCTCTAATGCTGTGGAATTAATCATCAATATGGTTTTTTTCAGAATCATCTATATAAGAGAGGATTTCAACTAAAAACATTACCGGGAATCCCTTTCCACTAATTCCCAAAATCCAATATACAACTGTGTAAGGAGAGATTTTATGTTCCACTCCTCCAAATATTATTTTTCAATATTGGTCTTAAGGTTCCTTCTTAATGAATACATGATGTAATTACATTTCCCCAAGGTATAGGTTATGTCAATGTTAAAATATTCAAGTGATTCTTCCCAAAACCTATGGAATATACTGAAATATTTTTTATAGATGATTTAAATCAAGATCTTGTGGTTAGATTATATTTTTAACCTTTCTCTAAAAAGGTAATCTTCCATCTCTTAATATCATGTGTCACAACTAAAATCTCAATGTTTGAGGATAGATAATTCTTCTCATTTGGCTTATGCATGAAATATCCATAAGAAATTATAAGATTACCTTGCATTATAATGCATTCCAAACCTGAACATGATGTATCATAGAAGATAACTTGTCTATTCTTGGGATCTAGAAGAGTCAACACCAGTATATTTGTCAACAGATGTTTTAGATAAAGAGATGAATTGTTATATTTCTCACCCAATTAAACATTACATCCTTCTAAGTTAGAACAGTCATCCATCAATCCATCTTTGGGTAGTCTTGTACAAATCGGTTATAATACCCATCTAATCCCACAAAGATCTGAATGATGAAAGTATTTCATGGTTGTTCCAATTTTATAAAATCATTCACTATTTTAAGATAAACTAAAATACCAGGTTCTGACACCATGTGTCCTAATCAAACCACTTCCCAAATATATAAATCACAATTAAAATGATAGGCATATTGTTGATGATTTCTCTACAATTTTAGAACTACTCTTAGATGATGCACATGATCCTCATAAAAATATTGTAAACAAGGGTTTCGTCCACACTATGAATTTATGAAGATACTCATGAAAAATTATACACTTAAAATCTATAAATATTTAAGGATTATTGGTTAAACCAAACATCATGAAAATGTACTCATAACATACACAACTCCCCCAAAAAGGTGTTTTTTGAGTGTTATATTCTTTTATTCTCAAATGATTATAACTTGACCAACAATAAATCTTCTTGATCCAATTTTTCCCTTTCAACTGATCAAACATTTCATCAATCCATGTAAACTGATAATTGTTCTTTACTATTACTTCATTATGTTTTTGATATTCAACCCAATGGCTCTATGGCCCACCAAATTTCATAGAAAAGGCAAACTGACATGGACCATGGTGACACACTTTTTGGTATAAGTCCTTTCTCTAGAAGATCATCCAACTGAGTCTTCATCACTTTCATTTACACATATTCTACATGGTAAGAGGTAATATAAACTAATAGACTACCAAAAAATAAATTTATAGAAATCCCAACACCCTTATGGGTGGAAACCTAGACATTTTAGAAGGGAAAACATTTTAAATATTAACGACAACTGGAGGGAGACAACCACCCAATTATTCTTGCTTTAGATAAATATAAAAAATAGATAATAATTTCCCCTACTATAAAAAATATGTTTTAGATATTCTCGGCCTTTGGTCACACTCTCTTGAAAGATATGGTACACCCCATTGGGTCTGATAATGGAGACCTATCTAACATATAAATCAATTTGGTGTTCATTAGTAATGAGGAAGTCAATCCTGAATATGATTTTAGAAGGATTTATTTTGAGAAATATAAAACTATAATAAATATAAACATCTAAAAAATAAAATGCACATATGAGACTTAAAGACCCTCTTCTCTCGTTCTTCCAAGGGGTGTATTATTATCAATCATATAAGATAAAATCCATAGAATGATTTAGAATACTAACAATGCAGATTTAAATAAATAAATTAGATGCACTGGTACCAAATAAATTAGTCACTAATAATGAAGCTATAGTAATGGTACCTAAAATGGCTTCAATACCCATATAATCATTCTCTAATGTCTCTTACATTGTTCATGAAGTTTAATTATTGATGCTTATGGCTGGAACCTATTTTTCGTTGAATCATATGAAAATGTTTTAGTTTTATGAGGTGTTGATTACCTTGTGCCACTACATATAGTGGAAACAACATGGATGAACATCGAGATGTGACCCGAGAATCCAAAGGAGTTACATTCCTTCGGTGCCTCACTACAAACCCCCTTATAATTCCCAATATTTCAACACTGGTCCCAAATAAAAGGGACTACTTCAAGAACCCAAGGAGGATTATCAAAAACCCTGCTATTGAGAAAAACCCACAAGAATCACCATTATTATTATTTCCATTAGAGGAATTCACACTATCATGGGGAGAAAAACAATATACTGTCAACACAACATCCCACCTAGGTCTATTTTGACCATAAATGCTCTATAAATAACATCAACATAAGAGGGAATCCTTTTTAAAAAACTAATATAGAATATATTATCATGGTCCTAGATCAAATGTTTGACTATTAATCTTCTCATTGTATATGATCTCAATTTCATACATCAGTAAATCAGAAAAAAGTTTTTCATATTCAATCACAATCATGTCATCATACTCAAGTTTGAAAAACTCCATGTCCTTGGCAAAAAACGACCAATCTAGAAAGAACTATTTAGTGAAAATAGCTTTGAAGTATTTCAAATGCAATCCATCATGATTATTCACCTTCACCATTGTGTCCCTACATATAATTCCTTATCACTCCATCACGAATGTGGTACACTTCACTTTAATTTCGCTATTTTTCTCTATAACTTTGTACAAGCACTCAATACATCTCATTCATTCATCACCCTCTTGAGTATCATTTTTTCTTTTGACCATTGGTGGTTTTTAGTGAAGGTACTTATAATAATGATTCAATAAATTATCCATAGGGGGTTCCACAGCTTGAGACTAAATGGGAATTGGTGATGGTGAATGTCACAAAGAATTGATAGTACACACAATCACCTCAACCATGCTTTATTCCACAAAACCATTTTCTCATTGTGGATAATTAGTATCCTACACCTGGATCTAATTCAAAAATCCTTCTCGTAGGCATGATTCTACAAAACATTAACATAAAACATTTAAGACATCATAATAACACTTAAATAGAGTAAAATAGGAAATTAATCCCAATAGTTAGACAAATATGATTTATATTTAATCCTATACAAATCAAAAATTAGGAAAATACTATAACCAATAGTAAATGAGACTTACGAATAACCACCAATATTTTGTTAATAGTCATTATGGTGAGTTCCATTTGGAAACCAAGATCTAACTACCACCTATAACCATTCATGATTACATAACTACACACTATCATAATGAAAATATGCATAAACTATACCATTGATACCAATTCGTCACTGAGAAACCTAGATAACATGTAAACCTGATAACTGAGCTGGTCTTGACATAACTTGATAGACATTTGTGATCTACAGGGATTTGAGATCACCACTTGACATCATAATAAATAAAATTGAGAACAAATTTATCAAAATTGAAATAAAAATAATATAAACAAGATAGTGTGCTTATAAGAAAGAATCCACAGGTTGATACTTACTAGAAGTAAAAAAGGATTGAGCACCCAAATGTACAAATAAATGTACCATAAAATCACGATAAAACCCCAAGACCCCTAAGACACAACTCTCCAAGGACAAGGTTTAATAGCTATAACCACGTCATAGTGGAACCTTACCATTACGTGAACCATGAAGAAGATAATATAGAACAAAATAAAGTCATGGGAAGGGTGTCAGATAAAATCTCATTAGGTTCTAAGAAAGAATACCATAATATTCTTTAAACATTTAATAAACCATATAAATATTTTAATTTAAAATTAATTAGTATGATTTTTCAAAAGTATATTAAAAATTATTACTTTAAATTTCAAATGATGTATTCATTTATAATCAAATGGATTAATAAAAATTGTATATAAAATTGTTATGAAAAATAAAAAGAATGGTAAATGATTTAAACAAAGTATAATATATATATATAATATTAAAAAATGATAAATATAATCATATTCCAAAATGTGTGATTGTTCCTAGCAATAAGACTCTCTCACACAAAAATAGTTGTCATGGAAATAAGTGTACACACCTTCTACCTGATACTGACCATGGAGGAAGGAATCAGCATCCCATAAAGGATATGACCAGATGCATTAATGTATTGTTATAATTTTAATAAATAGATTTCACTTCTATATAATTCACTAACTATCTAGGCCTGCATGTTCTCAAATTATGAATAATTAGTGGCAATTTAATTTAAAACTGTTGAAAATATAATTCATCCTATTTTCAATTTTCAAATATGCCAACATTCGATTTATATACTGAAATGGGTTTTCATTAAAATTTTACCTATTTCAGATAAAACCATTACAATTATATCAAAATCATTTTAATAAATTTTTCTCAAATAACAATTTAAAATCAACTCAACAAATATATTTCACCATTAACTTTCACAATTTAAATCCCACAATTTAATTTCACAAATTATATTCCACAAATTCCATCAACTTCTATAAACACACAAATTCAATGGTATTGGATATTTTTCCCAATTTTATACAGAATATATTTCAAAACCCCAATTCCATCAAATTATGTTTCACAATTTAACTAATATAAAATTTAATTAAATTCATAAAATTAATTTTAAATAAAAAAATTATATTTAAATTAGGAAAAGTGGTTTTAATAAAAATGGCCATTATAATAGAAACCCCTACCTTCGGATCAAATGGCCTCAAAAAAGAAATCCATAATCAGGAAACTCCAATGAAGAATGTTGGAAATGAGGATCTGTGAATCAACATTAATTCAGGATTTAAAACAGAAGGTATTAGATCCTCCAACAATAAAGATATCCCATATACCCTAGGGGTGAAATAGGATAGAGCAAGAGAAATATAATGTGATATGGAAACCAATAAGGTAGAGAGAAAACATATGTTCACTAGGTTCGATCAACATTTGGAAGGGTTTTTATGGGATAAATCTGATTATTGGGTGCCTCTGAGGAAGAAGAAAATTTTTGGGGGGCATTTTGTCATATCATGCATCTAAAAAGGGGGTTTACTAATTTTTAAAACAAATTTTTGGATTAATAATTTCTTGTATGCTTGGTTATCTAAGAAAGAATTCAATGTTTGAAAAATCGGGCACCCTTACTAATGGGGTTACGTCGATTGTCATTTGTGGACACACGGTTTATCAAACATTGTGCCAATTGTACAAACCCACACAACCTGGTACTCTAGAGATCTCAAAGGAAGGATACACAATTTGGGAAAACTGTGCGCCAACTTTCTACACCCAATACACCCTTCCAACATTTCAAAATTTTCACAAAAAATAACCCCAAATGAAATGCAACCAAATCATGGTAAATAGAGTAGTTTTGGTATAACTAAAAATAGTAAATTGATGAAACTAAACTTGTACCCATTCATATTGATTTTTTAATATCCAATCAAAAATATAGGTTGATTATATGTATTAATTTGATTTTGAGCAGGCATATATGGATATAATGGGAAATAGTAACTCTAGAACATTGAGTAGGAAAACAATGAATCATTAAAATAATGAGTTTTATTGTGATAAGATGATGTTGAACTTCCTTTCTAAGATGTATATTTTTGTTTAAGAGGGCCGAGAAAATATGTCTCTAGTCTCAGTATTAGTGGAAATTACACTTTTTAATCAGATCAGGGGGGTTGTATCAGGATCTGGAATGTCTATCCATGATGGAAATACTTGAATGTGGTGAGTCACCTTGGAATTGGATTAAATATGATGATGATATCATCAATGTTTTTGGCCATATTTTTTCCCCACTTGTATGTGAGAGGGGAAGATTCATGAATTTCATGCCTCAATGTTAGAATTCTAACCACTATTGACGAAAATTTACCATGAATTATGCTGACAAAGATGGTGGATGGGAATGAAAAAGAGATTATGGGGTTCAGGAAATGATGATACACCTATCAATAGGTTAAATATGAGCATCAATTTCTCGGTGGTTTACAAGAACCATTTCTAATTATGAAATTTATTTTGGATGATGAAACAATGGATTTGATTCTTGGCATTCTGAGGATGAGGTATAAGAATGATCCAATATGGGAGGTTGTGGATAGATTGATGAATATAGAACATTTTTTCTTATTTGGGGGAATTTCTCAGTGGATAAGTTGGGTGGATTTTACATTTGGGATAAATTATATCTATATAGTATTTTAATGAGTATAGTTTTAGATAGTGACTCTCATTTCACTTTAATCTTCTGGAAACGTTTGAAAATGGTGCGTGGTACAGTGGTGTTACTGATTACATCTTTCAACCCATATTCATATTGGTAGTTAGAGAGTACTATACTATTTTGGAGGATATTATATTAGCATGTGTTCTTGAATATGGTGGGTATTATCAGAAATAATTAGTTCTCATTCATTTCAACTATGACATAAATTATTAGGAATCTATTCTGATGGAACCATATAAGGCTCTTTATGGAAGGTCATGCAGATCACCTATATCCTAGATTATGGTGCGTGAATCAAATTCATTGGGAACAAATCTCTCATATGAGACTTAAAATCATGTTCATTTAATTCTGAAATGTATGGTAATGGATCATGGTATACATAAGATGTATGTTGATTGACATCGACAACCACTAGCATTTTTATAGGGTGGTCTTGTATTATTTTGGGTGTCGCATAGATTGGGTTACCATATGATATAGAGGCAAAGATATTTGGAGCCTTGGTTTTCTAAATGTTTTTATATTTTTAAAAGAATATATCTCTTGGAATACCTATTATATCTTCTATATATGTATAGTTCTATGACAAACATTTTTCTTGTGTCACATCTTTGGCGGTATCACCCCGACAATTCTCATGTAATTTTAATTGATGATGTTGAACTTGAGACCAATGCATCCATTGAGGATCATCTGATACATGTTGTGTATTTCAGATAGATTGTGTTGATGTGAATGACAATGTCAATAGTTAGTGTATTGTGTGTATATATATAGTTATTCAAAAAAATACATCTTTTAAAATGAAATGATTTTTTTCAATTATAAGCAATTGGAAAATAATGAATTTATTTTATTGAACTATAAAACATTTAATTTATTTATTTTTTAATAATAATAATAATCTCCAATTTAATGGATATTTTATAACAATTTCATTAGATAATAATATTTTAATAGTTTAACACCATTCTTTTAGTCTTGGTGTTATCTGTAACATAAGAAATCATGTGAATTAAATCTAATTCCAAAAATATATTTCCTAAAATCTAATTATGTTACCTTCTAATGTCATTAAAATTATTTTATTCATCAAAATTTCATTTCCCTAATATAAGCATCATAGGATACTTCTTCCTCAATATATCCACAAGATTCTATGTAGCTTCTTATAATTGGCAGTTCTCTACCGAAATTTTAAATGATGGGAGGTATTATTTCATATAAATTTATACCTATCATCTATAGTGTCCATTGATTATTAATTATAGTTAATAATTTTCTCTTGTAATATGACCACTTAATTTATTACATGAAAATTATTTTCTATGTACTTACTCATGAGAGATAAGTAAAAAAAATTATTATCTTTTATTTGGTTTTGTGGTTGATCCGATTGATAAGTAATCATCCATTCTCATAAATGATTATAGAAAAGTAAAATATGATTTATTATTATCAGTACATTAACTTTAAATATTATAAACATATTATATGGATATACTAATAGAAAAAAATTCACACTTACTTCAAATTCATGATCATGTTGATTATTTTAAATATAACTAGTTTCCACCTCTATGTTACCATGATGTTATACTAAATGTATTTGTCATTATCTTCCATTAGCTTAGATAAAATTGTTATCAATGGTTATATTTACTCAACATCATCCCATCATATTGAAATTATACACATCTTTTCATATATGGATAAATAAATATCAGTCTAAATGTTTGGGTGAATGAAATTACTTTTGGAAAACTCGATTGGATGAGGTTGTTTATCCAAAACACCATTAAATCCATATAAAAATGTCTTCAAATTTCATTTATGGTTGTAATAGTTGCCTAAAACTATCCATGTATCTTTGGATGATATATAGTTATGAAACTCACCTCTACATCACAAGCCTTCTTAATAATTCACCAGAACATAGAGGTAAACTACAGATCCAGATCATATATATCTTAGAATATGGTAATCTATGAATCCTTATGACATACATAATATCTATATTCATAAACTTGTCTTGATAGAAATATTCACTAATACCTATGATATGTAATTAATTATTTATAATATTGACTACATCACAGACATGATTATATCCTTCATATGACTTTGGGAGTTTGAAAATAAAATCCAATGTGATGTTTTACCATTTCAATTATAGTATGGTTAATGGTTGTAACATCCCATTTTACATTTTCCACAATCCTTAACTTATTCTTATAATAAAAACTAACATCTAAACTCTACAATATCACTCTTCATACCATCCCATAAAAAATAATCTTTTAGATCTCTATATAGCATTCTACTTCCTGGATTAATAGAGAAAGAAGGACTACAATATTCCTATAAAAAATACATCATTAATCATCTTCGGAAAGAACACATACACGATCACTAAACCTAATCTATAACACCCTGAGATTTAATGAGAAATGTTTTTTTATGTCTTATGATATACGCAACACCAAAGGAATCTTTCACAGCACACAATACGGACTTGGCTTGCATTACAAGCAATAGCGACCTTCCTCGATAGCGTCTGTAGTATGCAATACCGGGTTTCACTAAACAAAAATATATTATTATGGACAAGACGTTATGAATAGTATTAACTAAATTTTAAATTTTATTACATTATTATTTATCTTACACATTTTCTAGAATATGGTAAGAGAACAAAATAAATTTTTCAGGTAAAATAAGTATTTTTCAAAAAATGCAGTTTTCCCGCCTTTTGATGCTGCACCCACATTAAATCTAGTTTTTGAAATGTTTATAAGTTCAATTTGAAAAAATATAATTCTTCTTTTGAATCAGGGTATAAAAATTTACTTTGGATAAATTTTTTATATTTTTATGATAACTTTCATATTTTGATGAATAGTAAAAATATGCTAATTTTTAATTAAAAAAAATTTCATTGAGATAATTTATATGGTTAAATTATAATATTGAATAGTTTTAAAGTATAGATAGAATATATTTTCACCATTTAATATAATTTATGTCATTAGCACTAATTTCACATTGAATTCATAGGTAAAAACATTTCAATCTTTGGCAATGTTTTAACTTCTAAAACTCGTTTTCTTAACAACGGGATTTATTTTAAATTAATTACTGCCACTTATATGTTTTTAATTTTGAAAAATGGATTCCATATTTGGAATCAGTGGATCCAAATTATGTTAATAGTATACTTTTTATTTTTGGGCATTATGAATAGTAACTACGGTAAATTTTATTTACCATAGTTAAAGGTAAATCGGGTAATTATGGGTAAATATATGATTATAAAATTACCCTAACACCTGAAAAAAGCCTATTGGATGACTAAAAGTAGATCCATATAACCTAAGGGTCGGATTATATTAATTTAATGGAATTTTTCAATGAAAATAATTTAATTATTATTAAAACCAAAGAATGTGACAACATGTCACTTTCTTAAATCTTATAAGTATAATAATTATAATATAGTGATAAACATAATGAAACTTATAAAATGAATACTCTCCAGAAATATAATACAATTATCTACATCGTAGGAATTTATTTAGAATTTTTAGGGATTATAAAAGTATCATTAATTATGACACAATAGTGATGTTGAAATTATTTTATTAATTAAAATATCAAATAAAAGGTTTTAAAAATATTAAAATAAATATTATATAAACTATTCAATGTTCTTCACTAATTTTATAGACACATATGACATTTTATGAATCTATTAAAGCTTTTAATTCTAACATATCTTCTGTATATATTTTATTAAAATTCAAATAAATGAATAGTGTTAAAATTGACACTATTGTTATTTTATAAAAATAACATATTATAAAATTGTTTAAAAATCAAAAAAATATTTAAAAATTATAAATTATAATTTATATGGTCGAAAATATCATAAAGTGTCAAATTATGGAAATTTCACAACACATATGTAATTATTTATAATAATATAAAATTTATAATATTTTTTCCACAAATAAAATTAAATTGATAAATAAGGATAAATCAAGTTGATAATGTTTAAAATAAATTCCTAACATTTCTAAATTTATTTTTTGATGATATAGCAACCCTATCTCATTTAATATTCAGATATGAGTCATTTTGGAAGTTTTTATGTGGGGTTGGGATATAATATAAACTAATATTTCTTATATTTCCAATGGTGCCCCTCTCCTCCCTTATAAAAGAGAACCTCCTCCCTATCCTCCACACATCAATTTGACCCTTAAATCTCGTCCCATCCCTGCCCATTTCACTTCCCCACTTCCCTAAGAACATCCTAGAGGTCCTTGTCTTCTTCAAAGACCAATTTTAGTGCCCTAAGAGGAGGTCTATAAGAGGCGCTTCAAAGAGGAGGTAATGTCTGTTACCGATTATTTCAACTTTATTTCTTCTTCCACTTCTTCTTCTTTAGTTTTTTCATGATTAATTAAAAACATAAGTATCACTAATATAATGGTATTTTATTATATGTATTAAAAAACCACATTTCACCATCTATACATCCTACGGAAAATGAAATCATCGCGTGTGCATACGTACGGAATACCATCTCCACGCCGTGGTGTAATCTATTTTCCATCACCACCTTACTTGGATGGGTATAGTGGTGAAAATAAATAACTATATATGATTATTGTAAAGTGATATTGATTCTGAAATAGTATACATACACTCCAATACAATTCCATGATCATGGGAACGATATCATCGCTCGTGCGTACGTACGGAATACCGTCTCCACAATGTGATGTGAATCGTTCTACATGATCTTCATTTAATAATGATTATATAAATGAAATTAATGAATTAATATGATATATATTACACTAATACCTATCTGGAAATGAGGTATCTATAACCTAAAGAGAAGAATAAGAATCTATTCGACAAAACACGCATAAGAACAAAAAGTAATAAACACCCGAATAACAAGTAGCAATGAAATATTACTAATAAGAAGATAAGAATATGGACATATATGATATCATAACAATGAGTATGATTCTGGAATAAGTAAATGACATTATTTAAATCATTATATAGGAGTTTCGGACACTTACGAAGCAAATCAGACCTATGGTAAGAGAAAATCCCACAATCTCATTTTTTATCAGAGATTGTTTATACTTCCGAATTTACTGGGGAATATTTATCAGCCACATCCATGTCTCCCCAATATGTAATATTTATATCCTTCTACAATTTTTTAAATAAATTTTTACCCTTCGGTGAGTTTTTAGTAAAAGATATGAAAGCAATCTATTGTCGTTTTTTGTACGAGGTACTTTTTGACTTTTCCGACATAATTACGAGAAGAATGTTTTTTTAACTTATATGGAATGAATGGATTTTTAAAACATTATTTCCAAGAATCTTCTTTTACAAGTTTTCAATTTTATTTTCAATCAACTTCTTTTAGTTTAAGATTATATGAAATGTTAAGAATGGAAAAAGTTTTTTGAAGTAGAAAGGATATTTTCCTCAAGAATGGAGTTCAAGAGTTTTATCAAAATTATATTCCATATAAGATAATACAGGGTTTTGTTTCTATCCCTATTATTACATTGATTTTATTATGTTTTGATGGAAACATTTTTATGATGTCATGATGTTTAGGATTCCCATTTTTATTACATGGGTAATGCTATAATGTACGGTTTATGATTTTGTGGCACATAGAAGAATGGTATCATTATGAGATGGGTGGGACCTATATCCAACTCCAATGAATTGGGTAAAGATTTTATATCTCATGAGATATACATGGCTAGAATGGAAGTTTAAGCCGGTTCAGTGAAACAGGACTAAAACGAGGAGTGAACTCGGTTTTGAAATGGACTTTGTCCACTATGATTGTCTTGGAAATGAGTCTTGACTACTAAGAAATGATTTTATATTATTATGTGTGCATGCCACAAAGATTCATGTTTTATGTTATGATTATTGGGATTACATTTCACTTCTATGATTTATCCCATGTTATGATCTCTTTTACATGATAAGATTTTCAAAATGTTGTGTTCATATAAATATGATATGTTTGATATTTCTTTTGTTTACCCTTGCTGAGCATTTGAGCTCACCCTTTTGTTTGTTTTCTTTTCCCCATGTCAGGAATAAGGATATTATGTAGGATATGCCAAAAAGTGACTATAGATATGATGAAATAAATGGGAGACAATGTAGATGATTTATGAACCAGTTGTTTATGTTTCCCAGTTTCTAAAGACACTATACCTATATGGCCATTTCAATGTTTTGTTATATGTTGTAATAAGTGTACATAAATTTTGATGTAATAACCATGTATGTAATGTGTGGGTCTTTATAGTTGGTATCAGCGGAAAGGTATAGTCAACCATTGGAAACTAGTATTTGACAGCCTTAGTAAGAACCCTAAGGATAAGTCTACGCATAGAACACAATCTTAGTGTTTTAGAAATGGCCATGAACAACCAATGATACGACTTTAAGTGTGAAATTTTATTCTTGATTATGTGGTTTTCCAATTATAATTAGTTTTTCTCACACTATTCTTTTTGGTTTTAGTCAATGGCTGTAACCCGAAGAAACCGTGTTAATTCAGAATGTGACTGGCAATGGAATGATTGCCCCCCCTTAGCAACCAAACCTTATGGGGGCTGGAATGAAAAATCTTGTAGCCATGCTCACACAACTTTCTCAAGCAATGAATCATGCAGGACTTCCAAATGAGAAAAGGAAGGAGAAACGTTGTGTTGAATCCTTCATGAGGCAGCGTCCACCTTCAATTAGCGGGTCTTCTGATCAATTAGTGGATCAACAATGGATCAGTACCACTGAAAAGATATTTTCAATTCATCAATGTTATGAACATGATAAAGTCATCTTAACAGTGTATCATTTGGAAGGTGATGCTGATCAATGGTGGAATCTTATTAAGAATATGAGGCAAAGGGATGAAATTGAGTCCATGGAATGGGATGAGTTCAAGAACTTATTTTTCAATAAGTATTTCCCTCGTATTATTCAAACAAATATGTAGAAGTAGTTTCTTGAACTGAAGCAAAAGGATGATGAATCTGTTGGTACCTATGAAGCAAAATTTACAAGACATTAAAGGTACGCTTCCGGAATTATTATTCAACCTGAGAGTAAGATCAATCGATTCTTTAGTGTCTTAAAACCAAGTCATCGAAGGGTGTTAGCCATAAGAGACATCAATATATACGAGGAAATTGTTCGATGTTCTCTCAAGGTTGAGATGTAGATTGGTGTAACCCATTAATCACATGGGTTTATAAGAAGAGGAAAATGTAATTCAAAGGAAAATCTAATGACCACACTAAAAAGAAGATGAGTTTTACCTTATGCTCAATGTGTGGAAAGAAACTTGGAGGAAATTGTCTTAAGGGGACAAGAAAATGTTATAAGTGTGGAAAAGAAGGTCATCGGGCAATTGAATGTCGAAATAATGGGAAGAAGATGTCTAATGATGCAAACAAAGGAAGGGATACACAGAATGAACCTAATACACTTCAATGTTTCAAGTGCAATGAGATGGGGAATTATTCCAATCAATGCCCAAATCCAAGGGTTGATGATGATGATCGACGTCAACAAACTCTTAATCCCAAAGACAAAGGAAAGTCACATGAAATTACTATCGGCGACGTAGAGTACAACAACGAAGTGGTGAGAGGTACACTTACCATCCACTCTAAAGTATCAAATGTTTTATTTGATTCTGGATCCAACCAATATTTTATTTCTGAAGAATTTTTTAAGGGTATCACCATATTACCTCAATAATTAGATGTTGAGTTAGTAGTGACAACTCTTAATGGCACAACGGTCGCATCAAACGTTTACAATTATTCTCCGATTGAAGTTTTTGGGAATGTGTTTCCTACAAATATTTTGATCCTTACTATAGTGGAATTTTATGTGATTCTTGGCATGGATTGGCTTTCTCTATATAGAGCTCATATCAATTTCCAAATAAGGGAAGTCACATTTCATATTCCAGATCAATCTATGATCGTCTATCGATGTAAGGATGAACATAAACTTCTAGTGGAAATTTCTATCATCTTATGGGTCTTGATTCCACTAAATGAGGGTTATTTATCTCAAATGGTTGGAGAGAAACTCACGATTAAGAATATGCCCATTGTACGGGAATTTGATGATGTCTTTCCGGAGGAATTTCCAGGTCTTCCACCAAATCGTGAAGTTGAGTTTTCAATAGAAATTGTACCGGGTACTTTGCCTATTTAAAAGACACCTTATAGAATGGCCCCAATTGAGTTGCAGGAATTGAAGAAGCAACTCTAAGAGAATCATGATAAAAGATTCATACGCCCTAGTGCATCACCTTGGAGATCACCTATTCCGTTTGTTATGAAGAAAGATGGATCAATGAGACTCTGCATTGATTATCGAGAACTTAACATGATCACCGTCACGAACAAATATCCTCTCCCACGAATTTGTGACCTATTTGACCAACTACGCGGAGCTCAATACTTTTCCAAGATTGATCTTCATTCAGGGTATCATCAATTAAGGGTCAAAAGGGAGGATATACCAAAAACGTCTTTCCGTACAAGGTATAGAATATATGAATTTATAGTGATGCCATTTGGTCTTACTAATGCCCCTGCTCTCTTCATGGATCTGATGAATAGAGTCTGTAGAGTCTATCTTGATCAGTTGGTGGTAGTCTTTATAGATTATATTCTTTTCTATTCACAGATCAAGGAAGAACATGAAGATCACTTTAGAATTGTATTAAAGTCCCTAAGAAAAGAGAATATTTATGAAAAATTTACCCAGTGTGAATTTTGGCTTCAAAAAGTTGCATTTTTGGGTCACATAATCTCAAAATAGGGGATATCTATGGATCCAGCAGAAACAGAGGTTATCAAAAGATGGTCGAGACCAACAACAGTAACCGAGATCTGATGTTTTCTTGGTTTGGCTAGATATTATCGACGTTTTGTGAAATATTTTTCACGGTTATCTAATCCACTCACTAAGTTGACTCGGAATGGAGTTATGTTTGCTTGGACGGAGGAATGTGAAGAGAATTTCAAGGAGTTGAAAAGAAGGTTATCCAGTGCACCTGTACTCACACTTCCTTGTAGTGGAGAAAGGTTTGTGATCTACAGTGATGAATCCAAGAAGGGAATGGGGTGTGTTCTTATGAAAAATGATATGGTGATAGCTTATGCCTCACAACAATTGAAAATCCATGAGCAAAATTACCCAACTCATGATTTGGAGTTAGCTGCTGTACTCTTTGCATTAAAGATTTGGAGGAATTATCTTTATGGAGAAAGGTGTGATATTTATACTGATCAAAAATGTTTAATGTATATTTTCACACAAAAGGATCCGAATATGTGCCAAAGAAGATGGTTGGAGCTGATTAAGGATTACGACTGCTCAATTCATTACCACTCAAGGAAAGCAAACAAGGTGGCAGATGCATTAATTCGAGAAGACCATGCTAGATTATCCATGATGAGGATCACAAAAGATCCAATATTTATGGATTTACAAAGGATGTATCTCTGAATTATAATGGAAGGGGAAAATTTGTATCTTTATCAAATGAATGTTCAACCATCTATACATGTGAAGTTTCAAGAGGCACAAAAAGAAGATTCCGAGTTACAAAATAAGGTGAAAAATGTTCCTGAATTCAACCTTGATTGTGATGGGATAATAAGGTTCAAGAATCAGGTTTGTGTTCCTCCCATCCCAGAATTAAAGAAGGAGCTACTGGATGAGGCTCATAGTTCTTCATTATCTATTCATCCTGGAAGCACAAAGAGGTATAGGGACCTGAAAGAGTACTTCTGGTGGGATGGAATGAAAAGAGATGTTGCTGAATATGTCTCTCGATGCTTGTTTTTTCAGCAAGTTAAAGGTGATAGAAAAATGTCTAAGGGGATGTTAAAACCATTACCCATACCACAATGTAAATGTGAAAACATCACTATGGACTTTGTCACTGGACTTCCTAAAACATCCAAAGGCAATAATGCTATTTGGGTTATAGTTTATTTTCATACAAAGTCTGCACACTTCGTTGCTATTAGAGAGGATTTCTCTCTAGATCGGCCTCCCAGGATATATGTAGAGTAAGTGGTAAGATTGCATGGAGTAACACTTTCTATTTTATCTGATCGGGATCCGAGGTTTACCTCAAAGTTCTGGCAAACTCTTCAGCATACTCTGGATACAGAGTTGAGTCTCATCACTGCTTATCATCCTCAGATAGACGGTCAGTCTCAGAGGAAAATTCAAACTCTATAAGATATGTTGAGAGCTTCCTCTATAGATTTAAAAGGTTGTTGGGATCAACACCTACCTTTGGTGTAATTTTCTTATAATAATAGCTATCACTCCAGTATTCAGATGGATCCTTATTAAGCTCTCTATGGAAACAAATGCAGGACTCCAACTTGCTGGGATGAAGTTGGGGAATGAAATATATTAGGACCTGATCTTGTTGATGAAATGGAATAAATGGATAGATCGATTCAAAAACACATAAGAGCAGATCAGAGTCAACAAAAAAGCTATGCCGACAACTAAAGAAAAGACCTAGAGTTTGAAGTGGGTGATAAAGTGTTCTTACGAATATCTCCCTGGAAGAGGGTCATGAGATTTGGAATGAAGGGAAAGTTAGGCCCTAGATATATCCGTCCTTTTGAAATTTTGGACCATGTTGGGAAGGTAGCTTACCGATTGGCACTTCCACCGAATCTCTCTCATGTTCACGATGTGTTCCACGTTTCTCTCCTGAGATAGTACATACCTGATCCTTCACATGTACTCAGCTCAGAAGTTGTACCACTAGAGCAAGATCTATCTTATGAAGAACAACCAATAGAGATTATGGATTTTAGCGAACAAGTCCTACGAAACAAGACCACTCGCTTGCTGAAAGTTTTATTGAGGAACCACTAATTATAAGAAGATACATGGGAACTTGAGGATATGATGGGGGAGAGGTATCCTCATCTGTTTGCATTGAAGTGATGAATATCGAGGGTGAAATTAATTTTAAGGGGGGTAGAATGTAACACCCAGAGATTTTGTGAGAAATAGTTTTTATTGTGTCTTATGTTATATGCAACACCAAAGTAATCTTTCACAGGACACAATACAGACTTGGCTTGCATTACACGCAATCGCGACCTTCCTTGATAGCGTGTCTAGTACACAATACCGGGTTTCACTAAACAACGATATATTATTATGGACTAGCCATTATGAATAGTATTAACTAAATTTTCAATTTTATAACATTATTATTCATCTTACACATTTTCTAGAATATGGTAAGAGAACAAAATAAATTTTTCAGTTAAAATAAGTATTTTTAAAAAAATCTAGTTTTTCCGCCTTTTGATGGTGCACCCACATTAAATCTAGTTTTTGACATTTTTATAAGTTCAATTTGACAAAATAAAATTCTTCTTTTGAATCAGGGTATAAATATTTACTTTGGATATATTTTTGATATTTTTCTGATAACTTTCATATTTTGATGAATAGTAAAAATACGCTAATTTGTAATTAAAAACAACTTTTTTCATTGAGATAATTTATATGGTTAAATTTTAATATTTAATGGTTTTAAAGTATAAATAGAATATATTTTAACTATTTATTATAATGTATATCATTAGCACTAATTTTACATTGAATTCACAAGTAAAAACATTTCAATCTTTGGCAATGTTTTATCTTCTAAAACCCATTTTCTAAACAACGGGATTTATTTTAAATTAATTACTGCAACTTATAAGATTTAAATTTTAAAAAATGGATTCCATATTTGGAATCAGTGGTTCCAAATTATGTTAATAGGATACTTTATATTTTTGGGCATTATGAATATTAACTACGGTAAATTTTATTTACCATAGTTAAATGTATATCGGGTAATTAAGGGTAAATATATGATTATAAAATTACCCTAACACCTGCCAAAATCCTATTGGATAACTAAAAGGAGACCCGTATCACCTAAGGGTTGGATTATATTCATTTAATAGTCTTTTTTCTATGAAAATAATTTAATTATTATTAAAACCAAAGAATGTGACAACATATCACTTTCTTAAATCTTATAAGTATAATAATTTTACATTAGTGATAAACATAATGAAACATCAAACATGAATAGTCTGCAGAAATCTAATACCATTATATACATCATAGAAATTTATTTAGAATTTTTAGGGATTAAATAATTATCATTAATTATGACCCAATAGTGATGTTGAAATTATTTTATTATTTAATATATCAAATAAATGGTTTTAAAAATATTAAAATAAATAATATGAACTATTTAATGTGCTCCACTAATTTTATAAATACATATGACATTTTATGAATCTATTAAAGCGTTTAGTTTGAAAAAATATTCTGTATATATTTTTTTAAAATTCAAATAAATGAATAGTGTAAAAATTGAGACTATTGTTATTTTATAAAAATAACATATTATAAAATTGTTTACAAATCAAAAAAATATTTAAAATTTATAAATTAAAATTTATATGATCTACAATGTCATAAAGTGTTAAATTATGGAAAATTCACAACACATATGTTATTATTTATAATAATTTACAATTTAGAATATTTTTACAACAAATAAAATTAAAATGATAAATAATGATAAATCAAGTTGATAATTTTTAAAATAAATTCCTAACATGTCTAAATTTTATTGTTTGATGATATTACAACCCTATATCATCTATTGTTCGGATATGAGTCATTTTGTAAGTTTTTAAGTGGGGTTGGGATATAATATAAACTAATATTTCTTATATTTCCAAAGGTTCCCCTCTCCTCCCTTATAAAAGGGCACCTCATCCCTATCCCCCTCACACCAATTTGAGACTTCAAGCTTATCCAATCCCTACCAATTTCACTTACCCACTTCCCTAGAAAAAATCTAGAGGTCCTGGTCTTCTTCAAAGTCCAATTTTAGTTCCCTAAGAGGAGGTCTCTAAGAGGCGCTTCAAAGAAGAGGTAATGTCTGTTACCAATTCATTCAACTTTATATCTTCTTCCACTTCTTATTCATTGGTTGTTTCATTATGAATTAATAACATCGGTATCACTCATATACTGATATGTTATTATAAGTATTAAACAACCCTATTTCACCATCTATCCATCCTACGGAGAACAGAATCACTGTGCGTGCGTACGTACAGAATACCGTCTCCACGTCGTGGTGTAATCTATTTTCCATCACCACCTTATTTGGATGGGTATAATTGTGAAAATAAATAACTATATATGATTATTTTAAAGTGATATTGATTCTAAAATATTATACATACACTCTAATACAATTCCATGATCATGGGAACTATATCATCTCTCGTGCGTACGTCCGGAATACAGTCTCCGCGATGTGATGCGACTCGTTCTACATGATATTCATTGCATAATGATTATATAAATTAATTGAATGAAATAATATGATATATATTACACTAATACCATTCTAGAAATGAGGTATCTATAACCTAAAGAGAATAATAAGAATTTATGTGACAAAACACGCATAAGAACAAAAAGTATTAAACACCTGAATAACCACTGGCAATGAAATATTACTAATAAGAAGCTAAAAATATGGCCATATATGATATCATAACAATGAGTATGATTCTAGAATAAGTCAATGACATTATTTAAATCATTATATAGGAGGTTCGAACACTTACGAAGAAAATCGTACCCAAGGTAAGGGAAAATCTCACAATCTCATTTTTTATCCGATATTGTTTATACTTCAGAATTTACTGTGTAATATTTATCGGCCACATCCATGTTTCCCCAATATGTAATATTTATATCCTTCTACAATTTGTTAAATCCAATTTTACCCTTTGGTGAGTTTTTAGTAAAAGATATGAAAGGAATCTTTTGTCGTTTTTCGTACGAGGTACTTTTTGACTTTTCCGAAAAAAGTACGAGAAGATTTTTTTTTAACTTATATGGAATTAATGGATTTTTAAAACATTATTCCAAGAAGGTTCATTTAAAAGTTTTCAAGTTTATTTTTAATCAACTTCTATTATTTTAAGATTGTATGACATGTTAATAAAGGAAAAATGTTTTTGAATTAGATAGGATATTTTCCTCAAGAATGGAGTTCAAAAGTTTTATCAAAATTATTTTCCATCTAAGATAATATAGGGTTCTATTTCTATCCCTATTATTACATTTATTTGATTATGTTGTGATGGAAATATTTTTATGATTTCACGATGTTCAAGATTCCAATTTTTATTACATGGGTTATGCTATGATGTACAGTTTAGGCTTTTGTGGCACACATAAGAATGGTATCATTATGAGATGGGTGGGACCTATATCTCCCTCCAATGCATTGGGTAAAGATTTTATATCTCAAGAGATAGACATGGCTAGAACGACAGGTTAAACCGGTTCAGTGAAACAGGACTGAAACGTGGAGTGAACTCGGTTCAAAAAAGGAATTTTTCCACTAATATAGTCTTGGCAATGAGTCTTGACTACTAAGAAATGATTTTCAATGATTATGTGTGCATTCCACAAAGCTTCATGTTTTAAGTTATGATTATTGGGATAACATTTCACTTCTATGATTTATCCAATGTTATGATATCTTTTACAGGATAATATTTTCAAAATGTTATGTTCTTATAAATATGATAGGTTTGATATTTCTTTTGTTTACCCTTCCTGAGCATTTGAGCTCACCCTTTTGTATGTTTTCTTTTCCCCAGGTCAGGAAGAAGGATATTAAGTAGGATATGAAAAAAAGGGACTATAAATATGATTAAATAAATGGGAGACAACGTAGATGAGTTATGAACTAGTTGTTTATGTTTCCCAGTTTCTAAAGACACTATACCTATACGGTCCTTTCATGGGTTTGTTATATGTTTTAATAAGTGTACTTAAATTGTTAAGTAACAGCCATGTATGTAAAGTACGACTCGTTATATAATCACTCCAACATATTCAATACAATACTTCAGATCATTTATGTCCTTCTTCTATAGCACTACATTATACTTTTATGACTCTATAATCTTCTCATAGACTGACGGTGGATCCCTGATTTGAGAAAGACAACCTTTCTCCACTTCTGCCATGATTTATAGACCCATTATTTGAAAATAAAAAAATAATCAACAGTTTTTATCCTTATCATAGAAATTATAGCATTATACTTTTGGCCGAATACATCATCCACCCTATTCAATTTCCATGTATGGAAATGTACTCAATAGTTATAATATTTAATCAGTTACAACTAAATTATCTGACATATATTCAAATCCTTCTGTGTAAAAATATAATTTAAAATATTATGATCATAATATATATCACACCATTCTTCTTAAATATAATTCCTCTATATCTTTAATTTAAAAATTACTATAGATAACTCAAAATAATTTTTTTGGTAATTATGATCATTCACATTAAATGTTCGGGATTCGGAAGCTACCACCACATAATTCTAATTTATAATTCCACAAAATCCATTATTTAATGCGTCAATATATATTACATAAACATCGGCACAATAGGGTAATTAATGTATAAGATCACAAACTAACCTTCTTTTTAGTTCCCTAAAATTTTACACACATTTGTTTGACTAATGATACTTGGTTCCATTTCCAGTTAACATGGTGAGTGGATTTTATTATAAAGATAAATTCTTCAAGACCCATCAATAATATACATGAGTAACCTAAAAATAGTAGTTATTAGTATTAGTAGATGATGTACAAGAACATTAATTAAATATATTCATTGAATTGTCCACATATATACACTCTCTAGATATTATATTACCTTAAAATTTATCCCACTGTATCCAAAACTAAAACATTGTAAATTTTCCATACTACTTACCCTTAATCATAGATATAAGTAAAATTCATAACTGATCTTAATGATTTGGATTACTCTTTGAATATAAAAAAAATTTATAAATAATAACACAAATTGATCTAGGTAATATCTAAAGGCTTTATTCATTGAATCCGTCAATATAGTGAGGGTTAATAAGGCAAATGAAATCACTAAATATTCATAGTGTATATACATTTTATAATATATCATATTGGTTATATCCTCCTTCTTTAACCTCAATTAATGATATCTATAGTTAATGTAAATATTGAAAAATTATGTCGCTCCATGAATTTGATAAAAAAATAAAAAAAATTATGTTATATGATTCTTGACCATTATTGAGATTTTGATCAATTCCAAATAATGAATTTAGTGCCACATAGATCAATATTGTTTTTAAAAAAAATTTAATGACCCATAGTGAAAAATATTGATATATAAAACCCCTCTTGATATTCTACAAGAGATTCATCTTCAATGATAACAACTATATTTCTTCCATTATATATAGACTCTATCAAATAATTAGAGAATCAGGTAGGAGTTCAATTGAGATAAAACATCTATGATTGATTTGAATAAAGGAAACTCTCATATAATGAAATATATAAAATCATACATAATAGGCATGTCATCGATATTTTGTTTCCTTCAAAATATTTTTTATAAATACCCATTTTAAATAGTAATCAAGCTCATATAATGAATTAAATTTTAACCACATGTTTTTATTCATTACACATGTATTAAAACAAGTTAATTTTTTTATATAAAACATAAGGGAAGTCATTATGAATTTTTTCTCAAACCATTAAAAATATAAATTTATGAAATTTAGTATACAATGTATTTATTATATTTCAATTCACATGGAATTACCATTATATTTTTAAAACCGCACTCACAAACACCCTATTCATAAAACAATTGACCTCACTAAACTCTTAATTGGCGATTAATCCTATCAGCAAGTCATCGCATGGTTACTCGCTTTAATAGTGATACATCACAACAAAAATATACCTAATGTTGAATGTGTTACATAATGAAAATGATCTATATGAAATTTAGATGAAGTCACCCAACCATTTATTCCAATATCTCATTAATAATTATTCCACATAATTAATTTTTCGTGGAAACAACATACTTTCATGAATTTTATCAAAAAACTTAAGGGGCCATTCCAAAAAAGGACTTTTGTATTAAATCAAACTGATTTTTCAAAAAAAATCATATATAGGGGAATTTAAACACCAATAATTTAAAAAAATTATTTAGTATGATGACATAGAATCCATATAACTAATGATTATTTAATAAATCCTGTAATGATGTATGATAACTCTACATCAAAATTTTAAACCACATACCTTAAATATATAAAATAACATCTCATCGTGATTAATAAAATATTATGCAAATCTATTCAATATAAATATATCTAATGATACATGTGAGATGATATTTGATGATATAAGGGGAAATAGGTAAAATGATTACTCGCTATTGATTCTGTATCTTCAATGTCCACAAATTTACCCTATGTTATTCTTAGAAAAAATATAATTTCCAAGGGAGATGTGGCATATAAATGATATCAAGTTGCTGAATGAATTGATAAAATATTATTAAATTTGGTATTAATAAAAATTAAAAAATATTTTTTATATTATTAACATCAAGTAGTATTGTTAGGCAACATGATTTATCAAATTATTTTTCAACCATGTGCATGCTACTGGACATTACCCAAGTAGCTTCACAATTAAGCACCATGGTTTGAGAAACTATTTACCTAATATACAGTGCTTCTAATTCAAGATCACCCCCTCACACTATTGCCTTGCATAGTTTTACCAATAATGAACCAATTTTGTTTTTCTGACTATTTCGACTTGAAATATTTCATTTTTGAACCCATATGGTTTTTCCAAAATATTCACCAACCATGCAGAAACCCTATGACGTCAAAAACATCATCCACCATTTTCAAAAGATGGTGCATGGTTTCCCCTAACCATTATAAAACAATTAACCCCTTACAACACATCCAAAATATTCCAAAACCATCAAAAATCTTTTAAAAATTAACTGAAGAGTTATATAGCATATAATTATTCAATATAAAGACAAATTCCCATGAAAATATGTTGATAAATTATTATCATTATTGGTCTATCCATCCCAAAAAAATGGGACATTGTTTTTTAACAGGATTGTGGGCCACTTCTCCATATTCTTCTTTTTAAGTCCCCACCTCTCTTCTTAAATCTCACCATTCAACCATGAATTAAATAAATAATAAATTCTTTTCCCATTATAGATAATTTATTGCCTATGTGCAATTATTCCATTATATCATCAATTGAGATACATGAAACACATTGTTCACTGAATTTATAATTAGTATTAAAGAAAATCAATAATACACATCAAAATCATTTTCAACTAACTCAAGAGGGTGAATGAACTATTGAGAAAACATTTCGTTCTTATCTAAATTACAATGTTCTGTGAATAGAGAAATTATCAAGAAAACATGATCACATACATCAATCCATAATGTTTGATGATGATAATCTAAATAATATTTCAGATTAATATGACATGTATCAATCCTCTTTTTGATCATCTAAATCATATCAATTGTATCATCTACATGGCTATTTCTGAAAAGTGGTGTATCACCCATTTCAACCCAAAAAATTGGATAATCACAATGATAACCATAAAATTCATCCAAATTATCCATATATAATGAGGGTTGTAAATATTTATTGTACAATAAATAAAATAAAATACATGATCCTATCTTGAATCTGTAAAATCCATCCCATAATATCTATGTATGTATTCCTAGGATTGGATTGTCCATTTGAACTGGCCATCTATTTGGGAATGATGCATTTTTCATATGGTCAATTGGATTATATGATCATGATATAAGGAAATAAAAAAAGATGCAAATCTATGGTCGTAGTTATACATAATTGAAATTGGAATGTCATGAATCCATACATATTCTTTTAACGTATTTTTTGGACACATCTTCCAATTTATGGGATTCATGAGTAGGTATAAAGTGATCTGACGTGATCAGATGACAAAAAATATCCCCTGTGAAATCTTCTTTCATAAAAAATTTTGGAAAATTTTAAAAAATACATAGTTATTAGTTCTAAGTTTAACATGTTAAGAGAAAGAAAATCAACATACCATCTGGTCATTGGTCCTCTCCCTTAATAATCTGACATATGAGGCATCTGAAGATAATTTTTGGACATTCTAATTCATGATATATCAAAAAACTTTTCTCTAAAGACTTTATACCTAATATGAGTTTCTAGGTGAATATCAAATTAGTAATATTGGTAGGAATATATATGTTATTATTGAAAATTTATAGGAATCACATTCAAATATATAAAACATGACACATTTCTCCCATCCACTGTCAATCTCCCACTAGTCTCCCAAGAATTAAGTTATGACCAAATGGTTAGACCATCAAGATCTTATTTCAGGGAATATTTAACATAATCATTGAAATGAAGAATAAGGTAATGAGGTTTGAAAACTAAAAAACCAACTTGTTCAATAAAATCTAGTTGCATATAAAATATGGCTGTTATTAGCTGTAATTTTTTTACACCTCTTTATGAAACTGAATATGTGAATTCCTACTCAATTAATCATTTATGAAATTCCTATTAATCTATGTATACATCATGTCAATATAAAACATATATATAAATTACATTCATCTTTATTTTTTGGATTCAAATCCATTTGTGAGAAAATGTGTTTCGTGTTATTATTATCTTGAAATACTTTGAGTTACTCACAAAAAAGAAAATGGAGCCATGTTTTAAAGGAATAAAATAAATAAATTAACTCAAAATCATGTGTCTAGTAATTCTAAACATGTGTGAATGAACCAAATTTGAAACAATCAGGATTTTTGTGGGGTTTTGGAGGAATACACACTGATTCAATATTTTGACCTTAAGGTAAAAATCCTCCTTGAAAACTTATGTCATGCTTCCACTTATTACCAATATTGCAGTTCCCATTGCTTATTTTATATACAAATATAAATACTCCCAAAGGATTCCCAGTAAAATATATTTCATCCACAATCACCATATTATCCATATTTTCATGATCTGTAATACTTAGGATTGATATTTTTGAGTGAATCTCTAGAAATAAACATGATTTGATTACATGTGGCTTCATGGAAGTACTAATATCAACCACATTAGTGAAAAAAATATGTTCATATTCATAGATACATTTTTTTTACTGTTAGGTTATATTTTATTATGGCTATTAAAATCCATTTTTTGAAACTATCTTGAATATGTGATGATAGAATTTTATGTTGAACAATCCATTCTTTGCAACCCACAATAGAACTTGGTCGTGTCTACCATGGAAAAATAAATCACACCATTGACATGGTAGATCACCCAACATATACCAAGAAAACACACCCTATAGATCATCAAATATACTATGGAAATCAGACATTTTATTTATCTAATTTTTTCACACATACACTTTTCTAGCTCTGAATACCATAGAAATATGAGTTGATTCTATTTCCGAAACTGTATAGATTAATCCACTAATAAGGTTTTATCATTTTTATTTACTATATAAGTGGACAAAAAATATATATTTATTCTCCAGATAAACTTATATTTCAACTATGTTTTAAGTGAAACCATATCTTCCATATCCTCATATCACTAACTTTTATTATGTAAACCCAGCACCATTATATATAATCTAAACAAAACACCGAAAGATCATTACACAATACCAATATAAAGAATATAAATCTCCAATTAACTATAATAAATATGAAATAAAATGAATATTATTATAATCCTTCAATTTTAAACATTTTCTATAAATTATTAAACAAAAAATTTACAATGAAGTACTAGAGGGATGTATCACTATAAATGAATGATATGCAATATTAATTTCGATAATCCCATTATGATGAGACCAAAACACATTAAGAATTTTATTAGAACACTTTTCCCCCAAACAACTAGTGAAACATTCTGTTTAGCATAAAAAGTTTAGATATGTATTTTTAATCTATACATTTGAAGTTAAGACATTCCAATCTCCATCCTATAATCCCTATTGATAGATTGGTTGACTAACCCTAATACTATTAATAATTTTTAGTACAAAATCATTCTATTTATAAAGGGTATATTTATAAAAACCATAGGTGAGATACCTATCATTGTAATATGAAGAAATTAAATCAAAGGGAATAATGGTAACTGAAGGGAAATGTTTCTATAAAAAACCAAAATTTCAATAGAATCAAAATAAAAACAACAGGACAAACCATATAATGCATGAGTAATAACAATATAATCAAAAAACACTAACTTCCAATAAAATTTGATTAGAATCCCTAATATAATAAAAGTAAATCACATGAGACAAAAGGAATATCAAATGTATTAAACCCAAAGAGGGATGTCTTAAAGACCTGAAGAGGGATCTCGATGTTCTGAAAATAAAAAATATAAGATTGTATCTAGATGAACCACTAGTAAAATGTAACATAATTCTTTAAAATTTTCTAGATATAAGATATCAAAAAAATGTGACCTAGAATGGGGTATGTATAATATCAGTAGATAATACCCAAAAATATCCCAATACACATCAGTAGATCATGAAATAGTCAGCATATTATTTATAAAATATATGAGAAGTTGTAAGACAATTACTATTAAACTATAAACATATTCAACATAAAGACAATTAGAAAACCATTTAATTTCTTCCAACAAAGTGTAATCACTTTTTTCCCCACCAACACAGACATAGACAATGTACACAACCACGTACATCCCTATACAAAAATGTTTTTCTTGGTGACGTCCATTGATACTAATACATAGTATCCACAGTCAGTCCCATATTAAATTTTGTAATTCATGACCATAATTTGTTAAAAAATTATATGAACACACACCACCATGTTAGGAATTCTATCACACCAAATTATTCACATAATATACTTCATATTAAAACCATTTACATTCAAGATTTTTATTATCAAAATTATGCGAATAGTTCCAAAATGATGGATTTTGATACTACAACCAAGAGCGTATTCTATCTAAAATTGAGAGAGAGTAATTTAAACAATAATTCATAAATTTTTGTAACTACTAGAATGTGATAGACACTTCGTACCTCATGATGGTTACACAAATTGATGAACTAGACATGAATATTTGTTATTCAACCATGAAGCATCTTCCCTTAAATAGTTCCAACATGATATCATTACATTCTATTGTATTGAAACAGATATATTCAGTAATAAATTTATCTAATGATCTAGATGATAGAATATGAGGGTATCTAAATAGAAAAAGATAAAATTAGGTTATAATTATGTTTTTGAAACACCGACACCCTTATATTGTACGACAGTTACTTCTGGATCAATGGGAATTTCCCAAGGAGCCTATGAGAGGATAGAATTTTAAGACTCTAAGAGAATATGAGACTTATGATACTTCTAGGGCCTTATTTTTAATTAAAACCTAATTTTAATAGCATTAATTTCACATCACATGACTATGGCTTGGTTGTCATGATGGGTGTGGCAATGGTCATTCTCTTTTGAAACTTGTAATATCCTGTCATTTTATATTATATCTCCAAAATTGAGTAATTTATAGTCATAAATTATATTTTTGAGCTTATTAAGTTCATATTCAATTCAATTCCCATAAATTTTTTCATAAAATAAACCTTTAAATTCATCTATCATTTCAATTATTCTAGATATATTGAAGTGTTTTAATGGATAGACATCTATTTTGGTAGCCTTCATTAGAGGTCAAAATTCGTTTTGAATGGATAAATATTTTCTTACCATTGATCGATCTAATGACTATCTCCATCCACTTTTCCTTTTGATTCTAGTTCTGGTCAATTTGATAGATAACTATTGTCTCATCCCAATCCAATAGTGAACTATTGGGAAATGATATGATATGTTTTACACCCTAATCCCACCTCATATAGGACAACAGGTGGAGACTAATCAAGAGTATCCATAACAAAAAAATTTGTAGGCCTTATCCAAGGTACTTGATGGACATAGAGATCTCCAAACACCAATAAAATGTTGAATAATATGAATCATATTATATAAAAATGTATCAATAAAATTTAATACCACATTAGAGTATAACCAAATTACAAAAATGACAACCAAAACTAGAATAGAGTCCAATGTGCTTGTAAAAAGTTTTTATCAATAAAATAAGTCTCATAGAATAAACTATAGTATCTCTTGGTAAAATATGGTTCTCATTTTCCTAGACCACCTAGGTATCTATCATAAGGTATGTTCTCTACATTATACATACAAGTTCTAGGGGATCCCATGTTGTGGTGGGTAAAATATACATAGTAGGACACACCAAAATTAATGAGCAGAATTCTTCAAATGATATAAGGAAACACATATATACAAATGAATGTAAATCAGAATATGATATAATTGAATGAATAAACAAGTTGTACTTAAGAGAGACACCATATTAAATGATGGTCACAATCATAATGTTAGCCCAAGATTCCAATAGTGTCTTTAAGTATCGCACATCTGAGAGGGCTCAATACTTTGATCTAACTAACACTAATGGTTCTTATCTGACTGCTCATGATCCTCAAGTAATTCCATCAATAATAACTCATGGTGTAAAATCCTACCCCTATTTGTTCTATTTAGAAGTTATTGTACTGATAGTAGGCCTTAGGAGACATCCTAAAAAAACAAAGGATGGTAATAAATTTCATGGTCCTCGGGACAATTTAGGGGATGGTTCTACATTTGACAGATAAACTAAAAACTATATAAAAAACCACCATCCAAACCACTATATGATTTTTGAGTAAATAAATACATCTAAAATTATAACATATCCTATATAAAATATCGTAAAAAAAGATAAAACCAAAAATAAATATTCATAAAGAATTAAAATATCACAAAAACTTCAAACATCCAAGTCATATCAACCAAAAACACCCAACCTACTATAATATCTATCTTTAAATTTCATTACCATGTTTCAAGAAGTGATTCCAAAGAATTGAGATATATTTCCATTTTATATGTCTCAATATATCACATTTATAAGTAAAATATAGCTCCCAAGTTGGTGGCGAGTCGAAAATAAGTTGTATTTCCCCAACTGAACCAGAACTTATTCCATTTGGAAAAAACATATTAGCATGATTTATATAAAATAGTTTTGGGATAGAAAAATGGTTTATAACAATGTTAAATATAATTTCCCATAGAATAAAATAAAAATATCTTTAAAACCATTTTTTTATTTATATATCATACCCATAACCATGTATCTACACACACCATAGTTGGCCAGGTGAAATTTTCAAACACATAAGGATCATATCGTTGATCCACCAAGTCATCACAATGTCAGAAATAACTGGTTCCCCAATGAAACCCACCACTTCAATAGGGTCACATCTATTTCAAATGAACTCACACTAACCATGTGACCCAAATCCCATGGAAACCCATTACATTGAAAAATTCACTAAAATATTACATCAGAACAAAACCATAATTTTCAAATAATGGTTTTAAATTTTTTTTAATAATGATAATCTTCCACAAAACCATATAATTTCCCCAATTAACAATTCAATAACCTATAATTGGATTCCATAAATAATAAATCATGATTTTCATAGTAGTTTTTAATAAATTTAGTTAAACGTAATGGATCATTCAAGTTCAAAGTAAAGTGTATATAAGAAACAATCCACCTACAATGATAAGAAGAAAATAATGAAGAGTTACAAAACTAAACTCTTGATATGAACATTGATATCTGTTAATTTAATCAATACAATGATAAACATAAATATTCCCATTATGACACATGAATTTACCAACAAAAAACTATATCTATGTTTTTTGAAGGGAAAACAAGGATAGATCTATGAAGAATAATGACTTATTGATGAATAAAGGCCTCCAACTAATGGAGAGAATATGTGATTTGAGGTGGTCTTGTTAAATAAATCATATTATAAATATAATTAAAATAAGGGAAACTATTTTCCACATGGTTGGGTAGCACAGTTTCAAAATACTAGTGCCAATGATGTAGTGATACTATATTAAAGACACATCTTCAATTGTTATCTTACACAATTTGAAAAATCATACCCCAGCTATGCATATCCATTTATTTAAAAAAATCATAGCTCCTCATATTTAATAACACAATTAGGCCAAACGATAGATGAAACATGTGCCTTTCTAGATCAAACTATCTATATGTGCCTGGAATTATATATAAGGCCCTTATTTTTTAGTAAAAATATAAAAACTTAGAACCTCCATAGAATCCTGAAATTTTTAAAAACAGACCCTGAAACCACCTAAAATCAAACCTTAGTGGTATATAGACTCAAAATACATGAATAAAGGGTCTTGTACCTGAAATAAAGGGTTTTAAATTCTCCTCATTATATGAATTTATGTTCCCATATAGTAGAAAACCCATGTTGTCTTTGAAGAGTTTGGTTCACTACACAATCATTTCATTTTTAATCCCCCACATTTAATATTAAATATAAAAATATTTTGGGAAAAACCAACACTATAATAATGATTTCCCTATTTAAGATCCTCTATTTCCTATCCCAAAACAATATCATCACATTAATAAATATTTTATATAGATCTAGTTCAATTTCATCCCATCAAATCACATTGTTGGGATTTGTTTTGTACTTAATCAACATAGATACATGAAACGCATTATCCACTGAACTATTAAGAGGTTGGAAATATGACTAAAATACTTCCTAAACATATCATTCAAGTATATTAAAGTTAATATCTATCAAGGATAAACTTTTACATAGTTATAAAAATAACGATTCCCAATACTTCAAAAGATTCACAAAAAACACATTTTCACTCACCTCAATTGAAAATGGTAAAAAATAATGATCAATGTATTATTTAGAAAAATTATTACACATATAAATTCTTAATCTTGATCAAATAAATCATATACATAATCTTTTTCACATTTATGGGTCTAATTAGTGAATTATCAACTACTTCTAAACAATATTGTTGATAACGTCATGGATTCACATACAATTCCAAAAAAGAATCCATATGTATTGAGTTGGAATATTTTTTATTGTATAATTTATCTACAAAGTTATATACATTTCCCAAGAGCCTCCAAAATCCATCACACAATCTCTAATCATATCTTCCAATGAATTAATTTTATATTCAACCATTCCATATATTATTGGATGGCAATCTATAATAATATTCAATAATGTTACAAGGGATTGGTGGAAGGATTTCCAAATGTGAGATGTAATCCATGGGTCTCTGTCAGATAAAATTGATACTAGAATTTCATGTGTCTCTACAATTTTTTGACTACATGTTGTGGAAACTTTTTCTCTAACACTAGTTTCATGAGTATGAATAAAATGAGAGAATATTATAAGCCTATACACAATCAGTCATATGGAATAACGATCCCGAACCATCAATTGTAGACCTGTAAGAAAATCAATGGATATATACTCCCACTTCCATATATGAATAGGTAAAGACTACAATATACCATCAGGTCTTTGATTCCCAACCTTGACTACCTGATAGAAGAGGCATCTCAATATATACTTCACTACATGTCCTTTCCTTGCAACAAAAAAACCATTCTTCCAATTCATTATACATTGTTTGAATTCCATGGTGATCATCCCATTTCAAAAATTGTTAAAAATTAAGAAGTTGTTTTCAATAATCCAATAGTTTGATGATCGAATTACAAAACAACAACTCTATACTCACCTCTATCATCCAACCCCCAATGGTCTCTCCAATAGTGATTTTTAACCTCACAGAAACAATATCGGGAATGGATTTTTAAGTGACTCTGTCATACTCAACCAAATCAAGAACAAGTGAAATTGGAAATGAAACGGTAGCATAACCTTGGTCAAAGAAATCTAGATGTATATTTGTCATGTCTATCATTAGTTTCCACTATTCAAAATCCTAGTTAGTCGATTAATTATATGGATTCCTACTCAATGCATCTACAAAAGAGCACTTGTTTCACCTTGAATACATCAAGTCCATGTCAAACATTTAAAGATTCATCGTCCATCTACACTGCTTAAAATTTAAATTTTATTATTAGAAAATGTGTTTCAATCTCTTATAATCCAAAAACACTTTGAATATCTTACCATGTATAAAATTATGTCAAGTATATAATTCATGGGACCCATCCACCATTTATGAATCATGTGTTGGGTAGTTCTACTCATGTGACTAAATATTATATGTTCCTTAAGAAACAATAAAATTTCCTTTCATGAGAACACATCCCAACCAACATCATGAGGCATCACAATAGGCTATAAGGTCATATCCAGACTCTGGAAACATGGGTATATAGGCTCATATAATTATAACCATTATTTATTAAAAGGGTTTATAGAATTAATCATTACTTTGGAAATGAATTTCCTTAAATTTCTATGTTGTCATTCGTGGTCCTAAATGTGAAAAATAATGTACTTAACACAATTTAGTAAGCAGTTAACAAAATGAAACCACATAACTCAAAGAAATTATTTGGTGGTTTCCAAGATATTAAAAATTATATATTAATAAGATCTACAAACAGTTTATTTCCAAAAATGAAATTTCAAAGGAAATTTACCACTTATATCTAGAAATTTCACTTTATTAATTCAAAATTGAAATGATTCTCCCAAAAACAACCAAACACTACATCCAATTGATTCTTATGATCCTATTTTGTACTATAATAAATTAGTATATAATAATAAAACAAAAAAAATAATGGAATATAAATACCTCTAAATTACTTAACACATCAATGGAATGAATATATCTAAGGAATTAGTATGACCAAAAGGTGTAATAACATACTCATAATGGTCATATATACTTATGAAATATTTTTTTTCATAATATCCTATTTATGAACTCACAATTGGTGACACCCCAAATTTATGTCCATTTTATAGAACCATATGGATCCCCTTAATTGATAAATCATACCATCAATGCATAAAAGAGGCTACCAATTCATTATCTTAACATGTTTAGGATTTTGATAAACACATGGAGTCAAATGGTAATATCTCTCCTCTTCAAAAATAGAATTGGGATGCCCACCGTGATTTTCTTAGTCGAATTAATCCATTTCATTCCAACTATTCTACCTATAAATTAAATTCACTCAATCCATTATGTTCCAGCCTGTCAGATACAGGTGATATAGGACTAGTCCTTGATATGAGATCAATTATAATACCCACCCCTTTTTAGTGTAAACCCCATGAATTTGTTAGAAAAAATAATAAAATTTGAATAATATTGTTGGAAAATATGTATTATGAATGTCATCAATAGATTCTTGTAATACGTACTAACTGATAAGAGATTTTTCCAAATATGGATTACAAAATCATCCTTCATTGGAATTACATCAAAATATCCTTTAAAGAGATTCTCAGCTCCAATTAAATCCTATATTATCAAAAAAAAATGACAAGTAATCAAAGAGTGCTACACACCTATATCAAAAAAATATTTCATAAGGGTAGAATTAAAATTCATTATTCCTCTAACTATAAAAGGGAAAAATTGATCATCCATGATCACTTATTAAGCTACATACCATTTATTATATATTTAAATTTTCAATTTGTTACAATATTTATATTTCAGTAGTTGGGTAGTAATGGTATTCCATTAATCACCTTGGATAACATGATTTTTATTATGCTGATGATTCAACTATACTCATCCCATTGAAGCATAAGATTCTAGATAAGTATGAGATATATCTATAAAACAAGAAATTAGAGTTTTTTAAAAATATTTCTAAATATATTAAATATGGATGAAATTGTGAGAATATCTATGTGGTGTTGTACAATCACCATTCATATGGTAGAATAGACCACATTCAAAATAACACAGATTACTATTTTATTGATTAGATTTTGTTTACAGAAACCAGGATCTGATTCTAAGGTGTTTCAACACTCTTTATATAAGTGTCCCTCATCCCCTTATACTCTGCATTGTACTTCCCACCTATTCTCATAGGAATAAATATTCTACACTTATCCATGTTTTCTAAGATATCACTTTATTCTAAATATTCACTACACAACATCCCTGTAAAATAATTTATACAATGAATGAAAATTAATCAGATAATATGTGGTCGTAATCATAAAACAAAAATTAATTAATTCAATGATGCACTTGAAAAATCATCTTGCGTAAATCTAACCAAAACTATAAACTTTTCCTCATAATATGTCACCAAGAGATTATCTTGCTTCAAAATAAAGTTCATTTTTCTAGAAATTTTAAATGAATCAAGATAAAATTTCTTATTAATAAATTAAAAAAATCCTCCCCTGTCATTCATCAATTGGTTTTAGAATTAATTACTAATTACAAGAATTTTAGAGAAAATATAATGTCATATACATTTGAAAAATTACTGTAAACTATACTAGGTTTTTCAAGAAACTAAATATTTAATTCATCTTATTCAACTAGACATCAGTATCTTCCTATTCTGAATCCCCCCTAATATGGGTGGATTTTGATTTCGAACTATTCCAAATAGTCTTTTCTCTATGGTTCATTATTCATATTAACCTTATCTAAGTCCTGAAAAGCCTATAAAAATCAATGAACCACAATTTTTTTCACATGCAGCTTAGCTTCAACCACATATTCTACAGTCACTTCTTTTTAATATCTATGAATCATACCCAATTCCATTTAATTTAACTAACAATGATAATTTATTCTCAATAATTATAGACCTAAGGCTTTTCAATTTACATCTACCTCATCAACAAAAAACAAAAAATATAATTCCAAAATTCAACCATCATCAACATTTCATTTATTTTCGAAAATACAACAACCATGTTTTAAAAAAACAATTTTCACCAATTTCTATAATCAACCCATTTAAAATTTTATAAATCTATATAATATTAATGAAAAATGAATTACTAATGTGAAGTCTTAATCTCAATTCATGTTATGCAATTATCATTAAATAATGAAATAACGATGAGATTAAAAACACATAGAATTGATTCATTTAGTTTTTTACCAAACCATTCTAGTTATATGAAGGCCGTAATAAAAATATTAAACTGTTGTTTTATGGAATATAGTTAATGTTATGAAAATCCTATGACCTTTATACCAAACCAACTCATGAACTAAAAACATTAATACCATTTTACCAAAAATAATTTTATGAAGTCCCATACATATGCCATTTCCTATTTCAAGGATGAAAAATTGATAACATTTCTAACATACCACCCATACTCAATGTCTTTAGATGTCATGGGTGTTCTACTAGACCTTATATGACATCTTAAATACACCAAAGGATGGGAATAAATTCCAAGGGCCTCGCGAAAATTTGGTGGATGATTAATTATTTCAAAGTTAAACATCCAAACAACATAAAAAATAACCAACCTATCCTCTATAAGATGAATGAGTAAAAAATAAACCTCAAAATGTACCCAAACCAATAAACCCTATTATAGTATAATAATTATCCAAAAGACATTATTGAATAAAAAGGGTCAAAATCCTCAAAACTACCATGTAACATCATCCAAAAATAATGAACCCCCTCCAATATCAACTACACATGCCATTAACAATATTAATAAGTGTTGCTAAAGAATTGAGATATTTCACCTTTTCCTATGTCTCGATAGATGAAATAATTGAATACATAAAAGTGAAAAAACTAGGGGTTATATTAACTCACAAATATTTCTCTAATTACTTCTAAACTCACATCTCTAGCAAAAAACATGTTTAAATAGTTTATATAAATTTATTTTGAAATGTAAAAATAGTTCATAAAAATACCAGAAATATTTTCCAATGTAATGAAATAGAATAAGAATTTAAAACCATTTATCATTGCTTTTGGAATACCTATAACCATATATTCACCCACCCATAAAAACTATTATTTCCAAGATGACAGTTTCATACTAATTATTGGTCTCACATTGATCTAGAAACTCATCAAAAGGTGTCCAATACTAGGTTCCCAAATAAAAAATTCCTCTTCTACAATCTCATGTATAGGGAAGATGAATTCACACTAACCTTTTATACAATATATCATGTCAAACCATTCCATATATAACATTCTTCCTTTAAAAAATTTATACAATAAATTTGTTTTCAATACATTAAAAACAAATATAAATTTTAAATTCTTCATTTTATAATTATCATCAAATATAATTTTCCACAAAACCATCCACTTTATAAAAATTCAAAAGAAATATCCAAAAAATGGTTTCCATTATGAATAAAACGTAGTTTTATTATAATTTTCATGTAATTATTTTAATGAAATATATGAACTGATGCTATGTGAAAAGTTGATATGATAGAGAATACATATACCTCACAAATATTGGAAAAAATGAAGACTTGTAAAATGAGACTCTATATTTGGATATGGATATCCCTTCCTTTAGTTAGACAAATAATAAAATGTACAGATTATTATCAAGTAAAATTAATATATCCACAAAATACCATGTATATGATTTCATGATAGAGAAGAATGATATACATTAAAATAAGGATGAATAATTATGACTTTACGATGAATCTGAGCCACCAATAAAGATTAAATATCCATTAAATCACTTTAGGATCGATGGGAAATTTCTCTTTGGAGTTGGGAATAAATGGAATTTGGCTTATGAAGATAATATGGTATTACAAGGGGTTTATATGAATCATTTTGATTAGATATATGTATTAAGGGGTGAAGTAGTACACCCCATGGTTAGGCCACATAGTTTAGAAAACTAAATACCCACTGTAAAGTTATACTATATTAAAGTCACACCACACATGGTTCGATCATACGTGTAGATAATACATACAACATCCATGAGTTTCCCTATGTTTGAAATTCATGAAGATCTCACACAATATTTCCATACAGTGTTCTAATCCTGCTGCTTACTAGTGCAATTTTCTTCCCATGAATTGTTTCCTAGATTTTGTGCATAGTTTCTAATAAACATGAAAAAATCATGAACCAGCATAAACACCTCTAAAACATCCCAAAACCCCGTATAACATTACAAATCTCAACCTGATCATTGTTCAGACTCAAAATACATTTATAATGGTTCATTTACCTGAAGATGGCGGTCAAACGTGCTAGAGATTATATTATGTTTACACAAGGATAGGGTATCTCACACTTGGAATTTGAGGGATAACAACCCTATCTAAATAAATCCTCTAGGATAGGAATCACAGGCTATGGAAGTGGGTAGTTTGATAAAAAAGACATCCTATGGAAGAATGATAGAGGATCACACTCTAATTCATATAGAGGTATACATGACTCTATCTATTATCAAACCATATTGGGGATCATTCATCTTATAATAAAGAGTGGATGCCTCCTATACCCTCATAGGGATGGAAAACAATGATTAATGTCACATACCCCCCCCCCCCAAGAAAACCTCTCCAAGACCAATAAAAATGGATTTGAGATGATGATCCCCTGAGTCACGCCTCCCAAAGGCATTGTGTTGGATGCAATCTGTGAACATTTTTAACAAATTCGAATATATATCTCCAACTAAAATCCAAAAGATACTTTTTATGGTAGTGTCTCACCAATTTCTCCAAATACCAACTACTAATGTCAAGATAAGTGACAAATATCGTCTTGGTAAACTAAAAAACCATTTAAATATACATAAGGTGAGCATGCATTTATATTTATTAGGATCATTCCCAATTCCATTATTGTACATGTGAAATTAGAATTCTAAGGATATCATGAATTAAAAAATATATCAAATAATAATCCACAATATTTCAACTGAAAAAATCATATCCACGCCATGTCTCCCTTTTGAATCATACATCATGAATTGTAACATAATACCAGAAAAGGAGCCCCAAAAATGCTTCCCCATTGGATTACTACCATCACACCACAATATCAAATGTATGGTTCCCCTATCCCTTCAAAACATTTCACATAACATAAAAAATCATATCTAATGTGCTTTATAGTGAATCCTTACCAACAATAGACTTGCAGGGTCTAGAATTGAGAACAAGTAATATTCATAGTCACATGACATCGTATCCTCATCACAACTCTAACATCCCAACCTGAACCACTATGTATTACCCTGAAGTTCACATGAACTCAGGTGTGTAACCCAATAATCAAGATGCTATAGACTAGTATATATGGAATGAGTTTGTTAATGGGTAGAATATACCCTCCACCAGAGTTTATTCAATAAATAAATAACCAATACAATACAATCATAGTACATGTTAAAAATGAAAGTCAACAAACATGATATTGTTACTATGACCAGAAAAGGACATTGAGTATAAGTAAATCTATAAATAGAGCAGCAGATACCCCTCCCAGAATCATTCCAAAAACATCCACATTCTCTTTCTCTTCCTTATAAACTATCCACCATATGGTCCTTTCCTTTTTTAGGTCTCTAGTCAATAAGTTTACAAGTGCATTGAAATCACATAGTATGGTGTAAGTCAAAGACTAAGTTGGAACCCACCAACAGTCCATAACATTTGTGAATGAAATATAAAACTGAAATACATGAACATAAATAGGGTATTAATATAAAAATATTATTTCAAAAATGTACTAGTATCATTTAGTGTCCCTACGGATTGTCTATACCTACATTTACACCATGTCAAGAGAAATATACCTTCTTTGGAATTATTCTATCAAGAGAATCGATAATCAAAATAATACATCATACACAATAATATAACTATATGCATGTGGAAATTCCTCCAGTGTTGTTAGTACATGTACATTACATCCCATGTATGGTATATTCATCTTGAGTGGATATCCCATACATGAGTCAAATATCAAAATCTAACACAATTATTGAATATCTCAGCCATATGAATAATGCCAAACATGTGACACATCACACTTACTAGGGGTTTTTCAAATATATTTTTACCGGTGTATAACATATACCTATGAGAGGATTGTCCAAAAAAAATGTCCAATGTCATGTGTTGTATGAAATGTGTCACGCCTCACAAGGAAATAATATAGGGAAAGCCTGAATGCTCAATTGATGAATATATTAATAAAACATATATAATAAAAATATACATGATAATTAAAACATCACTTCAATACAAATTTTATTATAGTCACTGTCAATAGAATCCATATTTATGAAATAGAAGAATAAGTCAAAGGATACATAGAGAACCTAGGTGATCAATCATCAAACATTTGTTTCATTGGATTAACATTCACATAAAACAGTCATTACAAAATCCCATAATAATATTTTAGAAAATTTCAAGGGATTAATATAGCTACACATGAATTAAAACTATCATTTCAATAACCTGTATAAGGAACGCATGAAATATAAGGACATACTACACATAGGTTTCACACTGGTCCACATAGATAAAAAACAATTATGCTATTATCCCTTATAAACCATGAGAAAAGTTATTCAAATATAGAAAATAGGATTGACACTGGGGTAGACAAGAATTCCAATGATCACATCAATATCCAACATAAATCTTGTTCTAATGCAAGGGTATCCTTCCTTAGGTACTATGGATATTAATAAAAATTGTTGAATTTTGAGATTAATTAATCTATTGAATCATCACTTCACATAGAAAAAAATCAGTTTCAATTTTAGATTTTTGAGATGAACCTAATGGAATCAATGGCTATTCAACCAAATCCATATCGCATGAGAAAATGAAGATAAATGGTTAGAAAAATAAAATAAAATAAAATAATTATTATTGGAGAGAGAGATATATAGAGGTGTCCGATTGGTTGAAACATATCATATGAATTGCATTGAAAGCCCCCCGAAATATATTTATATGATCATAATATCTTGTTTTTTTAATTCCAATTAATAATTTTTGTTAGGTGATTAATGAACTCCATGCGAAGGGAAAGAATTACCCTACTATTATTGACGATACACTGCCCCTAATATTCCACTCCTTAATTGAAATATTTATAAATTAGTTTATTCCTATTAAATAAATTAAATTTTCCTTTAAATATATCATAAAAGTTATTGATTACAAATATATAAAAGGAAAACCATATATATATGCACATTATATATATAAACACATCTGAATATACCTATATATACCCACACACACATTTAAATATATATACACACTTATCCCATATATCTAAATACTATATATATATACATATACACACCCCCACATGTATATATATATATATATATTTGACCCATATTTATAAACATTTTATATATACATATCAATATCTACATATATACACCCACACAACCCATGTAGAGAAATATATATATATATATATCCAATATATATATACATTATATATATACACACATCAATATTTCTTCCATAATTTAATAATAATTATAATAATATATTATTATTATTATTATCAAATTGCAAGCATCATTTCACCCATAAATGTTTCGACATCTACTTTAATTAAAACCTAATAATAGATTAATAATTTCATTTTTATTTATACAATACCATTGATTTAGAAAAAACAATAACAGCACAAGTATTACTTTATCCTCACATTGTTTCTACTATGACACACTTATCATTTACAGAAGAAATTTTTGTTCTCCAACACAAAGAATATTTATATATTTATTATTAATATTTATAGATTCCAAAAAAATATCTGCATACCAGAAAATATTCCCATTACATTTGTTCTTACCAAAAATGTGAGTCACACAAATTTTATATAATTCTGAGTGTAAATACTTCATTTTCAACTTAATGGGGGTCTTTGATTGCACATCCGAGTTTCAAATCATGGGAAATTCCATTATTTTAGAAAACTCATTCAACAGGACCTAACATATTAATTTATTTTTAATATAACCATGGCTATATGAACTTATTAATCGAATGAGAACATATAACCTAACTCAAAAAATATACCATTTATTATTTCAGTGATTAAATATGCCTTTTTCCCTAATTTAAATCCCTAAATAAATTGAAGTATTGAATTTGTTTTCCCAAAAATAAAAATAAATGAAATTAGTTATCAAAAATGGGATTAACTATCATTCTATATTGATGATATTACAATTCTACCGACTATAATTCTTCTTATACTCAAAAATATTTTCAGATCAAGGGTCCACTACTTCCCACCATATAATCATTATTTATTGCAATATTCCATTGGTATTTATAATTTCATTTTTTTCATTAGAATCAACACATATACCATGTGATAAAAGGATCCAATTTACTTATTAGAAAAATTATATTAAATAATTTTTTCTATATCATATTCATCTTCATGTTTGTCATTTCCACATATATTTACTCAAGAACATAATACAACATCCTAAAATAAAAAAATTGTACAAATAATATGTAAGTCAATATATCACAATTTGAAAAGGAATTTAAATATTTCAGATTTATCTAATGCATTAAATAGGTATATGATTTATATAGACCTATGTCACTAGCATGATGCATGATAGAACACCAATCCTCATAAAACACATATCAAACTCATGTCTATCACCTAAGGTGAATTTAATTAGTCCTCAAAACAAAAAATAATTTCCCTATATTACTAAAACAAAGAGGTCCACTATAAAGTGCTGATAAGACAGTTAAAATGCTCACCTAACCGTGTAACAAGAATAATATCTCATATTTATCATATCAAAAATCAATATAATTAAATAACATAATTTAGTGAATTCAAATACGTTTAAAACTATTTTCAACATCCGATACAAAACCACTAGATCTGAGACTGAATGTCCCATGACCTCATGCCCATATCCCTATAAGAAATAGTTTTATGACATGTATCAAGGGTATTAGTCTATTAGTTTGGTGAATATACCATCTATGCAACTACAGAGTAGAAATAAGTAAAAAAATTAATATTATTAGTATTCATGATGAAACTAAAATATGACATACATGATATAATAACTGAAATAAAATATTGATCTCATGTAGTAAAGAACATAAATGAAAGACGTATAAAATTTACAACCCTAAATCCATCCAAAAATTACCACATCCTCCTTCACCACCATATCAACCATCCAACATATGGCTTTTTTCCTTTGTCGGGTATCTGTTCATAATGTATAAAATTCTATTGAAATTCCTGAGTAGGTTGTGTGTATACGACACAATTGGACACCACCAAAGTATGTTAACATCTTCAAAAACATATTTAAATTTATTCCTTAAATATAATAATGGTATTGTTATCAAAACAATATATCACACATGTATCAAACACATATTGGGTCCACATAGATTAGTTCTTCCTGCTTCCAAACTAGGCTAGGAGAAACATACCAACTTCAGCATAATTCCTGATGAAGAATCGATACCCAACTAAGCAGTTCCTCCTCTAGTGGATATCAACAGACATGTAAGGATTCCTCCTGTAGGGAAAGTCAATTTTTATCCTGATCCAATTCCAGAAAATATTCCTCAAGTGTACAACCCAATCATGTTTCAAATCTCACATCTGGACCCATGGAATGGGTATCCGAAATATATTGATTGCTATAAGAATGTGACACATACCGCTAACAATAATTTTTCTAGTACATGATGACCCAAGTCTAGTACATCAATCTCTAAGGGTAGACTAAATGATTTTCCATATCTGACATGTCAGTCAACATTTATCACATCTCACATTGTGATGAAATTGGTCAAAACTTCAAGATCAAATATTATTAGAATGAATACGAAATTTATGATTCTAATACATATGACATATCAAACATCACTTCATGTCAAATAGTATCATAATAAATGTCATTAAAATCAATTTGAAATAAAAAACCATAGGTTAGAGGCTGTGGACAGTACACATGTGATCTATCATCAAAAATTGGTCTTCTGGGATATTGATACACAAAAAAAAATCATTGAAATACCATGAAATTAAATATAAACTAATGTCATGGGCTTCCTATAGAAAAACAATAGTGCCAATAATCAGTTCAAAAAACATTATATTAGATGAATGATTATTAAGGACACTCTGTAGATAGGTTTTACACTGGGATTCACACATATTCATACACACACTCTAATAAACAATATAATATTTTCAGGAATGTTTAGGATTTCCCACACAAGGTATCAACCCTAAGATACACATGCAAGTCACGAATCATTCTAATAACCCATATAATGCATGCACAAATGTCAAGGAAATACAACCATAGGTACAATTATGACTAATGGTAAGGGTCAATACTCATGTTTAATTACACCACCTAAACCATTATAACTTTAGAAAAAAAATTGGTTTAAAATTATTCTCATCAAGAATAACCTAATGATTCCAACAGTGTGTTAATCCAACCAATATCACATGGTATATTTAAGAGAATTTTTTTAGGATTAAATTAAAATAAAATAAACAATATACTAGAAGGGGATATTGAGGCATGATTTTAGTGGAAATACCCTCTATATTGTGTAGAAAATCCTCAAAAAAATATAATAATGATTATCTATTTCTTATTTTTGTAATTATAACATTTATCATATGAATAATTCAACTCATGGGAAGGGAATGAATTCCTACTAAATTCTTCAGTATAAAATTCCCTCATATACCACTCCTTAATGAAACTATATAGACATTTATTTATTCCACTTAAATCAATTTATCATTTCATTAAATATATCATATAATTGTTCCATTAATATTTCTTAAAAGTCCATCCATCCAACCACACACACACAGATATATATATATATATATATATATAACCATTTTATATATAATTAAATATGAAAATGCATTTATAAATATATATATACCCACAGATATATATACAGATAACCTAGATTTTTATATACTTGTTATATATATACACATATATCTATATATAGACTTATACACCCACACATTTATATATATAAACATATATTTTACCCATATATATACATTGTATATATATATATATATATATATTAAATTGATATACATATATATACACATTATATATATACACATCATTATAGATTTTCCTAGTTTAATATTTACAATTATCATAAAAAATAACTAATTATTATTATCAAATCTCTTTCATCAATTCCACCGTAAATATACTAACAAAAACATTTATTAAAAACAAATAATTTATTAATAATTTTTTTTGTAATGAATAAAAGAAATTATTTCAAAAAAATTCTATTAATATCCCATATACTACATGTTTCAGTAATTATTTCAACCATATAAAACAATTAATTAAGAAATTATATTTCAATTTTTACATCAATTAATATATAAATAATAATATTAAAATATTATTTATACATGCCCTAAAAAATATTTATAAAACAAATAATACTACCCTTATGTGTGATCAAACAAAACACATGTTGTACACAAATGTTTTGTCATGCCTAGGGTAAAACCTATATTCTATATTTAATATAGGTCTTCGATTTCACATATATGAAATTTTTCTGGATATATTCTGTTATTTTGGAAAATTAACATTTCTGTGATATAATATATTTAATATTTTTATATTATCACCATCAAGGCTCTATGGGTCCTAAAATCACACGATAACATTGCTCCTAACTCTGAAAATACTCTATAGAATATTCCATTGTGTTAATATTGATTTTCTCATAACATAAATCCATTAATAAGATCGTGTGTTGAGAAATTATGTTTTCAAACCAAAAATACTTCTAATTTATTAATAAAATGGGTTTGTATTATCATTTAAAATTTAGTACATCATAAAAATACAACATATCCTTATCACATAACAACTAGAGTACAACATCCTGAATGTAAACAACATCAACCTCATTCTCTCAACATACCAAGGATGAGCCCCACCCTATATCACATCCTTATCATTACAATGTATTCTCAGATTCCATCACCTATCATCACTACTATTGTAAGAGGGGGAATATAGGGGTAGACAACCATACATATCACCCACCATCCTAGATGCTGGGGAAAACACCCAGATCCCTAATTCATTGAGCACTAAAAATATTCTAAAACTCTAAATTTCATGTAAATATATAACATAAAATACATGATAGATAGATAAAACACAATACCTAATAGATGGGTTCAAAACAACTACACTAGTGTACTTCACATCACCATTACTTCAAAACATAACATCTTAAAAAATTACAACCACTACTATATTCATCCCACCACATAGAGAACACATAATATATAGAAACCCACATTTAATTATAGTTTTTAGCATATAATAAATATAAATTGTTTACACTGACTCCAATTAATAAATTATTTATTTTACATTTAAACGGCCCATGAATTTATATTTCATTTTATCTAAACCAATTAACATATGAAAAAACTATCTTATTCATATTAATTTACAATACAATTATATATCATTCCATCATTGCAACTTATACAATTTATAACAATGATTATAACTGAAACACACCATAGAATTTCTCTCTCGTAACACATCAACCATCACCACAACACCACATTAGACAAGACATATAATAAAATAATAACCCATATCCACAAGAAAAACATGAAACCATTTCATAAACAGCCACATAAAATCCCATAACAACTTACCATCACACCACCAAACCAAAAAATTTACAACCAATATGGTCGCGAACAATACTACATGATATTCCACATCACATTGGGAAACACAACGAGAACAACCACACATGGAACTATATCCAAGATTATAACGACTAATAAATTTCATTCATAAAAATTAAATCAAAATATAATAATATTAATTACAAAAGCACACATAAACACGAGAGAACCATATAATTTTTGTGTCTTTGGAATCATGGAAATCGAAATAAGTTATTCATAAAACATCTGTTTGGTCTCCAGCTTATTACATCTTAACTAGAGCCCATTTTGAAAAATCATAAATAATAATTTTCTTCGATTCATGTGGAATGGAAAAAAATGAAAAGTGTGATCTCAAATGATTAATAAGGGTAATATAGGGAGAAAAAATAAGCTTAAGGTCATAATAACATGAATATAACTTTGGAAATATATATAATCCATATCAAAGATCATGATATTGTCTTCTGGACTAAATCATTGAATTTCATAAGACATGAATTTTAAAGAACATAATTAATGAGAGTATAACATAAGAAATGAAATGGGGTCATACACATAAGTATAGAACATCATTTTCATATTACTCAAGTATCACTTTCAAAACTATCATAGCAGATAATGTTCTTTACTAACCCGAGTTCTCTCTTTTCTCCATCCCTATATGACATAATGGATTTTACTTCTCATTCCAGTCCTTTCTATATCATGAGATATAAATAATTAACAAATGAATTAGAGGGATTTATTGGTCCTACCCGTAAAATAATTAAAACATTACATATGTGTTCAATAAGAATGTAAATCAATTATCATATTAGAACACCTGAAAATAAATGAGTTTTATAGACATTCTATCATATAATAACTAATGGAAAAGAAATAGGTTTCATTAATATGATTAGAAGATATACATAAACCAACCAAACAATTTATGATTTTATTCATGATAAATATCACTAGTAATTAACATATAACATATAATTATTTTATATTAAATGGAAGTAAATTTGGGAGATAACTTAAAATAATTATTTAAGATAACATCTTTTCCATTTTTAAAACATTTTATTTTTATATTAGTGCAGTAAAAAAGAGATAAAATTATCTCCTAAAATAACCAATTAATATTGTAAAGCAGGATTCAAGACATTTAAGGTGTCATGAAAGAAGAAAAATCCATTCAATTCATAATTTATAAGATAACATTACTTTTATACTTTTTCTTGAAAAGTCACAATGAACATTGTTTTGAAAATGAAAAAAAATAATTATTTAAAACCCATTTACTAAAAATTAACTCATTTGTGAAAATAAAATTAAAAAATTATAAATAATGTAAAAAATATATTTGAATACTTTTTTAGAAACAAGGATATGGAATAGAAATTTTTTCATCATATACATACATATAAAGAATCCATAATATAAATGAGAGCATGTAATTAACCATTATCATACTTCTGATTTCCTCCGTAAAAATTTGAAACTCATACATAATGGTTTTAAAGAATATTATTAGTTTATTCCAGAACCATATTCATATTTTTATGATCATATTATATCACTTTATCACATTTTTGATAATAATATTTCATTATTACCCTTCATTCATTTGTTAAATGACTTATTTCGTTATGCATGTTTTATCATATAAGTATCATTTAATGAACATAGTACATATTTACATAATCTAAATAATGATATTAAGGCAGTTTATAACATATTTATTCATTATATATTTGTAAATAATCAATCATGAATGGTTAACATCGAAAATTAATTATATCGTGTTGTGGAGATGATATGTCATATGTACACATGGACAATTGTTTCATTCCCTTAATGGGTAAATGGTAAGTAAGGGGATGTTTTTTTTGATAAAATGATATTATATATATATATTCAATAATTAAACCTATCTAGGTAAATTGTTCATGAAAAATGTGTATTACACCGGGACCTGGAGGCTGTAAACCGCACATACAAACATGGTGTTCTTTTTTTCATATGATGGATTAAAGATGCAATATGGTTGTTCAATAATAATAATAAAATCACAAAATATATATTACCCTATATTTTTAGCCATGTAAATAAACCAACACATGAAGAGAATGTAGATGAAAAAAATACATGAATGAGTCTGTAAATATGATCACTTCTTCTTCTATGAACTTCCTTTAGATGTCCTCTTTGGGACAATAAAGTTGGAAATTTGAGAAGAAGATAAAAATATAATGTGTCTAAGATAGGTTATAAGTTAAATTTTTATGGTATGGTTAATATTTATCTCTTAATTTAATTTGAATATGTGTGGGGTGTGGTTCCCATTTACAATTAAAGTGAGTTCACTTTTGGAATTTCGAATAATATTATTTTTTAATAAATTCATTCTAAATACATATACCTAAAAAATTAAATTTATACCAATTTAAGAAGATATTATATTGTAATATCATCAATAAATATATTTTAGACATGTTTTGGTATTATTTCAAACCTTATCATTTTTATTAACCCTTTGATTACCTATTTTAATTCTAACAGTGGTTAAAACATTATTAATATTAATAGGCTGAAATAATTACTTATGGGATATAAATTAGAAAATAAATGAAAAATTTATAAAATTTTATACCATATTAGTGTTATTTTGGATATTTAAATATGATTTATGATTTTAAAATTATTTAATGGAATATTATTTTGAAAAAATATCATTATTTTTAATATTGATACAATTCATTACATGGGATTTTACAAATATCAAGATACCATGTTCACTTCGAAAAAAATATTTCATTATATCTCTAATATTTCTTTTTCAACTATAAAATTAATTGTTCACATTAATTATATATAATTATATTTACTTTAATATTTTTAATAATATTTAATTTAAAATATCATTAATAAAATGTTTACTTCATTAGCATTATATAAGTATTTAATTTACTAATTTATTCACTAAAATATTGAAAATATATAACCTCATGAATATATATTATAGATTTTACAAAAATGCGCATAGTAAAATATATCTTCTATCTTATCCAGTATTAAAAATGATTTATTATTAAAAACTTGAATGTGACAGCTTTTAATTTTTTAAAAATAAAATATTATAAATATAATGATCTCATCATGGAGGCAAAAATATTGAAAAATAAATTGTTAACATTAAAATATATTTATTATGTTTGAAATTTATATTTATATTTGTTCATAATATACCAACTTCCCCATGTGGACACATAATGTATATTTAAGTCAATGAAAAAACATTTTTGTGACTTTCATTGTTTCACATATAATATAAATCGTAATCATCGAAAAGTGTCCATTAAACATATAATATTGATAATTTGGTGGTAAGGACTAAATTATAATAATCCAATTAAATTTTTCATGTGTTATGGTCATTTTATAGTCCTTCTCAAAAAATATTTAACCTAAATCTATCAATTTTACCCTTACAATGGTAACAAAAATAAAATAGTTAGTTTCCATATTAGAGAAAAAAATTAAAGGGAACTATTGACTAAATTTGTAACATATGAATATAAATCTGGTATCCATTTTTCATAATTAAAAACATAGAGTTTCAAATTTTATTTATATATAAAATTGGTAAAACTATATGAAAAAATATTTTCATAAAAATGAAATTTACAAAAATAATGTTATTTTATTATAAATTCACATATAAAATCATTTTTTAAACCTATATTTGTATTATATTATGTAAAAATGGTCTAATAATAATGTTAAACTAGTAAAATAAAAAATACTTTTATCATGTAAATACAATAGAAGATAATAAAATTTTCATGAATAATATGTATTTTGAATATTCGCCAATTAATAAATCATTACAAAAAATTGTGAAAAAATTTAATAAACTATGACATGAATAATTCAAAAATAAAATAATTTTTTTCAAGTAAATTTTATATAAAATCAAGAAATTAAAATTCACCAATAAGAATAATATAAAATCCTATTTTTAGAAAATATATTTTTGAAGATTATAATGATCTTAGTAAAAAATGTGTAATTATTTTCTAATCACTTACCAATAAATTTTTTTAGTGGATATTAATATTTAATTAAATTATTAGTTTTTCATATTTATTAACACCAATTCAATAGCTAGGTTACAAATTCATTTTATACTTATAATGTCTCATGAACCATTTAAAATTGATGATGCATGGAACAAATGATATGAAATTATTTGAAGAGAAACAAATTGTAAAAATAATTGGGTGTTACATAATAATCCCATTAAAATTAATTTATACCCCAAAATTAGTCAATTTGATACAAAATATATGCGGGAATGTCTTCCTCATCGCATCAACATGTTCCCTTCAAACCTACTCCAATTTATAGTTTATCCATAAAACATTAACCAACCTAGTGGAATTACTTTGTAGAATGTTTTTTGTAAGATCCTGAATCTATATTTGAAGTTCATTATATATGAAATATCTCTCTCCAATGGTGGTACATGAAAGTTTAATACTGGTAAAGGATCAATTATGTACTTTTTCAGGATAGATAAATGGAGCACACCAAAAACTTGAGAGAGATTCTGTGGAAGTTCCAATCTGCAAGATACCATACCAACATGAATAAATAATTTTAACAGAACTGGTAAACCAAAGGTTTAGATTCCCCTTCGTTCAAAATATAATTAATGGCTCTTAGAATGATATTCATAGAAATACCATATCACCAACTTCAAAATAAATTTCTTTTAATTGATTTTCTATGTAACATTTTCTTACGACTATTTGATGCTCTTATTTGATGGTCAATATATCCAACTACATGCCATTTCTTCAACTAGATTAGGACCCAATAGGTTTATTTACCCCAATTCAATCTTTCATGATGGATTTATACACTTCTTAACATAAATTTCTTCATAAAGATCCATCTAAATATAGGAGTAAAATATATTGTTGTAATAAAATTATACCAAAACAAGGTGTTGATCCCAAAAACCTTTTGAATATAAAAATAAATATATAAACATGAATTATAGAGTCTAAATTTTCCTATTAGAGTGAACATCTGTATGAGGATGATAAGCAATGCAAAAACAGTACTCAATATCCAGATCTTGCTAATGAAGTCTCTAAAACATCGAGGTAATCCTTGAGACCCAATCAGATATATTGGAAAGTGGAACTCCCTGAAATCTCACCACATCCTTAATATATTCTATAAAACTATAATCAATAGATAAATATTATCTTTTATGAATGAAGTGTACCAACTTTGTACGGAAATAAACTATAACTCAAATATAAATATGGTTATTATATTTTTTGTAAAGTTCAATGACAAAATCCATGGTGATGATTTCCCATTTCTATTCATGTATGTGAAATGGTTGTAACATCCCCTTTGACTTTTATCCATCCCCCTTTACTTGCTGAAAAAATCAATGAAAACAAATTTTAAACCATCTATCTTTATGTTATCCCACTATAAATTCCTTTTCATGTCCATATATAGCTTTGTGTTTCCATGATGAATAGATAATGAGGAAATATTAGCCTCATCCAATAAATAATTCAATAAATATGGTTGGTGAGGGATACAAACATAGTCCACTAAACTTAATTCTCCATCACAATCAATATTGAAACCTATAACATTTCTCACCCCCTTTTTTAGCTCTTCATCGTTCTTATGGGCCTCATTATTCCTCACCTTTATAGGTGGTTTAAAATTCACTTAATCTAGATAATATATTTATCCATACTTTATTATTTTTATATCAAACCTTTTAAAATCCCTAAATATTGGATATTGTGTGATCCTCATCATAGATAATCTATCATGGGCCTTTTATCTCAAACATCTATCACTTTTTATCGTTCCAAATGTGGTTATGTAATGAGTAATCTTAATATTTTATCAACTCCAAAAATTTTATTTTGCATATATCAATCTCTATTTGAGTGAAAATATATTTTAAACATTCATGATTAATATATATTTCACATCTTTCACCAACATAGACAATTCCTCTATATCATTAATGATAAAATTACCATATATAACACCAAATATTTATTTGTACAATTTTTCTAATGAATATTAAATTTATATGAGGCATAAGATATCATTAAATCATTTTTCATGATAACACATCCCATCCCATGAATTTATGTGTCACTATAAATCATAGTTATTTCTCCACTACATGGTACTATTTGCATAGGTGAACTATCTAAACTTCCTTTCAACTCCATGAAATTTTCATCGCATTCCTCCAACAACATGCACTTAACCTCTGTACATGTCAACATAGTGACATAATTAGATAATTAGGATAAATAATTCAAAAAATGTCGATAATAACCATACAAACAAATAATACTTCATATATCAGTTATCGTTGTTGTTCTTGGACAATGTTCCATAAATTCTTTGTTTGATGGTTCCATAAATATCCCTTATCTTTAGATTATATGGATGAAAAATAAATCATTTTAATTCCAAAATTATAATTCGGTAAATTTTTAATGAATTTTAACATTTATCATGATCTTTATTATAATACTCATGTTATCATCATATTCCTAATTTCACTATGAATATAAAAGAATATCTTCTTTAAAGACTACAACGAATAGATCAAGGTAGTCACAAAATATTTTATTCATTAAATCCATCAAGATAGAGGGGTAATTAGTAAGACCAACAACATCATTAAAATTTCATAGTGTTCATAACATGTACCGAATTTCATCTTGGGTATTTCCTCTATCTTAAATCCCAATTTTTTATATCCATAACAACGATCAATAATGTAAAATTATTGATTTAGTCTTATTTGATCAAATAAGTCATCAATATGTAGGACATGATATTTGTTCTTGATAATGGTCTTGTTATGTTCCCAATAATTAATGTAAAGCCTCATTAATCCATATTTATTCTTAACAATTTGAATAAGAGAACCCCAATGTGATGAACTATGGTGTATAAATCCCTTATCAGTTTTATCTTGGAGTTACATCTTCAATTATGTCAACTCAATTGGGTCCATTATATATGTAATCTTTTAAATATAAATATAACCATGTATGTGTTCTATTGAAAACTCAAATTCATGATTCAGTGGAATACCTTTAAATTATTATGTAAATAAATCATAAAATTTTCATAAAATAGATGTAACATTAATGGTGATTTTCTCTCCAACCATCTGAGATAGATAACCTTCATTAACAGGAATTATGACCAATAAGCTGTAATAAATTTCCACTATATATTCATATTTATTATCGCATCGATAGATGATCATAGATTCATTAGGGATAATAAATATGAAATTCCTTCCATTAAAATTGATAAGAGATCCACATAGTGAAATCCAATCCTTGACAATAATGACATCGAAATAAACTTAAGGAAGGATCATAATATTTTCAAGAAGAAATTTCCCACAAACTCCAATCTATGAAGAATTATGAATGTGTGATGTGACAGTTGTGTCATTTGGATTTTTAACAACTAAATAAATATTTAATTATTTATGTAATATCATGATACCCTTAGTGAATTATTTATAAATAAATAAGTTAGGGGATCCAAATCAAATAAAAAATTAACTTCTTTAGAATAGATGTTGTGTGTACATTTCACCAATTTATTTTAAAACTCCACATCACCAATAGTGATCACATAAGATTTTACTTTCTCATTGGTATTATGATTTTGATGATGTCGATCATCAATGATAGGAACTAGATTTGTAAATCGGTTAGCATAATTCCAATTTTCCTTATAGTTTAACCATTGAAGTGTTGGAGTTTCATTTTTGGTTGGTATCATTTTCTTTATTCACATCATTAAAAAATATTTTTCCCATTAATTTATTTATTAATTACTTTATGACCTTACTTCCCACACATAAAACCTTTAATAGATGTGTAACACTATTTTTCCTTGATTCTTTCAAAATTTTGATCATAATGGAAATACCATATCATTTTAACTGTGATTTTTATATTTTCCATCGAATTACATTTTTCTCTTCATATCAGACCCATTAGATCGATGGGTTACTCCAATATCCATATCACTGTTAAGAGAAAATAGTAAGATTTAATATAATTGAATGAGAATATTATAAATGAATATTAAACCATTTTAGAATAAAATTTTTTCCATTATAGAAAGTCATGGCATATGACTTTAGTAGTTTAGTTTCTTTAGAAACATGGACTGGATTATTCATATTTGATGAATGATCTTCAATGTCACTATAATGATCATCATCTTTAGCACTCCTACATAAAAAATTTATTCATAACTTGGTGAAAGGAAACATAAGGAATGGGTGTCCTCGAAAACTCAATAAAGGTAAACGACGAGATATGTTACCATAATAATGAGCATAAGGGTATGAGTACATGATTGTATCATAAGGAGATCATACCATGCATATTAAATATTATAATCAAGATTCATGGGATATAAATTGAATGATAAAAAGAAATTCATCATAGGGTAATCGAGATAGTAATCGATGATATCATAATAGAATAAAAAGACATGGAATTGTGGAAAACATATAAAATTATTTATAGACTACGAAAAGATTAATTATAAGATGATCTTAGTTAATAAATTCCTTTACTGATTAGGTTTTACTCCTTATTACATCTATGTATTACATTACCAGGATCACATCATATTCTATCCCAGTATTGTAGAAATAGGTTCACTTCCAATTCAATTATTTTATTACTAAACCAATTTCACTCCTTGTTTAAGACCAATCATACTAAACTGAGTTTACTCCTTGTTCTGGCCTTTTCATACTGAACTGAGTTCACTCCTAGATTTATCCCAACCATATAGAAATGAGTTCACTATTAATTCCATACCTATAATATGTATTAGGTATAAATATTACCGAATTAATTTGATGGATATATAGGTCTCAACCATCACATAATTAAATAATACATACATATTACAAGAGATATAAAAATTTAATCATATCCTTACCCATAAATAGTGATGGGATTCATAAACATCATACCATACCCCATGAAATGAAATGGATATTATAAACACATCATCCTATCATAACTAGTTTAACGTATATGGGATTCATAAAAATTTCATCAATTGATAACCCATTAAAAGAAGTGGGTTTTATAACAATTTTATCATAGTGCAACCCATGGAATAAAAAATGGTTCAAATGAAATACCTCATCACAAATGAAAACCATTTAAATAAATAATAATAATTATTCCTTGTATAGTTTACCAAATAAATAACAATATCATAATATTTCATCATAGATGTAAAATAAGTTTTTAAAAAATCATTTAAAACATTTCTTGGGAAAATTTTCCTTTCTTCATTGAAACCCATGTTTTTAAAACATAAAATATTTTGGAAAAAAATTTGAAGATAACAATAAAAAACATATGAACTATAATTTTAAAATAATTTAAAACTCTTATCTTAACATAAAACGCTTTTTGAAATCATTTATAATTGAAAACATGGTTTTTGGGTGAAACAGATTTTCTGAACGAAGAGAGAAATAAATTCAGATTTTCATAAAAAAAATTCGTAATTATCATAAGTTATAATTAGTTAAAAAATAGTACCATTAATTTAATATATCATTAATTTAAATATTATTATAAAAATAATGAGATTTATTGAGGTATGGATAATAATATTTCATCAAAGGACACATAATCATAAACAGTCTTAAAAATTGATGATATTATATGAATAAATAGTTACTACTTTGGTTACATTGAATCATAATCCACACGAATGAATAAAATTAAATGAATCATATAAAATTATTATAATAATTATATTCATGATATAATGTTCCAAATACAATTATAAACACCTCTATGAAGAATATATATCCATAACATTTCATATGACTCAAAGAATGCAAATTAAGACAATATTACTTTACCGATTTGGTATGTTTTGAATTAAGAACCCCATAAAAAGATATCATAAAATGGATAACTAAATAAATATAAATTTCATTACAATAATAATATAATTAATTCATCAATATTTTATACACCATAATATTGAAGAAGATATGAGTAGGGTAGGTATCTCACTGATATAAAAAGGTGAGATGAAATTATTTTCTACATGAGTAACCTTTATATTGTGGTCCCCATGAAATATTAACATCAATTGAAACATTTAATATCATAAAATAATTTTAATAAATGATATAACAATTTATAGGAAAATATATACACCACACAACAAGAATAAGTATTGAATAAATCATATATATCACTAAAATAAAAGTTAGATGAGAAAACCCTTACCTTAATCCTTAACTTCATTTTTACAAATAAAAACATATTTAATAATTAATATTAATCTATTATAAATATTCCAAATAACCATATTATCATATATAATACTTCATATGATTTTATTATGACTTTGCAATACCCATTTGTTTAAAATTCCATGTTAATATTATGTTTCAGGTAATATCTCCTTTGTATTTTGGATATGTTTTTATGTGTTATTTTTGATCCTCTATCATAAATCATAATTTATTTATACATATTATTTAATAAACTATATAAAAATAATATATTTTATGTATAAAATTATTTATAACAATATATATAAGATAGATATATGAAATGGAATACACCATTTACGGAGACGGAAGGTCGTACATACTCAAAAACATTATTTCAATTTAATTATTCTCTTGAAATAAAGTACATAAAATAAATATATGTATATTTCATATCATTATACTATTATTATTATTATTTTTATATCATATAAATTTATCAAACTAATCCTCAATATATTCCATGTATTGTATGAATGAATCACATTGCATTGAGTAGGTGGTTGTCCACACGTCCACAAATAATGATATTATATTTACAAAAAAAACATGAAGGTATGTTTCATATAAAAATACCAAAAACATAAATAAATCATAAAATTCATATATATATATAGGATAAAAATATAATTTCCACCATAATTACAAACCATTAAATTTGTTATAGTAAAAAAGTGACATTATTTATTAAGGCGGTAGTCTGCTGCACATATAAATGTTCAATTCATTTCCCATTTTATGGAAGTGTTTATATGTGTTGGTAAATCCCATTGAATAAAGAATATATTTATATTGACGATACTAAGATTACTATATAATCATGTAATGAAACTAATTGAGTGGGAGGATAAATAAAATAAAACAAAATATCTGGTGGAAGGATGTGACCTCTTCTTTAGGAAACTCCACCTGGTTTGCACCAAATGGATTTCTTGTTTGGATTTAAACCCAAAGTGATGATTCTTGGATTATGGTAGGGAAACTATAATTATATTTGTGGAGTTAAGTTCTGATTTAAATGGGTTTTGTGGATTGAATAATTGAGGGGTTCAGTTTTATAATGGAGGAGTAAGATTACTATAAATATAAAAAGGTAAACACTATTGAGAAGTACCCCTTAAATCAGGTGAACAAAATAATTTTCCATTTTGTAAAAAATAGGGGTATTTGTTGAATTATTTCAATTAAATGTATTTTTAACATTTATAGGTTATTTGGCCCCTTAAGATAACATTTAACAACTATGCAATTTTATTTTTACCTTAATCACTATAATTAAGTTTAATTACATTCAATAATGTTTTTGGCCAAAAAATATGTTTACCTTCTTAGAAATTAAAAATAATTCTAAACAAAAATATGGAATCCATTTTTTGATATTTTAAATCATAATTGGAATATGTGAATTTAAAAAAAACCTACGTCCAAGATGACACCATGGGATTTTAAAGTAAAAAAGTTAAAAATTTATAATAGTTTTTATATCCAATTTCAATTACAAAATATTTAAAATGACATAAATTGGAGAAATTGGTCTAAATTTTAAGTAATTACACATAAAAACCAAATTAAAATATAAAATCATTATAATTTTTTTTAAATGCAATTTTAAATTAAAATTTAGTATTTCTATCTATCCATCAAAAAATTAATATTCACATAAAAATAAATAAATTCAACAAAATTAAATTTTGATATTATGATTTCAAAAATAATGTTTATTTTTTCAAATAGAAATTAAAAAATATTTAAAAAATTATATTCATAATAGGTGTTCCATTAAATAAAAGTAATATTACATTTGAGAAAAATTCTTATTTTTATTCACATAATTGGTTTTATTCTTATATTATACGTATTAAATATGTTTTATAATACTATGAAAATTTGATATAATATAAAATATGTAAATATTAATAAAACTAATATCTAATAGTGGTATGTTTAATTTATTGTGATAAAATATGATTTTACATATAAAGATAGATTTCTTAGAGAATGAATCTTCTTTTTTCAAGTAGTTATTACATTCATTTATAATAAATTGATTACCAATCAAAAAAATTTATATACATTTTTGTATAAAATTCTCACACTTTTTCTAATCATATTGGATAAATCCATTTCAACAGTTAGGTGGTAACTATAATAATATCTTAATAAGAATATTAATTGTATATGGATGTTCAGTAAAACTCAGACATGCGTGTAATGAAATCAATCGAAGGAACTTGACATGGTCTATTACACAACCCCAATATAGTGGTGTGTGTACACAATCAATTATATATTTTTTATAGTTCTAAAATAAATTTATGTTATGTGAAATTCAATCAAAACATATATAATTTATATAACATAGGATATATTCAGTGTTGGGTGAAATAAAAAATATAAAAAAGTTTAAATTAATATGAAAAAAATATCACATAATATATGTGTGTTATATTCTTACCCACTTAATATTAATTTTACCCTTAAATTTTATATTATTTATCAGTGTTTTAATACTTTAATGTTACATTCATAGACACTCACATCATAAAAATGAATACTAAAACTAACTTTTAAAAGTAAAAGTTTGAAACATAATGGTTACCCAAAGTACCTCATTATTTAGTCTCCTCATTACAGAACATAGTTAGAATGTGAAAAAATATACAGGGAAGATAAATATAGCAATCACATTCTGATGGAGAGTGATATAGAACATGTTTTGGATAATGATATCGACCATAAATCCATAATTCAAAGAATCTAAAAAAATGATATTGAAATCATAAAATTTATTAAAACATGAGAAAATTTTATTATAAGATGCTTTTCCTAATATTGGAGATTTTTAATGAGAATATATACTTAATTAATTTAGAATAATATCACCCTTTACTATTCATTGAACAATTTCTACTTCATCTCTTATTCTAATAAATAAAGGTAAATTTTTCATTCCAGAATTAATATCATATCATGATGTCCATAAATAGAATTATATGTCATTACACCAATCCTTATCAAATAATATTATTTATAAAAGGTTATACAATATGAATAGATAATCATACGGTGAAGTAAAACATTTATCTATAAAACCTCATACAATGTTTAACATAATAAATTCCTTAAATGGCTATCCTTTTAACCCTTAAAATATATAATTTACCATTCATTCCTTAAATAAGAACTTATCTTATACCCAAAACATTTTCTAATTAAATATTTGGTCGATCCTTGTACATATATAATATCAAAAATGATTATATTATAATAGAATCTATTTAGACGGAGAAAATAACATGATATTTCTCCAATGGATCAAAAATAATATTTACATAGGGATTACTATAACAAAATGAAACATGGAATTTCCAACAATATAGTGGTGGATTAATGTTACCTAAATATAAATATTTTCTTTCTCCATTTTGATTTCATAAGATTCCCATTTTCATTTTTCATCATAGGTTTTGGAGGATTATATTCCACATTCTCTATTGTATTGAGGCATTGATTCTTATAATTCAAAATTATTTACAATTGAAACACTAGTGTTTGGGGTGGTACATTCTTTGTAATATTATATCTATTTTCATTATTAGATTACTTTTTTGTCATAACATTAAAAATCAGTTATCTTATGACCTACCTCTCCACACATAAAAATTTTAGTAGTCCCCTCAAGATAATTCCTTCCCCGGTTCTCCACACACATTGACCATTAAGGAACTATTATAATTTTCTCTACATTGTCTTTATACATTCCTTTTAACTAGATATTCCTTTAATCTTCCACATGAGATAGATTTGACACTCTGACCACCATTTCCAGCTTTATAGAACATAGAACCACTTCATTATAGCTACTAATGTCTCAACTAGCTAATTCATTTTGATGACAAGGATTAAAGCCAATAAAGAACCGATAAATGTTTTCAGTTTGTTTGGTAATACTAGAAGAGTAAATCATGATACTTGTAAAATTTTATTCATATGAATTAACAGATTCATCATCCATCTAGATAATCTCTAGGAATTTATTTTCCATATTTTTGTGAATAATAAATGTAAATTATTTATTGTAAAACAAGTTAGTGAACTTTTCTCAATCTATGGATTTAATATAATCTAATCAAATCATATGCTTAATAATATTCCATATTTATCTTCTTCACCAACATTAGAGTAGAAAATGGAATGAAATTGTATTACTATGTGCAATAGAGAAAGGAAAATATATGTTTAGTTTTACAGATCCATTTTTAATAACTAATGGCTTTGTGTATCCGCTAAATGAAGGTGATAATTAAATCGTGAAGGAGCCGAAATATATTTTTTACCTACTTTTATCATATGGATGTTCTCCATGATTCATATCTAGAGAAATATTTTTTAGTATATAAATGGGGACTTTTAGTCCTTCCCCCATAACATTTGGTTGACCGGGAGTAAAATAATTGCATTATCCATTTCATTTCCAATTAACACACTTCCTTCTGTTTCCATCCATTGACTAAAACCAAAAAACCATAGAGTATGAAACAATTATCATAGAATGAAACTATATAATAATGAAAAAAATATTTATCATATTTATAGATCATAACAACATTCTTATTAATCTATGACACCTCAGGTTTATCCTTAGTCATTCATATTCATCATCTGTTAAAATCGTTCATGATGGTTTATTATGATTTTTTGATTTCCCAATGCATATCCCCTAGGAGTGTAAAATGAGGTGTCCAACATGACCTGTTGTTGTGTAATAGTTCCCAATCGAGTCTAGCTTGATACATTTTTTCATGGCTCTTACCCCTATGTACACATATTTCATTTTAAAATTCACATTTAGTATCTAGATAGGGATATGTTTCTTGAAGAAAAATCAATCTAAACATTACCAAAATTCCCTATCATTTTAATATATTTTTAATTATCCATAGACTTATCCTTATAGACATCCCTGGACATATCCTTTGAAATATCCCATGGTTTCTCACTAATGTATCCTCATGAAAGTTTACAAAGGATTAATATTCATGGATATTAAATCATTTTAGATGAATATTCATCACATTATAAAAACACATGGTTGAGGACCATAAGAATTTAGTGTCTTCAAAACATAGAACCCATTAGTTGAGATTCGTCAAAGATCTTCAACATATTAAATAATGATATAACCCTTTATAAATGACACTTAATAACATTATTCATAACCTAGGTAAATTAAAAATCATTAAATATGAGCTCAAATACTCAGTAAGTGTATACAAGGAGATATGTAATCATAATCATAAGGACAAGGGTATGAGAACATGATCATATGAATATAAGATAATACCCTATATATCATTGATCATAATATAATTTCATGGAATACAGATTATGTTTTCACAATAATTGAATCATAAGGTAAACTATATCCTAATCCATGAAATTATATCTTTGGAATAAGACATTTAATTTTGGAAGAAAAATAAAATGATATTTATAATATTCAAGACTTACCTCTTAGACCATCTTTATGTACAATTTCCGTTACTGAATCGAGTTAAATCCTCTTTCAAACCCTATATTACTAAAATTGGTTCACTTCCCATTCAAAACTTGTATTACAAAACTAGGTTTAATTCTCTTTCTATCCCTGTATTGTTGAACTGATTTCACTCCTCGTTCTACCCTGTCATACAAAAATGAGTTCATTCCTTGATCTAGCCCTATTATAGTGAACCAAGTTCACTTCCTATTCAATTGTTTTCATACTAATGAGATATAATTTTTTTCAAAATGAATTATAGGGATATCTAGGTCTCATCAATTACATAACAAACTCATTCTAATGTGGTCCACAACATAATAAAACATTCATCATATCATGACCCATAAAATGAGAGTGGTTTTATAGACATCAAATCATAACCCATTTAATGAAATTTATATTATAAAAACTCCATAATATAATAACATTTGTAAAAAGTGATAGGATATTAAATTATTTTATCATAGAAAAAACCTTGAAAAGAAGTGGGTTTCATAACAATTTTATCATGGTATAACTCGTGGAAGAGAAACAGGTTCCATAGGAATCTTGACATCATTAAAATAATACATTAAAATAATTAATAATAAATTTTTCCTTTCAAATTGTCCCCAATAATTTTTAAACTATATCAATTTACTTAATCATAGATGGAAAATAATATGGGAATTATCATTTTAGGAATTTCATGGAGAAAATATCATTTCTGCATTGGAAACCCCTTTTATAAAAACATAAAAAAATTGAAAAATCATTATAATTGAAAATAAACATAAAAATATAATTTATATATGAAATATCATTTAAAAAACCCCTCATTATATTTTTTTCAAACTATTTTCTTTCAAAACATGGTTTTTTGGGGAATCAAATTTCCAACTAAAGAGAGAAATGAATTAATATTTTGCTAAACACATTTTGTTGACTATGTTACATAATAAAGAGTGTAAAATAGTACCATTACTTGAATATATCCTGAATAAAACTAGGATATTAAAATTCATGATATTAATTGATTTTTTTATCATAATATGTCATCAAAAGAATATTATTCTTAAACAATCCCAATAAATGGTGAGATTGTAGCAACAAACTGTTACCACTTAAGTAACATGGATTCATAATCCCAATGAAATAATTACATTACATTTATCATAAATTAACATAAAAATAAGGATATTCATGTTATAACATGTCAAATAGAGTTTTAAATACCTCATATAATAATGTAGGTGCAAAGCAAGGCATGTGTCTCAATGAAGGTAAAATAAGATAAAATAACATTAACAATTTGTTATCTTTTAAAAAGTAAACACCATGAAAGTAAGGCCACAAAATCAATATGTAAATTTATATATAATTATTAGTATGAATCATATAATTAATTTGGGGTATGAATATACACCACTCAAAATGAATGAGTTAAGAATAACGTATGTATTCTATATGTATTAAAAGGGTAGATGAAATTCCCTTAGTACTTGAGTAATTTTTGAATCATGATCTTCATGAAAGAAAAAAATAAATTGAATCTTTTAATATTATTAAATAATTTAAATATGTGATATAAAATTTCATTGGATGGTATATAAACGACATAATAATAATAAATGGTTAATATAGAATATATTCAACATAAATAAATGAGAGATGAGATAACCCTTATCTTAATCCTTGACAATATGCATACATGTTCGATCCTTCTGTATTATAAATATATGATTTCTAAATTTATATCGTACAAACATATTTTTTATATATAATACAATATATGATTTTATTATGACTTTATAGTTCTAGATTATTAGCACTTTCATGTTTATATTCCATTTCGGGTAATATCCTCTTTTTTGGGATTTGATTTGACTTGTTATTCTTGATCCAATTACATAGATCACCATTTACTTATTCAGGTAATTTAAATCATTTTATAAATATAAAATATAATCTCTATAAAAATACTTTTAATAATATATAAAACATATGAATATTAAATGGATGAAACCTTTCATGGAGACGGTAGGTAATACGTATGCATAAATGTTGTTTCCATTATATTGTAGAATTGAAAGAATGAAAATAAATTAATTTTATGTATATAAATATGTATTTTAAATCTATTATAATTATTATTTCATATAAACATTATAATTTTACTAAAACCATTCTTAATGACTTATATGTAAAGTGTGAATGAATTATAACCCTTTGAGGTGGCGGCAGTCCACATGTTCGAAAACAAAGCAATCATATTTACACAAAATGAAAATCCTTAAGGTATGAATCATATGATAATTTCATAAGATTAAATACATCATAAAAAATATATGATATTAATACATTATTTATATATTAATTGACATCCTTGAGTTATGGTATAGGAAATAACAAATAACATCATTTAGTAGGGCAGTAGTCTTCCATACACATGAACCGTATATTCTTTACCAATTTGATGGAAGTTTGTATAGGTGTTGGTTTAAACATTATAATTACATAATATTAGTTTATTTAAGATTATATGGTTATTAAATAATCATGTAATTATAATAATTTGTGGGATTGATAATGAAAATAAAACAGAAGAGCTTGTGGATGAATGTTTACTTTTTTATTTAGTAAATCATCTTTGTTTTCTCCAAAGGGATTCTTTTATTGAATTTATGCACAAAATGAATAATTGAGTAATTTTTTAGGTTTGTATTTAGTATATTGGGGAATATTTTTCTGAGAAAATGGCCTTGATATGTGTGAATTATTGAGGGGTGTGAGTGATGATTTATAGTGGATGAGGAGTGGAATTCTTATAAACATAAAAAGGAAAACAATTTTGAAAGTTCTTCCTTACATCATTTTCCACTAATATTATTATATTTTAAATATTATAGGAACATTTTTCTACATATTTCCATCTAATGAAGTTTTTACATGTTTATTGGTTATTTGGACACTAAAATTGTCATTCAATCACTATGTAATAATGTTTTTACAATCATCATTGTAATTAAGTTTAATTGTTTTAAATAATATATTTTTTTCAAAAACAAAGTTTAAATTGTTAAAAATTATAAATTATTCTGAATAAAAATTTATAATACATGTTTCCAAATTCAATACCCAAAAGTTAAAATAAATAAGTTAAAAATAATTTTATAGATGAGACAAAACAATAGGTTTTTAATGTAAAAATGTCCAAAAGTTTGTACTCTTTTTATATCAAAATTCATTGTAAAATTTGTTAAAATAACCTAAATATTATAAATTTATTTAAAATTAAACTATTTATATGTTCAAAAAATATTAAATACAATTAATCTATATAATCAATTAAGTGAAAAATCAGTTTACAAGTAAAAATATATGTTTTTCACTATTTATCAAAAATTCAAACTTCTCATAGAAATACCAAAATTCAATGCATGTAAATTTTTATTTTCTTATTTAGAAATTAAAGTTCCTTTTTCATGTAAATATTATAAATGTTTATAAAAATAATTTTAAATATGTTCTCCATCAAATCATGGTAATATTTTCTTTTATAAAAATACAACTTTTTATTCATAAAATTGGATTTCTTCTTATAGTATGCATATAAATTATATTTTATAAGTTTAAAAAAATTTAAATGGATATATAATATTATAATTGTATTAAATATAATATTATAAATTGGTTTTTTTAATATATAGAGATAAAACATATTTTTACATATAAAAAAAAATGTTTTTTGGAAAATAATTTCTTTATTTTAAAAGAGTTCATAATTTAAGTTCTAACAAATTGATAACCAAAGGGATAATTTTTCATACTTGTTTAAATAATATTATCAATAAATACATAATATTATTAGTAACATAAATTCGAATATAAATTTTTTAACTATAAAAAATTTTAAAAAAATACTAACAGTATATTATAGTTTCATAAAACATGGCCTAGCTCGTAATGCAATCTATCGAATGAACTAGACATTGTCTATAACACTACCCAAAAATAGTGTTTCATATACCACAAGCTAATTTATGTGTTTTATTTAGTTCTTTAATAAATTGGTGTGTTGTGAAATTAAATCCAAACATACTACATTCATATAACTAAAGTTATGCTCAGGGTTGCGTGTAATGAAAATTTTCAAAAAAAATTAAATTGTTTTAAAATAAACCAAACAATATTGGGATGTTACATTACTCATAGAATTTGAAGTATTTTATATATAAATTCCATTGAATATTGGGTTTTAAATAAGTAATTAATCAACCATTCTATCATTTTTTATAATAAATCAAGAGCATAACTTGAATGTCTTGTAAACATTTCTTCATGAGTACCATCAGATTCATATTCCCTTTTATTAATATTATGAAACTTCTTCTCAATATTTTTTCAAATAATATAATGAAATTAATTGTGGGAAAATAAATTCTTTAACTTTTCCCATTCCATGGACTCAATTTCATCTCATTTAAACATATTCCTCATGAGAGTAAACTATTGATCTTCTTCACCTTCCAAAAGATAGAGTAAAAATATTGAATCCTCGTGTTTTGAAAATTAAAGAACTAAAAATATCTTTTCAAAGGTACTAATCCATTATTCATCAACTAGTGGATGAGAAGACCCACTAAATGATGGTTCACCCTTACTCCTAATGGACTTATTAGATTGTGGTTCCTACCTTTTATCATTTAGATGTTTAAAATTATTCAAAGCTTAAAAAAGTTGTGTGATCATAGACATATGATTATTCATTCCATATCCAATAATAATCTAATTTCTATAAAGAAAATAAATTAATTTCCCAATGAATTCATTATTAATGGTGTTCTTTTGGGTCTAAACCATTGAATAAAACAAAAAACTATAGTGTGGGAAACACCGGTCATATATGGAAAACACAATAATCAAGGGAAATTACATAAAAAATCAATTCATTACACATTATGTTTCATCATATGTTATTTATTATTATCACAAAAACTCTTCGATTATATACTATATATAGACTTATCCTCATGGTTTTTACAAAAGATTACCCATCCTAATTTAAAAATGTTAACTAAACCATTATATGATACCAACAATATTGGACCAAAATTTTCATACATTGATATTACATATAAATAGAAGAAATTTCCTTACATAACATAAAAATAAAACACTAGAACTGTATAAGTTTAGAGTCTATGGATTCCTAAAAAACATAAAAAAATAATTCAAAAAACATCTACATTGTATCCCTCTTATTCGTTAATAACAAGAACCCTTTTTTACATATCTTACTTAATGAATTTATTCACATAATTAGGAAAATAAACGTTGGAAAAATTTTAGAATAGATTCTTAGCATGGGTAATCAAGGGAGATAACATAATTATAAGGTCATAAAAACATGATAATAACTTTTGAAAAGTATATCATGCATTTTAGGGTTCATGGCATGGATTTACAGACTAAATCATAGTCATAAGATATTAATTATAAATAGAATTACTCATTATATTATAACATAAGACATGAAATTATGGCACACGAATAATCATTGAGAATAATTGTAATATTTATCAAGGCACATAGAAATTTACATCATAGAATAAAAATTCCCTTACAAAAATGATCTCACTCCTCATTATAGCCATGTATTACTGAATCAAGTTTACTTCCATTTCATGTTTTATATATATCATGAAATATAAATATTTACCCAATGCATTAGTGTGAGATATAGGTCCCACAAATCACATAAAAAAATCTTACATTTTTTTCTATATGAACATAAATCATTTATTATATCATAACCCAATAAAAAATGGGATTCATAAACATTTCAGTATAACTTAACCCACGCCAAAAAAAGATTCTTTTTTTACTTTTGAAAAAAAAATTAAAATAAAACTCATTTGGAAAATAAAAAAATATTACATTCAAATAGTTCATTAAAAATACACACATGCGTTGAAATGAAATTTATAAATGGTATAATAATATTAAAATTTATTTTTGGAAAGTAATTTTAAGAAACATGTATACAGAAGAGGAAAATTCAAAGTATATACTTACATATAGACATTCCAAAATAATAATGAGATTGTGAAATTAACCCTTAACAAGGGTATGAATTAAATAATAAGTATTTTAAACACATATATAATGGTTTTAAAGAATGTTATTAATTTATTCCACGTACATTCTCTTATTTATATGATCATCTTATATTATTTTATCACCTATTTTTTATTAATAATTCTTATTACCCATCTTTCAAAGTATTAACTGCTCTACTTTAATGTGGTTGTTTTATCGTATAAGTCCCCATTATTATGCATAGTATATAGTTCCACCATATTAAGAATGATATTAATTTAATATATATCATATTTATTCATTATATAAAAATATATACTAAGTATTTAATTGTAATCATGGAAAATGAATCACATCGCGCCATGGGGACTGTAGGTTATACATACAAACAAATAATGGAATAATTACCTAAATGGTGATAGGGAAATGATATATATGAAATATTAAAATAATTTTATAATAACCATGTATATATTATGTTCATCATTGTACCAATTCATATAAATTGGTTATGAAAAAATAGATTACACTACATCTTGGAGATGGAATGCTATATATATGCTCGTACATTGCTTTTATATTTCATAGGATAGATAAAAGTTTTAATTTGGTGTTTCCATAATCATATTAAAATTTAAAAATATACATTATACGGGATTTATTTCTTTTTAAATTAATCAACGCATTAATAAGAAGTATAAGAATAAAAATCCAGGGATGATTTGGTAAATAAGATTACCTATTCTTCAGTGAACATCCTTTGTATATAATTCTATAGAAACTAGAGTTTATATTTGGAGAAGCCTGAACCACGATAATGTGTCTAGGGAAGTTTAGAAAAAAAATTAGGGTATAGTGTATCGTGAAATATCAGTGTGATGCTAATCAGTGAGGGGGGAGCCTCCATTTTAAAATTAGATAGGCACTTTTGGAATTAAAAAAACAATTACTTATAATAAATTAAATCAAAATAAAAAATACTCCCAAAAATCCATGGATTTAAAGATAAAACCAGACAAATTTCTAATTTTAAAAAATATTATTTTGAGATATTTTCATAAAAAATTTTAAAAAATAATATTTTGATTAATCCTTAGTTATCATATATTAATTTTAACTAAGGTAAGATCCTTTTCAATATTAAATGGTTATAATTTTTACATATGTGATCTCAGTTTGGCCATAAATGAATGATTTAAAAATATTTAGACTATATTATTTTTATTTTTCATTTTTAAATTTGTTTTATGATTTTTATATAAATTAATAATATATTATTTTGAAAAAATATCATTATTGTCAGTTTTCACACTATTCAATATTTAGGCATTTAAAAGTATCATGAAAACAAGTTAAATTTGAAAAAACAAATTCCCTGAGAGTTTATGGTCATCATTATAATTTATTGATCACATTAATTATCAAATATTCTATTTATTTTAATAATGTAAATAAAATTTATTTGATACTTCAATTAGTAAAATAATTCATGTCGCACTATCTTTATATTAAATAATATAATTATTTATTCTATAAATATTATAAATAAAATTAAATGATGAATATAAATCATATATATTTAATACGAAAATTTATAGTTAAATAAATCTTTTGGTTAACTTCATATTAAAAATTATGTAATATTTAAATCATGAATGTGACATCATTGAATATTTTAATGAAACGTTTATAAATATAATAATCTAATCTAAGTGGCTCAAAAAATAAAAAAATAATTTATATAGTGAATTTAAGTTTATTATGATAATTATTTACATTTATATTCATTCATTACATTACATTTCCCTAAGTGAAACAAATATTGCATATTTAAGACAATGATACTAAAACTATGTGACATTATTTGACATAAATATTATATAACTCACTTTCATGGAAAATTTTTCATAAATACATAATTTCAATCCTTAGGTTTTAAAGGTTTAATTATAATCCAAAAATAAAATTCAGTCATTTGTTAGGGTCATTTTATAGTATTTATCTTTTCATTTTTAACCTAAACTACAAAAATTACCCATAACAATGGTAACAAACATTACCATGAATAAAATTCATATTGGGAGAAAAATAAATGGAAACTATAATCTATATTTTTAAATACTTAATCTAAATTTGGTTTCCATTTATAAAAATATTAAACCCAAAATTTTCATAATTTAATTAAAATAAAACAAGTAAAACCCCATGAAAACACTATTTTAATAAAAATACCTTTTTAAATCATAAAATTTTTTATAATAAATTTATATATTAAATCCTCCTATAACCCATAATTGGATTATTTTAAACCAATATGAACTAATTAAAATTTAAAAATAATAAAAAATTTAATTTTTCCTTATAAATACATTAAAAAAAATTTAGTTTTCAATAAATATCAGAATTTTCTCTATTCCTTAAAAAATTATTTTAGAATATTATAAAAAAATGTACTATAATTTTGAAAATAATAATAAAAAACATAAATTACTTTTATTAAATCCATTTTTTATAGATTCTATAAATTAATGTTCACTAGTAAATAGAAGATAACATAATTTCTTTTAAAAATGTATTTTTGAAGAATAATGTGATTTTACGAAAAAATTTGTGGTTATTTTCAATGCACATACAAATACATTGATATATAGTTACACATATATATGAATTTAATAAATTAATTTTTCATATTTATTTTCACCAATTTAATTTCTAGGTTATAACGATCAATTTATTCTATTAGTGTCTTGAGGGTCATTTATGCATTTTGTTGCTTGTACTGCAAGCTATCAAATTATTTAAAGAAAAAGGGTTCTAAAAATATCTATGTTCTAAACATATTCCATAAAATTAGGTTCATGGGATTTCATTAATTAAATTCATTATTAAGAATGTTTATTATCACCAAAACTATATTTCAATGGGAGACCAATTCATTATCCACATATATGTTCATAGCCATTTCATTTAGGGTGATATCAAAAATTAATAACATAAGAGTCTCACATTAATTTAAAATATATCCCAATAAATCCACAAAAAGTTAATTTTTTTATATTGGAATAAGCTTATAGAATCTCATAAATAATATCAGCATATAAGTAAAAAATTGTGTTTTCACCCTATCACCATAAATTGTATATTATCGAATTAATTATATTTATTCTTGCAACCATTACTATACACTAAAAGGAATAAAAAATAATTATATCCCAATATAGTCACCTAAATTTGTATATAAATGATGATCCCCACCTCAAAGAATATTTCTCATTCACTATATTTAATAGGGATCAGGGAATACTCTAAAAACATAATTATATTGAGAAAACCTTAAACCAATAAGGGTTAATTAAATTTCATCCCAAACACTCCAAAATCTAGAATAGAGTCATGACCACAATTCCTTGAATGAAGAAAAAATTGAAAGAAGGGGAGAGAATGTATTAAGAACCTAAAATTGATAACTATCATCTTTTGAAACTCAAGGATCTAATAAGGATGAAAAGAGGTAGATGATCCCCAAAACATTCTTATGGGTTTATCAAAAAAAGATTAATGTGATTATATTGGGATAATTATATAGAATTTAATATTTATGGATAACCTATAACTCACCTCATTCATATCATGAATGAAATATCAGGTAGGTGAATTCTTATCAAGTCCCACAATTCATTCAAGGAAAATAATTTAATCCATGATTTTTTCATATAAAAAATAATGATTTCATCCTAAATTAATGGTATCGTAATCCTATTTATTTCATGTCCTAAATATTCCTTTCATGTCATCAGTTTTTTCTATAGTGAACATCTCACCTATAAACATTCCATGATCCAAAATATTCATACAAGTAGTGAATAGTAACATCACATCACTGATTTATCATTCATGTTGAGAACCACTTGTTATTGTAGAACTGAAGCTTCAAACTACCAAGAAGCCACCATGTGGCTCCCCCAAAACCCTCCAATACCTAAACTAGAAAAGTAATGGACTAATAATGTATATTATCTTACATTATTTACCTATCAAAAAATTCTAATCCTTGAGAACCAAACCCAACCCAAATAAAGAAGGCGTCTAATAATCACCATGTGTGATACCACTCAGGGATCCAATTGCACCCCTATAACAAAATTTTTTTAAACATCCCATTAAAAAATCCAAAACTCACCCTGCACATCCAATTTATCTCTTGCACAACCCATGCCGTCAACCTCCTTAATCATCCCATAAAAATTACCATAAAAATGAATCGTGGAATCTGTCTATCTATATCAATATATATTGCACATTGGCCACTATAGATTCTCCCCCATAGTTTCAAAACATGTCATAAACATAACACGTCTTGATTAGGACAGGGCTTCCCTAAATCATTTATCTGAACCCATAACTTATAATAGTATAAATGAAAAATAAGTCACATCTCATAATATCATCAATGTTAACACATCAAATCCTCAATGAAAAATAGACAAAGGGAAAATTTAAAAAAACTATAAGTATTGAACCCACATATATATCTCACTCTCTTTGAACTCTCCTACAAGACACCATGCCTCAACACCATGTGATTCAGGGGGTTGGGTCTCATTTAATGTGTAATTTATCGATAATCCTAGACCTCGATAGTGTAACACCAAGAACATCATGTCATCCTTAATATAAAAATCAACCCAATAAGAATTGTAATATTCATCATGAAGATACCATTAAATATTGTACATATTGAATATGTCTTGAATACTATCTATTAATAGTGGGAATGAAAAACAATAATTCACCTCACTAAATGCCTCAACACCTTAGAACACCCAAAAATAGTGGAGAAATATTAATCCCCCTTGTAATTCATTGCATCCCCTATTGTGGGGAATCCCTCAAGAACACATGTTCTCTAAACTCAAACTCTAGGGGAATTTTCTAATGATCAGCATATGCCCACTTATATTCATATTCCTCCCTCATCCTCTATTAGACCAAAAACATCTTATTGATGATTCTTTATACTACTTCAGTACCAAGAACCACTAACGCCCCAAACTCCTTCATGGACAGTAGAGAATCACACTTCTTCCCATAAAATTAATCATATAGATCCATTCCAATGAAAGAGTGATAAAAACATATGTAAGAAAACTAAAGCAAATTAATTTGATTTACCCATGATCCATCTACCCATTTGTATCAGGGTGGAATGTATTGATAAGGCACAAATTAGATCCAAATTCATGTTGCAATACAATCCATGCCTACAAGGTAAAAAATGATCTTGATCAAATGTGATCTCCCAAAATAATTTGGGATGTTTATACAAATCATACATGAAACTCCCCTTTAAGAAATCCATTGTACTCAACTCATGGATCACATGAAAATGATCCCACTTCAATAGTTAGTCCACTATCACCAAAACTACATCACATTCTCCCTTATCTTGTGGTTACTCGGTGACAATACCAATCGATATGAGATCCCGTTTTCATAAAATAATATCCATGGGCTAGAAAAAACATCCAATAATATGGTATTCCTCTTTAAATTACTAAACAACCTTTAAAATAGCCATTATATATTCCACCAACTATTTTATCCCCATCCACAAAATATATCTCATCACTCAATGATACATACTGGTAACATCGAGTTTCACTACATAAGGTGAGATGTAAAACTAATGGAGAACATATACACAAACATCCAATGAAATAAAAACCCACCCCTAAAACAACACCATGTTTTAACCATCCTCTGACTATAGCTCTGGATATTTTATATTTCAAATATGGTCATTCGTAACCTCTTAATATATGTATTCCCACTGAGGATCCTACACCCACTACATCATAATAATCATTAAAATCATATGAGGAATGTAACCATGACCATGTCTCCCACACCCAATGATAAGATGAATAACTACAAGCCCCTCCAACAATTTCCAAAAATTGAAGTCCCCCAACCAACTTATACTCAAGACTTTAAACTCATACCAATAGTAGAATCATTTTTCATTACTAGGGTATAAGAATCTTCAAAATTTTAAACATATGGAATCATAAACCACCACATCTAGCGTAGATTAATATACCTATAATTAGAGACATATTTCAGGTAATCATAATCAATGAAAACTAAAAAACAATTACTGATGTGGTGATTACACCCCATCTTTAATGAAACAATAAATTGTTTCCAACTCCATATGAGGGTTGACGTAGTTACACTCATGGGGGTATAACATCCTAGAAATATTTGATATCTCCACCCATTGTTGTATCATGAAACAACAGAAGTACATATAGTAAGAGTCATAAAAAAACCTCAAACATCACACACTCTTCCAGAAAACAAAGCACAAGTGCACTAAAAACAACCTTATAAGGTAACTGAATGTTATGTGGAAATTATAATTCTATACAAAGGACTAGACATTCCAAGTCACTCTAATTTGTATGGATGTAACATGATAAAAATTAGGAAAATGGATATATGAATAACTATGAAGACCAAGAAAAACATGAACCTCATCCTTATTATAGGGTTTTTAAGAAACATCTACCTTGATGGTTAATCGATCAATGGATGTACCCAAATAGTACACCACGTTCCATAAGAAAGGCATATTTCACTTAAAAAAACTTTATCATGGATATATTTATGTATATATGATATTCTTGACAGACCTAAAATATATCTTTGATATATTCATCATGATCCTCCATTAAATTCATTTAGTTAAAGACATTATTTATAGAATTTGAAAAAAACATCTCCATGATCTTTTGGAATAAGGAGTTTATGAGCCCCACAAAAATAAATAGTTTTTATTTCAATCTAAATTGAAGGACTATGAAATAAATGTACCCAACTTTACACATTAATGTAGTATGTGGGATATCATAATATTTCCCAATAATTTGGTGATATACAATTTTCAAGAAAATAGTTGAAAATATATTGGTCCCCTCATCTGCTCGAATACATAGTCAATCCACGAAAGGGAGTGATTAGTCTATAAAATAACCTATCATAGCCTCTGGTAATCTAAAAATATATTTAGGCTACCATATTACATCATGGAAAACAACACCATAGAACCCACTAGAGATAAAATGGTTTATATGGGAACACTATAAATAATATCATACACCTACAATCTCAAAAAACTAATGATGGTCCATATTCATCATTCAACAGGGATCCTTCAAAATCATATATTCACCTTTTGACAACTCAAAACAAAACTCAATGTAACATCATTGGGTGCGGGGGTTGTTTCATAAACTTATTTGAAAAAAATATTGTAACTCTTCCATAACCCTAGGAATATCATTCACCCAATAATCCACTGATATATTCACTAAATAAGATAAAGGAGGATCCACTTCATTTCAAACAATATTATAACCTCACATGCCAATGAATTCCATCCATTATCCCAAAATTTCAAAAAAATAACCAATATAATTATTCTATGACTATAAGTATTGAATATAACAAAACCATTCCAAGGATAACCACATATTGTTGTACCTAAAACAAGAATATACTCCCCATAGATCAATGTTTCTATATCACTAATATACATCACTATCACACATCAAAATAATCATCCTAAAATATATCTTTTATTGATAAAACCAGGGGGGAAAATTATAACCAAAACCAGTCCCATGGAACAAAAAAACTTATGTGAAATAAAGTATTGATAGTCTCCTAAAATAAATATGGTATAAACAATATTTGATGATAAATAGATTGTACCTATGACAATATTGGGCCCTGCTGGTATCGTTGTCCCCAACACATGGATATGGCTACACTCCGATCCTATGACTATATATTATAGGACTCCATAACCATTCTCTCTCCAATTACCATAAATAAAAAAATATTTGGGGTCTTCTACCTTCCAACATCATCTACCCTAAGCTTCTGAATATGGGTATGTAGTCCCTTCTACTAAGACAACCATTGGGTAATATACTATTACTACTTCCAAAAATAGGCCTTAATTCTTATGTAAAATTTTCTATCATGAGAGGATATACACTGAACCTGGTGAAGTAGATATCACTCATAAACATCACACAAAAATGGGAATCCCCTAGAAGATTCGTGAAAACCACCTGACCCAAAATGAAATGAAAGGATCTTTTATGATTGATTTCACACTATTTCAAACCCAAACTTTTTAAATATCCATGAAAACCTATCTGAAACTATACTCCATTTGATTTCATATTGGCATCCCACTTTAGGCTCACCTCCTAGAAAATACATTCAGTTGATAATATACACATTCATCTAAAACTATAGGTATATAGAATCTGTAAATAGTGTTACTACATACAAGATCACTGGGTGGAAAACCTCCACCATAAATCATTCTATGGACTCTTAATCTAAAATAATATTTGTGGAAAATGGTAAAGGGTACTTAAACATTCTATCAGGCTTTCACATACTTAGTCTCCCTTGGAAATGGGAGATAATCTCTTTCTTCTTTACTACATTTTTCATCGAATAAAGGATTTCCAAAATGAACTAATTCTAAAAGAGTTACCACAATATGTCTACCTCCCTATATTCAAAAAGATTTAGAATCCACTATTTATGTGAAACTAATTTCATCATAATAAATAACATTAGTTAAAAAAATACATAATTAGAAAAAATTAGAATGAAGGAAATCTTGAGCTCTTCTAACCATTTTTCCATATCTTAATCCAATATTCCCTCTTCATAATTTGAAAAAATATACCACTGAAATGAAAAAAAATACCTAAACAATTCCATGAAATACCATATTATTTTTATCCAATTATGATAAATAATACCCAAATAATTAACCTAAGCTTCTTGATATACTATTTTACAATAAAAAAAATCCATTACTGGAAGCCAATGAGGAATCCTAAGACCGTCATAATGGTATTTTATGAAAAAAAAATTATAAATAAATATTATATTCCCATTATCACCCAATTAATAAATTAATACAATTTATGATGATCCATTCATATCTCTCAGGTACCTAACACTCAAATAGGTCCACCTAACTTGGTTGTTCAATAAACTCAGAGTTCAAGGATAATATCATTAGGGGGTTGGGGGGGGAAATATAATGTCTTGGCCAATCTCATAGGACCATGTTATCTACCACTGTAAAAAGGCTTTATTCCCCTATCAACCCATTTTATACTGACAGTTCTTAACCCTAAACTCCACCTTATCTCCCAACTAAAACCTCCAATACCACTATTTCACAACCCCCACCCCTAGAAGGGTACCCATACATAGAAAATAATAATTAAATATATATGAATATACATGAGTACCACCTCTAGTAGGTCCCTACATGGAAACAAGAATTGAGGTATCAAAAATATTATGAATAAAAGTCATTAAACTCTAGAAAAAATTGTATCAATGGATAGGATAAAAACCCAAAAATAAAATACATCTTATAAAATAATGATAAACCCAAAACCATAACACAATTTATGAATGGTTTCTGAAAATATAAATCAAAATACCCATGAAAAAAACTGAAGACCTGACTTATGACACCGACTCAATAGTTGTTCTGAATCCCAATCTCCAAATATCTACCTTCTCCCCCATGGTCCTCCGAAAATCCTAAAGTTTTTTATATACACAAAATGTGACAATAAATGTTTAATAATTTATTCACACCCTGTATATCTATATCATATGTGAAAATAACATGTTAATACACTAGTGAATGAGAAAAAGAAACAAAAAGCATCTAAATACGTCAATTAACCAAACCTAGATTCACATTGGATCGCCCACCAAATCACACATAGAAATTTATAACATAGTATCACAAACGTATTAATGGAACCTTACTACTGATTTCTTTCTATTTTACTACAATCAATCCCCAATGTAAATTGTTACATGATATAATAACTTTCATACATATAACATCACATAACCATCCATATCTTAGGTTGTTCAGGATGTAGCCATATATACCCCAAACTCACAAGATCTAGCATCTAGTACTATCATTAGTTATTATCACACAACATCATAACAACATTACATCACAACACAACCTCATCATATCCATAATATTCAAGGGTATTAAGATCATAAAGGTCATCAACCTTATTCCCACCTCCTAATAAACATTACCACAACCACATGGAATATCCTCATCACTTCTTGTTAAACACCATTAATAACTGATACCATCATAACTGAAGGAATGTAAGGGAAGAAGTGGAAGCCAATAATCCATATCACCACCATATTTGGTGCAGTGTAAAACACCTAGATCTTGAGCCCTTGGATATTAATAAGGATATCCAAATCAGGTGGGTGCCTATAGAAATAATGTAAATTACATCATAGATAGATAAACTATAATTCCGAACCAATGTTCCATAACAACATCACTAGAATACTTCACACCACCACCACTACACCATATAGAATTCCCCCCAATATCTACTACAACAAAACGAATCACAACACACAACCACCTCATAATTCCACACATACCAACATTAATGTTTAGTTTTTACTATTTAATAAATATGACAAGATTTCTCAAACTCCCATTTACAAATGACATCATTTCAAATTTTCACACCCATAGAATTTATCATTTAGGATATTAAAACCAATTACCACATGAGATAAATTGACAGTTATTATTCATTTACTAAACAATTTAATTTATTTTCAGTATTATGATTTATTCTATAAAAAACTAGAAATCCAACATAACCATTCTGTATAACATCACAATGATCTCAAATCAACCATCAAAAAAACCTACAATTATAAAGGCATATCATCTCAATAAAACCCCATCTCAAACAATAAAAAAATAACCACATCACATCCCATTAAAATAAACCATAGATTCATTACCCCTAAAAATTTTATATCCTATCCAATCACCACCATCACTACTCAACATACCAAATCCAAAAAATCTATAAAAAAAGAACAAAACACACATATCATCATATCCCAACATCCATAAATTGGGTTCTGAGGCTTATTATAGATCAGATCATTCTCATCATGGGTATTATCACAAAAACTATTCTTCCCTTGGAAACCAATTCCTTATCCATATATATATTCTTAGTATTCTCATTCAAGATGAAATAAACAATCAACATAGTAGGTGTCTCACATACATATCAACTATGGAACAAGAAAAGATACCAATGGTCAAAATTTTTAAAAATCAAGATAGGAATACATAAACACCAAATAAAAATCATCAAAGTATTAAAAAAAATTAATTTATCCCCATATCTCATGACATGTCCTAGTGGGGCCCATGCCACGACTCCCCTAGTTAACCTCTAATAGGATAGGGGCTAGTGACTAACTTTGAGTAAGAATATCACTAACATTGGATGTATTTCATAAGTACATGTACACACCCAAACATCTCCAAGACCAAAATTCTGAAATTTCAAACCCATTAAGAAATTAAATTCATGCATACCACTATCCCAACCAATAATGTGTTACATAAGTAAAGAAAGGAAAGTAAACAAGACCAGAATACAAGTCCAAAAAAATATGTTTTTAAAATAGAATCTAATCCTATAATAAATTTGGTAATATGACTGTTTCTTGAATCTATAATAACACCTTTACCTATATAAACTCTCAAAAATATGTCTAGTATTCGTCCACCCAAGATTCTATCAAAAGTTCATTCGTCTGCACATGGCACAATATGTGCCGGAAAAGTCCGTGCAGCGGTGAGTATAACAATACATAATAGGGCACCCCAAAACCACAATTAAATACATAAAAGTAATGATATAGTTATATCTACACAAGTATATATCTACATCATATATGAATGATTTATAGATATACTCAAACAAGACAGGAAGTCTAGATGTAAGTCACAACAACCGCATACCACCACTAGGGATCCAAACTGATGATTCCACAAATTTCTCATATGGGATAATTCACTATTGAGTTTTATAGAACTAATGACATCTATCATAGAAGTACTATTCATCAAAAACCTTCTTGAGATAGATACATTTATAGATCTAAAGTGGGAAATGATACATCTGATGATGATCATAGCCAAGGCCATAGGATGATACCAAAAACCCCTTATGGTGTATCCTACTATGTAGATGATCAATTCCCAGTAATGTTGGTCATGTCTATAACCGTAACACTTCTTATGAAATGAAGAATAAATAGAGTATCCCTTGTTAGGCCTCTTGGAGGATTCCAAAAACTCTATCAAGTAAGTCTTGATGAAGGGATCATACCCTCGTGTCGAGGAATGAATACAAACCAATCATTAGGGAAATGATCAAGTGGATGAACGCTAACGAAAATTGTCCAAGATACATTGAAAAGGGGATCAATTACATATATAATGGGATAGAAAACCTATATTATGATCACACACCAACTCCCTTGACCCTGGGTACTGCTCGTGTATAACGACCCCTTTCAGGAAAACATGTCTTTTGGAAAATGTATACATGGAATGTATGATGGCAAAGACAACCTATCCATCCATCTTGGGTATGCTTGTATTCCCCATTCATGTGCTGATACACGACATCAACTTGTCTCCACCTTCCTAGGTACCAATACATGTTGTAGTCCATGTAACTAGTCTGGGTATGGTCGTGTGATGGGGTACATGTTGTGTACTCCACCCCCTGTTCGTGTATACCTTGATATACATTCCAAGTTATAGGGAAGGGCCCACATTCCATGTGATAGATTTCACACACTGTGTGACAATTTTATGGGTTCTTAAATACCTATCCATTGTACTGCAGGACCCACACATCATGTATCATGGAATATTGGTCATTTCCATCATAATTTTCAAAAAATCAGTGTTCTTCCATTGTGAGCCTCAGTAGATCCCTATGTGCCCAATTTGTCGGTTCATTCGTCATGAAACTGATGATCCGAGGTCACCTCATTTTCATAGAACCAAATAGGTGAGATTGGGTCCATTAATTAACTCCAAATTCGGATTATGATCTTCAACAAGAAGAATTATTGAATAAAAATATCACACAAAATTCTTTGATCTGTCCTTCCCCATTGTCACCATACCTTCTTTATGTCATCCCAATGTTGGATTCAAAATATCATATCGTTGTTCCATGAATCAATGGTGAAACATTCATCCATTCATAACCTGTGAATAATGATGAAGTCACAAGAAAAGGGGGAAGAAATTGACATATAAAAACCCAGAGGAATGATCCTTGGTCATTGTTCATTATGGCCTCGGTCTGTTGCTGTATGAATGGTCAATAATCTAAAAAAATCACTAATCATAATCATCCCAAAATCAATTCCACAATCAACTCATCTTGCAAAAACATTTGAATCGTGGGTCAACCTGTTCATGGGTTGATCCATGTTCATTGTTGATTCTATGAATATAAATGAAGGAATTGAAATCACAATTCCTTATCTGGGATTTGGATCGATCACTATCAAAAATTCATTTTTTTGCGATCTATAAAGAACAATATCGATCCACTATCTTTTCATCATCTATTGAGAGATTTATCCATGTTTTCTCAACAGATCTCCTAGGACATTCTCCAGGGTTATGAATTCTATCCCTAGGTCCCTTATTAAGCAACTTATTAAAATTAAAGTTCACTATTTCATAGTTGCATAATGTTAAAATAAAATATATCATTAATTTATTTTATTCATTAAAATTTCCAAAAAACTAGCTTTCACATCAGACCCAAGTCAGTTGATGTTAGACCTCATCAAAGGTATATTCACTAAACTTAACGCAACTATGTCCTCAGATTTTTGGTCTGAGAACTTTTCTAAATGTTATTCCTCTTTTTGATGAAAATAACTCATGGTCGCTATTTAATATATTTTAAACATTTATTCTGGGAACACCGAGCCTCGAAATAGCATGTCGTATCAGCTCTTGGTCTCAAATTAATTTCATATAATATTTCAAAATACGACACAGAAAAATATGGGACATTAAATTCTCCCCATATTAGGTTATTACTTCCCTAAGAAGACAAATACTTGACTATAGAAAAATATTGTATTATTTTGCAACATTCTACGCTTCCTACTCCCACGTACTCTCCTATAGATTCTCATGATTCTACGAGACACGAACCAAGGGCATGGATCGCCCATGAAGGATCCTCTCCTACCAATCCTTGATTTCCACTAGGTAATCAGAAAAATTTTCTATGTCCTTAATGTCTTTCATTCCCTAGTCGATGACGTGTGATGGTTCATGCATGTACCTCCTTAACTGAAACACAAGGAAGACATCGTGTATCGATTGCAATTGTGGTGGCAGATCTTAATGATATACCAACTCACCAACACTATGATGTATTTGAAAAGAGCTGATGAACTTCATTGATAACTTGTCGCCCTGACCAAATATATGTAACCCATGTCAAGGTGAGACCCAAAGTATCATATAGTCCCCTTCATAAAAATAAAAATTCCATGGTTTCCTAGTATCATATCACTTCTAATGGATCTATGTATTATTCATCTTTTCCGGGATAATCTTCACCTTCTCGGCGGTAACTCGCACCAAATATGGTCTCATAAGTGCTGAATCTTTTGGGACAGTAAAAAAACCTGGCCTCGTCTAGGGTCAACCATACCTAGTCTTTAAAGGTTTCATACAAATGGTGGAGTGGTAGTTATTGTTTTAAACAAACTCCACTACTGGTAGGTGATCCTCCCAGGTACGACTGAAGTCTAACATGCAAGCTCATAGCAGGTCCTCCAGAACCTAAATGGTATTCTCTGTCTGGACATCTATCTGGGGATAAAACATTGTTCTCAAGCATAACTAAGTCCCATATTCCTCCTGAAATACCTTACAAAATCAGAATGTGAAAGGAGAATCATAATTAGAAACAATCATCAATAATACTCTGTGAAGCGGAACTACATCCTACCTGTAGAGACATCCAAATATCACTACCGAACTCTTATCTTGGATGGCTAGGAATTGGGTCGAATTAGTGATTTAGTCCACAATCAACCAGATGGGATCATGTCCCCTAAACATACATGGTACACACATCACAAAGTTCATGGCTATCCATTATCACTTCCACTCTGTTCCCTAAATGGGTTGAGACAAACCTATTGGATCCTAGTATTTAGCCATCACATGCTGACAAGTGAGGCATCAAGATACAATGTCGGCCACTACCTTCTTCATCTGTTCGCACCAAAACAAGTGTATAAGGACTAGATAAATCTTCTTCACACCTTTATGTACATCCAAAAAGTATTTATGACACTCCTTCCAAACCCCCTTCCTCAATTCCACTGGTATAGCTGTACATCATCTTAAAATAACAATGTCCCCTCCCTTTATAATGTCCATGAGTATAAAGGCATGCATATATCTGAGCACTTAGAGTCTCAAAATTGGTATCAAAAAGTTGTTTCTACTAGAATATTTGTTCGATTATAGGAGTAAAAACCATTGTATGGGGATAATATCCAACATATACCTCAAAAATGATAATTTTAATGAGGATAACTACTCTGATGCTTCATCTAGAAACTGTGAAATCGATCTCTTTCTCAGAGACTCTGCCACCACATTACCATTCCTAGGAGTATAGAAAATCTCACAGTCATAATCCTGGAGGAACACTAGCTACTGCCTCTATCTCAAGTATAGACCCTTCTAAGAGAATATATATTTGAATCTCTAGTGATCATAGTAGATGATAAATTATTCACCCATCAGGTAATGTTTCCACATCTTCAATGAGAAGTCTTCTATAACCACCTAAAGATCATGGGTCACATTGTTCCTATCATGTCATCTCAAGTCACATGAACCATAGGCAATCAATGCATGCATCATCATTAGGAAAAAAACCAAGCCTAATATGTGATGAATCACAAAACAAACATTCTTAATACCCTACTCCATAAATATCATGATCAGGGTGCTCATCAATCTCAACCTCAACTACTAAAATTAATGCTATAAATTTTTTGTCCACAAAAAGTATCCCCCTTTTAGGTAAAATATTTCATTGGTATCGATATACTAGATAAATCTTTAATGAATCTCCAGTAATATCCTATCACCCTCATGAATCTATGTATCTCATTCATGCTCCTAGGTGTATCCCATGCTAACAGTACCACCATCTTGACCGAGTGCTCTGCAACTCTATCTGCTGAGATAAAATGTCCCAAAAAGTGGAATTCCAAAATCCAAAACTATAACTTTGATATATTCCCATAATGATATTTCTATTATAATATGTCTAGAACCATCATTAGTTTTCTCCTATGATCCTCCTCAGACACAGAGTATAAAAGGATATCATCAATGAAGACTACCATGAACCGTATTAAGAATGGCTGGATGATCTAGTTCATGTGTCCCATTAAGTCTTCTAGGTCATTCATCATGCCAAACCAAATCGCCAAGTACTCATAATGACTGTAGCAGCATCTACAATCCATCTTAGGTATATCCATGTCTTGTACTAATAACTGGAGATAGCATGATCTGATGTAAACCTTCGATAATGATCAAGCCCCTCTAAACTGATCGAAGAGGTCATCAATCAGAAGAAGTGGATATATTTTCTTCTCCATAACCTAGTTTAGGTACTAGTATTACACCCAAAAAATCATGCTCTAATCTTTGTTTTTGGAAAACAAATGTGGGGACACCCTAGGAGAAGAACTAGGTCTCACGTATCACATCCTTTTCAAATCCTACAACGACATCCCCATCTCGCAAATCACTGAGGGAGACATCCTATATAATGGTTATAATATCAGTATCTTCATAGGGTGTAAAATGATGAAATATTCTATCTCTTTCTTAGGACGTAATCCAGGAACATATTCCGAGAAGACATCCCCATACTCCACCACTAATACTGAACTGTAAAAACTCATAACATCTTCTGTACTGAGGTTCAAGCTAGCCATTTTATGAGTGATAAATAGCACCCACCTATTCATGAGTCCATATATTGGTTCTTGGGTTACCTTTTCATCAAAAAATGATAACCCCATTACATCACTTTGGAAACACTACACCCTTCACATAAAGCAGTCAATATGGGAACTGACCGTAGATAACCAATTCATGGAAAGAATTACATTGTAAGGCCCCCGCACTTACACCAATATTTTTCAACAAAAAACCCTCACCTCCAAGGGTATGGTAACACTATCAGCAAATATGTGTGACCATCTAGTCTCCTCTCGTATGTGTCTCCAATCATAAGGGTCTAATCAATGATTCTACCGGAATCTCAAGGTCTCGAACAATATATGTGGTGATAAATGAATGACTAGAACATGTTTTATCAGTAAGAAAAATATAATAGAAAATACACATATCATCATATAAACCATCCGTTGAGCTCATGAGTCATATGCCTCGACCACATGCAGCTATCCCCACCCCTATCCTCTAGCTCCATGGCCCTGGCATGGGCCTCCTTGGGGTGGCAGAGGTAAAAATTTGACACATTTACCACCTCCCACTACTCATCAAAATCCTTTTCAATGTCTTATTCCTTAAAGAACTGCCAGCTCCTACTTCCTCCTCTATAACAAGGGTCCATCAACTATCTCTATATTAAATGCATGTCTTTTTGTACAATCCCAATAATGATTTCCCTTTTTGTCACATAAGCATAACAGCATCTCCCTTGGATGACTGGATCAACCTTGTGAACCCTGAAATGAAGATCCTTTATCCTGGGACATTCTCCTATAAAAATATCCCATGTCTAGATCCATGATATTGATGTCGGCTCGATGATACTAAGGTCTCTACACCGACCTATCCACTGCTGACTATCACTGTCCATCTTTACTCAGCCATGAAACTATCAACCACAAAAACACTCTCGAGCACCCCAACATAAGTATAAATTCTCAGTGGGATAATACTAGATTGAAAGTCTCTACATAGACCTTGCATGATGATTTAATCCCTGAAGTACTGATCATAGACCATATCCATTGAGAACCATGAGATGTTGGTGAACCTAGATGAATAGTCATCCACTATTGCTATTGCTATCAAGGACGCCCTCAGACTGCACTACTATAGGCCCCCTTCAATGTTGGTTTGGATCATGGGCTATTTGGCTCTGTCCCTCTTCAATTCTGTAATGAAAAATTATGATTTCATGTTATAAAAAAATCATTCACTATTATATTTCCCTGCTAAAGCTAAAGAATCTAATGTATACTCAAATAACTCATCATAAATTGTGAAAAAACCTCTGTTAATAGGCGATCAAACTATTTTACATGTGTGTTTCCTCATCATAAATCTAGATACAAAAAATCCAACATCGTCATGTTGTGCCCTGTAGAAGGATCGTCTTCAGGACCACTATCTGATTGGATGGTGTCCTGACTAGATAGAAAACTCGGGTCACTACCTCAAGTTAGTCCCCATCCTCCTATGGGTCGGGATCTCCTTGGAACCTAATTGTTCTCTATATCTAGAAACTCATGGTGCACACTAGGCATGTTCTCTTCCTCTTTTGGTACTGCGGGTATAACATGCTTCTCCACATGTATCAGAATAGAGGGTGTACTACCTAGACGTAAAAACTAGGAAAGCGGCCCATGTACTTAATCATAATTACTGAGGAGGTCATTTTTGTGATCGAGCAGCTGGATCTATACTGGTATGTGTCATGGAGGCATCCTGTAAGAAACAATATCGGACCATAGTCAACGAGTATATATGGATAGAAAACTCGTGAAGGACATGGAAACCAAAAACCATTCCTATATTATGCATGTATCATTTTTCCCTACAACCATTCTTCTTCTATATCGAGTCGGAAAACAGGTTATCACTCTCCTGGTGTATAGATACATCGGCCGCTGCACCAACATGGGATTACCTACCCAAAAATCCAAAATCAAAACACTTGATGTTATTTCTGAAAACCAATATCACATACTCTCAGTTATAAGGTAGAACCGAACACCTCTAATATGACTCTGTCTATACCCATCATAGTGGGGCCCATGTTGTTACTCCATTAGCCAACCTCTAATAGGCCTGGGGCTGGTGACTAGCACTGAGTAGAAATATCAGAAACTTTGAAGGAATTTCCTATGTATATGTACGCATGCACACATCCTTAAAACCAAAGTGATGAAACGTAAAACCCACTGAGAATGTAAATTCATCCATACCACTATCCAAACCAAAAGATTAAAACAGAAGTAAATCATATAAATTTAACCTGTACAGAATACAAGCCCACAAAAGGAGTCTTTAAACTACAAGTCCAACCTGTAAAGAAATAGTTACGGGGTCTGCTGCTTGAATACATTTGGACACATTAGCCTCTCTAAACTCAAAAAGCTCTGTCTAGTCTGGTTCCACCATGGACTTCATCAAAACTTTTCTCGTCTTCATAAGACACAACACATGCAAGAAAATCTCATGCAGGGGTGACTATAACAATACTTAGTACTACACACCAAATTATTAATGAAAGACAAAATGTAAAGATACTATAAGATCTACACAAATATATATCTACCAAATATAATAACGATATCCATATATACTCAACCAAGACATTCAGTCTAGATGTAAGTCACAACTACCTTAAGCCACCACTATAGATCCATTCTGAAGATTCCACGAAGCACTCATCTGGGAGAACGCACTCTTTAGTCTGATAACACGGATGATGTCTATCCAAGAAGTATTTTTTTATCAAAATCCATCATGGGAGAGATATGCTGATATATCTGAAGAGAGATATGATGCATTAGGTGAGGATCGCAGCCAGGTCCATGGGGTGATACCAACAGCTCCATCCAGAATAACCCCCTATGTAGAGGACCAATGCCCAGTAATGTTGGTCACATCTATTCCCAAAACTCTACCTTGGGCATGATAAATGAATATAGGATCCCTCACTCGGCCTCTTAGGGTATTCAAACAACTTTATCTAGTATGTCCTACTAAAGGGATCATACTCTGGTGTGTAGGAAAAAAAACACAACAACATTCAAGGAAACGATCAAGGCCATAAACCCTTTTGAAAATATTCCAAGAAATGGTTTATAAGGGTTCAAAGCCATGTATAAATGGATACACAGTGTTTAGTAGGATCGCACCCTGTGTCCCTTGACCTCGTGTACTTCCCATTAACAAAGGACCGTTTTAGGAAAACATATCCTATGGAAAAGGTATCAATGACTGTTTGAAAGTCTTACACACCATGTTCGTCCATTTGGGGGGGTACTCCCATGTTCCCTGATCATGTATTGGTACACGGTGTCAACCCATGACCACCATCCTTTGTACCTGTACATGGGGTAGCCCACGTAACCAGTCTGGGTATTTCCAGGTGTAAGAGTACATGTTGTGTACTCCACCCCATGTATGTGTATCCCTCTAGATACACACTGAGTCTCTCATAAGGGACCACACACCGTGCGATAGATGTAACACTCCGGGTGAAAGTTTTATGGCTTCAAGAAACCCAAGTCATTACTCACCAGGTTTGACACTGTGTATATCAAGGAATTCATGCCTTGTTCATTGTGACTTTCTATAATTGCAGTTCTTCCTCCACAATCCATGAAAAATCCTCCCATGCTCAATCTGGTTTTCCATTTATACTAAAACTATTGATCCATGGTCAAATCATTGTCATACCTATGAATAAGTGTGTTTTGGTTCTTTAATCAGATTTGGAATCAGATTCCAGTCACCCGTGTGAAGAACTCTTGAATAATGATATCTCCCAAAGTATTTTGATCCTCCCATATCCATCATCATCATACCTTCACTAGGTCTTCCCAATGCCAGATCTACAATTTTGGATCATTTCACCATCAATCGTATCAATGAGGATCATCCATTCATATCCTGTGAAGAATAAATAATGCACCAGAAAAGGGGGGAAGAAAATCACATAGAACAAACCTATGTAATGAACCTCATTTTTTGTTCATTTTAGTCTCAATACATTCCCGTAAGATTGAAAAAAAAGATAATAAAAAAATTAATCATAATCATCCACACATCAATCCTACAATAAAAATATCCATCAAGAATGAACAAACATTGGGTTAACCTATTCGTGTTTTGATTTGCATTCATCATTGATTCTAAAAATAGTAAAGAAGGAATTGAAATCATAGCACTCAACCTATGATTTGGTTATTTCTATATTGAGTATTCCTTGTCGATGGTGATCCTTCATGAATGATATCGATCCATGATCTCATCATCATCCATAAAGAGATTTCTCCAAGTATCTTTTTCAGTGCTCCGAGGGATTTCTCTAAGGTTATAAATTCAAATCCTGGTTCCCATACCAAGCTACTTATTTAAAAACAGAAAATGTTCCCCGGTATCTCTATGAAATTTTAAAATAAACTAAATATTTAACAAATTGTATACTTTAAAATTTCCCAAAACTAGCTTTCACATGTGACCCGCGTCGGCCGATATTTGGATTTTTCTAAGGTAATGTTTTTCTTGAATGTAACAGTGCCCTCAAATTTTTGATTAGGGCACCTGTTTAGAAGTTATTTACTTTTGTAGGAAAACTTCTCATGGATTCAATTAAATATATTTAATATATTTCAAACAATTATTCTAGTAACATTGTGCCTTTGAACCACACATCGTCTCAATGCCAGGTATCAAGTTAATTCCATATAATATTTCGAAATAGTAATTTCAAAATCTGGAAAATTACACCATCTCCATTAATTTTCTGTCATTAAATTCATTGAATTTATTAATTAAACCATTAATATCTAGCCAGGTAAGGTAAAATTAATAAAATCACCAAAAATGGACAAAAATATGGAGAGAATGAGGATCCCATAACACAAATATTCATTATGACTCTCTATGAACGATAGATAGAGGTATATATTACCCAAAACAATAAAAATATGATGAAAAATTTAAACCCACGTTGATAAAACTAAGGGATACTCAAAACCCATCCCAAATTCTTCCCAAACTATAACATTATCGCTACTGAAAACCCTTAAATGAAGAAAATAAGGAATCAAGGGTATATAAGGAATAACCCATCTTATATTACCAATTATCAAATTCAGTATCTCATGGATCAATATAGGAGGAAAATAGAATCATGTTCCTCTAATAAAATCCTATGTTTTTGGAAAAAACCACTACGAATCAGAGATGATTGAGGGAATTCTACAGATCATTACATTTATAAACTATTATAACTCTCTTAATTCATGTTATGAATTCAATATTAATGATGTTTTCACTCATGTGTCCTAGAAATATATCTTTTGAAGTTTATTTAAGATAATAATTTCCCATATCTTAACCCTGGAGAGCTTGTACAAAAAATAATTAACACTCACCCCAATTTAATTCACATTGTGAATCCACCTTTCACGTCATTGTATTTTAATTCACATAAATTCTTATTTAAAAAATATTTATAAATTGTGAGCCACAACGGACACAAGTAATACACTCACATCTTTAATTCATCTATCACATCCAAAACCACCTTCTAGAGTAGAACTATAGCTCCAACCTTCCTAGAACCCTCTGTGAGCTTCCTTAAAGCACTACTAACTCGAAAATTTGAAATGTAATAATGCACAAACGAATATTACATTGCATTGATCCTTATATATAATTATGCCTATTGAAAAAAATTGTATTCTCAACTGACCCTAAGAAATTTACATATCATGTAAAAGGATTGTTGGACATGTATTGCATATTTTGAGTATTCATGTGAAATGTAGATCTGGCTCATGTACTCTAGGACATGCCAATATAATCTAGCCATGTAGTATAAATTTTCCATACTGTGTACTATGGATGAACCTGAGTGCTCTTTCTAAGTCTTAATACTCATGTGTTTCCCTTTTACCATGTATTTTCTATGCTCTTGTACGTTAGGGGAAAATATTGGGTTTCCATCATCGAGTAACATGGTATGTGGATAGAACACATGCCCTATGATATTTAACTATACATATATCCCTAGATGTAATAAGAGGGATTATATAATGTGTCATCAGAGAATGTATATGGACTGTATGTCCAGATTTTTCAAACACACTAGAGTCCCTCATGCACCTTTATCCATGACTTAACCTCTTATAATAATACGGTAAAATCCACCGACTAAGTTAAATTTGATTTTGACCAATCCTTATTCATTTCTATTTTCTTGATTTTGATGAACCAAATATCTCCGTAAATTTACCAATTCACTCTTTTTATCCAGATTCCACAAACTCTGAAAAGAAGATTAGAAATCCATGATCAATATCCCATCACACTATATCCTACCTCCATCATGCTTGAAGTTGAAAACCTAAATCCTAAATAATTACATGTTTCATTAAAGATAAACTGTGAAAAGATCTATTTCATGGTATTATCAAAATATCGATCAATTGGAATGCCAAAAATGAATGCATAAAGAATCAGAGGGGAAAAACATGAAACAAAAAAGTGTGGAATTCACATTGGTTTCCATTCATGTAGGGATCTCTTTTCTAATGAATAGAGAATAAAATTTTAGGAATAATAATGGATCATCAAAAACTAGTTACATATGTAATTCTATGAAGATAAATTGATACCTTTAGTTCAGTCATCAACCTAGGAATAAATTTGATAGAAATAATGATTCTTTTATAAAAGGATAAACAAATTAGGGAATAAAACAACAAAAAAATCAATATCTCATGATTGGATTGGTCAATAATGAATTATGGTTCAGTGCAGTATTAGTTTTCAAGATCAAATAACTTCTCTATTAACATTGAACTGTGTGGCACGCCAATCACTACCCCATGATCTAATGTTACTTTTCAAAGGTTATCTTCCATGGATTTGCTCAAAACTCAATGATTATTCAGATAACACTGTGAAATTATCAGAAATGTGTTTAAATAGGGTTGGATATAGAAGGTTCCATTTAATAATAAATAAATTAAATAATTTAATTATTTAATTATTAATCCATCAATGACTACTCATATGCCTAAAATGTAACATACCTAATTTTTATGTCACTCATAGGGTAAAAATGAATTTTGTACTTAATTATAGTCTCATATTTCCCATATAGAACACCATTTGTGAGATATTACATTACATAAAAAACAATATTCATTTGATATAATATAATATATATTTTAAATAAATCAACATTTTGGATCCATGGAGACGAGAATCTCACCCTAACACCACACCTGGCTATGAAAATATAATTTAAAATTTTTCAAATCATTACAATCCACAAAATATATAATATATTATCCTCATCTTAGAGAATTTTATCCTAAAAATAAAAAATCATTCTATAAAATGGGTGTACTAAGATAATATCTAGTTTTTTTCTCCTACATCCCCTCTTGGAGATTCTTATTCTACCATCAGATTAAAAACAAGGGGATTGTGTTACAATTAAGGATATTCTCCTACTAATCCATCACCTGTAATGGTTAATCCATGAAGGTAACTCTATTATTGATGTCCCAGTCTCTCCAGTCAATATAATTTGATGGGGCATGTACATATCTCCTTATATGAATCATGTGAAAGAAATCATGTTCCAGGTCTGACTATGTTGGTAAGGTTAGGATGTCTTCTTACTCACCATCCCTATGCAGTTTCTAGAAATGGATAATGAACCCCCATGATAAATTAACCCCCAAGAAAACACTCCACAATCCTCACCAAGGTGATTTCGTTTGGAATAAATTGTTTCCTTTTTTGAGCTCCAATGCCTCCTTCATCGGTCTTCATACGATATATGATCACCATGGGATTTCCTCATACACTACAATATCATCTTAACCATCTATGTCATTGATCACACTATCATGAGGCCCATGAGTGTTTACTCCCATATACCAGGCTATCACATGGGTGAACTATTGGGTCTCTTGTGCATGTCGTCGAATGTATTTTTACCATTAGTGGAGTGGTAGGAATTTTAATAAAAATACACAATGTTTGAGTGATATTATAAAAAAATAAAAAGAATAACTTGACATCCCAATGATTTTCATCGAGTTTCGGAATGGTGCACTCAATCAAGACATGTTCTAGCCATGACACAAGGTTATCAATTGTAACTAAGTCCCAATGTCCTCCAACAATCCTCTACATACTCAATAATTCAAATAAGAATCACTGTATAAAATCACATTCAAGGTAACTCCAATGAGACAAACTATATCATTCATATAAAGGAATCCAAAACACATTATTGAACACTACTCTTAAATGGGTAGAATGTGGGATTTCATGGTGAGTCGATGTATGATATACTATATAGCACCATTACGACAAGCTATTCATATATGTCATGTTATGAATTCCATGGATATACCATCCCACATCCATTATGAAATGTAAAGGGGTTTATTGAAAACATCTATAATGTAATGGTCAGTTATCCACAATGTACAAGATTATTATAGATATACAGACTCGGCTATCAACCCATTGAATCCTAACAACAAAAATTGACAGAAATGGGCCTTGTATATCACTTCAACCCAAGGATGTACAATAATGGTAATTTATGAGACTCACTGATCATATCCTCTCATAGTTTCAATGGTAACATATTTCATCTTCAAAATAGTACTACTTGAAATCCACAGTCAAAAACACCATAAGGATCACATATAATTGATATTTAAATGTGCTACGTATCATAATTGATATCACAAAACAATGAATCTATAACACAATAAATATGTAGGGGTGGGAAAACCATTAACACTAGGTATTCAATACAATTTTCTTTCATTAAGGAAAACCAATATTAGAAAAAATTATCTAACACCTCACTCAAAATCTAGGAGAAATATATTTTACTAAGATAATCTTCCAAGACATTTCCATTTCTAGTAGTATTCACTATCTCAAATTACTAATTCGGGAGGAAGAAAATCCACCACCTCATTCTCATGTTAATAAAATCCTATGAAATTAAATACTTTATACCATTATGTTTAGAATAGATGAAAAACACTCACTCATATGGTTGGGTCGCCGCATCATCATGGTGATGACCACTAATTCTAAGTCAATATAGTGGGTTGAGTAGTTGTTATCTTGGGGTATTGGGTACCAGACCTCATATGAAATCAATTTCTATATTTGAATAATAACACATAAATGACCATTTATTTAAGAATCAAATAACAGCGGATATAAAACACCCTCTTCTATAGCCACACCATAATGGAACTGATAAAAATCTATGAAATATCTTGAAAATCCAAACTATAACATTTTGATATTCCCATAACTTTTTTTTGTACTGAGATAATTTCCAGGACCCTCTTAATATTTCTCATGTAATCCTTCACTAACATCGAGTTCACTAGGATTTCCTTCATTAAAATATCCTGGTACCGATACATAAATAGATGAAATATACAGTTCGTAATTCCATTGGACATTGTTGGGGTGTTATTCATGTGGAAGTTCATCACCATGTACTTATTGTTATTGTAGTGACATTGGAATCTTCTCCATAATATATCATTATCTGGATCTTGGAGCTAGTGATACATTATCCTAAGGGGTTTATTTTATAACCACATTATCCCTTTAAAATATTCTATGAGGTATTAAATTTATGGATTTTTATATGAATTCATTATTTTAACGTGATTTTGGTGATGGTTATCTAAAAATAACCTCAATATCCCATTTTCCTTATTCCTGAATAAAATCGGGGATGCCTAGGGAGAAACACTAAATCTGAAAAATCCCTTTGCAATTACTCTAAATTTACCTTCATCTTTCAAATTTCTTCTTGAGCGATTTAATATATAGGTATATATACCAGGGTAGTAACTTGGTATAGGATAATGATGAATTGGATCTCTTACCAACAAGGTGATCGCAAAATGTCCTAATTGAATATGTCCTCATACACTACCACCCTTATAGGAAGATGAACACTCATAACATCTTCCATAATAAGGGTGATACTATTCATATAATGAGTAACTAGATGTATCCTCAAGTGCGTGACTACATGCTACTATTCTTGGGTTTCCTCCTTGACGATTAATGAAAACCTGATCCCATAAACTCAAAGTAAATTCATACTTGATTAACATGATTGGTTACATAAGGCCTCATAACCATTATAAAAAGATCCCATAAGATCCTCCCTCCACTATGGGATAGGTTTAGCTATTAATGAAACTATTTTATCATTGAATCTTCCCTGGTATAAGTGTAACGTCCTAGTTCCAGAAGCCACCCAGAGGTGCCCCGTACCGGGTTGGTCAAATGGCCTCAGGCGCATTTCCCCAATTGCCAGAGGCTGCTGACTAGTAGAGAGGGACTTGGGTGTGATAGTGGGAAAACTATTCCCTCATTGGAAGAGTAACGCATTGGAAGGGAAACAAATACACAATAGTTGAAGCAGTAAATATACCAAAAAATAGTAATAGCAGAAGACTGGAATAACAAACAACTGAATCACATATATATGTATGATTCATGGTACACATGTCTAGGAAATCTTCCAAACAAATCACAATGATAGAATTCAAATAGTACTAACACCAAAGTACTAATGAAACAGATAATCATCTCCTTAGCAATGCAATCCTAAGCCTGGTCCCATGCTCTCCAGCTCCACAACAAATCAAGTACCTAAAGTAGAAGTTTTCTTTCCCTTATCTATACCTACAACAATATAAACTTTTTGTTCCCAAAATCAAGGACCAAACATTGTGTGAGACAAAATCCTAGTAAGCAACCAATAGAAGATCTGTGCCTAATAATCAGGGAATATATGGCAGGAAAAAGTATAGAAAGTAGTAAACAGGAAAGTACTCAGTAGTAAACAATCCACCGTTTCAATATCAAGCAACAACTAACCCATCAGCTAAACAAAAATAGGTAACCCTCGGGGAAGAAATCAAAGCCCATCCCCTCTAGTCCTACCTATCAAATACAGGCAACCCTCTGGGTAGTACACTAAGTCTAACCCCTATGTTTTTGTCACAATAATATTTATAAATATACTCTCTAAGGAAGCACTCATAGTAAATTCCCCTTATAGTCATAAGTAAAACAAGAATTTGTAAGGGGGATCACAAAATAAATTCCACTTATAGTCTATGGTATTCAAGAACTCTCTGAGGAAGCTCACATGGTCAATTAACCTTATAGACCCAAGGTCGAGGACTCTCTGAGGATGCTCACTCAGTCAATTCCCCTTATAGCCCAAATTTGTTTAAATAATTCAAAGAATCATTGAGAAATCTCACACGGTCAATTACCCTTAAACAATAAAGAATTCAAGGACTCTCTGAGGTAGCTCACTCAGCCAATTCCCCTTATATCCCCATGTGGTCCTAGGCTCTCTGAGGAAGCTCACTCGGTCAATCCACTTTATATCCTAAAGTGCTCAAAGCCTCTCTGAGAAAGATCAATCAGTCAATTCCCCTTGTAGTCTACTACACTAGGTTCTCACAACCCCATGTAGGTCAATGAGAATAACAATTAAATATGGCCAAATTAAACCTAAAAAACTACTTGGATAACAAATCTACAGTAGAACAAGCATGTCAGAATACAAACTCTCCACCCTACAATAACAGGCATGGAAAAAAAACAAGGAGGCCAAAAATCTAAGTAGGACCAACGGTCATAAAAGGATCATGCATGGGTAAAACATCCAAATCACAATAATCAACGTATTTGTAACCAGTTAATATCTACACAAGCATAAAATCATGGAAGGAAATCAATAAGGCTAAAGGGTAAACACGCAATACCCCGTTCGAGGGTTTTGGTCAAAATTTCACATAATACTCAAAGAATTTCAACAAAAAGGTGCAAACCACTAACCTCGGAGCTGGGAGATCGATATACTTCAGCTTCAGCCCTTGGATCGACCAAGAATGTAGAAGATCTAAAAAAAGAATAAAAATATCAACCCACAATATCTCATGAGAGAGTAGAAAATATAAGATGGTGTTTTAGGAGAAGAGATAACTCCCCGATGTGATTCCTACACAACTGGTGGTGTTCGATTTAGAGGAAGGATGCTCACTCGGGGGTTCATCACGGATATGTGGCCGTACAGAGCCATTGGATGGACGAGACCTAGAAGGAGATCATTCTGGCGATTAGACGCAACCCTAGTGTGTTTAATGAAAAAAAAAGTACACAACGTGTACTTGCAATTTCTGTACTCTAGATTAGGTGGCCTCTAGGTCACCCCACATGGCCGTGTGCATGGCCGCTACATGTCCAGCACCCGACTACCTGCGGTAACCGAGTACACTGTGTGCACTCATATAGTACATGACGTGAACTTGGAAAATTTTCAAAATTTCATCTTTTTCTCTAAAACGACCAGAAAATGAAGAACATATCCGAAAAAATGTCCGAGTTCATACAAACATCCCCATTAAAGAAACTCATCCCTAAATTTCCCTAGCATGGAATAGTGGAAGAAAACCCAAACAGTTCCCGCTATTGTGCCTGTACATCGGCCTCCATATCCAAAGTCTCATCCTGTACTCACCTGTGCTGTCATAACACCCGTACTAGAGGGACAGACCAGCCACAGAGAACCTTTGTACTATGATCAACAATATGGATAAGATGTTCCTTGAACGACGGATGCACTTTGAGCTCAACCTCCTCAGGTTGGAAGACATGATACAGGTCTGAAAAGTAATGTCGGAGTATAGAAACATGAAAAACATCTTGCATATCCTGGTACCTCTGTGGTAACTTAAAACAATAGGCAACCGACCCAACTCTCTCCAACACCTCAAATAGCCCAACGTACTTTGGTGAATTCTTACCCTATCTCCTAATCGTCCTATGTCCCAACCTCAGTGTAACGTGCAGGAAACGATGATCCCCGACCTCGAATCTAGAGGTTGTCTCCACTGATCAGCATAAGACTTTTGTCGAGACTGTGTAGTAGCCATCCTCTTTCGAATCAACTCTATCTACTCTGTGGTCTCCTGAACAAGACAAGGTTCCATCAAAGTCTCCTCTTCTGCGTCCAGCCAATATAAGGGTAATCGGCATGGCCTACCATGCATAGCTTCATATGGTTCCATCTGAATAGTTTCTTGGAAATTATTATTATAGGAAAACTCCACAAGAGGTATATGATTCTCCAAATAACCTAAAAAATAATGAATTCATGCTCGGAGCATGTCCTCAAGCACGTGAATCATACACACAGACTAACCATCTATCTGGGGGTGGTAAGCTGTAATCAGAATTAACTATGTACCCAAAGCCTTCTAAAGCACCTGCCAGACCCGAGAAGTAAAACGGGAATCCCTATCTAAAACAATGTAGTGTGGAACTCCATGCAGATATATAATCTCACAGATGTACAACCGTCCTAGCTCATCAACACTGAAGGTCTCCTTAATCTATAAGAAGTAAGAAACCTTCATAAGTTTCCCAATTGCAATCAAAACTGCATCATTCCCTCGAGGATACCTCAGAAACCCTATTACAAAATTCATCACGACATTGCTCCACTTCCACTTAGGAATGGATAACTGCTATAAAAGCCCTACTAGCCGTTGATGCTCCACCTTCACTGGCCAATAAGTGGAACACCTTATGACAAAACCATCAACATCTTTCTTCATACATGGCGACCAATACTGGAGGTGTAGATCACGATACATCTTGGTGACACCAGGATGAACTTCCCAAAATGAGGAATAAAATTCATACATTAGCTCCTCGCGTATATCTAATGGCACCCATACGTGCCCTAGAAATGCAAGATCTCATCCATACATATTGTCCATCCAGGAATAGGGTCCTCTCCTAACACACTCTCCCATAGGACTAGGCATTCTGAATATGATAGCTTCTTTATTCACACTCGATCAAGAAGAGTAGGGTTAAAATCTTCCAAATAAATAAACATCTTCTCCTGATTTTAGTGAACCTCCAAATGCATCTCAGAGAAAGGAGCCATAAGGTTCCACTCATTGTTGGCCTCCTGAACTACCTATATCTGAGTCCTCCTGGTCAACACATCATCCACTGCATTGCCTTTCCCAGGCGTATAGTAATGATCTATGTCAATGGAATGAAGGTACTCTACACACCTTCGTTGTCACCAATTCAGGTCACGCTGAGTGAAAATGTTCATGAAACTATTTTGGTCGGTTAAAACCAAAAAATGATCTCCCGGAAGATATTGTTTCCAATAACACATGGCATGAAAAAATGCCGCCAACTCAAGATCATGCATCATGTAATTCCCCTCATGTGGACTCAACTACCGAGACTCGTACGCAAGAACTCCATCTATCTGCATAAGCATAGCTCCCAGCCTGATACCAGATGCATCAGAGTAAGAAGTATAGATCTTTCCTTGATTTGGAAAACTAGTATCGGTGTAGAAGTCAAGCACCCTTTCAGCTTTTAAAAGGATGTCTTACAAAAACCTGACCATAATAACTTTTCACCATTTTTAGTCAAAATCATTAGTGGTGTTGCTATGCGTGAAAAGTTTTTTATGAAACGTCTGCAGTCTCTAGCCAGCCCTAGAAAACTCCGCACCTCAAAGACGTTCTTTAGCTACTCCCAAGAAAATACTTCTCTCACTTTTTCAGGGACTTCTGATACTCTTGTCTATGAAATAACATGACCCATGAATTGAATCTGATCCATCCAGAAGTGGAATTTTGAAAGCTTATCATATAACCGATTCTCTATCAGTGTACTCAAAATGATCTCAAGATAGGTGGAATGGTCATGTCGAATGTGAGATTACACCAAGATATAGTCCACAAAAACCAACTTGTTGGAATCCAAATATGGATGGAACACTCGGTTCATCAGTGCCATTAAAACTTCAGGCGCATTCGTGAGATCGAACGACAAAACCATATACTCGTATAGACAATACCTACTTCGGAAGGCTGTAATAGGTATATCTATTTGTAAAATATGCAAATAATGGTAACCGGACCTCACGTCAATCTTCGAGAACACCTGGGCTCCTCGAAGCTGATCAAATAGATCATTAATACTATGCAAGGGATATCCATTCTTGACCATAAACTGGTTCATCATCCAATAATACTCACAAATCCTGTGGGTACCATTCGCCTTTTTAATAAACAGGACAAGCGAACCCCAAGGAGAAGTACTAGGTCGGATGAAACCCTTTGACTGAAACTCCTACAACTGCTTCTTGATCTCCTGAAACACAGGTGTATCCATCCTATAAGGAGGAATGGACACCAGTTCCACTCCTAGAACAAGATCAATAGAAATGTCTACCTCACGCTCCAAAGTAAAAACTAAAAAGTCTTATGGAAAGACATCTCTGAAATGATCCTCCATTGGAGGAAAGTATAACTGTGAAGTCCCCTAGTCATCCATATATAGAATCGAAATCTGGACTGTAACTCCTTCCAAACCATGATGCTCGGGCCCCGCTCTACTCGCCTGGACATCCCATTTGCCCTTATGAAGAAACAATCAACACTCTGGTGACGTTAAACTCACCCTGCGGCGATAAAAGTCACGACTAACATTAATGGAACTAACCAGTCCATCCTGGGAATGACATGAAAGCATGTCATATCTAGTACATAGAGGTCCTAAAAGAAGTGACACCCACCAAAATGTAGAGGTAAATCCTTGCACTGACGTACACTAGCCATTATAGACCCCAACAGAGTGGCTTGCATCAAGATATCGATAGAGGAAAAGATATAGAGGTCAAGGCTCTTCAAAACAATAAAAAATATAAAGCTATGTGAATCCCCTGTATTGAAAAGAGAAGAATCTAAAACTGAGGCTACTAATATCGTACCTCGAACTATAGAGGGTCCAGGATCCTTCTCTTACTGGGCCCGCTCCACTGCAAAAGTATGACCAATGTCGCGGCCCTATTAGCCTCTTTGACCACTCTGAGATGTTCCACACTGCTGCCACTGAAAGGATAGTAACTGGACACCACGACCACGCCCCCCACCTCGACCTGAACAAATGGATGAACTCTGGTTCCCTGACTGGTGAGAAACTAGTGGCACTTCTCCAGAATGCAGAGTCATAGAAGAACCCATGTCACCAGGTGCTGGTGATAAGATATGACAGAATCCCTGAAGGGGGGCCCATCTTGATGCATGATCGTCACTCCACCGGGTCACTCGAGAAATGCGGCATCGTATGCCTGCCCCTCTCGCACTAGTATCATACCACCTAGCTACCAGAAGATGCATCTTTCCTACTCTGATCTCCTCATGCAATCTCCATGTGGTGACTTCTTCTATCAGTATGAGGAATACTAACTATGGATGCCAAACCACCCTGGCTCATAGATTCAGAATCCCTCAGGTTATGCTCTGTGATTAGTGCCTGGTTGATGATAGAGGATATCAAAGTCAACCTAAAGATGTTAACCTGAGATCAGATGTCGTGCCTCAGACCATCCTCAATCTTCTTTGAATGTAACAACTCATCACCTCCTAGAATAGGAGTGAAATGTTGTAGCTCTATGAAGCGAGAGGAATACCCCATAATAGTAAGAGTACCCTGCTCTACACTCATGAACACTCAGGTTCGATCGACCCTCAAGCTCTCCGGATAAAAGTAATCATAGAAGTTGTGCTAAAACTCATCCCAAGCCATATTCTGACCACATCCTGAATGTGTGATCACATCCTACCTCCTCTTGGCAGATTCTTGAAGCATATTGGTATAGAGCATCACCCTCTTCTCTGGAGGTATCTCCAAATGGTCGAAAATCGTTCTCATGGCTTCTGTCCATGACTATTCATCCCGGGGTCCTCTATCCCATGAGAAAGTTGGAGGATGATGCTTCTGAAATAATCGTATCACTTATCTCATCGGCGAGGTAGGAGGTGGATCTCCCTAAAAGGTATGAATCATCTTCAAAAATCCCTCCCTGAACTTTCCATCAAAACCTATGTCAGGTACAATGGTTGGTGCCAAGGCTGGCACAACTGGAGGATCCACTAGGAGTCCCTGATCAACCATGTCAAGTGTCCTGTCACCACCTGGGAACTCATGTACAACTAGAGGACATATCAATGGCATGAATCTGGAAGGTCAAGCACACAATTTAGATCAAGACTATCAAAAACATAAAATTAGAAATTTAGAAAGGTAATAGGAAAACGAATGCATTCAAGGTTTACAAAACATAACTACCCAGCGTGTACAATGCCTACAAGGAGTGTTCCCTTCTGCCATTCACATGGGCATGTACTTCATCCAAAACTGTTCGTGTAACACCCCAAACACATGTCGTGTTGTCTTAACACAAGGAGTGTACATGAATCTTCTTCCCCTTCCCGAGTCCTTTTACATGGTTAAGCCACACAGCTCTCCTAAGACAAGACTACACGACATTTTCATGGTAGACATGGTGTGTATTAGAAAAGAATCACATGGCCCATGTTATTAGTAACATAGTCGGGTTCCTAGTTCAGAGTAATAGGTGTGTTCTATCCTAACAGGGCGTGTGTAGCTTAGTGTTTATCCGTCCGTGTTTTTAGTTACACGGGTAGACACAGGGTCAACACCACACAGTGTGTACAATCGGTACACATTGTGTTCCCATAAGAATTTCACTATCCTGTGTCTCTTCCCACACTGCCTATGACACGGTTAGATACTACACAGCATGTACATAAAGTAGAATGAGTTTACTTATGAAAAATTGTTTCTTCCCGAGTAGAAGAACACAGAGCATGTAGTCAAAACTACACGATGTGTATTCTGGGTTTTTCTGGAAAGTAAGCCTTAGAAACTACTTCGGATCCCAAAAAACACTAAAACGAACATTGAAAGTTCCAAATTCTAATCTGTGGGGGACCATACTCTCCACGAATCAATTTTTGGCATCTTATACAAGTTATAAACAAGGATAACAGTGTAATTATCCACCAAATTCTATCCCATGAGGGCCCATAACACCTCAACAACCAAAGTTTGGTGTTCATTCAAGAAAATTATTTCGCAGTAAATGCACTAACAAAAAGTAAGTATTCTATCACGAAATCTATCATAGTAGCATGCATATTTATCACAACATCTATAGAAACTACATGCAATCGCTAATACACCCTAAATGTCATGGCAAGAATTCATGACATTTGATTTCTAACAAGTTCCTATACGATGCATGAGATGGAATACCCTCATCTCATCGAGTTGCGACAGAAATAGATCCTGAATAACATCAACAATAATAGCACAAATCATGTGAATCAATCAAGGTGAAATCAAATAAACTATAATAATTAAAATAAACGAAAAATTTCAATTAAATGAGGTAGATTGGCTTTTCCTAGTACATGGGTTAAGTACTTCTGGGCACATCTTATTACCAAGTACCAATTCTTTCCTATCCCCATCTATATGCCCCAAATAGTAAGTCAACAATAAAATAACCCCCTTGATACCAATTTGTAACATACCGGTTCAAGAATCCCCCTAGAGGCGCCCCGTACCCGGTTGGTCACATGGCCTCAAGTGCATTTTCCAACATGTCAGAGGCTGCTAACTAGAAGTGAGGGCCTTGGGTGTGATAGTGGGGAAACTATTCCCTCATTGGAAGAGCACCACAGTGGAAGGGAAAAAAATACACAATAGTGGAAGAGGTAAATATACCTACAAAAGTAATAATGGAAGACTGTAATAACATATGACTGAAGAACATATATATGTATGATGCATGGTACATATGTCTAGGAAAGCATCCAAACAAATCACAATGCTGTAATATGAACAGTACTAAACCAAAGTACGAATGAAATAGATAAAAACATCCTTAGCATCGCAAGCCTATGCCTAGTCCCATGCTCTCTATCTCTATAGCAAATCATGTAACTAATGTAGAAGGGTGATTTCACTTATCTATACCTAGAGCAATATAATCTGTTTGGGCCCAAAAGACTGTCCCAAACAGGGTGTGGGACTAAATCTTAGTAGGCAACCACCCAAAGATCTATGCCTAACATTCAGTGAATATATGGAATGTAAAATTATAGAAAGTATTAAACATGAAAGTATTCAGTAGTAAACAATCCATTGTTTTAATATCAAGCAATAGCTCACCCAATAGCTAAACAAAAACAGGTATCCCTCTGGGAAGCACTAACATCCTATCCCCTATGGTCCTACCTAATAAGTACAAGCAACCCTATGGGCAGTACACTCATTCTAACCCCTCTGTTTCTATCACAAGAATATTTTTAAATAGTCTCTCTGAGGAAGCAGTCACAATCAATTCCCCTTATAGGCAAAAGTAAAACAAGACTCTCTAAGGAAGCTTAAACAATCAATTCCCTTATAGTCTAATGTAGTCAAGGACTCTATGAGGAATTTCACACGGCCAATTCCTCTTATCACCCAAAGGTCAAGGACACTCTAAGGAAGCTCACTCAGTCAATTCCCCTTATATACCCAAGTGGTCCTAGGTTCACTGAGGAAGCTCACTCGGTCAATCCCACTTAATTCCTAATGTGTTCAAAGACTCTATGAGGACGCTCAATCGGTCAATTCCCCTAATATTCTAATATACCATGATCTCTGGTCCTGTGTAGTTCAAATATAATAGCAATGAAATATGGAAAAATTAAACCTACTGAACTACTTGCCTAACTGGTCTACAGCAGAACAAGCATGTCAAAATACAAGCTCTCCACCCTACAACAAAAGGCATGGAAATAGGCAAGGTGAAAAAAAGTCTAAGCATGACCAACGGTCATAAATAGATTATGTGTGGGTAAAACACCAACAGCATAGTAATCAACAATATTCATAACCAATTAATCTCTTCACAATCATAAAAGCATGGTAGGCAATCAATAGGGGTAAGAAGTAAACACACAATAACTCGTTTAAGGTTATCGGTAAAAATTGCACATAATACTCAAAGACGTTCAGTGGAAATAAAAAATCCACCTACCTCAGTGTTGGGAGATCAGTATACTTTGGCGTTGTACCTTGGATCGACCTAGAATGTGTTAGATCTACAAGAAAGTCTAAAATTTTCAACCCATGATATCTCACGAGAGAGGAGAAAACAGAATACGGTGTTCTAGGAGAAGAGAGAACTAGCCAATGTGAATCCAACGCAACAGATGGTGTTCAATTCGGGGTAATGATGCTCGCTCAGGGGTTCATTGATGATCTGAGGTTGTACAGAGCTCTTGTTCAAATGGGACCTAGAAGGAGAGCGTTCTGGAGATTAGACGTGATCTCAGTGCATTTCATGACAAAAAAAGTACACGACATGTACTTCTAAAGTACACAACGAGTACTCGCTGTTTTTGTACTCTCCTTTAGGTGGCCTCTTGGTCACCCCACACAGCCATGAGCATGGCCGCTACATGGACAGCACCCGGCTACCTTCTTTAACCGAGTACACGGTGTGTATTCACAATGTACACGACCTGTACATCGAAAATTTCCATAATTTCATCTTTTTTTCAAAAACAACTAGAAAAAGAAGAATATCCCTGAAAAAGGGTCTGGGTTCTTAAAATAAGTCTCTAAATTTGATTGTTGAGAAAAAAGATCTATTGGAATCTCTCTATCTCAGACAAGGGATATGGATTGAATAGATTTTCTTTTTACTATGATTATTAAAACTATTAATATAGTAAATAGGATACATATCACACCTTGAATCTTCCTTGGATATTATAGGTTATAGGTATCAACTTCTTGTAGCTTTCTTCATCCTTGACTACTGCTATTCTATGCCTAGTGTGGACCACATGGGGGTGGTTTTGGAAATAAATAAAATCACCCGCCACCTCCCACTGCTCTTTAATATCTTCTTCTACTTTTCCCCCCAAAATGGAAATCCCTAATCTTGATATTTAATATACATTGAATATACATGTTCCATCTCACATTTTTTATGCAACAGACCAGAAAATCCAACATGATATTTTACCATTCTTCATTAGAGTAACATCATCACTTCATCAGCTGAATAGAACTATCCTATGAGACATTAATTGGAGACCCACTAACTTAGACTTTCTCTAAAACTACGTCACATGTATAGATCCTTTATTCTGACATAACATACTAGATAAAAATGAACCTTCTCGATGGTACCCATTGTTATTAATAAATTTTTGAAACTACTCATCCATGAAAATATACACCACTATTGCTCGTTGGAGAACTCAAAAATTATTAAGAATATAAATAGATATCACACAAGCACATATATCATGAGGAATCAAATAATCCCAGTCGCATGCCCTAAAAAATACATTATGATCCAGTTAAATGCAGTATCAATGGTTCTTAGTGTAACAAAATATATATTATGAAATTGTTAATCTACATAAAAAGAGATTCAAAATCCCCATGATGGGTACTTCCAATAGAATATATGGCTAAAACTTATCTAAAAAGAGACCCATAAACTCTATCCATGATAGAGTCATCTCATCATGAGTCTGTTTTATTAGTGTCCACCATAGCCATATGGATATATGAAGAAATGTATCCCTTTGGAAGACATTATGATTCATAGGGGTCCTAATAAGGAGTAAAACCCGCCTAATACCCTTGACCTACTACTCTATTACACTAGTATCCTTCTCACCACAAAACCTCAAAATGAGCCATCTCTTAAAATAATAGAGTGCCCTTATCCAATATACATCATCTACCAGAACTATTAGTGTAACCTATTATTGAACTAGTGGAGGTATGACAGGATAACCCCGCAATGGTACCAACTCTTGCACATTCCCCTTAATGGAAGCCTCATATCTAGGATGATCATATTTACAATCCTGTTGTAGAATCATAGTTCTCTATCATCATATATTAATTCATTAAATTAAAAATAACTATGTTATAAGATTATATATATTTATATGAATCAGGAAGTACATAGAAACCTGAATCTATTCTAATATGACGCATATCTCAATGTTTTACCTAAAACTAGTTCATTTATGTATTCATACAACATGAAGGTTATTATAATCCTAGTGAATTGGGAGGCCAGTCGACGCACTATAATGACACTGACCCTAGTATCCCAAAGATAGTGGTTCCATTTTTATGTTGGGATATGATATAATAAAACGTACCTTGATAGACCAAATATTATATTATTAATAGTAAACTTGGAACGTACTTGAAACTCACATCATATTTCATATCATAAAATAAAAAATATTTTTCATTCAGAATGACATTATTCAGCTTTTCATATCCTTTCATATCTATGAAAAAACACATATTGGTATCTTTGAAAAAACATAAGAAATGGTTGATATCTAATTCTATTTAAGGGTTTGAAAAAAGGTGACCAATCATGATTAGATGAGGCAATATCAATATGGAAGACTAAATAACTGAAACAACTGATGTTAAAAATAATGTGATTTAAATAATCACATATTATTGAAACATAACCATGGATATTATTACTAATAAAATAATCACCTGGGACATCAATAACATTTCACAGAATGAGGTAATCCATAGTTCCAAACATCATAAACATTATATATAGACCCTTCACAATACAGTTTAAATCTATTAGTAAAAAACACATTTAATTCGGTCAACTGATTGGTCTTATTAGTCTTATTGATGCATCAAAGGGCTATGTAATTTCGAGCCCCATGTATCCCAATTTATTTAAAATGTTTTACTCATACTAACGAGGTAACACATAATCATCTTAATTTTTTTTATTTAAAAAATTTCATTTTAAATGACAATTCATACCTAAATCAATAAACATAATCATAATCTATCAAGAATAATAATGTAAATGTTAAAAAAAATTATTCCCCATAAAAACTGTTCATATACCATCTAGATAAATATTATGGATATTACTAATACAATATATCACAAGTTTATCATAAATGAAAATAATTACTGAGATAGTTGATGAAAATAAATTCCATAAAAATCTAATTAAATGTTTCCTTGAGGAAACTATTCTTTTCACTTTGAAAATATTTTTATAACTGAATATTATGAAAATATTTTGTTAATTTTCTTTATAAATAGCCATTCGATCATACAATGTCATCATTAAAACATGTATTGGTTAGGATAGTGGGAAATTATATACATGTCGTACACATTAAAACAATGATTCCTTTAAAATTTACAAGGAATGAAAAATGTGCATTTTTTAAAATGTAATGAAGATTGATTTTAACATATTTTTTAAAAATTAAAACACGAATAAAACATTATTTAATAAATAATTTTTATATTTTTAAATAAATTGGAAACTAATTATGGAAAAAAATGTAAGAAAAAATTATTTTTGACCCATGGGGGAAAGAATGTATTATTTTCCTAACAAAATTTACTCAATAATTTTATCTAACAATGCGAGGAAAAAATTTACAGTTATTTAAAAAATTTCAGTAATAACTTTTTTATAAAAATGGATTTATTTTAGGAAATATCAAATAAATCTCCTAAAGAAGACTTAAAACATAATCAATCCTGAATAATGATATTATTGTGAAATAAACCCATATCATTTTGGTAACATTTGAATCATATTCCACATGAATGGAATAATATACAATGAATGTTTAAGTACCATGAATAGAAATAAATTCATGAAATATCATATAAAAATGGTAATTATATAACCCAATAAATGCACTAATAGGTAAATATGGCATATGTATCCCCGAAGTAAAAGTGAGATGAGAAGCCCTTATCTCCGGATAAACTTCCATAAAATGTGTCTCATCCTTATAGATAATAAGAATAGGTTAATATTAATATGTTACATAAAAAATCATGTATCTCCTACTTTATGTGATTTACTTATAGTCTATTATCACCAATTTATTAACAATTCGTTGTTAATATCAATGTTTATGGTGATAATTGCTTCATTTTTCATATATGTTTCGGTTTGGTAATTTCATCCCTTTAACATTAATTATTGTAATATAATATCAATAATGTAAAATTTGATATAAAAATAATATATATTAATAATATATATATATATATATAGTAATCGATATATGATAGCCATTGAAAATGAATTACAATGTTCATGGATACAGTATGTCGTACGTACTCATGAACATTGATTAATTTTTTTCAAAAAAGAGAAAAATGGAAAATAAATTTTAATTAACTATTCTGGAATAACTTAGATTTTATGTATATTATTAATATTAATAAAATCCATACTTATTATCGGTGTTGTAAAATGAAAATTTGTTCTGATATCGCTCTAAAAACACACAGTTTGCCACATCTTTTAATTTAATATTTATCAATTTAATTAATTAATTTTAAACTTTTTAACAAATAATTTCAATTTTTCATTTTTATAAATAAATTTATTAATTAATATATTTTTATAGGTAATTGTGTATTTTTATACTATAAAACAATTAATTCAATCTAACTAACATTTCTAATATAATATTTTTCTTAATTTTCTGTGTTAATTTTAATATGCCCAGCCTTTAAATTATATGACTTGTCTATTTTAAATAAACATTTTAATTTTTTATATTCATTTATCATAATTAGTTTATAATTTAATATTTTATCTTTTAACATAGATTCATTAAAATAACATAACTTTATTTATTTTTATGTCTAATTTTTTTGTTAGATTTTAATATAATATAAGAATTATAATAAAATAATGTGATTTTAATATTAAATATTCTTTGAGTTGTTTAATTAATTAATTTTGATTTTTAAAATAGTAATGTTTTGTTTTCTTGTATGCAGCATTAATTAATTTAATTCAACGACAAAAATTCATTTGACTCACGATTTTTTTTAAATTTTATTATTTAATTTAATAAATTAACTTAATAAAATAGTTTTAGTTTAAAACAATTGTAATTTATTAATGTTATTTTAATAATAATTTTATTCTGTAAATTTACTGTATTATTTCAACTTAATTAATAATTGAGTTTTTATTTATGTTGTTAAATTTGTTTTAGTTTTAATTTTAGTCATAGAATATTTAGCTTTAGGTTTTTAATTTAGTCAATCAATTAATTATTTTTATGTAATTCTAGTTTCATTTTATTTAAAACTTTATTTTGTTTTTAATTATAGCTCAATTATGCCTAGTTCATGTTTTTAATTAATTAACTAATTAAACAGTTTAATTAACATTAGTTTTAATTTCAATATTAGTTTTTCATTTTAATTTTTGACTCCCCGTTAGATCATTCTTTTTCTACAAACAGTTTTTTTAACTGTCCATAGCATCTCGATAAATGGATGAACCTACAACGCATGAAGCCGCTGTAAGGGATGGTGCCGCCAAACTAATTTAAGAGTGTTTGTGTAGCTCGAGCAGGAGCTGTGCGCCAGGACCTGCTGCGGCTTTGCGGATTGTGTAAATGAATAAGCCATCACTACTTGATCAATGCTTCTCCACCGGTTGAGAAGCTGCAGGCCGGGGAGGGAGGCCGAGCCGCTGTAGGCCGGAGGAGAGAGGCGCAACCGATGCTGTTTGAGGAAAACGAACCCCCTGTTGTGCGGGAAGAGATGAGTGGGATAAGAAATTAAATTAAAATATATATAATAAATAATTAATAATACTAAAATTATATTATTAAAATAAAATTAATAATATTAATTATAATACATTAAATTATAAAACTAATTAACTAAATAAAATATAATTAACCAAAATAATAATAAAATATCAATTAAAATTAAAATTAATATATTTTAACAAAATCCTTTATTATTTTTTAATATTCCAAATTAAATAATTATAATAATAAAATTTATTAAATAATTAATTCATCATAATTAATAATAATCAAATTGAAAAATATAATAAAGTTATATTATATAATTATTAATTATAGTAATTTAATATAATAATCCAAAAAAAATTATGTTAAAAACATAATAATTTTATCTAATTAAAGACTATATAATAAATTAATAACTCTAATAATAAATATTTGTTTCTTTGTTTCTAAATATTTTGTTTTTTCTTTCCGGTACATGTTCGTATGAGTGATGCAATCATGTTCAGGTCCACCTAAAAAACTCATAAGAAGATAGTTATGAGGGAATTTCTCAAACTACGTGTGATTGAAAAAAATACACATGTGATGACACTTAGTGAAATACCAAACAATGTCAGTGGAAGACGTGTAATGACTTGCAGTGAATGATAGACACTATAAATGGTGAAAAACAGAGCAAGTGAAAGATAATATGCTCATACTATCATTTACCACAAACATCCATCGAGAGAGGAATGTGAAGATCGCTAGATGTAGGAGAACTGGAAGTGTAGAGGAGCAAAGTAGTACTATGAAGACTTCATTAATTGATGGAGAATATCTCTCTCAACTTCTTAATATGATAACTCTTTAAATGTTAGCTCTTAATCATGTTTACCATCTTAGCGTAATTTCATTACTAGATAATTTGATGTTCTTCTTGTTAAAACCTTTATCTTATTCACATAATTTTATTCAATGAGAATCATAATATTTCGGTGATATTGAATCTAATTATCAAATTTTTAAAAGAATTAGAACTTAAATCACATAATTTCAAATCGATAATATTTCAGCAAGATCGATAATTGCGAAATTTTATAAAATATTTTATGTTCAATTATTACAGAAACAACTGGTGAGGTCGTTTCAGCTGTTATATTTCACTCAATTTTTCTAATTGCATATTCATGAAGTTGAGAACATCAAGACTTCAATTATATGTGTTAAATTTTTTGGGGAGGATTATTTAACAACTTATTAAGGAGTTAATTCAACCAATTGAAGATACTTTCTTTTAGGAAAATAGATTTAAATTATCTCAAGAAAACATCTGGATCAATTCCCGGCACTTAGTTTCCATTATTTGACTCTATTTCATTAGATTATTCATTTTTTGTTTCATTTCCAGTTTAATATTTAAGAAAAAAACTATTTAGCTCATCATTTATTCACCTCATCATAAAATAAATATAAAAAATATACAAAAAGTAAAAAATTTAAAAAAATGTGTTTTCATCCACTACTTACAATAGTGGACTAGTTTAGAAACCTTGGGATCACTCTCCTATCTTCCTTTGGGATCAACCATTCACTATTATGATAGTTTAGGTAATAAATTGAATTTTGAGGGATGTAATGACTTTTGGCCTCATCATGTTCACATCGGTATTTGGAGGTTATAGCTGACATGTATGCACGAGTGACATTATTTATTTCATAAGGACTGGAAGGTAAGAAGTTGTAGGTGATATTTCAATTCCATAAGTAAGTTTGGCTCATAAATATCATATAAATATTTTAAATACATCATTATATATAGCCTTGATATGTGGTGATGGAAAATAAATTACATCAGTTCGTGAAGTGATAATCCACCATGGACACTATAAACAGTTTTATTATGTAACACCCCAAGACTTTATAGTATATTATTTCTTCAATGTAATTCAATAACTTGCGCTACTCGCAACACCGAGTTCAAGCGCACCACGACTATCCAATATAGCCATTCAGAAGCGGTTATGAATAGTACTAACTGAATTTTGATCTTTATATAATCCTTATAATTTTAGAATCCATATTATGATTTTCTTAGACAGAATGTAAGAACAAAATCATTTTTTCAGATAAAAGAAATATTTTTCAAAAAATGTAATTTTACCACATTATAATGGAGAACACCTTTTTGAATTGAATATTTGAAACTTTTCTATATTAAATTTGTCAAAATAAAGTTCTTCTTTAGAATCAGGACATAAGAATTTAGTTTCAATAAATTTTTTGTGTTTTTCTGAGAACTTTTAAATTTGGGTGAATTTTGAAAAATACTGAAAACAACTTCTTTAATCAAAATAATTTATACTGTTAAATTATACATTTTATAGGTTTGGAAGTATAAAGAGATTTTGTTTTTACCATTTAATCTAATGCTGGTCATTGTATGTAATTTCACATTAAAATTGGACATTAACAAATGTCAATCCACTGAAAGTTATTATATCTTAAAAATATGTTTTTTGGTTTGGAAAATGGGATTTAATTTTAAATTAATTAATGAAACTTATATGTTTTGAAATTTGAAAAATATAATTCATTTTTGAATTCGTAATATCAAAATTAACATTGGGTGAATTTTTTCTATTTTTCTGAAAACTTTCAATTTTTGATGAATAGTGAAAAACACTCAGTTATTGTTTAAAAGCCACTTTTTATTTAAATAATTAATTATTTTATTTAAATTTATTTTAAGTCAAAATAGATACATAATAATAACATGATTTCAATTTAATTCACTGGAGTATTTTTTATAATAAAATTAGATGTATAAAATTTTATTTAACTTTTTACCGTCTTTTACCGACCTTATAGGAACATTTGAAAATTTTTATAAAACTTTATTTTACAGATTCTGTGGGTTGAATATCAAAAATCTAAGAGACACAATTAACCTTATTAATTAGAATTTAGTTCAATAAGATGAAAATAATTTTTGGTGAATAGTAACTTTTAACTTTTATTACCACAATTAAATGTTAATAGGATAATTAAGGGTAAAAATGATATTTTAATTACCGTAACACATCTCCTAATTCTATTGGACACGTTTAATTAGACCAAAAATCTTTAGGAATAAAATATGACCCTTTAGGTCCACTTGTATTAGATTAGGAAATTTAATATTATTTAATTTAAAGAAGAGTTAAAAGTGTTAAATTCAAGTTTTCATAACTAAACCATTTTAATATATGGTTATACTTAAGATAAATTAGACTATAAATATTCATTAGAAATATAAAATTATTTCCTACATAATGGTATTTTATTTATAATTTTTAAACATTGAATAATTTAATTTATTTATAATGAAATGATGATATAATAATTACATTATTAATGTAATATTAATATAATTCATATTATAAATATCCAAATAAATGTAATTTGAGACTTATGATGAATGCCAATAATTTTATATGTTAATATGACATTTTAGGGTTTATTATAATGATTTTTCTTGATGTGATAAGGTTTTTAAGACTTTCACAAAAAAATACCAAATAGTGTTAAAATTGACATAAAATAATTTTTAAAACAAATAATATATTGTTAGTTGATATAATTTCCCTAAAAATATATGGTTCATCCAAAGGGATTAAATAATATTATATATTTCATTAATGAACCACATGTGGTTATTATGGATGTTTATTGTAATCTTATTAACCATATATTGTAATAATACAAGAGGACACAGTAAAAGTTAAATTATTTAACGTAGAGTTAAATAAAAAAGATAATGTTAAAATGGTAACCTAATCTTATATAAAGAATATTGGTTGAGAGTATATAAACCCATTCCCACATTATATTTGAAATTAATTAATTTTAATCCATTATTAATTGAATATTGTTTTTTATAAAATAATATTTCAAGGTTTTCTTATGGTGCCCCTCACCCCTATTATCAAAGGGCACTCCCCCTTCTCAAAAATTGAAACCATCAAAGCCATTTGGCTTAGCCAAACCTAGACCAAATATCAATTGTCCTTCATTCATCCTAGAGGCCTTCCTTTTTTCATATATTCAACCTATGTAGTCCTTTTGATCCAATCAAAAGGAAGAACTCGAAGAATAGGTAAATATTTCATCACCTATTTCATGTTCTTTTCTTCTTCAACATATTATTTCCTTTTTGTTTCCATTATAATATAATAAATCCAGTATATTCTATATAATTTTATCTTATTATAAATATGGTATATCCATATACATTATTCTATCCATCCTTTGAATGACATGCCACCATACGTGCGTACGTACGGCTTACCGTCTCTACGTCGTGGTGTAGTTGTTATTCAATAAATTATTATTTGGATGGGTATAATAATTATGTATAATTGATGTAAATAAAAAATATAACATGATAATGATTCTGAATATATGATATAACATACAATTATATATGATTTTAATATCAGAAGAATGATATTTTATCCTGTGCGTATGTACAGATTACCGTCTCCACGAATGCGATGAGTATTATTCCCCATCGTAACCATTCAAGACTAATTTTCTATTGATGATTAAAAATAAATTTAAAGACTTGATATCATTCTATACATGAATAAGAAACATCCCATCCATATAATACATGACTCATGTAACAAAGAATATATAGGAAAAGGAATCAGTTAACACCTGAAACAATTATAATTCTAAAATACCATTAAAAATGAATTATTAGAAGATCATATATGATATCATAATTATGTATATGTTTTTTCAATAATTTAATAACAATGATTTAACTATTATATAGGAGGTTAATATACCCTCGACCAAGGAAAAGTACAAGGTAAGGCTTAATTTCACAATCTATTCATTATCCAAGGTTTCACAATCTCTTCCTTATCTAAGGTTGTTTATATGAAATTATATACTGGGACCTCTTTATCATCCACATCCATGCTTCTGAAAAATGTATTTCAAAACATTTTTACTAAATACTAGTCAATGGGTTAAATTCATTTATACCCTTATTTGACCTTATATGTTTTGAATGGAATCTTTCCGTCATTTTCCAAACAAGGTACATTATAACATTTTCGACAAAATTAAGGTAAGAATGTTTTTTAACTTATACAAAGGGTGTGGATATTTTCCATCATTTTAACTTCGTCGAAGATTCCCTTACAATCTTATAATAATAATTAAAAAATAATAAACTTTTTCTTTTATAAATACATGAATTTTAAATGACTTTCTAATAGAAAGATATATTTCTCAAAAAAATGTTTTTATTTCATCTAAGTCAACATCCTTTGATAGATTTTAAGCGTTTTCGGCGTTGATTTATTATGATACAAATATTGCATATTGTATTAAAGGTTTTGTGATATTATTGACAGTTGATGAGTTATTTTTAGGCCATTCAGGGTTTATGGATAAATAATTGAAATTTTGTATGCTAGTTTTAATAAGAATGTTTATGTCATATTTCAAACATTTCATAAGATGAATGTATTGGACTAGTATGTTACAGGTTTCGGATCAGTAAAATTATTCCCTTCATGTTGGGGTCTGGTTACAACAGGCCCTCTAGTTTGGAGTCTGGATATAGAGGCTCTCCGGGTTGGAATCCGGTTACAGAGGCTCTCGGGGTTGGAGTCCTGTTACAGAGGCTCTCCGGGTTATAATCTGATTATAGTGGCTCTTCGGGTTGGGGTTTGGATACAGTTAGCCCATTGGTCCCAGTACAAGGCCTTGACAGAGAAATTAATGTCTATTATTATACATTCCCTCATTATAAAACTAGTTTTTAAATGTGATTATTCGACTAGTAGAATATCAATGTGAATATTTATAGGGTAATGTTTGATTTATTTTTTCCATATTATGTTCATGTTTATGTTAAAAGGCTATTGTTTTTATTACAAATATTGGCTTACATGTTTATATATTACACTAAATTATTTACCCTTACTTGAGCATCTGAGCTCACCCCTTTCTTATATTTTATTTTACCAGGATACTAAGAAGGATTTTATGTTTGAGATGCAAGGTTAAGCTAAGGGAACAATGGAATTCCCAAAGGATTTTGTTTTTGTGTTATATGTCGGAAAGTGTAATGTAACATTCATGTATGTAATTTGTTTTCCATGACTGCTAAACTGATCAGCCTTTTAGGACTGGATTCTTTGTAATCTTGAAAATGTTATAAAATAATGCACCGACTCTGTGAATCTAGGGTCGTGGAATTATAGTTTTTATCAGAGGAAGTTTAGAAATAACCATGGAAATTATATTTACATAAACTCTGATTAGGTAACATTAACCTTTGATAGACTTTAAGGATTAGTATAAAAGAACATCCTATAATTTGGGTAATGTGGGAATTTTTTTTCCAAGCAAATACATCATTGTCTCAATACGAGCAGGTAGAGGGAACTCTAGAACAGATATACCCAGGGGTAAAACCCAAAAACACTGATTTGAGCTAGACTCGAATGGGAACTGGCGCACGACAATGAGTCATGAAACACTCTTGGTTATGACACTTCCAAAGGATATTCATAGGATAATTCTCATTTTCATTACAAATCATTATCAAATAGTTATGAGTATATACCTCTTCAATGAAAATGTTTTTATGATCGCAGATTATATCCATAAACTGTTCAATATATGTTAGGTATTTTACATGTTTGGAATTATTCATTGCGATTGAAAAACTGACCTAGTGTATGACATTGTATAGAAATGGCGTCCCGTAGAAGGAATGAGAACTCTAGCAATACGTATGATCTAAAGAGTAAGAAGGATCATATCATTCATGGTATTAATCCATTATTTTTAAAGGAAGTATTCTCCCATGTATTCTCAATATGTGATGAAATGATATCATGTGTTAATAAGATAAGTAAATAATTATCTGAGTCATATGGCTTTGAAGGGAAGCAAGAGAAAAAAAGGATGGTAGAGAGAAAGATGGATAAAGGGACGAGGGGAAAGAAGGATTTTCCCATATGTGATAAATGTGTAAATAATCACCTTGGTAAATTCATTAAGGTAATGAGAGTTTTTTATATGTTTGGAGAAAAAGGACACCAAATATGTGATTCCAAGGGTAAGAAAAAGGTTTCAAATTTAAAATGCATCATCTACAAGGAAAAGGGACACTACACGAATCAATGTCTCAGTCATCATAATATACTGCCAATGATGCTATTGGATAATAATCAAGTAATGATACTACCTCAGATGAAGAGGAATGACTAGTTTTCTTGTGTTTTTATTATATAATTATTTCATTTGAGTGTTGTATCAACAATATACTGGTTATAGGAATTATGGAGATAAATAAGGATTGTACTGTAGTACTATTTTATTGAGGAATTAAGATTATATGATTATATGAAATGTGAAATAATAGTAAGCTAAACTTTTTGGAAAATACATGGTTGAAGAAAAGTTAAACCTTAATATGGTCTTGATAATGAGGTAGTGATTTTGGTATAAAAGATGGTTGATTTGGATACATTATATTGGATATTCTTGACTTCCTTGGAACTAATTAATAGTTTGTTTATATCATCATAGTTGGAATATTCAAAATTTTGGGATATATTGAATATATCAAGTATTATATAAAGGATAAGGGAGCATGAATGTAATCAATAAGGTTTTATGGTAATTCCAGTTGTTACCATGTTTTAAAATAATACAAGATGAAGGTGTTCACATGTTAAAACGTGGAAAAAAGGTTCTTCATTGTGTTTAACTTCCTTATAAATTTTATACTGTAAGTATGGATAGAAGTATTTTGGATATGTATAAAGGTTTTAATGGATTATGTTTTAAATTGGATACTATTGTTAAGGTTATTTTTGTATTGTTATAGAAAGTACAACACACAGACCATGTGAAAACCCATCGCGTCGGACAAAGCTGTGGGAATCGAACCCACAATCATTGTGCGATTGGGAATTATCGTCTACCACGGTACTACGTGAAGCCCCTAGATTGTATAATTTAGTTTCTTTTTCAAAGGTCCTGATAGGTGAATTATAAATTAATTAATTTTGGAACCCTATACGATTAGGATAAATAGAATATTTTTTTTGAAATCCTTTGGAGTGAAAGATGAGTTTGTGGTAGGAATTAGTTGAAGGATGAAATACTACATGTCAAGTATATATATATATGTAATCTTTTTCCTCTTATTCTATGGGTAAATTAAATCTTAAAAATTAGGTAATGGATCTTAAAACCAAAAATTTTTATCCCAATACCTTATTTTTTTGAACCGATGGTATTTTAAATTATCATAGATTGATGGATTTGATGCCCTCAATTTTACAGTTGTTCATGATTAATAACCTCAATCACTCCCTATAAAAATTTATATATTTACACTAATTATGTGACCCAAATTTCCACTAATGTTCTCCTAATAGAGATCATAATTTGGTGGTGACCCTTTCATTTCTCTTTTCCTCTTATTAAAACTAAATTTTATTAACCCAATTTCCGATGTGGGTTTTCCCACAAAGGTATTTTCTATATTCAACCTTTTATATTCGAAGAAAAAATTTCAAATTTCGAGAACACAATTTATTGAAGGAGGGAATAATGTCAATCTCCAAGATTTCATAGTACATTATTTCTTCAAAGTAATTCAATAAATTTCACTACACAAAACACCGAGTTCAAGCGCACCACGACTTACCAAACTAGATGTTCAAAAGAGGTTATGAATAGTATTAACTGAATTTTGAACATTATATTATCCTTATAATTTTAGAATCGATATTATGAGTTTCTTAGACACAATGTAAGAACAAATTCATTTGTTTATAAAAGAAGTATTTTACAAAAAAAGAAATTTTAATGCCTTTTAATGGAGAACCATTTTTCAATCCAATATTTGAAACATTTATATATTCAATTTGGAAAAATAAACCAATTCTATAGAATCGGGACATAATAATTTAGTTTCAATAAATTTTGGGTGTTTTCCTGATAACTTTCATATTTGGGTGAATAGGGAAAAATATTGAAAACAACTTTTTAAATATAATTAATTTATAGTGTTAAATTATAAATTTTAATGGTTTGTAAGTATAAATAGAATATATTTTTACCATTTAATCAAATTCTGGTCATTGTAAGTAATTTCACTTTAAAATTGGACATAAATAAGTGTCAATCTTTTGATAATTATTACTTCTTAAAAATACACTTTTTGGTTTTGAGAATGAGAATTAATTTTAAATTAATTAATGAAACTTATATGATTTTATATTCGTAAAATAGATATCATTTTTGAATTTGAAATATCAAAATTATCTTGGGGTGAATTTTTGGAATTTTCTGAAAACATTAAATTTTTGATGAATAGTGAAAAACACTGTGTTGTTGTTTAAAACCAACTTTTATTTAAATAATTAATTATTTTATGTAATTTTTTTAATTAAAAACAGATACATAATAAAAATATAAGTTCAATTTAATTCATTGGAATCTTTTTTATAATAAAATTAGATGTATAAAATTTTATTGAACTTTTTATCGTCTTTACCCACCTTCTAGGAGCATTTGAAAATTTTTATAAAACAAAATTTTACCGCTTTTGTGAGTTGAATTTAAAAAATACAAGAGAAACGTTTAACCTTCATAAGTAAAATTTTGTTCAATATGATGAAAATAATTTTTGGTGAATAGTAACTTTTTGACTTTTATTTACCACATTTAAAAGTAAATAGGGTAATTAAGGGTAAAAATGATATTTTAATTACCTTAACACATGTTCTAATTCTATTGGATAAGATTAATTTGACCAAAAACCACCTTATGAATAAAATATGACCCTTTAAGTCCACCTGGATTAGATTAAGAAATTTATTATTATTTAATTTAAAGAAGTGTTAAAAGTGGTAAATTCAGGATTTTATAACTAAAACATTTTAATATAGGGTTATACATAATATAAATTAGACTATAAATATTTATTAGAAATATAAAATTATTTCCTACATAATGGTAGTTTATTTAAAATTTTTAGACATTAAATAATTTAATTTATTTATTACACAATGATGATGCAGTAATTACATTATTAATGAAAGATTAAAATAATATTTTTATAAATATCCGAATAAATGTAATTTGAGTCTTTTGATGAATTGAACTACTTTTCTAGGTTAATATTTCTTGTTATGGTTTATTAGATAAATTTTTTTCTAAGTGAAAACGCTGTTATTACTTTCACAAAAACAAAATACCAAATAGTGTCAAAATTGATATAAATTAATATTTATAACAAATACTATATTATTGGTCGATATAATATTCCCTAAAATATAAGAATCTCCCAAAGGGATTAAATAATATTATATATGTCATTAATGAAACACTAGAGGTTATTTTGGATGTTTATAGTATGTTTATTAACTATATAATGTAAGAATACAAGAAGACACGGTAAAAGTAAAATTATTTACCTTAGAGTTAAATATAAAAGATAAGGTTAAAATGGTAACCTAAACTTTTCTAAATCCTATTTTTTTAGAAGATTTCGACCCATCCCAACTTTATATTAGAAATAATTGGAGCCATTATAAACTAAGTATGATTTTTTATAAAATAATACTTCAATCATTTCTGATGGTTCCCCTCACCCCTGTTATAAAAGGGAACTCCTCCTTCTCCGAAATTCACACCATAAAAGCCATTTGGCTCAGCCAAAACCTTCCCAAATATCCTCTAAAATGTCCTAAATTAATCCTAGAGTCCTAAATTTACTCATAAATCCAACCTATGGATCCATTTTGATCAAATTTAACGGAATAACCTGAAGAAGAGGTAAATATTTCATCACCTCTTTCATGTTCCTTTCTTCTTCCACTTCTTCATTCCTTATTGTTTCCATTATAAAATAATAAATCCAGTATATTCTACATACTATTATGTTTTTATAAATATGTTACAATCATATTCATTATTATATACATCCATTGAATGACATGTCACCATACGTGCGTATGTATGACTGACTCTCTCCATGTCGTGGTGTAGTTGTTATTCAATACATTATTGTTTGGATGGGTATAACATTGATGTATAATTGATGTAAATAATAAATATAACATTATAATTTGTCTGTATATATGATATAAAATACAATTATATGTGATTTTAATATCAAAAAAATGATATTTTCGGTCGTGCGTACGTACGGATTACCGTCTCCACGAACGCGATGAGAATTATTCCCCATCGTAACCATTCAAGAATAATTTTAATTTGATGATTAAAATTAATGTTTAAAGACTTGATATAAATCTGGATATGAATAAGAAACATCCCATCCATAACAAACATGACTCACATAACAAATAATATAAAGCAAGATGAATCATTTAACACCCGAAACGACTATAGTACTAAAATACCATTAACAATGAATTATTAGAAGATCATATATGATATCACAACTATGAATATGTTTTTTGTATAATTTAATAACAAATATATAACTATTATACAGGAGGTTAATGTTTCCTCGACCAAGGAAAACTACAAGGTATGAGTTAATTTCACAATCTCTTCATTATCTGAGGTTGCACAATCTCTTCATTATCCGAGGTTGTTTATTTGTAATTATATACTGGGAACTCTTTATAATCCACATCCATGTTTCATAAAAATTTATTTCAAAACATTTTTTCTATATACTATACAATGGGTTAAATTAATTTATAGCCTTATTTTACCTTATATGTTTTAAAGAGATTCATTCCATCGTTTTCCAAATATGGTACTTTTTGACATTTTTAACAAAATTAAGATAAGAATGTTTTTTAACTTATACGGTGGGTGTGGATATTTTTCACCATTATAACATTTTCGAAGCTTCATTAAATGATTATAAGAATATTTTAAAAAAATAAATGTTTTATTTTATATTTACATAAATTTTTAATGATTTAAAAATAGAGAGAGATATTTCTCAAAAATAAGTTTTGACTTCATCTAAGTCAACATGTTTTGATGGGTTTTAATATTTTTTGAAGTTTATTTATTATGATTCAAATCATCAGTATTTTATTGAAGGATTTGTGATATATTTTACTGTGGATGAGTAGTTTTTTTCCCATTCAAGGTTTATGGTTAAAATATTGAAACTTTGTATGCTAGTTTTAATACGGATGTTTATGTTATATTTCAACCTTTTCATAAGATGAATGTATTTGAAGAGTATGTTTCAGGTTGGGGACCGATAAAAATAATCCCTCTAGGTTGGGGTTCAGTTAATGTAGACCCTCCAGGTTGGAGTCCGGTTACATAGGCTTTCTGGGTTGGAGTTTGATTACAGAGGCTCTCTGGGTTGGAGTCCAGTTACAGAGGCTCTCCAGGTGGGAGTCTGATTACATAGGCTCTTAGGGTTGGGGTTCAGTTACAGTTAGCCACTAGGTCTTGGCATGAGGCCTTGACAAAAAAATTAAAATCTAGTACCATACATTCCCTCATTATTAAATAAGTTATTACATCTGTTTATTTGACTAGTACAATATCCATGTGCATGTTTATATCGTAATGTTTGATTTATTTTTTCCATATTATGTTTATGTTTATGTTTAAAAGGATATTGTTTTTATTACACATATTTCCTTAAATGTTTATAAATTCCGCTAATTTATTTACCCTTACTGAGCATCTGAGATCACCCCTTTCTTATGTTTTATTTTCCCATGATCCCAAGAAGTGTTTTATGTTTGTGATGGAGGGATATGCTAAGGGAACAATGGAATTATCAAGGGATTATTTTTGTTTTGTATGTTGGAAAGTGTAATGTAACATTCATGTATGTAATATATTTTCCAATACTGCTAAAACGATTGGTCTTTCGGGACATTATTCATTATAATCATGCCAATGTTTCAAAATAATTCACTAACTCTGGGAATCTAGGGTCAGGGCGTTACACATTATAAATTTCATGGAAATATATGTAGATATAGGTTATTCAATTATAATTATATCAAATTATTAAATAATAGTTACTTTTTTGTTATATTATCATGATTTAAAATGTTATCAAGGATGTGGAATAATAACTAGAAAAAATATACACTTTAGGAATTTTACCTCTAATTTGGAGAAATCATATAGGTTTATATCTATGTCCTACCAATATTATATTTATTAACAATCAAAGGTCTATATGCTGTCGGGATAAGATTAAAGAAGGAATTCTGTTAGGTCTTTGTTGAACCATATTTTTTTTGAAGTGTGAAGTGAATAGGATAGTGGATCAAATTTTATATGTGGGGAATAGGGCACACAAAGTATTTTTTGAAGAAAAAAACAGATAACCACATTTTCATCATTCCATAATTCACAAAAAATGGAAATTATCAAACATTGTTGGTTATAAGGTCTATATATATCTATAAAATGGTGTTTTGATTCATTTTAGCACATTTGTGACCCTGGTCATTCTAGAATAACCACATGGTAAACCCCTTTTTACCTTAACCACGATTATTAATTTTTTCAGTTATCACTATTTATTTTTTAGTATCATTATCCCTTTATATTTATAACCAATTTAAAATATAAATCATAATTGAATAAGATTTAAATGAAAAGGCATTTTTTTAATAAAAATAGTTAATTTTATTTATTTATAAATAAACAATACTTTTATGAAATTTATTTAAAATTTATCCAAAGATAATTTAGGCATGTAAATTTCAAAAATTATTTTAATTTTTTCTCACATATTTTAAAATTATAAAAAAATATTTTAAATCATGTGTTCAAATCATGTCTAATCAACCTTTTGGAAACATTTATTTTTCAGAAAACATATTTTCCTTAAAATTATTCTTTTTTAATAAATAATCAATATATAAACAATTAATTTATTTCATAAATGTCTAAATCATATACATTCAATAATTTAATTATCTCTATTCATACCGACTAGGTTAACTGACATGTTATAGTGATATTATATATTGTTATTCATTTAAACATTGGGTTTTTTGTTCTGTAAGCTATTGAAAAGATTGAATTTATTAAAAGATATGTGTATCGAAATTTTCACAATGTCACATTCTCATATATGTACAATGTTTTGTGAAATATAGGCTATAAAACATGATATTACACTTTGAAATACATTGGTTATTACATTCTCCCTGCATTCAAAAAATTGTATCAATATAGTTAAAACGTAATCTAATTAATGAACGGTATTATATTTACAAATATCTTTGTAGAAAAACCATCATTGAAAAATGGTTAATAAAAAATAATATTAATAGGAGTTAAATGTAAATATAAAGGTCGTGTGGAATAAAACATATCATTGTTTCCATATAAGAGAACAATTTTGGAATGTGAATATATGGACATGGAAGAAAAGAATAAATAATCATGGATTTGATTGATATCATTGATCACAAGAAGTTGTGTGATTTATTGATAGTTAATGACTATAAAACCATATATATTTAAATGGTGAAAAGATCATTAGTTCACCATAAAAGGAGGATCTATGGTAAATTTTTAGTTCCAACATCGTTTTCCTAGAGTTAAGGAATTATTTAATATATAAATTAATAACATAATGAATTATAATTGAATAATATGTATAATTTCATCCATTAATAAATTTATACCACAATATCATACTTTCCACCAAAAAATTAGTATTCAAATTGAATTCTTCATTACTAAATCACTAAAATTATCTTTTCAGAGGTCATATGATCTATAAAATAATTTAAATTCACACATTCTATATTTTCTAAAACCAAAAGCGTTTGAATTAATTATCCATCATTACCTATATTTCAAATTCATCCATTCCATAAATATTTATCATTATTCCCATTCCAGAATATTTTTTAACGAAATTTACTATTGAAAATTTTAGAATAGAGGACATTAATCAATATAAAATTTTATTACACAAAAAATATAAAGTAGTTCATAATTTCACATTCCTAATTTACGAATTCCCAAATATTAATAAAACCCTAATAATATAATTAATGTGTCCAAAAATTATATTTCTCAATATCACTTAAATAAAACATAAAATAATCTACATTATTCTATATTCTTAGAAATGTTGTATTATCCATTAGAGATAACATAAACCACAAATAACCAACCTATTTTAATTTCACATGTGCTATTATGTAATATATCATTGTTATTATAATCTCTATATTAGGGAAGTAATATGTGGTATCTTTACTCAATCATGTGTTTTTAAAGAAGTTCAACTTTCTATTAAATCACTTTTCCTAGTCAAAGGTACCATTCAATATACGTTATCATTCCCTCAAAAATCATTATATTCAAATCCTTATACATAACCTAATTAATATCACCATAATATCATTGTTAAAATGTTACTATAAACAAAATCCATCAATCCAATCCTAAGTTCATTAATCATCCAATGTTTTATTGATTAATAGTATAAGCTTTACATAGATCCCTTAGATTCTTTTGAGGTATATTCTATTGACGCTTATAAAATTAATTTTCATATTTTCCTATATCCATGTGGTTAAAACATTGAATAAAATCTATTTCATTCTTACTCTATTAATCATGATCATGGTGACCTCTCCCTCAAAAAATGTATAAAACTCAGAGTCCCTTCAGTCAAGTAACATGGTGTTTATTTAAACGATTATCATAGGGATGAAATTTATTTGTTTCCATATTCAATTTTTTACACATTTTCCCTTCATACTATAATTCAATATATTCTATTAAAGTAAATAATACATATATAATTTATTATCTATCTTGATGTAGATTGAAACTATGTCCTCAAATGATGATAATTAAGGGGTGACTAGTTCCCAATGAAATATGATCATCAGTACATAAATAAAATTATCATTCTTAAACATTGGATTACATAAAATGATATCTCTACCATTCCTTCATCTCAGTTACATTTCTGAACTATTTAATTCAAAATATTAGATCACAAAATCATTTATCATAATATATAATCCCAAAACTAGTGAAACAGTTAAAATAATTTGAATAGTTTATGCATGGATAATTTCATAATCATAAAAAGGGTTTCATTGGGAATGTTTCCAAATTAATTTTTGTTATTCCATCATAATATTTTGTGAAAATTATGTGAATTATCCCAAAATATCCCCAAGTAGTGTCATAATATGAATTTATTATGTCCCATTATCATATATTATATAATTCCTGAATAAAACCTAGCACTCCTTTTTTAAATTTATTATCCTTAGTTAAATTTTTATATAAAGGCATTTCCACTTGTTGTATCTAGAAATAGATGTAAATAAACTGACCTTAGAAGGCCAGAGTCAGTGTTTACTTTATTACATTATCAAAAGAATCAAGTAATTACCTCATAAAGAACAAAAAATATTTTAAATGTCTTCGTAAACTAGAAATATTTTTCAATATACCATTAAATTTAAAAACATAAAATATTAATTGATCATTCATTGAGAACCCCATTATTACCTTTATAATATCCCTATATATCAACCAAAATATACTTACAGGAACTCTCAAAAAAATAAGAAATGGGTGTGCTCAAATGCATAGTAAGGGTAGGCATATAATAGAGTGTATCTTGATTAATTTAAGAATTATAAACATGTAAAGGTAAAAAACTAAAACAAATTCTACTTAATCTAATACATGGACATAAAGAATAATATTTATAGAATAACTTACGATCAAAGTAATTCTATATAAATAATACCATTTTATTGAAACATAAAAATGGATTTTATAAATATTAAATCATCACATTAAACCAGAATAACTAATCTCATAATGAGGTAAATTCATAAATTTAGTAATCATAAACATATTTTCAAAAAATTTATAAGATTATTTAAATCTAGAGGTGAACACCCATTTAATTTAGCCCATTCATTTTAATTTTTGTACCTACAGATGTATTTATGGGCTATATAATTACTGCCCCTCCCATCACATGTTATGTCCAATTAATTGTTCATTTGAATGGGGTGAAACTTATTCAACATAAACAATCATATTGAAATTATAACATACTAAATATTAACACTACCCTAATCAATAAACCTAATCATTATACATCCCATTTAGTATACTGATGGGTAATAAAACAATACTAACCATGTTGAAAATATCAACAAATATATGTGGATTTATAAAGGATGAAATTGATAATACATTTTCCCAATATAGAAGTAGTATAATAATGGGTTGATATATCTTATGAATAGAAATACCATTAAAATTCCATTAAAAATTTCATGAGGAAAATATTCTTTTGACAAAAAAAATATTTTTAAAAATAATTACTTTATTGGATATTTAGAAAGTAATTATATTTAAAAATATCAATTTAATATAATAAATTATATTTTAAATATTGGGTTTTCATGAAGGTGGTAGATTCTGAACATGGGATACCCACACAAAATAATATTCATTTCTCATTTGCATTAAAAGAGAAATTGGACTGAATAATTAAAAGAATATTAACATAAATAAATTATTAAAATTAGAACATGGGTAATAATATATTTAAAAACTATTTTAAAAATTGATAACAAAATTTAAATAATATATAGAAATATTGGTTTTGGAAAAAAAAAGTTTTTTTGACTGAAGAGAAGAACAACATCAATAATTCTTAAAAAATTCCTCAATCATGTTAAGTCCAAAAAAGAGGGTAAATGGTAATATTAAATGAAATATATATTTAATTAAAACTAGAGAAAAATATATATTTATTTTAATAAATATATAAAAATTCCCTATGGGTGACTTAAAAAAAATAAATCTCAAATAATGATGAGATTGTAAAATACACACTTTCCATTTTGGTAACATTTCAATCATAATCCCAATGAATGGAATAAATTAAAATAAAGAGATAAATAAATGAATAGATATGGGTTTAAGATATATAATATCCAAATGGGAATTATATACACCACACAACAGAATATGTGGTGAATATGGCAAATGTATCCGAGAATTAAAGGTAAAATGAGACGCCCTTAACATAGGTTTTTATCCTGGTGTATGTTTCAGAGCCTCTATTATAATAAATATAAGTAAATTATGCATCTATTATAGAACTGTAATAATATATATCATAGAATATATTATTGACATATATTATTTTATCACATGATTAAAAAAATTATTTGTTAAACTATGTGTTTCAGTTGAATATTGCTTTATATTTCATGTATGCTTTAGTATATTAATTTTGTTACTTTTAAATAAATAATGGTTATATAGTCTCTATAATTTAAATCATGATATAAATATAATATATATTCATGAAATTTGTATTTATATTAATCAATTTAACATAATGATATGAAACAAATTATGCATGTATGCACGTGTGATGAAATTATTTTAAAATAGATCAGAATTTATGATGTTATATGGGATATTATAATTTCAAAAGTATGGGTAGTTTTTAAATATCATTTACATGTGTTAAATATATTATTATATCTATCCTTAAATGGTCGTGATGGAAAATTAATTGCATTGTTTCATGAAGAGGTAGATAGATGTACACATGGTCAAAGGTTTTATTTTAAATTTGATGGAAGAGAACGTTGATATAGGTTTTGAAATAAACAGAATAAAATATTAGTATAAATTAGATACTACTATTTTAATATTATTATTTTTAGGATATATGTTGGGAAAAAATCCCTCAAGGAATCATTAAAGCATTTTTGAGGTGATTGTGTTTGTTGACAAAGTGGAAATCTGTGTTGTGATTATTGACAAAGAGAACCATGACGTAAAAATCTGTTGACAAAGGGGATTTCATTGTGGAATGTTGAGTTAATGGGTTGTGGTTAACAATCTGTGTTTGAATCAAGAAATTTGACAAAGGAATGGATGATCTGGAGGTGGTACAAAACGAGTAGATACAAGGTGGCACCAGTTTCTAGTGTTTGGAAAATTTTAGGGCCTGAAATCGACAAATGGATAAAAGGGGTTTTGGCAAAGGGACTTTCATGCCATTGTCTTGATGGAGGGGAAACTTACACACCATATTTTTTTCAAGATCAAGAAATAAAAATATGGAAAATAGAAAAGGGGCACCCAATTTTTAGGGTTGGTCATGCAAGTAACTGGCGCTACAAAGACTTTCACGACGACACAAGTGTGCCATCACGTGGGGTTTCAAAATGCCTATAAATAGAGGTCGACCCCTCCTCATTCGGTATGAGTTAAACACTTAGAGAAAATCAGAGCTCCCGTCACGTAGGTGTGGTGGTCGCACAAGTGGTTGTGTGGTCGTGCAAGTAGATGTTGTGCGCTAGTTGGTTGTTTTCCATCCATAGTTGTTTGGGTGAGAAAGGAAGGGATTCACCCAAGTTTTGAGTTAAAGAAGGGAATGTCATACAAGTGGTTTGGTGACACTTGCGCACTAGGTTTTGATGAAGTGCGATTGTTGATGGTTGCACACCCAAATTGGTTTGGGCGTAAAAGGGTGTGAGTCGCACATATTTGGAGTACCAGAAGCTAGTGTCATGAAAGTGGTTGAGTTGAACTTGCACGCCAGTTTTAAGATGCATGTCGAGACTTGTGTGCCAGCTTGGAGAAGGGCGCCAGGTATGGTTGAAACATGGTAGTGATTCAGGGCTGTGTGAAATCTGGATGATTTCTCGATACCTTCGGTGCATAGTCAGATTCACCTATAGGTGAATATTTGACTTCAACAGAGAATCTACATACAAAAGAGGATGTATTAATTTGTGATAATGAAGATACCTATAGGTCTATAAACTGTGAGTGGATCCTTTCTAGATCAGTGAGCAATGGAAGAGGAAGAATGTGATCCTCTCCACTGGCAGTGAGATAGAGAGATAGAAACGGGGAGTGACACTGGGTAACGCAGTGAGCCTAGGAATAGAAGTGATCTATCCCAAACTTTGTAAACAGTAGTGCGCTTTTAGTGAATTTGGTACATCGGAACATTGCTGGTGTATGCTCCTTGGATGTAGCCCAATGAGGGTGAACCAAGTTAAAATCGATGTGTCGTGTGCATGCTTTAGTTTCTGTTTATACTATTCTTCAAGAAAGAGAGAGAAGAGAGACTTGCTTAACAACGAGAAAAGATCAATAGGGGCAGTTCTTTTAATCTTCCATGCCCTGATTCACCCCCCCTCTCATGGTATCTATCTTAGTTGACCTAACAATTGGTATCAGAGAGAAAGGATTATATCAGTGGTTCTCTCTCAAATGGAGGTCACCAATCATAAAGGGTTTCCTATCTTCGATGTGAACATTTTTTAGCTATAGAAGAATCAGATGAAACACAACTTCCAATCTTTGGGAAGGAATGTATTCATAGCAGCAATGCATGGTATAAGAGCTGACATCAGCAGTGGGGCATTATTGGAAGCTGAACGAAGATAATTGGATGCTAATGCAAAGGAAATCAATGCTTTAGGGGTAGCCATATACAATGATATTTATACCAAGGTGATGTCATGAAAAACATCACATGCTATGTGGGAAAAGCTATTGATCATATATAAAGGTGATTCCAAGGTCAGAGAAGCAAAGCTGCAAGTGTTGTGGAACAAGTATGAAGAACTGAGAATGAACCCGAATTAATCTATTGATGCATTCTTTGATAGGGTAAATATTTTAGTGGAGGATATGAGGGTCTTGGAAAAGTTATTAAATATATAAAAATTTTTATGCGCATCCTAAGTAAACTTCCACATCAGTTCAATCAGAAAGATTCTGTTTTAGAAGATAAAGACACAAATGAGCTGAAAATGGATAACCTGCACAACACACATGTTGAATGTGAAATGGGAAATGATGATATCGATGCTGTGGAAAATGGAAAATCCAAATAAGTGGCATTCAAGGCCATGAAAAAGCTCACTATTGAAGATTCTCAAGAAGAAGTAGAGATATATGACGTGATGTTATTCCTTTCTTTAAATCTACAAAGAGGAAAAGGAAAGTTTAAAGGGAAGCTTCCTGTAGAATTCTTTCAATGTGGAGAGGTTGGTCAACTTGTGGAAAGGTTCCCCAAAAAGTTTCAAGATAATGATGATGATGATGAAGAAGATGAAATTCCCAAGAATAAGTCTTCAGCTTTTGTGAAAGGGAATAAAAAGTTCAAGATAAATTTCTTCAAGAAGAAGAATCTTCTTTGACAAAAAATTTGAATGTTTAGATGAGTCTGAGGATTAAGAGGATAAGGAGATTATAAACTGCAAAGATCGTGGGGAAAATGCAATGGTGGCAGTTGTCGGTAGTGCTCAGAAGAAAGAAGAAACCGACATTGATGAAGAAGAATAAGTTGAAGGAAGAGTTTATATGCAAGCCGAGTTAGAGGCTGATCTAGAAGAGTTATATGTTTGGAGGGATAAAAAAAATAAATCCAACAAAGTTGTTATGGATGCCAAACTCTACATACATCAGCATGAAGATGAGAAGTCTGAGTTAATGGAAGAAATTGAGATACTCAGATCATCAGTACTAGAGAATTTAGAATCATTTAGTGAGTATAAACTCATGATTGAAGAATATTAGAAAAAGAACATTGGATTGAATATCACAGTGAAGGATCACATCAAGCGTATCAAAGAGCTTGAAGAATAAGTTGTTGGTCTGTGAAAAAGATTTAAGGATTATGAAAAACTATTGATTCCAAACACGTTCTTGGGAAAACCGAATATTCTGAATACTGGAATGATGAAATAGGATCCTAGTATTTCAGTAGGAAAGAATCAACAATAATGCTCAGGTGTTAAGGCTGATTTGGGGCTTGATCAAAAAATAGAAAGCAGTCAGAGCTGAAGTCAGACCACAAGTACATGTTCCGAATATGATGATTGATATGGGTACAAAGAAGAATCATAAAACACAGAGAGATCAAAGGACTACTGGAAGAACATAATCGACATGTAGGAATGCACCTTTCATAAGGTGTTTTTGTTGTGGAAAGATTGGACACTCACAAGGGTGTGTTATATTGCTAGAAGATATCAAAGGGAACAAGAACAAAGGTGGTAGCCAAACGGAGAATGGTTCTCCAGAACATATTATGAAGGACATTATTTTTGGTGTAGAGGATTTGGGAACAAGGCTAGGTACTGCCTTCGACAATACAAAATAATGTGCCAATGCCGAAACGAAATGTTCACAAGCATTAGATTAATGAACCGACAGTTGAGTTGAAAACGAAAAATATATTTGCAGCTCTGTAAGATGAAGTAGGTCCATCATACTCTGAGATGATCATGAGTCTCAACCTATACTGAGTGTGGAGACAAAAATATGGACCATGAAGAAGAGATCAGAGAAGGTGGTGGTTGCTAAATTTTCCCTTAATGAATCAGATCATTCTTGTGTGTGGATCCTTGATAGTGGTTGTACTTCTCACATGATAGGCAACAAAGATCTGGTTATAGGCACAACATATGACAAATAAAGAGTTTTCATGTTTGGAAATAATGAAGGCCTGATGATAATTGGATCAGGAAAGGCCAGGTTTGGTGGCAATGAAATAAGATGCGCTGATGTATAGGTTGTAGAAGGCCTCATTCACAATCTGCTCTACGTAAGTCAACTATGTGACTCAGGAAATTCTATATGGTTTAATAAGAATATGTTTATTGTCAATGGATGAGATGGTGTAGTAGTTCCAAAGGGAAAAAAGAGGAAATCTATACCTTGTAAGTGAAGAAGATGATATGTGCTTTTTATCAAAAGAAGAAGAAATCAAATTGGGGAATAAATGACATGATCATCTATGTCAACCATCTCTAGAAGATTTGGTAAAGTGTGAAGATCAAGAGACCTCCGTAAGCTATCACATGATCATACACATACATGTGACGCCTATTAATAAGGGAATATCATTATAAAGACGTACAAATAGAAGGAAAAGATGTTGACACGAGTGCGTGAATTGGTGCATGCTGATGTCTGTGGACCAATTTCACCAAGAGACATTGACGTGAAGAGGTATTACGTTCTTTTCATTGAGGACTATAAGAGAATGGCATGGGTATTTGTTATTTCCCATAATTCAAAAGTATTCAGTTGCCTAAAATAGTACTGAAGGGAATGTGAAAGGACGCTTGGACAGAAAATTATGAAGTTTTGTATAGACAATGGTATGGAATTCACAAATAGTCAGGTGGAAGAGTATATCAAAAAACATAGGATAAGTCATCATGTTTATATAGTAAGAAAACCCCAAAAGAATGGAGTGGTTGAAAGAAGAAATCAGATGATCAACAATATGGAAAGAACAATACATATAGAAAAAGACGTACCAGGGAAGTTTTGGAAGGAAGATTTATTGACATCAATCTACATTTCTAATAGGGATCTGTTGTGTCCAAAGGAAGAAAAGAGTTTGTATGAAATGTGTTACAGAAAGAATCCAAAAGTGAAATAAATTATAATATTTGGAAGTAATTGCTTCATCTTCAATAAATAAAAGCATAAAAATTTTGAATCACGTGGAGATGAGGGAATATTTCTGGGATACTCAGGAAAAATAAAATCATACAAATGCTTTAACAAAATGTAGTAAAAGTAGTTTAGAGAAATGAATTCAATATTGTGGAAAATGAAGAGAATATTAAACAACACAGTAAACACTTTCTTGATGAATGTGAGGAAGAGGAAAGTAACACAGGAGGAGCAGAAGTGGTAGATGTTGTCTTAGAAGAAGACCCTGATGATGAACAAGAAAGTGTCAAGTCTGGGTCTACAAGGATGACGAAGATTCGAGCTGAAATTGATAGGCAGAATATCATTGGTGATTAGGCAGCTCCGGTTCAGACATGAAGTATGAAGTCACTGTAGAAAACATCTTTCCTATATCAGGTAGAGCCAAAAATCATTGCTGATGCAGCTGAAGATGAAAATTGGGTTCAGGATATGAATGAAGAGCTTGATCAGATTGAGAAGAACCTGACATTGGAGATTGTTTCGAGACCAGGAGATAAGATTTTCATCAGAACAAAATGTGTCTATCGCAGTAAGATGAATGAAGTTGGCATAGTGGTTCGAAAAAAATCTCGACTAGTGTGAATGAAACAAACACAAAATACACGCCCACTAAATATAAAAATATAGAAGACTTCTTGTAAGGATCAGAGTGCAATTAAAAGAAGTCTTGAATAGTGGTCCATAAAGATTAATTATGAACCACCTACTCATTATCCAGTTATCACTAATTTTTATGTCATTTCATCTGCATAATACATAACATGGGCATGAAATTCCCATTAAGTTGTAACTGTAAAATATCCAGTAGGACACACCAAAATAAACAAAAAAAATCAATGGAGAAAATTCACCTCATCAAAAAGAAGTCAAGTCAATCGGTATCTGAAAAAACAGAAACATAAACCCAGCTATACTAAATATAAAGACCATGTCTCAAATAAGGTCACAACCATACTATATGGAAAGGATTTATCCTAAGGATTCATAGTAATTAACTTTTTTTAGAACTCACTCATCGAGTATTGAATTCCTTGATGATTCTCAATTAAGCGGCCAAGCACATCGGGAATTTCCCTATGTAATTTTGTACTAGAACTCATAATATCTATATACACATATTGGGGATCTTTCCAATGACCTATTATGGATAAATAATATAGACTACTGTATTGATCATGTATTTGGATTACAAACACCAGATATTTATAATGGGATACCCAAAAAAACCTTTGAAGGAATGATAAAAGGACCACACTCTAAGATACATGGAGAGATATATGATTCTACCCTAGAGTAAACCATAGTGTGGATTTATCATTTTATGATAAATAAGGGATGCCTCAAATAACTAAATATGAATGGAATAAGGGGACACAACCTATAGAGACCCATACAGACTAAAGTGACCAGGGAACTGAATCATCCCTTATAAAAGTAACAACAAATTATTTGGAGACACCATATTCCATGTTCAGTCAAGGTATTCATGTATCCACCACCACATTTCCTTAAACTATGTAATGTTACTATGTACATTTTCCATTCCCTTGTATGTTGGTTGTGATAATATAATCTATAAGTTCCATTCTTCTATAGCGATGTCCATGTCCTTAGGATTTTTATGTGTTCCTTATTATACTAATAAACCTATCCTTTTTCATTCACATGTAAGTCCAGAGTATATGTCATGTCATAAGCATATAGTTAGAGTGTGTGGACACAAAACATGGAATTTGATATTTATTAATGTGTTTAACCATAGACTACAAATAATTTTCTATATTGTGTTTTCTCTTTTGATGTACACACTGTGTATGTTAGGATTTTCCAGAAATTGTAGAATATATTAAATTTCATTGTTTCTTTACACTATTGTCTTTTATCTAGATATATAATCAATCTAGTTACAAATATCTGTTATTTAATGATATTGTATCATATATAATTGTAATATTCTGGTCAACCAATATCTTGGGGCATGCTTCTTGTCTCACTACATCATTAGATTCCAAAACCTATAATCCAAAGAGACTAACCCAAGACTAATATCCCATAACCCTATATAATGATTCTATAATTATCTAGATCTAATACCTATGCTCGTTATAATAATAATTTTGGATAAATGTTGAATTTTTAATAATTGATATCTACGCATTTTTGGAAGCACCAGTTAAATGTAATATCGATAATGAATTCATGAAGAATGAGGGGAGAAAATAATGAATCACAAGAGATGGGAATGGATATTGGCCATTGTAAATTTCTCTCCCAATTAATTAATGGAATATTCTTCAAACACAATGAATAATCATGGTCCATAAAAAAAATCCATTCACTATTCTATAAAGATAAATTTTTACATTTAAATCAATAATTGACCAATGTATTAGTATGTTGGAAATATTTAATAACATTTGACATGAGATAATAAAAATGTTGATTAAAACAGCTAAAAAAAATCCATAAGTTGATATTGGATCAATTTTTTATGATTAATTAGTCAATTTTATTCTTCGTGGTGACATCTACGAAAACTATTTGAAGAACATTGGGGCACACAAATCACTGATCCACATTCAATTTTCAATTTATAAATGTTATCCTCTCTTTGTCATGTCAAATCCCAAGAGTTATACATTGTAACATTAGGTCATTCAATAAATGGATTTATATTTATTATTATTTGGTATTGTATAATTAATATCAAATAAATTCATAATTAAATAAATAATTAATTTAATTATTAATAATACCATGATTTTTCTTATGGAGAACACCTGAAAAGCACAATGGTTATGTCATGCTTAGGGTAAAACCATCACTCTAGATTTAATAGAGGTATTTTATTTCCATTTTAGAAAGTAGGTTATGGGTTATTTATTTATTTTAGATATACTATACATGCATGATATAATATAGTTAATATTTTTCTTATATAAACACCATAGATAACTATTCCTCAGAATCCTACGCAAAATCCATGATTGGATCTGAAAATATACTTTAAACTATTTCAGTATTCAATAAGGATAATAATGTGTCATTACAACCTTTTTGAATCTTTATTTTTTGTTCATTTTTCATATAACCTTTTAAAATATCATTACATTGTTGTTTTCAATAAACTATAATTACTCATATATCTTAATCATGTGTTTCATATCCATGGTTTGATAACCACCATTCTTTAGTACTATTATAATTCTATAAAATCATAGTGGATACTATATTAGATACTCTTATTTTTCCAGTCAGGTGATACTATCCTTGAAGTTACTACTTATAATTAATATTTTTGATCTCTGTTTTTAATTTTTATATGGTTTATTGGGTCCATGGCTGTGAGCTGGTTTTCCGTGACTACCTAGTTTAAGATCCTTGAGGTGGACACCTAGGATTTTATGTGAGGTTTTTCCTTATTATATAGGGCCTTTTATATGATGTTTTCATTATATTATTTTATTCTTTATAACCCATGACTTATATTAGTTTTAATGTTTTTTATTGTAAGTCATTTGATACCCTGTTTTAATATGAGATCATGTTATTTGATTATATACACATGAGAACTATTCAAGGAATTCGATATTGTTCATTTAAATGATAAAAAAATTTAGTTGTGTTACCTAGAATGTGGAACCTTGATTCTGGAATCGTGATGATCAGATTGTTATTTTATTGTTAGATATCCCATTAGAGGGGGGGGGGGGTGCGATGCCTTTACAATGGATATTGAAACTGGATTGTATTATGATGTGGTTCTGATCACAAATATTTCTATTTACATAGATGTTTAATGTCAATTGGTAGTAATAATTAGTCAGTTATAGGGTGATGTTGGTGAAATCTATATAGGTGTAATGTTATTCTTTAGTTACATGAAACAAGATTGGTGTGACATACCGTCATCCAAAGATAATGACCTCCATCAGACATGGGCATGTGTTTTTCCTTAAAATGACAATCATTATAGTGGGGAAAGTGTTGATTACTTAAATGATAAATTTTGACTAATAGTAATTGGGTTCAAACGGAAACTGGGTCATGTGGCACATATTATGATGCATACTCTACTGGAAAGGGACGTTTTCCCAATGCCTATATACTAATGGTTTTATTAATCGTTGTTGTAGAGTACTTTTACAGACAATTTAAGGAAATTGTTGGTAAAAGATGGTTAAAATCATCTTTTCCAAATGAGTTTGAGAAACCATTGGGAAAAGTGTACTCTATACCAACGAGTTTCAAAAACCATTTCTATAGAGAGGTTTATATCATCATATACCAACGGTTTTTACAAACTGATGGTAAAGAATTCCTTTTCCAATGGTTTTTATAAACCGTTGGGAATTTTTTACCACAAATTCACAGAATCTTGGCCTCCCCCATTCCTTGCGACTACAGACCTAAACTGAAGGGAGAATTGATATTTTCATTCCCCTATGACCAAAATAATTCCATCTTTAAGATTTATCAGTTCTTCACTTGTAAAATTTAAGTGATACTACATCTACTATTTTGGTTTTATGTTTCCATTTGGTTGAAGTGGAGAAGTGGGATTCTGTTTACCCTAATGCGGAAATGTTTCGTTCCGATCCATCTTCAAAATTTATTTGTTCTACACTTTTAATTTTTATGTGATACTTTCATTTTAATGTTATGAATATACTATTTTGGTTAATTTTTTTGATTTGGGTGTGTATGACTTTTTTTCCAGTTTGATTTGGGTGTGTGAGTTAGGCTTTGACAGTGAATCAAATTTGATTCAAAATGACTTATGTGTTAACATCATCCGTAAATTTTCAGTTCTTAGAAGGCTTGGTATTGCGGTGAATTTTGTGTTAATATCATCCATATTCCACATGATTCACATCATGGTAAGAATGTGTGATGATGTTTTTAAGATCAGAGAAAAACACATAGACTCCAAGTTGTTTATAGTCGCATGGTTAGTCATGAGTGATAATTTTCTTCCTAATATGATGTACTAATATAACTTTAGCGTCAATTAAATATGGTTCTCATTGTACGTTTTATATTACGTATCTTTCTTGTCCAATATTCACTTTTATGATGGTGGGGTGTTTTCATTAGCTATGATAGCATGCATATACATCCATAATAATGTTAGACAAGTCACAAGTTTAATTCAGTAATCTTGTTATCATTGACATACTTTATTATTAATCTCAAATTTTAAAAGAAATGTTTTTTTCTATACTTTATGTAATTATAACTTTTTACAAGCCATGAAAACCCTATTAGTGTAGAAGCCTAAGCGTTATCCACCCATGGGGTGTGCTTGACTTGGGGAAATAATTGGGTAATGAAAGTAATGACCATTGAGGTGCCAATAATGATTTATTGAACATGAGTGAATGATTTGGGATGCCTATAATACATAATGGGACCTGAGGAATGTGCCTCTATTTGGGATGCCTATAAAGGGTCCATGAAGACCTCTTTTACAAATGGTTGTGTGTAACTGTTGGTAAAACTATTCCCTTTACCAATGGTTTGATTCAATGACCATGCAAGACACCTTTATTTATGATTTTGGATTTCAAGTTATTGACATGACTCGCACTCTTTCCACCAAATGAACCAGATGTTTGGGTTGTAGCTCATGAAGCTAGGTTTAATTTTAGAATTTATTGAGCCTCTTTTATAGTACTACTCCATAATAGTTGTAACTAGGTTTTTCTTCTTGAAACATGACATACATTACCATCATTTGGATTATGATTCTTTTATTAGTTGGTATTACTAATTTGGTTAATTTCATCCATTTCCTATATTTTCCCATTGTTACATTTTTTCCACTTTTTAACTGATAATATTCAAATTTTGCAACTTAGGTAAAGTGGAAATAGTCTCCCCCAGACACAGAAAAGGATCTCACTATTAGACAATAAAATTCAGAATTTTGGTAGATGTGCTTGAGGCCATGTGTCCATCTGGGTTTAGGTCACTAACGAGTGATATCCTGGTTTGCGATTTCACAATTCCTGGATATCCTTTTTATAGGTGTTTATAATAAAATCCCTACCTATTTCTATTTAAGGACCTTCTCCAAAATAAATTAGGAAATGAATCAACGAATACACCCTACCAACCTATGATCTATGGATCCAAAATGAGGATCCTTTAATCCATGGATAAGGTGAAACTTGATGAGGCCATAACTACTTTTGATATGATCCTCAACCTACTTCTCATCATAATCTCCCTAAAGATGTTAAAGTATAAAACTCATGTACTCCCAACAAGACCCTTAAGGATTATGTATTCCTTGATCTACTTCCAATATCTTACTAGGAAATCCTTGAATATAGGCATTAGAAATTATGTATCTTATTTTATTATATACACTATATTTTGTTGTGTTTCTTAATATGATTCTCATATAGTTTAATTTGTTAGTTATGATTTTATATAAAGTAAACAATTTTCATTTACCTAAATATTTTTTTATTTAACATGAATATTATTGAATTTATTTGAAATGAATTATGGCAATTTTTTTACTGAATGGATAGAAGTTGGATGTACAAAAATGATTAGATTTCAACATATTTTCAAAATAATTTTAACTTATTTTTAGATTTTTCATTTGACAAGGCATCAGATAGTGGTCGGATACACTACCATTGTTCTAATTATGTTGGAAGACCTTGGTTGAGTCATAAAGTTGTTTGATATCATATAACAAAATTTGGATTCTAACCAAACAGTTATGTGTGGTATCACAATGGAGGGAAAATGGAATCTCAAAATGTTGATGATCCAAATGATAGGACTGAATTGGAGAGTTTGATATATGATCGGTTTCCATTTATTTGGCATCATGAGATGGAAATCATTTCTAGCCAACATGATTTCTATACAAGCACACATGATGCGTCCAATGAAAATGATGATGTTGATAGGGTGAAAAAATTGAAATATGCTGCAATGACTCCAGTATATCGGTAATGTGGTAAAATCAAAAAGTTGGAATTTTGAATCCTATTGATTCATGGGAAAACATTGTATGGGATTTAAAATACTTCAATTGATTACATTCTTACCTTCTTGAAGGACTTACTTTTAGATGATGCGGATATTCCCTCAAAACACTATATGGCATGGATGTTAGTTGATGAACTTGGATTCTCAAAAACAATTCATGCTTGGCCGAATGATTGCAGCTTATTTTGGGAGGAAAAATCTAATCAAAATGATTGTATGAAATGTGGAACCTCCCGAAGGATTCTAAAAGATGATAGAACACCATCTCGTGTGCCACAAAAATTAATGTGGAACTTTCCATTCATCCCCAGATTACAGAATCTTTTCATGTCTGATTAAATATCAGTAAAAATGCATTGGCATGACACAGAGAGAAAAAAGAATAATGAAGAGTTGGTTTACCCTGCAGATAGATTTTCATGGCAGATATTCGATGCTCGATATCCTGAATTTGCAGCTGACGTGCATAATGTGAGACTGGGTCTTTGATGTGACGGTTTTAATCCATTTGGGAAGATTCTAACTTCGCACAGCTCGTGGCCGGTTTTCATACACATTTATAACCTTCCCCAATGGCTGTTTCTGAAAAAGCCTTAAACATTCTTGAGTATACTGATATCTGGCCCTTATGATCCCGACAATGATATAGATATATACATGCAACCATTAATAAAAGAGTTGAAAATTATTTGTGATGTGGGTGTGACCACATACGATTCATGTCCGAAAGACCTATTTCAGATGTGTGCTACGCTTATGTGGACGATCAGTGATTTTCCTGCTTATGCAATGAGGTCTGGATGGAGCAGAAAAGGAAAATTTTCATGTCCTTTTTATATGAAGAATACTCCATCAAGAATAATGAAATATCGTCGTAGTTTTAGTTTTATTGGACATCTATAATTCTTGCCAATGATCCACCCATATAGAAACAATCATCGAAGATTTGACAATACCATGGAGACTGACGATCCAACTAAGTGTATGTCTATAACTGTTGTGCTTAATGAATTGAAAGATTTTAGTTATTTAATTGGTAAGGGAGTAATGAAATCTATAAAGAGGAATAATGTTTCAAATGATACCTGTTACAATTCAAAGAAGAAGAATATATTCTTTGAGTTGTCATATTGGTCAACCAACTTGTTATGTCATTACTTAGACATATTGCAAATTGAAAAGAATATAAGTGAAATGTTGCTCTCGATTCTTCTAAATGTCATGGGGAAGAAAAAATATTATTTAGGATCTTTGCGTGACTTGGTAGATTGGGGGATCAAACTAGAATTTCTTTTTGTCTGTATCAGGGAAAATAAATGGCAAGTTCTATGTTCTTCTTATGTGATAACACCTGCTGAAGAAAATCAATTTCTGAAAGTTCTAAAGGCTATTAAATTTCCTGATGTCTATTTAGGCAATTATCAAAACGGGTCAACAGAAAAGATTTGATGCTGAAATCATTGGAGACTCATGATTATCAATTCCTTTTGCATGATTTGAATCCAATAGTATTCCATCAACACTTTTACAATAATGTAACAGACTCCGTTATTCAGTTGTGCTATTTTTTTAGAGATCATTGTGCTAAGAAGTTTTCCAAATCATTTTTTTCAAAAACTGTTGGTAGAGACACCATTAATTTTGTTTGAGATTGAGAACATATTCCCTCCATTATTTCTTACATGCATGTTGCATGTGACAGTCCATATTTCAACTGAAATACTTCTTGGAGGACCTGTTGCTTTTAGTTGGATGTATCCAATTAAAAGAAACATGTACACATTGAAATCATATGTTGGGAATAGGAATTATCCCGAAGGTTATATTGTGAATGATTACATGTCTCATGAATGTATGGATTTCTGCTCAATGTATTTGTCTGATCATACTAGGATAATAAACATACCAATGAGAAATGAAGAAGAATAGTATGAGCAAATTGAACCCAATTTTCCATTACATACTCAGACATGAGGAATTCGTGGATCATATACATTTATGCCATTAAGCCTTGAGAAGCATGAGATGACACATTGCACAGTGTTGTTCAATTGTGATTTTTCCAATGAGTATATCATGTAAGTAAATTGTACATATATTTCTTATCTTATATCTTGTAATTTTAAATATTTTTCAAACATTTATTATTTTTATCTACAGGTAACATAAAGTATTGATATATAGAAATCATCATTCTCTATATTTGAGAAGGAAAGAGACCTTGCATAGCAAAGGGTTTTTCTGCTTGGTTGAAATTGAAGGTAAAAATATTTTTGTAATAACTAAATAAAAATAATATTTCATTAAGTTTACGATTTTTTTATATTTCAGTTATCTATTTTTCCTATAGAATCTCTTTCTGTGGAAATAAGAGCTTTGGATTTTGGTCCTAATACCATGGTTCTTGCTAGTAAATCACTTTTGATCAATGGATAAAAATTTATTATCACTAAAAGAAAAAGACACATGAGAAGATATCATGATGATGTTGTGTTAACTACCACAACAGACTGTTATGCCAGTTCATCGGATAATAAACCTTGTTCTAAAAATGTAGCTTATTATAGAGTTGTGGAGAAAATAATAATTTTGGATTATTACTCACATGGTCGAGTCATGATGATGAAATGTAAATGGATTGATTTAATGAAGAGGCAAGGCACCCTTATTGATGATTGTATATTTTGTGTTATTTACATGACTCACACTCCGGACATTGATGAACCATATGTTTTCGCATCAATGGTGAAACAAGTTTTTTTTGTCAAATATTATCTTCATCCTAAATTTTGTGTAATTATTGAATTATATCCAAGACATGTTTTTGATGATAGTTATGATGAAGTTGACACTATCCCTACTGCAATTGGAATCAATCAGTTTATTACTTATGATGAATCCAATAGCTCAATTGTCAGAGTTGATTGTGAACCCAATGTTGTGGTGAGAAATATATAGAATCATACAGTCGTGTTCTCACCTACATGTTTCACCTACATAATTCATAGTGTGTATCTTAGTACATACCTTCAAACCAACATAAATCTTCTTTTAATTTATGTTTTTATCAGAATTATTTTTCTATATATTTTTTTGGGTTACACATTAGTTATCTATTTCTAATGACTTCCATATTTGTTTTCATCGCAGGAAATGACACCCATTGAAGAGAAGCGATGGAAAAAGATGACAGAAAATAATCATCACATGACACAAATGGGAGTTCCTCCACTCATCCCTGTTGTGAGTATTTTATTTCAAATATATATATTTCAATAACTTATAATATCATGTTTTTACTTTGGTGTTAATTTTATTTTGGATCCACCCCCTAGACAAGAGATATCATATAGGGAGCCTAATATTACTCGCAGTACAGAGGTTCGTTGTAGGAGGGGGGATGGTGTCAGAGTTAGATGATCATCTGGAGGTCCCGGTACTGATGCCAGTTGTACAAGGGCACGTGGTGTGAGAGTCAGACGATCCACTCGTCATACCCGATTGGACTATGCCCCTACCACAGACGTATCTTCTACGCCCCATTCTGATCCTGGAGTGTCTTTAGGGAGTCACGAGATAATTAGGCCTTCGATATTTACTCTACTAGTTGGCCAGAAGTCTGTGCCATCATCTTTTGCTTTTGGTTCATTATCTCTGATATATTATATTCCACCTTTTTTGACTCCTACTCTGACACAGTTTGTAACTGAGGAGTGTACACTGAGGGATAGTCCACCTATACAGGATACGCCTTCTGCTTTTGCACATCTAGTAATGCTCATTTTTCTGACTACCACAGGTATATTTATATAACTATAAAAAAATTATACGAACATTTATTTTTATTATAACATGAAATGATATTTTTTCCTTTAATAACAGATTCATCTACTAATAGGAGGCGAGGGAGGGGGATTACTCGCTTGAGTGCGGTATGGAACCACCAGACATAGTTGATTGCTGAATAAAATGATGATGGAAAGATGATTGATAAATCTAGGTAGGAATGTCAGTGTTTTTTGGCGACACTAGCCAAATACTCCGACATCATTCCGTTCATCCCTCTCTATTGGAGACATATACAACACAAAGTCAAGGATAATGCGTGGGCAAAAATATGGGTAAAAATATATTTGATTTAATGGAGTATTTTTTTTATTTATATGAATTAATCTATTGGTTATTAGCAACATTTTAACATCCATGATGGAGAAGGTGTACGACCAGCACGTTTAAAGGATCTAGGAGAGCATTGGAGAGTGTATAAGCATGAGCTGTATGTTGGCTGGTGTGATAGAGTGGGAACGGAGTTGGAGACAGTACCTATCATGGATGACTTCCCGATAGAGCAATATCGCCAAATTATTACCCTTTGGGCGACTGCATAATTTATGGTATTAATCCCATTTGAGGAATTTAAATGATATTTTTCATATCTTTCAATAATATTATCTTATTTATTATTAAAAATTATTTAGGAATATTCTAAATAAACAAAAAAACATTTATTCAATGCAATACCTCCACACTTTGGGGTGCACTACTATGTCAGATCACGAGAGGCAGTTGGTACGATATAGTTGTTTATAATTTTTCTTTAGGACTTTCCCTTTTTATTGTATCCTACATAAAGTATATGATTTATTGAATTTTTAATATATTATTATACTTTCACTTTATATTTTTTCAATGACATTACATATGCACAAATTGAATGTTGATGGACGTCTCCCTTGAGCAAAATTGTTTTTCTCGAGTAGATGGAAAAAATATGGAACTGCGGTTAATGAACCGACACAAGAAAAGATTGTATGTTTTAATTTGTTTATTTAAAAGTTAAATATCTATTTTGAAATTTACTAATCTATTAATATTTTTAACAGGCTTCTTTAGAGGCCCTTAATGCCAAGGAGCCTGACAATTTTGGGCCACACGATCATTTATATCAGGTTTTGGGAGATGGGCACTCTGGCCGAGTACACTGTAGACCTGGTAAGAATACAGTCCTGAAAAGGTGTTGGTCCTCTCCAGGTATCCATTCTAGTACCACCGAGTTGGAACAGGTCAAGGAGCATGCAAGACAGTCAGATAAAAGTGTCATAGAGTTGTAAGAACAGGTTCAAATGAGGGAGAAAGAAATTATGAAACTGATCAAATCTATAACTTCATCACTTCCAAAAGAGGCCATCACTGCTTTCCAGACATATATGTCATCTATGGGTGCATTATTTAATGCACCAGACGGCAGTTCTAGTGGCGGTTGAGATGATAACATTCCTGGTCATGACGAGGAAGCTGAAGAGGACGAGGGTGAGGATGAGGATGAATACGAGGGCGAGGATATGGCTGAGGGCGAGGATGGGGTTGAGGATGTGCATGGGGATGAAGAAAAGGATGACGAGGATGATAGAGATAGCGGCGAGGATGAGGCTGATGATGACAGTGGTGATAGTGATAGTGATCGGGGGCATATTGATACATTACATTTTTGAATTCTGTATAACACTTTATTTTTGAACCTCGTTTTTCCCTTCTAGTATGGATATTTTTGAATTCAGTATAACTTCTTATTTTTGACCAAATATGGAAGCCTAATGATTTGAAAATGGTTTATGGGGCTTCTGGGGCCTGTTCGGAGCTCAGAACCCCGGTCATCGTAGAAAAATACTATGCCTCACGATTAGTAAAGACATTAATTCCATCCCAAAAGGTATCTACCAACCGTATAGGGATATATATTAGAAAAATGTGCATGATTTTACCTAACCATGAACCATGGGATGCACATCATTCAAAATGTCTATAGTTTTAGTATATGATATTATCACTCTTGATGCATGATTTTCCTAACAGGCATATGAAAAGCTGACCAAACGCATTTAGATTGTGTTAATAATTTCGGAAAACTATCCATGAGTCATATGTGACGTTTGCGAGTCAACCCCGCCTCAATCAGAGGCTTAGTGTGACTGGTATCTCTCAAAGTGTCTCTCTTTTGGTTAAAATGGACACCCTTTTAGGTAAAAACAACTGGCAAACAGAAAACCAACCAAACGCATTTGGATTGCGTTGATACTATAGGAAAACTATCCATGGTTCATATGTGATGTGTAAGACTCAACCCTGCCTCAATCTATGGCACAGTGTGGCCGGTACCACTCAAAGAGTCTCACTTTTATTGGAAATGGACAACATTTTATGTTAAAACGAAAACTGACATACGGAAAACAGACCAAATGTATTTGGTTCTATTGATACAGTATCACAATGATCCATGGGAAATTTGTGACATCTAGGAAATAACAGTGCATCAATACGAGGCATAGTGTGGCCGATACCACTAAAAGTGTCTTAATTTTATTTTAAATGGACTGGATTTTAAGAGAAAACAACAACTGACATACAAATAACCGATCAAATTCATTAGGATTGTGTTGATACTTTAGGAAAATGATACATTGGTCATTTTTAATTGGTAAGAGTCAACTATACCACAATAAAAGACATGGTGTGGCCAGTATCACTCAAAGTGTCTCACATTGATTTGAAATGGACTACATTTTAAGTGAAAACAACAACTGACATATGAACAATAGACCAAACATATTTGGATTGTGTTGATACTTTAGGAAAATGATATAATGGTCATTTGAGACATGTAAAAGTCAAATCCTCCTTAATCTAGGGAATGGTGTGGCAGGTATCACTCTAAGTTTCTCTTTTTTTGTTTAAAATGGACACCATTTTAATTTAAAAACTGGCATATGAAAAACCGGCCACAAATTTTCAGACTGTCTTGATAATTTAACCAAGTTATATATGGGTCTTCAAGAGTTGTACGAGGAGATGAAACATCATTTAAATGAATGGTTTGCACGGTACAGCTGGATATGTGTTTTTTAGGTGTTTGGCGCGCTTGAAAAGCATGCTTGGGGTGGTCAAAACTAGTCCAACGCCCTTAGAATTCCATGAAATCAGAAAAAAACAAATGGTGGGTGAATTTCGAAATGGTTGGCCAGAATAAACATCAATATGAGGTGTCGTGTGACCGTGGGGGCCGAAAACACACTCCGAGTGTCGTAAATGGTCAAATTCATGCCGAACGACATCAGAATTACTTGAAATCACACGAAAACACCCTAATTATTATTCATGAGGTTTATGAGGAGATGACACATCATTCAGACATGCGGTTTGCACGACACGACTGAATATGTGTTCGTTAGGTATTTGGCGCACTTCAAAAGCATGTGTGGGGAGGTCATAACCAGTCGAACGACCTTGGAATGTCATGAAATCAGATGAAAATAAAGGGTGGGTGAACTGTGAAATGTTCAGCCATACGACACATCAATCTAAGGTGTAATGTGACCGCGGTGACTGAAAATGCACTCTGCGTGTCATAAAGAGACAAAACATGCGTTTAACGGTCAAGTTCATACCGAACGACATCATAATGACTTGAAATCACATGAAAACACCATAATTATTATTCTTGAGGTATATGAGGAGACAACATGCCATTTGGTTTCACAGTTTGCACGATATGGCTGAATATGTGTTTTTTAGGTGTTTGGTGCGCTTGAAAAACGTGCGTCGAGTGGCCAAAACTCATAGAACGACCTCAAAATTCCTTGAAATTGAATGAAAACAAAGGGTGGGTGAATTGTAAAATGGTCAGCTAGACGGAACATTAATCAGAGGTGTCATGTGACCGCGGTGGCTGGAAACACACTCTGCATGTCGTAAATGGCCAAAACATGTGTTTTACGGTCAAATATATACCCAAAGACATCATAATGACTTGAAATCACACTAAAAATACCAAATTATTATTGTTTATGTATATGAAAAGACGAAATGTCATTAGGATGTAAGGTTTTCATGGTACCACTGAATATTTGTTTTTTAGGTGTTTGGTGTGCTTGAAAAGCGTGTGTGGGGTGGTCAAAACTAGGCAAATGACCTCATCATGCCATGAAATCGGACGGCAACAAAGGGTGGGTGAATTGTTAAATGGTTAGCTAGAAGTCACATCAATTTGGAGGTGTTGTGTGACTGTGATGGCTAAAAACGCACTCCACGTGTCGTAAATGGCAAAAACACGCATATAACAGTCAAATGAATACCGAACGATATCATAATGACTTCAAATGACACAAAACACCCTAATTTTAATTCGGTAGGTGTAAGAGGAGACGACACTTCATTCAGACGCGCGGTTTGTGTGGAACGACTAAATATGTGTTTTTAGGTGTTTGGGGCACTTGAAAAGCGTGCGTGGGGTGTTCAAAACCAAACGAACGACCTCAGAATACCATGAAATCAGACACCACCAAAGTGTGGGTGAATTTTGAAATGGTCGGAAAGATGGCACGTCAATCGGAGGTGTCATGTGACCGCGGTGGCCAAAAACGCACTCTGCATGTCGTAAATGGCCAAAACATGTGTTTTATGATCCAATACATACAGAACGACATCAGAATAACTTTAAATCACATGAAAACACTATAATTATTATTCATGAGGTGTAAAAAATTATGACATGTCATTCAGATGTGTGGTTTGCACGGCACAACTGAATATGTGTTTTCATGGTGTTTGGTGTGGTTGAAAAGCATGCGTGGCGTGGTCAAAACCAGCTGAATAACCTCATAATGCCATGAAATCCGAAAAAAACAAAGGGCGGGTGAATTGTGAAATGGTCAGCCATTCGTCATGTCAATCAGAGGTGTCGTGTGACCTCGATGGCCGAAAATGCACTCCTCGTGTCGTAAATGGCTAAAACTTGCGTTTAATGGTCAAATGCATATCGAACGACATCAGAATGACTTGAAATCACACAAAACCACCTTAATTATTATTTTTGATATGTACGAGGACACAAAATTTCTTTCTGATGCGTGTTTTGCACGACACGAATGGATATGTGTTTTTTAGGTTTTTGGCGCTCTTGAAAACCATGCATGGGGTGGTCAAAATAAGAAGAATTTCCTCAGAATGCCATGAAATTTGACGATAATAAAGGGTGGGTGAATTGTGAAATGTTCAGCCATACGACATGTCAATCAAAGGTGTCGTGTGACCGCAGTGGCCGAAAACACACTCTGCATTTAGTAAATGGAAAAAACATGCGTTTAACAGTCAAATGCATACAGAACGACATCATAATAACTTGAAATCACACTAAAACAGCCTAATTATTATTCACGAGGTGTATGAGGAGACAACACGTCATTTAGACCTGTGTTTTCTGCGACATGGCTAAATATGTAATTTTTAGGTGTTTGGTGCACTTGAAAAGTGTGTGTGGGGTGGTCAAAACTGGACGAACGACCTCAGAATTCCATCAAATCGGATGAAAACAAAGGGTGGGTGAATTGTGAAATGGTAGGCCAGACGACACATCAATCAGAGATGCCGTGTGACCATGGTGGCCAAAAATGTAAAATGCATGTTGTAAATTCCCAAAACATGTGTTTTACGGGAAAATGCACGCTGAACGACATCATAATGACTTGAAATCACACGAAAACAACCTAATTATTTTTCGTGAGGGGTACGAGGAGACGACACGCCATTTGGACGTGCGGTTTGCACGGAACGAATGAGTATGTGTTTTTAGGTGTTTGGTGCAGTTTAAAATCATGTGAGGGGTGGTCAAAACTGGCCGAATGGCCTCATAATTCCATGAAATAATACGATAATAAAGTGTGGGTGAATTTTGAAATGGTCGGCCATACGACACATCAATTAGAGGTGTTTTCTGACCGCAATGGCTGAAAATGCACTCCGTGTGTTGTAAATTGCCAAAACATGTGTTTTGTAGTCAAATACATACACAACGACATCAGAATGACTTGAAATCACAAAAAAACACCCTAATTGTTATTTTTGAGGTGTACAAAAAGACGACACATCATTCAATTGCGCGGTTTTCATGGCATGACTGAATATGTATTTTCAGGAGTTTGGTGCTCTTGAAAAGCATGCGTGGGGTGGTCAAATCCAGTCAAAAAACCTCAGAATGCCATGAAATCGGAAAAGAAAAATGGTGGATGGAATGTGAAATGGTCGGCTAGACGGCATGTCAATCATAGGTGTCGTGTGACCGCGATGGCTGAAAACGCACTTCGCATGTCGTAAATGGCCAAAACATGCGTTTAACAGTCAAATACATACGAAATGACTACAGAATGACTTGAAATCACACAAAACACCATAATTTTTATTTGTGAGGTTTACGAGGAGACAACACATCATTCGGACACATGTTTTGCACAGCACAACTGAATATCTGTTTTTTAGGTGTTTGGCGTGCTTGAAAAGCATTCGTGGGGTGGTCAAAACCCGTCGAAAAAACACGAAATGCCATGAAATCAAACAACAATAAAGGGCAGGTGAATTTTGAAATGGCCAGCCATACGACACGTCAATCGGAGATGTCATGTGACCACGGTGGATGCAAACACACTTTGCATGTCTTAAACGGCCAAAACACGCATTTAACGGTCAAATGCATACCGAAAAACATCATAATGACTTTGAATCACACAAAAACACCCTATTTATTATTCGTGAGGTGTATGAGTTGAAAAAATGTCATTCAGACGTGTGTTTTGCACAACACTACTGAATATGTGTTTTTAGGTGATTGGTGCGCTTGAAAATCATGTGTGGGGTGGTCAAAACCGGCCGAAATACCTCAGAATGCCATGAAATGGATGACAGCAAAGGGTGGGTGAATTGTAAAATATTCGAGCAGACAGAACGTCAACCGCAGTTGTCTTGTGACTTTGGTGACCTAAAACACACTACGTGTGTCGTAAATGACCAAAAAATGCATTTTATGGTCAAATACATACCAAACGATATCAGAATGACTTGAAATCACACAGAAACAACATAATTATTATTCGTGAAATATATGAAAAGACAAAACATCATTTGGATCTGCGGTTTGAGCGGCATGGTAGAATATTTGTTTTTTAGGTGTTTGGTGTGCTTGAAAAGCATGCGTGGGGTGGTCAAAAATGGCCGAATGACCTTAGAATACAATGAAATCGGACGACAAAAAAGTGTTGGAAAATTTGGAAATGGTCGTCCAGAAAACACATCAATAAAAGGTGTCGTGTGATCGCGGTGGCCGAAAATGCACTCCAGACAGCCCCCCCCCCCCCACCCCACCCCGGGCAGCCCCCTCACCCCCAGATAGACCCCACACCCCCCAGACAACCCCCACCTTCCACCGAACATCCCCCCTCCCCCGGCCACCGGACTGCACCCCCCTCACACCGGATGGCCCCCACCCCACTGACAGCCCCCCCAACCCCCCGGACAGCCCCCTTATCCCAGACGACCCCACCCCCCGGACATCCCTCCTCCTCCCATACCACCCCCCGCACCACCCAAACATCCCTCGCACCCCCAGACAACCCCACACACCACCCAGACGCCCCCCACTCTCCAGACAGCCCCCACCTAAATCTGAGGCACGATGTGACTGGTATCACTCAAAGTGTCTCACTTTTGTTGGAAATGGGTAACATTTTAAGTGAAAACAACAACTGACATACGAAAAATATTCACAAGGGTACACATAAATTCTTTAAATTAATGGATAAGAAATACAATATGGTATATTTGTTGTATGTTTTTAGATGAAAATATTCACAAGGCGTAGATTTAAACACAATGGGTCATAATATATATATAAAAACATGAATTATATTAGGAATGAGCCTCGACATCCCATAATGAACATGCACCAACACTTATGTTATAATTTTCAATCACAGGTCATTCATTCTATACAATAACATACAACAAACGAATTACATATATTGATTTCATATGAATCATATGAAAACTCAAGCATACCATATAAAAAATTATTCAACAAGGCTATACAAAGTTTCTTGAAAAATAAGTTTCAAAGTCCTATAAAAACACCCCAATGGAGAGGAATACATATGCTGAGACCATAGCCCCATGGATCACGTCAATCCCATCCTCAAATAGTGGGTTCTAGGAAAAACCAAATTCCCTTTAGGAACCCATTACCAAATACTTAATTGAATATTCCTACCCACTACCCAGGATGGGGATTCATCTCACATCACTCCTAGGAGAGAAAATTGTAATTAGCCACATACCGCCTTATTCTAATTTAAAAGTATATGGAAAACATGTAGGCTATTCCTGTAACCCATCTCATATGTCGAGATTGGCCAATGTTTCCTACTGAAACATTTGGAACCATTTATACATGGATACATAATCATTAGAGGAATATAAACATCCCATGTGCATCCTATAACTCATCCTAGGTCTAAGCACATGACCACTACCATTGTCTATCTTATGGGTATCACGATCCTTGTCCACTCTACCCGTGTTTTTTTTCTTGGTTTTAAGATACTCAACCCATGACCATGACTAAACATCCCATGTTCTTCCTATATCAAGTAGGTTTTTTCTCTTGTCTGTATTGGTGTTATGGTTTGACTGAGGAATGAATTCTAAATTTTTAATACTGTTATGGGTGTTGGTGTTGTGGTTTGAGTGATGAATGAATTCTAAATTTGGAATGTTCTTATGGGTGTTATTTCATTTACTATAACATGTACGATTTTTATCTTACGAGTGTTATTGCATTTTAATTTCTAAATTTCTAAATTTCTAAATTCTGGAATGAATTCTAAATTTTGAATAATTTGGATGGGGATTTGGTATTGGTGTTGTTACATGTCTAGAGAGGGGGAGGTGTGTTGCTATGTTGTTGTTGTGTTGTTGCAGGTCTGGAGAGGGGAGAGGGGCCTGCTGCTGTGGGGTTGAGAAAATGTATACCAACGGTTTTCAAAACTGTTGGTATAGATTCTATAATACAACTATACCAATGGTTTTGTTCTAACCGTCAGTATAGGTTTATACCAACGGTTACAAAATAACTGTTGGTATTGAATTATGGATTCCCATATCCACTGTATACCAATGGTTTACAACCGTTGGTATATGTGTAACACACATATACCAATGATTTCACAAACCGTTGGTATATGTTATACTTTAACACACATATGCCAACGGTTGGTATCAAACCATTACTATACCTTCTATTTTGACACTTATAATAACAATTTTCACAAAACCATTGGTATAGGCCTATTGTCGTGACTTACATGGCTACCATTGAGGGAACTATTGGAATACTATATACCAACGGTTTCCAGGCCTTTACCAATGCTTTTGAACTGTTGGTAAAGTGTAAAATTCCAGTAGTTTTAGTTATAGACATTGAGATCCTGACAAGAATTGTTTCAATAGAAGTTGGTGTTGAAGCATTTGGTGACAAGATTCGTGCAGAATGACTTGGAAAATGATTATATGTATTTTTTTCTTCTCTTTTTCAAATAATTTATCATGATCTACACTGTCATATATTCATGGGAAATTATTTTAGTGATAAATTTGTGGTGTGTTAATGGGTTTATACTCACACCGTGAATGTTAAATTTTTTGTCTATGTAGACCTCATTATCAAGGATATAGAAAATGGAAAATGCCTACCAATAATAATATTTGACACATATCATGGAATTTAGAGGAAGCACAAGGAACAAATCCGGATAGTTTACATAGTATTTTATTTACTTTCATTTCATTCTCATGATTTTATTTGTAGTGAATTTTTTATGATAACTAAATAATTTTAAATATTTAAACTATATAATATAGTGTCATATGTTATAGTATTTCACATCTATTATAATTTTCTTATTTTAATATTTATTTATTCATGTATTTATTTATACTGAGGGGCATAATGGTGTTATTTGGGATGTGTGGATTAGGTCTTGAAGAACATCAACTCAAATCTAGCGACTGAATTCAGGTCATTACATATTTTTTATATGTTTAAATATAGAAGTTTTATATAATGGAATAAATTATAATCAATTTAATATATAATAATTCTAGAGATATCTCTTTCAATATATTTTGATTTGATTACAAATCAATTTATAATGTTTTATTTGTCTCATTTTCAAATTGTTACGATATGTTTTATATTGTAAAGTAAAATAATTACTACATGGAATATTCACTACAGTATTTCCTTCAGGTATAATGATCATCTATAATTTTATGATAATTTAATGTCAATTTTCTTATATCAATCTTATTCTTATATTGCAGTTAAGATAATTGTTTTTTGGAATCTTAATTTTCATTCACTATGTTATGATTATTACTTTGCAACATATTTCATATATATTGGGTATATTATAAATTTTGAATTTATTATTCATTAATTACAATTTTATAAATATATTTACATTTATATCATATAAAACCTTCATAAATGTGCCTTATATATTAAATTAATACATCAATAAGGCATTTTCATAACTAAAATTTCTTTTATAAAATTAAAATGATGCTCCTTGACTGTCATTATTGTATGTTTGAAAAATAATTGTGTATCCTATTTCATAACTTACATACTATTTTAAATATAGAGAAAATTAATTTATTTTCTCCAAGATAATTTATCAATTTATTTCATTACCATCGAAATCCAATTTTTAGGGGGGGGAATATCATATCCATTAAATATGGTTTTATATAATTTTAATGAACATTATTTACAAAATAATTTCATTCATACTTTGAAAAACATATCTCTTCACTCATGTTACCACCATTTATCTATTATCCACTATAAAAGTTTATTTTTTAGAAAATCTTTTCTGGTGTTGGTTTTTAAAAAAGGAATTTCAAAATTTTAAAAATATTTTTCATCCTTTCCATACCGAATTTTTTATCTTATACTATATATTTATTTTCTATAATATTTATTTCATTTAAAATATATATCGATGAAGCGTATTATTTTTAAAATTAAATCTTTTCAAAAATATTCACATGGAATTTTGTAAATTTTAATTTTTTTATGGTTACATTTTAAAAAATATTTTATTACAGTAAATGTTTTTAATGTTCCTTTAGATTACCTTTTTCAAATATTTATTTAATTTTCAAGCATATACTGTTCAATATCCCTTTTAAGTGTAATTTTTTTAAAACATTATCAATTATACTTTTTAATAATTTATCTTTAACAATGAGAAAAAACATCATCATTTGAGATAATGATAAAAATCTTTTATAAATAATATTTAATTGTTGATTCCATTTTCCAATTATTTCATAATTGTTTAATTCACAATGAAGTTATTTTTCTTAAACCCGCCACTAAATACTCATATAAAATTCTTTTTTGGGGAAATCCAATTATGGATATCAAACTTATATATTATTGTGGTAAAGTTTTGTGATAAAATCTAGAGATTCAATGAAACGCATTTCTATTTACGTGAGTTCTTTATAATTTGTTTAATGAAGTTTGGAAAATGGAACATATGTATAGATGAATGATTTGTAGGGATGCATATCATCATCCAATATATTCTTATTGTTTATATATGATGAACACAAAAGTGTAAATAGGAGAATTTATCCATATTCAATGTGTACATTGGACGATTTATTCCATGGATATGGGATATATAATATGTTTTATAAATAGACCTATTGTCAATGAAATGATTCTCCTGAATCCAAGAAGGTAATGTGGTGATTATCTAAAGCCTATTATGTGACGAATGAATTTTTGGGTATCCTGGAAATATTATTATTATTATTTTCATTAATTAAAAGACATCAAAGTATTATACTTATTCCCATTTTTGTGTTATAATATCTAAGGTCATTTTTATTGAATCATGTATCCCCGCTTTTTTGATTAATTTATTATTTTATACATGATTTTTTATGATTTAACATTTATTCTTTTATGGATATACCTTTATTATGAATCCTGATTATAGCCATTTAATCATATTATACTCAGTTTTGATATTTCATTTCCAACTTTTTTGTTTACCCTTACTATGTGTTAGATCTCAACACTTATGTATGTTTTTATCCCAAATTTCACGAAGATATGATAAATATATAATATCAATACTAGTTTCATATGTAGAAATATGTGGGAGATGTTAAAGACTCGTCATAGTTTATTTATTTCCTATTATTGTGGATTAAATGTCCATAATTTAAAATGGGATGAATTTTCTTATTAAATATATTAACCTAATTATTTAAAAATTTAAACAGAAAATGGATTTTAAAAGTATTATAATGAAAATATTTAATCATTTCTTGTAATTAAAATAATTTTAGGCTTGGTATGTGATACCATTTGTGGTTATAATACCCTTTGAGGTAGGTGTATTTTTTTATACTATAAATGTGATAATTATCTGGAATAATCATTTTTGATGTAGGCCACTACCTTAGTTATATTTTTATGTATTTCATCACATGTCATTTTCATTGCTTCTATTATGGTGATATCATATTTGGGGTGGGATTCATCTACCATGGTTCATAGGATGATTCCTTCGCGACCATGTGTGGTGAAAAAACCCATCATATTCAATGGATGGTATTTTCTATTTCTTATTTAATCAAGACGATGTTTAATGATCATAATATGTTTTCCCTACTCAATGATACATTATAAGATAATGTAATTTCGAGTTCTCCTATCATTCATTAGTTAAGAAATTGACATAATATGTATTATGTGGAGGAATCATGTTTTCTTGATAACATAATCACGAGTTTAATGTCTGGAAAATGTTAAAATTGAATTAATCATTCATCATAGCTATGTCAAAATGTAGTATCATTTTCCCCTTCATGACCATATATTGAGTGTATTTAAAATTTAATGAGATGTATTGACATTATAATAAAATAATATATATTATCATGAATAACATTTAGTACATTTTTTTATTGATGAATAACACCTATTTATTTCAATTACCTTAATGAACATCACCTCCTGGGTGAAATTGTCCCTTAACTATAGTATGTTGTAGTTTATGGTGGAATTCCCATGTATCCACACAACTTCATGAACCCTACTATCCTACTAACATTTATATTGGTGCTTCACCTATCACTATCCAACACACTTCCACATTATTTCAACATAAAATATCCCTTTAAACCATGAATATTTAATGAATTTAAATGTACATTCAAGTGGTTTTAAAAAAAATTTATATATAAATATTCATATATTTATTAAATGTTTAATAAATTTTAAGTGTTATGGATTAGAAAATATTATTTTACTATCCCAAATAGAATATGAAATGTTAATTTTTACTCATTACTTATTCTATGTTATTCTTGTAAATAATATATTTATAGAATGTTAATAATGTTAATGTTTTAATTATGTGATATGTTTATTCAATGATATAAAGTATAACCATACATTCGATGAAGGAAATCATAAGGGTTAATGTTCATATAACATCACATCTTTGTTTTTTTAGTGTTATTAACATGAAAGTGTTTTCACATCATATTATGGGTTTATTAGGTGTTTTATGTATCATGGTTTTAATTAACTCTTGATTAAATCATCTCTATGGAGTCGGATATGGGGTCAGACTACCCACTGACTTAAAGAATTATATAATATTCCTGAAATGTGATGGGTTTCCTATATGACTTATGTGATTACCCTCATTGAGATTGAAAATATCATATAACATTATGTATTTACATGAAATGTTTATGTACATTATGCATGAGATACATATGGTATGTATAAATATATTTTTTCTCTATTTTAGGTGAGTAAAAAAACCTATAGGTTTTTTAAGGAATTATATATTATTTTTTGATGAAAAAATTACGTTTCTTGATGGAATATAGATTTTAAAAAGTATATTCTTAAAGAATTTTTTTAAAAATAAAACATAAGAATAGAAATATTTCTTGATATTAAATTGTTATGAAATATAGTATCTCTATAATGTATATTTGTTAAATGAGACACTGAATTGAAATCCATTAAATTTATATGTGGGAGACTCCATTTAATGAATCAATTTTCAATACCATGATAATTATGGGTGTAGATTCTACTAAATTGGGGTGGTCTTGGATTAGAGTTTATAAGACATTGAGAAATGGCCACCCATATTTGTGGTTTTACTATATATTATCGTGATGTTTTAGTGAGAAATTGTTGGGAACCCCAAAAAATAGAATAATACATGAGTAATGTTGATTTAATCCATATTATTGATTGAGGAAAAGATATAATTATTTAAACAATTGATAATTATAACTTTTATTATTAGGATTATTACCTACCAAAATAAAAAAATTGGTGAGAGAAAATGTTAATCAGGCTCATCGCATAATGTAATATGGATCATGGATCTCCAAATGAAAAAAATAATTTATTTAATATTTTCTAATGAAAATACCAATATTAAATATCCTATGTAAAATATAAAATACATGATACATACACAAAAATTTCTCCTTTTAATAAGATATATATTACATCATGATAATCATTTGGATCTTATTTATTATATTATCTTATAAAATGGTTATATATTTGTTTATATGGTTTATATGTATTCCAAAATATAATTATTCAATGTATTTGAATGAAAAATATTTAGAGGTCAGGTTCACCATCGTAGACTCATTAGAATTGGATACAAAGTGTCCTTTAAACAATTGTTCCTATAAAAAACATATATATAATGAAATAGATGGATATTATATTAGATCATTATGTAGATAATTAAAATTGAGTTACTAAATTATATAGTAAAAAATACGATCTAATTTTACCATGTTCATTTCTAATATAATTAGATAAATGATATTATATTACCCATATAAACATCATGTTGATTTTTGTATCATGTTAAAAAATATAAGTGATTATAAATCACTATCATTAATAAGAGTTTTTCTATATATGTAAATATGTTTTTTATTGATTTTTTAATATATTAAATGGTTTATATATTTAATAAATGGGTATTTTTTTAGACCATTCAAAATAATAATGATAGAGTCGATTCAAGTGCCACTTACTTTTTTCATTATTTCCAATTATTCATAAATCAGAAACACATATGAGAATCCATAACAATTCATTGTTTCACTCATTCAATTATGAATCATTTTAAAATTAAAAGATATATTTTATTGGAAATTTGAGAAACAGAAATAATATGTAGGAAAGGTAGAAATATAGTTCATTATTGGACCATAACAAAAATAATTTATGTGGTCAATGATGTCTTAATTAATTTTTTTTGGAATATCGATGCCATTACTAATTATTTTATTCTACATGGATACATATTATTGATGAAAAAAATTAATCAATTGAATGGTTTAAAGAGTTAAATTATAAATTGTCAATTAAATAGGGGTAATGTTTTATGAATAACTAGTTATATTGAATCTGAGAATAATTTAGTTATTAATTCATTTATAATTTAATTGATTATGAAATTTCATTACTTCTCAATCACCATTAAATACCATAATTTAGTGGTGTGTATTAGAGAGGAAAATATTAACTTTTGGAAAAGGTTCAGTTAATAACCATAAATAAGGAAATTGTACTTCATTTTGATGGTAATGATCTAGAAGTTTGATCATTTTTATTAATATATGTATCATATAATAGAATCATGAAGACTCTATATGAAATATATAATGGGAAATGTTCCAGTATATATATTAAAATGATTTGTTAATTTAATTAAAACATTCAATGATTTTATTATGATAAATTTCACTCAAAATCATATACATTTCTATTTTATAGTAATCCCATAGAATCTAATGGTTAGTATTTGTATAATTCTACTAGGAGAAAAGTGTATTTTTTAAACATGAATAGTCAATTGAGAAGGAATTCATAAATAATTTTTTTTTGGATTAATTTTAATTTTAAATAAGTTTATAACCAAAAAATGAGAAATAATCTCATGATAAATAATTATATTCTTCCAAAAGAATTATGGAAGAAGAAATAACTCATGCTTTAGATAAACCATTAAGGAGTTTTTGGATTCTTTAAGAGATTGTGATATGTTTATTCACCATATCAAATGATGGTAATGTTATATTTATGTGTGGAAAACCTAAAACCAACCAAGGGGCCACTATGGGTTTTTATTCATATAAATGGTTAATGTTTACAGAACCTAAAGTAAAATCCATGTACAGTACCCATGTTTTGGAATTGGTGGATAAATCAGAAGGGGTAAAACTCATAAGAATCAAGAGGGTATTCCCAAAAAATTACTAACATTAATTTTAGAATGTATAACTATAAATTATACATAGTGAAAATAGAGACAAACAATTTTTTTGTATTGACGATGAGGGATCCTTTTCACATTTAATGTAGATAATTTTTTTTCGATATTTTATTCCATAGAAAATTTCTCTAGTTATGATATATGTATAATATATTTCAAAAACACTTTCCATAGTTATAATTATTGAATCATGTTTATATCACACTACCCTTTGGTTTTGTAGATCTTGGTGAGTCAACTGTGGTATTCAAACTACACTATTATATTTTTATATTGAAATAAGTTCATTGGTCTTGGAATATCTATTTTCATGATGAAATCAAATATTTATGTTTCACAGAAAATGTGTGTAATTCTTATGTATATTAGTAGATTATAGACATATTTTGTATGGGTAATGAATATTGTATATAGATATAATAATTAAGATAAAATAATGAAAACTTAAGACATTAATGTGTCCACATATGCCTAGTAAAATGATTCTAAATGAATTAAAATGACGAATATACATATATATTGGGTAGGGTTTTCTATAGAGATAGTTCAAAGTGACTTTTTATAAAAAATAAAAACACTTTAGAAACATGATATGGTGATTTATAATAATAAAATCATCAAAATAATCATTACCTCTGTTATGTTGAATGAATCATAGGATTATTTTTTATCCTTCCTTGGTATTATAATGATTTGATATAAATTTTTATCTTTCTATAATAATATATATAATGTAAGATATTATTTTTACATGACATGATGTCAAATTTTCTCAAAGAAAAATAGTATATTAAAAATAAATCCTCATTAGAGTCACTCTAATTCTAAAAAAATCATTATATAGATGAGATGGAAAATAGATAAGATCATAATCATTTAAGGAGAGGATATGATATATATAATGAAATATAATGTTTTTAATTTCAAATATGTAAGAGATTATAAGAAGTATAAAAACAATTTCACAATTTTCCTTATTTTATTAAGTATCCTATAGAGTAGTTTCATGGAAGAAATCATATCATACCTGAAAATAGTGGCTGGGTACATCACTACATCATATGCTTTGATAAATGGTGTTTAGATAATGTAGTACATTTTTTTACAAGGTGATTTCCAAGATTTTAGGGATAAAAAAATCAAAATCATGGTTGTAATAGATCTATTACAAATGTTAAGGACCCTCAGCCTCACTAAAGGGAAAAAAATCCTTCCCACATGACATAATCAATGGGAGATCATTTAGAATGGTAATGTAATCATTAGTTGTCTAGATACAAATGAAAATATAGTATATCCATTAACAAAATATTTTTGAAATCTAATCGTGGGAGTTATATAAGGAAGCATATTATATTGTACTAGATAAAATTATATAATATTTCAATAATATAACATGTCATTAATATAAAGGCTATTTCAATTTATCATTCATTCATGTATGTGGTACAATTTAAAATACATTAAATAATAAAGGATAATTTCTATTTAAGGTATGATGTTGAGTTTCCCCAATTTATGATCATCATGGAGTATATATGGTGGTGAGGATATGTTAGGATTATCAATAAAAAATATTTATTCGATTATATATATTTTTATATAAATTAAAAGGAATATATTCATTATATAACAATTAGAAACTTCTTTATTATATTAATGCTCTAAATTATTTCACATGGAATGTCATACATTTATCAATATACTATTAGTTATGATATTTTTACCAATACATCTTACCTACGTTTGGTGGGATATCTAAATTGAGAAAAATTTATACTTTGAAAAATTAATTACATATTTCATCATGAGTTTGATAAATATTGGTGGTTGGTTATGCTGTTGATCACGTCGTCAGTTGTAGTATAATCATGATTGGAATTTTTTCTTGTATGATAAGTAAATTAATATTTCAATTTTTTTAATTAGCCTACTAAAATACATGTACATTCTTATTTGATTCACATATTATGTGTTGATATAATTTGATGAGTAAAATTTGATGTAATCATCATATAAGATAATTTAAATGTGATATATTCATCAACATTATCTTTACAATTTTTTGAATTAAGATAATATGAGAAGTCATATACTATATTGACATGGATCCTTGCCTAGTGGTAATATTGTTTCATATAAAATCAAATTATTTTAGTATAAATTTTAGTTTTATGATATATTTTTTTGGTGGTTATGTTTGAATATAGATAGAGTTATATTTAATGTATATCATAGTAGAACCCTTAGTATCATTACTAGTAGTGATTTTTTTCATGGGACACCCATTTTCACAAAATATGACAATGATATTTCATGTTGTTTTTAAATAGAATTAAGTCCCATAGAGTTTTAAATATTTTTCTCTAGACAATGATTAAATTTTTCACAAAATTCATGTTTCAAAATAAATAGAGTGTGATAAAACCATATCCAAAATGTATTTATATAAATAAAAAATTAATTCAGATTTTTCTCATAATGTATATATTCTATTTTAGTATTTCTGTAGTGTAAATGGAAGTGGACATAAATTATATGCATAAGATACATATATCTTGAGGATATATTTGTAAAATTATATCATTTTTATATATCCTAAGATAAGTTTTTTCAAAACACAGTATTGATACATTCAATATAACATTGTTCTATGTTTTGTTGAAAATAATGTATTCTTGGTATATAGAAGATATAACTTCTCAAAAAAATTATTTCTTCTTGGATGAATTAAATAGTATATTGATAAGTAATTTTATTCAATAATTGTATTAAATTAACTATTCAAATAGATTTTATAGTTACCCCGACCCCAGTAACTCGAACATGATATCTTATTTATTACAATGGAATACATATAAAGAATAAAATAAAAAAGTACCATTCTGTTTCTTAATTTTGGACAACCAAATATATAAATGATACCCATTGTAAATTTGAAATAGAATATAAAACATAATACATAACAAATTTAAATGAACCCCATCCATGAAAACACGTTCAAAGAGTTATTATCTATATATGGGTGAAAGGAAATAAAATAAGGGTAAGATCAAACCCTCTATAGGGGTTATGTAAAGTTTAATATATCATGAATCAATAATATTAATAATAAGTTAATGTAAAAAAAATGTGCCATTTATATAACTCACCTATCGTGATAAGATAATGAATAATCCACATGGAATGGTGAATCACTGAAATATATATTCCACTTAATCAATATATTGATAATGAAACACATCTATATATACTATTATGGTGAAAATATCATGAATAATAAGAATATAATTCATTATGAGAAATGAACAGTAATTATTGGATGTCATGTGTGAGGAACATGTTATTTCATGACCCGTCCCAGTCGGGCCCATTCCACGACCCCCAAGAATGCCTCTAATAGTCCAAGGGCTGATGACTAGCACTAAGTAGGAATATTACTAAAATGGGAGGAATTGCCTATGTACCTGTACACATGCACACATATCCAAGCCTAAAAATGATGAAACGTAAAAAAACCACTATGGAACAAAAATGCATGCTTACAACTAAACCCAATACACAATGTACAACTGAAGTAAAGTTCAGAATGAAAAACTACTCTAGAATACAAGCCCACCAAAAAAAATATTCTGCAAACTACAAAGTACATCATGTAAGGAAAACGTGGTTCTAGGAATATTTCTCGTAAACGTAGGAACACCTATGCCCATAGGGAACTCTGAAAGATCTATATGGTCCTATTCTTCACTAGACTCTGTCGAAATGATTCTCATCTTAAAAATACATGAAACATGCATGAAAATCACATTCAGGGGTGAGTATAACAATACTCAGCCGAGGACCCCTAAAAACCAAAAGGAATTACACAAGGTAAATATATAATAATCTATATATAGTATATGTCTAGAGATCATATTTCAAGAGAAACACAATACAGATATACCCAAAAACAAGACCCTCGTTCTAAGGAAAACTCACACAAATTCATACCCCCACTAGGGATTCATTTTGAAGGTTCCACGATGTACTCATCTAAGAGAACTCACTCCACAAGTCTGATAGCTCTGATGTCATCCGTCTAAGAAAAAATTTCATTGAGAAAATCCATGAGAGATAGATACACTCATTATGGGAGAACACAATCCTGAGTGGGGACAGATCATGATACACATATTGGGATCACTACCAGGGCCTTGGTGGATACTAAGACTCATTCGTATTCACCTACTAAGTAGAGGATTGATGTCCTGTAGGATTGGTCACGTCGACATCTGACTCTACCTAGGGAGAAGAATGGATAAAGGATCTCACATCGGGCCTCTCAGAGGGATAGATGACTCTATCATTTAATGTCCTGCTAAACGGTTCATTCTCATATGGATGAAAACAATACATAACCTTCAGATCAATGAGAGAAAGGGGCACTAACCCAAGCATTACATTTCCAAAGTATGATGAACAAGGGAACCAAGCCATGTTCCAGAATATACATGGCATGTAGAATGGGCTACACACTGTGTCTGGTGACTCTGGGTAATACCTGTTTGAAACGGATAGTGTCATAAGGAACACAGTGTGTCAAAAAGTAATTACATTACATGTAAGATATATTACACTCCTCGTCCGAATTACCAGCGTCAGCTCCGTGTATGGGGTCAGGTTCCCGTACACGGCTTTAACCCATGTGTGCCATCCCGTGTAACTGGTACATGAAGTAACCAGCATAACCGGACCCATATTGACATGTGGTGTACATGTCATGATCTCTAACCTGTGCTTGTGTATTGCCTGAGATACACGTCGAGTCCCATGAATCCACCTCTTCCATGCCGCATAGAGAGTACACGTCGTGTCGTGAAGTTGTGTAGTCCTTACCATGTCTGTTTAATTCCAAAAATACTTTACAATCTTCATGGAAGCCCCGACATGTTGTGTGACGTGGGCCACATGCCGTGTGTCACCTATCTATATCCTGAAATCTTAGTCACCACTGATATGGTTCCACATGTGGTGTTATTTAGAATACATTCCATGTTGATCGAAAATTTCCAGAAATGATGTGTGTCACTACCGTGCCCCATTTTCTCCTCCAATCTCTGATACAGCCATCTGATAATCTCGAAAATCAAGATATGAGGACTCCCTACTATTCCATCAATGTTTCGAGTTGTTTTTGGGGTTTTATCGGCACCAATAAATTGTTTGGATCATCCTCATGAAGAACGGTTAAAGAACGATTTCTCCCGAACTGTGTCGATTCATCTGTCGCCATCATTTTCACACAAAAAATGAGTTGTCATGATGTATAATCTCTATTTTGGGATCATTTCATTACAAAATGGATGCACATCAATTCATTATTCATAACACCGCTAAGAACATGATGAATGCATGTTTGAAAAGGAGGAAGAAATTAAGAAACAAAGGAGGAACGCAAATATTCCACCATTCATCATAGAGTCAATCCTCTCCTGTTAATAGGTTTAACAGGAAAGTCAAAATGAGAAACAAAAAATCATCATAAAATGAATTCTCAAATCAAAAACCCCAAAAGAATAGGAAATTGACAACCTCCAACAAGATTGCATGATACGTATATCACCTTATTTGGGGGATGATCCACATTTATTGTTTAATCCAAGAATGTGGAAGGAACGAATATAAATAACAACCCCTACCTTGATTTGGTTGAAGAACGATTGCCATGTCGCGTTTGTTAATGAGGTTCATCGAATACGAGATGCGTCAATAAATAGTGTTGTTATCTTCCACCAACGGGTTCTCCTTCAAAGTGACAATAGCAATCCTCAATTCCCCAGTTTATGTGGTAAACCCTAAAAAAATTCCATAGGTATGTATTTAAATGGAAGGAATTAGATGTTTAATAAAAAAATATTTAAAAATAAATTAATTGTCATTTTATATTGTTTCCTTTTAAAAAGACCAAAAACTATCTTCTGCAGTCGACCTGTGCCGGCTGATGTTAGTTCCCGCCTAAGGTAAAGTCTCAAATCTAAACAAAAAGGTGCCCTCAGATATTTAATATGGGAACTCATTCAAATGTTTTTCCACTTTTCAAGAAAACCACTCGCGTGCACTGCTTAAAAGTTTAATTTAACACAATCATTTATTCTGGGCACTCCGGCCCTAGGAATCACAGAACATTGAAAATCATGGCCATGAAATAATTCCATAAAATATTTAAAAATAATTCCAGGAAAATTTGAGACATTATATTCTCCCCACCTTAGGGCTTTGTATCCTCAAAAGGCTAAAACAAGAGGCTACTCAAACAGATGTGGGTACTGCGCACGGATTCAAGCCTCCTGCTTCCATGTTCCCTTTTGAAGAATTTTGTGCTGCAACTGGATGCGCATCAAGGGAATCTATCAACCATGAATGATCCTTTCATTCTGATCCTTGATCTCTATTGGGCTCTCAACAATGGTCTCTACATCCTTGATGTGCAGCTCACCCCAGTCAATGAAGTGTGATGGGTCATGAATGTACCTCCTCAACTATGACACATTGAAGACATCATGTACCCGATGAGACTACGGTGGTAGATCTAAAAAGTAAGCCACCTAACCAACTCTATGCAGTAAATGAAAAGGTTTGATGAACCTCAAATATAACTTGCTTCCCCAACCAAATCTCTGTAACCCTCGTCGTGGAGAGACCTGAAGGAAGATGTGGTATCCCTCCTCAAACTCTATAGGCCTTTTTTTCCTATCAGCAAATGACTTCTACTGGTTTTGTGCAGTATTCATCCAATCCCAGATGATCTTCACCTTCTTTTTGGTATCTCTCACTAGCTATGGACCCATAAGTGATGACTGTCCAGGGTCGGTCCAGCCAAGCGGTGATTGGAAGGTTCTCCCATATAAATCCTTGAACGGTTCCATAACAATGGTGGAGTGGAAGCTATTATTGTATGAAAACTACACCAGTGTTTGGTGGTCCTCCCAACTATGACCAACGTCCATGATGCATGGCTGCAACATATCCTCCAGAACCTAAATGGTATTATCTATATGAACATATGTCTTGGTATCGAACATTGTGCTCAAGCATAGTTGAGTAATGAAAGCCTCATAAAATCCCTTCCACAACCGGGATGTGAAGTGTGGGTCGTGATCTAAGACTATTGTCAAAGGGATTCTATGAATCCAAACCATATCCTACACATAGAGGCATCCTAATATTTCTACGGAACTATGTTACCTGATAGCTAGGAAGTGGGCTGAGTTGGTGAGTCGGTCAACTGTCACCGAGATGGAATCACGAACCTTGGAAGTATGTGGTAAGCTTGTCATGAAGTCTATTGATATTTCATCCCACTTCTACTCTTGCACATCTAGGGGTGAGATAATCTCGCAGTAACCTAGTGCTCAGCCTTCACCAGCTGGCATGTAAGGTGTCGAGAAACGAACTCTGCTACTACCTTCTTCATGCCTGACCACCAGAACTGACGTCGGAGATCCTAGTACATCTTTTCCTTTCCATGGTGTACTTATAAGGGAGATTTATGAAACTCCCATATGACCTGATCTCTCCATGCCACTGGTACAACAGAGTGTCCCTAGAAAGGAATAGTGTGCTCCCCACCTTGCCAATATCCATCAAGAGAATGTCCTATAGATAACTGAGCATATAAAGCCTCACAGTCATCATCCCTAGTTGTGACTCCATAACTTGATGTAAGATTGGAGAGGTTAAAACCACAAACTAAAGGTTAGTTTCATCCTCCCTACCCATAAAGGATAAATCTAACATGTACAACTACATTGTCACCTCCTTCAGTAGTGGTGAACTTGATCTCCTACTGAGCACATCTTCCACAACATTCCCATTCCCAGTAGTAGAGACGATCTCAAAGTCATAATCCTGGAGGAACTCAATCCATCAAATCTGCCTCAAATTCAAATCCTTCCACGAGAAGATATATTTGAGGCTCTTGTGTTCAGAGTAGATGATAAACCACTTGCCCATATGGTAGTGTCTCCACATCTGCAACATGAATAATACCACTGCCAACTAAAAATCATGGGTCATATGTTTTTGATCATGTGACCTAAGCTGGTGCGAACTATATGTAATCACTGCCTATCACTGCATCATGACACAACCAAGCCCGATCCCTAGTGCATCACAAAAAACTACATACTCGACACCTTCCACCTGAAATCTCAAAATAGGGGTGTGCATCAATCTCTATCTCAACTACTCGAAATCATCCTAAAACTTCTCCATCCACATGAAAGGTTCACCGATCCTGGTCAAGGATGTCATTAGTGATGATATTTTGGAGAAATCATGAATGAATCTCCAATAATATCCTAAAAATCCAAGGAAGCTCCATACCTCTGTCAATCTATGTGGTGTATCCCAAACTAATAATGCCTCCCCCATGGAAGGTTCCATATCTACTCCATTTATTGAGATGACATGTCCTAGAAAGTGGACCTCCTGAATCCATAACTGGAACATTGAAAGCTTTCCATAATACTGGTGCTCTTGATGTTTGTCTAGAACCATCCACATGTGTCTCACAAGCTCCTCCACTGACACCGAGTACACAAGGTTTTCATCGATGAAGACAACTACAACCCTATATAAATACGACCGGATGATCTGGTTCACATGTCCCATGAACAAAACGAGGACGTTTGTCATGCTGAAAGTCTTCACCAAGTATTCATAGTGACCGTAGAAACATTAAGATGTCATATTTGGTATAAACGTGTCCCATACTCATAAATAGTGGTAACCTGATAACCGTTAAACCTTCAATAACCACTGTTCCAATCATAGATGATCGAAGAGGTCATTGATCCATGGTATTGGATGATTTTTCTTCACTGTCACCTGGTTCAGGTGCTGGTAATCCATGAACAACCTTTTAATCACATCTTCCTTCTTGGAAAAAAACTAGGGATGCCCACGGTGAAACATAGGGTCTCACAAACACCTTCCTCTACCGATCCTCCAACTACACCCTCAGCTCATAAATCCCTGCATTATCCATCCAATATGCTGGTGAGGATTTCAATGTCATCCTGTGGTGTAAGTTGATGCAGAAGTCGATCTCTCAATGGGTAGGTAGTCCTAAGAAATATTTGGGAAAGACGTCCCCGTACTCTGCCACTACTAATAAGAACATTAATCTCACAACACATACTACATTGAGGTTAAGTCTAGGTAGCTCATGAGTGATCGGCTGCACCCACCTATGCATGTGTCCATTCTGTGCTACCTGGTCCTCCTTTTAACCGACAAAGGAATTAATCGTACCATCTATGTGAACAAACCACACTCTTTGCCTAGAGAAATTAATATGGGCATTGACCGAAGATAACCAATCCATACGGTGAATAATGTCATAAGGCCTCGACACATCGAACAAGAGGTTCCAATCAAAACTCTCTCCTCTACCATGGCGTTCCATCCACCGATTCCATGTCAACAGCTCGATGGGTCAGATAGTCTCTAGTGGTATGTACCCCACTATTGCACGAGTATCATATCCTCTCCCTAAGCATACTGGATCCAGCATGAGAGACCTATACTATTGATCCCCTATCATTGGTCCTCTTGTGATGTCTCCCACATCTTGATCCTTATTCCTCACATCGGCTCCCGACTGTTGAGGTGTTCGTACCTATCTGCCTGCCACTGACTACCGTCAACTTTCTCTACTACTCCAGGAAAATCTCGATCACCAAATATCTTTCGAGCATTCCATTATAAGTCAAAATTAATAGAGGCATGACACTGGCATGGATGTCCTGTCCTAGTCCTCACTCGATGGTTTGAGCTCTGAAGTACGGATTCCTGATCATATTCATCGAGTACCTGGATAGGATGGTGAACCTCAATGAATAGTCATCCACCATCAAAGATCCATTCTATAGATGATGAAGCTCTTAGATATGGACTTACCTCAGTGCAACCAGAGATAACTCCTCCATAAAGAGTCTCTCAAACTCCATCCATGAAAGAGTCTCCTCATCGTGAGTATTTGTGGCCAGACTCCACCATCATCTCATTGAACCTGGAAGATGGGTCGCTCATAGGATCACCATCTAGTCTACTCGTGTCCTTACTAGATGAAAAACTATGTTCACCAGCTCAATCAAGTCCTTATCTTCTCGAGGGATGGTCTCTCCTAGTAACCAATGGGGTATCGGCCTTTGGAACTCATGGAGAATGCTTAGCCTGTGCCCCTTAACTATTGATACTGTAGGTACCACGAGCTGTTCCACTTGGGGTGTTATAATAGGTGAACCACCTGGAGGTAACACCTGGATAAATGGTCCCTGTATTGACGCCTCATCACTGAGGTGATCATATTCATGATCACACAACTAAATCGTAGGAGGTATGCATCATGGAGGAATCCTATAAGGAAACAACATGTACCATGGTCATTGAGTTTATCTAGATAGTTGGTACAAAGGACCTAGAAAAAAACCCATTCCTATATGATGAATGCATCAATCTTTTACATCCCCAAAACAATGGTTTTCATGTACCGAGTTGAGAAAAAAATTATTATAGTCTTGGTGTATGGATGTGTTGGTCACCCGCACCAGCACTAGATTCTTCGACCTAAAAGCTAAGCTCAAAACACTTAACACTATTTCCTCAAAACAATATCACAGACTCTTGGTCCTATGGTAGAACTGACCCTCTCTGATACCACTCTATCATGACCTGTCCTAGTGGGGCCCGTGCCGCGACTCCCCAATCCCACCTCTAATAGGCCAGAGGCTGGTGACTAGCCCCGAGTAGGCATATTACTAACATGGGAGGCATTTATTACGTACCTATACACATGCAAAAATATCTAATCCCATAAATAATAAAATTTAAAAAAATCACTGAGTAACAAAATTCATGCATACAACTAAACCCAACCAACATAGTACAACATAAGTAAAGTGTAGAATGTAAAACTAATCCAGAATACAAGCCCACCGAGAAAAAGTGTCTGCAAAACAAAAATTTGAACCTGTAATCACAAAGATGTACTAGGAATGCTTCTTGTAGACATAGGTACACGTGGGAATATAGATAAATCAGAAAGCTCGGTCATGTCCATGTCCTCCATGGACTCCATCGAAATGCCGCTCATCTGCACAAGACATGACATCTGCGAGCAATGCCCCTGCATGGGTGAGTATAATAATACACAGTAGAGGACCAAAAAAACCACATGGAAATACACAAGGTAACAGTAAAATCAACTCTACATAGTATATGTCTATAGAACATATAACAAGATAAACAAAATATGGATATAATAAAAACCCAAACCTGTGGTCTAGAGACAAATCACACAACTGCATACCCCCTCTAGTGATTTAGTTTGAATGTTCCATGAAGCACTCGTCTGGGAGAACTCACTCCACAAGTCTAATGGATCTGATATCGTCCACCCGAGAAAAAATGTTTGTCGGGGAAATCCATGATAGATTGATACACTCGTTCCGAGAGAATACATTCCTAAGTGGGGAAAGAACATGACACATAGATGTAGATCAATTCAAGGGCCTTGGTGGATATCATGATTCATTCAGATTCAACTGCTACATATAGGATCGACATCTTGTAGGATTGGTCACGTCGATACTTGAAAGTACCTACAGTTATTAATGGAATGGGGATCTTGCTCTGAGCCTCTCGGAGAGATACCTAACTCTATCCTGGAATGTCATGATAAACGGATCATACTCTTGTGGATAGAAATGATACCTGACCTTCAGAGGATAGAGAAAAGGGGGAACTAACCAAAATAGAACCTATCCAAGATACGATGAAATAGAGAACCACGCCATGTTTTAGAATATACATGATGTGTATAATGGGTCACACACCGTGTCTCGGGACTCCAGGTACTGCCAATGTGAAACGACCTGAGTCAGAAGGAACATGTTGTGTCGAAGGGTGAGTACACGGTGAGTAGGACGGACCACACACCATGTCCGAGTAACCAGGGTCTGCTTTGTGTACGTGACCGAGTGCCCGGACACAGCTTCAACCCATGTGAGTCATCCCGTGTAACCGGTACAGGAGGTAAACCATGTAATAGGCCCCATATGGCTATGGGGTGGAGTACATGCTATATACTCCACCCTTTGTCCATGTATCTCCTAAGATACAAGCCAAGTCCCGTGAATCCACCTCTCCCATTCTGCGTAAAGAGTACACATTGTGTCGCAAAGTCTTGTAGTCCTTCATGTTTTCGTGTATTTCCAAAAATAAACACCGACCTTTAGAGAAGGGCCCACAAGCCATGTTATTGGGGTCACACACCATGGGGAACCTGTGTATATCCTAAAATCATAGCCGCCACTGAGCTGGTCCCACATGACATGTTCTTCGGAATACACGCCATCTTGATTTGAAATTTCTAGAAACAACATTTGTTACTGTCGCAGCCTAGTTTCTTGTCAAATATCTGATTCGGCCATCTGATCCCATCGAAACTCACTATTTGAGTTCATCCCACTATACTATCAACAATTCGAGAGGTTTGCAGGGTTCGATCGGCCCCAAAAACATGTTTCGATCATCCATACAGAGAACGATCAAAGATTTATTTCTACTGAACCGTGTTGATTCGTCTACCACCATTGTCATCACACATCCGTAGAGTCGTCCTGATTTTGAATATCCAATTTGGGATTATTTCATTATGAAATGAATGTTCAATGATCTATTGTTCATAACCTTATGATGAGGATGAAGAACATGGGGTTGAAAAGGAGGAATAAATTAATAAACAAAATAGAAACTCACCTCTTCCATCATTTTTCAAGGCGCTGATCCACTCCAATTAATATGATTAAGAGGTGAAACAAAATAAAAACAAAAAATCATTATAAAATCAATTCCCAAATCAAAAACCCAATAGAAAATGAAATTGACACCCACCCGCAAGAACGCCCGATACGTGGATCACCCTGTTCATGGGTTGATCTATGTTCATTGTTTAATCCAAGAACATATATGGGAAGAATGGAAATAACAACCCCTACCTTGATTCTATTGAGGAACGACCGCCTTATCACATTCGTTGGTGAGGTTCGTTGAATCCGAGATGTGTCGATCGATTGCGTCGTCATCATCCACCAACAGGTTCACATCCTAAGATCCAATGGAAATCCTCAATTCGTAGGGTTATGTGGATAACACTACAAACTATCCATAATTATGTATTTAAATGGAAGGAATTAAAGGAAAAATTTAAAAATAAATTAACTTTCAATTTATATTGTTTCCTTTAAAAATTCAAAAAACTATCTTTTGCAGAAGACCCACGCCAAACAATGACTGGTCCTACCTAAAGTAAAGTCACTAATCTAAATGCAATGGTTCCATTAGATTTATGTTCTAGGTACATGATTAAACATTATTATAAATTTCAGGAAAACTGCTTGCGTGTTCTTTTTAAAAGTTTAATTTAACTAAAAAAATTATTCAGGCCACTCCAAGCCTCAGAATCGCACACCGTCAAAAATCCTAGTCTCAAAATAATTCCATATAATGTTTAAAAATAATACTCAGAAAATCTGATTCATTACATGTTACATTTACCATCATGATCTATCCTTGAGAAACATTAAAATTACTTGGTAAAACCCAATCTAATTTTTTAAACTAGTGTATCTAATGAGACCTATCAAATTATCGAGGGAAACCATTAATAGGTCCACAATGATTACCACATGTAAAAACCAGTCCTCATATATTTAATAATCCATTTAATTCATGAATAATGTTTCTTATCATTAAATATTTTTATTGAGTAAAGGATGCAGATTCGTTAATATTTCCTGAATTAAAAAAATAACTACCAATATAAAAACACTATGTAAAAAATGTATAACATTTAAGAAATAATCATATCCATTATAAATGAAAATTTAATTTTAGAGAAATTTAATATGAATTTAACAATTATTACAAAAAATGATTGTTTTAAGACAATATTAACAATCCCAAAAGAGTGTGAGATTGTACAATAAATTTTATCACTTAGTAATTTTGAAGAAAAAAATCCATTGATGAAATAATATAAATTTAATCTTAAACTGAGGAATTAATATGAAATCCTGATATTATATGTCTAAGGATATTATATAAACCTCATATAGGTTAATTGGCCCATATTATCAAATAAGACTCCATGGAATTTAATTTGAGACAAAATATCTAACCTCGCACATCCTTTGGGTCAATAGGAATTCACATAATTTATATTGGATTTAAAAATGCTATCAAAATTAAAATAACCATATTCATATTTATAATTTCATATGTGATCCTTTTATAAAATCTTGTTATGTATTCATTAATATTCATTAATTTTTTCATCATTTTACATGATAGTTTCCATTTTCTTTCCACGAGTGTTTTGTCAGAAAAAATCCTGTTGTTGGGCATATTATACAGTTAAATACCCTCTATAATAATAATAATGAAATATTTACCCCATATATACATCAATTATGCTTTAATAACAAATAACTAAATATCATTTTTCAAAATGAAGTACCAAATGGTCATAGAGATGGTATGCCAAACGTAAGCATGAGCAATGTTCTCGTATTTCAATGATCATTATTGAAAGGAGGTAAGTAATATTTATTCATTCCAAAATGTTAAAAATATCATAAATACCATATTATTTTATGAAATATTCTTATATATATCATATATATTGTGTGGTGATGAAAATAGAGTCATATAGTTTTATGAAGGTGGTAGTCCACACGTACATGAATGACATTGTCATCCTTCATTGAGAGAAATGGTATGAAAGAAAATTATAAATATTATCTTTTAATATTGACATGTTTTTCATGAATATAACAACTATGTCATTTATATAATGTATATAAATTAATTTTATCTTTATCACCTTCCATTTATAGAGTTATGGAATTTTGAATCAGATTACTTCGTGAGGTAGTAGTTCCCCATACACACGAGAGACATTATCTTATTTCATAAGGAATGGAATGTAAAAAAGTTATATATTATATAATAAATACATTGGTATAATTATTTTATAAATAAAATACATATACTTTATATCTATCATCATAACATACCATGAGTGCTGGTAATGTAAAATTAATGACATCGGTTCGCAATATGATAGTCTGTCACACACACAAATGATTTTCTTGTGACACAAATGATTTATATGAGTGTTGTTATAAGAAATTTGCATGTCATAAATAAATAATAGTATATTAATTCTACAAAGGATATTATTTAATAATGCAGTACTATGAATTGAAGGGGTGGATGAAATAATAATACTAAAACAAAAATAGAAGAACTTTACCTCTTATTCAGGTATCCTCATTTGGATTGAAAAAATGCATTCTGATGATGTATTTATTCACATATAATTGATTCATGTATTTGTATATAGATGATTTTATGTTAATTGGGAAGGGTTATGTTGAGCCAAATGGAATTATTTGTGTGATAAAGTGATGAGTGTGACTGGCCATTTATAATTTAGGAATAGTGGAATTTTTTAAATACCCAAAAATAATTCAATTATGTGTGGTAAATATGAACTCATGTGGTGTAGACAATTTATAAATAATTTAGTTTTGGGGTTATATGACCAAAAAACATCTACCCTGCAGAAAAGGTTAATTTTTTTTAGTATTATCATTCCATAGCATTTAATTTTACTCCCTTTTTACCACTTTCGGTTCCACCATGGTAATTAGTTTTTTAACCTAGGTAATTAAATCATTAAACCCAAAATAAAATGTGTATTACAATATATTTTAGGATCTATTGATTATAAATATTAAATATAATTTATTAATTATAAATAACATATTTTTTTAGAATTTATATTAATACAAGTGCATGTAACATAATAGAACATCGTTTAAACTTTAACAACACTAACTGAGTTTTCATTATTTATTAGTAAATATAATCACAATAAAAAATAAACGGCCCATTAATGGAATATTTTTTATATTTTAAATATTTAAAAATTATTTCTCCAAATATTGTTCACCTTGGAATTTTAAATTTTTAACAAAATATCAATTATTATAAAATATCATTAATTCAATTTTAAAAATATTTCATTAATTTTAATTAAAAAATCTCATGAAAATGACGAAATTATAATTTATTATGTTCATAACTTTATCAAATGATATATTTATCTATAAAAAATAATGCAACCTAAAAATTCACTAAATGTAATTTTGGTTTAATATTTATAGTATCATTTATATTATTTTTTAATAGACTAAATAATTTCAATGTTGGGATTTTATAATAATTTAATGTAAATATTTAATCTATAGAAATAAAAAAAAATTCTCATGATAAAAATATCTCATTTATCTTTCAAAATAATAATTATATACCAATATAATTTTTTTTCAAAATTGAAACACTTTATAGATATTAAAAGTAAAAAAGGTTCAATTTTTAAATTTTTATTCACTTAACATATTATATAGGTCACCATCATGGAAATGTTTTAAAAAACTCATAAAAATAATTTTTTTTATATTGGTATTAGTATGGGAATCCTATGGGTCATGGAAATTTTTTTCAGGCATCATAACCCTTATCTTATTAGTTTAACCAATAGAAAATCCATTGTTACCTTATGTGTGATAAATAAATTTTAAATTTTCACTAATCATATGGGTAAAAAATTATTTTTAAATTATAATATAATATAAATTATTATTATTACAATGATTTAATACAGTTTTAAAATTTAAAATCACTTATTTTGGTAAATTTATTTTATAATTAATCTCAAAAATTTGGTGAGAAATTTGGCTTCTAAAGATAAATTGTTCAAATTTTTCAATGTGTTTATATTAATAATCAATACTGAAATGATTGCAATTACCTATATTTTTAATTATATATAAATAACTAGTAATACTTTAAAACAAAATCAATATATAATTTAATAATAGAAATTATGTAAGGGAAAATGTAGTTTTTAATTAAAATTCATGTTTTTTAACTATTCATAAGAATTATCTTTTTAAAAAAATACCAAAAATTAACTCTATTATAATATTTATATTTAAATTTAGAAATTTAATTTATTTTTATTAAATAATATTTCAAAATTTTTTAAATACTATTTTTAAATTATGTTCTCAAATCCTCTCAGAACATCCCTTTAGAAAAATATAATTTCTATGAAAAAATTTCTTTTCCTTTCAATTGATTTCTCTTTAATCTCTAGTAAATAGATAACCATAATTTTAAATATTTTGTTAACAATATTTATATCTCCAAATTTACCTTTTGGCGATATATATCATATAAAATATTAATATTTTAATATTTCAAGATTTAATTATACTCAGTGTTTTGTGAAATGAAAGCTATTGACTAGATTAAATTTATTAAAAAATAAATATACAATAACGTCTTATAGGTTTATATTTCATTTTTTATTGATATTTTGTGTCATTTATGTTATTAAATAAATTATTATTATGTTATAAATCCATGGTGTTATATTCACCACACCATTAATAAATTTCCTCCTCACAATTTTTACTTGATCTCAGTAATCAACAATTAGGAATTTGGAAACACCATTATTGATAATCCCACATTATAAAAGTGTTTATAATATATCCCCTTAATAATAGTAAAAGTATGTAAATTTTCATATATAATAACAAATAAATTGGTTTCTAAGTAAGAGAACATTGGTGGTATGTGAGGAAATGGAAATGAGAGAAAGAAATAACTAATTATAGAGAGTGATTGAGGTAATTGATCACAAGAAATTTAATTATAAATATAAATTTAAGGCCCTAAAACCATAAATATGTGATTATTTAAAATTCCACGAATTGATCATATATGAATATATTAGGAAAAAATTCTTGTTTTATGATCTATTTCGTAATGATGGTGAATTGTTTTATTGTCTAAAATAATTGAAAAAAATACGTTCTTAATTAAATTATATTTTATAATAATAATTTCATCATTTTTTTATGATTTGAGGAATTTACATTTAATTTCCTACTCTATCCATAAACGAATTTTGGTATGCCTAATTCAATAAAATTGACTTAAAATTGATCTTAAAAACCATAAAATAGTAACACGGTATTCCTCCTATCATTTATAAAACTAAAATTCCTAGAAACATGTGTAAAATTGAAACCCAGAGGTCAAATTATTCCATTCTATAAATAGGTGACCTTAATGATAAACCAAAATATTTCTAGCTGTATTTCAAATGATGGTCACTAAATCAACATTACAGTCACAGAAAATATAATGTGGATATTAATGTCATATTCATAGTATGTGCATATCATGAAACCCACAATAACAAAATTAAAGAATTCCTCCTTCCAAAAATAAAATCATAGGTTCTTAAATATATTTCATATATTAAAACATCTCATAAACAACCAAAAATATATTATAAACCATCAATTAAGTAACCAAATTAATGCTCACCAAAACTATCTCATTAATATATCATTTTCATTATTACATCAACATTGAGAAAATTTTCAGGTTTATCATCCTTCATGCATTTTATTCAAAAAAATCGAAACATTCCACTAAATAATTTTTCTTTGAATCATTCTAAAAATGAATTCAATCCCATTAAGAAATATTACTATTGTACTATCTTTATACATTTAATGATTCTTGTAACTATAATGTAATCAATAAAATATTTTTACAACATATTTCCTTGATCCAAATACACATGAACATTAATCATTGAACATTGGTTGTATCAATAACACTTATTTTACATTAATCAGATAGCTCCTGTTGTGGTATATTCAATTGATGCTAGGGGAATTCATTTGTGTGGTATCCTTTATTCTTAAAGTGGTATAATTTCAGCTTATAAATTCAACTAATTACATTGAAATCCTTATTATGGTGGCCTTTCTCATCACAGTGGTATCAAACCCTGATTCAACACAAGAATGTACTACTGTGTTTCATTCCATAATTTTAACATGTTGAAAAATCCTTCTTTCCCTCCAACCATTTATGTTTTTTTCTATGATTTCCTCATATTATCCTTATTAAATTAAAACTCAATAGACATGGATAATTATTTCCCTATATTTTTACCATATGATATTATGTCCTCATATAGTGAGAATGTATTATATAATAGTACCCTTCAAAATATTTTCAAAATCATATATAATAAATGACTATTATTACTCTTTGGATTATGTGAATTGATGCGGTTACCATCTATTTTTCATATTACAATTTGTAGTTTATAGTATACAATATATTGGATCATATCATTATGAAACATACTATATAATCCCAAAATAAGTGAAATTCAAAACATTGAAAATAAATCATAAAAAATACAATATTTATAAACATGGTTTCATTGTGTATGACTCTATTTTAAATTCATTCATAATATATTTTATAGAAAATTATAATTATCCTAATAAAACCCCATGGTAGTAATAAAATAGGATCATATTATGGTACATTATCATACACAATGTGATGATTATGTCATTCACAATGTGCCTGTTTTGGAGTAATTACACCTAGGTACATATGTGCTAGAACTAAATCCTCATTAAATATATAGAAATGGGTTTATTTCAAGGACAATAAACATAATCCTTATAATGCACATCTATCATAGAGAGTGGAAGAAGAAAATTTATATTCCTACTACAGCACAAAGCCTGACAATGGTTGTCTCACTTGATGAGATTTCTCAGATGTTTACCCACATAATATATTTTATCTAAACTACTTATTTTTTGTTTTTTAATTTAACATAAAATGTTAATATATTAAATGAAAAAAATGTTAAAAATAATATACAATGACAAAATTAAATTATTGAAGAATGAACATGGCCTTTATGGTTTGGTTGATCGATTCCATAATTCACCTTGTTGGTGTTTAAATTAAGTTTGATAATTAAAATATAATATATCATGGAATAATAAATATTCTTTTAGATAATTTTGTGAAATATTTAATACGATTTTCATTCTTAACATGAACTCCTCCATTAATCAAATTTGATGGAACACATCAATCGAGATTGTGAAATTTCCCAATACATGGCCCCATCATATGCCATTTCAACCACTGAATGTGTCATCTCCATTGTATTAAAATTTTGTATCCATTATAATAGAGGGAAAATATTTAATAAAATAATCTAAATGAGTTTGATATTAGTGTCATGGTGGTTGATCTCAACACCCTTGCAAAACACTACTGCATATCACAAACATAATAAAACATAATAATTTATGTTCAGAATGAATGAAATTTCATCTTACCTCCCAGGGGCCAATCCCCAGGTTAGACCATAATTTATGAGGGTATGAGGTAATGGTGTTAGTATGAGAAGAATAAAATAAAAGAAGTTGGACAATGGATGAAAAATAAGGGTGAATAATATGGACCCAAAAATAATTAAAAATGCCTGCATTTATTAGAAATCTAAATTTATATTGAAAACTAAAATAATAAAGGAAAAAATGAATAAGATGAAAATGGGAAGATATTTGTATAGAATACATGAGTTGATATCCCCTCACTATTTCCTTGGATGGAATGGGATGGAATGGAATGGAATATTTTTTGAAGGAGGAGCTCTCCCCCTTTTATTGTCCAGATTATTTTCTTTGAATGTTTGTATGTTTTGGACTAATTAAATGGATTATTCAAAAGATTCATTATTCATAGAAGTTCATTATAAATGTATTTTTCATTCCCCCTCAACATTTCATCATTATTGGCCACCAGAAGAATGAGTTATGGAATAAATACTGAGATTAATGTTTTCTGGACTAGAATTCCATAATTCTAATTTAAATGTATAATGTTCAAAGGAACCCTTAATGAATGAAAAACTCCATTAAATTCATTGGATAAACTCCTCAATGTGACTAATTTCTTATCAATGTAAAATTATTTAAATTGGATGTGATTATACCAACTTATTCTTTTGTTATGGAGGTGGGGTCCATGATGTCTTCTTGAATAATTATCCAAATTGAATAATTTTATGGTCATCATGTCATTCGAATCAGATATTGGTTCTAAAGAAAAAGTTTAAGAATATAATTCAGGCAATTGTAAAAATAATAATTTAAAAAATTGAATTAATAATTTAAATATAATTCCTAAAATACCCTTGTGATAAAATTCTATCAAACTTCCAGAATTGAGTAGTTTATAATTTTTTTCTAAAAAACACACCATAAATCCAAAATTGACACATATCAGCTCAAATTGATAAATTTGGAGGGTTTAAATAATTTAAATTCATATAAAAATAAGGAAATTATTAACTCTATCAATTACCTCACAATTAAACCATGCTCATCCTCAATCATTAAGTCTCAACATAGAATTCCTAGGACACTAATGTTACCAATATTCAAATTTCAATGAAATAAAATCAAACAATATTCAATGTCAAATAAATCATTCAAAGTCAACATAAAATATCTTTTTAATTTCTCATATTTCCATAAATAAATCAATTCATATATTTTACTTTACCCCATTGAAAAATAATGGATCTTCTATTTTCATTCGATCATGTTTATAAAATTATTATTATTACACATTCCAAATCATGATTTACCTCACTTTTGATTCTTTTATCTCATATCCCATGATAGAATTTATGTATATCTATTATTGTATCAGTATAACATTATCCATATCCATAGGCATGATAATGAACTACATTATATATTTTTTTATAAACAAATGTATATAAAATCATTATTCCTTTTCAATAATGGTTCAAATTACTGTATGCAATAAGGTTGGTAAAATTTTATGCTTTAAAATTTAAGGTTCAAGGAGGAGGTTAATCTCATAGGTAAAATGCATGATATCAAAAATTGTAATTTAATTGTCTTCTTTGATGAAGAAACTCTCATTTCCCCCAAAACTCAATGTAAGGTCACGATCAGCGTTTATCATGATGAATGATTTGTGCACCCTCTTGATTTTTTTAATTTTTTTTTTATTTTTGTGTTTTTTGAATGTAATTGTTGAATAAAACATAAAAACCCTCACCTAACCACATATGATAAAAATAATTGGTCTTTTAATGGCTATTTTTTGTTTTCAAAAATCACAAAAAAATTATTTATTTCATTTTTTCTATTATTTCATGAGGGGAACAAATAAAGAGTGTAATGAATTAATCAAATGACATTTATCATTACCCAAAATAGAACCCCCAATATTTTTTGTTACAATGTATATTATCCCTTCCACCATGATTTCCTTTACTTGCATGCATAAGCATTAAAATATTATTCAAATACCAATGGTAGGTTGTGATTGGATTAAAATAGATTGAAACATAGCTCATGTCTATAAAGTTTATTCGTAGATTCTATGGGATAATGAATGTTTGACATTGTAACGTCCCGGAGCCGGGTGCCACACAACGGGTGACCCGAACCCAGTTGGTCACATGAACTCAAGCACATTTTCCCAAATTCCAGAGGTTACTGACTAGTAGCGAGGGCCCAGGTCTGATAGTGGGGAAACTATGACCTCATTTGTTAAAGTGTAATGTATCAAAAAGGGTAAATAACATGAAACATTGGAAGTAGTAAACAATATATATCTGAATAGATAACCGAAGTAAAATAGAACAAATAGTGACATATATTTATCATGATGCAACATGTCACCATTCTTTGAAAACATCCAGAATAGGATACAGTGCAATACAATACAATACAGCTCATGTACAAGGTACATAAAAAAACAGTGCAACAGGAGCTCAGCAGCATCGCAAGCCTATGCTCGTTACCATGATATCCTACTCCTCTGCGAAAATCATATACCTACATAGGGACCATTGACTCTATCGAAACCTACATCAATATAGTTTGTTTGGGACGAATAAATTACACAAATAGGGTGAGAGAAATAAATCCTAGTAGGCAACCACCAATGGACCGTGCCCAACTGTTAGTGAAAATGTGAAACAAAAGCGTGAAGTAGTAAAATGCAATAAAATTAAGAGTACTCAAAAGTAACTAACTCTACCAGTTATATTTCAATTTTAATATTCATTTAACCATGTGAAGCCAGTTCTTTAACTTGGTAGGTATAACATATTAAAATCACCACGGTGAACATTCATCGTAACACTGTCTTCAGACATACAATCCTTACCCTTAGGTAATCAGAGTCACAACCCGTAAATAATTACCCACAGACATAACAGATATAGCCCCTAGTCATATAAAGTGTCTCCCTCAGGCACAAAATATACTACCCACGGGAATTAAAGGATTTTCCTTTAGAAAAAACAGAACACTACCCTCAAGCTAAATAGAACACAGCCCTCAGGCCAAATAGAACACTGCCCTCAGGTTAAATTGAACACTTCCCTCAGGATAAATAGAAAATTGCCCTTAGGCTAAATACAACACTACCCTCAGGATAAATAGAACACTGCCCTCATGATCAAGTAACCGGGCCAATCCCAATAGATAAGAAATAAATTTTATAAAATTCCTCTCAAGGCTATTTAAAGAATGCTAAATTATACAGTATACCCTCAGGTAACCTGGCCAAACGGCTAACTATAAAAAGGCATTCACGTGGGTCGTCCTGGATCCAAGCAGTGATCCCAAACAACAGTTCATAATTACATTCAATTACCTAGACAATTCTAGGTATTTAAAACAACCAAGGCCTCGACCATAAAACACCCCAAACATGGGTTCATAGCATAACATTACACAATTTCAACTCTATAGTTGGAAAAAAACAACAGACCACCTACCTCGATCTCCCCTGATCGGTATATGTGAATGATGCATCCTGAAACAAATAATAACGGAGCAGATCTGAGATAAATATAACCCCGTTCAAACTCCAAAATCATTCCCTTGGGAAAGAATTAGTAAGAAAGCCTCTAGGATAAGGAAGATCTTACCCATGCAGTTCTATGGAGATCGACGGCGTTGGAATCGGGTTCCCGGTGTGGGGTCGGGATATCCTCAAAGCTCCATTCGGCTCTCCTACTCTCCTTTGGGGTTTTATGCTTCCTCTGTGAAAATAGGATGCTACTGCCCGTTTTAAGTGAAAAAAACAAACTACACGACATGTACTCTCAAGTACACGATGTGTACTTTTCTCATTTAACTGTTCCTTTAGTATCTACTTTTTCACTGCCGAAATATTCACCCATAAACATGAGTACATAGTGTGTATTCCGGAATACATGACGTGTACTGTCTCTCAGCTGGCATCTACTTCCACCACCTTACTATTCACCTTCTAACTGACTACACAGTGTGTAAATACCCACTACACGGTGCATAGTTAGTTTTTACATCTTTCATAACCTAAAGGGCTACACGCCCTATGTTTTCGTCCCACACTACCAATGTAGACAATGTGTGGAAAAGGACACGGTGTGTACGCACAAAATTTGGGATTTTTCCCATTTTCCTTATTTTCTCAAAAACACTTAATGAAAAAGGAAAAGAAGAAACCCATGCCTCAAAAACATGAACTGGGTTCTTACAAACTTCCCCCCTTAAATAAATTCATCCCTAAATTTCCCTCCCAAGGGTGGTGATGATAAAGCTCATAAAAACTCTGGCCACTGAGCACGTACGTTGGTCTCCCACTCCCAGGCTTCGTCCTACACTTGAACATACTTACATAACACCAGTACGAGAGGAACTGACCAGCCTATAAGAATCTTCGTACTTATATCGACAATAAAAATAAGAATCTCCTCAAAGGATGATTCGACCAGAAGCTCAACCTCCTCGGGTTGAATGACGTGAGATGGGTCTGAGTCATAATAGCAAAACTGAGATACATGGATAACATTCTGCATGCACATATACCTCTATGGTAACTGTAACTGATAGGAAACCAGCCCGACTCTCTCCATAATCACAAAGAGCCCCACATACCGTGGTGAAGTTTTTACCTATCTCCGGATCCACTTGTGTCCCAACCTCGGTGAAACACACAAGAAAACATGATCCCAGACCACAAACTCCAAGGGTCATCTACGACGATCAACATAAGATTTCTGACGAGACTACATAGTATACATCTACTTCTATATCATCTAGACCAACTCTGAATTTTCCTGAACGACACGTGGTCATATTAAAGCTACCTCACCTGCCTCCATCCAGAATAGGGGTGATCGGCATGGACTACCATATAAAGACTCATAAGGTTTCATCTCAATAATTTCCTAAAAAATATTATTATAGGAAAACTATACCATGGGTATATGAATCTCCCAAGATCCCCCAAAGTCTAGGACACATACAAGTAGCATGTACTCAAGCACTTGTATCATATGCTCTAAATGGCCATTGGTTTGAGGGTGGTGCGTTGTGCTCAGAAGCACCTGTGTACCCAGTGCCCTCTGGAAACTCTTCCAGAAACGAGATGTAAAACATGAATCCCTATCTGAAACAATATAATGAGGGACCCCATAAATATGTATGACTTCTCGGATATACAACTTCCCAAGCTCATCAACACCGAAGGTCTCCTTGATCGACAAAAAGTGAGATATCATCGTATGTTTCTCCACAGTGGCCCACACAACATCATTTCCTCGAGGTGAACATGACAAACCATTTGAGAAATCCATCGCAACATCATCCCTTTTCCATTGTGGAATGAGTAACTGCTATAACAGTCCATCTGGCCTCTGATGCTTCGCCTTCACCTGCTGACAGGTAGAACATCTCATAACAAAAATAGTTACTTATTTCTTTATACCTGGCCACCAGTACTGACATATCAAGTCACGGTACATCATGGTAACTATGGGATACACTAACCAAGCAGAAGCATGAAACTCCTGCATCATCTCCCGGTGTATATCCCCTAGAACCCATAATCGTTCCTAGAAATGTAGTACCTCATCATCGCCTATCGCGCAACCAGAAAGAGGGTCCTCACGTTCCACTGACTCTCGTTGAACTAGGACTTCAGAATCCAATAGCTATCTCATCCTTACTCTATCTAGGAGGGTAGAAGTCATAGCTAAGGAAGAAATATAGTTTTCCCCTAACTATTGTGCAAATCCAAATGCATCTTAGAGAACAATGCCATAAGCTGCCACTCAGCACATGCCTCATGAACTGCCTGTGTCTGAGTCTTCTTGCTCAGTGAATCAGCAACTACATTACCCTTACCAAGTGTATAGGCAAGCTCAAAGTCGAAGGACTGAAGGTATTCAAACCACCTTCACTGTCTCAAGTTCATGTCATTCTGTGTAAAGATGTATTTAAGACTTTTCTGGTCCATAAACAACAAAAAATGTTATCCGAAGAGATAATGTCTCTAACAACATAATGAATGTACAATTGTAGCCAACTCGAGATCATGAGTTGGGTATTTCCTCTCATGTGGGCTCAACTTCAGAGACCCGTACGCAACAACTCGATCACCCTGCATCAACACTACTCCCATCCCAATACCTAATCCATAACAGTAGACTGTATAGCTATTCCCTTACACTAGAAGTATCAGGATTGGTGTTGATGTCAATAGTCCCTTTATCTACTAAAAGCCTATCTCACAATCTTCTGACCAAAAAAACTTCACACCCTTCTTAGTCAAACCTGTAAACAACACTGCTAAGAGAGATAAGTCCTCTATAAACAACCTATAATAACCAGCCAACCCTATGAAACTCCATATATAAAACACGTTCTTAGGATTCCGCTAAGAAACTACTACTGTCACCTTCTTTGGGTCTACTACAACTCCTACCTCTGAGATAATATGACCCAGGAAGTGTATTTGGTCCATCCAAAAGTGGAACTTTGAGAGAATATCATATAACCTATGCTCTCTCAGTGTACTCAATACAATCTCATGATGGGTAGCATGGTCATGTAGAGTGTGATAGTACACCAAGATATCGCCCAAGAAAACTACCACAAAAGAGTACAGATAAGGGTGAAACAGACGATTCATCAGATCCATGAAAACGGTTGGCGCATTCGTGAGTCTGAACATCACCACCAAGAACTCATATTGACCATACCTGCTCCTAAAAGTTGTGAGAGGTATATCAGATGGTCTAATGTGAAACTGGTGATATCCGGACCTCAATTCAATCTATGAGAACACTCCTTCTCCCCTAATTTGATCAAAAATATCATCAATACTAGGTAAGGGATATCAGTTTTTGACCGTCAACCGGTTTAACATATGATAATACACACAGAGTCTACGTTTATCGTCCGCCTTCTTCGCAAAAAGGACTGGAAAACCCCATGGAGAAATACTGGGCCAGATGAAACCCTTTGACTACAACTCCTCTAACTACCTCTTGAGCTCCTGCAACTCAGGTGTAGCCATACTATAAGGAGGAATGGACACCAGTTCTACTCAAAGAAGATGCTCAGTAGAGAAATACACCTCTCGCTCCGAAGGTAGACCTAAAAAGTCGTCCGGGAAGACATCCCGGAAACCATCAACTACTGGAGGGAAATCCTTCTGACCGGTTCCCTAATAATCTAGATATAAACTCGCAATCTGGGTTGTTACTCCACCACGCCCATGATGTTTGGGTCCAGCTCGTCTTGCCTAGACATCCCATTTTCCCATGTATAGAAACTGTAAATAATTGGAAATTTTAGGGAAATTTTTTTCATAAATTCTTTCGAATTTTACGAGTTTGTCGTTTCTGACGGCGCCGAATTTCGAGGCCCGGTGTGGCCAAAATCAATTTCTAATGTTTTTTTGGGTATGTTCAGTAAACACTTGTGATGGTTTTTCTATCTTTTGAACCGGTGCTCGGAATTAAAATCCAAGGACATCGATGAACTCGCAGTGCCGGTATTTTCTTAAGGGGACCTTTATCATGGTTGCGTTTTAGGCAGGAAAGATGTTATATTTTGGGGTTTCTACCTAAAAGTTATAAATATAATAAAAATGTGTAGAAACACATCTTTTATTTAGTTGGTAGTTATTATCTCCAAAGGGAGGTTGGTGGTGGGGCCCACCCTCACATAACCTCTCATGAGAGGATAATATGTTGTGGGGCCCAGACTAATTCAAACATTTCACCTCCCCTAAACTCCTTTTTAACTACTCTTTAAATTAAATGAAGCCACCTCCTTTCTTTTAAATTATAAACTCTCCACATTCCACCCTCCTCTCATGAATGTGCCAAAACACTCTAAATTAATGAGCAATTAATTAATTGGATCCTCTAAAATTTGAATTAATATAAAATTATTATCTAGAATAAAATTAATATCCATGCTATTATTTTTGGTTTGGCACATATTGTGTTGGGAGATCTTGGGAGAATAAAGAGGGCCTTCTTCCAATGAAGAACAATTTCCTCTCTCGATGATGAACGACGACGCCCATGAAGAACTCCAATCTTATTTATTCTTCCTCTACGCCAAGGGTGATGATTCCAACCATGAATAAAATTAACAATGTCTTTACCTCCAATGTTGATAGAACGACGTCCATCTTCCACGACGCCCGATTTCCATGATGTCCGTCTTCCACGACTCCTCGACGTGCAACGTACCTTGAATCGATGTAGGGGGATATGATAAATTTTCATTGAAAAAAATTGTACCTCATTCTTTATTGAATACCTTGGATCATCAATGGCCAAATGTTATCATCAAATACGGAGGGCGCGGGCAGAACCCACATGGCCCGACGTTCTTCCGTTGCGTGTTGGTTTATTTGGCGATGGAGGCAGAGCTGGAAGGGTGCGATGCCATCACACCATGAAGGTGGAAGAGGACACGACCATGAGGTAGTGGGGAATGATGGAGGTGGTAGCCGAAGGTCGTGGCCAGGCCGGGCCGTGGTGGTAGAGGACCGATGCCTTCATGCCGGCCACGTGGAGGAAACCGCAACCCATGGTGTGGGCCACTTGGATGAAGCGAACCGGTCGGCTGTACGTGGCCGGGTTGGAGGACAGCGACTCCTCCATGGCGCCGTGCTGCGGGAAGACTGTGGTCGGCTGTGTGGACCACTTGGTAGGGCGAACCGGCCGGGCTAGGAAGAACAGAGTGCATCCTGGTGACATGCTGCGATGGAACCACGACCCGCTGTGTCGGCCGCTCGTGCCGGACAAACCAGCCGGGATGCAAGGAGGGGCGGCGCTGCTCAGCGCCGCCGGGCAAGTCGAACATGCCCGCAACCCCGTTCCAGGTCCGCAGGTGGGCTGCGCCCCAACGGGCCGGGCCGACCCCCTAATCGGGTTGGACCCGTCAGGTCGGGTCCCTGGGTGGGCCGCGCTCCACCAGGCTAGGCCGACCCCCAGTCTAGTCAGACTTGCCAAACTGGGTCGGGCCGACCCACCATCCCACTGGGATTGACGGGCCTGACCCATTTCACTGAAACACAAATATTATCTAGACCGTGCATCTGATTGACGCGTCATCTGCGGTAGATGTATTATCTCGATTAGGCGGCCCTTTTGTGATAATCTATGTGAGTTTAGAAAAAATATGGAAGAATGTTGGGTTTGAAATGACCATAATTCCAACCGGGCCCCTGGAATAGAAAATCCAACAACTCTCAGACCATGCATCCGATTGGCGTGCCATATCTCGATTTGGGTAACATTTGATGAGACGAAACATCAGGGTACATCATCTCTGGTCTTTGTGATAGTTTATGTGATGACCCATTTTCTCGAGGAGTGGACCCTCCAAAATCGAGTGTGTTTTGTGCCGGAACCCCAGAGCGGGATGCGACTGCGAAGACTACTACACTGGGATTTTACGTGGGTTCGACAGCGATGACTACTATACTGGGATCCTATGTGGGTTTGGAAGGGACAAATATTGTACTGGGATACTAAGTGGGTTCGGCTGTGAATTCTATAGTACTGGGATCCTACATGGGTTTGACAACGACAACTACTGTATTGGGATCCTCTGTGGGTTCGACAGTAATGACTACTGTTCTAATATCCTGTGTGGGTCCGACAGCTTTGATGAATCAATGACTACATATGATAATATCTATCACTATACAAGAGATGTATACCTTTTTGAGATGATTCTTGACATTCAATCTTTATCATCTTTGTGATTGAATTTACTTCTGGTGTGGACTGGGTTATGCTTGGGCTCGAGAATTGGAGCCGAACTGAGATTGATAACTTACTTATATGTATGGGAATATATCTAAGTAGAGTTGGTTGACACTTAGTTTTTGTGTCATTCTTTTGTGGTTTTTCCTTCGTGGATTTTGGGAGACCTTTTGGGGACTCGGAGTCCCTACGTAGTATCGCTATACACACCCATGCACGGGCTATTCCCACACTTTGTTTTGTTGGATTTAGATCATGGGAAACACTGATCAAGGTAGAGAGTTGTGGAGCTGGACGGTACCCAGAGGTTGACCACTTGATGAAATGTATACTGAGAACACGGATGGACCTGAGGTGCTGAGGAGGAAATCTCTACCCACACTTCAGGTTGTATTTTCAGAGGAAAACTCAGTATTTGCTGTTTACTTTTCTGCAGTTGTACTTTACTATTGGGCTTGTATTTCCGGCCTGATTCCTTTCAACACATTATCTTGTATTAAGTTTTACTTAGTGTTTATTTACAGGTGTTGCCTCTACTTCTTAGGTTCAGACTGTGTGTTTGTTACATGTTAAAAGTAAATGCCTTCACTTTTATCGGGATTACGCCGTTGGTGCTAGTCGTCAGCCCCTGGCCTATGGAAGTTGGGCTTGGGGTAGTCACGGCACGAGCCCCAAGGATGGGTCGTGACAAATTCGTATCAGAGGAGTCGGTTATACTGCAGAACATAGAATATGATTATTTTCTGTGAAGAAATAGTGTAAAGAGTATTGAGTGCAATTTTCAGTCCAGAGAGTCCAGTGTTGGTGCGGCGGCTCACGTATCCACACACCAGGACCCTGGCCTCTGATTTCTGACTCAGTGCACAAAAACACGGATTGTGTGTGTGTATCCTTTGAAAAGATTACTTTGAGATTACTTTCTATAAGCTCACAAGGTATACTGTTTTAACCATGGAAAACTTATTTCTTTTAAGGATGGACCCATGATGGTAGCCAGCTAGGGTTCCGAGTTACATATGAGATGGTAGCCCATCGTGCAATGAGGCCTTGGAGAAGGGCCCATCACAACGGAGGAACCAACGGTACCACTACCTGTTGGGCCACTAATACCACCATCCCTAGCAGAAGATAATACACACCTCCTAAGTGCGTTTCACGAGTTCCAGTGCCTGAGGCCTCCTAGGTTCCGAGGAGAGACGGACCCACAAGCAGCTGGGGATTGGATGGAGGCTATCGTGAGAGTTTTCAGATTGAAAGGGACTCGAGGCGACCTTATGGTGATCCTTACTGCGAGTCTAATGCATGCAGCAGTAGGAAGATGGTGGAGCATGATGCTCCAGGTGCATGATGATGAATCATTACTGTAGACAGACATCGAGAGTCTCTATCTCTCGGAGTTTGATCCATACACCATTCTGATGGTGCAGATTCAGGAGATACTTCATCTCTAGCAGGGATGTAATATAGTAGCTCATTACTCAGTGAGGTTCACCGTCCTCTCATTCTACACCACCGATATGGAATGGGACCCGTTCCTCATGGCCCATAACTTCGATAAGGGACTCAGGCATGAGATCCAGGCTTCGACGATTCCACTCAGCATCCGGACACACGCATGGGTGCTGGAGCGAGCCCTTCTAGTTGAATGTTTTCTCGCTGATTAGTCACCAGCGACGAGACCCACCGCAGGACAACACATGGCAGAGTCTTCTGTAGCCTGTAGTAGACAGTTGATGTAGAGGTCCAAGAGGACCAGGCCATCAGGTGGGCGACCTCAGTATATTGGTTTGTTTGTGTGGGGAACACGAAACAGAGCTAGCCATTCGAGGGGCATGCAGTGCTATGCATGTGGCCGGTAGGGTCACTGGGCTTGAGACTACCTGACCTGCCATGCAGACGAGTAGAAGACAGTAGAGGGACCTCCCAGGTAGAAGTTGAGGTTTGACCGTGGTGGTCCACCGAGAGGTGGTGGACGTGGCAGAGGAGATGGTCGAGCAGAGGGTGGTGGACGATGTTTCGAGGTTCTACCCCCACCACTACCAAGAGGTCGACCCCGACCATAGGGAGCTGGCAGACAGAGGTAGGCATAGCTCCAGGCAGTCGAGGAATATGTTCACGGCGCACCTAATATTATTCAATGTACTATCTATGTCTATTCTACCCTTTCTTTTTTACTTATAGACACAGGTGCAAGTCATTAATTTATTGCCGCTGCCCCTGTTCGGAGCTCAGAGATTCCGATGGAGCCATTGGATTGAACCTTATGGATAGAGACTTATACGAAAGCAGACTCGACGATTACACACTCATGCCGGCAGTGTGAGCTTACTCTAGGATGTGAGAGTTTGGCTGGGATCTTCTTGTAGTGGCATCGAGGACTTACGACGTCATCTTGGGTATTGACTGGTTATCCATAATTCATGCTCATATTTACTATATTAGGCGCAAGGTGCGGTGTTTCCATATGGATAGGACCAAGTTCACCATTATCCGTGAGAAGGGATCCTTTGCTGTGCAGGACAGTCTTGCGAAGAGGAGGGGGCTCCATATCCACATCATTTGGCTAGTCTCATCCTCAGAGCGGTTGATGTGCGGAGTCCGAGTTTTCCTATTGTCATGGATCAGTAAGTGGATGTTTTCCCGGACGACGTTCCATGACTACCTCCTCGTAGAGAGGTAGACTTCTACATTGACCTGTACCCCGGGAAAACATCGATATCTACTCCATCATATCAGATGTCTCTTGCTGAGCTTCATGAGCTGTGAGTACAGCTGGAGGACATTTAGTGAAATGGATTTAGCCGACCTAGTGTTTCACCCTGGGCATCCCTGATTTTGTTAGCCAAGAAGGTGGATGGGAGCTTGAGACAGTGTGTCGACTCACATTTATTGAATCAGGTGACTGTGAGGAACAAGTACCAACTATCGAGGATTGACGACCTCTTTGATCATCTCAAGGGAGAACGATGGTTCTCGAAGATAGACCTCTGGTAAGGCTATCACCAACTTAGAGTTTGAGATGAGGATGTTCATAAGACGGCCTCTAGGTGTCAGTATGGCCACTATGAGTTCTTGGTTATACCCTTTGGCATAACCAACACTCCAGCAGTATTCATGAGTCTCATGAATAAGATCTTCCAGCCTTACCTTGATCGATTTTTCGCAGTCTTCATTGACGACATACTTATTTACTCGACTAGTGAAGAGAATCACACCTACCATTTTCAGTTAGTACTGGACACACTCTGAGAGCACCAGAATTATGGTAAGATCATGAAGTGATAGTTCTATATTAGAAAGGTTCACTTCTTGGGACACTTCATCTCGGAAGCTGGAGTTGTAATGGACCCAGGGAAGATCGAGGCAGTAATTTCTCGGGAGCCACCTAGGAGCGTGACAGAGGTATGGAGTTTTCTAGGACTGGCTGGTTACTATCAGAAATTTGTGCCAGACTTCTTCCAGAGTTGCAACACCACTTTTAGTATTGAAGAAGAAGGGGAAACCCTTCGTGTGGTCAGAGAGATGCCAACAAAGCTTCCAGGAGCTGAGGTAGAGATTGACCAGTGCGCCCATTTTGAGGCTATCATAGGAGGTTTTTTTATATGTAGTTTACTGCGACACATCAGGGACCAGACTCGGGTGTGTCTTGATGCAGGAGCGAGTAGTGATCGCCTACGGTTCATGATAGTTGAGACATCACGAGCATAACTATGCTACCCATGTCTTGGAGTTAGCAGCATTGGTCTTCGCCTTGAAGATGTGGCAGCACTATCTTATGTGTGAGTGTTTTACAGTCTACTCTGACCACCAGAGTCTCTGGTACATATTCTCGTAGAAGGATCTGAACCTGAGACAACGGTGATGGCTCGAGTTCCTCCATCAACATGACTTATAGATAGTCTATACTCCTGGTAAGGGGAACATTTTAGCAGATGTTCCTAGCAGGATATCGGGCATTCAGCTGCTAGCAGAGGCGACAGAGCAGCTGGCCGCATTGTAGATATCCTTTGTGGATAGAGATGGAGTAGCCTTTCTCCAATCTCTCATAGTCACTCCTCCACTACATCAGGGGGTCAGGGAGGCACAACAAGGGGACATTGACTATGATACGTGACATGCTTAGATATTCTCAGGGCAGGCACCTGATGAGTTTTCTGAATGTAGGGAGCACGTCACCCTCTTAAGAGGATGTACCATGGTTCTAGTTGCAGTACAGGAGGAGGTGTTGAGGGTTTTCCACACATCCCCTCTAGTAGTACATCCAGGATTGGCGAAGATGTATCAGGACCTACGACGACAGCATTAGTTACTGGGTATAAAAAATGCACTAGCAGAGTTTGTCTCTCAATGACTCACTTGTCATCATTTGAAGGAGGAGCACCAGGTTCCATCAGGCCTAGTTCAGCACTTATAGGTCCCATATTGGATGTGGGATAGGATATATAAGGATTTCATGATGAGACTTCCACATACATCCAGAGGACACGACTCTATCTGGGTGATCATCGACCGACTCATCAAGTTGGACCACTTCCCACCGATCAGAGAGTAGAGCTCAGTAGGGAGATTTGGGAGGCCTCTATATACATGAGATCATACAGCTTCATGGTTTTCCATTGACGATCGTCTCCGACCAGGATAATTTTTTCACTTCTCGGTTATGGAAGGAGTTTCAGGATGCTTTCAGGATGCAGATTCTCTTGAGCACCGCCTTCCATCCCCAGAAAAATGGTAGAACTAAGAGGACCATTCAAACTCTCGAGGACATGCTATGTGCATGTGTCCTTGACTTTGGGTTTAGTTGGGAGGATCACTTACCCTTGGTGGATTTTTCTTACAACAAAAGCTACCAGTACACCTTCATGATGGCCCCTTATGAGGCACTGTACGACCGACCTTGCAGATGACCTCTCTACTAGACTGACCCAGGTGTGTCCGCACTTTTAGGATGAGAGATGGTTCAGGCTATAACGGAGAAGGTGCAGATCATTGAGGAATAGATGAAGACTGCAAAGAGCTGACAGAAGTCCTATGCTGATAGGAGACGGAGAGCATTGGTGTTTGAGGATAGAGACTACGTCTTCCTATTGGTCTCACCTCGATGAGGTCTACAGATATTTGGCTGGGGCCGAAAGTTATCTCCACATTTCATCGGGTCGTTCTAGGTTCTCAGTAGAATAGGCAAGGTGGCTTACCACATGGCCCTTCCACCTCAGTTGCACCGGGTGTACGACGTCTTCCACATATCACAACTGGGGAGATATGTTCATGACCCGTCCCACATCATCAACCACAGGGAGCTGGACATCGATGACATGGAGACTTTTACGGAGGTTATAGTGGAGATTGAGAATCGACAAGAGTGGGTCCTACATGGATGGCTGATTCCTCTGGTGCACGTTTTTTAGCAGCACGAGAACCTCCAAGAGAGCACATGGTAACGGGGGGCCCAGATGCATGCTCAATACCCCCATCTGTTTACCTAGTGTGTGTTTTAGCTTTACTGGGATGTAAATCCCTGAAGAGTGGGTAATGTAAACACCCAAAAATTTCAAGGAATTTTTCTTCTTCAATTCTTTGGAATATTACGAGTCTTCAGTTTCTAACTGCGCCAGATTCTGAGGCCTTCTATGCCCAGAATCAATTTCTGAAGTTTTGTTCGGGTACGTTCAGTAAATGTACGTGCGAGTTTATATATCTTTTGAACCAGTGCTCAGAATTTAAATATGAGGACACCGATGAACTCACAGTGCTGGTATTCAATTAAGGGGACCATTACTGCACTTTCTTTCTATGTAGGAATGAAGTTAATTTTTTGGGTTTCTACCTAAAAGTAAGAAATTAAATAATAATGTCTAGTAACACATATTTTATTTAGTTGGTAGTTATTATCTTCAAAGGGAGGTTTGTGGTGGGGCCCACCCTAACATAACCTCTCACGAGAGGATAATGCGTTGTGGGGCCCACAAAAACTCAAACCTTTCATCTCCCCTCAACTCTTTTTTAACTTCTCTTTGAATTAAATGAAGCCACCTCCTTTTGTTTAAATTTTAAACACTCCACATTCCACCCTCCATTGATGAAAGTGAAAACACACTCTAAATTAATGAGAAATCAATTAATTGGCTCCTCTAAAATTTTAATTGATTTTATATTCTTATCAAAAATAAAAATAATAGCCAAGAAATTATTTATGGGTTGGCACATATTGTGTTGGGAGAGAATGGGATAATAGATAAGGACTTCTTCCAACAAAGAACAATTTCCTCTCATGATGAAGAACGATGACACCCACAAAGAACGCCCATCTTCTTTCTTCTTACTCTATGCCAAGGTTGAAGACGCCGCCCGTGAAGAACATCGCCAACTTCTTTCCCTCCAACGTTAACGAAACGATGTCCATCTTCCGCGACGACTGATTTCCATGACGCCCGTCTTCCGTGACTCGTAGATGTGAAATGCACATTTAATCGAGGTAGAGGGATATGATAAATTTTCATTGTATAAAATTGCCCATCATTCTTCATTGAATACCATTGTTCGTCAATGGCCAAATGTTATCATCTAATACGAAGGGCGCAGCCCGAACCAACATGGCCTGGCGTTACTCCGTTGCGTGTTGGTTTATTTGGCGAAGGAGTCGGAGCTGGAGGGTTGTGGTGCCATCGCACCGTGCCAGAGGAAGATGCCACAATAATGAGGCGGCGGTGAACAATGGAGGCGACATCCGAAGGTTGTGTATAGGATGGGCTGCGACAGTGGAGGACCTGCCCAGTCACGCCGACCGCGTAGAGGAAACTGCGGCCCACAGTGCCGGATTCTTGGATGAACCGAACCGGCCAGCTGTAGCCGGCTGGGCTAGAGGACCGCAGTGCCTCCTTGGCGCCACACTACAAGAAGACCATGGCCTGCTGTGCGGGCTACTTGGCAGGGTGAACGGGGTGGCCGCCTTCCGGCCGGGCTAGGAAGACTATGTCGCCTCTTGGAGTCGCACTGCAAAAGAAATGCTACCCGCTGTGTGTTCCGCTCGCGCTTGAGAAACCATCCAGCTTCATCTAGCTGGGCAGTATGTAGGGGAGGTGCCTCTCGGCGCCGCCGAGTGATCCGAACTAGCCTGCAACCCTGGGTCAGGTCTACGGGTGTGTCGTGCCCCATCGGGCCGGGCCGAACCCCTAATCAGGTGGGACCTGTCGGGCCGGGTCCCTGGATGGGCCATGCTCCACCAGGCCGGGCCATCCCCCAGCCGGGTCGGACATAACCAAACTGGATCAGGCTGACCCGGCAGCCCACTGGGCTTGACGGGCTGGGACCATTTCACTAAAACACAAATATCTTCTAGACCACACGTCCGATTGAGGCATCGTCTACGGCACTGGGATCCACTCGATGAGGAGATACTTTTTCAATAATCTAAGTGAGTTTTGGAAAACTCTGGGAAACATCCGGGATTGGAACGAGCGTAATTCCAACTGGGCCCCTGGAATGGAAAAGCCAATAACTCTTAGACCATGCATCCGATTGACACACCGTTTGTCACGTTGGGTTCCTCTTAATGAGAAAAAAATTTTGGGAACATCAAATCTGGTCTTACTGATAGTTTATGTAATGACACCTTTGATCGAGTAGTGGAACCTCCTAGAATTGAGCGTTTTGTGTGCGGGAACCAAAGAGCAGGCTGCGACTGTGACGACTGTTGTTCTGGGATCCTACGTGTGTTCGACAGTGATGATTATTTTACTGGGATCCTACATGGGTTCGGCAGAGATGACTATTGTACTAGGATCCTAGGTGGGTTAGGTAGTGATGACTACTATACTAGGATCATATGTGGTTTTGGCAGTGACAACTACTCTACCGAAATCCTCTGTGGGTTCGACAATAATGACTATAGTTCTAGTATCCTGTGTGGGTGTGACAGCTTAGATGAATCAGTGACTACATCTGAACATCTCTATCTTTATACAAGAGATGTATACTTGTGTGAGCTGAGTCTTGACTTTCAATCATAATCATCGATGTGATTGAATTTACTTCCTATGTGGACTGTGTTGTTCTTGGGCTCGAGAGATGGAGGCGAATTGAGATTGATAACTTAGGTATATGTATGGGCATATACCTAAGAAAAGTTTTTTGACACATCGTGATTGTATCTTTCTTCTATTGTTTATCCTTCTTGGAATTTGGGAGACCTTTGAGGGTCTCAGGGTCCGTAGTGAGTATCATTATACTCACCCCTACACGGGCTATGCCCGCACATCATTGTGTTGGATGCAGACGATGAGAAGCACTAATCCATGTAGAGACTTGTTGAGCTGGACGGTACCCAGAGGTAGACCACATAGAGAAACGTACAAGGAGCGGATGGAAGTTCTTGAGGTTCTGAGGAGGCCATCTGTACCCACCCTTCAGATGGGATTTCCGGAGGTCTACTCAGTAGTTGCTATCTAATTTTCTACAGTTGTACATCACTGTTGGGCTTGTATTTCCAGCCCCTTTCCTTTCAGCACATTCTATTGTATTTAGTTTTACATAGTGTTTATTTCCAGTTGTTTCCTCTACTTATTGTGTTCAGACTGTGTGTGTGTGTTATATGTTAAAATTCAATGCCTTCCCTTTTATCGGTATTACGCCTTTTGTGCTAGTCTCTAGCCCCTGGCCTTTGGAAGGAAGACTTGGTGTAGTTATGGAACGGTCCCTAAGGATGGGTTGTGACAGAAACTCTCCACCCTCAGGTGATGAAAAACTCACCCTATGATGATTGAAATCCGCAATGGATTGGAATGGTACCAACAAGTTCATCCCGATAATGACATCATTGCTCGTCATCTCTAAGACATAGTGGTCCCATAGAAAGTGAAACCCACCAACCTCTAGGGAGAACTCTCTACACTGACGCACACCAGCCGTTCTAGTTCCCAACAGTGTGTCTAGAGTCATAACACCAGATGAAGAAGAAACACAGAGCCCAAGGCTATTCACAATAGGCACAAATATAAAGCTATGTGTAGCACACATATCGAAAAGTACAGAAGATAAAACAGAAGCAACTAAAATAGTTCCTCTGACAGTAGAAGGTTCGAGATCTAACTCTTGTTGGGTCTGTTGCACTACATATCCCTGCCCAGTGCCACGACCCTGCGACATAGCCTAGAAACCCTGAGCTGTCCCACCCTGCTACCTATGAGATCCTAGTGTCTGGAAACCATTGACATGACAACCATCTCGGCCTACACACTTTGACGTATTCTAGTTTCCTGACTGGTAAGAAGGTGTTGGTCCTGCTCCCACACATGGAGTCTTCACAAAACCCCTCTCACTAGCCACTCGTTTAAACTCTCTGCAAATGTGCTTAAGATGACCCATCTTTCCACAAGCTCGACACTCCACAGGGTCACATGGACACTAAGTCCTCTTGTGCCCCTCATTACCACACTAGTAGCACATGACCTGGCCGCCTAAATTATTCCTCTGGCTTGTACTGCCACCTTGAGATAAATCTATCTTCCTCTTCCTCTTATTTTTAGAAATAGTATCAGAAACTGGTGCTGAACTGCCCTGGCCCACAGCACTAGCTTCCTTTAGGTTCTGCTCAGTAATCAGTGCCTAGTTCACAATAACATTCACTGTAGGCAACTTGAAAACATTCACCAGTGCTTGGATGACATATCAAAGACCATCATCAAATCATCTGGCCCTCAACGTATCATCACCCAACAGAATAGGTGAAAAAAACTGATGCTCGGTGAAGTGAGTAGAATAATCCATCACTGACATGGAACCATGTTGTAGATTCATGAACTCTCAAGCTATATCTACCCTTAGCATTCTGGGAAGAATAATTGATAGAAATCATCGTTAATATCTTTCCACACCATGTTGTCGTGATGTCGAGACAGTGTGGTAAAATCCTAACACCTCTTGGCAGAATAACACAACATATAAGTCGTGAGTTTGACCCTCCACCATAGATGTCTCTCAAGATTCTAAAAAATAGTTTGCATATAATCTAGGCATTACTCTACAGCTTGTGGTTCGACATCCTATGAAAACATAGGCAGATGTTGCTGCTGGAATATACGTGTCAACTCTTCCATATATGTGGCGGCCTGTGGTGCTCCCTAGAAGGTCTGCAAGAACTACATGAAACCTTCATGGAACTGTGCCTCCACGACTGTGTCCGATATAACAGTTGGAGTCACATCTAGCACTACTGGAGGATCCACTGGTAGCCCATGGCCTACCATATCAGGATTATAATCGTAGCCGCTATCTTGGAAAACAACTCTAGGTCGTCTTAGTGGCATGACTCTGCAAGGTCAAATGCACACCTTAGATCATGTTTATCAAATAATGAAAACAAGAAGACATAGAAGGGATTATGAGAATGAAATCATTCAAGGTTTACAAAATTTGACTACATGGTGTGTATTAATACTACATGGCGTGTTCTCTCAAGACATTCACATGGGTGTGTAATCTATTTAAAACTGGTAGTTTAACACCCCAAACACACGGCGTGTCCTAGGACTACACAGTGTGTACTGGAATCCTCCTTCCCTTCCTCGGTCCTTCTATATGGCTTAAGCCACACAACACATCTAAAACCAACCAACACAACGTGTCCCACAGGTACATGGGATGCACTCTACAAGCTTTCACCGGCGCGTGTTGTTCGTGACACGGCCTGTATACCCAGGTCACACTACAAGGCACGTTTCAACAAGACACGGTGTGGTCAAAGAATCCCCATACCGACTCTTGTTGCTCACTACAAGGTCGTCTACATGGCTGACACTACACGGAGTGTTCATGGTAGACACGACGTGTATGCCTTAAGTTTTCCTCCGTCTGTGTTGTTAGTTACACGGGTGAACACCGGTCCAACACTACACGGCATGTAAAAGTAGAACATGGAGTGTTCCCCTAAGACATTCCATACCCCGTGTCCCCGCCCACAAGGTCTATGAAACGGGAAGTGACTACACAGTGTGTACTAAGGGTACACACCGTGTATTTAAAAAGTTTTCATTTCTTCCCGAATATAAGAACACACGACGCGTGTCCATGGAACTACACGACGTGTTTCCTGGGTTTTCTGGACAGTAAGACTTAGAAACTACTCCGGAGCCCAGAAAAAAACTGAAACAAACACCTAAGTGCCAAATTCCGATCCATGAGGGTCCATAGTCCCTATGAATCCAAGATTGTAATCTTATACATGTTATAACAAGGATAATACATTAATTATCCACCAAATTCCGACCATTGAAGGCCCGTACTCCAAAAGAACCAATGTTTGGTGTTCATTTGATCAAAACCTCACACAACAATACCCTATCAAATAGCAGGTATATATCAAAGCAGTTAACACAACAACATGCTTTTCTAGCACAACAACTATCACAAAAACATGCAATTTCTAATGCACCTACATGGCATAGACGGAATGCATGACATGTGATTCTAGTATGTGACTAAATGATACTTGAGATGGCATAACCTCATCTCATCGGGTTGTAACTAAATAGAACCCACATATAACATATAAATAGTACAATCACAAGTGCATCACCCAATGGTGAAAATCAAATAAACTGTAAAATTGAAAAACTATGAATAATTTAAATAATGAGTTAGATTTGCTTTTCCCTATACATGGGTTAGATACTCTTGAGAAAAACATATTAACAACTAACATGTCTGTCCTATCACTGACTCAGTCTCCAAATAGTACGTCAAAGAAAATAACTCCTCTAATACCACATTGTAACGTTCTGGATCTGGGTGCCACACCACGGTTTCCCCGAACATGGTTTGTCACATGACCTCAAGTGCATTTCCCCAAATACCAGAGTCTACCGACTAGGAGTGAGGGCCCATGTCTGATAGTGGGGAAACCATGCCCTCATTTTTCAAAGTTTAACACAGTAGAAAAGGAAAATAACATGCAATAGTGGAAGTAGTAAACAATATATAACTGAATGGATAACCGAAGTAAAAGAGAACCAGCAGTGACATATATATATATATATCAAGATGCAGCATGTCACAATTCTATGAAAACAGACAAGAACATGAAACATTGCAATACAATACAATACATCTTAAGTACAAGGTACAATAAAAAAAACAAAAAAGAGCAACAGGAGCTCAGCAGCATCACAAGCCTAAGCTCGGTCACATGCTCTCCTAATCCTCTGCAACAATCATGTACTTGTATAGGCACACTTGCACCTATCAACACCAATTACAATATAGTCTATTTGGGTTGAAGACCTGACCCAAATAGGGTGTGAGAAATAAATCCCAACAGGCAACCACCAAAGGTCCGTTCCCAACTGTTGGTGAAAATGTTCAAGGGCAGTGTGTAGTAAATAAATGCAATATAATAAGCAGTATTAAAAAGTAACTAACTCTACCAGTTATATTGAAATTTTAACATTCATTTAACCATTGAAATACTATGATTTAACTTGGCAGGTAAAACATAAGAAAATCACCACGGTGAACAATCATGATAACACTATCCCCAGACATACAAACCTTACCCTCAGGTAATCAGAGTCACAACCCACATGTAATTGCCCACATGCATAATAGATATTGCCCTCTGGACTATGAAGTGTCACCCTCAGGCACATAATCTACATCCCACAGGAATGAAAGGAGTGTCCCTCAGGTGAAACAGAACACTGCGCTCAAGATAAATACAACACTTCCCTCTTGTTAAATAGAACACTACCCTCAGGCTAATTAGAACACCGCCCTCAGGCTAAATAGAACACTGCTCTCAGTCGAAATAGAATGCTGTTCTGAGGATAAATAGAATACTGCCCTCAGGTTCAAGTAAATTGGTCAACCCCAACAGATAAGGAAGAAATTATATAAAATTTTTATCAAGCCAATTTAAATAATGCTAAATTTTACGGTATACCCTCAGGTAACCTGGCCAAACGGCTAAAAAAAGAACGCACCCTTGGGGTGATCCTGGATCCAAGAAGTGATCCCAAACAACAGTTCATAATTACATTCAATTACCTATACAATTCTAGGTATTTAAAACATCCAAGGCCTTAGCCATACAACACCCCAAAAATGGGTTCTTAGCACAACAGTACACAATTTCAACTCCACGGTTGAAAAAAAACGTTAGACCACCTACCTCAATCACCCCTGATCGGTATAAGTGAACACCGCCTCCCGAAACAAATGAAAATAGAGCATATCTGAGATTAATATAACACCATTCAAACTAAAATAACTTTCCCTCAAGAATGAATTGGTAAGAAAGCCTCTAAGAGAAGGAAGAGATTAACGGTACGGTTCGAAGGAGATCGACGACGTATGAATTGGGTTCTTGGTGTGTGGTCAGGAGATCCTCCAAGCTCTAGATGTCTCTCCCACTCTCCTTCGGCGTTCTATGATTCATCTATAAAAATAGGAGCCTATTGACAATTTTAAGTGAAAATAATAAACTACACGGCGTGTACTCTCAAGTACACAACATGTACTTTTCTCATTTAACTGTTCCTTTGGTGGCTACTTTTTCACCCCCCAAACCGTTTATCTGTCGACATGAGTACACAGCGTGTACCATCGCTCAACTGGTGGATACTTCCACCAGCTTACTATTCACCAACCAACTGACTACACGGTATGTAAATACCCACTACACGGCATGTACTCAGATTTTACACCTTTTATTGCCGACAGGGATGCATGCTCTGTGTACTCATCCCACAAGTCAAAAGTACATGACATGTGGAAAAGTACACAACATATACCCCCAAATTTTTTTATTTTTCCTCCATTTTCCTTATTTTCTCAAAAACACTTTAGAAAAAATGAAAAGAAGAAACCCATACCTCAAAAACAAGAACCAGGTTCTTATATACATAATTGTGGAATTTAATGAAGAGGTTTTTCAAAAAGATTATTCAATCATTTTAAATGTTTTTTCTAGTGTTATAGCTTTGGAAAGTTCAAATTCATGTTTTGGTATGTGAAATGTGCCATGATTACTCACAAAATATACTCAAGAATAAATAATAAGTACCTGGTCTAGAAATCCTATAAGGAATTAGACATGTGATATTGGAAAATCACTAAATCATTGATTAATAATAAAAAGTTTATTCATGTGAATTATGTAAATTAAAATCATGAAAAATGGTTGGAAAATTTCATTTACATGAATCAATAAATTCTATAAAATCAGGATTCATCATTTCAATATCTATGATTCAATTTAAACATTCCATTTTACATTTTACTTATTAAATTTCATTAACATTGATATATAAAACATGGAAACACTAGATTCCTAAGAAACTCATGTCCCTTATACATGTCAAGTAAAACATGAATTCAACAATATACATGAAATATTAGTTGAAATATCAAATATAAAAATATAAGGCCTTTAAAAAATTTAACAATAAAGATGAATTCCATTTCACTTAAAGCGTTGTCCTTCTCTTATACTATATGATGGTTATTTATGACACTAAAAACCTATATAAACCACTTAGCTAAGAATAAGGGTAATTTCAATAAATCTGAAAAATATAGGTGGGATTGGGATGCATGATTAACTAATTCCATAGACTAAAATCAAAATCACAATTCATAATATTGAAAATGGAAGTACAATAATGAATGTAAAGAATAAATCTTAGTTGATCCCATAATTGGGACCAAAATTTTTACTACATCCATAATTGTAGTATGAGATATTATCCATAGTCTTTTAGTGGTGGATCTTCTTGAACTTGAACCACTACATGTTTCTTCTCAAATATTAAATTTCTCTATTTTTTGTTGTTGAGGATAATTCTATGTATAGTGTACACTAGATCTTCGTCCATAGAAATGTATAGTGTTTTACATAAAAGGTGTTGGATGAAGTACGTAACCCTGTATTATTTTGTTTCTACATAATAATTTCCATGTTTTTATTAAATTTTTAGATAAACATGGGATGTATGAATTTAATGTCAAAGTGAATATAAGAAGGAAAATTTTCATTAATAAAATTTTAATTTCTATAAGAAATAATATTCTACCTTTCATACGGATAAGCCATTGTATTGTTTTTCTCAAACATAGATTCTTATACTTCTTCATGGGAAACCATAATTTTAAATTCAATATTATCCAGAAGCTCCATGTGTTCATAAATAGGTGCATGTTCAATTTATTCCTCTTTATTTACAGCAAAGCAAGTATTCCCCAAATCTGAAAATTCAAAACCATAAGAAATGATAGTCAAATCAAATTTAATGAAATCACAAAAATATATATTTTGGTAAATTATCAACTCCATAAGTTGGTTTTGGTTCAATCCCTTCTTCAATGATAAGTGCCTCTTGAATACGAGTATTAGTGGATGGAAGTAGGTATTCAGGCTCATCCATCCTTTCTTAAAATTGAATCATTATTATGGATTCCTCCTATTCCATGGCTATAGTTACATGAAATCATACAAGATATTATACTTTATATGGACTGGGGAGATCTTGTTGTACCTCATAATCATTCCAAAATTCATCTAGATCCTATTGATCCCCCACACGTAGCTCAATAGGTAAGTCTTACACAACCTGAATCCACTCTTATGCATCACGTTCATCGTTAATATGCTTCCTAAAATGGATGTGTTGTTGATATTATATGATATTGACCTCCAAATCGTGGATGTCTTCAGAGAAATTAGGTAAATCCAATGGCCCTTCATTCATGCGCAAAAATTTTTCTATAGAAGCTTAGAGTTTATCATCCACAGTCTTAAAATCATTAACTAAGATCTATATTTCTATTCATCTTCCCATATACTTGAACATTACCAAAAGATCATCATCCCTAAATTAAGGGGGATCCTGAGTATAATCTATTTTTTTCTTTCACATGTGGGTAATTATTCCATGTATTGAAAGAATAATCCCTTTAAAAAATCCTGGAAGAAGTATTTTTTAATATTTTTAAGCATTTATAATGTATATACAATGTGTAAATAAAAAGGTAAATAAACTAATGATTATATTACTAGAAATATCTTAGTTTTGATGCATTATTATCTTAGGGTATAGAAAATGAACATTTATATGTCAAATGAAATATAGAGGCTGACTAGGGTTTTCTAACTTGAGGATATTTCTCAGTTGTTTACTCACTTAATCTAATTCAAAAAACTACTTATTTTTTTGTTGTTTTTATTTAATGTATGAAGGTAATGGGATTATATTGAAATAAATGTCAAAAATAACATGAAATTACAAAAATGTAATTATTTTAGAATGAACATAGCCTTCGTTGTTTGGTTTGTGGGTTCCATCATTCTCTTTCTTTGTGTTTAAATTAAATTTTAAAATTTAATTTTAACAAATCATGCATGAATCACTATTCATTTATTTAGTGGTTAAATATATTTAATTCATTTAGAAATCATAACATCACCTTATATTATAATCAAGGTTCATGGAACACCTCAATCGAGTGTGACATCTCCCAAGACCTGGATCCATCGTATGCCAGTTCAACCATTGAATGTATCAACTGCATCATATAAAGAGCTTCTATCTAGTAAAATAGAGGTAAAATATTTTAAAAACATAATACAAATTAGTTTGCGATCAGTGTTGTGGTGGAAAATTGCAACACATGTGCACATCACCTGTGATCATCACAAACATTATAAAACATTATAATTTACGTTTATAGTGATTGAAAATTACACTTACCTCCCTCAGGGAAAGCCTCAGGTTAGCCCATAATTTCAAAGGGTAAGAGGTTATGATGGTTATATGAGAATAATAAAATAAAATAATATTAATATTAATGGATTAAAAATAAGGGTGTTGAATTTAAACACATAAATAAAAACAATTCATGAATTAATTAGAAATATATATTAGAATTGAAAAATAAAGAAAAAAATAAATGATGAAGAATAATTGAGGAAGATTTTCAGCTGAACTCCTTTACTGGATATCTCTGCCTTCGTGACACATGTGGAATGGGATGGAATGAAATGAAATGATTTAGGAAGTTGGGGCACTATTCCTTTTATAGGACAAAATCTATCATCTGAAGGATTGATCATTTTTTACCAATTAAATGGATTATTAAAAATTTTTCCTTTCATAATGGTCTTTCAGAAATTTAATTTGTGTTGACACTAAAAATTTCATTATAATTGAAGAATATAAGTATGAGTTATGGAATAAATACTGATATTTACATTTTGTGGCCGATAAATCAATAATTTTTTATAAAATTTACCCCTTCCAATAGCCCCTATAATGAGTTTAAAACTCCATAAAATTCATTAATGACATGAATTTATGTATCTTCTTTCTCATCCATTTCAACTCACTTCAATTGGATGTTTTTAGCCCAACTTATGCTTCAATTATAGAGGTGGGGTCTACACTATCCGACTAATCAATTTTCCAAATTGAATAATTTTTTAGGCCTCATTTCCTTCGAATCAGATCATGGTTAGTAAAATGACTTTTAAGAATCTAAATCAAAGAATAAAACAAATAATCACTCAAATCGGATTAATATTTTAAAAGTTATCACTAAAATACCACTTTGATAAAATTATTTCAAAAATATAGAATTGACCAATTTATATATTTTTTCTCGAAACACACCATAAATCCAAAATTATTCAAATAAGATCGAATTCATAAATTATGAATGTTTAAAAAATTTAAATTCACATTAAAAATGTGGATAATATTATCTCTATCATATTTCTATAAAAAAACATAAGGACAATATTCTCTAATTACTCTCAATTTTTTTCTTATGGTTATGTTCCATATTCTAGGTTTTAAAAAATCTATTTCCAAAGGATTCCAAGAAAACATCCTCCACAGCCTACTATAGAGACCTAGACTCCATTAACCTAGAGCCTATATGTTCTTATTACATCCAAATATATTTGAAGAATAAAATAGTAAAGAACCATTTAGTTTAGTATTTTGGGATTACTAGTTAAATAAATGATACCCATTTTACATTGAGAATATGAGATTATACATAATACATAACAAAAGGAAATGAAATTCGTCATGGAAAGATCATTATAAGCATTATTCTTAATATCATAGGAAATATAAACCGAATAACGGTGAGCTAAAATGATATGGGCTAGTTATATATGAATAGACTATGAATCAATTATAATAATAAATAAGTAAAAGTATATAAAAGAACACACATGTTAATTTATATTACTTTTCTATCATGATAAGATAAGATATAATAAATTTGGTATGGTGAATAACTAAAAAAACGTGTTATTTAGTTAATATATTGAGAATTAAATGCATACAAATATTTTATCATTATAAAAACATCATGGATGAAAATAAATAAATTCTTAATGATGGAAATTATTAATTATTAGATGTTGTGTCTTAGGAAAATGATATCTCTTCCATCAATATCTATCCACAATAAAATTTAAAACAATTGGAAAAATAAATCTGATTTAGCCCACTGGTTTTTCACAAGATACCTTTCAATATATCAAGGGGATATAAATACCCCGACCACACCCAAATGTTCATGTACAAATCATTTCTCATGTGTCAACTATTCAATTTTTTTAGGAACAATGTTCCTTATAAGAAAATATCTGTACTGGTTAAATGATACAGTTTTATCAATACTTTATAATCTAATAGAATAAATGTCAATGTAAAAAATGCATGTTAAAATTAAATAATGTTGATAAAATAATCATATAAACTATAAAATAATATATATTTTTAGATAAATTTAATTTAAAATGAATAATTATTACAATAATTAAATTCTTTCAAGAGAATGTTAAAAATAAAAAAATAATGAATGATCGTAGAATAAATCTTATAAAATTATAATTTCCAACTAAAATAAATTTATAAAAAATAATTAAATTTGAATTATAAAACTCAATGAATTATTATGGATTGATGATATTAAATTTTTTGAGTAATTATATACATCACATAAAAGTTAATTGGTGTATAATAATAAATAAGTATCAATGGAATGTAAATTGAGATGAAATCCCTTACGTCATACATCATTTGCATGGAGGTTATTTAACATCATATATAGTAGTTATATATCAGTTATAAATATATAATAGAACTAAAATAGTATTTAGAATATCATATATGATCACTTTATAACATCATATCACTCATTCATCGATAATGTTTCATTATTTTCATTGTTTCTATTGTTAGTTGTTTTATTTTCTCTTATGTGTTTTTTCATGAATGATTTTATTTATGAATGTATTATATAGTTATGTATCATCTATAGTAATAATCTTGAAATTATTATAATATTTATATATCGATTATACTTTTAAAACTAATCATGATTGTCGATTTTCATAAATGATGTATGTTATGATCATGGACATGGTAGGATGAATGTACAAATGAGTAGCATTTCCATTTTCAATGATCACTATTGATATGAGGTAACTAATATTTTTTCATCCCATTATGTTAAAAATATCATTAATACCACATTATTTAATTAAATATACTTATATATATATCATCCATGTGGTTTTGTTATGAATGTAGAGTTGAATCATTTCTTGAATGTGATAGTCCACACATTCATAGACGATGTCATCATAATTCATTAAGTGAATATGTAAAAAATAAAATGATATATATTATCTTTTTAAAATTATAAATATTTCCTAAAATTCATTATTATGTCATTTATATAACATGTAATCATTAAAATTATCCATATATATTTCCATGTAATTTGTTAGTGAATAATGAATCATAACACTTCACTAGGTTATAGTTCATCATTCAGATTAGTGGCATTTTCATATAACATAAAGAATGTAAGGTAAACACACACACACAGATATATATATATATAATAATTACACTAGTGTTATAATTATTTTATAAATAAAATATATATATACACACTTTATATCCATCACCACACCCAACTGTGATAAGTGGTAATAGAAAAGTGAATGACATCAGTTTACGTCATGAACTAAACATAAAAAGTCTTATTGTAAGGAATATACTGATGGTATTATATAATCATAGTTTAATGTGAATTTAATGGGTTGGAGGAAGAAATAAAATAAAAATTATCATTGAAAAATGATTCTTCTTCACAAGGTATCCTCGTTAAGTTTGCACGATAACCATCCAAAGAGAGATTTCTACCCAAACTAAGGAATCTAGAATGGGATGATGAATGTTGGGAAATGTTTCTGTTATAGATTGGTGGATCAAAACATATTTAATGGTCTTATTATGGGAGGGGAGTGTGTTTTATTTTATAATGGTTTCAGAGTTTTATTTTTTAATATACCAAAAAGTATTTAATAATGGGTGGTCACTCCCACATAATGTACCCCAAAAATGACAAATAAATCTTTTGATGGATTCTATGGTTAGGTAAAACCTACACCACAAAAAAATACACACGTATTGAATAAGACAATCCTTATCCTTTATGTTTTCCCCACTTTTGACAATTTAGTTTGAACCAAGGTAATTAGTTTTAAAAACATTGTTAAATGAATATTTATGCCTAAAATAAATTGAGTCTTCTAAGATAATGTTTACCTTCAAATTTTAAATACGAAATTAAATTTATCAAATAATAATACTTTTTGTGTTGAAAATTAATCTTAACACAATATCATGTCATGTTAAGAAACATCATTTCAACCATAATGTCTCCAATAATATTTTTTACATTTAGTGGTCAATATAGCCAGTATGAAATAACAATTGGTCCATTAATGAAACATAGTTTATATTTGTAATCATTTTTCAAATCACTTGGAATAATATAGTATTTCTGGTGAATTATGAATCATTTAATTAAATAACATTTATTATAGAATAACATTAATGTAAATTTTGACATTAATCATAGAATTGTAATTTAATACTATCAAAAAATGATAAATTTGGAATATATTATTTTAAATACAATATTATATGATATATTTTTCTATAAAATTAATGTTACACAATAATCAATTTAATTTAATTTAATTTAATTATTTTTGTATCATTTATATTATTTTTTTATTAACATAATTATTATAATAATGTTGTTTCCTAAGAATATAATGAAATTATTGCACATGAAAAAATTGAAAATAAAATATGATGATAAAAAAACTATTTTTTATTTCCTAAATATATTTATAATCGAATATATTTCATTTATGTCCCAATTCCAAATATTTTTAAATATTTAATGAAAGGTTTTACTATTGAGTTTTTCATTATTCAACATATTATATATGTCAATTTTGCTTAAATGTCTCCCACATATCTAAAAAAATAGCCCCTAACATTTTAATTGTCTAAATATGTCTATGTGGTTAGTTTGGAAAATTTTGTTTCCAATTTTTACCGTTATCTTCTTAGTTAAACGCATTGGTAAATCCATTTCACCCTAATCATGGTAAATAATTTTTAATATTTTCACTTTACATTTTGGTCAAAAACTATTTTCCCCTAATTTGATAATATAAATTATATTGATTAAAAATATGGAATCAAATTTTCAAAATTAAATTCACATAATTTAATATTATTTTTTAAAAATTAACCCCATAAATGCAATAAGAAAGCGAGTTTTTAAAAATAAAATGTTCAAAATTTTACGAAGTTATAATATGAAAATTCAATATTAACATGATTAAAATAATTAAAATTGGATTAATAGATATATAATTGACCTAACTTTACTTTAAACCCAATTAAAAATATAATTTACCATTATTAATTATTTAAAAGAAAATGATGTTTTCAAATTAAAAAATCTTTGTTTTTCACTATTCATGAACAAAATTTATATTTTGAGAAAAATAAGAAAAATTAACCAAAGATAATTCTGGATATATAATTTCAAAATAAAATTTTAAATTATCAAATATATTTTATATAATTGGTAGAAATTAATTTTAAATTATGTGTATAAAGTACAAATAAACCATCTTTTATAAAAATATGGTTTTCTTGAAATCATATATTTTTCATTAATGTGATACTTTTTATATCTCAAATATATATATATATATATATCCATAATTTTCATAATTTAGTTAGTACTAATCATACTGACCAATTTTCAAGCTTTAAAAAAATATCACATTAAATATTAATATTTTAATATGTCATGATTCATTAATACTCGATGTTGTGTATAATGAATGATAAGCATATCATTCTGTGTAATGTAAGATAAAATCGTAGTTTTGTGTAATGAAACATATTTAAGAGACTGAATTTAGTTATAAAAATATATATACTATAATGTTTTGTCATTTTATATTTTCATCTATTCTTTGTGTTGTCTATCATACATGATATCGATTAAAATGTTCTTATTTTAGAATTTCAGAGTGCTAAAGGATTAATGCACAAGTGATTCCTAATGCATTGTATATTCTCAATGATATTCATATAATAAAGGGAATCAAAAATCGAAATATATTGTGGAAAATACCCTCTTATAGGATTTCATGATTTCATGAGATCGTGTTGAAACTCTCGTCCCCCGTAGAATAATTCATTACTTCATAGTGAATTTATAAGAACACCCTTATATATGTGGGAATCCTATGGATTCAAACATGGATCCACAATTTGGTTTAATCCCCTTATATGAATGAGGTTCTTATAAACTATTTAGCTAATATTTATCAAGACTACACCTTTGAGATTGAGGAGACTTCTTTAATTTAATGGTTCTATTGTTCATTAGTTATCATGATTGATGTTTCTAACAATGTTAGATTATGTTATCTCTGGGTTTACATCCACTAAGAAGATCCCTTGGATAACCCACAAACACCCATTAATATAGTTATTAAAAGATGTATGTTTTAGATTTAAATATAATCTTTATTAAATATGGACTTGTTACTAAATGATAAAAAAAATAAAATATAAAAATTATAAAGAAATATTTTCCTGAATCACTTGTCTTTAGACTATCCGAATTATATTCTTTATTAAATTAAAAAATTCATTGTTTTTTAAATTCATATTTAATGTTATTTTTTTATATTCAAATTCATTATCATAATTATATATAACATCTTCTAGGTTTTGAGAATTCTATAATATTGGACCTTGCTTTTAACCATACATTGATACATTATGGACTACAAACTTATAAGTCCCTAACTGAAAATTCTAATAGTATTTATTTCATTATATACTTTTATCAAAGGTGTAAAATAATATATAATGTTTTTCAGTAATTAATTTAATGAGACTATAATTATCTTTTTCCAGGTTAATGATATCATCTTTCTATTATCTCAAACAAACCTTTTGGTAGTTTTTTAAAAATTTAAAATTCATTTGTGAGATAATAATTATTTGTTAACAAACATTATTAATCATTTTTAAAAATATTAATATCCAGAATAAGTTGATATCTCTCAAAATTAGTATAAAATATAGATAAAATTGGTTTTCATACATTAAACATATATAAAAATTTTGGAATCCATAAAACATTATAAAAACAGATGCCTAAAGACCAAACTAGTCTAGTGCCTTTGGAAAAATGTAAACATAAATACAGATTCATAACTGATCTATATTATTTCTCATTAGTTTCTTCTGGACTAGAATCATTTTTAGACACATCAACAATTATATATATCTTAATAACATGGTGAAGGAAGTATAAAAAGGGGTGAACTCAAATTCTCAGTAAAGGTAAAAAATGGACATGTGTAAGCATAATAATGAGAATAAGGGTATAATAACATGATCATAAAAATATAATATCATACCCTACATATTAATGATCATATACCTGAGTCATGACAAAAATCATGGAATCTCATAAGACATGAATCATATGGAAATAATGAACATATTCCATGAAATCATAAAATAGGAATAAAACATGGAATTGAGGTAGATACATAAACATATAATATGATTTCAATATTATCCCTGGCATCGATTCCATGAAAATCATGGTAGTATGCGTTCACGCCACATACAATCTCGGTAGTCATGGTTTACTTCCATAGACATATTAGTATCATAAGTTTACTCCTCATACAATCTTGGCAGTCATGTCCCACTCCCATGGACATCATAGTATTCATGTTTCATTCCAAATATCATCTTATTCTATCTCATGAGGTATAAAACCTTACCCAATTCATTGTTGGGAGATATAGGTCCCACCCATCTCATAATGAAATCATACATAAATGTTCCACAAGATAATAATAATCATATCATTACCCCTGAAATGAAATGGGTATTATGGACATGTAATCATATGATAACATGTGGAAAAAGTAATGTCTCATAATCATTTCATTATAAACACAACTTGTGAAAAGAAGTGGGTTTTAGAAGAATATAACCCATCAATGTAAAATAGGATTCGTCAACATCATCCCATAAAAACATAATCCATTTATGTAAATAATTTGAATGGAAACATTGGACACATTCTTTATAAATTAATGGGTAACACCAGTAGATGTTATCTTAAATGGGAAATTACTTTGAAATATCTTTTAAAAACTTTTATTGAGTAAAATATTATTTTTGAAATTAATTTTTTTTAAAACATAAGACATTTTGAAAAAAAAAATTCTTTTAAAATATATTTGAAAACTTATAAATAAAGAATTTAAAACTATAAAAAGTTTTTAAAATCATTTTCCCTTGAAAATTGGCTTCAAATGTATTTTGAAAATAGTTTTTTAAAATACGGTTTTTGAATACAATAGATTTCTCCCCAAAGAGAGAGGCTGTCAAATTTTACTTAAAAACATCATATTTAGTTTGAAAAAGTGAAAGAATGTAACTAATACATGATTATATATTGAATAAAAAGTGTATAATAAAATTCAATAGTGTTCTTGAGAGTAGACCATGAGATTCCATTAATTAATGCATAATCATAAAAAATATAGAGAAGCGATGAGATTGTTTCAATAAACTATTATCACATAGTAAAATGGGATCATACCATACTTCTAAGAAAATTAAATTACATGAAGCTTATAATATCATAAAATTAATTTGAATCATGAAATAACATGTATGTTGGATGTATATAAACCTCAAAAAAAATTTAGGTTCATATCAAAACATGGGCCTCAAAGAAGGAAAATTGAGATGAAACTATTTTACTAATTTCATAATATTTGAAACATAAATCCCAGGAAAAAAATAGAAAAAATTTATATGTTAATTCCATTAAATTTAGTTAAAAGATAAATATAATAAATTCTTGGGTAAAACATACACCACAGAAAATTTGTGAGTGGTGATTAAGGAATGTATCTCACGGAAACAAAACTGTGATGAGATTACCTTACCTATTGTCTTAACTCTCATAGTACTCATTCAAAACAAATTTATAATAAATATAAATTTATTATAAATATTTTACAGAAATTTATTACGATATCTAATACTAGATATGGTTAGATTATGAACTTATATTACTCTTTGGTAAACAATCATGTGTTAGGGATTCACTTCACATAATATCCAGTTTGTTCATTACATGTGTCTTAATTTGTTATATCTATGGTACTTATACATATATAATGATTTCAGGAATTTAATAAATTATATAAATATCATGTACATTAATTATATGTTGATTATAATAAAAATATAATGTATATGGAAAAAATATAATACACCATTCATGGAGATGGTATGTCATACGTATGCATGGAAACTATTTCTGTTTAATTTTTATGTTGAAGATAAAAATAAAAATAAAAATAAAAATATATTTAATTATTAAATTAGAACTATAATATCATATATATCATCTATATTCCCTAAACCCATCATTAATACATTCCATATATTATATAAATGAATCACTTCGCTTTGAGGGGCAGTAGTCAACACTTTCTCAAACGAAATTATCGTATTAAAAAAAAAGAAAATTAAAAATAATATGTTTTATAAAAGTAATAAACAAGAATAAATAAATAATAAATAATATTTAATATTTAATACTTATATAGATATACTTCCCATCATAATTTCAACCATGAGAGGTGGTAAAAGATAAAATAAGCAATCATTGTTTAGTTAGGTGGTTGTTTCCGTACACATAAATAGTATGTTCATTACCCTTTAGAAAGAGGTGTGTGTAAGTGTTGGTAAAAAACATGGAAAAAATAAATCCTAGAATATTTACGATACTTTTGCCTTTATAAAATCATGAAATAAAGATATTGGATGGTGTGGAGAAAAAAAGAAATAGATCTTTAGAAAAGACATTACCTCTTAATCAGGTAACTCCTTTTTGTTTGTGCTAAACGGATTCCTATGATATCATTTTATCCAAAGGTAGGGTTCTAAGAGAAAGGGGATATTTTGATAATAGTATAGGGTATTTAATTACATAATCTATGTAGTTTGAGAGGTTTAGAGAATATGGATAGGGGTGCCCATTTATAGGGAAGGAAAAGGGCATTCATGGTATTTTTGAAAATAAGTTAAGTATACCCACTTTATTACCTATAAATTTCAAAAAAAAAACAAACAAAATAAAAAATTAAATCTTAATGAACAAATCAGGTGCATAAAATAGTTTTTTTCTCATCTTTTTAGTTCTTTTTGGGTCAAGAATTTTAATGTTTAGTACATTGTAAACCAAATTTTTCTCTTAATCATTGTAATTAATTTTGTCACATTAACTATTAATTTTGGTAAATAATGAAGTTTACCACATTAGACATTATAAATAACTATGATTCCACATTGGTAATTAATTTTTCAATTTTATAATCACAAAAGTGGTATAAATTAATTTTAAAATAATCTCACAATCAGTTCGACAATGAGGGGTTTTAATGTAAAAACATTCAAAAGTATTATATGTTGTTATACAAAATTTTGAAGAAAAATTGATCAAAATTACCTAAACTGTATTAAATGATAAAATATTATCCAATTAATATTTGAAACAAATTTAAAATAAAATGTATACATAGAAAAAAATTATTTGAAAAATATAGTTTGAAATTAAAATTCTTTATTTGTCACTGTTCATAAAAAATTATGTTTCTTAGAAACAATTTTCAAAATTTCCCTAAGACAATTTCAAAATTCAAAATTAAAAAATTACAGTTTATTATCAAATTCAATTTTTAAATGTTTATAAAATTACTTTTACTACATTTTTAAAAAAGGATATTAAAGGCAGTTCGTTTGAGAAATGGTTTTTTAAAACATATAAGGACATTACAGAAAAGTGTATCATTCAATATTAATAATTTTTATTTATAAAACAAATATTTGAAAAATAATTTTTTATATTCATATAACTAATTATAACATTTGGCTTATAATTACGTCATTTAAATAATTTTAACAATAAAATAATGTTTCATAGAATCATTGGAGTTGCATGTAACATATGCCAAATTGATATTTCATGTAACGTATTCCAAGTCAATTCTGTGTAAAAGGAATTTTTTACTTATTTCATTATGAGAATTAAATAAAAAAACTAATTTATTCATTAATTAAAGGTCCATAAAAATCCATTGTGTTACATTCTACCCCCTTTAAATAAATTTCCCCACAAAATTTATCACTTGTATAAAAAAGAGGATAATTCTACTTCATAATATCCTTAAGATGCCATGTAGATTCCTCTAACTTGTTATTTATCCACAAAACATTGACCTAGTGGGTACTATTGATTTTAAGAACATTCTCTATACGACATATAATTTGAAAATTTTTCCCCCATAATAATGAGCATGTGCCAGCAGTATGCCATCTGAGTTCATTACATGTGAAGGGTTAGGTATTTACATCCTCAAGAGAGATTCATGGAACACGTTATGAACATGAGAGATACTTGAAGGAAATATAAATAGATAGGTTGTTGTCTTATTGTGATCAATAATCTTAAAGGGATTGATATACCTAGGGCTTAGTTTCCCATTCTTCATGGATATCATAACTTTCTTCCATTGCGACAGTCTTATAGAAACTATTTCACCTTATTCAAATTATAGATCACTTTAGTGGTTATCAATATAACATTTCTCCCTACTTCTAGATGCCTTGTAATGATGTTTAATGGTTTTAACATTCTCCACCATTTCTTAAACGATCTCAGGTACCAATATCTTTAATTCTCTATCCTTATTTTAGAACATTGAATCTATACATTTATTCCCATAGATGGCTTCATACGGTGCCATCTGAATTCATTAGTGAATGATATTATTGTATGAAAAATAAACTATAGTAAGGTGTTGATGCCAACCACATTTGAAGTCTTGAGAACATGATCTCAACATGTCCTCTAGGTCTTGAATTGTTCATTCAGACATCCCAATTGTCTGAGGATGATAAGTAGTATTGAAACTCAATTATGTATCAAGTGTTTACAAAATTATTCACTAGAACATTGTGGTGAACCTTTGATCTTGATCTAATACAATAGAATGTGGAACTATATTCACCCTTACCACATCCTTAATGTATATTCTGGAAAGCATATTGAGAGATAATTCTTCTCCAATAGTGATGAATGAAGGACCTTGGGACTCCCTGAGAGGGGAGGGGTAAATCCGGGTGTCAACTTTTACTTTTAAACCGACAGATCTTATTCCCATGTTGGAAGAAACTATTTTAACCTCTATGATGGATATGAGAACAAATAAAACATTCATATGCAAGGAGATGATGCAACACTTTTTTACATGGTTCACCACTAAGGGATAAGTCAAAGGAGAATACGCCGATATGTTTTTAGTCATACCAAATTCCAAAATTCTTCACCCGTTGTGGATTACAAAGGAATGGAAATAGTCACTCTGTCTTAGGCTCACTGCGTTTACAACTATTCAGGGATAGCCTACTGCATCCCTCGGGTCACTCACATTGACTCCCCGTAGCTCACTGCCTTTGGTGAAGTCCCATTCAATTTATAGATGTGAAGGTCTCTTCATCATCACTAACGAATACATCCTCTCTTGTATGTAGATGCACTGTTGAAGTCCAACTTCCACCTGTAGAATTAACTCACATTTCAATAAAGGTATTGGAAAAACTTCCAGCTTTTGAACAGCCCCAAAAAGACTGGAGAGCTTAAATCCACACCTGGCGCACTTCTCTAAGCTAGCGATCAAGTTTTGTGGATGGCGCATAACTTCACCTCTAAAACTTGCGCGATACTGACTTCATCAACTTAAAACTTGAGTGACTCGAACCCATTTACACTCAAATCGATTTTGGCACGCAACTATGAACTGTCACACATCTTCAAATACGGGCGTGAATGTGTCCCCAAACCACCTGCACGACACCTCCTTCACAAACTCCAAACATGGGTAACTCACACCCTTTCTCGCCCAAAACACCATGGATGTGAAGCAAACAACTGTTAGGGAACTTCAACATGCGCGACCCACCACCACTTGCACGACCAATACACCTACGCGGCGAGATCTCTAATTTTATCTAGGTCTGAACTTCCTAATAAAAGAATAGGGGTGGTCCTCTATTTATAGGAATTATGGAAACCTGTGAAATGGTACGCAAGTCTCCTCTCGGTGCGCAAGTCCAGCCGCACTAATCTCTGTCGCGCCAGTCACTTGCGCGAGCAAACCCAAAACTTGGGAGCCCATTCTTCCATTTCCATATTTTGATGTTCTTATCTTGAATAATATACTTCATGCATGATTACAATCCTCTAAGTAATCGGCACACAATTCACTTTTCCAAAACCACTTTTCTCCAGTTGTAAATTTTGAGGACTTGAAATTTGGCCAACGCTGGAAAACGATGCCACCTTCAATACTGTTATCTGCTTTAACTGTAAGATCACTTTTCTGGAACATATTCTAAACATCCACTAAGGATTCACAACAAACACAAACATAATACAATTCATGAAAAATACATCCATGGTTCCAACAATCTCTCCCTTTGCATTTGTTGTCAATCATTAAATAAATTCAAAAGAGTACTAGCCACATGCAAACCAAAAATTCAAGAATCAACCCAGCCAACAGTTTAAGACTACGTGAGAAATGCTCAGGGTAGAAAACAAGAGGGGAAGAATTAATTGGGATCCCGTGTTTTGGAATTTCTCAATGACAAACAGAAACTTCTCATAAATTTTCCCAGAAGCATTACAAGTCCAAATAACTCCTTCTTATCCTATCAACGAATTCTCATCTTGAGACCAAACATGTCTTGAATTTATTCCTTATCCCCCATTGGTAATAAACCCAAAGAACGGTATTTTCTCATTGAACATCTCAAAAGAGCCCTGGATAGTATCTCTCCCATAAACATGCATAATATCCACAAAAAGATTAAAAACAGTTAACAGAACTGGGAGAGAGGGGTTTTGCGTATCCTCCTTAAGCACTGGGAGGTGTCTGAACACCGAGGTTCAACCGATGCTTCTCAAACATATCCATTGACAGTGTCTTGGTCATGATATCAGCCACCTTCTCATCAATTTTCACATGATCCATTCTAATCATGCCTTGCTCATATTTTTCTTTGATAAAGTGATAACAAATTTCAATATGTTTTATAAAAGAATGCGGAACATGATTCTTCGTAATATAAATTTCGCTCTAGTTATCACAGTAAATTACCATTGGTTGTTTCACCTCATCAACAATATTTGTTAGTTTTTGTTTTATCCATATCAGTTGAGAGCATACCTTTGTGGAATATATATACTCAGCTTCAGTAGTACTAAGAGATGTATTTTCTTGTTTCTTTCTCAACCAGCCAACACATTCATTCCAAATATTGAATGTTCTACCACTGGTGGACTTTCCTCCCACTACATCACCAGCCCATTTAGCATCAAAAAATGATTATAATTCACTATCTCTTCTGGCAACAAAGTATAATCCACAATTATGAGTACCTTCAATATAACTCATACTTCTTTTTACTGATATCATATGTTCCTCATTTTGATTACTCTGAAAGTGGGTTTCTAGATAGGTTGCAATGACAATATCTGGCCGTGTCGATGTTAGGTATAGTAGACTCCCAATTATCTACTTGTACATAGTGGGGTCTATAGATGCCCTATCCTCATGATTTCCATGTTTGGTTCCAACAAAAATAGTAGTTGATATTGGTTTGGATTATTTCATATTAAACTTCTTCAACACCTCTCTTGATTAATTTTCTTGAGAAAGGAATGTGTAATCATGCCTTTGAATCACCTACACCCCCACAAAATATGTGAGCTCCCCAATCATAGACATTTCAAATTCTGATTTCAGGTAAATGGAAAATTCATCCATTGATTTCATTCTTCTGCGAAAAAATATAATATAAAAACGTAGACTAGAACCATGAACTAATCTTTTGGAGAATTCATCAAGTATAGATTGTGGTCTACTCCTACTCTTTTTAATTTTATCTTCTTCAGATATATGTCCAGCCAGTAATACCATGCTCATGGTGCCTGCTTCAAACCATATAGATATTTCTTCAGTTTGCAGACCTCTGTTTCATCAGTACCAAGAACAAAAACCACTAGTTGTTCAATGCATACTTCTTCTTTAAGTACACAATTATATAATTCTATCTTGACATCCATTTGATATAATTTATATCCTCTTTGGAGTTCCATGGAAAGGAAAATCTGGATTGAAACCATTCTAGCCACTAGAGAAAAGGTTTCTTCAACATCAACGAATTCAATCTAGGAGTATCCTTTACATACCAGTTGTGCCTTATCTCTAATAACACATTCATGATCATCAAACATGTTCTTGAATATCCATTTGGTACCAATCACATTGTGTCATTTGGGTCTCTAGACATGATCCCGTGTCTGATTCTTTTCAATCTGATCTAACTATTCATTCATGGATTTCACCCATGATTCATCCTTTGCAACTTCTTCAAATGAGGATGGCTCCATAACTGATAGAAATGAAGATTGCGTGTTATTCCTCATCATCCTTGTTTGTGTGGGTGCGTTCATGTCCCCAATTATGTTAGATAGATCAATACCAGCTCTTCGATATATCCTGTGAGGTTTAGTTTTATTCTCTCAAGCCATAGTTTCTTCTTTAGATTCTTCTTCTGAGTTAACATCATGATGCGACTACTGAGTATTTTGTATAGCTTCCTCTATTTATGTGTTTGTATTTTCTCTATGTTCACTTTCTTCCCCACTTTCTATCACATCATCATATGACTTTCTTGAAGCATTTGTGATTTTCTATTCAATTATCTTAACATCACTATTTTCCACAACCCTTCCTAATATCATGATGAATCACTTGTAGGATTTGTTGTTCATTGAGTATCCATGGAAATTTCATTCATCTACATTGTCACCATACTTCCCTTGATTTCCTTCTTTGTCTCTGATGAATCATTTACTTCAAAAAATACGAATGTTTTTCAAAAAGGGATTCCTTCCAAGCCACAATTCATATGGTGTCTTCGTCTCATCCATATAAAGGCCTGTTCGATTTTGAATATACAATGTAGCTTGAATTTCCTCTTTCCAGTATTTTCATGGAATATGTCTCTCAATCAGCATAGTTTGTTCCTTGTTGTTCACCTGTCGATTCCTACATTCAAAAACACTATTTTGTTGTGGAGTTCTCACAGAAACTAACTCATGTTATATCCCATGCTTCTCTAGATAATTTTCAAATTCAATGGACATGTATTCTCATCCATTGTCAGATCACAACAATTGATTGTTCATCTAGTATCATTCTCAGTGATTAGCTGATATGTTTTCATGCAGTCAAGAACTTTTCATTTCCTGTGATTGACCATAACAAATTCCATTCTACTGTAATCATCTTTGAAAATCACAAAGTACCTTTCTCTATGAGTTCTGACAACATTTATCAGCCCGCATACATCTGTATGAATTAGATCAAGAAGATGAGATGCCCTTTTCTACTATGGACAATATGAACTAAAAACCACCTTTCCATAAATGCAAGCATCACAAGACTTTTCACGCTCATGCTTCAGGTTGGTAATGACAATGAAAATCTTCAATTTTGATATTTTCTCCCTGTATTGTTGATTGATGTTTCCCAGTCTTCAATGCCACAAAGTGTTTTCTTCTTCAACAGTCATATAAAAAACATTTTCTTTACTATCAACCTGACACAAGTTTCCTTCTGTTCTGCATCCCTTCATAAGTGAATTTCTTATCTTTCCCCTGATAGTGCAGCCTTTCTGATTAAAAGTAACTATAAGTCCCGAGTCACAGAGCTGACTCACACTAAGTATATTATGACATATGCCATCTATAATAAGGAATTTAGTCTTCTTTAGCTATCCATTAGATATTTCAGTACTTCCACTGCATTTGATTTTAAGAGCTCCATCATTACCAAATCATATTGTACCATTAACATTCCTTTGATATTCTTTAACAGGCCAACATTACCTGTCATATGAGATGAACAACCGCTATCCAGAACATATGTACTGTTGCTTTTTGTAGCTTTGAGAGCCACCTCTACAAGGTGGGATTTCTCAATTTTCTTTTTTTCTTTCCATGAGACACTTGATTGAGTATAGGGCACTGATGGCCTTTCAAATATCTCATCTATGTACATTGGTTTTTCATAGTCGATGTCTTCTTTGAGAGGAGAAAACCTGTTTTTAAGAGCAACACTATCTTGTTGATGAGATTTCATTTGTCTTGAACTCCAGTATGAGGTTTCCATGTCCCTTCTCTACCTGCAATTAACAACCTTATAACCAAAGTTAGAACAAAAAAAACAATATCCATAGAAATTGTTTCTTCTAATAGAATTAGAATATGAATTTTTTCTCCTTCATTGAACTCCCATATCTTCACCATTCAGATAGATTCTTGCCTCTTCGCAATAATACATGGTATGGCTTAAATATCCACAGAACTGACACTTCATGAGAGGAAATGTCTTCTCACTCATGTTTATCATCATTCCTTCTTCGGTGGGATAATCATTTGAGGGAACCTTTTCCAAGGAGACAAGAGGATAATATTATTTTCTTAATTTAGATTAAATTGGGGGTTTTTGTTTCAGCACATTAGATGAATTTTCTATATCACCCACTTTTAGCTGGCCTTTATATTGGCTACCTTTATTTGCAGCATATGATGGCTCTACCTCACAACCAATTCCACTATTTCCCATCCCGGAATGTCTTTGATCATTTAAAATCATTTCAACTCCATTAGAGCCACATTTTTCTCTCTCCAATAGATCAACATTTGAGAACCTTCCATACTGTATTTTTATCCTTGATTCTTCTGAAATTTATTCTTTTTGATGTTTACTCCTAATAGTAACAACTTCCTCCTCAAGATGCTCAAAAGTGTTGGACTTTTACTCTAGTTTGGAGGTGAGTTCATTGATGTCCTTTTCCTTTTCTTTAATTATCAGCTTCAGATATACTAAATCATTATTTCTCTCAATTATTTTAGACTTTACATTCACAAATTCATCTAGTCTTTCAATTTCAGCTTCAAGTTGATCAACATATTCAGTTGATTATTCTACAATTGATTTCCACTTATTACAACTCTTACATTTAATCATAATATTAATAATAGCATATTTATGCTGCAACTCTCGATTTGAACTTGTTTTCAACAGATTTTCTCCACTAGTATCTTCTAATTTTTCAATGCTGGCCATCATGGAAGCATAGTTGACAGTTTTAAAATCTTGTTCCTCTTCATCACAGAATTCATCATCACCATCTTCCTCTTCACATACAAAACTCTTCTTTGGTACTTTCATTATTTATTTGAAGTATCCCCTTTTGAAAAACCTTTTCAGAGGATTCTCAATGTTTTCAGAATCATGATTCTCATCATCGATATTTCTTGAACACTGAGAGGCAATGTGACCAACTTTTCAATAGTGAAAGCAAGCTAGAGGTAACTTCCCGTTGAATTTACCTTTTCCCTTATGGAACTTTTTTATAATGAGATAAAGAATTTATTTTTCCTCATAATCTTCACCACTACTATCTTTTGATATTTTCAGTTTCCGAATGGCATTAAATGCCATTTCCTTGCTCACTCGAGTCGTAGCATCTTCTAGTTTGACCCTCATTTCAGATGCCAACAGGTTGTTCATTAGATCATCTACAGAAAGTGTATAAGGATATCTTTCCTCAAGGGTTGAAACCTTTTCAATGTAAAGGGGTGGAATTATTCTTACTATTTTCATCACAATGATTAATTCTTTGATTTCTTCACCTAGACCCCGAATTGCTCCAACCATGTCAGTAATTCGATTGAAGAAGGAATCTGTATTCTCATAAGGATGTATCTTCAGATCATCGAACCTATTGTGCAATACTTGTAGTTTCTACTCCTTCATTTTTCTATCTCCTTCATAAATATTTTTAAGTGTATCCCACTTGGAATTTTTTGAGTTCTAACTCATCACTTTTAGATATATCTGATCAGAAAGAGATGCGGTGAGATCATTCTGTGCTTTAGCATCTACATCAAGAATTTTTATATCTGCATCAGTCATAGCCAGCCCTGTTGGATCAGTTACATGTATAACGTGAATAGTGGAAATTAGAACATCGATTCCATGGGATCATAGATGAGACCTCATTCTGTTCGTCCAAATCTAAAATTTACTTACATAAAAGAGGGGAACACCCCTAACACTAGAGGAATTTTCCATGGTGGTATAAAAAATATCAAACACCAGTAACCTCCCTCTGATACCACTTGAAGGACCCCAAGACACACTGATAGGGGAGGGGTGAATCAGGGGGTCAAATTTTTCTTTTAAACTGATGGATATTGTTCCCAAATTGGTAGAAACTAGTTTAACCTATTTGATGGATATGAGAATAAATAAAACATTCACATGAAAATAGATTACATAACACTTTTTACATGGTTCACCACTATGGGATACATCTAAGGAGAATAAGTCGACAGGTTGTCATTCGTACCAAATTCCACTATTCTTCACTCGTTGAAGATTACAAAGGAATGGGAACAGTCACTCTGTCCCAAGCTCACTGCCTTTACAGCTGTCTAGGGATTTCCTACTGTGTCCCTCGAGTCACTCCCGTTGACTCCCCCTGGCTCAATTACTTTTATGAAGTCCCACTCAGTTTGTAGACATGAAGGTCTCTTCATCATCGGTTGTAAATACATCCTCTGTTGTATATAGATGCTCTGTTGAAGTCCAACTTCCACTCAAAGACTAAACTCACTTTTCACCAAAGGTATCGGGCAATCATCCGGCTTTTACGCAGCCCCAAAAAGGTTGGTGAGCTTCAATCCAAAACTAGAATGCTTCTCCAAGATGACACACATGTTTTGAGGATTATATTCAAGTTCACCTCTACTAATTGTGCAATACTCACTTCCTAAACTTCAATCTCGCGCGACCCACACCCTTTTACACTCAAACCAATTTTAGCGTGCAACTATGAACTGTCGCGCTTCTTCAAATCCTAGCATGCAAGTGTCACCAAACCACCTGTGCGACACATCCTTCACCAAATCCAAACTTGGGAGACTCACACCCTTTCTCTCCCAAAACACCTTGGACACACAACAAATAACTGTCGAACAACTTCAACTTGCATGACCCACCACCACTTGCGTGACCACAACACCTGCACGATGGGAGATCAGATTTTATCTTTGTTAGAACATCATAATAAAAGTGGAGTGTTAGTCTTATATTTATAGGCATTCTAGATAGCTTCATAATGGTGTGCAAGTCTCCTCTAGGCATGCAAGTCCAGCCGCCCTAGTCTCTGCCGCGCTAGTCACTTGCACGACATGTCCCAAGATTTGGGCTCCCCTTCTTCCTCTGCCTTATTTTGATGTTTTGATATTGAAAAACATATGGTGCCCATGTTTTCAAGCCTCCAAGTAATTGGTGTGAAAGTCCCTTTTCCCAAAAAAAATTTATCCATTTGTAAATTTTGAGTTCAAAAAATTTAGAAAACACTGGAAAATAGTGCCACCTTCAATACTGTCATCTGCTTGAACTATAGGATAACTTTTCTAGCACATATTCTGAACATCCACTAAAGATTAAAAACAATCACAAACGTACTAAAATTAATGGAAAGACAACCATGGTTCCAACAATATAGTGTTCTTAATTATAAGGGTGATCGACTACCATCCAATTAGCATTAAACCCTTTAGAGTTTTTGGGTTGTCCAATGAAAAAAATCCATAGTGATGTTCCCCCATTTCCATTCTATTATAAGCAATGGTTGCAATAACCACATCAACATTTTTTTAATCCTTACCGAGCAACGTGATATAAATTCTATGATATCTCTATTCATTCCATCCCAATATAATTATTCATTCAAATTACTATACATCATTGTATTTCTAGGATGAATATAGAATGAAGAACTATGAGCTTTCACTAACAGCACCTTCTTCAAATATAGTATGGAAGGAACACATACAAGGTTCTTAAAACTTATTATTCCATCCTAATCAATGTTAATACAGTAATATTTCTAACATTCTCTTTCATCTCTACAGATTATTTATATTCCACTTTAATCTATAATTTTATATACACATAAATATTCATTTGATACAGATAATATTTTTCACACTCCTTTAGAAATGCTAGATACATCCTTTTCAAATCTAGAAATATTTTATCTTTTGTATATTTATCATTAATAAGATAGAATAATCCTTCTAACTCAAGGATTCAGCCACCTTGTTTGATTTCTTATGGTGGTAATGTATTGAGTTGTTATAATCTTTTATAAATTATAACCACATTCTTTTGAAAATGTTTAAATCCTTCTTTGTGAATATATATTTCAGAATTTTATCATCATTATATATATCAATCTTTTCTCTATAATGATAATTAATTAATATCATTAATGAAAAAATTACCATTCATCACTCTAAATCATGAGTTCGGTAATTTTTATTATAAATGTTAAACTACCATGATGCATAAGTGATAACCATGTTATTATACATAAGAACACATAACAATCCCTTATTGGATGCATCACTAGAGATTACAAACCCTTCACCACTATATGTTAATGTATTCACAAGTGTGATGACTGACCATCTCATCATTTCATTTAAATTTTCCTCTCATTCGTCTATTTAGAGGAACATGTCACCCTTTTGTGTTAACTTTGTCATAGGATTCGGTATTAAAGGGATATTCTCCAAAAAATAACAAATAATATCTAGATAAACCAAAACAATTGTGGATCCATGTCCTAATGGTTGGTCTAGACTAGCATTCAATACACTCCTTCTTTAAAGGATCTACTGATATACCATCTCTTGAAATTATGTGACCCAAAAAATGAAACCATTTGTTGCCAAAATTCACACTTTGTAATTTTTTAATATATCTTCTCATTCCTTAGGGTCTTCAATAAAATTCTCAAGTGATCTTAATTTTATACTTTATCCATTAAATAGATAATAATATCATATATAAAGGATACCAAAAATTGATCGAGTTAATTGCTAATGACTCTTTTAATTAAATCAATGTATATGTTATGGGAATTAATAATAACAAAAGGAATAACTATAAATTAATAGTTTCCATACCTTGAACAAAATTTCATCTTGTGTATATACTCATTCTCGACCTTCAATTGTTGATATCCTAAATAAAGGTCATTCTTGGAAAAGTATTGAGGTCCACACAGTCGATTAAACAATTCATCAATACAGGGGAGAGGAAATGTATCTTGATCATGATCTTTTTCTACTCTAAATAATCAGTTAAATGTTTCATTTATCCATCATTATCTGTCACAAAAAGAACAAGTGCAACCTAAGGTGACACACATAGATGAATGAATCCCTTATCAAAGTTTATGTGATTTTCTTATTCTTTAATGCAACTCAATTACATCCATTCTATAAGCAGTATTTGGAATATGTGTGGAATTAGGTATGGGTCCTATTGAGAAATCAACTTCGAGGTTTTATGGAAGGATAGGAAAATATTCTAGAAAAAACATCCAAAACATCCCGAACTATAGGAATTTCATTGATATATATTTTCTCCCAAATAATTTTTGATAAAAACACTTTTGAATAGGAATTATAAGCCATATACTGGAGAGAATCTCTACAAGATGTTCATACTTATCATCACGTAGATGAATGATCATATGAGAGACTAAAATATCAAGTGTCACCTCAATTTTTTTATAATTCATATGGTATTTTTGTAGAGAAATCCAAGCAATTTATTATATGACATCAAATTCAACCAAAGGAAAAATTAAAAGATTTTTCAGAAGAACATTTCCACAAACATCAACCAAATATGAATCATGTACTTGAAACTCAATCGTCATACCATTATGGGTTTTAACTTCTAATTCCATATATAATTATTTTTAATGGAATCTTAACACCCATATATTATTATTTATATATGAAAGAGTGGGTAGATCAAAAATTGAATATGAAATTAGCAGTTCTATAGTATATGATAAGTGATCCTTTTATCATGTTGTTATCATACCCCTCATCATAAATAGATATTGCATTAGATTTCCTATATTCCCTCGTCTTAAGCAGTTGTTGATGTTGATTAGCATCACCACCTCTTGGGATTTCACACTAGTTAGAATAATTTCTATTTTCCATGAAAATGTATAATTGGAGCATGGGAGGTTTATTATTGATTATTTTTCTCCATTATAAGCATCTAATTACTTCTTTCCATCACATAAACAATCAATTTCCTAGTTACATTCTCTATCAAAAATAAACATTTATTAAAACCCTTTAAGTAATTTCCTTTATTCTTCTTACCACACGTACAACATAAAGGAAATACCATATCATTATCCTCATAGTTATTGATATTCCATAAAACTAAATATTCTATTTCTTTCCCAAACCATGATATTGATATGTGAATCCAACTTCCATTTCAACCTTGATTTCACAACACCCAATATCTTCATTACTACTAATGTCTCCATTAAAAAACACCCTTCTCGGACATGGAATTATGAAAATTATGAACCTATAAAATATACTTCCTAGTTTTATGAGAATTATTTAATAATACATGAATAGTATCAGGAATTTAACCTTATTTATACCAATAGACTCATTGTACCTTTTCATTAATTCAATGCACTATTTCTCTAACATGGTAAGAAATGTCATAGGAAAGTATTTATTGAAAAATAATTTCTTGAAATCATCCCATTCTGTGGATTCAATTTCACCCTACTTATACATATTAATAATTAGATTCCACCACTAGTCTACATCACTTTGAATCTTATAAATATCGATAATGACTTTATAATGCACCAAAAATGGAGAAGTTATAATACTTTTATTGGCTTTTATCCATTGATTTAACAATATGTGAATTAGGAGAGACTCTAAAAGAAAGTGTAAATTTCCTTATGAATTACTCAATAGCATGGTGTTACCTAATTTTCTCATTTCTAAGTCCGCTATGATTCATCTTTGTAGCATGAGTTCACTCCTTATTCCATCTAGGTAGTCATGGTTCACTCCCATGGTCATCTTAGACGTCAAGGATTTTTCCCAATACCATGATACTCAATCTCAGGAGATATAAATAAATACAAAATGAATGAGAATGAGATATAGGTCCCACCCATATCATAAATATATCACACACACATATTCCAAAAGATCATAAATAATCATTTCATAACTCATGAAAATAAATTCATTTTAATTTTTTTTTACAATATCAATGATTATGGAAATTGACAGGTCTCATAATCATTTCTTCATAAACATAACTTTTGAAAAGAAGCAGGTGTCAAAAGAATATAAAGCATGAAATAGAAATAGGTTTCTTTAACATAATTCTATAAAAATATAATTCATTCAAGGAAATAATAATAATAGAATCATTGAATAATTTCCCTTGAAAGCCATGTGTTACACCAATTGATGTTATATTCTATTCTAAATAATTTTTAATTATCCTTTAAAAACATTTCTTTATTAAAATATTTTTTTAATTTAAAAATGGTCTTTAAAACAATTTTTTTGAAAATATCATTCAAAACTGATAAAGGAAGCATTGAAAACAACTAAACGTTTTGGAAATACTTTTTCCTAGAAAATTGTCATAAAATATCATTTTACATCATTTTTGAAAATATCGTTTTTGAATACACTAGATTTAATAATGAAGAGAGAAATGGTCATATTTTACTAAAAAACTTATCTTCTATACAAAAGAGCAGTAAAATGGAAATAATGCATTAAAATATGATTATTAAACATATGATAAAAAAATTCATTATTTTTTTGGAAATTTAGATCATGATATTTCATTTATTCAATCATAATCCTAAACAATCTTGAAAAGTGATGAGATTTTTTCAATTACTCTTACCACTTGTTAACATGGGATCATACTATTCATGTTATAATAATAAATCAAATTAAGAATTAAATATAATTAAAATAATTAAATTAATTATATAACATGTAAATTTGAAGTATATACATCCCTATAATAATTTAGTTTTATAACAATACATGACTCTCATTGAAGGAAAATTGAGACAAAACTAGTTTTCTGATTTAGAAAATATTTAAACATAATCCCCATGAAAGAATGATAAAAAAATGTACATGTCAATACCCATAAATTAAATTTTAAGAAACATATAATACATTAATGTGTATTAATTACACAAAAAAATAACTTACTGGTCATTACGTCATGAATGTCATGGAAATAAAAGTGAGACGAGATTACCTTAAATTGTGTCTTTACTATCTTTATACTCATTCAAATCACATGTATAATAAATATAAATTTATTATACATCCTTTAAAGAACCATATTTGTATAAATAATACCATATATGGTTTTATTGTGACCTTATATTTTCCTTTGGTTAAGAATCTTATGTTAATGTTTCACTTCAAGCAATATCTGCTTTGTTCTTCACATGTGCATTAATTTGTTATATATTTGGTCCTTATATTTATATCTTTATTTCAAGAGTGTAAAACATGATATAAATATAATTTATATTCATTTTATTTGTATTATAGTAATCTATAAAATGTATAAGAATTAAATGGAATACACAGTTCATGGAGATGGTAAGCCATACGTACACTTGAATTGAGAGGCATCACACTATTCTAATTATTTATGTTATTTGTGGTCCATTAAAGATAGTTTATAGTCTTTCGGGAGAATATGAATTCTTTTAGAGATCATAACCATCGCTTATAGCAATCAGTTGTTTTCATATGTTTGGATCAAGAGCTTATTATCATCTAGGATCGTGTCATTCGAGGGAGAGATTAATTCTTTAAAATTGTTATCACCATATCAGTTTCCTACTCTCAAATTATACAGATCTAGTATAGATGAAAATTCTATATATTTAGTTAAACCCAAATATAATGGATTCTTTTCCAAACTCATTATCTTCTCATATAATTTAGGGAAATAACAAAGTTCATCTTCAACTGTCTTTTTTATTTCGTCAATACTTTCACCATCATCATTCACATTTGTAATCACATTATTAATAAAACATTCTTTATTTTCCATAGTTGTAATATTCTCATATGATCCATAAAATATAGTATTATCCCATCCACTAGCTACATTATATTTTATCTATGTCTATTCGATTATTTTAAACATCATTCTATTAAATGAAAAATCATGTTCTCTTCAATATGATCAGGACTAAATGTTATTAAATAAATATATAATAAACACATACAAAGGATTTATGAAGGGTCATATCCATGGTCTTTTGAAACATGATGAAATTATTCACTCCATGTTCATACTCTTTTGTCATATTATTAGCATCCATCTATTCATTATTTCCATTCATCTTATCTGATTATGTAATATTAATATTTAACAAACTAAATACATGAATGGGGCCTTTCAAATTAGAGAAATTGAACATTTTAATCATAATTATTATCTCATTTTTTTGTCGAAGACTCATCCCCATATATGCTAACACCAAACCAAAAAGAAGATGTAATTTTAGAGGAGCCTTAAATTTAAAACATGTAAGTGATGTTTTTTAAAAAGTAGGTTTAGGAGTTGAAACGAGGTGAAGAATTAGTTTACCTTTCTTGAGATTGAGGTCATGATAGATATCCAATGGGTTGGATAGAGTTAGTGATATTCACATTCCATCATGTTATTATCAATATACATGAATTCCCTATATAATGTAATGGTTTTATTAATTTTATAAAATTATAAACATAAACTATTATAGAGAAACTAAATTTCATCTGTCTATTAAAAACAATTTATAAAAGCACACTTGAAATCCCATTAAAAATTCAAAAAATTTACACAAATTCATCTTTAAAATAAAACAACATTTTTTTAAAAAATCCAATAGGTTCCAAACACTCTTTCACAAATAAATTCACACTTTGAAAAAAATCCAAATTATTAAAAAAGGATATCCATATATTTTATGCTAAATCGTTTCCACAAATTCTGAAAATATTCTCTAATATTTCATAATTAAATCAACCACATCTCAATCATTTTAAATAAAAAATTCTCCTTACATGGAATAATTAAAACATGGTTTCGAAAATTAATGTATTTATCAAAATACCCATTTAATTCAACTACAAAAAATTTGATGTAAAAATTAAAATAGAAGAGAAACAAAATTTAAAAAACATCCCAACCATTAAAATATTTTTAATTAAATAAATAATTTTGTTTCAAAATAAACTCACTAAATAAAATAAACTTTTTCAATAAAAAATATTCTTTTGAAAACACAAAATAAAATTTTGTATACTAAATTAGTATATTATATAAAAACATACATTAATTAGTGTATAATTCACTATTAAACTGTTAATGATTGGGAAAATAATTATAAAAGTGATTAATGTGGTCAGTGCAATGATATAAAATCAAGGAATCAATATATGTCCCATGGAACACGAATCTGGACACATATAGTTATATAAAATGGAACACATACATAGATTGGGATTAAACACAAGGGGTTATAATAGTTCAAGTTCACAGGATGGGAAATTATTTTAAAGATCTTATAAAGAATGATTCAAATACCAAGGTAATCACATTTTATTGGGAGTAATATAGGGTGTTTAAATCCACCATGATTTGGAGAATAATTTTTTGATTCTCAGAAATCTCAACCTCATTCTAAACTTATCTAACTCTATAAAAACCAAATATCGAAAAAAAATTACAATACTTTGTGAAAAAATTTAATTGACATGAATCATCTTTAAATGAATGGATATAGTTTCATAATTCATTCAGTATCCAATAAAACTAGTCATTATAAATGAATCTTTAACTACTTTCTACAATTTTAAACATCATAAATAACATATTTACTTAATATAGTTAATGATGATGCATTACACATAAGCTCAAACTTCTATAACAACAAGATAGTAAGGTCATAGAAATCCCAAAAAAGACTTCCACTAGTAGTTATTATAATTACACATTTTCTCCATAAGATAAGCTAGTTTATCTAATAACTAATAAGAAATATTGATATATTTTCAAAAGTATATCGATATAGAAACCCAGTACTCGATGATGGTAACATTGGGATTTCATCCAAGATAACAATATTGGGATTAAGCACCACTTAGCTAACTACCCCTCCATATACAACATATATCAAATAGATAATATCACTAACAAATGAAGCATTAGTAGAAATACTATAAAATAACTTCCTCACTAGAGGTAAAATTTAAAATTTTCATTATTCCTGAACAAAGGATGGCCACTCTCAGTATGAGTCTTTAGATATACGGGTCTTTCATGGAGCTATAATAGATTTATTTAACCCTAAAATAACAGAATATGAAGGGGAAAATAATCCTTACGTTTATATGAATGAGAATGGGAATCTATGAATATTACATTAATCATGAATACAAGCATGTCATTTATCCTCTGCTCTTAGTCATTTGTCAAAAAAACATCCAGATGTAGATTGACTGCACTCTGGGCCTGTTGATGATTAATTGAAGGTTATAAATGGACATAGTTGAAAATTTTATCCTTTCTATAGTTATTTTATTAATACAACATCAATAATACCACATCCTCCAAGAATGTTTTTAGATCCTTCTATAAGAAATAAACAAATATCAAATCTACTCTCACCATATATATCAATTCAAATCATCAAGTCGATTGTTAATAAGAAAGTAGTAATATTCATAAAATTGTGTTTCATAAAAATGATTAGAGACTCAGATGTTAATATAAAAAATGGTATCTATAATATAGTTAAGTGGAATTGTAGAGGTAAAAACAAAGTATAAAATACAATATCGAAGGCCCTTATCCAAATATCAAGCTTATAAGAATCAATTTCAAATGGGGAACAATAAGTGCACTATCCACAAACCAGATTCGATCCTCAAATCCTAATCACATTAGTAATGTATTCTCATGGGTTTAGATAAGCATCACACAATGATTCAATACATCATGAATGGTTAATCTAATGAACCAATTAGTATTTGGTATAGAGATCTTCAAACAAAACATTTATCATAAATCTCAATCTTCAAAAAATACTCTGTTGTCTATGTAATAGGCACCCAATAAAATGTCAATAGGTATCTATTGTTAGAACGAATATAGAAAAAATATAAACTACATATGAATAAATAATATCAACAATCTATTTGGATAATTTGGAACTTATAGTCTGATGATAGGTATGACATGGGCAGTAGAGTTTTTGGTGGGGGAAACGATGATGATGACAATGAGGGTGGGGAAAATGAGGACCATATAGGTAGAGGTGGAGGCGGGGGAAGCGATGGAAGGGGGTAGTGTCGATGAAAGCGATGGTGGAGCTAGAGGCAAAAGTGGAGGCGGTAGATGCGAAGGAGGAGGTGGAGGCATAAACAGTGGTGGGGATAGTGGAGGCGGGGGTAGCGGGGGTAGCATTGGTTGGGGTAGTGAAGAAGTGGGGAGAAAAGGTAGAGGATGGGGTATCAGAGGTGGAGGAGGAGGCATGGGAAGCATAGGTGGGGGAATTGGCGGTATAGGTAGGGGCGGTGGAGGTTGTGGAAGACGTGGAGGTGGAGGCAGAGGTGGTGGTAGAGGCTGATGTAGTGGAGGCAGATCATGACTTCTATGAAAGGTTTAGTTTCTAGTGGTGTGATGATATGTTAGGGGTCCATTCCTAATAATTTGACAAGCTTTTATGAAAACATTTTGGAAAACACTGATAAAACATTCATTTATCACCACTAAAAATATATTGCTAATATAATATGTCGTTATCAGCAGTAAAATTAAATTGATGGTAAAGCATGTCTTTATCAAATCTTTTTTAGCAATGATAAATCATGTCATTGTCAGTACTAATTAATCATTGATAAAGACCCAATTTTATAATTAATTTACAAATAAAAAATTAAAATAAATATATTTATTATATTTTATGACTGTGAATATATATTTATTTATTTATAGTCAGAAATATAATTAATTATATATATTTAAATACTTATGAAATTAAAATAATTATATTAATTATAAATATTGTTATAATTTAACATTTATTTAAATTAATATATATTTATTATAGATATATACATTTTTAAATAATTATGAAATCATAAAATATATATAAGTTAATATATTTATAATAATTTTAAAAGTATATAAGTAAATATATTTATTTATATTCGTAAATTTAAATAAATATTTAAATATTAAAATAAATATGAAATTAAAATAAATATTTTAATTATAAATATTATTTATAATTTAATAATTATTTAAATAAATATATATTTATTATACCAAAACAGTTCTGACCATGAATTTTGTAACTTAAATTAATGAGCTTGAAAATATTATTAAAAAGTATAGTCAAACATAAACACAAATCATTTCTTGTAGACACACATTTTGAAAGTCCAAAAATCCATAATTATAATGGTCAGTCCCCCACACCACCAAACCCCAATCTCACAGCTTGAACTCACACCCTACCTGAAATATCACCCCCTATGTCACATTCCACATTTTATGTGTCTGAAAACTTCAATGACTAGAATAACCATCCATTCCCCAGTTGTAATATGAGTCTCGAGGTCACCCCCATATCCCAAGGTCGTCTCGAACACAAAAAATCCCAATGTCCCCACCTTCTGCCGCCTGAGGTCATCCCCTGCCTGCTCCATACGTCATCTCCAACTTGCAGCCACTAAGCTGATGACTATCGCCTCTAAGTTTCTCTAAGTTGAGTAATTCGCTGACTCCCATATCCTCGATCACTGCTAGCCTCATTTGTCATCGCTAGCCTCATTTAACATGACCCACATGACACTTCATAAAATTGACATTTCAATCAACCAAGATTCTAGATAATGCTCCCCACCATCATTCATATAACCACTACACCCTAAAAAGGCCACATCCATTTCATCCTTGTGAAACTAGATCCCAAATCTGATGTGCCTCCACTATGACTGATCAATGTCAAGCTTCTGAGAACCAAACACCCCACATCCCAATCCAATGATGTCACATGTACGTATTCCATGTCCCAAGACCAGGTTCTACTGTAACAGAACACAATCCCAGTCATTGGGATTCTATCAGTGACTCTAAAAAAATCCTTAATCAAAGAACTGAAGCCTTAAGTATCATCGTAGACTGCCGCCAGCAGGGATCGTTGATATCCTCTTAGTGTCGTTAAAGCAATCCATATCACCGATGGTGGAGGGTGCAGACCCGCTTCCCACAAGAATATCCCTCCAAACTATTTTCCATGAATTAACAAGACATCACCCCCTGTTGCAAGTAGGAAATAGATCAAAATGACCAACGATCTCATCCTCACATTTCCTTTTTATAGAAGCATCAATGAAGAGATTGTTTTGCCAAAGTAATCCCCTTGAAATTCAAGAGATATTCTCACTTTTTTTGAGAGAGAAAACCTCCATACGTATTCCAATAGTAAACTATGTTTTTAGGCCCATGGAGTTACAAGTTATTGATGGGCCATCACCACTAAGTGTCTTTATGTACTTCTACATCCATAGGCCCAAGTGTAACTACACCTGATCTTTCATGCCAGTTTCAGATAGGGGTAGAGTGCCCAAGAGTGATTTATTCAGGAATCTCAAGCATTGCCATAGTACAGACTCAAACTCAGAACCCTGGTGGCAAACTCCATAGCCGCAACCAACTCAACTGTGCCCTCGTGGGCATATACTTATTATAAATATATATTTATTTCAATAATTTTAAAATTAAAAAATGATATAATTAATATATTTATTTTAATTTCATACTTATATATATATATGACTATAAATAAATAAATATCTATTTATAATTATAACTATAAATATAATAAATATCTTTATTGTAAATTTATAAATATTTAAAATTTTATATATTATTAATAACTATAAATATAAATATTTCAATATATATATAAATATTTTTATATATTTATAAATATATTTCGATAATTATATATATTTATAAAATTATATTTTTTATAATTATATTTATTATAATTCTATAATTATATATATATAATTATAATTATATATATATATATATTAATATTAATATATAAATATATATATATTAAATTATAATAAGTGTATTTATTTTAATTTCATAAAAATTTAAATTTATATAAATACAGAAATAATAATATTTATAAATAAATAAATTTTAATAAAAATATATATAAATAAAAAATGGTAATTAAAAATTTAATTAATAAATTTATTATCTAAATATGTTTATTCTAATTTTATATGTATTTATGTGAACATCAAAAGCTCAGGGGAATAACATGAATGAATCATACAAGTCTGAGTTTATAAATAAACATTCATAATGATGAATACATAACATATGAAGGCACACATCATCAAGATATTGGTAATCCTAGCACATAGAACATAAGCCAGAATCACATCCACAAATAAAATTTATGATCATATAGGATCATTTATACTCACGCATCAATATATAAACATATATAAAAACAATTAATATATTATCTATTGATATATATATATCTGTGTGTATATATATATTCATCAAAGAAATATATTTATTTAAATAAATAAATAAATATATATATATATATATATTAATTATTATATTTATAAATAATTATATTTTAAAAATATTTATATATGATTTTAAATATAATAATTATATTTATCATTTAATTAATTTTTTATAATTATGTATATATATATTTACATAAAATAATGATTATAAATAGATTTTAAAAATGATTTATATATAAAAAAAATTAATAATTATAAATATAATAAATATATTTATTATATAAAAATATATTTTATAATTTTATAAGTATTTATGATTACATAATATCTTCATGGGTATAACATCAACGAATCATATAATTATTAAAGTATAGATCATAATAAACGAGTCATCAATATGGACAACAAGAATTGAAAATAAGGGTGTAATGTATAAATGGAAAATCATGATACAAAACACATGAACATCAATTATATTTATATATCAATATATTTATTGACCAAATTCATTTAAAACATATATTTATATATATATATATATATATATTTATAATTATAATTATTAATATATATATTTAAAAAGTAGTTATGTGTCATTATAAATATATAATTATAAAAATAATAAATATATTTATTTTTTAATTAAATTTATTGAAATATTTTATTTTTTAAAATATATATTTATTTCATTATATTCTTATAAATAATTTTTTTAAAAGAATATATATATATATATGTTTGAATTATTATGAAGTATATAATAGTTATAAACATGTGCTCTTTATTTAATGTATAAAAAATTATTTTTAAATATATATATAATAATTTTATATAAATTAATAATATTTATTATTATAAACTTTTATCAGCGCTAATAATAGCGCAGATAAATCTACATGAGATCAGTGATAAAAAAGAACTGATAAAGTGTACACCTTTATCAGTTATTTGTAGCACTGATGATGGGTAGATAATTAGCGCTTTTAGCTAGCGCTGATAATGATCCCCCTTTTATCAACACTTCCTACATAATACTAACAAAAATTGGTTCATCCCCTATCCATATCATTGGTTGTGTACAGTGTAATTCTAAACACATAGAAATTTTTATTTAGATCCGGTATTTGTTGGGTTTTTCCCTTCTACTCATGATTCCACTATGATCATGTGTCACATAATTTTAACTGAGATATATGTAAAAAATGGAAATGTAGAAGCCTTTCCCTCACCAAATCAAGTGTAGTGTGGTGAAACAGTTATCCTTATACTTTTTTCTTATTTTTTATTGTATGTTGATTTCATACATGTACCATCTGTTTCAAGGATGTTGTACTGGTAGATACAGATGATGTTTTATGTGATATCGTTACCTAAGGGTATCCACAATTCCTTATTTAGAAGAACCCATTTGGTATTCCTTTTCTTATACAATATTCTTCTCTAATTTTAATGTTTGTAAATGGTAAGAAAAATTACTGAATTGATCCTAGGCCCTTGGTGATCTATTTATCCCATAGTACTTCCATGATTCTCACCCCAAAATAAGATGACTTTTTTATCTCATGGATATCTCAATACAAACTATAGGATTAGCTAAATTTTATAGCATCATGATGAGATACCATTTATATGTTTTCTATTCGGAGTCTCTGCATTACCTTAGTTAGAACTCCACATTTTCAATAGGATTATGAATGGGAACAATGGTCTAGGTTATTTCGAGGTGAGAATATCTCTTCATACTAGAATTAATCACATCTCAAAAATAAAAAATTAATATCAACATTAACGATTCCCAATATGTGTAAGAAATAATCATAATTTTGTTATATAAAATGGGATGTGGAAGAAAATATTCATAAGACATAGGATCCTACCTATATAAAACAATAAATCTCAACCAATTATAGTAAAATATACAAGATAAATGAATGTGTAAAACTAAAATTATTCTATACCACAATATACGAGATTCATCATCTCCAAGAATGTAATCCCTTTTAGGATACATTCTCTATCATGGAACACTAATAATACAACCTACCTAAACCTGTGATTAGTGAATCCTACTTGGGTACCCATGTGTTATAGACACTTGATTAGGGATCAAGTAATACTTTATTTGAAAAAACCCATAACATCCCAAACATGACATGTAATGAAGTGTATACACATGTTATATTCTAATATGGACAAATAAATAAAATTTGAAAACATAAATGAATATCCATTATCGATTATCGGGTTCATAAAGGACACATGGGATTGACTATTACTTCATTATCCAGTGCTGGAATGCCTCTTAAAAATCATGTAATCATCATGGAAATAAATTTCATACCCCCAAAATAGTATGAGTATTCCTCTATGAGGTATGAAAACTAGATCCATGGAAACCTTATCGACATCACTTTATAGTGGGTAATCATCACAAGAACCTGGTCGTCCCAGACATCCTAATGAAAATCAAGATGAGTCATGAAATGTCCTTCCCATACTCAGATCATGATCAAATACCACCCAAGTATCCCATATGATCTATATCATCATCAAGAATCTCAATAAATTACCCAAAACTATAGGTACAATAAAAGATCTTAAGAATCACTAATCATACCTCTCAACTCCATAATGTGAACTTCATGATCCGATAAATCACTTAATATATTCCCCAACACCATAACATAGCATAACATGGTCCTATGGATGTAATCCCTACCATCCCATCATCAGTAATCATTTCCAAATATGAGGGATTAAATCCCTAGTATCTCATCATTATCATGAATCTACAGATACTATGTAGGTAATCCATGTAATCCCATAATCATTAAGAAACATTAGAGGCATTCATCCAACCAGGAACATATTACATAAAAAATTAATGAGGGGAACATCATCCAAAACATATAATATTAAAATAAGAATAAAAATATAATGGTTCTACCACTTAATCTACTATTCTCAAATAACCATGGTTAGCCTATCAATTTCTTGATATATCACTCTTATTATAGCACTAACAGACTAATCTCATAAATATGGGTTCTTTGATGAAACATGAATTCATCACAATATAAATCCCACACCAACTTTATAAAGGGTCACATAGCACAAGGCACCCAACAAGGTCACTTACATTACAAAATGGGAAAAACACACTACAGAGGCTCTTGATGTCAATATCATCTCTCAAGTCAACACCAATCAATCTAACAGAAAAACAACCCACTAGGTCTTCATTAACATATAGTTATCCCCCTTGTAATCATAGTTAATACCTTATAAGTGTCACTTAAATGAGATATATTCAAGACTATTCCCTTCCCATATATCCCATGGTCAGATATCCTATATTACCCATCCATGTAATCACATCTCATTGTGGGATGGAGAATTAACTTAGCTATCCCTTCAGCATAATGACATCTCATAGTTATCACAAGTCTTACTCAAGATAATCATCCTAATACTAAATTAACTTGTATTATGAGGATTTTAATGGATCCTATTCTATAAAAACTATTTTAATGTCACCTCATTCAATTTATATTGCTCAATTTCCAATTTAACTCATATAATATTTTTATAGTCAATACCTCATCCATCGATGGAAGAGGAATCTAGGAAAAATAAAATGGAACTAAGGAAACCTATCTACGTCAACTATGTTCACAATATTTAATTAATGTATACACATTTGAAGTCCATGTAGATCTTGTCATGCACCTAAAATTATTTCATATGACATCAAAGGATGAGGAATAAAGATAGTGTACATGGTTCAACCTTTGCCCTTATTAATTGTTCCATCAGCCATGAATAATATATTAAAGAAAAAAATATTTAAAAAAAGGGTAGAGCACCCTCAGTGGAGATATCACAAATCCCCTGCAATATAAATAAAATTCATATACAAAAGGATATGTTCAAAGGGACAACAACCTCAACCAAGGCATTATCTTTAGCTAAAATCTGATAAACTATTACTTGGGATCATCTAAATAGAACAATCCATTCCAAACTAAAAACCCCAAACTCATGAAATAATATATAAATTATTTAATTATGAAAAATTATAATTAAAATAAAATTAAATAGGAAAAATTGAAATAATATCAATAGGAAATATCATCTTTGGATACCATGGGCAACATTTTTATGTCCTCTCCCAAAAGACAAATGAAAATAAGACTCATCGAATTTCAAATTATACATTTTGTATTCTATGGAAAAGTTAATTTAATATTTACAAAATACCAATAAAATTCCCATGTGATGTACCATCAATGAAAAAATGTAAAACTTCATGTAAAAATCACTTTCGGTTCCCTGCTAGACATTCTGAGTAAAATCTCCATCATATGAAGAATTTTGAATAATTACTTAATATAATCATAAAAAAATCATTAATTTGTGAACAGAAATCTAAAATTGAAAAATTGTGAAACAATAATGGAAATAATATTGATGATATCGCATCAAATCACCATGAAAAAATAACTATCACATTTATTCAATGGGATGTCAAAGGAGGAAAAATGGGATAAGGATCCTTATTTCATCACAATTGTGGTTCATGCATGATAGGGGTATGGTCTTCGTATCAAATAGGTTTTTAGTAATGCCCCCTTCCAAAAGACAAATTATAGGAATAAATGAACGAATGAATTATTTTCCTACCTAATGTTGCACATTATCTGAAACCACTTTCTTCATGTGATATTTTATAATGTGTATAAAAATATTTACAGCTGCAAGAAATATTCAAACATATAACTGAATGTGTTTCCTGGTTCTCTATAAGCAAGATAGAACCATGAACCATACCCCTGATCCAGAAAAATATCACATGTTTCACCCATAGGTTATTCCCAAATCCTGTGTCAAATACACCAAGAGGTAAAACCATTATTGAAATTCCAAACATCAGCATGATGCTCTTGAGAATTTATTTAGTGTGTGAGAAAAATCTTGGTCCTTAATACATATCGGAATACATGTCATCAAGAGATTATTACTCTTAGATTTCTAATTTTAATATAAATTATATGAGTGAAACACTCTCAGGAAACCAATTTCATAAAATCCCTATAAAAATTACAAATTATTATTTTTTGGAATTTTACAATCTCCACACTAAAGAACAACACATTCCAGGATATTATATTATGGTCTAAAGTAATGTATATAAACAGATATTTGAAACAATTAAAAACACACTAAATGAGTTGTATCATTGAGTTTTGAATAAGCTTCTGATATAATACTCCAAAGAAAAGGATCACTATTTAGTAGATCCTAGTCCACCTCTCCTCACCATTATTAAATCAACATGATGATACATACCAATGATTGTGTATCCAAAGTCACCATGATGTATTCAATTAATTCACCCTTATACTCATAATTCTCCCCATGATAATTCTATACTAGTAAGATATATTTCGGAATCATGGTGCTCCCAACCATTATAAAAACCTACCAAATAATATTTTAAATGGTAAAATGAACTAATTAATGTGGTTTCCTTATTATATCACCCCATTTTATAAAAAACTCCATTCTTCCATTATTGTACTTAATTGTCATAAATATTCTTGGCCACACACATTAACAAACTATTTCATCCCCCAGTCATAATGCATTAAACCCTAAAGTTATCCCAAGAACAACCAAATAAATACATTGATTCCCAATAGTGACACTCTTTTTAATTCAATGTATGTATCAAAAACTACCCATACTGACCACTGTTCTATCACCCAAATCACTAGAACATTTGTGAAACTCTGAGTTTTTAATAGAGAAAAATCGACATTGATAGCATATTTGAAATAAAAAACTAATACTTATAAATAATTTAACCCCACAAGACACTATGATTTATTTATTTTTTAATAAATTCAATATATTTTATTTATTGCAACACATAAAACAATCTAATGAAACAAAATGTGATAATCTATTATAATATTATTATTTGAACATTCCCATTATAAAATAATATTTATGTTGGTGGGTATGAATATGACTAAATAAAATTTGAGAATTATTTTGTTTAGACATTTATAAAATAAATTTAATGGTTATATATTGATTTGAAATAAAGTAAGAATAATTTGAAAGAAAAAGAAATATTTCTTTTGAAACCTGTTTTTATTAAAGGTGATTTAGTCATTATTTACTATCATAATATAATATTAATCTTTACCACTTTTATAAAATTTCATTGAAAAAAACATAACATTTTAATTTTAAATGAAGAAATTATCATTGGGTCAATTATGTGTATTTTTTTAATGGATTAATTTTTTTTATGAATTTTCAAAAATAATGATTTTTTTAATTGTATTTTAAAAATATTTAAAAGAATAAATTATATTATTAATTTTTAATGTAAAATTATTAGTGTAATATTAAAAATTAACTAATTTACGTTATTGGGATCAATTTAATATTGAATTATGATATAAAAACTTTTTAAACTTTTGAATGATTCTTTTTGGATACCCCTTTTTTCAACGTGTCAGTGGGCTTTATTTTAAATTTAATTATTCTAATTCAATGATTTAAATTGTTAAGAAGGATTCCATATTTTTAATCTTCAGAATTTTACATATCTAATAAGGTAATCTTTATGTTTGACCTTAATTAATATTCAATGGAGTTAAAATTAATTACTATTGTAACAATAAAAATGGGCTTACGAATGGTAAAAATATGTAGATAACTTTAAAAAATAACCTAAAACTTTTAAAAAACCAATTTTATTGAATTTATTCAACATAGAAAAAATATTTTCTTGTAATGACCACTTTCGAAGGCCTATTTATTTAGAAAAACATGGTTGAATCTTTATCTTATAAAAGGCCACACACTATCCTCCCTACTACACACATTAAATCCCCTTTGGTAAAATAAATATATACCAAAATACCCTATTAAATCACATACCATAATTATACAGGTCATATTTTTAATTATAATCTCTTCTGATAAGGATTTAGTTATAAAACTCAAGAGACACTCTGACAAAGATGTAAAATTTTTAAACAAGAATTTTTTCTTTAATTCTCCTTACAACTCCATAAAATCATCTTAAACTATGTGAATATAATAAAAGATTATTCCCCATATATGATTATTCATTTAACATAAATTCATAACCCATATCCATATTCCATTCCATCAAAAGGTAAATGAAAACAGCGATCATCTATACGGAGGACTAGTGCCCCAAAAACAGATGTAACACTTTTTCCATCACCAGATTTCATGGATGTATATAATAATGGATTTAAATTTATTATATTATATTTATGAAAATAATATAAATCATTTATCATTATATCGCATCTATATTCATAAATTATAATATATGGGGGTATGGTGACATCACTGATGTGTTCGGTGGACTGCCGCCACAAGAAGCCATGTAAGTCATTTTTCAGGCACTGTTTACATGGATGGTATTATGGAAAAAATAAAGTAATTGATTTGATATTCATGTTTTAACCATTATTATATAAATATAATATCAACTCAAACCTCAAACCTTCCAATCCATTGAAAAAAATAATGTCGACCATGCATACATGTGGACTACTGCCTCTATGTAGTGATGTGAAATATTTATCATGTAATTTTTACCAAAATGGTAATAATGGTGGAGTAAATTAATAAAAATTCAATATATAACATTAAAATTTTTACTTAATGTTTAATTATTATTTAATTTTTTCAATCCATTCATCGATAAAAATTGAAACAACATTCATGTGTACATATGACTTACCGCCACCATGAATAGTGTATTCTTTTTTTTGATATATGACAAGTATTATTTTATATAATTACATATATAATAAATATATATGATATTTTTATAATTTGTAACATTATATATATTATGGAATCATAATTTAAAGAATTGTATTGTAATTATCAAACCACAACATACATGAAAATTGAATCAATTATCACACGAATTAGTGATTTTAACAGTGACAGGTTAATAAAATGGTGATAAAAGAATATAAGTAACCTATATATTGTTTTAAATATATTAATAAGTTTTGGAGATATATTTATAATAATAAAAAATTTATCATGAAGTAGGTTCACACATTTATGAATGAAATCATACTTAAGGTAATGGTTAGTCATAAATGTTTTACTTCCATAAGAAATATGACATATTCACCACTTATTCATTTGTGTAGTTTATAATATATCCCATTATATATTTATATCTTGAATAAACTTATCTTTATGTTATTCAATGTTTCATTTGATTTAATTTCTTTAATGGGTATTGTGATTCTAATGCTACAAAATTTGCAAGGGTTTATTTCACAATCCCTTCATTATTTTGGTTGTTTTTATTTTCGTATCCCTCATTATAATTATGTAATATAAATTTTAAAAGAAATATATTTTAGTATCATATGGTTGTTCAAGAAATATTTCAATTCATAGTATAGTTTCCCATCTCTTAGGTATTTAAAAAGATTTTGAAAAAGATTTTAATGTAATCCTATTTGTTTCTCTTTTCAATATAAATTAATTTATAATTAAAATACATTATTTCTAAATATACGTTAACAAAATTTTTTAACATTTTAAAAAAACATTCAAATAATTACTTAATAATGTTTTATTCTTAAAAAAATTTATGAGGGTAATATTTCTGTAATTTTCAATGAATGTACCTTTTCTCATTTGTAGAAAATGTGAAAAGATTAATTATCTTAATATTTATGGCATGAAACAAATTTCACTCCATCATGAAAAATCATTGATTTCAAGAATAAATTATAATTTTAAAGTGTTAAATTGTAATAAAATTATTTTAATATAATTTGAAAACTTTATTTTAAATATTTTCAAACTGAAATTGTTTTCTTCCAAAAAAATGTTTTAATGAAATTTTTATGGATTTTATATTCATCAATTTCAAAAATAATTTTTGATAATTATACTACATTATCGATATGTTTGTTTATACAATCCTTGTTATTTGTTTAGTTGTTATCTAGTGTTACTGGGGATGGAAATATTTATTACCATTAACCCTTTTACTCATGAGGGTTTACGATTTATTTTCTTTATTCGGGTAATTTTGAACATTTATAATGAACTTTTTTCAATTTTATTATTTATTTTGATTATGTTTAACCCATTTAATTTTAATTATATATTTTACTTTTTAGATTGTTGATGGGGCCTAGTATTACATAGCCTATTAATGAATCATTAGGTCACATGAGAAAAAAAAAGATGGTCAATAAGTTGTTTTTTACTCATATATTTAAAATGTATTATGAAAGGTCATGACGTTATGTTTCATATGTACAAAATAATGAATACCCTCAATATGATATCAATTATTTATCTCCATTTTATTATTCCATTAGTTAGAATGTCCATGGATAATTTTCAAGCTCATGTGATTATGTACATAGATCTACTTGATAACTTGTTATTCCTGCCTTAGTATGATAATGTTATTGTTTATATGGAATATGTTTCAGTTATATATATTTCTATAATAATTATACTCATTTATTCATTAATACGTACACTATAATGATAACCATACCGAGAATTTATAATCACCCCTTATGTTTTTTTGGATAAAAGAAGGTTTCTTATGAATCATATGAAGGGATTCACTAGAGGGGAATATTTAATTCTCAACAAAAATACTTTTTTTCTTTTAGGTTTTTGATGGAAATGATAATTTCAATTATATATCAATTTTAGCATGATGACTAACCAATTTATACCTTCAATATTTGATTCCTTATATAATATTCAAATTTAATGAAGTAACCACCAAATATAGGCTACTAGAAATGTATTATATACAATTGGTATCAATGAATGTTTAGTAAAATTCTTGGGATTTGTATTTAAGAAAACATAGAAAAGGGAACATAAACCTATAATTGATATTGAGGATAATTATAGAATAATATACCAATGTTTAGGTATGGTAGAGAATATGTGGTTTTTATTATATATATATATATATATCATTTTATAGATAGTACACGTGGTTGTTGTTCGGAATCAAATGTACTTAGGGGTAAAAATGTATAAAATATGAACATTGGGATTGACTCATGAATTACCTGGTACACAAAAACCTGCCCTAATAAACTCATATTGTGACATTCTCAGGGGATATTCTATGTATAATTAAATTTTTCATTAAAAATCATTATGAAGGATTTGAAAATATATTTATGATTTCATAAATTTCTTAAAGAAACCAAGTTTATGAATATGAGACGAATCCATCATTAAATTGTTTAATTTATTTTATGTGTTTAACTAAATTGGTGATTATACATTATCTTTCACAATGTTATGTTTCAATTTAGTGTATACCATTGTTTAGAAATATATCCAGGTATAACTAATCAAAACAACATCAATTCACAGACACCATGTATGGATTACACACCTGGTAAAGATAATAATCCTATAATAAGGGCTACTACTAGAACTAATCAAATTATTACCATATTTGAGGAACTGAAATAGGTTATATAAAATAATTGTTACATTGTGTAGTATCCTCCAAATCCACCCCCCAATGCATCAATGTTAAACCACATTATGCATCAACAACACCCATCATTTAATGTGACTAAAAAACCAATTGTATATTAAAAATGGATATGTTCCTTTGAGATGGAATTTATCAATTTGGGAATAAATTAAATAGATAATCTTTTCGTAATATTCTATCATCTCTTAGGATATGTGGATCAATAGTAGAAAATTAATAAAAAACCTGAAGAAAAATATGAAATTGAAAATATTGAATAAATGTATTTTAACGTATAATTCATGTAAAAAAGATTTCCTTGGGAGTACTGAGCCGATGTAAAGATAAAATTTTTTAGTCCAATAAATACGGTTGATAAATTTATTTCTAATTATGAATGTAATATTAAAAACTACTCATTGAAATATATTGACTACATATATAATACAAAGAAAATTATTATTCATTTCTTTGATGGGAATATTTTAATTCCTCAAATGTAAGTGTTATCCAAAAGTTTCTCTTCCAATGACTATATAGTATAATGTGGTATCAAAAATGAGAATGAATTCTCTCTAAAAATTTTCATCAAAAAGAATAAAACTAATGATAGGATGAATGAAAAATATATATATATGGAGGTAGGAAAATTATTATTTTTTCCCAGTGATAGTTATGGATAGAAACACCATGGTACATGATTGAAGGGAATGGGAGTTTACTACTAGTGTAAAGAGAAAGGACACCATAATCATGATTGAATTGGAAATTAATAGTACTAAAATGTGTTATGCTTCTACTACATATATATGAGGCACTGTGAAAAATAATTTCCCAAAAAAGGAATTATATCTCCAAATCATTTAGGTGGTCAAGGTAAAAGTTATTATATTTTTACAGATAAATTTATGTGATTAATTTAATTTTATTTGGACTCATTAATATTAATATAGGGTTTTTATCAATTATATTTTAGGTATAATAATAAATTAATATATAAATATTTTATGGCAATATTTTTTATTTAATTATTTGAGTAAATATATTGAATGGTATTGATGTACAAGAAAATTTAATTGGTGGAAAGTTTATTTTTTGGAAAAAACATCATTAAGGAAGGATAACCCTTAATGCATGCTAATTGTTGGGATTTTAATAATAATGGTATGTTTATGGGATAGTATTACAAAAATTGAAATTTTTTAGAGATTCGATGATTTATGCTGGAGTTTATTACATGTTTTCATTTATATAATATATTGGACAATATAAGAGTTTATTTCTAGAAGCATGCATTTTTAATTAATTTTTTATTATGGTCAAGGTATTTAAATATTGTTAATGTGACATTAGGATCCACTTATGTTTTTTATAGAATATATTAATGATTTAGTGGCCTCCCTTCTAAACTATTGGTAATTGAAATGGGATAGATTTCTTTTGGAAGAGTATTACGGTTAACCATTTATGAAATAGATTATGTTGAAATTTAACTATTATTATTTTGATAAAAGAAATTAATGTATTATATTGGATAACATTTTATTACATTTTTTGTTTTGGTAATGATTGGGTTGATAGCTTGTTACACTTTTATAGATATGGAATTCTATAAATGTGAATTTATTGCTTCCATAATGAAAAACAATCTTTGATATTCATCCCATTGGGTATTAAATGCGGTGGAAATTTATCTAACAACAACCAAATGATGAAATCTTATGTCTATTTTCATGGATTCTAAGTCATTTTTATGAAACAATCACTCAACAATTGGACATTGGTCTTGAATAATTTTTTTATCATATTAATATAATATTTGATTAAACAAATTGTCTTTTAACTTATCATTTGTTTGGTTTTTTGGTTATTAAATTGAACCTGATTGTTTACTTTCTTATGACCAATTACATCTATCACCCTCCATCATAATTTTGGCATTACACTTTTCTTCCATGTATATATCGTCACACACCACCTATGTTATCCTATATGGAATACTAGTCATCAGATATCCTATATTCCTTTTTAAATTTTTTTATCAGGTACAAATAGGAGGTTTTTGTAACACCTATTGTGATATGTGTCTACAACAAATGAAATTTCACATGTAAAACTGCTAATTGTTTAACCCGAAAATTAATCATGATGATGTAATTTTTTTGAAGGCGTATAATATAACACCATAAGATCATAAAAGAAGAAAATTATCATTGATATATTACATAATTTGGTGATGAAAGATAATAATATAGTTTAATAATTTTACAAATTAAAATATTCCTATTTTTAAGTAAATTAAAATCATTTTGATAGCTTTCAATGCTCGTAACTCCGAGTTTAATCAAAATGTGACTCTCTATTAAAATACCAATGTTTAAACATGACAATTTTAACATAACTGGAATCATGTAGTGTATTAATTAGGCTAAAGAAATCTGAAATTTATATTTTTTATGCATTTAAAAAATAAATTCAATTGCTATATATTTATTATAAATATTATAATAATCTATAGGAATAAATTATTTTCTTCAAAAACTATAATTTTTAAAAATGTTGTTTTTTCTATTTCCACACATAGATTAATTTTTTTTACCAATTTTAGAAAATTTATTTGAAATAATAAACATATTTTTCTAAATATACATGAAAATTTATCTTTGGTTTACTTTTTTGGATTTTTTTGGAAAACAATAATTTGTTTGATTAATAGAGAAAAATAAACATTTTCTTTAAAAAGTGACTTATTATTAAAATTAATTACAAGGTTAGTTAAATTTTAAAATGGTTTTAATATAAAAATTGTTCAATTATATGTAATTTTAACTATTTTATTTAATTAGAATAAATTCTATATTAAAGCATCATACAAAAATATTTAAATATTTTGAATGTTTTTCATCGAGAAACTGATTATTTCAATACATGTATATATTTTATTTCTCATAAATTATTCCACATTAGTGAATTTAATTAGAAAAAATAGAATCTATATTTAAAATAATCACAATTTATATTATCTAATAAATTCAACTTAATATGATTCCTTAATGAATATTAAAAAAAATAAAACTTATTTACCATGGTTAAGGTAAAATTTGGTTTACCCTGGGGTTCAAACTAATATAATATGTGATATAGAAAACCTAAAACATGTCAAAAACACACTATATGAATTTATTTCAACATAATCACATGTCATTTACTATAATTTTCTTTTTTGGAATCTGTTGAAATAGAAAAATGTGTGTTTAAATTTATCTTTTAAAAAATTCCTTGTGTGACCCTCCCCCCACTTATGAAGGGCCAACCACTCTCCTCCCCAACTAATAATTACTATACCATTTAGTAAATCCAATAACTACAAAAACCATTTCCATACATCCTTAAAAAATTCCTACAATACTTATTATTAATAATAATCTATCATAATAATGAATTATATATAAACCTAAAGATGATCTCTGAAGAAGAGGTAATTTTTTAAACATTCATGTTTCATTTCTTTCATGTTACTTCTCCAAAAACCATGTTAAATTATGGTAATACAATAAAAAAGTGTTAAAATATATAATTATTGGTTTTATGTTAATTTCATAAGCCATAACCTTCTCTCTATCCATTAAATGGGTAATGGAAGCATTAATAATGTGTATAAGGTCTACCACTTTGAGAATCAATCTTATTCAACATCCATCACCACCTTTAAATATGGGATATTATAATGAATTTAAATTATTTAAATCATTTTTATTTTATTTTATACTTATATAATTATTATATCATATATATATTCTTATTTTACATTATATGGGGATATGATTACATCACTCACGTGTCTGAATAATACGACCTCACGAAGCCATGTGATTTTTTCAGTTACAAATTACATTGAATGTGGTATGGATAAAATTTACAAATATTTTTGATAATATGGAAATAAAAAACATCTTTAAATATAAATTATTATTTAATTATTTTTTCATTCATCATGTGGGAAAACAGTAACATTTTTTGTGCATATGTGTAGACTATCGCCTACATGTATTGATGTGAAAAATTTTCATTTTATTTTTATATGAATGATAATAAAGAAGTATTTGATTAATATGAATGATATAAATAACATAGTAATGATTAATTAAATTTTTATTAATATGTATTTTAATTTGATTCTGTCTGTTGAAAAAAACAACATTAATGAGAATGTATAGCTTACCATCTCTACTAACGCTGTAATCCATTTTTGTATATAAAATTTATTTATTAATATAATTATATATATAAGGAATATATATGATATATATATATATATAATTTTTAAAATTATATATATTATATATCCATGATCAATGTAAAATAACTGTAATTACTGAACCAAAACATACATGGAAATTGAAAAAAATAATCATTTGAAATAGTGAATAAAACAATAAAATGTTAATAAACGATTGATTAATGAATATAGAAAATAATATATGATTTAGAATTTATGATTATGGTTTTTAATAGATTTATAATATTAATATTTTTATTATACGATAGGTTTAGACCACTATGAAGGAAATTCGACACGAGGTTACAATTTCACATCTCAATTTTACTTCTACATGAAATGTTCCATATTCACCACATACTCCTTTATGTGGTGTATATGATACACAGTTTAATTTATGATAGAATTAATATACATATATTCATTTTATATAAATATTATTTGAAATTATTTATTTCATGGGTCATATGATTCAAATGTTACCGATGAGGTTGATGGTTATTTTACAATCTCAACATTATTTAGGATTTATTTTCATTAATTCTCCCATTGAATAATTATTTGATTTGAATAAATAATTAAAATACTGCAATATCAAATGTGTTGTAGAAGCACAAATTCATATAGAGACAGAATCATACAAGTAGACTACTTCTAAAAAGCTACATGTATGATCAGATATATATGAAAACAAATCAAATAAATCTACATTTCAGATTCACTAACATTTGTGGTCTTCAGTAACTTTTTATCTCCACTCCAGTATGAGATCCCTTATACAAAAATGCAATATTAATCATTTTACCTAATAGAAATTATTATCATTTATTCTTCTTGGGTACCCAAATTCAAATACCTCTCAAGTAGGAGGTGAGTGAAAATTTGTAGAGACCAGCCAACACAGTCTAAATATTAAAAATATTGATATGTATGCACATTTTATATTCTCATTCAAATAAATGAATATAGTTTGGATGTATAAATAAATAATCAAAATATATTATTAGGTTTTATCATCAAACCAATGACAAACTATTCCTATAACAGATAATATCCAAATGCCTCTATGAATTCCAAATAACCATTAGAGGGATAAATTCCATACTATGGAATTCCATGAGTGTAAATCCATGATTTTGTTGTCACAAGATCTTATAAATCCACATATCATTCAAATCATCATATTTTTTTTTCAAAATAACCATTACATAAAAAAATCTCTATGAAAATAAAAAGGGATACCTTAAAGACCAATGTATATTAAAAACTCATCAAATATCTCCAATCATCCCATAAGATCATTATAATCACAAGGATTATAATGCATCCCCCAAAACCCTAGGTATAATTCATGATCCTAGGAATCACTATGAATTTATCCCATTATAATAACATAAAATTACATAACCATATAATCACTAGTCTTATATCCCAACAACATAAGATACAACCACTAGTATCTAAATAACTATAATTCCATCATCACGAGGCTTCTGTATATCCATGTGATGTAAACCTTATAATCCATTAATCATTATGAATCTCTAAATACAAGGAAATAAACCCTTCTATTTAGTAGTTATCATGAACATTTTGGGGCCCACATCTAGATTAGAATATATTATATATTAATAATGGGGTCTACATACACTATATGATATAATATAAATAATAATAATGATAATAAATTTAATGATGATCACATTAATAAAATGTATTAGACACCACCCCAACCCATATCATATAACCAGGGTCAACTTCTCTTTTCAATAAACAATCTAGGTAACTGTATCTCAATAAGTCTCACATCATTTATTTGAGTTCTATAGGGACATAAAAATCCCTAAATAATCATTCCCAAAATAAATTCACAAGTGATATATAAAAAAGGGACCCTCTAGGATCCCTTAATTTAAAATACTATGTGGGAACTCAATCTCAAAGTCACATCTATAGAAAACATTATTCACTCAGTGGGTAAACATCTGTTGGCATAATTGTAATCATTATGTATCCTCATTGGAAATGCTAGAAATATAATTTTGGTTTCGAAAAATGTTTATCTAATCAATATCATCCGCATATTAAATCCTCTTCAATCATTAATCACACAAAAATCGTATCCATATACTCAAACATCTAAACATTTGATCAATAAAAATGTTTCTAACCATTGGTATATTTGATAAAAAAACATTCTATAGTCTATATCAAAGGTGACCCAAACTATTTGGTAGAAATGTGTAGGAATATCGATATCAAATCAATTTTTTATAAATTAATTGTATACCCCTTCTAAAATTTTGATATTCCAATGGTTATAGAAAACCATTAGTATACTATTAAATGATAAAGACAATAAGTATGATACCTTACTCCCACTATCGAAAATTATCCATCACACCCATACTCATTTCAAATAGGTTATATATTAAATTTTTTAACATTTAATCAATTTATAACCATAAAAAATGAAACAGATATGAAATCACAATCTGTCATAGAACATCAAGAGTTATTAATATCAGTCATAAATGTAGTGGATCAATCTCTATCCATCATGACCACTAATACATACCCTATTATCACCATCACCACTAATGTACTCAACACCATCATTATCAACATAAATATCATAATGGCCTCCATTATATCCATAATCATCACTATAACATAGAGATTCATCATCCCTATTACCATTAATACCATCATCTGCATCACATTGTGCATCTTATAATGAAAAAACCATTTATATTCTTGTATCAAAATATATGGTTGTGTTTGGTGGATGTGATAGACATCATGATACCACAACTATCATAAATTTTTCACTAGAAAATTTACCTTATTCATGACCATTAATGTATTTTTTCCTTTACATCTTATGAATGATCCTCTACTTCCTCTACATAATCAATATTTTACTCAATTCTATAAAACATATTTGACACAATTGATGTTATAAAATAATTTTTGGGGAAAATAATTTTTCTTGGTCAAAAATGTATTACATCATAGTACTGATCATCAAATACAAATTTTTTATAACCCTATGTCCAAATTATTTTAGCTTCTTTCTCTTTAAGGGTCTAAAAATCACATTGTTTTTAATATTAATTAAATATTTCATTAAATAGAGTTATAAAAATTAAAAAAATAACAATCATTTTTATGACTTTTTATTTCAATAACATCCTTATTTATTCATTATAATTTATAAAAATATTTTTATTAAGGAATATGACCTTAATTATTCGGTACCACTCTATAAAAGTACATTAAATATTGAAAACAATTAATAAATAATTCAATATTATATAAAAATTGTCTATTTCTATAAAATATTACACAAATAAAAACAAAAAACAATCAGACTAAATTTCATTTAATAGTATTTTATAAACCACAAATTAGTGAAACTATAATCATTCAAACAAAAATAAATAATTTCTTATTGTTTTATTAAATCTATATTAAAATTAAATTTTAAACTATTTTATTGGTACTTGTAATGGCCCAGACCCTCATGGTCCATCCCTTTTCCAAATTTATAGTTTTTGGCACACCCTAGACCCATCAGGTCCAGATCCTATGGTTAGCGTCTCGATGGTTGAATGTCACCATGGTATCAACCACTGGTGACATCGATCGGTTCAATGAGGGGGGGGGGGGGCTTGTATGGTTTTTCTTCCCCATGTTTCCCAATAACACCACATTTATGTTTATTTAATCCTTTTAAAGTGGTTCAAGGTAGATTATAAATCAAATAAACAATATTTAAATTCCCTTAAGAGTCGAGAGTCCCTCATGGACCCATACAATGCATTAGTGTTACCTGTTTCCTCTATTTAAATTAATTATTTTAACCCACAGCAGTTACGAACACCTCCCCAATGAGAAATTAAATAAAACTTGACCCATAAAATGTAACCACCCAACCACGTGGTGAAACCAAAATCCGCCTTTAAATTCATTCCAAATTCTTATCCTGTAAATCTAGGATCTTTCCTCTTTATATCGCTATGGAATTCTGTTATTAATCTTCTTGGATAGGTTCGTTATCCCAATTGGTGTGTTTGAATTCCCCTTCCTGAGGCGAGTGGTGCACCTATGTTGTAGCCTTTCCCACTCATTCTTGGAGTCCTCAGAGATCCTCCCCTTCATATTTCACATCACAGTTCTTGTCATGTGGAGAGAAACAACAATCGTTGATCATCAAGGTATGTTTTTTCCTTAGTCTCTCTTTACAGTGTATTATGCGGTGTCGGTATGGAAATGTTTCCTATGATGATGAATGAGACCAGACCTTAATAAAGATAATAAACAACTTTTAGGGGATGCAGGGGTGTTTTTGATGTGTCTAGTGACTTTTTTACCCCTCTTTGTATGTTGTGGATTTTATGGTCTTATGTCCACTGAAAATCATGGCTTTTGGTTGTCTTTTATTCCCACTAATGATCCTATGTTCTCTTGTTAATTATATGATTGAATGGAGATAACATGGGAACTTGTTAATCACAAAAATGTTGTTGATTAAATGGATTCCCAATGAATAAGAATCATTGTCTGATCACCCTAGTAAACCAAATGGAAATGCAGAACTAAATTAATGGAATATTCAAATATGAAAACACCCTTTCTCTGTTCTTGTGATGTTTATGGTTGATTCTTGTAAAGTGACATGTATGGGTATGGTATCCCTTATTGTTGTTCAGTTGTTGGCTTACGATTCTTTGCCCATATGTTGGGGCTTGGTTCGGTTCTAGTACTTCGTGGGATCTCACAGATCCCTTTGTTGTTATAACTTTACAAGAGAATTAGGTGTGGATTCTTAAATTTTTGCTTGGATATTTTTTCTTCCTTGGCTTGTGACTATTCCTGTTAATTTCCTAGTAGTATAGAATTAATTTTAATTGAATCTCTTGAATATGAAAATGAGAATGGGTTCAATGTGGAATTGTTTTTCAGGAATGAGTTTTAACATGGGTGTGCAACTTCTTATGAATGAATAGTAACAAGGGTGTTTGGGGTTGGGCTAGTTTTAGAACCCCTAGGTTGGGATGTGTACTTGTTTACCTATATATATAATTTAGTTATTATGTTTTAAATTTTCACCCCATACAAGTTGACACTTCGTGTCGAACAACCCCATTTCATGGGGAAGGGTGTTTTCCCAACACTCTTATGAGTGGCTGGTTATTAGCTTCTTTTCTGTTCCCTTTCCCAGGTATCCCAAGACTCTTCGAGCATGATCTGATGGCTTGAGGTCCATTATTGATATATATTCTTCAATTAGGGTATGTGGTGGTGGTTGTCCCAGGTGTGTTCGGGTAGGTGATTTCCCATGTGTCTTTAATATAAGGCATATGTGTATTTGGGCGTGACAATAGTTATTCGGGCCCAGGTGTGTGCAGGTGTGGTAACGTTTGGTTGTCGTGGACTAGGTTTCTATGGGTGGGATGTGTGGTAGAAATAGTCAAGGTTTTTTCTGGTGGGATGTGCAGTTGTGATAGCCCAGGTGTGTGTGGGCGGGGTGTGGTAGTGGGACTATAGTGAGAATGGATGGAGAGGTCTGATGCGTAGGATGTCTTCAATAACCAGTGGTAAAGTGGTGAGGGGTACCCAAATATCGATGTGTTATTACTATTACATTAATTTACTTGATTTATATAGGCAGTGTTCCTTAGTGATGTTGGGGTGGAATGTTTCTATGCTAAGTGCTCTGGTTATCTCCTTTTCACACAGTCATTAGAAAGTCTCCCCACTTGTGCATGATGGATTTTGGTTCCCTACTGGGTATACTAGTACAATCACCCTATGTATATAAAAATACATTCCTGTTTCTAGGAGGACATTGGGGACTCTACATGACTGTACTAGTTTAGACGTTGGGACATTTGTAGTTTCTTCTTTTCCTTTAGTTGGTATTTTTCCTTTGGGGTTTTCTTGTAATTTTGTGGCATTTAGTTTTGGACATGCATATGCGAATGGTTTTCTTTTGTATTTCATTTTAACACCAGTTCTGGTGTTGTTGGAATTTACCATCATATCTCCTGATTATACTAAATAAAAAAAGGTAATTCCTTCCATATTTTGTTTGATTCTATACCCTTGGTGCTAGTCTCCACTCCAAGACCTATTAAAGGTGGGTTTGGGGGACATTATCTCTCCTTCAACGTGTGGAAGGAAGGGTCTAGAAATTCCTCTATCCCTTCCCTCATCTTGGTGAAGGTGGATCATGACAGTTCATGTTCATTTTATAATTTTTCAAAAAATTATTAATGAGATACATTTTGGAAATGATTTATTATTCATAATTATAAATTTTAGATTGAATAAATATATATTTTCGATTAGTTATTAATAAAACATTTTAATTATGGTTATTTTTGGTCAATGTGGTTTGTCTATATTGAGTGTGTTATAGTGGAAATCATTGTTGCATATTTTGTTTTTTTTTCTTTAGTTAAATTTTATAAATTTTAGAATCATTCAATTCATGTATTATTTATTATATATTAATTAAATACAAAAAATTATTTTGGATTTTTTTTCTTTCATTTTGTTGTTATATATTTTATTTAAGGAATACATATATTTAGTTTAGTGCATTTTCAATTTAAAACAGTATATAAGTTATTTTTAAAAATTATTATGTACCATCGATATACTATGATAACATTCCTTAAATAGAAAATAATATTATGAATATAATATGGTGGGTGTGTGAAATCATTGATTATGTGGTGTTGAATTAATATGAAGGATTTTTTTTTCAAATCAGAATTATTTGACTCTGTTTTGGATAAATTTAGTATTTATTATTCTGAAATTATTTTGTCAAACTTTCTATAAATTTTAGGTTCTTGAGGTTATTTTTAAATTTATTAACATCTTATTTAAAAATTTTAATTTGGTCTATTAGTAAATGATGATAATTATAATTGAAACTAGTGTGAATGTCTAGGATTAAAATTAATAATCCTAAAAAGTTTCCATTTCTTGACACATAAATGCTAAAAATGTTATTGGATTTGGAATATTACATATACATTTTCAATTTTAGTTTGAGTTAGGTTGTGAGTTTCTGGGGTGTTCTTTTGGACTCATCATTCCCTAAAGGTTATCATGTAATGTAGGTAAATTGAGGTGTTGTGTTGCAACATGATTAAAGTGATAATGGTTTTTTAAGGTTTGGTCATGTTATGCATGGGATAATGAAAATATAATAGTGATGAGTTAAAAAAGGTAAAAACCAATCCCAAAATGTGATATAGACTAATGGATACAAACTATAACATATAAAACATTTCATAATATAATATTACAGAAGGAATTTGAAAACCTACAAAACATAATTAGGTGTAAGATGAAACATTGAATAATAGAGACCATATGGAGGTATATGGATCATTTTCATTATTGGAATTTGAATCTACAATTGGTACTATCATCTATGTTATTGATTATGTATTTTATAACAATTCATAATTTTTTGATCTCCTACTTAAATAAAAACGTTTCCTAAAAGATATGTAAAATAGTGACCACATGGAATATACAATATAAAAAAATAAAATTGTTCATCCTACGTAAATTACATTATAATTTTAATAATTTATTTCTTATTGATCTAATTCATTTGGTTTTTTAAATTTTAATCAAATCTTTATTATTTAATTTTTAAATCATGGATACAGTAAGTATTATAAAGAAATTGTTTTTCTCCTATATTTTGAAAAAATATGAAAGCATTATTGTTTTCATTTACATATGAACAAGTTATCAAAGAACATTTTTACATGAATCATTATCTCTTTAGTTTAATGTTTTATAAATAAATTTATTATTCTAATCATTTTATAAAATTTTATTATAAAAATCATTAAAAATTTGATGAATATTTTAAATTTATGTAGTGGGTTTCATGAAAATAAAAATGTGTTTTCCATCTTTTCCATTGTTCATTAACATATATTGTAATTGATGAATGAAATTATTTAAATGATATCATATTCCCTTATTTATTGGATGGATTGTGTAATGTCCCTCTATTTTAGATGAATAATCCATGAATTCCTTTTTAATGATTAATAAATATATTTGTATATATTTGAGTTATACTCTAATTTTCTCCTATATGAACACTCTACAATTCCATCCATTGATATATGACTGTTTATATAGGTTCCATATATTTATTTATTAAGGAAATTATTTTAATAAATATATACCATTTATATATACGATGTAGATAAAAAAATATTGCTTATAATTACATTTTGTGATTTAACTAGCATGTTACATGATGCTGTTAGATACACATTTGTTCTCCAATAGATTAATATATTTTGATAATTGAGGTAATTATAAATTATATCATAATTTAAATCCATTTTAAAATGATATGGAACCCATTTTCTTTTAAAAGGATCTTTATTATATGTTAACTAAAACACAATTTTGTCAATGAGTTATTTATTATACAAAAGGTCAATTTTTTCATTTAAAAGTATAATAAAACTCATGTTATAACTGTGAATCCTTATAAAATAATATGTAAATGATTATCAATTTCAAAAAATAAGCATGTATGAGTGATGAGTGTGGTGTTTTATTACCCTATAGAATATTGGTGAATATTTTATATCTCTTTAGTAAATTATTCGAAAGTAAATTTTAGTTCATCATAAGAGAGGGAACAAATGTTTTTTTTCACGGAAGTAATGATTTAATATAGTAATATTGATAAAATATCTGTAATATGTTCCATAATATTATGGTTATTCTATTGGATAGTTTTATAGAATAATTTTTCCACTCCCATTTTATTCATGCTTTTTAAGGAAATCCTTATTTTATATTTTTTGAACCATGAAATGTTGAGAACAAGGTTATTATTCTCACATATCAAATATTACAGTTAACACTTATGTTTACCCTTACTGAGCATCTTTGATAACTAATTTCTATTACTTTGAATTCCCCACATTATGAATATTTGAAATTTATGAAATGTATTGAAGAGTTTCTTATGTGAGGAATTTGTAGGAGATATTTAAGATTCATTATAGAGTATTTATATTATTCTATATGGGGAAATATATCCAATTGGTCCAAAGTACGTGGGTTTCATTAGTTAATGTTGCATCGTAATTCTCAAAAACATTAAACGTAAAGGACATATGGAATATATTATAATCAAATATTTTAATTACATTATATAGATGATATGTTTAAATATACATGAGGCTATATTTTTAATGTAACCCACAAAAATTTTAATATATCCATACATTTTAATAAATAAATGTGTTTGAAATCATTATCCGCATGTAAAATAAAATTAAAATTTATTCACGATTTGTTCAGACCATAAAAACTATATTATTTAATTTATAGTAATTAATTGGAGAAACTACTAAATGAAAATTTTACAGAAATAAAATAATGGATAGGTTTAATATCACTTAATTTCATTTTAATAGATAATATTATTAATACCATAATTATAGTTAAATAACTGAAATTTTATAAATATTGGTAATTTTTATATATGAATTTATATGCCAAGAAAATTATGATTAGTGATGATAATATATATTTGAAATGAATATTTTTTAAAACTATTTTAATTTGAATGTAATATGAAATATGAATAATAATGAGTAATATTCTTAAATATATTTTCCTATAAATGTAGTTTTAATTATATTTAATCATTATTTTTAAATGTGAAATTTCTAAAATTCATAATTTGAATTTAAAAAAATTAACATTATTTTTGGATTCATAATTGTTATATTTTCTTAATATTATTATTGGGATTATTATAAATCAAATATTATTTTTTTGGAAAGTAAAAAATAATATTTCAAAAAATTACAAGCCTTTTATAACATTATTAGTATCAATGTATGAATTTAAAATCAATAGAATATTTTATATGTATAAATATATATATTATATGTGAATTTATAATTTTAAAAATGAGGTTTTTTATTTTTGAAGCCATTTTTAATAATTTAGAACACATATAAAACATTCTCAAAATATTTTTTTAATACTATATATATTTTTTTTATTAAAAATATTTATTAACATAATTATAAATTTTATAAAAGGAAATTTATTTCATATTTGAATAATAAGGTACATATTATATTTTATGCAACATTTTTTGGAACAATGATAAATTACAAAGGTAAAATTTATTTATACTAGTGAAAACCATGTTGGTATAAATGAGTAACCTAAGAGGTGATGGGACAATCATGATTAAGAATGCATTTTTAATTAGATGTTTCATGTGTTCTGATTCTATAACTCTTCTCACAACAAATTACTTTTAATTTTGGAGCCACATTTGGTGATATGGACTTCACATGATTGAAATTGTATTGGTATTTATAATAATGTCATTAATTTTCACTAATAAAAGGGAAACTCTTAACCTTACATCACCTCACCCCAAATCTCATATGTTCAGTCCAAATTTTTCCAAACCTTCTAATAAACATTCCTAGACCCCTTAAATATATTCTTATATTTTAGAAATACCATTAATCAAGAACTTAACCTCATTAGAGTGTTATTATCAGGGATGTGATGAATACGTTCCAAACCATTCATTCTCCACCCTATTACTTCATGTTCTTTTCTTTATCTAATTTTTTTCTAAATATCCTAAAAGAATAACATCTTTATCATTACTAATTTTTTTTCAAAATGATGGTCGAAGATTTTCCCACTAACCAATTTTCCATTAATTAAAAAGAATATGTGAATCATACATTATCCATTGTGCGGACTAATTAATCCACAATGAATTGTTCTTTTATTCCTTCATGATGTAATATCCCATAATGGATGCTATAAAACTTTTTCCATTAGCCAATTCTCTATATTATCTCAGGCACACCACATTCTATAGAAGAGGCCACCAATATGTAGTGAGCATCAAATATGGTTTTTAGGGAGACTATTCAATTTTTACCACAGGTATATCAATAATAGTTTCAAAATATAAAAACTAATAACGATCAATAACCACTAATTAGCATGCATCACATGAAAAAATTCCAAATTTGAAGAGATTCCCAAAATCAAACAAAGATCATATCATTACATAGTAGTTTCATATGCTATGTGAAACCCAAAATAAATCCACACCAAAAATTCACAATATGGTTCTTGATATCAAGTCTTGTACCCATGTCCAAGATCTATAAAAAATCTCGACACGACAATATATATATATATATATATATGATATTTCCCATATCCAAAATTGAAAACATGAAATGTAATTTGGTTCCCACGATGACCAAATAATGGTGTGAGTACAACATAGTTGGTCACCACCAATAGTGTCGAAAGAAAAATCTAGTATAATAATATTGTATACATAATAAAAGAGAACAAATAATAATTAAAATAAATGGAACATGTTTCTTAATGAAATAATATCAAATATCCACTAGGATAAGTGGGTTTCACCATGACCCCTAACCTTGAGAAATCGCTTTCACTATTCTAGAAGAACTAACCTTGTATCCTAGGGGTTAAACACTATAAATAAAAATTGGGAATATATTAACCATTTTAATTTGAGATTCCATTTACTATTTTTCCAATTATGTATTCCATCTCAAATTCCATTAGGGAAAGGATTTTTATTTAGATATCCTATCTAAAAATATGTAGTGTCATGTACATCATATTAGACTAAGGACATCACGAATCATTTCTAGCCATCCTAAATTATTTATAACTACCTCCATGTCCAATATCTTTGTCCACGGGTGTGTGGAATCATTTCAATTACCACTAAACCATTCCATAAATCCATAATATCCATAAGCCAACCACTACTAACTTATTACCTGTTAAAAAATAAATGGTGAAACTATTACACCTATCCTAATTGACATGCACCAATATACATAACATGTTTTTTCAAATTCAAAAACCAAAAAATTTATATTTATAACATACACATTAAGGTTTCATTAAATCCATTTTATAAAAAAATCAAGCATCTTTACACATTTACCCTATAGTCTTTTTCCAATTTCATTATACTTTTCATTGTGAAATTAAGGAATACAACCCCTTATGTTGTTATAACTAGTATTCAAAAACTATCACTCAATTTATCCTCATAAGATTCATATTCAATCATCAAAACCATTTTACCATTCTCAATGTAATTCAAATCACCATGGGTGTACTTAATCCGAGACTCAAAATTATCAATGAACCCATTGGGGAGCATGAAGTTTCTCAAATAAAAAAATTAAGGGAAAATTTTATTTTCTTAGTCAATTACCCAGTTGTGCAACATGGTAGTGAAATGGTATAACCACATAAACATGAACATTAGAAATACTATGAGAAAACTCTTATAGACCACCTACGTTATGCTCATAGAAAAATAGTTGTCCAATATAAGTACATGATTTAAACTAATTTCTACTCCAAAAAAAAGATAATGAACTCCCTATAATTAGGTATAATAAGAATCAAAATTATAGAAAAATACGTTTTGTGAATATTATATGATGTATAATTAAATGGAGTCATATACATTCCAATGTACTCAAATAGAAACAAATTCCACTTGAGACACATATGAGTTGAATGATAAAGATCCCTGAAATAGTTTGGAGATTATTGTTCACACCCTAGGACAGAATAGGAGAAATAAGTGTGAAAATTTGGGGAATTTGATATATTTTTAGGTAGAAAATAGTAAAAGGTAAAATTTTAATGATATGCATGGTTTTACCCCATATTATTGTAGGTTGTGTTCTAAATATCCATCCTAACCTATCTATAAGGAACCTGTGTCAATTAGTTTTATATAGCACCCACTTGACATGAAAAATCAGTATTAATCCATAGATATGGATATTTTAATACATTTAGGAATGACTATATACCATGAATAGATTAATAATCATTCTTACCCATCCACCATGTTTCATCATCTTGGTGAGTGTTTATTACTAACCATGAACCCACCATGAAACATGCACTACATATCCCCTGTTTTCCCTATTATTCATATATTGAGCACCTAGGACACTCTTGAGACATTTCATAATACTAGGATGCATCCCATTAATCATTATAAAAATATTACAACCAAAACTAAACTAATGATTTTCATCATCAAAGAGTAAGGATATTATAACATCACACAACTTATAACTAATCATTCTCAAGATTCTCTAACATTCATCACTAATCCTATAAGGTAAAAATTATTTGACCCTATGCCGTCAAGTAATATTCCATATGCAAACATTTGTATTGAACAATACCAAGCAAATACAATAATTTTAAAAAAATCACAGCCATAAAATGAATATTCTTCTCACTATGACCCCTAATACGAATCTGATTCTCAGAAATGGATTCATCATCCTCAATCACAACATCATTAACATAAATTACATGAAAATGTTTGCTGTGATACCATTAAACATTTGGCACAAGAAAAACATTTTATATATCACTGTATCACTCTGGAAGTGAAAAATGTTTGGGAACAGTTCTGATACTCCTCATATCCTCAAAAAAACAAACCTATCTAGGTATTAAATTTACAATTCATTTGATTATAATGGTGCCCATTCTCAGTGACACATTAAGACACACTTGTTCCCCCAAAATTAAATCATGAGGTTGATAATGTTGGTCATCCTATCACTTCTATCTACTGTAGTCCATATCCTATACTTATTGACCATGGTATCATTTCCAATTTATCATGCACAAGATTCTTCCCTATAAACCAAATTATCCTACATCCATCCAACAATAAGTTGATCTCTATCACATACTATAGGAATCCTCATATGGGTAAATCAAAATAGTTTCCTGATTACTAATATTAAATGAATACTCAAAATGATCTATATAGTTCTCCCATACACCATTAAAATACATGATTCATTCTTTCAACATGTACTCTAAGACATCCATAGTTTGTTCCAATTTCCCATCCATCTATAGATGTAAATATGAACACAATATAGGTGAGTACCTAAGAACAAATTTGTTCCACACTAAAAGCATGTGGTAAAATGAGAATCAGAATATTAAACAATACTCTTAGGAACCATATGAAAAAATACAATATCTAAAATATACATGTCACCCAACTGAATAGATTTGAAAGTCTACCGAATTGGAGCAAAAAATGGTACACATTACAACTATTCCACATACATACATATAGCATAATTCTTCCAAATATTCATAAAAAACCCCATCATAAATTTTATATTAACATCATCCCACTTCACTTTGGTCATGGTCAATGGATATAATCAATCAACATGACGCATATTCTTAGCCTTCACCTTTAGAAAGGTGTAACATTGTATAACAAAAATAATAATCTATTTATTCATTACCAACCGAAAATTTTGTAAATTAATATCAGAACACATTTTCTCCAAACTACTTTACACTACCAACATCATGTCCTAAAATTTAGACATTAGCTACTCTATAATACTAATAGACACAATATCTCAACATTGAATTTGATTATTTATATCATCATTAATGGAATAGTTGGGGGGAATCTCTCCACCATCAATGATATCCCTTTATTCCAGAAAATAAGGACCCTTGTACTTAACCTCTTGATATGGACCAGATATGTTTGAAAAACATATCAATACACCAATTTAATATTGTCACACACTTCTAAATAAACAATATAAATCTCAGTGAATAAATCCATCAATTTATCCTCAAAACTATACTCTTATTCCACCTAATTTAGTGTCTTCTATCATAATGTGTTAGTTAAATGATTCCATTTTTCTTGATATATAACCTAAATCGAAATCAAAGGATTTAATATAATTATCCCATTTCTAGGGATGTATATTTAAATAAAAGTGGTAAAATAATTATTTTTGTACATATGGTTGGTATAAAAAACAAAAAATCACCCAAAATATAATTCTACAAACATTTTAATGAATAAACCAATGAAACCAACTACAGATCGTGTGTTGGATAGTTTAAATCATGTTGGATGAACTATAATGAATTGTACACCATTACTGAGTATCAATGTACTAACACTAAACCAAATATAATCTAGAATATATGACAAAATATAATATACTACCTACATGATATGGGTATTATTAGAATCAGTTCTATGAGAAAGTTATTATCTGCTGATGGACGGAATTATTACACGCCTCAGTCTATTCAAACATTATTATTTTCATATTAATTACCAAGGGTGATGATTACAACTGAGAAAAGTATTTGATGAAACTTTGGTAATAAACAGATAAATCAAAAAATAAATAGATATAAAAAAATTTATTAGGCTTATCCTAAGAATAAACAACTCAAAATATCTCGTGGTACACTAACAAAACTTTTTTTGAGATGATGTGACCAAATAAAAAAAAATTATTGATCTCAAAATCAATCTTATATATCTTACCATATATCCAATTATATCTATTTGTAGTTAGGATGATTTTAAAAAGATTGGAATTATATTCCTGATCCTAAGTTGACACTAAATATAATTAGAAATGATGAATACAAAAAGATCCATGTTTGGGTGAAAGATTAATTTACTTTAGTCTATAAACACATCATGAGAAATATTCATCATATATGGTATCATGAAGAAATCATACAAGACATAATTTATTTTAATAGTGATTTATTATATATCATAACAGATCATGCTCAGCTAATGATACCATGATCTCTAATCAATATTGGAAAACACACAGGTATCCCCAAAACTGAAAAATATTTCAAATATATATATAATAGGATACCCATTATCAATCATCATATAATTCATCTTTTTCTAACCAATACAAAAAATCAAAGTTACATAAACCTTATTAGAAAAAAAAAGTGCTCATATGTGACATAATAAAATAGATGAACCCTTAATCCTCAATCTCATAAATATGAGTTTTATGTCCTCGAAGCATTATTGGTTTCGTTAAACAAGGTATAATATAAACTATCTCATATCAAGAAAACGTCTCAATAGTGAATACAACCTCTCTCCTAGATGATAGGCAAGAAATCTCCTCAGAAAACACATCCTAAACTAATAAGTTATATGAGGGAAGGAAATATGATCCATTATATCTTATTTATGTAAAATTCTCATACCTTGTGATATAAGCTAACCAAAATTCTAAGGAACTCTCTCTACACAACCCTCTAGTATATCCTAATCCCCATAGTGGACATAATATTCTCCATCATAATCCATGAAAATTACCCTTATTCAGTAATAGTCAATGTGATCTTGAAATGAAACAAACCATCCTATTCCCCAATATCACGTCAAAACCTAAAATTTAAAATACAAAAATTTCACAAGTTATATTATACCCACTAAACTCAAGGGAACACTCCATACAATGATGGATTACATATGTTTCACCCAAAATTATATGTCTAATGACATAACTCCTACAATAACTACACTACCAGACCCAATCCTTTCACTAAACAAGACAATGTAACATAGTAAAAAGATATGGTATAATATAAAGAACCTAAAATCATTTAATATATATGAATAATACCTCAAATAGTAAATATTCCATACTCTATACCAATAATACCATGCAGAACTACTTGTATAAGAGATATTCTAATACCCATATATCATTTATGACTCCCATAATCTATACTATAATGATAATTATTCCCATATCATAGATTACCTTGTACTCCACCATAATTGATACATCGAGCTGTAATAAAATTTATAATATTATACATGTTATTAGATGATATGTCGGTGATCCAAAGTGGATTAGATCCTCCATAAACAACCTTTAGTTAAGGGTTATTATATTACCTCTATATGTGAACCACACATAGAAAATCATAACACTAAATTGGGAATTAAATAAACTATCCTCCCATATTACAAGGCTTGTCACTATGATATCAAACCACTTGAACACTTACCTGGGAGGATGATTCTCTCCCTAGATATATAATATTCCACATCCAAGGATAAATCCCTCATAAAATTTACTCATAATATATATCCCTATGAAAATATCACATAGATAATCTTACCAATCCATATATATATATTCTTTTTTAGGAGCCCATCAAAAAATGGGATCTAAAATTAGAACATTTCAAAACTCTTTAAAATGAACGATATTCTCTTTTAAAATGGCCTCACTTATATACAAATCTTGATAAAATTTCTCACTTGATTCAACATCCCCTAAAAAAGATAAAATAAAATATTTCAATGTGGTGGAGTGGGATATATATTCCATTGCTGTCATAGACCCATAGGATAACATAATAAACTCTTGAAATCCCTTTTCCCTCAAAGTCAGAAAATACAATTGTTCCAACAAATTTTCCTACAATAACTTCTATTCCATACACTCCAACTACTCACCCTGAACCTAAATATCCTAAATCAACAATTATTGTCCTCACATCATGAATGATGATAATTTTAATATCATATCTAGATGAGTTATATGTGATTGAAACCCATCAAGATTGAATCAATAAAGAACTTGTATTCCATTGGTTAACCATCTTAGGTAAGCATATCATGATGTTCTAATTGAAACTCTCTAGTTCGATCAAACATACACATTACACACTACCGTGAGTCTATCTACATTAACTATATAAAGTGCCTAAATTATCAGGGAACTGATATTTTTTTCCTATCATCTGAAACCAGTAGAAATTATTTTTAATCACCCATAGGTTCATTTTCATCAATTCCCATAGGTCTCTCTACCCGTAAAAGGAAACACAGTTGTATACCAGTACAAAACCAAACACATGTTTCCGGGAACACAATATAAGATGACATTATTACATGAAATTGGTGTAACAAATAGCCAAAAACATTCCTTACACGTACACTATCCCAATAGATAAAACTGTAACATCGTCACTACCTTGAACCATACCTATCCTATGACATGAATAAATGGGGGTACATTAAACATCCAAATTAAAATATACCCATTTGACACTATTATAACCATATAATTGAACATAATTAAATTTAAAACAATTTTAACATAATTTTTGTGAACTTTTATTTAAAACCATTATCATATAGAAAATTAATTCCATTTTCAAACTCCTAATTTATCTACTCAATGCATCTTCCCACAACATAATTTCACATCTATTACTAAAGTTATTAACATTAAATAAATTTGTGAGTAACTAGAATTATTAATGCATACCCACCTATTCTTTAACCATATAACACAAGTAAAATATCAAAAAATAGTGACCTCCTACCACAAGTGTATCACTCAATGTTACATAAAAATCAACATTAAATCAAAATCATCAAGAAATATGATCCTACATAAGCTATTTGGGTTTCCACCACACATGGGTCATCTACTCACGTGAATGAACTCATTACCCATTATTGAAAAAATCTAGTCTATTGTATAACTTTCTTGAATATTATAAAAAAATTAATATCCATTGACACAAGTATGTGACGTCTTAGCCCAGATTCAACAAAATTGGTGCCCCAATCTGATTCACTAGATCACCTCAGGCATGCCTCCCAATACTATAGAGGCTGCCAACTAGCAATGACGGTATAATTAGTTAAAATGGGAGACTATACCCACATTAATCAGTGACAAAAAAATAGAAATAAAAAATAATAACCAAATTAATAGTGATCATAAATGAAAAAGTAACCGTTAATATCATTACAATATTAGAAAATTATTAAAATGTCCACAAAAGGAATACAAAAACATTCAATGATGTAGAAATGTTCTATGTCAATGGGAACCACATATAAAGGCACATTAGAAAATTCCTATATCAAGTCATGGAATAATATATAATCACCTCATCCAAGAACTATTAAAAATATAGACACATCCATCCAGCATTGTGCCATTTCCTTTATACCGATATGAATCCATGAAATCTACTCAAGCACGCACAGTGACCTAAATAGTGTGTTAGTATAACTATGTCAGCCACACACAATGATGTATAAAACAATATTCAATACAATAAAATGAATCATTTAAACATGGTGATAATTCAAACCTGATTCATAATTAAGCATTATAAATTAGCCCATAGTTCCATAGGATTTAACCATGACCCCCACCCACCAATCCTTCATAGGAATTGTATAAATTATAAACCATATATCAAAGGGGTTTAAATTTTTTTATAAAAAACAAGGAAATTATTATTCTAATAAAAACTCTGAAGCATTAGTCAAATTACCAAAAATCACATCAAATGTATATAGTTCTATAATCCTCATGCTGACACCCTATATAATAATTAGAAACATTTTGAGTATAATATAAAGTCAAAGATGTCAAGTATCATTTCTAGACATCCTCTAACATGAATAATTAGTATCATGTCTAACATCCTTACCAGTGGGTTGGAATCATATTTTCCATCTTATCTATGAATTACATGAATCCATAATTTATATGGTCAAACAAATATGACCTTATTAACACATATAAACATCACGAGTGAACATCATGCTCTTATCATGATTCAAATTTCCCTTTACAATGAAAATCATTAACCCTTTTAAATATTCTAACAATTTATTCATAAAAACATCACGAGTTATTTGAAAACCATTTAACATCATATTAAACCCCCTTTAATAATTTACCCATTATTCCCTTCCCCATTTGTTAATTATTTTAGCATCCAAATTAATACAAACAACACCATATCTCATGCAAAGATATCAACCCAAGACTATAACCAGTTTAATCTTATAAAAATATTATTCCATTATTTACAACTCATTTACCATTATCATGGGATTTGAACACCCCATGGGTATCCTTAGTCCTGGCCCTGAAATCATTATCATACCCAACAAGGTCTACGATGGATGTCACACATCAGACTGAAAAATTATTCTTCATATTTAGGGAATCTAATGTGTATGATAGTATTGTAAATAAACAATCTCATACTAATGAAAAAAATCTAGGAGATGGGTAAAATATTTTATTTAAACTACTCTATACTTATTGAAAAAAACTCATCCAACCAAAAATTTTTATCTTAACTAATACTGCCAATAATATAAATATGATGAACTACATATAATTAGGATTCATGAGATTTGGAAGAAGGGAAACATCCATGGTGTGAATATTCTAAAAAAAATCATAAAACTTATCTTTATTCTTTCCAAGGGAATAAAATCACAATAAAATAACCATAGAATGATAGATATTGTAGGAAAATAGTGTGTTAGATGATATTGGATGTCTTGGTTTGTACCAAAGGGTTCAATAAGATAAATAATGAAGAAAATATGGGGAATTGGATATATAATATGGGGGGAATGGAAAAATATCCATTTTTACCAAGGGGCATGGTTTTAAAAAACTATTTTCCAAAGCATTCACCAATTATGAGGCCTTCACTATCGACGAGGAAACTAAGTCACATTGTTTTTTGGGGATGCAGCATGGATTGAAAGCCCATATGGAATATTTGTGAATAGCTATTTATAGCCTCAAATAGTTTTGAATCCCCCTTACATGGTTTACCAACTATTCTCCCCTCATGAGTGTTGTATAATCATAGTAGATGCCTAGTACTAATTGTGTTCCAACTCTATGACATGAACTATATTTCCCCTTCCCCTTTTTTATTTCTTTAACCCTCTATGAACAACTCATACCTTTCCATCTTTATGGATGCATTACATTATGAATTTTAATATGGGTTTAAATAAAATTAGAAAAATAAATTTACACAACAATGGTTTGGGTTCTTAGAAAGAATAATATAAGGATAGTCCTAGTATGGAATTAATATATAATTATGATATTTATGACTATTATTTATTTTGAAATTATAAACCATATTTCCCCTTTTATATGATCTATAGAAAACAATATGAATATTTATGAATATTTTTAGACATCCACCTCCATCAAACAGTTTATTGTTTTTTTCATTTCATTAATTAATGGATGGATATAAGGATGTCATTAAATGAAAAAAATTATTTTAATGATTTAATTACAATCATGATATGAAAAATTATATAACATATTAATGATATTATCAACAAATGACTATCGTTAATTGAATCATTTATAATAGTTGAACTAAGAGGGAAATGATATCTTCATAATATAAAACAAAATTTATATAAATTTTATTCAATTTATTCATAATTAAAACTGTTATATATCACACTAATAAAAACTAAATAGTATCATTATTATTGTGGTATAATTATATTACAACTAAATCATTTCATAATCGTTCTTTAATGATGGTAGGTTATGTTTTGGACCGGTTTAACCATCTTCTTGACTAGTGCATTGAATTTATATCATGTATTAATATGTGAAATTATTTAATAGAATAATATTATATAAATATATAAAAACTTCTTATTTGGTTGTGGTAAATTTATATAAATATTTATCTCAATAATTAATATATGACCCTTCATTCCTTATAAAACTAAGAAAACTTCCCATAACTGATTTCATTCTGATGGATAGTAATAAATAATGAAATGAAATGACATTATAAACCAATTTAATATATTAAAACAATTATTTAAATAGCTTATTTTATCTAATAATAATTTAATTGTGGAAAAAATAAATACCAACTAAAGTTTTATAAAACTAGTTAAACGCAATAAATACATGTTACAATATATTTAAAAAATAACTAATATATTTGATCTAATAATTATTGGATCAAATAATTATTTCATTTGGGAAAAAAATAAATACCAACTATAGTTTTATAAAACTCGTTAAATGTAGTAAATACTTGTTACAATATATGCTGTAAATACTAATTATTAAACTATTTAAATGCAGTAAATATTACATATACCTAGTTATTAAATTCTGTAAAAAATAACTAATATATATCTTTATAGAACGATCATAATTTATAAGTATATATGGATATATTTATGAATAAGGTACTCTATTTTTTCAATAAATTAATTTAAATTTTTAGGTCATTCTATGAAACTGTATAATGAATTAGGATCATGGTAAGGGGTTTCATAAAAGATTCATTTCATTGAGAAATTTTTACTATTACACTCTAAATTTAATTTATTTGGTGTATATAATTCAAATTTTAGATATAATATTATGAAATAAATTTTAATAATATGATTTTATTCATAATTACAATACATATTTTAGGGTGGGGGGGGTTATGAAATTATTTCACATGCATCGATTGTTCGTTACCTTAATTTTTAATTCTTTTAGAAATTATTTTGTTAAGCACCATGTTTCCTACTGAGTGGAGTATCCTGAGATTATTGATGATTATTTATCATATATTTTGGTATTTGATAGAAGTACATATCCAAAAGAATTTATTTAAATCAAATGTATGACCACGTAGTTTCAACCATTACATGGATTATTAGTGACTTAACTTTTATCCCTAGAGTTTTGATAAATTCTCATGTACATATTTCATATATTTTTCTAAAATTATACCATTTATTTATATTATGTGTTATTTTATTTTCATCCATTTAATAATCCCTTTTGAATTTTTTTACTCCATAGATTATGTTTCTCATAATTATTATTGATAATTCATGACTCCATTAGTTCAATTATATTTTATCTTAATGAAAATATTAATTTTTGGACTATTTTCTTCTAATATAATACTTTACACAATGGGAATTTCTATAACTCAATGGTGAAAAACCATTTTTTTGATAAATGATGATTATTTTTTACTTGTTATAATCTGAGTTTTGAACAATGATGTTTTAAAATAAATACAAATGGGTTTTCATTTCCCAATCATATCTTTTTTCATCCTCTCTACATTTCTCCATTATAATCATCATTCTATTTAAATGAACTTATTTTGAATATATATTTTGAAATAAATGGTTTTCAAATAATTTTCCATCTACCATTAAAAAAAACTATATTTGGAGAGAAAATTAACATAAAACATAATTTTATCGTTAATTTTTTTTTCCGGATATCTCATTTATGTTTTCACCTATGTTTAATTTTCCTATTCACACGGTTTTTAATTTTTTATTTATGTATCATGATTTTCCAAATAATTTTTATTTATTTTATGTGAAAATTATTTAATGGTAGTTAACAATGTTATTCTTTCTATGTTATTGGGTGGTATCATTAGATAATAAATTTTCAATTTTTTTAGTCTATATCAACATCCTTATATGCTTACTTTATGAAATATGATATATTATCTTTTAAAACCCTACACTTTATTTCTACTAACGGATTATGGTCATGTTATTCAAATTTTAATTAAACCGATTTCTCATTATTTATTCTGTATAAACACCAAATTTTACATAATTTTAATAGGATGATGATCCCCTATAAATAATTTTATTATATTGAGATAGGGAAATTTGTTGGTGTTATTAATTTTATTATTCCAATCGGAATACTTATTTTAATGTTGTGTTTATGTTGTTTCAAAAACCACTAGATTTTTGCAGATTGGTTATGATCAGGTTATCCATTTTATTGACATAGGAAAAATTATTGTAATTCATAATGATTAATTAATTATAACACATGTTTATTAAATGATGATAATGATTTATTTTTAATTATAATCATTTTCATGTTTTTATTCAAGCCATGGATCCTTTGGGAATGGTATAAAATTTCTAGTTGAATTTTATGTTGAATTCATTAGACATAGAAATGTTATATGTGGGACCTGGTATTATATAAACCAACATTGAATTGATGAACCTCATGGGAAAAAAATTATTAAGGTGAATACCTCTCCTTATATTAGTAAAATGTATTGGAAAAGATCCATAAGTACACATTTTTTATATTTTATATTTCTAATTTCATCAATTTTACATCAGTAGTTATTGTTGTCCTAATTTTCATTAATTTACATAAATATTACATACATTAATTTCTACTGGATTATGGATTTTTTCATACTATTTATCCCATAAATACTATGTATACAATGCTTATGTATTTGGTATCTTCAATAAATATATCCCTTAGTAAGAAATTGATCTCACACCTTCTAGTTATTTTCTTTTCCCAATATATGAATAAAAGTAGATATCATTATATTCTTAATAGGATACATTTTTTAGAGAATATTATGGGTTTCATGAAGTGTTATTGTTGGTAAATAAATTTCTTAAATAGTGAAAAAATAACCATTAGTTGGGAAAGGCATGTTTTTTTATATTGATGTTTATCATAATTTATTAGATCTCAAATCCTAAAAGGTATTATTAATTTATGTAATTAAAAATATTATTTAGGTCTTGTGACTAATTGAGAGATGTGTTTTATAATATATAGTTGGTATCTAATAATATATTTATAATAAGTGTTTATGAAATCATATATAAGAGCACTAGATTGGGAAATCCTAGTTTGTATCATATATAGGCATGTGTAACATTCGATATTAGTATGATTATTGATTATAATTTAATGATAGAAATGTAAAGGTTGATTATAATAAGAATTGAACATATAATACTTCGGTATATTATTTTATTTAATGTTATGTTAATAATAAAAATTATAATTAGGGATTAATATAATATAACATTACAAATACCAATAGGGATAAGTCCTAGTATTAATTTGATAAATATTATAACATTACAATGTTTTTTAAATGTATCAATATTATGTTTGTATTAAAAATTAAATCCCTTTTTATATATTAAATGTGGATGAAAGATCTATCACCAATGTATATATGGGTAATAAGTTTAAAAATGGGGCATTGGGAATTAATTCAATCATCACATGATGAATGATAGTGATTCCTAATGACATAACTGGTTTGACACTTATAAGGGATACAATATGGTTAATTTGCATCCTCTTTATAAACCTTTATTATGTATTTGAATATGTTAAGTTTATATAACCTTATATAAATGTGAACTTGGATAATTTATATTTAATTTTTGAGATTCATATGTTAAGGTATTTATGAATTGATATGTGATATCCTAGAAAATAGATATGTTGGATTTTGAGTTCATATATTTCAATAATTTTTTGGTTTCCAAAATGTTAAGAAGGTTCTTCATAGTTTAGTTTCACTATTTGGAGTATTATATTTAGAATTATAAGGGAACACAACTCAATTTATGCTTGGATAAACCAATAATGAAATCAGTTAAACTATGAGTGATATAGGTCGAACAAAGCATTGTACAGGCTGATTTGAAATAACTATAAGTATATATGATAGTGTTATAAAGAGGGGAATGTCTCAGATAAATACACTTATAGTTATTTATAATTATTATCTTATACTGATTATCACTCATGTCAATACATTTGGTTTTAAAAATAGTTGACTAATAGTGACCGTGACTATTGAGGAACTTGTATAAATTACCTCAAAGAACAACCCATTAGAATGGCACCTAGAGTAAGAAACCGTTTGGTTTTCCTAAAATTGATATCCCAAAATTTGATTAAAGAAATAAACATAGTAAAAATCTCAAATACATAATAGAAGATAACTATGGATTTTCATGAAAGATCATGTGATAAATATCCTGAAGGGAATAAGATAAAATTTATTACATGTAAAAAATATTATAAGAAGCATAGAGCAATTAAATTAAAGGGGTTTAAAAATATTATAATTTTGGAGATGAATGTATTCAAAATCACAGGTGTAAAATAAATATATAAGATTTAAAATATATGTTACATAAAAAAGAATAGAGTTAGTAACAAGGTGACTATATATCCCAATCTAAGGTTTAGTGAGGTAAATAGTAACTAGTTACAATGAGGGAGGGAAAATAATATACCACTACTGTTAATGTAGTGGGTCATTAATTTTAAATCTAGATTTTTATGTTTCATTTTTTGTAACATTTCACCAATTACAGGATATTGAATTATAAATAAATACCCAAATTGAATGATTATAATATAAAAAACATTCATGTATTTAAGGAACATAATTCTTATGGATGTAAATATACAACTCATATTATAATTATTTAAGAAATAATAAATGAGGTTTCTATCTTTATCAAGCTATTGTAAAAAAATCAATATATATAATTCATTTTTCACATCTTCAATAAATTCATAATCATTTATAAGTGTAAAAAACATTATTTATTCTCTATTGAAATTACTCTTATATTTTGTTCGAATTTAAGGATATAATTAATCTGGAGGGGGGGATTCAAAAAACTGAAAATTTAAAATATTATTACCTTTAAATAACTCAATATATTTGATATCTTACTAAAAAACCAACAATTATATTAAAAAAACATGATATTTCCTTACTATTAAAAATCATTTTGATTAGAAGGAATTAATTCATGAAACCAATTTATATATTATTTTGATAAATAAAATAAATTCGAATTTTAATTTAAATAATATTTTATTGGAATAATTAAAATTAGTAATACTTGCATTTTAATCATATAAACTTATTTTTTAATATTTATTTTTGATAAAATATAAAATATAAATAGATAGAGATTTGATTAATGATGATAAAATATAATTGATATGACTAATTTTTTAAAATTTATTTAATTTAAAAACAATATGAAATATGAATTTGAATGGTCAATATTATAAAAAATAATGTTTCCTAAAAAATTATTTCCATTATATCGTAGATAATATTTTAATAAAAAAATATATAAAATTTATAATTTTAATTTGGAAAAAATAAATTTATTTTTTCATACCTCATAGTAATATTTTCTTAATATTAATTTTCATGATTTTTCTAAAAAGATATATTTTTGTGCAAATAGTGAAAAATACCATTTTCAAAAATTGCCCGAATTTTATGAAATTATATGTATAAATTTATTAATTTTAAATTAATTTAATGAATTAAAAATGAAATTTAATTATTTTATATTTTAATTTATAATTTTGAAAATTTTCATTTTAATTTACAAAACCATTTTTATATTTTATAACTATAGTAGTATTTTATAAAAAATTAATTTTCATTAATTTTGTATTTTAATTGTAATAATAATTTGGATTACTTTTAAAATTATAATTATATGAAATTGAAATAATATTTAGAATATTTATTTCTAAATTATATAATATGGTCCATTTTGTGGCACAAATGATAAATTTCCTTAGAACAATATAGGTGACGGGTTGAAAACAAAAAATTTAGAAAATGAGTAACCAAAGTGATAAATGGATAAATATGTTCAAAAAATATTATATTTAAGTGATTCACATGTATATTCATCTTATAACTTATTCTATTGATAATTTGTCAATTATTGAGCCACTAACATTCAGAGGGAATTCCCATAATGGAAAACTTTTGGGTTTTTACAAAAATTCAATCCCTTTTCACATATAAAAGTGACACTTCTCTCCCAACATCCCCTCACACCAAAACTTCCTCTATTATACCCAATTTTTTTTAAAACCTCTACTAACCATTCATATAAACTATTATTTGGGTTTTTTTCTAAATATCATCTGTTAAGGGATAATACCAACCTATAAAGGAGATAATTCTAGAACTGAGGTTTTTGTTCATGGCCTCTCTATCAAATTACTATTATTTATTCGATTTTCAACTTCCTAAAATTAATTTTTTATATCTAAAATTATAAAATCCGTTTTATTATTAAAATTTTCTGTTATTTTTATTATATTAAAAACAATTACCATCATCCTCTTTTATATTAAGAGATGTGAATATCGGAATCATGTGACATATGAACTACCACCTCCACGATGAAACATGTCTCATTTACCTTTAAAAATGTAAAAGGATGAGACTAATTACGAATTTGTTATATAATTATGTTTTTGATTATATATTTTATATTTGGAAATAATAAACCATATTAACGTGTTTCCCAATTTAGTGAAAAAAAAATCATCATCCTTGTATATTTGTAGATTACTTTCTCCATGGAATGGTTTTTTAAATATTTATGCGAAAAACTTGATGGATATAGATTAGGATGATAGTACTGAATTAGATTTATTTTTACCACATAATAAAATTTTATTGTAAAAATTGTATAACCTATGAAAAATATTATTGTATGATAATTATCAATTATTCCATCATATGAAATAAGAAAAATAATATAAAAACAATTACTTTTTTATAGTTAATGATTTCATATATATTTTTATATCATTCTAAATCATTATAATTATGATATATCACATTGAAATTTAAAAATAAAATCATTATCAATATTTAATAATTATAATACACCTAAACTACCCCATAATCTTTAATTATGCATCATAAAATAATGTTGGGATGGTTTAATGTCATTTTTGAATAAAAATATACATATATAAAAAGCATGAATATGAAAAAAATTTATGATTAAAACATGATATTAATATGAAAATAATGTTTTTTATAATGATATATGAATATTTTAATGATTAATTAAGAATACTCACTATATTTATTATTAATAACTATAACATGCTCATCACTGATTTCAATCACAATTATAATAATATAAAATACAAATAAATGAGATCATGTATTTATAAAATATCATTAAAAATGAATTACATTACCTAATATGATTTAATAATAATTTAATTTTGTAAAATAATAGATATCAAGAACATTATTATGAAAATTGCTCAATTCGAAAAAGATTAATTACTCACAGTGGGGAAAATGTGTAAAAAATAACTAATATATGGGTATATATATTGATTATAAATGACTATTAGATATGGTTATGATTTTGAATATGGTTCTTAGTTATTTACATTAATTTAAATATTCATGAAACTTGGTCTATTTGTATAACGTATTAGTACAATGGAAAATATTTTCATCTCAAAATCCTTTATTTCAGACATGTAAGGAATTATGAACGTAATTTCATTTATGTTGTGTAAAAGTGTCCTATTTATGATGTCATATATTTAAATATATAAAAATCATTTTATTTTATGTTCAATTTAAATCACACTCTTTAAAAGTGTTTTAATTATGTTTCTTGTCAAGCTACATGGTTTATTTTTTATAATATTCTATTTGATAATAATTTATTATGTTATAATCCTTATATTATATTTAATATTTTATTTTATTACTCGGGATATTTATTCATCATATAATATTTTTATTCAAATGAAATAGTAATCCATATTTGTTCATTTGTATCAAATTTCTTTTGACCTAGTTGTTAACCAATCTTTAGGATTTTTGAAAAAAATTAATTCATTGAATTATTATCATATTTTTTCTTGAATATTTCATATAATTTGTGGACATTATACCATTTTGTAATATTATTTTCAATTTCGTTTAATATCACAAAAAAATACTTTTTGAAATATTAATTATTAAAATTATCATATTTCTCATAGAGGCTATTGATAAATTTAGACCCCCCACATTAAGTTATTTTTGTTGGTCATGATCTATTTTCTTCTATGTTTTGGTTCTCCCTCCATAATATTTATATTTTAATTTAATATAAATTCATATAAAGGTAAAAATATATTTTTATAAAATATATGTTATTTACTCATTTTATAATGTGAGTTTTTCGAAAAATACTGTTGAAAATAAAATAAAAATGCACTTCAGTTTTAATGTTTTATCCTTACTCTCCCCATTATTAAAATTTAAACATAATTTATTTATAATTAAAAATTATTGAATACAATATTTAATCATTATGAATTTTAAATGAGTTTTCACTTCACCATTTTTATAAATTTCTTTAAGAAGGGACCGGTAACATCGTTTTGTTTGCTAATGTGAAAATTGTTTTCAAAAAATTATTTTATGATTTCAAATAATTTTAATATTTATATTCAAAATGATTCCCCATCATGGTATTTATGTTCCATGATCTATGTAATTATTTATATTTATAATTTTTGGGAATTAAGTCATGATACCAAACAACCTAATTTTGTCTAATATTTGTAAAATTTTTGGGTGATATTGTAATAGCCATCCTAACTTCAAAAGAGTCATCCAATATAAATAATATTAAAAATATGATAGATTATATAATTTATAAGAGTATTGAGACACATCATAAGTAAAATCGATGAATTTGATAATCTTTTTTCTAACATCATATGAGTTAGTGCCTATTTCATAATAGATAATAAATTATATATTTTGAATAAATAATAAATAATATTAGAAAAATTATGAATTCATAAGAATAATTCCATTACTTTTATGGGTATATTGATATTATTAATAGGTTATTTTGTAAATTATTATTATTCTTTCTATTGAGAAATTTTTTAAAAGAAGCATCATATAAGTCATAGACTACATCACTAGACTAAAATGAACTTTATTAGTGTCATAACATTTTATATATGATTGATAAGTAATTAGAGGAAGAATAATTTATCTCTATAATAAATTTTCTATAGAATGAATAAAATCATATCATGTCATGTAAATTATTAAAAGATCAAATAATCATGATTTTATTTCCTATCATGACTCTAGAATTGATTTGATAAGTATTAAATCATAAAATATTAAAGGGATAACATATGCATTAATATGTGAATTTGAATAAATTTTATCTATCAAAAATAAAATAATCTATAAAATGAAATAAAATATTTATGTTTTATACATAATTTTCTCAAATGAAAGATAAATGAACTTTTATTTCAATAAATGTAACCGAGTAATTTATCATTAAAGTATTTAGATGAAAATTAATATGATTGTTATTATATTAATTTTAAATTAAAATTAGTTCCCATTCAACTATTACATATGTTCTTATTCCATCAGAGTATGATCCAAAACATAACATAATATTTTTTATGATTATTTTAAACTTATTATAATTGATTATATTTGGGTAGTTCTTTGGATATGTTGAGAAGAATAATATCGAGTATTGTAACTTATTAAATGGGACATTGATTTGGCAGGAATAAACTGATTTGTAAAAATTAAATTTTTATTTCTTGAAATGTGTTTTTTATAACTAATTAAGGGAAAATTAATAATAGATAACTTGGTAAAAAAATCTTGATATTATTGAGGAAAATGATTTTGTTGATTTTTGTGTCGAATTTTTTGGTATTATGCTAACATAAATATATTGAGAGGATATTTATGTCATATGAGAATATAAAATCAGATAAGTAAATAGTGAAATTGGGAACTCTTAAAAAATTTGATAATATCATTAAATATAAGATAAAACATGATATAGTACATAAAAAGAAGAACCATCTTGGTATCTGACCACGAAGAATAAATTAACCTGATTTTGTTAATCAAATCCATATAGAATATACATAATCAGGAGGAAAATAATAAGGACAATGATATTTAATATTGAACAAGATTGTAATAATCCAAGATAAGGATATATAAGAAAATTTTATTTGAGGATAATGTATATATAGTTCTTCAGACTATATATTAATTATTGATATCCTTAAAGGATGAGTTGAGAGAAACCACATATTTAATTCTATATGTGATCTTGGAGCATATATATTTACCATGTTAAAGTTGTACACTATTATTCATGATGATATATAGGAATTTAAAATGCTAAAATGGTAAATGAGGTCATTTAAACATTATATTTCCACATTATGATCATAATTCAGATCAATATTAAGAGGTAAGTGGAATATTGTAATGCCATTTGATAGAATAAAAACAGTTTGATATTATATAAATCATAATTTGATGATGTGAATGTGTAGGATTCATAATATATTTAGGATAATACTTTTCCACCCATTCTCTAATACATTGAATAATATAATTTTTTTAAAGGAAAATTATTAAAAAAAATTTACCATGAATGTATAAAATAATAAAGTAATAATGCATTCCCTAGGCGATTTCGTTAAAATTATATGGAAGGGAACAATTTGCGTAGAATATTTTTAGGGATTCATCAGATTCACCAATATAATGAAAAATATAAGCCACTATAATACCCTCATGATAAATATGAAAAATATCCATGTCCAAACTAATCAATCTCCAACTTTCATTAATTAGTTATGCAATGGACTAGTTATTTGTTAGATGACCCAATTCAAAGACCACCATAAAGGCTGAATCGTATTCTACTTTAGTCAGTTCCATTTTATAACTTTTATAAAGAGAGACTACTGATCATGGCTCTATATTTAACCCAATGTGATTTTACATGACCATAAAATGCAATTTTAGTCTAACTTAATAGATTTGAGATTGTCATTGATAATGAAACCTCCCCTTATAAAACTATTAGTACAAAAACCACATGTATTTTCTTTACCATAGACTATTATATTATCTAAATAAACATATACCCTTGAGGTATTCAAGAAAAACAATAAATTACTATAAATTATTATTATAATAACTTAATAAATTAATAACAGACTTCAACAGCTACTAATATGGAGCCCAGTTCCATTTTTACCACCTCAAACCACACTCCCTTATCAGTTTTATAAAAGAAGACATTATATATAGTCTTAAATAAAACTATACATTACCATATATTAATATTACATAATTAAAATAAAATATTTAAATACTAATGTACATAAATACTCAATATCATTTATGTATCTAAATTTAGATACTTGTGAGAAAACATAAACTAATAAATCACATGTATTTCTCAAATATTAAGCAATTTATTCCACTATATAATAAAATACATAATATATATCATGTATTCAATGTCTCCCATATATTATAAAAGCAATATATTGTGTTATATATATCATCATTAATACTTTTAATCACAACCTAGGGAAATGATAACATAACAATGGTTATGCCCAAACACTCAGCAAGTGAAACACATAACTAAATCCATTACACAATTATCATAATATACATAATATGCTAGGAATAATTAATCCCAATAATTCAATTATTTACTTATATTTATAGCATGTTATATCCATGAAAAAAAATTAAAACATGTATTTTAACACCTTTATATTTTATGATTTTGTTTCAAATATTTGTTTTACTTAATAGCTTGTGATACACACAACCACGTGTGAATATGAACAATAATGTAATATATTGTAATATAATTCTTTTCAAATTAGTGTGTATAAATAGGAATAAAAATATCATGAAAACTATATTTTTCACCCATGCATATATTAATTTTTTTGGATATAAATTGATTAAAAATGAAAATAAAAAATCATTAAAAGAAATGATATGTTATTTTGAAAAAAGGTTTTACGCGTGCAATAAGTTTTTATCTAAAAAAATTAAACTAAAATATATTGTTTAATGACTTTAATAAAATTTATATAATATATATAAATAAAATATTTTATAACTCATCTAATATTCCTTAGGAATGGGATAATAATAAATCTTGTTTAATGTTTCAAAAAAATTTAAAAAAAGTGGTATTTAATGTTTTCTGAACTTGATTTAAAATTAACTTTTTTAAATTTTTAAAAAATTTATTTAATAAAATAAAATTATAATTTAATTAATATTTTAAAAATTATAATAGATTGAATATTTGATAATTTTATTAAAATTTTAAGTTCTCAATGATCAATGAATAATAATGATTTCTAAAAAAAATATTTATTTAATGATTTTAAAAAGTTATTTTTTAAAATTGTTTTAAAAGTAAATATGTTTCAATTGTATAAATATTAGTCCAATTTAGGTCACTAAAATAAATTATATATCAATTTTGGGGTTAAATGTTAGTATACACAAAAAAAGTATTTAGAACAGTGGATTTTCATCACGCTTGTGGGGTTTTAAATTAAATTATTCACCTATTCATATTTTTTTGTTAAAATAGAATCGATATTTTTAATGAGTGTAATTAATCTTATATAATAATGTCAACATATTTTCATAATTAATTGTAAAAACTCTAAAAAATAATTATCGTGGATATGTCTAAAATAGGGTTACATGGGGTTAAACCCAAATATAAGTGAATTTATTAGATTTAAATTTATATAAATATTAATGTATTTTTATATGCAAACCTTATCCTATTAAAAATTCAAATATATTTCCATTTTCAAGAATTTTCAAGGCATGATATTTATATTTGTGTACTCTATTAGTAAAATTCAATGTCGGTTCCCTCCCCCCTTTTAAAAGGACACACCCTATCCTGTCCTCTCAACACAAAAAGTTCATTTCAGATAAGGAAATCATTTCCCAAATCCATTTCATAAATCCCTCTCAATGACATTGTTCTTAACCATGAATTTTCATGTTATTTCATCGTATACTTACATGAAACCTTCATCAACAACAGTGATATAACAACCAAATTATATCCAATAAAATACCATTTGATATTTAAAATTGAATAACCTATTTCACTATACTCTTCAACCAAATGGGAAACAAAATTAATGATCATGTGTACAGTGGGATACATCATTACGAACTGATGTAATAGTTTTCCAGCTCCGCCTCTCCCATATAGATATAATTACATGTTTAAAGTATATCTGTTTCATTTATTACATTATTATACATCTATATTTACAATATAATGTGTGCCTTATTTTCATACAATCAATTGAAAAGTGATAACATCACTCATGAGTATGTGTGAACCACCGCCTCCATGAAGTGAGGGGATATGTTTTTTATTTTATTGAAAATGGAAGGTAATAACACACACACACATATATATATATATGATATAAATGATAAAAAAATATTTTTGAAATGTGAATTATTACATAGCATTATTTCATTCCATATAATGAAAAATGGAATGAGTTTTCATGTATACATACAACCAACCATCTCCAGTTTCTCAGTGTGGAGGGTTCGAAAAGGCCACACTGGGACATTCACTTTTTCAAAAAAAAAACAACTAACCATCTCCATAAATAAAATCATTAATTATTATCTCAATAAAATTTATAAACAATATAAATATATATTTAATGAATATATATATTTTTTATATAATAATTATAATATTTTTATATTATGTAATCATAATTTAGGGAAAATTTATAAAACTACTGAACCAAAAAATATTAGAACGATGAAGCTGTTATCAGCTGGAAATTTGGTTTTATAAAACAATTGATAATGATATGGTGGCAATAGGTTGAAATAAAATCATATATGATATGATATATATGATTATAGTTATTATATATCTTTATAGTAAATATATATTTCTTATAATTATTTTTGGTACTCATATGTAGGATGTTGGGCCTAAGGAAGGAGAATCTCATTTCACATCTACTAATACAATACACATGACATATTGACAAAGTGTTTCTTTTATATTGTCATGACCCATCCTCGGTGCTCGTGCCATGACTACCACAAGCCGATCTTCCATAGGCCAAGGGATGGCGACTAGCACCAAATGCATAAATCCCTATACTGGGAAGGTATTTCCATTATAAAAGTAAAAAAACACAACAGATTACACAACGGAAGTAAGCACTATGTAATATTGGAAACAAAAGTAAGTGCTGAAAGGAAAAGGGGCCGGAAATACAAGCCCAACAGTAAGTACATTAAAACTAAAAATCAAGTACAATTATAGTAAATTAAAATAGCAACCACTGAGTTGTCCTCTGGGAATCCCACCTGAAAGGTGGGTACAGATGGCCTCCTCAACAAGTCGGGTCAGGTCGTCCCCTCCGTGTAAGAGTCCCCAAGTGGTCCACCTCCGGGTACCATTGATATTTACAAGCATCCACCTAAATCAGTGATGCGCATCATTTGTATCCAACACAACGTAGTACAGGCTTAACCCATGCAGGTGTGAGTATACGATACTCAGTAGGGACCCCGAGACCCCCGAGGTTCTCCCTGAATCCATGAAAGATAAACCATAGAAGTAACATAAACCAACTCTACATAGGTATGTGCCCATACATATACCTATGTTATCAATCACAGTTCAACTCCTACTCTCGAGCCCAAGAACAACCCAATACACATTAGAAATCAAGTCAATCGCATCGATGATAATGATTGAAAGTCATGACTCAGCACACATAGGTATACATATTTCGTTTGGTGATAGATGTGATCAGATGTAGTCACTGATTCATCTAAGCTATCAGACCCACATATGATACTAGAACAGCTAAGCTGTCGGACCCACGTTGGATACTAGACTAGCTACCCTGTCAGACCCACTTAGGAAACAAGTATAAAAGTCAAACAGTCGGACCCACTTAGGATACAAGTACAGTAGTCATCGTTGTTGAACCCACAAAGGATTCCATTACAGTTGTCATCATCACCGAACCCACAGAGGATTCCAGTACAGTAGACGTCTCTGTCAAGCCCACAGAGGTCTCTAGTACAGTAGTCGTCATTATCGAACCCACGGAGGATTCCAGTACAGTAGATGTCGCTGTCAAACCCACGAAGGATTCTAGTATAGTAGTCATTTTTGTCGAACCCACAAAGAATTCCAGTACAGTATATGTCACTATCGAACCCACGGAGGATTCTAGTATAGTAGACGTTTCTGTCGAACCCACATAGGATTCTATTACAATAGTCATCGCAGTCGCAGCCAGCTCTAGGGTTCCCGCACATAGCTTTCTCGATTCCGGGACGGTCTGCTCTTCGATCGAAGGGGTCGATACATAATCTATCTCGATGTCCAGATTTGATGTATCCAGATGTTCTGTCTCGTCAAAAGAAACCCAACGCGACAAACGGCATGTCAATCGGACGCCCGGTTTGAGTGTTATTGGATTTTCCGTTCCAGGGGCCTGGTTGGAATTACGCTTGTTCCAAACCCAGAAGTTTTCCAAATTGGTCCAAAACTCACTTAGAGTATCGCAAAAGGACTAATTCATCACGAGGTTACCCATGCCACAGACGTCATGTCGATCAGACGCGAGGTCTTTTAGTTACTCACGTTTAAGTGAAACGGTCCCGACACGTCAAGCATAGTGGGCTGACGGGTCGACCCAACCTTGTTCGGAGGGTCCGACCCGGTAGAGGGTTGGACCATCCCGGTGAAGGGCGGCCAGGCCCGGTGGGGCGCGGCTCGGCCCGACCAAAGGTGGCACGGCCCGAAAGGCTGAGCGTCGCGTGGGGTGGGGGGTGTAGCCCCCGGTTTCCCGAACCAGCGCCGCTGCCCTCCTGTCCGGCCAGCCGTTGCCGGCTGGTCTTCCCAGCACAAGCGGCCCCCTTGGGCGGGCTTCTATTTCCCCCAGTGTGGTGCCAGGTGGGATCCGTGGGGTATCCCCAGCCTGGGCGGCCACCAGCCGGCCAGTTCGTCAGCCGAAGCTGCCCGAAGAGCGCGGGCCGCAGTCCTCTACAGCGCGACGCCTTAGAGGCGCAACTGTCCTCCAGCCCGGCTGGCTTCGGCTGGATGGTTCTTCAGCAGAGCGGCTTGCAGATGCGGGTTGTGGTTCATCTCCATGCGGTCGGAATATGGCCGCCGCTTCCTCCGGTCACCGCCACCTTTTTGTCACCGACTGCATCAAAATAAAAGGAAGATCAACGGAGGGTCTTCAGGCCCTGTTCGTTCGGCTCGCACCCACCGCGTTAAGAAGTATCATATTTACGAAGATAAAACATGGTTTCAACGAAGAACAAAGAACAATTTTATTCAATTAAAATTTTAGAAAAACCCCTACCTCATAATTGACATTGCACGTCGACATGCCATGGAAGACGAGCGTCGCAGTAGTTCAGTATCACAGAAGATGGAATCGTGGATAACAGTGTCATCCCGTCAATTTTGGAGGATGAGTCGTTGACGTAGGAGATTTTTCTCATGAGCGAAGTCTTCTCCCTTTACGTAGAGGTAGAAGAAGGTAGGAGAAGTCGTGGAGCATTCTTCGTCGAGAGAGGATGATGTTCTTCATAGAAGAATGAAGCTCATCTAATTCTCCAAAGGTTCCCCCACCCAATTATTTTCTAAGGAAAATATTATAATATACTTCTCAAATTTTAAAGAATTGCAATGAAAATAAAATTAAATCAAAGGGGAGGTGCCGATTAATTAATAAGGTTATTAATTAAAAGGGTTGGTATCAACAATGTTTCGGAGGTGGAGAGGGTCCACCATAATGAGGAGAGGAGTTAATTAATTATGGGGGGTTTAAGGGAGTTAAGGGGAGATGAAAGTATTATGGATCATGTGGGACCCTACACACTAAATCCTATCATGGGTGGTTATGTTGGTGTATGCCCCACCTCGAACTCCTCATGGGAGTACATTACCGCCACTAAATAGTAAAATTGTCTACCAAAAATTTTATTAATTTATTATGAATTCCTCAAAATAAAACATTCAACCCGCATAAAATGCAACTGCCGTAAAGGTCCCCTTAAGTGAATACCGATTCTGCTAGTTCTTCGATGACCTCAATTTTCAATTATGAGCACCGATTCAAAAGATAGTAAAACCCACATGTACTTTTACTGAACGTACCTGAAAAAAATTTTGAAATTGATTCTGGGCACACCGGGCCTCGGAATCATGTGTCGTCAGAAACTACAAACTCATTAATTCTGAAGTATTTAAGAAAAAATTTTCATTGACATTTTCAGGTCTTTAAATTACTCCCAACTTAAGAATTTATGTCCCCGTAAAGCTAAAACATACACAAGAAAAACAAAATTGGGTAATGAGTATGCATCTGAGCCTCCTGCTCCCATGTGCTCTCCTGGAGGTTCTCGTGCTGTCAGAGAACGCGCACTAGAGGATTCGACCATCCATGTAGGACCTGATCATGTTGATCCTCGATCTCCACCGGGACCTCAGTGAATGTCACCCTATCATCGATGATGTGGGATCGGTCATGCATGTATCTCCTCAGTTGAGATGCGTGGAAGATGTCATGCACCTGATACAACTAAAGTGGAAGGGCCAGGCGGTAAGCCCCGTCGCCTACTCTTCTTAGGACATGGAAAGGTCTGACAAAATGTGGAGATAACTTGCCGCCCCGGCCAAATCTCCGAAGACCTCGTTGAGGTGAGACCCATATGAAGATGTGGTCGCCATCCTCGAACTCTAGTGGTCTCCATCTTCTATCATCATAGAACTTCTATCTGCTCTATGTAGTCTTCATCCGCTCTTGGATGATCTGCAACTTCTCTGTCGTAGCCTGGACAATCTCTAGTCCTACAAGTGCTGACTCCCCTGGGTCAGTCCAGCACAGAGGTGATCTGTAAGGTCGGATGTACATTTCCTCTTATGGTGTCATCCCAATGGTGGAGTGGTAGCTGTTGTTGTATAAAAACACCACCAACGGTAAATTATTCTCTGAGATGCGACCAAAGTCAAAGACACATGCATGGAGCATTCCTTCGAGAGTCTGAATGGTCCTCTCAGTCTGACCATCCATCTGAGGATGAAAGGTGGTGCTCAGACGTAGCTACGTCCCGAATGCCTCCTACAACCCCTTATAATGCTAGGAAGTAAATCGTGTGACCCGGTCAGAGATGATTGTTGATGGTACAACATGAAGACATACAATCTTTTGTAGGTAGAGGCATTTCAAACTCTCTACTGAACCCTGCTCTTTGATTGGTATGAATTTGGCTGACTTGGTGAGTCAGTTGATGATCTCCCAGATAGAGTCATTCCCTCTAGATGTACATATAAGTCCCATCACAAAATCCATGTATATCCCATCCTACTTCCACTCTGGGACCTATATGGGATGTACAAATCCTACTGGTACCTGATGCCTTGCCTTCACCTTTTGATAAGTGAGGCATCATGAAATGAACTCTGCTACAGAATTCTCCTTCCTAGGAGTACATACTATCTCAAAGTCATAGTCCTGGAGGATCTCAAGCCAACTTCCCCATATCAGGTCCAGGTCCTTCTATAAGAAGACACTCCTGAGATTTTTGAGATTAGAGTAAACCATAAACCGTTAGCTCAACGAACCGTTGGTGTGGCTAGATATTTGTAAATAACTTGACTACACCCTTTTTTTGCTTACATCCAACAAGAGATGCCAAGATTTCTCCTTTGTCGAAAAGTGAAATCTGGTCTCATCCCCGGAATGAACCATGTTTTTGGCCTAATACAGTCAATCCCGACATGAACTTTACTATTTCATGCCATGGACGATGTTGTAAGGCCTCGATGATACTACCAAGAGATCCAACCTTTACTCTCGCCTCTAAGGGTCGAGTCACGCTGTCGGCAGTAGTGTGTGGTCACTGGGTCTCCTCTAGTAGGAATATCTAATGTGAGGGTCAAGTCATCAATTTTAACTGGAAACTCTCAGTATAAACCATACGAAATCGTAGAAAAGAAAAAATCACTTGGATAAGTGTCTCTTATTACAGTAGCTCAATGTACAAAGACACAAAGTAACCACAAACAACATCATCAACAAAGCTATATGCATCATGAACAAAAGTATCCATGCCTGGAGCTTGTACCTCTCTTGTAAACCTCTTCCCGGATCCCTAATGTCGAACCTCTGCCTCTGTCTGGGAGGTCCTTCTACTTCCTGCAGCTCATCAGTAGGGCGGGTCGGGCTGTCTCGATCCATGTGACACTGCCCGCAGCATGCATAGCACTGCGTGGTCATCGTATAGATGGCTCTGTTTCGTGTGACCCACAGAATCTAACCTATATCCTGAGATTGCCCACCTGATGGTCTGGTCCGCTGGGTCCACTGCGTCAATTTTCTACTACCGGCTGCAAAAGACTTCTCTCTATGTCGTCCTGCGAAGGGTCTCGCCACTGGTAACTACTCAGAAAGAAAACTCTCCACTAGAAGGCCTCATTCCAGCACCCCTTCCTGCGTCAGGATTTTGAGGGAGATCATTGAAGCTCTGATCTCATTCTTGAGTACCAGATCGAAGATCCGGACCCTGAAGAATGGGTCTCGAACCATATCCATGGAGTAGCATGAGAGGTCAGTGAACCTCGTTGAGTACTGAGCTATTGGCATGTTTCCCTACTGTAGATGAAGTAACTCCTGAATCTGCACCGCATGAAGGGTGGAAGGTACATACTCTACCCGGAACAGGAACTCTAAGTCTTTATCGAGTAGATATGCCTTGTCATTTACCTGGACCATCAGGGTCCACCATTTTCCTGCCGCTGCATCCAGAAGACTCGCGGAAAGGATCACCATGAGGTCGGCTGGTATGCCTACCAATATAAAAACTCTGACGATAGCCTCCAGCCAATCCTTAGGGGCCTCGGGGTCTGTCTCTCCCTAGAACCTTGGCGGCCACTATCGCTGGAACTCGTGCAACACACTCAGGCAGTGTGCACTATCACCTACTAGAACTAGCTGTATCGGTGGACCAGCAGGTAGTGGTACCACTGGTGCCTCCGTTGTGATGGGGCCCTGCACCGAGGCCTCATCGTTCGGTGGGATACCATCTCGTACGAAACATGAAACCCTATATGGCAGACTTCGTGGGTCCATCCTGAGAAGTAACTGGGGTACCATTGTTTAAAATGTATACTTGGTGAGCTGACAGAAATTAATCGCAAATAAAACTTTGGAAATACACATGCAATTAGTGTTTTCATGCATTGAGTCAGAAATCAGAGGTTAGGTGCCTATTGTATGGATACGGCGTTCTCCGCACCAACACTGGACTCCCTGTACTAAAAACCACACTCAATAATCTTAACACTATTTCTTCACAATAAGATAAATCTAAGTCCTATGTTATATGGTAGAATTGACTCCTCTGATACCAATTTGTCACGACCCTTCCTCAGGGCTCGTGCTGTGACTACCCCATGCCCGTCTTCCATAGGCCAGGGGATGGCGACTAGCTCCGAAGGCGTAAATCCCTATACTAGGAAGGAATTTCCTTTATAAAAGTAAACAAACACAACATATTACACAATAAAAGTAAGTACTAAGTAATAATAAAAACAAAATTGCTGAAAGAAAAAGGGGCCAAAAATACAAGCCCAACAGTAAGTAATATACAACTAAAAATATAGTACAACTACAGTAATGTAAAAAAGTAACCACTAAGTCGTGCTCTGTGAATCCCACCTGAAGGGTTGGTACAGATGTCCTATTCAGCACCTCGGGTCCGGATGTACGCTCCTTGTACGTCTCGCCATGTGGTCAACCTCCGAGTATCGTCCAACTCCACAATCCTCAACCTCGATCAGTGATACCGGTCGTCTGTATCCAACACAATGTAGTACGGGCATAGCCAAACTAGGGGTGAGTATATGATACACAATAGGGACCCCGAGACCCCTGAAGGTCTCCCAGAATCCATGAGGGATAAACCACAGAAGAAAGATACAATCACGAATTATCAAACAACTCTAATTAGGTATATGTACATACATATACCTAAGTTATCAATAATAGTTCGGCTCTAACTCTCGAGCCCAAGCACAACCCAGTCCACATAGGAAAGCAAGTCAATCACATTGATGATAATGATTAAATGTCAAGACTCATCTCACACAGGTATACATATTTCATATGGCGATATAGATGATCATATGTAGTCACTAATTCATCTAAGCTATCAACCCCATGTTGGATACTAGACCAAATAAGCTGTCGGACCCACGTAGGATACTAGACTAGCTACTCTGCAGGACCCACTCAGGATACAAGTACAGAATTCAAACTGTCAGACTCAATTAGGATACAAGTACAGTAGTCATCATTGTCGATCCTATAAAGGAATCCAGTACAATTGTCATCATCGCCGAACCCACAGAAGATTCCAGTATGGTAGACGTCACTGTTGAACCCATGAAGGATTCCAGTATGGTATTCATCACTGTCAAACCCACGGAGTATTGCAGTACTGTAGACGTCTCTGTCGAACCCATGGAGGATTCAAGTACAGTAGTCATTGCTGTCAAACCCACAGAGGATTCCAGTACAGTAGACGTCATTGTCAAACCTACGTAGGATTCCAGTACATTAGATGTCGATGTCAAACCCACATAGGATTCTGGTATAGTAGTCGTCAGAGTCCCAACCAGCTCTAGGGTTCCTGCAAATAGCTTTCTGGATTCCGGGAGGGTCCCTGTGCCGCATACTGGACGTTGATCGAACGCGCGGTCTTTAAGTTATTCATGTTTATGTTAAATGGGCCCGACCCTTAAACCCAAGTTGTATGGCGGGTGGGCCCGACCTGGTTCGGCAGGTCCAACCCGACAGAGGGTCGGACCGGCCCGGGGAAGCGTGACCCAGCCCGGTGGGGCACGAACCGACCTGAGGGGTGCATCCCGGACCGAGGGGCGCAGCCCGTCCCGAGGGGCGCAGCCTGGCCCAAGGGGGTGCGACCCAGGCCAAGGGGGCACGACGCAGCCCGGCTCGACCTGGCTGGCCGAGCGTTGTGTGTGTGTGTGTGGGGGGGGGGGGCTGGTTTCCAGAAATGGCGGCGCCAAGTGGCGCCCCCTCATGTCCAACCTACCAAATCTGGCCGGTCTTCCCGGCGTGAGCGGCCCGCGTGGGCGGGTTGTTGTTTACCCCAGTGCGGCGCTAAGTGGGAACCGTGAGGTCTTCCCAGCCCGGGAAGCTGCCAGCCGGCCGGTTCGTCCACCAAAAAAGCCCGCAGAGCACGGGCCGCGATCCTTCGCTGCGCGGCGCCTTAGAGACACCCCTGTCCTCTAGCCCACCTGAATTCGGCCGGCCGGTTCTTCTTCGGCCGAGCGGCCCACGGATGGGGGCCGTAGTTCTTCTCCACACAGCTGGCAAACAGCCGCCACATCCTCTGTTCACCACCGCCTCTTCCGTCACTGCCTCCATCGAAATAAAAGGTGGATCAAGGGAGGGTCGTTGGGCCGTGTTCGTTCGGCCCATGCCCTCCACATTAGGAGGTATCATATGTCTGAAGATAAAACATGGTTTCAATGAAGAATGAAGAACAATTTTATTCAATTAAAATTGAAGCAAAACTACTACCTCTTAATTGACGTCGCATGTCGACAAGCTGCGGAAGACGAGCATCAGGGTAGTCGGGTATCATGGAAGATGGCATCGCGGAGAACGGTGTCATCCCGTCAATGTTGGAGGAAGAGTCGTTGACATAGGAAACACTTCTCGCTAGTGGATTATTCTCCCATGACTTGGTGGAAGAAGAAGGTAGGAGAAGTCGTGGAGCATTCTTCGCTGAGGGAGGATGATGTTCATCGTGGAAAAATGAAGCTCCTCTAATTTCCAAAGGATCCCCGCTCAAATATTTTCTAAGGCAGATATGATAATATACATCTCAAATTTTAGATTATTTCCATGCAAATAGAATTATTTCAAATGACAGGTTCAAATTAATTAATAATGATATTAATTAAATGGGTTGGCATCATCAATGTTTTGGAGGTGGAGAGGCTCCACCATATTGAGGGGAGGAGTTAATTAATTAGGGGGGGGGGGTTAATGGAGTGAAGGGGATATGAAAGGATTAGAGCTCGTGTGGGCCCCACCACACTAAATCCTCTAATGTGATTTTATGTCAGTGTGGGCCCCACATCTAACTCCTCTTGGGAGGAAATAACCGCCACTAAATAATAAAATTGTTTACCAACAATTTTATTAAATTAGTATGAATTCTTCAAAATATAACTTTCAACCTGTATAAAACGCAACTCCGTTAAAGGTCCCCATAAGAGAATATTGATGTTGTGAGTTCATCGGTGTCCTCAGTTTTTAATTATGAGCACCGGTTCAAATGACAGAAAAACCTGCACGTACGTTTACTGAATCTAGCTAATCAAAACATCATAAATTGATTCCAGGCGCACCAGGCCTCGGAATCAAGTGCCGTCAGAAACCACCGACTCGTAAAATTCCAAAGTATTTAAGAAAAATATCTCATTGAAATTTCTGGGACTTTACCTATATTGTGTAAAATGTTTACATTAGATTATTTTATGAATATTCCAATTAAATTTATGGGTATTTAAATATCCACATACTCTTATATATAACATGAGTATTTACTTAAACAGTTACCAAGGTGTTATTCTTTTTATATTAAAATATCATCATTTATAGGGATTATTAGTGATAAATTTTCCAATGATGAAATATTTCGATACATATCTCAACTATATAAAAACAAATTTTATCACATGGTTATTTATTTGTAATACAGGTTTTGCACTTATTTTGTTCTCTTAAATTTCCCAATATATGAAAACTTCTTATAGATAACCCAATTTATTTATCTCTTTGATTGAAATCATTTTTCATTCATGCCCATGTATTCTAATTTTTTTTTTCAAATTTTATTAAATATTAAAATAATATTTATAAAATTTATTTTTACCCATTTATTATTTTAAAAAATTAATCTAAATGTAATATTTTTTTCATTTTATAAATGTGGCATGTTTTAATTTTTTCTGAAAATGTAAGAGGAATCCTTGTTTTAACATACACAATGAATTTAATTTTCTTATATCATAAAAAATAATTTCATTGAAATTTTATTTAAAAATTTCAAAGTTTATTTTCTACGAAAATGTTTTCTTTAATATTTTAGAGATTATTATATTTTAAAAAACTAATTTCAACATAGAAATTATATTTTCCTCATGAAGCCTTCCATGTGATCATTTTCATTTCACATTCCAAATAAGATTACATCTTTTGAGGATCCTAATTCATTAATGGGTATATGACCAAATAATATCTTCCTTATAATATCAGTATATGTAATTTGATTATTATGACCATAATATTTTGAAACCCTTCACATTCCATGGGTAATGTTATGTTTTATTAATGAAATAATTTTGATGTGAATTTATTTTCCATGGATAATTTTAATATGAAATGTAAATGATAAATTTACTTTTTATTGGAATATGATATGATGAATCGTTTATGGTCTTATGACAAATGTTTGTATTATTATATATATGTTATTTTTTATCCAATAATTATATATATATAAAATTAATTTTATAATGTTGTAAATCTCATGAGATAAACAAGAATGGAATGGTGAGTGATCCCTTTTCATTAATGAAATTTATCCACTATTATAGTCATGGGTGTGACACTTGAAATCTATGATGTTTTTTGGAGTAAATATAAATAAATTAAGACACTCTTGGAGGTGAGAACTGACTTCCAAGGAAATAATTTCTAATCTTATTTTTAATCCACAAATCAATTTATTATCCTAATTTTATCCTCTCATGGATTATAATTAATGATTCATTTAATATTTGTATACTATTAACAACCAATCATTACTAGATGAAATAATATCATTATCCATGATATTCAAGGTAACATTTTCAAATTTTTTTTTTCAAATTCTCAAATCGTTCCGTTTATTCTACATATATATGATAATTAATATCTATTTTTTTTAACCTTACTAAGTATGTGATATTGCCAAATTTTCTATTTACTTTCAAAAATTATGAATCATGGTGTTAAATAACAAATTTATTAGAAATAATCTACTTATAATGAAACAGTTAATTACATATACAAGTATCAAAAGGTACTAGCCCCTATACATTTATGGAATGGATAGTTTTGTTAAGTAATGTGTATTCATCTATTTTTATTTGATATCTGTGTATGAAAACAATGGGTTATTAATGTAGGTTTCAAATAATATTTTAGTCACATTAAAAATACTAGGATGAGATATCTTTTTCAAGAACTGTAGGGATAATTCTATTTATGGTATAACAACCTAAATATTTTTTTAATGATCATGGATGAAAAAGGACAAACCTATGATCATGTAGATTAAAATTACGGTTTCTTGATTTAAACATCTAATAATTGAAATTTTACTTCTATGTTTCTTCCCAATTTTATTATTATTGCTCATGCAATAAATTTGACATTAGTCAATGTATTAAGCCTGAATGAATTTTATTAATGTTTAATGCGGTGGAATATTTAATGGACTTCCTCTCAAACAACAAAATTTTAGAGGAAATGGAATGAAAAATTTAGTTATTATTCTGTCACGACATCCTCAAACATTGAATCATATTGACTTTCCAAATGAGTACTAGAGGGAACAATGTTCACACGATAACGCGATGAATCCACATCGAATGTATTCTAGTGGTTCCAAAAAATCCATCTGTTAATTAGAAATGTATTGGTACTATTAATAATATATATTTTATATTCTCCAGTTTTGGGTGAATAATATTTCATTCTTTATATTAATCATTTCGAAGGAAAAGTGGATCAATGGTGGAATTTTATCATTAATAAGAGGAAAATAGTTGAAATATTATCCAGGGAGTTGGATTATTTTATGGTATTTCTTCAATCAGTAAATTACTCATACTCTTAGTATGAAATTGTTAACGGAATTCCATGAGATATAAAAGAAGGATAATGGATATTTTAGTAACATAGAGTCATATTTTAGAAGGCATGTGAGGAACACCTCTGGTATCTTTATCCAACATGAATATATGGTTGATCAATTATTCAATAGCCTAAAAACATGAATACAAATGGATTTATCAATAATGAAATTCATTATATATGATTAAATCATATGATATGTTATCAAGGTGGAAATGGGTATTGGAGTTACCCAACAATCACATGATTTTTATTAGAATATTGTGATTAGAATCAAATGAAATAAAAATATTAATTTAAATTAGAAGATTGTAATTAATTTACGATATATGTGTGGAAGGATACATAGTAAAAAATTTCATAATGGGATGGTTATTTGTGTTAAGTATTGAAAGGAATGTTAGTGAACATATAAACTCATACTTGATTGGAAAAATATTTTTAAACAAATAAATTGAGAGAAATACAAATTAATTCACCACCCACACTCTATTTTTTGAAATCCAATGAGGGTGTAATTTATAAAATATAGTGATAAAATACAAAATATAATGATGATGATTAACATTAGCTACCTCTTAGGATGATACAAAAATTTAAATCTTATGTGATCACTATTTTTGATGAGGGGTATGATAACAATGTGGTGAAAGTTAATAATACCATTAACTCTAGAAATACTAATGAATTATTTGACTATAGATATAACCACACTTTTATATCTAAATAATTTTCTATGAGTATCCAAATAAAAAAAGTAGATGTTGAGTTACTAGTGAAACCCCATAATGATATAATGATCACATATCATCTGTATGACTATTATCCTATTGGAGTTTTTGGGAATGTGGTTCCTATAAATTATTTTATTATAAATTTGGTTGAATATCATCTCAACATAGGCATATATTGGATTTCCATATATAAATCCCACATCAATTGTTGGGGAATGGAAGTCTGGTTTCATATTCAGAAAATACCAATGATCATGTATCTGTGAGATGATAAATATGAAAATTCAAAGGAACTTGTATCTATACAATTTGTCTTAATTCCTATTCAAAAGGGATTGTTATCTCTGATGGATGGGGAGAATCTGAAAATAATGATACTTATTTATCCCTATTGATTTATGATGAATTTATGAAAGAGTTTTATCATCTTCCACCAAATCATGAACTTGAGTTCTCAATATAACTATTTTATAGTGCTATATATATTTTAACGACTCTATACAGAGTGGTCCTGATTTAGTTGTACGAATCGAAGAAGCATCTCTAAGAGTATTATGAAAAGGGATAAATTCATCCATGTTTGTTACATTATGGTGTACGAGAACATTATTTTGATAAGATATATGGATCAATGTAACTCAAAATTGATTATCGAGACCTTAAAAATCACAATCAACGACACATATCTTATACCCCGGATTCATGCCTTATTTTATAAAATGTGTAAAGATAAATTATTTTATAAGATTTAACATAATTATATATATCATATAATGAGGGATTAGAATGAGGAAATACAAAATACATCACTCTATATAGGGTATAGACACTATAAATATATCGAGATTCAATTTGGTCATACTAATTACCCCACTATATTCATGGATTTGATGAACAAGGTCTTCAGAAATTGCCATTATAAGTTTTTTTATACTTTTTAGAAAATAATATAATTTTTTTAATGAATTACTAATATCATGGAGATCACTATAGATTTTTTCTGAAGACCCTGAGGAAGGATAAGTTTTTTAAAAAATTTAATAACTCAAAATTTTGGGTTGAAATAGTTTCATTTATGGGTGATATAATCTTAATAGAGGGTATATTTTTGGGTACATAAATGACTAAATTTATTAAACATTGGCCCAGATCGACCACTATGACTGAGATACATAGTTATCATAGATTTTATAGATTTTATCAAACCCTTGTGGATAATTTTGGATGATTATCTTATCCACCCACTTAGTTAACTCCCAAGATAGCCAAGTTACTTTGGATAAATGAATGTAAAGAATGGAATTTCTACGAGTGAACCAATCCATATATTTTACTATGGTTGAAAAGGGATTTTGATGAATATTTATTCATTGAAGAAGGAATTAGGATTCATTCATATATAAAAAGACGTGGTTATAACTTCTTCTTCACAGAAATTGAATGTATATGAGAAACATTATCACACTAAAGATTTGGACTTGACTATGGGAATTTTTCATTAATGATATTGATGTATTATCTTTATGGTGAACTATTTGACATATATAAACATCATAAAGGTTTAACATATATATTCACTAAAAAAGTACTAAAAATGTACTAGAGAAGATATAGAAAACTGAATTAAGAATATGACTTATCAACACATTACCATCCAGGGAAAGTAAACCAAATGGATGATTCTATGAGACTGAAATATAATCTTATATTATTAATGATGATTACCACATAATATCCAATATTTATGGATTAGAAAAGGATTTATTTTTCAATATAAATCCCTACCTCAAGAAAACTATACACCGATGTTGGATGTCACATGTTGAGGTATAACAAGGAAAAATTAAAAATACATTAATATATCCAAAATATACATATAACTAGTGTACATTGTAAAGAAATATGATAAAATAAAAAACATACAATCCAATCCAAAATGAACTAAATCAAAATGTATGACAACACTCAATGTGACCATAAACTACCTCTATACAACACCAAATCGAAGGAATAGGTGAATGCAGTAGACATCATGCAATTAGATTCACTCCCTTTACAAGTATCCTACAAAAATAAATCTTCAACAATCCAACGAAATAGTATGGTGTGAGAAAAACAATCCCAGTCAGATAGCACCATAGAGTAAATATAGGGTCTAAAATCATGAATAAAACAAATATATATTTTAAAACATAAATACTTTTACAAATTATTTTCATAAATCCAAATCATTTTCAAGAAACTTTCTAATAGGTTTTCATAAAATAATTTCATATCATCAAAAAAATATGACAATTATAAGTGATAAAATATTACATGATATTCATTCATCATAATTTAATAAAGTAAATATGTATTAGTTGAATTTGATCATGTAGTGACATATGATTCAATATCATATAAAATAAAATTGATAAATTGTCCATGATACATACCATAATGGGATAAAATTCAATAAATTTCTATGATCAAAATCATTTCAGATATACCTTATTGGAAAAAAATTTCTAGACATAAAAAGATACTCAAACCAAGTCAAACATTTAATCCTAATAATATCCAGTCCTACCATATCCTATTGATATCAAAACACAAACACTACTATTTACATAGACACTATGGTTTATTTTTTATTTCATATTTCACCAAGGGCTCCCAGTGTTCAAATATTGAAAAATTAATTTCAAAACCATCCCCACAATTTATATATCATTTTTCAATGTGATGGCAAACTACATTGGAATTTTAGAAACCCATTTCCAAATAAAAAATTCATTATTAATGAAAACCCCTTTATTATATTTATCCTTCCATTGTATACCTATAATCCAAAAATAAGATAAATTCAATAAAAAACCAATGTAATTTATCCTGAAGAATAATAAATTCCGGAAATTATCCCATTTTATAGAATCAACTACCTCAAAAGGGTATAAAACATTCTTCATTTGAATCAAGTGATTGGAAAACTAATGATTGACCATAGAAAGAAAAAAAATAAGAAACTGAAAAGGATAAATAAAATACATAATATTATCATCAATTTAAAAATATCTGAATTGAAATCTGTTACTAAATCCTATTTTAGAGAACTATATGGAATTCATTGCCAGAGAGGCTCACCAAAAAATCACTGATGATCGATCACCAAAAGAATGATCATGAGGGAGGGGTTCTCTCGAAAATAAACTTGGGAGATCTACGGGTCAAGTGAGGGAGGATCCATAGTTGAGTGAAATGAATTTCACTCGTATGAATCCTTAAAAACACAACTCTCAATAATTACACAACATCTAATAATATTGTTTTATGTGAATTTAAATATTATTGAAAATATTTAGATCATGTAACCTTTTTATAAAACCTAAATTTGAAATTTTATTATTTTAACTCGAAGTACATGGAATGAAAAAATCACACCCTAAACTAGATTCATGGAATATTTACTACAACCATTCCATGGGGTGAAAATATTTTCATAGCATGTAATCACCCACAATACAACAAAGAGCCCAGTTCTAAAAAGAAAAACAACAAAAGACACAATAATTTCTCCAAAAATTTGGATAAAACTCAAATAAATTAACACATTTATACTTGGGATACACTAATTCAAAGAGGAATGCATCCCCAAACCTCAAGTCATTTTCCACTTCAAATTCTCTATATCCCTGAGAACCCTGTAAATGCACACAAACATTGATGATATAAAAATAGGAAGAGGGTGTACCTAAAAAACGTTATAGTATGTTACAATCTCCCAAAAAAACTATTTCTACCCATACAAATTTATTAGATTCATGGAATTGTGGTAAGTGAAGGCTAGTTCATCTTCAAAAAAACTTGCATCTCCCATGTCTTGTGTATATCTCATTCGTATAACCATAGAAACTAGACAATAGATTTCATTTTTCCAAACAACTAGGATGCATGAAACACATTATGGATAGATGTACAGCTAGATAGAAATTCTAAATGATAGGACACAATTCCATCTTAGTCCAATAATAACAAAGGGGTCCACAACCCTCAGGGCCAATATACCATGTATACCAATCCAAAAATGAACCAATTGAGGTGAAACTATAAGAAAACCCAGATCAGTGACCACAAACACTAGTGTCACAGAATGATGAGAATAAGATATCTAAAAATTCTGTTCCATGAGCAATATCATTTGGATAAAATACACCTTCTCATTTATATATTGAAAAATACTAAGGCCCACTAATGATCACTCTCCCAGCTCCATTGAGAACAAGGGAGATCAACATGAAAAAACATAGAAATACTTGAAGGGATATATATTTATCAAATATTGATAAATATAGTTATATAAAAATCTAACTGAAGGAATGAGATTTTATTATGATCTTACCAAATAAATCACGTAATCCCAAAGCATATCCTTAATATCCAAGATAATCATATCTATATATCTCTCCTTTAATGGATGTGAATCTATGCTTAATCTAAAATGTGAACCCATCTTCTTCGGTAAACCATTCGAAAACCCAAACTTGAATCTCAGGTCCCTATTAGAATCTATTATAGTGGGTACCCCATGTAGACTCACAATGTATCAAACATATATGTCCCTAGGCTATTCCACCTTCACCTCCACCTTTCATTTGAGGAAATGGACCGATTTAATGAGACAATAAATGATCACCCAAATTTAATCCTTCCATATAGTATTCCATGGAAATAAGTGATGAAATCTATGAAAATTTTATACCACTTATACACTGGAATGGGTAAGGGATAAAACAATAATGTAGGACTATAGTGTTCCACTATAATTTTCTGACAAGTAGGGCACCGTGATAAAAAATACTCAACTGATTTTCTCCTCCCCTACCACAAATATTGACACCTAAAATTGTGATACATCATGTTAGCCACTAGTGAATGGACTAACAAGACTACTATCCACTATCCACCAACTTTGACCTCAAGGAAAAAAAATTATCCAACCTTTTGTGGAATCCAAAAAAGCCACTAGAAGATTGAGACCACTCTCCTGTGGTCTCCTCACAATAATGAATTTTACGCAAGCATTGTCACTCAGTGTCTCTCACTTTCTAAAGTCAACTGCACTCATCAAAAGTTGATCCAGTTTTATAAAATACAAGAACTAATGTCTACAAAACTCTTCTACTCCAAATGTCTACTCATAAAACAGAATCCTTAAATACCACTCCACAACTGATTCCTTCACATATTGTGTTAGTAATTATTATATGGACGAATTGGAAACCACATTTCCATTTCTATGAGTGTATTGAATATCAAATTCTAAAGTATAAATCTATCACATGAAAAATATCAGTCACAACATCATATACCACTATGTAAAAATATAATTCAGTCTCCCCTAACAATAATAAATATTTAACTTCCATACAAAGAGGTACTATCACCAAATTTTGAGTTCATGCACAACCACTGCTAACTCAAGATCATGTACTAGGGAGTTCTTATCATGGCGGTGTAACTTTTTTGATTCATAATACACCACATATTCCCATATCAGCAAGAAAAATCCCAATCCGATACTAGAAGAATTTCATAAAATATCTTAACATAATCCTGAATTCAGAATAATCAAAACTGATTTAAAATCATGCCTCACTATCACCACGTAATACTATCTCAGATAATTTTCATTCCATTAAATCATTACACCATTATTGGTTTATGTAGACATATAAATGTGAGCTTGGGAAAAAAATAAAAACACCATAGATATCCAACCAAAACTAAAATGATTTGGATATTAATTGATTTTTTTGGATGCCTCTATAAATAACAACTTATATCATTTCAAGATCAATTGAGACGTCCCTATCAAATATCAAATGCCCCAAAAAATTTACTTCCTAAATCCAAAACCCACATTTGGAGATATTACCATATAGATGATAATTATTAAAGGTTCAATGAATGATATCCAAATGGTCCTGTTTCTCCTCACCATACATGGATACACCAAAATATCACGCACAAAAACAGCAATAAAAGTGTAAAAAACAAATGAAAGATCATATTCATCAAAGCAGTCAACACTAAAAAAGTCTTAGTCTGTCTGAATGGAATAAATAATAATTGAATATTACCATAACATGTCTTAAACATTTTCATATGTATATCCTTTTATTTTTCCCTCAACAAGTGGTACCTTAATATATTTTTAGTCTTTTAAAACTAATATTCACCTAAAAGTTTGTCGAAAGGAGGATAAATCCTTTTCAATGCATATTTTTTCTTAACGTCCAACTGATTATATTTGTGATAGTCAATAAAATGTTTGTGGATCCCATAACCTTTATCAGCATAGTGGAAAGGTGAATCCAATGATGCAATTCTAGGAGGAATAAATCCTTTACCATCTAGGTCCCCAAGAGGGATCATATTTTCCTCCAACTCTGTATGTTATATTTGATATGAAGGAATAGAAATGGGAATCTCATTCTGGAGAAGGTTAATGGTAAAATCAAATTCTCCCTATAGAGGTAAAACAAATATAATCTTCTCGAAAGACCTTGGGGTATGAGAACACCAATTTAGGAAGTCGACCACCAAAATAAGGTTCAACTATATCAAGAATCATCTATATCAGTGGGAGTCATATTAAAATTGCATAAGGAACAATAATACCAACCATTCCTAATCTAGAGTCCCACTATAAATGAAAACAATGGGTGAATCCATTAATAGATAAGAACTATACCCAAGAGAATTACTATCCTATCTAGTAATTAACATTTATCATAAAACCAATGCTTATAATAATTACATATATTTCATGATAACCCACCAAGATGTATGACTCCACTATAAATTGAGTTATCATCTCCCGACATGGAAGGAAATTGAAAACATTATTCATACCTCATTCCTTAATGTATGGAACAATCAAATATGTATGGAATAATTTCTTAATGAAATAAAATAATTTCAACCATGTATTATGGTATAAAAGAATGAGTAGAACATGTATCCGTAAAATCTAGAACCATAAAATATGAAATAAACACTATAAATCTATCTGTAGTCAGCCATATATTATATTCCTCTTTCACATACTCATTCTTATAAATAATTTTTTTATTATTAACCTATGAATCCCTCATGGCCTGATAATTTAACCCCCACCCCTTTTTATGGGATGGTCCTACAAACCCTTGTGATAGTTGATACTCCATTACTGCCCTTGGATATCCTTTCACAAAAACGATTAAAATGGCCTGATAACGTACAATGAGGACAAGTCATAGGAACCTCTGTATAGTTAGTATTGGTGTGACCATGTCCAACTCAATAATAAGAGATGACCTTCTATTACCATAATTACATTCCTATAGATTCTCTTAAGGAGAACTATTCACTTTGACCTTTCCTTTTGTGTCCAGAAGACACAACCTGGCTAAAAACTACACCTTCCGAAGATCCAACTAAAAAATTCATCCTATTTTTGTCCTCCAAAATCTTGGTTGTATTTCAACTATGTATATAATATATGGATAGAACATGAGAATAAATACTGATTTAATATCATGCCCATTTTCAAACTCAATCCTCTAATACTTTAGATTCTCAATAGTTACAAGACCTGGTGTAAGATGCACTAGCTCAAAAAAAATCTTCAATAATTCATAAAAATATGATCCCCATAATCCATGTTTTGAAATATCTAGGTCATTTCCACAAATAACATCTCTGGATTATAATAAAATTTTATATTTTCAATAATGATGTCTATATAATATCCTTTTCCATCATAACGTGTACATTAATTCCCCACCATCTCCTTCTCGGTACCTCATGCATGTAAATGAAAAAACCGACCATTGTGTCTTCCAAGGTACTCTTGAAATTAAAGATGATCTAAAGAAATTAAACCCACAGCCCAAATTCATGTGGTCCCTTCTCACCATAGAATAATAGTGGAATATTCCTGGTAAATTTTTATCTATGATCCCCCACACAACCTGGGTTCTCGACACCCACATGATCGATAGTCTAAATTGATTAGATTATAGCTTCTACCAAGAAGGGTCCACTAGAGGACTAACCTATAGATCCTATGTTAGATATTCCCTGTTCAAATTTTAAGAGATATTATTATATGGATTTTATAATAAAAAAAAGGAAATAAAAAATTATATCATGAGCACATTACAAAATCTGAGGACCACATTCAAAATTGAAATCAATGAATTTAAAAAACAATAATTTAATTTAATTATGAATTGTACCCAAAAAATACATTATTTAAAAAGTAACAGGTCTATTTAAATAAAATTCACGTACAATTAAGTCAAATAACCTCAATCCCCATGTCTCAGACGTAATAACAGTTTATTCCCACCCATGGTAAATTAGCTTCAATAACAAAATTGAGTTAGCCATACCACTTTTTCCCACATAATATATAAATTATAATGGTGTTTAATCCTATATACCCAACACAAAGTACCAAATATTGAAAGTTTGAACACAATTTAAGAAGATGTTTCCCTATGATACATATTTTTCATTGAATAACTCATGTAATGAAAACCATACACCTAAGCTGGTGTCACATTGTGATGTATAGTAAGTTAAACTAAAAAGGTGATAAATATATCCAAAATCAGATATACAACTATATCCCAAATCAAAATAAAAGATATACAACAACAAAAAATACAATGAACTCAAAAATTTATAAATCAAAATTTATGAAAATTCCCTATATAACCAACAATCACCTCCAAACCATCTCCAATGTGAATGTAATGATGGTAGGAGAATCAATATTACTACAAGATTCCTTTCCATTTACCGTGGTCCTATAATATAAAATATAAAACTTCCTGAAGTAAAGAGTCGGGTGTGATAACAAAGATATGTAGGAAACCAACATAGAATCTATATACGGTCTAATATCAAGAAATAAATGTTTTTATATTTTAGATGAAATATAGATTTACCAATTATTTTAATAAATCTAATACAGATGAAAATTATTTTCCATTTATTTTTCAGAAAATCGTATCATATTCTAAAACAAAACGTATGAAAAGTAGATCGTAGAAAGCCCGAAATAATATCCATGAATCATAAGTTAATAATATAAAAACATATCCATCTTATACTATCATGAGTTAACATGTGATACAACCTCATATAGAAAAACTAGTGGGAATAAATCTATAATAAAAACCACCGTGTGATTAAGATACATAATTAATCAAGCACACAATAATTTGGGATCTAGACTATAGTTAAATCTTTTCTAGACATAAATAGATACACAAGTTGTTATAATGTTGGATCCAACTAAAATATAATCCTTCCTTATTATTCCAATATGACAAAAATACACTACTGGTCCACACAATCTGTTGTTTCTTTTTCCATTTTCCAATGATACCAAGGTAATCATTATGAAAAACTCGTCAAATTACATTTCAAGTCCATTATTCTGACTTATAAAACATTTTTCAAAACCATTCTATACTGTGTTAGTCTTTGAAAACCCCATATTCGAATAAAAATTAAATTTTCAAAGAAAAAACATTTAAAATAATTTATTTTTACAATAAATCCATTGAAACAATAAATAAATTCATTTTAATGAAAAACCAAAAGTACTTTATCATGAAAAATATAAAATAAATCAAATTAACCCATTATATAGAAACGTCTACCAAAAAAATATATAAACCTCACATCCATGTAAAAAATTGATTGGAACCCAATAAATATGCATTAAAAAGAAAACGAATGATAAGAAAATACAAAGGATCGATAAGAAACATTATCTAATCATGAATATGAAAAAATTTCCATCCAAAATTATAATTATTAACAAATCCAAATAATAACATGGAGGCACACATATCTGGAGAGGTACACTATAACAACATAGATGATTAATCACCAAAAAAAAATGATCTAGAGGGATAAATGTCATCTAAAATCAGCTAGGGAGAGCTCTTGGTCGAGGGGGAGGGGGTTTCATAGTCAAATGAAATGAAAACCACTTATATGGGTCCCTAAAACCAAAACTCTAAAGATTACATGATGTGAAATACCATTACACAACATGAATTCCACAAAGGATGAAAATACCAAATATAATCTTCCACATTTTATAAAAATCAGATTGTAGACATTTCATGACATGAACTACAAATACACAGTGTAAAAAATTCATGCCCTTAACTACATTCACAACATCATCATGATTACTATAACACAATGTGTAATCCATTAACATGGTTTTTAATTTCCCAATAGTTTTAAAACATTCTTGTTCTTACAAAAAGTCACCAAAGCACTCAGTACGTTTCACAAATTTGGGGAGAACCCATCAATTCTATTTACCCAAATGTTGTCTAACTCTATTAATTAAAAAAACATACATCCTCAAACATCTGGCCATTTCTCTAGTAAATGATATCCATCCTCAAGAATAATGAAGATGATCCTAAACAAGGATAATAAAAAAATGAGAAATATAGTACCTAAAAAATGTAACAGGATTTTTCATATCTAGATATCATAAAGAAAGTGGATAAATACTATCCTTCTCGAAGGATTGTTCAAATACCAATAATATTTCTAATTAATGAATCATGGATGTAATATATGGAACTACATGAGAATTTGAGAAAAATTATTGAATTCAACTTTTAATTTCCTGGAATGATATAGTTAGGGAAACATGAATCCTTTTTCCCATACCATATTTGATACAGGATCAATTAAATGAGGCTTATAGTTCACTATTATCTATTTATAATATTAGTAAAATGATCTATAGAGATCTAAAATAGTATTTCTAGTTTTATGGAAGGAAGAATGGTATTTTATATTATATATATATATCATTTATTGGTTTGTTAGGAATTTAATTTTAAGAGATAGATGTCTAATGGGATGTTAAAATCACTATGTATACCAATATGGAAATAGGTAAATATCACTGTGATTTGTTTTCAGGATCCCCAAAACATATAAGGGACATAAAGATATTTTTTTTGTATTTTATTTCCTTACACCTTCATCACACATAATTTCCATTATATATTACTTTTATTTTGATCATGTTTCTATAATATACATTTGTACATGGTAATGTTTCATGATGTACTACATTATATAGAATGTGATAAGGATCTAAGGTTTATCTCAATGTTCTAGAAAAGTATTCAGAAATTTTATGATACATAGTATATTTTTAGAAAATCGTATCATCCTTATGTAGATGTTTAGTCTATGATAACCATTCAAACCCTAGAATATATGTTGATATCTAATTGAATGGATTTCAATGGTGGTTTGGACCCACACCATCTAATAGAATAGTTTCCTTAAAACAATAGCTTTCACTCAAAAAATAAGATGGATCCTTATATTTCCATCTATAGAAAGAAGTGTATAACTCTAATATTATTGGATAAAGATAATGAAATAATTTTACTATCGTCATAGCCATGATAACAAATTTTAGAGAGTTTTATATCCATTCCACAAGACATAAGGGAAACATAAAGTTGATAAAAAATTTATTCAAGTGTTTGGAGATGATATTTGGACATAATGTTTGGGGAGAATGTGTTTCTAAGAAGTTTTCAATGGAAAAAGGTTTTTTTTGAATAATTGTAAGGAGATCCCTAGAAATATTGGTGTTAGGTCCACAAGGCTGAGTACCCTGAAAGGGGGTGGGGTGGGGGTGGGTGAATAAGGGTATGAATAATTTATAATTAAAGCCTGTTCTGATCTTGTTTTGATGTTAAGAAAAACACTCTTCTCTCTCTTTCCTGTTTCTCAATATAATCCTCAAGTAAAGCATGCACAACACAACAATTTTTACTTGGTTTACCGCTAAGGTCTAAATCCAAGGAGAATATGCCAACAAGATGTTGGTCATACCAAATTCCACTAAACTTCACTAGCTGTGGATTACAAGGATTGGGCATAGTCACTCTATCCCAAGCTCATTTCCTTTGCAATGTTTAGGGTCAGCTCATTACTTTCCCCAGGGTCACTCCCTGTTTCAATGTCTCTGTCTCACTGCTGGTGGAGAGGATAACCTTCTTCCTTTTTCTTTTCTCACTGCTCTAGAAAGGATCCATTCACAGTTTACAGACTTATAGGTCTCTTCATTATCTATAATGAATACTTCCTCCGTTGTGTGTGGATGCTCTGTTGAAGTCCAATTTTCACATGTAGATGAATTTATCTTTTCACCGAAGGTATCTAGGAAACTTCCAACTTCCACGCAGCCCGAAAACACTGCCCAGGAATCAACCTTACTTGGCGTGCAGGTCTAACCCAGCGCAGATGTATCAGCACACAATTCAGAACTGGCCCGCAGGCCTGCCTGTAACACCTGCACGACACAATCTTCTTCAACTCAAAACCTATGTGGATTAATACATTTTATACCCAAGCCAATATTGGCGCGCAACTACCAACCTGCGCGCAACTTCAAACACTAACACACAAGTCCACCTGCGCGACCACCACACCAGCACGACAGGAGCTCTATTTTTTTTAAGTTTTGATCTCCGTTAAAAATGAGGTGGGGTGGTCTGGTATTTATAGGCATTTGGAACAACCTGCGTGATGGTTCACAAGTCTATCCTCGACGTGCAAGTCTCTTCCCCTACAAGTCACTTGCGAAACCAAACCAATACATGCGCGACCCTCTTTCCTAGTCATATTTTGATCTTCTGATCTTGAAAAAAAATAGCCACGCAAGTTCTCAAGCATCCAAGGCATCAGCGCGCAAGTCTTTTCATGGTGCACAGGTCACCTGTGTGACCACATCAATTCATACGGAACCCTCTTTCCTTTTCCATATTTTTATGCTCTGATCTTGAAAAACCTATGGCGTGCAAGTTTCTTCTACTTCAATTCAACGGTGCGCTGGTCCCTTTTCCGAAAGCCTCTTGTCTTCATTTATAGATATTCTGGGGAAAAAATTTGGCAAAAACTGGAAAATGGCGCCACCTTGTATCTGTTATTTTTGTACAGCCTCTAGATCATCCATTCCTTTGTCTACGTTCTTGAATCAAACATGGATCGTTGACCATAACTCTTGAACTAAACATTCCACCATGAAATCCCCTTTGTTAACACATTTGTATGTCATTGTTTTTCTTTTTCAACAAGCGCCACATAGATGTCCACTTGGTCAACAAACACAATAACCTAAAAAATGCTTCAATCATATGTTGAGGTATTTTTTCCCAACAATTGGCCATTTGGAAATTCTTAAATATGTAGAGAAAATATCTTATCAATCGGTTCTTCCACCAAATGTCTCTCATATCCTTGATTCATTCCATCTATATCTCTTGTAAATGTACATATAAACACCTTTAGATGTACTAAACCCATAGGTTGCATCATTTGACCATGATTTTGTAAAAACCCTTAATTATTTCGAGGACATTTCAATGTTATAATTATTATATATACTATAATCACATAAAATATCAATAATAAAATAATAAATACATAAATACTAATCATTAATGAAATAAGAAGTATTTCTATAAGTTAATGAAACTAAACTGATGAAATAGTAATTTGGCCATAGAAGAATAATATGACCCTTATGAATAGTAAACTAACCAATGGAATAGTAAATTCACAATTGAATGTATAAATAAAATTTTAGCATCTTATAAATGAATTTTTGATATCATGGTAACTGAGTATAAGTATATAGATGTTTTAAAATTAATTAATTCAATGTTTGAGTTTCTGTAAGTTAAAAATATAAAATTACAATTCTATAATTAATATAAGAATTTAAAAAAATTATTTTCCTAAAATTTACACATAAATAAAATTTTTCTTTCCTTCTGATTTTATGATTATTTTATGAACCCTTAATTAATTTTTCAAAGTGTTATATGTTATGTTAAAATTTAATAAATGCATTTTTCGAGTAAATGTTGATTTTAAATAAATATTAAATTTCACATATTTAGACAAATTTTTTTATAAAACGGAATAAAATTTTGATTTTTATACACTGAAAAAAATTTAGGGTGACTTTTGGGGAATTTATTAAAATACATGAATTTTGGTGAAAAGAAAAATATGATAATTTAAGATAACGGATAAATACATTAATTTTTTATTATTTACTCATGTTAGGTTAAGGTAAAATCAATTAATTCAAACTCACATGACCTAGTAAATATATTTAGTTGTGTGAATCAAAACTATTTATTTTCGTGAGCCAAAATAATAATCAAATGATTAAAATAACGAGAACACACCCCTATCCACCAATATAAATACCACCCCTCTCCACATATCTCCTCTCTACATCCAAGAAATGAGAAATTTCTAATTTATTTCCAATATTCATACCAATAACCTCCCCACAATATAGAATCTCTTGGTCTCATAAAAAGAAAAAATATTTACCCTATGCAGGTTCACAAAGAGGAGAAATTCAAGAGGTAAATACCTCTTTCTTTTCATTTTAATTATTTTTATATTCATTTGTTTTAATAATCTCTCCTAAAACACCCTAACTCAAATTGAATGATATCTCTATTAATATACATATACAGGACATTTATTATGATGATGGAATAGTCGATAATCAAACACCTTCTTCCTTTTAGTTTTAATCTAAGATTGAAATCGTCGTCTGTGAGGTGTTGATTTATCACCTTCGATGACAACATGATTTCATTTTCTGTTATATCCATAAAATATGGTGTTAAAACCATTATAATGGTTGAAGCATATTTTAAAAATAATTTTTGTTACCCATTTTATGTTTTGGAACTAACATTTATACAGAATACAAAATGATTAAAACAAAATGAGTTTGTTCTGATTAAAAAACTACTAAAATTAATCTAAATGATTATATTTAAAAATTTATCAAATTATTCCACATCATATCTAGATAAAAATAATATACAATACCAGTTAAACCTTTTTTTGTTTATTAGTAACATATTATTTCAATTATTCAATATTATACACGTCCTACCTCAACTTCTATACTTATATAAAATCAAACACATAATTAAAAATAAAAAATTGAATATTTTTGAATTATAGAATTGAATAATATAACTCGTCAAAAATTCCATAAATGAAGATAATAAAATTATAATAAATCAATAACATGTAGAATGTTTTTATAATTATTAATTAATTAATCTTGTTTGATTATCTAGGATATTAATTTCGTGTACAAAACCATTTTAGACACTTGGTATGTGATCATTTCCGAACCTCCACATTTACTTTGCGATATAGTTTCTCTCTATTTACCACATGTAACTCTTATATATTTTTATTTAATTATTTTAAATTCTTTTCAATTGTTCCAACTCATGTATCCAGATAATATCATCATTCTTTTATCAGATAATACATGTTTTTAATATGAATCTCTTCTCAAATATTCCCGAAATGAAAACATGATCAAGGGAACTTTCTGATTTATTACCCATATTCACGTGCATTACATAATCATTATTAACTAAAAATTATTATTTTTTTAATGTCATAGTTTTATTCTGAAAAAATATCTTTCTTCATTTATGGTTTCATACAAACAATTATTAATTTTCTATTTCATAGAATTCTAAAAATGATCCCTTAAATAGAAATAATTGTGTTTTATTCATAAAAATTATTAAACTAAATTTTTTTACATCTTCTTTAATTTATTTTAACACCATTTATTAGAATATGTGACTAATTTTCCTAATTAATTTACTTTTATTGTTTTAATCTATTCTTTTATGGAAACCATTGTGATATTCCATTAAATTATTCTATTTGACATGATTATGAAACCCAAATCATTCCTTGGATAACCCTTATATTTATGTTTTATTCCTTATTTATGATTATTCATGTGGAACACATATTATTTAACATGTTGGGATGGGTGCAATAAGATATATTCTCCATTGAGTTGTTTAATTTTTAGCCTCATGAGACATCATATACAACAGTTTTGGTGGTTATCTTTAACTCATGCTCCATATGTAACAATATTAGTGGTCATAAATGACTAGTGATCCATGTAAAATGAGACTTGAATAATTATAATGTCATGTTTTATTTTGAATCAAAAATTCTTTGATACCATGTATATATGATTCCACATTATACATGTTTTTAATACTAAAGATTATTCACAATATTTGTTCTTTTTTGACATCATGATATAATTTCTTACCCATGTCATATGATTTGATCATATGTCAATTCCCTTACTAGGATTTTTATACCATCCCATTGTTCATGTATTCCCCATGATATACTATGTAGATGTAAGGGATCAAAGGATGGTAAGAGCTCGATAATAAGATTGAATATCATATATTTTATTTTCATTTCGTGTTGTTTAACAATGTATCTAATTTTCCAAAGACATTAGTCATTACGATCCATGGATTATAGTTAAATTTTATATATGTATAAAATCATGAAATAATATATTTAATAGTCTTGGGTTACCATAGTTGGAATCATTGGTAAGATCTTGTTCCTTTTGGAGATCAGGAATATAGAAATTTAGTAAGAACCATAGGGATAAGACTAAGTATGAGAAGTAAATCCCTATATTTTTCTAGTTATTTATTAAGTAGCTTATCAAGAAAATATATCCATGTCTGGACATTATATGGGTATAAGGGTTTGAAATACATGTACCTAGTAGTAAAAACTCTAACAAGGTGTTCCAAGCCTAACTCGGGGTAACCTATTACACAACAATGAGCCTTACTGCACACCTTGTTTGACACTCCCAAGGGATATTATTTGTTAAATTCCTAGAATCATTATAATATATTTTCATGAAAAAAATCCATAATAATCTACATTTAAAAAAATATCATGGATAACCTAGATTGAAACCTTGGGAATCACAAGTTAGGATGTACTTTTTCCTTATAAAGTTTATTATTTTATGATCAATTTTCATTTTATTATACTTATTGGTGAAGTATTAAATACCCCTAAATGTAATTTATTTTTGTTAGTTAAAAGATGAGAATAGAAGTTTATTTTCCAATAATCGATGCGATACGCAATGTTAAGATTTAACTAATGATATTCTAAATATGATTGGAAAGATTGATCAAAACATCATTAAATTCATTTCTAAACTATCTAAAGTAATGAATAATAACATAAATCATGTTTCACGACATCCTTCTACCAAGATTGTGAATTTTGATGTCAAATACTTCTTGTAGAAATGGCCTCCCCTATTTACTGAATCATCTGAACCCCTCCTCCTGGAATAGAGTATTAAATCCATTGATAATAAATTATCTTTCCGACTGTGCCTAGAAGAAGATAAAGGTTTAATGGGAGTCTATAATTTTAATAGAGAATATTTTTTGTGGAAGACACTAATCAAAAACTTAAATTACAAGGAATAAATTGATTCCAATAATTGGGAGCAATTGGGGATAATGTTTTTCAATATATATATTTATTGAACCCTCTTTTTCAATATGTAAAACAAGTTCATCAAACATAATAAGAAGGATGATCAGTCTATAAGGGCCATTAAAGCAAACATTACTTGGAATGCAAGATACGCCGCATAATTTTTTATGAACACTGAATGTATATTGGATTTCTTTATTAGCTGACTAATTTTGAGTCTATGAAAAAAATTGTAAAGTTGATACATTGATTTCTAAAAATATATTGTCTTTTTTCCTTAAGGATTAAAGGTAGATCAGATAATCTCAAGCATATCATGAGACCAATAAAAAATAAGAAAATACATTCTATTATGGGTGGATCAGTCGATATATCCCATGATGGAATTAAAACCCAATATCCGATATGTTAGAATTATGGGAAGAAGAATCTAGGGAACTATGTAAAGGGAACTAGGAAATGATTCAAATGTGGAAGAATGAAGAATCTTCTAAATAACTGTCGATGGGATATGAATAGTTGTACTGATATTGATGAATAAGGGAAGGCTCGGATCAATATCCTTCATGTAGTCCCCTATTTTAACTAAAATAAACAAGGGAACTATAAGAACAATTTCCCTAAACCAAATGTAGTTTGAGGAAATAAAAAAACAACCTCCAAGAAGAAAAGACGGTAAATATTCTACCAATACAACTGAAGTTGAGATTTATAGTGGTGTAATGAATGGTAAAATTATTATTCATTAAATAATATAAGAAATACTATTTAATTTAGGTTATACCCAATCTTTTATATCTTTTTTAGTAGAAATATTCAAACACCACCTCAAAATATGGAGGATGAGATGTTTTTGAGAATGGTAAATTTGGAAATTATTGAAAACAATTTTTATGACTCCTCAAGGGTGAATGTTTTGTGGATTGAACCTCCCATTAAATATTTTTATACTTCCTTTGGTAGAGTTTTATTAAATATTTGGAATGGATTCGTTATCATTATACAATGAGAAAATAATCTTTCGAGAAAGGAATATTACTCTTCACATCCTAAAGCATTCTCCAATTCTATACATGTCTAAGGAGGAGGATGAATCAACTTTAGATTAATTTCCTCAAATTTGGATATTACTGCCTTATGAAAAATAAAATAAATATCAAAGATTTAGAAAAACAGTATAATCATTCTTGAATATAGTCTTATTGTGAGTGACTACACTTATGTGTTCCCCAAAGAGTTTATTGGTCTTCCTTCTGAAAGAGGGGTTGAGTTCTCAATTGAAATTATTCCTAGATCTCATCATATATCAAAGAGACCATATTAAATTTCCTCTATTGAGCTAGAAGAACTGAATATGTAGTCATAGTAGAATCTAGAAAAGGGTTTTATACACCAGAGTGCTTCACCATAGGCTGAACCATTCCTCTTTGTCAACATAATGGATGGATCATTGAACATAAGCATTGATTATCATGAGCTCAATAAAATCATGATAAAGAACTATAATCCCTTAACAAAAATAGATTACTTGTTTTATCTACTACATGGGGACAATTATTTTGCAAAGGTGGACCGTCGGTCAGGATATGACCAATTAAATGTGGAGAAGGATGATTTTTCCAAGGCACCATTTCGAATGAGGTTTGAAAACAATGTGTAAATAGTGCTCTCCTTCAGAATCACTAATTCTTTAAAAAATTTCATTACATTATTTAATAAATTCTTTAGATATTACATCGACTAATATTTTGTAGTTTTTTTTATAATATTATAACATTCTTTAATACCATGGAGGATCATGGAGTGAATTTAAATATTGTACTCAAAACATTTTTAAGTGATAAAATTTACAAAAAGAAAAATAAATATTATTTCTAGATTTTGGAAGTATCATTTATAGGGTATGTTATAACTTGAAAAGGAATATTTGTACATCCTTCCAAGATAATCAAAATTTAAGAGTGACCTAGTACAACATCTATAACAACGATCCATAGTTACCTTGGTACAATTGGGTATTACCAATGATTTGTGAAGAACTATTAATGATTTCTAAACCCACTAACCATGTTGACAGAAAAAGAAGTGATTTTTTTATGGACCAATGAATGTGAAGACTGCTTTAATGATTTGATGAACAGGCTGATCACTACACCATTACTCAAACTTCTAAAAAGTGGGGAACTCTTTTTGGAGTACAACTATGCTTTATTGAATATATTAGGTTGTTTAATTATGAAAAAAATATAATGTGACATCATAAAACTCAAATAATTTGGAAATCTAGGACAAACACTATCTTATGTATGATTTGGAGTTTGCTACTATGATATTTACATCAAAAATATGGGGGCATTATCAGTATGGGGAGAAGCATGAGATATATACTAATCACAATAATATAAAATATATATTAAAATCAAAGGATCTTAATACCAACTAGTGAATATGATTGTATATCATTAAGGATTATGAATTCTAAATCCATTAACATAATTGAAAAGAAAATAATGTGGACGATTCTCTAAGTAGAATGAAATTTTTATCGTTATCAATGATGAGAATTGAGAATGACCCAATCTTCATAAATTTCTAATGCATGAACATGGGAATTATTAAGGGAGAAACATAATTAATCCTTCCTCAAATAATTTATCTACCATAACTTGTGAAAAAATTAAATATTTTACAAACAAATGATGTTGAAATCCAAAAGAGGGTGGAATTTATGATAAATGGGAAATCCTCCGAGTTTAAAATCGAGGAGGAAGGTGTCATAAGATTTGGGTCATAACTATGTGTACCATCTAATCCAAGGATAATTAGGATCCTCTAAATGATACACATAGCTAAATATTAGTTATTACTATAGGGATCATAATTATTTATTGAGATACTGAAGAGGACTACTAATAAAACATTATAAAGAATGAGATTATTGAATATACGTCAAAGTGAATAGTATGTTAGCTTGTGAAAGATAAAAGAAAAAATTATATGGGGATGATGTAACCACTACTCATAACAACATGGAAGTGGGAAATAAATTACCATGGAAAATTTCAATGTAATTCCAAATACATCCATAGTAAATAATTATATATGGGTTATTATGGATCATCTTACAAAGATATACCACTTTATCACAATTCTAGAGTAAATCTAACTGGATCAACATTCACAAATATACCTTCCAGAATTTGTATGGTAGCATGGATTATCATTATTTATTATATACCACTGATATTTGAGATTCACCACCATATTCTAGAAAAATCCCAAACATGCTCTAAACACTTAGATAAACTTTAGTACAGACTATCACCCTCAAAATGAATGCCAATCTGAGTGAACTATTCAGAAACCAAAAGACATGTTGAGAGTGTGCTCCAAAGACTTCAAGGGAGTGTATGAATGTCATATTATATAGTTCAAATTATCTTATAATAATAGTCTCCACTCCAGCATCCAAATGGAATCATTTGAAGCACACTATGAGAAAATATCTTGAACATCGACATGTAGGGATGAAGTCAGTGAATATAAGAAATTAGGACTTTAAATGGTCGATGAAATGATAGAGAAGGTGAAAACCATTCCATAGCACATCAAGGAATCCCAAATTCAACCAAATATCTCTATAGATAATCAACAATGATACCATGAGATTAATTTTGGTGACAACGTATTCCTCTTCACATCTCTATGGAAGATGATGATGATTTTTGGGAAGAAATGATAGTTATGTCCCTAATACAATATCCCATATGATATTATTGATCATTTTGGAGTTGTGTCTGATCTATTATCACTTCCACCTACCATGTCTCAAGTACACTTATGTATTCCACTAATCCATATTAAGAAATAACATAGCAGATCCATCACATGTACTGAATACATATGTGGTATAATTGGAGAATGATATCCCTTATGAGGAGAATCCAATGAACATCTTAGAATATATAGATAAAGTTATTTGAAAAAAGACTAATCACCAGGTCTAATTACTATAGTGCAATGATAAGTAATTAAGGGAACATGGGAACTGGAGGAAGAGATGAATGAGATGAAATATCACCTGTATTTCCCAATGTTTGTAAAACAAAACTTCATGGGTGAAACTCTATACGGGGGAAATAATGTAATGACCCAGAAGTATTAAAAAGGAAATTACTTTCTTATAATTATTTAATATATTATATTCACATAAAATTACATTAATAATATAATAAAAAATTATAAATGAATAATGAATGAAATTAGAGGTATTTATAGATGTTAAGAAGCCTATACTGATCAAATAGTAACATGACCTTATAAACAGTAATATGAACCTTCTCAATAGTAAACAAGCCAACTGAATAGTCACCTCACCTATGAATGTATAAATAAACCTTATAAATATATTAAATGAATGTATGATATAATTTTATCAAAATATATTTAAATAAATTTTTAAATATTTATTAGTTATGTTTTTGTATTTTTTTAAATTATAAATATTTAATTAAAATTTTATAATTAATAATGAATTAAAATAATATTTATTTACATAAATTTTCCTAATAAATTATTATTTTCTTTTCATATGAATTTATGATAATTTTATGCGACCTTATTTAGTTGTTCAATGTGTTATAAATACAATTATAATGTTAATATTTGTATATTTGGAGTAAATTTTTATTTTAATTAATAATTAAATTTTTGAAATATAGAAAAATTATTTGAAGAGATTAATTTTATTTTTTAAATCATGAATTCAAAATTTTCTGAGATATATTTTTTATATATTTTTTTGATAAGATTAGTTTTTCAACTAATAAGGAAAAATAAAATTTTTTATAAAAAACAATATTTCCATTTAATGCATTAATAAATTTCTATTTAATTTTTAAATTGTATTATATTAAATATTTATTAAATATTTATTATTATTTATCAAATTAATTTCATTTTAATTAATTTTTCTTTCAATTTCAATATAATAACATTTTATACTTAAGAAATCATTTCTTTAGAAAACTGTATTTGCATTTCGCAAGCATGATTTAATTTAAATTAAATTACACCACTCCAATGAGTTGAATATATTAAATGGGGTTTATATTTTTATTAATGATAATAAATATTATTTGATAAGTATAAAATAATTTGTTCTCTTAATCAATGGAAAAAATAGTTGAAATTAATTATCGTGGTTATGGTAGAGATGTATTTCCCTAGGAAGTTAAAGAAAAATATAAGGGTATATGTGAAAGTGAAAAGAATATAAATCATGTTATATTGAAATATATCAACCCCATGTTATTCCAAAATTGAATATATGTCCATTTAAAATCTTTTTCTTTGATAATTATTTTACCATTTTTATTACTGTAAGAAATATATAAGTGGGTCCCAACCCTATTATAAAAAGGAACCCCTATCCTCTCTTATAAAAAATTAATAAGACCTTTGTAATTTATAATTAATTATAATATACCTTAATTTTAACCATCCACATCACCCAAAGTCCCTTATATATCTTAAAACCATTATATGATGGCATTCTGTATAAACCTGAAGATGTTCTTCGATATAAAAGTTATATTTCATTACCATGTATATTCAATTAATTTATTCTTATACAAATTTAAAATATTTCTAAAAAAGGATGAAATAATATCAAAAATATCTTTTGTATACCTATATGATATTACGTTAAGGTAATGACCTATAACTGTATCTCTATCCATTAAATTGGGAATAAGAATTTCAATCTTATGTTCAGTAGACTACCGCATCACGAACTGATGATATTCATTTTACAACAATGTCTTCTATGGATTTAGACAATGATAAAATTTATGTATATATTTCATATCAATTACTTAATTATACTTATGAAATTATAATATCACATATACATTTTAACAATAAATATATTGAAAAATAAAAATATCGATCATGCGTATTTGTCAACAACCACCTCCATGAAGCAATATGATACATTTTTAGTATTATGTTTTCATGGATGTTAATAGGGATATATTTAATGAATATATATTATATGGATTAAATATAAATTATTCTATAATATTTAATTATCATATATATTTCTTTCATTCTATCTGCCAAATAAATGGAAATTGTATTCATGCGTGTGTATGACCTGTTGTCACCATTAATGGTGTAATACTTTTTATATCTATCTTTTAATAATGAATATAAAAATGAATATAATTAATTTATATTATATTAAAAAAAATTATAATCATTTTGTATATTATTGAAGCATAATCAAAGTTTGATGTCTTAAACTCCTAAAAAACATATAGGAAAAATGAAGCAATTATCAACTAGAATTCTAATTTCAATAATGAATTATTAATATACAGGTGGGAAATGGATATGAAGAGAAAATATATGGTATGGAATACATATTGTTTTTAATTATTATTTTTATTAAATATTTTTTTATATAATAATTATGAACATGTACTTAGGATTTCAGACCACATGTAAGGTATTTTAATCAATCATTTATTTACATCAAACACATTGGATATTCACCACTTATTTTTTTTTGTGGTGTATATACTAACCATGACTTAATTTTATAATTCTAATCCTGAATATAATTTTATTTTCATATCATTATACGATTCTCCCTTTCATGAAGTTTTAATATACAAGTCATCAATTTTGTAAGGGATATATGTTACATTCTAATTATTTATTGAGATGTTTTATGATTACGTTTCGAATGTTGAAATATGAGGATATGTCACTAAAAAATCAATAATTATATTCTACTCTAGGTATGTATTTATAATACATGTTTTCCCATAATTTTACTCTCTATAAATTCTCAAGTGACCTAATGAATATTGTCACAGAAAATCAACTTTAATTCTCCCTTTAGTAAAAAATCCCCTTTCTTCTAAAATAAATATTTCTAAAAAAATTTAATTTTTTTTAATATTCCTATATGATTTTATAAAGTATGTTTCACCCAAAAATATATTTTTTAAGAAATGTTTTATATGGAATATTAATGTCATTTTTTGAATGAGATAGTTTTTTTAACAAATATTTGATAGGAATATTTATTTTAACAATCATGACATTAATAAAATTTTATAATATCAAATTATTGGTTTTTTCCATAAAAATAATGTAGTTTTAAAATTAAATAGATTCATTACATTTGAAAAATTCGTATATTCTAAATAACTAATTTCAATGATTAAAATATACTTTTCTCTTGAAATGCTCAAAGATATATTTTTAAAATAATTTTCCATCTATGATGATATATTTTGATGTTTAAAAATGATTAATGGGAATATGATATAATTATACCATCCATATTAATTCTCTATATGTTTTATGGTCATGATTAAAATACTATAATGATACAAGATACTTTCCCGGGTTTTGCAATGATGAATTGATACAATGATTATGAATCCTATTTCATTAATGAAGTTAATGCCATGATGAAAAATTTATAAAACCTGTTTTATTTTAACAAGTTATAATATTATGAAAATTATTTTTGTAGTTTGGAATAAATCTACATTATTTTCATTATGTGATGGTTGGTCATGAATTTATATTTCCCTCCTAAGATTTGGTTATAGATAGATATCTAAAGAGATAAATAGGACATGAATTGGGAGTACATCCACTTCCATAATGCACTATGTCCAATACAATAGTGTTGGTAGTGAAACATGGCTACTACATTTGTTTTTGGAGAGAAACCATTCAAATATTATATTCATGTAAATATTGTTGAGTAATAAGGATATTTTTTTATGTGTGTGTGAAAAATATATGTCTTATGCCAATGTCATCCTCTAATGTCTTATGATCTTGGATTACTTTTGGAATAATTTCTTATGAATTTCTATGATTTATTCTATGAATCCGAATTTTGATATATAATATGTAAGGTGGTATTTTAAAAATTTATTATGATGTTCTCAAATCCATATTCTCATGATATAATGATATGATCATTTATATCTCCCTTTCTTACCCTTACCTAGAATCAATGCTAACGATTTTTATGTTTCATTCCCTAGGCAATGAAGAAATTTATTATGTATGATATCACTATGATGTTTGATAGTTATGAAGAGCCAGTTGTTTTTGTATCCATGTTCCTAAAGTCACAAGAACTATACGATTATCAGGTGTATTGTTATCTTTTGTAATGAATATTGTTATATTAAGATGTGAAATTTATGTATTAAAATAATGGGATATTATATATATATCAACACTAATGATCTCATACTAATAGGACTCTTGATATCAGATTTCAAAAACATGATCAAAAGACCTTATTCCATGGAATTTATTTTTCAACGACATCATAGTCCAAACATCATGCTGACTTGGGAAGGAATACAATAAATATTGATTTTGTTTCTCATTAATCATTTTGATTAATCAAGAAGTTACATTATTATGGGCCCCAACTCTAACCTAATTAAGTCAAATTAATTTCCTATAAGATTCAACAATACATTAAATATCATTCCCTAAGGATCCTTTGGCTAAATAAATATGTGTGTATTTATATAATGAATAACATGAAATATCAATACATCATCAAATTTTGTTAGTAGATAATAAATATAACAAATGTAAATAATCTTATATATATCAATTAATGAAAAAACAAGATTATAAACCATCTTAAGAAAAAAATATACTCAAACATTTCATAATCATATTTTTAATAATTATCCTTAATGGAATTACAATATAGGGTATACCAATAGTATTATCCTTGTTAATAAAGTGGATAAAATGATTATATCCTCTCTAGAGAAACATGGTTGGTGAAAATAAATACATAAAAAAATTCTGAATAATCATACATATGGGAAGGATGATATACAAAGAAATAATAAATTTCCCCATGTCAATTTAATAACAATATTTCTTTGTGAACATAATCAAATCTATATTAAATAAGATTTAATGTCTATGGCATATAGGAAAATGGGTATAGTTTATGATTACACAATAAAAAATGATCATAATATATCTATACAAATATAGTGGATGGTTCAAAAACAAAATATTTTTACTATAAAAATGGAAACATAGAAAAATGAAATCCTATTAAAAGAACGCATTAGTCTATATACCTACTAATGGAAGGTTTTTTACCCCCACGTGTCGCCCTACCAACCTTCAATGCCTCCGACCATCCTAAATCCCTCAACTTTCGTCCCCCTCCTGCCCGATATTCATTCGTGTCCCCAACTCCCACCGCCCTCCCCCCGCGTGTTCTGGCATCTACCCTAACTTCTAGGGTTTCAAGCTTTGGACCATCTTCCTCCCAGCCGTCTTGACATCCTTCCTCTAAGATGTCGACCCTCCCGTGATTCGAATCGATCTCCTTCCCGTGAGATCTTCAGTCTACCATCTGATTTAGGGTCTCGACATTCCGACTATCTTCGATGGGAAACATCGATACAGTCTTCCTCAGCAAAGTCTCACCTCCCGCGAGGTCATTCGGTACCCGACGTGATTTCTACTCTTCCCTCCAGATAAGGGTTTCTTTCTACCAGTTGTTTTCGATGACGGTTAAGGCAACAATCATTACTCGCTAACCTGTGCAGTTGGTCTTGCATTGTGGAGGTTTGGTTTCTATCTAGGCGAGCTCCCAATATCGAATATAGGTACAAAATCCTCCATTCTACCATCTGATTTCCGAACGAGTCAGCTTACAATAATTTTTATCACTTCTGTGTAGTCTCACTTCGCACAACAGTATGAAACTTCTATCCATATCTGGGTACCTTTTACTGCATTATGTTACATTCAATTTGCAGATTTGTTTTCTTGTTTTCTATGTAGTCTATATATGTTTCTTTGATGGCGGTATAACTTCGGATCATTACAGTAATTTTCATGTTTTCTATGTAGTCTATATATGATTCTTTGTTTTGCATCCTGACATAAAGTCTGGTGACTATGAGTATATGAACATTCTAAAGCACAATTGTCTGTGGCATTTATATTTTTTAGCATCTCAACACATTCATGGGTTGCCTGTTTTTTGGTTTTGTTAATTTCCTTTACATTCATATAAAATTATACACGGTATTAAGGATGCAATCCCCAATGAAATACAAAGATGCATGACTTCAAAGATGATTGCTACGACAGCAACGACAATCAGGTTGTCTTCTGATTTCCTAATACACCTAATACTGTGTAGTTATTTCTCATCAATCAACTTACAGTTTTATGATGACTACAATTCCACAGGCAGGTTGTATACTGAAAACAATAATCCACCAGAACCTATAACACCAACAGTTGGCAGGAAACATGGACTCCGCTTGCCTTTTTCGCCAATACCAAGTAAATGTCACTCCAGTTATATTCCTAATATATTGTTATCTTTGAGGAAAAAGTAACTGGGGGACTATGATTTACAGCTGAAGTTGTCACTCTAGTTAATTACACAGAATTACGAAGACGCATTCCATTTTCACCTATATGCAGCAACAGTAAATTCATTGTACTATCTGCACTTTATATATATTTACTTTGTACTGCAAAAAACAAAATCTTATCTTCCTAAGACTTATCATCTCCTTGTTACACAGTCTCCCAAGAATGATCGGATATGTCATCAATATACAGTGGATCAAAAAAAAAGCAATGACCCATGTCTGCAGTTACTTTTACAAAATCATCTGATGCCTCCTCGTCATGGTAAGGACATTTCATTTCAGTGGATGAAATCCTCTGTGTCAGTGTAAAATTATTTACAGCACATCTACCTTCAATAATGAAGAGTGCATCATATACTGATATCGAAAACTGTGTTCCATTTCCATCCACGAGCGAGTACTGCAATCCAACTACCATTTCAGGCATGTGTTCTATATGTCTTTGTATAATGGAAATTTATAAGTTAGATTAACAATATCATGAATGTTGTTGTTATAACAATGCTAGCATGCAGGTACTACTAAACTCACCGATGAACAAGAATCCATGACTAAGATGACCGCAGAAAATACTACTTCAACATACTATGACATACCTCCTGTTATAAACTACAACGGTTTGTCATAAATTACATTTTATTTTAAATAATAAACTCTTCCAAAGTATGCTCTCCATTATTGTTTTGAAATTCATCACAAAGGCATGAAGGTACTTCACATCCACTCGAGGAACTGAAAACATTGAATCAGACTACAACAGAATGTACCACTTCAATGAACTTGGACACAACTCCTGAAGGAACAGTTTATTTACATTTACATTATACTCAATTGTATAAATTTTATGTCTAGACATTTGAATTAGTATGATATTTATATTCCCATCAATAGTAAATATACTTACACTCTGATACTACAGAATATTCAGACTGTGGAGACCCTTCTATCATTTGTCAGTACTGCGGTTCAGCTTTCTGGTATGAAGAGAAGAGTAAAAAATATAGCCACAGACATATCCCACGATTTACTTTATGTTGCTCCCTAAGGAAAATTGCTTTGTAGCAACTGCATGCTTGTCCAGAATACCTTAGGACCTTACTTTTCAATACATCCTGTACTCATTCCAAAACATTCCAAGATCACATGCATATTTACAATTCAATGTTTGCATTCACATCCTTTGGTGGTAACGTAGTCAAATCTGTGAACTGTGGACGATCTCCGCAAGTATTTAGACTAAATGGACAAAACTACCATCATATTGGAAGTTTATGCCCCCCCTGATGGACAACCAAAAAGGTTTTCTCACCTATCTGTATATGACACATCAAATGAAGCTCACAACAGATTACGTGCCATCAGGTGATTACTTCATTAACTGGTAAATTCTCATTTTTCATGCCCGCTGATTTTAACTTATAACTACCATATGTAGCTTCGATGACAGAAATCAAAGCTCTGTTATACAGTTATGTGTTGTTCAGAAAATACAAAAAATTATCCACGAAATAAATGCTTTAGCACGACATTTCAGAATGGCTAGGGATGTTATTGATAGTACTGGCACTAAAAATTTGAAGCTACGACTACTTAGAAAACGAGGAGCCGATACACAAAGATACAACTTACCAACTACATCTCAGATTGCAATGCTGATTTTTGGCGACATTGAAGATCTAAATCATCAGAGAGATGTCATCATTCAAAGAAAAAGTGGCGAATTTAAGTGCATAGATGAGCTTCACCCTCTATACCTTCCTCTACAATATCCATTGATTTTTACAGGAGGAGAGGATGGATAAGTCGATAACATATCCCATCGTGTGACAGTATTCAATCAAAGTGCAAAACAGAGTAAAGTTACAATGAAATAATATTTCTCTTTTCACCTTCAATTCTGTTACAATGATTTATCTTGTCTACTTCATTCTAGGAGGCTGCTTCAACAATTTATTGTCGACGCATATACAATGATTGAATCTCAAAGACTTAGTTTTATTCGCTTCAATCAGAAAAATTTGAGAGATGAACTATACAATGGTTTGCAAGATGCTTTCCTTAGAGGTGACCGAGATGGATCTATGTGTAGGAAGCGAATCATCTTACCTTCCACCTTTACAGGCGGCCCGAGATATATGATTTAGAATTACCAAGATGCTGTCAATCTGCAATTGGGTGGGATATCCAGATCTTCTTATAACATTTACATGAAATCCCATGTGGCCTGAAGTTTTGAGATTTGTAAAATTGCCCAATCTACGCCCATCGGACTTTCATCACATTCTTTCGCGAATATTCAATATTAAGGTGGGACAACTCATGAAAGATTTACGAGAAGGATGTTTTTTCGGAATGTCTCGCGCAGGTATGCATCTTCTTGGCACATAAAATGTACTATTTTAATGACAACGTTTACCATCAGTATACTACTTTCTTCCACATGTAATCTCATTTGTCCTTCGTTTTCTGATGTAGTTGTCCGTACTGTGGAGTTTCAGAAGAGGTTACTCCCGCATGTGCACATTCTACTGTTTCTTAGTCAGGAAAAAAAAGTAGCATCTCCAAATGACATTAACAGAATAGTTACCGCAGAAATTCCAAATAAAGATACATCCCCAAAACATCATGAAGTAGTTTCAAAGTATATGATCCATGGGCATTGTGGTGATGCAAACTATCGGTCACCTTGTATGCAGAATGGAAAATGCTCAAAATATTATCCAAAAAAGTTTGTAGAACATACCACAAGGGATGACGATGGTTATGTTGTATATCAAAGAAGGGATACTGGATCAACAGTCGTCAAAAACGGAATACCACTAGACAATCGGTTTGTTGTACCATACAATCCTATTCTGCTTTTGAGATATAAATCTCATCTAAATATTGAAATTTTCAATTAGTCATCCGCTATCAAATACCTATTTAAATATATAAGCAAAGGTCATGATCGTGGCACCTCAGCACTCTAAGACAACAAAAACCATCTCTCTGATAACAGTGTCGATGAAATTAAAATGTACTACGACTGCCGGTACATCTCAGCTTCTGAAGCTTCATGGCGGATCTTCTCTTATGACATCCATTTTAGATATCCTCCAGTTGATAGACTGTAGTTTCATTTACCTGAACAAAACACCGTGACGTATTCAGATTGTGACAATATTGAAGACATCTTAGGTAATAGTGACATTTTAAAACCATGTTCATAGCTTGGTTCGAAGCAAATCTATTGTACGAAGAAGGAAGAAATCTAAAATATGCAGAATCCCCAACACGGTTTGTCTACCTCTACCGTGATAAAAAATGGTACCCGCGCAAACAAGGATTCAGTATTGGCAGACTGTACTATGTGCCGCCGTCTTCTGGGGAACATTAATACTTGCGGATTCTACTAACAAAGGTCAGAGGAGTGACTTCATATGATTATATTAGAAAAGTTAACAACATTACTCATAGTACATTCAGACAAACATGTTCAGCAATGGGACTATTGGCTGATGACAATGAGTTCATTCAAGCACTAAAAGATATATCCGCTTGGGGAATGAAACACTCTTTGCGAAGACTGTTTGCTGGAATGTTGTTCTCAAATACCATTTCCCGACCTGACATTGTTTGGCTTGAAACCTGGAGGATTCTAACTGATGATATTTTATATTCCCAGCAACAACTACTGCAAATAAGAGGTACAAACAACTTGTCGTCATTGTCAACACATTTATATTATATTATATTGCTTTCTAATACTAATACCCTCTCTTGTAGACTTGACAAGAACGGATCATCAAAGACAAATGTTAGGTTTGATTGAAATAGACAACATTCTACGCAGCAATGGTAAATCTCTATAATGTTATACGCCAATCCCCATTCCATATTATTCATTAAATGCAAAAAGTAATCAACTTATAGGTGTGGAGATCAATTACAATTGAGAAGAACTACATAAAGAGTACTCTTTATTGCAAAATATTCTCACTGTTGAACAGAAACACGTTATTGAGAAAATTCTGATTGCATTAACTTCTACTGTTGTGGGATTTTTTTTCTTGCATGGATTTGGAGAGATGGGTAAAACATTCATCTGGAGAGTACGAACATGTTTACTAAGGTCACAAGGAAAAGTTGTTCTTGGAGTTGCTTCCAGTGGAATAGCATCATTACTCCTACCAGGTGGGAGGACAGCCCATTCAAAATTTCGTATTCCAATACCTACACATGATCACTCTGTATGCAACATTCATCAAGGGAGTGATATTGCCGAACTTATACAATCAACAGAATTGATTGTCTAGGATTATGCTCCAATGCTTCATAAACACTGTTTTGAATCTCTTGATCGTACATTATGAGATATACTTTCAGTAAAGAATGCAAATTCCTATAACTTGACATTTGGTGGTTTACCGGTTGTCCTAGGGGGAGATTTCAGACAAATAATTCTATTAATCCCTGGAGGTGACAGAAGTGAAATTGTATCTTCAAGTATAAAGTCATCATATCTATGGCAACACTGTCAGGTTTTAAAATTAACCAAAAACATGAGGTTGCATTCTACAGATTTAGATTTCTATTCTGATGAGGTACAACGATTTTCACAATGGATTTTGGATATTGGGGAGGGACATGTTGGTGACCTCAGTGGTGGGGATGGGTGTATTCATATCCCATCAACATACCTTATGGTAACAAATAAATACTCATTGAAAGCATCTGTTGAATTTGCATACCCGGATTTCAACAATAACTACGGAGATATATCATATCTGAAAGGTCATTCTATATTAGCACCAACCCGTGATATAGTTCAGGAAGTTAATGACTACATGTTAACTATAACTAAATTAGAAGGAAAAGATTACTTCAGCTCTGATTGTGTTTTCAATTCCATATTTGATACAGATCAACCTGAGAACATATATACAAGTGATGTGTTGAATGCTATCAATGTCTCTGGACTTCCTGCACACAAAATAACTTTGAATATCGGAGTGCCTATTATGTTGCTGCGCAATGTAGATCAATTAGTGGGATTATGAAATGGTACTCGTCTTATTGTTACCCCCTTCGGTGACCATGTCATCGGAGCTGAAATTTTAACAGGTTGTCATTCCATGTTTATGGCGTTCATCGCATGAATAAATATGACACACAATGATGACAGATGGCCTTTCAAACTACAATGAAGACAATATCCTTTGACTATTTATTATGCTATGACTATTAATAAGAGTCAAGGTCAATCTCTGTCATATGTTTGTTTATATCTTCGCAATCCTGTATTCTGCCATGGATAACTATATGTTGCTGTATCAAGAGTTACGTCACCAAAAGGATTGAAAATTGTTCTTGATGATAATGATAATCCAACCTCGGATTGTACAGAAAACATTGTCTAAAAAGAAATCTGTTATAACCTCCCTTAGGTATCTTTTCATTCAATATTTTTAAAGTTCACTGCTATTATGAACTCAGATATATATAAAAAAGTGACTTGTGTTGCTGCTTACTATTTCATATAGTTACACTAATTGAATTGATACAGAAACAAAAACATGTCGCGAAGAACGAGTCTTTTGAAAGAGATTACTATTGACGCTGATGAAACATTAAAGATACAAGTCCGTGAGCTGAATTTGTGGTGCAAATCGTCACTGAACTCAGAAATTGCTTCTATCGATCTGATTATCTGCGATGCTGACGTGAGTTTATCCTTAAAGAGAACTTACAATTTTTGTACAGATTTCATAAAATTAATTATATTTAATTCTATTAAAGCACATTATTTTAAGTATTTTATTTCAGTCATATTGTTTAAGATGTTCACTTTGTCAATTAATGATGCAGGAGACCAAAATACAGTGTACAATTACAAACCGACAGCTAATTACTAAGTACAAACCCGTACTTAGTGAAGGCCTATGCTACATCATACAGAACTTCCAAATTGCTCTAAATCAAGGAAACTTTTTGGGTGTAATACATACTTGCCGGCTGTTTTTCAAAACAACAACATATGTTCAACCAACCGATCTCCAAATTCCACGGTTCAGCTTTGACTTCACTTCTTTTGCTGACATTGTTAACAAAGTCGTTCCCGAACAACAATTAATAGGTTCATTTCCGTACTACAGCTGTGACAGAATATACTTTTTAATTTCCTAAATAACTATGTTATTCACAAACTATTAATAGATACTAATATCATTAAAAATGTTACTGTAACATCAGTTATTCATGTCATAGAAATTATTGGACATTTGCGACATTCATATCCTTTATAGTCCATCGGTACTTCCAACTAGAAGATTCAAATTGTTTTAGAGGATGACATGTATTCATCTTTTACTACTCACAATCATTAACATGTGATATTGAAATTACCAAAAATATTACCATGATTTCTTGTAGAGGCTTGAGAGTGAACTATACCTTGTGGGGGAAGTTTTCCAACATAATGTCTGAGTACTTGGAAAACAAGAATGACTCCGCTAAAATAATTATCTTGCAGATTGTCAGAGCAAAGCAACATTGCTGTAAGATATGTCTCCACAAATTATAATATCTTACTTGCTACAAACTATAATGTAGAGTATGTTAGTGGGAGTAATGCTTCTGATATTAAACAAGTTCTATCGTATTTCATTAACAACACTTTAATTTTTAAGTTCTAAACTATAACAAAAATGTTGTCAAAATATATATATCCAGAAGCTGTTAAATTCAAACATATGACATTTGTTAATTGTATATGTGAAATTGAAATGTTCGACCAGGTTTAATTCAAGTATGCCTTAAAGAAAGCTGTAATGCTTGTAAATTAAATATCTGCTCTACTGATGGTTCCAGACTTTGACTGTTTTGTTTACAACTATATATGTCTACTCCTGCTTATACTGTACATTGTGTTCTAGCATCAGTTATTGTCACCACTTCAATAAATGCTTCAAAAATACTTATGGACTTGGACATCCCAGAAGTCCGCGACTTCATAAGCAGGTAACTGATTTGTTTATATTTCTTATCCAGCAAATCTTTCTAGACAGACTGTCAACATGGTCGACTACTGCATAAATTGCTGTCTTTAATGATGCTTTTATTTCATTTAACAGATCTAGATTAATCAATCATTTGCAATTATATAGTACTCCTTCAACAAGTTCAAACACTTCTATTACAACATTTCTTTATTGGAATAATAGAAAAAAATTATTGATGTAAAAAATATTTTGGAGGTAAGTACAATATCCTGATTTTTTCCCTTTAATATGTCGTCTGAAATAAATTTACATGTATAACTTTCTTTCATGAGTATATTAATATGAACTACTGTCTCACAGCTGACAAAGTGTCTAATTTCTGCTATATTAGTTAAACTACAAAGCACTCATAACTGGTATTTTCATTCATGCAACTATTTAATGAAAAAAGATTAAATTGCGGATGGGAATACATGGTGCCATAATTGCAAAAAACAACCACAATTCACTACTCCAAGGTATTCATTCACTTTCTTTCTAATTTCATATATTTTACATGGGTATAGGCTTACTATACTTATTTATTTGTTTACATAAAGCCTCAGAAATTATAACCCCTATAAATAAAACAGGTTCAGAGTTCAACTACTGGTTACAGATGCCAAAGATTCACTGTCTCTCGTTCTCTTTGAAAAGCATGTCATGCAGTTCATAAACAAAACATCCTCTCAATTGATAGAATCTCTATTTGAAGTAATATTCTTGAACTATTTGATCTTCTTCATGTATTTTCTTTTCTTTTTTAAGTAAGAGTTCTATTTCATTACATAATAGGACCAGGATGAGTATGAGTTTCCCCAGAGTTAAACATCTTCAAAAAAAATTATTCTTCTGGCAGTAGATTTCACAAATTACAACATTCAGAACCGAAAACGTTCTTCAGAACTGAACAGTTACACAGTTATTTTCATCACTGATAATGACAATTATATCACCAACTATCATCAATGTTTTGCAGACAGTTATGTTAGTAGACTGAATCGTCACCATAATTGTACTTCCAAGCCTTACAAATTTCATATTATAGTATTGTCATTATCGTGACTTCGACGTATTATAGTATTCTTCCTTACTTATATTTCATTTTACTATTAAACCAGTCACCACATACCTATATAATTGATTTCACCCTTCTGTTTTAGGAAAGTCACCGTGTTGCGTCTTCAATATTAAGCTGTAATACTGATGCTGGATTCAATATGGCAAGTACAATGTATTTTCAACTAAGGTACATATTCTCTATCTTCATTTTCTGTTACTGTCAATGTTTAAATATTTTACACAATACTGGTTGTCCCTTATTTTTGTTTTATTTTTACATTTCATTAGAAATGTACTACAACTGATTTCCTGATATGCCAGCTATTACAGATTATATTGTTGCTTCGTTTGGTAAATCTTATAAGTTCTGACTCTTACTCATTCGTTACGATGAAATCTTCATGTAGAAAAAGTTACTGACAGAGTTTGATGCTGAAGATGCGGTCAAAGGGAAAGAATGTCTGTCTATATACTCCACCCCAAGTAATTCCACTGATGAACATTTGCATATTATGGAGACCAGAAACAAAAAAACTGACAAACAAGACTAACTGTTTGCCATGCATTTCCAAGGTAATGTGACAAAATAGACATGTTAACACTTATGTCGCCTCATTGTGTTAAGGTTGCGTATGGGAAGGAGGTGTGAATTAAGAAACTTGCTCAATTATTTTTACAGTCCTGGGTTTCCATTGATTCTTCATTAAATAAAATTATAGATACATGAAGATGCGTTTTATTAGCTAAAAACATGTTATAATGCGACATAACCATGCAGATTTGGGGTTGGAAATCAACATACTCTGACCTATTTGGATGGAAGCTGATGTTTTCTCATAGTAAAATGCGTCTTCTACTAAAAGTACTGTATAATTACCTGTTTCAAGGATCATTAAAAATGTCTACAAACTTGGTGAAGTGCTTCTGCTCTGCATCAGGGGATCCTGGAAGTATTGGGAGGCTCTTTGATGTTTCTTATTCATATTACATAACTATGAATATTACTGTAGTTTTTCTCTCTATCTTTACTGAAATATGTACCCAAATAGTTGATCCTGTACGGTGATTTAGTGGTTGACATAGTTTCTATTTTGACTCATCAATTATTGTAATCGTCTGTACTGAAAATTTATGTTCTAATTATGATCAGTATAATAAATGTTTTTGTAAGTGTTTCTATTCTGGTTATAAGGTGACATGGTGAACAAAAACACGATTTTGGAGAAGTATAACGTCATGAAAGACTGAATCAAGGGTACATTTTCATTCATTTGGCCATTTTATTTTGTTTCAGTTGATATATTTCAAAAAATCGCATTAAATATGATCTCTGATCTACATTTATACTACATATAATGTCATTTAGATTTGGATGTTGTTAATTTGAACAGTTAATGGTATTTTAGGCCTTTAAGAGATGCATTTCATTTCAGCAACAACTAATTATTTTTTATTGAGGAGCTAGTCAATTATTATTGCATTAAAAAATATGTCAACTTTTATTTCCCACATTCTTATTTAGGAAATCATGGGTGATGTTTTAGTACTTTTTATGGGTCAAGATGGTGTTGATGATGTAGTCCAGATTCGAACTGATGAAACTCAAAACATTGGAACAAATTCTACAGGTGTGTTCGTCATCTATTTTATAGATTTCTTTGAAAATTATGATACTTTAACTCATGCAATATACTATCATACTGGATATGTTTTTGGTAATGATAGGAAAATACTTCATATTTTGAGGCATATTTTATGCCATGTAGAAGAATATTATATGGATATATTTCATTACTACTAAACCTTTTTGAATATATAATGTACATAATAGGTTCAATAGTTCAATAAATCTAACTTCTACTGCATAAATTAGCTATATCATTGCATTCTTATCAAATGATTTATTTCTTCATGATAGATTACTGTAAAACATAATACCCATTTCATTATGTCAATTTTGTTTCCAGTTTACTAGATTTCACATATTTAGATTAGTCATGTTCCCCTTCAGTGATACATATTTCCCATTTTATGAAATCTTATGATTTCTTCCTATAAAACAGAAGAATCTTTTTTTAACCATGATGTTTGTTCCTAGATTTCCCATTTTTTGACTATAAATGTCTCAATCCAGAAAAAATGTTATCCTATTATATGATATATCATGTTAGTTTCCTGCTAAAAAAGAAGATTATAATGTAACGCCAACATTCAGGATTCTGACTGAAAATCAGAAACATGTCACATAGTTAAATATGTAATACATTTTACATTTCCCATTTCACATAGATTTCCCATTATTTCTATTGGACTGAAATAATCATATTTCATAATTCTACATCATAATTTGTAATTTGAGCAGGTTGGGTCAGGTCCATAGAAATATCCTACCCCTATTCAACATGTTATACATTTTACATTTTTCAATCCCATTTTTTCTGTTCTCTTTGAAGCAGCAGCTTCATCACATTGGAATATATTTGTTCAGCATGATACTGAGATATAGGTAACGTGTGCTATCATGGAAATGATATATTATTTTAATTAGGTTGAACATGATGGGTTTTTTTTATGATTTATGATAAGTTAACATGGTTTCATAAGTCCCTTAAATTTTAATGCAGATGCAATAAAGAGCTCATAAATGCACGTTTCTGAACATAAATTAATGTACACATGTGTTTCATGTACAAATATTTCAAATATTTATGTATAAATATTAAAATATGTTTTCCATTTGAGTGGAATTTATAGATTTTCAGCACATTTTGGTAGAATTTTTTACAGTTTCAGCATGTTAGATGGCTAACAGTTGTGTCCCATTCCAGGTGTACATAATTTATGGTGATGGTACACATAGTGGAGCTTATATGATTTTGGAGGTATTGCGCTTATATATAATTAACCAGTCAGGTAATATTATTTTCATGTTTTATCTAATATTGTTCTCTATGCTCATTTTCTTTTAACCATTATCATAATATAGGAAATCAGAAAGCATGGTGTGAAGTTTTCAGCTATTGGTATCCCCAACAACATCCAAAAACATATTATGGTACCCTATTACATACTTTACTCCTTGATTTCCATGTATTCGCTTTATGTTTTTTTTAATTTGGTTTCTATGTATTATGTTTCTTTTTTGGTTCCCATGTGTTCTGAATGCTGTTTATGTTTCTGTCCGGAAAATCCGTTTTTTATTCTTATTATTTATAAAAAATTGTGTTCATATACCAGTGTTAGTGTTTAAATTACTTTGTCTTCCTTTTGTTTCCAGTTTTTGGTTTCCATGTCCATATAATATGTTTTTTATTTTAGTAATTGCCTTTCCCATGTCTGCATTTTTTTATTTTTCTTATTTGATCTGAATGGTTTAGTGTTTAATTGATTCAGTGTCCATATAATCCGTTTATCAAAAATCACTTATTTCGCTGGACATTTATAATAATGGATTCCATATAAAAAATTCTGGATTACATATTTAAACTGTCTCTAGGTATCATTCCATCAATTATCTTACTCTCGCCTCATCCCTCCACCTCTGCCCTCACCTCCACCTTTAGTTTCATCTATGTTTCTTATCTCCACCTCTTCCATTCCATCATGTCTTATCTCCATCACAATTACTCTTTCCTTCATTTCCTTCAATCATGGGTATCCAAATATCTTCATTATTTTTGTTTTATTCTAAACATTACATTAAGTACAATGACAACAATCATTTTTTAATGACACATAACTAGATGATTTGAATGGAAATTGAATTGTCCCGTGCATTTGCAAGGGCAGAGTACTAGTTATACAAAAAAAATAAGGTATTATGATTTAGATTGTACTATATTATGAGTTAATTAAAATAAATATAAATTTATATTAAAGTATTAATATTTAAAAATTGTTCCAATTAGGTTAAATTATTTTTAAAATGGAATGGTAAAGTGAAATGAAAACAAAAAAAAATCATTTATAAAAAAATTTAAAAATTATTAAAATAAAAACATACTTGTAAAATTCATAAGTATCCTTAGAAAAGGTGATGTTAATGATATTTATAAGATTTAAATTTAGAAATAAAATCCAATAATATTAAATTTAAAATTAAATATAGTTTTGAATATTAATTTTTTATCCAAATTTAAAACATTTTATTATTAAATGGAGATTTTTAATATATTGAAATTAGTTTTTTAGACAGAAACATTGTGGAAGAGAAATAAAAATAATTTCTTTTAAAAAATCATTTTTCCAAAAATGATTATAAAATACCATATAATGAAATATTATTATGGAATACAGAAATCTTAAATGAATGATGTTCATGATGAAATAATATATCCCAAGGATATGAGACTATAATCATCATAATTCCTTACGATCAACATAACCCAAGAAGTGAGAAATATTAATCAATGGATTTTTTAGTAGGAATATATATCCAAAAAAATTATAAAATACCACATAATACAATTCAATGGATCAATATAACAAATTAATTTTATATAATATCATGATAATGATCATAAATCATTGTATGAAATTTTTGTTACTACAAATAATTACTGCCAAGGAAAAATCAGAATCCTTAACTCAGTAAATATGCGAACATGATGTATCTAATAAAACCAATTATATTCATAATATTAAGATAAAAATATATCCATTATATTTAAATACAAAATATAAAAAATTTAGTGTTTAAATAATGTTTTATATATTAAATAACCAAAATTTTGATTGTGGAAACCCTAACGACATTAGGTTCATTCGAATAAAACCCCCTTCAAAGAGACAGATTATAATCAAATATAAAGTGACATTATTTAAATGAAACCATGATGTTATATTTAAAATGGAAACTATATTAACCAGGTAAAATAATTAATATTTTTTATATAAAACATATCATAAATTGAGGAATTTGCAATGAAAACGCATACTTAGACCATGATTCTTTCTGCAATTGCACTGGAAATCCTAAATAATAAAATTAATTTTATTATATTTATACCAAATAAAACTATTCATACCTATTACCAACAACACTCCTGATTTATAATTATTCTATATATATATATATATATTCATTTTAGATAGTTTATATATTTTTGGACACTTGGTGTTATTAATCCTTAGCGATATAAACCTGTTTCGAAAAATAGCTAATGAAGTATATTAATATACCAATTTCTGATAATTTTAGATCATAAAATATTGACTAATATATCCTGAAAAATATTTTATAAATCTATAATCTCTTTTTCAGGATTTTTGGGATACAATCCATTAGGATGAAATCTTTAAAGACAAGGTTTCAGTGTCTGTTACTAAAGGAAGTGTAATTTATTAATTTATGAATTTACAATTAATATTAAAAAACTAAAGAAAAATTAAAACATTATTTAACTATTTAAAATGGATAATATTTGATTAAATGTTTTTATAATCTTCATGATATAAATTCATATTTTTTCTAAAGTCAATGGTTAAACGGACCCATAGATGAATCTATCATGATTAATTGGTGATTATTAGGTAATTCAGTTGAAATATAATTATAAATTAATAATAATTTAAAAAAAACATATTAGTGTGATATAATTTAATTTTATCTAATAAAAAAAAGAAAATAATTTTTTATAAATTCATTACATAGAAATATGAGATTATTTTCCTCTTAGTACACTGATTTTAAATGATTAAATAAATTATAGTTTTTTACTGATCATATCATTTATACGTTATAAAATTTGTCATAATATGTCCTTAATTATATCATATAAATAATATTTATCCATTAATATCATTAACATGATCATCCATGTAATGTGTTGGTCAAATTAAACATGAAAATAAATCCTTCCATTGAGGCAGTAGTCTACATGTTTACTTGGTTGAGAATTTCATTTTCTATTGAATTTGAAAAAGGTGTAATATGGTTCAATGTTTCAATATAATAATAATCATATAAAAATTATTTTTTATTAAAATAAACTCGTATATAATATTTTTATGATAGTGAAGGAAAATGAAACATGTTGCATTGTAGAGGTAGTAGTCCATAAAATTCACGATTCCTATTTTTATTTTTCTTAGTTGAAAAAAAGGAAATATTGTAAATGATTATACTATAATTTTAATTACATTCTATTATAACACTAATATTGATTATAAAATTTAAATACAGTGAAAATATATTTTAGGATAAATAAGGTCACCAAAAGAAATAAGAAAGGGAAATAGTGGTTAGGAACTTACACCTCACTTATTGGATTGTCTCCCTTGAAATAGTGGTTAAGCCATTGAGGGATGTGAATTTAATAATAGGGAAAAAACACTATGTGTATATTTATTTTTTGAGAGGTTTAGTTAATTTTTATGTGGATAATGGTGAGTTTTTTTGTGAGGGGAAGTGAAAAACATCTGTTTCATTTTTTTATAAGTGAAAAAGTTATATAACATTCGTAAAAACACACATGTATTCCACAATAGAATGTCAATATCTTGGGGGAATGTATTAGAATTTTATACGTAATAGAGGAGAAGTGATAAATTCTTGAAATGATTCAAATACACATTCCTTAACATTTTTAAAACAAGTTTGAAATATTATATTCTTATATTTTTTACATTAAAAAAATAATTCAATTTGGTAAATAGTTTTTACCTAAAACTTGTTGTCCATTAATCTAAAAAATAATGTTATCCTTGTTATATAATTTTGGCACGTTGATTGTAAATTTAAAATTCATTTCAATAGTTTCAATTTATTAAAGCGATAAAAAATAAGTTACAAATTACAATTAACTATAGGGTTGTGTATATTTTGGGATGAGCATATGGGGTTTTCATTTAATGGGAAATAAAGAAAGTATTATCACTTTTATAAGTGGAAAAGACATATAATGTTTGTAAATTATCATATATTTTCAATAGTGGGAAGTCACCATCATGTAATATTTCCCCAAATTTGATAAATAATGTAGGGGAAGGGAAATTGATAAGAAATACCTAAAGAAACCATTTACAAAAAAAAAATTAAACATGTATTATACTTTAAGAATATTAAATTTTAAACTATTTACTTTTAAAATGGTAGCTAGTTTTTAACTATGTAAACAACTATATTTTTATTAAAATAATTTCATATATATTAGATAATCTAAAACCATTGATTTAATATTTCAAATCTAATTCATTTGATTCAATTTATAAATCTCATAACAATTACCATTAAATTAACATATATAATCAATGAGACAATATTTGAGAAAAGAATACTTATGTTCTAAAATTAAAATAAGGTTTTTTCATTTAAAATAATATATTATCAAAATTTATTATTTCATATGTAAAGTAAATATTTTTTTCTAAAAAAATTATTTAATTCCAAAATAATACTTATATATTAATAAAGGCATAAAATCTATTTTATTTGTAGAAAAAATGCATTACATTATTCAAATAAAACTAAATATTTTTAGAAAAAAACAAATAAATCATAATAAACTTATATTATTATTTATAACAGAAATTTAATATTGATTTTCGAGAAATATATTATGATTGTTTGTAAAATAATGCTTAAATAAAATCCCAAAACATAGTGAGAAATGATACATATTAGAAAATAGACTTTAAAAAAGTTAACAATCCATTATTAATATTTTTAATTAATTAATTATTATTTTTTTCGTAATAAGTTTTTTTATAATATGTAAATTTTCTATGTGTTTAATCATAATATAATTATTTTTGGAAATAAAACAAAAAATTTAGAAAAATATTTTTTATGTATAAAATATTTTTGTTAGTCATTTTAACATCATTAATTGAATTTAATTCATATTAAATATTTTATTTTATCATTATACATATCATAAATATATTAATATTATTTGTTCTATATAATTTAACATCTATGTTTTAATTATCATACATAAAATGTTATATTTTATACAAATATATCATGATTTATTTTATGTTAGGCGTTTCCTTTATAGAACTATATCAAACACATTAATTTTTTTATAGTTAATAAAATATTAATATGAGTACATGATACATTCTCCCCATTAAAAAATTTTTATCATTGAAAATTTAATTATTACACACTGAATAATGTTGGTGAGTGTGTTCTCAATATATTCATCATTTGGAATATGACCTTAACATGAAATCTACCGTAATCTCCTAGGGTGTATCAAGTTATGTATCTTACATAAAACACTAATATATACTCATAATATCATATAACCAAACATGTATATACACTATTCATAAAATGTCTATATCATAATTTCCCAAAACTATTTGAATCTCTAAGTCATCAAACCCCAACAAAGTGATATAATTCTCTATAAATTAACTATATCTTCATCCCAAAAAGGTTATTAATAACTAATTTATATGGTAACACACTATTAAATATATATATATAACTTAAACCCTAAAATTAGTTAAATATTAAAAATTAGTTATCATCAATCCCATGGATATTGATACAACATTACATATATTTTCGGAATCACCTAACACTATGTAATATCTCCACCAAACATATACTAAACCAAAACCTTATTTATCCCTCAAACATGTGTTATTATATAGTTATATCGATAAATAAAATCATGAAATAATATCATTTGTGTAGTATATTTATACCAATTAAAATATTATTTAAACCCATTAATGAAAAACTACTAAAGAATGATCCTTAAATATTTCACATAATTCTAAATAATATTTTAAAGATACCCAAATAGCATTGAAAAATATCCCTAGAGAAGTTAAAATATATAAGAGTATAAAGAATAATTTTTTTTGAAATAAACCTCACTACAATATGTAAGACTATAAAATCTCATTTTCCATCATTATACTCCTATGCTGAAATTGTTATCCATTTATGTATGATCTCATATCCAGTCACAAAATTTATTCTACTTTCACAGTGGAAGGAAGGCTCTTAAATGGTTAGAATAATCATGTATGGAACATATATTCCATATAATCTATTGAACTTTACATGGTTGGATAGATTGGTGAAAAGTTGTCCCCTTGAACAATGGGTATAAGCTCAATATGGATGGATCTGGCACCACCAGTGTCATGTGGCGGGGGGGAGGGGTATAGCCTTAGACCATCATGGGTTAGTTCCTCTGGAATTTTTTAATCCTGAGGGAAGGGGAGTCTATTTTGGAATACACAAGTTCATTGATGTAAGGAGTTTAATTGTTTTTCATTCACAACATCATAATTGATTTGGTTGAGACTGAATCAATGGTAGTTCTAAGGTTAATGCAAGGGAAAATTGTAATCCCTTGGTCCATTACATATCTCATTCAAAAAATGTAGAAGAATTCATGACTCTTATGTGACTATTTATCAAACAAGGTGTTAGGTTAATAATATGGTAGACTACCTCAATTCTCAACTGGATAAGATGAATCAATGCTATGTAGTCTCCAACTTTGGGTTGCTTTCCACTTAGTTTAGTATTTTTATCCAAGAAGATTATCTTGGGATCCATTATTTTATTGCTACATAACACTTTTTTATTTTCATTTTCCCGACATGAAACTAAAAGAAAATTTTGATTGTATGGATAATCCCTAAATGTAATTTGGAAAAAAATAAATCAAAATTGTCTGTGTAGTAAATGTGATTTAAAAAATAATATCCCATAAGATTTCAAAAACTTGTGTCTTCTTATTCTTATATTTCATTAACTAGGTTTTGATAAACTTAATATCAAATCCACCCTTTTAGGGTTATTTCCCTATGTACATTTGATACAAACACTAAATCCACATGTATTATCTAGACATATATGTAATGTCAACAAAACCATAAATCCTGACTTTATAAAAGCATTAATATTTCATAATATAAAAGGACTTATTCTAATGATATTCATTTATGTTCTATTATCCTTATCCTCAAAATATTCCAAATTAACTCCACTAACATATCATTATATATATACCTAAAAATCAAGGACAAAACATAACTTTCTGACCCTTAAATTATCGCAAAACAATTATATTACCCAAATATATCTAAAACCTAATTTAATACAAAGAGAGACCCCTGAGACCCAAACTTCTAGATCTAGGGCTATGAAAACATAAAATATATAATTGATTTAATAAAATCAATAAACTCATGGAAATAACTATTTCGTAACATCACAACAATAATTAAATATTATATTAAATTCATTACCATGGCCTTTTACATTTTGCGATTGGGGGAATTACGGAAGAACTATAAAATAAGAAAGCCTAATTGCTTCTAAAATAACTGATATTTTTTACTATATAGTAAACTACATAGTCCAAAATATGATTTCAACATCTCCCATAGTTTATCCACACAATGTTTCATGTTAATCATATAATGATTTTTTAATTTATTAATAACCAATTGATATTAAAATATAACAAGGGGTGAGTTAAAATAATTATTAAGAGAAATGTATAACATATTTCCTCAAAAACATAATAATGGTGTTAATAATATTGTAGTATGAAATAATATAAATAATGGAATAATATAAAAAATACAGCATGTTATATCTGTTAAAATAAATGAAAACATGGATATTAATAATACTAATATCAAACTAATGGAATAAATAATTTTGGACATCAAAAACATGTTTCCAAGTCCTTATTCAATTATATTTTCTTAATGTTGATTCTAAAATAAATATATCATGTTGAATTATGAATGCATAAACCAAATTCCCAAAAATATATCTCATCATCCATGACATTCAATCATGGCGATCTATAATTTTATTCTGCACCCATCAACTGATTATGTTAAAATTCATTTATTGTAAGAGTCAACAATATTTTTAAAACAATTCCATAATGAACCATTTTATGAATAAAACCACTAATATCAATATAATGATAAATATGGAATATCAATACAATATCAAACAATTTAATAAGTAAATAATTAATATAAATACAAACATCCTTCCACAATTCAACAAAATAGATAACATGATCAAATCCCACATGAGAAACAAAGTTTATTCTCAAACAATACATTTTCAACATTCCAATAATCTTTTAAATAAGAATGAAAATAAATATTACTCCAAAAAATTTCCACATAAAAATAAATGGTATGAAATACAATTTATATATCTAGAGGTATATGGTGGGAGGTTATAAAATATATAGTAAATTTTCTAACAATTATCCATATTGTAATGATAAAAAATGGAATGAAAATACAGTTCCTTATGTAAATATAATAAAATTAATTATAGGTGAACATCATCCATTAAAAATTATATAAAATCTGATGATAGGACCATATATAGTAATTGGTAAATTTATTTTTCAATTCAATAATAACATTACCATAAACCTTCAAATAAAACTTATTTGGATGGTTTTAAAAGTTTTTATCCCTATTGTAATAATGATACATTTATTTAAAATATCATTATAAAAGAATTTTTGAATGATAAATCAATTAATGGATAATGAATTATATATTTTGGAACAATGAGTTCATTTCCCAAAAAGATAAATATTTATTAGATTATAAATAGTGATACATTAATCCAATTAGTCTGATTTATTTTCAAAATAGAAAGGGAAAAAGTAATCAAATGTAAAAATGATTTCCGATTTTTTTTCATTTACATAAATTGAAAACATACATGTCACATTAACAAGTAAAATATGAAAAGGTGATTTGATATATCATGAAATAATCTTATAAAATAAATATTATATAATAATATTGATATTATAATGACATAACATTTTCTACAGTAAATGTGAATCTATTGATAAAACATTTTATTATGAATGTCTTCTTTTTAATAATATAAAATTAGAATTGTTGAAAAACCACATACTAAAAGAGTAATAAATAAATTTTCTATTAAAACACCATATTAAAAAGAATATTATAATAATAAATTAAAATTTTTTGGGTTTAAGGAACCCAAACATGGATGAAATATGTTCACTAAGAAACAATATAACCTAATATAAATATACTAGAGTTACCAATGTTTCATACATGGAACATATAGCCTAATGTGATAAATAATTGGCAAATGGTTTATGTTGTGGAAATATATATATATATATATATATATATATATATATATCCATAAAACAATGAAATAATAATTAATAATAGAAGTAATATCACTACATTATCCATAATATCTGAAATTAGATCAAGAGAATGATCAAAACATAATGAATGAAAGTTGTGTTAAAAAACAATTATTATTTAGAAAATAACTAAATAAATAACCACATGAAAAAGGGACCTATATTTTCATCATAATTTCAATTACTAAATAATATTAGGATAAAAATATATGAATTGTTATTGAATACACCACTAAATTAATAAAGGTGCACAAAATTTGATATGTATCACTAAATCAAAAATGAGAACAAAGAAACCATCAAAACATTAGAAATATTCAAATGAATACACCTTGAAATAGAGGAATATTAAATGAACATAAAATAAAATTAATAAATGATAATTCCAATATTTATATTTCAAATATTATTCATACAAACCCCATAAAATAATTATGGTTCATTATACCGAATTTCTCTTAGATATAGAAATTTGAGATGAAAACAAATACCTCAGGCCTCATACATGATGTGCATTTAAAAAAATTCTAGAATAATTAAATTATTTTAATAAAATAAATAAACAATAACATTATTCATAATTTTAATTATCTACACCCCTCATTAATAAACATTCTACATTTATAAATGTTAGTTATTTTTTATATATTTTAATCATCTGGTGTATGTTATATTTACCGTAATTAATTTGTTATTTAAAATAGCTATTGGTATCAAAATTTTTAAAAGTATCCCATTATTAAACAAACTAAGATATTTTAGTAGATTTTAGATGATAATTTATAAATATATAATCTCATCTTGTTGTCTTTTTTATAGTCTATGAGGATGAAATATATGAAAGTAACATTCCATATTTCTTAATGAAAAAGGGAATTTTATTAATTAAAGTGGTTAATATTAATATCACATAACATGAAATATATAAAAAAATTATTTAATATTTATATGTTATTATACATTGAAATATGTTCTTATATTCATCCATGATATAAATTCATTTTATTATTTAAGTAGATGGCCAAACCAACACAAACATAACACTTCCATTATTAATGGGTGAGTATGATGTGTTTTACTGGTAATATTAGTATTAATGAAGTATAATGATATTTTTTTTGTTCTTAATTATTTTTTACATCAAAATTGGGAATAGTTATAAAGATAATATAATGTATTTAAATTCATTTCATAGAATGGTGAGATCATTTTCCTCGTTGTATACTCTTTTTAATAAATTTATGAAAGGTAGTTTCTTATTGATTATATATTTAACATATTCTCAAATTTTTTATACCATAACATTAATGATATGATAAATTCATATTTATAATTTATTACTTTCCTTAGGGCCATCTATTTATAGCATTTATTAAATGAGAAATGAGAAACAACTATTCAATGACGTTCACACTCTTGATGTATCATTGAAGATGATTTTATATTCTATATAATGGGAAACATAAAAATATAGTTTACTGTTTCAAAATTATAAAAATTATTTAAAAATAAACATTATTTATTATATTATTATTTTATACTCTCCTTGTAGCATGTTGAGGGACAATTAATCATGTTTTACCAAGGTGGCACCAGTCCACACAATGTGTGATGCAAAAATCCATTTTTTATAATAAATTCAGGGAAATGTGGTTAATGCTTATACCTATTGGGATTAATGGCATTGATAACCAAATTCATCATTAATTAATTATTAATTTTCACGCTCAAATATAATCTTTTTTCACAAATTAATCAAATTTACATGGATTTTAGGATTATATTTTTTAATTATTAATTTAATTTCCATAGAATTCTATATGTTATTTTCATATAATTTGTAAAACTTATTACACACTAATTTAGTCTATATGTTCAAAGAATACTATAAGAAATATATTAAACATTATTTGGAAACCCAAAAATTTAATCAGCCCTACCATTGGAACACTATGTTTATGCACATAATTATGTTTTTAAACAATCATTTTGTAAAGGAATGTCATTTTTGGGTAACTAATGACAAATTTAGAACCTCATTTTTGAATAAAATGTAAGGTTAAAAAACATATGTTTTATTAATTAACCCCATATTTCAGTATCAAATGTGTGTTATGATATCATAATGTTGGTACTGAACCTCACACTATATTATTCAACATTTTGAATAAAAAAACATTTTGAACCATACTTTTGGAGTTATCCTCTCGATGAAAGACCCCTTGTTCAATTAGTCATCTGAGGGACATAATTTTTTGATATTTTTTATATTTCTAATATGATTTATCTAGAGTAAATCACTTAATCCTTTTTCAATATACCGTTTTTTTGGATCTTCTACAATGAATTAATTTGTTACCATTTATATGGGAAGTTAATTTTTTATGTGGTTGTTAAATTTTAAATTTCATATACATTTAGAATTATTAATGTCATGTTTTTTCTATAAATACTTTTGGATCTATTTGACCGATATTATATTGTGCTTTTTATTTATTCTCAGATGTTTTATATGTTTCATATATAGGTTTCCAATTTTTTTATTATATTAATTATTCTATAATGTTAAATAAGATGAATCATGTTAAAATTTCTTCTAGACATTTTGATAATAATTTTATTTTTGTTTCCAATCTATATATCAATTATTCATCAACAATAGTTTATTGATTCCTTTTTAAGACTACACTTTTAAGAGGTACATGCAACAATATACTATTTTTGATTTATATTACTTCTATGATGCTTTTTTTATTCTATATTTTTTTCTATTATTTCTTTATAGATACCCATAAATTATCTTTATTTCCAGATATTTTATTTTATTTATTAGTTATATAGAATATCAATTTATTTTTTAGTCTCATTAACTACATATATCCCCTTAAAAAGAAAATTTAGCCATCTTAATAAAATAATTTTTATATCTAAACAATGAGGTGTTGCGATATTCGAGGACTATGATTTTTCCTTTGATGACTTGTGAATTATTTTTTTCCATGTTATTTTTTATTTCACCCACATATTTATATCCCTTGGAGAAATATTTTCATGTGAATTTAACCATACTCATGGAGTGAGTGTTGGTAGATTGTACATGGGTATTTACCCCAACAAAATACACAAAAAATTTATTTCTTCTTCTTATTATATTCCACTACAAAATATATTTAAATTATTACAAACAAAATCTCTTTGAAAATTTCAATTATTGATCAATTTGAGTATTTTAATGTTTTATTAAAATGAAACATTTACCTCCACCACTCATGTGTGTTAATCACCATTCTGAAAAATAATTACGATTAGAGGTGTTTTCATTTGAAAAATACTATTAATATATAGAAATCATCATTTAATTATCTAGAATATGAATTATATAAATCTATGAAAAAAATAAGGATTGTCAGTGATCATAGATATATATTTCAATGGTTAAAATTTGGGATGTTGGAAAGCAAAAATTCTTATATATTTGAAGACTATATGTGTAAACATTTATATAATGGTTGTTAATCCATAAGAAATCCCAAGGCCAGTTCCACATAAATTATAAACTTACAATGATGGTGAATATGATATAAATTCAAGTTCCATGATTGAAGTAATTTCAATAATGGAAATTATGAATTCACATTTGACTATTATTGTGCTACTACTTATAAAATATGTCATATAATTAAATTTACCTATGAAGAAATATTAAATTTTATGAAACTATGTTAACATACTAAAACTAAATTGACACTTTTAGAATGTATGAATATTAATCTATTACCCAAATGAATTAATGATTGATAGAAATTATCAGTGGGGTTGTTTCCCAAGGAGGCCCAATACCAGAACCAGATTAGCCATAAAAGATACAATGGTTTATACCATATAAATAGAATGAAATATCTACTATAATGAAATATTCTACTCATGTTAATGATATGAAAATAAATTAATTTATTAAGAAATATGTGATATATTAATATGAAATAAAATCTAATGTTTAATATCATCGAATTATTGAAAAAAACACAAATCAAAATATTTTATTCTAATAAGTGAAGAGAATTCTAAAGATGATATTATATTCATTAATGATTTATGTGGATCATATTTTGTAGCTGAATTTTCTCACCATTCTATATGAATATAAATACTTCATAAAAGTAAAAAAGTATTTATTATATTATTCAATGATTATAAGAACGGTTGACATTTCCAGGATGTTGTTAGATATTTTGAATAGAAGAAGTTAGGTCATATAATACATTATTTCTCATAGTGGACGGAGAAAAGAATTAAAGATAATAATGATAAAATATATAAATGAATTTATATTTTGAATTAAAAGTATATAAATTTAGGAATTCATCCTATATTGTATCTAAAAACATAATATTCCCATCAGTTTTTGAATCATAACATGATAAATCAAATAAAAAATAAAATATTTATTTAATAGATATTGAATATAATGTAAAATCATAATAATCATATATTTCAAAAAAATATTCACAATTATTCTGAAATTATAAACTTTTTATATACTTTTTATGATATAAGAAAATAAAAATCATCATCAAGAAGCATTGAATGTGAATACTAAATTTAGGGTTACATAGATAAGTGAAATATTTTTAAAATGGTTCTAGATATCTTATCTAATGATATGATGCGTTAAATATGTTTTTTAGAAATAAATTTAGTATAATATAATGACATTGCATTAATAAAAATTGTGAAAAACCAACTATATATAGAAATTGTTTTTCCTTGATCAATTAATTATATAATATCTATAGTTATCTATTATTATTATGTTATTAATGGAAATTTTTGTACTTATTTTTATGAAATATATTTTATCTATTAATAATTTTAAGAAAATATATGTATATAGATATTTATATAAAGTTAGTTCACACAAGGGTAAATATAATTTGTATCCTATATCATTTCTCATAGAGACTATTGGAAGAAAGACTGGTTTTTTACCAAAACAAATTTTCATTAGATATTCATGAAATCAAAATCCATAGGGGAAAAGGTTATATGGTTTATAGACAGTGGTTGTTCAAGTAACATGAGTGGAGAGATTTCCAATTTCCACACACTATAAAAATTATATGATTTTTTTGTTACCTTTTGAAATGTTTTTAATGTCCATAAAATTTGAATTGGATAAATTGTAGATTTGTTATCATTCCCATTTAACAATCTTATCTATGTTCAATTGTAGAAAAATTATTAATATGTTTCAATCAGCATTATTATGATGGATTTAGAAATTATTCTTTAGAGTAATTCATGTTATAAATATATAGAAAATCATTTTATGATCTCTATGCCTATAATTTAATATTTTTACACCATGGATCTAATTTATTTGTCTAAACTAAAAGTATAGTTTTTATGTGTTGAAGTAAGTTAATTTTAGATATTTAATAGGATAATTGTTCATTTTAATATATTTTTATTTATCATGTTTCTCTATAAAGATCATAATTTCTTATCTAGAAAATAATATATTGAATGATAAATGACTTTTTGTTGTTTTTTGAGTTGGAATACACCATATTATATCTTTCAAATCAATTAACAAATTTTTTAAATCAAAAACATTGGATCATATCTACATGGATTTATTTGGAACATCTATAGTATAAGGGTTGGTAGGAAAAAAAAATCTTTTTTATATGATGGTTTTTATATATTTTATAGGGTCTACTTTATGAAAATTAAAATTGGTATTTTTTAGGATTTTGGGATTTATTGTGAGTATGTTGAAAATGAAAAATAATTTAGAATAATTTCATTTACATTGACCATATAAGAGAATGTTTCAATCAATGATTTAATTATATTTTCTAAAAAGGTGGTATTAATAGAAATATTTCTTCTCAAGAACACCACACAATAAAATATTATTTTTTAATGAATAAAAATAATAATTAATGATACGTATTGAATTATGATTAATTAATATAACTTGGTGACCTATTTTTGGTAAGAAGTTGTTAATAAATCGTTCCACATTATAAATAGAGTATTAAGTAGTATCATTGTTAGAAATAAATATAATTAGATACTTAATAATAGAAAAAAATAATTTAGTAAATATAAATGCCTTTCGATGTATAGTTTATAAGTTTAATTCCAAAGAATATAATGTTTTGTTTTTTTTAAGGCTCGTAAAGGAATATTTATTTTGTATTATAATTCTTATATATATAATATATTGTTTACTAAAACATAGTGGAATGTTCCATTATATATTATTGTGAATTTGTCTAAACATTATCCAATTGATCATAATATTAAAAATAGAAAGTCATGGATTCATTAAACACCTTTAGACTTCCCCCTTATAAGGTCAAAATTGAAATTAAATAATAGAACACGATCATGAAATGTCTATTTTGGAAGAACAAAATTTTGAGGAACCTAATGGTGTATAACAATGAATGAATAACATATTTAAATAACCTTATTTAGAGACAATTATTTGTTATCTCTATTAATGATTTTAAACTAAGAGTAATGTTGGTAACCATGTTGAGTTTTCCACTATTAAATCCATGTTTTAGCCAATTTTTATAAAATAATTTTTTGATAATAAGTGTTAGATTTTGGCTATGAATAATGATATAAATATATATTATGGAAATAATTGGGAATTAGTTGGTAGGAACATGAAAAATCCTATTATAGAAACTATATGAGTCATTTGGAATAAGAAATATGTTGATGTTATAATGACTTTGAATAGGGTTACACTAGTCATAAAGGGTTATAATCAAGAAGAAGGAATATATTTTGAAGAAACATTTTCCATTTTTTATATGCTTTAATTCATTACAATCCTATTGGAATATTCTTATCTAATTAATTTTAATTTATACCATATAGATGTAAAATATACTTTTATAAATGGTTATTTAAAGGGTGATGTTTCCATTGAAAAACACATGGCTGTTGAAAACCATTATCTACCAAATTAGAATTTATAAAGTTGATTTTTTGTTCTAATATTATATATCATTATAATGATGTTTATGTTATTATCATAATGAGTTTTAAATGAGTATGATAGGAGAATTAAAATTTTTCCTTGAATTTTAAGTCCATTAAATGGATTTTAAAATTTATTGAATTAAATAAAATATTGATTTTATTGATTTTATTCATTTATACATGAAAATATTAACCTATATACATGTCCTATGTGTGAAATACATAACATTATTTTGATGAAGATGGTAAATTTATTCAAAACAGATAATAAAGAGGTATGATGGTGGATTTTCAAATCTTTATATTAGAAAACCATTCATCAGGTTATAATATTGTTTTTGTGTAAAATTTTAATCAATTAAAAATAAGTCTTATTTAATTGTTGTTAAAATTATTTTATGATATTTAAATAGAACTATTTCTCTATCACTTATTTATTCAAAATATATATTTTTATTTAATTTCATATTCATATGAATATTTTGGTTTTTGAGTATTGAATATGAAAAATACCATGAACCTGTCACCTTTTTAGAATGTCACTAGATTCATAGTCTAGTAAGAAGAAATATTTAGTTTAATTACCAACCACTAATGAAAAATATATATCATATACAAGTTTCTCTTCACATTTGTTGTGGTTGAAACACAAACTTCTATAATTTGAACATAATTTGAATCATGCTACTATTTTAGGTGATAATAATAGTTCCATAACTAGATCAAAAAATTAAGTGAGTCATTCTATGTCTATGTATATTTATATTATCCATGAAATTCTAAGGGATGACATCCATAAATAGGATATTTATTTTTAATTTATTAATACTGAGTATCATCAAATATATATTTTCACAAATCATTGTTCCACTACAAGTATTAAATTTGTTACGTGGAGTTAGGTTTATTTAATACAAATTAGTGGTTTAAATTATCTTATTAATATCAATTGAGATTAATAATTTATGTTATTCTATTGTTTTATGTTTTATTTATTTATATTTTAAGTTCATTTTTGTATTTTTTTTATTAATATCTTATTTTTATATTTTTTTAAATATCAATATTTTCATTTTAGAAAAACCAAATGATCACACAAAATAATTTCCTATGGAAATTTAACCATTACCTAAAGTGGTCATAAACAATACTTTGGTATCACTCCTACATTTCATCACGTGTCCTTTCAGTCTACCATGTTCACAATCTCTCAATCCCCAGATCTTCCAAAACCCAAACATTTTTCTTCCTCTCCTGGTGATCACAAAGGGAATGGACAGAGATGATCCTAGTGGTATGGAAATCTATATGAAATAAAATTGATTAGGGAAATCCGATTAAGTAAATATATTAAACATTGGGATTATTATTTTTTAAAATATATTATGATGAAGTAGGAATTAATATTTCATGTACTGGAATACATGCTCGATCGATGTAATTTAGATTATGTTTTTGAAAACAAGTTAAAATTATTTTATGAAAATAAAAAATATAATATTTCTTAATGTGAAGAAGTCATCGCAATAAAAGTGAATTACAATGATTTTATGATCATTTCATGTGGAATGTATAATATTTGATGTGTCCCTGAAAAGGGAAATTCCATTTTGATCTGTGATCTATCAGATATGGGGTTCAAAATTTTTATGACATTATGCATATTCATTTTAGGACCTAAAAAATAATGAATATTCTTTTCATGAATCCAGATTATGAGAAGAATGTGTTCTTAAAATTTATCCAATTAGAACTATTTTTTAGGATTATTGAATTTGATAAAATTAGTATTTACAATATGTGTATCATGTTTTTGATTCTATGTGACATCATTATCAATGAATGGTAGTACCTCATATGGTATATGAAACATTATTTCCCAAAATTCTGGGATAACTTTTTTATCTCAAAGAGCTATTTGTGTCTTCGATTCCTTATAATATATGGATGATAGATAAAATTAGGACTGGGTTAACATGTTATAAAAATAATATTATATCCTCTTGAAATCTAAGAAGTTTTCATTCATCTGAACTGTGACAATTTGTAAGAAAAATGATGTTGGAGATGAAGATATAGAGAAATTTACTACTCATTTTGATGGGGAGAACTAGTGTTTTATGTAATCTATACATTCAAGGATTAATGTATAGGAAAATAGGTAATCTGGAGTACTATGATATATTATATGTGAATATAATAGTTTATATAATTCACATTTTTATAGTTCATGTATTCATGTTTGAAAAAAGTAGGATATTTCAATATTAAAATATACCTTCTAGAGTTGGGGTAATAATTCAGGGTCAAATTGTTTATGAGGAAACCTCTATTAAAGAATTTAATAATGTAGTTTTAGTTCCATGACATAGGATAAAATCTGCATATACCTATTGAGCATGATGAGCTTCATATTTGTTTTTTATACAATATATTGTGAAAATTAATCTTATAGTTAAATAATGATATGAGTAGGTTGTTTATGTATAAAAAAATAGTATGATAATCTTCTAATTTTCAGGGATCTTGATGAATATAATAAGGTGTTCATGGTGATGATGAACCTGCTAAGTAATTATTTCTTTCCCTAGCATTACAATGGATAGAGGAAGCCTTTTCTCAAAATAAAAGGAGTTCATCTTTTATATATATGACATAATTAATCAAGGATCAATCTGTTTCTTTAATTATTATGTATATAGAAAGAACTATACAATATAATTATGGGGTCAAAAAAATTCATGGAGTGTCATCATCACATTTCAATGAACTATTTGAAATTCAATCAATTCAGTTAGTTTATGATTAATATTCATCTTTAAGTCATGATAATACATCACCCAATACTAATAGTGTTTCTAATTTCGATTCTCATACTGATTATTTTGATATTGGAATGGTTTTTATGATTAATCAAATTGAATAATTTTTAAATATTTAAGAGAGTTTGATATTTCTAAAATTTTATTTGAGAATTGAAATATTCAACTATTTCATGAACAAATATTGATACTCTCTAGAATAAATATCAATGTTTTCTACAAACATAAATTTCTACTGTATATTTTTATTCCTTTAAACATTATATCTATGTCCATTTTGGAAAACTAAAAGATCAAATTACATTATGATTTTTATTTTTATGATTTATAGAAGTTCATGGAAAAATACTTTGATAGTGAAATGGTTTTAAATTCATGTTAGTGAAGGGTAACTACATTGGAAGGAGTGGGATTTATAGATTTGTTTAGAGTTGTAAAATAATTATGTCTATGACATATATATGGTTGAAAATATTCAATATTTTCATTGTGATAGTGTTCCCCTACACACTATACAAGAAAACTTAATTTTCATTTTTGAGTGGTTCACTTCTACGAATCCTAAAGATATAAATTTTGGAAACTTGTTATAAGAAATGATATTTATATATGATCAGTTTTCGGAAGCTACACACAATCATATAATGGTCTATCTAGATGATGTTTTGATGTTTTCATGAATTGAGGAATATAATGAATGAGTGGAAAGGCCTGATAAATCATAAGTTTAAGGATTTGATAGTAGAGTTATTGACTACTCAATGAAATGATATGTGTTTCTTTTTATCCCTAAATCACTTACCTATAAAGATCCAAAATCCATTACTTCTTCTTACCATACGCCATAACATATTTATCCATGTAAAAATATTTATTCTATTATAGCATGTTTTATAAATAAAAGATAATTATTTTAATTTTTTATAACATTTTTTTTGTTTTATGTCTATTCAAACTGGAAAAGATCATAAGAAATATTAGGATTCTATTATGAATTTTGGAATGCTAGAACCATGTAGGAAAAACTATTTTTTGATATAATATCTTCAATTTAATAGAAACCATAAAAAATCTCATACTTCTTCACAGAAGACATCTAATGGGTTATTGCTACTTTTTATAGGTTTCTAGAAATTGAAAATTGTTTCACGGAAGAGTTTCCAATTCCATGCACCGAAAAAGAATTCATTTTGGTGTGTGTGATAGATTTAATGACCCCTCTAACCATTTTAAATTTTTCTATTGAGGTTAGAAATATTAGGCCCTCCAATAAAGATATTTTTATTTGTGGGAATAGGGTTACTTTTCATATCACCCATAAATGACATGTCATTTTTTTGGTGTTGGGCTTTAACCCCTTACTCTCGCAAATTAACATTCATTTTCAGAATGATGAGGGGATTTGAATACCCTAAAAATTATTTTTTTTGGCATGAAATTTTTTTTATGTTCATATGACAACTTATAGTATTGTTATGTCAAGAGGTCACCCTACTACCATGAAAACATACAAACTCCTCTCTAGGTGACAGTTTCATTAAAATGATTGTATAAAACCAGTAATACTTTGAAGAAAATTGATATTCAATTTTTTTTATTTTTCCCTATAAATAACTTATATCCACCGCAAAAAATAAACTAATATTGGATGTATAGAACATAGTGAAAATTGGTAATATGTTAGATTGTAATTCACATAGCACATAATACGATTAAAATTAAAATCAGTGAACTAAAAAATGACCCATCATTAAAATATCCACTCAACTATCTTGAATGGTAATAACCATGTACCCATAATAGAATCACCCTATAAAAAATTCATACTTTATTAAAGAACACCCTTTGTGTTCCCACAACCAGTATTGAAACGAGTAACAAGAGGAATGGGGTATAATTAGATTATTTTCAATTTTTGTCCTTGGTGATCACTTTATATGTTTCATTTAGACCCATATTTGTACCTTCATAGACTATTTAAATTTATTCACTTACCCCATAACATGACCCAATAATCATATCATTCAGACGTCCCCCACAACCAAAAGGTTCACTCAGTCTATGGATAAGAATTATTAGAATATCCCCCATCTGATAAACCATTCCTATGGTAATTTGAGTAATTTATTTAACATCATTCATAGATGTGGTCCTTCGAATGTTCATGACCATGTATTCTTATGTTAATAAAGAACCCATACTTATGTATTGTTGAATATTTCCTCTTGGGATTTGCGATTAAACCTATTTTCTGAATTTTGATGTTCATTTTATGACATTCTCCCATTATCATTTACATCCTATCCATACCCCGATTTTTTCACCTATCAAGAGTTGAAGAATTTGGGAATCCCACCTAGAGTAATCCCACATCCTTTTGGGAGGATATATCCTACCCTCCCATAATATCACCTCTATTAAACATAGGATTATGGAAATAATGAGAACTACATGATCTTTGACTTCCTCTGGTTTCTCACATTGAGGATGACTCATGTAGGCTTAGAGGTTGGTAGTGATCACATCAATAATGTAATCAAATATCCTTAAATTTTCATCCCCCATAGGAGTAAGACCCAATAGTTCCAAACTAAATGGTCTTTGATTCCCATTCAAACAGTATAAATAGGAATACTCCATGAGTATTAAACCATACATTCCAAATACACCATCTCATTTATTTGGATATAATACCAATAATGTCATGGCTCTAACCATGAAGGTAATATTAATTATAGGGGCCCTTTTACATCACTATAATCAAAATATACATTCTGGGTGATGGTGGTAATCATTATTCCGTATTTATTATAAGATTAATTCCTTCTAATTGGCCATACATTCCACAATATCAAACAGAATGGGCCACTTTAGTATAATACCCACACCATTAGTTTCAAGAAACCTTCCTCCTATATTTCCTTGACACATTATTCTAAACTTCTAGGTATGGTTCTTATCACATTATAATAAAATTTATTATGTGTACTCTAAAGTGAAATTGAAATCTATGGGTATTGATTTCATTCATAAGGATACCTGGGAATCCCCTCTTATAGACATAATACAACTGTAAAATTTACACCCCATAGATGGAAATAAACTAAAATTCACTCAACCATTAGGATTTAAAATTGTATCCTTTAAATGATGCATTGAAAAGTAAAAAATAAAACAATATGGGTAATGTCTGATGTACATAGTAGGACTTCATAATGGATAACATCAAATAATTACATATGTGCCCACTGAGGCAGAACCTTTGTTATATATCGATGGTTTCTCATACATGTACATGTGACTAGTTTAAAAGGTAAAGGGAAACTGATTTTATGTTATAGATAACAAAAGACTCACAAATATGTCATTAATCAATAATATATTCCATAAATTGGAAAAAATTCTACCCAAAATGGTTTGATGAACCCATCCTCCCATTCTCTCAACTAATAGGATTTCCCAATCACTCTTGGGAAAAATCAATTTTTGGAAACCTTTAGTTAGAATATATGTCCTTAAATGATCATGGATATGGAAACTATTGGGTTCATCTTGTTCCGTGAGTAAAATCTACTGGAAACTACATGAAATGTGCATATGATAAAAATAGTGTCTTGATGTGAAATATTGCACAACCATACTCACTCCCCCAAACACAATAAACCATTAGTAATACTAGTTCAAATTAAAAAAATTGAAGAACCCAATGTGAGTCCTTTTATTAACCAAAACAAATGCATCGTCCATTTTTCATGACCTTTCATTAAATCAAAAATTTATTAAGGCCAATAAATGAACCTATAAGACAATCATTTACAGATGAACTCATTTATAGTGATGATAATATTACAGGTTTACTTGATTGTGTTTTCAATATATATATATAACCAATTTTAATAGATATCACATTAATCCAAATGGAATCCTACTAGATTAAATTGACTTAATCATTTTGTGTGGCACAATTCGAGTCCTTATATAGCCAGAGGATACCATCACCAACCTAGAGTCTATAACACTGGGTATCTAACGCATTGGTTTATTAGTACCACCTCAATTGTATTTTCTAGACTATTGATACTATAGGAGAATGACTACCATATATTAAGCCCTTTTTTCCTTTCTTTCAGTGATAGATGGTGGAAATTAATTTGAGTGGAACAATAATAAAATTGTTTTTCTAATCCTTTCTATAGAACGTAATGATAAAATTCTCCCTAACCTAAGGGAGGAAAATAAAACTGTATCCAATGGCCTCATCTCGACACCACAAGAGTTTTTCTGAAAATATTTTCCCAAATCCACTACTGCCAACACCATATGGAAGAAAGTCCTACTAATTTTGAAGAATCCTCCATGAGGGATTTGGATCAGTTCTCTAAGGCCTGAGTTCCATATACAATAAAAAAATGGATGCCGTAAATGAAATTCAATATGAACATATCCATGTCCCCACTAGTGATTCTAGTCAACAAAATAATGCATCATCCTATATGTAGGAACACATATCTACCGGTATTCATCATTCCTTCCATCATAGTTAAGTAGAAATAAGAGAAACCATTCGACAAGCCCTAATAAAAATTAAGGACTATATCTATATATATTCTGCTATAGATGATGCTTTTTAGTACATCCGACTAAGTTATTAATGCAAAGGGTAGAGATACTTTCACGCTCGAGCCACATAATGGGAATATATTTACATTCCAAGTGCATAAGTCACCCCTTACATCGTTGTAATGATGGAATGCTGTGAATCTATTCCTATCCCAATTCTATATGTATTCCAAAATATAATGATTGCATCATCAAACAATTGAATTCTAGTACACAACCCTAACTATGCATATTATGTGGCCCATCAACATTACATAATAGTCATTATAGAGTAGGCATAAATTCCTCTTCCCTTAAAAGAGGGTCTTCAAATAAATACAATGATAAATGGATGTCAGGAAAAGGTACAAAAACTTGTTAAAATTGTAGATTATTTATCTAGTTAAAGGGCCACTCTAGAGAATGTATATCTCCCTATTAAAACTCCACAGTCGTGCTAGATTATTCCATGAGTAACATGAAAGTCTCTAATAAAATCTACAATATATTAAGTTCATTATTAATACAGAGTGACTATAGTTTATCAAAAAATATTCTCTATAAATAAGCAACAACAACGGTAATTTTAAATCCAGGATCATTCCCATATTCTCAATATACTAAAGAATTTTGTTCTAAATACCATCAATAATCTATGAATGGTAACACAAGAACCTACTATTTTTTTACAAATTGATTGAATCTATAGTAATATTTTTTAATTTTCACCTCACTACATTGACACCAGAACAAATATAAGTCCTCCATAAAATATTAACCATGGAGAACTCCTTCGTGGTCATGAAATGATCAATGTTGAGAAAACATTTATTGATTATTTCCACAAAAATCAAACTCATGGACATAAGATCAAATGTAAATAATGTATTATCCTTTCCTTTTTCTACCTTGAATGTCATCCATAGGGTATATATTATTGGATTTCTCCATGAAATCAGATTTGATTTTGTATTGATGGTCCTCCCCATAAGGTATTTACCTATGACGATCCTCCCCATATAGGAAATTAATTTCAAAAATATAGTCCCCCAATGAAAAATCAATTTTGAGAAGACCCTAATTTTATAAGGCACCTGAGAATATAAGCCTTATCATGAATAGTCCCTTATAATTAAGAAGTGATATATATCCCAAATTATAAGACATTCCCTGTAAATTTTCATTTATAAAACCAACCATGGCTATTTTAGCTTAAAATTTAAGAAATTATATTCCACCTAATACAACCATTTACAAAAATGTATATAAGAAATGAAATCTATGGTTGGATCAATATAAGGAATATTTTATATAAGATGAATAGAATGTATCACATGTGAATTAATTAATTGTCAAAAGACAATGTACAAGTCAGTTTTTGTCCCTTACCTAGTCATAAACATGGAAATCAAAAAAACATTTTCAAAAAGTGTGATCAAGATATTTGAGTAATAAAATTTTAAAATATACATCACCTTAAATATAAATTATTCTTCTATGAAGAATATATCAATAATGTCATAATGATCAATGACCCTCATATTAAAATATACATAACTACACTAATTCATACATCATTCCCAAAATTGGTAAAGTAGTATGAGGGTATCTAATGTGAATTCAATGAATTAATAATAAAGTTGTTTTGGATAATTATTGATTCCCCCAGGGTTCTTATAACTGATGATATGGAAATCACTGAGAATTTTGATATACCAAAATCCCTAATTAGCACCCCTCATGATGAAATAATTAAATTTCATCAGTTCCAATCATCTCTCAGAAGATATCCACATTCATGGAAGATGGTATGGTCATTATGACTTGACATTGAATACATACCAGAAACATCTACCCTAATGAGTGGAATCCATTGAAAGACTCTTTCTTAAAGTGTATGATAAATTTTATCAACATTATCACATAAGGAATACTGATATTTAAACCAAAATAATGTATTAGAAAGAAATTATCTCACCCAATGATCATGAAATGAACCTTGATCATTTTTGATAAAATATTCAAGAGATAAAAAATAGTTGATGAATTAGTTTAAATCATATTAAGATAAGGGAATCCCCAGCCCGTAGGTTTGGGGGAATTTTTAACACAACATTCTCCCTCATGAATACTAAATCATGTATTATGTTATCATGAAATGAATCAATGGGATCCTTCGTCCATAGGCATGGGTGTGTTTTTTACTCGCCCTCTAATAAAATAGATGTAGATTTATTCTAATTTAGGAGGATCACTAATAGCTGGAAAATTCTACTTTATCCCCTTTCATGACTTGTCTTCCACATAAGGAATGAATTCACAGAATCTGGTAGAATATTACCTTCAATTAAAACATTACCAAATCGTGACATGAAGACCTATAATGGGAGGATGATTCTAATTAGTGACTATTAAAAAAAGAAATATATCATGGGTACAACTGCTTGTGAATATCATCACTCTATCCACAGATATCTGAAGAGTAGGTAACCGTCTTATCATTTTGTAACTAAAGGAAAACCTAAATATAATTACGCATAAATTACAATCATTAGAACCACCTATAAAAATGCTAACGGAAATGAATATGGTGTAGAATAATAGGTGTAGGATTTTTTCAGCCTAAAGAAATTCCCAATGTAAGTGAATGAATAAATTATAATACCAAAAACTAGAGTCTCACCAATAATTTTGAGACTCCCTCAAATTCTTTACTAACACCACATCATAAATCATAATCCAAGAAAAAGAGTTAATGCCTATCCACAGCTCCACTGCCATGAACAGTGTTTCATCCACTAACTTATAATGAAATTCATTCTCTATATGAGGATGAGATAATATATAATAGAATAATGGAATAAGTGGGAGTTGACACCTGTAAATTTTATGTACTTTATGAAGAGCTTTATCCTGATCTCACTATAGATTTACCTCAGTAATGAGAGTACATCATAACAAAAAAATATCCAAAACATCATCTCAACTATGGATGATGTCAATCAATATAATTTAACCCTATGATGGAAATATATGGATAGTTCACTCCAATAGGGATGTAACCAGATCTATGTCAGATTCATCCTTATATTTCAACCCCTGTAGGTTACCAATCTAGTGTACAAGAATACATGATACAACTGGATTAACATATTCCTCCCCCTGTTTAGGATCCTACTCATATGGCCATCACCCCCTTAGCTTTCTAAAACTATTGATCTGTTGGTATATTGGTAGAAAATAGTATATGGATGGTGTTCACCAATAAGACTTTAAAGAAACCCTTAACATAATTGGTGGATGAAACCCTTTCCTTTCCAAACATTGGGAATCCAGCATTTACAATATTTAGTGGAACAAGGCTTCAAAAATAGCATCTAAAACACTTTTTTATCAACATGGTCCCATGATGGGAACCCATGAGCAGTAAGATGCTATAAAACTAAAGAGTTTTGTGTAGACCATATAAGGAAGTCATTAATTTGGTTTACTAGTTTACTAGCACGACCAATAAGTGGGTGGTAATATATTTACCAAAGTATTCCCGGTCAATTAAAATATATAATATATAATATAAAAATACTTGACCTCTAAAATAGATACCATTGATAAATATAGTGTTCGTTGGATTTTATCAAAAGTTGTAAGGGTTTAAATTACACATTGTACATGAATCATCATCAATTTGACTTGTTTAAACTTTTCATTTACAACTTCCATGGTGATGTTGGAAAACTACACATCCCAATAAAATTCCAAATGGGTTTCTAGATCCTTAAATAGTTTTGTAGACATTAAATATTTACACTTTTACAACCAAAGACATATCTAAACCCATGACAGTAGCTCATTGAATTAGAACATACATAATAGAAATTATGGACATCACCATGAAATTGTCCTCTATGAAGGATCTAGATCTAAATATTTATCCTCCTCAAACAACATATCCCCCAAAATTAAAACATAATAAAAAAATTAAAAAATAGTTATTAGGGAATGGAACCAAAACACTCCAAATTTGAATACTATAACAACAAAATTTATTCCATCTGAGAAGAGCAGGTTACAAAGTACTTTAGAAGAGAAATGGAAAAACAGTATTGGAAATACTAGAGCCTAATATGAATGATCAATTTGGTCTTGATGATATACATAATTATTTCTTATATTACAAAATATTGGTCCCCACCATCAATAATTTTTTTATGGTATTCTAAAAAAAATGGCCGATTTTGGGAATGTAAATCTTGGAAAATTCCACCAAAAGCTACATGAATTTCTAATACCACTCTATAATAAGAATTTGAATGTAGATAATTAACATGTAATATCCTTTGGTAAATGTTAAAATAATCAACTACACCTTCGATATCTTCTTCTATGATGAAATAATTATCAGAACCACCAGTATAAAAGATTATTTAATCTAGGAAGAGACATAATAAAAAAGTTTAAATCCATGTACATAAATATTAGTTAATAAAAATTCCAAATCCAACCATTATTATCTCATATTTTATTCCTCCAATAATGAAATTATCGTAAATCTCCAAAAAATAAAATCTCAAGAATTGTATATTCACATAGAATCTCCATCAAGTGAAGAACTAATATTTGGTTATAGTAATGCATTCACATAATGCATCCTTTTTTGAGTGGTGGTATTGATTATGATCTTGGATTTCTACCCTCATTACTAGGAACTAGTACCAGATATAATGAATCTAAATAGGGTGGGGAAGACATTATCATAACTGAATCAAATCCTATGGACACATCCCCACAGGATACGCTTATACTTTAAAGATTCATAGAAGAGACCATCGGTGATAATAGTTAGAGAATATAAGAATACAAATATTCTCTACGATTTTTTATACCATATTATTTTGGATTATTGAATATAATGGATGAAACAGTCTCATCTGCCAAGACATGTATGTATTCTAATCAGGCATGATCAAATAATATCTAAATAAATTCCTCAACAACGAGATCTATAAACCATGGTAAATTCATCCACTTTATTTATTATTAATGAAAAACTCCCCATAGAAATACATAGAACATTGATTAAAAAAAGTGAAGTAATGATGAATTTTTCCATAGTTTGAGTGAGTCTTTCAATTTTTGGTATTATTAATTTATCAAATGATATATAAGAAACCCTTGTAGAGGGTATTAAAATGCCTGAAGATATTTAATCTTATTTACTAGATAAAGATGTATACAATGAATAGATAACCCTATGGAATTTCATGTTGTTATCTCTTTTATTGTATATTATGTCAATTATATTATGAAAAGAAACATTATTCCATATTATATGTTTTGAAAATTAGATGAAACTGAAATATGATGATCTTACATTGATAATTATATAGGAGTAAATATAATTCTAAGGCAAAAAATTCATTCTTTGGGAACCATTGAAGATAATATTTCTCCTTTTCCTATAGAGATACAGGAGTATGAAAAAAGAAAAAAGAAATCCTATTATCAAGAACAAACTCAGAACTCAATTTGGGTAATTTCTATTGGACATTGAATTCATGGTTTCTTTTTAGGATAAAACCCTTAAGACCCATCTAAAAAGGAAACTATTTCACAAATATATGGAAATTCCTTCATGATATTACCAATTCCAAATGTAAAATTTTAAATGGAAAATTGGTAAATTACATAATGATAAATGTCCATTTGATTCTTGTGAGTATCAAAACGTTGATTTGTTATTATATCAGTAATAACGGAATAAACCCATGAACAATGAGGAAGCCCTGGTTAATATAACAAATGGTAGGGAGATAAACTTGACCAATCCATTCTAGAATTATGATGGTGAATATGTTCTTCCCATAAGATGAATAAAAAATGTGAAATTGGAATGAGTCATATAATTATCTTATCTCTTGATATCAATCATAGCAGAAAAACTATTTAGTATTAAATAAGTGTATAATCCATCTATCAGTTGTAAAGGTTTTGGGGAAAATACAATATATATCCCAAATAACATCTATAACCCTAACGTAGTCAGTTGAATCTAAATAAATAATCATTTCATCACTTAAGGATAGAGATATCTATGTCATCAATTCCAATGAAATTGATCTTTCTGCTAACTCCACATATTACCCTTTTCCACTAATTGAACATGATATAGTCATGGAATAGGAGTATTATAAAGAGTAAAAATATGATTAAATCAAATATTAACCCATATTATTTAGATTAAGGTGTCTCTACCACTGTTGACAAACACTAAATTGTAATTCTAGATACATTTGATGATATGAAACGTACACTTATCAGTCACCTATGCCCCCATTGACCAGGAGGTATATGTATACTTCTTGAAGGTGAAATATTTTATTTTATCCTAGGTTTACATTGAAATTTTAGGACATCATCTTGACATGGACACCCACAACTGAGTCCTACTAGAATATCACTATATTAGTAATAGGTATCCATAAGAAAAAATCTAACTCATTCCACCAAGGATGCATCTAAAGATGATAATCTCATCAAAGGTAACATCATTCATGAATTCCAATACCCTAATATATTTTCCAATGTCATCACATTCCGTTTTAAGAATGGTTATATTATAGTGTACATCAAATTCATAAATAATGATCAATACTATCTAAAATATTACTTCCTAATTATAATTATAGAACATCAAATTAATTCCTCAGCTTTCTACCAAGCCATCTATTTTATGGACGAATAACATTGATAAAAAATTAAAATGGACCAGAAATATAAATAATAAAATACTTATAGGTCTCCCTAATGAGTTTAATTATATCAATTGATTCCCTTTGCCCTAAATAACACTAATGAAATTCATCAATGTGATATTTACTATATAACTAACCATTTTATAATAAATTCAATTAAATTATATGTTGAAAATCAAGAGGTAAAATTTCAACAACATTCTAACCATATTACTAACCACGATGATATCTTTAAAAATAATTTATAGCCTTTCCAAAAAAATTAACCCATTTAAATGTATTTTTGGTGCTACCTTTGAATGTTTTATTTTCTTCATAGAATGTCATTATGTCATCGAATCAATACTGAGAAAAAATGTTTATCCTTGAAATACCACCTCATAAAAATCTAAACAAACTAATATGATTATAGAGATTATTTACTTACATTTGAAACATTATTTAAAACATTATAGTAATTTTTTTTCATTCACCATGTTCAAGAAATAGGAGGACACATATCATTGTATTGAAAAATTAAAATAATCATCTATTAGTCAAAAAAAAACATTTTATTCCACTATTGTTGATGCTTCCGATCAAATTAAATCTACTTATCATAAATAAGAATTCTTTATAGATATGATTGGGTTCCATACTCAAAAAAATAACTATAGTATAAATGAAAAAATTATCCATTATCTCTATTGAACTATTTTTGAAACTAATACTCATTATTCAAATATTGATAAGAACTATTTTTCGTAAATCGTAGAGGTTTAAATATAGATCCACAACCTCTAGAATTGTAAGGACTATTTTTTTCTCAAAATGACATACTCAAATATATCCTCAACCATATCATTTTTACTAGACATTTGATGAGTTTGGAGGTAATTATGTGGTAGTTTTCCATTCAATTTAATCTTTAAAAGGCAATAAATATATAAGCTTTAGATGATTTCCTTATAGAGCATACATCTTTAGATAAAATTCCATTTATTGATGAAATGTTTAATGATTACATCATATCCATATAGGTAACCCCAAATCATGGGATATGTATTTTTATGATTCATCAACAAGAAAAATAGTGATATATATAGAAGACCCCAGGAATAATAAATTTAGGTTGGGCCATTATTATATCTTCAGAATAAGATATTATTATATATTCCTTCTATTTATCAAAAGGATCCTTCAATAATAAATAAGAATAATAAAAAATAATTGAACTCTTACAGGTCACATTTAAAATTTTAGTGACACATATGAATGTAAATGGTGATTCAATATCAGTAATCAATAATTTAACGTGTGATTATGTTATCAGAAATGATGTGATGGTCCCCCTAATTTTCTATGTATATGGGTTGATGAATTAATTTACCTCATAACAATTGTTGTCTCACATCATGGACTCATATAATTCATAGGATGATGCATTATAAAATGAAGATAATATAGTTAAACCAAAACATGGATGAAGCAGTCAACCACATCCCAAATCATAAAATGGTATTTGCATTGGTTTAGAGAAGCATGCAAGAGATTAACAAGTAAAATTCACACACCAAACTTAAAATTTATACCAATAGATAGATGTAACCCATACTTAACTACCTCCATGGTTGGAATCCTCCATAAAATATATGTAATAACAAACAAATTCAATTACTTGACACCAATTTTACTCTCTATAGTAACCCATGAGAACAAAATATCCAAACTAAGTGAGATATTGATGGACTTCAACTCATAACCCATATTGATTAACAAAATTGAATTATATACATTACTGGAATATGCACTAGAAAGTGATGTTATACCATATTTAGGCACAGAAAGGATGAAATGGATATCAACATCACACATCATTGAATTATATTTCCATGTGTTCTGGGAACCATGGAACAGTTCAATGTGTATATACACCACATTAACCAAAATGAACATTAACATAGATAGTGGGATTCCAACCTAGACTAAAATTAATTTTTGAATCCTATAGGGACAAAATCCATGAATGAAAATATTTAATTAAGTGTAGTGACTTTAATTCTATATAGAAACCATGGTCATCAAAAAGACCACCATAAACGTTGATTTTAAGTAGTTATCCTTGGATGTTTCGATGGAGAAAACATTATTTACATTATGTAAGATGTTAAATCAAGTTACAATATATCATATTGGTCAAAAAACATTATTTCTAATCAAATGAGTAGGCTTTGATATTTCTGGTATTCAATTCCACACGATTGCACCAAATTCACTAAAAAGTGTAATCTATATGATGTGAATTACAATTTTCTCCCTCAACCCCAAAATATAGTTCATACTGTCAAATACTATTTGATATTATATATATGGGGAATAAATTTCATAGGGCCATAACCTCACCCCATAAAAAATAGCTTATATACATTTGTACTATTTCAATATTCTTCTATAAATGGGATAAATAATACACCTTAATTATGTATGGATAAAAAAATCCTCAATTTAATGAAGTATAACATTATTAACTATTTTGGTGACCCTAAAATGGTATTTATGGACAATAGAACAAAATTAGGTTCATTCAATTTCAAATAGATCTACCAAAAGTATAATATTGAGTCCAACCATTCATCCAACTATCATGTAGTTATAAATGTAGTGATAAAGTATTTCTATAAAACCCAATAAAACATGCACTAGAAAAGGGTAGAAATGGATATAAAACCTTATACCTTTAATATAATGCACTCCTTGTGAAAATAGACTACCATAACCTGTACAAGTATGTCAGCGACCTCATATTCACTGTTACCTGGGACATAAGCATTTTTTTCCATTGAAGCCCAATTTCCTTCAAACTACATTATCACTTTAGGTTGATTTTCTATGAACATGGAACCACCATGTTGTTTGGTTAAATTTTAATATCTTGATAAAAATATTTTAATATCATTATATCACTTACAGGTTCATTAAAATTTCATATCATGATCTTTGAAAATGAAATTTTTCATTAATTCATTCCTTCAATGAAAAAATGTTTTGGATCATTGGACAATAATGATCCCATGGAAGAAACCCATTAATATTGAACAAAAATAATATGGGAATTATTCCATCTCTGAGGTCTATTCTTATGAAACATACTCATTGATCATCATCGATGGTGATTATATTACACCCCTACCAATGTAATATTTCTAATGAAAACTTTAATTTGATTAAATAAAAGTTGTTATAGTTGTATGGAAAAAAATACAAGAACACATTAGTCTTTACTACATGATTACAAAAATAATTGAGGGGTCCTGTACTCACTACATTAAAAAAATGATAGAAATTATAAAATATAAACGGTGATAAATCGAATGAAATTTTTTTAGCACATGACTTTAAAATGAAGTCTTACCCTATACCCCAAGGACAATGTTATATGTAATAAAATATAAGTATTCCTTATGAAATTAAAATTTGATTACTCGCATGTTGTTATTTAAAAAATTATTTGGAATATTTTCTCATGAGATGATTTCCCCAATTCCTAGGATGAATTTCTATAGTAACCATTTTCTAAATTCTGGGAGGATTTCTTAATGAGTGGATTTCCCAAATTATTTAGTGGATTTAATAAATAATACCCAAATTACTTGTTTTCACTGATTCCATGGAATATGTGTCCTTACCGCATAATATTAAACTACATGAAATAGTCTTTGAGTGCACAAACTTAAAAAGAACACTTCTCATCTTCATTACCCAATATTAGAACTATGAGATAATGAATTTTTTAAACGAAAAAATATAATAACTATGGATATATTTATTATCAAATTTATTGTATACATATTAAGTCATGTATCCCTCATTATATCCACAAAAGCAACGAAAAAGTTGCTTCCCCATTCTGTATATATGAGTTAGATATGTGTCAGTAATATTTATGCAGAACTATGGAAGGCTTGATTGTGGTTTCCACATGTTACATAGATTCTCCAAGACCATATATCATTATACCAACCACATATTCTAAAACAATGTTTTATTTTCTTCACTACTATTTGACCCCATGTCATTTATTCACTTCATATTCCACCTCACTGGTTGATGAAGTCACTCCATACCCAGTGGTGTTAATATCTAATATCAGTAGCTTACATTGAGTCTACCTAAAGTTATATGGGAGACTGCAACGATTCATTGTTAGTCAAATTGAGAATTTTTCATGTGGATATAGGAATCCTAGAAAGGGCCTCCTTACATGTTCAACTCACTTCTTTGTACGAGAATCACAATCTTAACCTGTGTTTCCCTCATTAAAAATGAATTTTCAATATGTGATCCCTCATACATTATTTTCACAATATCCTTCCAAACATATAACTGTCTACAAAAAATATACCTACATTCCTAATTTTATTAACTAGTTCTGCAAGGGAGACTCCATCATAGGTTTTCCCTTTCACTAACAATACTGTTATCAATATAATATATCATATTCCACAAATAAGAATTCAATTTTATTTTTGGAATCACTTTACATCTTTAATTGTGTGTGCAATGATTCTAAAATCAATGAGATATGTAGTGACACTAAGATATTATATTCAGGACCAACAACAATATGTAATAAAAATTCTCACTCTATTTACAAAGAGCCTGATCAGTGTAGGGAGTCCCTTTATATAAGAACTAAATGTATCATGATTCTTTTAATAATGAGATACATAGTATAAAATACATCCTATATTTCAATACAAATATAATTTAATATGTTATCTCCCTAGATGATTGATATACATCAATTCATGTTAGGTAAAAATTAATCCTAAATGCAATACTTTAGATGGAACACAAAATATCCTTCCCTCATTAAATTAAAATAATGTGAAACTTCCTATACCTGAGATGTTAAAATAAATGGATAATTTCCCATCCATGTGATGTAAATATATGCATTTTTGCAGACCCAACTTGAGAGGGCCATTTCTTGGGGGTTGGTACCCTATCATACCTTTACTTCAAAACTACATGTGGCATGTTTCTTATCCCAATGAGATATATAAAAATGTATTAATCTTTCATTGGAGACCCATCCTCAAACTAAACATTGATCATTTTATCCTAAATATTATATAGGTTTATGTATGAAATTATCTTCTTAGTTATGGCCATAATCATTACAAATACTTTCATCAGAATCTGTTTGTATTATTTTGACATATCAAAATTGATGTTTTGTAAAACTCATATCCCCATAAGCTTCATTTTTCTATCAACATCAATGTTATTAAATAATGATAGAAACCCTTATTTTCATAATGAATAATAATCTAAAATGTGGATCAGTATAGTATGCCTCAAATGTTTCCATTCATCTTGAGTACCTTTCAACTCGAGTAGAAAACCCTATTATCAATATACACGTTAATGACATCATAGTGGAAACAAATTTACAAATTTTCGAAATTTTCAAAAATTACGTGTTTGTCCCATATTATGCACTCCGATTCATGGCATAAAAAATTCTTGATTTTTTAATTCCTTTACATCCATAACCTCATGAATTGGATATGATGGAATATTTGTGACATCTTTTCAAAAAGAACTTTGTTTGTGGGATGTTTCCAACAAAATAAGCTAACAATTCTTGAAATTCATATAATAAACAATCTTATATTATAAACTTCCTCACATCCAAAACAATCTTATGATCTCATCTTGTTTCCCACAGTAGTGAATTCATGGTTGCTAAAAAATAACCCTCTTTGTTCCTAAAAAGGATGTTAATGCGGGATGTTTCTATTCCAGGTCTAATTCTAGTTTATATACCAAATTTTTTACACACATTATTTTCAAAAATCATACATCATGGTATTGATAATTTCAAACCATAACAAACTTTTTTTGGGTATCTTTTATTATATAATTATATTGAAAAGGAAACCATTTTATTTATAATTCATAAAATTCTCATATGTGACTAATACAGCTATAAATGTGTACTACCAATCAACAGAACCTCCATCCTCAGAAAAAACCCCCATCGATTTCTATATAATATGATGATATAATAATAAAAATTTCATCTCAAATTTGGTCCAAAATCATTCTATATGTACTTATCCCATTCAATTTCATCATATTTTAACATCCAAAGATCACTGATTAAAAAATCATTATTAAAATCAAAAAAACGTTGAGGTATTCTTGACTATATGTCTTCGTTCCGTTATGTCATGGTCAAATCCACTTTGCAAAAAAATTATCTTCTGTGGACTTCCTTATAATATAATAAACCTTCCATGAAAGGATATTGTAAAATAATTAGTTTGAAAATTTGAATAGGTAATACTTATAAAAATTCAAGTATCATTTGACTAGGTATGCACTATATTTTATATTTTTAAGATATAGGAGTTATAATTTTAATGGCACAAAAAACACCAAGTTAAAACCCTATAAAATGTTATCCTAATTCAAAATTTGATTCATTAAAGCTAAGTATACTTAATATTAAATTTATAAAAACAAAAATTTTTGTAGTGAAAGAAAATGCATGTCATCTATAGGGTTTCTCTTATGAATTCAACAATAGTCAAATTATATTCCCTAGGTCAGTCACCTGAGGATAAAATTAGTGTTTTAAAACCATTTTTTCACAACATTTCAGTTCATATATTCAATGGTATGATAAAAAAATAAATAATTCATTCATAAATTCAATCTTTGGTGTCATGGTGATTGTAATTATACAAATACCCATACATGATCCTAACCAAAATAAAATAAATTGATTAAATAATACAAAACCTTCATAATTACGATTAATTATATTTCTCAATAGTTAAATGATTTGGGGTATGATTAAATTATCTTTTGAAATAATAAAAATAAACATTAAGTGAATATTTAAAATTTAAAAAATAACAATTAATTTTGAAATATCTATTTTCATTAATTTTTAAAAAAATAATCATGTATGGGGGATATCTATGTTATGGATCCTCCCACACCATTAAACACATAATTTTGGAAAATATACTCTTCATACTCACATAGATAGATCATTAGTTGAGAAGAATATTCTAATGATCATTGTTGATTGAACTATTTTGCAACCTATATTTCCACATCATCATGAATCTCCTCCACCATCTTAGTGGAATCTAGACCAAGATTCTCTACATCTTTTACAATATGTTTCTTCTCATTAACTAATTCTTAGTTTATTTCTAATTAATCCAATTCAAATTGTGATGCAGTTGTTTATCTAGGGATCTTTGTTTTGTAACTCAGGACCAATGACTTCTAAATACTCTATATTTTTCAGAGGACTCATTCATTAGGATATTACTTGTCAGAGAAAAATAGTTCACATACTATGTAGTTTAAATGTGATTTTGAATCATGATATCCCTTTCATATGTGGTAATAAATTATTTTACCTTGGAAGTTATTTTATGATAATCAAACCCACCATAATAATGAAAACAAAACGTATGATGTATAATGGGAAATTTTATATGTAAACATAGAAATGGGGAATGAGAAATCAATCTCCATATGTTTATCAATATAATTTTCCATGAAATATGAATATTTTATAGAGTTTACATATCTTCCGTAGAGTCACTCATATAACGTTGAACATATTCTAGAACCTTTCCAAATATATAATGTTGAGGCACTACATTTTTATAATGGTAAGGATCTAAAGTGGTGATGCCAAAGACGCTAACTAGATTGGAATTTTGAAACATCCATAATTTCATATATATTTTCCAACATAACTAAAATGAGAATTTATTTAATCTAGTACACGGTAATGAAAAAGCTGATATGGGAAAAAATCTATGAGACTCTCTTAAACCCACTAGGGAATGAACCTCTACGTTTTCCATCACCTCACTAACAGACATGAAAGGTGTGACATCTTCATCCTGTTGATCAATCCTATAATAAAATCCTACAAAGCATGTGTGAAAATGTTTTTTTGTTCAGCTAAATTAGAGTCCTACCAAAGTTCACTTGAAAAAAATTATTCTTGTTGGAATGAAAATTTATTCACTCTAAGTGACAGTTGGGCTAAAATATCCTTAAAATCGAGTTTCTTTGACCCCTTCCATTATTCCTTATATTGTAACTGGGTTTGCATAACCAAACAGGGAGATGAACTTATAGCCCCTTATAATAAATTATAGTTACTTTGTTGTTGATGATCTAATATCCATGGAATAAGGATCTCAATAATTTCCAAATTGGCATAGAACACCAATATGAGCCATATTTCCAAAGAACATACATAATTACTAAATTTATATCTAAATATGATTTGAAAACATTCTTACTTGATTAACATATACAAACTATTTCATAGGCTAACTCATCAATACGACATAATATACAACATGAATGATAGGTCATGGGACAGAATGTGGACCTTAAATACATGATCATATACATATTATTATGTTCCTCTCCCACCTACTCCATAAAAGTTTCCATGAATATAGTCACATAGAGAATATATTTTTTAGGGTAGAGTTGGGAATTAAATTGTTTGGATATCAATTATAGACAGTACTTTCTCACATACCTTAAGAGACCTTTCTTCAATTATGATTTCATCCATAAGAGCTTCCATCCCTACCATAGTTTCTCACATGGTATATTACAAATGAGGAATGGGTGAAGTATCACTAAATACATCCATGAAATATTGAGGGATGAAATATGATTATGTACAAAACTAATATATAAAAGATATTTTATCCATTAACACATGAAATATCTTCAATAGAATAGATCAATTCTTCCTTAACCACCAACATCTCTAACATAAGATCAGATCAAGTAATCATTCCATTTTAGAAATGGATTAATGTAACCATATCATCAAGATAACTTTAGTCCTCTATATGGTATTTTCTAATAAAATTATTGAGCTAAGGGATTTACTATAATCACTCTTCCTAGAAAACGAGAAGTGTTAATAAATGTGTGTATCTTGTCGTTGTCTATTAAAACTACCTAAAATGATGAGAAATCACATATCATACATATAATCACCCTCTGTTCTTCATGGATTTATGCGTCCACTTCCAATAGTTATCCTCTTCCTTGAACACTAGATCCCCTATCCTAGTTCTCAACACCTAGGGGTGTTGGTGGAAATAGGTTAAAGAACCTACCAAGACGAAATGCCCTATACTCTCTTACTAACCACCTTGATCATACAAATGTATATTCAAAGGATATCAATTGATCATATATCTAATCACTATATGATAGGTTATACAATAATAAGGGAGATTAACCTTACCATCATAAGAGAAACATGGCCTCTCCCTCGGCTGATCTGAAAAATAAATGGAACCCTGAACTACATAACCTCAAACATAAGACCATCTCTTAATGTGTATCACATTCCTAGATCCATTTTACTATCATCGAGTAATATCTTTCATGTTACCATCTCCTTCAATCGCATTACCAACACCATATATTTATTGTGCCATGTCAGGAAGATCTCCACTACCATAGACCGCTCTAATTATCTAACATAAGTGGAAATGGAATGAGATATCACACCAACCCTGATATCATATCGCAATCCACTATAAACTTTCTATTCTCTAATAATAATATATCTATCAATATATATAGTATATCATGGTTGGTTTTTAAACAACACTTAATACTCTAAAATAGTCATGATTCTATAATAAAACTACTTATGCACTTGAATGTGCAATGATCACAATAAGGTTTCAAAGAATCCCTCACTAAAGAGATGATCAAAATCTAACTAGGGGAGAGTCATCTCATAAATTATTCAAGTTACCTATTTACCTAATCCCTATTTTGGTAGATAAATATGTCTAACCGATTGGAACACCATCAGATCTAGGGGTTTCCTTGTAAGGTAGAAATCATGGGCAAGTACCTCTATCCAGTCCTCAGCTACCATGGGGTTGGTCACACCCGAAAACATGGGAGTGAATTACCTCTAAAACACTTTTATTTCACTCAACATACATTAATCCTTGTTTATTACCACTATTGAATACTTATTCTAAATGAATGGTTGAAAAAATGGAAAATAAAAAAGAGGTAGAATCTTCTTTACATGACCCAATGCTGAAGCCTCACTACTCTACGGATCATCCATATTATCTTGATATAGAACCATCGCTATTTATATTCATAGATATAGAATAAAAAATCATTAATTACCATGGTTAATGATAATATCTATGAAGTTCTATCAATAAGGATATTAAAACCACAACACATTCCTCTAGGATCAACATCCCAAAATTTCTCTAATAAATACTACTTTTATGTACTAAGAAAACATACATGTTTTCAGAGTCATGGGGAATTGATACATCAATCGAAAGACCAACACTAGAGTGTGTGAACAGAAATTTAAAAAATAAACATTATAGAACTATTACTATATATCCAAACCAAACTGCACAGCTAGATAAACAAATATCTATAGTCTTATTGTTGATATGATTTCATTAATAACACTCTATCATGACCTGACCCACTAGGAAATTCTTGGAAATTTGTAGGAAAAGTGTTAATTCACAATCTAGAATCCAATAGGCAATGGGCTAGTGAAAACCATCAAGTAAGAAAATCAGACACATTGAAGGCCTTATAATAAGAATCATATATATACAACCACATATCCAAGCCATGAAAATGATGAATGTAAAGTAAAACTGATACCAAATACATAAATTCATATATATCCCACAATAAGAGTATGAATAACTTACTTAAAATTACGAGAGATAAATACATTCCCACTAAAAACTAAAAATGATTCTAACATACATATAAGGAGGAGACTAATAACAAATGGAACTATAGAATTTTCTAGACTATTATGCATGCACATCTCTTGTTCATTATAAAACACCATCAATAGGCTTTCCATCTGTATAATATATCATTTTTGCAGGAATATACCTTACAAGAGTTAGTATAAACATACCCTATAGGACTCCCCAAAATAACCAATCATAATTAATCAAGAGTACTACTATCATCAACTCAAAGGAATGATAATAAGGATAACTAAAAAACCTATAAATACTAATAGAAGACACAATTTATTAATGATTCCTCATATGTCACTAGTAACATGATTCTAGTTGAGGATTGACGGTAATTATTTTTAGTTAAATACACATCTAACAGTAGAGGTTATGGAATCCTAGGATTATTCTTTGGGTTTTTTGGGATATAAATGACCCAAATTACACTTAAGGGACTTGATTCATGAAATTACATAGTGTTAAAAATTTATTTAGATCATGAAAAAACATGTGAATGCTAAGGTTTGGCAATGACCTCCATGAAATGAATGTTATAATTCATGGAACACCATGTTATGAGAGTTCCAACCATACAGAGGTTTGATGGTAACCTTAAAGTAGTGGAAATATTGTTTTAAAATCACTAAACCACTCTTGAAGCTTCAAATCCATCATGAGAGGCCCCATATTTCTTGAAACTCATACCCTCATATATTCAAGAACAATAAATACCACCCTTTCCCTAATTTTAATGGTACATGCCATTATGGCTTCCAATAATTAATATCCTCCCATAATTCAGTAATGAATCTTGAACAAAATTAGTGGTGGATCTCCAAACTATTACATCCATCATGAAACTAAACTCACATGTGTTTTTTTGAACCTCAAAAAATCATAGGTTCATTACAAAAAGATCCATGACCTTCATGGAATAATAAAGTTCTTTTTTCCACATTAGATTCCACAAGAAACCTAACTTTCTCATTACTAGACCCATGAGAACCAAAACTTCCCCCCAAGGCTAGGTTGAATAGTGTTAGGAAACATATTCCTTTACGAGAAACCTAGGCATCTCAGGGGCCTTATACATCATGAATTCCCAAAACTCTATAAATAACTAACCTTCATAGGACACATAGTATATGGATCTCTGTGGTTCCTCCTTTAAGATAACAATGTCTCATGAAAGGTGACTTCTCAAATCCCCTATGAGAATCTAGTATGAGTTTGGGCTCACCGCCAATGCATATTCCACTCGTAAATCCTACTCATGAAACATCCAACATTACTCAAATTGGGTCATGGTACACCATCCTACATACATGTATTAATAATATATACCCAATTAACTATCACCCATAATCATAGGAAATCTATTTCAAGGTATCCTAATGGCCACTTCACTATAATTGTGACCACACCATGTCCCACCTAGAGGTTCATATGCAAGGTCACATAAGTCCTAAAGGTGGAATCTTCGATGGAAGCTATTAAAATTCCTTGTTTGAGGTTCTTTATGTTAGATATTCCAATCACATTGACATGGCCCCCCTTAAGGTGTGAGCCCTAGCCACATTTGATCAACATGATGAAAAACATTTCTAGCTCCACTTACTATTCATATACTGTTAAAATACCTGAACATTTTCTCATCACATGAAGTAAAAAATATATCCTTACTCTATGAGTTGATGATGAGATTCCCCATGTATAACATAAATGGTAGATTCACATAGCTCTTACCAAATGTCGTAAATAGAGGATAGACCATGCAAGATCTTCATGGGATGCCACCGTCTTCCCCACCATAGGATGAATCTTGATAGATGGGAATGTTCCATGAATAATCCCCAAAACATCTCCCTGAGGGTGATACAACATCATAGGGAAACCTCAACACATTATCCATACAAACATCACTCATCGATGCTCTATCCACAACCCAAGCATCCTTACCGCATAATGTCAAAATAAATTGACCGACACTATCAGGTGACCTTAAACTACGACATCAAACAATGTGTATTTTGATCCTAAACCCATAAAATGGCTACGTAAGATGCCTCTCTTAGGTTTAATCTGGACATCATATTGGTGTGAAATATTCCCTTATGGGGACACACTTAACCATTATATTTATGTCAAAATAATTTTCTAATCTATCTTCACAAGACATAAAAAATGTCAATTGATCTATCTAAATTGGATGTTCCCATCATGTCTATAATTAAACCTCCACCCATCAATTACGCATAAGATGTTATACCTACACCCAATGTATCCCCATAAGATTTAAAACCTATTCATGTATCCACAAGACATTAAACTCATGCCCGGGTCTGTAATACCTACCACATAAAATAAATTTGTCATGCCTTAGTTAAAAAGAACTAATGAAATTAATGGATACAACAATTGATCAAAAACCATTACAATAGACTATAGATCTACAAGTGTAGTGTGTACCAATAGTTCTCTAAGTTGTTTACTAATTGGATATTTCCACAGGCCTATACAAATGGTTTTCACTGAACCATTGATATAGGGATAATTAAAATTTATGTTTCCAATGTTTTTGAGGTAAATGTTTTCATATGTATCTAAAAATAATTCCAAAATATTGGTAGCTATACATACCAATAGTTCAATAAAATTTATTTTGTTAGATGTATACTAACAGTTTTTTAATAATTGTTATAGACCACCTAATTCCACAAACATTATCACCCTCCCCATTTCAAAAGATCCACCCAAAGCCACCGTATTTCATAGGAGCACCTCACCTTGGTCAATTACCTATATAGAAACATCACAAACCATCATAAAAACAATATTATCAAAAAAACCATTTAATGACTTCAGAGTGTGAAAACACATATTCAAAAAAATCAAATATATTCATTTCGAACAAATAATGAAACATAAAATGTAATAAATATCAGTAAAAAATGTAAAGGATCAATCTGACCCTAATCACAATCATCATCAACATCACCCCATCATTATCCGCACAATTATACACACCTCCATCCTCATTATCATCCTCACTGTCATCATCAACATCATTCGTACCATCATCCTCACCATCTCCATGAACCTCATCATCCAAAAAAACCCTATGACCACTTTCGATGTACTATATAACAAAATAATCATAGATAAATATGATTAAAAACTTGTGGTGGTATCTATATGATGTGATAGATATAAGACTACCTTAAGATTCAAAAATCCAATTTCAGCCTTTGGATTCCATTTTCACTCATATATGACTATTTTTTAGCTTCCTCTATCAAGGACCGAACCTATGATCCACATTAATTATCTCTTTCCAACTCGATGATACAATAACTGTCACCTGAAAGAGAAAAATATATAGTAAAGATAATATTATTCCATATACTACAACATACTCTTACATCATGATAATCTTCCAAAAACAGATGTAAATGAAACTTTCTTCCAACTTTTTTAGCTTCCATCTCATTAAGGGCCTCCAAATCACAATGTATCAAAAATTAATAGACTATTTTACTTAAAAATATATATTAAAATTTGTAATCAATAATGTAAAAAATACAATCTAGTGTTTTGTATATTTTTTTACCGCACTTTTATAGTTATTCTTTCTTATTGAGTAAAAATAAAATAATGGGGAACATATCCTTCGATAATCAAAGACTACCTTTGAAATGGCATTGAATTTAAAGAATAAAAATATAGGGCATTAAAAAAATATTTTCATAACTAATATCAAATTGATATATGATTTTTTGAAAAATTATTTTTTCTGATGCTTGATTACATTGTGCTATAATGATATGACCTAGAATATAAATGAAATTTTATGTAATAAATTTGTATAATTGAGAATATGAGTAACTAATGATTTGATAAATTATGTTATTATATAATTTATTTATTCTTGTTTATATATTTTATTTCCATGAATATAATGTAAATGTAATTATTTTTAATGGAAATGGAATGAATTGATCGATAAACTATTCAATTTCAAATAAATGTATAGTATAGAATAATGGAAAGGCGAAAGGTATGCTACATGTGTTCTTATTTGGTTTTCAATGTTTTCATAATTCAATTTAAAATGGGTTAAAATAGGAAAAAACAAGGTAAAATGTTCATTTATTGATATTTATTATAGTGTATAGTCAATATATGTATTTTTTTGTAAAAAAATCACATGAATGATTTGGATTTATTATAATTTTAGTTAAGAATGTTTATGTTTAGTATGAATGAGAGTATGTAAGGTCAAATTGGTTTCGGTACTTGTTATTACTATTTAGTTTTACAAGGTCTTGTTTTATTTGGTTCTTTTTAATTCAATTTGTTTACAAATGGTTCAGTTCAATTTGGTTTGTTTCAATTATATTCAATTTCTATTAATGATGTACTATTTCATTATGTTTTGAATAATTTTTTCATCTTAATTCAGTTTTTTTATTCAATATTTTTTTTGATTCACCTTCATTATTTTAAAATATTTCATTCCATTTGGATTTAGATTTTTTAATCCCCTGTATGATTTTCTTTTTGTATATGTTACATTATGTTAATTTATTTAACATTACTTTAAATTGTATTGTTTTAATTCAATTTAATTAAATTTTATTTTTTTTCTTTGTGATTTCTTTCAAATTTTAGTTTAATGTTAATATTGGTACATCTTGGTATTTTTTTCATGTTGGATTCACATAAAGAACATAATTCATGGTATTCTAACAAGTTATTACCAACAACATGCAGCTGAGAAGACCTTGTCCTCATTTTCAAGAAGCGGTCACATGATTATATAATTAGTGCCTTAAATACACACTCAACAGTTGAGTAGGGGTAATACTAGGTGATGTGTTGTAACACCCATGAATGATAATGGGTTAAATGACATAATGATATGAATCATGTTAATGAGGTGGATCTTCATTTTCAGGAGACTTCCTGATTAGAACCCCATATTAAAGCATTCTTGGAATGGAGTAGTTATCAGGATGGGTGGCCTTCTACGATGTTTTTATGGTGTGTGTGAGTGAGGAAAAATCACACTAAAAAGTACATGTGTTGGCCTATGTGGATAGTCATTATTCAGATTAGCTGTTCATGCACGTGGGTGGGGACAATGTGTCTGCAGGGGAACTGGTTGTACCTGGCGAGCCAGGACCCGAAGGTCATGTTATGGAGGGGTTTTTCTTCTGTCATCGGGGCCAATTTTTATAGTTTGTATTAGAGGATAGGATTAGTTATTATTTGGATTAGGATTAGAAAACCCTAGTGATAGCGTTAGGGATAGAACTAATTATGATAAAAACATCCCTATATTATGGTGAGTATAGAGTAAGTGGTTTATCAAGCAAATACATCCTTGTCTGGATACGAACAAGTAGAGGTGGATATAGGACATATGTGTCTTGTGGTAAAACCCAAAAACACCGCATTAAGCTAGAAAAAAATGGGACTGGTGCAAGGCAATAGGCCTTGCTGCACTATTGGTTGGACACTCTCATGGGATATGCTTTGGTAATTACATAAGCTTAGTATGAAACATTTATAAGGGAATTAGAAAATACCCCAAAGAATATATATTGGTAATTATATCATGGATAACATATATTTAGGCCTATAAATTTTTAATTTAAGGAAATATATGTAATTTATAAGTTATTCCTTTTTTTAATTGGATTCTCTTTTATGTCTAACCCTTAACTTTCCTTTTATTCTATCCAATGACCGATAATTATAGAACATGAGCTAACAAATGATGTGAAGATCAATGTCATGATTTTTATAAGGAGATGCCCAATCTGATGGGAGAAGGAATCACAAACCGTTTCATAGTAATCTCTCAGTTAAAACAAATTTTTAATAGAATCATTAGTCAAGTGGAACTTCCAATCCCCCTTAGAAAGAAGAAGCTGCAATCAAGATCTGTCTCAGACAAAGGACTCCTACATTCAATGGATCATCCGATCCTATAATTGATAAAAATGGTATCAACACCATTGATAATATCATATTCATTTTTCATTGTTTGAAACAAGAGATGGTTCTTCTGTCTTCTTATCATATGGAGGGTGAAGCTGATCAATGGTGGACATTGATCAAAAATACCAATCCTATGGAAGTGATCGAGCCGTCAGAATGGAAGTATTTCTGGGAATTTTTATTTCATAGAAATTTTCATTGCACCCTCTGACTAAAGGTGTAATAGGAATTCCATGCCCTCAAGAACAAAGACGAAGAATACATACCATCATATGATGAAAACTTCAAAGCCTGTAAAGATATGCCTCCAACGTTCTTGTTACACCCAAATTCAAGGATGACCACTACTTTGGTGGGTTAAAACCTAGACTATGTAAATACCTAATGACCTATGACTTTGATAGCTATGAGAAAATTGTTCTATGTGCCCTCAAAGTTAAAATATAGATCAGATAATTTCAGGGGCATCATTGGGATACTAAGTGGAAAGTGGAATTTAATTTTGTGGTCTGATTTATAAATCAAATGGTGACACGATATTATAGCATCCCACATTCCAAAGGTGTTGAATGAATAACCCATGAAACTTCATGAAGGGGATGAAGAAATGATTTATATGTGGGAGAGAAGGGCCCCTATCCATTAATTGACGATATGATAAACCCACTTCTGCGACAGAGGATAGGAACACTCCATTTGACCCTCAAGTCATTTTGCATTGCATCAACAACAAAGAACCAGAGCACTATTAAAACCACTTCCCGAAGACAAGGGTTTTTGCAGGGTACGAACAACATCCCAGACATCAAGGGTGAGTTTTTCCATCACTACCATAGAAACAAATCCCTAAAAAGTTGTGGTGACAGTTACACTAGTCATTCATTCAATAATACCAAACATACTTTTTTATTCTAGTTTTAAGAAGCCTTTTATATCGCGAATGATTTTTAGAAAAATCCACACAAAACTATGAATAATGGAAGTAGATATGTCAGTGAGAACAAAAAATAGGGAAATAATTGCATCCCTTGAATATAACTCCACCCATGTCACAATTTTTGGATTGATATTCCTGGAAAACCATGTCATACTCTCTCTCATGGATTTTTATGCAATTCATGGAATTGATTTACTTTCCCTATATAGAGCAAAAAAAATTCGTGAGTGGGAAATCACTCTACATATAGAGAATCACCCCTCGATACATTAAAATTTAAAAGAGGAGGATGAATCTTCTTTATCACCATCACCCCAATCATGGATATTATTGCCCTATGAGAACATGAATCTTTCTCAGATTATTGAGTCTATAGAAAAAACATTACTTGACGACATTCCTATTGTGTGGGAATTTTCTAAAGTGTTTCCCATGTAGTTTATTGGTCTTCATCGTTGAAGTTATGTTGAATTATAGATTAATCTTATACCAAGGGTATTGAAAATATCCAAAAATATTCATAGGATATCTATCGTGGAGCTTGAGGAGAAAAAGAAACAACTACATGTGAATCTGGATAAAGGGATTACACACCAAGTGCTTCACCATTGGTTGAACCGGTATTCTTCATCAAGAACATGGATGGTTCAATGAGACTTGTAATTGATTATTGTGAGATCAACAAAATCATGATAAAGAACAAGTATCCTTTTCCAATAATTTATTCTTTTTTCAATTTGCTATGAGGTGCACAATACTTCTCCAATATGGACATGTGGTTGGGATATTACCAATTAAGGGTAAAGAAGAAGGATATCACCAAGACTGCTTTTCGTACAAGGTAAGGGCGCTATGAATTCATAGTAATGAATTTTGGACTCACTAATGTTCCATCATATTTTATATAATTTATGAACAAAGTATTTAGATATTACATCAAAAAATTTGTGGTTGTATTTATAGATGATATTATAATATACTCAAAAACTAATGAGAATCATGAGGAGAATCTAGGAATTGTACTAGAGACCTTATGAAAGGAGGATATCTATGAAAAGTACAACAAGTGTGAGTTGTGGTTGATTGAAGTATCATTCATTGGTCATATCATCACAAGTAATGGGATATCTGTCAATCCCTCCATGAAAAATGCAATTGTGGGATGGCCGAGGACAACATCTGTAACAGATATCTGTAGCGTCCATTGGGTAGCTATATATTATGGCCTATTTGTGAGAAATTTATCATGATTTTCAAACCATCGTTCCAAGATTTCTCAGAAGGGAGTCATGTTTTCTTAAAGTGATGAATGAAAAGATGGCTTCAAGGAGTTGAAAAATAGGCTTATCACTACACCCATGACAACACTACCCAAATGTAGAGAAATTTTTGTGGTATTAAGTGATACTTAGAAGAAGTTAATGGGCTTTGTTTTGATGAAAAATGACAAATTCACTACCTATACTTCAAGGAAATAGAATGTTCATGTGAAAAACTATCCAACCAAAGTTCTGGAGTTAGCTGAAATAATCTTGTTTTTAAAAATATGGTGACATTACCTCTTTAGGGAGAAGTGTGAAATATATATAGATAACAAAATACACAAGTATATATTCACACAAAAAAATTTTAATATGAGCCAAATCTGATGGCCAAATCTGATCAAAGACTATGACTGCAAAATTCATTCCTGCCCTGGGAACGAAAACATGGTGGCAGATGCTGTAATTAAAAAGGACACAAAAAATATATAATTGATAATAATTTAAAATGATCCAATCATAATATATTAGATGAAGATGGACATGTGAATCATAAATAAGGGAACATCATCAATACATTAACAAATGATTGCTCAACCATATCTTTTCGAAGGGTTAAAGGATTCTCAAAAGGATGATGTGGGAATTTAGAAGAATGTGGAAACTACTAGAAAAGATAATTCCATGATGTTCAATGATGATGAAGATGGAATTGTAAAATTGGATCAAGAATATATGTTCCATCAAATTCGGAGTAAAACAATTTGCTTTTGGATGACGCACATAGTTCGAATTTCTCTATTCACTTAGGAAACACAATGATGTATTAGGATATCTGATGGAATTATTGGTGGGATAACATGAAGAAAGAGATCACTGGGTATACATCAATGTGACTGGTGTTCCTGTTAGTGAATAATGAGAGGGATAATTATAAGGTAATGGTGAAACCATTACCCATACTAACATGGAAATGGGTGAACATCAACATAGAATTTGTCACCGGACATATGAGGACATCCAAAGGAAACAATTCTACCTTGGTTTTTATGGATTATCTTACAAAGAAACTCAACTCATTGTAATTTGATAGGATTTCTCATAGGATCAGTGGTCATGGATATACATCAGAGATGTGGTAAGGCTGCATGGAGTACCACTATTGATTGTATCCAAACGATATCCAAGATTGACCTATATGTTTTGGAAGAGTATCAAACACTCTCTAAATACTATGATGAACATTACTAAAACTTATCATCCATAATATAATGACTAATCGGGGTAGAATATCAAAAAACATGAGTACATTTTGAGAGTATTCTCAATGTACTTCAAATGAAGATGGGATCAAAATCTTCCTCTGGTTGATTTCTCTTAAAAAACAGTTTCCACTCAAGCATCCAAATGGTTCCTTATGTCATCCTTTATGGGAAGAGGTGCAGAACACTGGATAGTAGGGATGAATTTGGGGAGAGAAAACTTATAGGTCCAGTAATGGTTAAAGAAGTGGCGAGAGAAAGTTAAGACCATCCATCAACACATTAAAGATGCTCAGAGTCAAAAAATTTGTTATCCTCACAATAGTCAATGAGAAATCTAGTTTTATGTTGGAGACATGTTATTCCTCCACATATCATTATGGAATATATTTATGAGATTTGGGAAGAAGAAAAAACATAGTCCAAGGTACCTCGGAACCTTTGCGATCCTTGATCACATTAGAGTAGTGACATGTCAACTAGAAATCCCACCTATCCTATCCCAAGTACATGCCATATTCCATGTATCACTCTTGAGGATGTACATACCCGACCCATCGCATGTACTAAATCAAGAGGTGGTACCATTTGATAATGAACTCTCCTATTAAGAGAAGCTGGTGAAGATCTTGGATTGTATAGAGATAGTTCTAACAAATAAGACAAACCCCCTCCTCAAAGTGTTGTGGAGAAACCACATGTTTTAAAAAGAAATGTGGGAACTAGAGTACATGATAAGGAAGAGTTACCCACATATGTTTTAGTGAGGGAAAATGAAATGTTTAGGGTTAAAATGTCGAAGGGGGGAATGTTGTAACGAGCGAACATTCATGAATAAAATTCCCTTTATATTATTTAATTAAATGTCTTATGGATATAGAAAACACATGAACTCTTTTATTATTATAATTATTATTGTGTTAAAATGGTTGATATGTATCCTTAGTATTGATAACATACTCGTTGAAATGTTATCACATGACTAATATAATATAAGGTTTTAACATATCCTTTCAACATAGACAAGGGAGGTGCTGACCTCATCCAGTAGACTCATGCTATACAAAGCTCGTTTATCAAAGCTCAGAAATAGGGTAGCATCATTGAGCTTTACTCCTGAACAATTCCAAGTCAAGATTCAACAAATTATGTTAAATGGGAATCCGCTATGAGAGAAGTTCATGTTAATAGATATTACAACCCATGGGTTGTTATCTGAGCCGCCTCAAGAGTCTCTTCCTATCACACTCCTTACCTATAGGTCTTATGTGGGTGTTATAAGGGGTTATGTAAGAAGGAATTACTTACTTATTGTGTAATAAATTTTTATAAATAAATGTATTATTCCATTAACTAATTTATGAATTTAATTTTTTTTAAAATACAATGAATTAGATATATTGATTTTTCGGGTAAAATGGTACTTTTAAGAAATATATAAATTATTATATTGAACTATGGTTTTATTAATATTTTTATAATAGTGTTTTTTGAATACTAAATCGAATTATAATTGATGATTATATTTATTGCATATTATTTTTACTCTATAAATGATCAAGTATTAATTTTTATAAGAAAAATATTTTCATATGATAAAACATAAATTTTATTTGGAATTAAAGAATTTATTTTGACGAATTAATGATTTTTTGGAATAAATAATTTTTTAACAAAATATTATTATTATATAATTTTTTTTTAAATATAGATGATAAAATAATTTTTATAAATTCAAAAATAACTTTCATTAAGGTTTGGAAGCTATTTTTTTAAAAACCCATAAATTTTAAATAAGTGACGGATTTTCTTTTAAAAATGAAAATTCACATATTTTTTACATCATAACAACACAATAGTAATGTAATAAAATAAAATAAAAGGGTTATTAGGCCAATATATGTTTTACCTTTAAAATAATGTGAATTTAGATTTGTTTGATTAATTTTACATTTCCTTGGTAGACCCTCCAAAACTCAAATAATATTTTAACATTTTAAAATGATTTCCTTTAGAGTGTGACTCACCTCCACATAAACAAGCCTAATATTTCAACATGTTCGGTCATTTTCCTTATTAAATTATGTTATCAACCCCAAATTAGAAGAATATAGGGAGAAACATGTATATATCAATGCTTTATATACATTAACATTACATTTTTTTGGGGGGAAACTTCATACATGACACAAACAGACTCCCAAAGACCATATTAGTTTAGTGTATTTGGAAACTCAGACAATAATCATCTAATCATGGTTAATGATATTAAAAATCTCCCATAAATTTGTTCTCATTATGTTTTTATAATTAAAACATTTCTTTATATATTATGGAAACAAAAACAGAAAAGGGTGTGCTCAAATTCTTAGTAAGGTAAACAATGGATAAAATAAAACAAACCATATAAATTTGAACGTAAAATCATGACCATAAAATTTAATCATCAAAATCGTGAGTCATGAAATGAATCATGGCAGTACATAAGTAATAAATAATAAATAAACATTAATCATGGTAAAATAGAATGGGAATAAAACATGGATTTGTGGAAAACCATTAAGCACAAAATATTAATTCCATAGTATCCAAGGCACTGCTGCCATGACCACTATAATGGACGAAGTCCATAACTGAACCGAGTTCACATGTCATTTCAGCCCTATATAATTAAAACATATATACATGTCATTACATCCATGTATATATTATGAGATATCAATAATTACCCAATGAATTGGAGGGAGATATAGGTCCCACACATCTCATAATGAAATCATTCTTACATGTTCCATAAAACATAAATCATTCCTCATAACATAACACAGGAAATAAAATGGTTTTTTTAAATATCATTTCACCATAACATAATCAATATAAATGATTATTCCATAATTAGTGAAATAAAATCATATAATAATTAGTATATAAACATACCACTATTTTTGAGTATCATCTTATATGGAAAATAATTTTGATAAAACAGTTGAACTTAGTTTTTGAGGAAAATAACCTTTATTGGTCAAATAAGTTATTTTTCTCAAAATATAGTGGAATTTTAAAAGAAAATAATTTAGATAAAAATAAACATGTAATATTGTATAGGAAGATTCATGGAAATAAGTCATTGTGAAACTGTAAAAATTTATTAATGTTGTATAAGATAAAAAACATTCTCCTCGTACTATTTCGAAAAAAGTAAAAAAATACCACATATAGTGAACATAATAAAGATTTCTTCCAAACCATGTAGTAAAAGTCAAAATTGGTAAGATTAATTTAATAATTCAAAGAATAATAGTAAACATTTTATAAGAATATTTTTTAAAACATAGAATGGATGATACATATACCCTCAGTAAACACCGACGTATAAATAATCTCGTATAAAAATGAGATTGATAAATTATCCCTTACCTTAGGTTAGATTTCTTTAATATGTGTCCAAAAGACCAATATAGTGGGTTTAAAAATATTATGAACTTGTAATAGCACTTTAATAATATTTATGATATCATATATGATTCAATTACAACTTTATATTACCTGTTCATTTGTTAATTCTAGGTTAAAACAATATTTTGGAAATAATCGTTTTATTTATTGTACCTGTATTAAATTGTTATTCTTGATATTATTATGTATATAATGACATAATTACATTAATAATGTAAATCATGGTTTATATATTATATATTCACTATATATATAAAATATATTTATAAATGAAATGGAATACACCGTTCATGGAGACAGTAGGTCGTAAGTACGAATGAACACAGTTTTTATTGCATTATTAAATTGAATGGAAGTATGTAAATGAAATATATATACATAAATCACATATTATTATAATTTCATATATTTCATGATTATTTATGATATATACTTTATAATAATTTTAGAGTTCTTAATATGTAAAATGAATCCCATCCCGTCATGGAGACGGTAAGTCATATGTACGCACAAGAAACGATATTGTTCCCATAATTAGTGAATGGTATTGAAGTAGATGATTAATAATATCTCAGAATTAGTATCATGTTATAATAATAATATATAGTTATTATTTCTACCATTATACCTAGCCATGTAAGGCATTAGTGAGACATAGATTACACCACGATGTGGAGACGAAAAGTCGTATGTACGCCCCAGCAGGGATTTTGTATTTTAAAAGATTGATAGAATGTTAAATAGGTTTGATTCATATTTATAATGACATATAAGTATATTATTTATAATTATTTTATTACACTATATTGAAACAACTAAATAAGATGAAGTATAATAAGAAATAAATTTTAATGAATTGGTAGAAGAGATTACCTCTTTCTCAACGTGCCTCCTTTAAATTACCTCTTAGGGCACTAAAGTATTTATTTTGAGATGACCAGAACCTATAGAATGTAAATAGGTAAGTTGATAGGAGAAATGGGTAGGGTTTGGCAGACCTTAAAGACATAAAATGGATAGAAGTAGAGAGGGAGGAGGCTCCCTTTTCAAGGATAATAGGGGCAGTTTAAGAATGACTCAGAATATTAATTTATTATGAATTTAATTTCGATTTAAAATTATCCAAACCTTATTTAATTAGAATATAATATGTATTTTGTTCAAATATCAATAATACAATAATTATTAGGAATGTTTTTAATATTTTATTATCCTTATATTTTTTTTGAAACCTTTTATTACCCTTTTTAATGTTACCGTGATATCATGTTATTTACAAATTAAGGGTAAATGTAATTACCATCTCATGTTAAATGAAACAAAAAAGTTATTTATGAAATATATGGACTTTTAAACCATTTTTAAGAATCATAGACTTTTAATAATTTACTATCATTTAATAAACAATTGTATGTTTCACATTATACTATATATAAATTTTGGACATTATCCATACTTGGATTTTTAGAAATTCATAAAAAATAGATTCCTTCGAACCAAAGGAATTAACTCAAAACTAATATGTAAATGTCATCAAGAAAATATATGGATGGCTGAAAAATGATCAAATTAAACTTATTTCAATATTTATAAATTCATTTATTTTTATCTTTCGTTAATAAGGTAATCGCTAAAAAATGGGTCAAAAATATAAAAATATATTTTTAATATGTATAAATATTATAAATAAAATCTCATGATGTAAGAAATTGTTTTAGAATTATAATGACTTTATATATATATATATATATCATTTATATAACCCTATATTAAAATTGATTTAGTAAAAGATATATTCCTAGGTTATAATTATCATTACATTAAATTAATTATTATAAAATTACATTGTCACATACTAGTGAATACATAGGGTCCAAAAATATACACAAGGATGAAAGTTATTGCAGATATAACATCCAATAGGATTAGGACATGTTTTAGGATAGTTTAACATATTTATAATATTATTTTTCCCCTTATTTACCAGACTTATATATTTACCACAGTACATAAAATAACTATGGAATTTACTATTCATAATGTGAAAAAAAGAAAGGTACATATTTAAAAAATATGAACCTTATGATTCCAAATATTGAATAAATTTTTCCAAATTCAAAATATATAATTTGAAGTAATTAATTTGAAATTTCTTCTCATGGTCAAAACCAAAAAGAGGGTCTTTTAAAAAGTAACAACTATCAAAAGATTGAAATGTGCTTATTTCCAATTTAAAAGTGAAATTACATATAACTACCAAAATTAAATTAAATTATAAAAATATAATCCAATTACCCTTTATTAACAATTAAAAAGACAATATAACTATATAAATAAATTACATAAAAAAGTTTTTTCGAATTAAAATTATGTATTTTTCCTTATTCTTTAAAATTTCAAATTTATTTGAAAAATACAAAAAATTTTAAAAAAAAAATAATTTTTATGCCCCTATTCCAAAGGAGATGTTTATTTTTTCCCATTTAACTTATAAAATTGTTAAAAACTATGTTTAAAATGGTTGTTCAATCAAAAGGCGGTAAAACATCATTTTCTGAAAAATACCTCTTTTATCCAAAAAAGTAATTTGTTTATCACATCATGTTCTGTAAAATGTGTTAGATGAATAGTAAGGTTATAAAAAATTCAAAATTTGGTTGATATTATTCCTAATAGATTGTATATATCCCATTAAATAAAATTATTTTAATAATATATTGTTGTATAGTGAAACTCGGTATTGCGTACAATGTAAGATATCGAGGAAGGTCGCTCAAGCATGTAACATAAGACAATTATAAGATTCATATAGTCAAAGCCTTCTATTTTGATTTGGATATCATAATCCAAACATATTTCTTTTATATATTTAACAAAATATATACTCAATTATGTGTAAAATAAATATTATCAAGCAAACATAAAATTATCTGGAACACAAACCAAGAATAGTGTTTCATATACTGTAAACTACTACAGTGTTGTGTATAGAACAAGATAATCATTTTTAGCATATAAAACATAAAATAAATGAAATTAAAAATAATCTATCACATAAAATCTCAAGGTGTTACATTCTATGCCCCTTAAAATGAATTTACACTCGATATTCACAGTTGTTATAAATATTTTTCTACTTGAAAGTTTCTTTCATGTAATACCGCATAATAAAAAAGGATACTAAAAAATAATTTAAAATGTAAATTTAGAAAAATAACAGTCACCTATAACAACACATCACTGGGATTCTACATAATAGAACATATGTGGGAAGTGAAAACATGGATATGGAAGAGAAATCTAACCATCATGTTCTGATGGATAGTGAATGAGAATAAGGGTTGGAGAAAGTTAACTACCAAAAAGCCATAAATATGCGTAGATTTAAGGGACTATATTATTCATCAGATAAGAAGGTACTGGGATAACATTTTAGATTTTCTAGATCTTTTTCATAAAGTTGATGAATTTTTCTTGAGAACAAATACTTACTTGATTTGGTATAATCTCACCATTTTTCATTCATTGTGCAATTTACACATAATCACCTATTTAAATAAATGAAGTTGAATTTGTAAATATGGAAGTTTTTTCATATATTGTAATAGATTTGATAGGTCCTTCCAGCTATCTCTACAAAAGGTTATCAAATGTAATCAAATATTCAAAAGTCCACCTATAGCGAGGTAATACATTATTATAACCAACATTAACAATAATATAACATACACTATCCATAAATTGAAAACATTAAAATACTTCTAAAATCTATAAATATAATACTTTAGAAATATGTGAACTAAAAAGACTTAACATTTGTCTCCTATATCTCATTTTTCATTTCCTGGTTGTCACATACCGAACATGTGAATACCTTAATCTTGTATTGTCTTGAAACAAGATAATAACATGAATTACCATAGAACTGTGGTGAAAATTTTCATTCCATCAAAATTAACTCTTTTTACATACCAAAATCCCAACAATTATTTTTAATCAAACCATAATATCAATTTTTCCTAATATCATCCATGAGATCATTAATACTATCAAACATCTCATTATCATTTTATCCCTTTCATTATGGGCATATCATGTGCTTTTCAAAAAATAATATCTAAATAATCATTCACGGTTACTAGTACCAGTAAACATATACATTCAAATACATAATGAAAAAAATAGTGTAAAAATATTTAGATATTTCACTATTCCATAGTACTGTTAAATTACTTATATAACATTACTCATAATAAACATTTAATCATTCCACTGCATTCTTAAACCGTTGACTGGTCTTCATCATTTTATTCATCAACACTTCTTTCATCTCATATATCATTTGTAGTCTCTCAATCATCATCAACAAAAATACTACCTATAGGACCATGCTGATTTTCATAATAACATTTTCAATTAGGGAATCGATTTTCATAATGCATGTACATTACATATTTAAAATATTTAACCATTGTTGATGTCTTAGTAATACCTTTATTCTTGTACATTGTGTTGAAGAAACATTCTCCTTTGCAATCACAGGCGTTGTTTCCTTCTTTTCCACACCCAAAGAATCTTCCAGTTCCTTTGAAACATTCTCAATGATAACTCTTCCCACATGATTTACATGCGGAAAATTGAACATTATTTCTTTTATGATCACCATGAAACTCCATATTTATCTTATTATATACTTTTGGAAACTCACCAAAGTTGTGATTTTTAATCATCTTATGAGATTAATGATTATCAATAATAATGTTATTTATCCATAAAACACCCATTTCATTTGGTTTTTCATGAATAATATCATTTCATTATCCATTATATTCTCCATTAACATGAATCCTCATGTTTTACACAATTTTTGTAAAACCAAAAAAGAATAATTTGAGTGGTAGAAATCATACAATGAAAACAACCTAATAAAGGGGGAGTACATTAAATCTCTAACATCATAGGTTTAATCCTATGTTATTCATGGTCATTTCCATAATTCAAGGACTGTAATCTATAGTTTGACCTAACCTTAGGGACATCCCAAAACATACCATAGAAATTTCTCTAGGGATCTCAATAATTGTTTCGCATCATAGTTTACAAAGGATAAATAAACCTTTACTATGATACCAAATGTATAGATCCAAGCTTAATGTACATGGTAATTGCATTTTTTTTCGAAATACTTAATACATGATACAAATAGACTCCCAAATACCATATTAGTTTAGTGGATTTGTAAACTTGGATCAAAATCTTAACATCATGGTAAAATATCTTCATCATATCCCATGAATATATTCCCTTTTGTTTTACTACCTAAAACCATTAATTAAATCATAGTGGAAATAATACTTAAAAAGCGTGAACTCAAATGCTCATAAAGAGTAAACATGGAGAAAATTAAACAAACCATATACATTTAAACATAAAAACATGAACATAATGTTCAATCATCAAAATAATGGGTCATGAAATAAATCCTGGTAGTATGTAAGGCATAGATCATAAAGGAATATTAATCATGATAAAATAAAATGGGAATTATCATGGAATTTTTTAGAACCATTAATCATATAATATTATTTCCATTGTTGAAAAGGCATTTCTGCCAAGACCATCATAATGGATGAAGTCTATGACTGAAACAAGTTTACATGCCATTAAACCCCTGTATTACTGAACCAGATTTACATCTATTTCCATCCATGTCTATCTCTTGAGATATCAATATTTACCCAATGCATTGTATGGAGATATAGTTCCCACCCATTTCATAATGAAAACATTCTTACATGTTCCAGAAAACATAAATTGGTCATCATAACATAACCGAGGAAATAAAATGGGTTTCCTAAATATCATTTCATCATAACATAATCCTAAAAAAATCATTACATCATTAATGAAATCAAGTAATTTTAACAATTGGGATAGAATCATAACCCTATTTAATATAATGATCTTATATTGAAAAGAATTTTGATAAAACATTTCAACTTAGTTCTTGTGGAAAATATCCTTTTTTCTTCAAAAAAAAATTTCTTTTATCAAAATGCCACATAATTTTTAAAGAAACGAATTTAGTTCAAAATAAAATTGAAATAGTGTATAGGTTGATTCATGGAAACAAGAAATTGTGAAACCATAAAAATCCATTCAAACCGTATAAGATAAAAAACATTCACCTCTATTTTTTTCTGGAAAATTCAAAAAGTACATTGTATGGAAAACCTAAGAAAGATTCCTTCAAAACAATGTAGTAAATGTAAAAATGGGTAACATTAATTTAAACATAAATAGAATTGTATTAATAATTTTATGAAAATATTTTTATAAAACATGGATATGGATGATAAATATACCCCGAGTAAACACTTAAATATAAATAATCTCAGATAAAAATAAGATTGAAAAATTCTCGCTTACTGTAGGTATAATTTCTTCCATATGTGTCCATAAAACATGTATAGTGGGTTTAAACATAGTATTAACTTGTATCAGAACCATAATAATATTTATGATATCATGTATTATTCACTTACTCCTTTATATTACTCGTTCATTTGTTAATTTCATGTGAAAATAATGTTTTGTGTAATAATCGTTTTACTTATCATACGTGTTTTGAATTTTTATTCTTAATATTATTACTTATATCATGAATTTATTTCTTAAAAATGTAAAAAATTATTTATATATTATATATTTAGTATATAAATAAATATATATATATAATATATAGATAAATTAAATGGAATACACCGTTTATGGAGACGGTAGGTCATACGTACGCATGAACACTGTTTTTTGTTTTAATATTAAATTGAATGGAAGTATGTAAATGAAATATATATATACCTAAATATTGTATTATTATTATGTAATATATTTTTATGATTATTTATTATATATACTTTATTATCATTTTTGAGTTGTTAACATAGAGAATCAATCTCATCACATAATGGAGACGGTATGTCGTACGTACGCACGAGGAATGATGTCGTTCCCATAATTATTGAATGGTATTGAAGTAGATTGTGTATAAAATATAATAATTAGTATCATGTTATAGTAATAATATATTGTAATTATTTCCACAATTATACCCATACAAGTAAATTGGTGGGGAAAAATAGATTACACCACGATGTGGAGATGGTAAGCCGTACGTATGCACTCGCGGTGATTTTGTCTTTCGTAGGATAGATATAAGGTGAAATATGGTTGCTAAATATTTATAATAACATATAATTATATTATTTATACTGAATATTTTACTTTATAATGAAACAACTAATGAAGATAAATTAGAATAAGAAAGAAATTTGAATGATTCGGTAGTGGAGATTACCTTTTTCTTGGCGTGCCTCATTTTAATTACCTCTACGGGCACTACAGTTGGTCATTTGAGAATAAAAAAACCTACAAAATGTAACTATAAATTTTGATAAGATAAATGAGATGGTTTTGGATGATTTTGAAGACTCAAAATGGATTGAAGTGGAGAGGGAGGAAGTTCCCTTTTAATATAGAGGAGAGGGTCACTTTAAGAAAGTCTGAAAATATTAATTAAATATGAATTAAATTTAGAATTCCAAAACATATTTAATTTGAATAAAAGATGAGGTTTTTTTGAATGGATATAATCCAAATGCATTTAGACATGTTTTTAATATTTTATTATCCTTATCTTTTTGGTTTAAACCTTATTTTACGATTTTTAACGTTACTGTGATATCATGTTATTTAGATATTGCGGGTTAATGTAATTATTGTGTCATGTCAAAAGACCCAAAAAGATATTTATAACATATCTAGACTTATATTAACCATTTTTAAACATTTTATATTTTTAGGAATTTAATATCATTTAATAAACTATATTATTTTTTCAGTTATAAAGTATGTAAATTTTGGACACTATTCATACTTGACTTTTTGAAAATTCATAAAAAATAGATTCGTTCGATAAAAAGGAATTAACTCATCCCTAATATGCCAACATAATATTTAATTTATTGGATGACATAATAATTTTCAAATTATATGTATTTTAATTTTTATAAATTCATTTATTTAAATATTTCATTAATAAGGTAATCACTACGTCATAATTGTGTCATAAACATATATATATATATATATAATGTCTAAAAATTATAAATGAAATACCATGATGTAAGAAATATTTTTATATTTATAATTACAATTTATATACATATATATCAGTTATATGTCCATATATTAAAATCAATTTTCTAAATGATATATGTTTAGGTTATAATTATCATTGCTTTAAATTAATTATTAAAAAATTACATTTTCACGTCCTATTAAATCCATTGGGTCATAAAATCAAAGGAATTATGACCATGGTCAGAGATCTCACATTCAATTTGATTAGGAAATCCTTTATGGTAGTTTAATATAATTGTAATATTATTTTTTTACCATTACACACCAGATTTACCCTTTAACCATGGTAAATAAAATAGTTATATAAGTTACTATACATAATGTCCAAAAATAAAAGTTACATATTTACACAATATGGATCTTTTTATTCAAAAAATGGAATCAAGTTTTCCCAATTCAAAACACATAAGTTGAAATAATTAATTTAAAATTACTTTTCGTTGTCAAAACAAAAAAACTATGTATTTTAAAAAGTAATAACTACCAAAATATTGACATGTGTTTATGACCAATTTAAAAGTAAAATTACTTCCAATTACCAAAATTATATTAAATCATAAAAATATAATCCAATTAAACATAAGAACTAATTAAAAATATTATTTAAATATATAAATAAATTATATAAAAAGGCAGTTTTTAATTACAATCCAGTATTTTTCATTGTTCATTAAAATTTCAATTTTATTAGAAAAATATAAAAAATATAAAAAATGTAAATTTTTATGTCCCTCTTCCGGTGGAGATTTGTGTTCCATATTTAACATATAAAAGTGTCAAAAACATTGTTTAAAATCGGTGTTCCATCAAAAGGCAGAAAAACTGCATTTTTTGAAAAATAATACTTTTATACAAAACAATTGGTTTTGTTATAATATAAAGTTCTATAAAACATGTAATATAAATGATAATGTTTTACAAAATTCTAAATGAGGTTAATATTATTCATAAAATCTTTTTTATATCACATTTAATAATAATATTGTAATAATATATCATTGTTTAGTGAAACACGGTATTGTGTACCATGCATGCTATCGAGGAAGTTCTCTCTTGTGTGTCACACAATCCAAGTCAATGTTTCATGTATTTAATCCCTCCATGGGTGTTGCAGATAATATATTCCAAACATATCTCTTTTTGACATTGACCGAAATCTATACTCAATGTTGTGTAAAATAAATTCAATCAAACAAACATGAAATAATGTGAAACACAAGCAAAAAAATAGTGTTGCATATATTTTATGCTACTATAGTGTTGTGTATAACACAATTTAATAATTGTGTATAATATAACAAAACACATCAAAGAAATGAAAAAAATATATTTCATAAATCTTGGGGTGTTACATTCTACCCCCTTAAAATGAACTTCTCCCTCAAAATTCATCATGGTTATAAATGGTTTTCTACTTTAATGTTTATTTCATGGAAACCGAAATCGTAAACAAGGATACAAAAACATCATTTTAAAATTTAAAGTAAAAAAAATAATGGTTACCCAAAGGAACTCATTACTGGGATTTCACATTGGATACCATATGTGGGAAGTGAGAACATTGATATGGAAGAGAAATCTAACCATAAAGATCTAATAGATATTGATAGAGAATAAGGTTTGAAGAATGTTAATTACACGAAATAATTAATTATACAATTACATATAGGACCATATGATTCATTGGATAATAAGGTACTATGATATCATATTTTGTTTACAAGATCTATTTCATAAAGTTGAATAACTATTCATGGGAATAATTACTTACGTGATTTTGGTACATTCTCATTGTTGTTCATTCGTTAAAATTTTTTCACATTATCTATTACTTCAAGAAATGATTATTAATTTGTCATTATGAATGTGTTAGCAGATCATGTGACAAATTATAGTTCATTCCATATATCTCGAAAACAAAAGGTTAGCAATGGTAATCAATTATCCATAATTCCACCTATAGTGAGATTATACATTAATCTAACATACATAAACTGTAATATAAATTATACTATCCATAAATTGATAACCTTACAATTCTTCCAAAAACTGAATATAATATACTTTAGAAAGAGGTGGACTAAAATGACTTAACATTTTTCTCTCATATATCATTTTCCAATTCTTGGTTGTCACATTCAAAATATATGAATATCTTAATAATGTATTCTCTTGAAACATGATAATAACATGAATTAACATAGAACATTAGTGAAAACATGCATTCTATCAAAATTACCTCTTTCCACAAACCAAAATCACAAAAATTCTATATACTCACACCATGATATCAATTTTTATTTATATATTCCATGATCTTATTAATAGTATCAAACATATAATTATCTCTTTATCCCTTCATAATGTGGATATCATGTGCTTTCCAAAAAGTATCTCAATAATATTTCAAGGATACCAATACCATTCAATATATACGTTCAAATACATAATGAAAAAAAATATGCAACAATCCTTTGATATTTCTTTATTCAATATTTCCATTAAGTAACTTTTACAACATTACTCAACATAAACATGCAATCATTCCACATCTTTCTTAACAAATCAACCAATCTAAATCGTTTTATTAATCAACAATTGATTCATCTCATATATCATTTGAAGTCTCTTCATCATTATCAACATAAATACTACACATACGACAATACTGATTCTCTTCAGGTGATTTTCCCTTTGGGCGTCGATTTTCATAATGTCCGTACATTTCATATTTAAAACATTTAACTGTTGTGTATGACAAAGTAATACCATTATTCTTATCCATTGTGTTAACAAAACATTTTCCTTTGAACTTACGGGCTTTGGGTCCTTCTTTTACCCCCAAAAGCATCTTCTAGTTCCTTTGAAACATTCTCCTTGATTCCTCTTCCAACATAATTTACATGAGGAAAATTGAACTTTATTTCCACTATGATCACCATGAAACTCCATCTTTATCATTTTAGCTGCTTCACGAAACTAACCAAATATGAGATTATTGATCATATTATGAGATTTTTTATTAGGAATAATAATTATTTTTCTCCTTACAACTCTAATTTAATTTGGTTTCTCATTAATAACATCATTACATTGTCCATAATATTCTCCATTAACCTAAATCCTTCAATTTTAGACCATTTTTATAAAACCCAGAAAAGAATAATGTGATAAAAAAATAATACTAAAAGAAAAACATAATAAAGGAGGTTTAATTTAAATCTCAACCATATTTGGTTTAATCACAACTTATTTATGATCATTTCCATAATTATAGTACTATAATCTATAGTTTGACTTACCCTTCGAGACATCCACAGACATAAATTATAAATATCTCTAGGGATGTGACCAATGTTTTCGTATCTTAGTTTCTAAAGGTTAACTAAAAATTCATTCAAATAAAAACTATAGAGACCCAAGATTGATGTACAAAGACATTGAATTTATATTTTGAAATATTTAATACATGACAAAAAACAGATGCCCGATGACAGTATTAGTTTATTTTCTTTGACAACTCAGAACATAATCTTCTAATCATGGTGAATGATCCTCAACATCTCCCAAAAAGATCATCCCTTTTTACCCCATAGAATATTTCATTATATCATTGGGAAGGGAAAACAAAAAAACAGTCTGCTCAAATGATCAGTAAGTGTAGACATGGAGAAAATAAAGCAAACCATAAACATTTTAACATAAAAACATGAACCTAAGGTTTAAACATCAAAATCAAGAGTCATGAAATAATCATGGAAGTACATAAATAATAAATTATAAAGGAAAAATAATCTTGATAAAATATCTTGGTAATAAAACATGGAATTGTGGAATACCATTAACCACATAATATAATTTTTATTGTATCCAAGGCATTGCTGCCAAGAACATTATAACGGATGAAGTCCATTATTGAACCGAGTTTACCTACTATTCCAGCCCTATATTGTTGAATTGGATTTACATGTCATTCCCACCATGTCTATCTCATTAGATATCAATATTTACCCAATTAATTTTAGGGATATATATGTCCCACCCATTTCATAATAAAATCATTCTTACATGTTCCAGAAAACATAAATCATTCATCAAAGCTTATCCTCAGAAATAAAATGGTTTTACTAAATATAATTTAATCGTAAAATAAACCATATAAATGATCATTCCATAATTAATGAAATTATATCAACTTAATAATTTAAATAGAAACATAACCCTATTCAAGAGAATCATCTTACATGGAAAATAGTTTTGATAAAATACATGAATTTTGTTCTTGATGAAAATATTCTTTCTTCTTCAAAAATGTTTTCTTTTCTCAAAGTATTGCATAATTTTAAAAGTAAATAATTTATTTGAAAATAATCATGAAATAGTATATTTGAATCTTCGTAGAATTATGGAATTGTGAATCCATAAAAATCCATTCATGCTGTATATGATAAAAAACATTCTCCTCTTACATTGCCGGAAAAGTAAAAAAAATTCCTCATATCGTAAACGTAAGAAAGATTCCTTCGAAACCATGTAGTAAAAGTAAAAATGGGTAAGATGAATTTTATCATAGATGGAATAATAGTAAACATTTTATTAGAATATTTTTATAAAACATTGTCTTGGGTGATAAATATATCCCTTGTGAACACCTATATATAAACAATCTATGATAAAAATGAGATTGCAAAATTATCCATTACCTTAGGTCAGATTTCATTCGTATGTGTCCAAAACTCCTGTATTGTGGGTTTAAAAATATTTTTAACTTGTAACATAACCATATAAATATTTATTAGATCATATATTATTAACATAAGACATTATATTACCCATTCATTTGATAATTTTATTTTAAAAAAATGTTTTGGGTAACAATCGTTTTATTTATCAATCATGTTTTGAATTGTTATTCATGATATTACTACTTATATAATGAGTTAATTACCTCCATAATGAAAAACATGATTTATATATTATAATATATATATATATATATATATAAAGTATAGCTAAATGAAATGGAATACACCATTCATGGAGACGGTACGCCCTAGGTACGCTTGAATAATGTTTTTGTTTCATTATTAAATTGAATAAAAGTAAGTAAATGACATATATACATAAATCAGATAGAATTATTATTTCATATATTTCATGATTATTTATTATATATACTTTATAATCATTCTTTAACGGTTAACGTGGATAATTAATCTCATCGCGTCTTGGAAAGTTAATCTGTACGTACACACGAGCGACGATATCGTTCCTATAATTGTTGAATGGTATTGAAGTGGGTTGTGTATAATATCTCATAATTAGTAAAATGTTATAATAATAAAATATATTTAGGATTTACACATTTATACCAATCCCAGGGAGGTTGTGGTGAAAAACAGATTACACCACGGTGTGGAGACAATAAGTAGTATGTACGCATGCCCAGTGATTTCATTTTTTTAGGATGGATAGAAAGTTAAATAGGTAAGTTTCATATTTATAATAACATATATATATATATATTATTTATAATTAATTTATTACTTTATAATTAAACAACTAAATAATAGGATGTAGAAGAAGACTGAAATTAGAATGAATCATTAGAAGAGATTATCTCTTTCTCGACGTGCCTCAATTAAATTTCCTCTTAGGGAACTAGAGTCGTTCTTTTAAGAAGATAAGAACATAAATAATGTAACTATGGATTTTGAGAATAAAAAATTTTACTTTTTGGACAAGCTTTAACACTCAAAATGTAGTTAATAAAATATGGAGGAGTTCACTTTTATAAGAAAGAATAGTGGCACTATTAGAAAATCTTAAAATATTATGTTATTATAAATTCAATTTCAATTTAAAATGGCCCAAAACTTATTTAATTCTAATAAAAGATGATTTTTGAAAGATTGAAAATCAAAAAATAATTTTTAGACATGCTTTCAGTATTTTTTATCCTTATGGTTTTTGTTCAGCTAGTATTTTACCCCTCTTAATCATACCGTGATATCTTGTTATTTTAACATTATTGGTTAATTTAATTACCATGTCTTGTAAAACGACCCAAAAATGTTATTTATGAAATATTTGTACTTATCCTAACCATTTTTATGAAAATTGTATTTTTTTGAATTTAATATCCATTAATAAACAATTGTATGTTTTATGTTATGAAATTTTTCAATTTTGGACTTTATTCACACATGACATCTTAAAAATTAATACCAACCTGATTACTTCGAAAAAAGGAATTAAATCATTCCTAATAAGTTAATGGAATCTATAAATTTCTTGTATGGTATCTAAATATTCAAATTAAATTTATTTTAATATTTATAAATTCATTTGATTGAATAATTCATTATTGAGGTAATAACTACATCATAATTGTGTCATAAATAAATATATTTATCTAATGTCTAAAAATTATAAATAAAATACCATGATGTATGAAATATATTTAGATTTATAATTATTATTTGTTGATATTTATAGTAGCTATATAACCCAATAATAAAATCAATTTAGTAAAATATATATGTTTAGTTATAATTATCATTACTTTAAATTAATTATTATAAAATATCTTTTTCAAATCCAATTGAATCCATGGGGTCCCAGAATCAGCCCTAGGATTACCATGGTCGTAAATATCTCTTCATATAGGATTAATACATGTTTTATGGTAGTCTAATATTATTATAACATTACTTTATACCCTTATTTTACAGTTTAACCCTTTAACCATGATAAATAAAATAATTACTGATGTTATTATTCATAATGTCCAAAAAATAATATGTATCTATTTAAAAAATTTGAATTTTTTGATTCCAAATATGTAATCCATTTATTGAAATTCTAAATATATAATTTACAGTAATTAATTAAAAATTAATTCATGTTGTCAAAACAAAAAATTATGTTTTTTAAAATGTAATACCTATTAAATGATTGACAAGTGTTTATGTCTAATATTAATTTAAAATTAAATAAAATAACAAAAATTGTATTAAATTAAAAAAAATATAATCCAATTAAACATTAAAACAAATTAAAATGGTAATCTAATTATAATAATAAATTATATAAAAATGCAGTTTTGAATTAAAATGCAATATTTTTCACATTTCAATAAAATTTCAATTTTATTAGAAAAATAAAAACAACTAAACAGAAGTAAAATTTAATGTCCATATACCAAATAATAAGTCTATTATGTAAAATTTAACTTATAAAAGTTTTAAAATAGGTTTAAAATGGGTGCCCCATCAAAAAAAAGGTAAAACTATATTTTTTAAAAAATACATCTTTTATCGGAAAAAATTGATTTTGTTATCATCAAATGTTCTAGGAAATATGTAAAATGAACTATAATGTTATAAAAAATAAAAAATTTGGTCACTAAAGGCCAGTTAATATCCCATTAAATAATAATATTTTTTTAATAAATTACTGTTTAGTGAATATCAGTATTGCGTACAACACAAGCTATCGAGGAAGGATGCTCTTATGTGTAATGCATGCCAAGCCAATGTCTATTGTAGTGAAACACTCCTTTTATGTTTTGTACAATATAACCCAAACATATTTCTTTTTTACATTGAACTAAATCTATACTCAATTTCACATAAAATAAATTCTATCAAACAATCATGAAATTATGTGTAAAATAAGGACAAAATAGTGTAGTATATATTATTAGATAATAAGGTATTTTCTATAGTGAAAGGTAATCTTGGTGTAGCATACAACATAAGACCTCAATATAATTAAAAATAATCTATCTCATAAAATCTTAGGTTGTTTTATTATACCCCCCTTGAAATGAATATTTCCCTTAAAATTCGTTGGTGGTTATAAATTATTTTCCTCTAGATTATTTATTTTTTAGGAACCCACAACATAAAATGGAATATTAAAACTAAATTTTAAAAAATGAAAGTTTGAAACATAATGGTTTCCCAAAGTAACTCATCACTGAATTTCCACATAGGAGAAAATATGTGGGAAGTGAAAACATGGATATGGAAGAGAAATCTAACCATCAAGATCTGATGGATAGTGAAAGAGAATAAGTGTTAGAGAAAGTTAATTACCAAAAATCCATAAATCTATGATGATATATGGGACCATCTAATTCATAATATAAGAATGTACTAGGATAACCTTTTTTTCAAGATCATTTTCCTAAATTTGAAGAATTTTTATTGAGAATAAATAATTACTTGATTTTGGTACAATCTCACCACTATTTCTTCCTTGAATAGTTTCCACTTCATCTATTATTTAATGAAATAAATTTTAATTTTTCAATATGTAATTTTATGTAGATTATGCTATAGAGGGATATTTCATTCCATCTATCTCAAGAAAAAGCATGGAATAGGTAATAAAAAATTCATAAGTCAACCTATAGTGAAATAATAAATTAATATAACAAACTTAAATTGGAATATAACTTATATTATCCATAAATGGATAACACAAAAATCCTTCCAAAAATTGAAAATATAAAAATTTTAAAATAGTGATACTAAAAATAAATAACATTTGTCTCCAATATCTCATTTGGAAGTTCCTAGTTGTCACATTCCAAACATGTGATAACTTAATCATGTATTACCTTAAAATATGATAATAACATGAATTACCGTAAAAACATAGTGAAAACCTAAATTCTGTAAAATTTAACACATTCCACATAAAAAATAACAAAAAATATATATTCACAAACCATGATGTGACTTTGTCCTTATATTATTCATGAGCTTATCAATACAATCAAACATCTAATTATCCCCTTATCCCTTCATTATTTTTATATCAAGTACTTTTAAAAAATATCAGAATAACCTTTCATGGTTACCAGTACCATTCAACATATATTTTCAAATACTTAAGGAAAAACAATAGTGTAAAAATCTATAGATGTTTATTTATTCCATTGTACCATTAAATATCTTATAAAACAATACTCTTGATGAACATGTTATAATTCCACTACCTTCTTAAACCATTGACCGAGCTTCATGATTTTATTCCTAAACACCTCATTCATCTCATATATACTACCCATGAAACCATGCTGAATCTCTTCATGGGATTTTCCCTTAGGGAATCTATTTGGATAATGCTCGTACATTCCACATTTAAAACATTTAACTGTTGTTGATGTATTAGTAATACCATTATCCTTTTCCATTGTGTTAATATAACCTCTTCCACTTCAATTATTTGATTAGTGTCCTTATTTTATATACACAAATAATATTAGAGTTCCTTTGAAACATTATCCTTGATGCCTCTTCCCACATGATTTACATGAGGAAAATTGATCTTTCTTTCCATTATGATCACTATAAAACTCTATCATTATCTTATTATCTACTACATGAAACTCATAAAATTTGATATTATTGATCATATTATGAGATTTTTTATTATGAATAATAATTATTTTCTCATTCCAAATCCAATTTCATTTGATTTCTCTTGAGTAATATCATTCCATTTTCCATAATATTCCCCATTAACATGAATCCTCTTGTTTTCGATCATTTTTCTAAAACCTAAAAAGAATAGCGTGAGAGGCAATAATCAATCTTGGAAAACAACATAGTAATGGGGGAGTACATTAAATATATAACATATTAGGTTTAATATTTGGTTATTCATGACCATTATCATAATTTTAGTACTATAATCTATAGATATAATTACTCTTAGTGACATACCTAGACCTACTATAGTAATATCTATAGGGATGTCATTAGGGTTTTTAAATCCGAGATTCCAAAGGTTAACTTGATATTTTTGTTGATACCAACTGTATTGACCCCAGATTGATGTACATGGAAATTACATTTTGTTTTTTAAATACTTAATACCTGACACAAATAGACTCCCAACGACCTTATTAGTTTAGGGTCTTTGGAAAATGAGTAAAAAATCTTCTAATGATGGTGAAATATATTCAACATATCCCATAAATATATTCAATTATATCCCACCTAGAAAATTTATTTATATCCTTGGGAAAAGAAACTATAAAAAGGGTGAATGTAAATTCTTAGTAAGGGTAAAATTGGAGAAAATAAAATAAACCATATAAATTTGAATATAAAAACATGAATGTAAAGCTTAAACATCAATATCTCGAGTCATGATATTAATCATTGCAGTACATAAGTGACAGATAAAAAAGGAACATTAATCACAATAAAAATAACATGGGAATAAAACATGGAATTGTGTAAAACCATTAAGCACATAATATTATTTCCATAGTATCCAAGGCATTTCTTCCGAGACCATTATAATGTCCATTAATGAACTGGGTTTACTTGTCATTCTAGCCCTGTATTACTGATCATGATTTACACGACATTCCATCCAAGTCTATAACATGAGATACAAATAATTATCCAATTAATTTTAGGTAGATTAATGTCCCACCCATCTCATAATGAAGTCATTCTTACATTTTCCATAAAACAAAAATCATTCAACATATCATAACCCAAGAAATAAAATGGGTTTCTTAAATACCATTTCATTATAACATAATCCATATAAAATATCATTCCATTATTATTAAAATAAAATATTATTAATAATTTATATATAAACATAAACCTATTCAAGAGCATCAACTTAGTTGGAAAATATTTTTGATAAAGCAAAACATAATTTTTGATGAAAATATTCGTTCTTCTTCAAAAGAATTTTCTTTTAAAAAAATACCACGCAATTTAAAATGAAAATAATTTAGTTGAAATTAAACATGAAATATTTTATAGTAAGATTCGGGGAAATATGTAATTTTGGAACAGTAAAAAATCCATTAATGACGTATAAGTTAAAAAATACTCTCTACGTACTTTTGCTGGAAAACTCAAAAAAGTATCTCGATTGGTAAATGTAAGAATGATTCATTCCAAAATATGTAGTAGAATTCAAAATGGGTAAGATGAATTTATACATACATAGAATAATAGTAAAAATTCTATGAGAATATTTTTTTAAAACATGTACATGGATGATAAATATACCACTAGTAAACACTTACGTATAAACAATCTCGAGTAAAAATGAGATTTAAAAATTATCCATTACCCTAGGTATGCTATATTCTATTTGTGTCAAAAACAACAATATAATTGGTTTAAACAAATTAATAACTTTTAATAGAACCATAATACTATTTATGTTTTCATATATTATTCACATATTACTTTATATTATCCTTTCATTTGTCAATTTCAGGTTAAAGCAACATTTTGGGTAATAATTATTTCATTTATCGTATGTGTTTTGAATTTTTTTTCTTGATGTTATTTCTTATATCAAAAATTAATTAATTAATTAATTTAAAACATTATTTATATATTATTAATTGTGTATAAAAATATATATATTATAGATAGATAAATGAAATATAATACACCATTCATGGAGACGGTAGGTCGTACATACACATTAATGATGTTTTCGTTTAGTTAATAAAATGAATAAAAATAAGTAAATGAAATATATATATACATAAATCCTATAGTATTATTATTTCATATATTTCATTATTATTTATTTTATATATTTTTTAATCATTATTGAATGTTTAACATTGAGAATTAATCTTATCGCGTCGTGGAGACAGTAATCCGCAGATATGCACAGTAAATGATATATTTCCCATAATTGTTGAATGGTATTGAAGTAGATATTTTATAATATTATATAATTAGTATCAGGTTATTATAATAATATATAGTAATTATTTACACCATTATACCCATCCATGTATGGTGGTGGTGAAAATTAGATTAAACCACGACGCGAAGATGGTAAGTCTTACGTACGCACACACAATTATTTTGTTTTTCATAGGATGGCTAGAAAGTGAAATAGGGTTGTTTCATGTTTATAATAACATATCAGAATATTAGTTGTACTTATGTTATTACATTATAATAAAACAACCAATTAATAGGAAGTATAAGAATAAATAAATTTGAATGAATCGGTAGAAGAGATTACCTCTTTCTCAACATGCCTCCTTTAAATTTGCTCTATGGGCACTAGAGTTGGTCTTTTGAGAAGTAAAAAACTTCTAGAATGTAACTTGTGATGTTGATAAAAGAATTGTTCAGGGTTTGGCCGAGCATGAGGACTCTAAATGGATTGAAGAGGATGGTGAAAAGGATCCCTTTTATCAGAGAGGAGATGAGCACTTTAGGAAAGTCTTAAAATATTAATTTATTATAAACTCAATTTCAATTTAAAATTGTCAAAATCTTATTTAATTTGAATATAAGATGAATTATTTTCGATTAATCATTATACAATAATATTAAGAAAAATTTTGAATATTTTTTTATCCTTATATTTTTGGTTTAACTGTTATTTTAATCTTACCATGATATCTTGTTATTTACACATTTTGTGTTAATATAGTTACCATATCATGTCAAATGACAAAAAAAGGTTATTAATGACATATTAGAACTTATATTAATCATTTTGAAGAATTTTATATTTTTAATTATTTAATATCATTTAATAAATTATTTTCTGTTTAATGTTATTAATTATGTCATTTTTTGACACTATTCATACTTGAATTTTTTAAAATTCATTAGAAGCTGATTCCATTGAAAAAAGGAACTAAATAATCCATAATATGTCAATGTAATCGTTAAAATTATTGGATTACATAAATATGGTGGAAGTAAAATTATTTTAATATTTATAAATTCATTTATTTGATATTTTTTCTAAAGAGGTAATCACTAAATCATAATTGTTTGATAAAAAAATATATTTATATAAAGTATAAAAATTATAAATAAAATAACATGATGTATGAAATCATTTTATATTTATAATTACTCTTTATATTGATAGATATAAGATATATAAACCAATATTAAAATATATTTATTTAAAGATATATGTTTAGGTTATAATTACCTTTACATTAAATTAATTTAGTATAAAATGTCATTTTCACATCCAATGAATCCATGGGGTCCCAAAATTGACCCAAGGATGACCATGGTTGGAAATATATCATCCAATAGAATTATGGTATGTGTTAGGGTAATTTAATATTATTATAATATAATTTTCTACCCTTATTTACCATATTTACACTTTAACCATGGTAAATAAAATAATTACTTAAGTTGTTATTCATAATGACCAAAAATAAAAGTTACCTATTTACACAATTTTATAGTTATAATTAAAAATAAGTAATAAATTTTTTCAAATTAAAAACACATAAGTTGATATAATTAAATTAAAATTAATTTCAGCTGTTAAAACCAAAAATCTGATTTTTTAAAAGTAATAACCATCAAAAGATTGAAATTTGTTTATGTCCATTTTAAAATTAAAATTACATACAATGAAAAAAATTGGATTAAATAATAAAAATATAATCCTATTAAACATTAAAACCAATTATAACGATAATATAACTATAAAAATAAATTAGATAAAAACACAATTTTGAATTAAAATGTACTATTTATCACTATTCATTAAACGTTCAATATTTTTAAAAAAATACCATAAATTCATAAAAAGAATTAATTTTGTCTCTAATATGTATAATAAGTTTATTTTTTAAAATTTAACTTATAAAAGTGTCAAAAATGAATTATAAAATGGGTGCTCCAAAAAGAGATAAAAAAACCTCATTTTTTTAAAAATACTTATTTTATCTACAAAATTTGATTTTGTTATCAGATCATGTTCTAGAAAATGTATAAGATTAAGTCTAATGTTATAAAAAATAAAAATATAGTTATTTATATTCATAACATCTATTTTATATCCCATTAAATAATAATATTTTAATAATATATCATTCCCTAGTGAAACTCGATATTGTGTACAACAAAAGCAATCAAGGACGGTCCCTCTTGCGTGTAATTCAAGACAAGTTGATTTTTCATGTAGTGCAAGAATATTTTTGTGTTTGATATAAAATAATCCAAAAATATTTCTTTTATACATTGTACAGAATATATACTCAATGTTGTGTAATATATATTCTATAAAACGAACTTGAAATTGTTTGTAACACAAGACAAGAATAGCGTTGCCTATAATGCAAGATAATATTGTTGTAGCATAGAACACAAGACATCAAATAAATTAATAATAATCTATCTCATAAAATATCAGGGTGTTACAAAACCCATGGTAAGGTTTCTCAATTTGAATATTTTTTATATAGATTGCAAAACCTATGATTGTGAAATAAATCATTTCCTATATAAACCCACCCAAGATCCCACTTCACTTCACTCAAAATCTTTTGAGCACATCCCTAATCTGCCCTTATCGATCTAGAATCCTCCCAAGGCACCCCAATATCTCAATAAGACCCTCTCAATGCTCTTTAAGTCACACACCCAAGTAAGGGATTTCTTCTTTTCTAATTTTTGTCCATGATTCATTATGTTGATGTACCCTTTTATTTTCAATTACAATTGTCGGGGTATGATTTATCACCACAAAACTACTACCATAATTATGTTTTAATGATGATATACATTTTTAACTCTCATTAATCCCTCCCATGTACACCTATTACCATGTATTAATTTCATAATAATTATTCTTTTCTCCTATTTCTTCATGTTTCTATATTATTTTACACCTAATATTTCCAAATTCCATGTGTTGGGATATATATATATGTGAACCCCTTATTTTCCATTCCATGTACATGTTATTAGACATCTAATTCTCTCTCATAAATCATTTTAATGAATTTTTATATTACGTTGTTATGCTTCCAAAATTGCACCGTGATTTTCCAAGCCAAAATCATTGCATAGTGAATACCATACCCATTCCTCTATCAAGGGTATCTACATTTATTCACATCTAAATAATGAATCTTGGAAAAAAATGGGAAGGACCTCATATAATCAATATGTTCTATTATAATAAAGCTCACTCCATTACTAGAACTCAAATATTCTTTTTTAGGTATGTTTTTTATTTTCTAGTCGTTTTTGAGAAAAATTGGAAATTTTGGAAATTTATTAAGTGAACACTGTGTTCTGAGTTACCGCAAGTATCCGGGTGCATGCCATATAGCAGCTATGCACACGACCATGTGGGGCTGAGTTGCAGGCAGCCTAAAGTGGTGTACGGAAACGGTGAGTAAACTTCTTGTTCTTAAAAAGTCCACATCGTGTACTTTCATTTTTTATTAAATGCACTGGGGTCATGTCTAATCACCAGAACCATCTTCTTCTAGATTTTCTTCACCTGAGAGAACCCATATGACTACGATCCTTCTCCAAGCACCCAAGCCTCCATCCGATCTCTGATTCGACCATCTTCGATTGCATTGGGATCGCCTCAGTAAGCTCTCTCTGATGCTTGAGCTTCGTTTCATGATTCCTCTTCATACTCAAATTATCCTCCATTGAACATTTTAGATTTTTTTTTAGATATTCAGAATTCTAAGGGGATTCAATCCTTGAGGTTCCCATATAGTGATATCCCAATGCCAAGGTAGGAGGTTGGTGCCTTTCCATTTAATTTCCTTGAGTATCATGTGAAATTTTGACCAATACCCTTGAGCGGGGTATTGCGTGTTTACTATTTTACCCCTGATGATTTCCTGCCATGATTGGATACTTTTGTAGAGGTTAATTGGATTTGAATAGTGTTGATTGCAATGATTTGGATGTATTTCTCATGCATGTTCTGTTTTTGGCCATTGGTCTGCTTATCCTGTTCGTCTACCTTGCCTATTTTCCGTCCCTAGTGCAGTAGGGTAGAGTGTTTGTATTATTACATGCTTGATATGTTGTATACTGATTTGTCCAAGTAGTTCTTGAGGTTTACCTTGGCCGTTTATTCTTTTCTATGCTCATTGTCCTACACAGGGCCGAGATAACTTGGTGTAGTATACTATAAGGTGATTTGACCGAGTGAGCTTCCTCAGAGAGTCTTTGAAACACATGGGGTTATAATTAGATTTGACCGAGTGTGTTTCATCAGTGAGTCCATGAACATGGTTCTATGAGGGGAATTGACTATGTGAGCTTCATTAGAGAGTCTGGAATTAATTTTGACTATAAGGGGAATTGATAGTGAGTTCTTCCTTAGGGAGTATTTATATATTATTATAACTAGACTAGAGGGGATAGGCTGTGTACCCTCCTTAGGGGATTACCATGATTTATTAGTTGCTTCTGATATGTGGAATTGTTTTCAGATAAGTGCTTCTTGTTTACTGCTTCTGTGCTTTTACCTACCATATATTCACTGACTGTTAGGGACAAATCTTTTGGTGGGTTCCTACTAGGTTTTAGTCTCACACACTGTTTGGGCCATTTTTTTGGACCCAACAGACTTTTTTGCTATAGGTATAGAAAAGGGAAAGCACCCTTCTACTTCAGGTACTAGACTTGCTGTGGAGCTTGAGAGCATGCGACCAAACATAGGCTTGCGATGATGAGGATTTCTTTACTTGTTTCTTTTGTTCAATGGTTTAGTACTGTTTTTATTCAGTAATCATAAATTTTTTGGTTGTTTTCCTAGAAACATGTACCATGCATCATTTATATATGCGCTTCAGTTGTTTCTTATTCCAGCCATTGGCTATTACTGTTGTTGGTATATTTACTGATTTTTCTATTGTGTATTTGTTTCCCTTAAACTGTGTTACTCTGTAATTGAGGGAATAGTTTCTCCACTATCACACACAAGGCCCTCACTACTAGTCAGCAGCCCCTGGAGTTTTGGAAAATGTGCCTGAGTCCACGTGACTAACCAAGTACGAGGCATCTCTGGGAGGCTTCCGGAACTGGGAAGTTTCATAGTGGTATCATAATAAGGTTTTCTTCTTGGCATAATGTTTGGAGCCATTATCCAGGGATAGGATGGAATAGGTACTTGGAAATAAACTATTCTTGTGAGTAGCTAATCCGTGTAGAGGGAAAAGCCAATCTACCTCATTTGTTGTAATTTTTCTGGTTTTCATTTTTACAATTTATTTTATTTCACCATAGGGTGATTCCTATGTTTTGTGCTATGATCTTTCAAGTTATTGAGGTTCAATTTCTATCACAACCCAATGATATGAGGGTATTAATTCCCATGAATCATATATGAACTTTCTAGAAATCACATGTCATGAATTTTATCCATGCCATCTAGGATGCACTAGCAATTGAATATCATTGTGATAGATGTTTTGTAGAATAAAAATATTGTTGTGATAGATGCCTTTATAAAAATATCTAGTATTTGATAGCATATTGTTAGTGTAAGTTTTTGTTCGAATGAATTCAAAATTTAGTCCTTGAGGTGTTATGGGCCCTCATTGAGTGGAATTTGGTGGATCATTGACTTGTTTTCCTTGTTATAACATTTATATGATTCCAAAATTTTATTCGTGGGGATTATGGGCCCTCAAGGATCATAATTTGGAACTTTTAGTGTTAGTTTCAGTGTTTTTCTGGGTTCAAGAGTAGTTTCTAAGGCTTACAATCTATAAAAACCCATAATACACACCGTGTAGTTTTGAATACATGCCATGTGTTCTTAGGTTCAGGAAGAAACTATTTTTCTTAAGTACACATAGTGTAGTCTTTGTACCCGACGTGTATTATCTAACCATGTCATAGGCCATGTGAGAAGAGACACAGAATAATGAATGTCTAGTATGAACACGTCATGTTCCAGTTTAAAACACCATGTAGCGTTGACCCTGTGTCCACCCATGTAACGAACAACACATATGGATAAACCTAAAGCTAAACACGCCATGTCAGGATTGGACACAACGTCTAGTCTGACCCAGGTACCGGGACACATCACTAACCAAACGGTTCAGTTTTATCCTTTCACGTACATGTCGTGTCTTCCTTGAAAGTTCCATGTAGTGGGAGTCGTGTTTTAGGCCGTGTCACAAACAACACGGGCCAGGTGAAGCTTGTCTAGTACACACTGTATCTACCATGAACACTCCATGTAGTCCTTCCTTAGGAGAACAGTATGGCTTAACCGTGTAGAAGGAATCAGGCGGGGAAGACGGATTCAAGTACAAACTGTGTGTTAAGACAACATGTCATGTGTTTGGGGTGTTACACGACCAGTTTTAGAATAAGTACATGCCTATTTGAATGGATTAAGGGAACATGCTGTGTAGGAATTCTACAAGACATGTAGTCATGTTTTGTAAAACATGAGTTCCTTCTTTCTCCTATTCCATTTTTGCAATTCTAGTTTTCAGTTCTTGATAATCTTGTTCTATGGTGTGCGCTTGACCTTATAGAGTCATGCCACCAAGACGTCCTCCTCTTGTACGCTCGTTGCCAGGTAGTGATCAGACACCAAACACACCTGATCTTCGACTACCTGCAGATCCTCCTATCATGTTAGTCTTGGCACTAGCTGTTATACCCGACATAGGTGCTGATAAATAGTTAATAGAGGGAAATTTTAGAATGATGCATACCTTTCAGGGAGAACTGCCTCCTACCCCGTCAATGGCAGAATTGATGCGGGTCATTCAGCAGCAACATCCTCCCACTTTCTTAGGGGATGGAGGGCTCCAAGCTGCAGAGTCATGGCTAGAAGCCACATTGATGATTTTTGAGCATATGGAGATACCTCCAGATAAGAGGGTGAAGTTATCTACCTACATGCTATGAAACTCTGCCAAGAGGTTGTGGGATGTGATCTCATTGGTGGGATGCTAGTAGAATATGTCTTGGGATGCGTTTCAGCACATCTTCTTTGATTAATTCTATCCAGAGACCTTGAGAGATGATCGAGTGCTAGAGTTCATGAGTCTGGAGCATGGTACACTTACTGTTATGGAGTATTCTTCTCGGTTCACAGATCTAAAGCCTTTCATTCCAATTTTGGAGGTGATGAGTTTTTCTTGCATGAAAGATTGAGGATGGTCTGAGGCAATACATCTATTCTCAGGTGAACATATTCTGGTTGACTTTGATATCCATTATCATGAACCATGCACTAATTATAGAGCATAACATGAGGGATTCTAGAGCTGTGATCCCGGGCAGTTCGGCATCCATAGTTAGTATTCCTCCTACTGATAGTAGGAAGTTCCGTAGGGACATTTCACAAGAAGGTCAGTGTAGGCCGGATGCATCTTATGGTATCTAGGTGTTGTGCTACCAGTGCTGGAAGAGTGGGAATATGATGCCACATTGACCGAGAGACCCAGTGTAGTGCCGATATTACGGCAAGATGGTTCACCTTCAGTGCTTCTGTTAGATCTTATCACCAGCATCTAGTGACAGGGGTACTTCTATGACTCTGTGTTCAAGAGATGCACCACATATTTCTCACTAGTCTTGAAACTGGAGGCCTTCTGGACATTCCAGCCAAAGTTGTGGTTTGGAAATGGTGTTCAGTCACCAGGATTTTAGTGACATCTGGGTGGATCTGATTAGAGTGGTCATGCAGGGTCACATGACTGCGGTACAAGCCAGACTTTTGCAGTGGAGCAGACCCAGCGAGAGCAAGATCCCGAACCCTCTACAATTCTAGGTATGATCTTAGTAGCCTTGGTTTTAGCTTCTTCTATTTTCGATACAGGAAATTCCCATAGCTTTATATCTGTTTCTGTTGTCGAGAGCCTTGGTCTCGGCATCTTTTCCTCGGCTAATATCTTGATGCTAGACACTCCCTTGGGGACTAGAACGGCTAGTGTACGACAGTGCAGGGAGTTCCATCTATAGGTTGGTGGGTGTCATTTCTTATGGGACCTCTATGTCCTAGATATGACATGATATGATTTCAATCTAGAGATGGACTGGTTAGTTTTATTCCAAGCATTAGTCGACTTTTATCATCATAGGTTGAGTTTCACATCACCAGATGGTAGATCATTTTTTCATAGGGGAGAGATGGATGTCCAGGAAAGCTGAGTAGGACCGAGCATCATGGACTAGGGGAGTTTTAATCCAGATTTCTAGTCTATATATGGATGACCAGGGGACTTCACAGTTAGACTTTCCTCCAGTGGTGGATCATTTCATATATGTCTTTCCAGAGGACTTTTCAAGGTTTCCACCAAAGCGTGACGTATAATTTTCTTTTGAGCTTGTGCTAGGGGTGGAACCAGTGTACATTCCTCCTTATTGAATGGCTAAAACTGATTTGAATGAGCTTAAGAAGTAGTTGGAGGAGTTTTAGGAAAATGGTTTGATCTGACCTACTACTTCTCTTTGGGGTTTGTCTGTCCTATTTTTGAAGAAGGCTGACAGTACCATCAGGATTTGTGTAGATTATCAGAAGATGAACCCATTGATGGTCAAGATCTAATATCCCTTACAATGGATTTATGATCTATTTGATTAGCATAGAGGAGCTCGGGTGTTCTTGAAGATTGACTTGAGGTCTGGTTACCATCAGTTGCACGTAAGACCATCAGATATAACTCTTACCGCCTTCCGAATCAGGTATGGTCTATACGTGTATATGGTTATGCAATCCGGTCTCAAAAATACCAATGCTGTTTTCCGATAACTTATGAACTGAGTGTTCCATCCATACATGGATTCCTTCATGGTGGTTTTCATGGACTATATATTTGTGTAATATCACACTCGACGCGACCATTCTACTCATCTTGAGATTGTTTTGAGTACACTGAGAGATCATCAGTTATATGCTAAGCTCTCAAAATTCCACTTGTGGATGGATCAGATTCACTTCATGGGTCATGTTATCTTAGAGAATTGAGTATCAGTGGACCTAGATATAGAGAGATTAGTAGTTCCCTTAGAGCAACCGAAGAATTTCTTTCAGGTGCGGAGTTTTTTAGGGCTGGCTGGATACTACCAACATTTCATACAGGACATTTCATGCTTATCTGCAGTGCTGACATGTTTGAATAATAAGGATATAAAGTTCCTATAGTCATATTCTTGTGAGTAGTCATTTTAGGAGATGAAAGGGAGGTTAACTTCAACACAGATACTAGTCTTTCCAGATCTGGGCAAGAGCAATATTGTTTACTGTGATGCATCAGGTATCGGGCTGGGAGTTGTGCTTATGTAGGGAGATGGAGTCGTTGTGTACGAGTCTCGATAGTTCAGGACACATTAGAGGAATTACCCGACGCATGATCTCGAGTTTTCGGTAGTTTTTCATGCATTACAATGATGGAGACATTATCTTTTAGGAGATAATTTTATGGTTTTCACCGGCCAAAAAGTCTCAAGTACATTTTCAGTCAGCGTGATATGAATTAGAGACAGTGAAGGTGGGTTGAGTAACATCTGTCCTTTGATATTGAGATTTCCTATATGCCTGGTCAAGGCAATAAATTGGCTTATGCACTGATCAAGAGGACTCCGATACAGGTAGTTCTGGAGGCCAGTAGTGAGTGGAAAATTATGGCTTTGTTCTCTAAGAAGCATTGAGAGGTGCATGACAATCAGGGGCAGATGCTTCTTTCTTCTGTAGTTGTTACCTGTACTCATCTAGATCAATTGAAAATGTGGCAGATATCAGATTCATAAGGGCTAGTCCTACGAGAGAGTGTGTCAGAAGAGGACCCTACTCTTGAATGGACAGTAGGTGGGGATGAGATCCTGTGTTTCCAGGGGAGCGCATGGTTGCCAGCAGATATATGTGAGGATCTGATGTAGGGTTTTCATTACTCAGTTTGGGCAATTCATCCTGGTGTCCCCAAGATGTATTGTGATTTACACCACTATTATTGGTGGTCAGTTATTAAGAGGGAAGTTGTTGTTTTCGTTAAGAGGTGTTCCACCTGTGAATACGTAAAGGCGGAGCATCAGCAGCCAGCATGGATTTTACATCAGTTACCCATTCCCGAGTGGAAGTGGAACGTCATCATGATGGACTTCGTAATAGGGTTGTCGATATATCCTCGAGGTAATGATGTAGTTTTGGTTGTCATTGATAGGCTTACAAAGGTTTCTCACTTCTTTCCGATCAAGGATACCCCCAGTGTTAATGAGCTGGGACGGTTGTACATCTGAGATATTGAACGTCTGCATAGAGTTCAACACTCCATTGGTTCAGACAGGGATGCACGTTTTACTTCTCTACTCTAGAAGGGGATTCAAAAGGCCTTGGGTACACATGTACTTTTGGGTACAACATACCACCCTAGATTGATGGCATGTCAGAACGTACGATTCTGGTTCTTTAGGACATGTTCTGAGCATGCATCATAGATTTTGGAGGTTCTTGGGAGAAGCATACACCTCTTGTGGAGTTTTTCTACAATAATAGTTTTAATGAAACTATTCAGATGACACCTTATGAGAATTTGTATTATATTCCATTCCGATAGCCCTTATGTTTTCTAGAGGTAGGATAGGCGGCTTTGTTCGAACATCGTCTTGTTCAGAAGACCACAGAGAAGATAGAGTTGATTTAGAAGAGGATGGCTACTGCGCAGTGTCGACAAAAGTATTATGATGATCATCAGAGTTGACCTCTGGAGTTCTATGTCAGGGATCATGTTTTTCTATGTGTCACACTAAGGTTGGGGAACAAGGGGATTAAGAGATAGGTTTAGCTTTCTCTAAGGTACGTTGGGATTTTTGAGGTTGTGGAGAGAGTTGGGCCGATTCCCTATCAGTTTATGTTACCCCAGTGGTACCGGGCTATGCACGACGTTTTTCATGTTTATTAGCTCTAATGTTACTTTTTAAGACCCATCTCATGTCTTTCAACCTGAGGAGTTTGAGCTTGAATTGGATGCATTATTTGAGGAGCATTGTATTAGGATTGTCGATCTCTGTACAAAGGTTCTCTCTGGCTAGTATGTTCCTTGGGTATGAGTTCTATGGCAGCATGGGTGGGTATAGGAAAATACAGGGGATATGGAGGACGATGTATGAGCACAGTGGTCAGAACTTTTTGCGGTTTCTTCTACTATGCCACGCTAGGTAAATTTGTGGATGAATTTATTTAATGGGGGATGATTTTAAGAACCTGGATATTCTTTTCATGTTTGTTTTTCATTTTTTGGTCTTTTTTGAAAAAAATAGTAAATTATGGAAATTTTCAAAGTACACACCGTGTACTTTATGGGTACACGTCGTGTACTCAGTTATTGAAGGTAGCTGGGTGATGACAATGTAGCGAGCATTCAAACGTGTGTGTGGGGGTAACATGAAGTCCGCCTAAAGTAGAGTAATGAAATGGTAAATACCCACCGTGTATTTTTTTTCACATTAAACGCACCGGGGTAACTTCTAATCATCAGAACCATCTTCTTCTAGGTTTCCTTCATCGGATAGAACCCATATAGCTGCGACCCTTCTCCGAGCCCCCGTGCCACCATCCGATCTCCAATTCTACCACCGTCGATTTTGTTGGGTTCATCTCAGTAATATTTATCTTCTAATTGAGCTTCATTTCATGATTCCTATTCTTCCTCATGTTATCCTCCATTGAATATTTTAGACATTTTTTATGATATTTGGCATTACAAGGTTATTTGGTTTTTGAGGTTCACATATAGTGATCTCCCAATGCAGAGGTAGGTGGTTTGCGCCTTTCTGTTGAATTTCCATGACTATCATGTGCAATTTTGACCAATAACCTTGAGCGGGGTATTGCGTGTTTACCTTTTCATAGTTGATTGCCTTCCATGCTTTTATGCTTGTGTAGAGGTTAATTAGATATGAATTGGGATGATTTGTAGGCTTTAGATGTGTTTCCCATGCATGTTCTATTTACGAACGTTGATCTACTTAGCTTTTTTGGCCACCTAGTCTATTTTACATACCACGTGCTGTAGGGTGGAGTGTTTGTATTCTGACATTCTTGATATGTTGTAGATGGTTTTATCCAAGTAGTTCATGAGGTTTACATTGGCCGTTTTTTCCATCCTATGCTTTTTGACCTACACAGGGCCAAGAGAACCTGGTGTAGTAGACTATAAGGGGAATTGACTGAGTGAGCTTTCTCAGAGAGCCTTTCAGCACATTAGAATATAAGTGGAATTGACCGAGTGAGCTTCCATAGAGAATCCTTGAACCACTTGTGGGTATAAGGGGAATTGACTGAGTTAGCTTCCTTAGAGAGTCCTTGACCTTGGGGCTATGATGGTAATTGAACGTGTGAGCTTCCTCATAGATTCCATGACATACTGTTGACTATAAGGGTAATTGACCATGTGGGAATACTCAGAGAGACTTGAATTAATTTTGACTATAAGGGGAATTGATTGTGAGTGCTTCATTAGAGAGTATTTATATATTATTATAAATGAACTAGGGGGATAGGTCGTGTGAACTTCCTAGTGGGTTACTGTGGTTGATTAGTTGATTTTGATATGAGGAATTGTATACTACTGAGTGCTTCTTGTTTACTTCTTTTGTGATTTTACCAGAAATATATTCACTGACTATTAGGAACAGATCTTTGGGTGGTGGATTTCTGAGATTTATTCTCACACCCTATTTGGGCCATGATTTTGGGCCCAAACAGACTATATTGTTGCAGGTATAGATAAGTGTAAGAGCCCTTCTACTTCAGTTACTTGACTTCTGTGGAAATGGAGAGCATGCGACCATGCATAGTCTTGCGATGTTGAGGATTCGTTTATTTGTTTCTTTTGTACTTCGATTTAGTACTTTTTGTATTCCAGCATCGTAACTCATTTTTCTGTTTTCCTAGACACTTGTACCATGCATCGTTTATATATTTGATTCCATTTTTTGTTTTTCCAGTCCTCCTCTATTACTATTGTTTGTATATTTACTACTTCTCTATTGTGTATTTTTTCCCTTCCGCTTTGTTACTCTGCCAATGGGGGCATAATTTTCTCACTATTACACCCAACGCTCTTGCTGCTAGTTGCCATCCTCGGGTGTTTTGGGAAATACGCAAGAGGCCATGTAACCAACTTGGTCAAGGAAAATCTGGGTGGCTACTAGAACTGGGACATAAATCCATGATAAAATTTGAAGGAGAGAATATCGCACCACTACCACTTCTAGGATTCACAAGTCGTACTTTGTAGTAGGTCCTCCATGGTCTTGTTAGTATGACATTCAACTATTTGAAATAATTCCATATGGTATGACCACTAAATGATTACATTTAGTCAAATCTAGGTGACCTTAAATTGCATCAACCCTATTACAAAATCTAAAATCTTGGATTGGGATCCATGGTCCATGTATTATGAACAGAAAATATTTTTTCCCATAATTTCCCAGTTCCATTAATTTAAATAAGCAGAAACCATTTTCTGAGTTATATGACTTCAATCTAGAAAACACAAAATCCTCAACATATGAATATAAATAATGATCTTTCCATATATAAAATAGGGATTCATAATAAGAAACGTATAAGGTGTTGAGAAAAAATTACCTCATATAGGTCAAACATTTCACAAAGGATGAATATGGAATGATTAATAATTAGTGTCCTCACCGCATGAAATTAAACTATGGTATTACCTCATACAAATATTGGATGACTGATAAGATAGGTTTGATATGGTCAAAAAAACATTCCTTTCATAGAATCGGGATGTGTCACATGATATGAAATGATCTAAAACCAACACCCTCACCACATGGAATTTAATAGTAACCCAACCCCATATATAAGCATGAAAATCCCCACAAAAACCATGGGACGACTCAATTGCCTTGTTAGAGAAAATTTACCCTAGTTTTAGTGTTGTTATTATGCCCCACCACAATCCATAAGTACATGTGGCATAATTACCATTCCCTTGGTACTTATAGAAAATCATCGACCTCCCATCATTAGGACTATTGGAAAATTAATCATCCATTTTGAACCATGTACCCATTTATGGTCTAATAATTATGACCTCAAAATATGTGTGTTTATTCTCAAGGTAATTGTGCGGTGACATGGTCTACATTATCTCTTTTCAAATATGATCTTTCATATTCTGGTTTACATAGATTTCCCTAAGACCAAGATTTTTCTAGTTCTAGAATCATAAATTTAAAATATTCTCCGCATTCACCTTGTTCCAACAATAATGTACATGAAAAATTTGTAATTCTATTCATGGAATTTATGATTTCATTGGGATTTTAATCCCTACATTCATGTTCGGTTCTACATTTTTCATTCTAGGAAAAACCCTCCAAAAAAAATTCCTCCATGTATAAGAATCATGAATTTAAATTATTTTTCCTAGTCCAAGAATTATGCCCTTAAACAATGTTAAACATTTTCAATGGTTTCTTTGAGTGGTACAAAGTCTCCTTGGATACCCTCACATAATTTTTATCTCATTTTCAATGAATTAAAATCCTTTAATAAACCACCACCATGTTCTATGATCAATGATGTAAAACTAGTAGCCCTGGTCCTAGAATTATGATCCTAAACTATGATAATTCTCACTTCATTCACATAATTCTCCTTATCCGTTATGTTTTATAATGAAAATTCACAAGACCTATTTCAAAAAAAAAAATTTGTATTGATTCCCATTATCATCTGATACATAGTGACTCCAAGAATCTTTTCTCCAATCCCAGGTACAAAAACACCTAAAAATTTTCCATTAACTGTGAAACTATCAAACAAATTTCTATATGGACCTCTTCTTCATGTTTAATTCTCATTAGTATTCCTTGAAATATTAGTGGGCCCAAATTCCCTCATGAACTAATATGAGGAAGAAAACTATTGGGAGCATGATTCTCTAACCTTACTGACATATTCAGTACCAGATGATAAAATATAAACCTTATCCAAAGAAATTCTATATAATGACTCAAGTGATAAGTCTTAGATGACCAAAAAACATACCCCATGTAAAACCGGAAATCCTCATGATTTTTTTGTGAAGTTAAAAAAAACTAACCCCCTCAGTGTGTGATGATAATATGTACCCTTACAAGATAGGAGTTCAACATTCCTCATATCCCAAATATGGGAGGATTCAATATCATCACATGAAATAAATCCAACTATCAATGTTCGTATCCTACCATGAAATGTTCCAAAACATTGAGTGGATTGATTCCAATCCATATGAGTAAATTAGTGACACTCATATATCTTATCTTATGTTATTACAACTTTTATACTCATTGTGTGTGTTTTCTTCATCAACAATTGATAATCGAGTTGGGGTAAGGTTTTTTGAGTGTTGTGTGGTAGAGGGTCTCTTTGGTCCTCCTCTAATGTAAAGAAATAACTCTTTTATGTCCCTCAAACATCCTTTGGAAACCCATTTCCTATGGTCCAAGATATACAATGACATACTAAAATCATCCCTATATGCAATCGAGACTCCTCATATGTTAAGTATGGGATGAACAAGAAAAACTAACCCATATAAAAATATTAATTCCCATAAAAATTATATTATGAAAAGAAATTTTACACCATAAAAACTAGGATCCCTCCAAATACATGGTGGATTTATATCCCCACTAGAGAGGGAATCACTCAACCGGTATCGATCTCTTACTAAATTCTATCATAGAAAAAATTTTGGATTGATTAATATTATAATGATATATGTATTGACATCCATATATCTCTTTTCGGGCCCATCCCTAACATCTATTCATTTTGGGGACATTCCCAACTTGGTTAGGTTTGATTCTCCCCTAACGGTATATTAATATGGTGATTTTTCCAATTGTGGAATAGCTCCCATGGAATTTAATACTCTCTTTGGGTCATTCCTCTTTTCCACTTATGTGCAACATGATTTCTATGTTTGCGAAAATTTCCATCCTCCCAGTCTGAAATGTTTCCCCAATGGAATGGTCCAATGACACACTAGCTCCCTATTGTCTTGGGCTCAATCCATGAAGGTTATTCGATTGAAAATTGTGTTTCATGTGTTTCAAACTTAGTGAATAGTTGATCTTACATTCTCTAAAACCATCATATTCCAACACTATTATATTAATTTTGTTTCAAATAGGGTCAATAGTTTTCCCCCTATCAATCAGTTACATCCCTTTCACTATCCATGTCATGAATATCCTAATCATCCTTATAGGGGTTTGTCCACCACTTTCTCCACTCATTTTTCCCCCTTGAAAAAAACAAAAACTCCATACCACCCCTTGTTTCTAACACCAAGGATGGATCATATCGAATTATGATTTTAGGGAACTTTAAATAATGCAAGGTCAAGACACATGAGTTCCTCATTAGTCCAAAATTTATGACCTTTAACTAAGGAACCATGGTTGTAGCATCACAACATTAAAATTTGTGAAAATTGACCTTGTGATGTTTTCTTGATATGGAAACATTGGATTATCTTCCACATCAAGTTATCAATTTTACATTTAATATACATCCCATTTGGGACACATAACCCAGTTCTCTAAGAATTATCAACTTCCACTATTTTTGAATACTTCTTCTCTACTCTATATCCTTAAACTAAGATCCCATAGTATAAGAATCATGTGATTAAATTATGTGCATGTTGTCTCATGGATGTTATTTGTGGTGTTTGGTGGACTCCTCAACCCTCCATTGATTTCGGGTAACCTATCTTTGATAACACACATATTACTTCCACACACATAGCTCACGGTCTATGATTTCCAACCTTAAAATATTTTCATGTGGTATAAACTCTATGACCATAATCTAATAACACATGGTCTGAAATATATGAACTCACACTAATATCCTCGTTATAGTAATCCCAACCCTAATTTTTTTGTACCATGCCATTTTTGTTTTTTGGGGTGAAAGACCTTCCTTGTACATCATTTCAAGTTATGGGGCCACCCTTCTATGTCACACAAAATGATTTAGGGAACCTGTAGTCCACGATCATGACCTTAAACTATGTGAAAATATTCATTGTGATGATCTGTGTGGAATCACTTCTTTTACTCCAATATCACATGAGGATATAACTTAGTCTTTCTATACACATCCCAGTTGGATGTACCAACCCAATCATATGGTCATTTTACCATAAAATATTGACAACATATTTTTTCGACTAGTATGGCATCAGTCTACTGAAGGGATATTTATCATAACATTCCAAACATTATGACTCAGGGTCCCAGTCACATGATGTAAAATTTTTTGATACATTATCCTCAATATATTATTTTAAACATCACATTCATAATACTTATTGCATGAAATTAAATTGAGGGTTATCCTAGGTCCTTTTCCTAGAACGTCATTCCTCGCTTTTTGTTGGCCACCTATACAATCACACATGTTATTCAACTTCCACTTGGTATTTGAGATGAAAATCCCCCTGAAAGGTGAGTCTGACTTTTTCTAGACCAGTATGTTTATGAATTGTACTTAGAGTAATAATTTCTAAATTATAGGACTATTGGAATCCATTTATACATCCCCTCAAAAAATCTTTATAATTCCCATCTCTTCTCACCTGAATCCCCATCATCATTACCATATAAATTTGACACCCATGATGTTATGGTCCCATGAAAAATTTTCTCACCTACATTATTGGGCCACACCTTATATGTATTGGGATGAAATTTTCATTATAGTATCTTATTTTATAAATATTCAGCATTCTATAATCAATTTTATATGACCATCTTCTATAAAAAATAACATATATTGTGTTTAAAACATGATTATCAGTTGCCCAACATTTTCAATTCAACACCATTATGTTATAAATCATGGGAATCTTGATTATATCCCTCCAGTTTCTTTTGATTGGGTAGAATTCAACACCCATAGTGTATTCCATTCATGCACCATTATGCATTGAAGATTCCAGTCAACTGTTCAGAGGGATCATCCTCCAACCATGAGCATTTTCATTCAAGAAACTCCTGGTGGTTCCAAAACAACGTAAGACCCATAGTGTTCAACTATTTCCTATTACTCGCATATATTTTATGAATCATTATCTTGTCACATGTTTCCCTTTTTTATCATGAATCATGTAGGTTTAAGTGTTTATTTTTTTTTTGACTTGTTTATATTATTATTGTAATGACCCAATCCATCCCATGATAATGATATTTTCTACTTTGGGCCTAGCCTGCACAATTTTGTTTTTCCCTGGGTTCTGGCCCTCAAGAACCACCAAAGAAAAAGACCTCTTGATGGGAGAGGTATCCACACAAACTTATAAAGGGGTGATTTGTGATCCCCCTCCTTCAATGTGGGATTTCCATAACCCACCACCCAAGAAGCGCCCAATGTCCTCACTGGAAAATCAAATGGACACCAGCTCTGATACCATTTTTAATGGCCCAGTCCAACTCTGATGGGTGAAAAATGGTATCATGATTATGGTATGGACAGGGCCGTTATTATTAGAGATAAAGTAAAAATGAAAACATTTGAAATCATGTGGGAGTTTAAAATAATATATTTTATTTTTACGAAATTCTCCATATATTTGATACTCTACTTTAGACATAGAATGAAGAGAAATTACCTAAGGGTCTTCCCCATTAATTGATTTCTTGTTAATATCCCACCACTATTGAGTGGTTTTCGGGGTCTAATACTGCTCTACGTGGTCGATAATGCAGTCCTTATATATAGGCCGAGAGTCATCATCTTTGATCTATATATTGTTCCACTCTTCATGGATGTCAACTACAAAATATTCCACTTCTACAGCTTTATCCATAAACACTAAAAACTAGTCCTTCAGATGGATGAAGGTCTCGACATGAGTAGATATTGCATTCCCTTTACCTTATTCCCAACCATATATATGGGAAATATCCTGATCATCTTGCTGAAGCACCTTAGTGACAGTAGCCTTATTCTTGTTCCAAGAGAAAAAAAATTAATTCCACTAGGTATGTGCCTATTAAATTTGGGTCTCTCAACCCAGTGCATGACGACCAATTGAGTTCAACATTCCAATTAATAGGCCGACAATCTAGTGGTACAGAGACTAATCCTAGCTTCTAAAGTCATCCACTGTGACATTAGTGATGAAGTTCAGCACATTTCTCCAAGCCTTTCGTCAGTCGTCCCGCTTCTTATAAAACAAATACATGCCATAATATTTGATGTCCATAACCAATGTGCACTCATACCGAGGGATGTTCAAAGACATATTAGTGGAAGGTTCATCATAAGAAAACTCATTATGTGTACTGATCCCAATGTCTAGAAGAAAACACATACTATATTGCCCCTTCACCCATATCAAGGTCCCAACCCTTTTACTTTGACTCCATAAATGATTTATCTATAATCTTACCCCACTTTACCATCTTAAACGGTGGAGATATCTATGCATCTTTCATTATGGACTATGGCCTAGCAGTATCCACTAATAGAACAATTGAGAAATTAATAGTTAGTATTGGATCTTCAATCATTTCAGCTGCTTTATGATATCCGCCACCTTGATAGAGGCATAAAAACTAGAAGTCTCCTCTTTTGATACTCCCATGGTAGTACTTGGTTCCCCAACATCATAATAGATTATTTTCAGGAAATTATATCAACTCCATATATTGAGTCTCTAAACATGACATATATTTCTTCTAACACATCCAAGTTTTTTCCAACCTCTTTGAAATGTCTATCCATATCTTCCAGCATAGCAGCAACCATTACAGCAACCTCAACTCCAGGAAACTCTATGGAAGATACCTCAGTTTGTTAATGGTAACATATTTCAACAATTTTATCAAGATTCCCTGTATACCCCATCACAATGGATAAGTATTTCTCTCCCTCTTCCTATATTTTTTCATGATACTCCACCTATTTTATTCTCACCAAATCCTGCACAAGATTGATAAGTAAATAGATAATATATTTAATAGTTTGGTGATGTCTAAATAGAAAAAAATGATCTTAATATATACCTGACTAATGGAATAATTATCTTCTTTATTTGAGTCCTATTATGTATAACTTCCCTATGACTCTCTAAATCCATCTACCTTATCTGCACCCACTATCTTGTTACCCATAAAGACATGAGAAGGGGAATACATGCCCAATATCACCTCTACCCAGCTCGTCAGGGGACATACTATACCGTGAGGGTAGACCATGTCCAATAGATCATCCATATACTGTATTTCTTTGGCATGGTCTAACTGGAAGACATCCCTTGTATAACCTAGCCTGGAGAGGAAAGTACAATTAGTTATTATAAAATTCCACACCCCCACACCCTCACACCCCCAGTGGAGTTGATATATTCATTTGAATTCCCCAAATCTCTCAAGCATTGGAAAAACATCATTTTTGGGAACAACTATGTTACATATCAGGTCCCAAGGTCCATGTAGATACACCCTCAAGATCAACCCATAGGTCCCCCCTTCTTCCATAATATTCTTTCCCTGGGGCATTAATCAAAATATAGATCCCCTCTTTAAGGCTTATAAATGATAAGGGCCAATGACTATTAATTGTGAAGTTATTTCTATCCCAACCAGGATTTATCTACCTTCATATCCATCCAAACCATTTAGTGGACCCTAACCTTGCGATGGTGTCTCAACTCCTTTCTCTCCATAAGAAGTGGCTCTCCACCTTAGCATATCCCCCCAGGTATGAACTCTATGAACTCTATGCATACTCGTAGATATGCCCAAAAAGAAATATTTGGATCTCAATGTTCTCTATTACCCATAATTTCTATGCATGAAAACGGTCACCACATTCATCATAGGACGAATGGTTTTCATTCGTAAAGAACCTTTTTTCATACATTCATATTCATCCATTCAAGGTGCCTAAATTGACTCCCTTTTTTGTGTGGGGTTTAGATATCCTAGATGACCATGAATTACACCCTCACCACATGTACCCCACCATAGAATTATAAGAGGTATGACAAATTCTAAACGGTTACAGATCCTTTTTAGGTAACTATAAATATGATAAGAGGAATATGGAAAATATAAATTCATATTTATACCTGATCCTTTAATGTTTGTCCATTAAGCCCAATATGTGAGGGAGAATCCTGGAAATGTTAATAATTGGTGGTCAAAAGTTTTTTAGTGGGAGGGGTGATTGTATTATCATACTCATATACCCCATGTGTTTGGATACCCAACTAATCAAAAAAATGGTAGGGCACACACCCATGGATTAAATTCACCCCTAGATGATATGTATAAGCACTCTATATAGAATCTCTAATACAATAAGGGATAATTTGTTACACTATACCATCCCTATAATCATCCCCATGACGTGTTTCCTCAGCCGTGCCCCAATGTGTGAATCCCCATATATATCCATAAATTAGTGTTGTGATGAACCCTACTAGATCATCCATGATAGCCTTAGGATTCACATTATAACCCAACAACTACCACTATATTTCATTAATGATTATCTATTACACGTTATAGTTCTATTACTAGGACACTATTGGGAACTAGTGTGGCCTCCCTAGTATAATTTTTACATCTTCATTCAAGAAATAGTTGAAATAATTATTGGTAGATAAATCCTTTTTCCTTAGATTATGTTTTCTTATTACCTACACAAAGCATAGTAGAGCCCTCGCTATGAAAATATTTAACATTTAGTCCCCCAACACATTCATTGTGTACATGAATACATCACACATATCTCTTTGGATCTGGATCCCAAAAGAATTTTAATAATACCAAAAAATATTGGAATCATTCCCCTTGTGTAGGTGAAATATTTTTTTATTTTGTGATCACCTTCTCAGTAGCTATGGTATGTGATCAAGATGATACTAGATGTGAAACTGTGAATTCCATGATATATAAAATATCCCTACCTACATCATCTCTTAACTGAACTCATGGAATAATTAACAACCATATAATCCTATGCCAAGTCCGATAAAAAAATTAATCATTGTATAGATCCTAGTTGTTTGCACAACCCTTGAGGGGGTCCCCAAGCCCAATTTAAGGATATTATTTTATTAAATAGGAGACATCTCATCTTTTAGTTATTAAACATTAACATTTTTAATGTGCTTTAATAGAGTGTGTTAGGTGAAGGATGTGTTGTCTTTCTGAATATTTTCCCCAATATCCTTGTTCTAGTTTTACTGATCGATGATGTTTTTGAACCAATATATGGGATTAACTCGATTAGCATTGGGGAAAAATAAATCATCTCTTTTTTAGAAGTCTTATAGTGGTATCCTTTAATAGTGAAAATATTCCTAATGTTCCTCCATCAGTAATTTCATGAGTGTGTCGTAATTTGATGTTCTCCAGATACTCTCTCCAATCATATGGTTATCATCAACCTCCCATAATCTATTAGTAAAATAATCTAAACCCTCAGGACCCATTTTTTCTAGTACATAGAATGCTTTTTATAGTGTTTTGTGACATTATGTTCTTGATGTTCTATTTCCAAGGGTCAATTCCCTAGAATTTTATCAGTTCACAGAGGTCTGTTATCTAAAGTATGTTTTAAGAATGTTTTTTGTTTCATGATGGGTGAGGATTGAGGTCCCAAAAATATCATTAAGGTCATGAGTATAATGAAAATAGATCAACATTACTATCTTTTGAGAAAATCAGGTGGTTCCCTAAGGGATACCTATAACTATTTATAGACTTTTGAACACCTAATATGAAGGGGTTTCATGTAGAGGGCTTTCAATATCCATCTTTTTATTGATTTCCCTCAAAATCCAATCCTCATTTACATGATAATCTATATTTATGAAGGTATAATGTTTTTTATGAAAAAATATTCATTTCAAAGGAGATTTAGAGGATGTAATTTCTAATTGGAAGCATGTTTGTGAAAAAATTGACCATTAATCCTATTACAAAACTTTATTCATGAACGTCCTACCATTCATGAATGGGTTTAGATTGTGGAAACACCCTGGTGCATGGTGGATTTATGGAAACCACCCCACAGTGTAATTCTATATACATGGAACCCCTTATTAATATATTCCCATACCTTCTATAGGTTTGAAGGTAACCATTTGTAGTGTAACTCTAGTTCATGAATCTATGAGCCTTTTGTGAAGCTCCAAATCCTTTGCAAGGAACCCTATATTTCACAACACTCAAACCCATTCTTCCCCTAGGATTATAAATATCCCTATATGTTTTACATTTATGTGGACAAGAACATTCATCATGTAAGAAAAACACTTTGCTCAGGATAATCCAATGATCCATGAAAAAAATATTATATGGTTCTCCCATGTTATTTTCTCTTCATGAGAGAAACCTCCCATGGATTTTTGAAAATAACAACCCAAAGTGGAGAAAATTTCCATGAACTTACAAAATTATTTGAAGAAGAAATCCCATTGTGAAACACAGCATTTCAAAAGACATATATCATAATTGAAACCAATACCATGTGAATGAATATATTACTATGAGGTAGGGTCACCTTGTTCTCTAGAATATACTCTATTTTGATACCCCACACAACTTTGAGATACATAGACCTCGTGATTCCCAAAAAATCCATTAATCCCTATCATTTTTTGAAACCCCTCATATAATGTTATATATGGTGTCTTCTATCAGTTGACCCTATTTTATGAATGTTGACTACCCAGATTCCTTATGGTCATCAATTACCAGTTCATTGTCATCCAGAATACAAGTGCTACAGGTTCCACAAACTCCTTTTTCATCATGGTTTTCCTCTAGATGTCTTTTCACTCCATATAACCTACTACTACTACCAATGGGTATCATAGAACTTATTACTCCAAATAATTGGTACCCTAATATCTATCCTCATAATAGGACACTAACCAATGGTATATTTAACACCATGTCCCGCCCATAAGGGTATGAGCAGGTGTAAATTTTTTTGTAGTGGTGGCATTATTTAGGGAAACTATGTTCATGTATTATTTGAGGGTCCTAATGCCAAATTGTTCTCTCTACTTCACAAAGTCCCACTTGATGAGTGATCCCCAACCACACTTAAGATGCATGACATACAAATTACTATCTTGAAAATCCTGTAATAATAATTTTAAACTGTTTAATAATAACCTCGTTAAATGACATAAATATATAGCCTTATGGGATAATACATGAATCCCCTTGTACGACTATCTTGGGATGGCCCCACACCTACTACCCTCTCTCATAAACACATGATTCCAAATATATGATAATTCTGTGATTTCCACCTATCGTCGAATGTGGTATAAAACTTCACAATGGGGTATCTTACACACATAATCACCAAACAATACCCAATAGAGTGATCCAATTTCATCGGCCATCTTCCACATGCAATCCCACACCGTCATTAATCAATGATCCTTCAATGACATGAGTATCCTTACCACCTGATGGTAAACTATATGGAATTTTCATGTCACCTGACATTAAACTATGGAATCAAAATATGTGGGTTTTTATCCTTCTCTCATAAATAAGGTATAAATAATGCCTCCCTAAGGTTCAATCCGAACATCAAACTATTGTGAAATCCTCCCCCTGGTGAGACATATAACCATTATATCTATGTAAACATGAAATATAGATAAATATCTCCAAGAATCTAATCATATGAAGTGATCTATCTCAGTTGTTCATTTGCATACTATCCCCAAAAGACATTAAATCTACACCCATATTTTTATATTCTACATGTTAATCCTTCACCCAATCTATCCTCACAATATTATAACCATGTTCCCATATAAAAAAGTTGTTAAACCACTACCCTAGTTTATAAATCCCACATTATATAATAAATGATGCATTTCTACTATAATAAAATTAATGGAAGACTGACGCCCATAGTAAAATTTTCCTCATGATCAATAGGGGATAACTTGGGTTATTCACCTAAGATGCCTCATATTAGATTAACAAAAAAGGTGAATAATATATAGGTTCCCAATATTTCCAATGTATAGACATACCTAGATGTTCCCATTGTGACTACTCACCCTAAAAAATGTTTGAAACCCTATCAAGGTAGAAGTAATGTAATTAACTAGTGTCCTCATCGAGATGACTCCATGATTGAGTTCTTTAAACATTACTTAATTTATTATTAGGATATATATTAGGCTACAATCTCAAAGGAGGAATCCACGAAAGAAGGAAAAACATCCCATTTTCCAATTTAAATTAAGGAGTAGGCATCAGCAGGGAATTTAGAGAAATCCACCCACATCTAGAATATGATAACATGGCGTAATAGATGCATTGCACAATTCACTGGATCACTAAACAAATAATTGGGAACTGTGAGTATTTTCTTGGAGAACTCACTCAATGATCCATGCTTTCCCAAATTACTCATGTTTAAGAGAGAAATCTCATCTATTCTGTCCAATTATGTACTCTCTATAACTTTAATGTTGTTCATGTTTAGATATGGGGCCACACATAGGTCCACTAGCATAAAACAAAAAACCAAATTGGGTCAAACATGTATATAGGGGATAAATACTTTGTGTATAGATTTCATGCCAATAACACAAAGACTGCCTATAATGATGAAGTAAAGATAGAGGATCCCACCCAGATCAAATAGAGGGATACATCAAATTATATAAAAGAAAACACATAGATGGTATCACAATATAATTCTCATGATGTAATTACTCATTGTACCATCATCAGGGATGAAAAATTAAAAATATACTAAAAATTATCTATAAAAATAAACAATGGCCCCCCAAACTCCCTATGTGGTAGTATATGTTGAGTATATCGGGTACATTGTGTGTACTACTAAACCGTGCTCTACCCCTATACATGAAAAATGTTCCCCTACCCCGGACCTTGTACATTTGTTCATTTCTATATACTCTAGTGTTTCCAATGTATAATGGCCACACACAAGCAAATATCCATGCCTTTATAACATATTTATGCCAGTATTACTGACCATTTCAATTAATATTTACTCTTTAAATACACAACATTCCACTGGCATGGGGACACACAGTGAGTGAAATGTTTCATAGGACGTGTGATAATTTATTTCATGTGTAAACACATTCATAATGTACAGCATCAAACACGACATGTAGTCTTTAGAATACAAAACATATTACATAGTATTTCCCATAAATCTAGAACCTTCATGTGGTTTTTTATTATTTTACCTCCACTTCCTCCAAATATTCCATACATGAAGCTTTTATGTCCTTAATCAACATCTAACAATGCATGAGTCATCATATTTGGCTAGAATATATCCCAAATTCTAGTAAAGGTGCCTCTATGATCCCACAACCTTTTCGAGATACCAAATCCCATGGCCATGGTTCTCCAAATAAAAACCAAATCAATTTTCAACTATATGAATCACAATCACACTGTTAGTCTCCATTTTTAACCCTAATTATTGATCCATTATACCCATGATTATTTATTCAATGATCATTCAATATTTATTTGTCAAAAAACTAGCCAAAATCATATATAAATGGAAATCACATAAGGAAGAGGGAGATAAATTAATAAAACAAATTTATGGGGAACAAAAAATAGACAATGATTATGATTCCATTTATTCATTAGTATAGTAATGAGAAAGAAAACTATAATGAATTATAAAATTCCTATTTTTAATATGATAAACAAATATTTGAAATGATTGATCAAACAGAAAATAAAATTGATTGATAATTTTATTTGCATTCATTTTGGGATAAATAAACATGTATAAGTCCACACAAATCAACATACGAATTTGGTTTGGACAAGTCATTAAAAAAAGGGTGTCATTCCCACTCTATTTGTGGCATCGAAAACAATTTTTGTATATACTATCCAAGTTGTACAAATATGATCCCTCTTCATGATGTCATTCTATATGATCTCTTCTAGGAACTCCTCTCAGATCCTACGGTTTTCAATATAACAATACTTATTTGGAATAAAATTTTATTTAGAGGGATGATTAGGTTACCACATCAAATCAAAAGAAATAAAATATATAAATAAATAAATTTATTTTATTATGTTGGTCATGACTTCATTAATCAAAATTATCAACAAAAAAATATTATGTCACACCCAGTATAATAACCAAATTTTGGATACAATGAATGTTTCATATTTTTTTTCATTTGGTAGTTATTCAATTATTTCATAAAACAAAATTTATAAAGTTGTTAATTTTATATTTATTTATATATTGTCACTACTAAGCCTATTTATAACATTAAACACCATATAAACTCATCACTTAACTTAAAAAATATTATTTAAAAATTAAAATATCTTCAAAATAAAAAAAATAAAATTTTTACTATTAGGATATAAATAGAAAACAATTTACTTATAGGATATTCATTCATAAATAATATTGATTAAAATTGATATTGCAATATAAATGCTTGTAGAGAATATAAACATTGGATAAATATGTTATAAAGGTGAGAAACTATTATGGATATGTAAATACAATGAGTTTAATGAATTTATGGTTAGGAAACATTCATGATTAATATATATCCCACACAATATGACCAATTTTTTAATATTTCATATGTCTCACTGAACTAATTGTGAGAAGTGAAACCATTTTATGATGTCCTGAATCTCATTGTACACATTATTAGTTTCCTGTATAAAGCATTAATAATTATTATAAATTTCTATCCGAACCATATTCATAATTATCATAATGAAAAAAATATCTCAAAAATATTAACTAACAATTTATTATAAATTCATATATAAAATCAATATTTTATTTTTAACAGTTATGTTCCCAATATAGGTTCTATTTGGACGAATATGGTCCTTAAACTTTGGTTATTATTCCATCATCTCTATAATATTAAATTTATCATATGTATAATAATTATTCATTATATTCAATTCAATTATCATTCATATTAGTTTTTTATAAAAAATAAATTCCATCACTCAAGGGAGATGGTATTACATGCATATGCACAAATCATATTTTGACATTTCATTGGAATGTACATAGGACATGTAATAAAAAAATATATCTTTATAGACTCAAAATTATATAATTAATTTCATATATATTCATTAAATCCAATTATACGACTATCCATTATTAGGGGAAGGAAAAAATTAATCTTTTTAATTCCTTGATGTTGTTGTCCACACATACGCTCAAATGTCGGTACAATTTATCATATGATGGAAGGGATGATGAAAATAGTTGAAACATTAACGTATCAACATTTCAGTACTGTAATGACATGTATTTTATATTATTAATATTGTTATATTTGGTAAATATAAGGTTATGGAATTAATAAACAGGATATTGGTTGATAAAGACAATTACCTCTTATTTGGGAAACTACATTTGATTTACATCATAATAATTCAATGTTATATACTATATAATGACAAGAAGCAATTATAAATATGCAGGGTAATTAAAAATATATTTCAATTGGGATGTAATGAATTATAGGGATCAAACGTAGTGAATAATTAATGAGAGAATGTTCCCATTTATGAGTGAGGTGGGTGGAACTATTGCAAATACGTAAAACTCTAACAACATAATAAACTCATAATCTTCAAAAAGATTCCAAATGATCAATAAATTATAATTTAAATAAACAACTTCCTAAAAATCTAAATTTATAATATTATAAGTGATATTTTTAAATCATATCATTTATTTTATCCCCATCATTAACCCTTTTTAATCAAAAAAGAGATGAAATTTTTTTACCACATTTACTAATCATTATCACAAAAATTGAAGGTGGAATCATTGTAGATATTTTATATAGTAATTATAAACAATGAAATAATTTTAACAAATTCAATTTTACTATGTATATGAGGTTTGTTTAAAAATAACAATGGAAATCAAAATGAATTTTGGTTTTTGAAAAATGGATCTGTATGCTAAAAACTGAATGAATTCACATTTGGTTACTAGTAACGCCCACTACATGAATTATAGAATTTAAACTAATGTTATAATATTAAAATTTTAAAATCTTCTATAAATAGTTATTTTTTTAATTTATTATGTTAACAACACATTTTTTATATAAATTTTTTTTCATTAAAAAATATCACATTTTTCCATCAAATTCTATAATAATATTTATTACATACTTATATAAAATGATTTAAATTTATACATGTTCAGAAGTTATATTTTCACATTTTCAATACTCTTATAAAACATATAAGTAACAAATTTATGACATAAAAATCATAATAAAAAAATATTACCAAATAGTTATTTTAGATCAACGTTATTTCCTATGTGTGTTATAAATTAATTTCAATAATTTTTTTTGTTTAATTTACCATAATATGTTTTTTATTCAATAATATATTATAATATTTTTCATATGCTTAAGGTTTTATGTTTCATGATTGATTTTACATATTTATCAATTAAGGATTGATAAATTATAAAATAATTGGGTTATACACAAAACAAATAGTGAGCTAAATATGGTAAAATAATTATTAATGTTATAAAGGATACAAGAAAATAAATTTCTTGATTAAGAACATTTTATACTAAATTTTAATTCATTTCTATAGTGGAATAATTTTTATGAGTATTATTTATTTATTAATGTAAATAAAATTCATAGCATGGTTTATTTATATATAGAAATTCTTGAACATTATATTATTGTATAGAACATCATCAGTGTAACACCAAAATGCTTGATAAAAAATTATTCCATATTGGATAATGGTATTTATTATTTTTCTATTAATGAAATAGAAACATCGTCCTAAAAAATTATACTAATAGGGAAAAATCCTTACTAGAGAAAGGTGAATCTAAAATGGAGAAAACATTATATTACATTTAAGCTTCAATAATTATTGAATGAAATAGGTCTCACATGAGGAAATACGAAGTCATGTATAATTACATGAATTTCAGGGAATTTAATAATTTTTATATTATGGAATTAAGATAGGCAAATGTATTTATAAATATGAAAATACATAATTATTTTTTTTAATTTTTGAAATATTGGTAACATTTATGTTATTTTGCCTTTAATGATTTAAAAATCGTAAGTTGATGATCAACCAAAAATTAAATCAATTAGAATATAGGCCCAACTAACCACAATATAGATATATAATTAAATGAAAAAAGATATAAAAAACATTCTATAAATGGAATTTTCACTCAAAACACAATAAACCATCATGTTTTGATTATTTGAATGATGATAAGAGTACTCTATGATTAAATTTATTCCTAATTTATTGAAAAAATAAATATAATATAAATAAATATTTATTAAAGATTAATATTGTTCAGAAGTGGAATTTGAAGAAAACGAGACACCTAAATTTTTATAATAGTGTATAGGTCCTATGGTGTTCTTAGTGAAATATATATATAATCAAAATGAGAATATAAATTTTAAAGGGATAATTATTTATGAAAAAATAGATTGATACTTCAAATTTCATCGATATTATGGATATTTAAGATATTTTTTTAAGAAATATATTTGTTCTCAATTTTATCCATGAATTGAGAGAAAATATGAATAAAATTATCATTGATAAATTTAATTCCACTAAAGAATTCATTAAGGGACAGGAATTAATGTATACCAAATAATAAAATACATTGAATTAATTATATATTTAGTTTTAAAAAATGTTATTGATATTGTACTTGTCACGACCCGTCCTCGGGGCCCGTGCCGTGACTACCCCAAGCCCGCCTTCCATAGGCCAGGGGCTGGCGACTAGCACCAAAGGCGTAAAATCCCGATAACTGGGAAGGCATTGCCTTTATAAAGAAAACAAGCACCACAGAGTACAAGCGGAAGTAAAACACTAAGTACAAAAATAAGAACTAAAAAGTAAAAAGGGGCCAGAAATACAAGCCCAACTGTAAAGTACAACTCGAAAGGGAAAACATCGACTGAAAAGTAAAGCTGCTACGCTGAGATGTCCACTGGAAATCTCACCTGAAGGGTGGGTACAGATAGCTCCTCTGCTCCTCGGGTCCCGCCATCCGCTCCGAGTATGTCCCGCCCAGTGGTCCACCTCCGGGTACCGCCTCGTCGTATAGTCCACCTCCAGGTACCGTCCAGTCCTCGAACCTTCGACTTCTGTCAGCACTGTCCGTCGTCTGCAACCAACACAACGAGGTGCGGGCATAGCCCGTGCAGGGGTGAGTATAACGATACTCAGTAGGGACCCCGAGACCCTCAAGGTCTCACTAAAACCAACAAGGATAAACACAAGAAGATCTCAACAGATAAACTCTACTTAGGTATATGCCCATACATATACCTAAGTTATCAAGTAACCCATCTCAATCATGAGGAAACACAAGGATTGTAAAAACGACGGATAACCACTACCCGGGTATATGCCCATACATATACCAAAGTTAGCAAGTGACCCATCTCAATCATGAGGTAAACACAAGGTCAAAAGTCTCAGCTCAAACCAGGATTTTCATTATCGAAACTGTAACTCCTGAAGAGCTCCGTCTCTAGAGTGTACAGTGGTCCTGTCACGACTCCGAGGTACTGCTCACTAACCTAAGACTGCTGAAGTACTCCTCCTGTCGAGTACTGCGGGTTTGCGGCCAACTACCTGGCGCTCCGTCCGCTGAGGGTCTGTCGCCAAATACCGGGCGCTACCCAGATAGCCTACTGAGGTACTCCTCCTGTCGAGTACCGCGGGTCTGCTGCCAACTACCAGGCGCTCCGTCCGCCGTGGGTCTGCCGCCAAGTACCGGGCGCTCCGTCCACTGGGCTAGTCGACTCACTCCAAGTCGAGTCGGTCAAGCAGTCGTAAGGTCTCAGCCGGCTACACGGTCTCCGTACTCTGCACGCTCGTCTCCGGGAGGGTCCGCTCCACGAGCTACTGGTCGATACTCCAAGTATCACAAAGTCCCACAAAGAAGTGTCTCAAAGGTCCGTCTCGTCATAGGGGTCTCAACGCAACAGACGGCGCGTCGATCGGACGCCCGGTCTGTGAGTTATTAGCCTTTTCGTCCCAGGGGCCCGGTTGGTTTCGAGAGCGAAACCAATCCCGGCCGTATCTCAACTGTACCCCGAACTCCCATAGGGTAAACTCAAAGGGACCGTTACTCAACGTAACCACCAACGCCGCTGACGGTTCGTCAAGCGGACGTCCTGTCTGAAAGATATTAGCTTTCCCGTTCCAGGGGCCCGGTTGGATTTCGAGTACAATCCAACCCGGCCATACTCCGACTATATCCAAAACTCGGGCGGAGTATGTCAAAAGTTCCGTCTCATCAAGAGGATGTCAACGAAACAGACGACGCGTCAATCGGACGCCCGGTCTGTGAGTTACTGGCATTTTCGTCTCCGGGGCCCGGTTGGTTTTTAAGGCAAAACCAACCCGACCGTACTCCACCTGCGTCCAAACCTCGGGCGGAGTATGCCAAAAGATCCGTCTCATTAAGAGAAACGCAACGCGACTGACGGCGCGTCAATCGGACGTTCGAGGCTCAAGTTATGAGCCAAAAACTAATTCCGGTTCGAAACGGGGGGTCCGGGTCCGGGCCAACCCGGCCCGACCCCCCCCTGGGCGGCGGCGGTCGGCGGCGGCGGACGGCGGCGGACGGCGGCGGCGGGCGGCGGCGGCGGGCCGCGCGGCGGCGGGCCGCGGTGGCGGCGGCGGCGGCGGCGGGCCGCGATGGCGGCGGGGTGTCGCGGCGGCTCGGCCGCACACGGTCGGCACGCGGGGGACAAGCCCCGCTGATAGGGTGGCCGCGCGGCCTTTGTGCCGCGCTAAAAAAAATAAAACACGGCCCCCGCACGTGGGGGCCGGCTGGGAACAAACTGGGGGGCTGCTGCCCCCCCCCCCCCCCCCCCCCTCCTTTAAAGATCCGCCCCCCTTATTAAGAGGGGGGTTTTATAATAGGTGGCCGGGGTATTAATTCCCCCGGTTCTAAAGATATCCGGCCGGCCAGCTGGCCGGCCGGTTTTCTCTAACGGGACCGGAAATTCCGGTCCCCCTTTCGGCTTCTGACGCCGGCGGCCCGGCCGCCGGTCTTCCTTTCCGCCGCGGCCCGGAACCGGCCGCGGTCTCCTCGTCCCGCCGCGGCCCGGAACCGGCCGCGGTCTTCTCGTCCCGCCGCGGCCCGGAACCGGCCGCGGCGTTCGTCATCCGGCGTGGTGCGTCGGCACTGCGCCCCTTCGCCGTGCTTTGATAATCATTCAACGCGGCGCGACGGCGTCGCGTTTCTGTTGTTTCTACCATGGTGCCTGCGATGACATCGCGAAGATATCTGCACGTTCATCCGCGTGGTGCGACGGCACCACGCCACTTGCTTCCTCCCGCAAGATAAATCAACATAAACGTTGGAGGGGGGTTCGGCCGTGTTCATGCGGTCCGCCCCCCCCCCCCCCTCACGTTAATTAAAAAATCAACTTGAACATTCAAAGCCTCATGTTAGACATGCCAGATCCACGTTCAAGAAATGGAATAATTAAAGAATGAAACAACAAACCCCTACCTCGGGTATAAGTTCGAGGATTTGACTATGTCCGCGGAAGTCGACGTCGCGGAGATCGGGCGTCGCGGTAGTCGTTCGTCAATTCTGTTGACGAAGAGATACGTCCGATGTGACACGTCGTTGGCGAATCCTTGTACGCCGACGAAGGTTGTCCGAGGAAGGTGCGGTGTTCTCTCTCGTTGACACCGAAGACGAAGAAGAGCGGAGCGGTGTTCTTCGTCGGAAACTTGAGCGTTCTACATCAAGTCTTGAAGAAAGTCAAATTATAAAGAGAACAACGAACTCAAGAATCTCTACCTCGATAGTCGCACGGTGACGGAGTCGTGGAATATCGGTGTCGATTCCTTTGACGTCGGAAGAAGAGTCGTTATCGAAGGCGTTCGTCGCAGAAAACCGTCGCGGAAGAGATGACGCGGAAGAAGTACGTCGCGTCGCGGACACGGCGTCGCGGATGGATCGTGTTCTTCGGCGGAGAAGTTCTTCGTTGAAGAACGACGTTCTTCGCGTTCTTCGTTGAGTTGAAGAAGAAGAAGAAAAGCTTCCAAAGCTCTCAAGAAATCCTCCCAAGGGTAAAAGAAACTCCTAGAATAATATAAGCTTAACTTATATTATTTCATAACTTAACCACAAGAATTTCAAAGGTTTGAAATTCAAAATGGATAACTCCAAAATTAACTCACTTATTTAATATACATGAATTGTATAATTAAATATAAATTAACTTGTCAAGCCATTAAGAGGGAGAGTGGGGAGTTGAAAAGGTGGGGGTTCGTGTGGGCCCCACCACACTTAATCCTCCCAAGGGAGGTTAAGTGGGTGTGGGTCCCACTTCTAACCTCCTTTGATAGGTTTTAAGAAGTTATAATAAAATTTGTTCTACACAAATTTTATTTAACTCAACTAAAACCCTCAAAAATTAACTTTCAACCCGCAACAAACGCAACTCCCGAAAAGGTCTCTTTAAGCGAAAATCAGCGCTGCGAGTTCATCGGTGCCCTCCGATTTCAATTCCGAGCACCGGATCAAAAGTTAGGAATTCCCGCTCGTTCGTTCACTGAACGTACCCGAGCCAAACTTCGGAAATTAATTCCGGGCACTCCGGGCCTCGGAATCAGGTGCCGTCTGAAACCCCGTTCTTGTAAAATTCTAAATAAAATTAAGAAAAAATTTTCCTTGAATTTTACGGGTCTTTACATTACTCCCACCTCAGGGCTTTACGTCCCCGTAAAGCTACATCTAAAACTAGGGAAACAAAAGAGGGTACTGAGCACGCATCTGAGCCTCCCGCTCCCATGTGCTCTTCTGGAGATTCCCGTGCCGCCATCTGTTGCGCACAAGAGGAATCGATCGCCCATGTAGGACCCGCTCCTGTCGATCCTCTATCTCCACCGGGACCTCCGTAAAAGTCACCCCATCGTCAACGTCAAGCTCCCCATGGTCAAAGATGTGCGTCGGGTCGTGCACGTATCTCCTCAGTTGAGACACGTGGAAGACGTCGTGCACCCGGTGTATCTGAGGTGGTAGAGCCAGGCGATAAGCCACCTCACCAACCCTGCTGAGGACCCGGAAGGGTCCGATGAAGCGCGGAGATAACTTGTCGCCTCGGCCAAATCTCCGAATACCACGTCGAGGTGAGACCCGCAAGAAGACGTGGTCGCCATCCTCGAACTCCAGTGGCCTCCGCCTCCTGTCAGCGTATGACTTCTGCCGGCTCTGTGCTGTCCACATCCGCTCCTGGATGACATGGACCTCTTTTGACGTGGCCCGAACCATCTCTGGTCCCACAAGAGCTGCGAGATTTCTTCTTTGCCGATAAGAGAAACCTGGTCTCATCCCCTGGATGAACCACATTCTTTTCCTAAAACAGTCAATCCTAACATGGATGATACTAATCCATACTAAGGATGACGTCGTAAGGCCTCGACGCTACTACTAAGAGATCTAACCGTTACTCTCGCCTCCAAGGGTTGAGTCACACTATCGGCATCAGTGTGTGGTAACTGGTCTCCTCCAGTAGATGTCTCACAAGTGAGGGTCAAGTCAACAGTCAACTGGAACCTCTTAGTAACATCACAAAAGAGGACAGGAATGAAAACATCACAAAGGATGCGTCTTTTATTATTGCAGCTCATATTACAAGACGCTACACAAAAGCAACATCAACATGGAACTAGAAGTACAAAAGACGTATCCACTAGTTCCGCTCCTGTCCACCTGCTTTACGGTTGCTCAAGCATTTGTCGCTGCCTCAACCTCGGTGGCTCCCTCCAAGCCTGCGGATCGAGGAGTCGGACAGTCACGTGCCAGGTGACCCTTTCCGCGGCATGAGTAACACAACCTGCTCCTTGCACGGCTAGCTCTGTTCCCACTCCGGGTGCCCTGCACCACCGGTCCTAAAACCCGAGATCGCCCAACTGCTGGTCTGGTCCTCCTGGACCTCTGCATCATCTGTCTACTGCCCACAGATGACTCGGCTTCTGATCGAAAAACACGCGGTAAAGGAAGAATCTCCTGTACACGCTCGGGGTGTAGAGATACTGGCACAAACTCCACCCTGAAGAAGGTCTCGAAGTCTTCCCATGCGAAGTCCATCTCATCGCAAAACTGAAACAAGTGGCTCCACCACCTACCTGCTGCTGCGTGTAGTAGGCTCGCAACGAGGATCACCATGAGGTCTGCTGGTGTCCTCACTAGCCTAAACACTCGTACCACTGCCTCCAGCCAGTCCTCTGCTGCCTGGGGATCCGTCTCCCCGCGAAACCTGGGCGGTCGCTGGCGCTGAAACTCATGCAGTGCGCTGAGGCGACGTGCATCGTCAGCGGCTGCTGCTGGAAGCATCGGGGGCTCGGTGGGTAGAGCTACCGCCGGTGCCACTGCTGACAAAGGGCCCTGCACCGAGGCCTCGTCGCTCGGTGGGCTGTCGTCACGTTCGATTCTCGGAACCCTAGCTGGTCGTCTGAGAGAAGACATCCTGAAAGAAACAACGTAACATGATCAAACGATTATACCTGGGGAGCTGACCTGGTTTGAGCTGTTTTAAGGGGAAAAACCTTTGAAACACACACGCAATCAGTGTTTTCGTGCACAAAGTCGGAAATCAGTTGTCAGGGTCCTGGTGTATGGATACGTTGGCCGCCCGCACCAACACTGGACTCCCTGAACTGAAAACCACACTCGGTACTCTCAACACTATTGCTTCACAGAAAGAAACATCAGAGTTATAAGTTCTGCGGTAGAACCGAACTCCTCTGATACCAATTTGTCACGACCCGTCCTCGGGGCCCGTGCCGTGACTACCCCAAGCCCGCCTTCCATAGGCCAGGGGCTGGCGACTAGCACCAAAGGCGTAAAATACCGATAACTGGGAAGGCATTGCCTTTATAAAGAAAACAAGCACCACAGAGTACAAGCGGAAGTAAAACACTAAGTACAAAAAGAAGAACTAAAAAGTAAAAAGGGGCCAGAAATACAAGCCCAACTGTAAAGTACAACTCGAAAGGGAAAACAGCGACTGAAAAGTAAAGCTGCTACGCTGAGATGTCCACTGGAAATCCCACCTGAAGGGTGGGTACAGATAGCTCCTCTGCTCCTCGGGTCCCGCCATCCGCTCCGAGTATGTCCCGCCCAGTGGTCCACCTCCGGGTACCGCCTCGTCGTATAGTCCACCTCCAGGTACCGTCCAGTCCTCGAACCTTCGGCTTCTGTCAGCACTGTCCGTCGTCTGCAACCAACACAACGAGGTGCGGGCATAGCCCGTGCAGGGGTGAGTATAACGATACTCAGTAGGGACCCCGAGACCCTCAAGGTCTCACTAAAACCAACAAGGATAAACACAAGAAGATCTCAACAGATAAACTCTACTTAGTTATATGCCAATACATATACCTAAGTTATCAAGTAACCCATCTCAATCATGAGGAAACACAAGGATTGTAAAAACGACGGATAACCACTACCCGGGTATATGCCCATACATATACCAAAGTTAGCAAGTGACCCATCTCAATCATGAGGTAAACACAAGGTCAAAAGTCTCAGCTCAAACCAGGATTTTCATTATCGAAACCGTAACTGCTGAAGAGCTCCGTCTCTAGAGTGTACAGTGGTCCTGTCACGACTCCGAGATACTGCTCACTAACCTAAGACTGCTGAAGTACTCCTCCTGTCGAGTACTGCGGGTTTGCGGCCAACTACCTGGCGCTCCGTCCGCTGAGGGTCTGTCGCCAAATACCGGGCGCTACCCAGATAGCCTACTGAGGTACTCCTCCTGTCGAGTACCGCGGGTCTGCTGCCAACTACCAGGCGCTCCGTCCGCCATGGGTCTGCCGCCAAGTACCGGGCGCTCCGTCCACTGGGCTAGTCGACTCACTCCATGTCGAGTCGGTCAAGCAGTCGTAAGGTCTCAGCCGGCTACACGGTCTCCGTACTCTGCACGCTCGTCTCCGGGAGGGTCCGCTCCATGAGCTACTGGTCGATACTCCAAGTATCACAATGTCCCACAAAGAAGTGTCTCAAAGGTCCGTCTCGTCACAGGGGTCTCAACGCAACAGACGGCGCGTCAATCGGACGCCCGGTCTGTGAGTTATTAGCCTTTTCGTCCCAGGGGCCCGGTTGGTTTCGAGAGCGAAACCAATCCCGGTCGTATCTCAACTGTACCCCGAACTCCCATAGGGTAAACTCAAAGGGACCGTTACTCAACGTAACCACCAACGCCGCTGACGGTTCGTCAAGCGGACGTCCTGTCTGAAAGATATTAGCTTTCCCGTTCCAGGGGCCCGGTTGGATTTCGAGTACAATCCAACCTGGCCATACTCCGACTATATCCAAAACTCGGGCGGAGTATGTCAAAAGTTCCGTCTCATCAAGAGGAAGTCAACGAAACAGACGGCGCGTCAATCGGACGCCCGGTCTGTGAGTTACTGGCATTTTCGTCTCCGGGGCCCGGTTGGTTTTTAAGGCAAAACCAACCCGACCGTACTCCACCTGCGTCCAAACCTCGGGCGGAGTATGCCAAAAGATCCGTCTCATTAAGAGAAACGCAACGCGACTGACGGCGCGTCAATCGGACGTTCGAGGCTCAAGTTATGAGCCAAAAACTAATTCCGGTTCGAAACGGGGGGTCCGGGTCCGGGCCGACCCGGCCCGACCCCCCCCCCCCTGGGCGGCGGCGGCGGCCGGCGGCGGACGGCGGCGGCGGGCGGCGGCGGCGGGCGGCGCGGCGGCGGGCCGCGGTGGCGGCGGCGGCGGCGGCGGGCCGCGATGGCGGCGGGGTGCCGCGGCGGCTCGGCCGCACACGGTCGGCACGCGGGGGACAAGCCCCGCTGATAGGGTGGCCGCGCGGCCTTTGTGCCGCGCTAAAAAAAATAAAACACGGCCCCCGCACGTGGGGGCCGGCTGGGAACAAACCGGGGGGCTGCTGCCCCCCCCCCCCCCCCCTCCTTTAAAGATCCGCCCCCCTTATTAAGAGGGGGGTTTTATAATAGGTGGCCGGGGGATTAATTCCCCCGGTTCTAAAGATATCCGGCCGGCCAGCTGGCCGGCCGGTTTTCTCTAACGGGACCGGAAATTCCGGTCCCCCTTTCGGCTTCTGACGCCGGCGGCCCGGCCGCCGGTCTTCCTTTCCGCCGCCGCCCGGAAACGGCCGCGGTCTCCTCGTCCCGCCGCGGCCCGGAACCGGCCGCGGTCTTCTCGTCCCGCCGCGGCCCGGAACCGGCCACGGCGTTCGTCATCCGGCGCGGTGCGTCGGCACTGCGCCCCTTCGCCGTGCTTTGATAATCATTCAACGCGGCGCGACGGCGTCGCGTTTCTGTTGTTTCTACCATGGTGCGTGCGACGACATCGCGAAGATATCTGCACGTTCATCCGCGTGGTGCGACGGCACCACGCCACTTGCTTCCTCCCGCAAGATAAATCAACATAAACGTTGGAGGGGGGTTCGGCCGTGTTCATGCGGTCCGGCCCCCCCCCCCCCCTCACGTTAATTAAAAACTCAACTTGAACATTCAAAGCCTCATGTTAGACATGCCAGATCCACGTTCAAGAAATGGAATAATTAAAGAATGAAACAACAAACCCCTACCTCGGGTATAAGTTCGAGGATTTGACTATGTCCGCGGAAGTCGACGTCGCGGAGATCGGGCGTCGCGGTAGTCGTTCGTCAATTCTGTTGACGAAGAGATACGTCCGATGTGACACGTCGTTGGCGAATCCTTGTACGCCGACGAAGGTTGTCCGAGGAAGGTGCGGTGTTCTCTCTCGTTGACACCGAAGACGAAGAAGAGCGGAGCGGCGTTCTTCGTCGGAAACTTGAGCGTTCTACATCAAGTCTTGAAGAAAGTCAAATTATAAAGAGAACAACGAACTCAAGAATCTCTACCTCGATAGTCGCACGGTGACGGAGTCGTGGAATATCGGTGTCGATTCCTTTGACGTCGGAGGAAGAGTCGTTATCGAAGGCGTTCGTCGCGGAAAACCGTCGCGGAAGAGATGACGCGGAAGAAGTACGTCGCGTCGCGGACACGGCGTCGCGGATGGATCGTGTTCTTCGGCGGAGAAGTTCTTCGTTGAAGAACGACGTTCTTCGCGTTCTTCGTTGAGTTGAAGAAGAAGAAGAAAAGCTTCCAAAGCTCTCAAGAAATCCTCCCAAGGGTAAAAGAAACTCCTAGAATAATATAAGCTTAACTTATATTATTTCATAAATTAACCACAAGAATTTCAAAGGTTTGAAATTCAATATGGATAACTCCAAAATTAACTCACTTATTTAATATACATGAATTGTATAATTAAATATAAATTAACTTGTCAAGCCATTAAGAGGGAGAGTGGGGAGTTGAAAAGGTGGGGGTTCGTGTGGGCCCCACCACACTTAATCCTCCCAAGGGAGGTTAAGTGGGTGTGGGTCCCACTTCTAACCTCCTTTGATAGGTTTTAAGAAGTTATAATAAAATTTGTTCTACACAAATTTTATTTAACTCAACTAAAACCCTCAAAAATTAACTTTCAACCCGCAACAAACGCAACTCCCGAAAAGGTCTCTTTAAGCGAAAATCGGCGCTGCGAGTTCATCGGTGCCCTCAGATTTCAATTCCGAGCACCGGATCAAAAGTTAGGAATTCCCGCTCGTTCGTTCACTGAACGTACCCGAGCCAAACTTCGGAAATTAATTCCGGGCACTCCGGGCCTCGGAATCAGGTGCCGTCTGAAACCGCGTTCTTGTAAAATTCTAAAGAAAATTAAGAAAAAAATTTCCTTGAATTTTACGGGTCTTTACAGTACTATCTTCCCAATCTATAACGAAATCTTTTCATTCTATTAAGAAACAATTATATTTTATTATTTTGTAATTAAACATTGTGTTTTTCACAACATATTTTAACCAATCAATATCTAATGCTGACATTAAGTTAAAAAAGATATTAATTCAATAATGAATGTTCATGAAATTGTTTTTCTATCCGTTTTTATAATAAAAATTAATAAAATAATCTGATATCTATCAGTTGGGATGTTGTGAATATTCCAAATGTAAAATCAATATTAAATTTAAGTTTTACTAATATTGGGTAATTTATCCAAATATTGTTTGTTTTAAATGTTATGAAAAATCGATAAATGTATTCTATGGAACATTACTCTAAGATGAGGGTATTTAAGTTCCAATAAATATTTTTTTGCTTCATAGAAATGGGATAAAAAAAATTAAATTTGTTGTTGTATCATTTAAATCCATTAATAAATAATATATTATGAATTAAGGGGGTGAAGTTTTTTAAACATCTGAGGATATTATAAACATCATTAAAATGTGAAGGTAATATTTAATAAACCCTTTGGTTATATAAGTAACACTAATGGGTGGTGAGAACAACTTGGACTACCACTAATTATCCCCTAATAAATATACAACAATATCTCAAGAAGAATGACGTATCAAATAAATAAATAAGTTTGGTACCGAAGTGAAATTTATTCTTGTTGAAGTAGGATATTAATAAAGAAATTTGGAGAAACCATGGATATTTGGTGTTTTTTATTCATTAATGATTAAAAACAATATCTCTTAAATGATATACATAGTTATTATTGAGTTTAACTTTTGTTAGTGATGGATATATAAATTATAAAATTGTTAAAATTACATAAATTAGTTAAAATTGGTTTCAATCATTTGATGTGAACATTATTGATTTATTGAGGGAAAATCTGAAGAGTGTTTCTCAACATTGATAAAATTGGAATTATTTGAACCTTTGCAATATCTGTTTTTCATTTTTGAGGATGAAGGATGGAAAAATCATCATGAATTTACAATGAATATGTGATAATTTCTTCTACATTTATAATGATAAAAATTCATGTAATTTAAATGTAGAGGTAAGGAATGATCAATATCATATAAGTCTAGTCAATTTGGGCTGAATGAACATGAAAAAAATGTCTAATATGAATCTATTATGAATATATCAATTCTGTATAAGGAGTTGACAACAACTTGTGATGTGATTCCTAATAGAAATATGAGAAATTATAACACAATTATTTTTGCAAAAAATTTAATGTTGTTAAATTGATGCAGCAAGATCTGGTAGTCCAGATGTGATTTAACTGTACCAGTTAAGATATGTATAATATTTCATATATTGAAATTTTTTTAAATTAATTATTTATACTATATTTTTACTTTCTCAAAATATGTTTAAATGGTTAATCATTTTCACATATATGTTGAAAATTAAGTTTCAATTGTTATTAAGTGGGTTTGATGTGATAATGGATCTAAATAAAATTATGAAATATTAAATCATAACATGGAGATGAATTGGATATCTCTTAAATATATCTATTTACGCACACCCTAAAAATAATGTATAAATTTATGTAACTAATTTTGGTGGACAATAGTGTAACTATGTTATCCATTAATAGATCATAAAATTATTTCTTATGATGACAAAAAATGTTGGATTTATATATTCATTATATATGAAAATTTTATTTTCTTCACCCAATATTTTTTTATAATAATCCAAAAGTAACATGTTTGAAGGTATTTAATTTCCTTTGTTACATCAATAAAACATGAAGATATTTGGGAAGGTTTGCTGGGAAAACTAATAATGGAATATCTGTTAAATATATTCTTAATTGGAGAAGATTCTATTATTGCTACAATAATCTAAAGAAAAGAATATGTTGACAGATTTTATGTTATATTCATAGAATATTATATTAAATAATGAAAATCATTTGTATTTTTTATTGAAATTAATAAATATTTAGGAGACCTCAATGGATATTTATCAGATAAATTTAGTAAAAAGAGTAGATTTTCAAAAGTCTCATCTTCATTAAAATGAATCTAGTAATTAATAATGAATAAATAAAGTAGGAACAATGTAACCAAGACTAATAAGACATATAGTACATAAGAACATACATAGATATAATAATACGTTTTTTTCAACACAAGGAGTTATATATTGATTCAAACATATAACTTGTTAGTGTCCCAGATTGAAGAACTCGTGGAAAAGAATTATATTGAAAAAATAGGATTTTTTAAAATTGATATTGATTGTTCGTAAATTTTAATGTCAAATAAAGTATTAAATTATCATAATAATAACTCTATATACTGTAATTTTATTATTTAAATCATTTTTAATAGCATGAGTTTCATGAATGATACAGTGTATTATAATCACTATGTTAATTGACATCCTACAAACTAACCCAACGTATTTTTTTGGTAGATTTAATTATATTTATTATAAATCATTTGAATACATTTTAGGAGATGTTTAACTAGATGAATAATATTTTTTAATTGTCAACGATTGGAAATATGGAATTGTTTGTGGGTCTCATGTCTTGAACATATCAATATATATATCTTTAGATCAGATGAGATACGTGCTCCTTACATGTTAATGAGGTCCAGAGTGCAAGAATAAATAGAAGAATCAACTCCTATGGAACATGATTTAAATATTTAATTTTAGTAATAATGAATTTACAATGGTAAAAAAAGGTTTTTTGGATAAATTGTGTGTTATTGTACTTTTTAGTGTTATGATGGACAATTTTTTATGTTGTTAATATTTGTATAGGATTACAAGGAAACCAAAAGTGGCCATATCTAGTAGAAGTAAAATGGTTCATAATCTAAATTAATGAAACTTCAAATGTTATAATTGCAAATAATAAATATAAATCTTTTCATACTTTCCAATATTAATTAGGCTGGTAATTTTTTAAATTATAAATTAACTTTTGGTGTTTCACTCTTTATCAGAGTAAAGAATGTTGCATATAACTATAAAAAGAAGCATATGATCAACCATGAATATATATTCTCATAAAAATAAAAAAATAAAAGGATATTGATATATACATTACATTATTAGTTAAGGGTGGATGCCTAAAAATTATTTATTATTTTGTGTTATAATTCACATGCAATCATGTTTTTAATGAATTTTATTTGATGTTTTATGTGGAATAATATTGGAATAAAGTTCCATGAAGTAAAATACTATGTAAGACATTGATATACTAACTATTAATATGTTTCAAAAAAGTATTATGTACTCCTTATCTAGAAAAATCATTTAATAATGGATTCATTTCTATACACGATAGTTTCATTGGGTGTAGATTCACTTGAAAACTAATAGTAATATAATTGTATTATTTTCCCTCATTTATAAAATATCATTTATTGATATGGGAAATAATATTTTCATATTTCATCTTATATAGTGGGAGAGGGATTTGGGGGCTTACATGAGTGTAAAATTTACCTCATAATCTTATATTCGAACTGATGTCAATTATTCGAGGCCATTAATTAATATAGTGTAATTGTATTACCGTTGCATTGTATAATTTTGTGTACTTTACATCATATAATAAAATTTTACTATAGTAGGGGTAATATTAATCCCATTTTAATTTTTATCTATATTTTATATTTTCATTCAAATAAGGGAGAGGTCTATAATATATATTCTCATATAGATTAAAATATAATATCTTCAATCTTGTTATGTGTGATAACGTAGGGAAATTTATCTATGACCATTGAATATTTTATTTTCATTAGTTTATTTAATATTATTTGGTAAAAGATATTCTTGATGACTATCTGGTCAATGGAATTTTCATGCGTTTATCCAGTCCTTATATTCTTATCTACGTTGAGTATATCTATTCAGATGGGCCAACCATGATTTTTTCTTGTTCAGAGTTCAAAAAAATTAGCATAGGTGTCCTTATATAGATGAATACATTGTGTGGTGGTTTTTGATGTTTTTATGATTCTTTTATGGTTATGTTGTTATATGGTTATAATAATATGACTAGTGGTAGTCTATAAATATAGTTCATTAGTGTGATAAGAGATTATGGGTGAATATGTAGGGGAGTTTTTTTAGTTTAGGGACATGGAGCATCTCTAGTTCATTTTGCCTTTGGGAAATTTGGAAATATATTATAGATTTATTAGTCTTGTATTATTCCCATTTATTATAATTTTAAAAATAGGTTCTCCCAAGAAATAATGTAAAAATATAATTGGAATACCGGAGGATAGATTCTTGTAAATTCAGGAGTTGATATACATGGAGAGGAAAAGTGGAGTTTCCATAAAGGGTGTTACATGATGTTTTTCATGGATGAAATTTCTTTCCATGAGTAAACATGATTACTATGTTACCAACAAATAAAAAGGGTATTTTTACTCTTTTATAGACGATAATATTAGGAAAACATCACGAATTAATATGATAAATGATATGTTGAGAATATTCTAATTATGAATTTAGAATATACTATTTCTCTTTTCACTAAGGGGTGTAAATCTCACTAGAATATAATTATTTTGGTCTGTGGTGCTCGATAAATATCACTTTTATTACCATTCTATATCTTGTTTCTCAAAATGATCTATTCAATATTTTGAAATAGTTTTCTAGTTATATATATTGTTATCATTGTCATGGATTAATTGGATATTGATTATATTTTAATTTTTGTAAATGAAATGATTTTTTGAAATATTTAATAAAACATTTGAAAATATAAAATGATAACAAAATGATTTATTTTTTTAGGTATTATCCATTTACTTATATTTTTATTTCACTTTGAAATAATAGTTCATGACTTTTATAGGATAATAATTGAAATTATGTGTGCATATTTTTATATTAATAGAAAATTTCTAGGGTATCATTTATAAGGATGTGTTATAATGGATCTCATGAAATGATCAATTAGATATTGGATTTTAATCTCATTATAGTAATATTCATCAATAAGATAAATTCATTATATTAATCCGAAACAAAAAATGTTAAAAATTATATTTAAGTAATTTCTTTGATTGAAAAATATCGCCAATATTAATATGATTTCATAATTAAGACACATTTTGTGCTGAGTTTTTTTGACTTAGTGAGCTTTTTGGTAGTTTTAGATTACATTTTATTATTATTTTTAATCTAATATTGAGAAAATTATTATACTCTAACCCCTTGAAACATGATATATATCATGATCAGTTCTTAATGATTGTCAATGTTACTTGAATATATTTTTTAGAATTACTGAAATTTGATTAAACATTCTATATAGAGTTCTTGAGATATTTTCAATGTGTTTTATAATAAGGATAAATATTCAATCTAGACCTCCGTGTAGAGGATTGTGAGGGGGTTATAAAATATCTATTAACATGTTCACAGTTTTTTATTCTTATACTTATAAATTTAGAGTACCTTCCACCCATTATGCAATATTCCTTGTTGATTACTATATAATGATATTATGAGTGACACTAAAACTACTAAAATCCAAGGGTTATCCATTTTTAAAAAATAATGAGTTGAACAATTTTTTTATGTGTTGTTTTTCACATTATCTATCATTTGTAATAACCACATTTTTTTGATAAATATTATTATTTAACCAATAAAAGGATACGTGTTTTAGGATATTTATTTTTTTTGTGAATACTTAATCAACCCCTCCCCCACCCTCATAGTTCTCATTCATCCTTAACTAGGGACATCCAATTTATATATGATTCTAATATAATAATTTTAAAATATGATTTTTTTTCCAATTTAGTATATCGTTACATATTATATTGTAGTTAATATATTATACATGGAATGATAAAAAGAGTTTATTATTATTTAAAATGTAAGTACACCTGAATTTAGTGGTGGAAAAAATTTTGGTTGAAATATTTTGATACTTCAAGTCTTGTTATAGTCTCTATTATTTTATAATGTGTTACTCTGATTAATGAACCAAATTGATAATTGTTATCAATACAAGTGTAGTATCATCAGTTTATGATATGGGTATAGGGTTTCTAAGTATAATGAAAATACATGTACAAAATGGTTGTACTAGGTTGACTTATATTTTTCATATATAAGACATCCTTGTAAGTTGCATCAGTAATATATTAGCGATGACTTAATCAGTTAATTTTATGGATTTGATGAAAATCATGACTAAAATTAGTTATTAGTGTTTAACATTAACAAGGGACAGAATATATTAATTATAATAGAGAAATTTAATATAAATATAAGTGATAATATTATAGTGAAATAAGGAGGATGGTATTGTTCATTGATTTGAATGTTACAAATGCATTTTATAAAAATAGAAAAATAGTTTATTTCTCTAGGTGATGTGACTATCATGATGAACATGATTGATTATTTGATATTTAAAATATTTAATAGATTAAAGGAAACCATGAGTTATGTAATTGTATAGATATTTCATTGGTTACCATCTATATTTTTGAAAGGGATATATAAAATATTTAATTACTTGGCTGATAAGCAATGTTTCTAAAAAATCATTATATGTGGAAAAGAAATTGATGAAACCATAAAACATATTTTCTCGAGTTATTTTATTAATCATTACATAAAATAATGATATTATAAAAAATTTCTCCATCTATGTTTTTTTAATATAAATCACTCTACCCGATTTCCAATAGAGATCAATTCATTGGTTTTGTTAAAAAGTTATATGATATCTCTTTTCCCACGAGAGGAAATTCTATCAATGTTGGAGATACAAATAAGGAAGTCTGTATTTATATGATTCTTTAACCATTATAATTTTAAATTAATAATTACGCAAGATATTAAATTTTAATTATTATCTAGTGTATAAGAATTAAAGGATAAATTAATTTGTTTTTTAAGGATGACATGTTATGTTATATAATAATGAAGATAGTGAGGTAATTGCATGTTCTAGATATAGTTGTGTCGTATTTTAATTTATTTTAATATATTTTACAAAATTAAAATCATGTATTCTTATATTGAATTAAAAATGGATTCATTAAAGGTGGGGAGATGAAAATTCATTTTCTAAAGAAATGTGGGTATATTATATCAGATAAGGGAGAAATTTGTTTTCACTTGTCACTTTTTCATTGTTGTATTATGATTTATAAAAAAACGTGACATTAATATTCCTGGATTATAATTTTTAAAATATCACTTCTATATTTATTAGTTATCTATATTCTAAACTCTTTTTGAGTAAAGTTGGGGAATAATAATCTTTGGGGTTTGTAAGTCATCGTTTGACATCTCAAAAAATGTAGTTAAAGGAAATAAAGGTTCTGATATTTCATACGATTAATATGTTCATAAAATTTAATTTATAATTAAGAATTATTAATGAAAAATATTTATATATTAATATCATTAGTAATTAATATTTTCAAATGATGTTGTTGATTCTAGTAATGTAAAAATAATTCATAAGGATTTAATAATTTTTAAATACATTATATATATACTTTTACTCATGAATTTCAAAATCTCGGATTTTTACTATTTTTGTATATGTGATTATAGAGTACGAAGTAGTGTCGGGTAATAGTAAATATTAATGAGTTTTTTCATTTCATTGTTGTGGATCATTGCATAATTTTATGTTTTATTTCTTTTTAAAAGTATTTTGTGTTCAATATATTGGTTTACAATAGTCAATACTAAAATGATCCTTGATAAGCATTATTTAATGAAAAATAAAATCGATGTAATTTTAAAAATAAATAACTTTTATGATTAATTATATTAATTATATGTATTAATATATTCACATTGAATACATATATTGTTTTATATAATGTCTCAAAATATATCATATATTAAATTTGATATCAGTTGCGCATTTTTAATCTCATTTTTTGGTTTCTGACATTATTGTTTTCATTAAAAGGTCATTTATATTTCCATTTTTTGATTTATTATTTTACTTATATAAAAAAATTAATAATTTTAGGTTCTCTTATTAATGAATTTTTTTTATGAATATATTAAATTATGTTCATATCTACTACTATAAAACATTTTATCAATATGTAAAATTATAATATTGGATTTTGTTAGAGAAAATAGTAGTTTTATCGTTTTCCAATGTAATATAAGATTTTATAGAAATGCTGAATTTTTAAAATTTATATTCCAATTTAAAAAAATAATATCATGTTTTTTATTCAACATTTCAAAAATACCTCAGGGTGAAATATTCAAATTTCTTAAATTTTTTTCATTTTTTGTTGAATGGTTAAGTTTTTTAAAGTAAAATTATTATAACGAAATCATTATGATAAAATAATAATTAAAAATATATGAAACAATTTCTAGAAAAAATTAATTTAAGGAGTAATATAATTCATCTAAAAGAGATATATTTAATTTAAAAACAACAGTTGGACATTTTTGATCCTAAGATATATTTTTTCTAACAAATAAATATTTTTAGATACATTAAAATATTTAATATTCAAATGATTTTTTTTTCATCAGAAATAAAACTTCACCCCATTATTTAATAAATACATTTATATTTCATTATAATCATTGTTATTCCTATTTATTCATAAAAATAAAAAATTCATTTTTTACTCTTAAAATTTCATGTTTTATAAAAATTTATTTTATTACATTATGCCAACCATATGATAAATTAATATTTATCATATTTATTTATTTATAATAAAAATATAGTTTTATATTTTGAATAAATATGTCTAAATTTATTAATAAGTTCAATTTCAGGTTTGGTCATATAAATTATTTACATAAAAAATTATTTGTGACCATAGTAAAAGATAAATGATATAGAAGCGTTAAAACAAGTTATAATATTATTAAATAACAAAAAAAATATTTATCACTTTTTGTGTGAAGGATGGACTTATTCACCATCCCTCATAATATATTCATTATTTTTAATTGAGATATAATTTACATTAATGTGAAAAATCCATTTATATTATCAAATATGAGTTCATAAAATTGTGACATTTACTATATATAAAAGGACCCCTATTAAATCCAAAAACATGGAGAACTTTACATAAAAATTATGTTGTATCTCATCCAATATCTTTCAGGTACGTTTTCCTTTAATAAATGTTCATAAGAATTTTTTCTGGATGGACTAGTTTAGCATATTGTATCCCAACCAATATTGTATCCCTCTAAATACACTATTTTTTTTGGAAATGTGTTTCCATGTGTCCCAAAATCCCTCATTTATAAGAGTATTTATAAAAATATTTTCAATTCCTCAAAAGAGTTATAGCATGTCCAATAAAAAATATCATCAAGATAAGGGTTTCTCATCTCAAAAATATTGATTTGATACATGTTTCATATTTTTATCCTATTTTATTTCATATGGTTTATATAGTAACTATTTACACTCTTTAATCATGATTATACTCTCATTCATTTAATTTAATGTTTTTATTCATTGCCTATATTCCATGAGACTTTGAATCAAAGGTCTCCAAATCCTTAATGGAGGCCTTTCTATCATCACATTAAATTTATGATTTTTTTTCTAAATTCATACTAGATGAATTTTTGGTTATTTACATCCAAAACCTCATTTATTTTATTCTCTGTTGGAATATTATGGGTTGTAAATCCCTTCATATCATTTCACTTCCTTTTGGTCCACAATTTAATTAATGTAATTCTCATAAATAGTGTTGATCTCATCTCTTGTTTATACTCCTGAATCATTATTATCCATGTCCACATATTTTGATTTGTTTCGAAAACATTTACCCTCAATACATCAATGATTTTATAATAAAATTTTACATTATTATTTACATTCCTCAAAAATTTATAAAAGGATTATTCTTAATGATTTCAACATTTATTATTTTTTATTTACATTATAATACTGTGAACAGAATCACTTTTTTGAAATTTTATCCTTCCACGTATATTCTCTATTATATATCATTTATTTATTATAAAAATTAATTTTCATGTTTTTAAGGTTTATATAGTAATTTATTTTCCCATTATTTTATAATGAATTTCTTAATAAATTAATGTTATTAAAATAAAATTTTATTTATATTCATTTTTCAAAGGAATTTTGAAATTGTCTAGGAAATATTATTTCATCTATGCCTGGATCCATCAATGTTTTTATTAATTAATTGAAAATATAATCGATGGATAAAATATTCCTTCCTTTTAGGGATATTATTTGTTGTTTTTTGATGAATTATTATTGAAAACTATTTATTTACCATAGTTTAACATTTTTATGACAAGATTATGAATGTTTTTAAGCCATTATGACGCCTATAAGAATGGTTTATTCATCCTTGAAAATAATATTTTTATAAAATTTCATTGAAATTGAACTTGTGATGGTCTAGTATGAACTTGAATATGATAGTAACACACCGCATAATAATGCATAAATTTCAACCACCATTGTATCATAAATAATGATAGATTTTTGTCATCTTAAAACCATTTATTAATATAATAAATAGGAAATTTTTCTACTATATATACATTTGAATGGACTTCTGTTTTTTAAACTTTATATTGTCATAGAACATGATTCACACCTCTATATAAAAAATTCCATTATATATGACATTGAAAAGGATCCAATATTGGTTGTTATTCGAAGTCTTTTTATTTATTTATTAATGTTGTATTGAATTATTATATAATTAAATCATTATAATACTCCAATGATTCCAAAATAATTATATACAATATTTTCCCCTCCACCCTGTAGTTTAGGATTATATTTTAATTGAAATCATGTTTATTATAATCTATGAGTGACTCATTCTAAATTAGTTATCCCTTATTAACATTAGTATCATGTTATTTAGGCTCTCGACTAACATTGGAATGAATTTGAGATTAAATTTATTCTTACTCAATTTCAAATAAAAAATACTATTATTGAATACCCCTAGGAATAATGTCCCCATACATTTGAGAACATCCTTAAATCCTTCTCAAAATATCCTTCATCACTAACCAAGTGGCAATCAGTTTTTATAGGTTAGATTAATTTTTATGTTTCCCAGTTTTCTTTCCTCTATTAGATGCGTTCCCCCATGTTAATGATACCATTCATCTTATTCATCATGAATAACTCTGATTACTCCCTATAATCCTAAAATATTGAGGACACTAGATGATATGTATCAGTACCATGGTATTCATTAGACGATATATTTATCTCAGATTTTTAACTAGAATAACTCTAGAGTATTTTTCGTTGGTCTAAATCCTCTTTCAACATGAAATATCATGTAAAAATCCATCAATATCATCAATTCTCAAATCATATTTATTAATTATATGACGAGTGGGACCATTATATCCCTATATGTGTTGGTTAATATTTTTAATCTTAGGATAACATTTTATGTTACATATACGGGATTCCAAACTCTAAAAATATGTAGGATATGGGTGGGTAGGCCATGTAATAATGGTAATTGGGTGTGGGTTGGAATCCCATTTCTAAAATGATATAGGGCACAATTAGTCAATGAAATACTAAATGGTTAAGGGGAACATGTGGTTATAATATTTACAATGGTTATGCGATATGGGTGGGTGGCCTATGTCCAAATGGATAAGAGCATGGGTGGTTACCCCAAATCCAAAACATTATATAATTTCCATAGATACACATATTAGTAGTGTTATGTATATTTGGGTAGTTTATTAAATTATTAATTTAATGTATCACAGGTTATACATGACCTATATTAAGATTTATATTCTTATATTTTTGAATCAGTGATTTTCCTTATTCTTATACCTGTGTTATGAATTTATGGATCACGATTATTGACACATGTTTACACATTCATATAAACCATTTCATAAGTTATAATAAAATAATTATTTAGTGAATCATGAATTATTATCTATGATTTAGAGGCTATGATTTTCATATATTATTTCAATATTTTTGTATTATTCTATTATACGTTTATAAACACTAGAAAATCTCTTCTAGTCGTAGGATCATATTTCCAATGTCATCTAGTACTATGAATTTGAGCTCATCCTTTAGTATGATTTCATTAAAAAGGTTATGAAGAAGTTATTTATGTATGATGTTTCTAAATGGTATCACATGTGAAGACTATTTTTCTATAATATTGAAGACATGTTATAAAATAATAAGATTATATTGATAATAGTTGAATAGAGTAGACATTTGTATTCTATGGTTGGTTGAATTTTTGAGATGATATGATTCAATTTTCAAAATAATGTATTTTATATCTGAATTTTTAGTTTATCCCTAATGGTATTAAACCATGTGTCTAAAAATTTAATTTTAACACTATATTCAAGAGTATAGGTCAGACATGCTTCATTTGGTGTTGGATTGGGGTTCTATGTTTTTTATGGATTAGAATAAGATAATAGAACTTTATTCAATCTATGATAAACCAAAAATTAAGTTGTATTTACAAAAAATATAATGTTTTTATAAAATATCACATTGTATGACTGATTTTAATTTTTTATTATTGTAGTATCTGATTTTTGTTACATGAAACTAACCCTATCCTTATTGGTTTTATACAATTATTATAAGTAGGTTAAATGATGTTCAAATTAGTATGATGGGTAAATAAATAAATTTTTTAATGAAACACCAAAGGATATTTAATATTGTGTTAAAATTCACTTGGTTATGCATACCATGAAATCTTGGCTTACGAATAACAAAATAATCCTTGTAAAACACTAAAAAATAAGTGAATAATGAATTTTCATATTTATACATGTGATAAATACCATTTATTAAATAAAATTCAGCATCCTACATGTTATAAATATGGGAAGAAGCATGGAGGAAATTTTCACATTGAAACAATAATATTCTATTAGATTGTAAGAGAAGGTTATCTAAAATATATTTATTGATTTGAAATGATGATATCCACTAATGAAAAGAATGGAGTTAAATTACATCCTAATAAACCAGCCAAAAACCAATGATTCAATTATGAGGAGTATGGGAATTATAGAAAAAATTACACCTAACCAAGTAATAATGATGTTAAAAAATCTCAACAACTTCCAAATTCATGAGAGAAATGAAAATATTTTTCTAACAAAACTACTGAAGTGCATCATTCATATGAGGAATATTGAGGTACACTAATTATCTACTATAGAACCTAAAATGACCAATTAAAAAAAATCAAACCAATTCTCCAAATATATATTTTTTCATTGAGAAAATACTATCTTTATATGTATCAATATATTGAACAATCATTGAAACCTCAAAGTGGAAAAATTATAGCATCCCAATAATACTTCTCTTTTATAAGTAAATGTTGTTGAAATGTTCTTCATTAAAATATAATTTTCCTTCCCTTTTTTATGTTTGTTGATATTTTTATTTTATATTGGAACTCTCAATCTAGTTTCTATAATAATTTCATATATTTGTATGTAACATTTTCTACCCCATTTGATCCCATGGTCAACTAATTGTAAATGGGTGACTATAAAATCCTTTGCAGAATTCATTCCCTTATAAGGGTCTCAATACCCAATCATGAAGGGTATTTAGATCAAATGGTAGAGTAGAAAATTGTTATTATTTATATGTATTACAAAAAATATAAATGAGTTTACTAGTTTTACCTAAGATATTGATATTGATATCTCACTAGAAAATATCTCTCGAGTATTTTTTATTTTATAGATTCTCAAAAGTATTGTCATCAATAAGAGGAAATTATAATTTTTTGTTTATAATTTAATTATTTGTGTGTAATGTAACATTTCATTATATTAGTATTTATTTACCTTTAAAAAAATATAGTGTTGGTTATGTTTTTAACACACCACAACACCGTGAAAAAACCAGAACACATTTTCTTGAATTAATGTGTCAACCCATGTAATTTTATTAACAAAATGAATTTTTGGTTTACTAATATTCATGAAAATGAATTTATATATTTACATTAAACATTTATATATGATAATTTCAGGTTTGAAACGATACTATATAATAATTTGAAGATGAATTTTATATTTAATATTATTATCTTTACATCATGACAATAAAATATTCATCTGTATGATTAAAAGTATTTCGTTAAGATTGTTTTCATATTTACCAATTTATAGAATTATTTGATTTTTAGATATTTTATAAATGAAATTTTATGTTAATTATTTGGATTTAAATTCAAAATTATTATTAGAAATTATATTTTCAATGTATGAAACAAACATATTGTTTTCTCATTATATAAATGAATACTTTTTTCTTTTTCAATTACAATATAGTTTTTTTGTAAAGTAATATTTATAATAATTATATTTTTTTAAAAGAAATTTATTTTTGGATTCGTCAAGTCAAAAATTCATTAATATGAACTATTGTTAATTTTCTATTATAATTAATTTTTAATTGAATAGTGTACTTTTTAAAAAATTTCTTAACTTGAATGATATAATCATGATATAAATATGAATTTAGAATCATTTAATACTTTTTTAACAAAATAATCATTAAATGACTAAATAAATGTGGATAAAAATAATATATTGAACTTATAATACTATGTTATATGTCATGAAAAAATAATTTGTTTATTGATCATGATTTTGATATATGTTTTATTATGTACGATTACCATTTGTTAACTACATGTAAATTTATTCCTAACCTTGTGAACTATTTCATATGTTTAGAAAAAATAATTTTGTTGTGATTCATTATTTATTATATATATAATATATTGTATGATTCTCATATTCTCTAAAAATATTTTTTTATTATTCTAACAAACCCATATTATTGTCTTTTATGAACATTAGATGCATCATTTGTCACGATCCGTCCTCGGGGCCCGTGCCGTGACTACCCCAAGCCCGCCATCCATAGGCCAGGGGCTGGTGACTAACACCAAGCCGTAAATCCCGGTAAAAAGGGAAGTCATTTCCTTTGTAAAGTAATCCACAAACACCACAAAGCAAGCAGACAGAAGTAAACACTAAGTAAAAACTGGTACAAAGTATGTGCGGAAAAGTAAGTGGGCCAGTATACAAACCCAAACAGAAAGTAAAGTACAACTGTAAAGGTAAAACAACAACTGAAAAGTAAAACCGCAACGTCTAGATGTCCACTGGAAATACCACATGAAGGGTAGGTATATATCGCCTCCACTACACCTCGGGTCCAGCCGACTGCTCCGAGTACGTCCCGCCTAGTGGTCCACCACCAGGTACCATCCTGCTCCGCAAGCCTCAACCACGATCAGCACTGTCCGTCATCTGAAACCAACACAATGTAGTGCGGGCATAGCCCATGCAGGGGTGAGTATAAGCTACTCAGTAGGGACCCCGAGACCCCCGAAGGTCTCCCAGAATCCACAAAGGATAATCCACAAAAGGAAGATACAATCACGAAGTAACATCCAACATTGCTTAGGTATAGGCCCATACATATACCTAAGTCATAAATTCCAAGTTCGGCTCCATCATCCGAGCCCAAGTACAACCCAGTCCACACAGGAAAGCAAAACGTAAATCCACACAGGATATCAAAACTCAATCCACATAGGAAAGAAAAACGTAAGTCCACACAGGAAATCACAGCACAATCCACATAGGAAATCAAAATGTAAATCCACACAGGATAGCACAAAAAAATCCACATAGGAATGAAAAACGTAAATCCACACAGGATAGCACAAGACAATCCACATAGGAAAGCAAAACAGGATTCAGCTCACACAAGAATACTAATTCGTAAGATGATAGAGATGATCAGATGTAGCCACTGATTCATCTAAGCCGTCAGACCCACAAAGGATCTGTAGGTACTAACCACTGTAATGACCCACACATGATCGATCATGAAGTTGAACCAATAGCTATTGGGAAAATCCTTATCCATCAAGTACAGTGGTTATGCTGCTACAACCAAGCGCTTCCCTCTTGCCTTGGACTGCTGTAGTACTCCACCAGTCGAGTATCATGGGCCTGCTTCTAGAACCAAGCGCTTCCCACCATGGGTCTGACGCTACAACCAAGCACTCCCCCTCATTTACTCTAGAGGTACTCCTTCTGTTGAGTACCACGGGTTAGCCGCTAAAACCAAGCGCTCCTTCGTCGTTGGTCTGCCGCTACAGCCAAGCTCTCCCCCATGCTTCTACAACCAAGTGCTCCTCTGTCGTGGGTCTACCGCTACAACCAAGCGCTCCCCCTCATAGCCTCCAGAGGCACTCCTTCTGTTGAGTACCGTGGGTCTGCCGCTACATCCAAGCGCTCCTCCACCGTGGGTCTGCTTCAACAACCAAGCGCTTACCACTGGGCTATCCGTAACACACCGAGTCGTCCGATCAGCAGTCGTCAAGTCTCAACCGGCTCTAGGGTTTCCGCACACATCATCCTCATTCCGGGAGGGTCCACTCCATGAGCCAAGAGGTCGATGAATCAACTGACACATAGTCTGAAGTTTATGTATCCCAAAAGTACCGTAGTGGTCACTACCGAACCCACAGAGGATTCCCGTACTGTCTTCTTTGTCATCGCAGACGCAGCCAGCTCTAAGGTTCCCGCACACAGCAAGCTCGTTCGGGAGGGTCCTCTCCACGAGCCGAGTGGCTGATACATCAACTGACACATCGTCCAGATTTGATATATCCAAAAGTTCTGTATCGTCAACAGGAACTCAACGTCACAGACGGCGCGTCAATCGGACTCCCGGTCAGAGAGTTATTGGTTTTTTCGTCCCAGGGTCCCGGTTGGTTTTTAAGGCAAAACCATCCTGACCGTACTCCACCTACGTCTAGACCTCGGGTGGAGTAAACCAAAAGATCCGTCTCACTTAGAGGGATTCAACAAAGTCGATGTCACGTCAATCGGACGTCCGAACCTCAAAATATGAGCGTTTCCGCTCCGAGGGCCCGGTTGGTTTTGTGTACGAACCGACCTGGCCGAACACAAAGTATTTCAAAACCTTGAGTGTGATATACCGAAACGACATTCTCGATCCAAGGATCACATTGGCGTTGACGGCACATCGATCGGAGGCTCGTAGCTCACGATATGGGCAGAAGACCAGAAAGGGTCCGAAAACGGGGGGTCTGGGCCCGGACCGACCCGGCCCCATCCCCCTGGGTCGGCCTGAACCGGGTCGACCCAACCTGGGTCTGGGTCCGACCCGGCCAGCGCGGCCCGGCCTGGCGGTCCGGCCGGGCGGCTTGGTCGGCGCGCCGGCGCTGGCCAGGCACCGCGCAAGGCAGCAACGGAACCCGCGCGGGGGCCGCTCCGTGACACTAGGACGCAGCTTGATCCGCACCCCTCCTCCGCGGTCCCACGCAGCCGTAGGACCGGCCAGCGCCGCCACGGATTCAGCCGCGGTGGTTCTTCCCGGTAGTGCACCGAGCGCCGCCGCATCCTGGCGGCAGGCCGCCGCCTCCGGCCGCCGACGCCGCCCTGCCAGCGTGGCGCGCCGCCGGGGGGTTCCGCGGACCACGAGACGTGCTCCAGTGGTCCGATGTGCACGCGGTCTTCGCCAGTGCTCATCCTGGGACACAAACATCACTGCAAAGCCTTCAAAATTATCTTCCGGCCCCGTTTGTCATCGCCCGCCAATCTGCGCATCAATGAAAACTGTGGAGGGTTGTCGGTCCATGTTTGTTTGGCCCGCACCCTCCGTGTTAGGTGATAACAATTGGAAATAACAATCAACACATGAAAAACATAACAAGGAACGATTTTAATGAATTAAAACTAAACTTTGATCTGGTTTATTTGTTTTAGAAGATAAAACCATGGGAATAAATATTATTCTCAAATAAAACCCATACCTCGTAGTTGTCGTCGGACGAGAGTTCTTCGCAGAATTGACCATCGCGGAATAAGAGGATCATCGCGTCGCGGAAGGGCATTGCATTGTCGCGGTATACGGCGCCGCGTCGACAATCTACGAGGGTTAAAGAAAACACACAGATTTAATTTCACGAATTAAATCCATGTTAAGGATAAAATCCACAAAGGAATTTAAAAAAGATCCGTAATCTGATACCTCAACGGATGATCGAAGATTTGTCGCGGAAGAAGGAACGTCGCAGAAGAATGTCGTGGGAGGAGAATCGTCGGCGTCACGGTACACAGTGTCACGTCGTCAATCTTCGAGGGTTCGGCATTCTTCGTCGCCTTACATCGAAGGTCGACGTTCTTCTCATTCTTCGCATTCTTCACGTTCTTCGACTTCTACGCGAAGGAGGATGAAGATACAGTTTCTCCAAATCCTCTCAACAATCATCCCGTCAACAAAAAGGGTGTTGGTCTAATTTTATTATTATGCCAACAGTATGAAAAAACAGGTTAAGAAACGAACCATTAATTCGGTGAATTAATGGTAACGACTTAAATATCCATTTAATAGGAGCGTTTAAGAGTTTTAGAAAATGCCCCAGTTGACATTCATTAATGGGGAGTTTTCGCGGGTGTGTTACTTAGAGGAAAAGAAACGGTGGGGATCATGCGGGCCCCACCTCACAAATATCCTACTAAGAGGGTAGGATATTTTGGATTTCACCCTATCCACTTCAACTTAGCTCAAGTGGCTTTAAGTGGATTTTATGTGGCTTTATGTGAAATAAAAATAAATTTGTCGCACCACTTTATTTTATTTCTTAACTTAACCCCAAAAATTTTAAAACCACACCCGAGAAAACGCAACTCCGGAAGAGGTGTTTCAAAGAAAATATAGGCGTTGCGATTCCATTGGTGCCCTTGTAATTCGATTCCGAGCACCGGTTCAAAAGTTAGAAAAACCCGCTCATTCGTTCACTAAACGTACCTGAGCCAAACTTCGGAAAATGATTCCGGTAACACCGGGCCTCGGAATCACATGCCGTTAGAAACTGCGTTCTTATAAAATTCAAAATAAAATTAAGAAAAAAATTTCCTTGAAATTTATGGGTCTTTAGATCGCTCCCACCATAGGGATTTACGTCCCCGTAAAGATACGTAATAAACTAGGGAAACAAAAGCGGGTACTGAGCATGAATCTGACCGTCCCGCTCCCATGTGCTCTCCTAGAGGTTCTCGTGCTGCCATCTGATGCGCACTAGAGGAATTGACCGTCCACGTAGGACCCGCTCTTGTCAATCCTCGATCTCCACTGGGACCTCCGTAAAAGTCACCCCATCATCAACGCTCACCTCCCCAAGGTCAATGATATGCGTCAGGTCGTGCACGTATCTTCTCAGCTGAGATACGTGGAAGACGTCGTGCACCCGGTGCAACTGAGGTGGTAGAGCCAGGCAATAAACCACTTCTCCAATCCTGCTGAGGACCTGGAATGGTCCGACAAATCATGGAGACAATATGACGCCTCGTCCAAATCTCCGTAACTCACGTCGAGGTGCGACCCATAAGGAAACGTGGTCTCCATCCTCGAACTCTAGTGGTCTCTGCCTCCTGTCAGCACAAGACTTTTGCCGGCTCTGAGCTGTCCTCATCCGCTCTTGGATGACTTGGACCTTTCTGGTCCTATTGAGCTGCTGAGATTTCTTCTTTGTCGAGAAGAGAAATCCGGTCTCATCCCCTGGATGAACCACGTTCTTCACGTAATACAGTCAATCCCATCATGGATGATATAATCCCATACCAAGGATGACGTCGTAAGGCCTCGATGCTACTACAAAGAGATCCAACCGCTACTCTCACCTCCAAGGGTTGAGTCACACTGTCGGCATCAGTGTGTGGTCTCTGGGTCTCCTCCAGTAGGTATCTCAAAGTGAGGGTCAAGTCAATTGTTTTTAAACCGGAACCTATTAGGAACAACACAATGAGAGGATAAGAAGGTAACTCCCAAAGAAAGGGTCTTTTATTACTGCATCTCAAAGTACAAAGACACAAAACATATTCAAACAAACACCAACAACGCTAGAAGTAGTATAAACAAAAGTATCCAGGTCTAGACCTAGTCTCGCTGCTGTCCATCTTCTCCCGGAGCTCCACGATCTTAGGCCTCAGCGGCCTAAAGTTGAGCTCTCCCATGTCCACCAGCTCCATGCGGTCGGGGTGGACCTCCTGGTGGTGGTGGTGGAAATACCTCAAAGTGTCATCCACCTCCAGCAGCATGGACAGATCTTCTGCCTCGCCCACCTACCCCCTGTGGACCACCACGGTTGACCCTCTGCCACTTCCTGGGTGGCCCCTCAACCGTCTGCTGCTCCTCGGAAAGGCGGGTCGGGCAGTCACGAGCCATGTTACCAACCCCACCGCATGAGTAACACTGTCCACTCATGGTAAGTCGTTGTCCACCCCGGGTGCCTCTCACAAACGATCATGTGTCACGCGGTCGACCACCTGTAGCTCTAGTCCTCTTGGACTCGTGCGTCATCTGTCTACTGCCCGCTGTAGAAGACTCTGCCACATGCCGGCTAGTGGTGGGCCCTGGTGTAGGAGACTACTCATCAAGGAAACTCTCCACTAAGAGGGCTCACTCTAACACCCCTGTTTGTGTCGGAATGCTATGAGAAACAACTGAAGCTCTGATCTCTTACTTGAGCCCCTTCTCGAAGGTTCGGGCCCTGAAGAATGGGTCCGTACCATGTCATTGGAATAGCGTGAGAGATCGGTAAACCTCGCAGTGTACTGGGCTACTGTCATGCTGCCCTGCCACAGCTATAGTAGCTCCTGGATGCGCACTGCTCGGAGGGAGGTTGGGAAGAACTCTGAGCGAAAAAGGCTCTCAAAGTCCGTCCAAAGGAGTGATGCCTCTTCATGCACCTGGAGCATCAAGGTCCACCATCTTCCTGCTGCCGCATGCAGGAGGCTCGCTGCAAGGTCCACCATAAGGTATGCTGGTGTCCTCACTAACCGGAAAACTTGTACAACTGCCTCCAGCCAGTCCTCGGATGCCTGAGTGTCCGTCTCCCCAGGGAACCTGGGCGGTCGCTGGCGCTGGAACTCATGCAGTTCACTAAGGTGATGTGCATCGTCAGCGGCTGCGGCTGGAAGCATCGGTGGATCTGTGGGTAAAGGTACTGCCGGTGCCTCAGCTATCAAAGGGCCCTGCACCGAGGCCTCATCACTCGGTGGGCTGTCGTCACACTCAACTCTCGGAACCCTAGATGGCTGCCGTTGTGGGGCCATCCTAAAAAGGAAACAGGTGCGCCACGGTCAGAACAGTATACTTGGTGAGCTGATACAATGTAACCAAAAAGAAAACTTGAAACACACATGCAATCAATGTTTTCGTGCATTATGTCGGAAATCAGAAGTCAGGGTCCTGGTGTATGGATACGTCAGCCGCCGCACCAACACTGGACTCCCTAGACTGATAACCACACCCAATACGATAAACACTATTGATTCACATAGAGAAAGATCACAGTCCCAAGTTCTGCGATAGAACCGAACTCCTTTGATACCAATTTGTCACGACCCATCCTCGGGGCCCGTGGCGTGACTACCCCAAGCCCGCCTTCCATAGGACAGGGGCTGGTGACTAGCACCAAGGCATAAATCCCGGTAAAAAGGGAAGGCATTTCCTTTGTAAAGTAATCCAAAAACACCACAGAGCAAGTAGACAGAAGTAAAAACTAAATAAAAACGGGTACAACAGTAAGTGAGGAAAAGTAAGTGGGTCAGTATACAAACCCAAACTGAAAGTAAGTACAATTTGAAAGGGAAAACAACAACTGAAAAGTAAAGCCGCAACGTCGAGCTGTCCACTGGAAATCCCACCTGAAGGGTGGGTATAGATAGCCTCCACTGCTCCTCGGGTCCAGCCGACCGCTCCGAGTACATCCCGCCCAGTGGTCCACCTCCAGGTACCGTCATGCTTGGTAATCCTCAGCCACGATCAGCGCTGTCTGTCGTCTGCAACCAACACAATGTAGTGCGGGCATAGCCCGTGCAGGGGTGAGTATAATATACTCAGTAGGGACCACGAGACCCCCGAAGGTCTCCCAGAATCCACGAAGGATAATCCACAAAAGGAAGATAAAATCACGAAGTAACATCCTACACTGCTTAGGTATAGGCCCATACATATACCTAAGTCATTAATTCCATGTTCGGATGCAACATTCGAGCCCATGTACAACCCAGTCCACACAGGAAAGAAAAACGTAAATCCACATAGGATAGCACAACTCAATCCACATAGGAAATCGAAACGTAAGTCCACACAGGAAAGAACAACACAATCCACATAAGAAATCAAAACGTAAATCCACACAGGATAGCACAACACAGTCCAAATAGGAAAGAAAAACATAAATCCACAGAGGATAGCACAACACAATCCATATAGGAAAGAAAAATAAGATTCATCTCACACATGAATACTACTTCGTAAGACGATAGAGATGATCAGATGTAGCCACTGATTCATCTAAGCCATCAGACCCACAAAGGATCTATAGGTACTAACCCCCACAATGACCCACACAAGATCGATCATGAAGTTGAACCCATAGCTATTGGGAAACTCTTTCTCGACCAAGTACAGTGGTTATGCCGCTACAACCAAGCACTTCCCTCTTGCTTTGGACTGGTATAGTACTCCACCTATCGAGTACTGTGGTCCTGCTGCTACAAGCAAGCGCTTCCCACCATGGGTCTGCCGCTACAACCAAGCGCTCCCCCTCATAGCCTCTAGAGGTACTTCTTCTGTTGAGTACCACGGGTCAGCCGCTACAACCAAGCGCTCCTTCTTCATGGGTCTGCCGCTACAACCAAGCACTCCCCCATGATGCTACAACCAAGCGCTCCTCCATCATGGGTCTGCCGCTACAACCAAGCGCTCCCCCTCATAGCCTCCAGAGGTACTCCTTCTGTTGAGTACCACGAGTCTGCCGCTACAACCAAGCGCTCCTCTGTCGTGGGTCTACTGCTACAACTAAGTGCTTCGCACTGGGCTATCCGTAACACACCGAGTCGTTCGATCAGTAGTCGTCAAGTCTCAAACGTCTCTAGGGTTTCCACACACAACATGCTCATTCCGGGAGGGTCCACTCCACGAGCAAAGAGGTCGATGCATCAACTGACACATATTCCAGAGTTGATGTATCCCAAAAGTACCGTAGTGGTCACTACCGAACCCACGGAGGATTCCCGTATTGTCTTCATTGTCGTCGTAGACGCAGCCAGCTCTAGGCTTCCCTCACACAACAAGCTCGTTCGGTAGGGTCCGCTCCACGAGCCGAGTGGCTGATACATAAACTGACACATAGTCCAGATTTGATATATCCAAAAGTTCTATATCGTCAACAGGAACTCAACATCGCAGACGGCGCGTCAATCGGACGCCCGGTCTGAGAGTTATTGGCTTTTTCGTCCCAGGGGCCCAGTTGGTTTTTAAGGAAAAACCAACCCGACCGTACTACACCTGCATCCAGCCCTCGGGGGGAGTAAGCCAAAAGATCTGTCTCACTTACAGGGATTCAACAAAGTCGACGACATGTCAATCAGACGTTCGAAGCTCAAGATATGAGTGTTTCCGCTCCGAGGGCCCGGTTGGTTTCGTGTACGAACCAACCCGGCCGAACGCAAAGTATTCCAAAATTGTGAGTTTGATATACCTAAACGACCGTCTCGATCCAAGGATCGCATCACTGCTGACTGCGCATTGATCGGAGTCTCGTAGCTCAAGATGTGGTCAAAAGACCAGAAAGGGTCCGAAAATAGGGGGTCTGGGCCCGGACCGACCCGGCCGGCGCGGCCCGGCCCGACTGGGCGCAGTCCAGCCGGGCGGCTCGGCCGGCGCGCCTGCGCGGGCCAGGCTCCGCGCAAGGCAGCCGTGACCCTCACGCGGGGGCCTCTCCGTGAGACCCGGACAAAGCCTGAGTTGCGTCCCTCCTCTGCGATCCCGCGCGGCCGCGGGCCAAACCAGCGCCGCCGCGGCTTCAGCCGCGGCGGGTCTTCCCAGCGGCCCACCGGGCTCAGCTGCATCTTTGCGGCCGGACACTGCCGGCTGCCGCCTCCGGCCGCCGGTGCCGCCGTGCCAGCGGGGCGCGCCGGTGGGGGGTTCCGTGGACCACCGGATGCGCTTCGGTGGTCCGATTTGCGCGCGGTCTTTACGAGTTCTCGTCCCGAGACTCGAACATCACTCCAAAGCCTTCAAAATTTTCTTGTGGCCCCATTTGTCAGTGCCCGCCATTTCGCGCACCAACGAAAAACTGCGGAGGGTTGTCGGGCCATGTTTGTTTGGCCTGCACCCTCCGCGATAGGTGATCACAGTTGGGAATAACAATCAACACATGAAAAACATAACAAGGCACAATTCTAATGAATTAAAATTGAACATTGATCTGGGTTCTTTGTTTTAGAAGAGACAACACTGGGAATAAATATTATTCTCAAATAAAACCCTTACCTCGTAGCTATCGTCGGATAAGAGTTCTTCGCGGAATTGATCATCGCGGATGAAGAGGATCCTCATGTCGCGGAAGGGCGTCGCGTCGTCGCGGTATACGATGTTGTGTCGACGATCTCCTAGGGTTAAAGAAAACACACAGATTTAATTTCACAAATTAAATCTATGTTAAGGATAAAATCCACAAAGGAATTTAAAAAAGATCCGTAATCTCCTACCTTAATGGATGATCGAAGATTTGTCGCGGAAGAAGTAATGTTGCAGAAGAACGTCGCGGGAGGAGAATCGTCGGCGTCGCGGTACACGGAGTCGCATCGTCGATCTCCGAGGGTTCGCCGTTATTCGTCTCCTTACGTCGAAGGCCAGATTTCTTCGTGTTCTTTGAATTATTCACGTTCTTCGCGAAGGAGGATGAAGATACAGTTTCTCCAAATCCTCTCAATAAGAAACCCTTCAACAAAAAGGGTGTTGGTCTTATTTTATTATTATGGCAACAGTTTGAAAAACAGGTTAAGAAACGAACCATTAATTTGGTGAATTAATGGTAACGACTAAACTATCCATTTAATAGGAGCGTTTAAGAGTTTTAGAAAATGCCCCAGTTGACTTTCATTCATGGGGTGTTTTCGTGGGTGCGTTACTTAGAGGAAAATAAATGGTGGGGCTCGTGCGTGCCCCACCCTGAAGTAACAGTATCTACTACTAAGGATCGATGACCACTTCGACCAGTTATAAGTGGTACGATGGTTCTCGAAGGTTGATCTACGATCAGTCTATCACAAGTTGTGAGTACGAGATGATGATATATCGAAGATGACTTTCATATTTCTTTATAGTCATTATGAGTACTTGGTGATGCCCTTCGGTAGGACGAAATCCCTGGCAGTATCTGTGGGACTCATGAACTAGATCTTTCAGGCCTATCAAGATCAGTTCGTGGTGGTCTTCATCGATGATATCCTTTTATACTCTACGTCTTATTAGGAGCATTTGAGGCACCTAAGGATGGTTTTGGACACACACCGAGAGAACCAGTTGTATGATAAACTCTCGACATGTTAGTTCTGGATACATGAGATCCATTTTCTAGGACACGTTATCTCAAAAAATGTTGTAGCAGTGGACCCAAACAACGTAGAGGCAATGCTAGCATGGAATCCACCCCGGAACATGACAGAGGTGCGGAGTTTCCTTGGATTGGTAGGCTAGTATCAGAGATTCATTCTTAGTTTCTCCTATATTTCAGCACCCATGTATGCTTTTTCCCCAAAGGGGAATCCATTCATGTGGACCGAGAGATTCCAGCAGGCTTTTCAGCAGTTGAGACAAAGTCTGATGAGCGCCCCTATCTTGAGACTACAAGAAGAGGGTGTCGAGTATGTGGTGTTTTGCGATGCATTCAGAACCGATCTTGGTAGTGTCTTGTTGCAGAGGCAAGTGGGGATTGCCTATGCCTCATGTCAGTTGAGGCCACACGAGCAGAACTACATGAACCATGATCTTGAGTTGGCAGTGGTAGTCTTCGCATTGAAGATGTGGCAGAACTACCTGATGGGTGAGCGGTTTACCATCTTCTCTAATCACAAGAGCCTCAGTTATATATTATCTTAGAAGGATCTGTATTTGAGACAGAGGCGATTACATGAGTTCCTCCAAGATTAAGACATTGAGAGCCTCTATAGTCCTGGGAAGGGGAACGATGTGGCAGATGCTCTCAACAGGAAATCCAGTTCGCAGTTTCTGGATGAGGTGATGAGGAAGCTAGCCTATTTACAGTTATCCTTCGTGGATAGATATGAGGGAGCTTACCTTCAGTCGATGGTTGTTACCCATCCCCTATTACAGCAAGTCAGAGAAGCACAACTCGAGGATTCTAGTAGTGAGACTCTGCGTGCTCAGATATCCGCAGGTGATGCTTCCAATGGATTTTCAAATGGTGGGGAGAACGTTGTTATTTTCTGAGGGCACACAGTAGTAATAGTGATGTTGTAGGAGGAGGTTCTAAGGGAGTTCCATACATCGCCTTTGGCAGTGCATCCAGGCGTGGAAAAGATGTACCAGAAAATCTAACATTAGTTATGCTGGCCAGGAATGAAGAAGAGTGTGGAACAGTTTGTTTCTTCATGCCTTAATTGTCAGCAAGTAAAGGCTGAGCACCGGGTGCTAGCAGGTTTTACATAGCCCCTTGAGGTGCCAGAGCATAAGTTGGAAGGAATATCCATGGACTTCATGATGGGTTTACCACGTACGTCCAGTGGAAACGATTCCATATGGGAGATCATTGATCGACTAACCAAGTCGACCAAATTCATAGCAATATGGGAGCAGAGTTCAGTAGAGAGATTGAGACGCCTCTATATAAATGAGATAGTTTGGCTTCATGGAGTTCCATCCATGATAGTCTCAGATCATGATGCTAATTTGACATCCCAGTTGTGGAAGGGATTGAAAGAAGCTTTTGGGACTTAGTTACGATTGAGCGCATCATTTCATCCTCAAACTGATGGTCAGATGGAGCGGACCATCCAGGTTCTGGAGGATATTCTATGAGCTTGCATAATTGACTTCAGTCATAGCTGGGAGGATCACCTACCACTGGTGGAATTTTCTTATAATAAAAATTATCATTCCACTATTGGTATGGAACCAATTGAGGATTTGTATGGGAGACCTTGCAGGTCACCACTTTGCTGGAATGACCCAGGAGAGTCACCACTCATGGGACCATAAATAGTGTGAGCTACTACAGAGAAGGTGTAGTTCATCCAGTAGAAAATGGAGACTGCACAGAGTCGGCATAAGTCTTATGTCGTCAGGAGACGAAGGCTATTAGTGTTCTAGGATCAAGACCATGTGTTCCTTCGGGTCTCACCTCAATGGGGATTGTGGATATTTGGCCGAGGTGGAAAGCTATATCTGAGGTTCATCGGCCCATTTCAGATTCTGAGTAGAGATTACGAGGTGGCATAATGCTTGGCTCTACCTCCTCAGATGGACTGGGTACACAACGTCCTCCATGTGTCAGAGCTGTGGAGGTACGTGCATTACCCATCACACGTTATTTACTTGGGAGAGCTGGACATCGATGATGGAGCGACATTTACTGAGTACCCATTGTAGATCGAGGATCGACAAGAGAATATCCTTTGTGGGTGAGCTATTCCCTTGGTGCATGTTCGGTGGCATCACATGAATCTCAAGGAAAGCATGTGAGGGGAGGCTCAGATTCTTGTACACTACCCATATCTTTTTGATTATCCTTTGTTTTGGATATTTTAGGACGTAAAGAGATATGGTGGGTGTGATGTAATGTCCCAGATTCTTTTTCCGTGTATTATTTTAATATTATATGGGAATTATTTTGAGACCAGGCTTTGAGACGACATGCAGTTCTGATGCCAGGTGAGCCCGGAACAAATGTCTGAATTTAATTAAGAAATTAAATAACACATGTGTGTGGTTTTCCAGAAATTGTAGAATAACTCCTGAATGGGTGCTTGGATCAGAAATATAAGGTCACCGTTGCATCCAGATTAGTGGGTTTACCCTACGAGATCCCTAACATCGGCTGGCATAGGTCGGTGGTGAAATCCTGTTTTTGACGCAACCGTAATAAATTTTTTTTTGAAAATACTTTATTAAATTTTGTTGCAAGAAATATATTTTATCTTTTTTAAATAAAGGCATACATATGAGTCTAGGGTTACAAACCTCATAACCCTAAAGCCCCTAGATGCTCTTGGAAAGCTCTAGATGAAACCCCCAACACGGAGATGATGTTCATGATGGATTTCGCGGGCGACAACGATGCAGTGACCAAATCATCACTGAAGAGAGCCGTGGATCCAGGTAGGGCGTTTAATCTCTTTGGGATTTATTTTCTCTGTTCTTGATTCATCCGATGAACACAAACTAATCCATGAATAGATTAGCCCAAATATTTATCGTAATTGTAGAATGGGATTTTATGGGAATTTATTGGAAAATCATCAATGCTGATTTATTATTGTTGATTTCTACTCTGTTTAATCCTATTAACAGGAGAAGATCAACGTCGTGGTGAACAAAAACAGAGGTTCCTTCCTCAAATTTTGTTTCAATTTATTTTCTTCCCTTTTTTCTTTTTCATGTTCTTCACATTATTCACGGGGCGATGAACAATGGATTTTTGAGCATCCGTTCTGTGACACAACGATCCCAAATTTAATAATCAAAACTGATCTGATCTTATAGAGGTGCAACGATAGTTTCGGCAGACATATCGAAGAGGATCAGAAGATATCATTCTTTGAATGATTTCCACGCGGTTGGCCGGAATCAGATTTCGGAGCTGATCGAAGACCCGAAACCCATGGATTCGGCATCACGATGACTAGGAAACCCAGCGTCTTGAGTTTTGTAGAAATCAGATAGCAGAATCAGAAACTGTAAGATCGGCTGAGGCACGGAGGAAGAAAATTGTGTTCTGGAAGATCCCGACTACACAACATGTAGTATGGGATACACGGTGTGTGTTCATCGGTGGACAACCTGATGTGTACTCTAGGAGTACATGGAAACAAGTTGGGTACAAATTGTTTACACCCTTCCCTGGCTAGTCCCGGCCAGATACATGGGATACCCTGTGTACGAGTACATGGTCAAGCGGTACAGATGATCACCATGTACGGGCATACGACCAGGGTACACGGGTGTTTCCCAGTAGATAGGACATGATATCTGCTTTGACTTACATGCAGTGTATATGCTTTCCTATGCAACATTGATTACAGACACGAGCTGTATACATGGGTAGTACCCGGAATCAGGGAACACAGCGTGTGATCCTTCTACCCGCCATGTAGTTGAGTTTTACACAGCTTGGATGGATGATACGGGCCGTTCACACAGGAAATACCCGGATTCAAGGAACACGGTGTGTAACCATACTACACGTCGTGTAACCTATTTTATATGGCTTGAGCCAGTTGTCTTCTATGACTTGGACTTGTTTCCATAGGCTTCTTCCCCTTGGTCATACTCTTGAAGATTTACGGTATCATTTCCTACATACAAGAGTATGATCTCTTCAGCAGAACTTCCCGAATAGAGTTGTCAGAATCCCCTTGGTGAGACTTGGAGCCCGATCCTCTATTCATTCTTGGAACCCTAAGTAGTGTTCTTGGTATCGATGTGACCTATTTTATCTGGGTGCCAATCGTTTACTTTGCGGATTTGTTCATACTGAGTTGTTGGAATCACCCCATAGCTATTGGTTGCGATACTCATCTGAACATTGTACTCTCAAGTACCTGTGGATTATGTTCTCCTAGAACGAGTACTTCATGTCCCTATCTTCAGACCTAGGAGTATGTTCTCCTTGTTATATGATTAGTGGAATCTTCAAGCTGGAGCTTAATAGTGGTTTCACAAAGTTCAATTTGCATATGAGTATATCTAGATATTCTTGTTATATGTTCTATAGACATATACTATGTGTAGATGATTGTATATTTCCTTTGTTGTGTTTCCCTTGTTGTATATACTTTGTGGTTTCGGGGTGTCCTACTGGATATTGTTATTCTCACCAATGCACGGGCATTTCCCGCACATGTTGTGTCTTTTTCCGACGAGCGAGCTTTTGACAGGATTCTAGGCGGACCAGGACCAGACGATGCTTAGTTAGATCAAACAGGCTGAGGTGTGTTCTTACAGCAATGGATTGTAGTCCTAGTACCATTCATTATAGGTTGGTCTTTCTTACAGACATTCTTTTGGTGGGATTGTACTATTGGACTAGGGTTTTACATTACTGTACTTTACCTTCCTGTCATATTATGTTGGTTGGATTTTTATAGTGTATGCATGTATTTCCTTTTTTAGTAGTTTTTACTTTTCAGCTTTGTGGGCTTGGAGATGTGTGTGTGTGGGTACAGGTTTATAGGAAATGCCTCCCTTGTTAGTGACACACCTACTCGGTGCTAGTCACTAGCCCCTGGCCTATTGGAGTCGGGCTTGGGGAGTTTCGGCTCAGGCCCCACTGGGACAGGTCGTGACATCCTCATCCCATACTCACAACTAGTTATAGCCTAATCGTTGGTCAACATTCAAGAACCATCATTCCTCTCTTAACTAGTCGAAGAGATCATCGATCCTCGGTAGTGGATATCGGTTCTTCACGGTCACCTGATTCAAGCGCCAGTAATCCACACATAGCCTCAAGCTCCTGTTAGACTTCTTGGAAAACAACACTAGGGCCCCCCAGGGTGAAACATTGGGTCTGATGAAGCCCTTCCTCTGTAAGTCTTCCAGCTACACTCTCAGCTCACGAAGATCTATAAGAGCTATCTGATATATTGATGCTGATATCAGTGTCGTCCTGGGTTGCAACTCAATATAGAATTATATCTCCCAATGGGGAGGTAGTCTAGGGACATCCTCCAGAAATACTTCATCGTACTCATTCACTACTGCTGGAAATTGGAAACTCTTAACATCTATTGCCCCAAGGGCTAGGCTAGCCAACTGATGTGAAATTGGTTGAACCTTCCTACGAACAAGTCCATCCTGTGTTGTGTGTGTCTCCTTTTCACCGATGAAGGATAACCTCGATCCATCACTGCGGACACACTACACCCATCACCTAAAATAGTCAATATGGGCATGAACTGTGGATAAGAAATCCATACCAGTAATGAAATCGTAAGGCCTCGACGCTACCACCAATATGTTCAAACCAAATCTCTTACCTCCAAGGTCCAGGTCACACTATCAACAAAGGTGTGTGATCTATGAATCTTCTCCAGTCGGTGTTTTAAGCATAATGGTTGAGTCAACAGCTCAACTGGAATCTCAATGTCTCGAACAAGATAACAAGCTAGAAAAGAATGACTAGCACCTGTGTCTATCAGTACGGAAGACAAAGTAGAAAAGACATAGATTTTACCTGTAATCATTCTAGGAGTACCTTGGTCATTTTCCTAGGTTGCCTGCAGTTGTCCCAGCCTATGTCCACCAGATCCCTGATCCTGGGGTGGAACTCCTGGTGGTGGTGGTTGTAAAAGGTCAAAACACAACCACCTACAGCTTCTCTCCCAGCCCCTATACCACGTCCGCTGCCCCGCAGATCTATCTACTCCACTCGTTGCCTCTGCCTTAGTGGTCCATCCAATGCTCCTATATTAGTAGTATGGAATGTCTGAAAATATCTACCGAGATGTCCCCAACCATCACAAGATTAGCATCGCCTCTCTCGTGAATGGATGGATGCGCCCTGTGAACCCTTTACAGAAGATCCTATATCCTGGGATCTCCTCTGAGAACATATCCCAAGCCTGGGTCCCTGATGTCACCTCCTTACTGCCGAGGTATCTGCTCTGCCAAGAATCTCTCGACTACCAAAGCCCGCTCGAGCACCCCAACATATGTAGGAATGCTCATAGGGATGATTCTAGCTCAGATGTCTCTATGTAGGCCCCGCTCAAAAGACCATGATATGAAGTAATGATCCCTAACCATATCCATCGAGTACCGTGAGAGGTCGGTAAACCTTGATGAATAGTTAGCTACCATCATGGTTCCATCATGGAGATGAATAACCTCCTGTATAAGTACTACTCTCAGGGTAATTGGTGAAAACTCCTCTCCGAAGAGACGCTCAAACACTAACCATGCAAGAGTCACTATGTCGTGAGTCAAGATAACCAAACTCTACCATCTCCCTATCGAGCCCTGTAGAAGGCTCGCTGCCAAGATCACCATCTAGTTTGCTGGTGTCCTAACCAAACGGAAGACACTGGCCAATGCCTCAAGCCAATCCTCTACTTCCTGAGGGTCAGGCTCGCCTCAAAACCTAAGTGGTCTCTGTCTCTGAAACTCGTGAAGTGTGTTCAGCCTGCGCTCCTCCTCTACTGGTACAGCAGGAACTAAACACTACTCTACAGGTGGTGGAATAACATGCACACCCCCCATTGGTAAAACTGTGGGATGTAGTCCCTGTATCATTGCTTCATCACTAAGGGGGTCATCCTCATGATCGAGCTGTTGGATCCTAGCGGGTGCGCATCGTGGAGGCATCCTGTAAAGAAACAAGATGTATCACAATCAGTGAGTATATCTAGAGAGATGACACAAGAAGGACATGGAAACCACAACCCATTCTTATATGATGCATGTACCATTATTTTCCCATGAAACTAGTGTTCTCGTGTTCTGGGTCGAAAAAAAAGTTATCAGAGTTTTGTTGTATGGATACGTCGTCCACCCGTACTAACACTGGGGTCCCTGGCGTGAAATCTGAACTCGAAACACATAGCACTACTGCCCCAAACCAACTCACATACTCTCGGACGTAAGGTAGAACCAACCACCACTAATACCACTCTATCACGACCTGTCCTAGTGGGTCCCATGCCACAACTCCCCAATCCCAGGCTAGGGGCTGGTGACTAGCACCGAGTAGGAATGTCACTAACATGGGAGGCATTGCCTATAAACCTATACACACACACACACCTCCAAGACCACAAGGCTGAAAAGTTAAAACTACTGAAAAAGTAAATGCATGCATACACAAAAATCCAAACCAACAGAATATGACAGGAAAGTAAAATACAGTAATCTAAAACCATAGGGAAAAAAGTACAAGCCCACAAAAAGAAAGTCTGAAACAATTTCCAACATGTAAAGAATGGTACTGGGACTGCAATCCATAAACTTCAGAACATACCTCGGCCTTCCTGATCTCACTGAGCACCGTCTGGTCTTGGTCCACCTAGAATCATGTTAAAGTCACACTCGTCTGCACAAGACACGACACGTGCAGGCAAATCCCATGCAGGGTTGAGTATAACAATACCCATTAGGACACCCTGAAAACCACAAAGGAATACAACAAAGAAAATACCACATATTAATTATACAGTCAGCTCTACAGAGTATATGTTTACCAAAACATATAACAAGAATATCCAGATATACTCACACAAGATCGACCATCGTGTAACCACCACTAAGATCCATCTCGAAGATTCCACTAAGATTTTAATAGGGAGAACACACTCCTAGGCCTGAAGAGGGAGTTACAAAGTACTCAATCCGAGAGAACTCACTCCACAAGTACTTTAGAATATGATGCTTAGATGAGGTTCACAACCAATAGCTATGGGGTGATTCCAACAACTCAGTCTGAACTAATCCGCGAAGCAGAGGATTGGATCTCTGGTAAGGTAGGTCACGTCCATACCATGAACTCCACTTAGGGTACCAGGAAGGAATAGAGGATCTGACTCTATGTCTCACAGATGGGATTCCATCAATTCTATTCAGAAATTACTGCTGAAGGGATCATACTCCTGTACATATGAAATGATACTAGAAACCTTCCGGGGAAAAGACCAAGGGTACGAACCCTAATGAAGGTAGCCCAAGTCATGGAATACAAATGGACCAATCCATGTAATACAGGTTTCCCGATGTGTAGTAGGATCACACACCGTGTTCCTTCACTCTGGGTACTTACCATATAAACAGACCGTGTCTTACGGTGTGTTGCATAAAATGTAACTACACTGCATGTAGAAGGATTACACGCCGTGTTTGAGTGTCCTAGGATCGCTCCATGTACGCTGGCCATGTGCCCGTACATGGTCTCTATCCATGTCGCCATGCCCGTGTACTAGTAAACGGGGTATCCCGTGTATCTTGTCGGGTCTGGCCGGGGAATGGTATACACGCCCTGTCCTTAGCCGTGTACCCAACACATGTCTGTGTACTCTCGGAGAACACTCCAGGTAGTCAACTGACGAACACATGCTGTGTGGACCACACTACACGCTGTGTAGTCGGGATTTCTCTAGAAACATTTTCTTCCTCCTCACGCTTTGGCCGATATTCCGGATCTCATATTTGTATTCCGTTTTCCACAAAACTCAAGATCAATGTTCATTTCATCATCCTAACACCGAATCTGGGTGTTTCGGACCTTCAATCGGCTCGGAAAATAAGCGTTGATACATCTGAAGGAAAACACCCAAGGAGTTGTATCTTCCGATCCGCTACAAATTGTCTGTCGCCATCGTCATCGCAGCTCCATAGAATCATCCCAACATTGGATCTACAATCTCAGATCATTGCGCCCACAATGGAATGCGCAACGATCGACTTCCTCTAAGAACATCAAGTGTGGGAATGAATGGGAAGTCTTCACGAAGAATGGGGAACAAATCTCAGCCACAAACAAGAGGGACGAACCTCGATCGTTGTTCATGACAATCTAGGTTCATCGCCGTTAGATCAAACCAAAACAATTCAATAGATTTAAGTCACATGGATTATGATATTCACCAAAAATCCCCGCAAAAATCCAATCTCGCAAATATGATCAATCCACGGGAAAATCTGTTCATGGATTAGTCTGTGTTCAACGTAGAAATCAAGAATATGACAAGTAAAATCAAAATCAAACCTCCTACCTGGATTCACAACATTCGTTGGCCATGATCCATTCGTCGCGTCATCATCGCTGGCGAAACTCGTCAAGAATGTCGTCACCGCATTATGGGTTTCCTCCAGAGCTTTCTAGAGCCTCCAGGGGAAATTCATGGTTATGAGATCTGTAACCCTGATCCCCTGCGAAGTCATCAATTAAAAAAAACATTTCACTGCAGAAAGCCATTAATAAAATATTTTTATTAAATATTTTATTATGGTTATGCCGAAAAACTAGATTTCACCAGTGATCTGTGCCAGCTGATGTTAGGTCCCGCAGAAGGTAAAATCGCTACTCTAGACGCAACGGTGCCCTCAAATTTCTAATTCGAGCACCCATTCCGGAGTTATTCAACTTTTTCAGGAAAACCACATGCGCGAATTAATTTCAAAGATTTGTTCCGGGCTCACTGGGCCTTGGAACTACACGCCGTCTAAAATCCTGGCCTCAAAATAATTCCCATCTAATATAAAAATAATACATGGAAAAATCCAAGACATTACATTTCTAATAATAAAAAATATATGTATAAATGGGGGTTGTATATTTTAGGAGGCATAAGCACTGTTAAGGAAATATTAAACAAATCATTCATTTATGAATGTCTTGTATGATATGGCTACATAGACAGTGAAAGGTTTGGAATAACCATACATTTTACTCATAAAAAGCTGAGTTATATCATCATGGATAATAATAATAGGCACATGGAATCTTAAACAATACATCAAAACTAAGTAAAATCCCCTTAAAACTAAAAAAAGGTTAAAAATTTTATCCTATATATTTTAATATAATGCCATGATTTTGTAAAATCTATCATTCTAAATAAAATTTACCTCCTTGGTATCTTTCATTTACTACAAGACCATGTTCAAGAGAAATGATATTAGTTACTATGATAATTTTACAACCAAGCTATTTAATTAAAGTATATAAATAAGTATAAATAAATTTTGAATTATATATGGACTATACAATTATAGTATATATTTTTTTCTTATATTTTGGTTGAATTTAAAAATTAATATATAATTAAAAAAATTATTTTCCTGAAAAATAATTCATGTGCATGCAATATTTTTATAATGATTTGAATTAATCAATATTTGTGACTAATTTTATGTAAATTTATATATTATATAATCAATAATATATTTTAATATTCACATCATATTTTAACTATGCAAGTGATACGAATAAATCAATTCTTATTCTTAAAAATATAGATTTCTAAAAAGATATTTTTATTGCCTTTTTTACACTTATTTTAATGTTGATGTTTTTTCAACTAATATAAATCATATTTGACTAAATTGATTCCCTATCCTAAATTAAGAGCCTAAAATTTATTAAATAGGTCCTATATACATTTAATCATTATGAATAATCACCATGGTAAATTTTATCACCTTGATAAAATGTGTATTGGGTGGACCTACGTTAAAACTAAGTGATAATGCCATAATTTTTTAAAATAATTCTTATTATATGAAATTAGTTTTCCCATTTACATATAAGGAATTAAATTTAGTAATTTTTGGGAAATTATTCTATGAAAATGACTTATGTATTATTTAAATAAATTATATTTAAAAAAAATCACTCTCCTCGTTTTAAATATCTATTATGTCCACATAGGTACAAAAGGAATATATGAGTGGTAATAAATTTAAATTATTATATTTATGATTTTATATTAATTATTAATTTTTTACCTTAATATATAAGATTATATAATTTCATTAAATGATTTTATAATGGTAATACAGTATTGAATTAATTAATTTGGAAAACAAAATAAATGATTTGAAAAATATATAATTTTTAAATATTTTAACGGGTTAATGTTTCCAATTAATTTTATAGATATATATTAAATATTAAAAAAAATTTAAAGGTTTAATTTTAATTACCTCTTGTTACTAATGGTTTGGAAATTAAATTAAGTGAAAAGTTCCAAAATTGACATTAATGAAATTTATCAGAATAAAAAAATTGTTAAATTATTCAAAATTCATAAAAACTATTATTTTAGGCCATGTGAATTAAATATAGTTAAATAAATAAATATTTGTTTTGTTATTAGTCATATATTTTCATTTATAGTAATATTATTACCCCTTTATGACTAAAATATTTTGATTCATAAGGTTAAGGGCCAAAATAATTAGCCAATGGTTTACACAAAATGATATGTTTTAAATTGGAAAAAAATTATAAATTCTAATGGTTTATAGTCTTACAAAAATATAAAATAATATAATAAAATAAATTTAAATCCAAATCAATTTATAATTACAATTAATTTATTTTTATATTATAATTTGAGAAATTTTAAAGGATCAACTCACCTCAATTATAAATGGGAACCTCCTCCCTGGATTCATTAAACCACATTGATCAATATATCTCAAAAAATACCCACACATTTCCTTTTTCAACATCCCAATTAATGTTATTGGGTATTTATTACTCCAAAAAATGCCAAACTTAAGGCTATTAAGAATGGATCATATGAAGGACTCCCAAAGAAGTTGTAATTACATATTGAGGAAACATGTATTTGGATGATAAAATACACCCCAGTAAATACCAAAGTATAAACAATCTCAGATAAAAATGAGATTGTGATATTTTCCCTTACCTTAGATTCGATATGCTTCGTAAGTGTTCGAACCTCCTGTATAATGATTTAAATAATGTTATTGACTTATTACTGAATCATACATATTGTTATGATATCATATATGGTCATATTATTAGCTTCTTATTAGTAATATTTCATTACTACTTGTTATTCGGGTGTTTATTACTTTTTGTTCTTATGCGTGTTTGTCGAATAAATTCTTATTCTTCTCTTTAGGTTATAGATACCTCATTTCCAGAATGTTATTAGTGTAACATATATCATATTCATTCATTCAATTCATTTATATAATCATTATGGAATGAAGATCATGTAGAACGAGTCGCATCACATCGTGGAGACGGTATTCCGTACGTACGCACGAGTTATGATATCGTTCCTATGATCGTGGAATTGTATTGGAGTGTATGTATACTATTTCAGAATCAATATCACTTTATAATAGTCATTTATAGTCATTATTTACACCATTATACCCATCCATGTAAGGTGGGGGTGGAAAATAGATTACACCAAGGCGTAGAGACGGTATTCCGTACGTACGCACGCGCGGTGATTTCCTTTTTCCATAGGATGGATAAAAGGTTAATTAGAGTTGTTTCATATTTATAATAACATATCAGTATATAATAAATACTGATGTTATTACTTTATCATGAAACAACTAAATAAGAAGAAGTTGAAGAAGAAAGAAATTCAAAAAGATCGGTAATGGATATTACCACTTTTTGACGAGCCTTCACTTAACCTCCACTTAAAGAACTAAGGATGGTATTTGAAGAAGACCAGGACCTCTAGGATGATACCAGGGAAGTGGAGAAGATATTTTTGCAGGGTTTGGATGAGATTGAATGCTCAAATTGGTGTTAGGAGGAGAGGGAGGAGGTGCCCTTTTATAAGGGAGGAGAGGGTCACCTTAGGAAAATCTCAAAATATTATTTTATATTAAGGTCAAAATCAGTTTATAATTGTTCCAAAGGGTCTTATTTCGAAGCTAAAGTTGGGATGGGTTGAAATTATTTCATCCAATATGATTTAGACAAGTTTAGGTTATTATTTTAACCTTATCAATTAGATTTAACTCTATGTTAAATAATTTATCTTTTATCGTGTCTTTTTGTTTTCTTACACTATATGGTAAATAAACCTACCATAACAAGACAAACGAACCCCAAGTTGTTTATTATTAATATATCTATCTTTATAAAAGTCATTTGGACGAACCTTAGGTTTTTAGGAATTAAATAACAATTAATAATATAATATTTGTTTTAAAAACTAATTTATGTCAACTTTGACACTATTTGGTACATGATTTTTATGAAATTTATAACAGAATGATAAGTTCGAACCAAGTTACTTATATCAACAATAGCATGTCATATTAACCTATAAAATTACTTTAAGTCATAAAAAGTCTCAAATTACATTTATTTGGGCATTTATAACATCAATTATGTCAATATCTCATTAATAAGACAATTTCTGCATCATCATTGTGTCATAATAAATGATAATTATTTAATCCCTAAAAATTATAAATAAATTCCTATGTTGTAGATAATTGTATTAGCCTTCTGGAGACTATTCATGTTCGAAGTTTCATGAAGTTTATCACTAAATTAAAATTATTATACTTATAAGATTTAAGAAAGTGACATGTTGTCACATTCTTTGGTTTTAATAATAATTAAATTATTTTCATGGACAAAAGTCCATAAAATGAATATAATCTGACCGATAGTTTATATGGGTCTACTTTTATCCATACAATTGTATTTTTCCAAGTGTTAGGGTAATTTTATAATCTTATATTTACCCATAATTACCCGATTTACCTTTAACTATAGTAAATAAAATTTACCATAGTTACTATTCACAATGCCCAAAATTAAAATGTAGATTATTAACATAATTTGGACCCACTGATTCCAAATATGGAATCCATTTTTTAGAATTCAATACACAAAAGATGCAGAAATTAAATTAAAATTAATCTCGTTGTCGAAAGAAAACGGGTTTTTCTTTAAAACATTGCAAACGATTGAATTGATTTATCCTATGAATTCAAGGTAAAATCAATACAAATGACATAAATTATATTAAATGGTAAAAATATATTCTATTTATACTTTAAAACCATTCAATATTATAATTTAACCACATAAGATATTACGATGAGAAAAGTTGTTTTTAATTAAAATATAGCGTGTTTTCACTATTCATTAAAATATGAAAGTTATCGGAAAAATATCAAAACTTTATCTAATGTAAATTTTTATATCCTGATTCAATAGAAGAATTTTATTTTGTCAAATTGAACTTATAAACATGTCAAAAACTAGATTTAAAGTGGGTGCACCATCAAAAGGCGGCAAAACTGCATTTTTTGAAAAATAATTATTTTACCCAAAAAATTTATTTTTTTCTTATACCATGTTCTATAAATGTGTAAGATGAAAAATAATGTCATAAAATTCAGAATTTAGTTAAAACTATTCATAACGGCTATTTCATAACAATATTATAATAATAAATCGATGTTTAGGAAATCCCGATATTGCGTACAACACACGCTATCGAGGAAGGTCGCAATTGCGTTTAATGCAAGCCAAGTCAGGGTCGCGTGTAGTGCACAACTCCTTTGTTGTTTCGTATAACAGAATCCAACCATATTTTATTTATACATTGAATATATATATATATATATATACTCAATGTTGCATAAAACAACTTCTATCAAACGAACTTGAAATTGTTTGTAACAAGAGCCAAGAAAAGTGTTGCGTATACTTCAAGCTAATATAGTGTTGTATATAGCGCATGATAGTCTTGGTGTGTCGTACAATAGAAGATATGAATTAAATTAAAAAGAATGTATCTTATAAAATCTCGTGTTGTTACATTCTACCCCCCCTTAAAATGAATTTCGCCCTCGAAATTCGTCGGGGTTATAAATCATTTACTATTCATAAAAACTCACATCTTAAAAAGAAATACCAAAACTGAACTTTAAAAACTAATGTATGAAATATAATGGTTACCCAAATGAACTCATCACTAGGTTTCCATATAGGAGAAAATATGGACATGGAAGAGAAATTTAACCGTCATGTTCTGATGGAGAGTAGTAGAGAACATGGCTATGAAAAAGCCAACAATCACAAAGCTATTGATTTTTGGTGATCTAAGGTACCATCTGATTCATCGGATATAAGGGCAGTAGGACAACGTTTTTGGTTTTTCAAGATCATTTCCCTAAAGTTGATGAAATTTGAATTAGAAGAAATACTTTTCTGATTTTGGTATAGTCTCACCGTTTGTCATTCTTTGGACAATTTACACTTCATCTCTTAAAGAAATGAAGTTGAATTTTTCATTCGTGATGTGTTAGCAGATCATGTGATAGAACATGGGTCATTCCATCTGTCTCAAACAAAAGGTTAGAAATGTTATCAAAAAAAATACATAAGTCCATCTACAGTGAGATTAATATTATATAGTTCCTAAAATGGGCTTATACTGCTTAATATAATAAAAATAGTTTCTACTATATAGGGAATTCCTGTATGCCAGTGGTAGGCGAAAAAGGCCAGTCGCACTACGGTTGTGGGTTCGATTCCCACAGCCTTGTCCGACGCGATGGGTTGTCGCCCGTCCTGCAGGTTTTCCTTTTTCTAAAACTACATTACTATAAAATCCAATCAGTAATATCGAAAAAAGTTCTATCCTTAAACAATACTTATCATATTCCCAACATAATCCATTCCAGTATTTAGGCTTATCTAAAATACTTCAGTCCAAGCTCATAGTATAAACAAAACGATTACTTGAAATGTCATCACCCAAGCATGTGAATACCATCATTTATCCCCCATATGTATATATTATTGGTCACATTCCAATCATGTGAATACATTAATCATGTATTCTCTTGAAAAAAATTAATACCCATTGAACCATAGTGAAAACTTGAATGGAGTTAAATGTTAACACTTTCCACATACCAAAATCCTCAAAATTCTATATACTCAAACCATGATATAACTTAGTCCTTATATCAATCATGAGCTCGTGAATACTGTTAAACATTTCATTTCCTCGTTTTCCCTTCATTATGAGCATATCATCTTATTTCCAAAAATATCTCAATCACTTTGAATAACACATTAGTCCAATACATAAATATTACAATACTCCATGATACAACATTATTTTGGAATCCCATTACATAAACACTTAATCATTCCACCACATCATTGTCATATTCAACATCGCCAATAGTGATTGCATGTGACTTCCCTTTGTCCATTACCTTAAGCGGTTGCTCATGTCGATCTTCACTAACCCTTGGATTAGGGAATTTATTGGCATAATGTCCCATCTCCTTACACTTGAAACATTGAAGTGTTGGTGGTGCATTCTCTGCAGTCTTTTCATTATTCACATCATTAGAAACCCTTTTTCCATTACTTCGACACTCAGCTGCTCGATGACCTTCTTTTCCACACTTAAAACATTTTCTAGTCCCTTTAAGACAATCTCCACCATGCTTCTTTACACACTTTGAGCATAAGGAAACATTCATATTCTTTTCACCATTATTCTGAGATTTCTCCTTGAACTCCATCTTTCGTTTCTTGTCAAAACTATGAGATGGATAAGTAACACAAACTTCCATTTCTACCTTGATAGCACAACACACAATTTCATCATAGCTACTGAAGTCTCTTATAGATAATGCCCTTCGAAGATTTGTTTTTAAGCCACTGAAGAATCGATCAACTTTACTTTCAGGTTGGATGACAATCCCAGATGCATACCTTGCAAGTCTTGTAAAATTCGCTTCGTATATATCAACTGATTCATCATCCTTCTCCTTCAGCTCAAGAAACTTCTTTTCCATCTTTGCTCGAAGAATAAGAGGGAAGTACTTACTGAAAAACAAGTTCATGAACTCGTCACATTCCATGGACTCAATTTCATCTCTTGGCCTCGTATTCTTGATAAGATTCCACCATTGATCAGCTTCACCTTCCAAACTATATACTGCTAAGATGACTTTATCATGTTCAGAACATTGAATAACTGAAAATATCTTTTTAGTGGTACTGATCTACTGTTCAGCAACAAGTGGATCGGAAGACCCACTGAAAGAAGGTAGACGTTGCCTCATGAAGGGCTCAATAGAATATTGTTCCCTTCTCTGCTCATTTGGAAGTCCATAATGATTCATAGCTTGTGTAAGTATTGCAATTAGATTTTTCACTCCATCTCCCATAACAATTGTTTGTTCAGGAGGACAATCATTGCATTTTACATTACAGTGATCAACACGGTTCCTTCGGGTTCTAGCCATCGTCTAAAACACAAAAAGAATAGTGTGAGAGGAAAAAATAATGCTAGGGAAAATAACATAGTAAAGGGGGAGTACCCTTAATATATACCATCTTAGGTTAAATTCTAAGATCGTTACCGTCGTTCTAGGACTTTATCCTATACGTATAGTTATCCTTAGGGACTTCCCTAGACATACCTTAGAAATATCTCTAGGGATCTCACTAACGTTCTCACATCCTAGTTTCCAAAGGTTAATTAAACCTTTCCTCTGATACCAACTATAGAGACCTAAAGCATAACGTACATAGACATTACATTACTTTTGAGGAATACTTAGTACATAAAAAAACACACACACACAAGGACCGTAATAATTTAGTGTCTTTTGAAACTTGGGAATATAATCTTCTAATCATTGCAAAAGATCTTCAACATCTCCCATAAAGATCTTCCATTTTTTTACCTAAAACCTACTTTTATATCCTGGGAAAAATAAAACATAAAAAGGGTGAGCTCAAATGCTCAGTAAGGGTAAACAAAAGAAATATCAATCATATCATATTCATAAGAACATATCTTTTGAAAATCTTAACCTGCAAAAGAGATCATAATTTCATAACATGGGATAAATCATAGTAGTGAAATTTAATCACAATAATACAAACTTAAAACATGAAGCTTTGTTTCATACACACATAATCATAGAGAATCATTTTTTATTAGTCAAGACTCATGTCAAGACTATCTTAGTGGACAAAGTCCATTTCTGAACCGAGTTGACACCTCGTTTCAGTCCTGTTTCACTGAACCGGTATAGCCTACCGTTCCAGCCATGTCTATCTCATGAGATATAAAATCTTTACCCAATGCATTGGAGGGTGATATAGGTACCACCCATCTCATAATGATACCATTCTTATGTGTGGCACAAAATCATAAATCATACATCATTTCATAACCCATGTAATAAAAATGCGATTCTTAAACAACATGACATCATAAAACAATTCATATAAGATAAGGGAATTCATAAATATAATTCAATCTCAACATAATCAAATCAATTTAATAATAGGGATATAAACATAACCCTTTATTATATTAGATGGAAAATAATTTTGATAAAACACTTGAACTCCATTCTTGAGGAAAATATCCTTTCTTCTTCAAATTTTTTTTTCCTTTCTTAACATGTCATGAAATTTTAAACTAAAAGAAGTGGATTAAAAATAAACTTGAAAACTTGTAAAGGAATCTTCTTGGAAATAATTTTTTAAAAATCCATTCATTCCGTATATGTTAAAAAAACATCCATTTCGTACTTTTGTCGGAAAAGTCAAAAAGTACCTCGTAGGAAAAATGACAAAAGATTTCATTCATATATTTTACTAAAAACTCACCGAAGGGTAAAATTGGATATAAACTATTGTATAAGGATATAAATATTACATATTGAGGAAACCTGGATGTGGATGATAAAATACACCCCAGTAAATACCAAAGTATAAACAATCTCAGATAAAAATGAGATTGTGATATTTTCCCGTACCATAGGTCTGATATGCTTCATAAGTGTCTGAACCTCCTGTATAATGATTTAAATAATGTTATTGACTTATTCCAGAATCATAATTATTTATATGATATCATATATTGTCATATTTTTAGCTTCTTATTAGTAATATTTCATTACTACTTGTTATTCGGGTGTTTATTACTTTTTGTTCTTATGTGTGTTTGTCGAATAAATTGTTATTATTCTCTTTAAGTTATAGATACCTAATTTACAGAATGGTATTAGTGTAACATATATCATATTCATTAATTCAATTCATTTATATAATCATTATGATATGCAGATCATGAAGAACGAGTCGCATCACATCGTGGAGACGGTATTCCGTACGTACGCACGAGTGATGATATCGTTCCTATGATCGTGGAATTATATTGGTGTATGTATACTATTTAAGAATCAATATCACTTTATAATAGTCATATATAGTCATTATTTACACCATTATACCCATCCAAGTAAGTTTGTGGTGGAAAATAGATTACACCACGGCGTGGAGACGGTATTCCGTACGTACTCACGCGCGGTGATTTCCTTTTTCCGTAGGATGGATAGAAGGTTAATTAGAGTTGTTTAATATTTATAATAACATATCAGTATATAATAAATACTGATGTTTTTACTTTATCATGAAACAACTAAAGAAGAAGATGTTGAAGAAGAAAGAAATTGAAAATGATCGGTAATGGATATTACCTCTTTTTGACGTGCCTTCACATAACCTCCACTTAAAGAACTAAAGATGGTCTTTGAAGAAGGCCATGAACTCTAGGATGATAATAGGGAAGTGGAGAAGAGATTTAGGTAGGGGTTTTCTGAGATTGAATGCTCAAATTGGTGTGAGGAGGAGAGGGAGGAGGTGCCCTTTTATAAGGGAGGAGAGGGGCACCTTAGGAAAATCTCAAAATATTATTTTATATTAAGGTCAAATTCGGTTTATAATGATTCCAAAGGGTCTTACTTCGAAGATAAAGTGGGTATGGATCGAAATACTCTCATAAAATATTATTTAGACAAGTTCATGTTATTATTTTAACCTTATAAATTAGATTTAACTCTAAGTTAAATAATTTAACTTTTACCGTGACTTTTTGTTTTCTTACACTGTATGGTTAATAAACTTACCATAACAAGACAAACAAACCCCAAGTTGTTTATTATTAATATATCTATCCTTATCTAAGTCATTTTGCCGAACCTTAGATTTTTAGGAATTAAATAACAATTAATAATATAATATTTGTTTTAAAAACTAATTTATGTCAATTTTGACACTATTTGGGACATTATTTTTATGAAATTCATAACAGAGTGATAAGTTCGAAAAAAGTTACTTATATCAAAAATAACATGTCATATTAACCTATAAAATTAATGTAAGTCATAAAAAGTCTCAAATTACATTTATTTGGGCATTTATAACATCAATTATGTCAATATTTCATTAATAAGACAATTACTGCATCATCTTTGTGTCATAATAAATGATAATTATTTAATCCCTAAAAATTCTAAATAAATTCCCATGATGTCGATAATTGTATTAGATTTATGGAGACTATTCATTTTCGAAGTTTCATGAAGTTTATCACTAAATTAAAATTATTATACTTATAACATTTAAGAAAGTGACATGTTGTCACATTCTTTGGTTTTAATAATAATTAAATTATTTTCATGGAAAAAAGTCCATAAAATGAATCTAATCCGACCCTTAGGTTATATGGGTCTACTTGTATCCATACAATAGGATTTATCCAAGTGTTAGGGTAATTTTATAATCTTATATTTACCCTTAATTACCCGATTTACCTTTAACTATAGTAAATAAAAGTTACCATAGTTACTATTCACAATGCCCAAAAATAAAAAGTAGCTTATTAACATAATTTGGACCCACTGATTCCAAATATGGAATCCAGTTTTCCAAATTCAATACACAAAAGATGCAGAAATTAAAATAAAATTAATCTCGTTGTCGAAAGAAAACATGTTTTACTTTAAAACATTGCAAAAGATTGAATTGATTTAACCTACGAATTCAAGGTAAAATCAATGCTAATGTCATAAATTATATTAAATGGTAAAAATATAATCTATCTATACTTTAAAACCATTAAATATTATAATTTAACCACATAAGATATTACGATGAGAAAAGTTGTTTTTAATTAAAATATAACGTGTTTTTACTATTCATTAAAATATAAAAGTTATCGGAAAAATATCAAAACCTTATCTAATGTAAATTTTTATATCCTGATTCAAAATAAGAATTTTATTTTGTCAAATTTAACTTATAAACATGTCAAAAACTAGATTTAATGTGGGTGCGCCATCAAAAGCGGCAAAACTGCGTTTTTTGAAAAATACTTATTTTACCTGAAAAATTTATTTTGTTCTTATACCATGTTCTAGAAATTTGTAAGATGAATAATAATGTTATAAAATTCAAAATTTATTGAACACTATTCATAACGTCTAGTTAATAACAATATTATAATAATATATCATTGTTTAGTAAAACCCGGTATTGCGTACAACACACACTATCGAGAAAGGTCGTGATTGCGTGTAATGCAAGACAAGTCAGGGTTGCGTGTAGTGCACAACTCTTTTGTTGTTGCGTATAACAGAATCCAACCATATTTTATTTATACATTGAATATATATATATACACTCATTGTTGCATAGAATAACTTCTATCAAACGAACTTGAAATTGTGTGTAACAAGAGCCAAGAAAAGTGTTGCGTATACTGCAAGCTAATACAGTGTTGCATATAGCGCAAGATAATCTTGGTGTGTCGTTCAATAGAAGATATGAATGAAATTAAAAAGAATGTATCTTATAAATCTCGGGTTGTTACAATATCCATTATTACACATTTTTTACGATGAAGAAGATTGTATGCATTATAGAAACATCATAGAGAGACATACCAAGAAAAAACATGATCTTACAACCTCCCTACAATATAACATCAATTCCCTGAGCTACTATAAGATTCAATATTTGGTCATAGATAATATTTATGGTTAATTTTTTTCACACCAAACTCTCTCTCATTGGTATCCTTTGGAACCCACCCATGGTACAATTTCACTAGAATCTATGTCATATTCATACTCTAAAGATATTTCTTACAATGATCAACAATAATTATCATATGCTCCTCAATGGAAGAATTAGTAATTTTTTTAATTTTTCAATATATATCTCAAGGGAAGGTTATGGATTATATATTCATAGCTAAGACACTTGGAACATGTCATTCCTATAACTGTAGCACTATAGATGGGATAAATAGTAAGGCACTAGAAAAAACTGTCCCACTATCTCAAACGACTCAAAAAACATGGGAACTAGCTTTAATTTTTTCTTAAAAAAGAAATTTACCCATCCAAGTTGACAAAGAAAGGAAAAATAGATGAAAAAACATGAATTATAGTGGTCATCTCTAAAGTTCATCATTCTGTTTATGCCAACATTGTGTGCTCGCCGATCATTGTATGATCAATGAAACCTTCTCAGATGTCTCCTACATGTGACTCGGGCCAACATGTTATGACTCTCTTTCCTCCTTCCAAGAAAAATATTAAAATGATAACCTTCCAAAAAATGATTTAAAATGTTCCATTTGGATCAATTCATGGAATCTGTTATTAAATGAATACACCATGAGTTTCTTATGTTGCTCTCATGAAACCGCAAAATCCAAAACACATGCTCATATAATATCCTCTAGAACCTGAATAGTCAACTCAGATTGAACCTTAGTTTTAGATGACAGGTTTTTATAAAATACCCCAAATCATAGATCCTTTTAAGACCATTAGAGTTACAATATGTAAAATTAGGATATCTATATGAAACTATACTCTTTGGAACACCGTGTAACTAAAAAAACTCAAATATGTGAATAATTCTCAAATCATCAACTATGGAGGTTTCTCTAATTGGTAATAAGAAGGATAACTTAGTCAATCGATCCATAATAAAACACATTATTTCATTTAGAAGGGTTTTATTGGGTAATCCTCACAAAAAATCTATCATTACATCATCTCATTTCAACTATGTAATGGGAAAAGCCTTCAGTATCCATGTTGGCCTCTAATTTTCTTCATTTACCTGATGAAAAATAATGAATATATCCCTACATTTTCCCACCTACTTTTTCATTCCTAACCAATCATATTATATCCATAGATCATGATACTTATTTGTTAAACTAGGGTCACCACCCTTTTAGAAGTAAGAAACACCCTCATAATCTGCTCAATTAAGCTTGTAATAACCCATAATCTGTAATAGACAATAACAAAATCATCACTATCAAGATAGAATCTTGTTACGGTCTCACAACTATATAATTTTCTCTCATAATTGAGCCCTTTCGATCAGACAATGACTCATCCATTATTTGATCCAAAAACATGAGTACAACAAATATCATTGTTAGAGCTACCCATCATTGAGACTGATGAACATCTAAATGACATTCTGAAAAAGGCTCATTATCCACTACTCATCATAAGACTCACATACTACCTCTGTTTTTGTATTTTTCATAATGTTTCAGAAATTTTCTTTCCCTTTCTGCGATATAAGAAAATTCAATGTTAGTATACTACAGATACTCAACCAACATCCTCTACAAAGGGTTATGTTCTCATTACAAAAATATGTATTTGAAGCTCTTGTGTTCCATGTATTCCAAAAATATCTCACCAATGAAATAGTATCACCAATATCATAGGGAAAATACCACTACTGCTAACTCTAGGTCATGAGTTCGGTAATTCCCACCATGTATTCTTTGCTACATGGAGCCAAAAGCAACCACTCGATTCTACTACATTGAAACTTCTCTGAGTCCAAATACGGATGAATCACAGTACATCGTATACGTGTTTACTAGAATAGGTAATGTTAGGATAGGTGTTGAGTTAAACCTTCCTTCAATATCCTAAAAATCACTTTCATAAGAATCAAAACAAAAAAACTTCACCCCTTTCTTGGATAGTCCATACATTAGTGCAGACAAACAAAAGAAAACTTTGATAAAGCCTAGATAATAACCTTATAATCCTAGGAATATCCAAATCTCAAATAAATTATTATTATATACATATAATACCATATATGTGACTCTTCTTAGGTCCAATATCACTCACACCTCTAAGTTGACATGTACCAGAATGTGACATTTATTAATAAAGAAACTACATTTTTTTAGCTTTGCATAAAGATGATTCTATATCAAAGTAAATATGATAATTTCATGATGTTTGGAATGAATTCCTACTAACTATGAGTATAATAATGTATCTTTCACAAAAATCACCACAATCTTGTACATAAAATTCTGAAAGATCATTTTCATTAGGATGATTAATATCGTCAGTGCATTAGTCAATCCAAACAGCATCACTATGCCTGAAAATTATTTTTTTATTATAAATAATGACACTTTTGAGGTCAAAGTGAGAAACCATAAGTTCCAACAAGCACCCAACAACGACAAACATAAGATCAGAAACAACCTCATCCAAGCCAAAGCAGCGACCGCTAACTCCAAAGAAGGACCACTCGACGATCCCATGAAAGCATAGTCCCTCCCAATGGCAAGCCATCCCTCCGTATACACCACATACCAAATGGCCTGTAGAGGAAGAAGCAGCACACTCTAGCCCATCTGAGCCGAACTGACCCTTCCACATTCCTCACACAACAAGATTGGTAACTCAACAAAGCATAAGCTAGGAAATAAGTAAAATAGAGTCATTGAAAACCAGTTGAATCCTACCAAAGTCAGGGTCTCTAACCAGCCTCCATGATAAATTAGACACCTGCAGAAGAGGATCCCCCCTTATCATGTCTTCAAAGGAAGAAGTCAGTTTGTTCCAGACCTGCATATACTCCTCAAGTCTGATCAACCCCTTATTGATACCTCCAACCAGGATCGTGTCCTATTTATCAGCCCAAATATACTGTTCCTCATTAAGCTCCACTACAAGATTCCTACACATCATCTTGGCTGCATCCTCTTCTGAGGCGTTGAGGAATAACACCTGCTTTGTCACCACATCACCCAACATATCCGGGGAAGGGCCAAGCTTTCCAGGTGACTTTAGACTGATCTCCTTGTCCAGCATCTCAACCAATATATTCTTTGTAGAGCAAGTCTTCATAGGAGGAGGTAAGGAGGAGTAATCCGTCCTACCCCTCATCCCTCTCTTCCTCCTGATACCCCTCGAACTAACTTATTCTTCTGATAAAATTCTACAAACCACGCCCCGTTCAGATTCTCTTCCACCATCTTCACCCTCTACCACATCCAGGGCAGATTAATTAGTTCTGAGTTCCTCCTCGGCCAGCCTCTCATACCTGTTACTCAAGACTACAGGATTTCGGATAGGAGAAATAACCTCTGGCAGGAAGGCAGGCCCCGACCCCCCTGCATCTCCAAGGCTGTTCTGGGCCTTCACCTCCAAACCATTCCCTACAATTTGTCTAGGGGCGGTACCCATATTATTCCCCACCCCCTGGTCCCTTCCTTCCCCAAGACACACTCTTCCCCAACTCCTGATCCCTCCAGAAAAATAGGTTGATCAAAACCCCTGCCCATATATTGGAGCTGAATATTCTGATCCTCCGAGCCCCTGGTCAGAACACATATGGCCTCCCTTCTGGTGGTCTCACCTATAGGCAGGGAGATCCGCTCTGAATCCCCAGCCGCAAGACCCCGAACCTCATTCCCCATGCTGCTAAATGCCTGGGAAACACACAAGTCCTTCCTGGGACCTTCTACAACCGCCTCCACCTGAGGTTCCAAAACTTTCAATCTCTCCTTCACCATTGTACCTGCAGAACCCGCTCTCCCCGAGTCAGTATAAACCACTGCCGATGCATTAGAAGAACTGGGAAACCCCACCCCAGATTGGCCAGGAGACCCCTAGTCCTGGACACCCCGAAGTGCCTCAATATGTTCACTGGTATCCGAAGGCACATCTTGTGACCTCAGTGTGTGTTCAACAGGTTCATTGCTATTTCCAGGACCGACTCCCTTTCCCTCGGCCTGACCTGAGTCACCCATGCTCACCGAGGAAGTGCCATCCACAACCGCCGAAGTCCTTTTGCATCACTCCTCAAGGCGGTGGTCCTGTCGATGGCAGAAGTCACAGAACAAAGACCAGGATTCATAGTAGATGCTTTGCACGTACCTGTATTGGCCTTAGATCACAACCCATACCTTGTCGGGTGGAGGATGGGATAACTCCATTTCAACACAAATTCGCGCAACAATTGGGTGCACCAAGGAATCGGTCTTCCAATCCACACAGAGGAAATGACCTATAGAATTACCTGTTGATCAGAGGAGTGCTGGATTATGAAAGGGAAGCGGTAACCCTGGGAGTTGAATCCAGATTTCCGACGATGAAGAGTCGCGATTCATGTTCAAATCAAACTTCCATTGATGTAAAAAGAAAGAAAAACCTCCCAAAGATCTGCTTGTACAAGACCAGGCCCGTGCCAGGTCGTCTTCGTCCATAAGACAAACAAGAATTTGGCGTGGTCCAAGGTGTCCGACAACCGCACGGTGACCTAAACCCCATTCCGGGTTCACATACATCTTGAACATCTCAACCGGAGGTCTACGACGAGTAAAATTTGCAACCAGGGCAGTAGAAAAAAGTGACGAAGCTTCATAAAATTCTTTGGCTGAAACTGGGACAACTGGATGTCTGTTGCAGATTCCAGGTACCCTTGGAGAGACGTCGATACTGGGGAGGAGAGGGATTCTCTTGGGTACAACCTCCTAAGAAGGAAGATCCTGCCCCTCCCCCTGAAGGGGAGGGGCCGTTGCCGCCGCCATGATTCTAGGTCATCGTCATCGAAGGGTTATAAAGCACCACCATGATTTCATTCAAAGCTAACTTTCTACAAAAAGAAGTCATAGGTATTTCCAATTTTATCTAAATAAACTGATTAAATCATAATATCAAATAAAAATTGGAGAATAAATTAGCACTTTTAAACTATTCAAAAATAACATCAATGTGTGGAATAGAATATCGGTTCATCAAAATCATTTGGTTAAACCTTTAATAACAAACACTTATGCGCAAATAACCATATTCCATCTCCTTGAATAGAACTATAAAACCATAATGAGATATACTAGGTTTTATGAGTCGTTTCTATTCAAAATATTCTAACTAAACATTCAAATCACTAATCTCTCTCATTGACATTCTTTAAGGTTGGTGAGAATCTATATCTTCACTCGGTATCAACTCGATCATGAACTCGCTATCTCCTTTAAGAAATAAGATATAGAACCAATTAATAAGGAAATCCAAAAAACATTATACCACTACATAAAAATAATCATGATTTATTCTACCATTATTTTGATCACGGAAAACTATATATCCTATTTGAAAATCCATTCTACACTGAATTAGTACAACACAACCAGCTGGAAGATCCCACTCACCTTGGTGAAAAAAGATGCCACATTGTAGAGATATAATTGTAAATCTTCTCCTATAATTTTAGATATGAGTTTAGAATAGAACTACATATTCCATACAATGAATCAAGATTCAAGCATTTCATTTACAACATAACATGTTCCAAAAAGAAATTTTTAACACTAATCTACAAAGAAAATGCCCTGCATCATTTGATATTCACTGACCACACTCTCGAAGGAGTGTCGATGGTAAAATCAGAATCCAATTCTTTCAATACCAATCCAAATTTTTTGAAAAAAAAAATATAGAAAATAATTTGATTCTCCCATATCAAATGAAAAACAATAAAGTAGATAATATATGAATGATTCCCCTAACAATACATGGTCTTGCACTAATGATAGTTAGAGTAGTTTTCATAACATGAGACTAACTTTTCTTTATTCCATGGTCTCTAGTATAAGTACCCTGATCTATTTCCCGTTCTTGATAATTCTACATATGCATATGGATTCAACGTCTCATATCTCATAAAAAAAATCTAGTAGAAATCTTGATACCAACATTCTAATGGGTATTTGAGCCCCATCCCATCTCAAGAGCCTATCTTAATCCCCTATCGCTAGTCTTTTATGGAAGTGTTTCACATAACATTTTGAATATTTCCCAATATACAAAATATATGACATTTCACTGTAATGTAAATACATGGTGGTTTCTTGTGGAAAAATATTCCCAATTGATAGAACTAGAATAGATCACGGTCCTGATATGGTTGTCCACTCCCATGACTACTCTTCCCACTACACCCTTGATGGAAATTATCCTAGCAACGATTCTATACAAATGAAAAGGAGATCCCAAATCACCTTCCCAAAATTGCTTGGTCATTGCTCAGGGCATCTCTCAGATTTTCTTCTGTGATGTGTTCAGCGTTTATCACATCGTCAATACTGCTAAAGAGAAAAAACATCATATAACCTGATATTATAGATAAGAGAATCCTAAACACTTCATTCCCAATAGATCTCAACATATACCAATGTGATATAGTTTGGTGAAATATCTCATATAGTCCAATATTTACATACCTTCTATGTCATCTGGATGTACTAAATTGATTTATAATAACTGAACATATTCAGATAGAAATTTATGACTAACTTCATCTAGAAGTCCTTCCAAAATAGTAAATCATGCTACATAGATTTCTCTATAATATCCCACCAATTCCGAGTAGGTTCATAATGAATCTATGTATAAAACATCACCCTCATACACTTGGTTGCCTCGAGATGCATGAATATCATCTAGACTAACTATATAGAGTACAAGGATGGAAATAGTCCTCCTTCCCAAATAATCATTGATAAATACTATTGAAAAAGATATCATTCTTAATAATTCATTTAAGGAAATATATAATAATTATCCCATTCTATGTATTGCATGACCTTATATAATTTGTCACAAAGTTGAACATCTATCTTGTCCTCAAGAATATAGGAAGATCAGGTTCATCTACATTAGGCTAATATTCATTTACACTCTCATAATTATCAAATCGAAGATGATGATGATGGATTTTTCAATACACAACAAATTCACTACTCAGAGAACAACCTAGAAATGAGGTAATTCATAGAATGTGACAAAAACAGAGAACCAAAGACTCATAATACCTCAATGAATGTATTGAAATTGTTTTATCATGTCACATCAACTAGTATCATTTATCCAAAGAAATAAATATCTCATATCACTATTCAACATGAAATTATATATGACATAAAAGAATATATATTCCCCAACAATGAATAATACATGGAAATATATCCATATGTTCTTATTATAATACATGTATTATAATCTCTCACCATATCGAGCCATAAGTACGAACCTCAGGAAATATTAATATCCTTAAATAATTACATAACATAATATGTAAACCAACCATGGTGAAATAGCGTCATCTATATCAATCACATAGAGCAACAACATTCCCACCTTTGGAAACTCAGATTTCCCTTGTACATGTGTTAGCTAATCTGTGCATAATCTCTATACCATGCTACGACACACCCATGTATCCTCTATAAATTTCCCAATAAGTAAATTAAAATAAAAAACATTATATTCTGAAACCACTTTATAACATCCAACAATCTGACAGTCTCACTTGGAAAAAATGGGTTAGTTATGAGACCTCAAGTGAACTGCCCATATTCTAGTGGCTGAATAATAGTAGTGGGGGAGTGAAATGCAATGTGGAAAGAAAATACCCGTAGAATTGTGGTGTCATAGAAGTATAAATTAAAACATATAATAATTATATAAATCAACGTATATACATATAGGAAATAAATAATATGATGAAACTATATAATTCAATAAATAATAATGGAATAATTGAATGATATGGTGGGTTATTAATAAATGTAATCATTGCAAAAAAACATGTAAAATACAAGCCAAATCAAAGAAACACTCAAAATAACACAGTTTTGAACCCCATATTGATCCCATATCCAAACTTCACCACATCCAAAAACTAAGAAATCAACAACAAGGTCATCTTCCTGTGTCTAAATTCTCATTCAAATAATCATCTTGCGAAAAAATGTTGGGCAAAAGTGGGTGTTAGTATAAAAGATTAGGTCAACCCCACCATGTATAAACTAACCATTCTGATAAATAGTGTATGAGATAATGTGATAAAAAAAGATAATTTATTTATTCAAAAATTAATAAAATATAGTAAAACCCATCATTCGCTTCATGATAGAATATCTCTAATCATGTATTACAACCATCAAAACCACAACCATATAACCAGGGCTAAATAACCTACATTTGTTCCATGCCAAAACATCTCGGAGCATGTCTTACTACCATTCCAATTCACACCATATAGCCATAGTATATTCACAACAATAATGTTTGAAGCACTATGATCATTGTAGCATCTGAGTGAAATCCTGATAAACATTACAACATGGGACTAGGAAAAGCCTGCTCTTTATAATAATTAGTGTCTGTGACTAGGATGAGACCTCTTAATCATTGTATTGCACCATATAAGTGTGAACATTATAGGGTTAGGCCCAATATATATGAATTTCCTCCTTGAACACATGTCCATTCATACAACATGTATATCACAATATGACATCATAAATCTCAATGTATAATTATGATAATTATCATCTATCATTTATATAACACTTTCTATTGACATGACAATTGACTAACAGTTGTAAAAATAATAAATAATACATAACATAGTGATTCTACATCTAATAATCACCTAGAATCTCATGTTAGAATAAATAGACATTATAATATTATCCAATTCAATTGTGTTCACATTTTTCTCAACCAATATGTAGCCACAATACTAGTCAAAATCCAATTCAAACCAAATGACTTCACAAAATTATCCCATTAATCACAAAATTGATTTTTCTCTGAACTACATTGATGTAAACACCACTTAATAAATATTGAAATTATCAATCCATAGGGTTAATATTTAAACCCCATACCTTTGACTTATAATCCAAAAATGATTCTGATGGATAAATCAAATGAGGAAGAAGGTAATGTTGATTTCAAAGAGAAACCTAGAATAAAACTGATCAATATCAAAACCAATAAGATTCATTGTCCAAGGATTTCACCAAAATGGTTGAAAAATTAAATAATATAATGGAAAACATGACCAAACCCAATTACAAATAATCGAAGGCACTATAAGGTGGTACAAAAGGAAATTTGATTCTAAAAAATCACCAATAAGTCACCCTTCAGTTAAGAGGACATGGTTATAATGGGTTAGAATGACTACTTAGGATCACATAATACATTAATATAACAGGTTTAAAATTTAAACATTTTGTAATTTAGTAACACAATGTGTGAAAATTTTTAATGGGATACTTTCAAAAACTTTTCCCCCCATATTTGTTTTATTAAAAACAAACAACCATTAAAATACATGTAATGTCATTAAAAAATGTGTAAATTATATTCAAATGTTTTTTAAAATTTCCCATAAAAAACCTGACCCCATTTTAGAGATTATCGACTTACCAAAAACCAATTAAACACTTATCCCATTTATACCTAAACTCCACTAATTGAAATAAGCATAAATCTATGAACATTAAGTTATTTTCCCAGAAAATAACTCCACAAGGATTATCTCTATTATCCATGACATTATTTTATTGATGATAAAAAACATACCTGAATGAATATTTACTAAAAAGAATTGAGAAAGACATATGTGGAAATAGACAGGGTTTTATTGTAGCATTTTCTAAAATTTTATTTTAATCACTTTTGGAACACATATTTTAAAATTAATTTCATCCACTAATAGGTACTGAATAAGATTAAATGGATCTCATATTTTTAATTTGGATGCTAAAATTTAGTAAATATATCCCCTTCAGTTTTAAAACATTATTAAAAGTAACCATTCTATATTTTATTACCTTAATAAAGGATAAATTGGGGAAACCATGGTTAAAAGTAAGTGATAATCCCATAATCTTCCATCCAAATTCTTCTGGGATGAAGGTAATTAATCCCTTAGCACATTAGGCAACAATTTTTTTAAATGTATACTTTTCTAGGAAGGTAACTAATCAAATATTCAACATATTCATCATTACAATATGTCATTCCTTTTGTTTTTAATATATCTTATGTGCCCACATTAGTAAAAAATGAATATATGAGGGAACATAAAATCATACTTTTATATTAATGAAATTATTTTTATTATATGAGTTTATATTTATTTTTATATATTTAATAATTAATATAAATTATTTGTCATTGTTAATATAATATTTATTTAAATAATTTCTATATAAAATAAATAATATTAAAAATATTAATTTTGATATAATTGGAATCTTTTATTATGAGAAAAAAATTTGTATAGAAATATAAAATATTATAGAGGTATTAAAGCATTATATTTTTATTCCCCCTTCTCATTGATGTATTTGGGGTCATAATTAATGAGTACTGTAAAAATTCTTATTAATGATAATACACAAAAATATTATTTTATTAAATTATTTATTATTAATGAAAATGTTACTTTTGACCATGTGGATGGAATATAGTTAATAATCATACCTGTTCTTTTTAGGATTCATTTATCAATTTTTATAAATATCATTATACCTCTATAAATAGAATGGTTTTTATTACTATTAAATTTAAAAATAATTAAATAGTGGGTCAGTCAAAATGGTACTCAATAAATTGACACCATAACTTATCTAAATTCTATTGGTATATGATATTAAATCACTATCCTACATTATCATAGAATCAATATATATTTTGTGGAATTTATTAAGAGAGTTAATTAATTATAATTTAATCATTTAAGAAATTCAAAATTTCCCTTCACCACAAGTATAAAAGGGTACCTCCCTTCCCACTTCATCACACCACATTGATCCATCTAGCTCAACGAATCCATAACCATTTATTTTATTGTTATCCTTAAAAATATTTTAGATAAAGTGGCCTATCTAAAAACTAACCATATGTCCATTAAGAATTTCTATAAATAAGGCCTCCCAAAGATGGAGTAATGGTCTTATCCGACCTCTTTGAATTTATACATTCTTCTAAAAAATATAAATCTATCAATGTTATAAAAAAAATACGTTTTCTATCCCCATTATAATGAAATGTAATTATGATTATTAAACCCCAATTAGCTTCCATATTTCTTGTTATGACCAAATGTTTAATCAATGTAATTACCTTATTATAAATATATCTATTAGTATTATCACATAATATTACATATAGAACACAATACGAACCATATACATGAAGAATTGGTCAAATGATTTGTATCTCAAGAAGTTAATGAATGTATATAGACCAAATATTATCCTGACCTTTTGAATAGTATTGTGACCCTTATCAGTATTAATCCAAAAAATGAAATAGAAACTTCACTAATAAATGTATAAATAATATTTATCTATCTTATATGTAACAATATAATATAGATATATCATAGTATTAGTAAGTAAATATTTGAAAAATTATTAATTTAGTGTTGGTATTTTTGTATGTCATGTATATTTAATTAATATTTTATGATTAATTTAATAATTTTAAATAAAATTTATTTTCATAAAATTTAACCATAAATAATTATTTATATTAATTTTTATTATATGTTAATTTTAACAGACAATAGTTAAATTTTCATTGTGTTAGAATAGTAGTTTTAATTTTAAAATTTGTATTTTTCAAGGAAATTACAATTTTGATGAAAAAATAAATATATCATAGTAAGAACAATATTTTCAAAAGATTGGGTTTATTTTATAATTCTACAAATTAGAAAATGGTTTGGTTGAATTTTTCATATTTTTCCAAAATAATTGAATTTTTGGTTAATAGTAAAATACGACAATTTAGGACAAATGTTAAAGAAATGAAATTCTACATCATGATTGAGTCATTGATGATGTAAATGGACATCTATTGGATCTCAAATGATCCTTTTTACTAATTTTTCAATATTTAATACTATAAATTATATTTAGAGAAAATATTAAACAACTGATTAAAATAACGGGAAACCCCTTATATTCTCCACTATAAATACCACCCTTAATTACCTCCTCACCTAGAATCTAAAACAAATTTTTACTAGTAGAAACACTTCTCAAATATCTCCTTAATACCTTATTCCACGTCAATGATCTATGATTCTCTTCAAAAGACTGAATCCTATCACCAAAAGAGGCTCTCAAGGATGATATATTCAAGAGGTAAATTCCACTTTTCTTTTCTTTGATTTTTTTATGTTCATTTCTTTATTTTTTAGTCCTCACCTCCTTACATCAAAATTTTATGATAAATCCAATATCAAACATGTATGTTTTTTATAATAATGGAATAATCCATCATAATCTATCCTTTCCCCTCCCTTTATACTAGAAATGAAAACACCATCCAAGATGTGTTGATTTATCATATTCAATGATGACTAGTTTTTAATTTGATTTCCATCTTAAATTACGGTCATTAAATAATTTTTATTGTTAAATAAAACTAAAATATATGTATTATTACATATTTTAGGGTCTTAAATCTTTTTTTCACATGATATTAACCTATAAATCAAAATGTGTTCGATGAGATCAAAAAATCGCCAATTAACCAACATAGTTATCATTAAGGTTTTATATAATGAATCATCATAACAGAAAATAAAAAAATTATTTTTATAAAAACATTTTAATTTTTATGTTATCAAATAACTAAAAAATTCAATTATGGAAAATAATTCTCATCTTTCATGCTTATCCTTAAATGTATATATGTAAACCAGTCATGAAAACTAGGGAATCAAATGCTACCACACAATGAAACTGAACCTATTAACCCATTAAAAATGTCCTGAATGAACATAATAATGTTATAAAAATGAATTAAATTAATAATAGGTTTTGGAAATATCAATTAACTAATTTAATTTGGTTATTCATTATATTAAGATTAATTGAAGGATGAAATCAGACATAAGGTAAGATATTCTGCTCGAACCTCCATTTTTTCTTCAGGTTCCTCTATCTTTCTTTTTTCCCAGTAAAGTTATCTATTTTTTATTTACATATTATAAATGATTTTTACAAGATAAAACTCATTTATCAATATCCAATAATCATTATATTTTGGGTATATAAATGTCATTAAGTGGTTCCCTCCTCAACACTTCCTGATCAGCAATACCGTTTACGGGAACTTCCTGAACACTTATCCAATTTCAATGGAAATATAGTATATTTTATAAGACACAAATATTTTTATAAAACCAAAATTATTATTATAATAACATTATTATTTCACACCTGATTTTATATAAAATATTATTCCCTTTTCTATTTTACGATATCTTTGATATTTTCATTAAACTGCAAAAAAATGTTTTAATTCAAAAGTTTATTAAATTCTCTTTTTGAATGGTATCACATAATATTAACGTAAATTATCATGATATATTCATATTATACCTTATCAAGTTACATTAATGATCTAATTCCTTTCATTCATGGACATTTTTATGATACAACCATTTCTTATTATTTACGACATGAATATGATACCCAATTCATTCCACAGGAAACCATTATTATTATGTATGATTAATTATATGGAAAAAATATTCAAGACCATATTAAAATGGTTGCTCCCAGATATAACTCTAATTCATTTGGTAAAGTTTTGTCTCAAGAGATGTTATGTGTAACAATCTGGGTGGTTCACCTTGACTTTTTATCCGCTTTTTGTAATGAGCCATCACTCCTGCTAAAGTCATGTTTTATATTGCTTCCAAATTAGTATGAATCATTTTTTTATGATCCCATTTTTATATGTTATAATTCTATATGTTCCATTACTATTTATATCATTATGTCATGCCTTCTAACCCATAAGCTAAATATTTATTATTCTATTTATTCCCTTACTAGGATTTTCATTTCATCCCTTTGTTCATGTAATCCTTACGTTATCCTATGTAGATGTATGATAATGGGAAATTGTGCATGAAAATAGGTCTTTATAAACTGTTCATTTGAAACTCCCAGGTTATATTCTCTGGTAAATTTGTAAGCTTAGTATGCACCAGTATTAATGAAAAAAAGAAGCCTATAACAATAAATTTGAAGAAACAGATAATGGATAACCTAGATTGAAACCTATGGAATCCAATGTTAGAATATAGTTTCATTTTAGAGTTATAATTGTATGTTTAATGTTTCCTTTTTATTATTACTATCTATGTATTCAAGGACCCCTGATTGAACGTTCTTTTTCTAGGTTAATAGAACAAAATAGAAGAAAACATGCCAAGAATCAATGTGATATGAAATTTGATTATTTCCATAATGATATGCCTGATATGAGGGGAATGGGTGGTCAAAACATTATGAAAAATAATTTCTCAAATAGATCATGTTATGAATAATAACAGGAATCATGTGTAACACCCCTTTCCCCTAAGGAAAGAGAATGTTTTTATCAAATCATTCCTGTAGCAACAGACTCCCATGTTTAAGGAATCATTTGATCACCCCACACAGAATAGTGGATTAACTCAATTGAAATGATATTATCTATACACTAGTTCTTAGAAAAAAAAATATTATTCTATAAGTTTATAATTTTGATAGGGAAGATGATTAGTGGTGGAATTTAATCAAGCATACAATGTCTCAGGAAGAAATTTATTCTGTCGATTGAGAAGAATTCAGGAAAATGGTTTTCAATAATTATATTCCCCAATCCATCATTATCATTATTTATATAGGGTTATATAAACTTAATAATATGGTAGATTATTCCATCAGAGTGTATGAAGAAAACTTCACAAGGATTGTATGATATGCCTCCAACTTTACCATGAACATTGAAAACAACATGGATCTATGCTTTAACAAACTAAATATGAGTCTATAAAAATTGTTAGCGATTTGTGAAATTAATAGTTATGAATAATTTGAATATTATTCCCTCAATATTGAATTAGAGATAAGAGAATCTCAATGGTCTCATAGGCCTAGTGATGAAAATAAGAAAATAAACTGTAATATGGTCAGTTCGACAAATAAATCCCATGATGGAAAGAAGATCTAACATTGCATGTGCAAAAATTGTGGGAAGAATAATGCTTGGAATTTTTGAAAGGGAACTAAAAATTTCTCCAATTGTGGAATAATGGGACATCTAGCATGAAACAACTGAAGAAATATGAAGAATCAAACTAATGTAGAAGAATAATGGATGGTTTAGATCAATGCTCAACCACTAGTTTAGTGTTATAACTTCAAGGAACAAGGGCATATGTGAAAAATTTCCATAATATGAGGATTTTTAGAGGTAATCAAAACAATATCCATGGAAAAAATGAAGGGATTGTGCTATCACTAATACATAGGTGGATTCAGAAAATGATGTGGTGATGGGTAAAATAGTTATTCAATCAAGAATTGTGAGTGTACTATTTGATTCTTGTTCACAAATTCATTCATATCATTCATGTGTAGTATAACTATTCAATCTCCCCCAGAATATTTGGAGGATGAGTTATCTAGAAGAATAATAAATGGGGAAATTATTGCATCAATGATTTATAACTTCTCCCTGGTAAATGTTTGTACACTGAACCTCCAAGAAAAGTTTTTATACTTATTCTCGTTGAGCCTAATGCTATTTTGGGCATGGATTAGATATCGTTTAACATTTCCAACATTAACTATCATGAATGGGATATTACTCTTCACATCCGGAAACGTCATCCAATTCATTACATGTGTATGGGGGATGATTAATCTCTGTTTGAATCATTGAATCAAGTGTTGATATTACTTCATTATGAGCAAGAAATTCTAGCTTAAATGATCGAGAAAAAGGATATAATCATGCTCAAGGATATGCCATTTTTAAGGGACAAGAATGATGTGTTTCCCAAATACTTTCATGTTCTTCCTCCTGATGTATAGGTTGATCTATCAATTGAACTTTTCTAGGATCCCTAGCTATATCAATGATACCCAATTGGATGGTAACTATTGAGCTATAAGAGATGATGAAGTTGTTACAGAATAATCTGGAGAAGGGTTTTATATGCCTGAGTCCTTCACCATGTGGTGAAAATTACATATTTTTTAAGAATAATGATGGGTCAATGAATCTCAACATTGATTATCCCAATCTCAATAAATCAACAATAAAAAATAAGTATCGCTTACATCTGATTGATGACTTGTTTGATAAGTTGTGTGAGGCCAATTATATATCTACTATGGAACTTCAATATAGATATCACCAATTTAAGGTGCAGAAAGAAGATATTTCCAACACTAACTTTTGAAAAAGCTATATAAAAATGTGTTTATAGTGATTCCCATAAAACTCAGTAAAACTCCCTTTAAATTCACGTATTTAATTAATAGTGTATTTAAGTATTAACTTTAAAAATATTTTGTAGAATTTATCGATGATATTATGATTTACTACAAATAAAAGGAGGATCATTTGACTCATTTGAATATTTAGCTAATGAAATTGTGAAGGGATACAAATTATTAAAATTACTGTAAATATGTGTTTCAGATGGAAGATGTATAATTCTTGGGTCATGTTATCACTGGAAAAGGAATATTTGTGGACCCTTCTAAGACAAAGGCACCTGATGAGTGGCCAATGCCAACATCTGTAATGGAGATTAGTAGTATTCTGGGTCTTGTTGGGTATTATCATCTATTTGTGAATATCTTCTAATGATTTTCAATCCCAAAGACCAATCCGACACAGAAGGGAGTGTAGTTCTTTAGACTCAAGAATGATAGGAAAGAATTAATGAGCTCAAAAAGAGAATTATCAGTAAATCAGTACTAAAACTCCCAATAAGTTGAGAAATATTTTTGTTCTACAACTATTTTTCATATATTTTCTTAGGTTTTGTGCTGATGAAAAATTATATTGTGATATCCTATTCCTAAAGGTATCTAAAAACCAATGACAAAAAGTATCCCTCATATGATCAGGAGTTGGAGGTGATGATCATTGCATTGAAAATCAACAAGCATTATCTCCTTGTGGAGAAGTGTGAGATATATAATGATCAAAAGAGTCTCAAATATATATTCAAACATATATCACTTATTATGCACCAATAAAGTTTGTTAGAGCAGATCATGGATTATAACTACTCAATCCACTACCATCGTAGTATGGATAATAAGGTGACATATGCTCTATGTAGAAAGGATCCAATATCATTATCAATGATGATAATTGGAATGGATCCAATCTTCTTAGATTTGTGGAGGATCGACAAGGAAATAATTAATGGATGACAATACTCAATTAATTCTCAAATTATTGCTCAACCCTCCCTAATATAGAAAATAAAGGATTCTCAAAGAAGTTATGTGGAAATTTAGAAAATGGTGGAAACTATAAAAAATGGTAAATCCTATGATTTCAATATTTATAAGGATGAAGTTTTAAGATTTGGTTCTTGATTAAATGTAACATATAATCTATAGAAAAAGAAGGATCTTTTGAAATATGCACATAGCACAACCATATCTATTCACCTAGGGAGCACAAAGATGTATCGAGATCTCCGAGAGAATTATTAGTGGGATAATATGAAGAATGATATTATTGAGTCTACATCAGTGTGTATGGTATATTAGAAACTTAATGATAAAATAAAAATTTATAATGGGATGATGAAATCACTACCCATAGAAATATGGAAGTGAGATAACATCACTATACACTTTGTCACAAGACTTCCAAGGTTAACTAGATGAAACAATGCTATATGTGTCATTGTGGATCATCTTATAAAGACAGCTCACTTTATCACTAATCTAAAGGACTTATCATTGGATGAACATTAACGAATATATATAAAATAGGTTGTAAGGCTACATTGATTACTGATATCTTTTGTATTAGATTGTTTTCCAAGATTCACCTTAATGTTCTTAAAAATCTCTAACATGCTCTAAGAACTGAGTAGAACATCAGTACATCCTCTATTCCTCAAACTGATGGCCAACCTGAATGAACTATTAAGACACTAGAAAATTTTTGAGATGATTTTTGATGGACTTGAAAGGAGTATTGGATCATCATATTCCACTAGTAAAATTCTATTAGAATAATTATTTCCACTCGAGTATTTGAATGGAATCACATGAATCCATTTATGGGAAAAGATGACAAACATCGGCATGTTGGGATGAATTATGCGAGCATAAGCTGTTAGGAACTTAAATGGTCTAAGAAATGGTTGAGAAGGTGAAATAAATTCATCAGTACATCAAATCATCCAAAAATTAGTCAAAAGTGATACACAAACAAGTGTCGATGAGACCTTGAGTTTAATTATGGATACTTGGTATTTCACTGTATATCTTTATGTCATTAGGTCCTGAGGATAGGGGAAAAAAGAAAGTTAAGTGCAAGGTACATAAGCCCCTTTTATATTCTTGATCATTTTGGAGTTTTTTCCATTAGAATAGCACTTAAACATACTACATATAAAGTACATGACGTCTTCCATGTATCCCTCTTAAGGAAGTATATACTAGATCCCTAACATGTACTGTCTTCACAGGTGGTATAGTTAGGGAAGGATATTTCTTAAGAGGAGAAGATAATGAAGATATTGGATCATGGGGATGAGGTTCTAATTAAAAAATCCTTATCGATTGGACAAACAACTATGGTAAAACCATATGTACGAAGAGGAAACATGGGAACTGGAGGAAGAAATGAAGGACAAATACTCGCACATGTTGATGGATTAGAATTTAAAATACAATTTTGAGGGTGATATTTATTAAGGGGGGAATAAGATAACAACCCAATGGTTTATCAATAAAATTAACTTATTATAATTATATCTAAGAGTATGATCATATTATATTAATTATAGAACATAGTACAAACATTATAAATGAATAATGAGTAAAATGAATGGTTTCTCTAGAAGTTAAGGAATATATACCTCTGAATTCGAAACAAGAAATATATAATAGTAATGTGACTAATATCAATAATAATCTAATTAATTGAATAGTAACCTCACTAATGAATGTAAAAATATATTTTATCTGTCTCACAAGTGAATATATGGTATAGCTATATCATATTATAAAGAGGTAAATATTTTATAAATTATTAATTATACGTTGGAATTTTTCTATGTTATGTATATTTAATAACAATTTGATGGTTAAATTAATAATTTAAAAAAAATTATTTTCCTAAAATATATTACTAAATAATTTTTTTGATGAATTGTGATTATAAGATATGTTTTTGATTCCATAGTTATTTTTTCAATGTGTTAGAAAAACAATTTTATTTTAAAAATTTGTATTTTTCATGTAAATTGTGAATTTTATTTAAAAATAAAAATTCTCATACTTATATAATTACTTTCATTAAATAGAGTTAATTTTTTAATTCAATATGTCCAAAAATGGTTAGGGTTATTTTGTGGTATTTTCCTATAATACATCAATTTTGGGTGAATAGTAAAATAAGGTAATTTATGATAAATGATAAATAAATGAATTCCTACATCATGCATCAGTCAAAGATGATGTAAATGGAAATTGGTTGGATCTCACATGATCTATTTAATATTCTGGTCACAATAATAAATACTATTCATATTTTTTAGAAAAAATATTCAATGAATAATTGAAATAATGGGAAACCCAACCTCTCCTCCACTACAAATATCACCCCTCTTAACTTCCTCTCCTCACACCTCTCAGGCCTTAGAATTTGTACAAATTATAATAAAATATCTCCCTAAGACCCTATTTTTCTTTCATAATCCCTTTATCTCTTCAAAATACCAAATTCTTTCCCCTAAAGTGGATGTTAATGATGATATATTCAATAGGTAAATTCATATTTTATTTTTTTTATTTCAAGTTCCTTTCTTTCTTTCATTTTCATTACTCACATAATTTAATCCAATTTTTATGATAACTCTAATAAAATAATTTTAACTTAATTTTTTTATGATAATTTAATAATTCATCATCATTTCTTATTTCCCCTCTTTGTATAAAAGAAATGAAAACACCGTCTAAGTTGTGTTGATTTATCACATTCGAGGACAAATAGTTTTCAATTTATTTTACCATCTTCAATTATTGATATGAAACCATTTTTATGGTTTAACAAAACATAATATGTGTATTATAACATTTTTAAGGTTTGGAAATATTTTTTCATACATGATATTAATTTATAAAGAAACATGTGTTTGATGTGATCAAAACCCATAGATTAACCAAAACGGTTGTCATTAAAGTTTTATATAATGATTCATCTTCACTCAAAAAACAAAATGAATTTTATATCCATGTAATATTCTGGATGTTCAATAATAACATAAAATATCATTTATGGAAAACCATTTTCATCTTACATGTTTATCCTTACTTGTATATAAGTAAAAAATCATGAAACCCAAAGAAATAAATTCTCCCCAACATTGAACATGAACCTATTAACCCATAAAATATTTTCTGAATGAACCTAATAATGATATTGTAAATAAATTACATGAATAATAGGTTATGGAAATATTATTTAATGAATGTAATTTGGTTATCCATGGCATTGATATCATGTTAAGGACACCATCAGAGTTAATGTAGTGGATTCTACCCGAACCTCCATTATTCTTTACGGTTTCTCTATCGTTATTTTTTCCCAAACTAAGCTAAATGTTATTTTGGTTTATATATTATAAATTCTACGTACATTCACCAAACACATTTATAAAGGCCCATTCATCATTCTCTTTTAGGGATATACAAGTTTTAAGTTGTTCCCTCATTAGTACTTTCTGATAATCAATCCCATTTAAGGGAACTCTCGGAATTGTTAGCCAGTTTCAAGTGTACTATATAATCTATTTTAAGAGACCCATATTTTTATTAAACCATTATTTTAATTGTGAAAAAAATCTTGGTTCGATTATGGTTTTATATAAAATATTATTCCATTTTCTGTTTTAAGTGATCTTTAAGGTTTTACTTAAACCACAATAAATGTTTTAATTCAACTGTTTCATAAATAATAATTTTTCATATTATCACTTCAAATTGTTATAAAACATAATGATATATGGATATTATAACTTATTAATTTCCATGTAGGATCTATTTCATTTCTTTCATGGACAATTTTTTGATGCAATGATTTTTTATGCTTTATGACTTGAATATGATACCCAATTCATTCCATGGGTAACCCTTATATTTATTTATTATTGATTATGAATGATTTTTTATGGGGAAAACATATTCCTAAACATGTTAAGATGGTTTCACCTAGATATAGCTCCAATTAATGGAGAAATTTTGAGTCTCATAATATGATATGTGAAATATTCTTGGTGGTTAACATTGTTGTGTGCTCCTCTATGGGACATAATCATTGACTCATGCTAATGACGTGGTTTATTTTTCTACGACATTACTATGACTTCTTTTTTAGATGATCCCATGTTTATATATTATGAATCCATATTTTCCATGCCTTTCTATATCATTATGTTAGGCCTTATAACCCATGTTCCAAAGCTTTATTATTGTGTTTATTCCCTTACAGTGTTTTAAGATCATTATATTGTTCATGTTATCCTTTGGTTATCCTATGAATTTGGATTACCAAAATGGATGTTAGGAGTAATTTTTAAATATTAAATAAGGAAATTTTTTATTTAGCCCCGTTTTTTCTGTTATATGTACCTAGTCTTCATGGATACTAGACTTTACAATCCTTGCCTTGTAATATGATTGTTTATTATACATAAAATCATATAATGATTTGTGTAAAAATATATGGTCTCTATATTTCCCATAAAAATATAATTGAATATATTTATCATACGTACACTCATCTTACCATTTCCACCCATCGATATAAATTATTTTTCATTACCATTTTAAGGATCAGAATAATGATAGTTTTAATATTTTTATATAATCATCCAAACATAATTATACAATGAAAATAGTAATATCATATATAGATTATTACCTTCCAAACCAATATTAAATTAGAATTATACTCACATATATGTTTAGACTACCACCTCAATAAAATAATGTAATCGATTTCCATTTCTCTTTTACATGGGTGGAAATAAGGATATAATTGATGAATATTTAGAATTTATATAATATAATATTGACTCCATAAATGATAATTATTATTTAAATTACTTTTTTTCTATCCTCAAAATAATTAAAATAGTGTTCACACATATGTATGACAAACCGTCTCAATGAATAGTGTAGTGCATTTTTATTATCTCAATATATAGTATATTACATTAAATACTTATATAATAAATATATACGATATTTAAATAATTATTAAATTTTTATATTATTGAGCCTTTATCAAAATATTAGGTCCAAAACTACTAAAAAAAACATGAAAAATGAAGCACTTATTAATCAAAACAATGTTTTTTAACAATGATTTATTACGAAAAGTGTAATAAATTATTATAAGTATGTCATAAATGTTGTGATATATATTAGTTTGGTTCTGAAATAGATATATAATAAATATATTATCAGTAATAAAAGATGTTTCAACATGTATGAATTATGTCAGACCATAGGTATGGGTTTCTTTCAGATTATTATCATTCTCTAGTATTTTATTACGTATAAGTCTCTACTGGGGAATATTTCTCATCCATTTCTATGTTTTATATAAAAAAATCTATAATTTTTTACTATTACCTACAATTGATTAAAACCATTTTTATACATGATTTAATTTTTAAAAAATAGTTTTAATGGAAACTTTTTTTCATTTTCTAAATGTTTTTCTTTTTTAATTTTCTAAAAACATGAAAATAATTATTTATAAACTTATATATTATGATCATATTTTAACTCTATTGTGATTCCACATTTATTTCTTGCTTATATTAAAATATTACAATGATTTTTTGAATGATTGTTTCTCTATTATACTATCTAATATTTTAAAAAATAATTTATTTCAATGTAGAATTGGTATTTCTCTAAGACCATTTCTAGGATCTTATTATAGTATTTTCATTTATTTTCATATCATTGTTGAATATTATGATCCATTGAGGTTGATAAATTTCGATAAAACCTACCATAATTTATTTGATGTTTTATGATCTGTTTTATTTTGGATTAACTATTTTGATACCGTTCTCCATATTAATCGTAATGTTATATAATTATGTTAATTCATTGTGGGAAATTATAAATATTTCACATGTAAGATTCAATATGAAAATTTATATAGATATATTTCTCCCCTTTCATGTGACATAATTAATTGGACTTAGCATGTGATGGTCGGGTCTGTCTATAGCCTCGAAATGCATCAATATGCTTAATGAGATGAACTATCTTGGGTTTGGGTTGAGGACATACCCATTTATGATAGATTCTTTTTCAATTAGGACTTATTGTTATATTTTTTATGTTTGAAATTACGATTTTCCTTCAAAATGATATCAGTTATTTATTTCCATGTTATTATTATATAAGTTATGATATCCATGTATAATATTTCTGTTCCTGTGATTATAGAATTATTTTATTTCCAATAATTTTCAGCCATATCATTCGTGACTTATTTAGCTTCCATTGTAAGCATACCATGAGCGAGAATCTGAGATGACACTTTTTCATATGTTTAGTTTTCCCTATGAATCTAAGAGGAATATTAGGATTGATATGTAGTGATAACAGAGGATAATAATAGTGTTCTCAAAATTAATACCATATTAAAATTTACTCTTTAAACTGTAATTTATGATTCAAGTATGTGTATCGATTTACTAGAATACTAATTTGTTTTACTACATTAGAAGAAAATTATTTTTATCCAATAAAATGTAATCAATAAACCTCCAACACTTTTCTACTAGGGTTGGGTTCTATAGAATTTTTATCCGTCACTTTCCTTTTACCTACTCATTTATAAACCCATGGTTCTTCCCCCAACCATTTCCTGACACCCTACAAGAACCCTTGAAGTCTATAGTCTGATTTACCTAAATTTATTATTGGTAAATATTTTTCTATTAATCCTTCCAGCTTCCAATATTTGTATATACCACATTCCTCTCTTATTATTACAAAAAATGGTTACATAAATTTTGTTAGTTCATCAATTTGTAATTTGGATTATTAACACTAAGGCTCAACTACAAATTCTATGGTTTTATATAATTATCTTATAAGGATATAACACTCATTATCAATAAATTCTTATATTAGCTATAATTATAACATTATGACATCATTTATATGAATCTATGAATTTTTTCTTTTTCAAATGATATTTTATATAATATTAATACTAAATTTAATTTCTATATTCATCTTGGGGTTATCTTTCTATTGTTTTCCCATCAATGATAAATAACATTGTAGCAAACCCAAATCTAGTAACCTAGATCAAGTGCTTAAATTTCTACATTAACACACATACAAGTGGTAAAATCCCAAAGGATCTATCTGTTATATAGACTATTAGACCAAAATATTTACATGATACCAATTTTACTTTGGGGATAAAATATAAAATGTTGCAACGGAAAAAATTATGAATTCTTGAACTGAATAAAAATATTATTATTCAAATAATTAGGTGAGGAAATAAAATATTTGTGATACCAAATTCATTATAAGGATTACATTTAAAGGAATCTACCATGAATAAATATTTTATAATCAATTTTGAGTGGTAAAAATTTGTAAATATAAGTCATTTAATGAATATCTTGAAAATCCGTAATAGATGTATCATGATAAATACAAGACAATAAATATTCAAACACATTTCATTTAATAAATAACAAGATATAAATATGAATCCATTGGTAATATTAATTCTATAATCAGATGGTTAATAATAAAATAAGTATCCTTGAAGTAATTGATTTATAATGCATTTCTTGATCACAATCATCATGATATCTATATTGTATAGACCTTTAATAAGGTAGTTTAAAACCATTTGTAAAATAAAATTTATTTTGTCCAACTGATTTGTCTTATGAGGCCTACTTATGCATTAATGGTGACCATAATTCTAGTGTCATGTGGCCACTTTATGTACAAAGCATTCCACATATATCAAATAACCAATTAAATTCATAAATTATATGTGTTTTCAAAAAAAATATTACCGTGAAAATAATAAAAAATCAATAATATTTTATTATTCAGACAAATTAATTTCAACAAAAAATTAACATTCACATAATTTATCAGAAAACAAGGTTTAATAATGAGTTTATCAGGATTATAGGTTTTTCATTAAAATCATTTCATTCGAAAGAATAAATATAATGGAGGAAAAAAATAAAATATGAACTAATAAATAATTTTTTATGGAAAACTATTGAAAATGTTTATAAGAAGTAATATTTTTTTAATAAGGTTATAATAGTTGGGATCTCTGTTATCACAATATAAGTGAAAAATATATTTATTTTGACATCATTCAAGAAAAAAACATTCAAAAATGTTATAATACTTCCATCAAACCAATTTTTCATTGTGATGGATAAATTAATATTTCCTTAAAATTACTTTAAAAATTAATGGACTTTTGAAAAATAATTTTCAAAAACATGGAAAAGGATGTTAAATATATCAGATTTAAAAAGAAATAAAATAGGGTTTTCTTTTTGAAATTTCATTTTTAGATTTAACTCTTAATGATTTCAAATGTTGTATGAAAATATAGAAACAAATTAAATACATGATGGATAATATAATTAACGAATAATATGATGTTTAAATGATATTATTCTATCAAGGAAATTAAAAAACTTCAAAAAAATTGAGATTGTAAAATAGTTTTTTACAGCTTCAGGGACATTTATATTGTAACCCTTTGAAATAATAATCATTCATTTATGACTTTAAAATCAGGAATGAATATTTATTCATGTTAAATGTATTATTTTAGTACTATATTCATCATAAAAATGTAAATAGTTTCATATTATCATATTCATCTCAATGTCATGGAAATTGAGATGAAATGGCTTACCCCACACATCCCTTTTGTTGAATGAAATTTAAAATTGTGTATATTTATTTTAATCATGTAATTAAAATATTAAAAATTAAAATTCATATTGTTTTCATATAATATTCTATTATAACGTCTTACAACACATTCATTAACAATATTTTATTATTAATATTATTTTATATGTTAAATTCCTTTATCTTCTCATTTTTGTTTTATCATGAAGTATCTAGTTTATGTGTATATGATATATTCCCAAACTCAATTTACTTATATTAAATTTTAAAATATCATATTCAGACATTAGATACATATTTATAACCATTCCTTAATGATGGTCATTGAAAATGAATGACATGACTTCACGGAGATGCTAAATTGGAAATATTTCATGAGCAATGAGATCATTCCCATAATGGTTTAAAGGGTAATAAATTGGATGATATATTAACTTTAAATAATTAATAACATGTTATTGTTATCTTAAAAAAATCATTATTTTAATCCTTACAATTATCATTGTTATTCGGGGATGGAAAAACATTTCATTGTTTTGTGAGGTGGAATTCTGTCATACACAATAGTGATAGATTTGATTCTCATTTGATGTAAAAAAGTATGTATAGATATTATCCAATAAATGCAATAAAATATATTTATATTTTTTATACTGGTGTTGTTATATTTTAATTCCTAATATATGTTTTTTTATTTTAAATTATTAATGAAAAAATGATCATCGTTAAGTGGATTACCTCAGTTAGAGAAACCCCAATTGGATATCTTCTAACATGCACTAGGGTTTGTATTTTACAAACAAAGATAAATAATTAATGTTTATATAGATTTCATGGATAGATTTATGAATTTTTTTGATCAATATGTTTTTATATTTTGGAGTAATTGAGGGGAAGGGCATCCATTTTATAACTAGAGAAGGGGAACTTTTTGGAATTTACATGGAATTTTCCCAAACAGAATACAAAATGAGAGTCATCCAATGAAAATGATTCCAAAATATATTTGATTAATTGGTGGTATTAATATTTTCAAAATATATAAATATGATAATATTTTGAAAATTTTAATTGTAAAATCCTTATATTTCTGTTTGATACCCTTAGTAAACACATTTTAACCATAATCGGGGTTATTATTTTTTATTGTTTTCACTATTCATATTGAAAAAAATTATGCTGACCATAATAAATAATATTTACTATAATGATTTAAAAAAGGGAATCATTAATATCATCTTTAAGTCATATTAGTTGAATAATTCAATTTTAAAATTAACATACCAAACATGTTATGAACCATTATTCCCAGAAATGCATTTTATATTCATTTGATGGTCTTATATTAACTATATGACTCGAAATCGACATTATATGGATTCAAATTCATATTTTAATACAGATAATATATTAATTCCATCTCTTTAATCCATCATTTATTTTTATTTAAGAAAATTTAAATTATCATACATTATGCCATTTTATAAAAATTAGTTTCCTTGTAAATGAATAGTATTTTGAAAATATTTCTTTTTCCTCAGAATTTCTATTTATTTATTCATTAAAAAATTTCAATTAATAATTAATTAATTATAAATATTATTAAACTTTATATTAAATTGAATAGTTAATGGATAATTACTACATTTTTTATTATTCCTTAAAACTTATTTCTACGGAAAATTTTATAAAATTTATTCTAAGTATTTTATGGCCATGTATGTTCCAAATAAATATTCATCCAATGAAATTGAAAAAAAATTCTATACAGTTTTCAAAAGCTCAATGTGTTACAGTTGTATTAAAATATAATTTTCACTTTCTATGTTTGAAGGTCGTATATTACATTCCTCCCTCCTATAAACATTTTATCATCAAAATTTTCATACATATTGCCTTCTAAAAAAATAAAGATGTTTCTTCTTCACTAAATAATTTTGTTCCAAAATTTCTTCCACCATTTTATGATTTCTATAATATGGCTTTACCATTAAATTCATATGGTTCCTCAATACTTTCTCTCTAGTATCATGTATCTTTATAGGCACTTTAAAATAAGATAATTAATATTCAATGTATATTTCATAGATGGTGATTACATGCAATGTGTCTATAAAATATTTACTTAATAATTATTATATGTAACACATCATTTAATTTGGAGAGTATTGGGGTCATTTACAACCAATATGACTCATATACAATCTTATCCATTAATTTAATGGGTCTGATTTACAAGGGGAATTGTTTTCCCTTCATACTAATCCTTATAACACTATTTCATATATAAATATATACTTTCAAGGATACATGTTCTCCAATGTGTAGTTCCAAAAAAATCCAATGGTTATTTGAATGACTATTTTGGATCTTATTTAATGTGATCAGGATTATTTATTATAGTTTTAATTCTCTGCTTAATGTGTTCTAGTCCAACAAGACTCATTTCATCAACATAATTACCAAATGTTGGTGTATATATCTCTTTCCATATATTTCTAAATACATATCCATTTGAATAAACAAACTAAAAACTACTTTTATAGTAAAAATATATCAATGGAAAATACTAATCCCAATTAAATTGAAATTTATGTGATATTGAACTCAACATCTATTCTGATGCTTGATAATTCAATTCTATCTATCAATCAGTTTTTGGATAGTAGTTAGTGCTCTGATAAATGTCAATATCACGAGACTTCTAAAGATTATTCCTTAATTTAAATGTAATATATGGATCATGATCAGTCAAAATAAAAATTAGTGCACCATGATGTCTTTATAATTCCTTAATTTAGATTTTTTTAGTTTGTAAAGAGGTTAATCTTTTCTCATCTGGATGAAATGTGTATATTTGATAAGGGATATTACAATAAAACATATTTCATCATTCCATCCATGAGTCATTCATAGTACAATGACCATGTATATTGTATGTTCATTCCATTAACGTATAGCAATAGAAATTGGTTTAATGAAACCTCTATAAAGACATATCTCAGAATTTACTTGTCGACAAACCAAACGCATTGACACATAATTAGAAAGTTCACACATAGTGTTATCCATCCATTATTGTTCCCAAAAATTCCTATATATCTGTCACGACCCAACCCTACCTGGGCTCGAGCCGCAACTACCCCAAGACTACCTCCATAGTCCAAGGGATGTCGACAAGTGCCAAAGGCTAAACAACTCAGGGAGGCCTTTGCCTAAGTACATGTACACACACGCAACCCAACAAATGAATAAGTTCAGAGTAAACGAAAAAGTAATGTAACAATGACTATAAACAAACCACAAAGGTGCATCGACATCTAAATAGTAAAAAGTGAGTGTTGTAGGTAAACCGAAAAGAAAAGGAAAAAAACACACGCCCAACCAGAAAAGTTCCACAACCCGGAAATAGGTAAACAAAAGTAAAACAGCTAGGAGAGTCCCACACATGGAACCTGACTATGACCACTACACGGGGTCCAATCTCGCGAAATCCTAAGATCCTATATAGTCACGAGAAACATGTCTTTAATCTATAAGGACACAACAAGTGTAGGCAAAGCCCAAGTAGTGGTGAGTATAAAAAAACTTAGTAGGATACCCCGAAGGCTCAAGGGAGCAACAAAAGAGGTACCAAAGAGTAAGAAGTAAATCGAACATGGAATAGTAAAAGAGTATATTAGAGAGTGCAGTAAAGAGTATAGATCAACCCATCAAAAGGAAATAAGTAGACACGTCCTAACACAAGAAGCTAGAAACGGTGAGAAGATGAACTTCCCATCGATCCTTCATACCTATAGAAGGAGAGTAGAGTCATCCAACCACGAGAATCTAGAAACTGAAAGCATGTGGCATACCCCACCTGTCGTCGCCTCTTATAGAAAAAGAGTAACCAAAACCCAAGAAGTTGGTACTTGAACAAGGTATATAAATATCCATATGATCAAACAAGAAACCCAAACAAGATCATAAGGGGATCTTCATAACATAGCTCAGTGCAAGAAAGTGAGTCTCCAATAGTCCAAGAATTAAACGCCATCTATATCCAGTATCCTTCACGTCTGCCCCAAACTACATGTCAAGGGGCTCAAATCACCACACCTAGACACTACCCACTTTGGGCGGTACCGACTCGCCCGCACGGTTTTAGGTCGCATCCCAAGGATGCATCTTGGGGGGGGGGGAGCACCCCTCATTATAGAGACTTTGGGCAAAAGTCAATCCACGCCTCGTCACAGTCACATGGTCGAGAGATCTTCTCAATGTCAAATTTTTCACATCATTGACCCCTACAACCAAGGGTCCCACTACAGTAGTCACGGAGAAAATCCATAGACTATCCTAGTTGAATGGACTGAGTCTGAGAGAAGTCGTCGGGTAACCCACTGCCCAAACCAAATGGAGGGTAAACACTATGAGGTCATCGGGTAACCTACTACCCATCACAAATAGATGGTAAACCCTACGAGGTCGTTGGGTAACCCACTACACAGTCCCGCTGGAGGGTAAACACTAAGAGGTCATCGGGTAACTAACTACCCAGTCCTGCTAGAGGGTAAACCCTAAGAGGTCATCGGGTAACCCACTGCCCAGTCCCGCTGGAGGGTAAACCCTTAGAGGTCATCGGGTAACCCACCGCCTAGTCCCGCTGGAGGGTAAACCCTAAGAGGTTGTCAGGTAACCCACTACCCAGTCTCGTAGTGGGTAAACCCTAAGAGGTCATTGGGTATCCCACTGCCCTTCCCTGTTAAAGGGTAAACCCTAAGAGGTATTTGGGTAACCAACTGCCCAGCCCTGATGGAGGGTAAACCCTATGAAGTTGATGGGAAACACACTACATAGCCCTGCTAAAGGGTAAACCTAGAAATTCGCTGGCCATCCCTACCAGATGGTACAACACTGGCCAACGGAACACAGATTGGGTATCACGTAACAACCCAACTCCGGAATAACTCACCTAGTAGAGGGTCAGTACCCATGTAGTATGGGTCAGACCGATACCTAGAACTCTACCTAGGGAAACTCTTCAGATTATTTCACGGAAGGATGATATGATCTTGATACTCCACTAGGGAGTCTACGCCCGGGCTCACTAGGCTCCGCATCCTACTGGAAACAACCTCCTGGGTAGAGGATCAGTGCTCGCGTAATGTATTGGTCACACTGAATCCACAATAACCCTATCAAGGAACAAGAATGGACGTGATACTAAAATCCTACTTGGCTAAAGGAACATGGAACCCAAAAAACTCTTCCAATTAAACCATCGAGAACAGAATGAGGGGAAACCAATCAACCCTGCTGGTCTAAACTATCGTTAACAGAAGGACCCTCTACGTCATGAGAGGTCAAAGGTATGTATAGTTGAACATGGTACGCACATGGGTCCCTCATGACGTGTGGCCCTATATAATCTCCAAAGCATGTACACAAACATTTTAGGGTACAAACTACATCATTTGCCGCCAGAAAAACCTGTATACTCCTAGAGTATACCAAATTTTCAGCCAAATGGCTATCATGCACATGATGTCAAACGTCAACGCAAAAGGAATAAAACGCAAGTTCTCCAACTTTCTTTCACCACCACCCTAGCATGGACAACCACACCTCTTCAAACATTTACTTCACTCTCACAGGAGTGCTCATAATCCTAAGCCAACGGTTCTCTGCAAACACCGTAGGAAGAACCTCCACTCGTACACCTTTCATGCCTCCATATTTAATGAGATCTCGAATGACACTCCACACATCTAAAAGAATCGTACTGTTGTAATACTTGTGAAAAAACACAAGAGATATACTATCTACTCTCCTCAAATATATATCATGATGGAAAAGTTGTTCAACATCTCCTAACACCTGAACGGGGTCCCATGGTCTCGAGCCTCGGTCCCCAAAACAGTTGGTCACATCACACGATTGTGATCCCCCTGAAAAAACATGTCAAATTGACTGCTTACACATGTGGAAATGACATCTGGAGAAAATGATGTATTTCTTCATACCGCACACGAGCGGTGCTATGTGGGACCCGCATCATAGTCCCGAAGCGCTGCCAATATATCACACCATTGTGATCCTCTCAAAAAATAACCCAAGATTGACTATTCTCTTGTCCGAAACAGACACCCGGTGAAGAGGATAGAAATCACCACCAGCACCCAAAAAGACACCCATGGGGCCTGCTCCACCTTGCTGATGTAAAGAGGGAAGATTGCGCCATTGCAATGCCCTCGGAAACACACCCAGAACTGACTACTCTGAAGCCCTGAACGGAGGTCAGATGAAAAAGTTTCTAAACGCTGTTCGCAGCTTAAAAGACGGGCCATTGGACTAAAGCCTCAACTCTAGTTTCAATGCCGGAAACCACAATGAAAAACTCCGCCTCGGCAGCAGGGTCCCAAAATCACTGACGGTGCTCAAAAAATACTCCGGATGTTTCTACGCCGCACAAAAGATGGACCCCTCGAATAATTCCAATCCCCTTAATAGGCGTGTCGCCCACCGAGGCCCCTGTCTTGAAAATTAAAAACCCCCAAAACATCTCAAAATGGTTTTCTAGATTCTAGGAATGCATTTCCACAGATGGCACATGAATCTGACACTTGTTCTGAGTTCTATGGTCATTTTAATTATTAATGGACAGAATGGGTGGGTCGGGCCGGTTCGGCCGACCCACCACATACCTGAACTAGCACGCCTCGCCCAGACCAGCTAAAGCTAGTTTGGCTATACCTACAAGGGAACTGTGTACTGCGGGTCCCTGTTTGCTACCTGGGGTCCAAAGATCCTGGTCTCCCACGCGTGTCGGCAGGTAGAAGCCGGTCCGGCCGCATCGTCGCTTCCCGTTGGCGCCCCCTGCTCGCTGGCCCTACCACTCGCCACCTCATCCATCCGATGCTGCCTCACCCGGCTGATGCCACATCACCCAGCCAAAGACTAATGCCACCTCGGAGCCCCCGCGCTACCACTACTAAAGACCGCTGCAGCCCAGAGAGCCGCCGGACCAGCCAGGACCGCCGAAAAAACACCCATATCCTACTGAAACTTCGTCAGATCACTTCGGTGGTGTCGGGACTCTGATTTTCAATATGAAGAATGTGTTGGAAAGATTAGAACGATCCCTACTTGAATATTGGATTATCTCAATAATTTAATAGATATTTCATGCTATAATTGAAGCTCGATGTAGATGCGGTAATTGAAATAAACGCATGATCCTACCTCAGGGCTTAGCCCGTCACATCGCAACAACCCACAAACCACAACACCTTAGGGAGGATGAGGATATAGAAAGAATGTTGTTGAATGGGGATCCTTGGTTGAGTTCCTCTAGAGGATGCATATGGGAGGGATGAGAGGGGTTATGACTCAAGTAGAGAATTAGGTCAATTTTAAATTAATTAATTAACATTAATCCCCCACCAGTAGGCCTGTTCTCGAACACTCAGTGGGGTCAAGATTAAGCCTCTCCAATGGTAAATGCCTAGCCTTAAGAACAATAGATATCTCAGAATTTTAATCTAGGCCTCCATTCGAATGTTATAAAACTTAACACCTGAGGCCGCCAAATTACGAAAATGCCCCTGGTCGCATTTTCCACCGAAGGGTCGCGACTGGGAAAATTACACTCCTCCTAGGGTAAAAGGCACGCTCCGGACACAAATGTGCCCTCATTTTTCCCATCCGAACTACCATTTAGGAGATATTATATTTATTTTGCGTTCCCAGTGTGAATGCACTGAAAATAAATTAATTCCCGCTACACTGGGGCTCAGAATCGTACGCTGTCTGAAGGCGCTACTCTGGAATGACATCAAGAATTTTAAAAAGTATTTTATATAAAAAACTGAGTTCTTAAATCATTCCCTTATTCAAGATTTTTTCCCAAAAAGAAAAACCAGGGAAAAACACAGGGTACTAAGCCCACACCTACCTCTCCCATACCCAGGAAAACACTTGAACAGTTCTGTGTCACCGCACACAATGGATTTGTTCCATTCAAGAAAGGTATACACTCGCTGATGATGTGCATAATAGAACACACACATATCCTTAGTTATGTCATGTGGAAGGCATCATGCATCTACTCCAGGCTTTGGGTGGTAAGGGAAAGGTGGTATACAACCTCGCCATCCCATTGCACGGTCTCAAACTCCCTAAAGGCCCTCATGGGTAGATCACCTCCACGGTCAAACCCCCACGACGCATGCCACGATTGGAACTACTGTTTGTACCTGGGAAAAAGGCCAATGATTTCCTCCTTCATAAAATCCATATGGTGAAACAACCAATGATATCCGGTCAGGCATCGTTTCACAGTCGATGTCCCATAACCAAGACTCTCACACACGCTCGAAAAGTGATATAGTCGATACTATCGACTAAAGAAAATGTTTCATGTCTTCTAATCTACTGACACTGGGTTACACTGACAACCCGAGTCACCCTGGTAACACCTCAAACAAGGAGCACAGAGAAAATCATATCACAAACAGAGTCTAAAAATTATACTGCAAAAAGTTGAAGAGTTGTAGAGCATACCTCTTATCACCTCATCTTCTGCAGGATCGTAGACATCCAATGCTCATGGCTATCCATGGACCCAACTATCAGCTCCCAGAGTCTGACGTGGACCACCTGGTAGTGATGGGAAGACCTAGTAATGCCATCCCCCACTTCCAGCTTCTCCCACTCATCTACTAGCACCACCTCTCAGGGCACTACTCTGATCATGGCACTGCCTCTGCCGTGGTGATGTGTCTACTGCCTGCCCGAAGTTCCCAGCATACCTGGTCAGGCAGTACCATGCCAAGTGACCACACCAATCACAAGCATAGCACCGACACTCTCTGGGCTTCCCTAGTGCCCTCCGGTGCCACTATGGTGTACGAACATGGCCCAGAGTCCAATCACAGAAGGGTATCCTCGTCTGATGCCATGTGAATTTCTGCCATAGTGATCCACGAACACGTCTTCAGAACTGGCGGATGGAAGTCCAAATACATTGAGACTTTGTTATCTAGTTCCTGCTAGCTACAGTAGACTTCTAGACTATGTTGTTCCTAATGCCACCACCAACTGTAAAACGAGACAGGAATCTCTCTGTCACCACCACATACTCTAGCACCTCTGCATAAGTGGGGATGCACAAGGGTACAATGATGGCATGGATCACTCTGCGGAGACCCTTCTCTAACATCCGCACTTTGATGTTACCGTCATGGACCATGTACAGGTAAAAGAGTGCATGTTCTGCCTACCAAGTCGTGTGCTCAGTCACCATCATCCATCCATGATGAAATTGCAAGAGCTCCTGGATCCAAATGGAGCATAAGCAGGTGGGGAAAAACGCTACACAAAATAGCAGCTAAAAGTAATCACATGAAAGTGACGAATCATCAAGTAGTTGAGTCACCAGACACCACCAACGCCCAGCTACTCTGTGGAAAAGCCAGGCATCCAATGGCACTATAATATTTTATGGCGTCTGCACAAGCCTAAAATGGTGAACCACTGTCTCTAGCCAAACCTCTCCTGCCTGAGGGTCTGGCTCACCACTGATCCTCAGCGGTCTCTGCCACTAGAACTCACGGAGCACGCTCAACCGACACTCAATCTCAGTCTACTTTGTTGATGTTGTCTGCTGCTCACCAATATGGGGTGCTGCTACCGACCCACCTAGAGAAAGGGACTTGCATGATCGGTCCTGGACAGAGGCCTCATCGCTCACATGGTCATCATCACAAACCAAATCTGGTATCCTGTATGGTTGTCTTCATGGAGGCATATTTAATGTTATCAAGGTGCACTGCGATCATTTGAGCATATATTTATGTGACAATTACAACAATGGGGAGCTGACTCAAGAAGGACAGTCAAAGACTCAATCCTATGAGATGCACAAACCACTTTTACCTACAACGGGGGTCTCGTCTTGCAGAGTCGACAAGTGGGTTATCAGGGTCCTGGTAAATGGATATGTCAGCCACTGCACTATCACTGGAATCCCTGGCCTAAGAGCCTATCTTGAGACACATTGACAATGTTTCCCAAGATCCCATCCAATCCCATTTTATTGACATCCGAACAATGACCCAATGAAAGAACCACCTCTGATACAACTTTGTCACGACCTGAACCTACCCTGGCTTGATCCGCAACTACCCCAAGGCCATCTCCATAGGCCAGGGCCTAGAGACAAGCGCTGAAGGCTAAACAACTCGGGGAGGCCTTTTCCTAATTACACGTACACACACACGCAACCCACTAAATGAAGAAGTACAGAGTAAAAGGGAAATGTAAAGTACCATATGCTATAAATAAACCAAAAAGGCACATCGACCTCTAAAAAGTACAACGTGAATGTCAAAGGTAAACTGAAAATAAAAGGAAAAAACATGTGCCCAACCATAAAAGTGCCACTACCCGGCAATAGGTAAACAAAAGTAAAACAACTGGGAGAGTCCCACAACTAGAACCCGACTACGACCACCGCTCGCATTCCAATATCCCAAACTACTAAGCTCCTCTATAGTCACAAGCAACCTATCCTTCGTTTGCAAGTGCGCACCAAGTGTGGGAAAAGATAAAGCAGGGGTGAGTATAAAAAATACCCATTAGGATACCCTGAAGGCTCGAGGGAGGAACAAAGAAGGTACCGAAGAGTGAGTTGTAGATCGAATATGGAATAGTAAAGGAGTACAATAGAGAGTACATTAAAGAGTACCACTCAACCCAACAAGAGGAAGAATTTAGACTCATCCTAACACAAGGATAAATAAATGGTTAAAAGATGAACTTTCCATTGAGACTTCGCTACCTATAACAGGAGAGTAGAGTCATCCAGCCACAAGAAGCTAGACATAGAAATCATGTTGAATACCTCATGCGCCTTCGCCTCTCATGGAAGGAGAGTAACAAAAAACCGCGAAGTGGGTACTGGAACAAGGTATATACATATCCATATGCTCAAACAATAAACCCCAACCAGATCATAAGTGGATCTCTATCTAATAGCTCAGCCCAACAATGTGAGTTTCCAACAGTCCCAGAAGTAAACACCATTGTTGCTCAGTATCCCAGACGTCTGCCCTGAACTGCATGTCAGGTGGATCAAATCCCCGCACCTCGACACTATCCGCTTTGGGTGGTACAGACTCGTCCACACAGTTTTAGGATGATTCCCCAGGATGCGTCTCAATGGGGAAAGTGCCCCTCGTTCTTTAGAGTTATAGGGAATGTCAAACCACACCTCGTCACTATCACAAAGTAGAAAGTTCTTATCAAAGTCATAGATGTCACATCACTGACCTATACTACAAAGGGTCCTGCTTCGGTAGTCAAAGAGAAAAGACAAATACTATCATAGTAGAAAGGACTGAGTCTGAGAGAAGTCATTGGTTAACCCAATTCCCATCCCAGCTGGAGGGTAAACCCCAATATGACTTCGGGTAACTAACTGCCCATCCGAGCTGGAGGGTAAACCCTAAGAGGTCATCAGGTAACCCACTACCCAGTCCCGCTGGAGGCTAAATCCTAAGAGGGAGTCTTGTAACCCACTTCCCAGTCCCGCTGGTGGGTAAACCCTACGAGGTCATCCAGTAACCCACTGCACAGTCCCGCTGCAGGGTAAACCCTAAGAGGTTGTCGGGTAACCCACTGCCCAGTCCCACTGGAGGGTAAACCATAAGTGGTCGTCCAGCAACCCATTGCCCATCCCTGCTCAAGGGTAAACCCTAAGAAGTCGATGGGCTACCCACTAACCATCCCCACTGGAGGGTAATCCCGAAACTACTCTGGAAATCCCTAGCGGATGGTAGAACACTAGCCACAGAACACGGAGTGTGTATCTTGCAACAACCCAACTCCAGAACAACTCACCTAGCAGAGGGTCAACACCCATGTAGTGTGGGTCACGCCGATACCTGGAACTCTTCCTAGGGAATAACATTATGGTAGATCGTGGAAGGAAGATATGATCTTGATACTCGGCTAGGAAGTCTGCACCCAAGGCTCACTAAGCTCTGCACCCTAATGGAAACAACGTCCTAGGTAGAGGATCAGTCCCCACATAAAGTATTGGTCACACCGAATCTACAATATCCCTACCAGGGAACACGAAGGGACATGATACTGACAGCCCACATGGATAAAGGAATAGGGGAACCCAAACAACTCCACCAATCAATAATTTGATAACAGAACCAGGGGAAACCACTCAAACCTGCTGGTCAAAACCATCGTTAAGAGAAGGACCCTCTGCATCATGAGAGGTCCAAGGTATGTAATATAGGACACAGTACCCACATAGGGCCATCATGATGTGTGGACCTATATCATCTCTAAACCACGTACACAAACATTCTCGGGTACAAACTACAACATGTACCTCCAGAAAAACACATTTTCTCCTAGAGTGTACCAAATTTCCACCCCAAAGGCTATCATGCAAACGATGTCCAACGTCAATGTAAAAGGGAAAAACGTATGTTCTCCAACTTTAATCCACCATGGCCGAAGCACGACCAACCACACCTCTTCAGACATTTACTTCACTCTCACTGGAGTGCTCACAATCACATGCCTAGGGTTCTCTGCAAACACCATGGGAAGAACCTCCACCCATACACCTTTCATGCCTCCACATTTAATGAGATCTCAAATGAGTCTCCTTACTTTCAAACGAATTGTACTGTTGTAATCCTCACAAAAAACACATGATATAGACTATCTACTCACCTCAAACGGATATCCGATGAAAAAGTTGTCCAACACCGCTTTACTCCTAAACGATGTCTCGTGGTCCCAAGCCTCAGTTCTGAAAACAGTTGAGCGCATAGTACTATTTTGATCCCCTTGTAAAAACACATCAAATTGACTACTTACACACGTGGAATGGATATCTGGAGTAAATGATGCATTTCGTCATACCGCACAGGAGAAGTTCTACTTGGGACCCACATCAATGTCCCGAAGCACTGCCAATGGAACATACCGTTGCGATCCTCTCGAAAAATCACCCAATATTGACAATTAACTTGTCTGAAACGGACACCCGGTGAGGAGGATATAAATCACTTCCAATGCCCAAAATGACCCCCGTGGGGCCCGCTCCACCGTGCTGAAGTAAAGCGGGAAGATTGCGCCATTGCAATGCCATCATAAAACCACCCAGAATCAACTACTCTCGCGCCACGAACAGACATACAATAAAAAAGTTTCTAAATGCTTCCTGCAACTTAAATGAAGGTCTATGGGGCCCACACCTCAACTCTGGTATCAACACCTAAAACAACCCTGAAAAACTCATCCACGGCGCCAGGGTCCCAACGCAGCTGATGGTGCTCAAAACGGACTCTAGATGTGTCTGCGCTACCCAAAAAAGAACCCCCAGAATAACGCCAATCCACTTAAAGGTAATGTCACTCCATTGAGGCCCCCCATCTCAGGAATTAAACCCCTCGAAACAAAATCAAAATGTTTTTCTCGATTCCAGGATCACGTCGCCATAGACGAGACGCGAATCTTACACCTGTCCTGATTGTTATGTCCGTTTTAATTTTTAATGGACCTAATGGGTGGGCCGGTCCATCTTTTCCTCCACGGGACATGTGTATTGTGTGTCCATGTTTGCCAGCCGGGGTTTGAAGACCCCAGTCTCCCACACGTGCCGGCCGGCAAAAGCCTGTCTGGCCGCATTTCCACACCCCGCTAGCGACCCAGCTCGCTCGCCCGGCCTCTCGCTGCCTCACCCGGCCACCGTCGCCTCACCCAGCTGAAGAACGACGCCACATGGGAGCCCCCACACCACTGACGCTGAAGACCGCTGCCACCCAGAGAGCCGCTGGACCGGCTAGGACCTCCGTAAAAACACCAATATCCTCTTGAAATATTTTTGGATAACTCTGGTCGCCTCGGGACTAGGATATTCAATCCAATGCTTGCATTGGAAAGCATAGAACTAGAAATACTCTCATATGGGCTTCGATCAATAATTTAATAGAGATTTCATGTTGTAATTCATGCTCAAAGTAGATGCAGTAATTGAAAGAAATGCACGATCCTACCTCATGGCCTAGCCCGTCACTTCGCAACGATCCGCCGACCACAACACCTTAGAGAGGTGGAGGAGATGGAGAGCTTGGTTTTGAGAGGGGCTCCTTGGTTGAGTTCCGACACAGTATGAAAATGGGAGGGATGAGAGGGGTTATGACATAAGTAGAGAATTAGGTCCATTTTAAATTAATAAACATCAATTCCCTAGCAGTAGTCTCATTCGCGAACACTCAGCAGGGTCAAGATTTAGCCTCTCCTAGGGTAAATTCCATGAACTAAAAACAATGGTGGTCTTGGAATTTTAATCCAAGCATCCGTTCTAATGTTATATAACTTAATGCCCGAGGACTCCAAATTATGAAAACGCCTCAGGTGGAATTTTCCACAGAAGGGTCGTGCTTGCGAAAATTACACCCCTCTTAGGGTAAACGACGCACTCTGGACCCAACAGTGCCCTCAATTTTCAATCCAAGCTACCGTTTAGTAGCTATCATATTTATTTGGAATTCCCAATGTGAACACAATAAAAATAAATTAATTTCGATGACACTGGGTCACGAAATCGCACTCTGTTTGAAGGTGCTGCTCTGGAATAACATCAAGAATTTTCCAAAGTCATTTATAGCAAAAACCAGGTTCTTAAAATATCATTAGGCTACAATGATGTACATTGAAATTATACCTATTATATTCATCAAATTTTTCCCATTTCTATATAGGATTAGATAAAAGGCATAATATCATTCCAAATTGCAAAAATCCAACATCACAAAATATGTATTCCAACTTCCAATCATTCACAACATCAATTTTCTACTGAAATTCATCCTTATTATATTGAGATAATTTTCAATTTTATAATATATATTGTCTCTCAGTCATTTTAAAATTGATTGATTTCTCCCCTTAAATAATAATTTCCATAACCATATATCTTATATCCATGAACATAAGATCCCTCCCAATACTATTTTGGACTCGAACACTGTGAAATTCAAAATAAATGCATCTACTACCTTATATTCAATCAATTTTTTATATATAATTGATAAATCATAATCATTATGTAGATTGAGCCATCATTATTCCCTCATGTTTAGATACATCTTTGAAAATATGTATTTATTTTTATAGTCTGTGTTTTTATCACATAATTCAATATAGAGGTAATGTATCCATATATTCAAGGTGAGGATTAAAGCTTCCAACTATAGATTAGGGATTAGATTGTTATGTTATTGAGTCATCTATTATATTGATTCATATTAAATGAAATTATAATTTTCCATAAGTATTTAACCAAGTCCCTTCTTTGATGCATTACTATATTTCACCTACAATTTATTTCGTTATATTGTAGTTTAATTTTGAGGATTGACAAATATCTTCTACAATTCCTCAAAACAATATTCATGTATATTCATTCAAATGAACTTAAACCCTTTTCATTTAAACCTATTTAATGGGTCAGATAATTGGGAAAAAATTATTATTTAATCATAGATAGTATCCTTATAAACTAAATAATCTACATAATATGTAATATTCATTGTTGTTGTATATTCATTGAAAAACTATATTATTACATGATTAACTGATATTATATATTTTGAGAAAATATGTGTAGTAAAATATTCATCTTCAAGATAGAAATAAAACTTACTATATTATCCATAAAACTATTTTCTTATAATATTCTCAGCATTTATGTTGATGTTATTATCATGGTAATCAATGCTCCTATAATCCACCGGGATAACATTAATAAATACCTCAAACAATAAGCATGATATTCCTCAATTACCCTATTAATTATATCCATAAAAAATTTGGTCGATTTGTCAATAAAAATGGAATTACTATTATATTTTAATATGCATACATTGTTCAGAAGGATATATTAAGAATATATATATTCATTAATCTCAATTGATGATAACTAGAATGAGGTTCAATCATAGAAAAATATATTTTCCCATAAATTTAATCATATTAGTCTTTATTTATAGGTATATGATACTTTCTATTTATAATAATGGAATTTATTTCCCAATAAGAAATTTATAGACTCATTGATCCATCCATCTTCTTAATAAATATAATAGGTGTTCCCCGTGGTGAAACAATATGTATAATGGTTAATTTATCAGAAAAATCCTCCAGTTTTATCTATATCTTCACTAATTAAACATGTATCATTCTATAGGTATTTTTTATATAAGAGTTTACTTAGGGATAAAACTTTGGAAAACCCATTCCACACTTTAGTGGATGTCTATGTAATACTCTGGAAATAAATCAATTTATTATGATACAATAAGTATACCCTCAATTTAAATATTACATTTTCCACCCATTTATATTGTTCTAGTTTTCTCCCTATGGATCAAAATAATATGTGAAATTGTTGGTAGACCTATAAATAACTTAGATGATGACAGATCCACTCTAAAGATAGTTAATTCCACAGCATCGTCATGATTCATAATTTCCTTATCCTTACAATAACCTTTCTTATCATATTCTGGAATCCAGTATATAACTTGGATTATATAAACTTAAACCATAGTTATGATAATAAATTCCAAAATATGGAGTTTTTATGTTTTATAATTGGGATGTCTTGTGATGTCTATGTTTCAGTGATACATACACTAATAGTATCGACAAAAAATTCCCTTCCTAATGTGCTAGGAAAATATATTATTTGACTATGAGTTATTATATAATTATTTCCTCCATGAACAATTTATATATAATTAAATATAATACAATATCTTATAATATTGTGAGTTTTAAATCATATTTTTTAGTTTTATATCTATCGTATCAATTAAGATAAACTGTATATTTATGCATTGATAATCATGGAATCATAGACATTGTTTCTCTAAGGGTATCTTTCTTTTCATATCCTTTATATTGGATTGTAACAAAAAAGTGAATTATTCTAAGAATATCCCTTGTGAGTTTCAAACATCGGTTGATTTAAGGTTCATTGCCATTCATGTGGCAATTATTGAGTCAAAGCCCAATTCACACTTTTGGGAGTTATTTCCACAATTTATAACTATTCTAGAATGATCTCCATTTTTTGTATCTAGATATGGATTTATTTATATTGAAATCCATAAAAAAATTAATTATATAAACTATATAATGTTATTCAATACTTATCCTAAAAGTATACCACAATTTTATGTCCCCTAATCTATGTATTGTTTAATATATTTCCCAGTATTTCTAATAAAAATTCACATACACCAACTACAACTGTATATAATCCAGGAACCCAGTTACATGGGTTACATTATTTCATTATCATACATACAATGGGTCAAATGTAAAAATTACATCATATATTCTTTGTTTATGAAAAAATAGAGATACATGATATCTATTTTATATTGGGGATAAAATATAAAACATATAAATATAAAAAGTTAATAATCATAGATATCATTAAATAAATTGTTCTACACATTCCAGGGAATGGAAAAAAATTATGTTAGGCCCAAATTCTTAGTATAGGTTTCATGTAAAGGAAAGATATAATAAATAAAAAATTCATAATCAATATATCTATGTACATAGAATTAAACACATTCAATTTAATCAGCACCCTAACAATGATTGTTAGATATGTAACAATCATTATTGAAAGGTAAAAATGAAATTACATGATACATAATCCATATATTCAACATAAAATTCATTCATGTATAATATAAATCAAATAATATCATGGATAAAAATATTTGATATCTATCTGAAGGAAATAATTAATACTCGATGTCCTGATCTTGGACATCATGATCTCTATATCATCATGTTTCATTACAAGAAAATTTAAAATCATTCATGAAAAAAATTTAATTTGTCAAAGTGATTTTCTTCATGACACCTATCAATGTATCGAGGGGTGTGTAATTTCCTCCCTCACTCATCAACTTATTCTCAAATCATTCCTTCTATATCAAATTAACCATTTTATTAGCTTCCAATGGGACTTATAATAATATATCTATATGGAATAAATAATTTAGATTTAATAATTTTTCACACAAAAATAAATTAACTATCAAAGTAAAAAACATAAGTAATAATGATATATATTTTAAAGAATAATAATATTTGTGATACAAAAAAATATGTATATTTAAGTTAAATATATCATCCAATAAAAATGAAGAAAATAATTTTTTTGTCTTAAGAGAATAGTAAAAATACCAAAATTAATCAATAAATGATCGTTGATCATAGATTCATCAAAACAATAATTTTTTCAACAAAATCATTGCCATTGGAAAAATAAATGGAGTTAAAGTGAAATAATAAATTATGATTTTAAAATGACTAATTTTAGCAAATGTTTAGAAGAATAACCATTTTTTAAAATAGTTTTGATTATGGGGGATTCTATTATTATTTTATACAATAAAAAATACATTCCTTTTGTATTTTTATTAAATTATTCCACTAAAAATTTATTATAAATATCCCATTAAATCCATTATTTTAAATATAAGAATAAAAAAATTGATATTATTAAATAATTTGAGTAAATGAAAATAATTTTTGTAAAACCATTTTCAAATCATATACATTGATGAAAAATATATCTTATTTAAATAGAAATTAAATCTATTTTTAGTTTAATCTTTTATTTTCATTATTCAAGTAAATGATAAAGGAAAATATAGAGGAAAATATTGAAGCTTTTAAAATATTATGTATATAACAAAAATATTGGATCTAATGATGGATAAATTATATGATTCCTAAATCTAAATTAAAATAAATCCAAAAATAATGTGATGTTTTAAATTAGTTTCTTACGTCTATAGTAATATTTTAATTTTAACCCCTTGAATGAATAAACTTAAAATGAATCATAAATATCATGTATAAATAGATATTCATGTTAAATATATAATAGATGTTTAATATACACCATATAAAAGTTAATAGGTGAATAATAAAAAATTTGTCATGATATATTGTAAATTGATATCAAATATCTTATAACATATTAAAACTCATTACTTAATAATATTTTATTATTACTATTGTTTTAGGTTTTAATTGCCTTTTTTTCTATGGCATGTTTTAGCATGAATATTTCGATTTTTGTTATAGGATATTATCTCACCTTATCCATAACTATAATATTGTTATAAATATAATTTTTAATCATTATATACCTGTTTATAACCATTATGTAATGTTTTTTATGGGAAATGAATTGCATCGCTTTGTGTACATGGTATGTCCTATGTATGCACAATTGATTATATCATTTCATTAATGGGTGAAAGATAGATGAAGTGGGTTATATATTAATTTAATATAAATAATATCATGACATATTAATTGAATATATTTATTATATACATAATTATTATTGTCCACATGATTCAATAATGGAATAAAAAATTACATTTGTTCACAAGGTGGTAGTCCAACATACACACAAGTGATGGCATTTTTTCCCATTTGATAGAGAATATTGTTGAAAATTACTATCACATTAAAAAATTGCATATCATTATATGTTATATATCTATATTATTTTACATTAATCTTAGAGAAACATTATAATTATGAAACATAATAATGAAAAATAATGACCTCTATAAAAATGATTACCTTCCCTTACAAAAATCTTCTTTTGGATCACTTATTATAGACCCGAGGGTTGGTATTTTGGATGATAAAAATATTTATAATATGATAATAATTTTATAGAGTGAGTTTAGAAGGTATAAGTATATATAAAAATATTTTTAGGTCTGAATAACTGAGGGTAGGTTGTTCCCATTTATATGTGGGGAAGGGGGGCCTTATTGGAAATTAATTGGAAATTTTACAACAGAATACAAAATGATAATTTCAATCCTAGAAACAATTATTATAAATTATCTTATATTTTAATTATAGATGGATAGTAATTAAATATATCCATACAATTATAATTTGACAAATTTAATTAAAAAATATACCATTATCATTTGGTTTAACCACAAGAGTAAAATCATTTTTATCTTAAGTGGGGTAATAAAGTTTTATTGTTTTAGTATTAACTTTTACCAAATATTATGTTGACCATATTTACTAATATAAATTATTCAGATTAAAAATAGTGAACTCATTTTATAAAATTCAACTCAAATAATTGGAATATATTGTATAATATAATCCCACAAAACATATCGAAAAACTGGTCTTCATGATATGAAATTATCAAGCCTAAGATCATCATATTGTAACTACATAAATAGTAATCATAACTAGAAAGATTTAAATTCATATATTTAAACATATATTATATTGATTTCCTTATTTCCTTCACAAAAATAGATGATTTTTAATAATTTAAATATAAAAATAATTTTCCTTTTCAAAATAAATTTCTCCTTGGAAAAAAATCTTTTTAAAAAAATCCTATAAATATTTACACATCTTTTTCTATAAACAATAAAGTTAAAAGTTATTAATTAATCATATTGTTAAACATTATTATAAATATAATGGGTAAATTTTAAATACTATATTTTTTATTATTCATAAAATCTATTTTATATAGGAAAATATCAAAACGTTATTTTAGGCATATGTTTATCAAGTAAGTTAAAAGAAATATACATTCTATAACACTACAATTTTTGTGTAACGAAATATTAAAATTATCATTGTGTTATAGTTTAATTAAAATATATTTGACAGCTATTATAATTGATTCTTTACTTTTAAAACCTAATGGTTGTTTTTATAGTCAACATGTGAATTTTTATAAGAGAATAATTATTACTCTCTATGTGTCCAATAAATTTTATTGGTTTGTTTTTCAATGAAGTATTTAATATTAAATTCCCTTAATACTATTTCATGGGTTCTAAATATTCAATTATATTTTTATAAATGGTGAATTTTGATTCCAGTTAATATTTTTACATCATATTGAGTGACTATAGAAAGCACAACAGGGCATAATAAATGTAGTGACAAACAAAATCGGTGGAGGTGGATGGTAGGAAGTTATTATTTTAGTTAATTTGAAGTTAATTTTTCTATTTTGTACAATTAATATATTATATATAATGTTTAAGGAATAAATATGATAATATTTTAGATTTTTCTCTGTATAATTTAATGGAAATGTTGGTTGGAATGTTATAGGTATTCAAAGAAACATGAAAATATTATGTGAAAATAATTTATTATTGGAAGTCATAGGTGGTCATTCAATATATATTTTATGTCCTTAGTGTAAATTAAGGGGCTTATATATGTATCACAAGTAGGGTAAATATAATAATTGGATGGGGTTTACATTAAACTTTTGGTGGGAAAACATGCTCCACATTGTTCTCAATTTACATTAACATTTGAAATAATTAGAGGTAATTTCAATGTTGTCATAATATTTGTAACTTTTGATTGAAATAAAAATACTGTAATTTCATCACATTGTATTTGGAAATAAACATTGATCCGTATAATAATTTTTTACACTTTTCATTTTCTTCAATTTCAATATTAATGTTTACATGAGAGTGTTTTCAGTATTAACATTGTGTTTTGTGCAAGGGAAAGAATATAATTCCATTTATTTTATATTATAATCAAGGACGTATCATCATGTGAAGTATTTTTTGGAGATATTTTTTTATCTCAGATGCCTTAGTGTTATGTATCATTCTATTTATTAGTGTTGATAACCCCATAAAAGTGGTATCAATTCTTAGATCAACACTATGTAGATCTATATAATGAAAACATAATTGCATACACTCTCTTACCTTGATATTATTTAGTATTTATTATAAGTAATTGTATTTTTATATATGGTAGTATACATATTCATGGTTTAGATAAATAAATTTATAGGATATGTTTTGTTTTCTGGGTAAAGAAATTAGAGAACTATCACATTTACAAGGACTTGTAAATTCAATTGATGGTAGTCAAACTATAGAAGAAAAAGAAACTGTAATGAGAGATGATGTAAATAAATTTACATGGGATGGTCAGAATTCTATGGGCTCAAATTGTATCCTTTAACATCCATGAGTTAAAGACCACTATAGAGTTGATAAAATATCGAAATAAATGAAAGATAAGATAAATGATTCGAATATAGTGTTCATAAGATGAATTATATTTGTTATGAAATAATATGAATTAAAACTATAATATAATCATTTGAATGATATTATCATGATTGGAGGGATGTTTTTATCAATTAATGTAATGTAAACCGGGGATCTGTATGAAAACCAATATATTTTATAAACCCTAATTCATGATTTATTAATGAATGAGTCTCCCAATAAGTACCCAAAATATCCATATGCAATGTGTAATTGTGAAATTATATAAATTTCACACTAAAATGAAATATGGGTATAAAAAATTATTCAAATATCTCATAATATGCCATTAAATTATATATATCTTCCAAAACCACACGAGATAATGCGATGATGTACATAAGAAATGGGTGAGATACAAATTCTTGTAAGGGAATATTAAATTCAAAACAAGAAGAATTAACTACATGAATCTTGTTGAATAAAAAGTGGTCTTAAAAGAGTCAAGATAATAAAAATGATCAACAAATCATGATATAAGATAACAACATCAACAAAATATAAGAACGATGGAACAAAAAAAACACTGAAATTATAAGCATATATCAAGGATACCACTAAGTCATCATTACATAGTGTTATTAGGATAAAAACACATTCTCCATACATGGTATATCATGTGATAAAACATTACCCCATGCATTAAAGGGATATATAATTTTCGTCTATCCCACCACATTTATATTACGTAAATTCATTTTTACGTCACTTAGGTCACACAATATAAGAATGTATTTTTTCACTTTTGAACATAGTAATATGGAATATTGGTTAAATATATGGGATTAAAAAATGAGTTAAGGTTACTAACATATAGTTGAATACCTTTTGGTGGAAATTATAATGGGTATATAGAATAAAAAGGTTTTCCCAGGAAAATAGTGGGATAATTTTGGTAAAATAATGAATGTACGTAAACTATCATGGATGGTTATAATGAGAGTGAAATTTGGTCTATCATTACATGGAAATAATAAATATTGTAAGTTAATATATAAAAAATTCGACATGCTGATTTGGAATTCAAATGGTGTAATACAAATAAATTACATAAATAAGGAGGAGGAAGAAGAAATTACCTTAACTTGAAAGGGAAATTATAAAATCTTGGGATAATCTTATTAATATCTTATGAATTTTTTTGGGGGATTTAATTTTGATATGAAGATTAGAGTAATGCTTAATAGGGCTGAATGAATAATAGGGGGAGGTTATGTGGGTATTTATTCAAAATATTGGGGAATCCATAATCAAATTATAAACATAATTTTTAGAAACTAGATTATAAAATAATAAAAATAACTAACCATTCTATCTTTTTTACAATGGATTCTATCAAATAGGATTTAAAATAATTATTTTATATGGATTAGATGTAAACATTTAAAATTAATACCATTACTAATGTTGAATTGATTCATGTTTGTAATGAATTGATTTTGAGGCCGTGAAATGTAATTTTAGTTTTGGATGACACATTAATGTTTTAAAAATTTAATTAAATAACTTCAAAAACTTTTTTTTGAAGGATATGTCTATTTTTGGTCGCATTGTTTAATTATAGTATTTAATACATCAATTTTGGGTTATTATGATATCGTTATAGTAGCGTATATTTGCACCTTATTTAATTTTACCACGAAAATAAACTATCTCATAATATTATGAAAAAATTACCATTGGATAAATTCAACATAATGGTTTATAAATTAAAATTTACTTTATCAAGAAAATATAACAACATAATAATTTATACTTTTAATTAAAATACATTATTCTATGGAAAATGTTTGTTTTTACGATATTAACATCTATAATACCATTATAAAAACTAAATTTGACAATAATATAATATATTATCAATTAAATATTTATAGTTATTACAGAAAATGATTATTTTTGTTAAATAATATTCATTCAAAAAAAATATGAATTTATAATTTTTTTTAATTTAAACTATATATTTCCTAAAATAAAATTTTAATTTCTTCATATCGTAATAAAATATTTAACAATATTATTATATAATAATTAGTAAATTATTAACAATAAGTGATAAATATTATTAATAGTTAGATAAAATAAAATATATAAATATATATTAATATGATCTAGATATATTACCCTCGATAACTTAAGTTTATATTATAAGGATAAGGTTTATGATGGTGGTTCCTTCTTAGATTGGTGAAGCGAACATGGTTTGGATCATGATTGTGATAATAATGAACTTTTGTTGTATGTTTTTATACCTCTTTTAGATGAATAATTTTTTCTTTGTATTGGTTAAGGGAAACATATTATCATTCCACCTCCCACTTAATCTATTAAAAAATTTCTTTATTGGTTATAATACCACTAGTTGAATCCATCAATTCATCAGTTTAAATCAATTAGAATTGATAATATCCTCAATATATATTTAAATCATAATATTCGTTGTAAATAAACTATATTATCAATAGATGTTATTATTAAATTTCACTTAAACCTGATATAATATATTTTATAATGGTAAAAAAACTAGATTAGTACTTGTTTTTTTTATAACCACATTTCATAATCATACATTTATTCATTCAAAAAGATAATAAAATTTTTGGGTGTCAAATTCATAACCTATTTATAAATGTCATTGTAAAAATTTCATTCGATACACTTGAATAGATTAGGGTACATTAGTTTAATTTCCTATTAGGTTTCCAATGATGTATCCTCTAAAATTTAGTTATTCCACAACACTATTAATAGGTGATTTTACATATTTCAAAGAACTATTTCACAATGATCTATGATCTCCATAAATATCTCCTCATACGAATGACCATGCTCCGAGGGTACAACCATTGAATTAAATACAAGTGATTGTGTCATATTTAGATCATTAGGATATGGGGAACATATCATGTACTTGGGATATTTTATGTTTTGGTTCTAATTAGAAATCCATTGATCTAATATGTTCAACAATTTAATAGGGGTTGATGTATGTTGGAAAAAGCTTTCCCATCACACAAAACCTCTTGAATTTCATCCATTATGATATATCAGGGAAATATCTATCTCTGAATTCAAAATCATGGTGACTTCGATGGTTAATTTCATATATTACTATAAAAGTAATATACATTTCAAATGATGATTAATGGTATAAACTTTATCGGTTACCTCTTGGATAAGTTCATGTCACTTAAGCTTCTACTCTCCGACATCATTAAATCACATTTGATTCAACAAACATGTCTTATATAAAAACCCAAAATCCTCCATTTTAATTATAGAACAAAAATTGTTGTTGTATAAGAACATTAATTGGGGATGGTTTTTGTCACAAAACCATTTAAAATTTTGTGAATGTGATCTCATCATATCTTCTATAATTTTATTTGTTTTTTCAGACCGACCATCCATTCAAGGGTGATATGATGTATTGAAACTCATATATATAATTAATTCTTGTTGAAGTATAATCTAGTTCCTCATGGAAAAAATTGGATGTCGATTTGTTACAATTGATAGTGGTACTCTATGTAGTCTTTCCACTTACCAAATGCATACCATTACATGTTGGTCAAGAGAGAAATATTTATTAATAAAAATTAAATTTACTAAATTTATAGAGTGATAGACTAAAATATATTTATATTTATTATCATTAGTTTTCTTATGTTTTCCTATAATGAAACATATGGTTAGGATTCCCATTTCCATACTAATATGGGAATTTATTTCATCATAACCTTAGACTTCGTCTTTCAAACATGACTTATTTGCATATAAATCATCAAGATAAAAAATATGCAATCTACCTCATCATGTTATCCAAAAAAATGTTTTTCTTCAATTGTCAATAAATTTTAGTTATTCCTAGATTCATAGAGATATATGAGCTATGTGAGTCATCTAGATTTTCCCTCTTAAAATCTTGTTTTTATGGGACACACATTTAGGTTCCACACATTATAGATACAACTTAGAACTATTTAATATTGAAATAATAACTCCATTTTATTATATATCATTATTTTTATTTTGGGCCTCTATCATCCTCATAGAAATCGATCGTTCAGTACTTATATGATAATGGTATTACGTATTCCCTTATATTATTCCAATATTAAGGCTTTTCATATATAAGGATATTAGTTCGTTTTTAAACCACAACATTGATAGTGTTGTGTAATCCTGTCAACTATGGGGATATACCCCATTTCTTCCTTCCTAGGATTGTAATGGATAAAAATATCAATACTTGGTCATATTTAACAACCTTCAATAGTATATATTGATATCCTTTTGTGTTAATATAAACATGATGTTTTTATTATATGTATATAAGAACCCCCCCTATATTAATAAATTTATAAAATTTAAATGTTAAGATCACTTCATAAATTTTTAGATAACACATTCGGTAGTTGTTCTCATTGAATACTAAATGGAAAGAAGAATACAATATCAATTTTTCATGTTATATGAGTAAAAAACCCAATCATTTTTGGATCCAACACATTATGATTCAAATTCATCCCCACCACAGGGTATTGGGATAATTTTTATAATTATTATCCTCTACTATAAATCTATAAATAGACTATATCATTGATAAATCTAGAGAAAATTCAATCAACGTTTATTTACCATTATTATTATACTATATAATTTTGATAATTTCCTCTCAAATAGATGAAAATACACATATAATCCATGGAAACTATTAATTTCTGTCACATAATTTGGATAAGTTCATCCATTAACTTCATATTTTATTAAATGATCTTAATATATCCCTTTGCAAGTGATAACATTCTATAGAAATGTTACTATTCTGTCTAAAAACTCATATTTTCTATACTTATCTTATTAATTTACCTTTCACAAATACATCAATAAAACATACCAATTCTCCTGATGTTCTTCCATGTGTTTGGAGTATATAAGAATATACTCTATAATTACTACTACATGTTTACCATAGTAATCATTAAATACTATATTCATCAATTCTACAATGATTATAGAACCATTACTGAGTTCAGATTGAATAAATATGAATTCAATGTGCAGGTAACATGTATGAATGGTTGTATTGGGGATATCATTTTTATTCAACATTAATGATAATAACCTGATGGAAGATCCATTTTAGTGTTGTAATTGTCTTTATGTATCTGGTCAAACATGTTACCAATCCATTTTAGAGGATAAATTTTCATTATCATGATCTTTTTAGCTTAAAATAAGTAAAATATAAGTTTACTAACCCATCATTCTTCTTGGTAAAAAGTTCATGTGCACCCCAATGTGATGAAAATGGGAGTATAAACAAATTATCTATATTCTACTTCAGTTCCTTCTTCTTCTGAAAAATTTTAAATTGTAAATTTTAACAATGGATTCGTGGAAATTGGAATGGAGTCATGTATATGTTTGATCATGAACTAAACATGTCGACTATGAGACAAACCAGGAAACTCTTGAAGAAACCCATCAGTGTATTCCCTCCCAATGATAATTTCATCTAGGATGATCTTTTCCTTAGTCCTAATCCTTTGATCCGGATATTATTAATTAGAAGGAAAAATATCAATTCATTAGAGGATTATTATAATATATATTAATCATCCTCCTTGAACTTGTACAAAATTAGAGGATGATTTTCTATTACAGTGGATGAATTCATTCTCACTGAAATTTATGTTTACACTAAATAAGGAAAGACAATTTATACCCATAATGTGATTAAATTACACTAAATGAAGTATCATAGGTTTTTATGGTAAATTAATATGAAAAATAATTATATAGGATGTCTTACTTACTTGGGATGCTATTATTTTTTTTATTTTTCATTATTATGGATACCTCAACTACTATCGATTGACGTAGTGTTTAAATAGTTCCTCAAAAAAATTGTTACATGAATAAATATGTATAACCATAGAAACATAGAACATTTTTTGTTCAAAATGGGATGATAATAATTCCTTTCATTATTATAATATCATTTTAATCATTTACTTTATCCAAAATGGACATAGTGATGAAAAAAATGAAACCATTAAACCTATATAAGTATTTTTATTAAAATTTAACTGATGAACTATAAATTACATATATTATTTAACCAAATATGTTTATTAGTTTTTAAACTTTTTCATCCATGGTCAATTTCATTTCATAAAATTTCAAAGGAATATTTTTACCCTTCATAGTGGTTTATAAGCTGCTTTTTAATTTTTCAATGCATATCCGTACTTGAGTGTCAGACTAAAGGTGAAGCACAGACTCATTGTTATGAAGTAGTTTATGGTTCATTTAGTACCCAACAAACAATTGTTTTGGGTTATTATTTGTTGATAATATTTATCCAGACCCACATCTACTTGCATTATCGAGACATTATTTTATTTATGATAATACACTTACACTATAATATCAATATATTTGGGGTGTTTCAATTTTCATATTGTTATATCTACAGATTTGACTGATGAATTATAATTATAATCCCTAGAAAATAAATGTACCTTTCTTTCATATCAATTATGAAAAAAATATCTTTTATATACATTATTTCTTGATTTAATACTTAAATACAGATATAATAAAATACCAAAAGTTTAAGCGCCGAAGTTTAATTTAGAAATTATATACATTGACAACTAAGATTTAATAGGTTTAGAAAAAAATTAATTAAAAATACCATATGATTCCCTTAAATTAAACCTATCTTTAGAAAAATCATAGGATAACATTGGAGAGTACATATGAATTGGGTGGGATATAAACCAAGTAATAAAATAATCAACCAATAAAATTATTAAATAAATAAATACGATTAATGAAGAACTACAGGGTGAAATAAATTGGTGAAAATAAAAAATATGAACACCTAAGCATGATATAAGATGATAACATCAATGCAGCCTTGAATTTTGAAAACTATATAAAAATGACATTAAAATACTTTTTCAAGCATAAAAACAATGAAATTAGAATGTAGTGTCACTTTTCTAACCTCAATTTAACAATATAAGGTGTCTGAAGATGTTAAAACATTACCTAGTTCAATGGAGGGAAATATAATTCTAATACGACCAAATAAATTACTATTAATTATTTATATGTTTATACCCCATAGATCTCAATCCATTTAATCACGTTTCATTCAATGTTTATATAATTTGGATTATATACATGGGATTCCTAAATAAATGAAATAGATATATATCTAGGTGAATAACCTTGAGTGTAAATGGGTCTGGGAATACAACAAACAAATGTATTGTTTGGAAAATGATGAGATAATTTTTGCATCTTAATAAGTTTACATAGAGCATCATGGAAATGGTTTAATGAGATTGAATGACTATTTTTTATTGCAAGGAAAAATAGTATATTAATGGGATGTTTACAAAATATGAAAATTTGATCAATTTTAAATCTATAGGTGTAATAAAGATATAATATGTGAATAAAGAGGGGGAATATAACCAATTTTTTAGAGAAGGTTCTTAGAAATGCTATGGAGGAGTTTCATGGGGGATTGAGAAGAAATATATAAGGATTTATAGAGAGATAGAGGGAGATGATGTTCATAACCATTTGGTTATGAGTGAAGTGAAGTGGGTGGTTTGGTGTGTAATATTTGAAAAATAGATGCAAATTCTTTATTAATTTCTAAACAATGGTTTTTGACTCTGTATAATAAAATAATAAAACCCATAAACCTTCCCTTTTTTTTTTCCAATGTTTTAATCAATCTGGAGTGTTTTTAAATATTTTGTATTTATAAGACCCAAAAATATTAAAATAATTACCTTGGTGATACTAATGTGGCTCATGTTTTTAAGGAATTTTTTTTAAAATATTGAAATACAGTATATAATTTTGATGATTAATTAATGGTTTAAATGTTAATCAAATTATGTAAATTTTTTTCAAAGGATAGATATACATTTCATCATATATTACCATAATAGTGTTTATCACATAACTTTATGTATATTATTTTATCGTAATAGATACAAATTATTTATACAATATTAAATTTACCACAAAATTCGACTCTCTCTAGATAATGAATAATTCCATATTATCTAATTTCAAAATCTATATTTCATAAATAACATTTATTTTTTCATAATAGTTCTTTCTATTTGGGAATTTTAACTATTAAATAAAGAACATTTTTATATGAAAATATTTTTTTCATGCCTCTCATATCATTTTGAATTCAATAAAACGTAAATACGAATGCATTTAAATATTTTATCATATATAAATAAATAAATATTATGTATAAAGAATATTTTTTGAAAATAATATTTATTTCAAAAATGATTGAAATTTCCAAAAATATTGATAGATTTTTTATTATATATTTAAAAAAATACAATTTTGATTTCATTATTTCATTGAATAATTTTTTAAAAATAAATTTTAATAAATTTCAAAAGTAATAATAAATATAGATAATAAATCATTATATCATTAAAAATATAATACGAAAATTTATACTATCAGAGTATAGATGTATAATCCCTTTTTACACTAAATGTTTCGCTATGGGTATGATGTGAGATGGTTTTTCTTTATTATGGTGATTCACCAAACATGGATTGGGATGTGATCTCAAAGAGCATGAACAAAACTTGTAAATGTTTTATTTTTGTTTCAATTGATTACTCTCAACATTTTAATGGTTTATTAAAAGGGAATGTGATTCCATCTACCTCTGAAGCTCTGAGAAATGGGATATAAAGGGTAAAATACCACTATTTGAGGTCATAAATTTTTTCATCCAAGTAAATTTAACAATACAATAGAAGTAAATAAATAATAATATTATTGTTTATTATACAATGACCATATTAAAAATGAGTATGATGATTAAAACTCAATTAATTATGATTGTATATATTTTATAAATGTCTAAATAACTGATGGGGTATATCTGTTTTCTAAAAATACATTACTAAATGAGTCAATTATTTATTTTAATAGGGAAATAAATTTATAAAATTTTTAGTTATTATTAATTAAGTGCACTTTATTTTATGTAATTTATTATAGATTCATTTTATGTAATTGTATATTCTATAATAAACTCTTATAAATAGAGAACATGGTGATTGTGTAAGACAAATTTCACAGTTTGAATAAGGAAAAATGATAGAATATTATTATGATAAAAAATGTATAGGTGGTGGATATTCAGGTAATCATAGTCCATTTAAAAGGAAAACATAAGAAAACTATATAAAAATGTTTTGAGGTAAATTTAACTGACCCAAACCATCTTATTGGAACTTTAGAATAAATTTAATCTTTCGAAGGACTGTAAGGATTATATATTGGACACTAAAATCGATTTTTTAGATGATGAATTATAATAAATTCAGATAATGTGAGTATAAATATACTCATGTGGGTTGAAATTATTGTAGAATCATTGGTTATTTACATAGGATAGTCATTCTATTTAGTGAATCTAAAAGGAAACCTAGGGGATTCTATATATATGAGAATGTCATCAAACATAAATTAGTTTATGATCTTGGTATAGAATTCATGTGAATGTTGATGTCAATATTCATATTTGAAATAAAATATTTAGATTTCTAATTATACTTGGAACATATAAGGGTGGAGGAAGAACCAAATTTCCCTTGGTAATATTGATGATATATCATTTTGAAAAATATTTTAAAATAAAATATTCAATAAAAATAGAGTATCTATACTTATTTATAGTGGTGTAATGAATGGAAAATTTTATCAAATGATATGATTTGATATATATATATATAATTGAATTTTTTAAAACTTATAACTATCTAGAGTTGTTGTATATTTATCATATAAGCACTAGTGAGATGAAAAATAATGTTTTAGTGACAAATGGTGTGATAAAGGTTGATCACACTATTATTATATGTTATAAGATTTATATGTCTGTAAAGAAGGGAAACAATTAAATCATCATCAATAGAAGGAATCCTAGTTCTAAAATGTTGAAACATGTTTACATGTATGTTTGAGGACATTCCATAGTTTATGATGATGGTCGGTTGTAATACATTGGGAAATTCATTGACGATATAATAATTAAATCATACACTTATTTTTTTTTATAAAAATACATGGTGTTCATAGTATGATTGAAATAAAGGTACATAATGGAATGGAATTCCAATAGAATTGTTGTATTGTTTGGATCTACTAAGGGAAGTTAATGCAGTGCAAGGTATTTCATAATCAACTACATGATGAAGTTAATAATGGTGGAATTTTTAATACATAGGATATGATAATTTAATAAACACTTATTTATCTATTTGGATAAGTGATATACAAATATTAATGTCGTTTATAGTTTATGATTTGAATTTTTATGATCTAATCATTGGAATGTATTTTTTTATCTATAAATTTTATATTAATTATTATTGTCACTGAGTTCAATTTATTTCATCGGATTGTGGTGTCCACAAATTTCTTGTATATTAGTATATTTATATATGTTGGAAATAAAACATTAATTTCAAACATATGTAATCCATATTTTTTGACTGTAGTGTTGGTTTTTTGATAAAAAAATGAACAATCAACCAAACATTATGGTAGTGGTGCAAATATATCAAAATGTGTTTGATGAAAAAAATTTCAATATGTTAATAAAAAATAATTATGAAATTATTTATTCACGTACTAAAATGTTTTTTAAGGGATAACACTTAACATAATTCAATACAAAACCTGAACTAGAAAACATTATTCCATATGATCATTAAATTAATATTAGATGAATTAAATAATTTATTAATGTTATTAATATTTTCCATCAATCTAGATTTTCAAAACCACATCCACATGAACATGAATATGACTATATAGATGTACCCAATAGACTCATTCCTCATTTTGTATCCATGTACATAAAAAGTCTCTCAATTCATTATAATGAATCTCTTTCCCTAATGGTTTGGAAAAACTATAGCATTATTGGTAGATTGGGATATATAAATCTTTGTATTTGTTGATATTTATATCATATAAATCACATACATCAATACAATTTTTTATAGCCCCAATATTTTCAATATGGAAACAACTCATATCCCAAATATATTTGTAAATTTTTGATAATAATGATGAAGGTTATAAATTTTTTCCCCATCACATGAATATATAATTTTTTTATTTTAAAGACTTTAATTATTAATAATATATAATCTACTAAATTATAATCATAGGATAAACAATCGATTCAAGTATGTAAGAGTATTTAAATATAACCAAACCACACATTTTCCTAAAGCATGTAAATTTATTTTCACAACAACACAAAAATATGTCATTTAACATGATTTGATCTATCCAATCATTGACCATGAAGTATTCTAAACAACCACGTTGTTTTCTTAAAAAGGATTATATTTCATTAAAACTCCCACTTTCACAGAATAATCTAAATCATAGAACAAAACCACTTTATTACATATAAAATTTAACAACTTGTGAAATAATATCCAAAACTACTTTTGAAAATCAATAATTTATTTCACTACATTTTAGATAATATAGATCAACTTCTTAAAATATGTCCAAAAAATATTTTAGATATCATATTGTATATATTTTTGGGTTTCAATTTTTTTTTATGAAATTAATTTTAAAATAACATAATACACAATAAAACTAACAGAAATTATTACTTCACTTTGAAAATAGTTTTGAATTTCCTAGTCAACAATTTTAAACAAGGGGAAATCTATAGAATTGTGTTACTGTTATGATTTAAATAGACCAAAAGTGATCTCATTTAAAACCAATTTTGACAACAAACTATGTCATATATAAGTATTTGAAATCATATAAATATTTCTCAATAACATTGAGTAACTATTGAACACGTAGTTTTGCACTCACATATAACAAATATATACATTATTTTTTATAAATGCTCCAAAAAGATAGATGGATGGAAACATCCCATTTAATTCTACTAAGGGGTTTAGTAAATCAGATGAACCTCATTGAAATAAATAATCACATCACATAAACATTTTCTTACCACTAAAATAAACTTCCTCAAAATATATATTTTGAGAAACTAGATTTTATTATTATTATTATATGTGAGGAAAAATTTAGTTTGGGTTAAACTTATTAAATAAAATGATGAAATTCATACCAATACCCACATGGATTATATCTACATCATGTCTAAATTATTAATGGTATCAAAGTTTAATGTGTTTTTTCTAGGAATTTTTCATGATTAAACTGTGAGGATTTATTATTCAAAATTCACCCCTAGAGTTCTAAAAATACAAGTATAATCATTAATGTGAATGCACCAACATAAATTAATTTAATACACTTGTAAAGGAATGAATACAAAGATTCTTAATTTCCAATTTTCTATATAGAAAAGCTGATGGCAGAGCCCTAGTGACGATGACAGATTGATCATCCCCTCCCTCCTCGGCAAAAGGGAAGTGGAAAACATATCGAGCTTTCTCCCCTTCACTAACCCTGATCTCTTTCCTCCATTCCGGCTGATTCCTATATGCCCTAAGGTTCCTGACCTCGATAAGAGATCACCACAGATCGTGATTTCCATGAAAGAATTCAACACTGCTTTATATCTTTTCTAGACAATGATGATAGGTCATTTTTGGGGCTAATGTCCTTTGGTAGATGCATTTGACAGATTTATGATTGAATAAGGGGTGCTCCAAGATCGCGTGGTGTTTGGGCAGCTCGACTGATGGCATTTGATGGTATGTTTTTTCCCTGAAGATTAATCTTATTTATTCTTGGTCCAGCAAGCCCTGAGCTCTCAAGATATGCAGTTTTTACCTCATTCACTTGTTTATCGAGTTCAATATGAATCGGGACAAGATGATGATGGTGATGTGGGAATGTTTCCCATATTTTCTGCTTCCTTTTCATAATCCTCTAATTATAATCTTGTTAGAGAAATTGGTTAGTATATTTCTATGATTGGATATTAAGACCTCTGAAGTTTGTCACCCTATCAACCCTTGTGTTTGTGTTGAGGCCGGAGATTCAAATCCTCATACGGATTGGATTTTGATTTCAGATGACAAAGAATTCTAAGGGAAACATATGTGATTTTCGAGTCTTGTCCAATGTATTGCTGTAACATCCCTGGTAAATAAAAAATAAAGCATTTTCATATTTATTAATTTTTGTGAAATAAATATTATTTCTACTTTAATGGGGTTTCTATGTTCGATAACATACCTGATACGCAACACTGAGTTTCTTTGAAATCTTACGTTGCACACTAGTAATAAAATAATATTATTTTAAATGGTAATTAACACGTAGCCGTTGTATTGGTGGGAATGAATATAAATAAATAAAACCTGATTACATATGTTTTTTAAATGTTTTTACATTTATCCAAAAAAAGATAAGGGCTTAAAATTAGAAAATAATAAATTTTAGGCATATATACTCTAACATTCACTAAAGGTCGACTTATCGCCTTTTGATGGCGAACCATCGTTAAATATATTTTTGGTCACTCTTATAATTTTTATTAGACCAAATAATACTCTTCTTTAGAATCAGGACATAAAAATTTACTTTGTGTAAATTTTTGGTATTTTTCTGATAAAGTTCATTTTTTAATGAATAGTGAAAAATGTTGTATTTTAATTCCAAACCTCTTTTTAATATAATTTATTTATATGAATATATTATCTTTTGAATAGGTTTTAGAGTTAAATTGGAATATATTTTTACCATTTAATCTAATAGTGGTCATTGGAATTAATTCCACTTTGAAATTGGACTTAAACTAGTGTCAATCTTTTGATACATATTGTTCCATAAAAAACACGCTATTTGTTTTGACAACGGGAATTAATTATTAAATTAATTAATGAAACTTATATGTTCTGAATTTTGTAAAATAGACATCATTTTTGAATTTGTAATATCAAATATAGCTTAGGGTGAATTATTGGTATTTTTCTGAAAGACATCAATTTTTGATGAATAGTGAAACCACTAAGTGGCAGTAAAAAACCGATTTTTCATTTAAATTCAATTTTTACACCTCTGTGTTTTTAATTTCAAAAACCAGACATACATGGTTGTCATTAGAAAGTAAAATTCGGATCAATGGGATTAAAATAATTTTTTGGCGAATAGTAACTTGTATGTTTTTAATAGCGATTAGAGGTAATTAGTGTAGTTTAAGTTAAAAATAATGATTTAATAATATGAAATGACCTAGAAACTTGTGCTACCCTTATTGGATGTTTCCTGTCCGACCATGAAAATCCATGGGTCAACAGGGGGACCCCATGGAGGCACTTTGGTAGGAAAATGACATTAAAAACCTTTTATTTAAAGTTAAAATTAAAATGTCACAAACATGAGTTGTTTTACTAAAACAATTTTTAAACGGGGTTATAGAAGTGATATATTTGACTATAAATATTCATTAGAAAGATAAAAACTGTTCCTAAATCATGATAGTCTTTTTATAATTTTTAGACATTAAATAAAATAAATTATTTATGACACCATGATGATGCAGCGATTACCTCGTTATTTAGCGATTTAAATAAAATGATAAGATAATGTAAAATATAAGACCAAAACATGTCAAAAACCTATTGGATGGGTGTATTTCGAACTATTATCACCTCATCTTAAAAATAAATAATTTTGGGACCTTTTAAATCCGAAAAAAACATTTTATAATAAAGTAACCTTTTATAAATTTCCAAGAGTGCCCCTCCTCTCCTCTTATAAAAGGCCCCCACCTCTACCACCTTAACCAAACCTCTAAAACCTTTGGATCGACCAAACCCTACCCATTTTGTCTCTCCACATCCCTCACTTACTCCTATAATCCTAACTTTCGGCAGAAGGCTTCTCAATGAAGCCTTTGATCTCAAATAAAAAAGAGTTACCAGTTTTAAAGGTAGTGTCTTCTCTTGGGTTCTTATGTTTTATTTTTCTTCTCCAACCCCCTAAAATCTTTTTATTCATTTATTTTGTAACAAAACTAGTATAAAAAATATACTATGATATTGTTATAATAAGTATTCGAGCTACACTTACACACACCTTCGTCTAATGGTTAAAGAGCATACTATTTCCGTGGATGGCGAATTTCTGCCTCACGAAACGATGATTGTTCAATATTCTTCTAACACCTTCAAAGGTGTCCATTAATATGTCAATATATTTATATATGATATATAATATGTTTATGTTTTAATTAAGCTTCTTTATTTTCCATTTATGGAATACCTTTATGGTTTCAATTATGGGTAAATGTGATATCTTCATTTTAGAAAGTGTGGACTACCGCCCCCTCAAAGAGATTTGATTCGTTAAAACCATATGTGGTATGTATAAAGTATATATTTAATGATATTATATATGAAATTATACTGGAATTATAATATACCTTTAATTCATTATGATTCCATTCCATAAAATATGAAATACAAATGAAAGTAGCGTTCATGCGTACGTACGTCTTATCATCTCCATGAACGGTGCATTTCATTTCTTATCCCCAAATGTAATGTACTATTATAAGTACATATATATAATGAATATATATGATGTATGTTACATTTAGACGATTAATATAATTATGTAATATAAATATACATATCTCTCATTTAGTTTTAATTCCCTTAAAATGACATAGAAATGAAAGTAGCGTTCATGCGTACGTACGACTTACCATCTCCCTAAACGGTGCCTTTCATTTCTTACCACTAAATAATTATGTAATATTATAAATTCACATATATATTGGATATATATGATATATATGGCATCTACATCATGAATATCATTCTTGAGATAATGGATATTTGACTACGTGAACAACTTGTAAATATAAGAACTTCACTTTTGACTCAACTACCAAATATCGACAAAACGACCATTATTAACTTAAATGATTAAATAATGTTCATAACATAGTAATAAGTGATATAAAAGGAAGAATGAACTTGAAAAAGTTCCTTAAGAAAGTATAAATTAACTCAATTTTATTATTCAAGACATTAAAGAACGATCAAGTCAAGTCGGACCCGAGGTAAGGGATTTCATCTCAATATCCTTTCATTGAGGAATATTTTGTTTTATACACAAATTTCCATTATATGGTGTATAAAACCCGTTTAATTTTAATTTTATAAAAAAGAAATCTTTTCCTACGAAGCGTTTTACTAAACCAAAAAAAGGAATGTATATTTTAACATACGCGGTGACAATGACCTTTTCCGCCACCACGAGTATTATTTGGTCTTTGGATTCCTCAACAAGTCGTAATGTTTTTAAAATAAAATAAATACCATATACTCATTTATGTATTTTTTTGTTGAAAATTGTTTTTATGATGAACATGTTATGCCAATATATTTAAGTGATATATTGTGATCGAAATGTGGAAATGTTTTCTTTCCATTATATTCGTTTTATGTCTCATGATTTTATAATGGTACTTGGAAATTTGAGAGGTGGTTACATGATAAACCATATGACGGGTGGTGCCGTGAATACCAGGATGGGTGGTTACGTTATAACCTCCAATGCATTGGGTATGGAAGTCGGCCGTATGGCTATTCCATTAAGTGATATGTGTGGAAGTCTACCGTATGGTTATTCCATTTAAGTATGTTTATGTCCCAAGTTACCTTTATATGATATGTGTTCTTTATATGGGTTTCATGGTAATCTTTTGGTTACAAAAGGGTAAGTAATGATCTTTTATTCAGATAAGAGTTTTTTACTACTTCATAAAGGTGAAAAGTATTACTTTGATAAAGTATACATGGTTTACTTGTTGTTTTGAAGAACTAACAGTTTTCATTCTTTGTGTATACCTTACTAAGATTTTTATGCTCACCCCAAGTTTTTTGAATTCTTTTTCATAGGCCTTAATGTGGAATAGGGTCATGGATGAGATCAAGGGAAAGTCATGCTTTCTAAAACATGGAACTAGACGTGTTTCTTTTTATGAGTTTTTATTTTATGGAAACGTAGTAGAAGTCTATACTTTGTAATATTTTGAGATGTAATAGTAATGTCCTAATTCTCTAAAACTCTAAACCTGAAAGGATCCTCAATGTGAATTATTCATTTCATTCAATATGAAGTAATGTTTAAGTATGGGGCCTTATAGTTGGTATCAAAGGTAGGTTTAGACAACTTTAGGAGTTAGAAAATTGTTAAATTATAAATTAATTTGTGGTATAATTGAAATGATATAGAATTTAAAGATTACCATGTTGCTTCGCCTAAGATATTTCTATGTTAAGAATGGGTTTTCATAGAGGAAACATAACTCCTTTTCTGGGAAGGCATACAGCGGGAAATGACCTTTCAAATCAGTATCCTGAGATAGTCAGAATCAGAACTAAACAGTATGTTGCAGTGATGGCTCAGTTGAACCAGGTTAATTCCAAAGGTTTGTTGAAAAATTTTCATGGTTATCTATTCCAATGACTAAGCTAATTCGGAAGGGTGTTAAGTTTATCTGTTCAAAATAATGTGATGATTGTTTTTAGGAGTTGAAAAGAAGATTGGTGAATGGTGCAGTTTTGGAACTTCCTTCCAGGAATGGTGAGTTTGTTATATACAGTGATGATTTGTTGAAGGGACTTGGTTGTTTCCTTATGAATAATGATCAGGTAATTTCATATGCTTCACGTCAGTTGAAAACTCATGGGGAAAATTACCCTACACATGACATGGAATTACCTGCTATTGTTTTTGCTCTAAAACTTTAGAGGCATCATTTGTCTGGAGTGAAGTGTGAAATATATACTGATATAAAAGATTAAAGTATATATTCACTCAGAATGAATTGAACATGAGATATAGGAGATGGCTGTAATTAATCAAGGATTATGATTGTACAATTAATTACCATCTGGGAAAAGAAAATAAAGTGGATGATTCTTTGAGTTGAAAAAGTAATGCTTCATTAACCATGCTATGTTTGGAACGAGATCCTTTGGTTTTTGATTTGATGAACATTGTAATGGATGTTTTTTGTGCAGGAAGTCCTTCTATTTTGTTTCAGGTATCAGTGAAATCTTCTCTATCGGACAGAATCAAGCAAGCACAGAAGCAAGACAGTGAGTTGCAGAAAAAGGTAGAGCTGGTTCAGAAGGGTAAGTTGCCTGAATTCTACAATGATAATGATTGTGTTCTGAGGTTTGGGAAGAGATTATGTGTTACTTGTGATTCATAGATGAAGGGTGAGTTGTTACGTGAGGCTCATAGTTCCCTATTTTCAGTTCATCCTAGTAGTACTAAGATGTACAGAGATCTGTGGGAGTATTACTGGTGGGATGGAATTAAAAGAGATATTGCTGATTTTACTGTGAAGTGTTTGACTTGTCAGCATGTTAAAGCAGAGCGGTAGTTACCGAAAGGGATGCTTCAGCCTTTACCAGTGCCAGAGTGGAAATGGGAAAATGTATCCATAGACATTGTTGTGGGATTACCAAGGACATCTCGAGGTAATAATGCAATATGGGTTATTATTGATCGATTGACTAAATCTGCACATTTCCTTCTTATTCAAGATACTTTGTCTCTAGATCAACTTGCTCGGCTGTATCTTAAAGAGATTGTCAGGTTGCATGGATTTCCCCTCTCCATTGTATCTGATCATGATCCCAGGTTTAGTTCTAACTTTTTAAAGGCCTTCAGAAGTCGTTGGGTACTGAATTAAATTTTAGTACAGCTTTTCATCCTCAATCAAATGGGCAGTCAGAACAAACAATTCAGAATTTGGAGGATATGCTACGTGCTTGTTCGATGGATTATCAGGGAAGTTGGGACCAACATCTTTATTTGGTTGAGTTTTCTTATAATAACAGTTTTCATTCCAGTATACAGATGGCTCCATTTGAGGCATTATATGGTAAATGGTGTTGAACTCCAGCTTTTTGGGATGAAGTAGGTGAAAGGAAGCTGATGGGACCATAATTGGTAGAAGAGATGGCAGAAAGAGTTTAGTTGATTCAGAAACACATGAGAACAGCTCCTAGAAGGCAGAAGAGTTATGTAGATAACCAGAGGGAGGATCTATCTTTTGAGCTAGGTGATCATGTTTTCTCAAAGTTTCACCATGGAAAAGTGTGATGTTATTTGGTAAAATAGGAAATCTGAGTCAAAGGTTCATTGGACCATATGAAATTATAGAGAATGATGGATCAGTTGCATACAGAGTGGTATTACCTCTGAGTTTATCTCAGGTACACAATGTTTTTCATGTTTCGATGTTGAGAATGTATATGCCAGATCCATCTCATGTTTTGAGCCCAAAGGTAGTTCAGATGGACGAGAATCTCTCTTATGAAGAACAACCAGTCTAGATTCTTGACCGAAGAGACCAAGTGTTGTGAAATAAGGTAATTCACCAGGTAAAGGTTTTGTGGAAAAACGATATGGTTGAAGAGGCAACATGGGAATCTGAAAATGCTATGAAGGATAAATACCCCACTAATTTTTATAAGTGAATAAAATTGCGAGGAAACAATGCCAACAAGGGGGAAGGATATAACATCCCAGGTAAATAAAAAATAAATCATTTTCATATTTATTAATATTTTCTAATTAAATATTAATTATACATTATAGGGGTTGCTATGTTCGATAGCGTACCCGATACGCAACAATGAGTTTCTTTGAAATCTTACACTGCCCACTAGTAATAAAATAATATTATTTTAAATGGTAGTTAACACATAGCTTTTTTATTGGCGGTAATGAATATAAATAACTAAAATATGATTATATATGTTTTTTAAATGTTTTTACATTTATCCAATAAAAGATAATGGCTTAATATATGAAAAGAATTCAATTTTAGGCATATATACTCTAACATTCTCTAAAGGTCGACTTATCACCTTTTGATAGTGAACCGTCTTCAAATATAGTTTTTTTTTCACTCTTATAAATTCTATTGAACCAAAGAAAACTCTTCTTTAGAATCGGGACATCAAAATTTACTTTGTGTAAATTTTTGGTATTTTTCTGACAAAGTTCATTTTTTTAATGAATAGTGAAAAATGTTTTATTTTAATTCAAAACATCTTTTTAATCTAATTTATTTATATGATTATATTATGTTTTGAATTGTATTTAGAGTTAAAATATAATATATTTTGACCATTTAATCTAATAGTCGTCATTGTAATTAATTCTACTTTGAAATTGGACTTAAACTAGTGTCAATCTTTTGATACATATTGTTTCATAAAAACACGTTATTTGTTTTGACAGTGGGAATTAATTATTAAATTAATTAATGAAACTTATATGTTTTGAATTTTTTAAAATATACATCATTTTTTAATTCGTAATATCAAATATATCTTAGGGTGAATTTTTGGTATTTTTCTAAAAACATCAATTTTTTATGAATAGTGAAACCACTATGTGGGAGTTAAAAAAAATCAATTTTTCCTATAAATGAAATTTTACCTCCTCTATGTTTTTAATTTCAAAATTCCAACATAAATGGTTGTCATTAGGAAGTAAAATTTGGATCATTGTGATTAAAATAATTTTTTGGTGAATATTAACTTTTATGTTTTTAATCGCGATTAGAGATAATTAGTGTAGTTTAAGGTAAAAATAATGTTTTAATAATATGAAATGACCTAGAAAATTGTCCTACCTTTATTTGATGTTTCATTGTGGACCCATAAAATCCATTGGTCAACTTGGGGACCCCATTTATCCACTTTGGTAGTAAAATGACATTAAACACGTTTTATTTAAAGTTAAAATTAAAATGTCACAAACATGAGGTGTTTTACTAAATAAAAAAATTAAATGGGGTTATACAAGTCATATTTTTGACTATAAATATTCGTTATAAAGATAAATCGATTTCCTACATCATGATATTTTTTATATAATTTTTAGACATTAAATAAATTAAATTATTTATGACACCATGATGATGCAGCGATTACCTCATTATTTAACGATTTAAATAAAATGAAACGATAATGTGAAATCTAAGACCTAAACAAGTCAAAAACCTATTGTATGTGTATATTCAGAACTATTATAACCTTATACTCTAGATATATAATTTTTGGACCTTTTAAATCTGAAAAAAATCATTATATAATAAATTAACCTTTTATATCTTTCCAAGAGTGCCCCTCCTCTCCTCTTATAAAAGTCCCCCACCTCTACCACCTTACCCGCACCTCTCAAGAATTTGGATCAGCCAAACCCTGCGCATTGTTTCTCTCCACATCCCTCCCTTACTCCTAGAAGCCTCACTTTGGGTAGAAGTCTTCCCAAGGAAGCCTTTGAGCTCAAATTAAAAAGAGTTACCCATTTTAAAGGTAGTGTCTTCTCTTGTGTTCTTATGTTTTATTTTGCTTCTCCAACCCCCTAAACTCTTTTTATTAATTTCTTTTGTAACAACACCCGTATCCTCAATATACTAGGATGTTGTTATAAGATGTATTCCAGCTACACTTACACACACCTTCATCTAATTGTTAAATATCATACTGTTTCCGTGGATGGCGAATTTCTGCCTCACGAAACGATGATTGTTCAATATTCTTATAAAACCTTAAAAGGTGGCCATTTAGATGTCACTATATTTATATATGATATATAATATATTTATTTTTTACTTAAGCTTCTGTATTTTCCCTTTATGGCATACCTTTATGGTTTCCATTATGGGTAAACACCATATCTTCATTTTAGGAAGTGTGGACTACCGACCCCTCAATGTAATTTGATTCGTTAATACCATAAGTGGTATGTATAAAGGATATATTTAATGATATTATATATTAAATTATACTGGAATTATAATATACCTTTAAGTCATTATGATTCCATTCCATAAAATACGAAATAGAAATGAAAGTAGCGTTAATGCGTATGTACATCTTACTGTCTCCATGAACGGTGCATTTCATTTCTTATCCACAAATGTAATGTACTATAATAAGTACATATATATAATGGATATATATGATTTATGTTACATCTAAATGATGAATATAATTCGGGAGTAAAAAATATATATATCTCCCATTTAGTTTTAATTCCACTAATATGACATAGAAATGAAAGTAGCGTTCATGCGTACACACGGCTTACCGTCTCCATGAATGGTGCATTTCATTTCTTACCTATAAGTGATTATGTAATATTATAAATTCATGTATATACTGGATATATATGATTTATATGGAATCTACATCAGGAATATCATTCTTGAGATAATGGATATTTGACTACGTGAACAACTTGTAAATATAAGAAGTTCACTATTGACTCAAGTACCAAATATCGAAAAAACGACCATTAGTAACTTAAATGATTACATAATGTTCATAACATGGTAATAAGTGATATAAAAGGAATAATGAACTTGAAAAATGTTCTTAAGAAAGTAGAAATTAACTCAACTTTATTATTCAGGACATTAAAGAACGATCGAGTCAAGTCGGACCCAAGGTAAGGGACTTCGTCTCAATCTCCTTTCATTGAGGCATATTTTGTTTTATACAAAACATTCCTTTATACGATATATAAACCCTTTTTACTTTTAATTTTATACAAAATGAATCTTTTTCTACGAAGCGTTTTAATAAACAAAAAAAGGGAATGTTTTTTTTAACGTGCACGGTGACAACGACCTTTTCCGCCACCACAAGTATTATTTGGTCTTTGGCTTCCTCAAAAAGCCGTATTGTTTTTAAAATGAAATAAATAACATATACTCATTAATGTATTTTGGTGTTGAAAATGGTTTTTATGATGAACTTTTTATGTCAATATATTTAAGTGATATATTTTGATCGAAATGTGGAAATGTTTTCTTTCCATTATATTTGTTTTATGTCTTATGATTTTATAATGGTACTTGGACATTTGATGGGTGGTTACGTGATAAACCATATGACGGGTGGTGCCATGAATAATAGGACTGGTGGTTACATTATAACCTCCAATGCATTGGGTATGGAAGTCGGCCATATGGCTATTCCATTACGTGATATGTGTGGAAGTGGACTGTATAGTTATTCCATTTAAGTTTGTTTATGTCCCAAGTAACCTTTATATGCTATGTGTTCTTTATATGGGTTTTATGGAATTATTTTGGTTACAAAAGGGTAAGTAATGATCTGTTATTCAGAGAATAGTTATTTACTACTTCATGAAGGTGAAAAGTATTACTTTGATAAAGTATACATGGTTTACTTGTTGTTTTGAAAAACTAACAGTTTTCATTCTTTCTGTATCCCTTACTGAGCTTTTTATGCTCTCCCCAAATTTTTTGAAATGTTTTTCACAGGACTTAATGTGGAGTAGGGTCAAGGATGGGATCAAGGGAAATTCATGCTATCTAAAAACTGGAAGTAGACATGTTTTTTTATGAGTTTTTATTTTATGGAAACTTAGTAGAAGTGTCTACTTTTTAATCTTTTGAGATGTAATATTTATATCCTAATTCTCTAAAACTCTAAACCTAAAAATATCTTCAATGTGAATTATTCATTTAATTCAATGTCAAGTAATGTTTAAGGGTGGGGCCTTATAATTTCTTATTTTGTCATTGTTTAGGATATCTAGTCCTTGGAGGTCGCTGTAGACAAAGAGCTCGACAAATTCTAAACACCGTACCAGAAGGGTCTCACGTGCAGGTCTTCCCTACTATGATCGAGCAATGGGATAACACTAGTGTAGATAGTTTTAGGGAGGAGCATGGGGTAGTCTCTATGGAATTGGAACTTGGAATGATTCAATATTATCCAGTTGAGGATTTGAGTATTGAACTAGAAGGTAGATCTCAGGGGGGGCCAACACATGCAGTGTCCTTCTTCAGTTGTTCCAGGAGCAGTGAAGTATATTGCGATCATCGCACCCAAGCCGTGGGTCATGGATATCCTAGACAACTAAAGATAGCATTTTGGGATTAGTCCCTGAAAATTGAGTGGAGTAGAGATATTTCAATTGGAAGGAATGTATAAAGGTGTCTCTTTGCATGTGGATGTGTTGGAGAATCCAGTATTAATCAGCAATATTGACGACGGTGTGGTGAACACGTTAGTCAGCAAGGTCAATGGATTTGGGGTCCTCAAGGTCCATAATGGGAGGACATTAAAAAAAATATTCTCAATTCATGGGTCAAGAATACAAGTATCCCATAAGCCCATTAACATGTAGTGATTTCCCTGATTGTGAATACAGAAAGGAGGCCGAACCATTTGTAAAGTTACTCTATGGAAAGTCATTCTTACTATCAGCTACGGACTCTTACAATGGATAGGGATGGAAGGATGGGGTTATTTTCTTGAGACCTTTATACCCAAACACCCCCATTACTTTGTCCTATTCCATTCTTAACATAGGGAGCGAGGGGAATACAAATTTCATGGAGGTTAAAGTAAGAAAGTTGGATTCCCCATGCAGGTTGAGGCCCCTCAAAGAAGTCTTGAGGATTGAGATGAAAAATATTTTGGAAGGTCTGGAAGCACAATAATATTCATTGATGCATGAGGATGATGATTCATGTGATGAAATAATTATCCAACTCTTAGTGGATAGTCTGGACCATTTCCAAGGGAACGGTCCCCACATCCCATGTAGGAAGAAAGGGAAATAGAAGAGTGACTCAGGGAAATGCATTGTGGTCCATGGGAAAAAAACTATGTGTGTCAAAGACTACACTCAGTTACCCAAACCGATGGAAACCAGGTCGGCCAGGAAAGGTGGAATCATGGAATGAAAATGGCACAAAAATATGGAATATGGTGATCCAAGTAGAGAACCAAGTGTGATATAATAATAGGTAGTGGAGTTATTGAGGCTCATCTTCCACTCCAAGGAAGAGATGATTGAAAAATTCCTTCAGACAAATTCCTCAAATGAGGAAATTGTATGAATTTATGAATGAAGCATGCAGGTTGGGCCATAGAGGAGAAATATGTGTGGATTGATAAGAATGACCGAATCATCAACCAAGGATTCAACCAAGGAAAAGTCCCCTTGGAGTAATTCATCCATTTAATGGACAAAATTTTTTCTCACCTTGAAGTACTTATCAGGTAGGATCCAGATACTCTGGTTAGTACACTACACTAGAAATTATATAGGGCGTCAGATTTAAATAATTATAGTCTTGTTTTTAATAATTCTGTGAGATCTTTCAGGACGTAGTGGTCATTTTGTAGTGAACTATGGTTTCCCAGTTTCCCTAAAAGTGGCATAATAAAAATTAATATTTTTAGTGGTAACAATAATATTCTATACATGTATTAAATTTTAATTATAATAAGAATATTTTTCTCAAATATTTAACATATATTAAATGTTAATGATGATGATTCCATTTTATTGATAGTAGAATCTTTTATTAAAAGTTTATCATGTTTGATATTTATTTCATAATTAATTTCATTAAAATTTCACCCACTAAAATGATGACTGCTTTTAAATCCATCACATCCATTAGTAGTTCATGATCCAAATTACATCATGAATTATCTGATCTTTGATCTTAACCACATCCATGACTACATCTGGTGGAAAATCATGTAAACCATATCATATATGATTCTTGGATAGTTGAGGGGATATTTTTTCGATCCATAATATGGATTATCTCCACTATAATCATACAGTACTATAATCATAATGGTATCATAAATATTTTCAACCCATTCTCACTCTATTAATGTGAAGAAAACATTTATGACCACAAAAATAGTTCTTAAATAAGAAAAGACAACATACGAGTATCAATATTTGGAATGAGATAAATATTTGTTGGATAAATTTCTTAAAAAGTGTTTTCATTAAATGAAATTAAACAAATTGAATTTATTTTTATCAATATACCTCCAAAACATATCTCATATATCCCCTATAAAAAATTTCATTCTTCTAAATATTTTAGTTTAAATCATTATTCTTTATTCCAAATCAATATGTTGTAATATATATAATTTTTTATCCATTCATAGAACTCATAAACAATGTTAATAATAAAAATTAAAATACTTTTATATTTTATCAATTTAAATATATCACATACATAAGGAACATTGAACACTTTCATATAATGGATTATAATTTTATTAAATCATTTATACTTATAATAAAAATCACGTTTTGATAGTTATTAGACCAAAACTATTTTATTAAAAAATCCAAATATCCCATTCAAATGAGAAGACTTACTTCGAGAACCAAAAGTAGTGGTTTAAGTAATAAATCTCATTTCATTAGTTTATTCCTTTGAATATGTATATTTTTATCTCAAGAATTTTAATCATATTTGGTGTTTTTTGGGTATCATAGGGCCCTAAAATAAATATAATAGTAATAATAATATATATTAATGTCTGAAAATATACTTTGGAAATAAATGTTTTATCCATTGAAAAAGAAAATACATAGGAAATTTAAGGGCATTTATTTTTAGGAATTTAGTGTTCACCATATTAGTGATATAATGATTTTAGGCATTAAGAATTCAGTTGTAGGGGACTATGGTGGGTGTGTATAAATGAATTATGGACACAATGGGATCATGACCCAGCTCACTTTCAGAAACATTATTCATCAATGACCAATACCATCATGAGGTAGGTAAAATTATTTTATTGTTTTAAACACATTAATTTTAATTTAAATAATGATTTTATATCATATATTTTTTTGTTTTTTTATTCTTCACACGAGACAAAAATTATTAGTGTTCTAGAGACTTATTATTTTCTTATTATTCCTTTATTTTAACCTAGTTGTGATATTATGTGATAATTTTATGTGATCAGCCAATAAAAGAGGGTTTTAAATTTATTCATGTGCATTTACCACCATAGTTTTCCTTATTCTTCATCATTACCCCAAGGTGTCAGTGATTAGACATTTACTACAGTGATACCAGTGTGATATGACCCTTTGAGTCATGAAATTTATGTGAATGATATAATGATCAGTTTTCATAAGGGTCAAGTTGTGTTTTGGGATAGGATTGAGGGGTTCATCGGTTGGGACCACATATGGCGGGGGATGACATGATGGATTACTAGTCGAGTAACTAGATTACCATTTTATGGCCATCTGAGGCCAAGAAAAAACAATATGAGGCTTCCCCAATAAAAGTTTATTTGAATTAAAGTGAGAAAATGCTGAGGAAGTTATAAGATTAATGGATTTCGATTCCCCTATAGAGACTACTAGATTTTAGAATACCCTATCATATATGTAATGTACATCATATAAAACATGCTATGTGGAAACATTATGTGGTGTCTTGGGTTCCACACATTAATAAATATCACAGTCCATGTGGTCTATCCACCCATTGTGTGACTCAATTTTTGTTGCCCTGTGTAAGCCCCTGGGGTATGTGGGCCTAAGAAAAACCATTTATATAGGCATGAACATGTATACAGTTACATCCAAAGTACAGAATCATGACTAAATTATACAAGAATGGCATAGAGTACCAAAGATATAGGACTCATAAATAATGAGACTACAGAGACATTTCATGTGTTCTTCCCAAACAAATAGGCAATTTAGATCCACATTGATGGCCAAGAAATGTCTAAGAATGGAAATGTATGTGACTAGTAGAGGACACATATTGGGAGTCCCTATGTAATAATCGGGTAAATCCATATGAAAAATATACCTTGTATATATCCTTAGTTGGGACTCATAATTTGTCATATTAGTATCCTATCAGGTGTAGTTTTCCAGAGAGGATGTAGTGGTAGCCCTTTTATTTGGTGATATATATATTACATGGTGTGTAATGTGAAGAATGTTTCAATCAACAATACAAGGAAGGTGAATGTGATCAAGATTAATCATCACATAGATTCTAGGGTCAGTACTCCCCAATCACAAAAGGGAATAAGTACACTAAACTCATTAAACAATTATAGTCTTAACTTCCCAATATTTTAGTAGGGAATGGGGCCTCTATCAAGAGAGTGGTATTCCCTATCATAAATACTTGATAGGGAAATGGTCCTCCACTAGAAATTATTTCTCTATCAACTATGGAGTGCATTGGAGAGGTGTGGGAAATCAATAATGATTATTCTGAGGTTCAATTGGGCTATGGGTGTTGTGGATGGACAATAGTGAACTACAGTCTCACACATCAGTCTTATATTTATATAGATATGGATACCCCTTTCTCTCTCACATGGGTTTCTATTGATCACGACTAATGTGGATTTTTCAACACCCTACATCTAATTGGTTGAGATAACTATTTTATTTATATTTGATACATATTTTTTCAAGAAATCCTATTATGTTTGTATATACTCACCCCTTCATGGGAATTTAAAAATCATGTTGCGCCTTATAAATATTAAAATAATATGGGTGGTGAATTTTGAGGACCTGGTTTTTTATAATCAATGTGGAAATTATTAATGTTTCTTGTGTTATATGTTCTGTATTGGAAATTGTGATCTGAGATGTCTTTAGTCTTCCATTTTTCCTATTTTTTTCTAGTTGAGATTTCATTTCTAGTTTTTTGTGTGTTTTCCCCCTTTAAATTAATTATTATAAGCTATTTTTTATTTTTTTCATTCCAATATGTTGTCCCGTGCATGGTTTAAACTGTACATATGTCATTCCTTGATTATATAATTATCATATTTCCCATAACTAGTTTTGTTTGTTTGTGTGTTTGGGTAGTTTGTCTAAAGAATATTATATAAATGATAGGCATAATAATCAATAGTCACCACACTAATATCCATTAAAGGTCATCATTTGTTTCACACTCGAGTTACCTTTATATATGAAGGACCCCATGGATCAGGTCAAGAATAAGTGGTATCATAAGAGTTTATCCTTTTATTTGGTGCCTGGAGTTATTCATTTTGTTTTAGTTTTGTTTGGGTACTAATCATAATGGAATTTGAGTGTCTTTAGTTTATCTCTTAGGTTGTGGAAACATGTGTTGGTAATGATGTAGTCATATCCACACACCATGACCATGACCACTATATTTCTATCTTGATTTGTTAAAACATTATTTGGAGAGAAAATAGTGGTATATTTATCATATATATTGGTTCTTACGACATCAATTTCCTTATTGAGTAGAATTTCCATGTATTTACAAAAAATAGCAGGAATATTGATAAATTTAAATAATCCATCATGATTATATCTAACTACGATATCAATATATGTTCATCAAGATCACTAGTTGGATGATAAGGCCCCAGTTTAGGGACCCACTCATTAGGTATTTGCTCCATGTTAGAAAACTGAAATGAAATAACCTATTGATCCACATGGGGATCCACCATTAAAGTCTTAGTTAGATAATAAAATTCATTTTGGGAAGCCTATTGATGTATAATGTTAGGAAAATTATGATCATAAGATTAAAAACTGCATTTTTTTTGTAGTCAAATACCCCTGTGATTTTTTATGAGATAAACCCTCACGATGTAATGTATTTTCTATAGTTTTTGGTCTGAGCTTTTATGATTTCTATGAAAATAAAATATAATATGGTTGTGTATTTTACTAGATATATTTATATATAGGAAAGGCCCAAGTAGATCCCAATCAGCCAAACACATGATGAGATATCACACCCATTGTTATACATTCAATAGTAATTATATCAATAGTATTACCCTTCAAACCTAAAATCTATGAGGACTACATAGAATACCATGATGTTGTATGATGATATGTTATTTATGAGTATTTCATGGTGTTTACCAACCCCACATAGTACAACTTTCATATGTTGCTTCATGGGTACTTATTGTGTTGTATGTTTGAGTACGACCTTTATAGAGACATTCATGATAGCCTATTCTCCTCATGAACTCCAACTTTTTCTGGGGTAATCGATAATGATTTATTAATATATTTATTCATAGAAAAGGGACAACATGTGGCTATAACCTTAAATTAACATCATGTGGTTAATTTCTATATAAAAGTTGGTAGGAGTTATTCATAAGGATCACTATTCCATTGGCATACTCATCCCCTCACATGTACTTGTATTCATATATAAAGGGGTTTATGAAAAATATATAGTAATCTTGGAGATGGGTGATTATATAGTTTCAATAACCAGGGTCACATTGATTGTGATTAACAAACAGAACATACTGCAGATGGTGGGAGGTCGGTGGATGGAATTCTAGGATAGTGTTGCATCAAGATTAAGGATCTCCCATGTATGGTCTAGGTGGCCCCTTAGGAGTCGATTCTAATAAATGAGTAGTTAGGGATCCGATGGGAGGAAATTCATAATGGAGGAGTACCTTTTTTGATACTTCTACCAGTGCCACTTTGTTTCCCATTCCTTACTCAGAGGGTTGGTGGTCAAGGTCCCAGGCAGTTGCATGATTTGGAGTGAAATGATTAAGTTTCCCATGAGACAATTAATTTTAATATCTATATCTTTTATACTATAGCTCTAGTGCTAATATATGTTGAAATGTGCTATTGATTTTTCTCCTTACACTTACATGAGATCATTATATTTAATTTGAGTATTTTTTCCCTATGGCTCTGGCTATAGGTTCTTCCATGGATTGATTCCTCAATACCACACATTTTCCTTCAGTGTAGGATTGGGATCGATGGAGAGGGTTTTTCATTGGACTGACTATTCATTTAAATGAATACCTTTGATTTCAACGTTTGTATAGAATAATCTTATTTATTATGAGAGCAGATATAATTTCATGTAATGATATTTAGATTCCTTCATAAATATGGGATTTTATTTTCCTTCTAATACAATATAGATATTTTTGAAATGTAATTAGGGATTAAAGGTAGGATGTTAAAACCTTTTACTGATCAGTTGTTGAGTTTACTACTTTTTTAAGTTGTCTCTTCTATCATATATGTTAAATATTTAGTAGAGTATTATATATAATCTTTTCTAAAATATTCTTATGGGCTTCCTATACATAGGATGATTGAATTATAACTTTAAATACACTTTAAGAAAATAGTAATGTATTTTAAGAAATATTATATATTTCCAACTGAGATCTATTAATTATGTCTATTATAGGACAACCTTTTATAGAATGTATTTATCAAACCTAGTATGTCCCCTTAGGTTTTGTAGTTCTTTTTGTGAAAATGGTTAAAGTGAGTTTGAGGCATTGTGTTGATTATATATCCATAATCAAGTTACGACCATGTACAAGTACCCCATGTTGTGGTTTGATGACCATTTAATTCTTTTATATGTTGTTAGTTCATTTTCAAATATAAATATTAGGTATAAATACCATGAGTTGCGGGGGGGGGGTTATGAGGATGATATTCCAAATATGACATTTTAATTTCACTATGGACAATATAAATTCATGGCATGACTTATTCCTCCACAATACTCATGGTACTTATGAACCAGAAAATGAATCTATACACTGACAGTTATAGATTTTCTTCATTGATGGCCTTCTATTGTACTGAATGTTCGTATTTGAGAATTTAGAGCATTCGAGGATGGACCATGACATTTTCTTAGAGAACCACAAATATCATGATATTAGAAAGTGTAATTTCATTATCTGTGACATTCAATTAATTTGAAATTTATTATTAAGATAGGTTTAGTTTTGGATATGACGATGATTGATGTACTTCACTATTTATAACAACCCAAGGGAGTGTAATAAGTTCATAATTTTTATGCTTTGGTTGGGTAAATCCATAGGTTCACGCAAGAATATTCTAATACAGCACCCACATTAACTACCTTTATTTTGAAAATGAATTGATATACCTTGAAATAGCAATTTTAGAGAACATTAAAAGAGAATTGGTAGTGATTGACGAACACTACTAATTTCAAACTACCAGAGGAGGTAATTGAGTACAGGGGGTTTTTTGATGCCTCTATAGTTAGAATATATTGTTTTTTAATGTAAAGGTTGACAATGATCAATTTTTTGATAAGTCTGTTGAGACCCCATGAGAAAAATAATTTGTATCACGACATGGATTTGGTAGTTATAGTTATCACTCAGAATTTTTGGAGGCATTATCTTTGGGAGAACATATCCTTTCTTACTCACACAGTCAAAATTTTAGAAACATCTTCAATCGTAGATATATAAACATAATAAAGAATAATTTTATTTTGTTATTATAGGTTTATAATATAATTATATTCTATAATCCATAAATTGAAATGTGTTGGATGAATCCCTGGGTAGGAAATCTGATTCTCGCTTGGTGGAGGAGGCATATATTTTGTTGTCTTCATTTTAGATCACCCTACTGGTGTAGATGGGTGAAACATATTTAAAATTGATAGTAGTGACTTTCTCTCATTATCATATATATTGATATTCTCAATTGTGATATATAAACCTTGAGAATCAATAATACCAGATATTCTCATAAGATGCACCAGATAGATTTTCTAAATGAAGGGAGCAAATCAGGATTTTCTAATAACGCATTGTAGTTCCTATTACAATATGTGAGGAGGTTTTTAGGGATTTTTATAATTCACCAATTTTTATACATCAAATTTTGGTGATGATATACATGGAAATTCAATGGAATTTTTTTGTTGGTATAAGGTGGTAAATTTGAGAGTTTTTTATTGATGGCTCACTTGTGAGGAGGTGATGGATGAACATTAGGTATCAGATGCTTTTATTCAACATCATCATATTCTATAATTGATTTTTCCTGGAATATCAATAAATTTTTTATGAATATTCCATTAATAGTGATATGCCACATTTCAATCTGGGTGATTGTAGAAAAACATACAAAGTCTACACACATTCCTTCCATTAGGGAATAAAGAATTGTCCAAATATTTGGGTAGTAGTATGTGTGGGAGATCAATTTGATTCTGTAGTTCCCACAATGATCATCTCTGACCATGATTCGTAGATCAAATACCAATTTTGGAGAGGATTGCTATAGGATTTTGGGAGTAATATATAGTTGAGTAAAACATTTCACCCCATACTGATGGACATTCTAGGATGAAAATATAGTTTTTAGAATGTAGAAAGATCATATTGGTTATACATCATCTATATTTGGTACATTCACATTCAATTATTGGATTCTTCTCATAATGATATATATCACTCAAGTATTTCTAGGTCACCATTTTATTCCCTTTATTGAAGACTATATATGTCAACCCTATATAGGATTGATATTCCACAGAATAATTTATTGGACCAAAACAATTGAAATAAATGATGAAGACAACTTTGGTGACCATAAAGTGGGTGAGGAAAACCCATAACCGACATAAATCATATGTGGATTGATATTTTAAGCCTTTCAGGTTTATGTAGCTTATCTTTTGTTTTATGAGATTCCCACAAAAATAATTTTTTTTACAGTTTGGACTGGAATAAATTTATTCTTGAGTTTCATTAGGCCATTCCATATCCATTGAGAGGTTAGTGAGGTTTCTTACTACTTTCCTTTTCCCCATAGTTGGACGAAGTGCATGACATCTTGAATGTTTCACTTATACGTACATACATTGACATCCCATAATACATAATGTTTTGTCGAGAGGTATAAATTTATGATGGAGAACTTTCATAGAATAATTTGTATAGATATTGGATTGAAAATAGTGGATACTATATTGAATGATTGTCTCTTTAGTCCATGTGTTTTGGAAGAATGGGATATTGTAATTGATCTCTTTGGAGCATGATTTCCAGATGTGGGATAAATACCCCAACAATTGTCTATATATTTTTCTTTTCTTGTAAGAAAATCCTTGAAAGATGGTATAATGATATGATCTTAGTTTCAATAGTTTAGCCCTTTAAATATTTCCATAAAAATATCTTCATATTTTTTCTCAGATTTGTCATTATTCATGGGTGTAACAAAACCCCAGAATTAATATATTAAAAATGTTAATATAAATCAATGAACATGAAGGTTCTTTTATAATAAATGGGGTTCCCAATGAATGAGGCCTCTAATTTAAAATATAATAACATGGTTGTTTTGAATTATGGTATTTACCCAAGGTGAAAAATAATGTTGGTAAATGTTGGGAGTTCGGTTGAAGGTGACAATTAATGGGTGTGTTCGGTAATTAATGGAGTAATATAATTAATTTCCATAAATTCAAAAAAAACCTTATTCTACATATATATATATATATTGAATTATCTAGAATATATAGGGTTGTCTCTATAACTATAAGACAGTTGATAAGAGTATAGAGCTTCAATGGCATTGGAAAATCGGTTACATGGATCAACAACAACGATCAAAAAGAATAGCGAGATGGATGGTGATTTCACTAGTATCATCACCATATTAACTTGAAGAAGTGTTTTTTCACCAATGAATTGTCCATTAATGAGGTAGGGTATGTTTTATCCTGGTTTTAGGTCTTATTAATAATATTTTAAGCATTAGTTTGATATCTAATTTTGTTTTCTACCATTTTCAATTCTTCGAATGAGACCTAAATAAATTATAGTTTTTGATCCCAATTAATTATTTATCATGTCTTGACTTCCCCATTATTTCAACATTATGAAATATTCATATGGGATAACACCATCAAATCATTACGTATCCATTAACACAAATATTCATTTTCCACTCATTGTCCCATGGTTCAGCAAATCAACATTTTCATGCAATATTCAAGCATGATAGAAACCCTAGATCACGGGAGATGGGTATGCAATATCTGAATCAATATTTCTCACAAAAAACACACACAAAGATATATATATATATATATATATATGGTAATTAATTAAAATTTCGATTATAGAATTATGGGTTTGGACCCCAAGTTGTTGCGGATGGATCAACATATAACAAATCAGGTAACCAAGTTCCTATTTTTCTTCCTTCTGAGTCCAGGAAATGATGCTTGGAGGCTTAACCCTTCAATTTGAGTTTATTTTAGGTTGTAATTATGTTATAAATGAAGTATAATTTCTTAAATAGTTTTCCACATAATGAATATGTTATACTTTGAAATATTGACTGACACGACACATACTTTAGATAACACAAGCCTGGTAGTCCCCCTTCATTGGAGGATAATGTTTTGAGAAATGCTAAAAATCAGTTTCCATATGGTCTATCCATGAAAACTTTGCCTCAAATATAGAGTTATTTGTTATATCCATTGGGTACATGGGCTATGGATTGTTCATATAAAAGAACGCAGTTAGGTACGCTAGCATAGACAAAGTATATGTGAACATTTACATTGCAAGGGCACAAAAAAGAGTACATGGGTATAGGCTATAGGTCACAGTCATACCCATACTATCAATAAATGTTGTGTACTCCATATAGTCTCTAGGTAGTTCCATGTTGTTTTCCAAGAAATGTCAAATAAAGGAATTTCTAGGGGTACATGTGACTTCACACATCATCTGACCTTGTGTACATGGCATGTACTTCCCTATAATATGTATTCCTTACATATATCATTCATTGGGAATAAAAATTTGGCCAATTATTATTCTATACCATCTATTTTTATATATTATATGTGATGATATCCATAATTTTTATGAAGAGATATGAAACAAGGTGTCATGAGTGTTACACTTCCATCAATGATTATGTGTCAATGGTATTGATAAGGATTGATTATTATAGGGATTTCGGGGTTAGTAGTCCCCTATCACACTAGATATTGGGTCCCCCATACTCATTATAAAGCTATAATAATTATACACCGTATTATTGAATGGAATGGGTTGTTTATCTTTAAAGAGTTACTCCACCCATATTTGATATATTTTGGAGATTTGGCCCTTAGAGATTGTTCTTCCCTTGATTGTGGAGCCCAGTGCCAAGGTGTTTCCCTTTACAATGATTCGTATGAGGTTTCTCTTTGTGTTTGGAATTAGAGATAATTATTTCAGAGATGTATGATAACTCAATGTTAATATATGGATTTATATATTTATATCACCTTACTCTATTTCTTGGAATTAATTTTTCTCATATTTGATCATGTGTTCTATTTTCCCTCTTTTTTATCGGTTGAGGTGACTATTGTTAATTTTATTTCTCACCTCTTGGTTTTCCGTTCTTCCTACTGGTCCTGTATATAATCAACCCTACATTAGATTTTCCTATATATATATTTTATCATAGGTAGATTATATGAAGATAAGTGGTGATATTTTTGGACCTATTACATAGTAATATTTCCTTACATGGTGTTGTTGGCCATGTTTGGTTGTCAATCCTGAAGATCTTATATCCAACCCTCTCCAATATTTCAGTTTATCTAATTTTTTTCAAGGGTGAAATCGTTTTTTTTTCATGTGATGTGAGATTTTATTTTCCAAAAATCGAAATAAATAATTTACCCATTAAATATGAAACACAAATGGTGGGCTCTATGTTGTATCATGAGTAGGATGCAGACTATGTTGTTAAACTATTACATTGTTAATTTATTTTTTCAAGTTATATCTAAATGTATATATATAAATGAAATTAAAAATTTAAAAATATAAATATAAAATAATGTGAAAAAAATTTATAAAAAAAGACATATTTTATTAGAAATTAAGATGGTATGAATATTGATACGAAGTAGTTGTTCCGGATAAGCATAGACCATTCAAATATTCCATAATACATAGTTTAAAAATTACATCCCAATATAATTTCTAAATGTAAAAATAATAAAATATATATGAACACCCTAGTTGAATGTATATCCGATAAAGACCTTAATATGATTGTTTTCACTCCTATATAAATGATTTAATTACTTGAATAAATCTATGAAATCAAACCTAATCGAAAAAAATATTCTGAATGGAATAACCTCACTAAAAATTTTAAATAAAGAAATATATTATTTTACCACACTAATTAAAAAAAATTAAAAAAAGAATGAATTTTTTAAATAAATATAAAATCCTCTTTTATCAAAAAATATATGTTCAAGAGATATTCAATGGAGATTAAATATAAATGTCAAAACTCTAAATACAATTTCATTTGGTAACGTTCATCCATATCCACATGGTGTTTAGCCTCACATAACTTGATAAGACCCTTATTCTATATTCATTTGTTTAGAATTTCATTGAAATGAATATGCATACACCTCTCAATGACTGTTAACTCCTTTCTCTATCTAGAAAATCCACATGAAAATTTATAGAGATTGAATTATATATAATTGTATGGGTAAAAATATGCTTTCCTCTTTTTGTTATTTTGATGTTGTCTTTATTTATTAACCCACCTTCAAATAATATATACAATAGGTATTCAATAATGCTATTCAATATTAAAAATTTTGTCGACCAAAAAAACATCATGTCATTTGGACATGTATATGAATGGTTAAATCCTAATCCTAAATACGTACTTTTCTTCACAATGATACCCATCATCATCCTTATGATTCATGTGATAAATGAATGGATTAACGAGGTAATGTTTTCATGAATATTAAAAAATAGTTGAAACATTGAATTATTTTTATTATCTAGATGGAATCAATTCATTTAGACTCATTTATCAGAAAATATGCCTATTTTATTGAGGTAGGTTTAATTCTATTAGGTGAAAATATTTTCCACCTTGATTGATTTATTTGGCACCAAGAGTTGTGAATAAATAGTTGGACTAGTTCAAAAAGATGTATTAAATGAATATAATAATAAAAAATACAAAACATACTAAACTTATATCAATATTAAAATTTTATTATCAAATTATAGAAGCAATTAGAAACAAATAGAATCCACTAATTTATACATTTTATCTTTTTTCCTCAAAACATCAAAACAAATCCTAAAATGATGAAATTAAGATAAAATTTTAATTTTATGGTGTTTAAATCATTGAAGTAAAAATGAGAAATATTGATAATATTAGCTATATCAATTCCCCCTAATTTAGCACTGGGAGTCATGGAAAACTAAACATAAATTAAAAACTATGAAATATGTAAATCACTTTACCATGAGGATAAAACTTTATCACCAATAAAATAAGATAATTCACCTCCACAAAGAAATATATTTTATGTGATCAAGTGTGATCATTAAATCCATTTTAAATTTATTTTCCTCCCATTCACACAAAACACTTACATCATATAAATCTCTCCTCAATAAACAAATATATATTTTCAATAAGGATTTTATCATCTAAAACTCATAAGGGGTTCAACCAAAGCATGATAAATTTATAAATATCCTCAAACTGCTAAAAAAATGAGAGTATCCTAGATATTTGTTATGGGATTTTAGTGGAATTAAATTTAAAGGTTTTGGATGCCAATTATTATTACCGATGAATAAGGAGGGTTTTTATATTTTTTATGAAAAAATCATGATTCTATTTTTCAATCATATGTAGACTCCGCCTCACATCCCAATATTGTAAATAACCATAAAGGGTATTTTAAAGACTCAAGTTAATGTGACACCATCAATATTTCAATAGAGAAAACACTTTATCTACAACTTTTATTGATGAAATCCTAACATATGCAATGATTTTATTCCTTGGATGCTCATGAAATGAAAAAATCCATTTTATTGAATGATCCTAAAAGGAACCACAATGAATATACATTTTTCCTACAAAAATAAATCTATTTTTTATTTTATTATCTACCTAGTGTTGTACCATTTTATGTATCAAACAACATGAAGGATTCATAAAAAATAATATTCAATTAGATCATGATTTTTTCCATAGAGATCATGATGGTCAGGGAAAATTATCATGTAATGTGGAAAAAATAATATTTTGTTCATTGGTACAAATTGTTACCTTGATTAAATTTACTGGTAAGGAGAAAATAAAAAGTATTCTCTACAAAAAAATTCTTTTAAATCCAAATTAATTCATCAATAATGTAATCCAAATGTACCTCAATACTCATGTTTTGAAAAAAAATTGTTCAAAATATGGTCAAAGAATTAATGGATTAGTTATATATAGAAATTAATTAAATGAACATATTATACCAAAGTAGGGTTCAAAAGCCCCATAAAAAGCAGATTTCAAATATAAAGATAGAGACACGGGGCATAATATTTGAAAATAAAAGGTTTTTGGGAAATTTGTAATGTTTTTAATTAGAAACAACGCCATTTTTAACATTCATTTATTTTATATTTCAATTGATAAATTAGTTCATTCATTTAAATATGTTTTAAAAAATTAGAATAAATTAACTATTTATGCTCAAAAGCCTCAAATTAACAAAAAAATTGAAATAAAACTAAAAAAAATTGAACAAAAATATAGAAATAAAAGAAAAGAAAGACAATAAAAATTGAATGGAGAACCAAAATAAAAATCAAAAGAACGAACAAAAAATCATTATCTACCCATCCTGTTACTCTACAAATGTTATTATCTATAATATCCATATAGTGAATATTTTATATTATAAGTGAAATTTATGAATTCAAGACATGAAAAAATAAGAGGGAATAAAATATAAAAACTATTTGTTTAAGAAGTAGAAACCATGGGCAAGCCTCTAAAAATCTAAAACATGAAAACCTGTATATAAAACAAAGCATTAATTTTTTATTTTAATCATGTAAAAAATAAAAATAAAGATATGTGAAGATATAATTTTTATGAACCCCCATGTGGGTTATAGTATTTCACTACTCCTAGTCAGGAAGTTCTATCAGATCGTCGCCAATATGATGGTGGGTGTGGTTTGTTCCATATGAACAATAAAAATGAAATTTATCTAATCATTTAAAACACTAAATTTTTGTATAATCTCTAAATATAATATTTCTTCATGTTCCACTGTATATATATTTTTTCTAATGATTTATAACGAGATGGGTAAAAATTTAAAGGAAACATACCCTGCCATTATTGATACAAATGACCTCCAATGGTTGTTGAAATTTAATTCTAGGATGTAGTTCTTCTCAGGTAATTTCATAAAAATAATTACTTTTATGAAAAAATAGGTACCACCATCTAATGTTTACTACTATACTCATAAGCCAATCATTACATTCTTTCTTCAATTTCATCTTACACATCATCCTTATTTGTAAAATAATTCCAATCAAATTCAGTGGGAACAACAGATGGATAAGGATAAGTAGTTAAAAATTTATTATAAAAATAAACTGAAAATAACGGATCAAGATTGGAGACATCTATATGTTTCTTCTCTTCTTCTAGTTTTCTCTAGTAATGTAAAATAGTTTTTCTGAATGTCTGCAATGACTTAGTTTCCTCCAAATTCTCTTAAAAGATAAATGTTTCTTCTATTTCTTATTACTTTGTGGACAAATATTGATAAAATGGTTATAAGTTCTCAATTTTAAAATGTGTGGGATTATAAGAAATTTAATATTTCACAAATTTATCGTAATTATATTCCAAGTAATCTTAATTTCCATTTGAAACATCATTTGGTAAATTTATGGTAACTTGTTCCATTAAATTTTAAAAAGGATTTTCTAATTATTATTTTTTAAATCACCCAAAAAAAATATTTAATATCAAAAGTGGGTGGTAAAGTAACTAATATTTCATTAGAATCATTTTTATATTTTAATTATTATTTTATTTTAATAATTTGAATGATTATCAATTTTTTCTTATGTTAGTAATTAGAATAAAAAAAATTGAAGCCTAAATTTCAATTCATGGAATATAAAATTATTTTCTCAGAGTTTGAAGAGGTTTATTAATGTTGATATTTTTAACATTCATCATTTCCTAGGTCATAATTTTTTTATTATTACAATTGATCTATGATTTTTTCTTAAACACCTATTAATATGTTTCCCTTTTAAAAATGTTATATAGTGGTGATGAATGGGATATCTGCTGATGAGGATGTAAACAGAGTTATCAATTTATAACTTTGATAATTTATTTATAATAAATTAATAAAACCAAAAGTGGGTCATTTATTAATGTACTAATATAGAAATAATATAAAATAATTTATAAGAAATTCAATAAAAATTGAAATTATATTCAAAATAAAATTATTGTATGATCAAAATTGAAGTAGTAGTTTTGGAAATGATAAGACCATCTGGAAAATCCCATATTCCTTATTTAAAAATACTTTCCCAATTTAATTTATAAATTCCCACCTAAAAACCTATAGATGAACACACTAGATTTCAAGTATATCTTATCAGAACTTTTATATTACTATTGTATTATCTATTAGAGTGATTCATTTATATAAATACTAATAATAAATTAATCCTAAACTAAATAACAATGCTCAATGGAACGAACTCACCAAAAAATTATTTAGTGAAATAAGTGTTTTTACCCATATATTAAAAAACCGTCCATGAAAAACTATTTCCAAATGTATTAAAGAAATAAAATGACCAATTTCACTCAAAGAAATATGTTCAAGAGAAATTCCAATGATATTAGACATAATGCTCAAAATTTACAAGGGAGTGTCCTTACAATTCCATTATCCATACTTATTGTTTTTTATATTTTCATAACTTAAGAGACATCAGTATTTTTCATTCCTCTATAAAAAATGTGAATGAATATAATCATGAGAAACCATTTAATTACAACCCCCTTCCATTAGTTTCTAGCTGACCCCCATGAAAATACATGGATATGAAAATATATATAAGAGAACGAGTGATAATATGATTTCCAATTTCTATTATTCCAATTTTTTCTTAATTTAGTCCTCTTTATTAGATGAATATCTATTATAGGTCTCCTATAAATTTGTTCTAAATTTAAATTTCTATTGAACCTAAAAATTTCAATTTATTTATAGTTTTGTTGAAAATAGCCCAAAAAAAGTTCTAAATACATCACTTTCATCACAAAGAGAGTCTCCACCTTATACATATTTCGCATGATCAATATATACATTAATGAGAGAATTTTTCAAATATATTTAATTGATATGTGTGATGAAAATTTATATTTATTCTTCAGTTGGAATCACAGTATTTGGACTCTTGTATCCAGATAGAGACAATTTTTTTGGGATTTTTTGGTGTGGAATGGATTCCAGTCATTGTGTTACCATTGTCAATTTTTATGGAAGCTCCCAATGGTTCCCCCATTTGTAACTAGGTACAGAACATCATTCCAAAGGCCAACAGTCATCTAGGTTTTTAGGCCAAATGACTCTTGAGGACTTGAATTGGTCGATAGGATGAGAGGTCGATCTCATCACACAATAGGGGGTGGTTCCTACTATGGGAATCTCATTTAGATTTAATACATGTCCATGAATCTCTTCCTAATACTGATGTAGGACTGGTTACCCAAACAAAATGGATATGAGTTAACTCTCTATTATATGTGATAGATAGATATATCTTTTGGGAATCCATCTTTTTGTATCTAAGGTTCATCATAATTGTCTACTAATGAGGGGAATCTTATATACTAAAACCATATAATCATGTATTTCAATCCATTCACCATTTTATGGAGGCGGTTGGTATTCCATGGATGGGATTGATGCATTATGAGGAGTCATACGTATCCTAGTTATTGAAGGAGTGAGAGTCATCATAGTTCAGTCGATGTTTGGCCTTAAAATATTAGGCTTCCCTAGTGAATGGGTATTTGATGCCAAATGAGGTGTTCGCTGCATCCCACTAAGCCCACATATACCTCTTTCATTGTGATAAGTAAGGGGTAGTTCATAATCAGCTTCATGGAAAATGGATATTAGACCTATGTATTGGGTTTGTCCATGGAGTGTTTGATATGGATCTTAGGCATTTAGGGACGCATCCTAGTATCAAATTTATGGTGATAATCAAAGTCCTCATAGATATCATGGAGATATTGGGGCTTACATAGTGAGGCTTCCCTGGTGAATAAGTGAATAATGGCTAATGGGTTTTTCATTTCATCCCCCTATGACCACATGATCCAACCTCACTGTGAGAAACATGGGGGCGTGCGTGACTAGCCTGATGGCATATAGATATGGGATCTGCATATTGGGTCAGTCCATGGGGTGTTTGATATAAAGGTCAGACCATTAAAGAGGTATTCTACATATCCTATTTATAGAGGGAATCAGAGCCCTCATAGTTCTCTTGGTGATGTGGGGGATTACACACTAAGGATTCCTTTATATTAAGGGATTACAAACCAATGATGGGAAATGTCATCAAGTCATGGGATAACCCATTGATCGGGGATAGATTATATGATTTCGGTAGCTGGTACTTACACTCTAAGTCTTCCTTATTGGTCGGTGCTTACACCCTAAGGTTTCTTGATTGGTATATTCATTATTTATCCTCTTGTTGACTAAATTGATATGATAATGTCCTTGATAGTGTGGCTGAGATCATGATATTGTTGGGTTTATTTGAATATATGACTCTAGATCATTAAGGACACTTCTTTATCAATGGGGTATGTATTTGTAGAGGCCTATATAAAATCCTTATGGGTTGAGTCCATGTATGTATACTAGGTGAGGTTTTAAATTCCTCAATAATATATTAGACTTGTCTTGTGAATTTATTGGGATGATCTTTATTATCCACCCAATTTGTTGGTGCACCAATCTGGCCAGGAAGACACATCCATTGGTGTCTGCCTAATTTATTAGCATGCTTATGATGTCTTCATATGGGAGAACTAGATATTCTAAAGATGCTTCACATGACCAAAGCTGGAATGTTAGGGGTCTCATGCATGATTGAAAAACTTTTATTAGTTTCCTTTTCCTGATAAATGTGTACATGTCCTGGGTTCTTCACATGATTAGAGCAAGTATTTTTATCTATTATTTCAGGAGGACATTCATAGATATGTTGTGGAAATCCTTGGTGTGTCTTGTCTCTTTTAGTGACCAATTGTACCTCTTACTGCTACCTTTTGGTCTCACTTGTTTTATTCTACAAATTCCATAGGTTAAGAAAGTTTTCATGAATAATAAAAATGATTTTTACTCGATTTCTTGATTATTCTTCACATGACCAAATGGGTCATGTGGGTGGTTCACAAGTATGTCCCGAACAAGTCTGTCCATTTTTCCTTGGGGTGTCTTGTAGTTGCCCAAACATACCGATTGGTTCCCCTGAGGCAAGGTGTACATATAGAAGGGATGTTTCATGGAAACATGTATGTTCCCAAGGATGATCACATGATCATTATGAAATCTTAATGACTTCTTCACAAGGTCGTCCTCATTTTTCTATTGCTTACCTTCTATAAATGTGGGTGTGTCAATAGGTATTTTATAATCAATTGGTTTTCCCTATGGGTCATTTCATGACCATGATGATATGTAGAACGGTTTTCATGAGATCGATATAAATAATACAAAACTTTTATCATGATCAAAGTGATATTTTTGAATATTCTTATGGGATTCAGGAGTTTAATGAGAACTCTCATGATCACATGTCCTTGATCCATTCATGTGGAGGGGTCTTACAGATGTGATTAATTTTCTGCACTCATTTAGGTGCCACGAATTCAGATAAAAAGGTACCATTACTTAAGTCATTATAGATGATATCTTCTTAGTAAGATGGATTTATTAATATCAGTTACTCAATGATAAGAGAAATATTTTTTGGATCCCCTTATAGGAGGCACCACATGGTGCTCGTCCACTCATGTGGCTGCATGTCTTCAACTACAGTCATTGGATGAGTGCGGTGGTGATACATGTATGATGTATACCAAAACATTCATGTTTATATATAAAGACATGCATTGAATGGAATCCCTTTTTTCTTGTGATTATCATGTGACCGAAATGGATTCACGAAGAAGACAATGGATTTGTATAGGGGCTTCCAAATAATGTTGAGATCATTGAAGGTGTTACGTGGCACAAATTCTCATGGGTTTTTTTAATTTAATAATGCCAATACAAATAATAATTTCTAAATTAGTATTTATATCTCTATTAAATCAATCACCCAAATTAATTCCTTAATTAATCGTTCTATATCTATCTATTTAATACTCTTAACAACTCTACTAATTAATTCTATGATTAATTATCGCTATTTAAAAACATTAATAAAAACATAATTAATTAATCAATAAATTATTCAATATCAACAATCTCTATCTTGGCATAATTAATTGAAAATTTATTTATCCAAACTCACAATTTCATAATCTCAACCATTCTCATTAATGAAAAACACAATTACATAATCACGTTTAACCATCTAAATAACCCCATAATTAATTTTCACAATTATTTATAAAAATCCCAAATCACAAAATTTCATAACTAATCCATCAATTAATTATATAAGTCAAGGTTCATTAAATATCACATTTTCACAATTCCATAATTAATTAATTCACCAAATTAATTTATTCTAATTAAAAATAAAATTTCTAAACAGATCTAGTAATTATAAGACTATCACATAAATATTTAAAAATCACGGAAAGAGATTTCAATTATAGAACACCTACCTCAAGAATGGTGATGAACGCTTTCCGATGGATAATCCAAATTTGAGGTAGATCAATAAGGAATGTGAATAAGAACCTGATTAAAGATCTGAAACCTAAATCCATGATTAAATGAGAAATCAACACTTAACATTAGATCTAGATCCAATGAGGCTAGGTATAGATTCAAAAAATCAAAATCTATATCCAAGAAGCCAAGATCTAGATTTATAAAATCGTGATTTAGATCCAACAACATATAAACATATTTATTTTATCTAATAATATGAGAAAATGATAGATAGATTGTAAGCATGAAGTCCACCTATATCCCAGTGGTGCAATGAGGGACTTCAGTCGATGATGATGGTGAAATGATGATATTTGGTCCAAAGAATGGGTGCACAAAGGAGTTCTTTTCCAAGATAAGGGCTCTTTGGAGGGGAATTGGTCCATTTATGATGTGTGCGGAGCAGTTACGGTCCATGGAAGAGGTCTGTTGGGCTTATATGGAAAAGAATATAGGGTTCCAAGTCCTTGGAGTAGAGGAGATACAATTCTGGAGGTTTAGGAAGTGTTGGAGTCCTCACTTTAGCATATTGGGTTTTAGAATTACATGATGCGAATGACCATTATCACATCATGTAAAATTCAAGAGTTAATTCATGAATTTTCAATGAAACTCCACCACATTCTATTAATAAATAATAATAAAAAATTAAACATGATTTAATTTACTTTCTTGAAATGTTAACATAAGGTGAAAGAATGTTACTGGGGTGTAATATTCTTTCGTGACATGTCGACATGTGTTAGAGACTACTTTTATGTCATGTTGATATATTGTGGAAAATAGTTACAGGGTTGTAAATTTTATTAGTTGAGAAATATATCAATCCATGAAATAAATTAAAAATATCTACCCAGAACAATTCATGAGGTGAATTAGGTCAGTAAAATTTATTTCTTATGCATCTTGAACTCACAAATAAATCCTCCAACACCCCTAAAAGTGAAAAGATATTATAATATCATTACAATATGATAGACCATCCTCTAGTTGTACTCCCAATAACCTCTGTGATTCAGATTTACGGGTAGTCGGTCCAATGCAATCTCTTATATGCTTCTCTCTCCAATTATTTCTCCTTAACGAATATTTATTTACATAATACACGAAATGACACCACAATCTATCCCTTCAACAACCTTTCACTACATTCCATCAATATTTACCGATGATCCTCAAAGATCACATCACTCTCAATATCAACTCCCACAACATACCAATTGTGTTTCCAAACTCACTATTCCTTATATCCATAAGAACCCATTCATCATTGGAACATATCCTAGTCATTAAAAACTAACGAGAAAGGGCATGCATTCACCACCTCCAAAGATCACTTGGACTTTCCATAAAAAAAATTAACATGCACTTTTCATTTTACTCATTGATATTTTGATGCCACTACTTTAACCAATTTTCATACTTCTTTCACCTACTACTTAAATATCTCTCCATACCATATGAGCTTAATTAACCCCACATATTATGAAACTCAACCACCATAGTTATTATCAGTTCCTGGTAAATCCTAAGAACCTCATCTGTGAATTGTCAATGGCATAACTTCCACCATCCATCCCAAAATATACATTTTGATAAGAACATTCTCTATGGGGACCCATATCCAAAAAAATCACATTTAGGTAGCTTGGAATAATGATAGAGCTCTCTCAGTATACATGGGACAATTTCATGGTAAGAGAAATAATCTTCACTAATTCAAATTACACTAAGACGTCATTGAAGAATCACCCCTATAAATCCTTAATTACTGATGTTACCTCCAACTATGTAAACCCCATAGCCTACCAAAAGTCTTGGGATTCCCTAAAACGCCAACATCTCATCCCACTGATCCAAAACCAGATGGTTACACGCACAAACTATAATCGAGTTATCAAAGAAGAGAATTCGAATTAAGTAAACCACCCACATAAAGGGCCTAATAAATATTAATAAAATATCATTTCACAATTTTAGGAAGAATGTTCAGGACTCGAGAAAGCTCAATCCTAAAAATTTATTTATGAAAATATAAGTACAATGGATCAAACTAAACATGGGGCATAAAAACACCGCCAAATAAATACATAGACACAGAAGTAACCCCAAAAACCCAAAAGTTCAAAAACCCACACCCTAAAAGTACCTCAAACAATATCCATAAGGCCTTGCATCCACTAGAAACCCAAATCTCCCACCAATTCCATGATCACAATACAAAAGGCAATCTGTACGCCTGATTTGAATCACTTGGATCCTATTCGACATCTATTGCAAAGGTCATTCCTGGATCTCAATGCATCCTCAAACACCACAAATAATGACTCCTCGCTATAGCCAATGCTTTGAAACCAAAGTAATTATAAATACCGAGGTCAACAACAACCCAAGAAAAAAAATGGACCTAGAAAAAACACGCTCTAGATCTAAGATATCCCACATGACTCCGCAATAGAGGTCACCTTCTCAACACAACACATCCATTTGCAGTTCACTCAAGTAATGTATAACCAGTACTCCACCGCATAGAGTGCTGATCCATATCCCGTCACCCATCATGTCTCTATTGACATCCACCATCATCCATGACAGGCCTCTCTCAATGCAACGTCACCATTGACCCCAACGCCTCCAACTACTCCCAAACATCATTATTCTCAAGCAGCATGAATCTTTAATCGTGATGTAATATCTGAAAAAAAAGTCATCCTACTTTTCAAATCACCATTATAGGCCTCTGTTTCAATCCCCGTTGTGCCACCATCTTACTCCCAGCCTACACAGCACGCGCCACTGCGTTGTGACCCCTCCTCCAAAGTCATCCACCAATAACACCAATGATCATCCCTATGAAAACCCCTATATCCACAATGGTGGGAAACCAGTGAGTCCTCACCGACAACACCCTCTCTCCTACTTCGTGCTCCTTCACCACTGCCAAGAAGCAACCCCAATCGTTTACAACCACGACTTGATCCGTAGAATCAGATCCACCACCGGGGTTCCAAGATCTCCACAAAATACCTCTATCCAGATCTCTATTCGTTCCCAAAAACCCCTAATCCCACAAGAATCCACCACCAATAGGATCCCATCCACCTCCATTGCAACATACAAGGTCATCACCAAAACCTGTAGTCTGATGTTTCCCCGGACCACACCTCACTATCGCTGACACCCACGATCCATCACCGACTAGAATGGCCTTCAGATCTCCTCATAGTAGACACTTCTCCAAATCATTAAAAAAAATTAGACGTAGGAAAATTGAAGGATCTCTCGATTCCTCCATGATAGTGTGGCGATGTCCACCACAAGCAGTTAACATTTCAACATGTCCAATGATTTATTCTCTCTAATTTGAAGGAGAATCAAGCAGGTCAAACTTCTTACATGGGAAATAATGATCAAAGAGATCTCTAAGCCTAACCACATCAAAATCATCCACTGAGTTGAAGCGATCCGCATGATCGCTATATATTGAAAGAGTGATAAACACTCTTCTAGAGAGAGAATCCTTCATTTTCCCATTTCAAAATTTTAACTTGGTTAATAAGAAAGATTTATACAAAACCAAATGAATTCATTCCCTTTTTTCCGTTTTTATAGTCAAAACTGAGGCACTATCTATACCCTTAACCATTATCACCCAGGCCATGGTTTAAAAAGTTATAAAAAATATCATTATTCAATTTTTTTATCATCTAGAAACCCATTAATTATCATCATGAATAATTTAAAAATATTTTTCAATTTTGTGTTAGGAACCATTTTTATTTCAATTTCTCTAGGACAAGAAGTTCATTTTAAATAAATTTCCCAAATCCCATTATCTTGTGTGTTCCTATAATGATTAATGTAAAAAAAATAAATCGTGAGTTCCTAGAATTATGCATGTAGACTCAACTCTCGTTCCATTCAAGTTCGTGAATCAATCTCAAAAAATCATTGAAACAATAGTCTTCTCATACAACATGTGTGTCACCCAAGGTGATATAATATTAAACTACGAAATAAAAAAAACATTCCACAATGGTTACTTAGATAATCTCCCATACATATGGTAGATACTCCCTTGAGTGAGATCATAACTAAGCCACAACTCTTCATAGTCTCATTCCTTCATTTCCCACAATAGATAGTCAAAAGAAGAATAAAGAACTAGAGCCTCTAATACCACTTTATGATGTACCGTACAGGGTGCCACACTCTGGTTCCCTGAGCCAGACTGCCACATGACCTCAGGTGCACCTCCACATATTCTAAAGGCTACAAGCTAGTAGCGAGGGTTTTCTAATTCATTCATGGAGAAACAATACCCTCTATTATCAAAGTTAAACAGAAGAATAAATAAATAAACTATAGTTGAAGCATATATAATCATAATAGTCCTAATATCTCAGGATAATCAAAGTATGAAAATAAAATATCCAATTGAATCCGAAATACATTTCAAGATATGTATTTGGAAAGTGTCACATGAAAACATAATGTAAATACACTGAAAACTCACCTACAGGAACCAAACAACATCTAGTTCCCTCGTCCATCCCCCATTCCATCTCAACCGTCAAGAATATGGCCGTTTCCATTAACCTGTTCAGAAATCATAAATTCAATTCGAGTACCGATTAGGCAGCCGGAGTAAGGTGTGAGTATAACTTGGTAAGCCACCACGATTTGTGCCTAAAATAACTCTAGTCAATAAAAAATGTATGCACCTGTATAAAAAAATAATTACAATTAATAAATAAATATCTATCACATTATTAATTAGACTTTATTAATCACATTGACCACTAGGTTCCCGAGGACACCAGTACTTCATGACCTACTCCAGCCTGTATTGGGTCTGAATACTGTTACATGTCTAATTCACAATTCATTTAAGAAAATGTGTTTTCATTTTCCATTTATTTTTTATCTCATTCTTATAGACACATGGAACCTTAGTCTATGGATTATGACTTTGGTATATAATTTCATGTCTAGCTCCCCATTTAACAATCCTGAGTATATACCATGGGCATTGAAATTCATGTCTATAACCCCAATTCTTAATCATCCCTATACATCATGGTCATAAAAAATCATGCAAGAACCCCACTTTTAAACAATATGAATATTATTGGTGAAAATTGACATGTTTAACATATCAATTCTTAATCATAATGATGGATCTGTCACCAATATTTGATAACCATATCTAGCATGCCATTTATCTAATATGTGTGTATATCACTGGAAAAGATCATCATGTATAACACCCCCACTTATCAACTATACAGATATAGCATTCCTTATCACAACAAAAAATGTATCTCATCATCACATTTTTTACATTTTCAAATTTCCCTAGATTAATAACATTAATCATAGAATCAAAATAACCCATCATAACATCCATCAATTAATTCAAAAATTAATTAATCTTTTCACAATTTCAACAACCAATATTTACTTCAGTAACTAATTATTCAGATACACTGTTTAAATGTCAAATAATTAATTCACCAGTTAATTTTTCATTTCATTGTATTAATATCCCATAATTAAATCCCAAATTAACTATCTCATGTTAGGATATAAATATCCCACAATTAATCTCCCATTTAATTGCCTCATTTAGTAATATCCTCAACCCATTATTAATTTTACAATTAATTACCAAATTGAAATACTCAATATCAGATAAATAATTCTACAATTAATTATCTCAAAACAATAACTCAATATTGCATAATTAATTTTATAAGTAATTATCTCAAATCAAAAACCCAATATAAAATTATTAATTATATAGTTAAATTTTTGAAATCTACCACTCAATAAGCCAAATATCCACCTTAATTAATTCACTAATTAATCAATCTAATTTACTATATTTTATTGACACTATAATACACATAAATTAATTCAAAAACCAATTAATGATACATATTTTCCATTAATTAATTATATAATTAATTAAGATATACACACCCTTCAATTAATTCACTAAATAATTGTCCACTTCAGTCCCATTAATTAGTTCCAAATTATGTAATCCCTTCAATTAATTCTCCAATTAATATCCCATGTAACATTCCATTAATTCATTCACTAATTATTTAATTTATCTCTATCAATTTGATTAACACAATAATACCAATTAATTGATTCACTAATTATTTATTCTAATGAATTTTCTATTAATTAATTATACAATTAATAAATACTTAAAATCATTAAATTAACTTTCTAATTAATTATTGACGTCAATAACAGTAACTAATTCATAATTAATTAACCACATTAAATCCCTTCAATTATTTTACAAACTAATTTTCCATATAACATTAAATTAAATAAATTGCTAATTAATTAACCCATCTATTTTAATTTCACTTACACAACAATCCCAATTAATTAATTCACCACTAAATTAATCTAACATATTTTTCATTAATTAATTATAAAATTAATTAACAGATACAAACACTTCAATTAATTCACCAATTAATTTTCCTCATCAATTTAGGTAATTAATTCCCATAATTAATAAATCTTACTCAATACCATTATTTAATTCAGTATTTAAATAACCACAATACTACCGTTAGTTAATTAAACAATTATTTCTTCCCAACTTAAACAATTCAATTACCCCCAATTAATTCATAAATTAATTGTTCTGTGTCATGTAATTAAATAACCCCAATTAATTAACTATTTAATATTACAGTCTCCATTAATTTAGTCACAACAATTAAGTCCTTAATTAATTGATATATGTTATTAAATTTGATAATCATAAAAAGTCTAATAACTAATTCAACAATTACTTATCCATATTCAACATCATTAATAAAAGAATAATTAATTCCTCAATCAGTTATTCAATCTCAACAATCACAATGATCACATAATTAATTCATTAATTTTTTATCCATAATCAAAATTTCATAATATCAACCATTCCCATTAATGAATTCCATTATTAATTAATTAGGTTCGACAATATGAAGAACTCTATCATTTATTTGTATGATTATTTATCAGAATCAAAAATCCTAAAATCTCATAATCAATCCTACAATTAATAATGAGATTAAATGATCCTTAAATCTCAAAATTTTATAAATTCAAAATTAATTAAATCACCAAATTAATTATTTTTTTTGGAAATCCAATTTCTATATAGATCTATCAATTCTTCAATAAGAATATACATAATTAAAAATCATGATCATGAGATTTTAATTTTAGACCACCATCCTTATGAATGGTGTTGAACCCATTCCAATGGATAATCCTAATTTGATAGTGATCAACTAAGAATGCAATGAAGAACGTGATCTTGATCTGAAACCTAAATACATGATTAAACTAAACAAGTTCTCATAACATTACTTTTTAATACAATAATAGATAAACATATTTCCTTTATCTGATAAGTGGATCAGAAAATAGATGGATTATAAATGAGAATAAAACCCATAGTAGGGATTTGAATAGAGTGTCTTTGGTCAAAAAAAAGTGGTGCAAAGTGGAGCTTCGGTCCAAGGCAGAGGTGCACGGAGGAGTTATCATCTAAGGTGGAGGCTCTTTAGAAGAGTTTTTTTACATTGAGGAGGTGTACATAGGAGTTATGATCCAAGGAAGAGGTGTGTGGGCTTATGCGTAAAATAAGAGTGGGTTACAAGGCCTTAATGTGGAGGAGAAGAGATTTTATAGGTTTACACGGCATTGGAGTCATGGTATTAATATCCTGGACCTTATAATTATATGACATGAATTCCTATTTAATGTGGTGTAAAAGTCATGAGTTAATTTAGGATTATTCAATGATATACCACCACAACACCTTTTTAAAAAATAATTAAAATTTACATATGGGCTGATTTACATTCTTAACATGTCTCCAAGTGGTGAAAAATAGTTAGAGGGTGTGTAATCTGTTTTCATGAAAAATAATCATACTTGGAAAACAATATTTGTGACATGTCGATATGGGGTAAATAACAGTTACATGGGGTATAAATTTTCAATGTTTTGAATTAATTCAAACCATGAATTAAATTCACAAGATCAACCTAGAATAATTAATGTTTTGAATTTGGTATATAATGTGTATTTATTCTACAACAAAACTGACCTATTAATCATAATGTACCTGTGGAAGAGATGGGATTTTACAAAAATTTGCGGCATGAATTGGGTGTGTAACATGTATTTCCTCTATATCTAGAACTCTACACTTAATCTTACTACACTCCTGAGATCTTACACTTAAGACCGTAGGATGTAATTTTTTTGGGTTTTGGACACATATCTATTACATTAAACTGTAAAATAAGTAATGTACATAAAAGGACTAAAAGATAACCTCTGTTCATTTAATATATTTAATTCCTTGGAATAGGGAAAATGGAAGAAAAATATTCAACTATAAAAGTTATGAGGAATTATAAATGAGTATTTTCATTCATGATAATTATTATGTTTTGATGAATTATGTTCTTTAAATTCATAACAAACTCCAACATAGTAATTATTCAGTTAATAATAATATAAAATAAATTATACTAAATTAATTAAATTAAATTACAATGAATTAATTAATGTTTTTAATTAATTTATTAGAGGAATATATAATTTTACATAGGTGTGAGAATAATAAATTCTTTTCCTAATGATATGTTTATATTTTTAAATTTATATTAATCGAATATTGTCAAAATTAACAATAAATATAATTTATAATAAATTATTTTAATTAAATTTTTTAAAATTAATAAAACAAATACATTATTTCAATTTATTTTTAATATTAATAAATTTCAAATATATTCCATTCATGTAAAAATAGTTAATTTAAAATAAATATCTTTGTAAATAAATAGTAAAAAATATTTTTGTGCGATTAATGTTAATGCAGTTTTTTTACATGTTACATTCCCTAGTGTAAAAAATAATTTCATACATATATAGGATTTATATTTTATAAATATTATATCATATTTAGAACCATAGTTTCTGAAATATCCAAAATGTATCACTTTCATTTAGTCTCAATGTATAAATTATGTAGGTTTAAAATACTAGTATCCATAGTGAAAAACCAAAATAGTAAAAATAAATAAAGTAGGATGTTAAGGAATCAAATTTTTAAATAATGGGATTTATCTTTTGTGGGATGTATAGATCATATATATAATCCCTCCACCACATTAATAAGAAATAATGGATCCACTTTTTGAAATATTTACCACTTAATAGTTGATATTTTTTGGTATTTAGAAACATATTGATCCTCATCAACTAAAAAATAACAGTCACTACCCCAACATACTCACACCAAAAAACCACATTAGTTAGAATAATCCATAAAAAATAACTTCTAAAATTAAATAAAATCATAAGTGAAGATTCATTTTACAATAATGAAAACCTTTATAGATTTTTTTGAAAACCTAAGGAGGATACCTAAAGAATAAGTTATGCTTTTAACAAGTGACTTTACTATTGTTTGTTCTCCTCCTCCAAAAATATTTCATATAAAATGATGATATAAAAATAATAGTATCTTCTGTACAAATGAAATTTTTATAAAAAAGAAATTACCTAAAACCATCTCTACTTAAATTAAATATGATATGAAATCATGGTTCTTCTATATGGTGAACTACCTCCTCGCAAACTAATGTCGTTCGCTTATCTGTTTCAACCTCACACGATTGGGTGTGATAATATATATTATGTGTATTTATTATATATAAATATTTTTTATATATAATTAGTCACTGAATCACAAACATATATATATATATTTATCTTCCATATCTGAAGAGATACAATAACTTCACTCGTCTTTACAGTAGATTGCCTCATCGCAACTGACGTTATTTGTCTTATGATAACACATAACATCAAAGGTGATAAAGATAAATTTAATTATATATGTGATATTAATGAAATAATTATTACATTAATTAAATAATTATAATAATATAATAATAATATATAATTTTATTTTTTTCCATTTCACTCATGTAAATATGATAACATCAATCGTTTACGTGTGCACTATCACTTACGTGAAGTGATGTGACTCCCTTTTCCTTACCAAACCACATGGATGATATATATAACTATATAATATTAGATTAGTGATATTATGATAATTTTAAATTGTAAAAGAGAACTTACCACGTTTTCACACAAATCATTGAAAAATGAAAATATTACTCATTCATATGTATGACCCACCATCTCTATTATTGTAACATACTTCATTTTTCATAATCATCATTAATGATTGATTTTAAAAGTATAAATGATGTTTAAATATGATAATTATATAATGATTATTATTATTTAGATGATATAACTATTTAATATATGAATGAACCAGATCATTCATGGTAAAACATGCATGATAAAATTAGACAATTAATACATGAAATAATGAAAATAAATAAGGATTATTAATGAATGGGTGATAAAATGTTATAAAATGATAATTTATAGTATTATAAATATTCAAATGTTTATATTATAAGTTAAATACCTCCTTAAAATCACTATACATGAGATTAAATAATTTTTGACCAAAAGGACATGCGAGGTAAGGGATTTCATCTCAATTTACTATCCATTGAGACTTATTTATTGTTTTTCACAAATTTACTATTTTAAGGTGTACATAATACCACATAAAAATTTAATATATTGATTGATTTATAAATCATGTAATTTTTTTTCTCATGGAATTAATCCATATATTTTTATTTCACTTTAATGTTAACAAGTGGTAAATGTAATCATATAATATTAACTGGTTTTGTGATTTCTTACATTACCTAAAAATAGTCATTTTTTGAAATCATTTTCATTAGAAATTAGATTTCTCTTAAATATAATTATTCTTTAGTAATAGATTTGATAATTCACAGAACCATATTCTATTACTAAATATGGTGTCTTATTTGAAAATTATTTTATTAACTTTGGAAATATGGATAAATACTTATTCATTATTGAATATTAATATTTAATAATGAAAATTGTTTTAAAATTAAAATAGTTGTTAAACATATAAAGAAAAATTTAGTCCTCTAGTGATCGGTGGGGCTCATTATAGTATGTACCCTTTATTTTTTGGTAGGTCTAAATATAAAAATTAGTTGACCAAATTAATCATGTTTTTATTTACAGTTTAAACCATCTTGTGAAATTAATTGATGGTACAAGTATTATATTCATGAGACATGATGTACAATGATTAATAATTACTTCCACTATGATTTATGTTATTATTATCTACTATATTTTCACTATGATAATATCTACGGAGAAATTTCATTATATGTTTACTTTTTAAATGGAATTATGTTTTTGTTATTTACCTTTCCATATAGATGTTTCATTATTTGTTCATTTTGTAATGTTACTAAAATGGCATGTGTATTCAGCAATTTACCTCTATAGTGTAGATATTTTCATATGGATTAGGAAAATATTGCTTGTATTAGATGTAATCATCTTATGGCTATATTAGGGAAGGAAATCCGGTTATGAAAAATTAACATCTCTAGATGGAGGACCCTATTCCATAGAGAGTCTATCCTAAGTAGGATTTATTTCTCTACAAGATTACCCCGTCATTCAGTAGGACTACTGATCCTATAGATTAATATCAACTGATTAAATCTATTGGGAAGAAATTTATTAAATTAGGGTGAGATGAAATGGAATGGTTTCACTTGCATTGTATTTTCTAAAAGGTGATACTGATAAATCGCCATTATTGGCCAAGAATACTATATAGATAAGGTAACTGAAACTCATGGAATGAAGTCCTTTTATGAAGGGATTCTGTAAAATATACTTCACTTGTAATAAGACAACCAAGATGAAAACAATGTTTCATAAATTAAATAAAAAGGATTATAAAGGTGTTAATGAGTATTATTATACTATTATTAGGTTAGCTACGTATACTATAGATTACATAGGCATGAAATAGTGAAATATTAACCATGTATTTAATTGTATTATGACTTGTCTCTTAATTATGTTTCTATCTAAGAATATTTCTTCTAATTGTGAAATATTTTTATGTTATGTAATGATACATAAATAATTCTCCATAATTTAGGGATTTATGGGGAATAAAGAGATGAAGAGGATGATTGATAAAAAATGGAAAATGGGATGAAGGGAATGAATGATTTTTTCACATATGATAACTGTAGAAGGAATCACACGGTGAAATAATTAATGGTATTGTGAGGTTTTTATAAGTCAGTAGAAAAGGGTCATAATAAAAAATAATACAAAAGGGAAGAAACAAAACACTAATATTCAGTGCTTAATCTCTAAAGAGATGGGTCACCACACAAATGAATGCCCCAAACATCAAGGGAATATACCTCAAAAAAATATTAGGGGTCATGATAAATCTTATGAAATTGATACCACTAAAGTGTAATAATTAATATACATAATTATTTGGATCCATAAAAAAGGTTTTAAAATTATTTTTTGATTATTCTCTCATCATATGAATTCTAAAACATATATAGATTATAATGACGTAATATTTCATTAATTATTTGAGATTATATGTATTTAATAGTACCAAGAAGTGTGATTATATAGAAATTTTAACATCATATAAAAAACATGATTGTGGTATATACAACCTTATACATGTTCATAATGTTGCGATAACAATTCTAGGAAACATATATGATTTATATTGTTTGGATAATACTGAAAACCATGGATTTTATTACTGATGCATTGAAAAAGTTGTTTATGATATCATTTATAAAGTTAATAAAATTTCTTATTTAAAGAGTATATCCAATATTCTATATTTTATTTAAGGAAAAAGGAATAATGCATTTTTTCCATATGATTCGATAGTATTTCAAGTAATAAAAATGTTTCATGAGAATATATGATAAAGGTATCCAAATTATTGGTATGTAGTGATTATGTGATACATCATGTTTGTTTAAGATTTATGAATTGTTCATTTTGAAAATTAAGTGACCTCCATTATATAATTATGAATTATAACCATTTCATATTGACTTAAGGTTAACCATTTGAAAAAAAATTTATGTTGAAAATTGAAAGAGGTTTTAGAGATTAAGGTTGTACTTCACCTATTTAAGACTTATGAATATTGGATAACTTGTGTAACCATAATGTTTTTGGGAAATATTTTGAGGTAAAATGAAATTCTTTTCTCTATTTTATGGGTATTAAAATAATTTAAAAGTTATTTTTAGTGGATAAATAGTAAATATTTTATTATTAGATATTATTTTCATAGAGTAAGTGAAAATTTTGAAATTGATCAAAGGATAAACAATGGATGAAATTGTTCATATAAATTAGAAATCAATCATGTTTATATGTTTTATTATATTATTCGATAGTAAAAGAGTTCATCAGTGCCAGGAAATATAACATGAAATAAAATTCTATCCAATTAACTTCATTTATGATGACATCAATGACCATTCTCACACCTATTGGGTTTATGGTTTATTTGTCATTAACATTATTCAATCCCCCTTATTTCTTGTGATCAATGAACTCTATCACCATATACTAATCCTTGAATGTTAGTATTATCTTCCAGAATCATTATCTAATTCCCAACCAATGTTTTACTACATGGAATCCCAGTTATTAATTTTTCTAACTGACCATCATACTTAATTTTGTCTCTAATTATGGGGATGTTTTAGTAACCTTTTACGAAGTGGGTTTTTCAACAATGGTACTTGAAAATGCTAAACAATGGAAAACCGAAATAAACATAAAATTATGATGATATAATTTAATTAACATGGTAAGAATGTAAAACCAAGTAATTTATTTAATATATATTTTAGAATATATCTTATTTTATCAAAAGAACGTAAGCACAAAACAACGAGATTCAATAAAACGCGGTTTAGTCATGATTTTTGCACTTAATTTTTATTTAATTTTAGCGACTTTGGAAAAATTATTTTGGAAAAAATATTCATTTTTTAATTGGAATATCCATATATTTTGATGGTTATTTTTTCGTATTTTTTATAAAATATTTATTTTTTGATAAATAGTGACAAATTATGAATTTTAATTAAAAATTAACATTGCATTAAAATAATTCATAATGTCAAAATAAATATTTAAATTATTTTAATTTAATATTATTCCAATTTTTTAACAATTAATCATATTTAGGTTACAATGATCATTTTAAAATTTAATTTTTATATACATACTTTTAAACATTTGGACATTCTCCCAATAAAAACTCACTTTCTCATTATATATGCGGGATTAATTTTAGATTAAAATTTTACAATTATGTGAATTAAAATTTAAAACAACAGATTCCAATTTAAGAATATTGATAATTAATAATCTATAATATATTTTAATTTATTTTTTTCCAAAATTAATAGAAAAATTTGTAAAAATTAATTACCATAGTTAATGTAAAAATGGGTTTACTAGAGGGATTAAAATATGAATAAAATTGTTAAAATGACACACTGATTTTTCCAAATCCAATTTTCAACACATATATCTAGTATTTTAAATTTGGGACATATCATTATGGGGTTTTTGCTTCACATATACATGAATGGGACCAGTATAATTATTTAAGTAAAGAAAAGGGAAGAATTACCTATTTCATTGAATATTTATATAGCCATTGGATATAGAAAAGGAACAATATATTTTTTATTATAAATATTTTTTTGAAATATGAATAAGTTTTTTAATCATGCTAGTTATTTTATTTTAGTTTTATACGAGTTAATTACTTTACATTCATATGAAATTCCCACACAATAATTATTTGATTAACAATTAATTATAATAAATGATACTAAAAATATTTAAACTGACGTACATTGAATTTTTTGTTTTATTAAATTATATTTTGAATGAATATATAAGGATACACATGATTAAGAATAAATTTATTTTAATTCCATCATTTACTTGATATTTATTCATTTAAATTTAACAAAAAATTCTAAAATTAAAATTAATTTTATTTTATAATAACTGATATTTTATTAATTGATTCTAAATTTCTAGAAATCATATCATCTAATAATTAATTTATAAATCTAAATAAATATAATATATTCTCCATTCATGGATCAATTTGTATTATATAATTAATATAGTGACCCCAAAATAATGAAAAACAATGTTGGATTGTTTAAGGTTAAGACGGTGTTTTTACATATTATATGCGCTTCTGTGAAAATAAATTTCCAATATACATTGGATATATGATTTATAAATTATTTTAAAAACATAGAAACATTTTATTGAATATATTTAATAATTTTCATGTTAACATGTGATGAAATTTTAAATTACATAGGTTAAAAGGATTGTTACCATAATGAAAACTAAATTCTAATAATAATGAAACATAGATGTTAATGAACAACATGTTTAAAAAATATATTATAATTTTTTGTGTTAGTTTTTTCATAGACATATAAGGCATAAAATGAATTAATAAATAGTTATTTGTCCACTTGAGGTAATATTACCATCTCAATAGTTACTACTTTTGGGTATTTAAAAATACAGCTCCTCCCCAACTATAAAAGGTAACTCCCTCCCCTCACTCCACAAAACATTAAAACCACTATGCACCATCCAATCCCGGGAAAAATATATTCCCATATTCCCCCCTAATCCTATAATCCTTATTTTTTAATACACAAATTTTTTAGGGCTTTATTTCAAACCTAAGGAGGGTACATGAAGAAGATGTATTGTTTTTCAACAAGCGTCTTTATTTTACATATTTATCCACCACCTTAAATTTATATTATAACAACTTATATAATGTACTTGGTATCTTAAATATAATACGATTTATTTTTCTAATAATGGAATGATATAATACCAATGAAAATTCCATAAAATGCGTTATGAAATCATTGTTCATATGTACAACAATTACAGCCACATGAAACGATGTCGTTCGTTTTCAAACATCCACCTATAAAGAATGGATATGATGATGGTTATAAAGTTTATATATGATATTTATAAAATATTTATACCACTTGGGTAATTATATAATTTATATAAATTTACCTTTTCTTCCATAAGAGATATAATAACATTTCTTGGTTGTATGATGAACTACCATATCAAGAAGTGATTGGATTTTCTTACACTAAATCTTCACATATATGGTGAGAATAATAAATTTAATTTTTTTAAATGATATAAAGGAAAATTTATGATATTTATGTCATTTTTATCATTATATAAATATAATATATATCATTTAAATTGTTATTTTCACTAAAATAATGATGATAAGATCATACTTGTACATATGGACTACAACCTTCACAAATTGATGTAACAATATCATCCACACCACACCACATGGATGATATATATAATTAAATTAACTATATGATATTAATTGTAACACCCTGATATTTTATGAGAAATATTTTTTTAATGTCTTATGTTATATGCAACACGAAGAAAATCTATCACTACACATAACACTGGCATGGCATGCGTTACATGCAAGAGCAACCTTACTTGATAGCTTTCATTGTACGCAATGCCGAGTTTCACAAAACAATGATATATTCTTATAATACTATGAACTAGCCTTTATGAATAGTATTATCATAATTGTGAATTTCAAACCATTATAATTTATCTTACACATTTTCTAGAATTATATATGAAAATAAATTCAATTTCTCATATAAAAGAAGTATTTTTTAAAAAATGAAGTTTTACCACCTTTTGATGGCACAACCATTTTAAATATAATTTTTGATAAGTTTATAAGTTCAGTTTTATAAAAGAAACTTTTTATTTTGAATAAGGATATAAAAATTGATATTGGATAAATTTTTGATACTTTTTTGATAACTTTCATATTTTGATGAATAGTAAAATATGCTAATTTTTTCTTAAAAACAACTTTTTTTCCAAGATAATTAATATTTATAGATGATAAAATTTAATGGGTTTAATATATAAATATAATATACTTTTAAAATTTATTATAATTTATGTCAATATCATTAATTTTACATTGAATTAATAGGTAAAAACATTTAAATATTTGACAATGTTTTTACATTAAAAACCCTTTTTTTAACAGCAAGATTAATTTTAAATTAATTACTGCAAAATCTATGTTTATTATTTTGAAAAATAGATTCCATATTTGTATTCATTGGGTCCAAATTATATTAATAGTTTCCTTTTTTTGACATTATGAATAGTAACTATGGTAATTTTTATTTACTACAGTTAAAGGTAAATCGGGTAATTAAGGGTAAAAATAAGATTATAAAATTACGCTAAAACCTACAAAAATTTTAGTGGATGAATAATAGTTGACCCATATAACCTAAGGGTCAGAATAGATTCATTCATGGTCTTTTGACCATTAAAATTATATAATAATTATTAAAACCATAGAAAGTGACAACATGTCACTCTCTTATATCTTATATGTGTAATAATTTTAATTTAGTGATAATGTTCATAAAATATTGAAAATAAATAGTCTCCATGAAATATTATAAAATTATCTACATCATGTTAATTTATTTAGAATTCTTAGATATTAAATAATTATCATTAATGATGACACAATAGTGATGTTGAAATTATTTTATTGATTGAAATATCAAATAAATGGTTTTAAAAATATTAAAATAAATATTATATGAACTATTTAATGAGATCCAAGATTTTCCAAGATGAATATGACATGTTAGGAATATATTATTATTTTTTGGTTCGAATATATCATCCGTTTAGATTTTATTTAAGTTCAAATAAATGAATTGTTTCAAAATTGACACTATTGATATTTTATAAAAATATGATATTATAAAATTGTTTAAAAAATCACAAAAATAATTAAAATTTATAAATTGAAATTTATATTGTCTAAAATTTCATAAAGTATCTAATTATAAAAAATTCACAACACATATGTAATTATTTATAATAATTTAAATTTTTGAATATTATTACCACAAATAAAATTAAATAGAATAAATATGGATAAATCAATTTGATAAGGATTAAAATAAATTCAAAACATTTCTAAATTTTATTGTTTGTTGTGACTACAACCATTTCTCATCTCATCTTCCAATTGAGTCATTTTTGTGGTTTTTATGCGGGGTTGGAATTTATTATAAATTAATATTTCTTATGATTCCAATGGTGCCCCTCTCCTCCCTTATAAAAGGGCACCTCCTCCCTCTCCTCCTCACACAATTATGAGCCATAAATCTTGGACAACCCCTGAAAATTTCTTTTCTCCACATCCATATAAATATTATAGAGGTCCTGATCTTCTTCAAAGACCAACATTAGTGATCTAAGAGGAGGTTTAGAAGAGCCACGTCGAAGAAGAGTAGTATCCTTTACCAATCATTTCAAATTTATTTTTTCTTATACTTCCTCGTATTTATTGGTTTCATTATGATGTAATAACATAAGTATCACTAATATAATGATATATTATTATGAAACAAAAATATTTCACCTTCTATCCATCCTATGGAAAATAAAATTACATCGCGTGTGTACGTACGAAATACCTCTCCACACAGTGGTGTAATCTGTTTTCCACCACCACCTTACTTGGATGGTTATAATGGTGTAAATAATAACTATATATGATTATTATATAATGATACCAATTATTATATATTCTATCATTCTCTCCAATACCATTTAATAACTATGGGAACAATATCATCGCTCGTGCGTATGTACGGCTTACCGTCTCCACAATGCGATGTGATTCGTTCTACATGATCTTTATTAAACAATGATTATATATAATAATTGTTTAATAAAGATGATTTTTATTATACTACTACAATTCTGTAAATTATGTGGCTATAACCTAAAAAGAGGAATAAGAATTTATTCAACAAAACACGCATAGGAACATAAAGCAATGAACATCCAAAAACCTGTAGCAATGAAATATTACTAATAAGAAGCTAATAATATGACTCTATATTATATCATAACAATGCGTATGATTCTATAATAAGTCAATGACATTATTTAAATCATTATACTAGAGTTTTGGACATGTCAAAAGCATATCAAACCAAAGGTAAGGCAAAATCTCACAATCTCATTTTTATTTGAGATTGTTTATACTTCAGAATTTGTTGGGGAATATTTATCATCCAAATCCATGTTTCCATAATATCTAATATTATTTATATCCTCATAAAAAATTTTAAATCCAATTTTACCATTTGGTGAATTTTTTGTAATAGTTATGAAGGGAATCCTTTTTCATTTTCAGAATGAAATACTTTTTGACTTTTTCGTCCACAGTACGAGAAAATTGATATTTTAACTTATACGACATGAATGGATTTTTATGATTTCATAGAACATAATTTACATGAATATTCCTTAACAAGTTTTCATGTTTATTTTAAACTAACTTTATTTAGCCTAAATTTATATGACATGTTAAGAAAGGAAAAATGTTTTTGAAGTAGAAAGGATATTTTCCTCAAGAATGGAGTTCAAGTGTTTTATCAAAATTATTTTCCATCCAAGATAATATATGGTTATGTTTCTATCCCTATTATTACATTTATTGGATTATGTTATGATGTAATTATATTTGTGAAGTCCTTTTATCTTATATGTATTATGTTAAGATGGTATGATGTTTAAGAATCCATGTTTTTTACATGGGTTATGCTAAAATGTATGATTTATGATTTTGTGGCACACATAAGAATGGCTTCATTATGAGATGGGTGGGACATATACTTTAATCCAACGCATTGGTTAATGATTTATATCTCATGAGATGGACATGGATGAAATGGAAAGTTAATCAGGTTCAGTGATATAGGACTGGAATGGGGAGTGAAATCGGTTCAGAAATGGAATTTGTCCGCTATGATAGTCCTGGAAATGGGTCTTGACTAATATGAAATGATTTTCTATGACTATGTGTGTATGCCCAAAAGTTTCAGGTTTTATGTTTTGAATATTGGGATTACATTTCACTGCTATGATTTATCCCATGTTATGATATTATGATCTATTTTGCAGGTTAAGATTTTAAAAATGTAATGTTTCTATTAATATGATATTTCAAAAGGGATTCTATATATGATGAAATAAACAGGTGTCAATGTAAATGCTTTATGAACTAGTTGTTTATGTTTCCCAGTTTATAAAGACACTATACTTATACGGTCCTATCATGGTTTTGTTATATGTCGTAATAAGAATGCTTCAATTCTAATGTAATAAAAATTTATGTTAATTATGGTTCATTATAGTAATGATACTATAATAATTCTATTATTTTAATATATTACTTAACACCTTTCAAGAATTATTATTGAATAATGGAAGCGTTGCTAATGTGTAAGTACAAACTACCATCTCCATAAATTGAACATACACCATTTTTCCTAACCATCATTGGGGATTTGTATTAAATGTATTATTTATGTATAAATAAGAAAAAATTCATGATTAGTATTATATATATGATATAACTATAAAATATGTTCATGAATTGGGTATTTCGTAACAAAACATTCACGGAAAAACAAGGTGGTTAGCACCTGGAATAATAAAAATAATGAATGATTATTAATGAATTTGTGATAAACTTTTATAAATGGATCACATATGAAATTATAAATATTAAAATATTTATATAATAAGTTAATAACATGTTTAAATAATATTAGAGATGTTATATCACTCCATAAAAAAGTTATTTTGAGGTAAGGGATTTCATCATAATTTGCATTCCATTGAGACTTATTAGTTATTATGCACCAATTAATTATTATATAATGTATATGCTTCTCGATTGACATGTATTATCATAATTAATTCATAAATAATATTTTTTGAAGATTCATTTTGAAACGTTTCATCTAATTGAAATTGAATTTAAAGTTACAATGTGATAAGAGTTATTGTACAATTTCATTTTCATTTATGATTGTTGACATTATCATAAAACAATAACATTCATGTAATAATTTTTTAGTTTTCATTAAAATTATATTGAATATTTCTATTCTTGTATGATGGATATGATTATTTTCTAAGATATTTTCTATCTTTTTAAATAGTATCTACATTGAAAATTTTATTGCCAACTGCAGAAATTGTGAAAAATATGAATTCTTTAATCAATATAGCTATTTGATACTACAAATGTTTCATGAATTAAATATATTTTTTGATAAATGAAAAATTATTCGTCCATGTAGTGATGGGCGAGGACCAGAATAATATACCACATTGTGTAATTGATAGGTCTCCCGGGAGAAATATGTTTTTCAAATTAAACTAGGTTTTTTACTTGTAGTTTAAATCATCATGTCAAATGTTGTGATGGAATATGAATAATATACCTAAGAAATGATGTCCAATATATAATAATTTCCTTAATTAACAGATTAGTTGTTATAATCCAGAATATTTTCACTCAGATATTTTCACTCTGATATTATCTATGGATTCATTTCATTATTATTTTATTATTTAAATAACATTAGTTTTCTATTATATACCTTTCCATAGAGATTATGAATAATTTTTTTCATACTGTAAAGTTACATAAATGAAAGTTTAGTTAAGTTATTTACCCTTCCATATTGATTATTCGGATTGATTTTTGATATATTATGATGTACTTGACCCTAAATAAACGTTTTAACTATCCCTTCCTTGGTTTTATATCCCTTGACATGGAGATGAATTTTTAGACTGAGATTCAAGTATATAGGGTTTTTTACTTTTGTTATTATTTATTTTCCTATAAAATGTAAAAAGAGTTTTACGAATGTATTGAATTTTCCAAAATTTATTAACGTTCCAATCCTTTGAGATGTGATTCCTTGTATAAATTCTAATTTAATTAAGGCACATGCTCTAGGATTCTAGAGTATGGGTCACTATATAAGGTTATATTATCATATCATAATTGATTAAATTATAGTATTTCTTATTAATTATAAATTCACCAATAACTATTCCTTAGATAGATGATAATTTTTTATTATATTCCTTCAGGAAGATTTGTAATTTCTTCACTGAATTAGAGAATTTAAGCGATTCTGAAACTCCAGTAATATGGTTTTTATTCATATTAACCTTTTTGAATAGATCACTATAAAATTTTTCTTTATATATTCCTACTTAATTATTATTGAAACTATATAGTTAATAATTCTATAACATTACCTTTGTATCCCTTTTATTGATGTAATGAATAGTTTTCAAAATTTCCTTAGTATTTTTTCTCCCCATTAATTTTTTACGTTTCTTATTTGATAATGATTAAACAAATTATATATTTAAATTTCATAATTATCAAGATTTTTTATTTTATAAAAATACATATATTAGTTATAATAAATTTTTTAAAACAATTTAAAACTAATTCAAGGGAATAATGTTCATGAGAGAAAATGTAGGGATCCATACATTCATTCTAAATATGAAAGCACATTCCATCAAAATATGGATAATGTTTTTTGATAAATTGGTTTCACTAATAAAAATAAATTTATAAAGAGATCATGAGATAAACCCTATGACATTATACCAATTATTATGATCACTTGGGTTTGTTATAAAAAATGATATTGGGTGAATAGTTATTGATTGCATTTTTAAAATCACTAATTTAAACCTACTAATTCAATAGAATTCTACCAGATTAATAATTGTTTATAAAATAATAGTTCTATAGTAAAATTCTTTATCATGGCCTCCCATATTTTAATAAAGAAAATCACGATATAATGTGGTTTTTATTCCCCCACCCCTATAAATATACACAAACACACCCACATTGGCATTTATTTTTATGATGATGTTATATGAACGAGTTTATACATGAACAAAATACAATAAATGGAACAACCCAATAAAAAAGGATAGAAATGATAAATAAATAGTTAACATAAAATTAATTTAAGTAAATATCTTATGTTATGAATGTACCAACAATTGAATATCTAATCTAGATATTTTACCTACTCTTACAACATATAAATCCAAGTGGGTTATTCTCTTCTAATAGTTTCCCTTCAAGAGTTTTCTAAAATTCATTCACGTAACCTCATCCTCTAAATTCCGTCACTTCTTTATATCCCATATAAAATCATTATTATTTACTATATGTAATATATACAAATCCAAATAAATTAATTCATTTCAAAATTAAATAATTTCACATTCCTCACCATAATCAAGTGAGCATTCTCCCTTTAATCATTAATCCTAAAAAACACTCAACATGCCTCATGGGTTTTACTCCCATGATCATCCAATAATTTTCTCTAATTACCCATGATATTATCATTTAATCTCTTTAATGATATTATCAAGAAATCCGAATTCATTTTTATCTTCATAAATAGTATTAAAATATTCACCTTTTAATTTTTAAACATATTGAGAAATGAAAGTGACATTCATCATATTTTGATACCCTAAAATTCCAAGAAATAATCACATATGGACCAAACATCACATTTTGGTATTTATGATTTATATAATATATCTACATCATCAAATTTTAATATCCCATGTTATCACATTTTTTAATTTAGTCAATTTTCTAAAAGAAATGTAGAACAATACATTTCACTTCAATGATGAAACATATATTATGTATTCTCTAGAATATCACTACAATAATTAGAAATAAATTAAATTTCATAGTGGAACAAAATATTTATGTTATTATAATATAATAATATTGATATATCTATTGTATGATTTGAATTATCAATCTTATAATCTATAAAATTAGAAAAATCACTTTTCATATCGTACATATTTTAAAAATATGATACTAATCAGATTGATATTTTTTTAATCTCATTTTTATAAGAGATTTTATGTATCAAAAAACATTTCATAGGTTTTCTAAGTAATATTTTACATAATATATTTACTTCTATATGGATTTTAAAATTTTGTAACTTCAATATCATACACATGACTTTATTAAAACTAAAAATCCACTAAATAATTCCATAAAATCCATAACATGAATGAAAACATCATTTACCCTACTCAGGGAATCTCCACCAATATAATACTAGGTAAAATGTATCAAACAATATTGAAATTAATTGGAAAAAATATATTAATTCATTATCAAATATGTTCAATAAGATACAAATATGAATGTAAGACCATATAGTAGTCATGTATGCTATTTTGTTCATTATAATATCATCACACAGAATTATTTCCCATATGGAATATAAAATTTTAATTGAAAAGGTCTCACAAAATGATATTTTTTCCATTTTTTATGGTGTACTCTAACACCAACTCATTTCATTTTTACAACCCATTGCTTGAGAAATGGTCATATAAGTAGGTTATCCATAAGAGGGATATAAAACCTCATTAAAAGATACATTGGATAGTGCTTCATACATTCCAATCAATATAAAACATTTTTCATGTTTAATGGTACAAAACCCCTTAATTTTCACACTGATACCATGTACATCAATGGGTTCACTTCTCCTAGTCGCACCCAGGTATTCTATTTTATCAAAAAAATCATAGCATATTGATTTGTTTCTCATAGGAAATAACCATTTTAATATAAAATCATTATACATGAATGAAATTTATATTCATATTATATGTGTTACACTAACACCCATTCTTTCCATTTTTCAAACTCATTGAATATGTAATGGATGTATTCCAAGACAATTCATGGGATGATTGTTAAAAAAACAATGTAGATTAACATGAAAAAATGTATCCTATAGTTCCTATATAAACAAGATTTTATCAACCTATTTACGGTGGGAGATCATGTTACCCCTGGATGTACATGTGTTTAGTTTAGGAACTAATAGGATGAGTGAGTATTTTCATTAGAATGCTTTGATTATGTAATATTAGATTCCAAATTTTATAGGTAGCCATAAGATCTAAATATATTATGGTTTAATATATCATGAATAGACATTGATAGGAAGGAATATGTCAGATTCAAGATATCGCATGGGAGTTTATATGGTTGTTTATATTAAATATGAAATTATCTAAATATATTTATTTATTGAAACTAAATAAATAGATAAATAGTTCTTAAGTGTTTATCAATTGATGATGAATAAATTAATACATGTTTGTAAAAATTTATTTTTATTTTAACAATTATGATTATCATTTTTAATATCTATATGATTTATAATCAGTTAAATAATGTTTTTGGAAATATATTCAAATACTACATGAATTTTTATTGGAAATATAGTTATTCATAATCATTTCCATTTTAACATATTTTTTGGCTCCCCATGATTTGATAATATAAATGAATATTTTTTATATGTTTTTTTAAATATAACAAGAATAAATATTTTATTTTCACATTACTTATCTATAAGTGGTCAAGATATTTATTTTATTTTGTGTGATCTATAACTAAGAATTATTCAGATCCATTTATTTCATATATCCATCAGATTATATTGTATATTTTTTCATTTAAAATATTACATGTGTATGTGTCATAATATCAATATAATGTTATAAATTATGAAACTATATGTAGTTACATATGTGAAACACATATATTTTTTCTAGTCAATGCATTTTTTATGGAATAGTTGAGTAATAATATTAAAAGGCCATATTTTTAGAGGAAAAAGAAATTTACAAATTAAATGAAATTTTTACATAAATAAATTATCAATAATAAAAATACTTATTAGATAATAATGATTTAGATTTAATATATTTCGAAAATGGTTTTATATACGATATATTTTCAATGAAATTAATAATATTTTAGCAATGAAATTTCAATTTTTAGTTTTCAAATTTGAAGGAAAATTGAATAAAAATAATGAAATAGAATTATGTTTTAAATTAATAGTGTCATAGAAATGTTACTTCCTATCAAAACATATATAATTTTGTAATGACATTTAGTAATTGATTTTATAATGGGGTTTATTTTAAGTAGTACCCTTTTCAAACAAATTGAATCAAGATTCATTTTTCTCAATGTTTACATCGAAAATTATATTTTAATAAATTATAATTTTATTCAAACACATCAAAATATTTCTATTTTATTGATATTTTTTAATAAAATATTTAGAATGTGAATGCCTCAAAAAAATAGAGAATTTATTTGTATAATAGGAATTAATATCTATTGAATAATCACACGGTGGTGATAAAATTTGATTAACAATTATCTAATTGGTTTATGTGATAAATATAATCATAAGGATGCTTACAAAAGTTTGGTTATTTCTACCACCAAGTGATTCATGGGATTTATTAATTTTGTTGATTGTGCATTAGAGGCATGGTGATATTTTTCCCGACTACTATAGTATTATTGATTCATGCGCCTCTTAGATGACAGTGTCTAGTGAAATTATTATAGGGGTTACATTTGAATGTTTTTAAATAATCATTAATAGATTCATTGATTAATGTATCACAAAAGTGATATGGAATAATAACATGGTAACATAGGTTATCTTTGTGTACGATTTTTCCACACATATCATTGATGACAAGTCATGTGTAGGGAGGTTTTAATGTCAAATTTTATTATTAATACTCTTAAATGGATATATTGAATTTCAATAAAATAAATGTGATGTAAATTATGGTCCTATTTTAATTTTTTCGGTCATAAAGATTCCTAGTTTTCATATTGGAATTATTCTTCAATTCTAGAGGATAAGGATTGATAATTAGTGGGTTTTTCTATATAGTGTAGAGCTAGAAAAGAGATTAAAGTGTTCCCATGAGGTTAATTGGTGGTACCCTTTTAAAATTTTGAATAGAAGGTGGTACATGGTACCTAATGAAGTTATTCCAAGAACCCAGTGGATGATGTAAAAATCGTAATGACCTTGGAGTTCTATGATTTTTGTTGTGGTCAATCACCAAGTACTTGATAGTACAAGAGAACATTTTTTTAGATAGGTAATTTAGGTCATTTATTATGAAATCCTTTTATATATTCTTGATATTTTATGATAAAAACATTAAGATTGATTTCATATAGAAGGAAAAACATTGAGTTTAAAATATATTAAAAAAAATTATTTAGATGTTAATGTTATAACCTTGTCATTAAATTGGATGGTATAAATAAAATTAACTAATATATGAAAAATGTATAAATTTCATACTAAATATAAATTAATTTGAAATTATTATTGGATATTCACATAAATTTTAGTTAAGTCATGTAATTTATCATAAATATATTTTCATCAAAATGTATTTTAATAATTTTTATCTAAAAATTTTATAATTTTATTTGTAGAAATTTTATAAATTTTAGTTTAAAAAAATATACCATTTTTTTAATCTAAAAAATATACCATTTTTTAAATAAAAAAAATAATTATCATAAGGTGAATGTTTTTCATTTTTATAAACATCATGCCTTCGAAGTGAATAGGGAAAAAAGTAGATGTTTGTTGAAAGTAATTTTTTGCTTCTAAACTGCTTAGAAATTCAAAATATATCTTGGATATTTTTTAAAATATATTTAAATCAAATTGATTATATATATCCTAATAATAGTACATGGAATATATTTTATAATTGAATTTTTTATAAAGATATTTTTTTACTTAAAAATATTTTTTTAGAAAAAAAACTTTTTATCACTTTTAGAGGATAAAATATAAATCTATTTTATACCAATTTCATTGCATTAATTTTGAAAATTTAATTACATATTTAGAATATAATGGTAATTTTTTTTAATTGGGAAGCCACATTTTTAGTAATTATGAATAGTAACATAATAAATATTAAACACCACACCAATGGTATATCAGATAATTAAGGATAAAAATAGGAAGATATTGATTACGAATTGACCCTAACACTTAACTTTATCTTATTTTATACTTTTATTTTAGAAAAAAATTCATTACTTGAATGTATAACCACTTTGTGCATATTTATTTGATTTTGACCATTATAATAATCGTATAAATGATAAAGACAAATATGTCCATTAATAGATTTTTAAATATATAATATTTTATAAAAGGGATAAAAAGAACTTATGTTTGGCTCTAAATATTAATTTAAAAGATATTTTTTTATAATGGAAATTTATTTCTAATATTTAGGGATGGTAATATTATATTAAATGTTTGGGAAATGTCGATATAACATTGATTTAATTAATAGAAAAATAAAATAAAATATTGAAAACATATGAAATGAAATTTAAATTTATTTGATTATTCTTCCTTGATTTTTTTTGATAAAAATAATATTTTAGTTATTTTTCAATGCATTAGAGTAAAATTTAAATTTTCTTTGTTTTTTTAACGTGAAATTAAATGAAAGGTTATAAAAATTTCATTAATGTTATTTTATTACAGATAATATTTTATTAAATGATTTGAAATTTTTAAAAATCATAAAATTGGTCATGTCATTGGGATATGGATTAATATATTATGAATTTTCTATTTGTTATCCAATTTTCTATTATTTTAATTATCTTGATTTCTAAAGAGTAAAAACCTCCTTATCATGATAATTTAAAAAATGATTAGTGTGGGTTAAAACAACAATATAATGGTAAATAATTATTACAAACATGTTAAAAAAATTAATTGATGATATTTGTTAGAACGATATTCATCAAAAACTCTATTAATTTTACTGTAAAATTAATTTACCTTAATGTAATATCATATGAATTATAAAGAAGTTCCCCTCTCCAAACATTTATAAGTGGTAATCCTCTTCCATTTTATTCATAAATAAAGAGGCATTTTGGTTTTCAAAAAACAAAAAACCATTAAATACAACCCTTACCACATCCTAGAGTCCTTTGTTTAATTAGAAAACCCTACTATCAATGCATTTGTTGTAGACCAAAGAGGTTATATAAATGAGTGGTATCGTTCTTTACAGAGCGTTTATTTTTATTACTTCTTCCACATACATAATATCTTATTCAAGAATTATTATATTAAAAATATGTATCTCTTATTTATTTATATTTTATTATGTTAATGGGATAACCTATATCCATCTTTTTATCCATCAAAAGGGAAACAAAAACATAATTATGTGTATGGAAAACTATAGGCTCGAGAACTGATGAAATTAAATTTCAATCATAAAATTTCATATCTATTTATTAATATAGATTTAATTTATATATATTATATTCAAGACATGTATTTATAATTTTACGAAAATATATCACATATTTTCTTATATTTCTATATATTAAATGACTATAACATCGTTAATGTGTACATGTTGATTACTACATCTACAAAGAGATTTTATTAATTTTTCATTAACATATAACATAAATTATATATAAATATATACTTAAAATTTAATATTTATAACATTAGTATCATTATATAAATGCAGAACAAAACTTACCTTCTTTCCATTATGATCATTGAAAATGAAAATGTTACCCATGCGTATATATGCCCTATCATCTCCATGATTGTAACATTAGATAATTATTCATAACTATAATTCAATGTAATTTTTAAAAGTATAATTTACATGTAAAAAATATATTATTTAAAAATTATAATTCTTGATATGATGAAATAATTACGACACAGACAATATTTAACCTCTATATGTTATTTTGGACATCTAAACTGAATATCATCAAAACATTCGACATGAACTAAAATGATTATGTAATTGAATAACATTATAATAAATAAAATAAAGGGGAAAATAATATTTAAAACGTTTCTTATAAAATTAATTAATTAATATTTTTTGTTATTCTGGAAGATAAATAATCTACTTTGTGATTCATACTAAATGTAAGGGACATTCATTTAAAAAAATCATCTTTCAGTGTTTCCCCTTCCAACTATATTTCATTATTTTCTATGTTCTAAATGTTTTAAAAAAATTATTTAGTCATAAATATATTCAAAATGAAATTTTAACCATATTTTACATTCTTTATAATATTTTTATAAAATAATATTTTATGGTTTTATGCAGGGGTAATTTTTTTATCAAAAACATCTTTTTAAATTTTTTAAACATATCTTATAAATATTCTTATTCCATGGACATTTAATTTTAAAATCTATTATATATATTTATATAGTTATATATGAATTATAAAGTAATTTTATGTCTTTTATTACATTATTCCAAAGAAAATAAAAAGGAATAAATTCATATATTTTATACTAAATTGTTTTCCATTTGTTATAGGAGAAAACGGATTGTTCTATTTTATCATATACAGTGTCTATAGATTTTCCAAAAAATTAAACCATTATATGATATATGAAATTATTTATAAGTTTACATGTTTTTTTTCAAAAAAACCTTTTTCAAATTCACTTATTTATGTTCAAAAATATTTTTAAATGAAATTGATAATTTGATTATTTTGTTTATCTATGTGAGGGGTAAATCTAAACCACCATTTTCATTATGTTATGACCATTATCTCTATAAATCAATTTCCCTATATAATTAAGGAAATTTAATTCTTCTAAATTTTTTATATATGTCTCCCACATACTAACCTAGCTTATTCTATCATACATTTATGGGTTAATACATTAATTATGATCATTACTGAAATTCCATATTTATGAAATCTATTACTACTATGATATGAGTAGGGATTATGTATCCTATTTTCATTACAGAAGTAATTCACATGTAGAACCCTTCTTATTGTTTCCCTTTTTCGGAACTCATAATCATAAACATGTTATGATGGGATCAACCATATGATGCTCCAATGAATTTAAAAATCTTTTAGCCTCATGAGATGAAATATATGGGATAATGGAGTAAAACTAGTCAATTAAGAGACACTTTCAACCATGTTATTTTGTATTATCAATCATCATTGACATATATTTATTTATGGTTTTGGGTTTCTAGCACATTCCTATTATTACATGACCTTATGATTCTACTTTTTGATATTATTCTTACTGAAATTTTTCATCTGCCCCCTCAATTAAGATATCATATAATGCTTCATTGTAATGTTTACACTATGAATATAGTTATATCCAACCCCATTATTTTATGTATTCACTATGTTATCTTATATAAAAATAGGACCACATTGGTATTTAAAATATCACTAAGGAGAAAAAAATAATGATATATTATTTTATATTATTTTTCTATTTTTTGTACCTGTTAATCCAATGAAATTAACTCTCATGATCATTTGGGTAGTAATTATTGTATATTTATGTTAAAATTGTGTAATAATATAAGTAAAGGATTATAAAATATTGTAGGTATCAAAGAAATTTTTATCATCTTTTGGGTAGTATTATTAGATAACTTTTGTTAAAAACCTAAGGCATATATATATGTATAGGATAAAATGAATATATTTTCTTAAATAAGAGATTATGTGGTTGACTAATAATAGATCATTTCTTTGATTGTATGAGTTTTTGTGGTTTTGGAAAAGATACATATTGTGGTAATTGACCTAAAAACAGTTGTTTGAGTATATCTCAAAGTCATGCTTAAGGCATAGATAGTGTACCCTCACTGTGCACCTAGTTGGGAAATCTTGAAAAAGATTACTAGTTCAATTCACATATTCATTATATATGTAATGATAAAATAGATAAAAAAAATAGAAAAATATAATATGTCACAGCTATATGGGATAAAACTAATTCTTTTTAGGTTGATATGTCTATTGTTGAACATAATTTTAATGACATAGATACCCTATATAAAAATTTATTTTATGTAAATATAATAGGGTTAAAAGTATGTTTTGAGTTATATATTGTAATATAAGCCTTTGATTTTGTATTCCTTTTATAATAATTTTTTTAATTGTGGAAAAATACCTTTAAATTTTCAGAATGTATGATTAAATGTTTTAAAAAACAGTAGGGTATATATTTTATTTAATTTTTTGTCAATTATGGGTTTTTAGAATTTTGGGAAATATTCTTTATCAAAATAAACGGTATTAACAATAAATTTTATAATTATGTAAATAATTTTATTTCAAAATATTTTCAATAGTTTCGGATATTTACATGATCCAAGCAAACAAAATGTTATAGTATTTTTTTAGGAATGATGATTAATTTATCATTCTAATAAATACATTATTTTTATGTTTATTATTGAGATTAATGTTATTTTTCATGACCCCCACCCCAAAATTTGTACCCCTCCAGGGCCGACAATGTGAGAAGGGAGATAATGACCCCTGAGTCCCGCCTCCAGCAGGCCCTGGGTTGGCGACTAGCACCGATGGAATAATAACACACAAAATGCAAGGCATTAACCTATAAGAGAATACATGAAGAAGAGAGAGATATGATAGACACAAATAAAATCTAACCCAGACTGCAATATAGACAAAAACCAAATTGCTCGTATGAAATGTCATACAGAAGTACTACAACTGGAAGGGGAAGACTAAAATCACTCAAAATAAAGTAAAAAAACAGTAATCAGAAGCCCGAACAGCTCCTGCAACCCCATGCTAGTAAACAACAGACTGACCTCCAACCTACTCCAAGTGACATGAAAAATAGTTTATATATACATAGGGTGAGTATAACAGTATACTCAGTAGGATCCTCCCCGAATCCTCTCGTGCAAAAGTAATGAAGGCATGAAAAAGCACAGTGAACAATAATTGAAACTAACATGTCACCTAAATAGGTATACTATGTTCCCAACCTCACCATGGATACTATCACAAAGTAATTCATACAAGAATATATCATATAATAAAGAATATCAAGGCTACCCCGCTACTACTTCCACACTAGTTTTCCGCTTTTCCCTAACGTCGCACATCCTGAGCATCTCTCTCCAAAAAGGCTTGCCTGCAGGCACCTTGTAAAAGCACCACAATATGCACCTCGTGCAACAAAACCACCACTTCCACATGCCAAAGTAACCAGATATTTTCCGGGAGCCACCACATCTCGCATAATGTGTATCATATGTCAGGTATTATACATCAAGCCATTACAACCCATACATCGAGTAAGGATCCTCAAGCCATCACAACTTATAAACGTTACACCGATAGTAGTCTATAAAAAACTATATCCAGAATATATGTGTGTGAATAACCAAAAGCCATTACAAACATCTACAAACATATATGGTGAAACTAACCAATTTTCCTGCTAGCACAAGTAACTACCATGAGAAGAGATCGGGGCCAAATGGTGTAGTCTTCCATCCATCCTCCCACCATAATGTTGGGGAAAGCACCCTGTTGGGGTCAGAATCCCCGGGGTGTCAGTTGAAATTAAGGACAGGGTGGAGTATCGTATAGAAACACAAAAATTACAGAATATAGTATAACACACAACCACACTATGGGAATAAACTAGTCTTAAACACAACTGCATCAAAGGTCTCTAAGACTTTGGGATGCTACTTCAAAGACTAGGTATCCTATAAGCACACAACCATTTAAAGAGATTTATTAGATTACTTCAATCACTTTTTATTAGTTCCACTTTACGTAAATTAATTATTTAAACATTAATTAACCATGAACAATTCGACACTAAATTTCTTTAGTATCTTACCCAAGTCAACTGTTCCTTCAAAATTACAACCTCATCATTATGTTCCAGCATCTCCATCCCCATGTTTTAACACCATTTATTAAATTACTCATTATTAAAATACATTCCCACAATCCCATGAATTATATAAAATCATTATATTCTTCTAAACACATGGGGGCGCAACACGGTCTGTATATGCACTACTCGTCGAGTCTTTTCTGCTTATCGCATGAGTATATACCTATCCTTAAGAAGAAAAACATGGAAATCACGTGGCATACCCCACGGGTATTTGCCTCTTTCGAATGAATGGTATGTAAGACCAGCTACCTTGAGCAGTGTGGAAAAGTAAAGAAGATAAACAACCAATCAAAAACACCAAACATCAAACAATCACATCCATCAAATTCCATCACCCATGGTGTCCTCCCCGACACCCACAATCATAAAATGATGCATCTCGCCACTCTAGAAATCATCTGTTTCCATAACCAAATGGGCATCCATGCCTTTCCATATCACCACAACCATCTAGGCTCACATTAAAACATAGTATAACAAACATCTTCACAATTGGGCTCTTGGCCCTTAAACAAACAAGAGGGTAACTCAGAACCCTACAAGCAATTATCTTTTAACAACCTCCAGTTCCTTAGTCCTTATTGGATTAACCAATTTATTATTGGTTGGTTCCAAATTCAAGAAAACTGACCAGTATGTCATCACAAATAAATAAACCTGCTTACTGCACTAATTTGATTAACAAAAAATTACAACAAGAACCAGATTCGTTTTCATGCATCTTTATCTTTAGCCAACAACTATCAACTAATCCCAGTTTATGTTTCTTAATGATTTCCATAAAGAACAAACAACTAAGAAAAGAAAGCATAGATATCACACTATCTATCAAAACAAGAGGCAATAACATACGATCGATATCAATTTATTTATCCATTTAAAATATTTATTATCTCGATTCCATTGTCATCTAGTGGGATTAAACATTATAAGAATATTGTTTTACATAAAAGAAAATAGAAGCAATGAATCCCGTAACCTCAAAAAATTATTCTCTTTCATTACCCACACAACGGGTCACGATCCTCCTCTCTTGACAACTGCATCCACCCGAGGATGCCACGGTATGACCGCACCAACCAAACCCCAAGAAAAAACCCATTAGAATCATGGAGAATACATTCTATATTATTGAATGGAGAAACATGAGAAGATGATCCCCAAAATAATGATGATAAAACATACCATATATCGATGATTGACCGATATAGCTCGGTTGCATCCAAAATAGAGCTGAACCAATCTGAGGGGTAAAGTATGATTGTGCAACTCCTATGGGAAGGATTGAAAGGATCAAGCATATCATAGCTGTGAACCAAGAGGAAGAACAAGGGAGGATGATATCTTGTACCTTTTGAAGATTTAATGGGGCGATGGTTTAAGATACACTTAATTCCTCATTAAAATGAGATTTCATTAACCCATGCGGTTTGACCAAGTAAAAACTTCCCGAGACATATGAATAATTAATATAGGATTTATGGCCTTTTAATCGGCCTTAGTATCCTTAAAACGAGGCATTAAATATATTTTATGTCAGAGGAAACATCAATGGGGAAAAAATGTAAGAAGTTGGAAACCCTACTCACAAACTCAAAATTTGACAACGGAAATAGAGGCTGCTGTTAGAACCACCCTGGTATGGAAAAACAATTCACTGAACCTCACCAATAGAACAATGTTCACAGACCTCACTGATAGATCTATTCACAAAATCTCACCAATAAAACTATTCACTGAACCTCAATGATATAACATTGTTCACTAAACCTCACTGATAGAACACTATTCACGGAACCTCACTGATAGAACTCTGTTCACTGAACCACACTGATAGAAAATTATTCACTAAACCTCACTGATAGAACATTGTTCACTAAAAATCACTTATAGAATACTTTTGATTGAACCTCAATTATAGAACACTGTTAACTGAACCTCACTGATAGAACACTATTCAATGAACCTCACTAATAGATAACTTTTCACTGAACCTCACTGATAGAACATTGTTCACTGAACCTCACTAATAGAACATTGTTCACTAAACCTCACGGATAGAACACTATTCACTAAACCTCCTTGATAGAACATTTTTCACCTACTTTTATTGGTTACCAATAGAAGTTACCGATAGAACTATTCACTGATGGAACTGTTCACAGGATTGGAAATTTGGAAAAGGAAAGAGTGGTTACCTTTAGAGGTTACCAATAGAACTATTCACTGATGGAACTATTCACAGAATTGGAAATTTGGAAAACATTATTGGGGATAAGTCACCTTGACCACCCAGAACACCTCAAACACCATATTTTCACAAAGTAATGGATTAGAGAGGTTCATGCCATTACATTATTCATATAAATTGTTAGAATATCCTCATGAGTATATTATTTTGTAATAAATATTTTTGAAAAGATTCCAAAAGAGTGATTGATTTTATTTAAAGGTAAATGTTAAATTTATCTTAGAAAAATATGGGGTAATATCCCCTTAGTATCAATGATTTTATCCTAGTCTGGAAAATTTTTAATAATTGTAAGGTTACATATTTAATGAATGATATAAGATGTTATTTAGGTTTTATTATTGGTGATTTGGTTGTTAATGTTGTATTTCATCATATGATTGTTTTTCAATTTTGAGAAGTATATTTACCTAACCATTTTTTTGTTTTACTTAATGTCTAAAGTCATCAGGAAGTTCTTTTTACCCTTTTTTTATTATGTAATTCATTAAATGTGGATTTTATTGTAATGATAAATATAATATTCATTTTGAATAATCATATTTTGATGCAAAATGTGCGTTTTTGGTAGAAATGGATTCTTATCATGTTACTATATTTTCTTATATTATAATTCAAAATGATAAAATAATTCCTAAGTCTTATATAAAGGATCTTGGAATGTAAAAAACGTGTAATCAAATTACATTAATTTAAAAAGAATCAATGAAAATTTTCACATGTCTATTATTTTTTGGTTTTGTGGTTTTTAACATTACAATGATAATTCACTTCCTTTTAGTCAATGTGTTTTTTCTTTATCTATCCTTAGATTGGAAATTATTACTTCTTGATGTCCATATTGTCACATCCCAAAAATGATATCTTATTTGGAATCCAAGTATGTGTTATTCGAGAAGACAATTATTATTAAATTTTCCCTCTATTGTAATTTTACTTTTATTGACAATTTTTATGATGAGGGATTTCATTAAATTCATTATAAAATTTGAAAATTATAATCTAAAATCACAAATTAAAATTTTGAGGATGAAATTTATTAAAAGGGGAAGATTGTAACACCCTAATTTTTTAAAATAAGATCATTATGTTCGATAGTGTATACTATACAAACCACTCATATTAAACAACCCATAAAAAATATAATTTAAGTAAAAATATTATAACATTGTTGTTAAATTGGAAGAATTAATAAGACTAACTTTTTTATAAAATATATATAAATTTAATAATAAATATAAATTTATTGATTAATTCTTAGTAAATAATTAAACATCTTTTTTTAAAGTCATTTTATTATGAAAAAATAGGTTTCCTTTAAAAATGGATTTTTTTGTCCCTAGTGAGAAAAAAAAATTTCTTTGTGACATAAGAAAAATAGTTCTTAAAAAAGGATTTAAATTTTGAAAATCATAATCTAAAAATTTGATTATAGTGAAATTTTGGGTGATTTTATAAAAGCCCAATTTTTAACTAATTGTGAAAAAACAAATATTTTTCAAAACGTTTATTTTCTTTAAAAGTGTTTATAAATCCATATTCTATTTTGAAATATTATTAAAAATTCAATAGTTTTATATAATTAAATATAATCAAATTATAGTCTTGAAAATTGACTTTAAAGTTTTATTTGGTATAAAAACATTTTTACAAGTTAAAATACATTTTTTATAAAAAACTCTTTTTTTCATGTATTGTGGGATTAATTTGAAATTTAATTCTACAACTTTAATGGGATGATTTTTTTAAAAATTATTATATTTTTTAAATTAGTATGTTTGATTTTTTAAAAAAATTTTATTTTATTTTTAGTCAATATGAAGAGTTTTTTAGTTAAAATTTATCTCCATAGTAATTTTAAATTATGTTATTAGGGTTAAAAATGTGATAATGACTTCAAATTATCCCTTACACATGTATTTGTTCAATTTTATGAGTCTAATTAATCTATATCCATAAAATTATTTAATATATGTACACTAGGTTCCAAATGTATTTAATTATTACCTTTATAAAAATTGTGTAGAATATAATGATATGAATTTCTCTTTATTGATTTAAATATCTCTAATATTTTGTAATGGGGTAAAAAGAATTCTTCTTGATTATAAAAATTAATGACAAATATAAATTTTTTTTATCGTGGAAATTTATTTATATTAATTAGTGATGAAATAATAATCTCAAATGATTACAGAGTGTCGACACAACATTTTTTAAATAATTGATAAAATAAAATAAACGCCCTTAAAAATATTAAAATTAATATAAATCAAATTGCTTATTCAGTATAATTATTTTTCATGATAAATATAACATATTTTTTAATCTTAATTTATTATCTTCAAATTATATTATTTTTATGTTTTTTAAGGTGAGATTAAATTAATTGTTACATAAATATCATCAATGATGTTTTATAATAAAGAATTGTTCATTGTATGTTTAAAATTTCCTATAAAACTTATATTATGGAAGTTTATTTTTATATGTTGTATGATATCAAAAATGGTCCATTTATGTTCCAATTATCCTTTTATAGTAACTATTTTGACCCCAAAATTTTAATTAATTATTTGTCACAATAATTGTTAAAAGGGGATAACGTGGGTTAAAATATTTTGATATGGGTAGGAACGTAATATAAAGTTTTATAAATTTACTTTTTGGATGGTATTTTGACCCCACCTAATCATGTATAATTATTATATCATTTTAGGGACTCTTTTATTAAAATTAATTAATATAAATTTTATATTTTATGAAAATCCAAAAGCACACATTCCATTACTTATAAAAGGGATCCTCCGGTCCTGATTTATTCAAACTAAAAAAGCATTTTCGTTCCATGAAAACATTCTAAAATAACATATGTAATTCCTTAAACAGTTCCTAGAGGTTTTTTATTATAAACACATCCTTGGAAGTCTTTTTATGTAAACCGAAATAGGTTTTCATAAAATGATACATGATTCATAATTGAATATTATTATTTTATTTATTCTTAAAATTCCATAAAATATTTTCAACCGTGATGATATAATCACATCATTATATCCCCCATACATATATGGTAATATTTTAATTTAATATCCTTAATCCATCTCCTCTTCCATCAAATAGAAAATAAAACCATCATTTGTTTGAATGGTGGAAAACCGCCACGCAAATCGATCTGATTTGTGTTCCATCATTAGAATTCATATATATTTATGACGATGGATTTAATATATAAATATATATATAATATAAAATATTATTTAAATATTTATCATTCTATAATTTTAATATATAATAAATTTTATTACCTTTTAATTCATTAAAAGATAATAATTTCATTCATTTTATAGTGTGGATTAACACCTCCATTAATCAATTTGATTCATTTTTAATTACCACATAACATTTCAATTTTATAAGCTCATATAAATAAATGATATTATATTTGTGATATAATTATCATTATATAAAATGTATAAAACACTTACCTAAATTCTTATCATGATTGTTGAGAAATATAATCGTTACTGATTTTTGTGTATGACATTCCATTTCAATGATTTTAATGTAGTTAAATTTTTTAAAAAATATTTCATGGTTTGTTTTAATAAAATAATAGATGTATAGAAATTGTTTTTATTTTGATATTATTTTTTCATTATGAGATTTAATATTTACCTCCTTTACAATAGTGAAGCTACAAAAATTATTATTGATATATATATTGAATATCATCAGAATTTAAAAAAATGAACTTAAATAACTATGGTATTGAATCTAAAATAGAAAAAATTAAAAAAAATTAATTAAAAAATTAAAAAAATTAAAAAATTAGATAATTTAAATAATTTTATAATTTTATTTGATACAATCTATATGTTATGAGGAAGACGTAAGGTAAGGTATTTTTTTTTCACAAAATATCATTTTTTTCAGATTCTATTTCCAATAATTTTTCTTACATGAAACTTTTATTCAAAACTATTCAATAAAATTTTTATTTACAATAAAATTGATGATAATGTTGAATTTAAACTAAAATTATATTTCTATAATTATATTAATTAGTAATTTATTTTTATTTTACGTTAGGGGCCCATTAATTATAAAAGATCATTTTGAATGTTTCAATGATTTATTTTGTAAATATATGTCTTCTCTGACTATATTCATTAAAATTCCTATTAAATGTATATATAATGATATTAATAAATTTTTAAAGACATTTTAGTAATTTATTTACGTTCTTTACAATTTATTTCATAATAACTATTTGTATATATTTCATATTGAAAATTTTGATTTTCTTTTCCAAATGAAAAAAGGAATGTTTTTATTTAAAATTTATGGAGTCAACTATATTTTATGATTTCAAAAAACTTATTTAATTTTTATATTTCTTTTTAATAAACCATTATTTCTTCCATGAAAAATCTCTTTCATTTTATTTAAGTATTTTCAAAAAGCATTTTTAATAGAATTTTTATATTGACTATTTTTCTTATGTGTAGAAGGGATCTGTCTAAAACATAATTTTCGATGATTTAGGACTATTATATTTAAAACTCACTTTCTCATTCTATTTAATTTTATATAATGATTCTAAATTAAATATATATATCCTTCAATAAATAAAAATATTATTACCAATTCCTTTGAATGGGTAATGCATGGCTTACTATTATTTCTCAAATTTCTTCATTGAGAAATCATTTTTCATTGTGATATGATGAATTTTTTCATAATAAATTTTCATTACATGGGTAATTTAAATGATTATGACATATGATTTATTTCTTTTATTTGTAAGACTAATCTTTAACATTTTATAATGGCTGCACAGAGAATGTGTTACATTACATTGTGTAACATTTTTTCATCATTAAATGATTTATATGGTACCATATAGTAAACCTAATCAATTATGGTATTGAATCCACAATGTGATGTTGTCTTGGATGTTATCTATCACTTATAATTATTTCATATATATTTCAGTTTCAAATTTTGTTTGTTTATATGATCATATAACATAGTGTTCTTCATGATATTATCCGATGTGATTATTCATGATCCTTTTATTTTATAATATCATTTTATTCATCATTATCTTGTTTACTACCTTACTATGTATTATTGGTTACTATATTCTTTTATTTATTCCATATGCTATACTATATTGTTCAAGGATCTTAAAAAGATTTAAGAGATCAATAAAAAGTATATAGAAATTATGTTTTTATGTTTTAGTTTCTTTCTATTGTTTATAGACTTAGTATTTCAATAAATAAGGCCTCATGACCTCTAGGTCAAAATAATCATATGTTTTTGTGGAAAAACACTTAATAATATGTGTAAATGTATTGGGTTACAATATATGTTTCCAAAATTTATTCCCCCTCCATACAATGTTTTTATAACAGAATTGAGTGCCTTCAATTAGGCTCTCCGTTGGATTCACAGTAATCTCATTCTTCTATATAGATCAAGGGTGATGAATGGTTGTTTATTCTAATGATTCAAGATACAGATTCACTATATCTGATCATCTGCCTCTATATTTTCCTCCCTTATTATAAATTACTCTCATTGTAGGTTTGGTTCAATGATTTCACCAATTCATATGGATATTACTTCTTTTCATGCGAATTATTATCCTCTTGGTTTATGGAAGATTCTATAGATTGACATCTTATCATTCATCATATTATTTATATTGGAAGATTAAAATGGTTCGAATTTTAAATATTTCATTGTTTAGGGATGAAATTAGAGAAATATGATTCAGAATTAATGGGGGATTTATGATGTAATTATATTTAATGGAGTGTAGAAGCATTATGCCTTAGCTTTAACTATTCTTATAAAATAACTAATTATTATGGTTGTGTAGAAAAGAAATTTTTATGTAATTATTTATTATTTTTTTGGTGATTTCATAATGATTTATAGAATGTTGTATTCTTAGTTAATTCTATTTATAGATGTTCTTGGCTCTCCAAGTAACTCTTGAGTTATGTTATTGTCATGCCCTCCCCATTTTTCCAAATCATTTTTAATTATAGAATAATTTTTTTATTAAATATGAACATATAATTTTCAAATCCATTATTATATAAATAATTATATATTTTGAATAGTTTTTTAATGATTCTATGCATGTGAATTTTCTCATTCTTCCTTTAAATTTTTTTCAATATAATAAAAAAAGATAATTATTCAAATCAGTTTTATAGTATTTTTTGTCTTTAATGGGATTGTATTTGTGCCTCTATTTATTATTAGGATTTACTTTCCTTTTTACCCCAAACACTTGAGTACTCTATCTATGTGTGTATCATACTCATAAGCATATAATTTTGTTTTTTTTATTTTTTATAATGTTAATTCTCCTTATTTTCACTATATTATTACGTAATGAAATCATGTGTCACCACCTAAATATGAAATAATTATAATTAAAAGAGAAAAATGTAACCTCAAAATATGAGATTTATTTAATGAAAATATAATTTCTAGGATATTTATGTGGAAAAAAGTGATTTGGAATTTAGAATATGATATATATAAACACATATGCAATGTTTTATATTTTCCCATAAAGGTCTATTTTAAAAAATAATATTACCCCTTCTTGGATTATAAAAAACCTAGGTGTTTAATTTATTATTCTCTAAAAATATATCCTTTACGAGTCTTAGTAATTCTTGAAAATGAACAATATTAATATTCTCTTTCATTCTAAAAAATTTATGAAATTTAATTTTATCCTTTAAAATCATTTCCAAAAATTTCTTTAACCAATTGAATCCACCATTGGATGATTGTTTCTATTTAATTTTTTAAAAATAATGATTTTTTGGATGTATAAAATTTTAAATAGATAAAACATGTTCAGGGTAAATTTTATTCCTACTAGTGTATGACTAAATAAATGAATGATCTAAACAATAATTTTCAATCATTCATTATTTTGATCGTATGAGAGTAATAGAAATATATTAAATAATAAGTTAATTAGTAAATGAGTTTTAAGCCAATTTATATATGTTAATATTGTGGGATTAAATCTACCTATAGTATGTTACATTTTCCAATGAGTTATTAGGATGAATTTGTTTGTAAAGGACATGTTATGCCAATTATAGTGTTCTGTAGTTAACAAGTAATTTTTATCCAAAAACTAAAGGTTTAATGAAATAATATTACTATCATATATTTTATGTTTTATTAGTTATTAATTATGATATTTCCATATTTTCATTTTATATTCCATTTTTTGAACCATGAGGATTTATGATGATGATGAATTGAGAGGAAGATGGTTTTCAATACGTAAGATTTTCGTGGTGATTATATTTTAATTTAAATATATAATAAACTTTATTTATCATTTATTTCAAATACTCCAAACAATGTATATGCCATGGATAAGGATGAGTTTCAAAAACAATGGTATCATTCAAATTACAATAGACTAAGGTGATTAGATGGCGGATATGTTTTTATGAGTTTTTTCTCTCCTCTATCAAAAAGGGATATTCAGACAAATAAAAACCATGTGAGGTAGATCTGATTATAATAAGTCCAACAAATCCTTATAATACAATGATATTAATGACTCTAGAAAAATAATAATAAAATTAAGGAATTGTGGCTTTATATTCATTAATAAAAATTCAATTAGATGAATAATATTTGAGAAGTTATTAAGAAAAAAATATAGATGAGGTTTTTTAATTTCATATAATATATAAATGATTGTATGTCCACATAGAAGTGATTGCAAGTGAAGGAATCATAAAGAGGATACCAATTGTATGAAATTGGTTCCTAAAAGAATATATATAGGTTTTTTAGTAGAGGAATTAGTTAATGGTTTTTTATTGAAGAACTCAAATAGAAATATGAGGATGATGTTTAATAGATTAGAGTAAACAAAATAGAACATACATAGGAATGTTATAGTAGTTAGAAGAAGAAAAAATAAAATATGTATAATCTATAATATAATTGGATACATCTGGTCATATAGAGACATTCCTATGATTTTTAATAAAATTAAGGGTTTATGTACATTATAAGTTTTTCAAATAAAATTTATATAGTTTGATGATGCTAAGAATCACATTGAATGATTCAATAAACATGAAAAAAATCATTATTGTAGATGAGATTAAAATAATTTTATATAAATCATTGATCACAAGATATATGTATGTTCTTATGAGGACTATTAGATTCAAAATTAATTTTAGGATCTAAGGATGTCAATAGATGGAAGACATGCGACAAAATTAAAATTTTCATTGGGAAATAGAAATTTTATACTCTCACTTCTCACTATGTTTATTAAAAAATGATAACCATATAAAGGGGGAAATACCCATGATAAAAGGTTATTTTAGTTTTTTGGTTGTGTACATTGTTGACGATGTTATGTGTTAAATGAAGAGGTGAATAGTTCTAATTTTCCAGCATTGGATATTGTGAAACCAGACAGTGTATATGAAAAAAATATATTAGAAAGGCTATTATCAAAAAATGATATATTAAAATGAGGTTTTTTGATAAATATATGGGATCAAAATTAGTATATCAAACATAGGGAAATCATAAGGATATATATTCAATGGGTAAATACATTATAGATACAATATTTGTGAACATGTACTAGACACGAATGTTATCTAATGGATATGATAAATAAATTTGTTTATCCAAAACATTTTTAACAATATTATTCGATAAATTGAAGTAGATGACGATGATCATGTTGGAACGAATGTGTGATGAATAATCAAGAAGAATAGAAAAAATATAGAATCCTGTTGCTGATGGTTCATTTCATTATTGAGAAAAATATTTTACTATACTATGTGTGCAAAGAGTATGGGAACTATCAATAAAAAAATATGATATGAAAGGGACAGATATTTTAGTGTTTTAATAACCATAAATATTTTCATTGTAATACACATTTACTCTTGGATTTTTTTAGATAAAATGAAAGGATTATATACTCAAATTGTCAAGAAAATGTAATAATTTCATGTCATCTTATGGATGTGTCAGAATGTTGTTATTCAGTGGAGTCATTTCTCTTTAACCAGAAGTGAATGTGATTTAAAAAAATATTGTCATACAATTGGTTAACCCCCTCACCCTTAGTAGTTAAACATATACTAATGGGTATAATCTACTGGAAATTAAGGGAATGTATCCATTCATTGAATCTTAATAGATTGAGAATTTATAGGATAAGAAGATTGTAGGGGAAATATAGAACATAACTAATATTAAGGTGATTTATCATTAACAGTAAGAAATATAATATCAATAAAGACAAAATGTGACCTAGTATCTTATTTGATGGTAATGAAGTTATGGAGGCTACAACAAATGGTTTTGTTCCTATAATTTACGGTTCTCTATTAACAAAATATTAATTAATAGAATAAAAATAATTATGTGTGAAAAAAATATATTTTTTCCTCAGTCCTCTATTAGTAATTTATGTGGATTAAATGAATTGGAATATGTAAAAGAAAATGGGGAAATTTGAAAAATATTTATGAAAGAAATTTGAAATTATATAATTAGAATTGTACATTATGTAGATTGATGTTTATTGATATCAAAATTGGATGTGCTAAATCTATTATTGAATTTATTACTAGGGTCAATGTTATAGTAAGCCCCATATGGTATTTTGGTAATATTTTTGTTGATTAGGATATTATTGAAAATATTTAAAAAAATCATCATGATAAATTTGATGAAAAAGTATCATCATTAGAAGTGAATAATCTAGAAACACTCCCTCTATATTATATCTATATAAATTTATCCATATATAAAATAGTAATTTTAAAAAATGTCCTAAAATAATTAAATTATTATTCAATTTTCCATTTCTTTTATATTAAGATATTAATGTCTAAAAAATGGGTGAGGAAGATGCTATTGATATTCACTCTCAAGCTAGATAAGATAATAATTTTAAAAAATTCCGCTATCTATTTTCTAGAAATATTTATTGGTGAAAATTTAATGTATAATGGAATGTTACCATTAATTTTGTTTAGTTTTCGATCCATTTAATATTAGGTGAAAAAAATTAAATTATAGTGGAAGATTAATATAATTATGAAAAAGAGGGAAATTCAAGAACATCATTTGATAATAAGATATAAATATTCTTATCATTTCCAAAAAATTAGATATGAATTTATATAAATATAAAAAATATATTTTTTGTCCATGTGTGGAAAAGATCATGATAGTTAAATAGAATATAAGGATTCTAATGATGATTTTACTGAGAAGATTTGTATTTCAATGCTAAATGATAAAATCATTATAGTTGGAAATGTATGAATCTCTATATAAAAATACGAGTAAACATAAATAGAATTTATTTTTAATAGAAAATTGAACTAATTCCACTTAAGTTTTATTTATCATGAATTTTGAAACATTATGTTGAGGAATAAAGATCTATCATCTAATAATAATAATTTTCCTCAAAAATAAACAACCAAAGTTAGAATATTGTTTCATGATATGATGAAGTTTTATTGTTAAACTAAAAACCAAAAAATCAGTCTTGAAGAAAATATTATGTTGTAGAATAAGTAAATTGATATTATTCAAATTAATTTTATTAATGTTGAAAAAAGAATAAAAAATATCCAAAAATCTGTTTCAAATGTTGGTTAATGTAATAAAATGATTTATCATTAGTAGTATAAAAAAATCTAACATTCTTACGTTATAAATGAAGTTGAAACTATTTAGTATAATAATAAATTTTTAAGCATCATGTCGGTAGATAATATAATATTGGGAAAACATTGAAATTTATAGGGAATAAATGTTTTTAGAAAAATAATATAAAATTAGAGACTATGTTGATGCTTATAATAATTCTAAGTAAAAGAAATATGATGGAAAATATGTGTACGATTTGATATAGCATGCTAGTTACTAAGGAAAATATGTTTTTTATTTTTATTACATATACATTTTAGGATTTGTATGCATAATGAAAGTTATTTTGATTTATAATAAATACTAAAATGAATCGTGAGGGTATTATAAGTAGTGTTTGATGGAGATTTAACCAACTCAAAGAATTTATCCGTAATAATAATGTTTTAAAATAAAAAATAGAATTCAATCGCTGAAAACTATTAGTGAAATATGTGATTAACCTTGACATTTTGTAAAATTATTTTTTATTATTATTCCAAATCAATAATGTTTATATAAAAAGTCACATAATCATTATTTGATCGATTAAAAATGAATGGATGAGGAATTTTTTGATAAAACTACTCTCAAAAACACAAAATGTGAATTTTATTGGATATTTGATAATAGGAAAATATTTTAAATAACTAGAAATTATAAGTTTTGGAAAAAAATAAATTATTATAAAGAAGGGAAATTGGATTTTGGGAATCATGACTCCCTCAAAATCAAAAGAATTATATCTTCTATCATTGGAATATATAACATAAAAACATATCGGGACATTTTTTTTGAAAAATGATTTCTTGGGTTTCAACACTCTATGATTAATTAAAATGAATTTGTTTCAATATGTGATATAATTATTTTAAAAATTATTGAACATTAGAATGTTTTGATAAGAGGCCAACTAACCAACTGAATTATTTTTTTAGAGATTCTCTTGGATAATTCAATCTGATTATAATGGAAGATAACATGTTATGACATAAAATTCATGGGCAGATATGTCAGAATAATGTGAAAAGGTCGACAAAGAGAAAAATTATTCATTATTTAAATTAAAAATTTAGAACAATATATTACTGTTTTGTATATGATGAAAAGGTAATATTTGAAATTCAACACATAAGACAATTGATATATGTGAAACTCATACCATATAGATGTTTCATTTTGAAATATGTTGGTGAATGAGAAAGAAATAAAAAATGGAGATATGTAATTTATTTTATGCATTAATGTTTTTACTATAAATATATGTATTATTTTTTCAAAACCAAAATTAGAGGCACCAAAAATGTTTATGTGTTTCATGATATTTTCTAAATGAAATTTTAATATTCCATGAAGATGTTTTGAACTAATAATTATTTTTAATGAAAAATTAGTAATATAAATACTTACATTGAAAATCACAGCATTTGTCATAATCATACTGCATCGTACACAATAAAAAAATATTTTACTGAAATAAAGAACATAAGTTTAGTTAATATATCACAAAATATTATGGTTGAACATGATACTTCTTGATTATTTTTTAGAAATGTTATTGGATATAAAATTCACATTCAGATTTATTATTTCTATTGGTCATACAAAAATATGTATCCTTATGATATGTATTACAATTAATCCACATGTTTTAAATATAAAAGGGTTGTTTGATGTCCCAACATAATAATAGGTAGTGGAAGATATACTGGTAATTACGATTGGTGAGGTTTTAATGGTATTTTCATTAGTTAACCTCATAATTGTACATTATATAGGCAGAGAAACATATAAAGTAGAAATAATATTGATTCTAGAGATGTGATTATTTTGGATCATTCTAAAAATAATGGATCATAATGAGCTAAAAATATATAATATAAGGAATATTATATTGTAACCATTAAATAACTTGAAACTTTTTCTAAAAAATGTGATTATACGCAATTTATAGAGTTTGGAAATATTTTCAAACCAATTTATTTTCATAAAGGAAAACTTTATGCATATCATACATAGATAAGGAATTTTTTAGATGTCTAAAATATCATTACAGTTCATGGATAGTGTGATAAAACTAGATGAACATCTATGATAGTTTCATAGAACTCATTATATACACAGTTAAAGCCAATAAATGATGATGATGCAGGAGAATCTCAAGAGTGCATTCATTCCATGAGTGAATAAATTTAAAAATTTGATAAAAATGAAATATGGGAATTCATAGAAAAATTATACTATAAAAATTTATATCGTAAAAATTGGATGTTATTATATACACTAAATGAAATAGGTAGAGTGATTAGAAATAAGGAAAGAATTTTTGTAATGGTATACTCATAGGTTGAATGAATTTAATTCAATGATAGAATTTCCAAAGTGTCCACCCTTAAAACCATCATAATTACTCTTTTTATTGGTGAAAAAAGAAAAAATAAGGAATTTTACATGGAATTAAAGTATTACTAACACAATAGTGACAGATATTAAATTTATGTTGATCCACAATGTGTCTTCTACTATGGACAAGAAAAAAATTTATATTTTATGTTGTATAATTATTTTTATGAGTTATAAAATATCTTTGATCATGCTGTCTTAAGATTCACATATATTTGAAGAATTTAAATTTTAATAAAGTATGAATTGATAGAATCCTCTTGATAAAATAAAATAAAGTGTTTTCTATCATTAGGATTGTTTATATTGATGATATTATATTCTTAGGTAATATGGAATAATTTTTTGAAATGGTTTATGAAAAAATAAATTGGATTTTTAATATTTATATACTAGTATAAATGATATATTTTCATGGCCTATATATCACTAAAAAGATTTGGAAAATTTAAATTTCACAGAATAAATTATCTAATAAACTCTTGAATAGTTTCTCAATCAATGATTAAAAGATTATTTTAACATTCCTATCAATGGTAACAATGATATTAAAAAAATTTAATGTAAAGGATGTTGATCCTATAGAGTTTAAGAATTTCGATTGATGTATATTGTATCTCATAGCTTCAAGGACAGATTTGGTGTATGTTGTTATGCATTGTGACATATAGTTAAGTGAATCAAAATAGACTCTTCATGGATATATAAATAAATTTATTAGATATATTAATGGAATAATTATTATTATGTTGAAATAATATAGCACAAGAAGGGTTAATATATTCAGTTACAAAGATACATATTGGGATGTTTTTTAATGGTAGAATATTCACATATTGTTTCTTGGATAAATTTTTGCATGTTGATATACAAATAATAAATGTTTAGTGACTCATCACTATGGAAGTGGAGTATGAATCAATTTCTCATTATGGGATAAAATTAAAATAGACAAAGACACAGTTTGATATCTTGTTAGCGAATGTGAATATTCTCCTTCTATTGGTTTATTATAATTAATGTATGATAAATATCAACAAGAATCCTCTTAAATAATCCATAGCATCATTCGTCTAAATTAAATATATGTTTATTAAAGAACATGTGGAATGAAATGAACTTATGTACTATTTTGTACCTATATAAAAGCATTTAGATTATATATTTACAAAACTATTATTGATAGAGAAATTTCAGAAGCTAATTTTGATTATAGGTTCGTGAAATCCCTCTCATAAATAATACATAATGTTATTTTATTCTTATCTCCCATTGTATATTTGGATATTTTATTCAATGACAGACAAATATGACATCATAATGTTGAAAAAATCAATTAAAATGTTATTCTCTTATATATGGAGATATTATTTTAAAGCGATATTTTCAAAAGGGTTTAGTAGTGATGTTATATTGTGTGAATATATTTAAATTTTGTTTAATTCTGATGAAAGAAAATATTCTATTTTGGTCCTTAATATTATAGTATTTTGTTCAGATAGAAGATCAATAACTATTCTAAGGTCTTATTAATGGTTTTCATGGTTTTATTATTCAATGATTAATGTTTCCTCCACCGATATTCCACACATAGACAAATAATATCAGATGAAAAAACAATTTCATAATATTTAGAGATTGACTAATTTATATCGATTCATTTAAAATAATATCCACAGGGGTGATTGTGGATACCTATAGGCATTTAGTAGTTGATTAATTGAGAATAAACTAGTTTTCAATAATGATGGTTTCATTAGTGACAATATTTTATTGCCAAAACATAAATCAATTTGTTTGAGAAATTGATTTATATTATATATACAATGCATAATGTATGAACAATTTTATATCAAATGGAAAGAGGTAACAATTTGGAGTAAAATTGACTACGGTCATCAAATTGGGAAAATATTTGTCTTATTTTTTGTCATAACTCCAATAGAAAGATATGTTCTAATGAAAAAAACTGGAAATTTTTAATGACCGTTAACGTAAAAAAACATAATATTTATGATAAGTAAATTCATTATTATAACTAAAACTTGTTCATCAGATGTAATTTAATCTTTTTGGGGCTTCTCGATCAATACAATTAGAAGAATCATAGTTGTGGAGATATCTGATAGGAAAAACCATATAAACATTTTTAAGTATTTAATTAAGAGTATTGATTTATGTCTATTGTATGTAGAATGTGTTTGAAGAGTAAAATATAATTTTTCAAGATAATTCAATTACTGAACATTTCACAAATGATCAAAAAATGGTTTTTGAGTTGAGGAGTCAGATATAACTTTCTCAGGGATGATCATTAGAAAATTGTCTCCTTTTAATGTTTCATTTGTTATAATAACTCACAAAATATGGGTAGAATAATTATGTAACACTTAATAGATATAAAAAGACAAATATGTATCTAATGAAACATAATCAGAAAGAAGAGGTCCCATAGAGAAGTTCATACTCTTCTATTTCAGACGAATGGTCGAGGAACATTATAAATTTTTTGTTATAAACTTTTGAAATGAAATGATGAATGATACTCATTTAATGATAAATAAGTCATGATGGAAAGTTAAGGCTTCTATATGAGATATCAACAATATTGATGACATCATTAATTCCAAAATTTAATAATGTTTTTATGAATATCGTTGACTCCAAATTTATATGAGGTTTGAAGGTGCTAAAATAAATGACTAATTTAGATCGAATTCAAATTTTGATTGGGAAACTAATCATTAATTTTAATTGTTTTCTTTATGTTTTTAAAAAAATTACTATATAAATTTCAAAATGAATTTAGAGAATAGGTTGCTGAATTTTTTTTATTATGTGAATTGTTAAAGATGCGAGGTGCCGACTAATGAGCCTTAGAGTTTTCATGTTGAAGAATTTGACACAGTGAAAACAAAAAAAAATATATCACATAGAGATAAATGATATAGTGGTATCATACTGAGTGATACAAAATAGAGTTTATTGAATGACCAAAAGGTACCAAAATGAGTATCCTGAGATGAGGTTAATTAGATAGTTAGGTACCAGATGAGGGGTTACCAGATAGGGAAGTAACTGATTGACATGTACTATATGGATAAGTGAGAATAAATATGGTTTTTAATAGATAAAATCGTGTATTTGTTTATGAAAATTGTTAATAAATAAATTAAAGTGTAATGACAATAACATATACGAATGAAAATGTAAATAATGTTCAAGAATGACAATGAAAAATTTGATTCCCTTTGGTGATGTTCATTTTTTTAATGTAATTTTATCCTTCAAATAATATCTATCTGATGAGTATGTCCATTTACAAAGGACTACATATTATAGTTCATTAATGGTTATTAACGATCTTTGTAACCCACAATTATTTTGTTCTAGAGGATATCTCAACATCTGTCACTCTTAATACAATATTAGGATGGGAAACTATTACTAGAAACTATAGTTTCTAAATTATTATATTCTTATAGAAGTTATTATTCAGTGTTTTCCCATTAATTGAATTCTCATAATCCTATAGAAATTGTTATTTTAAACAAAATAAATTGAAAAATAAATACCACTGATTCACACCCCATGGGTTTGTATAGATACTAATGGGTCAGTTCACCATGTAGAAGGTTACTCATTTGGCCTATCTAGACAATGAAAAACTATTTGATATACAATCTTATTGTTTAGAAGTGTATCCCATATATTATGTTTATATGTTGAACATATAATTTTTTTCATCAGATTCAATTTAAACTAGTATGATTGTAGATTGATGAAAGTCATGTCATTTGTTTGATTTTGAAAATTTTAAATATTTTTGTGATCATTTTATTTTCTATGATGTAAATATAGTCTAATAATATTATAAATATGGTATATTATTTAATACGGGAACCCACTTCTAGGTTTATATTATTTGATATTGTTCTGAAATCATTCTTATATATTTCCTATATACTACATATGAATGGTCGCGGTTTTATTTTTCCTTAAATTTACAGTATATTCTTATAATCTTAATGGTTCATTTTTTGAACATGTGCTCTAGATACAAATGTTCATGACATATATAATAATATAAATAATTTCCTTCCAATGAAAATCTGGTTGACCTCATAAATAATATGATATAATTAAATATGTACATATATTGTTCCTCTCTATAAGGAGACGAGTAGTCTCCAGGGGATGATGATTTTTGGATCCATATATATATATATAGTTTCTAATACATATATATGTATATTTTTTTAAATGTAAATAATGTCTTTAAGTATCTCTATAAATTCTAACACCACTTTATTTAGAGTTAATATCATTAAAGGTGAATCTAATATATAAAAACGTGGAATGAATATTTGATACAACCATACTAAGACAACGAATCAATATATATTTTAAATAATTTTTTTAATATATGTATAAATAATGTTTTTAAAATTGTTTTGATATATAATAGTTCATATATCATAAATAACATGCCCTAAAAGATTCTCAACTTTATTCTAGAAGTGATAATTAGATAACATATCTTATAAATAACAAGTACCCAACCCATGAATTTTCACTACATGATCATATAATTACAATATTTCATACAAATTCTTAAGAATTTGTGGTCATAATCTATAGAATATATGTAATTTTGTGGGAGAGTGGGTGGGAATTAGAAGAAGAAATAAAGATAGTGGGATTCTCGTGACACCTGTAAATTGAGTGAAGGGTAATGGTGGCATGTGTAGTTAGAAGATGTATATATAACTATAAATGTGTATTTATTTTCACCTGTATAAAGAAATTAATTCAATTCATGTATAATTATTTAATATTTATTAATTTTACCAAAAAAAGGTATCAATACTATATGTGTAATACTATATGGAATTTGTTATTGTTTTAGAGAAATAAAAGAATTACAAAACTACTAGTAGAATAAAGTCATGTTATAATTTCATACAGTATATAATGTATGAATATATTGTTGAAAAATTGGTGAATATAGTATTGAAATGAAGTAATGTTATCATTATATTGAAATATAAATATTGATAAAGTGGAAAAGTTTTATATATTTTCTATGGATTTTATTATTATTATTAATGTATCATAAAAATTTAAATTCTTCATATGAAATTTTTAAATTTGAATTAATTTAAATTGAATAGAAAATTCCCCTTTATTTTTTGTGAACATTTATAAATACCAGAATCATTGATGAAAGAGATTAAATAGAAACCCCATGAGACATTATAAGAGAAGTCATACTTGTTGGAGGACCTATTATAAGGATATATCTCAAAATTTCGCAAAACCCTATGACATTATATGGATAATGAATCAGTCATAAAAACTCATTCTGAATCCAAGGGTATGTAATAGTTCTAAAATATATCAAAATATTTTACAGAAAATTTTAGTAAATAATTTTAGCCTTGTTCCTCATCTACATGATGAACTTTCATTATAGAACAAATAACATGGAATTGTTTCATATTCATGTGAGGATAATCCCCTTTTCACTCATTGAATTTTGTAAAATGGTGAATTATTTGGGGTTTATTGTAAAAATATATTCTCATTTTAGGATAATGAATTGTAATAGATATGCTATAAAAATATATCATATCCAACTCCTTCAGGGTTTTCATAACATTAGAATTAACCATTAGAATGTTTTCAATAAAATGTTGAGGTAGTTATTTCCCGCTTTGTTTAGGTTGGTTAGTGCCTTTTAATTTTTAGTTTCAATATTATTGTGTATACTAGAGGACTCACTCATCGACATTGAAATACTAAATTTGATAGATTTGATATTTATTGATGATTGTATTATACACTAACTAAAGTATTATGTTAAAAATTGGTGTTTAAATAATATTTACATCAACATAAACAAAATTTTAGTTAATATTTAATTATCATCTTAAAAATAGAGTGTGATGAATAAAGGGATTAATATTTATAGGATTTAGTGAACACATAAACACTTTGAGTGAAAATCTTTTAAATTTACACTAAACTAATGGAATCCATAATTTTATCTCAAAACACATAATTATTAGAATTGAATTAAATTTTCACATTGAAGGTCCATTTCATCAACAAATCACTCCCTATAAGACCACTCAAAAAACATTAATTTTACATATAAGACATTTTAATGTAGAATTAATATATCATTAGTTTAGGAAATTAATATGAAAAAAATAATGAAAATGAAGTAATATATTTCAATATGAAATTAAAAAAATATCGGAATAATAGATTCAAAAAATGATTCTATGAATTAAAACTAAACTATAGCACCAACACAATAAATACCATTAGGAAGAATAAATCTAATCTATAAACACTAATCAAATCAATACCTTCCTGTAAGATAAATCAAGTGTAATTAATTTGTCAATCATCAAATGTGAATTGAATCATTTGAGAAAAAAAATCACCGACATACATTTTAGTGATCCATCTCAATGTCAGTCGAAGATATGCCTTCCGTTCTTCAGACATTGATATAATACAAAAATCAAATATAACATTGAAATGACTATTATTTAATACATGTTATATGTAAAGACCTAGAATTCTCATGTAATTTTTCTTTAAAATACATGAGTATTTTACATGTCTGTGAAAATTGACGGCGCTTGATTCTGAGGCCTGGTGTGCCCATAATAAATTTCAGATGTTTTTTTTGGGTACGTTTAGTTAACATATGAGCGGGATATTATAACTTTTTAAATGGTTCTCGAAATCAAATTTTGAGGGCACTAGTGAACTCTCAGCTTCAGTGATTGGTTATTAAGACCTCCTCTGCGGTTGCATTCAAAGAGAATGGAAGTTAGATTTCGTTGTTTTTAATTAAATTGATTAAAAATAAAGAGTTAACATTTTCGTGGTGGTGAAAAGATCTAAGAGGAGGTTAGTGGTGGGTGCCACCAGACCATGACCTCCCATGATAGGTTATGGTGGTATGGCCCACCCACACATAACCTCCCTTGGGAGGTTAACTAACGTGGGGACTACATGGGCTCTAACCCCTTGTACCTCTCCACCTTACCCCACTAATTAATTATGCCAATCCACATGATTTAATTATGTAGATCCAGGCTATTAATTCACACTTTTGAATTACGTGCCAACACTTAAAATAATAAGCAGCGTATTATTTTATTTGGGGTTGGTATTTCTCTTCTTCTGAGATTGTTGGAAAGTGCTCTCAACGAAGAACCGTTCTTCCAACGAAGAACACGAAGAATGCGAAGAACATCGACGAACATCTTCTACCTTCTTCGACTGAACCTAAGGAGAAGGAGCTGACTTTGAAGAACGCCAACGACGATTCTTCCTCGATCTCCTACCCCGGATACTTCCCGACGTCAGCGAATCGACACCACCTTATTCCGCTACTTCGTCAATGATTGTTGAAAAGCGAGGTAGGGGTTATTTTTTACGATTGAATATTACCCTCTGTACCCCATCCTATGTTGTGTTCATTGAGAACATAATTCTATCACCGTAATGAGGAGGGTTCAGACCGCACGTACATGGACTGAACCTCCCTTTTTGTTGGTTCTTGTTTGATGATGATGGAGGTGGTACCCGCGGTGATCGACAACGAGTTGGAAACAAAGAAAGCTAGCGGTGAAAGGCCGCTAGGTTGCCACAAGGGAACGACACCGCAGTGGAGTGTAGTGAACTGGGCCGCGGTGGTGCCATAGGAGCGTGGTGTCATCGCACCGCGCCGGAAGAAAATGTCCATGACTAGGAGGGCTGTGGTGGTCGGACAGTGGCGCGACACCATCATTCTGCGTGGAGTAGCAGAAATCCGTGACCTGGGTGGGCCGCGGTGGAGGGGAGCGACGCCGTCGTGTCACACTTGTGGTGCAGGATCGCAACCTTAGGCCATGACGGATATGAGATAGTGACCAGCTGAGCTGGCTGCTGGTGCACGCTACAGGGGGGACCATTTGGGTCCCATAGTTACCAAGAGTAGGCGCCTCGCACGGGTTGTTTCGGACATTGGTGGGTGCGACACAACCTCCCACCCGTGGCCTGGCAGGCCACGCGGGCTTCCACTTAGACACATGGGCCTCCACCAGGCCACATGGGCTGCCAACTGGGACTCCCCATCGGGTCGGGCCTCCCTTTGGGTCGGGCCGCTTTTAGGCCGGGCCACCCCCACGGGTCATGTCGTACCTTCGGGTCGGGTTTCTTCTTCGGGCCGGGCAACCCCTTCAGGTTGGTTCAGACCCACGGACTCAGTCTAACCCTAGTCTGGACCCGAGTCAGGTTGGATAGGGTCTGTCCAATTGGGTCGGACCAGACCCGAACCTGTCAAAACTGATTACTCCTAATCGCCCATAACTCGGGCTACGGGAATCCGTTTGACGAACCTTCAACAGCGCTGTTATTCTTGGAATGAATACATACCATTGAGAATACCTCATGGGAGTTTGGGAGATCGTTGAGATATAGTCAGGTTGGTTCATACATGAAACCAACCGGGCCCTCGAAACTAAAAGGCTAATAACTCACAGATCAGGGGTCTGATTGATGCATCGTCTGATGCGTCGATACCCCTATGACATGGCTGCCCATTGAAATACTTCTACGTGATACTTCGTTACACTTGGAGTATTGACCAGTAGCTCATGGATCAGATCCACCCTCAGAAGAGCGTACAAAGTGTGGTGACCTAGTAGCTGACATACCTGAAGACTGCTTGACTGATTCGACTCTGAGTGATTTGACTAGCCTAGTGGGGAGCACCCCATATTTGGCGGTAGGCCCATGGCAGAGGAGAACTGGGTATTTGGTGTTAGACCCGTGGTTCTCGATAGGTGGAGTACCTCTACATGCAATAAGGGGGACCACCCGGTATTTGGCGGCAGACCCACAGTGGATGGAGCGCCAGGTAGTTTGCAGCGGACCCGTCGTACTCAACATGAGGAGTACCTCAGAAGTCTGAGGTTACTGAGAAGCGACTTGGTGTCAAGATAGGACCACTGTTATCGACAGAGGAGGAGTTCTCCAGTAGTCATGGTTTCGATAATGAAAAAGCCAGGTTTGAGCTAAGTCAATGACCTTTGTGTTTTCTTTATGATTGAGATGGGTTACTAGATAACTTAGGTATATGTATGGGAATATACCTATGTAATGGTTATGCGTTGATTCATACATTTTCATTTTTTCTTGTTGGTTTATGTGAGACCTTGAGGCTCTCAGGTTCCCTACTGATTATCGATATACACACCCCTGCACGGGCTATTCCTACACCTCATTGTGTTGGATTTATACTATGGACAATGCTAACCGTGGCGGACTGTGCGAGTACTGGATGATACCCAGAGGTGGATCTCATGAGGAGATGGTACCTGAAGGAGACGAATGTACGTGGAGCACTTAGGAGGCAATATGTACCTACCCTTCAGGTAGCATCTATGGTGGATGATCCATGAGCTTCTAGACACCTTCCAGATGTTTGTATTTTAGTTGTATATGTTATGTATTTTCCTTGTACTTTACTATTGGGATCGTATTTCTGGCCCCTTTTACATTCCAGTACGTCTTTTTTTATATAGTTTTTTCTTAGTGTTTTCTTCCTCTTGTACTCTGTTTGTGTGTGTTTACATTTTATAATGGTAATTCCTTCCTTGTTATAGGGATTTATGCCTTTGGTGCTAGTCACTAGCCCCTGGCCTATGGAAAGAGGGGTTGTGGTAGTTACGAAATGGGACTCGAGGGGTGCGTCGTGACAAATTGGAATCAGAGGAGTAGGTTCTACCATAGAACTCATGACTCTGATCTTTATTTTCTGTGATGAAATAGTTTTAAGGGTACCGAGTGTGGTTTTTAGTTCAGGGAGTCCAGTGTTTGTGCGGCGGCAGACGTATCCGTACATCTGGACCCTGACTACTGATTTACGACATTGTGCACAAAAACCCTGATTGCGTGTGTGTTTCCAAAAGTTTTCTTTTAGTCAGCTCAATCGGGTCAGCTCACGAGGTATCGTCTTTTGACCGTGTCACATCTTTTTCTTTCTGGATGCCTCCCCACAGAGGACCATCTAGAGCCCAGAGAGTGGAACATACTGACATCCCGCCAAGCAACAAGGCCTCAGTACAAGGCTCTCTACCACTTGAGGAACCAGAGGTACTAATACCCATTGGGTCACCAATAACACCAACCTAAGTAGCAGAGAGTGCACACCTCTTGAGCGCACTACACGAGTTCTAGCGCCGGAGGCCACCCAGGTTTAGGGGAGAGACAGACCTGCAGGTAGCTGACGATTGGCTGGAGGCTGTGGTGAGAGTCTTTAGACTAGTAGGGACCCTAGCTGACTTCATGGTGATCTTTGCTGCTGGCCTCCATCAAGCAGTAGTAGTCAGGTGGTTGAGCCTGATGCTCCAGATGCATGATGAGGCGTCACTTCTAGGGGCAGACTTCCAGTGCCTGTTTTGGGCGGAGATTGTTCCAGAAACCCTTTGAGTGGTGCATATAGTAGAGCTACCGCATCTACATCATGGTAGCATGACAATGGTGCAGTACTCAGTGAGGTTCATCAACCTCTCATGATACTCCACTGATATGGTACGTGACCCATTCTTTAGGGTCTGAATAATTAAGTAAGGACTCAGGTGAAGATTAGAGATTCAGTTATCTCCCTCAACATCCAGACATAGATGGGGGTATTGAATCGAGCCCTCCTAGTGGTGATTTTTCTTGATGAGTAGTCTCCAATAGCAAGACCCCCCACTAGTCGACTTGGAGTGGAGTCTTCTACAGCAGGCAGTAGATAGATGATGCAAAGGTCCAGGAGGACTAGTCCCAAAGGTGGTCGACTGCATGACTCAGGATTGGTTGTGTGGGGAACCCAAAGAGGAGACAGAGCTAGACATGCCAGGAGCGGATTGTATTAATCTTGTGGCAGGCTTGGTCACATGGCTCATGAATGTCCGACTCGCCATACTGATGATCAACAGATAGTTGATAGACCTCCCAGATCGAGGCATAGGTTCAATCGATGTGGTCCTCAGGGTGGAGGTGGACGTGTTAGAGGATCTGGACATACAACTAGTGGTGGACAATGATAAGAGGTGCTACCACCACCACAACTAGGAGGACCACCCCGAACATAGTGTGCTGGTGGACACGACAGACGAGAGCTTCAGGCTGCTGAAGCATATTACCATGGAGCTCTAGAGATGATACGAGGTACAATCTATGTCTACTCCACCATAGATGTAGTTCTAATAGACCGAGGTGCCTGTTACTATTTCATTTCCACTACCCTCGTTCAAAGATTGGAGATTCTAGCGGAGCTGTTGGCTCGATCCTTACGGCTAGAGACTCTTACGGGAGCAGACTCGATGATTACACACTGGTTCAAGGAGTGTGTGCTTACTCTAATAGGCGATAGCATCAGCTTGGATCTCCTTGTAGCGGCGTCGTGGCCTTCCGACGTAATCTTGGGTACGGACTGGTTATATGCATTCCATTCTCAGATTTATTGTATTTGGCGCAATGTGTGGTGTGTCCGAACAGATGTGACTAGGTTCACCTTTTCCAGTGATAAGGGAACCTTTGCAGTTTAGGACGGACTTACTCGGAGGAGGGTGCTGCCGATCACTCACCAATTGGCTTGCCTTACCCTCAGAGTAGTTGATGTGTAGAGTCCAACTTATCCTGTAGTGGTGGACCAGTACATAGATTTTTTTCAATGACGATGTCTCGGGACTTACTCCTCGCGGAGAGGTAGAATTCAACATTGACATGTACCTTGTGATGACACCAATATCAACTCCATCATATCGGATGTCTCCCTTTGAGCTTCGCGAGCTGAGGTTATAGCTTGAGGACTTGTAGGGGAAGGGATTCATCCAGCCTAGTGTTTCTCCCTGGGCAGCCCCGATTCTATTCTCCAAGAAGGCAGATGAGAGCTTGAGGCTCTGTTTCGACTACCATTGCCTAAACATGGTGACCATGAAGAACAAGTACCCACTTTATAGGATTGATGACCACTTTTATTAGATCAAGGGGGAACGATGGTTCTCGAAGATAGACCTTATGTAAGGCTATCACCAGCATAGAGTTCAAGACGAGGATGTGTAGAAGATTCCATTTAGGTTTCGTTACGGCCACTACGAGTTCTTGGTTATGCCCTTTGTTGTAACCAATGCTCCAGCAGTGTTCATGAGTCTAATGAAGAGGATCTTCCAGCCTTACCTCGATTGCTTTGTCGTGGTCTTCATCGACGACATTTTGATCTAATTGACTACTAAGGAGGAGCATGCATACCATTTATAGGTATTACTGGACACACCCCGAGAACACCATCTTTATTGTTAGCTCTCGAAGTGAAAGTTCTGGATTTGAAAGGTTCACTTTTGGGGACATGTCATCTCAGAGGCAGGACTTGTAGTGAATCCAGTGAAGATTGAGGCAGTGCTTGTTTGGGAGCCAACCAGGAGTGCGGCGGAGGTTCGAAGTTTCCTAGCCTTGGCTGGATACTATCATAGATTTGTTCCAGACTTCTGAAGAGCAGCAGTACCACTTTCAGCCTTGGAAAAGAAGAAGAAACCCATTGTGTGGTCAGAGAGATGCCAGAAAATAATTCAAGATCTGAGGTAGAGGCTGACTAGTTCCCCCATCATGAGGCTTCCAGCAGAAGGCGTAGGGTACGTAGTCTACTGCGATGCATCAGGGACTGGACTCGGGTGTGTCCTAATGTAGGAGTGATTAGTGACCTCATATGGTTCTCAACAGTTGATAGAGAATGTGCAGAACTATGCTACCCATGACTTGGAGTTAGTAGTATTGGTCTTCTCTATGAATATGTGGAGGCACCTTCTGATGGGTGAACATTTTACCCTGTACTCTGATAAAAAGAGTCTCAAGTATTTATTCTCTCATATGGACCTGAACTTGAGACAACGTCAGTGGATTGATTTTCTCCAGGACTATGACTTCAATATAGTCAATACTCCTGGGATGTGGAACATTGTTACAAATGCGCTCAGTAGGAGGATTAGCATTCAGCTACTATGAGAGGAAACAGAGCAGCCTGCTAATTTATAGATATCCTTTGTGGATATAGATAGAGAAGACTATATTCAGTCTCTTACAGTCACTCATCCACTTCTTTAGCGAGTCAGGGAGGCACATCATGGGGACGCTGACTGTGAGACACGATGTACTCATATATCCAATAGGCATGCACCTGATAGATTTTTTGAAGGTGGGGAGCACATTGTATTTTTCAGAGGATATACCTTGGTACCAGTTTCACTTTAGGAGGAGGTGTTTAAAGAATTCCACACCTCCCCTCTAGTGGTACATCTAGGGGTGGCGATGATGTACAAGGACCTTCGACGACATTGGTGGCCAGATATAAAGAAGACAGTAGCAGAGTTTGTCTCAAGATGCCTCACATGTCATCAAGTGAAAGTGGATCACCAGGTACCCACATGATTATTTCATCATATAGAGGTCCCAGAGTAGAAGTGGGATGTGATATCCATTTACATCATGACAGGACTTCCAAGTACATCTAGGAGTCATGACCTGATTTGGGTGATCGTCGACCGACTCACCAAGTCGACCCACTTCCTACTGACCAGGGACAAGGGTTCAGTAGAGATCTTGGGACGCCACTATGTATAGGAGATAGTGCATTTTAATGGAGTACCATCTTCTATTATCTCCAACCGTGATGCACGATTTACTTCCCAACTATGGAAGGGGTTACAGAAATCTTTTGGGACACAACTTCGCTTAAGAACCGCCTTCCATCCTCAGACTCATGGCCAGACCGAGAGGTCCATACAGACCCTTGAGGACATTCTTCGTGCTTGTCTCCTCGACTTTGGTGACAGCTGTGGGGACCACTTGCCTTTGGTGGAGTTTACCTACAACAACAGCTATCACTCCACCATCAGTATGGAACCTTTTGAGGCCTTGTACGAATGACCTTGCGAATCGCCACTGTTCAGGACATACCCAGGGGAGTCAGCACTAGTGGGACAAAAGATGGTACGGGCTACCATGGAGAATGTGTAGATCATCCAGGAGTAGATGAAGACTGCAAAAAGCTGGCAGATGTCATATGATGACAGGGGATGGAGACCTCTGGAGTTTGAGGATAGCGACGACATCTTCTTACGGGTCTCACCTCGATGAGGTCTACGGAGATTTGGCTGAGGTAGCAAGATATCCCTGAGATTCATCAGACCATTCCAGGTCCTCAGTAGAGTAGGCGAGGTGGCTTACCGCTTGGCTCTTCCACCTCAGTTGCATCGGGTGCATGACATATTCCATGTATCTCAGTTGAGGAGGTATGTACACGACCCATCCCACATCATCGACCACAGGGAGCTGGACATCGATGATGAGGCGACTTTCATGGACGTTATAGCAGAGATTGAGGATTGACCAGAGCGGGTACTACGTGGACTGTTGATACCTATGGTGCACATTCTTTGGCAACACGGGAACCTCCAGCAGAGAACATGGGAGCGGGAGGCTCAGATGCATACTTTGTTCCCCTATTTGTTCTCTTAGATCTTGTTGTAGCTTATGGGGACGTAAATCCCTGAGGTGGGGAGAATGTAATGACCAGAAATCTCCATTGATATATTTTTTAAAATACATGGGAATTTTACGACTCTGCAAAAATTGATGTGGCTTGATTCTAAGTCCCGGTGTGCCCAGAATCAATTTCAGAAGTTTTGTTCGGGTATGTTTAGTTAATGTAAGAGCGGGATTAAAATAACATTTGAACCATTTCTCATAATCGAATTCTAAGTGCACTGTTGAACTCGCATCGTCAGTGATTTCTTAGTAATACCTTCACCGTAGTTTCTTTCTAACGAGAACATAAGTTAGATTTTAGTGTTTTTAATTAATTTGATGAAAATAAAGAGTTAACGTTTTTTATTATGGTGGTTAAAAGCAGCGAGAGGAGGTTAGTGGTGGGGGCCACCACACCATAACCTCCAATGAGAGGTTATGGTGGTGGGGCCCACCTGCACATTACCTCCCTTGGGAGATTAATTGATGTGGGGACCACACAGGCTCTAACCCATTCTAACTCTCCACCTTCCCCCAATAATTAATTATGCCAACACACGTGATTTAATTTGGTGGAGCTGGGTTATTAATTCAAACTTTTGAATTATGTGCCAACGCATAAAATAATAGTTAGGCTATTATTTTATATGGGGTTGGAATTTCTTGTCCAGTGAGATTGTTGGAAAAAGCTCTCAATAGAAAACTGTTCTTCCAACGAAGAACACAAAGAATGTGAAGAAAGATGATGAACTTATTCTTCCTTATTCAACCGAACCTAAGGAGAAGGATCTAACCATGAAGAAAGCAGAAAATGATTCTTCCTCGGTCTCCTACCCGGATTCTTCCTGACGTCAACAAATCTACACCGCCTTATTCCGAATCTTCGTCAACGATCATCGACAAGAGAGGTAGGGTTTATTTTTTACGATTGAATATTACCCTCCGTAGCCCGTCGTATGTTGTATGCTTTGAGAACGGAATGATATCACCATAATGAGGAGGGTGTGGACCACATGACCATGGTCCGACCCTCCCCTTTTTTTGGTTCTTTTTTTATGACGACAAAGGCGGTACAGGCGGTGACTGACAACGAGCCGGCCGTGAAGAAAGCTGGCGGCGCAAGGCCACCGAGTCACCACAAGGGAGGGGCACCGTAGTGCCGCATAGTGAACCAAGCCGCGACCATGCGGGCTGGGCCGCCCCTTCGGGTTGGGTCAGACTCACGGACCGGGTTAGACCCTAGTCCAGACCCGGGTCGGGTCGGGTCAGGTCGGTCCAACTGGGTCGCACCGGACCCACACCCGTCAGACCCGATTACACCTAATCACCCATAACTCGGGCTACAGGCGTCCGTTTGACGAACCATTAGCAGCACCATTATTCATAGAATGAAGCTGTCCCTTTGAGAATACCCCACAATTGTTCAAGGTATAGTTGAGATACAGTCTGGTTGGTTCGTACAAGAAACCAACTGGGAGTTCGGGACTAAAAGGCTAATAACTCACAAATCGGGCATCTGATTGACGCGCCGTCTGATGCGTTGAGAACACAATGAAGTGGAAGTACTTTTAGATACTTCCACATGAGACATTGTGACACATCTAGTATCAAACATTTTTTTTTGTGGAGCGGATCCTCTCGGATACGAGCATACCGAGTGCAGAGACATAGTAGCTGACAGACCTGATGACTGCTTGACCGATTCGACCCAGAGTGATTTGACTAACCCAGTGGGGAGCACCCAGTATTTGGTAGTAGATCCATGGTGGTGGATCATCCATTATTTAGAAGCAGTCCCGCGGTACTCGACAGGAGAAGTACCTCTACAAGCTATTAGTGGGAGCGCCCAATATTTAGCGGCAGACCCATAGTGGACGAAGCGCCTGGTAGTTGGCAGCAGAACCGCAGTACTCAACAGGAGGAGTACCTCAGCAGTCCTAGGGTAGTGAGAAGCACCTTGGTGTTGCGACAGGCCCACTTTTTTCGACAGAGGAGGAGTTCTCCAGCAGCCATGGTTTTGATAATGAAAATTCATGGTTTAAGCTATGTAATTGACCATTGTGGTTTCCTCATGATTGATATGGGTTACTAGATAACTTAGGTATATGTATGGGAATATACCTAAGTTATTTTGATTTGTTGATTCATACTTTTTGGTTTATCTTGGTTAGATTTTGTGAGGCCTTGAGGGTCTTGGGGTCCCTACTCAGTATCGTTATACTCACCCCTCCACGGGCTATGCCCGCACCTCGTTGTGTTGGATGCAGATGATGGATAGCGCTGACCGAGGCAGAGTACGGAAGGACTGGATGGTACCCAGAGGTGGAACTCGTGACGATATGGTACCGAAAGAGATGGACAGACGTGGAGCAATGAGGAGGCTATATGTATATACCCTTCAGGTAGGATCCATGGTGGATGATCCAGGACCTACTTGACACCTTCCAAGGGTTTGTCTTTTAGTTGTACCTGTTTTGTCTTTTCCTTGTACATTACTATTGGGATTGTATTTCCGGCCCCTTTTAAATTCCAGTACATCATTTGTTATATACTTTTTCCTTTTTTTCCATCCACTTGTACTCTGGTTGTGTGTGATGAAGTTTTATAAAGGCAATACATTTCCAGTTATAGGGATTTACGCCTTTGGGGAAAGTCTCCCTCCCCTGGCCTAGAGAAGGAGGGCTTGGGGTAGTTACAACATGGGCCCCGGAGGATGGGTTATGAAATTATATTCTACATGTTAATTAATACTGAATAAATATTTCAAAATGGGAAGGTATTTTTATAATATGCAGAAGACACTATTATGAATATGGCATTTTTGGTGTGTTGGTGTTTTTTGAATGTATGTATATAATAAGATATCACAAGTATTGGGAACTATAAATATGGTGAATGAATATAATATATTTATTGTTCATTGGGATACATTAAACTGGTTATATGGTTACTCGTGTAACGAAATACTTTTGTTTTGAAAAGTACTCTACATCATGATATATTAAAATAATAATATTAAACCACACTTTTTTAAATGTGATGTATTCTTTATACGATTTTTCAAAAATAAAACCAATAAAATACGTCACATTGTGATTTTAAAAAAAAAAATACTTCACATGTGATATATAAAACTAGTAATATTTTTACGTGTGTTTTTTCAGCTGACACTTCATATAAATTCCCAATTTTCTTAAAAACACCTTTAATAATATTATATAAATTCATGTGATAATATTATATGAATATGAGTAATATTATAAAAACACATTTTTTAAAACAATTTATAGTCAAATCATATCAACAATTTTTACATAGATGTGATAAAAATGAAAAAATCAAAGTAATATATAGTACATTAAAATTTTAATTGGGACATTAAACAACATAATAAAAACCCATATATTCTCATGATATATGGATATGATAAAATAAATTAAATTTTTAGAACAAATTTTTCCTAAAGAAGAAACACATTGATTTTAATTGGTAAAATAGTATAAAAATAATGAGGTGTATGGTAGAAAAATAAATGAAAATGAAAAAACATAACATATGGGTGATTGGAAATTAAATCATAAGAGATGTGGTTTAAATATTATTTTATAAAAAAAAATTGGGAACATTTCAGTGGACTATGTTGAGAATATTGTTAACTATTTTGTGGTAGGCATGGAATAAACTAACATACAGTCATGTATTCTTACCACCTAACCATAAAATTCCAGTTAATCTTCAACAATGTTTCTTTTGATAGGTTCATTATTATCCGACATGATTCTATCGTAAATTTCTTTATGTAAAACATAATAATTTTTTATATTATGTAAAATAATCAACCAAGCCTTATAAACATGAGAAACAAATAAAATAGTATGATGAGGGGAATTTATAAGGTTAAATCAACTAGATATATATTGTTTCACATAATTAGTTACCTGTTCATGGAATATGTTTAGTATAGTTTCAGAAATAGATAAATATATAATGAAATCATTAATAAAAAACCCTTGAAATCAGTCAAAGTGACAGTAAAAATAGAACATTCCATGAGAATAAAATAAGAATCATTTCTTGACGTTAAAAATCATATGAGGTGGTATAAAAAATCGAATATAATTATTTTTAGTCACAAGGCCATGGACTAAGAGGATTTTAATTTATAGAAATCATGGTGTTGTTACATTAAAGTGTTGCATTTATGTGTTTTTTTTAATCCAATACATCACAAAATGATTTATCTAAAACATATGATGACGTTTGAAGAAAACAATTTGAATATACAAATCAATACATAAGTGGGAACATTTTTGAATGGTGAGAAAATAACATTGAAGTAATATAAACAATAGAAAAATATTAAAGAGTTACTATATAAGATGCTACATCTTTGGAAAAATAATATATACATGTATCCGAAACATTATTTTAAATACATGATGACAATATATATATATAATAGATAATGAAAAAAACATGAAAAAATAAAATTATTTAAATGGATTAAAATGATAATATTTTGTAATTGTTAAATGAACTTCTATTCATTGAAAATTTATAACTATTTAACCAGCATATTAATTTTATTCAATCACTTGATGAGATATTATGAGAATTTAATATATATATATATATATAATCTAAATAATTCTATATATAGATTATATAAAATTAAGCATACAATAGAAAACATTTAATAACATAAAACATCCAAATATATAACATAGAATAATGTAAGTGGACCATCAAAGACATTTCTTCATTTATAAGAATAAAAATTTGGAAATATTGATAAGGACGCACATGGGTTCATTATAATATATATATTTATAAAAATAAATAAAATATATACTTATTATATAACCAAACTATGAAAATCAGTGATAGGTTATTTTCCCAAAATTCATGTTCTAGAAAATGTATATAATGTATAAAATATAAGTTAATGAATATAATGGTATGTATTCCCTAACATGATATCAAATAATTTTTACTAATGAAAAAAACCATACCTTTTCTTTCAATGAATATGTGTCATACTTACTCAGAAAATATTTACATAAATTTTTTTAAAACCCCTTCAATTATTTATAAAAGAAGCATGATTTTAAGAATGCAAACCATTTAAACAAAGTATTATTATATTCTAAAAATAGAACAATAAACAAAATAAATAGAGAAATTCAAATCTTATAAAACTTTTTACATAGACATCGTTTGGTTGTTCAAAGACAATAAGCATGATTATTTTATTATTACCATGAAAAAATAGGGAAATCATAATCTAGAAAAGTATCTAAACATATTATGGGTAAAATGACCAATATAGAAATATAAATGATCTTAAAATAAAGTATAATTACCTATAGAAATGCTTTAATCTTGGCTGTAGTGGAAACATTGTTATTTGTATAATTATTTTCCCTATAATTTAAATATATGAAAGTACAAAAGTAATTCATGTAAAAATTAAAAGAAGAAAATGAATATTTATAACTAATTTTCTTATTTTTTCAGTCATAAGGTTGAATTAATAATTCATCCTATCATTTTAGTCATTATAAAAAATATCAAAATGATACTGAACACTCAACATGCATCAAAACCTATACAATTACTTCTATGAATCTAATAAAATGTGAATCACGATGCTGGATTTAGTGATAATATGATTGTTTATAGAAGGGGGATTTAGCTAGAGTTATATTATGAGGAGAATTTTTAGAATTTTTGGATTATTATTTTATAATTGGGAGATTGAGATAGAATTGTAGGTGTAAGTAGAGGATGCAGTGGTGAATGGATTCTTAGGTGGAGAAAAGAAGCATCATACCAATGAAGCCATTATAAATATTCATGGTTTCATGATTTTTATAGGATTCATATATCAATTTATGTTGGTCTTGACTGGATGTAGGAATTGTAAATTTTTGGAAACATAATGATGTTCGAAAAAGTTTTATTGAAGGATAATTAGAATCTTGGGAAGAAATTCAATCAAAGGATGGAGATTTGGTATGTTTAGTGAGAAAAAAAATTGATTGTCGATATTAATGAGATGGTATTTACTAATATGATGAAAAATTCATCCACAATTACTGAAAAAATTTAATCATACTTCTTTCATTCCTTGAATAATAGTTTCCACATCTGATAGAATGATCCAAAAATATGGGGAAATGATTTTCTAACCTAAAATAACAATGTTTTTGCATTAGACTAAATTTATTAAAACTATACATTCATTAGATACAATAATAATAATTTTTTTGTTTTGTTTCCCATTTAAATAGAACACACCATTAGTTTTTGAAAACTATCAATATAAATCATCATCTTAATTACATGACTATGGAAATGTGGGATGATGAACTGTTATGTGAAAAAATTGTACATAAATGATACCAGACCTCCATTTGATCCACCATTTTTTATCTTTTATAACTATTTAAATTATAATAATATTTGTTGAAATTTATTTTCACCATTTAATAGTTATCAATTTTATCACATCTATAAATATAATAGCTCACTTTTTACCAAAAAATAACAATAATAGCCACTATTATAGTAAACATGTATATAGACAACAAATAGACGAGTTTTTTCCTATTCATTTATATAGCCTTTACTGTTTTTGGAACTGAATAAGCCATAACTTGAATATCCCATGAAATAAATAAAAATCAAATGGAAACCTATACATTTCCGTAGATTACAAATTTTATTTATAGATATGAATTCATTACTATCATATTGTTAAAAAAAAATTTAGTTCTATAAAAATATATCAATAATAGTTGATAGGAAAATCAATTAAATCGGTTTGGTGATTGGAAACAAATAATAAAATGTTATAAATCTGAATGTGATTCAAATAAGATGATGTCTTTGTATGTGGATGTAGTTTTAAGAGAGAGAAATTGATGAATAGTGAGATATTGTATCAGGCACTGAATTATATACCTCAAGCACTTGAAACCATGCTTAGAGTAATAATTCAATTATCACTAAATTAGAATGAATTATAAACTATGTTATCTTGGATGAAAATATATCTTTATATATATATATATATATATTTAAAAGATCCAATTAAAACAATTTCATGGAAAATTACTAAATCTGATATCCAAAAACCAAAAAACTGAAGTCTCTCACATCCCAATTGAGACATCACTATGTAATGTTCCCATAAACATGGGGGAATGTCTTTAAAATGAGATGAAGAAATATTTATCATAAGAAAGATGTTGAATTTTTACATTCTTTTTTTTTTCTAATGGATGGAGGAACAATAAATATTGCAATTTAAAAAATGGAACGTATAGAAATTAAATCAATAAGTAGTGGCACACAAGGTTCCTAAAATTGATACTCACAATCTATACACCACAAATATTAGGATTTATTTTGTTTCATTTTCCATATATTGTAGATATATTTAATCATATCCATGAAAATAATATCTTTTTTATTTATCCTAAAATAACATTGATAGTAGTAATTTTGGTAAATTGTTTTATATAAAAAATTTAGACACGTTTTTTCTTCTTCAATTAAACTACCCCTAATTTTTTTGGAATTGAATAGGGTCCAATGAGAATATCCCAAAATAAAAATCAAATTGAAGTGGATGAAAACACATTAACTTAGATGAAAAATACGATATAAAGAAATGAATTTGTTAGTTTAAAATTACAGAAAGGATCTAGAATATCAAATATTATCATATATATAAAAGATGATAGGAAAAAGTAAATATATTTCAGGTTAGGAAAGGATATTTTCAAGGAAATCACCATGCATGTGATACAATGAATTTGGTTTATTTTTATTTTTATATAGTTTGGATAGAGAGAAATTTATGAAATACAATGTGAGATAGTGTATCAAAAACCAACTTATATACTTGTGACACATGAAATAAATATTAGAGTAATAATTAAATTACCACATAAGAATAATGAATCAGACATTTTTTCAAATTATGAATTCAAATTTAATTTATTTTTAATATCTAATTATAATAATTTCAATTAAATTAACTAAAACTAACCTCTAAAAGAAAATCAACAAGAATCTCATGAAATTAATAATAAAAATCTCTCTTTATTATATCTATAATCATTTGTATGTCCTTATAGTTAAGTAAAAAAATTATCATGGAAAATATGTTTCATTTATCCATTTTTATATTTTATATAGATACAAGAATAATAAATATTACAGTTTAAAGTATGGACCTTGGGGAAATTAAAACCATAATCAATACCATACAAGTTATCTAAAATGACTAGATAAAATCCATACACAATAGTCCATAGTCTACATTTAGTTTAATATTCTATAAATGTATTAAATAGTTTGTTAGAAATTATTTTGGATACTATGAGAAAATAAAAAATTATTTGATTTATATTATCTTGAAATTTCATTTTCGAGATAATGTTAAATGTTATAATTTTTTTAGAAAAAGTCAATTAAATTTTCATTTTGTGAAAATTGATTTAAATTTACATAATTAGAAACATTATGTATTAAAATTTTAAAAATGAAAAAAAATTCTTCCACAACATAAAGAACTTATATTTTCTTTGGAAGCACAAGAACACTTTAGAATATAACATGTGAAATCTGGATCGAAAATCCCCCTCCCTCTCTTCCCCTCCATCTCAATATTTCAATCCCTCCCTCCCCCTATCATTGTACATCTATAATTCTTTATAACTATAATAAAATGAAAAATTGAAATCAATGGATTTAAAACAAACCATGGAAAAATAGAGACACAAATTGGATGATCAATGCTCAATAGGTTCAATGTTTATTGTTTTGATCTAAAATAAATTGAAATAAATTATATTCAAAATTAAAGGTCACAACTAAAATAAAACACACTGAAAACTGAAAAAAATTATATATATATATATTACACCATGAGAGATGTAGATATTTTCGGTGGAAATGGTGGAAGGTAGGGGAAGATATGGAATGTGGGAGGCGTGGATGGAATAGGAGAGGCTGACATGAAAGTTAATTATCATTAAAACACTCCTATATAACACGGAATTTTTAGTTAGATTAGATTAAAAATAATTAATAGAAATAAATATATTCTTCTTTTCCTATGATTATGCAGTCGACTGAAAATTATAATTTTTTTGATTGGATTTTAGAAGGATATAATTCAATTCCTGTTAGAGGTATCATTAGGTTATAAATAATTCTAAAATCTAAACCTATATACTCATCAAAATACATCATACAATAAAATTTGAACATACAGTGAATTTAACAACACAGAATTAATAATAATATATTTTAATGATAAGAACACATGGTATATTATATTTTTAATTCTAAAAATATCTAATTACATTTGGCAGAACTATGCATCCTATTATTGAAAATATAGAAAATATTACTATAAAATAAACTAATATATGGTTTATTGAATAAAACACCTCAACTGGAGGCCCTGTTTGTATACTAAATTTGGTAAATGATAAATTGGTTAATAAATATAATATATTAAATACAATAATGTTCTATGAGAATAGATTTCATAATTTTTATGTTATATTATTCATATGGAAATTAATTTGATTAAACATTACCATAGTGGGCATGTTTTCCCTTAGATATTCCATTATTTTATAAAATGACATAAATTATAATCTGTATAAGTATTATTTGAAAATAGTACTTAAAGTATAATTTATCTAGAAGACTAAGAATCATGGGGTATGGATTGGGAATGTAATGAAATTTTGAAATATTAACTTGAGAAGGTATTATTTCTCGATAGTGACATAAAAAATGTATGCATATAAATAATATTATTGATGTTGAGTAATACTAAATATAGCAATAAAATTAAAAAATATTTTAAGAAATTAAATAAATTATAGGAACTTATGTCAAAACATTATATAAATTTTTTAAATGAAAAATTGTAATTTTTAATTTATGAGATAGTGTTTTTGAACAGAGATAATTCAATTTATAACAAATAGTGTTGTATAAATAATTAAATAAATATAAACATCGTAATTATTTTGATAAAATAGTAGAAAAAATATTAAATATACACTGAATTGATAAACATATAATTATTTATAATTTCTTTGAATTGTGAGAAATATGTGGATAATTAACTTAGTGTTTGTATAAAAGTCCAATAACATCTACTCTACATCAAATAATATTATAGGGATAATATATTTTTTAATTGTAAAATAAAAAATAAGCAGTGTATTGAATATAATACCCAAAATGAATGTATTTTTAGAACACTGAAAATATGAAATGATTAATAATTCAATAAATATAATAAATGATATACAATAATATAGTGATGAAATAGATTTTATAATTTCATTGTTATAGTGCTCAAATGGATAGGGATTGGAAAAAACCATACCTCATCAGGGTTGTCACGCTATAGAGATATTTTTATAAAATAAAATCACTAAATGAAGAATATATTGATGTTATAGTTAAATCACTATAGGATGTAAAATTTAGATAGGTTATAAAGAATCATGAGATTCATGCATAAGGAAATGAATGGAATTCTGAGAGATGAACCAAATAAATTAGTTTTTATTGATTGTAATATAAATTATATAAGGAGTGAAATCATACATATTAGACTGGGGAGGACATAGTTATGTATATAAAATTTGAAACATTACATGTAATAATATAATTTATAGGATTTTTGAGTGAAACTGTTTTATATATTTCATAAAATTTCAAACTCATTCTTTAATAAAAGATATCAATTTCATTTTCAACCATTATGTATAAACATTATGTTATGATACCAAAACAAAATATGAAATAATTTTTTTTATAATATATGAAAAAAAAGGAATATCAAATATCATATACAAATAATCAAATGTATATAAATTAATATACAATAAAAACCTTTCCAATATCCCTTGTAGAATTTTTTTTATTGATAATCCAATTTCAGTCACATACTAATGTAATTAATTACATTAATTGAATATATAAATAATGTACTAAAATTCCTAAAATAATCATTAATTATCAAAAATAAAATTTGACTAAAATGATTTGTATGTTCAAAATATTAAGCAAATAAACATTAATTTTTTTAAAAAATATTAACCTCTTATTTGTAAAGGAATACCAGCAATGATGAAGCCACAATATGAAAGAAGCAATAAAAAAAATAATTTATTACCTATGTGTTCAGACATACATCTCTAGAAAGTAAGATAAAATTTAGAGAACAGATAAGTCCAAAAAAATCTCTATAATATCCCAGGATTTTTTTTGAAATTTGTTTCGAATTAATATGACCTTTTTGATATTTTTATTTCGCAAAATAGTTAATATATCTTTCGAAAGATGTATTTATTGTGTTTTACACAATAAAAAATGAATATATCACTAGAAAAAAACTCATATTAGCATATAGTACCACCAAAACTACAATTTTCTTATTTTAAACATAATACTGTGTACCATCGATAGCTTACATTACACGTAATTTCGAGTTTTACCGAACTAAAAAATCCTATTAATATTAATATTAAAATTTTATTATAGCTACCACATATCCATTTAAATGGAAGGTATGAATAATATTTACTAAATTATGATAATATTATTTCCAAAAGTATGTTAAATTTGTCTTTTTATCAATTATTTTAAATTAATGTACAGACTATTATAAAATAATAAAGTTCCTTTTTTGGGAAATGTAATTCCCTATTTATAAATACCATTTTATCCTTGAAAACAAAACAAAAATATTTTTTGTGAATATTTTTTATATGATTTATATTATTAATATTCAATAAATTATTTTATGTCTCATACAATAGATTTTAAATTAATAAGATAACAATAAATTCAATTTTAGAAATAAAAAAATGTGTTTTTAAAAAAGACAATTTTTACTTTTTTAACAGAGAACACATTTTAAATCTAATTTTTTAAAATTTTATAATATATTTTGAAACAATGACCCTAAATTTTTTAATCTAAATATAACAATTTACTTTGGTTTTATTTTGGATATTTTTTTCAAAATTTTCATATTTTATGAATAATAAATTACACTGAATTTTAATGCAAAACTAATTTTCAATCATATTTATTTATATTGATAAATTATATATTAGTCTGTTTTCAAAGTTCAATTAAAAAAATTATACATATCTTAAACAAATTTTGGACTTTGGAACCAATTTCACAATGAAATTGGTTATAAAAACTATTCAGGCTTTTCGACCTTTTCACTTTATAAACATGCATTGTCATATCATCCATGGTATTAATTTCAAATTAATATATTTATATTATATGTGTTGAATTTGGAAAAATGGATTCCATATTTGAGGTCAGAATTGTATATAATGTCAAATAATTTCATCTTTTCTTATTGAAAAAATATATTAATAAAATTTATTAAAATTATTTTCAGCGATTAAGAGAAAAATATAGCTTATCATAGGACTAAACCTTAAAGATAATTAAAAAAAAGCTTTTTAACTTCTAAAAAATAATTTTTTTGATAATATTTTGAACATATCTTCCCAATTATATATTTTTACCATTATTTTATCCACATTTTAGGGGGAAAATGTTAGAGAAATTATTTTTTAAAAAAATTACAAGATTGTCACTCCTCTTCCAATATAAAAAGGCACTCACACCTTCCACAAATTAATACCTATCATGTTTGTTTTCTCAACCAATATCTACAAAAATAAGATCTATAAATTCTTTTTTTCAACCTAGAATACCTTATCTTGTAATTAAGTAATCAAAATAATCCATTGGTTGAAACTAAAAGGAGTTACCTAAAGAAGAGGTAATATACTTCCCCAAGCTCCATTGTTTTATATTCAATTTACACCCCATCTAAAATATTATTATTAAATTATTAAATAACATCCTAAGTAAAATGAATATAATTATATGTTTTTATTAAAATTTTTTGACCTATACTTATATTTATATCCATGTAATGGGTAACGAAGTTACTGTTCTTATATACGGTGAACTACACCTTACGAAATGATGTGGTTAGTTTTTCTTTTACAACCATTCATAGCTAGAAAAAATGATTTAAAGTATTTTTTTATTATATATATTTAATATATTATTTATTTTTTGTTATTAAATTATTATATAAAATATACCTTCATTAATATAATTTTGCGTACATATAATAACCATATTTATGGACGTATAGACTACCACCTCTTAAAAGAGACATGAATCATTGACACTTTAAATGGAATAAATTAATGATGGGTTTACAAAAAATATATGATATATATCATGAAATTATTATAATTTAATTTTTATATATACATGTATTTGATTTACATTCATCCCTTCAATAAGTAAATAAAATAAAAACATCATTAATTGAAACGCACGACAAAGAATCTCTATGAATGGTGTATTCCATTTCATGTATATTTTATTGATAGATCATTATAAATATTTATATATTGAATATATATTATTTTTATATTATTTTTTACATTATATATCATTTATGTAATATTATAAAAAATAAAATTTCAAATCATATATGAAAAATAAAGCAGATATTACCCAAAACATAACATTGACAAGGACTTATTAATAAATGTGTATTATGTAATCATAATAAAATAATATATTGTATTGTATATAAATATATCTTTATTTAATATATTTATAATAAAATTAGATTTATTATAGAGAAGTTTTGAATATGTATGATGAAATTCAATAATTAATGTAAGGGGTTTATAGTCTCACATTTTCGTTCCATGAGACACAGGCCAGGTTCAATTCTTATTTTCTTATGTGTCGTATGTTTACTACCCATGTATGTATTATATTACTCTTATACATTAATTTATGGGTATAAAATTATCTATTCTATGATATTTATTTCATAGGTTTTATGTTTCAAATGTTACCAAATCGGTTAATTATCTTTTTTTTCAATTTCTATTCTTTGAGAATTTTTTTACCAGGTTCCAATATTATTCTACAAGGTGAATAAACATCCGTTTGAAATGTTATCATAATAATACACTTATTTGACTGATATTTTAATATTCATATAATTTTACATTCTGATATTAGGATTATGAATCTAAGTTACCATGTGGTAAGAGCATATTATAATAATCTCATCCTTTATCTATATTTTTTATGATTATGATTTCATTTATGAAACATGATAATAAATCATTCAATAAAACACATAATTTTACCTCTCCTATATATATTCATGATATAATCATGTTTTAGTACCAGTTTTTCACTCTTTGGTACTTGAGATAATTAAGAAAGTGTTTTTATGAAAATCTGACTTTATCTCTCTCTAGAGACATAAATCTATGTTCCTTCAAAAGAAATTTTTCTAAAATAGTTTTCAAAATTGTTCTACTAATAACAAGTTATATTTAAAGAAAGTATTTAAAAAATACTATTTAAAATAATTGATTTTAAACATGGATCTTATTTTCATTTTCTAGTTGAGGAACTTTACCTAACATTATTACATTAGAAAAGCAATGTTTGACATGTATTTATTTATCTGTTGTAATGACAATCCATCCATTAAATATTCTCTTATAAATTTAAATGAGTCCTTATTAAGAACATTTTTTTCCAAAATAATCTGTACAATCATTATTTTCAAATATAATTTCCAAGATAATGATTTTCAGAAAAAAATATTTTTTAAAAGTGTTTTAAATGATTATTAAGGATTAATATATATGTCTTCAGAAATCTATTTTCAATGAAAAGGATTTAATTTATTTAAAATATAATATTATATGTTTTAAAAATATATTTGAATAAAATGGATTTAAAAAACCTTTCATTAATCGTTTATAATGTAATGGGTTTCAACAATGTTCTCAATCTTATTTTTTAAAGAAATGGTTTTCACAATATTTTAAGGATAATTTTTATATGTTTTAAACAAAAAATGATTTAAAAATATTTTAAAGATTATCAAATATGTCTTCAAAGAGAATTTTTTTTTCAAAAAAAAAATCAATCATCTTTTATTTGTTTTAATGTAAAATGGTTTTCAAAAGGATTTATGTTTTAAAAATCAATTTTCAATAATGAAATGAGATTTTACTCAGGAAATGTTTTTAAAAGATATTTCAAAATTACTTTCCATCAACGATGACATTCGTTGGTTATAATAACTGCTTTCTACGAAAATCATTGAAGGACCCATTAATATTATTTCTCTTAATGGTTTATGATTTCATGGAATATGTTTATAAAAACTGTTTCTTTTTCATGAGTTAAATGTTAATGAAACCCATTCCATTTTCATGTGTTATATAATGATGAATACTATTACTTTTTCACTAGTTATATGCTTATAAAAACTCATTCTTATCTATTTTTATTCATTGATGAAATTATTATGAAACATATATATTTTCTATATTTTATGATGTTATTAGACATTTAAATAACCATTTTCATTGGTTATAATATGGTAAATTGTAATAATCTAATGGAAAACATATTTATGATTTAATTATGTGGTGGGTTGGACCTATATATCACTAAAAAAATTTGTTACAGATTTATATATCATGATACTGACATGGAAGTAATGATGAGTTAAATTGGTTTAGTAAAGTTATTTATATGCTAAGATGGCCTCGAGAATAAACCATGAGAACTAATATGGTCATTGGAGTTAACCATGACAACCAAGATGGTATGGGGAGTGAACCCATACTACTATGATTTCTATGGAAGCGATGCATTGTCAAATATGGATATAATTTTATATGCTTATGTGTCCTCTAAAATTCCTTGTCTTATTATTATGTTATACTTTTGTGGATTATGCTATAGATTACCTTTTGATTCGAGCCTTATGAACTAAAAATATCTATTTCATAACTCATGTATATTATCTTTTATATAGAGGGAATGATCTTAAAATTTTATTCTCATGTTCACATATGCTTATGCTATTGTTATTGTTATGTATCACATTTTTTTACCCTTACTAGGAATTAGAGCTCACCCCTCTCTTATGTTTCATTTACCCAGGTTATGAATAACGGTTTTATGTAGTTTTACTAAATGGGAAGATTTTTTTGGGAATAATTTATGATATTTCACCAAGATAGAATATTTTGATCCACATTTCCAATGACAAAAACCTATTACAGTCCACATGCATGTATTTTTGTAATGTTCCGAATATTCTCATAAAATTATGTAATACCCATGCATGGAATGAATGGGTATCTATATTACCATTTAATGAAATCCATTTGAGGAGAAATAGAAAAAACATAGAAACATCTTGATTTAAAAAGGATACATATTGAAAGCTACTAGCAAAAAAAATGTGAAAAACTAATGAAGATAAAACCTCACAAATAAAGTAGTGTAATATAAAAATGATTCAATTTTGAAGCACCAAAAATTAAAATGAAAGAAAAAAATGATTCTATTCATGAAAAATAAATGAATTATTATGGAAAATATAATACCCTTGTATGAAATAATCAATATTGTGAGGGAATTAATTAAGTCCCAGCCTCCCACATGACTCCTTAAAAAATGAAAATTACATGATTGATATAAAATATTTTGAAAATAAATGAGAAAAATAATGGAATTTTAAACATGGAACACATATGAGGAATCTATTAGAATTAGATTCACTTAACTGTATTAGATCACATGTATTTTATTCATAATTTTAGCACCATCATCTTCATCAGAAATAAATATATAAAATTTAATTGAATATTTTTTTGGATATATTCAATATAATCAAAATTTAAATATAAATACAGTACATATAAATATAATTTTGGATATTTTTGACATATATCATGTAACCAGAAGAAAGAAACATCAACACATATGGTTGCTCAAATTTGAAAATTGGATAAGTGTGCCAGATCAATTGAAAGAGATGTATGAATTTGGAGAATAAAATTTAAAAAAACTATGTTTACATTGTAGTTAATATATAAAACCTCATATAATAATATAGTGGAATAATGTTATAAAAATTATAAATTAACAATCAACTAAAAATAAAGATGAATAGATAAAAATTACAAACTACAGAAAACATAAAGTTACAAATAAAGACTATTGGTACATCGAATATGGAATCGATATATTCACCTAGAACATTATATGGAATAACTAAAACACAACCATACTTTAAACCTAGATTCGTATGATCCGTTTAAAACATTCATAATGTCTAATAAGTCCACATCATGAAATATAATGGTGTAGTTGGTAGTAATATAACATATATCAGTTGTAGGAGGAATCTATTCCAGGGGAAGGACACATAGTATAGGATATCAGAAAACATAGGAACCCTAGCTGTAGTGATGAATTTGGACATGTAAATGGAACAAAAAATGCGTCAATAAATTTTATTGTTAATCAGAATGAAAAAAACCATTTAAAATCAAATCAATCCATGTTAATATAAATTAGAGGGTGATATGATGAAATAAAACCAACACATGGTGGGAGTCGTAGTTGATGTTGGTGTTGGAGGTGGGGTAGAGGAAGATGTGGAGGTGTGAAGGGGAATGATATAGGGGAAGGTTCCAATGGGAGATAGGGAGGAGGTAGAGGTTTGGATGAAAACCTAAGGTAGGGGATACAGTTATGGGGTTGGGGGAGATGGGGGGAGTTAGGGATGAGGGTATAGAGGGGTATGAGGTGGGGGGAGGCTTGAGGATGATATATATCATCAAACAATAATAATGAAAAATTAATGAATAGAGTTTCTCAAATATTAAAATTTGTTAAGTGGGCCTAATTTGTTACATGAGAAGAAATGAATTGTAGAAGAAAATCATAAAAAACTATGGTTAAATGGTAGTTTATATACTACAACTAATAACAAAAAATATATATATTTTTTGTTTTAAGTATTATAAATTAAAAATATACTGAATTAAAAATTATCAGAGAACAATTATATAATACAGAATACATAAATAGATATAAAAAGTTTATTGGAACATGAAATATGGAATTGATGTATTCCTGTAAAATTTTTAATGGGATAATTAAAACACAATAAGACCCCAAACATAGATTCTTTGGATCCATGTAATATATTTTTCAATTTAAATAGTTACACATCTAGAAATAATGTATTATAGTTTTTAGTCGACTCAACTATATTTGACATCGTAGGAATAAATTCCATGGGAAGGACACATAGTTAAGGATATCAAAAATCACAAGAAGTCAAAATGAATCAAGTAATTTGGATATATTAATAGAGTAAAAATTTTGTTGATAAAAATAATTATTAATCCAAATTTTGAGAATCATGTTTGATCAAAACAAAAAATTACAATATATATTATAGGGTGATGTAAGGAAATATAAACATCAGTAGGTGAGTATTTGGTGTCTTATTCTAGAGTTGGGGTAGATTTGAAGGTGTAGGCGAAGGTGGAACGGATGATGTGATGGGGGGAGGATTTGAGAGGTATAGGGAGTTGGTGAAGGTGTATATATTTACCATGGGGATGGGATAATGAGATGGGGTTGAGGATATTTTGGTCTGTTGAGGTTGATGTTTTTGAGGAGAGTCAAGGGTGTGGTATCTTGGGGATGAAGGTATGGAGGAATTAAATAGGACAAGAATTTAATGGGAAGGATGGTTCTAGAGGCAGACACATATGTGATGAATCATTCAGAGGGGACATATTCCCATGGGAGGCACACCCATGAGTATATATAATATATTATAATCTGAATTCTATAAATCCATTAATAATTATCTTCCATGACCTCTATAGATCCATAATAAATCAAAACTTAACAAAAAAACACTACACCAATGGTTTAAGAAAATATATATATATATATATATGACTCATCAATTTGAAGAAAATAATTTGAGTATTAGTTGTCTTAAAAGGAATAACAGTGAAATTAAAATGTAGTTATCTATATAAAAAATACACCTTATAATATCCTCATATATTTACCTTAGATAATAACAACTCATCCATATGTTAATCTGGGTAAATCATCATGATCCCTTTAGTTAGTCATTTTTATAATTTTTATGGGTAAAATTGTATTTCTTCATCAAATTTATTTGATTAAACCTTAAATAGTCTATAGATAATAAAAAAATAAAATTTAAATTCATTGAAAATAATACTAGTGTTAATTATAATAAATATATGATTAGATAGATAATATTAATGCAATATCATATAAATACAATTTTATCCCCAAAAACATCAATACTTCATCATGGAATGAAACACAAGTGAAAAAACTAGTTTTAGGGGAATGATTTATATAAAACTCCAATATACATTTAGAGGTAATCCAAAAAATATTCAGGAAAATATTCAGGATATTTTTCTTATAAATTTTATGAAAATAAAATAATCACTTACCTCTATTGATTCATGATCTAGAAACAATTGGTTTTAAAATAATAATTAAATTTTACAAATAGTTAGAATATCTGCACATTCATTGACATCCTGTAATCCATAGAAATTTTTTTTATCCCCATTAGTTGAGATTAAAATTATATATTGATTATAATGGTCTATCTAATCCTTGATCTGCAGAAAACAATGATTTCATATGATAAGTTCATATTTATTCAGTTTAAAAAAAATAATTTAATATAAAATTTCAATACATTCATCTGTCATGCAAGTTCAAGATGGATATCTGATACATTTTTATTTATTTTTTACATATCATTATATGAATTCTCACTCAATAATAAATTATCACAATATTTAACAATTTTATACTATATTCTGAGAAAATTTAATTTAAGTTGAGAATCTCTTATAAAAAAATATTGATATTAATTTTTATACAAAAATAATAGTACATCAAATTATGGATGCTCCATCGTCGGCATTAATTTCTTTAACAAGATTTTATATAATAAAAATTCTATTTTTATCCTTTTATGGTAAATGTATGCCACCTTTTCTTTAAGACTCAGGCATGTTCTTCTTTTATCAATCCATTATAATTTTTAATTTATATTATTTCATGGATTCTCCCCTCATAGAACATAACGAGATAAAATCATTTAAAATCATAAAAAAATATTACCAAAATAGTAGTTATGTCTATGATTTTTAGTGTAATTATTATATATGTTGAATAGTACACATTAATAGTATCATTATGGGGAATAAATTTCATTATATAAATTTAATACAATTCTTAATAGATTTAATTTTTTAGTCATTTTTGTCATATTTTCTGAATTAAAAAACCTTTATCGCTACTTGGTTTTTGAAGTAAATTTGTTAAATATGTTTTCATACAATTTCAACCTCTAATAACTCCAAATTAATAGCATAAATAACATAATTATATGATCAACTACATATAATTGTTTTATAATTTGTTACTGAATTGTCATATCACACATCCGAGCTACATGCCTCCCATTAATCACTAAATCTCTTAAAGTGAATGAGCTTTAAAAGTGATAAAAACAAGCCATGATACCTAAAATATTTTACACAAGGTCTAAAATTATGAATTCACTATGTAGCATAATTGCATCCATAAAATTGTAATAATTGTACACATTTTACAAAATCTCTCATGTAATCCCCACTTGATTTGTATATTCAACTATTATCTCTCACCATTTATTCAATAACCCTTCAAATGTGTATGTCCAAAATCCCACCTTATATGTCATAGTTTTCTGTAAAATCTATACATTTAATTTTAGTCTCTATAATAAATATTCTTCCCCTAGAATCCCAGCGTCACTTAAAAATTGGGGGTGATTATGCCTCTATATTTACAAACCTCTGTCTTAGTCATTGGGTCTATAGTGATTTTGTAATTTTTATGTTGCTTGGAGTGATTATATATAATTTTTTATAAGTATATGGTTAATAAGGAAATATTCTACATCTCTAGTACCATGATCAAAATGAATCCATCTCCAATACAATTATTTTAATTGTAACTAAATAATGATATAATTTATCATCATTTTTTCCATTATTTGATATATATATATATATATATATAATTGGAAATCCATTATCAATAAAATCCTATAACCTTTATAATAATTCTTTTAAAAAATGTTTTGAAAATAAAAAAACCAATGGATTCATTTTTAACCCATGTACTTGTAGAAAATCAAAATTCATGATACGATTATTTTTGGATACCTAAAATTTTGAATAAAGGATTGTGAATCCCAAAACTGATATTTTGAGTAATCCTATATGGAATAAATAATGAAACATCAAATTAGAGATTATTTAGTCCTATTTAACCCAAAAATACATATATGTTTACTATAAATTCTTTAATTGTTATAATTTATGTTTGAGGCATCAATTGACCATATTTGTAATATAATAACCAATATATAACATGAAATCACTATTATGTCATTTTATAATTACTCAAACAATAAACTCCATTTAATAGACTAGCTTCAAACTACTTAATGGTCTTAAACACATCCCTCAAATTCAAAAGGTAAGAAATTTGAGTTATGGAAAGAGTTATAATATTAGTTAATTATGTTTTAATTAATAAAATAAAATAATATGAAATAAGTGGATGGATAATTTTAATACATGTTTCTTATATAAAAAACAGTGTAAATCTATAATATGTAATAAATAAAAAATAAAATGTTATAAAATTAATCATACCCAACTACAAAAATGAATAGAAAATAAAATAAGAATCTCATGTGAGAAATAATACTTCAAAACATTTATTATGTATTAATACATAAATATATGGTTCACCAATAATAGTGTAACAAGCCTTCCAATTACACACATCATGGAAATTTTCTTTTAAAACACAATAAGTTATTCATATAGGGGTTGATTGTAAAACATAAAGGAATTTATGTAATGCCTCCCATGAAATCACATACAATATTAATAAAAATTATTTAATTCCTAATAAATATTTTCAACAAATTCAAATCTAGGAAATATAATCAATTTAATGAAATCCTTTTCAAAATAATTAAAAATATAATTTTAATCTAAATACTATTTAAGAAACATTTCCAAACATGGAATAATTAAACAAATTTTAAAAACCACTACATAAAATAACAAAACACCCAAATTCTCATTTCCAAATGTCCTTATAAGAAATTATATTATTTGTATTTATACATTACATTATCATAATGTTAAATTATTATTCAAGATCAATTGATTTATGTAGGCAAACCTAAATTCCTCAAGAATATTTATTCAATGTTTATATACCCAACATCCTTATGAACCAATAGTACATGGATGGGTTTAAGCAATATAGTCTACCTATATTAGTACCAAAGTACTTCCATTAGCATTACACAAGTAGATGAACACACTAATGAGTCATTATATACAATATTAAATTTTTCATAACCCACCTATATATCATAAGGAAAACGTCACTTCATGATTATACAATAACACTCAGAGTCCTAGAATTGAATTGCAGCAAGCATAACCTTAATGACCATGTAAAATAACAACATTGTAGAATTATAAAGAATATATCCCACATAATTTTAAAAAACCCCATTTTTATAATGTATCTTATTAATTGTTGAAAAAAAATTGAAGAGTATTTTCCTAGGAAAATTATAACACTCACAACATCAAACAAATAAAAGAAAAATCACATTCCAAAAACATACATTTAAACAGATTAATTTTTTAAAGGTGGGTCCATTATATAGGGTTTCTATAAGAAAATTTGCCTAAGGACTTTAACATGTGATCAATACCCCTCACCCCATCCCTCTTACTCATAGCATCCACTTGTGGGGGAAGGGGAGGGGCCATTTCAATCATTTCAATTAAATCCATTAAATTACATGAATTTTTTCAATAAAAAACACTATTGGAAATCTTTTATAAAATTAATTATTTAAAAACAATCTGAAAATCGTTTTATTAGAAACAATTGATTTGATTATATATATAAAATGATTATTCAAAAAATAATTAATTAGTAAGGTCATTAAAAAATTTGAATCCAAAACAGAACATATTTATTTAACCCCAATCCGAAAATAATAAACCTTCATTATTTATGAAGGATATTAAAATTTTCATATTTATAATTTCTAGAGGAAAAAATATAAAAAATCTATTTACATAAGGTTTAATTTTTTCTGATTCCATTAATTTGATAATGAACATTATTTGATAGATGATTCACCAATACCAAACATCATATTTCAATCAGTTATCATCATTCATTACCTATATTATTAAATTTTAAATTCATAACATTATCATGAAATTATACTTTTATAGTATGATTCCATTTAAATTCTTAAGATGTAAATTTCATGGGTTTCGGTGGGTGGAATCACACATAAGATATTTAATTGAACACCTAAATTACTTAATATAACCAGACATAAATAAAAATATCCCCAAAGTATGATTTATAAAATCAAATAAAACCCATGAATATGGCCATAACCCCACGAAAAAGGATAGATATTTGAAATTTGTACCCTTCAATTTTTGCAAAATAAATAAAATTTTCATGGAACCAATATAAAAAAAATAAAATTTAGTCATGTATTTGTGGACTTGAGAGAAACACTAAATAAAATAATATATATCACTATTTTTTTAAATAATGAAAAATATTATAAATAACTTGATTATGTTGATAAAAATCTAACAAACTCTCAATAACCATAAAATCATGATCCAACCATCAATTTTTATAAGGTGCATTTATTTTATGATAAAGGATAGATGATAGTGGGAAAGAAATTGGGTGGAAAATCATATATACATTTTGATCATATATCCTCTAGGAGTAAATTAATTGTGATTAGTCAAATCCTTTTTCACTTCCCCCCAAATTTATCATTGTTTTCCAATGTATAAATAATTTTATATTATAGTTTTCTAAAGCCCAATAGAATTTGTCATTACTTCCTTTGTGAAATTTATCAGTCATCCATTATAAAAATACTTATATGAAAAAATAATAACAATATTTTTATATTTGAATAATCATTTTATTTATCACAGTCACTTGAAATTAAAAAACGTGATAATCAATTACATCTATTCATTAAATTATAATATTCAAATTTATTAAAAATATGGGTTTGAAAATATTATTTTCCAAAAAACATTACCAGTGCATTAAAATATGAAAAAAAAATTATAATTGAAGGATAAAAAGGAATTTTTTTATTACCAAATCAAAACAATGATGCAATGAACCCTACCCTATATCTTGATTCATTAGTTTTTTTATAAAATATTTTTAAATGATAAAAACAGTAGAAACATAAAATTTGAATTGAAATAATTATTATGAAACTATAAATGATATGGGTCATTAAATTGGATATATAAAGGGCTGCACATTGAGGGGAATAAAAGAGTTAAATCACAAATTTCATTAAATATTTAATTGGTGGGTAATGATCAACTACAAAAAATTTTCTATCATATCCAATGCACTATAATTTTTTATGATCTATCGTACCAATCACATAATATTGATATTTATTAATTTTTTTATTGTTTCTTTATTATTTTAGTCCTTTGACTGTTAAAATCATACAAACTATAATTATGTATTTTTAAGTAGAAATTTTTTAATATTTGTAATATTGAATAGATGATACATGTAGATTTTTGGAGAAATTGATACATCGGTAATGTTTCCATGTCAATTGGAAAAATGAAGGATTCTCCTAAAAAAACTAGCTAAATTGAAAAATAATCTATAAGGAAACCCTTTTGGTGAATGAATGGACTACATGGGAAATTAGCTAGGTAGATCAATCATAAATATGAATCAAATTTCATGATGAATGAGATATGTAATTTTGATATATTCATAATTTTTCTTAATTGACCAAAAAGGCTATGTGACTCTATTTAGGTACATAAAATTTTCTTACCAAAGAAGGAATATTATTTGATGAAAATCTGCTAGATGAAGAAGGTGTAAAAAAGGTCATCTATATATTTAGATTGAATATTTGATGAATTTATATGTGGATCATTCATATACAAGGACTAAAATATATCTAATTTGGATATGTGGTTATCTAAAATTAATTATAATGATATGAAACCTAGAATTTGTTACAATTGGAGTTCATTCAGCAGGGTATATTGTTTTTACGAATTAATTAAATGGTGGATTACCCCTTTATGGTAAAAATGATAATAATCATAGGCATGTAATGAGAAAATAATCAAGTGTATATATTTTTTAATTCACATTAAACTTGCAGATGTGTTTCGATGAAATTGATTTGTGGAATTTGATTTCTAAGACTGGATTTTAATGGTCTTCTACTATAAATTGAAATTTTAGTTTTTAATGATTTTTCAAGAATAATGAAGTTAAATATAGATATACATATAGGATTATAATAAAGATCTAGAGATAATATAAAATTCTATCTTTTAAAGAACCCTAGGCACTGATTTTTTTTTTTTTGAAAAGATGGCGTTTTAAGATCTACATATTAATATTAATATAATCTTACATAATGTCAGAAGACTCCCTTAACATATATTATTTTAAAATCACACATCTTTGAGATTCATTCTATTTTTTTATTTTCAAATTTTCTTCTCAATATATAAACTCAGTGTTCCTCATATTTATTTATTATGGTTCTTGGTGATAGAACATTATGGGATGTTGTATATAAATCCTTATTAGATCCCAGTAGAAATTTCCTACAACTATTGTATCTTGTTTTTCCTATATTAACTCAGTTTCCAATCCCTTTGAAAAAATAACCGATTTACCTGTAAAAAGATACAATCTTGTGAAGATCACTAAAATCATGGAGAAGATTTTTTCATCAATGTACTAGGATATTTTTGGTCCCCAACCTACTAAAAATATACATGTCTATTCTATTTCTATTATATTTTTTTTCTTACAAATCATTAGTAAATGATAAGATCATAATTTAGTCTAATATTAAATTGTTTTATTTTGTAATATAAGAAAATTTATAAACTTCAATTAACCCCCAAAAAACAGATGCAAGCAGACACAGTTGAGTCTTCATGTATACCCCGTTGACAAATAATTCAAATGAATGTGAGTTCAAAATGTTTTTTCATCTTTTAAAGTTTAAAGTACAGTGATCATCTCCATGATGTATTCTATGAATTATAATAAAGAATCTTTGACAATTAATATATCTCCCTCTATTAATGGTGTGAAATTTGGCCACTGAAAGAAATACACGATCATGCATCTAAAGAATGTTGGTCCCTATATCAATGTCATAAATCCATATTCAATTTCAATAATTCATCCACAATCATGGGTTGTAGACACTATAGCTAATTTTGATTTAAAATCAAAAGCAATATATTATATGATTTGTGTAATATGCCTTGATTAGTTCAATAAGGACTCATAGTGTAAAATTAATCTGAAATGTGAACTATAAAATCAATTTATGATTAAAGAATATACAATATATGAGGTATTAGTTATTACACAGTCAAGATTAAGTATGAATCTTTCAGAATTATTGACGGAGATAACATCACTCTGTTGAATGGATGACATACTAAGATTTTAAAAACACATGATGAATTTGGATATCTCCTTACTGAACTATATCAAGGAGTAATAATTCTTATAATTTCGAAACAATGATGGAGATAAACATTAGATGCTATTATAAAATATATAATGATATAGTATTTAAAATTAAAATAACTTATTTGAAGTATTCTTATATATGGGTGAGAGATAGAAGATGAAGTTGTAGAGTATTTATTATTTAACAAAGGGATTATTGATATAATTGTTTTAACTTAAAAATATGATATGAAATGATAATAAAGTCAATTGATGAATCAACAATTGATGATACCCCAAATATATCTTCTTCAGAAAATGGTCTTTCTAACTTCCTTGAATTTTATAAAATTTTATAAAAAGAGATTATGTTTTAGGAAACACTTAAATAAGTCAAATATACAAGATAGAATCTCTATATTGGTCTGATTATATGAATGTAAGATGATTAGAAACATCAATCTAGATATTATACAAATTAATGTTAAAAAATATGAGAAATTTTATTTCCAAACATATATCTAAAAGAAGAAATCGAATAAGGCCATAAATGTAACACAAATTTCTGAATAATATTCAAGTGATGTAATATATTCATAATTGGAATATGAAAATTTTATTCAAAATGAAAACATGTTTTTTTTCACACACTCTGATAGGGTACAACCATATTATTCATCTAATAATGATTCGAAATAGAAAAATTAAAAATGATAATATGAATAATTAATTACTTACTAAACAATATAGAAAACTAAATATTAATACTCTAAAAAGTTGAATAAAACTCTATAAATGTCTTTTTAATATTTTTTTAAATGAAAATGTGGCCTCAAATAAACGATATCTATATTTGAAAACACTGGTGAAATATTCTAATGCATCATTCATTAACCATGGAAAAAATTAAAATATTTAACAAATAGGTTATACGCTTTAATGATATTTCTAGTGTTTTCACAAAATAGGGTAATTATTTAAATTAAATTATTTGAAAAAATGAATATCCTAAATATATGTTTTTTATAAAATTTCAATGTCAAAATCAACTGTTTTATAAAACACATACCCATTTCTATGTAAAAAAACCATCCAAATTTTTTTTTTAAATTTTGAATAAATAAGAATATATAATCATAATTTTACAAGTATTAACAAAAAATTATTGGAGTAAAAAATGATAATAATTCAATATGTTTTTCAAATATCATTGATGTATTTTCTGAATGACATAAGAATATTTTTGTTCCCAAATCACTAGTTACCTAGAATAATAGATCAAATAGAATATAGTTACAAAAAAAATTCATTTATGGTTTTTATTTATTAAGATAATGTTCCTAAAGAATAAAATTAAATTTTTTCTATATATTGGATGGTTAAAGATTATTATTTGGTATTTCACTAATTTAACTCAATAGGTAATATTAATGGAGGATATGTCACTTTTGGTGACAATTTAAGAGGAATGATTCTAATATCACTACCAATCAACAATGTTCTTTATGTTGATGGAAATAAGAAAAATATGATATGTATTTCACATCATTATGATGTAATTTTTTTCAAATATTTTATGCTATATTTTTTATGGTGATATTCTTAAATATAATGCTCCTAAAACATAGTATGATTATACTCTAGATCTTAATTCACTGAATGTAAAAATATATAATTTTTTAATATTGAAACATATGAATAATTTTTTTTCATAAAAGACAAGTAATTTAAAAATTAAATTAATTTAAAAACATTTCATAAAGGAGTTTAGATTTATAAAATCTTCAATGACAATTTAATATATAGAAACTATGAGATTTATGTCAAAATAATAAATAAACACTATTTATAGTTCAAAACAATTAAATATTTTACTACAACTAGACCCCTATATATTATTAATATAGATTTTTTTGCGTCATATAGAACAAAAATAATAACTAGAAAATATTTTTTATTTGATAGTTTCTTGCTTTTTCAGATTTACTTGTTTTTTATTTTAATTGTTAAATTTGAATTGTGATATATTTTTATATGTTTTCACAAACAGGTTCAAAAAGAAATATAACAAATATTATTTCATTAAGAATTTAACATTTATGAAAAACTGGAAATCATGAGTTCATTACTTTTGGTTTGAAACATGGTATCAATCGTTACTTTAATCCCACATAACACCTCATTATAATAGTTATTCTAAAAGGAGGAATTCGAATTTGCCAAAAATTTCTAGAAATATATTATTTTAATATAACCTTCCTACACATTTTTTGGAATGAGGATATAAACACAACATGTGATTTCATGATTAAATATTCCTCTGTTATCATTCCCCTTATAAGTAATAAATAGTTCTCAAAAATAGAGTAATGATTGATGAAGAATCTACTCATGGTAAATTTTATGAAAGTGATTATTAGATATGAAAATTACTCAATCTGATGAGCTAAGAAATTATTTTTGAAAACATTAAATTTGAACCACTCTTTGATAATATTAATATTCATAATTTAAAACATGCATTTCTGTAACAAAATATTGAGTGTACGGTAAACATTGACCTATAAATAGTGCTTATTAGACATCCAACAACCAATAAGAACCATATATTTAATTACTAAATAGTATATTTATAAGATGGTATTAATAGTATATGTATTATATAAAATCTTGTAGAAATATATTACTATTTATCTCGACCAAAATCTAAGAATATAGATGAATCCTTAGTTTAGGAGTGTTTGGTTTTACCGATGCGTGAAGAGTTAAACTAGTTCAAGTGTTACCAAACAAGGGAATTACATTATTGACCCACTAAATATCATTTTGTTAGAAAAAATACGTTTTTTGGAATAAAAAATATGATCATTGTAATTACCCTCACACTAGTAGCCCAAAGATAGTGCCTTATGTTTTTACAATAGAATATAAAAAAGGAAAATGCAACCTAAAGGATAGAATAGTTTAACATTTTTGGAAAACAAGATTACATATATGAATGTTACATTATTACTTGATATGAAATACAACATATCAATTCTTTTTAATCACACATAAACTCTTATATTATCACTGTGGTTTATTAATAATACAAACCTTCACATCCTTAGTAAGAATAAAACAAAATAAATGGGTGATCTCAAATTCTTTATAAGGGTAATCAATAAAAAATAACAATCAATAAACAATAAGTCACGGTGAATGAATGAAAATTTTAAATTAATATTATACTTCAATATGATATGTTAGAAATATAAAATGGTAAAATCATTCCATAACTATGATTATCCATGGATATTCTACTTGTTGAATAATCATATGACTGTCAATTAATCGTTTTATACTGAGGGAATGAATAATATTGGACATAATAACTACATCATCAAGGCCTGATTCCAATACTATACATAAATAGTTAAATATCCAAACTAGTTTCTCTCATGAGACCTACCGATGCCCTAAGGTACTATAGAGGGACCCACCTGACACATACTAAGTCTAATTATTTCTTTATTGTATATGGTTGAAACATAATAAACATTTATATTAATACTGAAACAAGCATATGAAATGTAAATAACTTCCCAAATCAATACACATAATCAATAACAACTCAGAGTAATAGGGGTAATTGTATCAAGGAATCATATAAAAAACAAATCTTAAACAAATTAAAGAAAATATGGTATATAATATCATTATAAATTAATACCAATAAAAAATAAGAATCACCATGGGTGTTGAAAGAGATGAAAATAATCTTATAAAATCATTGAGTAATTCTTGAAAGAAATACTCTTATACATTTAAAAGAAGAGTAATTTTGGAAAAATACATTAATAAACCAGAAGTGAACATAGATATTATTTAAATAATAAAATGAGTGATTTAAAAAATTGGTTTCTAAAAGCATATTATATAGTTCACATTTAAATAGAGAATAATTTGAATTGTTCCCTTAAATTGGGATTTTATATTAAAAATAATTGAAAAATATCCATAAAATGTAAATAATAATAAAATAATGAATGACTATAATTTGTACAAAAATATATAATATGCACACAATATTTTAGGAGGATGAAATAATAGTAATTAATAATTTCATTAGGGTAAAGAGAGAGAAAGTGTAATCCTAAATGAAAAATGGTGGTTCGTGGAGAGCCCCTTATCTTATGTATGAATGTGTTCCAGAGTTGACCAAAATTTCATGGATAATCAAATTAAATACATTAGTTAGTTAATTTAAAACCATATCATCATGTAAATGATTAATTATCTTTTTATTAAAAAAATTCATGTTTTTTAGAAAAATCCAAAAAATTCCCCCAAACCAATTTTCGACATATAGAATTAAAAAGTGGACCCCATTTAACAAAAACGTATTTTCAAGATATCATAATTTCATTTATAATCTGTCAAATTTTTATTTATACATTCATGGGAAAGGATACTATTCATTTTCTATTTTTACTATTACTAAGGGTCATATTACCATTCTTAAGGTCAAGATATTATTTCATTGGTATTTGTTCCATAACTTCTTGAAATAACCTTTATTTCATTAATTATTCATTTAAAAAGTTTTTACTATATTTTATAAGTGATTATAAGTGATCTATAATATATGAAATAAACATAATAAAGGAAATGACATTGATAATTATGCCTCACTAGATTCTCCCCTCCTTCAAATATTTCAACATCGATATTTCTATAATGTCACAACCTAAAAATATTTGGGTTGTTCTTCATCACAGATTCATCAGGTTCCCACATTTCCTCTTTAATTTTATAAATTTTCCAATGTAACTTTACCAGTCGAGTTTTTTGATAGCAGAAAACTTGTTCTCTATTGTCTAGAATCTAGATAGGATATTCATATTTAGATAATTTAGGTTCCAAATTTATACCTTCAGAAGTGAGTGCATGTGTAGGTTCAGGATTGTAATTTCTTAATTATGTGATCTGGAATAAATTGTGCACTATAAAAAGGAAATATAGAATTTACATTTGAAAAACCATAGATCTAATTATCTTTATAATTTGGAAAGTTCCAATGTACTGATGCTCAGTTTCCCTTTCTTCCCAAATCTTATATTAGACTTCCAAAGAGATACATTAAACAAAATGTGATCTCTCACATTTAATTCCAAATCATTCCTTCAATTACTGCATATCTCTTTTACCTAAATTGTGATACATTGATATGAGATTGAATTGTCTTTACAATTTCTATTATTTCCTCTATAATATTTGGGCCCACAATCTTCCTTTAACCAACCTCATCCCAACAGGTTTGTCTACGATATCTCTTTATATACAATACTTTCTATGGCTCCATTGGAATACAATAATGGAAACTATTTTTGTACAAAAACTACACAAAAGGTAAATTCTAATCCCAAATATCTTGAAAGTTAGTTGATCATGATATTAACATGAATTATAATTTTTTTATTGTTCTTTTTGACTTTCTATCAGTTTAAGGGTGAGAAGCAATTCTAAAATGAATCTTAGTATCCAAATATTATTGGATACCTCTCTAGAAATTTAATTTAAATCAAGGATCATGATTAGACACAATTAATAGTGGTGATACATGAATTATTACAACTTCATTAATATGTATCCATGTAATGTTCCTTAATGGAAACTACAACCCTATAGTGTGGAAATGTGCAGATTTGGAATGTTAGTCAACAATCAACTATATTATATCATTCTATATTGGGATTTAATTTAATACAGTGACAAAATAAATAGGGAGTATATCCCATTTCCATTTAAGAATATAACGGGGTTTCATGAAAGGTATAGGATGATGTATTTTAGCATTCACCTCTTGGATGACTACACATCTGGATATATAATAATAAATTTACTACAACATATTATCCATCTAGAAATGTTCTTTTATATCTATATACATATTAGTTCTACCAAGGTGTATAGAGAAATTTGATCAATGAGAATCATCCAATAAATCCATTTTTAGCTCGCGTATAGATTTAGCACATAACCTCCTCCCAAATTATAGAATTCCATCCGGGTACACGATGTCTAGAAACATCCCATTATTCAAAACATTAATTTTCTTTTTAATATTCTCATCAATACATCGATAAATATTTATTCTTTCTAATAAATATGTCGGGGTAAATAGTTGAAATTTTAATTATGTTTCACCATCATCAATAATTCCCATATCCCTCATTAAAAGATCCATATACAAATGATATTTATCAATAATTTTTTTTATAACTCTATGATCCTTACTATTCAAATAATCAATTACCATATTTTCATTCCCTTGGTGGTAGTGTATTGAACATTCATAATCCATGAGTAGCTTGAGCCATCACCTTTTCCTCATATTGAGTTTTTCTATGAGAAGATATATTTCAAAAAATTATGATCCATATGTGTATATATATAACATAATTTCCCATTAAGATAGTTCCACCATATCTTTAGAGAAAATAATATCGATGTTTACTCAAGATCATGAGTGGTATAGTTTTATTCATGATTTTTAACTAACCTGATCCATATGCTGTAAATCTTTCATTCTTCATAAGGACACATCCAAATCTATTATTTGATTCATCAATATAAATCACAAACCAACATTTCAAGTTGGTAGGTTCAGGACAAGAGCATTCGCCAATCCTTTCATTAGTTCTTCAAAACATTCCTCACATACTTTTGTCGATATGATCATAACCCATTTATGAGTGATATTGGTTAACACCTTAGATAATTGAGAGAAGTTCTAAATGAAACACCAATAATAACCTACTAAACAAATAAAATTGTGTACCACATTTATGTTTCTTGGTGTAGGAAATTCCTAAACAGCATATTTCTTCATAGATATACTAAGACTTCATATTTAGAGACAATAGGGCCATGTAAAAAATGGTTTTATTCCAGACTTCACACTTTTAAAACATCTTATATAAATAATTTCTTTTAAGAGACATTAGAATAATGCGCAAGTGGTTCTCACGATCTTCATCCATATTGGTGTATACCAAAATATCATTAATAAATACAATCACAAATTCATCTATATATTCTATGAAAAGACAATTAGTTAGATCCATGAAAATAGAGGGTGCGTTAGTTAGTCCAAAAAGAATTACTACAAACTCAGAATCCTTATACTTCGTTTGGAATGTAGTCTTTGGAAATTTATTCCTTCACTAAATGAAACTGATGATAACTAGATCAAAATCCAATTTTCAAAAAAATATTTTTCTCCCATAATATAATCAAATAAATTATCAAATATAGGAATATGATACGTTTTCTTTATCATAATAGAGTTAAAAATTGGTAGGTGTTTTATTCCCATGAAATCACTAGATTATAGGCCTTTTTCTACGAACTTGTAACATACTATCATTCCCTTCAGGAAAGTACTGAGGTATTTTTTCCCACAATTACTATAGTTTGGAAGGTAAAATATACACTTATTCCCAATTTCCATATTTCATTTTCTAGAGTGTTCATTATCTTTCTTCTTCTCTTTGTATACATTGATGACACAATACTTTGAGAATAATTTTTCATTCTTCATATCACATGAGACTATATATTCATATGATGATAAATGTTGTTAGACTAGTTCCCATCAGATGAATGGTTTTAAATAAAAAAAGAATATATCAATCTTCTTATGTAGATTACATAAGTATTCAACAACATTTCTTTCTAAACATATAATGTTAGCTTCATACATCGCAACATTTTCATCCTAATTTTGTGTTAGACTCAGAAAATTTCTCCCTATATCTTCCCACTATTAATGAGGGAAATGTTTTTTTGGGAAAATGTACTCAAAATCTGTCATGACCCATCCCTCGGGGCATGTCTCGTGACTACCCCAAGATAGCCTTCCATAGACCCGGGCCTGGCGAAAATCACTGAAAGGTGCATCCCCTAAAACCTGGAAGGCATTACCTTTATATCCTATAAACACACTCAACCATGAACATAACAAGATGTGAACACAATTAAACTATAAAGAAACAAAGAGTGCTGAAAGGATGGGGTGCCATAATACAAGCCCAACATTAAAGGTACAAGTACAACTAGAAGTAAAATACAACTGAAGATATAGAAAGATAGCTACTGGGTCATCCTCTGAGGTTCCTACCTGACGGGTAGGGACTGATTGTATCCTCAGAACTCCACATTCGTCTGTCTCCTCTGAGTAACAGAACACTATGTAGTCCACGTTCTGGAATTGTCTAGCCCAGGTACCCTTATCCTCAATCATCATTGTCTGTTGTCTACACCAAACACAACAAGGTGCGGGCGAAGCCTGTGTAGGGGTAAGTATAATGATTCCCAGAGGGATCCCCGAGACCCTCAAGGTCTCACAAAACCCACAAAGGAGAATCCACAAAACATGTAAAACAGTGATAAACCTACTTAGGTATAAGTTCATACATATACCAATGTTATCAATTATTACCCATCTTATTCATGAGGAAACACAAGGCCCCAACCCCTTAGCCAAAGTACAATTGTTCCATGAAGGAAGATTACCCCATAGGTAAGTACCACACAGGGACACCATACAGATGAATACCACAATGGTATCGCCATGAAGGTAAGCACCACACAGGTACACCACACATATGAATGACACAAAAGTATCACCACAAAGCTAAGTTCCACACAGTTATTCCACAGAGAAGAATACCACAAAGGTAAAGACTCACCTCAAACAAGGTATAACATATGAACAATATTAGTGATGATTAATTGTAACAACTGAACCATATTACTCTATTAAGAGGGAGACCCACATAGGCTCCTAAATCATAAGACCAACACAGGATCATAGTATATCATGAGACCCACACAAGATCCTAGTACATCATCAGACCCACACATGATCCTAGTACATCATCATACCCACACAGGATCCTAGTACAGTAGAGCCATACAACATCCAAGAGTAGTCCCACATGGATTACTAGAGCAGATCCATGTGGGATTCTAAAATACAGACGCATGAATGATACCTTTCTCATGTCACATCCATCTATTGGGTTCCCTAACTAATCTTGCTTGATGATGGTATGTTATTCTCCTCAAGCCACAAGTCGATACTTAAAATACAACGAAGTCCCATGAAGAAGGATCCTAAAGTACCTCCACATAATAGATGTCTCAATGAAATAAATGGTGCATCAATCATATGCCCAGTATGTAAGTTATTAACATTTTAGTATCAAGGGCCTAGTTGGATTCGTGCTATATCTAACTCGACTGACCCGACCTAGGTCGACCTGACTCAGTTTGGGTCGACTCAGCCTTTTGGGTCTGGCCCAGCCCGTGCTAGGTGGCCCGAGCTAGTCACGTCTGGGGGCATTTGTGCGCCCCCTGATCTTACTCACTGAATGACCAATGCAGTTCGGTCGGTAGGAAGCACACGAGACCCACCACAGGTCCCGCTTCATCCTACTTGGCCAGACGAAATGGATGGCCCTTGGTCCTCCCGGTGGAGCGTCGTGGGCCACCACTCCATAGCCGGTCGAACATCAGCCTCCCTCCACCATTTGTAACAGCCAGGTGGGCCGTGAACGGTTTTTCCTAGGGAGGATTGTCGTGCGCCACCCCTCGGCGGCCGACCGATCACCGGCCGCCCTCTATCCACCACCAGGGCCGACAGGCCATGACACTTCTCCAGTGGTGCGGTCGCGCCACCACTGTCCTCGCGGCTGGTCGTGGTGTCGGTCGTCGTTCTTGATCTCCACTGGAGATAGATAACATCCTCCTCTATCACAAAGAATATATCAATATCCACAAAGATTTTTTGGGGGATTTGGGCCATGTCCATTTGGAACATACCCTCCATGATAGGGTCATAGTAAGTGGTTCAATTATTTCTTTAATCACAAGGAATTGTAAAGAATGGGAAAGGGGAAATTCAAAACAAAAATCCCAACCTTGAATGTTTTTTGAAGGCGTTGAGGAGGGAAGAATGGATGTTGGTTCATTTTTGTTGATGATGTTCCTCATTGGGGAGTGTGTTGTTTATTGGAGAGGGCATCCTTCATTGGAGGGTGCGTTCTTTGTTGGAGGATGCATTCTTCATTGGAGGATGAGTTTCTCCAAGAGCACTCTCCAAGCCTCCCATTCGCTAACTATTTCTCCTCAGCAAAATGAGTAGCCATCCCAAATAAAATATATCTATAAATTTTAATTTTTTGGTACATATGAATTTGGAATAATTAATTAATTAATTAATGTGGTATAATTAAATTGTAGGGAGTCCAAGAGTTACATCGCATTAAAGGGGGAGTTTGAGGGTCGGGTGGTCCCCACCTTTGAATTCAAATTTGGAGTTTTTAGATTGGGTGGTTACCACCTCCATAACCCTAAAAAGGTAACAAGAAAAATAAAAATCTTAAATATTTTTATTTTTCATTTCCTCTATGAAAAAGTGGAAAACTAACTTCCACCAATGACCTACTGCGTTTGAGGTGAATGTCTCTTTAAGAAAATACCACCGCTGTGAGTTCAACGGTTCCACTGGATTTCAATTCTGAGAACTGGTTCAAAAGTTACAAAAATCCACTTGCACGTTTACTAAACCTACCTAAAAAAATTTCATAAATTTATTCCGGGCACATCGGGCCTCGGAATCACACGTCGTAAAATTTCGGGGACCCGAAATAATCCATATAATTTAAAAAAATATTACATGAAAAAATTAGGGTCTTTACATTCTCCCCAACTCAGGGGTTTGCATTCCTATAATCCAAAACTCAAACTAAGGTATAAAGTGGGGATACTAATAATATATATGGTTCTCATGATCCAATGTTCTCTCTTGGAGTTTCCGGTGCTAGTAGAGAGTTCCCACCAAAGGTACCGACCACCCATGAAGTACATGCTCCTTTTGATCCTCAATCTCTAATGAAAACTCTAAAAACATTTCCCCATCATCTATGTCCATATTGACATGTTTGATGACGTGATATGGGTCGTGCACGTATCTACTCTACTGGGATATGTGGAAGAAGTCGTGCACTAGTTGCAAGTGAGGTGGGAGAACTAAGCAGTAATCCACCTCGCCAACTCTACTGAGGACCTAAAAGGGTCTGATTTACATTGGAGATAACTTACTACCCTAGAAAAATCTTTGTAAACCTCATTTGGGTGAGACCTGTAGAAATACGTGGTCACCACCCTCGAACATCATATGACTCTATCTCTTGTCGGCATAAGACTTTTTCCTGCTGTATGTAGTATTTATCTTCTCCTGGATGATCTTAACCTTCCCCGTGGTAGATCGTACCATCTCTGATCCCACTAGTGATGACTCCCCTTGCACAATACAGCACAAAAGTTATCTGCATGGTCGGTTGTACAAATCCTAAAAAGGGTTCATCCCAATGCTGGAGTGATAGATGTTGTTGTATGAAATGTCCACCAATGGAATGTGATCCTCCAAACTATGAATGAAGTCGAGGAAGAAAGAACGTTGCATGTACTCAAGGGTCTGAATGGTCCGCTCAGTCTGGCCATTTTTCTAGGGATGCAAGGTGGTTATCAAACGAATTTGTGTCCCAAAATCCTCCTACAACCCCTTCTATATCCAGGAAGTGAAACATGTATCTCGATCGGAGACAATTGTCAAGGGTACTCCATGTATCCTCACAATTGTTTGTACATAAAGGCATCCCAAGCTCTCTATTGAAGCCTTCTCTCTGATCGGTAGGAAGTGGGCTGACATGGTGAGTCGGTCGACGATCATCCAGATAGAATCATGACCCCTATATGTACGTGTAATTCTTGTCATGGAGTCCATGGATATCCCGTCCCACTTCCACTCTGGAACCTCTAAAGGTTGCACTAAGCCAACTACTACATGATGCTCTGCCTTCACTTGCTAACAAGTGAGGTACCGAGAGACAAAATCTACTATTTCTCTATTCATTTCCATCCACTAATTCTATCGATGGAGATACTAATACTTCTTCGCCACTTATAGATGTACCGCTAGAGGGGATGTGTGGAACTCCCTCCACACTTCCTCCCAAATCCACACTGGTACGATGGTACATCGTCTGAAATGGATGACGTTCTCCCCAACTTCAGAAAATCCATCAGGTGCCTATCCTATGTATATTTGAGTACATCAAGCCTCTTAGTCAGTGTTACCCATGTTGCGCCTCCCTGAATTGCTGAAGGAGAGGGGGAGTGACTGTAAGAGACTGATGAAAAGATGCTCCATCTTGATCCACAAAGGATATCTGCAAAGCGGCCAGTTCCTTTGTCTCCTCACCAATCAGATATATACCAGATATTTTGTTGAGTTCATCTGCTACTACATTTCACTTCCCAGGAGTATATACTATCACGAAGTCATCGTCCTAGTGGAACACAAGACAATGTTGTTATCTCAGTTTTAGATCATTCAGAGAGAAGATATACCTGAGACTCTTGTGATCCGAGTAGACTATAAAACATTCACAAATCAAGTAATTTCTCCAAATCTACATGGTCAAGACCACTGCTGAAAACTCCAAGTAATGGGTAGCATTGTTATAATCATTCTATATTAGATATCCAGAACTATATGGGATAATTTCCTACTCCTACATCATGACACATCTGTGTATGGTCCCTGATGCGTTGTTGTAAACTACGTTCCCAACGCCCTCCTCTGTAAGCCTCAAGTTGGGGGGAATTAGGCAACCTCTACCTCACCTCATGAAAACTCCGATGACATCTCCCCAAACACACGAAGGGTTTCCCCTTCATCATATACGCTGATCAAGGTGATGAAACTATAGATAAATCTGGCACAAACCATTGGTAGTATCCCACAAAACACAGAAAACTTTACACCTCTTTCACACTCCTGGGAAGATCCCTTGAAATTAACACCTCAATAATTGCTGGATCCACTGCAACTACAGTCTCTAAGATGACATGTCCTAGAAAGTGAACCTCTCGGATCCAAAACTAGCACTTCGGGAGTTTACCATAATGCTAGTGCTCTCTGAGTGTGTCCAGAACTATCTGCATATTATAGGTATTCTCCTCCTTAGTATGTGAGTAGATCAAAATGTCGTCGATGAATACTACTATAAAGTTATCATGTAATGGCTGAAAGATCATGTTCACAAGTCCAATGAACACTGATTGAGCATTTGTTATGCTGAATGGCATAACCAAGAACTCGTAATGTCCATACCAACATTTGAAAGTTGTCTTCTCAACATCCTCATCTCGTACCCTGAGCTGGTGATAGCCTGACCAATGTTGTATCATTGAGAACCACTGTGCCCCCTTCAGCTGATCATAGAGGTCGTCAATCATTGGGAGTGGGTACTTGATCTTCAACTTCAGCAAGTTCAGGAACAGATAGCCAACACAAAGACTCAATATCCCATCCTCCTTCTTGGTGAACAAGATATGGGCTTCTCGAGGAGAGACACTGGGCCGAATAAATCCCTTCCCCTATAATTCATTGTAACACCCCGAAATTTTATGAAAAATATTCTTTTTAATTTCATTAATGTCTTGTGTTGTACGCTACACCAAAAGAAGCTTTCACAACATGCATCCTTGACTTGCCTTCCATTACACGCAATCGTGACCTTCCTCGATAGCGTGTGTAGTACGCAATAACGAGTTTCACTAAACAGCAATATGCTATTAAAATATTATTAAAACTAGCCGTTATGAATAGTAATAACCACTTTTTGAAATTTTGTAAATTTTATTTTTTTCAAAATGGACTTTATTTTTGGATTTGTAATATCGAAATTATCTTAGGATGAAATTTTGGTACTTTTCGGATAACTTTCATTTTCTGATGAATAGTGAAAATTAATAAATTTTAATTAAAAACAAATTTTTTAATCGAAATAATTAATTGTGATAAATTATTAATTTGAGTGGTTTTAAATTATATTTAGAATATATTTTTACAATTCAATACAATTTTGGTCATTGGATGTAATTTCACATTTACACCAGACATAAACAAGTGTTAATCTTTTGATAGTTATTATCTCTTAAAAACACGCTTTTTGTTGTGACATCGGAAATTAATTATAAAATTAATTAATGCAACTTATATGTGGGGAATTTTGTAAAATAGAAATCATTTTTGAATTCGGAATGTCAATTATAGCTTAGGGTGAAATTTTGGCATTTTTCAAAAAAGCTTCAATTTTTGATGAATAGTGAAACTACTAAGTGGTAGTTAAAAAAATTAATTTTTTCATAAATCATAATTCTACAGCTTCTGTGAATGGAATTTCAAAAATCTGAGAGACACGGTTGATGTCAGTAAGTAAAATGTGGTTCAATGAGATGAAAAATAATTTTTGGTGATTAGTAAGTTTTTACTTTTATTTACCACGGTTAAAAGTAAATAGGGTAATTAAGGGTAAAAATGATATTAATATTACCCTAACACGTGTCCTAATCCTATTGGACAAGTGTATCTCGACCGAAAACAACCTTAAGTGTAAAATATTATCATTTAGGCCCACTTGGATTAGATTAGGACATTTATTATTATTGAATTCAAAGAAGAGTTAAAAGAGTTAAAATCAATGTTTATTTACTAAAACATTTTTAATATAGGGTTATACATAATATAATTTCGACTATAAATATTCATTAGAAATCTAAAAAGATTTCATACATAATGGTATTTTATTTGTAATTTTTATACTTTAAATATTTTAATTTATTTATGGCACAACGATGATGCAGTAATTACCATTTTAAGAAAATATGAACATAATTGATGTAATAAATGCCCATATAAATGTAATTTGAGACTTTTAATGAATTCCAATAATTTTCTAGGTTAATATGACATGTTAGTATTGATTTAATTAACTTTTTTTGAACTTATCATTCTGTTATGATTTTCACAAAAATCAATTACTAAATAGTGTCAAAATTGACATAAAATAGTTTTTAAAACAAATATTATATTATTAATTGTTATTTTTTTCCTAAAAATCTAAGGTTCGACCAAATTACTTATATAAGGTTATATATATTAATAATAAACAATATGGGGTTCGTTTGGCTTCTTATAGTATGTTTATTAACCTTATAGTGTAAGAACACAAGAAGACACGGTAAAAGTAAAATTATTTAACTTAATGTTAAATCTAAATGATAAGGTAAAAATAGGAACCTAAACTTGTCTAAATTCTATTGGATGAGAGTATTTCGACCCATAACCACTTATATTAGAAATAAGACCATTTGGAACCATTATAAACTGAATTTGACCTTAATATAAAATAATATTTTGATATTTTCCTAAGATGCCCCTCTCCTCCCTTATAAAAGGGCACCTCCTCCCTCTCCTCCTCACACCAATTTGAGCATTCATACTCGGCCAAACCCTGCCCAAATCTCTTCTCCACATCCCTAGTATCATCATAGAGGTCCTGGTCTTCTTCAAAGACCGTCCTTAGTTCTTTACGTGGAGGTTAAGTGAAGGCGCGTCAAAAAGGGGTAGTATCCATTACCGATCTTTTTCAATTTCTTTCTTCTTCAACTTCTTATTAATTAGTTGTTTCAGGATAAAGTAATAACATCAGTATCTCTTATATACTTATATGTTATTATAAATATTAAACAACTCTAATTAACCTTCTATCCATCCTACGAAAAAAGGAAATCACCGCGCGTGCGTACGTACGGAATACCGTCTCCACGCCGTGGTGTAATCTATTTTCCACAACCACCTTAATTGGATGGGTATAATGGTGTAATGAGTAACTATATATGATTATTATAAATTTATATTGATAATGAAATAGTATACATACACTTCAACACAATTCCAAGACCATGTTGAATGATATCATCGCTCGTGCGTACGTACGGACTACCGTCTCCACGACGCGATGAGATTCATTCTCAATGATTAACCATTCATGAATGATTATAAAGTATATATAATAAGTACTAATGAAATATATTACATAATAATGATAGTTTATTTATTTATATTTATATGTATGTCATCTACTTAATTCCATTCAATTCAATAAGGAAACGAAAACAGCGTTCATGCGTACGTACGGACTACCGTCTCCATGAACGATGTATTTATTTCAATTTACTGATTTATTATATATATGTATATTCTGAATATATATATATAAATCATGTTTTATATTCTGGAATTAATTAATCATGATCTAAGTAATCATATGAATAATTACAAGTCAAAACACGGACGACAAATGAAACAATTTTACCCAAAACGCTATTTGACATGGAATTTACAAAAGAACGGGTAATATAAAGTCATAAATGAACCATATATGATATCATAACAATGAATATGATTCTTTAATAATTCAATGACATTATTTAAATCATTATACATGAGGTTCGGACACTTACGAAGCAAATCGGACCTAAGGTAAGGGAAATATCACAATCCCATTTTTATCCGAGATTGTTTATACTTTACTGTTTACTGGGGTGTATTTTATCATCCACATCCATGTTTCCTCAATATGTAATATTATTTCCATCTACCTACAACTATTTAAATCCAATTTTACCCTTCGGTGAGTTTTTAGTAAAAGATATGAAAGGAATCTTTTGTCGTTTTTCGTACGAGGTACTTTTTGACTTTTCTGACAAAAGTATGAAGAATGTTTTTTTAACTTATACGGCATGAATGGATTTTTAAAACATTATTTCCAAGAAGCTTCCATTACAAGTTTTCAAGTTTATTTTTAATCAACTTATTTTAGTTTAAAATTGTATGACATGTTAAGAAAGGAAAATGTTTTTGAAGTAAAAAGGATATTTTTTTCAAGAATGGAGTTCAAGTGTTTTATCAAAATTATTTTCCATCTAAGATAATAAAGGGTTCTGTTTTTATCCCTATTATTACATTGATTTGATCATGTTGTGATGGAATTATTTTTATTAATTCCTTTATCTTATATGAATTTTTTTATGATGTCATGATGTTTAAGATTCCCATTTGTATTACATGGGTTATGAAATGATGTATGATTTATGATTTTGTGGCACACATAAGAATGGTATCATTATGAGATGGGTGGGACCTATATCTATCTCCAATGCATTGGGTAAAAATTTTATATCTCATGAGATAGACATGGCTAGAATGGTAGGTTATACTGGTTCAGTGAAACAGGACTGAAACTAGGGTGACTCGGTTCAGAAAGGGACTTTGTCCACTAAGATAGTCTTGGAAATGAGTCTTGACTAATAAGATATGATTCTCTATGATTATGTGTGTATGACACAAAGTTTCATGTTTTAAGTTATGATTATTGGGATTTCATTTCACTACTATGATTTATCCCATGTTATGAAATTATTCTCTCTTTTGCAGGTTATGATTTCCAAAATGTTATGTTCTTATGAAAATGATGTGATTGATATTTCTTTTGTTTACCCTTACTGAGCATTTGAGCTCACCCTTTTACGTTTTCTTTTCCCCAGGATATAAAGACTGGTTTTAGGTTAAAAAAAAGAAGATCTTTATGGTAGATATTGAAGATCTTTCACCATGATTAGAAGATTATATTCCGAGTTTCCAAAGACACAAAACTATTACGGTCCTTATGTGTGTGTTTTTGTTATGTATTAAGTATTCTACAAAAGTAATTTAATGTTCATGTACGTTAAGCTTCGGGTCTCTACAGTTGGTATCAGAGGAAAGGTTCAGTCAACCTTTGGAATCTAGGATGTGAGAACGTTAGTGAGATCCCTAGAGATATTTCTAAGGTATGTCTAGGGATGTCCCTAAGGATAAGTATACGTATAGGATATAGTCCTAGAACTACGGTAACGATCTTATAATTTAACCTAAGATGGTAGATATTGAGGGTACTCCTCCTTTACTATGTTGTTTTCTCTAGCATGATTTTTTCCTCTCACAAGATTTTTTTTGTGTTTTAGTTAATGGAGGAAACCAGAAAGAATTTGGTTAACATTGAATACAATGGACAAATTGGTGACTATGAGAAACAAAATTGTGTAATTACTAGAGAGAAATATATTGTGATTATGCCGAATTAGTCATCACGATATATGATTAACAAGGTGAAATTTAGTGGTATTCCTAATTCATCAAAGAAGAGGAAGATAAACTATTATTCATGTTCGCATGTTGAGGAGCATAAAGAATGGAATATTGAGATTTCTAATGAAGGGAAGAAGAACCTTGAGGAATACCTCAAATGGAGGGACCGATGTTATCTGTGTGGAGAAAAGGGTCATAGAGTGACAGACTGTTATGGAGTTCAATGTCTTATTTGCGGAGAACATGGGCATTACCCAACTCAATGCCCTGACCTAAAAAGTTACTTCTAAATCAAGGAAGGACTTATTCCTAGACAATCATTGAAGTGGATGGACTGAAGTGTTTATGTATTGGTATTCAAGAATAATGTTGTTGAGTTACTTTTATGGTGTATTGAAATATTTATGTATTGGTCTATTGTGGTTTTCAATAATTTCAAGGTACCAGTAACCATGAAAAGGGATTCAAATATTTTGGAATGTAGATGATATGCGCATAATGAAGGGAAAACGAGAAAATGAAATGTTTAATAGTATTCATGAGCTCATGATTGATATAAGGACTAAGTGATATCATGGTTTGAGTATATAGAATTTTGAGGATTTTGGTATGTGGAAAGTGTAAACTTTTAACTGCATTCATGTTTTTAATAATGTTCAATGGGTATTCAAGAGAGTACATGATTAAGGACTTGGAATGTTTGGAATGTGACCAACAAAACATATCTTATGATATAAGGGGATCAACGATGGTATTAAATCTCTGGTAATCATTTTCACTATGTTATGAGAGTGGACTGCAGTATTATGGATAAGCCTAAAGATTGGAATGGATTATGTTGGACATAAGTTAGTATTGTTTAAGGATAGAAGTTTTTTTGATATTATTGATGGTATGTTATAGTAATATAGTTTTAGAAAAAGGACAACCTGCAGGATGGGCGACAGCCCATCACGTCGTACAAGGCTGTGGGAATTGAACCCACAACCGAAGTGCGACTGGCCTGTATCGCCTACCACTGACCTACAGGAAGTCCCTGTTTAGTAGAAACTAGTTTTATTATATTAAGCAGTATGATATATGAAGTATAAGCCCATTTTAGGAACCATATATGATTAATCTCACTATAGATCGACTTATGTATATAATTTTTGCTAACCTTTTGTTTGAGACAGATGGAATGACCCGTCATTCTATCACATGATCTGCTAAAACTTCACGAATAACAAATTCAACTTCATTTATTTAAGAGATGAAGTGGAAATTGTTCAAGGCCCGAACAGTAGTGAGATTGTACCAAAATAAAGTAAGTATTTATTCTAATTCAAATTTTCAACTTTAGGGAAATGATCTTGAAAACCAAAAATGTTGTCCCAGTGCCCTTATATCCGATGAATCAGATGATACCCTAGATCATCACAAATTTATGGCTTTGTGATTGCTGGATTTTCCATAGCCATGTTCTCTACCACTCTCCATCAGAACATGATGGTTAGATTTCTCATCCATATCCATATATTCACTTATGTGGAAACCCAGTGATTAGTTTATTTGGGTAACCGTTATGTTTCATACTTTTGTTTTTAAAGATTGATTTTGGTATTCCTTTTTACGATGTGGGAAACTTTCGAATAGTAAACCATTTATAACCCCGACGAATTTCGAGGGCGAAATTCATTTTAAGGGGGGTAGAATGTAACACCCCGAAATTTTATGAAAAATATTCTTTTTAATTTCATTAATGTCTTGTGTTGTACGCTACATCAAAAGAATCTTTCACAACACGTATCCTTGACTTTCCTTCCATTACACGCAATCGTGACCTTCCTCGATAGCGTGTGTAGTACGCAATAACGAGTTTCACTAAACAGCAATATGCTATTAAAATATTATTAAAACTAGCCGTTATGAATAGCAATAACCACTTTTTGAAATTTTGTAAATTTTAATATTTTCAAAATGGACTTTATTTTTGGATTCGTAATATCGAAATTAGCTTAGGATGAAATTTTTGTACTTTTCGTATAACTTTCATTTTCTGATGAATAGTGAAAATTACTAAATTTTAATTGAAAACAACTTTTTTAATCGAAATAATTAATTGTGATAAATTATTAATTTGAGTGGTTTTAAAGTATATTTAGAATATATTTTTACAATTCAATACAATTTTGGTCATTGGATGTAATTTCACATTTATACCAGACATAAACCAGTGTTAACCTTTTGATAGTTATTATCTCTTAAAAACACGCTATTTGTTATGACAGCGGAAATTAATTATAAAATTAATTAATGAAAATTATATTTTGGGAATTTTGTAAAATAGAAATCATTTTTTAATTCAGAATATCAATTATAGCTTAGGGTCAAATATTGGCATTTTTCAAAAAAACTTCAATTTTGGATGAATAGTGAAACTACTAAGTGGTAGTTAAAAAAATTAATTTTCTCATAAATATTAATTTTACCGCTTCTGTGAATGGAATTTAAAAAATCCGAGAGACACGGTTGATGTCAGTAAGTAAAATGTGGTTCAATGAGATGAAAATAATTTTTGGTTAATATTAACTTTTTACTTTTATTTACCACGGTTAAAAGTAAATAGGGTAATTAAGGGTAAAAATGATATTAATATTACCCTAACACATGTCCTAATCCTATTGGACAAGTGTATCTCGACCAAAAACAACCTTAAGTGTAAAATATTATTATTTAGGCCCACTTGGATTAGATGAGGACATTTATTATTATTTAATTCAAAGAAGAGTTAAAAAGTTAAAATCAAAGTTTATTTAATAAAACATTTTTAATATAGGGTTATACATAATATCATTTCTACTATAAATATTCATTAGAAATATAGAAAGATTTCCTACATAATGTTATTTTATTTGTAATTTTTATACTTTAAATACTTTAATTTATTTATGACACAACGATGATGCAGTAATTACCTTTTTAAGAAAATATTAACATAATTGATGTTATAAATGCCCAAATAAATGTAATTTGAGACTTTTAATGAATTCCACTAATTTTATAGGTTAATATGACATGTTATTATTGATTTAATTAACTTTTTTAGAACTTATCATTCTGTTATGATTTTCACAAAAATCAATTACTAAATAGTGTCAAAATTGACATAAAATAGTGTTTAAGACAAATATTATATTATTAATTGTTATTTTATTCTTAAAAATCTAAGGTTCGGCCAAATGACTTAGATACGGTTATATATATTAATAATAAACAATTTGGGGCTCGTTTGGCTTCTTATAGTATGTTTATTAACCTTATAGTGTAAGAACACAAGAAGACACGGTAAAAGTAAAATTATATAACTTAATGTTAAATCTAAATGATAAGGTTAAAATAGGAACCTAAACTTGTCTAAATTATATTGGATGAGCTTCTTTCGACCCATACCCACTTTACCTTAGAAATAATACCATTTTGAACCATTAAAAACAGAATTTGACCATAATATTAAATAATATTTTGAGATTTTCCTAAGATGCCCCTCTCCTCCCTTATAAAAGGGCACCTCCTCCCTCTCCTCCTCACACCAATTTGAGCATTCAAGGTCAGCCAAACCCTGCCAAAATCTCTTCTCCATTTCCCTAGTATCATCCTAGAGGTCCTGATCTTCTTCAAAGACCATACATAGTTCTTTAAGTAGAGGTTAAGTGAAGGCGCGTCAAAAAGAGGTAATATCCATTACCGATCTTTTTCAATTTCTTTCTTCTTCAACTTCTTCTTCATTAGTTGTTTCATGATAAAGTAATAACATCAGTATCTCTTATATACTGATATGTTATTATAAATATGAAAAAACTCTAATTAACCTTCTATCCATCCTACGGAAAAAGGAAATCACCGCCCGTGCGTACGTACGGAATACCGTCTCCACGTCGTGGTGTAATCTATTTTCCACCACCACCTTAATTGGATGGGTATAATGGTGTAATTAGTAACTATATATGATTATTATAAAGTGATATTGATACTGAAATAGTATACATACACTTCAACACAATTCCATGACAATGGGAATGATATCATCGCTCGTGCGTATGTACGGACTACCGTCTCCACGACGCGAAGAGATTCATTCTCAATGATTAACCATTCATGAATGATTATAAAGTATATATAATAAGTACTAATTAAATATATGACATAATAATTATACTGGATTTTTTATATTTATATGTATGTCATCTACTTAATTCTATTCATTCAATAAGGAAACGAAAACAGCGTTCAAGCGTACGTACGGACTACCGTCTCCATGAACGGTGTATTTATTTCCATTTAATGATTTATTATATATATGTATATTCTGAATATATATATATAAATCATGTTTTATATTCTGGAATTATGTAATCATGATCTAAGTAATCATATGAATAATTACAAGTCAAAACACGGACGACAAATGAATCAATTTTACCCAAAACGCTCTTTAACATGGAATTTACAAAAGAACGGGTAATATAAAGTCATAATTGAACCATATATGATATCATAACAATGAATATGATTCATTAATAAGTCAATGACATTATTTAAATCATTATACAGGAGGTTCGGACACTTACGAAGCAAATCAGACCTAAGGTAAGGGAAATATCACAATCTCATTTTTATCCGAGATTGTTTATACTTTAGTGTTTACTGGGGTGTATTTTATCATCCACATCCATGTTTCCTCAATATGTAATATTATTTCCATCTACCTACAACTATTTAAATCCAATTTTACCCTTCGGTGAGTTTTTAGTAAAAGATATGAAAGGAATCTTTTGTCGTTTTTCGTACGAGGTACTTTTTGACTTTTCCGACAAAAGTACGCAGAATTTTTTTTAACTTATACGACATGAATGGGTTTTTAAAACATTATTTCCAAGAAGCTTCCATTAAAAGTTTTCAAGTTTATTTTTAATCAACTTCTTTTAGTTTAAAATTGTATGACATGTTAAGAAAGGAAAATGTTTTTGAAGTAGAAAGGATATTTTTCTCAAGAATGGAGTTCAAGTGTTTTATCAAAATTATTTTCCATCCAAGATAATAAAGGGTTATGTTTTTATCTCTATTATTACATTGATTTGATCATGTTGTGATGGAATTATTTTTATGATTTCCTTTACCTTATATGAATTGTTTTATGACGTCATGATGTTTTAGATTCTCATTTGTATTACATGGGTTATGAAATGATGTATGATTTATAATTTTGTGGCACACATAAGAATGGTATCATTATGAGATGGGTGGGACCTATATCTCCCTCGAATGCATTGGGTAAAGATTTTATATCTCATGAGATAGACGTGGCTGGAATGGTAGGTTATACCGGTTTAGTGAAACAGGACTGAAACGAGGGTGACTCGGTTTAGAAAGGGACTTTGTCCACTAAGATTGTCTTGGCAATGAGTCTTGACTAATAAGATATGATTCTCTATGATTATGTGTGTATGCCACAAAGTTTCATGTTTTAAGTTATTATTATTGGGATTTCATTTCACTACTATGATTTATCCCATGTTATGAAATTATGCTCTCTTTTTCAGGTTAAGATTTCCGAAATGTTATGTTCTTTCGAAAATGATGTGATTGATATTTCTTTTGTTTACCCTTACTGAGCATTTGATCTCACCCTTTTATGTTTTATTTTCCCCAGGATATAAAGAAAGGTTTTAGGTTAAGAAAAAGAATATCTTTATGGGAGATGTTGAAGATCTTTCAACATGATTAGAAGATTATATTCCGAGTTTCCAAAGGCAGTAAACTATTACGGTCCTTGTGTGTGTGTTTTTTTTATTTATTAAGTATTCCACAAAAGTAATGTAATATTCATGTACGTTAAGCTTCGAGTATCTACATTCATCCATTAGTACCTGCAGCTCCAGAAGCTCTGTATGAGACATCTGATACGCTGGTGTAGATATTGGTTCCATCTCGGGATACAAGTCAATATAAAAATCCACATCTCTGCGAGGATGTAGACCCAAAACATCATCGGGTAACACATATGCATACTGTTCCACCACTAAAAGATAGATCAGACTCTCCACGTCAACTACTCCAAGGGTAAGGCTAGCCAACTGATGTGTAATCGGCTTCACTCTCCTCTTGGTAATTCCATCCTATGCTGCAAAGGCTCCCTTATCGAAAGTGAAGGTAAACCTGGTCCCATCCGTGCAGACACACTGTACTTTTCAGATAATAAAGTCAATATGAGCATGTAATGTAGATAAATATTCCATACCCCAAATGAAGTTATAAGGCCTCGACCCCGCTACTAGGAGATCCCAGCTGAAACAGTTTCCTCCTAGATTAATCTCACACTACCAGCACCAGTGTGTAATCATCAAATACTTTCCGTAAGAGTATATAACTGTATGAATCGAGCCAACATCTCCATCAGAATCTCAGTGCTCCGAACGAGGGTAGTGGCAATAAAATAATGAATGACACGTGTGTCAATATGTACTATAGATATGGTGGAGTAGACACAGATCATACCTCGTATCATCTATGAAGTGCCATGTTCGTAGGCCTCAGCTTCCTGGAGATGATATCTCCCATGTCCACCTTCTCCCTAGGGTCGGGGTGGACCACATGGTGGTGGTGGCGGTAACATCTTGAATCGTCACCCACTGCCAACTGCACGGCCTGCTCCTCTGCCATGTCCACCTGCTCCCTGTAGACCTCCTTAGTGGATACTTTGTCTCTACCTAGGCCGTCCTTCAGCCATCTTCTGATCATCCATTTGGCTGGTCGTGTAGTCACAAGCCATGTGACCCTACCCTCTTCTTGTGAAACACTGCTTGCATATCACATGATTGGTTCTATATCCAGTGCCCCATACAATTGACACTAAATATTACGGCCATCAACCTCTAGGCCTGTTCCTCTTGGACCTCTGTGAAATATGTCATTATCCCAATGTAGAAGAATCTGCTATGTGACACCCAATGGCGGGTCTCACAGCTGGTTACTAATCAGCAGATAAACTCTCTACTAAGAGGGATCACTCTAACACCCCCACCTATGTTGGGATGCTGAGTGAAATCATCAAACACTGATCTCCCTCCAGAGTCCCTTCTTGACTATACAGGATCTGAAGAATTGGTCTTTTAACATATCACTAGAGTAGCGGGAGAGTTTGGTGAACCTCGCTGAGTACTGGGCCATAGTCATGCTGCCCTGCTGTAGATGAAGAATCTTCTGTATGTGCACTATGCGAAGGGTTGCTAGAACAACCTCTGCCCGAAACAGGCTTTTAAAGTCTACCTAGAGAAGTGTAACCTCATTGTGAACCTAGATCATCATGATCAACCATCTGCCCACTATTTCCTATAGAATAGTGGTGGCAAGGATCATCATGAGATCAGTTGGTGTCCCTACCAGTCAGAAGACTCTCACCATGGCCTCCAGCAAATTCTCAGCCGCCTGTGGGTCTGTCTCATCCCGGATCCTCAATGTCATCTGGTATTGTAACTCATGAAATGTGACCAAGTGGCATGCACCCTCTGTTATTGGGGGTAGTGGCATCGGTGGACCAATGGGTAATATTACTGATGGTGCCTCTGCTGATGTCTCTACTAGAAGAGGGCCCTGCACCGAGGCCTCATCGCTCGGTGGGCTATCGGCATGTACTATACCTGTAACCCTAGCTGGATATCTACGTGGAGGAAGCCTGAAATGAAATAGGTATTCCATGGTCAATAAGTTATACCTGGTGAGATGACTCAAATAGATTACAAGGAAAAATTTTCTAAGCCCGCACAAAATCAGTGTTTTTGGGCATTGACTCAGAAATCAGAAGTTAGGGTCCTGGTGTATGGATATGTTGGCCACCACACCAACATTTTATTCCCCAGACTGATAACCAAACTCACTACACATAACATTATATCTGTTAAAAAAAGACTAGAGTCCAATGATCTATGGTATAACCTACCTTTCTGATGCCAATTTTTTAGGACCCGTCCCCCGAGGCCCATGTTGTGACTACCTCAAGCTCTCCTTCTATAGGCCAGGGGCTGGTGACTAGCACCGAAAGGAGTATCAACTAAAACCAGGAGGTATTTTCCTTTATATCTTGTAAAAATACTCAACTAAACACATAGCAAGATATGTACATAAGTAAACTATAAATCAAAAAGGGTGCTGAAAGTAAGACGGGCCATAATACAAGCCAAACAGTAAAGGTACAAGTACAAATGGAAATAAAATACAATTGAAGAAAGTGAAAGATAGCTACTGGGTCGTCCTCTAAGGTTCCTACCTATAGGTTAGGTACTAATCACATCCTTATCACTCCACACTCTCTCATCTCTTCTGTATACCAGCACACCGTATTGTCCACCTCAAGTCATCATGCTTTCTAGGAACCCTCTGCTTCGATCAACACTGTCTATCTTCTATACCAAACACTAAAAGGTTTTGGCGAAGACAATGTAGGGGTGAGTATAATGATACACAGTAGTGACCCATAGACTCTCAAGGTCTTACAAAACCCACAAAAGAAAACCCAATAATCATGTAAACTTGTGATAACCCTACATAGGTATATACCCATACATATAACTATGTTATCAAATATTACCCATCTCATTGATGAGGAAACAGAAGGCCCCATTCCTTATCCAACATACAATTGTTCCAAAGAGCTAAGTACCACACAGGTACGCCAAACAGAAGAATACCAGAAAGGTATCACCACGATGGTAAATACCACATACGTACGCCACACAGATGAATAACACAATGGTATCACCACGAAGGTAAGTAACAAACATGTACACCACACAGAAAAATACCACTAAGGTAAATACACAGCTCACACCAGGTATAACATAGTTTCAGTGTCAGTGATGGATAGATGTAACTACTGAATCATCTTACTCTATTAAGAGTGATACCCACGTATGATCCTAAATAATCAGACCCACATAGTATCCTAGTACATCATTTGACCCACATAGGATCCTAGTACATCATCATACCCAAACTTGATCCTAGAACATCATCATACCCACAAAGGATCCTAGTACATCATCAGACCCACACAGGATCCTAGTACATCATCAGACCCACACAGGATCCTAGTACGTCATCAGACCCACACATGATCCTCGTACAACATTATACCCACAGAGGATCCTAGTACAGAAGACCCACATAGGAACCAAGATTAGTCCAACATTGATTCCTAGAGTGGATACATGTTGGATCCTAAAATACAAACCCATGAAGGATCCCTTTCTCATGTTACAGCCCGATACTGGGTTCCTGCACAATGATCACATGATTCCTACAGGTTCTGCTCCTCCAGTAATAGGTCGATATATAAATGGCCATGAGGTCCCATTATGATGTATCCTAAAGGACAGCCATGTAATATGGGTCTCAATGCAATACATTGTGCGTCAATAGGACTCTCGGTCTGTATGTTATTACCCTTTTAGTCCTGAGGGCCTGGTTGGATTCGTGCTAGATTCAACCCGACTGTACACCTATTTTATCCAAATATCAAGTGGGGTATACCAAAAATAACATCTCACTCCATGTTTTCCGGTGCCATAGACATTTTGTCAAATGGATGGTCGGTGCCAATGTCATGCCCAAAAGAGTGAATATGGGTCGAAGTCGGTATGGGTCCGGTCTGACCCAGTTTGGGCCGACCCGGCCCGCACTGGGTAGCCTAGACATCCTGACCTGGCCACGTGCAGGTGGGAGTCGCATGCTTCACATTATTACTCACCAAACAACTAAAGTTGTACGGTCACCAGGCTGTACTTGGGACCCACTTCAAGTCTTGCACTGTTTTACTCAGTCGGCCAAAACAGCCAGCCCATGGTCCTTAGGACGGCGTGTAGTGCGCTGCCACTCTCTGGCTGGCCAAATACTGGTCTCCCTCCACTATCCACCACGTCCAGGTGGGCTGAATCCCCTTACATTGATGGTGGCGCATCATATGCCACCCCTCCATGACCGGCAGAATGTCGGGCGCCCTCTTTCCACCACCGCGACCGACAGGCCGAGACTCTTCTCCAGGGGCACGGTCACTCTGCCCCCATATTCACAGTCGGCAGTGGTGCAAGACTCCATTCATGAGCCCCACTAGAGTCAGATACCATCCTCATCCTCCATGTTAGGGAAGTAGAAAGTGGTTCAAACATTTCTTGAATCATGAAGAATTGTCAAGAACAAGAATGGGGAAATTAAAAACAAAAATCCCTACCTCGGATGATTGTTGACATTGGTGAGGATGGAAGGACGAACATTGGTTATTTTTCATTTAAGAAGTTACTCATTGGGGAGTGTGTTCTTTGTTGGAGATATCATTCTTCGTTGGAGGATGCGTTCTTCAATTGAGGATGAGTTTATCTAAGAGATATCTCCAAGAACCACATTTATTTTTCGGAGGAGCTGGGCCATGTTTGGGATGCCCATCGCGGGCTGGGCCAAAACCAGTGGGCAGGGTAGACACAAACTGGGTCGTGTTGACCCTTGAAGGGTCGACCCCAACTTGGTTAGGTCGAACCAAGCCGGTTCATGCCGAGTCGGGACATTCCATCCTTTTTAGACTGGACACGGACAAACTTCGTCCCATATTTACTCTTTTGGCCATAACTTTGGCACTGGGCGTTCATTTGATGAACCGTCTGCGGCGACAGAAACCTTGGAGCAAGACAAAACTTTTGGAATATCCCACATGACATTTGGATAATGTTAGGTTATAATAGTGTTGTATCGATCACGAATCCAACCGGGCCATACCCAAACATTATCCAAATCTCAAGTGATTTGTTACAAAAGGACAGTCTCATTACGAGGTTTCCGATGCCATAGACGGTTCATCAAAAAGATTCCTGGTGGCAATGTTATCACTAGAAATCAAATATGGGTCGAAGTAGTTATGGGTCAAGTCTGACCCAACCCGATTTGGGTCATCCCGTCCCACTAGGTCCAGCCCACCCCACTGGGTCTGGCCTGGGTCATGTTGGGTAGCCCGGCCTAGCCGCATCAGGGGGGAGTTCCACGCCCCGCAGCCCTACTCACTAGACATACGAATCCATTCGGTCGACAGGCAGTACACGAGACCTATTGCGGATCCCGCTTGATCTAGCTCGGCTGGCCCAAACAACCATCCCTTGGTCCTCCTGGAGGCACGTCATGCGCCATTCCTCTATGACCATCCAAATAGCGGCCACTCTCCACTATCCATTGTGTCCTGGTGGGACGCATCCCATTACTCTGATGACGGCGTGTAGTGCGCCTCCCTCTGTCCACCGACGCGACTAACGGGCCATGGATCTTCCCTGTTAGTGTGGTCACGCCTCCACTGTCTTCGTGGTCGGCCATGGTCCTTGCTGCCATTCCCTATCCCCACTAGAGTCTAATACCATCCTACTCTATCGTGAATAACATATGAAGAACCGTAATGATTTTTTTAATGGAGTTGGGCCATGTTCGTTTGGCCCGTACCCTCTGTGTTAGGTATGTAGTAAGCGGTCAAAATATTTCATGAATCACGATCAATTTTCAAGAATAGTAAAGTGGAAATTCAAAACATAAATCCCTACTTCGAAGGTTTATTGATGTCGGTGAGGAGGAAAGGATGAATGTCAGTTCGTTTTCATTTAAGACATTCCTCATTTGGGAGGGCATCCATTGTTGGAGAGCGCGTTATTCTTTGGAGAGCATGTTATTTGTCGGAGGATGTGTTTTTTTTTGGAGGAGGAGTTTCTCTAAGACCTCTATCCAAGCCTCCCATTTTCCAATGATTTCTCCCCAGAAAAATGAGGATCTAACCCATATAAAAAATGTCTTTCAATTTGTTGTTGTTGTCTCATATGGAGTTTTCATAATTAATCAATTAAATGATGTGGAATAATTAAAGTGGATGGAGTCCAAGAGTTACCTCCCATAAAGGGGGGTGTTTAAGGGTCGGGTGGTCCCCACCTTAGAATTCAAATTGGGTGTTTTTAGTTCGGGTGGTCCCCACCTCCATAACCCCAAATAAGGGTACATGAAAAATACAAAGTCAAATATATTTTTTATATTCCTCCATCAAAAACTAGAGAAATAACTTTCACAATCAACCTATAGTGGTCAAGTTGAAGGTATAATTAAGTGAATATCGGTGCTACGATTTCAACGGTGCCCTTGGATTTCTATTTTGAGCACCAGTTAAAAATTTACAAGAACCCACTCTCACGTTTAATGAATATAACTGAAAAAAATTAAAAAATTCATTCCAGGCACACTGGTCAGTGTATTGACACGCCGTAAATATTTTTGGACTCGTAATATTCCATATAATTGAAAAACATATTTACATGAAAAAATTCGGGTCTTTAGAAAATCCATCTATTCCATATTTTTAATTTCTTACCTCTCCAAATTTATTCTATTTAGTGACTGCCATTGATCTGAATCTCCCAAGAGATGATAAATTCCATGAAACATTCTAACTTTTCTTACTTCACAAAGTGAGAAATGTCTTCTCAAAATAACATATCAACTACTCAATTAAAAACGGGGTTGTAGTCCCATTGAATAATGTAGGGTTTTTCACTTAATGTGGTGTATCATTTCCCCGCCACATTTTAGTAAAGGATACTCCATGTGGGTATAGTGGTTGTTCATAACCAGAGTCAGCTAACCCAGTATTGTTATATGTTTCACATCACCAACTATAGCTCCAATACCGACATAATTATATTTCATAAGAGGAAAATAACTACATTGGATATGTGTTTTGATTCAATTTATATTCCTTCCATTAGTTTTCATTTCTAAAAATTGGAATACATTAGATAAAATTAAGAATCGTAATGTTTAATCTCAAACTAGAACAACACTTAAAATAAATTTAAATTCTCTGCATTGTAATTCTTGTAATCATATACATGGTTAATTTTGGGGCATATTTATTTTAAATACTTCATAATGGTTTGTAAATAAAATTGATCTTATCCTAAAAATATCCCTAGGTAGTGTCAAACTAGGTTCACAGTAATCCCAATTTTCATATACCGGGTTACCCTGAGCTCAGCTCAAGACACCTTGTCAGAGTTTTTACCCCCAGGTACATCTATGCCAGAATAATTTCCACTAATACTATCCATACATGGATTTATTTCTCGGAAGTTCCACATAATATCAACCTTACCAAGATTTTGTGATGTTATTCTATCTATATAATCAAATTCTATCTTCGGGATATGTTTACTAATCTATGTTATCTAAATCTAGTTTCCATGGTTTCTAATAAAATACTATGATACCAACTGTAATGACCCCAACCCAGTAGCTTGGATATGATGCCATAATTTATTAAATTATCATATAAAATTGGAATAAACAACCAGTATGACAAAAATGTTAAGTAGTTTTGGAAAACCAAATTACATATACCAAAATTACATTACCACATGAAATGACATACATCTTATCAACATTATTTTAATCATGCATTACCTCCAAGATTATATATGATTGTCATTCATAATAAAAACCCTTTTCATCCTATAAAAGAATTAAACATATGAATTGGGAGATCTCATATGCTATGAAATGGTAATAAATAACGTGGAAACATAAATAAATGATAAGGCATAGTGAATGAGTGAAAGCACATGCCATTAAAAGTAAACCTGAGCATAATATGGAAGAAATATAAACTAATTTAATAATTACATAACAATAAATAACCATGAATATTATACTAGACAAATAATCAAATGAAATATAAATTAGTAGTTTTATAATGAGGGTAAACATAATGCAGCACGTCATAACCATACCATTAATACTTTATTCCAAGACCAAACATAAATGGGTAAAAACCAAAACTGATTTGTCTCACTAGACCTACTGATACACCGAGGGGATATAACAGGCCCCACCCAACAAAAAAAAAGTCGATTTAATTACTCATATAAAAGGCGTGAAACAAAATCAACATATATAACAATGTTGAAACTATTATATGAGATTTAAATAATATCCCCAATCAATTAATATAATCTGTAACAATTCAGAGTAACATGGTGAATGGTATCAATGTATCACATTCACAGTCAAGCTAATAAAAAACCATTTAATTAAATACGGTAGATGATATCATAAAAAATTGATCCCAATCATAAATAAGAATCAACATAGGTGTTGAAATAGATGAAAATACTCTTATAAAATCTTCAAGGAATTATAGAAAGAAATACTCTTTTACATTGTAATGAATAATTATTTTGGAACAATAATTTTATTAAACCATAAGAGAAATAATATAGTATTTTCGTAATAAAATAATCGTTTTTGAGAAAAAAATGGTGACCTAAAACATATTATAGAGTACATGGGAAAATATGTAAGAATTCGAATTGCACTGTTAAATCAAGATTGCATATAAAGAATAATTGAGAATTGTCATTATAAAACTTGTAACTCCCCATCAAAGAAAAAATGTATATAATGGGTTCACATCTATAGAAAATTATCACAAAAATTATGGGGTGTAAGTAATGAGAATTAATAATTTCATTATGGTAAATAGAGAGACAAACCATAATCCCAAATGAAAATGGATATTTGGGGATAAACTCATACCTTATGTCTGAATGTATTCTTCAGTTGACCACATTTTCCAAGATAATAAAATTAAATACATTTATTACATAATTCATTACCTTATATACATCAATTTCATTCATTATTGTTTTAATAATGTCATTAATGCATTATTGATGAGTTATAAGATACAATTTTATTTCTCGATAGTGCTTGTTTTGTTGGTTTTCACAATCAATATACATGTATATTAATATGGAAGTTCATGAGGAATGGGTATAATTCTCCAAAAATAAATTTATATAATTTTAATGAAAACAAATAAGGGTAAAGGGTTATATGTATCATTTGATTATAAGGTATGAGGATTAATAATTAAATAAACTATTAATTGATAATCATTTACATTTTTACGTCGAAAATTGATCATAACAAACTTATTTTTTTATAATTTAGTTTTAGGTAAATATTATACCATTAGAACATAATAAATTTTATTATATATATATTATAGTCTTTTTAAGAATGAAATTGGTTTTATTTTTATCCTAAAAAGATAAATTGAAGAATGAAATTCTATCGTCTATAAAGCTTGTAATTCTGCACATCACAAATGATGATTTCGTTTTTTAAAATAATATAGAGATAAAGAAGATTGATAAAGGATATTAAATTAACATTATATTATTATAGAATATATATTATACTATAATTCTCATCGTCATTAGGTGATTGTATGTGAGGAGACAATAATCAAAGAAAGTAATGTGAAAATAAATTAAAAGGAAAAGCAAGAGGATTTTACCTCGTGAATACTCCTCATTGAGAACCTCCTTAAGGGGATTGGTTTTGGTATTTTGATGACCCCACGAGCTCCTACATGTGGGGGAGAGGCATGGGGAGATTATTGATAATAAATTTTACAATTATCAAAGGATTAGAGTTGGGAGGATAAGTGGTGGCAATAAGTGGTATTTAAAGTGGGAGAGAGGGGTGATTATTAAATATTTAATTTAGCTATTTATTATTTTGGTTCAAGACTATGAATATATTGAGTATTATTATAAATTATATTAAACTAATAATAGTATTTTCAAGATCTTGGTGGTTATATCAGCTATGACTCAAGGAATATTATATTAATCTTATAATTTATTTATACAAAAAAATTCTGTATTTTACACTTCACCAAAAATTCAACTATTTTAGAAAAATCCGAATATTTTAGCATAAATATTTCTCAAAAAGTATATTTATAATATAAACTCCATTTTATTAAAATAATTTTCTACAGTTTATAATTTTTATTATTAATTAAATCCATACATTACTAAAAAAATATATATTTTATATGTGTAACTAATTTTATATCACTATCAATAATTAACTATGGTTGAATTAAATTATCCTAAAATAATATAAAATAAAAATGTTAATTTATGAATAAATTTTATGTAAATAAATTTTATTTTAAATAATATTATTAATAATAATATTTTAATTAAATATTTATGACTTACAAACATACCATCACTTAATTAATAGTTTATTAAATATTCATTTACATACACTATTATATAATTATATCATAATTTCACTTATAAGATGCCTAAATTTAATTTATACCATCATGGTTTAGATTACTATTCATTTGGATTATTTAATATTCCTAAGAATGATATTACTATTCCTAATGAAAAGTTTCAACTTCATTAGTATAGGTTCATTAACTTCTTGAAATACCTCTTATTTCATTCATTCATAATTTATTATGTTTTTATTATCTTCAATAATTAAATTTATGGAATCTATACTATATTAAGTAAAAATAATATGGGAAATATCATTGATATAATTCTAGGTCGTTACAATCATGGTGTGGTCAAATGAAATAAGCCTAGACTAGTAGATTAATCATACAATCCATGAGTAGGTGATGATTATAAAGAGACCATTGCACCAACAAAAATATTTGTAGCCATTAGGATTATCCTATTCAATTAATCACATATTAATTTGAAATTATATAAAATAAATGTAAACACTACTTTTTAATGTTTTTCATATCAAGAAAATTTATGTTTGATAACCCACTGGTTATGAAAATCATTATTTCCCTAATTTAGTTTTGAGACATAACACAAATCCTTATGTCCATAAAAAATAACCAAGAGATTCATATTAAAATTTATAATCATTTCATTTATAAAATGATTTTTTAGTAGGATAGGTTTATCCTCTTCAGCGTATGAAAAAATTAAATTATGAAAAAAAATTGATCAAATATATGGGGATTAAATCATTTTTTGACCTATAATTAATATATTTTGTAACAAATGTTAAAAAACCATGAAAATAAAATTTTAAAAGAGAGTCATGAGTGAGTTAAATAATTGTATAGTATTTTATATTTATCTAAAAGACTTTTGGTCTGAAAAAAACTAAGGAAAATACATGATTTATATAATTGAGAGGTTTGGACTTGAAACTGGTAATGAACAAACAACTCTTATTAGTTCTAATGGAATTAATGAATTAGATGAAGTTGGAGAGAAATTTTTAGACAAGTATGATATAGTAATAATTTGGATTCTATTGTATTTTTCTTCTAGAATGCCCGATATTATATTTGAATTATTTTTATTTGTTATAATTGATGAAAATCCTAATAGATCTTATTTAAAATCATCTAAAATAAATTATGTGATATTTAAAAAGGGAAATTTCACAGTACACAATTTTAAAAAAAATTATTTTTTTAATCTGAGATCATACTAAAATTATGGATTTGGTTTTTGTGGAATAAATAATAATAGTACATAAGAAACTTCTATTTTCTATGTAAATCCTCTATGTCCTGGTTTTCTAAGAAACAAAACAATGTAGCATTATCTACTCCCAATTTTGAATACATATCTTTTGATAGTTGTTGTCAACATGTTTTGTTGATGAAAAACAGCAAAATATTTTTTTTATAATCCAGTATAAATAAATTTTTTTTCACACATGAACAACCAAAATTTTATTGAATTTGAAATATATTTTTAGAAAAATATATATCAAATTATGTTTTCCTTTCATTAGAGATCAAAGACAAGAATATTATATTACTCTTTAATTTATCTCTTCTGAGAATCAATTATTATATATTATTATTATTCCAAATGTGTGTGTTCATTATTATTTTTATAAAATTGAATTTGTATTTTTTAATTTTAATGATTATAATAGAATTTATTTTATTAAATATGATTTTATAAATTATTTTGTTGATATATCTTTTAATGCGCTATTGAGATGAAATTAATATGTTCTATAAATTTATTTAAATATTTTGTTATAGAAAATAAAATTCATTATTTTAGTTTATATTTAATTTTATTCATTTTTATTCAAAATAAACCCAAAAAATCATATGTGTGCTACATATGAATAAGGTCGATAATATTAACATCAATCCACCATTGAAACCTTCTCCTCTTGCATATGTTCAACCCTTTAGAGGAAAAACCTTCATATATGTAATTTGTATCACCACTGTACCACCACCTAAACTATTTTCCATGGGATTGTCTATATATAAATAATATGGAATCTCTAGTTCATGTAATAATTCTTATATTAGTGGTGTTCCATATAGGATTAATTTTTTAAATAAAATTTATATGGAATAGATGAAAACTATCATGATATTTCTAAATAAATTTAATTGGATTCAAGGTTCGTAGTTTTTTTATGAGAATATGATAGGATTTATTTTTGGTAAATTTAGCAATGTGTTTATAAATAAGGATATGTTTTAGTCTTCCACAACATAGGATGTTTTATCCACTAGTGTAAATGGGAATATTGTGTTTGATTCTTTATAAGAGTTGGATGAAACTATTCACACTCCCCATGAGGGGGAGTATATATATCTACATAATTTGGTTGTTATAGGTATATTAGGACCAATATAAGTTTTTAATATCTTTTTCAAAACAATTAATTTTGATTAAAATCATTTAAAGGACTTGTAATCTTAATATAATGTCTAATTCAAGTTTTTTCAGATAGGGATTTCCTAGTGCTATTTTGAAATTGAAAAAGTATTGATTTATCATACATTTGTCTTCTATATCCTATTCAATAATTTGATGATAAACCTTATTTGGTATATGATTTCATTTATGCATAATTTTTTCAATAAAAATAGTAAATACCATTATTACCCCTCTAGAAGGATGATTACACTAGTTATTAAGGCGAAAAAAGATGACATTAATGGGGAGATTTTATAAAATCGTTAAAGAGTAATACTACATTATACATTATTCATATGGAAATAAGATACTTCTGGGAATCAATCTCAATGTCAATAAATATATTTGGTCTAGAGGGTGTGGTGTATGAGGAGCCATCTCTATCCTCACAACCCTAGTATGAATCACCTACTTAGATGATTCTTTTCTAGTTACGAGTATACATCGATATATATCATAAAAAATACTTTACATCCATAAATGAGTCTTTTAATGGTTGTTGGATCTTATATTAATGACGTATAAGATTCTAGAGTTTGTTAAATATGTTCATCCAATATAGAAATATGTTTAGATAGTTGTAGTTACTAATAATGATAGGCTAGCATAGATTATTTATGTTTTACCATCAATTGCATTTAGATATTATGTTGAAGTGGATTTATACATAGTTTATATGATCATATCTGGCCCATATTAAATAATAATAGAAGCTAGTGTTATTTATCATAATCTATATTTATTCATTCACCTAATAATTTAAATGGGGATATACCTTCTACTAGTGGAAGTTACAAAAATTAAAAAATTCAGTCTCTTGTATCTGTAAGGATTGATATTTTTAATAATATCCTAGTAGATTATAATGAATTCATAGATGATTTAATGAAATATAATGGTGAAAAAAATAATTAATGAGGAATATTTTTTCTATGGAATATTCTAATATGTTTTTTTGGGATATTTGAAACTCAAATAGGGGTAAAAAATAATCTTCCCTCTTAATAGAAAGTTATTTATTATGTTACAAAAAGGATCATAACGATATGTAATATCTAGTATAAGATCTAAAGTACACTTATCCTACTATGTTAGAGTTCATAGAACATATATTATTAGTTTCATATCAATGATATATGTTCCAAAATCTTTTGATGGTTATGTATAATATGTCATAATATGTTCTTGGAGAGATAAAGTATTTTCGTGATGGAAATTAAGGGAATATATCACATATTATGATGTTTTTGGATAATACATTTTTATTTTATCTATATGTTTTCCCCCTCAATATATTTCATATAATAATAATTAGTTGTTCATGATTTTTAGAATAGAGTTGATTAAAGTCATTCATATTTGATTGATCTTTCTACGTAGATTCAATGTATTGAGTGTTATTTAGACAAAACAATGATTTTTGGGGAGTTTAATAAAGATAATTATATAATATTCTAAGATACTAGGGAATATAAGTTGAAACATAGTGTTTTACTAACATGTCCCTAAATATAATTTTGGGATATTATGAATAATATGATGGAAATTAAATGAAATTGTAAAATATTTTTAAGAGTTAAAAAGGATAAATTCTATGTATCTCACCCCTATATCAATATATCTTTATCATTTTTTATCATTTATATAAAATTACTATCAGTACTTTCAAGGGGTATATTCATATTTTTTAGAACGATAATCCAGTTCTAAGTCTTAGGATGTTTTTTGCAATATAGGATAATTCTATAGTTAAGGATTTTGTGATTTTTATACCCCTATAAACTACTACTTATACTTTACAATCCATTTTTTTTATATTTTTCACCTATAAATGTTACACCTAATTCATGTTCTCCATTGTCTCAAGCCCCTACTAGTGATGTTTATAAAGTCCCTCAAGTGTCTATAGAGAAAATTCCAAATGCATAAAAAATATTCAATCATAGAACGAAATAATGGTCAGTGAGAAAGGGTATATTGTCTTAAACTTTGAGAAGTTAGTTTCACAATTTTTAGCTAAATTGGAATTTTTTAAATCATCCCCAAAATACAATGAACATTAGAACATTTCTTCTAGTTATCTTTAATGTTTTAATGGTATTTTTAGAAATGGTCATTCTTTTATGGATCAAATTCATAGACACAAATCAATAACTATTATTGAGTTTCTCATGTCATGAATAATCAATATAATAAATATTTTTGTTGATGATTTTTGATATATTTTAGGAGGAATAAATCTTTGACTTATAAATTCAGATACCTTTATAGGTACCAAAACTAATGTTGATGTTGTTTTGGTCTATCCATAATTTTCTAGAACGATAAATATAAGGTTGATTCATCTCTAGATTCTAATTGATCAATAGAAGGAACCTCATCCAATGACCGTCCAAATAAATTACTTTTTGTTCGCATAGTTTATTATAATTTTAATATAGAAGAATATAATATTTAATATGTTCTTATCTCGACTATTTAGTGGATGAAAGAAAAATTATTGGTCAGTAGTGAAGAGGTTAAACATATATTTCTTAGAAGAGTTGTTCAACAATATCCAATAGATCAACCGTCTTCCTTTACAACCACACCCACCATCATGTTGCCTCCACCCAAACAACCTTCACGGTTTATCCTTATCCATAATCCTTGGTCTAATGACTAGTGTTTCATATATTACTTTTACGAGTGTTCAAAAGTTATAATTTTGTACATGGATGAATATTAATTAAATTCTTCTATATCTATTTCATATAATTTCCATAGTTATTGATTTCATTCCACTATATAAATCGCATATTTTTTATTACTAAATTCCATTCTTATAATAATTTAATATTAGGTTTTCTCATAATACTTACTCATTTCATACCAATATTTGAAAAAAATAAATTTTCATTTCTTATCAAAATCCTTAATTTTCAAGGAAATGGTGTGGGGATTATTTCCATTAGAAGTATACTTTTTAGGGGATTTTTCTAATTAAGGGGGAGAATAAAATTAACAAAAATTTATAAAAGAGATATATATATATATATATTCATTAGTTTTTCTGAAAAATTATATAAAAACCATTTAAAACCATTTGATTAATATCTTATAGGTTTTGTGATCCTCAAAATGGGGAAGATTGTTGTACAAATATTTTTTCCTAATATATTACACATACTTTAGGAATTTTGGATCTCAAATATCCTTCCTATATTAATTATATTTCAATGTTTGTTGTTATAGTTTTATTATTACTTTATTTTTTCCATAGTGAAAATTATTATATCTGAAATTCTTGAAATTTAAGCTGATGTTTTCATAATTTTAAGAAATAAACATCTTGAAATTTTTTGAAACATGGAAGAAATGAAATATTAATAATATTGAAACATTAATAACCTCTTTTAGGTAATCTCTTGCATAAATCAGCTACATTTCAAAATAGGCTATGTATAAATATACTAATACATTGAATTTCTTATGTTAAAAATTGGCTATGTGGATCGATCAGCTACATGATTTTTTTACATGGGGTAATAATATATGTAATTTAGATATGTTTTTTATTAAGATATATGGATCTTAATGCATCCATTATTTCATTTTCCTACATCAAACTCGGTTATGTGAGCAAAAATACTATGCAAAGTGATTCAGTTACCTTATGATGGCCTATGAAAAATGGAATGTATATATATTGTTTACATAAATGAAGGATATGTGGATTATTGGGTAATGTGAATTAAAATATGAGGACCTTTATTATGTGGTGATCTTAAATCAGAAACATTGACCTCTAATATTGTATTTATTATTGATGGGGTAAATTCATTGGAATTTAGTGCTATCATTCATTAATTAAATATGGGATTTCCTCTTTATGGTAAAAATGATTATAATAAAATCCTTTTATCAATAAAATAATTATTTACATATATAATTTAATTCATATTATTGTTTTTTATGTATATTCATGAATATAACTTGGGATATTTGATTGCGAAGACAAGATTTAAAGGATTCATTTCTATAAATTTAAAATACGATTTTCTGGAATTTTACTAAATCCTGAAGTAAAAAAAGAAATTTTAAGTGAATTAAAGAAGATAAAAAAAGAGATTGTCTAATAACTATAACCCTATAAACTCTTCATGTGCTACTATGTTTTACTCGATAGGAGAACAAAGATTAAATAACTATATCTACGCTTTGAAGATCATCTTATTCAGGTTTCAGAATAATATCTTCAATTTTAAATAATATATTATCACCTCTTCAAGATATTTATTATATTTTATTAGTTATATAATACATGTATGGGTTTAATCTATAAACAATGTTTTCCCTCCTTTTTTATAGAGGTTCCTTGTGAGAGAATTTTTTTGTTGTCTATAAATACATGATAGAACCCAACTAATAGATCCAACTACTATTGAAAAATGTGTCGAAATATAGCAGTCATTATGTTAGTCCTAATAAAATATACTACAAATCCTAGGAAAAAGGACTGGTCCAGTGAAAATCACCATACTCAAGGAAGAGAGTATTGGTGGAGCAGACTAGGGGACTTCTATAACTAGAACCACTATAAATCGTTATTCCATATTGATTTCCCTTTTATATTATTTCTATTTAATCATGATTAAAATAAAATATCATATACTCATTATATATTAAAGTGGGTGTATTTCTATTTAATTAAAATTTAAAGAACTCAATTCATAAGCCGATGATTTCTAGGGATGTCCTCTTGTGACAACTGTAAACTATTAATTAGCATGAAACATATATTTATGTACTATTATTCAATATATAGAATAAAATAATAATATTAAAGATTTTTGGTGTTGAAAATATATACATATGGGGTATGTTGAAGTACCAAATGATTGATTGGGTTTTATATTATTTCCATACATTAAAACTAAAAATTATATAAAATAACCCTAAAAAATTTATAAGCTAGAAAATATATTCTATGTGTTCCACGAAACATTTTTTATTATCATAAAATATTGAAATGTTGAATTAAAAATTATTTTTAATATTTTTTAAAACAATGTATGGTGATTGTTTAATAACAATGTAATGATTTTAATCAATAAAAACATTAGTATATTAGAACATTATTTTATACAAAGAACATCAATGTCATAGAACATTCAAGAAAACAGAGAATATTGTTCAAAAATTCTATTAGATAAGAACTGTAAGATATAGTGGGGGATAGAATATTAATGGATTCTTAATGTTATGTTGATCTAAAGGATCAATTTAATAGAATAACATTAATTAAAATAATCATTGATTTTTTTTGATGTCAACTAAATATATATGTTTTAAAAACTAAATCAAATTTAATGAAAGATAAGAAATATTATGAGTATTTAGTTTATTATTTTTTATGAGTATGTACTTATTTTTTATGTTTAATAATTTTTAGTAAAATTTATTTTTTTAGAGAACATATTATTAATATTAAAGTGAACAAATTTTCTATACTAGGTTCACATGACCTAGACAAATATAACTCCACCTGAACAGAGAGTAATACAGCATTGACACACAAAATATACTAATAATAGGTCAATGAATTTAATAAATCCCTATGAAGTGAAGAAAATACACGAGAGTCCTTAAATTATAGAATCCTATAAAATATATTCGTCTGTAATACATAATAATAAATAATAAATCACAACTAAAAATAATCATATAAACTATACAACATTGTATGCCTTTGGAAATAATAATAAAATATAAGGTAACAATGTTAATATGTATAATAGAAAATAAAAATATAAAATTAAAATTACCTTATATTACTACCCCAGGGATGGTAATATACAGTAACTCCATATATAATCCTAGATAGAATTCCATCAACAACTATCTCCCATTATAAAACACTATTTTCTATTATTTCCCACCACAAGTGGCTACATTACCCTTATCCACAATTCTAACTCATAAAAAATAAATATAGACATAAGATGTGTGGGAACAAAGCTAGTGTAGGGGTGAGTAATTAAACAATAATAAGAATACCCAAAAATTTAAAATTGGACTCTATGTTATTTTACACACTTTTTTGGGGGAAATAGAAATGACAATCCCAATGAAATGAGATATTATATAAAGTCTTTACATCAATGAGATAATGTAAAAATTAATATAAAATAAGAATAGTTCGGAGATTGATGACATTTAACAGTGATCTAGATTCCCTAAGTATCCAATTTATCATAATTATATATTTCGACGACCCATCTATAAGGTTATATCTCATGAGAAATCGCGTATACACATAATATCAAGTGATTAAAAACCCGAATCACATCTGTACACATATTCCAAGAAATAATAACTTCCACATTGATATAAAATTAATATAATAGGTGGACCACCCCTCTTCATGGATTTTATATCTGTTAAGTAGGTTTCAAACTGTAACATCTTGGACCGGATTTACTCATATCTAACAAAACCAAGTCCGTCATAGGGATTCATGTGTGCCACTATGTGTGGAAGAGGTTGCTAACTAGTATCAAGTTTCCTTAATGGTTTTATGATGAGAGTATACTCTCATGATCAGATCATCAAAATTGTGTGATAAAAAATAAATTATTTTATTGAGGAATCATAATAATGAAAAATATAGTAAGGAAGGAAAATCATCCAGACTCTAAAAACGCATCAAGATAAATGTTTCACCAGATATAAAATGATGAAAATAAAATTGGTCTTTTTTTAAGGTAGGCATGTATATAGACATATATATCAAAAATAAACAAAATACCATAATTTATTTCTCCAATTGCCTCAAGTGATACATCACTGTCCCACTATCCCATGATCCCATACAATAATCAATGAATAATCCAATAACTATAACTTTCCCTTATTCATACATACATCAATGAAAACTATTCAGGACCCAAAATATAATCTTGAATAGGGTTTGATATATAATAAGTATGATGCGACTAAAAAAATCTATAAAAATAAATTCCATGAAAATAAAAGTAACAGTATGTAGATATAGAGATATGTAATGGAATAAGATGATTGAAAAAATAATCATGTCAGGCTCCGCGTTATTATGGGATGCATGAATGACCATACCTACTTCACGTCGTCGAGGTAATTTTTAAACAATTGACATATAACTTGTTAGGTTCTATCATGTATAACATAGGTATTCTTGTCAAATAAACATGTATAAATTCGGACCCACAGTTTCACCATGGAATTTAAGAACTTATAATGTGGTAATATTAGCCATAGTGCGACCAAGTAGTCAATGACCATAAAACATCAATCTAGATCACAGAAGTAACCCATGAATCCTAGATACATGGATCTCAGTATAATCCATGGTTAATATGAGAGGCATTCCCATGGAAATGTGTCTATATTACTCTATGGGTCATATCCACACTAAATCTTAGGTTAATCATGGTTGGGGACCAAGGTAATAATCCAAAGAACCTTTCCCCAATAAGATCATCAGAATCCAAGTTGTTTATCCAAGGAAATGTATATATGGATACCAGATGTTTGAATCATAGGTACCACACCTAAGAATCCACATATAAATAATAAATTGATCATATTCTTTGATGGGTATCTCCCATAAAAGTTGTACCAATGAATAAATGTTGTGTATTCTACATTCACAGTGGATTCCCACTGGAACCCAATACTATCTCATGACTGACCGCTCCTATAACATTAAAAATATCAAAAATATAAATTTCCTCATTAAATTTAATGAAATAAAAAATACACAGGTGTTAAACATTCAAATTCATTCTCTTTTAATAAATCTATGTCTTTACATTTTCATCTAAAAACAATATTGGGGTATATAGTGGGTCATACTAATTATAATTCTATTTCAATTTAATAATATCCATGAAAAACATATCTCCTATTCATACAGTTTCGATCCAACCATTTAAATTATTAATATTACATGATTATTTCTAAAAATACACTAATGAGTGATTTGGTTAATTAAATTTATGTTTCACATAGGGATATGACTGAGACACCCAAGTGGTGGCTCACATTGTGGTTATTGACCTCCAAATATAAGAATATTGTATAATGGCTTGTTGAGATTTAAAATAAAAAATTCAAATTAAGTAAAAATTTTATTTATGAGAAATGTGTTGATCAAAGCAGTGCTCAACACAAATATGACAATTATAAATTAAGGAGACTATAAGGAGTATTCGTAGGCCACCGAACTTATGGATATAGATAAATATGCATCCACTATTAGTCCTTGGTTTGGTCTAAATCATAGTAAAATATAATAATATACAAATTCATTCAATATAGTGCATATTATAGAACATAAAAACAACACTAATGTTTTTGAGATAAATAGAGAAAATAAAAAAGTGGATTGAGATACATATAAGTAGTATTTCAATGTGAAAGAAAAAACAGGATTTGGATAATAGATGTGGAAGAATCCTAAAATAAAAGATTAGATGAATAGAAGATATATATTGAGTTAAGGGGATCTACATGTTGGAAGTATGAGGGAAATGAGGGTTTACAATATAGGGGTGAAAGGTAAAAATACCCCATTCACCCAACATTATGTTGTTTCATTCATTTTTTTGGAATTGTTGGACAAACCATTTTCTAACCATGCGATAGTCAGTATCGACGAAAACCCCCCACACAAAAATCTTGTATGGTTTGTAGAAATCATGCTCCAACCATGTGGGGTCACTAACTAAGTTTCACTAGGAGTGCAGGTAGTCCAAATGTTTTTCAATCCATTCCTATCCCTCCTGGGTCCCCTATGAAAAAAATCAATAGTTTTTCTGTGACACCCCATGATTTAAATTTAAGTTATTTTCTTTAATGTAATTCAATAGCCTGCACTACATGAAACATCGAGTTCGAGCACACCACGACATACCAAACTAGCCATTCAAAATGATTTCATGAATAGTACGAACTGAATTTTAAATTTTATATACACTCCATATAATTTTATAATCCATATTATGTGTTTCTTAGATGTAATATAAGATCAAATTCATTTTTTCATTTAAAAGAAGTATTTTTCAAAAATAAAATTTTACCACCTTTTAATGGAAAAACCTGTTCAAAACCAAAATTTGAAATATTTATATATTCGATTTCAAGAAATTAAATTATTCTTTAAAATTGGGACCTAAAAATTATTTTGGATAAATCTTTGGTACTTTTCTGTTCACTTTTATATTTTGATGAATACAAAAAAATTAAAACTTTTAATTGAAAATAACCTTTTTAATCAAAATAATTTATAGAGGTAAACTATACATGTTAAGGGTTTGGAAGAATAATTACATTATATATTTATCATTTAATACAATGTAGGTCATTATAAGTAATTTTACATTTATATTGTACATAAACACATGTCAATCTTTTGATAGTTTTTACGTTTTTTAAAAAAATTCTTTTAGGTTTTGATAATAGGAATTGATTTTAAGATAATTAATGCAACATTTTTGTATTTAATTTGGTAAAACAGAATTCATTTTTGAATTCATAATATCAAAATTAGCTTACGGTGTTTTTTTTTTTGGCATTTTTCGGAAAAAATTCAATTTTTGATGAATAGTGAAAAAATACTATGTTATTTTTAAAGCCAAATTTTTATTTAAATAATTATTTATTTTATTTATTTTATATTAAAATAAGTACATAATACCTATATTTTCTCAATTTAATTAATTGGAGTTGTTTTCTAATAATTTTAGATATATTAAATTTTATTGAATCTTATACCGTCTTTTACCCATCGTCAAAGAGAATCTGAAAATTTTCATAAAACATATATTTTTCACTTCTGTGAGTTAATTTTCAAAAATAATAGAGACACATTTAAAAATAGTGTGTAAAATCTGTTTCAATTATAATAAATAATATTCAGTGAATAGTAACTTTTGACTTTTATTTACCATAGTTAAATGTAAATTGGGTAATTAAGGGTAAAAATGATATTATAATTACCCTAAAACTTGTCATAATTCTATTAGATAAGTGTAATTCAACCAAAAATTAATTAGTAACATAATTTGACCCTCTTTTGTCTACATGGATTATATTAGGTCATTTATTATTATTTTATTTAAAGAAAAGTTAATAGTGTTAAATTCAATGTTTAATAACTAAACAATTTTTAATATAGTGTTACATATATGATAAAATAGACTATAAATATTAATTAGAAATATAGAAAGATTTCCTATATAATTGTATTTTATTTATAATTTTTAGACATTATATAATTTAATTTATATATGACACAATGATGATGCAGTAATTACCTTATTGAAGAAATATTAAAATAATTGATATTTTAAATTACCAAATAATTGTAAATTTAGACTTCTGATGAATTCCACTAATTATATTTCTTAAAAAGACATCTTAGGGTTGATTAAATAAATTTTATTTGACGTGAAATTTTTTTTATGCCTTTCAAAAAAATAAAATACTAAATAGTCTCAAAATTGAGACAATTGAGTTTATAAACAAATAATATATTATTAGTTGATATAATATTTCTAAAATTCTAAGGTTCAGCCAAAGGACATAAATTATGTTATATATATTAATAATTTTCCACTTTGTGATTTATTGCCTGATAATAGTATGTTTATTAACCATATAATATAAAAATACAAAGAGACATGGTAATTCTCAAACTATTTAACAAAGAGTTAAATCTAAAAGATAATGTTAATATGGTGAACTAAACAAGTATAAAACCAAATTTTTAGATTTTTTTGACCCATACCTACCTTATAATCGAAGGAAATCATTTTTGATCCCTTATAAACCGAAAATTATTTTATTATAAAATAATAATTCAGGTTTTTTCTAATGTGCCCCTCACCCCTCTTATATAAGGTCACTTCCAATTATCTAAAAATCACACCTCCAAAGCCATTTGGCATGGCCAAAACATACCAAAATATCCTCCAAACATCCCTCAAATAAACCTAGTGTCTTTAATTTGATCATAAATCCAACCTATGGAGCCCTTTTGATCATTTCAAAAGGAAACACCCAAAGACGAGGTAATAATTTCACCACCCTCTTTCAAGTTATTTTCTTCTTCCACTTCCTTTTTATTTTTTTATTTCCATACCAAAATAATAAATCCATTATCTTATATATAATTTAATTACATTATAAATATTGTAAAACCATATACGTTATTCTATCCATCCTATCAATGAAAAAGTCTCCATACATGTGTATGTACGACTTCCGTCTCCACGACGTGGTGTAGTCTGTTATTCAAACACTTCATTATTTATATGGGTATAATAATGAATATTTCTGATGTAAATATTAAATATAAAATTTTAATTATTATTTATATATGATATACCATCCAATTAAATACTATTTCACCATCAATATAATGATATTGTTGCTCGTGCGTGCGTACGACTTACCACCGCCACGAATGCGATGAGATTCATTCCCCATCGTAATCATTAAAGAATAATTATCATTTTATGATTTAAAATACTTTTTAAGAACTCAATATCATTATGGATATTAATAAAATACATCTTGTACATAACAAACATGACTTACGTAACAAAACATATAAAGGAATTGAATCAGTTAACAACCAAAATAATGATACTACTAAAATATCACTAACAAAGTAATATTATAAGATCATATATGTTATAATATTTATGTATTTGGTTCTTTAATAATTTAAAAACAACGATTTCACCATTATACATGGGGTTAACATACCCTATAATAAAGAAAAGAACAATGTAAGGGGTTTCTTATCTCATTTTTAGTTCTGGGAGATTTCCATTGTTCGCAACTTATTTATTACATGTGGTGTATTATGTACTGCCATTTGATATATATTATCATTATTATATTTATATTCATTTTATTCTATTATTCATTTTGTGGTTATTAAATTTTGGTCATATGACTCAATTTATTACAATGTGGTAAGGGGTTTTCATCTAACATTTAGTCTAGTGATATTTATGATATATTTTCCAATATTACATTTTGGGTGGTGTATGTGTTGCCCATGATTGTACTGTTTGCATAAAATACTTTAATTTATGGTTATTTACATCATCATTGGTTGATCCTTATACCATGGGGAGTATGTTTCATTTATTAACAAATCAGTAAGGGAATTTCAAATTTCAATTTCCACTCATTTAGTTTTACGCAAACATCATAGATTACTATAATCCTAGATTATGTATGAAATCACTATTTATTTACTTATTTAGTAAATTCAAGTCCACATTTTTTGGATATACGTTTGATACACATTATCACTCAATTGATAAATTCTCAAGTCATCGATATAAACTTGATAAGAGTAATATTATATCAATTTTTATTCATTGAGTTAAACATCCAAGTCATTGGTGTTGCTTTTTGAAGAATATGTGTGAATATCCTCTATTTTATTTACATTTAATATCCCATCATATTGAGTGTATTTATGTTTTTCCCACATAATTATGTCATTTATTTATCCTTAACCTAAGGATAGAGTCATTACAATGGAATTAATCTCAACTTACATTCCATGGATACTTCTTTGTTATTATGGGCCGATTCACTTTTATTTGTTCTATGTACTGTACTTTGACATAGTATATCATGAATCCCTTTATTCTTATTATATTATAATGTTTTTATTTTCTCAATTATTTTTATTCATGTGTCTCTCATTTGGTTAGGAAATCTAACTAAAATCTCATTTTAAATGTTTTAAGGATTTATTCTTCAAAAATGTTCTCATTAATGTCAATGTTTTCAAAATGGTTTTAAGGATTTATTTATATGGACATAAACATCTTAAAATTTTAAATCCTTTAAAAAGATTCAAATTTGAATGGGACACCTTGAATCAAAACTATCTTTTAAATGACTTCCTTGATAAATTATTTTACTTTTAAATGATTTCACAAAAAGGGATATTTCTCTCAAAGATTTTTACTGATCATTCTCAACTATGTCAAAAACCTTTACAGGATATTTTTTATGATCGATGTTCATTTATTATGATAAAAATCTTCAATATTGTATTGAAGGTTTTGTGATATGTTCAACTATATATGTGTTAATTTTTTACCATTCATGGTTTATGGATAACGTATTGACATTTCGTATGATAGTTTTAATACAAATATTTATGTTATGTTTAAACCTTTTCGTATGTGGAATTCATTGGACTTAGTATGTGACGAGTGGATCCCACTATAGCTCATTGATGCATCGGTAGGTCTCATGAGACAAACTAGTGTCTCAGCACAAGGCATTGACAGAATCTTATTTGGATTCTTGGAACAACTCCTTGACTATATGGTTATGATGTCTGGAATTATGCATTCCATCATTATGAAATTGGATATTGATATTACATGTGGTAATTCAACTAGTATAATATCCCTGTGAATACGTAAATGGAATTATTTGATTTACAGTTTATATATTATTTTGAAATTAATGTTTAAAAGGCTTGTATTCTAGTCTTATATATTACCTTAAATGTTTATTATTATTTATGAATGTTTCCACTATATTGTTATACTTACTAAGTATCTGAGATCACCCATTTTTATGTTTTATTTTTCTTAGGATGCAAAGAAGTATATTACATTAAACCTACAGGAATAGGCTATGGGATATAAAAGTGATCCAAGGGGAAACAATGATGTTTTTTTATTTCATGATGTAATGTAGTACTTATGTTTGTATCTAGTACATCTAAGGATACTAAACTGATCAGTTTTTTAGAATATGATTCTTTGTATCATTCTAATGACATGTAATAATGCACCTATTCTGTGTAACTAGGTTTGGGTCAATACAGTTTGTATCAGAGGAAGTTTAGTACAACCCTTGGAAGATAGATTTAGAAAAAACACTGATTGGGAATCTCTACCATAAGATATACATCGAAAATTAGTATATAAGAACATCCAAGAAATTCGGTAATGTAAATATTATGTGGGTTTTCTGAGAAATAAATCCATGTCTGGATATGAGTAGGTAGAGGCACCTCTAGCACAGATGTACCTAGGAGGGAAAACACTGATAATGAATTTCAGGCTTGACCCGGGGTATCCTGGTACACCACAACAGACCTTGTTGCACTCTTGGTTACGACACTCCTGGGGGATATACTTAGGACAATTCACATTTTCATTACAAACCAATTTGAATGAATTCAATATAAGATGAGAATAAATAACCTTGGTTAATCCAATGGTGTTTTAGATTGAAAATAATCTTTTATGATATTCTATAAATGATTTTATGACTCACACTATGTTTTCTTATTTTATTCAATGACTGGATTCCCAAGAATTCATAATTACATTGAAGATGATGTACATGGTGGGCACGATGGTGGAAATGATAAACAAAATGTAATGTTGATAGGTGTAAAAGATATCATGTTAATGAGGAATCTGTTTTCCAAAAATATGATCAACAACATATATATTAACCAACTCCCAAACTCAATAAAGAAGAGAATGGCGGTGAATGATAAGAGATCCAGTATTGAAGACTATAGAGAAATTAAATCTCAATTTCTATAATGTAGGAAATGTTGATGGTGACACCAAGGGAAGTGTCTGAATGGAACAATTAAATGCATTATGTGTGGGAAATAATGACCTAATGTAAGAATTGCTGAGTAAATATGAAGAGTACTATGGAAGAAAATAAAAATGTTCCCATGAATCCATTTATAGTAATTTTCTATAAATGTTGGGGACCTGGGCATTAGCTGAGTGGATACCCTATTCTATAGGATAACCTCTTGGTTAAGGAAGAACCTATGTCGAAGTAAATGGATAGTGAAATGTTTAAACGTATAAGTGATCTTTGTTGATGGGATTACTTTGGAAGACATTTCTCGTGTATGTGTAACCCTAAATTTTGTTATGTGAAAATGTTATTTTAGGATGATGTATAATTTCTATTTTTGATATAGTTATAAATAACAAATTGGGTTTAAATGATCCTTGAATTTGAGGCAATTAGAAGTTATTAAATTTTTGGCTGAAAATGTGAGGTAAGGGATAACAGTTGTGGTGAAATTATGTTATGGTTATTTTGAAGAATTTATCTCATTTTGGTAATTTTATAAAATATAATTTTTGAAATAGGACAACACACAGACTGTGTGACAACCTAATGCATCGGACAATGCAGTGGGAATCGAACCCACAACCAGAGTTTGATTGGGATTTATCGCCTACCACCGGACTACGTGATGTCCCTGGTGAGTGTGACTAATTCTTTTTTGATAAATAATTTTATTGATAAAAAATAAGGTGATTTGGGATCTTATGTCTTATCAAATAGATATCCTCAATACAGGAAAAAGATTTAGTGATTAGGTGATAAATTTTAGTTTGGAAGATGTTTGCTCTGTTGGGAAGACTATATGCCTAATGAAAATAGAATACTGTGGTATTTCATTTGAGGAGTAATGGAGGATTTTTATCTATTTTTTAATTGTGGATTATAATTATTTGGGTTATTTATTTTAATTATGGATTATAATTATTTGGGTTATTTATGGAAATAAATAATCTATCATAGAGAATATGTGATTAGGTTAATTTATTTTAGGTATGTTACTTTAAGATAAATTGATGTTATTTGGAAATACAATTTAACATAGAATACTGTGTAATCAAATACTTCTTTGTTTTGGGTTTCAATATTAGTTTTGATTATATTTAAGGATTTTGAGGAATCCTATTTATTGAATTGTATTTATATAACTTTGGGTATTGTTGGTTTTATATTAGAAATTAAGATTAGTATTTCTTTCTCTAATTAATTATCCTTTTTGGGGTCATCTCATCTTGTATTAACAATTGTGGTTTTGGTTAATATCTAATGTCATGTAAAATATATAGTTAATCCTTTGTGGATTATGTGGTTCTCTAGAAGTTGATTCTAGCACTTCTGGTGTGACCATGTCATCTTTAATACTCATCATAAAAATGATGAGTTAGTGGTAAAAATTTATTAAAGGATGAAACTCTACTTAAAAAGTAAGTATCTCTTTTTATGTTCTTAGTCAATCTCATAAATAAATTCCTCATCTTTATGAAATGAATCATAAAACAAAAAATGTTGTCTGTTTACTTTTCTTACCGGGAAACTAATGATCATTTATCACATCAAAAGCTTCCGGTTTTCTTGTTGTTAAATTTCACCTTGTCATGTTTTCTATCACTCTTTATCAGAACATGAAAATTAGTTTATCTTCCATATCCATGTTTTCCTACATGGAATCCTAGTATGGGATATCTAGGGTGACCTTTGTACTTCTCTTTATTTCATTTAAAGTAATAGTTTTATTGACACTTTTTCCGATTTGGGAATTTTAATGAAGTTCCCAAGCCCAATTTTAAAATTTTGAAAACGCATTTTTCAAAAGGGAGTAATAATTGAACACCCCAAGATTTCAATGTATGTTATTTTCTTTAAAGTAATTTGATTGCTTGTGCTACATGCAACACCGAGTTCGAGCGCACAACAACTTACCAAACTAGCCATTCAAAAATTAGTTATGAATAGTATTAATTGAATTTTGAATTTTATATATTCTATATAATTTTAGAATCTATATTTTGTGTTTCTTAGACCTAATATAACAACAAATTCATTTTTTCAGATAAAATAAATATTTTTGGAAAATAAAATTTCACCACCTTTTAATGGAAACAAATTTTTAAAACCAATATCTAAAACTTTGATATATATTTAATTTAATGAAATTAAATTATTCTTTATTATCGGGACATAAAAATTTATTTTGGTTAAATATTTTTCACTTTTCTAATAACGTTCATATTTTGATGAATAATGAGAAATACTAAATTTTATTTGAAAATAAAATTTTTAATAAAAATAATTTATAGTGTTAAATTTCGAATTTGAATGGTTTGGATGTTTAATTTGATTATATTTTAATCATTTAATACAATGTAGGTCATTATAAGTAATTTCACGTTAATATTTTACATAAACACATGTCATTTTTTTGATAGTTTTTACTTATTAAAAACATGCTTTTTTGTTTTAACAACGGGAATTAATTTTAAATTAATTAACAAAACTTATATGTATTTAATTTTTTTAAATATAATTAATTTTTTGAATTTGGAATATTAAAATTATGTTAGGGTGATTTTTTGTTCTTTTTCTGAAAACATTCAATTTTTTGATGAATAGTGAAAAGCTATGTTATTGCTTAAAACCATCTTTTTATTTAAACAGTTATTTATTTTATGTCAAAATAGATACATAATACTTATAAATTGTCAATGTAATTAATTGATTTCATTTTATAATAAGTTTAGATACAAAAAAATTATTGAAATGTTTAGTGTCTTTTACCCACCGTCTAGGAGCATTTGAAACTTTTCATAAAACTAAATTTTACCACATTGATGATTTGAATTTTAAAAAACCAAGAGACAGGGATATCATGAGTAAGTAAAATTTTGTTCAATAATATGAAATTATTTTTTCTGAATAGTAACTTTTGACTTTTATTTTCCATGGTTAAAAGAAAATAGGGTAATTAAGGGTAAAAATGATATTATAATTACCCTAACACCTGTTCTAATTCTACTGGATAAGTGTAATTCGACCAAAAACTACCTTAGGATTAAAATATGATCCACTTTGTTCCACTTGTATTTTATTATGACATTTATTATTATTTTAATTAAAGAATAGATAAAAGTGTTAAATTGAATGTTTAATAAAGAAAACATTTTTTATATAGGGTTACACATAAGATAAATTTGTATATAATATTCATTAAAAATAAAAAAATATTTCCTACATAATTATATTTTATTTATAATTTTTATACATTAAATAATTTAATTTATATATGAAAAAATGATGATGCAATAATTACATTATTAATGAAATATTAAAATAATCAATATTCTAAATATCCAAATAACATAAATTGAGACATCTAATGAATTAAACTAATTTTAAAGGTTAATATGACATGTTCAAGTTGATTAAATAAATTTTATTCTAAGTGATAATGTTTTATGTCTTTCAAAAAAATCAAATACTAAATAGTGTCAAAATTTACATAATTGAGTTTTTTAAAAAATTACTATATTATAAATTGATATAATATTATTAAAAATCAAAGGGTCGGCCAAAGAACATGTATAAGGTTATATATATTAATAATTATCCACTAAGGTTTTCTTGTCTTGTTATACTATGTTTATAAACCATATAATATAAAAATACATAGAGACATAGTAAATGTCAAACTATTTAACTGAGTGTTAAATCTAAAAGATAAGGTTAATATGGTGATTTAAACCTATCTAAAACATATTGGTTGAGTCTTCTTCGACCCATAACCACCTTATACATTAAATAGATCATTTTTGAGCAATTAGAAACCATAAATGATTTTATTATAAAATAATATTTCAAGCTTTTCCAAAATTGCTCCTCACCCCTCTTATAAATGGGGACTTCTCCTTCTCTCGAAATCACACCTACAAAGCCATTTGGCTCTGCCAAACCCAGCCGAAATATCCTCCCAATTTCACTCACACCATCCTAGATTCCATACATTGATCTGAAAGCCATCCTAAGGAGCCCATTGGATCAACTCAAAAGGAAACACCCAAATATGAGGTAATAATTTCACCCCCCCTCTATAAAGTTCTTTTCTTCTCCCACTTCCTCAATATTTTTTTGTTCCCATACAAAAATATTAAATCATGTACCTCATATATACTGTGTTGTTATTATAAATATGGTACTACCATATTTTTTATTCTATCCATCCTATAAATGAAAAAGTCACTATACATGCGTACGTATGGCTTACCGTCTCCACACTATGTTGTAGTTTGTTTTTCAAAGACATCATTATTTTGATGGGTATAATAATGAGTATAACTGATGTCAATAATAAATATAAAATTTTAATTATTTTTTATATATTATATACCATCCAATTACACATGATTTCACAATCAATATAATGATATTGTCGCTCGTGCGTACGTACGGCTTACCGTCTCCACAAACGTGGTGAGATTCATTACCAATCATAATAATCATATAATATTTATAAGTTTATGATTAAAAATAATGTTTATTAACTTAATATAATTATATATATGAATCAGATACAACCTGTACATAACAAACATTACTTATGTAACAAAAGATTCAACGGAAAATGAATTAGTTAACAACCAAAACAATGATACTAAAGAAATATCATTGACAATGATATATTATAAGATCATATATGGTTTTATATTTACGTATTCTGTTCTTATATAATTTAATAACAATTATTTCACCATTATATGTGAGGTTAACCTACCCTATAATATGGAAAAGTACAAAATAAGGGGTTTCTTATCTCACTTTTAATTCCGTGAGTTTTCCACTATTCTCCACTTATTTACTGCATGTGGTGTATTCTGTACTACCATTTTATATTTATTATCATTATTATATTTATATTCATGGTACTGTGTGATTATTTTTGTGGTTATTAACTTTTGGTCATACTACTCAATTTATAACATCGTGGTAAGGGGTTTTCATCTCAATTTTATTCCCATGAGATTCATGCTATATTTTCCACTATTACATTATGTGTGGTGTATGTACTACTCATGATTGAATTTTATGTGTAATATAAATTAATTTATGTGTATTTACATCATCATTGGATGATCCTTCTTCCATTGGGTGTATGTTTTGTAAGTTACCAAATCCTTATGGTAATTTCAAATTTCAATTTCCAATCATTTAGTTTTACGCAAACTTCATTGATTACTATATTCTATGATTATGTGTAAAATAACTATTTATTTACTTATATAGTAATTTTCACTCCCCTTTATATAGATATACTTTTCATACACATAATCACTCCATTGATAAATTATCAAGTCATCAATATAAACATGATAAGAGTAATTTTATCTCAATTTCTATTTATTGGGTTAAACATCCAAATCATTGGTGTGGTTTTTATAAGAATATGTGTGACTATAATCTAATTGAATTACATTGAATATCCAATCATATTGAGTTTATTTAAATATGTCATAGATAATTATTTCATTTATTTGTCCTTAACCGAATGATTCGGTCTTTATAAAGGAATTCACCTCAAAGATTACTACTGATCATTTTCATCAATTTAAACATCTTTTACGAGATATTATTCTTGATCAAGGATGATTCGTTATGATACAAATCTTCCATCTTTTATTGAAGGTTTTGTAATATGTTTGACTCTGGATGTGTTATTTTTATACCATTCATTCTTTATGGATAAAGTAATAACATTTTGAATACTAGTTTTAATTCGAATATTTTTGTTATGTTTAACTCTTTTCATATGAGGAATGCATTGGACTTATTAAGTGACGGGTGGAGCTCTCTATTGCTTCTCGATGCATTGTTAGGTTACATGAGACAAAATAGTTTCATGCCACAAGTTCTTGGAAAAAACCTTTTTGTAGTCTTGGCACAAGTCATTGACTATGTGGTTATGAAATCTGGAATTACACATTCCATCAATAAGAAATTGGATATCGATATTATATGTGATTATTCGACTAGTAGAAAATACTTGTGAATGATTAAATGGAATTATTTTCTTTATATTTTTCATATTATGTTAAATTTTATGTTTAGAAGTCTTGTGTTCTGGTCTTATACATTTCCTTAAATGTTTGTCATCATTTTTGAAAAATATTTCTATATTGTTGTCCACACTGAGCATCCGATCTCACCACTTTCTTATGATTTATTTGTCTCAGGATGCAAATAAGTATATTACATTTTACCTGGAAGAATCGGATAAGAGATATAAGCGTGTTCAAATAGGTCATAATGTTTTTTTTATTTCATGATGTAATGTAAAACATATGTATGTATCTTGTACTTCCAATGCTACTAAACTGATCATTATTTCAAGACATGATTCTTTGTATCATGCTAATGTTTTGTAATAATGCACCAATTCTGGGTAACTGGTGTTAGGGAGTTACATTTTCTCATTGTCTTTTGATCTCCCTCATGTGGTTTTTAAAATCATGCACTATTACCTATGGGTTGTAGTTTCTAGAGTCATGGTTATAATTAACCATTCACCAAACATGTTCCTCATACTTCATATCCAAAATTTGAGTTTTGGACCCCAAAAATTCCCTAGAATCTCCTAGTTCCTTTCTCAACCCATATGAGCACAATTACATGGTTTAAAGGGAATATTCAGACTAATTTTAAATGGTTAGTACCTAAAAAAAGAATCTAGGATGTTGCAGCCTTCACTACTTAATACAACTCACCCATGAGTATCTCATCCAATGGTAGTATAACCCTATATAGATAAATCTAGGTCCACTGGGAATAAAATTCATCGTTTATCTCCCTGTTCTCTTCCACATGGAATCCATGATTCCATATCACCTTGAAAAAAGAAAATAGATTACTTATGTGATACTTCATTCTCCAGTCAAGGATGTGTACTGTATTATCTTAAAATGAAGCATCTATATTTAAAAAACCATATTAGGAAGAATGACGTGAGATTGATCTAAATATTAATATTGTAATTGAGAAATTTCAGGCACATCGTTCATTTCTCTGTATATCCATGTTTTTCCTTTCTGATATAAAATTTCATCAACCCACTCTAGCACTAAAAACCCTCAGACAAACCGGGGTGATCATTTTCATTATCCCCCGAACCACCGATGACCGAGTCTAGTTGAAACACCCAAAATGGCTTGTTCCCAAAATATCAAATCTTGAGGTCAATAATTTTGATCGACACTAGACTTTTATACTGACTGTGATCTGGAAATTTCATTTCCAATCAAATAAACCTTCATTGAATTATCATGAATGAGATGAGGTCCCAGTAATTCATCATCGGTTGCCTTTAACTTATATAAGGATACCTCAATTGAATAATTTATAAGGAATCATAAGGAGCCATCATTATTATCACTTTAATGATGTTAATTTAGAGAACTCAACTAGTGTGATATGTTTTTACAATTAAACTCAAAATGCAAGGACATGTACTTCATTCATGTATTCTAAAAACTATGTTTTCTTTTAGAACATCCTGTTAGTCTGATGGTGGTATGTTGTACTAAAAATTTTATATGTACTAATTACCCACTCAAATACTTTCTAGAACCAAGAAGTGGAATGATCATACCTATCGAATAAAATTGTCTACAAGACTCCATGAGGTCGTATAATACCTCATACATGGACACAACCAAGATAATCAATAAAAAACTCATTGATAGGTAAAAAGAGAAAGTCCTTCATGGCCCTAACAATGATAACCCATAGTAGATAATTTCTATATGAGGATCATGGTAATGTAATAAAAATTCCTTATTGGTATCACACCATTTCCACTCTTGAATGAGAAATGGATATAGATTCCATGATGGTCACTAAAGTTCTTCCTTCACCTACTAGCATGTTGAAAAACTAGTAATAGATATATATATATATATATATATATACATATTGATACCAATAAACCACAATTTGAGATGCAAACCATGATAGTTATTTGTGTGATCTAAGTATACATTCATTATAGAATCATGAGACTCTCACATCAATTACAAATGGACATCTACAAGAGAATATACTCATCCATTGTTGCACAAGACCTCATCCACTTAAACGATCCATCCTGATAGTTCTTCCACACCTAAAACATCATCCCATAGGTCTAGGTACTTAGGATGTGATTGACTCATAATATTCACTTTCTCCATAAATGAATAGTCAATATAAAATATTTAAAGAGAGCCTTCCCATGATGCTCTTATACCTCTATTTGAAGGTAGTAAAATTTGCCCATCATATTCTAATTAATATTGATTTCTTTGAATACTTGATTTTATGTCCTCCAGGTTAAAGAATCATTCATAGAATTTCCACTCCTAGCAATATAAATTATTTCAAAATAGAAGTACTGTAGGGATTAAAAACATATTATTTTTATAAAATTTATGGAACGATGTATAATTATTTAATTAAGGTAATTGTAGTCTATAATATATATAAATTGATATCCATGAAAATAATGCCTCCAATAATTCATGTGTGAACCACATACATGAATTATAGATCATGAGTTAGGAAATTACTCTCATGTGGCCTTAATTAATGAGACTTGTATACTACAAATCAATCATCCTGCATTAGAATGATCCAAGAATAATTCATGATCTATCAGAATAAACATTCAATCCTCTTACATGCTCCAGTATAATCAAGATTGGTGATAAAGTAAATCTATATTCCATATATTTAAATCTTATTTCACATACATCAAACCATATTAATTTAATCTCCTTCTGAGTGAATATAGTGAGAGGTTCTTCTAAGAATGAAAATTCTTAAATAAAGTTCCTGTAATAACCAGTTAGCCCCAAAAAACTATGTACCTCAAAGACATTATTCATATTTTTCTATATAACTACAAATAAAAAATTATAAAGGTTATTAAATATATGTTCCACTAAAATGAGTTAATCAAGGTTATTTACCATATCGATCCATTACTATAATTTAGTGAGGTTTGAAAATAGATGGTTCTCTCTGGGTGTATTCAACATGATCTGCAGATGTTTTCATGATTTTTTTAGTGTGAGAATACTAAATGATATCTTCTAAGAATGATACAAAAAATTAATCAATATAACGGTCTAAAATATGATTTATTAGATCCATGAAAATAGTGGGTATGTTCATCAATCCGAATGGCACAACCATATACACATAAAGAAACTACATTAAATGAAACATCATATGTGGGATGTTTTAGTGTCTACATATTCCATGATGGTATCCCAACCTCGATTTGATATTGGAGGAAACAAATTCTCCTCATATCGTTTCAAAGAAGTTATCTATATGATTCACTGTAAACTAATTCTTAATTATAATCTAGTTCAAATAATAATAATCCATGAATATTCTATGTGTACTATTTATCTTCATAATGAAAAGGACTGTGAACACCATGGGGAAGCATTAGGCCATATGAAACCCACATATTTCATGTTCTCTTGCTTCCTACTGATATATTATAACTAATTAGTATCCATACTATAAGGAGTAATTGATATCGGTTATCATCATTAAAAATTATTTATATTTAACTCCACCACACTCTTATAATGTAATCCAAAACTGTGGAAAGGGAAAACATCCATAAAATGATCTACTACAGGGGAAATCATGTTCACATGTTCCCTGATCATCCATATAAATTCTAGTAATCTGGGATTCACTCCACTAATCCCATAATGATCTAGTCCAACTCTGCTTCCCTGTACATCCTATTCATGCTTTTGAATATATCAATCTACTTCTAGTGATGTAAATGACACCCTATAGTGATATTATTCCACATAAGTTTTATAGGAGAAAACCCATTACATCCTTAGAATGACATAAAATCTCATTATCTTAATAAAGAGGATGTCCCATTAGAAATGATATTTACCTAAATCAAGTAGGAATTAATTTCACAAATGTAATCTCTCTGATAAAATAACCAGAAGTGTATAAATTTTCATTACACAACAAAAATATGAAATCATGGGGATATGGAATTCCTCAGTAGTCAAATGGGTAAAAGACTTTGAAGGCTTCATGAATGCCCAACAGATTTAACTTTTAATTAATATTATGATTGTTTTCTTTTACAGGTGGAGGGGTATCCTTTACAAAGTCTATATACCCATAGGTACAAATCTTGAAAACATGATCGCATATAGCCTAAATACAAAACACTAACCTACAATTCCTTCCTAGATGATAAAAAAATTTACAACATTGAACGACCTGAATGAAACCTCATCAAGAAATCGTAATTCATTATTTCATGGGCCTAGTACAGAGGGAAAATCTGAACCCTATCAACAGCCTTCCCCTCATGTATTGGATTCACTACCAAAGTTAGACCTAATCCATATCCCTGAGGTGTACCTTGATTTCAAAGTGTGGTTCCACTCATCTACTACTATGTATCCTAATTTTTCCTACTCATCCACATACATTTCATAGTCTTATTTGGACAGTCGTATTCTAGTGTTTGGCCTAGGATGGAGCTACTAAAACTACTCTAGAAAGTGATGTTGGTACATATCCTCTCTGACTATGAAAAATTTGAACGTCCACACACACCGAAGTTTTTTATTTTTATTAAAAACGTAAGAACATAAATATATGAGAAACATATAGAACAAATGTGAACTATGGAGGTCTAAAATAGTGCATACCTAGAGAATAGTTGCAAACAAGATCATCATATTCTAGTGGTATACATCACACATTAGAGAAAAAAATCCTTGTCTCATTCTGATCACCCTTGGAGACTAGAAAAATATACAACTTTTTTACCTTCAAACTATGTATGATGTACTTCCATACCATTCTCCATATATCTAATTCATCTTCATATGAGGTTGTCAATAGGCCATGGGGAAGATTCCTTTCCATTAATTTCATTATATAATAATACAAAATCTATTTCAACCAGAGAAAGAGGTATGATGTAATCCAGATAGACCTTAGGCCCCTCCAGTAGAGCTTTAGCCTCCTCTCTGATTGAGGTTCCTTGACCATAGAAGCTACTAAATGCAATGATAATAGATACTGTGATATCTCTGACCACTTAATCCATGCATCACCCCAAGAGCGTACAATCTACCAGCATTATGTTTATCTCTTCTAATAAAAGGTTTCTAACATACCCATTTTATCTTCTTATGAATCCCAAAACCATCCTGAGTAGAAGAATATCTCCCTGTAACCATGATAATAATCATCATAAGTTAACTCTCAGTCTAGTGCTTAATCAATGAATCTATATCCTCTACAAACACTTGAACCTGACATGTACAACAAGTAGTGAAATTGGATAACCATCATGGTCAGCATTATTTCTTATGCTCCATAGAGTCCAGCAACCCTCCACAATAAAAATAGACCGATCTTTACATTCATGATCTTTCAATCCAAAACCAAGACAATCCTTTAAAATGAATTCAAAACCATCAGTAAAACTAATATCAATACCAATGATGTTTCCCAATTATTTCCACAATACCGAATCGTGGTCCCCCTTATAGATTAAATTCTCTATTGTTTCAGAATAACAAGATCTACAATATGAACATTTAAAAACCAGATTTAATCCGCTCTTATTAACTAGTTCATCCTTTGAAACACATTTATTATAGATCCTCCACATCATAAAGTTATATATAAGAGACATATATTTACATGAAAAGTCATGCATAACATTATTGCCAACACCCAGATTAGGTAAAACCATTTTATACCTATTAATTAAGAATATTCCCATGGGGGACTTTTTTAAAACTCAATCAATCAATATTTAATTTAAGTTCAATTATATTAAATAAATCATTTTCCAGATGATTGAGGATATCATGAATAAAATCTAGGAAACAAATTTCATGGGTAAAAGGTATATCAGGCATTGGACACGAAGCAAAGCCAATGATACCCCCTGACCAATTTCTAAACCTAAAAGATAGCTCAACTTATTAAAAAAACACCTAGCATGTTTATTGAGAATCTGAATGTGCTCATTGGGAACATCCAAATGACCTAAAAAAGTTCTTCTTGGAGTATCCAGTTTAGTCCCATATTTATTTTTTACAAAATTACCCCACAAGGTGCCGCCTTCAAGGACCACCAAGACCATCTTTTGTAGAAGGTAGTGCATTGAGTCTTCCACACTACAGAGATTGAAACCCCCATGAGTCACTAGTCTAGATATGTTTCCCAAGATTATTAATGGTATATTCCCACATCATCAGAGTCCCAGATAAAAGTTTTCATTTTCATCTCAATATTTCTCAAAACTACCTTAGGAACATTGAGAACTGACAGAATGTGCATTGGGATCAAAGAAAGAACACAGTTAACTAGTGTGATGTGACCACCAATGAAGATAAATGATTCTTCTAGTTGTTGATCCGAATAGTGATTTTATAATCAAAACCCTCACATTGTCTGATTCTTAATCTCCTCGTTGAGGGGGAAGCTCTTATATTTTCCAAATGAATTGTCTTCTCATAACTCCCATAATAATTTCCATTTTCCTTATCCTCCTTGTTGAACATGACCGGGGCATATAGAGAATAATCTTCTCAATATTAATTCTCTAGAAACTCCTTTTATTATACTCTTACATCACGTTTTAATGTATTTAATATACATTTATCTTCTGTTGAGGAAAAAATCTTATCATCCATTTAGAACAATTGAAAATTTCGATTGGTTTGATTTCTGCATTTAAAATTTTACATGTATCCACTGTTGATCTTGTTTTCCATGTTTTTTACTATGTGGAGTCTAGTCTATTTTGAAAATAATATAGTTCAGAGGATATCATTGTCCAAGCACTCAAAATTATTTAAAAAAACATGTTCTTTTACCCATAATTTACTCCAAGAACCCAGGGGGGGCTATAAAATCTAAAAAATATGTCATGCACCTAGTTTGAAAAACCCATACTGGCCATGAACCTGAGAATATATTACCATTCCATCTGATCATATGCATTATCCATATAAATCTAAATATTCAAATTTGAACCTTGTGTTTTTTTATATATCCATGATCATATCTTTAGAACTACCAATAGGTACCTACATATACATTCCCTTAATAAATCCATGTTGTTTATTGGCTACCGATTCTTTAATGAACCTTTACATTAAAATATTAAGAATACTAGCCAGGATTCTATAAGAAAAATTACACAAAATAATCATCCAAAATTTACTTCTAGATGATGTATCTTTAACTTTTGGAATCAATATGGGAACTGTTGCACAAACCTCCCTCAGAAGAGGCCCACCTTGAAAAAAAATATTCGATTAATTTAAACACTTATTTTTTTGATAAGATCCCAAGAAGAAACATAGAAAGATTTAGGAAATCCATCTGGTCCAGGAGCACAATTCGGATTGAGATACTTAAAAGTCTCAAATATTTCATTCTATACTAGTATTCCCTTGAAATAATCATTGTTCTCATTGGACACTACATGGCGAATACCCTCAAAGAGCTCAACTGATCCTCAAGTGTAACCATCCTGCATATTTTTGTTAACATCAGTGAGTAATGATTTAAAATAATTTTAATCCATACCTCCAATTATCACAGGATCATTAGAAAATGTCCAAAAATTAATTTAATTATGGTCCATTCTTCCATAGTCTCGGCATTTAACTACATCTCAGCCGCATAATGTCTTTACATGGATGTATCTCTCAGACATTTTTCATATAAAAAACTACTTGTGTGGATATTATATCTACCATTTATCTTTTTAGAACACTCTATATGAAATTTACATCCACTAGATTCACTACTAACATGTCTTGGAACTGACCTACAATGGAAATTATTTTTATCTTACCTCAAATTTAACTTACTGATACGGTTCTGGTTCAAAATTTCCAGGATCAAAAAAAATGGAAAATATTTATTTGAGAGAACGTTTCATACCTACACCCAACCTTGATGTGTCTCTATTTATTTAAAGATAATTAGTAGTTAAGTTAGTTTAAATATAATTAATCACTGATATTTGGGATAGTTAATCCATAACTGATAGCAATCATTAAAATAAGTGTTAGAATTTCCTAACTCTTCCAGATATAAGCATCTCTAGAAATAAATAGTCATAGAAGGCTTCCTAGAAATCTACAGATTCCATACCTTTATGATAATATTTATTTTTAATAATATCCCACAAATTCATGTTAGAATAATTAAGAATACATGTATAGATATTTACCCTCCTATCTAGAGGTGTGTTATGTGCCTAGAGATACACATGATAGCCTCTCGCCTGGTCTAAACATCCTAAATACCGCCATCCCCCAAAAACATAGGGGGTTGATTTTACTAAAACATTAATGTTAGCTTTTCCATAGTATGTTATGTCCACATAGATCCATTAATAGTCTATAAAAACCATTGGAAACCCTATCCTAACTTGTCTTTATAACCCTTTTCATTAAAACTAGTGGTTCTACGGTTGACACTACTAGGGGGTTAGGTCCCAATACATCAAGAACATAGTCTTCACCACCTTCATGGGTCTCAAAATGAAGATTTAGTTTAGGAATATCTATTAAATTCAATGAAAAATCCTAATATAATATTTAAAAATGATAAAAATTGAGGTTATTAGAATTGGATTGGAAAAAAGACTTCTTATATATGATACACACCCCTTTGTCAACTTATAAGTCCAGGTTTGGGAATCATATATGAATGATATGAAACACTAGAGATACTCCAAACTAATCAATAATAGGGAAATATCTTGGTCAATATCACTATTTTATTTTTTGGTTTCTTGTGTACATTGTTTCAATTTAATGTTATAATGGAAAACGACCTTTTTGTTTCTACTGTAATAACTATTTAAATATAACTATTCCCTTTTAATTTATAAATCAATAGTCCTTAAATAGATTAACATATGTATACATTTACGTATATATTTATATTTATATGAAGGTTAATTTTGATTCATCTATCATTTACCGATTATAATTTTATATGAATTATAAATTGAAAATGTTATTTCATGTGACCTCTTTCTGGAATTTATGATGGTTCAATCTGATCGATCACCATTCGTAATTTATATATATGCATACAAACATTAAATTAAACCTTGTATTCATGTAATTTAAAAAAAACTAATATTCCAGATACTCTGGACAATGGTCTATGGATCAAACATGTTATAAATAGTTAATTAATGTTCTATAATCTAGCTATATAAGAACATACTATTTTGGTTGATGCAGCAATTTAATTATTCCAATTATTTTATCCATGCAATAAACATTTTAACAATATCTAATATATCTATAATGGAAGAGTGAATATGAAATATAAAATAAATATATTATGTAAACATGGAATGAAATAATGAATCAAATATCAATTCTCAAATGCCTATAAAGATTCATGAGCCTCTACATCATTTCCATTCTTATCCATGGGTAAAAAAATTCAACAATAATAATAAATGCCACATCGATGTGTGTCACCCAATGGTCAAATCAATAAAATTATAATATCCACAATCCATATTATCAATTCACACCCCATGTAATAATGTATAAATTAATAAATAACAGAATCATAATTTTGAAAACTAAATCAATAAAGTTAAATCGTTTAGACAATGATAATATATCAAACCAAAATTGGATCCAAATACAGGATGATGAGTATGTGATTGAGCTATAAAAAATATAGGCATGTGTACATACATGTATATCAAAAATAAAAAATAAAAAAAAATCTATCCCTAGTAATGTCACAATCCAAATACAGATTACATGATCTAATGACCACATGTTGCAATCAATGTTTCTTACAATATCAGGCTCTTTATATTTTCCCTGTATGTATCAATGGATTCTCTTAGGGTAGAAAATGACATCCCAAATATGTTATGAAATATTCTCAGTAGTCCACCACCTTTGAAATCTATATACATACAATATGTGAATACAAAATGTTTATTATTCAGATATAGATAAAATAAACAAAATAAAATGTGGGTGATAATAATCATTTCAAGCCCAGACATGTCATGTGATGCACAAACAACCATACCCACGTTTTATCATGCTTCTATTTTCGAAACAATGGACCTAAAAGAGGTAATTTCTATACATTTATAAACATGTTATTAAGGTGGAATAAACACATGTAATGTGTAACTCAAATTTTATCCATGTCATCTAAAAGAGAAGATATAATATGAGGACCTATGATGAGAAAAATATGTCCTTGACCTTAAAAGGACAGACTATCTCATATTAGTAAACTATATGGACTGGCTATATGGGTCTTACTATAATACATGGGCTTAACATGAGGCATTCCACTAGAAAAGTGTCATAGTGAGTCTATTGAGTATTCCCATAGTAAATTCCTAGATAAGTATAAATGGGTCCCAAGGTAATATTCCAACAGACCACCTATCAAAAGGCACTAGTTTAATCGAATGAGTGTATCCAAAGCATGATTTGAGTTAATGGATTATTTAGTCCAACATTATGTAATTTTTATATAAATAATACATTGACCAAATTCCATTATTTGAATCTCCATTGGAATCATCCCTATTAAATTGCGATGATATCCTTTGAGTGCATGAATAATTCCCATAGGGATCCAATACTAATATTAATAAAATAAAAATTCCCATAGTAGAAATAAGAAATTTATATAAAATGAAATCTCTAATGTTCTGGTTATAAACATTCTAATTCATTCGCATTACATAATCTAATTCTCTACCATTTCATTCAATCATGGAATGGTATATATAAGGGGGAATAACATTATTCATTTGTTTGAAAATTAATAATATAAAATCTAAACATTATCTATTAATAATTGTATGTCAATTAATAAATTTAAAATTATTAATTCACATGAATAAGCCCAACCAAACACACAAATTGTTTTTTGGTAAATATAAAGTACGTCTGGAGTAGTCTTATGCATGGAAAACCTAATGAGTGGCATAAGTTGAGGTAATGGACATAAAATTACAATAATTTTCACTAAAGTGCTTTAAAATTAAAAATTTAAAATCTAATTTAATGAAATGGGATTTTTATGAGAAATGATTGGGTAAAACTAGCATACGACATAATGAAAAAAGATATAAATCAATGTTACATAAGGAAAAAGTCATAGACCACCTAATTTATTTACATAAATGAAAATGGTCTAGTATAGTAACATTCAGGGATTGAATTATATTAAAATAGAAAATTATTCAAATATCCAAGAAATAGGGTATATTATCTCACACCAAAATAACACTGATGGTGACGAGATAACCCGTTAAAATAATGAAGTGGGTCGAATCACATACCAGTAGAAATGCAATGTGACATATAGAACTTTCTTCTGATTTTGAATGAGGAAAAACCCTCAAATACTATCATTATGCTTGGAGGATATCTAATATGAGGTGGGGGTTTACAATTTGGAAGGTGGATGGAAAATATGGGATGAGTTGTAATAGTTAATGGGAAAATTTTATTTTCAACCATATTTAAGAGGTAACGTGGTATTAACACCTCATTGGCCAAATTGTGTACTTACCATGTGATAGTCATTGACCATGGAACCCCGTCACTTGTCTATCCTATACAGTTTGTAATAACCATGCTCTAAATATGTTTGTTCACAACCTAAGTGAAACTAATTGTATAAGCTAGGTTCATGGTTTCCAAAACCATATGTATCCCATGCAGGTCAACATTATATCATGTTTGTTGTTTTTCATATGGCCATATAGCCTCTCATGTCACGAACCCCTCCCACCAAAGATGCCCCTCCTGAGCTGGCAATGGTGAAAGCGAGATAATGACTCCCGAGTCCCGCCTCCAGCAGAGCCCGGGGTGGCGACTAGTACCAAGGGTATGAGTTTTCACAAATATGTGAGGCATTACCCTTTTTATTTATTTAGGATCAGGAAATAGGACAAGTCAACCACCAAAAAAGAAAAGAACAAGTGTATAGAAATAAACCCAAACCAAGCCCACATGCAAGTTTAAACATTTTATAACAAGGTATAAGTACAAGAAAGCTCAAAATACAATACCAAAAGAAAAAAAAGTACAGCAACAGCAACAAATCCAACTGTCCGACAAGTAGGGTCCCGCATGACCCTAGTTTTCCTCCTCGAAACCTGAATGTAAAAAAAGTGTGAGCATACAAGTATACTCAGTAAGAAAACCTAAATCTATCGTACAAAAATGGGGAGACATCCTAATGTACCATGAGAACAATAGAAGAAACCTAGAAAGGAATTCTATCCACCCAACCTCACCAGCCACACTCACCAAAAACGCAATCACAAAAGGTAGTAGTATATAAGAAACAAGAGTATTGGGTACCCCGCACCATTTCCCAGTAGTTAGCTGCTCTTCCTAAAGGCGAATGTCCTGACACTCCCACACTCTCCCCGCCCGCACACACTTGGGCCTCACAAACCACACATCCCGCCCGCACACACCTGGGCCTCACAACCATGTATCCCACCTGCACACACCTGGGACTCACAACCACGTATCCCGCGCGTGCACACCTGGGTCTCACAACCACATATCCCGCCCACACATATCTGGGTCTCATCCCGAAGATTCTTCGTAAACATAAGAACCTACCCGAAGAGTCTTGGGCTAAAACCACCCAAATCGAAACCTACCCAAAGAGACTTAGGTTTAAGGTCACCTCAAGCCATCACAACCTAGTGGAGAAGGAGCAGGAAGGAGCTAGTAACTAAGGGAAAAACACCGTCTCCCATGAAATGGGAGTGTTAGGCACTAAGTGATCAACATGGGTGGGGTGCGATAAAACAAAAAAGATAGATATATATATATGTATACCAAACACACAGCCCAACCTATGGCTTCTAAATAGAGAAACTGAGCACGTTCCTCGGCACTGCTACTACGAAGCATGCATACAGCAAACAACCCCAACCCCATTTATGTTTTCACGTTTCAGAAGAATTAGTTTATTTAGTTCCTTAACTACTGGAAGACTATCCACAACCAACCACGTCGATCGTTCGTAAAACATATCCCTGCCATCCACAAATCAGGTTAGGGAAACACAAGAAGCACAACAAAACCCTTCTTATTAACCAACCAACCCCATTTATTATTAATCTCATTCCATTACCATGACCCACCATTTATTAACTCTTCATGTTTTTTTATTTATTATCCACAACCAATAGTCCGTTTATATTCCAACTCATCCTTGCATCCCCGCTGCCAACCGCCATAACCACAACCGCACTGTACATCATTATCCCTTTAATACCACATATCGCAGCCCCGCTGCTCGTCCTCAACATAACATTACACCATCCCACAACAAAGCCACTCGTAGCCCCACTGCTCACCCTTTCCACAACATCCCACAAAACAACCCCATCAAATGCCACGTATCCAAGCCAACACCCACATGTTCATTATTCCATTTTGTTCAACCGGGATGATCACACAAGGGATCCATATTTTAATAGCCAACATTACGTGATTAACAAATTTCCACATTCCACAATGTTTCCATCCACAAAACGGTCTAGAAAGTTAGGGGAACATTTAATTGTGCAAGCAAAGGCCCCCAACGACCATGATTTTCAGTAGGAAGAATCTCATTCAATTAACAACATAATACCTCAGGATATAAAGTAATAGCAATAACAAAATTCAGAACCCCTATATATAATCCAGTTATTACCTTTATTAAACTGGTTCAAAAGTGTTTCAAATAAACAATAGAACACCCACCCCGCATGATGCACAAATTAGGGAGACGAAGTTAAAATCCATACCTCAACAGGTTCTGATCACAACGCTCCCCCAGATTAACATTAGAAGACGTCTGTTGGCGTCCGTCACTTCCGTCGAGTCCTGGTAAAACCTCCTCGGGTGGAAGTTGGAAAGGAAAGGCCGAAGGAAAGACAACAGATCCAAGATCAGAAGTTCCGTCTCGTCCTTATGATCCCGTGGCCGCTGATGGATCGTAAATCGGAGCTCGGATGAAGAAGATATGGAAAAAAGAGCCTTTGAGTCACTTGGGAGAACTATGCTCAGAGGAAAGGTTAGGAGAGGCGTAATTTGAAAAGGAGGAGGGGACCCCTCATTTTATAGGCGAGAAAAGCAAAAGTACACGGCGTGTACTTTATGGTACACGACCTGTACTCGGTTATTTCATACAGTCTCCAAGCAGCTTTCAACACGGCTCTGTAGCCGTTGACTGGTCAACACACGGTTTGAGGGTAATGCATACGCGGGGAAAGACTACACGACGTATAGTTTGGACACACGGTATGCACTCATTTATTTCACACTTCTCCAACATGGCACACGACCTTTGACTGACAACACAAGGTAATGCGTACACGGGGAAGGACTACACGGCCTGTAGTAATGAACACACGGCGTGCACCCATTATTTCACACAACAAGTACACGACCTTCAACAAGGGGTATACCCGGAAAGGTGGTACACGACATGTAGTTACACTACACGATGTGTACTCATTTACTTCACACGGCAAGGACACGGCCTACGACACGGGGTATACCCAGAAATGGGGTACACGGCGTGTACTCAGACTACACGGCGTGTGGTTTCAAAATACTGGAAAGTGTGGGAAAAGTCCATTTTACCCTCCAGAACACTTCTTGACCTTATTTTTCACAAAAGAATGGGCCTGAGAGGTCTGGTCCATTACATCAAATACCTCTTAAAACATTCTCTTCCCTGATAATTCCAAAACCAACACAGATGAAACACAAAAAGATCCCTCTTAGGGTTCCTGTTATAACAGGAACCCAACCAACAATCCTAATCATATGTGTTAGGAATTCTTTATCCTATGTCAAAATATTACCCGCTTTAGGCGGCACTGACTCGCCTGCACGAGTTTAATCGCATCCTCATTAATGCGCCTCGATTAAGAATTGGGTCTTCCCACTTTCATACATTCGGATTTTTCAACTCGTACTACCCCCAACACCACACAACCAACACACTGCCCGAGGACATGGTTTTGAGAAATTACTCCTCTTATGTCGAGATATTATCCGCTTTAGGAGGCACTGACTCGCCCGCACAGGTTCAATATAATCCGCATTAATGCGTCTCGATTAAGGTTCAGGTTATTTTTCCCATTCCCCACATATCCGTACATGTCACACATTACCAGGGAATAAGGAAACAAAAGGTCTCACAACTGAAAAGCCAAGAATTCCATATATCAAAGGTACAGAGTACAACATGAGCACAAATCTCAGAAGAACAAGGGAAAAATACAAGTCAAAACAACTCCGGGTACTGAGCGTGCATTTGGGTCTCCTACTCCCAATTGCTCTTCTCGAGGTCGCCATGTCTCCACAACAAACGAACCAACGGAATGGTTTGTCCACGAAGCACCTTCTCTTTACGATCCTCGATTCTGACTAGCCGTTCCTTGAAGGTCGCGTCATATCCCATATGTAACTCTCCCTAGTTGATAATGTGAGAGTCGTCGTGAAAGTACCGATGAAGCTGGGAGACGTGGAAGACGTCATGAACCTTCTCCAACTGAGGTGGCAGGGCCAGCTTCTATGACACCTTTCCGACTCACCTCAGCACCTCAAAAGTTCCGATGAACCTAGGTGAGAGATTTCTCCCTTTCCCAAACCTCCGTAGACCCTGTCAAGGGGAAACCTTCAAGAACACATGATCTCCCACCTTGAACTCCAAAGGCCTCCTCCGACGATCAGCATATTACTTCTGTCGGTCTTGAGCCACTTTCATCCTCTCACGTACAAGCTGGACTTTCTCTATGGTGCTATGTACTACCTCTGGCCCAAGAGCACCTGTCTCTCCAACCTCTGCCCAGCAAATCGGTGAATGACATGGTCTTCTATACAAATCCTCAAATGGTTCCATGCCAATAGTAGAGTGGAAGTTGTTGTTATAGTTAAACTCTACTAAAGGAATTTTTCGTACACATGATCCTCCTAAATCTAGAACGCATGCTCGCATCATGTCCTCCAACATGTGGATAGTCCGCTTCGTCTGCCCATCGGTCTGGGGGTGGAAAGCAGTGCTAAGGCATAGCTGGCTGCCAAAAGAATGTTGTAACCCCCTCCAAACTCATGAGTTAAACCGAGTATCCCGATCTAAGATGATAGTATTTGGGACTCCATGCAACCGCACAACCTCATCTACATACCTCTGTGCTAAGGTACTCACTAGGCCTGACTCCTTAATTTCTAAGAAGTGATCTGATTTCATCAGTCGATCCACCACTACCCAGATAGCATCATAACCTCCCTGAGCTCTGGGTAGTCCTGTGACGAAGCCCATTGAGATGCCATCCCACCTCCACTCAGGGACATCTAAAAGATGCAACAAACCACTGGGAACACGGTGTTCAGCCTTCACTTGCTGACACACTAGGAATTTAGCCACAAACTCTGCCACTGCCCATTTCACCCCGGGCCACCAAAAATGTTCCCTTAGGCCTCGGTTCATTTTTGAAACTCCTGGATGTACCGCCAAGGCTGAGCTATGGAACTCACGGAGAACTCCCTCACGCATTGTCTCTGGGACAAAAAACCTTCCCTGGAAAGGCATCTGATGTCGTCTGTCCTCTGACCATCCTTCGGGAGCGTTCCCCTGATCGACACGATCCCGCATCACTTCCGTCTTGGAGTCCCCCCACTGAGACTCTTCCACCTTCGGCAACAAGGAGTACTGCACCATCATCTAAAAAAACTGCCTCTAACACCATCTTCCCTTGCATCTAAGTGCAAGGCAGCCAACTCTCCCATCGCCTTCCAAGCATCAGTGGATTCCCAAACCACTTCCTGATATGACTTCCTTCTTAGGGCATCTACCACAACGTTTCCCTTACCTTCAGTGTAAGAGATCTCAAAGTCATAGTCTTGGAGAAACTCGACCTGTCACTGCTGTCGTAAGGTCAGGTCACGCTGGGAGAAGATATAACGCAGGATCCTGTGATCTGAGAAGACCACAAAGCACTCCCCAAAGAGTTAATGTCGCCACAACTTTGGTGCGAACACTACTGCTGCAAGATCTAGGTCATGGGTGGCATAGTTACGCTCGTGAGGGCGTAACTGCCTAGACCCATAACAGATCACCCACTTCTTCTGCATCAGCACGCACCCCAGACCAAGGCCAGAAGCTTCAAAAAACACCTCATACAATAACCCTTCCTCTGGAAACCTGAGTACGGGAGCACTGACCAACTTATCCTTTAGGTAGTCGAAATATTTCTTGCACTGCTCGCTCCATAGGAAGACCTGGTTCTTCCTAGTCAAAGATGTAAATGGGGCAGCAACTAAAGAGAAGTCTGAAACGAACCTCCGATAGTAACCCGCTAACCCCAAGAAAATACGAATTTCTGCCACACTCTTGGGTGCTGCCCAAGAAACAACTGCCTCCACCTTCGACGGGTCCACTGACACTCCATGCTGAGACACTATGTTCCCAAGGAAGTGTACTTCTTGTGTCAAGAACATACAATTCGACAATTTCCTGTAAAGCTGGTGGGGTCGATGGACTTCCAAGACTGCCCTGAGATGCTCAACATGCTCCTCCTCTGATCTTGAGTAGATCAGGATGTCATCGATAAACACAAAGACGAACCGGTCCAGAAACTCTCGAAAGATAAAGTTCATAAGTCCCATGAACACAGCCGGTGCATTTGTAACTCCAAACGGCATCACTACAAACTCTAAGTGCCCATACCTACACCTGAATGACATCTTCGAGATGTCACTGTCCTTTACCCTTAGCTAATGACATCCAGATTGTAGATCAATCTTGGAAAACCAACCTGCTCCCCGTAGTTGGTCGAAGAGATCATCTATCCTTGGAAGGGGGTAACGGTTCTTGACCATTACCTGGTTCAACCTTCGATAGTCTATGCATAGCCTGAGACCACCATCTTCCATTTTCACGAACAAAACTGGAGCACCCTATGGTGATATGCTGGGTCAAACAAAACCCTTCTCCATCAGACCGTCAATCTGAATCCGCAACTCCTACAACTCTGAAGGTGCCATCTGATAAGGGTCCATCGAAATCAGACGGGCACCAGGCTTTAAGTCTATCCTGAACTCAACATCACGTCGGGGGGTAGAGTCACAACTTCCTATGGTAAACCATCGAGGAACTCCCCAACAACCTCTAGGACATCCATCATCACTGTATCAGCTGGAACCACTGATAACCTACCTAACAAGGAACGGAGAGGCTCCACACGCCGGCTTCCTACCTGGTAGCTCCTCTCACCAACAAAAGATACGCGCTGCCCATCCACATCGGAGAAGATTACTCTTCTCCGGAAGCAGTCGATAATGGCACTAACCGAAAACAACCAGTCGATTTCTATGATGACATCTTATGGCTGCATCTGTAATAGAAGAAGGTCCCCACTAGATCGATGTGGTCCCAATGTCAGCCCACATCCCCGGCAAACACAAGATACGCTGGTATGGCCTCCAACTAGTGTACTCAGTAAAAGTGGTACGAAAAGTACTGTAGGGATTAAAAACATATTATTTTTATAAAATTTATGGCACGATGTATAGTTATTTAATTAAGGTAATTGTAGTCTATAATATCTATAAATTGATATCCATGAAAATAATGCCTCCAATAATTCATGTGTGAACCACATACATGAATTATAGATCATGAGTTAGGAAATTACTCTCATGTGGCCTTAATTAATGAGACTTGTATACTACAAATCAATCATCCTGCATTAGAATGATCCAAGAATAATTCACGATCTATCAGAATAAACATTCAATCCTCTTACATGCTCCTGTATAATCAAGATTGGTGATAAAGTAAATCTATCTTCCATATATTTAAATCCTATTTCACATACATCAAACCATATTAATTTAATCTCCTTCTGAGTGAACATAGTGAGAGGTTCTTCTAAGAATGAAAATTCTTAAATAAAGTTCCTGTAATAACCAGTTAGCCCCAAAAAACTATGTACCTCAAAGACATTATTCATATTTGTCTATATAACTACAAATAAAAAATTATAAAGGTTATTAAATATATGTTCCACTAAAATGAGTTAATCAAGGTTATTTACCTTTTTGATCCATTACTATAATTTAGTGAGGTTTGAAAATAGATGGTTCTCTCTGGGTGTATTCAACATGTTCTGCAGATGTTTTCATGATTTTGTTTAGTGTGAGAATACAAAATGATATCTTCTAAGAATGATACAACAAATTAATCAATAAAATGGTCTAAAATCTGATTTATTAGATCCATGAAAATAGTGGGTATGTTCATCAATCCAAATGGCACAACCATATACACATAAAGAAACTAAATTAAATGAAACATCATATGTGGGATGTTTTAGTGTCTACATATTCCATGATGGTATCCCAACCTCGATTTGATATTGGAGGAAACAAATTCTCCTCATATCTTTTCAAAGAAGTTATCTATATGATTCAATGTAAACTAATTCTTAATTATAATCTAGTTCAAATAATAATAATCCATGAAACATTTATGTGTACTATTTATCTTCTTAATGAAAAGGACTATGAACACCCTGGGGAATCATTAGGCCATAGAAGACCCACATATTTCATGTTCTCTTGCTTCCTACTGATATATTTCAACTAATTAGTATCCATACTATAAGGAGTAATTGATATCGGTTATCATCATTAAAAATTTTTTATATTGAACTCCACCACTCTCTTATAATGTAATCCAAAACTGTGGAAAGGGAAAACATCCATAAAATGATCTACTATAGGGGATATCATCTTGACATGTTCCCTGATCATCCATATAAATTCTAGTAATCTGGGATTCACTCCACTAATCCCATAATGATCTAGTCCAACTCTGCTTCCCTGGACATCCTATTCATGCTTTTGAATATATCAATATACTTCTAGTGATGTAATGGACACCCTATAGTGATATTAGTCCACATAAGTCTAATAGGAGAAAACCCATCACATCCTTAGAATGACATAAAATCACATTGTCTCAATAAATAGGATGTCCCATTAGAAATGATATTTACCTAAATCAAGTAGGAATTAATTTCACAAATGTAATATCTCTGATAAAATAACCAAAAGTGTATAAATTTTCATCACACAACAAAAATATGAAATCATGGGGCTATGGAATTCCAAAGTAGTCAAATGGGTAAAATACTTTGAAGGCTTCTTGAATGCCCAAAATATTTAACTTTTAATTAATATTATGATTGTTTTCTTTTATAGGTGGAGGGGTATCCTTTACAAAGTCTATATACCCATAGGTACAAATACTGAAAACATGATCGCATATAGCCTAAATACAAAACACTAACCTACAATTCCTTCCTAGATGATAAAAAATTTTACAACATTGAACGACCTGAATGAAACCTCAGCAAGAAATCGTAATTCATTATTGCATGGGCCTAGTACATAGAGAAAATCTGAACCCTATCAACAGCCTGCTCCTCATGTATTGGATTAACTACCAACGTCATACCTAATACATATCTCTGAGGTGTACCTTGATTTCAAAGTGTGGTTCCACTCATCTACTACTATGTATCTTAATTTTTCCTACTCATCCACATACATTTCATAGTCTTATTTGGATTGTGGAATTCTAGTGTTTGGCCTAGAATGGAGCTACTAAAACTACTCTATAAAGTGATGTTGGTACATATCCTCTCTGACTATGAAAAATTTGAACGTCCACACACACCGATGTTTTTTATTTTTATTAAAAACATAAGAACATAAATATATGAGAAACATAAAGAACAAATGTGAACTATGGAGGTCTAAAATAGTGAATACCTAGAGAATCCTTGCAAACAAGATCATCATATTCTAGTGGTATACATCACACATTAGAGAAAAAAATCCTTCTCTCATTCTGATCACCCTTTGAGAACAGAGAAATATACCACTTTTTTACCTTCAAACTATGTATGATGTACTTCCATAACATTCTCTATATATCTGATTCATCTTCATATGAGGTTGTCAATAGGCCATGGGGAAGTTTCCTTTCCATTAATTTCATTATATAATAATACAAAATCTATTTCAACCAGAGAAAGAGGTATGTTGTAATCCAGATAGACCTTAGCCCCCTCTAGTAGAGCTTTAGCCTCCTCGCTGATTGAGGTTCCTTGACCATAGAATCTACTAAATGCAATGATAATAGATACAGTGATATCTCTGACCACTTCATCCATGAATCACCCCAAGAGCGTACAATCTACCGGCATTATGTTTATCTCTTCTAATAAAAGGTTTCTAACATACCCATTTTCTCTTCTTATGAATCCCAAAACAATCCTGAGTAGAATAATATCTCCCTGTAACCATGATAATCATCATCATAAGTTAACTCTCTGTCTAGTGCTTAATCAATGAATCTATATCCTCTACAAACACTTGAACCTGACATGTACAACAAGTAGTGAAATTGGATAACCATCATGGTCAGCATTATTTCTTATGCTCCATAGAGTCCAGCAACCCTCCACAATAAAAATAGACCGATCTTTACATTCATGATCTTTCAATCCAAAACCAAGACAATCCTTTAAAATGAATTCAAAACCATCAGTAAAACTAATATCAATACCAATGATGTTTCCCAATTATTTCCACAATACCGAATCGTGGTCCCCCTTATATATTAAATTCTCTATTGTTTCGGAATAACAAGATCTACAATATGTACATTTAAAAACCAGATTGAATCCGCTCTTATTAACTAGTTCATCCTTTGAAACACATTTATTATAGATCCTCCACATCATAAAGTTATATATAAGAGACATATATTTACATGAAAAGTCATGCATAACATTATTGCCAACACCCAGATTAGGTAAAACCATTTTATACCTATTAATTAAGAATATTCCCATGGGGGACTTTTTTAAAACTCAATCAATCAATATTTAATTTAAGTTCAATTATATTAAATAACTCCTTTTCCAGATGATTGAGGATATCATGAATAAAATCTAGGAAACAAATTTCATGGGTAAAAGGTATATCAGGCATTGGACACGAAGGAAAGCCAATGATACCCCCTGACCAATTTCTAAACCTAAAAGATTGCTCAACTTATTAAAAAAACACCTAGCATGTTTGTTGAGAATCTGAATGTGCTCACTGGGAACATCCCAATGACCTAAAAAAGTTCTTCTTGGAGTATCCAGTTTAGTCCCATATTTATTTTTTACAAAATTACCCCACAAGGTGCCGCCTTCAAGGACCACCAAGACCATCTTTTGTAGAAGGTAGTGCATTGAGTCTTCCACACTACAGAGATTGAAACCCCCATGAGTCACTGGTCTAGATATGTTTCCCAAGATTCTTAATGGTATATTCCCACATCATCAGAGTCCCAGATAAAAGTTGTCATTTTCATCTCAATATTTCTCAAAACTACCTTAGGAACATTGAGAACTGACAGAATGTGCATTGGGATCGAAGAAAGAACACAGTTAACTAGTGTGATGTTACCACCAATGAAGATAAATGATTCTTCTAGTTGTTGATCCGAATAGTGATTTTATAATCAAAACCCTCACATTGTCTGATTCTTAATCTCCTCGTTGATTGGGAAGCTCTTATATTTTCCAAATGAACTGTCTTCTCATAACTCCCATAATATTTTCCATTTTCCTTATCCTCCTTGTTGAACATGACCGAGGCATATAGAGAATAATCTTCTCAATATTAATTCTCTAGAAACTCCTTTTATTATACTCTTACATCACTTTTTAATGTATTTAATATATATTTATCTTCTGTTGAGGAAAAAATCTTATCATCCATTTAGAACAATTGAAAATTTCGATTGGTTTGATTTCTGCATTTAAAATTTTACATGTATCCACTGTTGATCTTGTTTTCCATGTTTTTTACTATGTGGAGTCTAGTCTATTTTGAAAATAATATAGTTCAGAGGATATCATTGTCCAAGAACTCAAAATTATATAAAAAAACATGTTCTTTTACCCATAATTTACTCCAGGAACCCAGGGGGGGCTATAAAATCTAAAAAATAAGTCATGCACCTAGTTTGAAAAACCCATACTGGCCATGAACCTGAGAATATATTACCATTCCATTTGATCATATGCATTATCCATATAAATCTAAATATTCAAATTTGAACTTTGTGTTTTTTTTTGATATCCATGATCATATCTTTAGAACTACCAATAGGTACCTACATATACATTCCCTTAATAAATCCATGTTGTTTATTGGCTACCGATTCTTTAATGAACCTTTATATTAAAATATTAAGAATACTAGCCAGGATTCTATAAGAAATATTACACAAAATAATCATCCAAAATTTACTTCTAGATGATGTATCTTTAACTTTTGGAATCAATATGGGAACTGTTGCACAAACCTCCCTCAGAAGAGGCCCACCTTGAAATAAAATATTCGATTAATTTAAACACTTATTTTTTTGATAAGATCCCAAGAAGAAACATAGAAAGATTTAGGAAATCCATCTGGTCCAGGAGCACAATTCGGATTCAGATACTTAATAGTCTCAAATATTTCATGCTCTACTAGTATTCCCTTGAAATAATCATTGTTCTCATTGGACACTACATGGCGAATACCCTCAAAGAGCTCAACTGATCCTCAAGGGTAACCATCCTGCATATTTTTGTTAACATCAGTGAGTAATGATTTAAAATAATTTTAATCCATACCTCCAATTATCACAGGATCATTAGAAAATGTCCAAAAATTAATTTAATTATGGTCCATTCTTCCATAGTCTCGGCATTTAACTACATCTCAGCCGCATAATGTCTTTACATGGATGTATCTCTCAAACATTTTTCATATAAAAAACTACTTGTGTGGATATTATATCTACCATTTATCTTTTTAGAACACTCTATATGAAATTTACTTCAACTATATTCACTACTAACATGTCTTGGAACTGACCTACAATGGAAATTATTTTTATCTTACCTCAAGTTTAACTTAGTGATAAGGTTCTGGTTCAAAATTTCCAGGATCATAAAAAAATGGAAAATATTTATTTGAGAGAACGTTTCATACCTACACCCAACCTTGATGTGTCTCTATTTATTTAAAGATAATTAGTAGTTAAGTTAGTTTAAATATAATTAATCACTGATATTTGGGATAGTTAATCCATAACTGATAGCAATCATTAAAATAAGTGTTAGAATTTCCTAACTCTTCCAGATATAAGCATCTCGAGAAATAAATAGTCATAGAAGGATTCCTAGAAATCTACAGATTCCATATCTTTATGATAATATTTATTTTTAATAACATCCCGCAAATTCATGTTAGAATAATTAAGAATACATGAATAGATATTTACCCTCCTATCTAGAGGTGTGTTAAGTGCCTAGAGATACACATGATAGCCTCTAGCCTGGTCTAAACATCCTAAAGACCGCCATCCCCCAAAAACATAGGGGGTTGATTTTACTAAAACATTAATGTTAGCTTTTCCGTAGTATGGTATGTCCACATAGATCCATTAATAGTCTATAAAAACCATTGGAAACCCTATCCTAACTTGTCTTTATAACCGTTTTCATTAAAACTAGTGGTTCTACGGTTGACACTACTAGGGGGTTAGGTCCCAATACATCAAGAACATAGTCTTCACCACCTTCATGGGTCTCAAAATGAAGATTTAGTTTTGGAATATCTCTTAAATTCAATCAAAAATCCTAATATAATATTTAAAAATGATAAAAATTGAGGTTATTAGAATTGGATTGGAAAAAAGACTTCTTATATATGATACACACCCCTCTGTAAACTTATAAGTCCAGGTTTGGGAATCATATATGAATGATATGAAACACTAGAGATACTCCAAACTAATCAATAATAGGGAAATATCTTGGTCAATATCACTATTTTATTTTTTGGTTTCTTGTGTACATTGTTTCAATTTAATGTTATAATGGAAAACGACCTTTTTGTTTCTACTGTAATAACTATTTAAATATAACTATTCCCTTTTAATTTATAAATCAATAGTCCTTAAATAGATTAACATATGTATACATTTACGTATATATTTATATTTATATGAAGGTTAATTTTGATTCATCTATCATTTACCGATTATAATTTTATATGAATTATAAATTGAAAATGTTATTTCATGTGACCTCTTTCTGGAATTTATGATGGTTCAATCTGATCGATCACCATTCGTAATTTATATATAGGCATACAAAAATTAAATTAAACCTTGTATTCATGTAATTTAAAAAAAACTAATATTCCAGATACTGTGGACAAGGGTCTATGGATCAAACATGTTATAAATAGTTAATTAATGTTCTATAATCTAGCTATATACGAACATACTATTTTTGTTGATGCAGCAATTTAATTATTCCAATTATTTTATCCATGCAATAAACATTTTAACAATATCTAATATAACTATAATGGAAGAGTGAATATGAAATATAAAATAAATATATTATGTAAACATGGAATGAAATAATGAATCAAATATCAATTCTCAAATGCCTATAAAGATTCATGAGCCACTACATCATTTCCATTCTTATCCATGGGTAAAAAAATTCAACAATAATAATAAATGCCACATCGATGTGTGTTACCCAATGGTCAAATCAATAAAATTATAATATCCACAATCCATATTATCAATTCACACCCCATGTAATAATGTATAAATTAATAAATAACAGAATCATAATTTTGAAAACTAAATCAACAAAGTTAAATCGTTTAGACAATGATAATATATCAAACCAAAATTGGATCCATAGGATGATGAGTATGTGATTGAGCTATAAAAAATATAGGCATGTGTACATACATGTATATCAAAAAGAAAAAAAAAATCTATCCCTAGTAATGTCACAATCCAAATACAGATTACATGATCCAATGACCACATGTTGCAATCAATGTTGCTTACAATATCAGGCTCTTTATATTTTCCCTGTATGTATCAATGGATTCTCTTAGGGTAGAAAATGACATCCCAAATATGTTATGAAATATTCTCAGTAGTCCACCACCTTTGAAATCTATATACATACAATATGTGAATACAAAATGTTTACTATTCAGATATAGATAAAAGAAACAAAATAAAATGTGGGTGATAATAATCATTTCAAGCCCAGACATGTCATGTGATGCACAAACAACCATACCCACGTTTTATCATGCTTCTATTTTCGAAACAATGGACCTAAAAGAGGTAATTTCTATACATTTATAAACATGTTATTAAGGTGGAATAAACACATGTAATGTGTAACTCAAATTTTATCCATGTCATCTAAAAGAGAAGATATAATATGAGGACCCATGATGAGAAAAATATGTCCTTGACCTTAGAAGGACAGACTATCTCATATTAGTAAACTATATGGACTGGCTATATGGGTCTTACTATAATACATGGGCTTAACATGAGGCATTCCACTAGAAAAGTGTCATAGTGAGTCTATTGAGTATTCCCATAGTAAATTCCTAGATAAGTATAAATGGGTCCCAAGGTAATATTCCAACAGACCACCTATCAAAAGGCTCTAGTTTAATCGAATGAGTGTATCCAAAGCATGATTTGAGTTAATGGATTATTTAGTCCAACATTATGTAATTTTTATATAAATAATACATTGACCAAATTCCATTATTTGAATCTCCTTTGGAATCATCCCTAGTAAATTGTGATGATATCATTTGAGTGCATGAATAATTCCCATAGGGATCCAATACTAATATTAATAAAATAAAAATTCCCATAGTAGAAATAAGAAATTTATATAAAATGAAATCTCTAATGTTCTGGTTATAAACATTCTAATTCATTCGCATTACATAATCTAATTCTCTACCATTTCATTCAATCATGGAATGCTATATATAAGGGGGAATAACATTATTCATTTGTTTGAAAATTAATAATATAAAATCTAAACATTATCTATTAATAATTGTATGTCAATTAATAAATTTAAAATTATTAATTCACATGAATAAGCCCAACCAAACACACAAATTGTTTTTTGGTAAATATAAAGTACGTCTGGAGTAGTCTTATGCATGGAAAACCTAATGAGTGGCATAAGTTGAGGTAATGGACATAAAATTACAATAATTTTCACTAAAGTGCTTTAAAATTAAAAATTAAAAATCTAATTTAATGAAATGGTATTTTTATGAGAAATGATTGGGTAAAACTAGCATACGACACAATGAAAAAAGATATAAATCAATGTTACATAAGGAAAAAGTCATAGACCACCTAATTTATTTACATAAATGAAAATGGTCTAGTATAGTAACATTCAGGGATTGAATTATATTAAAATAGAAAATTATTCAAATATCCAAGAAATAGGGTATATTATCTCACACCAAAATAACACTGATGGTGACGAGATAACCCGTTAAAATAATGAAGTTGGTCGAATCACATACCAGTAGAAATTCAATGTGACATATAGAACTTTCTTCTGATTTTGAATGAGGAAAAACCCTCAAATACTATCATTATGCTTGGATGATATCTAATATGAGGTGGGGGCTGACAATTTGGAAGGTGGATGGAAAATATGGGATGAGTTGTAATAGTTAATGGGAAAATTTTATTTTCAACCATAATTAAGAGGTAACGTGGTATTAACACAACATTGGCCAAATTGTGTACTTACCATGTGATAGTCATTGACCATGGAACCCCCTCACTTGTCTATCCTATACAGTTTGTAATAACCATGCTCTAAATATGTTGGTTCACAACCTAAGTGAAACTAATTGTATAAGCTAGGTTCATGGTTTCCAAAACCATATGTATCCCATGCAGATTCCATATCTTTATGATAATATTTATTTTTAAAAACATCCCAAATATTCATGTTAGAACAATTAAGAATACATGTATAGATATTTACCCTCCTATCTAGAGGTGTGTTAAGTGCCTAGAGATACACATGATAGCCTCTAGCCTGGTCTAAACATCCTATAGACCGCCATCCCCCAAAAACATAGGGGGTTGATTTTACTAAAACAATAATGTTAGCTTTTCCGTAGTATGTTATGTCCATATAGATCCATTAATAGTCTATAAAAACCATTGGAAACCCTATCCTAACTTGTCTTTTATAACCCTTTTCATTAAAACTAGTGGTTCTACGGTTGACACTACTAGCGGGTTAGGTCCCAATACATCAAGAACATAGTCCTCACCACCTTCATGGGTCTCAAAATGAAGATTTAGTTTAGGAATATCTCCTAAATTCAATGAAAAATCCTAATATAATATTTAAAAATGATAAAAATTGAGGTTATTAGAATTGGATTGGAAAAAGACTTCTTATATATGATACACACCCCTCTGTCAACTTATAAGTCCAGGTTTGGGAATCATATATGAATGATATGAAACACTAGAGATACTCCAAACTAATCAATAATAGGGAAATATCTTGGTCAATATCACTATTTTATTTTATGGTTTCTTCTGTACATTGTTTCAATTTAATGTTATAATGTAAAATGACCTTTTTGTTTCTACTGTAATAACTATTTAAATATAACTATTCCCTTTTAATTTATAAATCAATAGTCTTTAAATAGATTAACATATGTATACATTTATGTATGTATTTATATATATATGAAGGTTAATTTTGATTCATCTATCATTTACCAATTATAATATTATATGAATTATAAATTGAAAATGTTATTTCATGTGACCTCTTTCTGGAATTTATGATGGTTCAATCTGATCAATCACCATTCATAATTTATAGATAGGCATACAAACATTAAATTAAACATTGTATTCATGTAATTTAAAAAAACTAATATTCCAGATACTCTGGACAATGGTCCATGGATCAAACATGTTATAAATAGTTAATTAATGTTCTATAATCTAGCTATATAAGAACATACTATTTTGGTTGATGCAGCAATTTAATTATTCCAATTATTTTATCCATGCAAGAAACATTTTAACAATTTAAAATATAACTATAATGGAAGATTGAATATGAAATATAAAATAAATATATTATGTAAACATGGAATGAAATAATGAATCAAATATCAATTCTCAAATGCCTATAAAGATTCATGAGCCACTACATCATTTCCATTCTTATCCATGGGTAAAAAAAATTCAACAATAATAATAAATGCCACATCGATGTGTGTCACCCAATGGTCAAATCAATAAAATTATAATATCCACAATCCATATGATAAATTCACACCCCATGTAATAATGTATAAATTAATAAATAACATAATAATAATTTTGAAAACTAAATCAATAAAGTTAAATCATTCAGACAATGATAATATATCAAACCAAAATTGGATCCATATACAGGATGATGAGTATGTGATTGAGCTATAAAAAATATAGGCATGTGTACATACATGTATATCAAAAAGAAAAAATACAAAAAATTCTATCCCTAGTAATGTCACAATCCAAATATAGATTCCAGGATCCAAAGACCACATGTTGCAATCAATGTTGCTTACAATATCAGGCTCTTTATATTTTCCCTATATGTATCAATGGATTCTCTTAGGGTAGAAAACGACATCCCAAATATGGTATGAAATATTCTCATTAGTCCACCACCTTTGAAATCTATATAAATACAATATGTGAATAAAAAATTTTCATTATTCAGATATAAATAAAAGAAACAAAATAAAATGTGGGTGATAATAATCATTTCAATCCCATACATGTCATGTGATGCACAAACAACCATACCCACGTTTTATCATGCTTCTAATTTCGAAACAATGGACCTAAAAGAGGTAATTTCTATACATTTATAAACATGTTATTAAGGTGGAATAAACACATGTAATGTGTAACTCAAATTTTATCCATGTCATCTAAAAGAGAAGATATAATATGAGGACCCATGATGAGAAAAATATGTCCTTGACCTTAGAAGGACAGACTATCTCATATTAGTAAACTATATGGATTGGCTATATGGGTCTTACTATAATACATGGGCTTAACATGAGGCATTCCACTAGAAAAGTGTCATAGTGAGTCTATTGAGTATTCCCATAGTAAATTACTAGATAAGTATAAATGGGTCCCAAGGTAATATTCCAACAGACCACATATCTAGAGGCACTAGTTTAATCGAATTTGTGTATCCAAAGAATTATTTGAGTTAATGGATTATTTAGTCCAACATTATGTAATTTATATATAAATAATACGTGGACCAAATTCCATTATTTGTATCTCCATTGGAATCATCCCTAGTAAATTGTGATGATATCCTTTGATTGCATGAATAATTCCCATAGGTATCCAATACTACTATTATTAAAATAAAAATTCCCATAGTAGAAATAAGAAATTTATATAAAATGAAATCTTTAATGGTCTGGTTATAAGCATTCTAATTCATTCGCATTACATAATCTAATTCTCTACCATTTCATTCAATCATGGAAAGCTATATATAAGGGGGAATAACATTATTCATTTGTTTGAAAATTAATAATATAAAATCTAAAAATTATCTATTAATAATTGTATGTCAATTAATAAATTTAAAATAATTAATTCACATGAATAATCCCAACCAAACAAACAAATTGTTTTTTGGTAAATATAAAGTACGTCTGGAGTAGTCTTATGCATGGAAAACCTAATGAGTGGAATAAGTTGAGGTAATGGACATAAAATTACAATAATTTTCACTAAAGTTCTTTAAAATTCAAAATTTAAAAACTAATTTAAGGAAATGGGATTTTTATGAGCAATGATTGGGTAAAACTAGTATACAACACAGTGAAAAAAGATATAAATCAATGTTACATAAGGAAAAAGTCATAGACCACCTAATTTATTTACATAAATGGAAATAGTCTTGTATAGTAACATTCAAGGATTGAATTATATTAAAATAGAAAATTATTCAAATATCCAAGAAATAGGGTATATTATCTCACACCAAAATAACACTGATGGTGACGAGATAACCCGTTAAAATAATGAAGTGGGTCGAATCACATACCAGTAGAAATGCAATGTGACATATAAAACTTTCTTCTGATTTTGAATGAGGGAAAACCCTCAAATACTATCATTAGGCATGGAGGATATCTAATATGACGTGGGGGTCTACAATTTGGAAGGTGGATGGAAAATATGGGATGAGTTGTAATAGTTAATGGGAAAATTTAATTTTCAACCATATTTAAGAGGTAACGTGGTATTAACACATCATTGGCCAAATTGTGTACTAACCATGTGATAGTCATTGACCATGGAACCCCCTCAATTGTCTATCCTATACAGTTTGTAATAAACATGCTCTAAATATGTTGGTTCACAACCTAAGTGAAACTAATTGTATAAGCTAGGTTCATGGTTTCCAAAACCATATGTATCCCATGCAGGTCAACATTATATCATGTTTGTTGTTTTTCATATGGCCATATAGACTCTCATGTCACGACCCCCTCCCACCAAAGATTCCCCTCTTGAGCTGGCAATGGTGAAAGGGAGATAATGACCCCCGAGTCCCGCCTCCAGCAGAGCCCGGGGTGGCGACTAGCACCAAGGGTATGAGTTTTCACAAATATGTGAGGCATTACCCTTTTTATTTATTTAGGATCAGGAAATATGACAAGTCAACCACCAAAAAGGAAAAGAACAAGTGTATAGAAATAAACCCAAACCAAGCCCACATGCAAGTTTAAACAATTTTATAACAAGGTACAAGTACAAGAAAGCTCAAATTACAATACCAAAAGAAAACAAAAGTACAGCAACAAGAACAACTCCAACTGTCCGACTAGTAGGGTCCCGCACGACCCTAGTTGTCCTCCTAGAAACCTGAATGTAAACAAAGGGTGAGCATAAAAGTATACTCAGTAAGAAAACCTAAAGCTCTCGTACACAAATGGGGAGACATCCAAATGTCCCATGAGAACAACAGAAGAAACCTAGAAAGGAATTCTATCCACCCAACCTCACCAGCCACATTCACCAAAAACGCAATCACAACAGGTAGTAGTATATAAGAAACAAGAGTATTGGGTACCCCGCACCATTTCCTAGTAGTTAGCTGCTCTTCCTAACGGCGAACGTCCTGACACTCCCACACTCTCCCCGCCCGCACACACTTGGGCCTCACAGACCACACATCCCGCCCGCACACACCTGGGCCTCACAACCACGTATCCAACCCGCACACACCTGGGACTCACAACCACGTATCCCGCGCGCGCACACCTGGGTCTCACAACCACGTATCCTACCCGCACACATCTGGGCCTCATCCCGAAGATTCTTGGGAAACATAAGAACCTGCCCGAAGAGTCTTGGGCTAAAAACACCCAAATCGAAACCTACCCAAAGAGACTTAGGTGTAAGGTCACCTCAAACCATCACAACCTAGGGGAGAAGGAGCAGGAAGGACCTAGTAACTAAGGGAAAAACACCCTCTCCCATGAAATGGGAGTGTTAGGCACTAAGTGATCAACATGGGTGGGGTGCGATAAAACACAAAAGATACATATATATATATATATGTATACCAAACACACAGCCCAACCTATGGCTTCTAAATAGAGAAACTAAGCACGTTCCTCGGCACTGCTACTACGAAGCATGCATACAACAAACAACCCCAACCCCATTTAGGTTTTCACGTTTCAGAAGAATTAGTTTATTTAGTTCCTTAACTACTGGAAAACTATCCAAAACCAACCACATCTATCGTTCGTAAAACATATCCTTTCCATCCACAAATCAGGTTAGGGAAACACAAGCAGCACAACAAAACCCTTCTTATCAACCAACCAACCCCATTTATTATTAATCTCATTCCATTACCATGAACCACCATTTAGTAACTCTTCAAGTTTTTTTTTTATTATCCAAAACCCATAGTCCGTTTATATTCCAACTCATCCTTGCAGCCTCGCTGCCAACCGCCATAACCACAACCGCACTATACATCATTATCCCTTTAATACCACATATCGCAGCCCCGCTGCTCGTCCCCCACATAACATTACACCATCCCACAACCAAGCCACTCATAACCCCACTTCTCACCCTTTCCACAACATCCCACAAAACACCCCCATCACATGCCACGTATCCAAGCCAACACCCACTTGTTCATTATTCCATTTTGTTCTACCGGGATGATCACACAAGGGATCCATATTTTAATAGCCAACATTACGTGATTAACCAATTTCCACATTCCACAATGTTTCCATCCACAAAACAATCTAGAATGTTAGGGAAACATTTAATTGTGCAAGAAAAGGCCCCCAATGACCGTGATTTTCAGTAGGAAGAAGCTCATTCAATTCACAACATAATACCTCAGGATATAAAGTAACAGCAATAACAAAATTCAGAACCCCATTATATAAGCCAGTTATTACCTTTATTAAACTAGTTCAAAAGTGTTTCAAATAAAAAAAAGAACACCCACCCCGCATGATGCACAAATTAGAGAGACGAAGTTAAAATCCCTACCTCAACAGGTTCTGATCACAACGCTCCCCCAAATTAACATTAGAAGACGTCTGTTGGCGTCCGTCACTTCCGTCGAGTCCTGGTAAAACCTCCTCGGGTGGAAGTTGGAAAGGAAATGCCGAAGGAAAGACAACAGATCCACGATCGGAAGTTCCGCCTCGTCGTTACGATCCCGTGGCCGCTGATGGATCGTAAATCGGAGCTCAGATGAAGAAGTTATGGAAAAAAGAGCCTTCGAGTCTCTTGGGAGAACTATGCTCAGAGGAAAGGGTAGGAGAGGGGTGATTTGAAAAGGAGGAGGAGACCCCTCATTTTATAGGCGAGAAAATCAAAAGTACACGACGTGTACTTTATGGTACATGACATGTACTCGGTTATTTCATACGGTCTCCACGCAGCTTCCAACACAGCTCTGTAGCCGTTGACTGGTCAACACACGGTTTGAGGGTAATGCATACGCGGGGAAAGACTACACGACGTGTAGTTTGGACACACGACATGCACTCATTTATTTCACACTGCTCCAATATGGCACACGACCGTTGACTGATCAACACACGGTAATGCGTACACGGGGAAGGACTACACGGCGTGTAGTACTGAACACACGGCGTGCACCCATTATTTCACATAGCAAGGACACGACCTTCAACAAGGGGTATACCCGGCAAGGTGGTACATGACATGTAGTTACACTACACGATGTGTACTCATTTACTTCACACGGCAAGGACACGGCCTACGACACGAGGTATTCCCGGAAATGGGGTACACGGAGTGTACTTAGACTACACGGTGTGTGGTTTCAAAATTCTGGAAAGTGTGCGAAAAGTCCGTTTTACCCTCCAGAACACTTCTTGACCTTCTTTTTGAAAAAGTAATGGGCCGGAGAGGTCCGGGCCATTACATCAAATACCTCTTAAAACATTCTCGTCCCTGATAATTCCAAAACCAACCCAGAGGAAACCCAACAAGATCCCTCTTAGGGTTCTTGTTATAATAGGAACCCAACCAACAATCCTAATCATATGCGTTAGGAATTCTTTATCCTATGTCAAAATATTATCCTCTTTAAGCGGTACTGACTCGCCTGCACGAGTTTAATCGCATCCTCCTTGATGCGTCTCGATTAAGAATTGGGTCTTCCCACTTTCATACATTAGGATTTTTCAACTCGTACTACCCCCAACACCACACAACCAACACACTGCCCGAGCACGTGGTTTTGAGAAATTCCTCCTCCTATGTCGCGATATTATCCGCTTTAGGAGGCACTGACTCGCCCGCATGGGTTCAATCGAATCCTCATTAATGCGTCTCGATTAAGGCTCAGGTTATTTTTCCCATTCCCCAAATATTCGGACATGTCACACATTACCAGGGAACAAGGAAACAAAAGTTCTCACAACTGAAAATCCAAGAATTCCATATATCAAAGGTACAAAGTACAACATCAGCACAAATCTCCGAAGAACAAGGGGAAAACACAAGTCAAAACAACTCCGGGTACTGAGTGTGCATCTGGGTCTCCTTTTCCCAAGGGCTCTTCTCGAGGCCGCCATGCCTCCACACACACGAACCAACAGAATGGTTCATCCATGGAGCACCTTCCCTTTACGATCCTCGATTCAGACTGGCCGTTCCTTGAAGGTCGCTTCATCTCCCATATGTAACTCTCTCTAGTTGATAATGTGAGAGTCTTCGTTAAAGTACCGATGAAGCTGGGAGACGTGGAAGACGTCATGAACCTTCTCCAACTGAGGTGGCAGAGCCAGCTGATATGACACCTCGCCGACTCACCTCAGCACCTCAAAAGTTCTCATGAACCTAGGTGAGAGATTCCTACCTTTCCCAAACCTCCGCAGACCCCGTCAAGGGGAAAACTTCAAGAAAACATTATCTCCCACCATGAACTCCAAAGGCCTCCGCTGACGATTAACATATTACTTCTGTCGGTCTTGAGCCACTTTCATCCTCTCACGTACAAGCTGGACTTTCTCTATGGTGCTATGCACTACCTCTGCCCCCAGAGCACCTGTCTCTCCAACCTCTGCCCAGCAAATCGGTGAATGACATGGTCTTCCATACAAATCCTCAAATGGTTCAATGCCAATAGTAGAGTGGAAGCTATTGTTATAGGTAAACACTACTAAAGGAATGTTTTGTACCCATGATCCTCCTAAATCTAGAATGCATGCTCGCATCATGTCCTCCAACATGTGGATAGTCCGCTCCGTCTGCCCATCGGTCTGGGGGTGGAAAGTAGTGCTAAGGCATAGCTGGGTGCCAAAAGCATGTTGTAACCCCCTCCAGACTCATGAGTTAAACTGAGTATCCCGATCTGAGATGATAGTCTTTGGGACTCCATGCAACCGCACAACCGCATCTACATACCTCTGTGCTAAGGTACTCACTGGGCCTGACTCCTTAATTTCTAAGAAGTGAGCTGATTTCGTCAGTCGATCCTCCACTAAGCAGATAGCATCATAACCTATCTGAGCTCTGGGTAGTCCTGTGACGAAGCCCATTGAGATGCCATCCCACCTCCACTTAGGGACATCTAAAGGATGCAACAAACCACTGGGAACACGGTGTTCAGCCTTCACTTGCTGACACACTAGGCATTTAGCCACAAACTCTGCCACTGCTCGTTTCACCCCGGGCCACCAAAACTGTTCCCTCAGGACTCGATACATTTTTGAAACTCCTAGATGTACCGCCATGGCTCAGCTATGGAACTCACAGAGAACTCCCTCACGCATTGTCCCCAGGACAAAAAACCTTCCCTAGAAAGGCATCTGATGTCGGCTGTCCTCTGACCATCCTTCTGGAGCGTTCCCCTTATCGACACGATCCCGCATCACTTCCGCCTTGGAGTCCCCCCACTGAGACTCTTCCACCTTCTGCAACAAGGAGTACTACACCATCATCTAAAAACCTGCCTCTAACACCATATTCCCTTTCATCTAAGTGCAAGGCAGCCAACTCTCCCATCGCCTTCCAAGCATTAGTGGATTCCCAAACCACTTCCTGATACGACTTCCTCCTTAGGGCATCTACCACAACGTTGCCCTTACCTTCAGTGTAAGAGATCTAAAAGTCATAGTCTTGGAGAAACTCGACCTGTCTCTGTTGTCGTAAGGTCAGGTCACGCTGGGAGAAGATATAACGCAGGATCCTGTGATCTGAGAATACCACAAAGCACTCCCCAAAGAGATAATGTCACCACAACTTCGGTGCGAACACTACTGCTGCATGATCTAGGTCATGGGTCGCATAGTTACGCTCGTGAGGGCGTAACTGCCTAGACCCATAACAGATCACCCACTTCTTCTGCATCAGCACGCTCCCCAGACCAAGGCCAGAAGCTTCACAAAACACCTCATACAATAACCCTTCCTCTGGAAACCTGAGTACGGGAGCACTGACCAACTTATCCTTTAGGTAGTCGAAAGCTTTCTGGCACTGCTTGCTCCATAGGAAGACCTGGTTCTTCCTATTCAAAGATGTAAATGGAGCAGAAACTCAAGAGAAGTCTGAAACGAACCTCCGATAGTAACCCTCTAACCCTAGGAAACTACGAATTTCTGCCATGCTCTTGGGTGCTGCCCAAGAAACAACTGCCTCCACCTTCGACGGGTCCACTAACACTCCATGCCGAGACACTACGTTCCCAAGGAAGTGTACTTCTTGCGTCAAGAACTTACACTTCGACAATTTCCTTTAAAGTTGGTGGTGTCAAAGGACTTCCAAGACTTCCCTGAGATGCTCAACATGCTCCTCCTCTGATCTTGAGTAGATCAGGATGTCATCGATAAACACAAAGACGAACCGGTCCAGAAACTCTCGGAAGACAAAGTTCATAATTCCCATGAACACAGCCGGTGCATTTGTAACTCCAAACGGCATCACAACAAACTCGAAGTGCCCATACCTGCACCTGAATGCCATCTTTGAGATGTCACTGTCCTTTACCCTTAGCTGATGACATCCAGATTGTAGATCAATCTTGGAAAACCAACCTGCTTCTCTTAGTTTGTCGAAGAGATCATCTATCCTTGGAAGGGGGTAACGGTTCTTGACCATTACCTGGTTCAACCTTCGGTAGTCTATGCATAGCCTAAGACCACCATCTTCCATTTTCACAAACAAAACTGGAGCACCCCATGGTGATACGCTGGGTCAAACAAAACCCTTCTCCATCAGATCGTCAATCTGAATCCGCAACTCCTGCAACTCTGAAGGTGCCATCTGATAAGGGGCCATCGAAATCGGACGGGCACCAGGCTGTAAGTCTATCCTGAACTCAACATCACGCCGGGGGGTAGAGTCACAACTTCCTATGGTAAACCATCGAAGAACTACCCAACAACCTCTAGGACATCCATCATCACTGTATCAGCTGGAACCACTGATAACCCGCCTAACAAGGAACGGATAGGCTCCACATGCCGGCTTCCTACCTAGTAGCTCCTCTCACCAACAAAAGATACGCGTTTCCCATCCACGTCGGAGAATATTACTCTTCTCCGGAAGCAGTCGATAATGGCACTAACAGAAAACAAATAGTCGATTCCTATGATGACATCTTATGGCTGCATCTGTAATAGAAGAAGGTCCCCACTAGATTGATGTGGTCCCAATGTCAGCCCACATCCCAGGCAAACACAAGATACGCTGGTATGTCCTCCAACTAGTGTACTCAGTACTAGTGGTACAAAAAGTCTCTCTACATCTAGTCCCAAAGCTTGGGCTAGACCAGGTGCAACAAAGGAGTGCAAAGCTCCCGAATCAAACAAAGAAGAAACGAGAGTGCTGAACAAACAAATCATACCTTGCACCACCTCTGGTCTTGTCATAGATGTCAACTCTGCTGCGTGCAACTTTCCACACCCATCTCCTCTGCCTCTCTGATGTCTTCCACCTCCCCGACCATGCCCTGGTCGAGGTCCTTGAGGGGCACCCTGAGGTCGGCCTCCTCCCGCAAAGTCTGCCCTCGGAGGAGCATGGTCATGTTGCTGATGGAAGGGCCACACTGACAACTGTTGCTGCTAAGGTGGGTGCTGAACCTGCCCACCTCCACCGTACTGAGTTTTGGTCGGGCACCGACTCTGAACGTGCCCAAAACCGCCACAAGAAAAACACTTTGGTCATGGGCTTGTGAAAAAGGGACGAGGAACCGAAGATCTGAACTAGAACTGCTGGGGCCTGCTCCCCACTGGTCTGAACCTGGAAGGTCCCGTTGCAGGAGACCTCCTGCTGACTGCCTTCCCCTTCGACGATCCCAGCTGGATCCCCTCTCGGGGTGCACCTCCCAGTGAGTGCATCCTCTCTACAACCTATGCCTTCTTCTGTACCGCCAAGTACGTTGGAAGGGTGAAGGGGTGACAACATACTGGAGCGAAGGACAAAGCGACTCCTCCAAACGTCTCGCTCGAGACTCCTCATGCAGAAAGAGATCCAGAGCAAAGCGCAGGAGATCCTTGAACTTGATCCCCAACTCTCATACTGACATACTCTACTACTGAAGGGAGAGTAACTCATGCCGCTTATCTTCCTTGATCATGGAAGAAAGGAATTCCTCTCGGAATTCCTTCTCAAAGTCAGCCCACGGAACCTCTGCCTCTATCCTCTCTCTGAGATAGACTGTCCACCACTATCGCGCCACACCTCTCAGATGAATTACCGCTAGGGGAACCAAGTACTCCCTCGGAGCACATATCACGGTAAAAGTGATCCCTAGCTCCTCAAGACACCTCTCTGTCTCCGTATTTGAAGTACTACCCCCCGTACTGCTTGAGGGTATGCCGCTGGAAATAACAGAGAGTCCTCTGCCACTGGCTATCTTCCTCCTCTCAGTCAATCCTCAACTGATCGACCGCCTGGATCTGCTGGGCCTCGAGCGTCTGAGCCACCCGGGGACGACGTCCAGGATCCATTGTTGTATGGTAAACAAGGATCTCCTAAGCCCAAGTAGTCCGGAAAAATCAAGGTTTTATTTTATCATTTTATTTCAATTTCATTCAAAGAACACCCAAATCAAGTAAAACACAATCATGATGATGAAAGTACCTTCCCTAGGGCCTCTACCCTGCAATCAATGTAGTCTCACATGGTCGTTCGGTATGCTCAGAGTCCGTGCATCGGATCCGGGGGGGCTAATATCCCATGTCCTAGCCGGTCTTCCCTGGCCTATGTCACGCACCAAGATTTACTAACATTTTCTCCCTACCATCCCCTGCAATCCTCACAGTGCCTAACTCTAGAATCCATCCTATCTCTCAAAAATCCGCTCTGATACCATTCTATCATGACCCCCTCCCACCAAAGATGCCCCTCATGAGCTGAAAATGGTGAAAGGGAGATAATGACCCCTATGTCCTGCCTCCAGTAGGCCCCAGGGTGGCGACTGGCACCAAGGGTATGAGTTTTCAAAAATATGGGAGGCATTTCCCTTTTTATTTATTTAGGATCGGGAAATAGGACAAGTCAACCACCAAAAAGGAAAAGAACAAGTGTATAGAAATAAACCCAAACAAAGACCACATCCATGTTTTAACAATTTTATAACAAGGTATAAGTACAAGAAAGCTCAAAGTAAAATACCAAAAGAAAACAAAAGTACAACATCAGAAAAAACTCCAATTGTCCGACTAGTAGGGTCCCGGACAGCCCTGGTAGTCCTCCTGGAAACCTGATAGTAAACTTAGGGTGAGCATACAAGTATACTCAGTAGGAAAACCTAAAGCTCTCGTGCACAAGTGGGGAGACATCCTAATGTCATGCGAGAAAAACAAAAGAAACCTAGCTAGGAATTCTATCCACCCAACCTCACCAGCCACACTCACCAAAAATGTAATCACAATAGGTAGTAGTATATAAGAAACAAGAGTATTGGGTACCCCGCACCATTTCCCAGTAGTTAGATGCTCTTCCTAACGGCGAACGTCCTGAAGCTGCCACACCCTCCTCGCCCACTCACACCTAGGCCTCACAAACGACACATCCCGCCCACACACACCTGGGCCTCACAACCACGTATCGCGCCCGAACACACCTGGGCCTCACAACTACCTATCCCGCCCGCACACACCAGGGCCTCACAACCACGTATCCCGTCTGCACACACCTGGGCCTCATCCCGAAGATTCTTGAGAAACAGAACAACCTGCCCGAAGAGTCTTGGGCTAAAACCACCCCAATCGAAACCAACCTGAAGAGTCTTTGGTTTATGTTCTCCTCAAGACATCACAGCCAAGGGGAGAAGGAGTAGGAAGGAACTAGTAACTAAGGTAAAAACACCCTCTCCCATGAAATGGGAGTGTTCGACACTAAGTGCTCAACATGGGTGGGGTGTGATAAAACACAAAAGATACAGATATATATATGTATACCAAACACACAGCCCAACCTATGGCTTCTAAATATAAAAACTTATCACGTGCCTCGGCACTGCTACTACGAAGCATGCATACAACAAAAAAAACCCCAACTCCATTAGGTTTTCACGTTTCAACAGAATTAGTTTATTCAGTTCATTAACTACTGGGAAGCTATCCACAACCAACCACATCGATCGTTCGTAAAACATATCCCTGCCATCCACAAATAAAGATAGGGAAACACAAGATTCACAAAAAAACCCTTCTTATCAACCAACCAACCCCATTGATTATTAATCCCGTTCCATTACCATGACCCACAATTTATTAACTCTTCTACTTTTTTTATTTATTATCCACAACCCATAGACCGTTCATATTCCAACTCATCCCTGCAGCCCCGCTACCAACCACCATAACAACAACTGCACTGTACATCAATATCCCTTTAATACCACTTATCACAGCCCCGCTGCCCATCACCAAAATAACATTACACCATCCCACAACCAAGCCACCCGCAGCCCCACTGCTCACCCTTTCCAGAAAAACCCACAAAACACCCCCATCACATGCCACGTAACCAAGCCAACCCCCTCATGTTCATTATTCCATTTTGTTCAACCGGGGTGATCACACAAGGGCTCCATATTTTAATAGCCAACTTTACGTGATTAACGAATTTCCACATTCCATGATGTTTCCATCCACAAAACGGTATATAAAGATAGGGAAACATTTAATTGTGCAAGCAAAGGCCCCCAACGACCGTGATTTTCAGTAGCAGAAGCTCATTCAATTCACAACATCATACCTCAGGATATAAGGTAACAACAATCACAAACTTCAGAACCCCGTTATATAAGCTAGTTATTATCTTTATTAAACTGGTTCAAAAGTGTTTCACATAAACAAGAGAACACCCACCCCGCATGATTCACAAATTAGAGAGACTAAGGTAAGATCTCTACCTCAACAGGTTCTGATCACAACGCTCCCCCAGATCAACTTTAAAATACGTCCATTGGCGCCCGTCACTTCCGTTGAGTCCCGAAAAAACCACCTCAGGTGGAAGTCGGATAGTAAATTCCGAAGGAAAGACAACGGATCCAAGCTCATAAGTTCTGTCTCGTTGTTACGATCCCTTGGCCGCTAAAGGAATGTAAATCGGAGCTCGGACGAAGAAGTTATGGAAGAAAGAGACTTTGAGTCTCTTGGGAGTACTCTGCTCAGAAGAAAGGGGAGGAGAGGGGTGAGTTGAAAAGGAGGAGGGGACCCCTCCTTCTATAGGCGAGAAAAGAAAAAGTACAGGGCGTGTACATTATGGTACACGACGTGTACTCGGTTATTTCACACAGTCTCCACGTGGCTTCCAACACGACTCTGCGGTCCTTGACTGTTCGACACATGGTTTGAGGGTAACGCATACATGGGGAAAGACTACACGACATGTAGTTTGGACACACGGTGTGCACTCATTTCTTTCACATGGCTCTAACACGACACACGACCATTGACTGGTCAACACACGGTAACGCGTATGCGGGGAAGGACTACACGGCGTGTAGTACTGAACACACTTCGTGCACCCATTATTTCACACAGCAAGGACACGACCTTCAACACGGGGTATACCAGCCAAGGTATTTCACGGCGTGTAGTTACACTACACGGCATGTACTCATTTACTTCACACGACGAGGACACAACCTGCGACACGGGGTATACCCGGAAAGGGGCTACACGGAGTGTAATCAAACTAAATGGCGTGGAGTTTAAAAATTATGGAACGTGTCGGAAAAGTCCATTTTACCCTCAAGAAAACTCCTTGACCTTATTTTTGACAATGGAATGGGCCGGAGAGGTCCGGGCCATTACATCCCACTCATGGGTTTTCATTGAATCCTCCCTTAATAATGAAATGCATGGTTGGTCAATATTGTTACTACTAATTATGCACCAACCATGTGGCTCAATATGCATCTCAAAATATTTGTGATATGGAATCAAAAGAGGACATGGACTCTTTTAAATCATTTTATAATAAAAAGAGTAGACTTATAAGGTTTAAATGAAATATTCCAACTAAAACAAAATGATACATACCTAAAAATAGAAACTATTGTGTTAGAAATACAGAAATGTAGGATCAAAATATGAATGTAGATGATCAATTACCTGAGGGGGTGAATTGTTTGTTTAAAAACATTTGTTTGTAACCTCAAGGAAAACTATGTTTAACAAAGCTAAAAAATTTAAATTGAAAATACCTCCTTTAGTCGTACAGACATTCTAGGTTCCAAAAATATGGTTCTATAAATGAAACTTAATAATAGTTTACAATGAAAAGATTCTACCTTAAAGCGTATAAAATCTTACAAATCAAAATACATATGAATAAGAAGTATAAGAAGGTTATAATTTATTCCATTCTAAAAATACAATGGAATATTGACTTCAATCAAAACAAGTTACAAGTATGAAATCCTTTAACCCAAAGTGATTGTTATCCAACAACCTTGGCTAAAGACCACTTGATTTATACTTTCAAGAAAGTCTATCTTAACCTCACCAGGATAATCCCTCGATAAGAATATCAGTATATGTCTTAATATCCTCTCAAGCCCTTGAACATTAAGGTATTCATAATATCTATCTTCATAATCAAGGAAGTCCTCAAACATTAATGTATTCATAACCTCTATCTTTCTATCCTCGTAAGTCCTTGATTGTATATAGAAACAATCAGAGTCGCACGAAGCATGATAAAAAAGATGTTCCGTACACACATGGCCTGAGAGTCTCTCTCTCTAAAAAATACGTTAGTAGCATGTTATCTCTAGATTAATGGATAAGTTCTTAGTTGTTGTGATCTCTTTTAAATGATGACCTATTTATTTTAATTTCTCAAACAGTCTGCTCCCTCCCCCAATGGTTATATTTTTCCCTAAATCTCAGAGGGACCAATACACATGTACCTTAAACAATAGTTAGTTAGAAACAGATTGTATGACATCATTTCATAAGTATAACAGGGTTATGCAAAATATTTTTCTTAACCAAATATATTTTTTAGACTCTATGAAAAATAATTTTTGAAGTCTATGTAAAAAATCACTTGGAGATTATAAATCATAAATATCCAGATTATTTATTCAAGGAATTCAGAACCTGATTTATAAAGATTAATTAGTCTAAATTCCAATGAATCTGGAGTCAAAATTCTATGGAATTCAGAGTCTGAATTCCAAAGAATCTGGTTTCGGAATTATGAGTAATTAAGAGTCTAAATTCTATGGAATTCAGTGTCAGAATTCTAAGTAGTTAAAAGAATGAATTTCATAAAATTCGGAGCCCGTATATTATAGAATCTAGTGTCTGAATTTCAATGAATTTGGAATCTGAATTTTAGAGAATTCAGAGTCTGAATTTCAGAGAATTCGGAGTCTGAATTTCGGAGAATTTAGAATCTAAATATAAAAAAATTCAGAGTCTAAATTTTAGAGAATTGAGAATCTGAATTTCAGAGAATTTGGTGTCTAAAAATCAGAGAATTCAGAATAATAATTTCAGATAATTTAGACTCTAAATTTCAAATAATTTAGAATCTGAATTTGGAACCTGAAATCAGAATCTGAAAACAGAGTACTCTAAAACTGATTATTTATAAGATTCCAAGGTTTTAGATATGAAATAGTTTTTTATAATTTTTAAGTAAAATTATTTAGAAAAAGGGAAACTATAGGATGAATAATGAAAATATATTTATGGATAAAATTTACTTTGGGAAGGAAAATTTTCCTTATTAATAAAATTTTTAGGAAAATAAAATTTGCCTTAATATAGGGTGTTTGTGATTTTCAAAACATGAAGGAATGGAAATTCTAAAAGTAAATCTTATTGACCCAACAATATCTCCCTTTTTGTAAAGAAAAAACATCATTATAAAAAATAATATAAGGATATAAAATTATCATGGACATGAAAATAAAAAAATATCTGCTATTACTTATGAATAAAAGTGAATAAGACTGACTCCCCCTTCGGTTTTGGAATCCCCAAGGGTTTTATTCTTGATATCTTGGATGAGATTTTACATTTTCTTTTCATACAAACACGTTCTTGGATAAGAACAACGGTTTAGATGAACTCACCCATAAATAGATAAATCTATTCTTTCTTAGTATTATTTTTATCATACCATTCTCCCCTTTTGTGATTTTCAAAAAAGTAATAGAGGGAATAGAGAAAAATGGATCCTAAAAATTTAGTTCTAAATAAACAAATATATTAGAGAACAACCAAAAATCATTAAGATTGAATGAATTTGTACAAGGAAGAAAATCAACAAAATATCTGAATTGGGAAAAAATTACACTTCCTTCTCCTTCGACATCAGATTCTTCACAATGGTTTTCAGCTTCTTTATCTCTTTGTGATCATCTTCCATATGATTGAGAAACCAATCCTAATCATCACTTTTCTACTCTAAGGCATTCATCTTTTCTTCCTGAGTCTTAAGAATATCAACCTAAACCTCCAAGGCTTCTTTCTTAAAAAGAATTTCATCAATTTGGATTCTGAGAACCCTTTCCCTCTTCTAATTTGTGTACACAGAATTAAGCTTGCCATTCATATTATTAACTTCCTATTTCTAAGTAGCATATTTGAGAATCATCATTCCCTCAAAACTATTAGGATGGTCCCTGATCTTCCCATATTCAGTGTTAAAATCTTCTTTGACATTGTAATACAATTCATTAAAGAATTTAAAATCTTCAACTGTCTTCCTTGACCAGCTTGTAATATTTTTGCAAGAACTTTTATGAGCCTCATAACCACTGATAAAATATTTGAAATATTCCTCAAGTCCAATACATTTATCCATTACCATGGATGCTGAATCTGATATCTAATTTATTGAATGTTGAACAATCTAGCATCTTGAATCTATTTTTGGATATATGGGAATATTTCCAACCATATTTTTCAAAGACTGAACAACAAAATCAGGTCCAAGATAAGATGATTTCCAATCCGAGTGTTTGGTTTGTGAGAATTTTTTTATTATCTCTTCAGCATTCCTATTTGAAAATGTAACAAAATATTTCATTTTCCCCACAGATTTACTAGGTGTATTGATTACCAGTTTTTTCCCTTATCAGTTCATTGAATAATGTCTTCTGTTTGGGTGATTCATGCTCCCTATCAAATAACTGAACAATATTATCTTCATCAACTTCTTATTACTTAGAATCATCCACTTGATCTTTTAGATGAAAAAATTCATGATTTCTTCTTTCTTTATCAGATGGATTGTTTACTTCTTCCTGACACTTCTAATATTTTCGTGGAGAATCTAGTTTTGAAGACTCTGCTTCAAAATTTTGGATTGAAAGTTTCTCAGAAGGACTCTCCTTCTCATGATAATCCGCCACTTTCCTTATCATTTATTCTGTATCACCACTTCATTCTTCTTATCCTTCTTCCACTTCTTCATTTTCTGCTATTTCTTCTTGTTCATGTGGTTCGAGAATCACGAATTTCTTTCTCGGAGTCACAGGTAGTGATTATTTTCAAAAATTAATCTACTACCTGATATTTTTTAGAGGATATCCCATCATATTTGATTAGGGATTATACTATCTCATATTCAGACCATGTCTTCATTTGCATCTTTTATTTCTCTTGCTTCTCATGATTTTCGGTAGCCTTTATCTTTAGATATTTTCCCTCAGTAGGATCCAAGCCAAAATTAGCATCCCCTTCCGTATTATTTTTCATATCATCTCTCCAGTTGGAAACCACTTCATCATGGTAAGACTTTTTCTTCTTTGGATTTGGTGGAGCTGCCTGAGTTTCTTTAGGAATACAGATTTTTCCTTTCTCTTCTTGTTCTTTGGCCTTCCTCTTCCTTCCACCCTTCTTATAAGTTTCAGCAACTTGCAACTTCTTCGACAAAGCCTCTATTTCTTCTTCATACAAATCTTATAATTCTCCTAATTCACATGAAAATCCAATTCTCATTCTTCTTATTGTGTCTTCACTCAACAACATCACCTTGTAATTTGTCGATTTAGAACTACAAGGAATTTTGAAAGACTCAAGAAAGAGGATGATAATCTTTGAGAGAATATCGGGATATAAGATGATTTGAGGTGTCAAATTTCCATTATTGATATTCTCAATCATAACCAATATATACTTAACCAGTTTTATCATTTTAAGGCTTATGAAGAATTCTAAATGGTAGATATCACAGTTTTTTAGAGTATCCGTATCTCCTTTCCGTGGAATAACAAAATCCTTGAACCCACAATTCAATAATCAGGAAATTCATAGATAGATTAAGAATCTTGTGAGTATTTACCTATGAAAGACCAAGACATGATAGAGTTTTTTCTTTATCAAAAGATCATGCTACTTCTGGTAGCTTTTGAGTACAGAACCCTCCTTCTCCTTCAGAAGGAATTACAATCAAACTTATTGCCTTGCTGTAAGATATACAATAATCCTTTTTTTAGCTCTTAAAGGATAACTTGTCCCATAATCCTCTATTAAGAAAAAATACTCATAAAATTAACTCAAAATGTCTTGATAAATTGGATCATGTGTCTTCTGTTACGATTCACATCAACTCTCCCAACAATTGAGCTTGATATTCTTTGAAATGATAGAATCATAATTAACATAGAATTTCAGATCGACTCATCTATCTCTGTAATTCTACAACTTAGATATTTTTTTTATGGAAAGAAATTATTTTTTAGGAGAGGCTTGTATAGACATTAATAATTGACGAAACCATGACGATTTGGAATGGCCTTAAGTAGAGCAATAAGGATTTAGCACACAAGAGCTTGAAGATCGATGTGGGACAATCATCGAGGAGTCCTTATATATGCAATGGAGGCGATGGTTCTACTTCCATAATAGATCCAATGGTTGAAATCCTTCTAATAAGATCTTAAATTTGAGCTGATAAATGAAGAAAAATTTTAATAGGTTCTGATCTTTTGAGATTTTAAGATAAAATGTTCTAATTTAAGGGAAAAAATGAATCCGAAAAGGGTTCTTAAACAAGATAAAATTCCAACATGTAGAAAGATGATTACAAAAATTTGTGAAAGGAAAAATAACGTCCTGATTTCTATAAAAATTATTCAAAATAAAAGAATCATCTCCAAGAACATTAGATTCTGTAAAATTTTCTTAAAAAAATGACACAAAAATGAGTACGAAAAAAAATTGATTACAAATTTTTTTGACTACGATAAATTTTGACTATGAAAAATTTTTACTATGAAATTTTTTGATTATCTAGAAAATTTACTACCCCTATGAAAAGGATTATCTTAATTTTAGGAGATATATTTTAATAAGAAGTTAAAATGAACTATTACCTTACAGTTATCATTCCTGGCTTATTTTTAATGTATTCAAATCTATCGGAGGGAAATGATTTTGTAAAAATATCCGTAAGTTGATATTGGTTTATGATATATTGAAGAATGATATCTCTTTTTTGTGGTATGATCCCTAGAAAAGTGATGACTTATATCTATGGGTTCTACAAGAGAGTGATGTCAGGGTATTTACGAAAAGAAATGGAAATAGTATTATGAAAAAATATTTGTGTTTTGGTAAAACCAATACCATAGTATGTGAGTGTGTGTTGCATCCAAAACAGATGAGCACAGCAACTTATAATTGAAATATATTCATCTTCAATAGTGTAATGTGCTACTGGGTGTTTCTTTTTTTCATGACCAAGAAAAAAATGAATATCTTAATAAATTACTTGTTCCAGATGTACTTTTCCAATCAATTTGATAACCACCAGAATACACATCTGAAATTCTTTTTACAAAAAAATCATTTCTAGATGTATAAAAGAGTCATAAGTACATGATTCTCATTAAGTGGAGAAAAAAATATTCTCACTACCTTTAAATGAGTTTCCTTAGTATTGGATTGATATCAGGTACAAAAATATACTATAAAATTATGTTCGGATGACTATCTGTCATGTATAGTAGACTTCCTATCATACCTCTAAATGTTGTTTGATCCAAATGTTTCCCAACTTCATCCAAATCAAGTAAATTTAAGGTACCAATGGGAGTAATTATACTTATAGTGTAGTTATATCCATACTTTATAAGAATATATTTATTAATCATATGTCGGGATATAAAAATTCGTTCTTGTTTTTGAGAAATTAGAAAACTACTGAAAAATGTTTACTCACCCATCATACTCATTTTGAACTTAGATTTCATTAGATTCGCAAATGAATCGGATAAATATTGGTGAGTAGACCCAAATATAAAGTAGTCATCATAAATTTTAACAATAAAAACATTTTTCATATATTTCATTATAAATAGAGTTGGATAAGAATTTCCCTTAATGTAATTATTTAGTAACAAAAATTAGTTAAGTCTATAATACAAGGCTCTAGGGGCTTGTTTAAGTCCAAATAATGCTTTGGTATGTTTGAAAACATGTTCAATATTTTTTTTTCTTCCAAACTAGGAGGTTGTTCATCAAACAAATCCTCTAGAACATAACCATTAAAAAAAGAACATTTAACATCCATTTTAAAAATGTTTAAATTTAAATAATGCTAAAAAGACAAGTAAAATACATATAGATTCATGTCAAGATACTGGAGCATTGGATTGTTCATAGTATATTCCTTTTTGTTGATTATATCTTTTAGCAACTAATATATCCTTATATTTTTACTGTGATTCCATTTTCAACACATTTATTTCTGAAGACCCATTTTTCATCAATAACAGTTTTTTCCTTAGGTCTTTCAACCAAGTTCTAGACTTTCTTCCTTTTGAATTTAGTTAGCTCATCTTGCGTGACATTAAACCAATCATCATCTCATAAAGCTTCATCAGAGTTTTTATGTTCTAATTGATAATGTAATGATAGATTTTCTACTTCATTCCTTAAGGTACTTCTAGTACTTACAGGTTTATTTACATCACCAATGATGCTACCATTGGGATAATTCTTAAGAAACAACTGATTTGGGTTTTGTAAAATCCGTTCATCAATATATGGTATGAAATCATCTAGAGTAAATGCTACAAAAACATTTTCTTGAACCTGTTCCTTAATAGAATGATCTCTTATTAAGGATTGATAATCAGTTTTTGAAAACACATCTGAAGTTGTAGGTTGAGGTTGTTTAAAAATGGGATCAGTTTAATCAAATTTAACATGTACTAATTTTTCAATAGTACAAGTGTTTTTATTGAAAACCCTATAAGCCTTAAAAGTTATGGAGTAGCCTAGAAAAATTTATTCATCGGATTTGGGTGTGAATTTATGTAGATTATCTTTAGTATTTAGAATGAATACTTTGCAACCAGAAACCTTTAAGTAGGGAAGTTTAGGTTTTCTACCATTCCATAACTCATAAGGGGGTTTATTAAGAAAAGGTCTAACCAATACTCGATTTATAGTACAATAATAAGTACATATAGCTTCAGCCCAAAAGTGTTTAACTGTCGAATATTCACTCAACATGGATCTAAGTATCTCTTAAAAAAATCGATTTCTTCTTTCAACATGACCATTTTGTTGAGGGGTTCTTGGTGATGAGATCTTTGAGTAATTCCTTTTTTTCAACAAAAAGTTTCTAAATCAGAATTTTGAATTTCTCTTCCATGATCAATATGAATATTTATCAATGGAATGTTTTCCCATTTTTAACTTGGGCTCTAATGATTTTGAAATATGAAAAAGCTTCAGATTTTTTTTCTAAAAAATAGACCCACATATATCTAGTGTAATCATCAACTAAGACAAATGAATTGTATTTTCCTCCAATGCCTCAAGTTTGTGTTAGACCAAATAGATCAATATTCACTAACTATAATGCATCAGTAGATGATACTTCACCGAATAATTTAAAATTTGATTTATGTTTCATTCCAAATTGACAAGGATCATAGACTTTAGAAGAATCAAATATAATCTCCGGTAGATCCTTAACTAGTCTTTTATTTGAGAGTTTTCATAGGTTCATATGGTTATAGTGTCTTATCCTTCTATTCCAAAATCTAGAATTATCTTCCATTTAACTAAGACAAGGTAGGTCTTGGCTATTACAGTCTTCTATGTTTAGTTTATATAACTTCTCTTTTCTTATTGGCAGAAAGAATAAACCCTTCCATGGAATTGTGTACTAAACATTTATCATTATTAACATTAACAAGGTAGCCTTCATCAAATAATTTACATATGCAAATAAGGTTGTGCTTAAGACCCTTTCAAAATAAAACATTCAAAATCAATTCTTTTTTGAGAAGAACAATTTTACCAATACAAATAATTTCTCCCTTTTGATTATCTCTAAAATTTACTTTTCCTCGTTTCATATTGACATAATTTTCAAAATTGTTTTTCTTACCAGTCATATGATGGGAACATCCATTTTCCATGTACCCTGTATTGATGTTGGTACCTTCATTATTTTCCTAAAAATAAAATTATTAGACTTTCAGAACCCAAAATTACTAGGATCCGGAAACTTCAAAAAGAATAATTTTAGGTATCCACATTTTCATAGAACAATAAGATTTATGAAAACCTAAATACATATATTTTTTTACCGAACTATTCTTTGACAAAGGTCCACCACCCTGACATTTTTTGTAGAATGGTGCACTTTGTAGAACAATATAGTTATTACTAAAAACTGGAATTGAATGATTATAAAAAAATATATAATTTTTCCTTAGAGGAGGAATTTGAGAAAACATAAAATTAATGTTTTCCAAACCTCTTGTATTGTTTGAAAAATACTTCCTCAAGGAAGACATTTCTAACTTCATTTTAATTATTTAGTTTTTATCATAAAAACATTAGTTTCAGCACTAGTATTAGCCTCTAAAATATATTTCATATAAATTTCTTTTTCAATATACTTAGAATGTTTGTCCATATTAGAAATAAATTCCTCAAGGTTTTTTTAAATACTTTAAAAATCATAATTTTTCTTATCAAGATATTTTTAAGGATCTGATACTTTCATTAAAATAGAAATTATATAATTGTATTTTAAATGTATTTTCTTGAGTATAGAATTTTCATTCTCAAGAATCTTAGAAAACCTATAAAAATATTCATAAGTTGTTCATGTATTACATTTATGATAAGAATATTATTCATCTAAATATTCATAAAATTTAATGTGACTATATTTTTCATTTAAGGAAACATTAGTTATAGATTCAGTGTTGTGTACCTTAGCCATTATACAATTATTTTCAATGGGTAATATGGCTAGTAAACCAAGATTCTTTTCACCAGAAGATTCATACTCGGAGGATATATGATAAGAGTCTCTACCACTAGCACTCCATGTGGAATTAGATTTGAAAAACTTCTCAGCTTTAGCTTTGTATTACTTCTTTATATTTTTTCAGAATTCTTTTCCTTTATATCATGTTTCTTAAGTAGAGGAAAAATCCAACCATATGTGCCTTGCTCTTTGAATTCATAACAAGTGACATCAGAATCATTCTTTTATTATATTTCTTTCTCTATAAATCTATACTTAAAGTCTTTCCTTCGAACTATTTTGTTTATAAATTGTGAAAGATTGTCTAGATCATTCTCAGAATGTCCACTTTTTCTAGATATAGACAAAATAGCATCTTTCGTAGAATTGAATATCGCATCCCTTTACGGAGTCTAGACATTATTAGTAGTAAAGGCTAAACTTCCATTTCCAATATTCTTCTTATTAAAATCTACATATCTTTTCATTATTTTCTCATGTTGAATAAGAGTTCCATAAATTATATCAAGATTAATATGAGATACTTTCTTATTCTCATCAATATATTTTCTCTTAGATTCCCACTCATTAGGAATGATAATTATAATCTTGTCTACAAGTTCCTCATCATCTAAAACATTCTCACCCATGGATTGTAAACTATTAACAATAGTCATAATCCATTGTTGTACCTTACACACTAGTTCTCCATAATGAAATAGAAATCCATGATATTATTATTTAATCATAGATCTTCTAGTTTCTATAACTTTGGATGTTACAAAATGAGTAACCAATAATTCTTCCAATTACTGTTTGCAGTTTCACAAGAAGAAATCTGACTATATATATTTCGGGTTGTGTAATAAAACATAGTATTGTGTACCATGTTGTTTAGTTGATATTCTCACTTCTCTTGATTAGTAAAAGTTTTGAATTCATTATATAGAATCATGTAATATCCCGTAATCATAACAATGTTATCCACTCCAGTATTAATAAAAAAGTCTTCATAAATATCTTCAATATTCATAATCATTCCCATCAAATATATGTGGTCTAGTAGGATTTATATTTTCAATCAAACTGGAATTTATTCTTACTATCTAGAAGAAAAATATCATTCAAAAATATCATGTTAATATTAAAACATTGTAAATAAGGATAAAAATTCCTATGAAATGAAAATATATTTAGAAGAATGAAAACATGATTGAGAAAACTAATACGTGAATATTAGTATATTAGAGACCTCCTCTGATACCAATTGTAGGATAGAAATAAGAATTTAGATGTTTAATTACAATAGGGGGGGTGAAATGTATGTTTAAAAATGTTCATCTTTAACCATAAGGAAAACTTTATTAAAGTTAAATAATCAAAATTCGGAAGACATATTTTAGTTCTAACAACTATATATGTTTCATAAATATGGTTTCAGAAATGAATCATAATAAATGTTTTCAAGGAAAATATTCAACATTAAAGCATATAGAATCTTTCATATAAAAGTGAAAAAGAATAATAAATCTTATGAAGGTTATTACTTCTTACTTTATCAAAATACAGTGGAAATATAGACTTGAAAAAAAACAAGTAACAAGTATGATATCTATTAACATAGTGTGAAGGGTATCCAAAAACCTTGGATAAATATCTCTTGATTTATACATTTAAGAATGTCTATCTTACACACAATAGATTAATACCTCTATAGGAAAATCAGAATATGTCTTGTTATCCCCACAATCCCTCAAAATTTAAGGTAGTCGAAAAAACTATCTTCCTAATGAAGGAAGTCCTCAAACATTAAGGTAGTCGGTACCTCTGCCTTCTTATCCCTAGAAGTCCTTGATTGTAAACAGAAAAAATAGGAGTTGTACATAGCAAGTTGAACAAGATGTTCAGTACGCACAAGGCATGAGAGTCTCTATCTCTATAAATTACTTCTATAGCATGTAATCTCTAGATTGATGGATAAGTGCTCAGTTGTTGTTAGCTTGTTCAAATGAGATCCTATTTATAAGCATTTCTCCAATGGTCGACTCCCTCCTCCAACGATCATATTTGTCCTTGAATCTCGGAGGGCCCTATACACATTTCACTCAAACAACGGTTAGTTATATACATATTTTATGACGTTGTTTCATAAGTATAATAGGGGTAATAAAAATATGGTTTCTTAACCAAATCTATTTTTCGGAGTATATGGAAAAATAATGTTCAGAGTCTATGTAAATAAACACATGGAAACTACAAATAAAAAATTTCTGGATTCTATGTTTCTAAGAATTCAGAACTTGAATTCTATAGATTTTTGAGTATGTTTCCCAAGAAATTCGGAGTATGAATTATAAGGAATATGGAATATAAATTATAATGAATTTATTGTATTAATTTTGATTAATTTGGATTCTGAAATCTAAGGAATTTTATGTATGAATTTTAGAGAATTTGGAGTCTGAATTTAAGAGAATTCAGAGTCTAAATTTCAGAGAATTCTGAATTTTAATTTTAAAGAATTCGGATTATGAATTTCATAGAATTCAGAGTCTGAATTAATGAAAATTTGGAATCTGAATTTTTGAGAATTTGGAGTCTGAATTTTAGAGAATTAGGAAACATAATTTCATAAAATTTGGAGTCTGAATTTCAGAGAATTCAATATCTGAGTTTTAGAGAATTCGGATTTTGAATTTTAGAGAATTCAGAATCTGAATTTGGAACCTGAAATCGGAATATGAAAATACAATACTCTATAACTAAGGATTTATAGGTTTAAATGGTTTTAGATATGAAAAATATTTTTAGACATTAGAAGTGAAATGATTTAGAACTAATGAAACTATAGGAGGAACAACCAAAAAATTGGTATGGAAAAAGTTTCCTTGGGGGAGGAAAATTTTCTTTATTAGGAAAGTTTTTAAAGAATTTAAAATTTTCCTTAAGATACGGTGATTGTGATTTTAAAAACATGAAGGAATGAAAATTTCAACGGTAAATCTTATTGAATCAAAACCAAATATATACAGAACACATAAATACTTCCATTGAAAAATATTAACCTCTATTAGTGGTATACCCACATCCAATCCTATAGAGGGTTACCTACCCTCCATCTATTTTATGGGAATCACACAAAATAAAAATTGAGTGAGTATTGGCACCATCACTGAGAGGATGGAACACACCATGAGTATGTAAAAACTACATTTATTCATATAAGAGGGACACCTATTCAATAATTAATACTGGGATCCACTCAATATCCTCAAAAAAACACTAGCGGATTATCATCCACATGTGAGCACTAAAAAAATCTCCCATGCCATAATTTCATCTATATGAAGAGAAGAAACAACTAGAATAATGTAAATATTCAAAATAACCTCAATTAATGTGGAAACATTTACCAAAGAACTCTTTATGTCAAAAATAAGAGAATGGATTACGTATTCATCCAAAACAAACACTCAGGTGAGAAAAAAAATTCTAGTATGTTAATTATCTTTTACACATTGTGATCCTCTTAAATCATGATATGTAGGCCTCATCTTATTTCTAATCATGTTTTGTGATGTTTATATCCTTGTGGAAACAATATAAATTCCATATAATATACACTAAAACATATTTATCTTTTTCCAAAAGGTAAGTATCTATTGGTAAAATTACATTTTCTATTGGTAAAAAGTTTTACCAACACATATGCCCCTCTCACTAAACTGTCAGTAAAAACTCTCTTACTAAATGTCTTTGAATTAGATAAAATAGTACTATTACAATTACAATAATACCAACTAATAATATATATGTCGGTTAAAGTGTTTAGCAGTAGATTCTTATGACAAATTTTTCTATAAGTAATAATATTTATAATATAAAATATATATTTAAAAATTACATTTGAAAAAAAATTATATAATTATATCTGTAGTAATATTAAATATTATATTTATTAACTCATAATTTATAGTTTATCTATTTTAATTTTTAAACCGAAGATTATATACAAATGTAAAAACTTAGAAATTAAAAATAATTATATTAATAATGAAATTTAATACAAAATTAATTAATACAAAAATGTATTATGAATCTCTGAACAAGATCCTCACCCCCCCCCCCCCCCCCGCCCATGTTCTAATGACTAATCCTTGTCCAGAACCCAGCGATGACCTAGTACCAGAGAGTCAGCTCTAGAACTAGCAACACATCCATTCATTAGGACCAACAAGCCAGCTCCATCTATACCTCAAGCTTCAGTGTAACAGCGCCAGTGACCCATCTATGTCCCAGGGCTAGCAAGCTATCTTCAGTGACAACAAGAAACCTTAATTATCTAAAATACCACATTTTTTACCTCTATAATATCCACCACACACAACTAAAGAGCATACCAAAAAATTCACCAGCTCTGGTACCAGTGAGAAACAAATCGAGTCAACTCCATTACCATCAAGAAACCTCATGTAACTTTTATTCCACACCATTCAGCCCTAATATCTACATCACAAAGAAATAAATACCCAAAAATACTACCATAATATTTTCAATAATCATCTATATAAATAAATAAATGAGGGCTGCATCAATAATGGATTAAAAGAATTGTACAAATTTTTTTATAATAGTAAACTGAAAATGGGGGTTGTAATATAAAATAATGGAGAAATTATACATGGTTAGAAATAGAAAATTGTTTCTATAGAACAGAAGGAATAAAACATAACTAGAAACAAAACATTAAGTGATTTTCAATTCATTTGTGTTGTCAAACAGACCCCAAATACATGTTAAAAAAATCAATTCAATTAAAGGAAACACATCTAAAGGAAAAAATAGATAGTTCCAAGTATCCATGGTAATTTTTATGTTTTAAGATGATTGAAACCAGCATCCCTAAGAAATTAAGGGTGTCACATATTACTGATAAATGGGTGGGAGGAATCTTCTAAACCATCCATTATTTATAAATCATCCCAAAATAGTTCCGGTCCAATAAAAAATATGATTTGTATGCCTTGTGAGAGAATTCTTCTTATTAATTTAACTCAAATCCATAAAAGTAGGTCAACTAATATCTTTTAATTTTTAAAATATAGGATATATAAGAAATTACCAATATATATAACCCTAGAAAGATGTTGAACCCATATAAATAAGATATAATTTCTTTTTTATGTCCAAACATTCTTTCCAGGATGTTATTTTCACTCTATTATTTATTTCTATATCCACTGAAAAAAATTGATAGAAACAATGATAAATTGAGTTACTATGGAAAACTATTGGGATAATGGGTTTGTGGTAACTAGATCACTTCACTCCTGGTTAGGATAGTTGATTACATGTATTATCCCATCTAGGACATTGATTAAAATCTAAAAGATAAAATCCAGGGTTTATAATCCATTTATAGAATATAAACATGAAGACCTAAAATAAATCCTAAAATCATCATGGAATTCTCAATAATCATTGATCCATCTAAAATAGTCTATTTAAACATTATTGTGTCTCACTATATACATTCCATTACCCCTTATCCATATCCATCTATATAATGAGGTATACAATGGTTATCATTTCACACATCACATGTGAATAAAAATTCGTAAAAAAAAGTTGGAATTAGGTTTACTGAATTTAATGACACTTGTAAAAAAGAGTTTTTACAATTTATCACTTACAATAAGAGATTATATAAAAATGTTTCAATATTATTTTTATAAAAAGTAGACATAGATATATGTTTCCAAATATAAGGTAAAAAAATCATCACTTATTTTTTAAAATATCTACCAGAAGTGATATAAACCTATTTCAATAATTATAATCCATCGCAATCTAAACATTGTTCTTCGTATAATGTGCACCAAATTTACTCCAAAATGTCTGATCAATGAAAACCTTGAAAAGGGAGAATGACTTACTTTTATCATTGGTTTAGAATATCATAATTAAGTTTGTTAAAATATTTATAATGTTTAATTGATTTTTTACTACTAGTAACTAGTTAAATGCTTCTAACTATTGAAATAATCATAAGCCTTCCACCACTGAAATGAAAATAGATATAAACATACCATAAAAATGTTATATAAAATTTAAATGAGGTAAAATTTCAAGAGATCTATTCTATATTTCATTCCTAGACGAAATATCTAGTTATAATATAAATTCCAATTAACTTTTAACACAATGACACTTAGCAAACTAAGCCTCCTAAAATGCCTATGAAAAGTATTGAATCACAATTCCTATCTATTACTCACTATAATAGTCTATAGACACAATGAATGCAAAAGGTAAAAGTAACAAAATTATGCACAAGAAAAAGAGTAGACTCAAACATTAAAAATTTCTAGGAACATTAACAGTACCTAGGAATTAGATCTTAAAAAAATACCAACATAAATAAACAAAATAATCTATCAAATAAAGAATAACTTAATAACAATAACATTTTGAATTACTTCTATCCCTTCTTGATGGGCTGTCAAGATGGTGATTCAAAATACAAAGAAACAACCCCAAGAATATAAAATTAAATAACAGAGGTTGTCTCAGTGAGAAATTATTAAAATATTATTGATTAGAATATTAAATTTTTAGAGATGTTAATGTGCATAATGATATAATTAAGAGATGGGTTCAAAAAAATAGATAAATAGATATATTCCATAACACACCACCCCAACACATCCCCAACCCTCTATCAGATGCAGAAACAAGTATGTAATGATTAAAAAAGAGAAAAGTCTCATGAAAAATAAGGATCTTGAATATAGTTCCCACGCCACATTTCTATAAGTTACGGAAACATGTGAGAGGTAATTAAGGTAGATTGTTAATATTTTCATCCATGCAAATGTTATTGTAGTTTTGAAAAAAATATTTCCAAAATTCAATGTGAACAAAACATAGAAACAATTAAATATAGAAGAGGGATTAAATTAAATGGAAATTTCCTATGTGTATGTGGTTGGATCCTCACAGGATTTACTGTGAATGCATAAAATTAAAAGCAATGTGAAAGAATAATATTATCGTAATAGAACCATACAAATTATCCACAGGACACATTCCCACTGAACAAAATAGGCCACAACAAACCCATTATCCAGGGGAAAGTGAATATGATCAGTCATTGCATATGACAAACATCAAGAAAACTAAGCAAGTATTAAATATAAGGACACAACTATAAAACATTACATAATATTGTATTATATAAAAATTTCAAATTAAGGATCTATTCAGGGTTATAGTTTCAGAGAATTAGGAAATAACTATTACATCTCAAAAGATAACAATGTAGAAAATTGTACACAGTTTCCAGTTTATTCACACAAAAAAAACTCTTGAAAAAATGTCCTGTCTAGTTCCATGTTTTAGACAACATGACTTTTCCTTGATCCCATCATTGACCCGAATAATATTTAAGTCTTGTGAAAAACATTTCAAAATATCGGATGAGCATAAAAATCTCAGTAAGGGTTATAAAAAGATTAATGAAAACATTAGTTCATCATTTCATAGAAAAAATATGCTCTTTAACATACCTAATGAAATCATAAGATTTATGAATGACACATAGAAAACATATATCATAAAGTTAACCTATGGCATCCACATCATACTTACATTGTGGCTATCACAACTACATAGGGAGTTGCATTTGGAAAACCGATCACAGTATATTCCTTAAATCTCTTAGGAGATACATTCAAGTTTTCCTCTATCATGTTAGCCAATACATTAGAGAGATATCTCGGGCTCACCAGCCCAAGACTTATCATGGAACCACCTATATGTGTAAATAATGCCCAAGAAACATAACATATTCATAACACATAAAACAAAAATAAAGCGAAGATAAGAATTCAACATTTTAATCACAATATATAATTTAGATATATTGACATAAAAAATCCATTATCAAAACTGTATTAAATAACAATATACGTAAAAAGAGTATATGGTATTTATTTTTCTTTTGAAAACATTACATCTTGTTAAGGAAGCTAATGATCAAATAATACTTGCGGGGGAGGAAAAAGTCATTGTCACTTCTTATGATAAATAGAAACATTATTTTTTTGTCGTTTAGTAAAACGCATCATTGAAAAATATTCCATTTGAAATAAATTAAAATTCAATGGTTTTTATAAATCATATAGAAGAAAATCATGTATTAAAACAAAATATGCCTCAATGAAAGGATACTGAGACAAAATCCCTTACCTTGTGTCCGACTTGACCAGTTTTCAATTTAATACATTGAATAATAAACTAAAGGGAATTTCTACTTTCTTAAGAACCTTTTTTAAGTTTATTATTCCTTTTATATCACATATTACTATGTAATAAATATTATTTAATCATTTATGTTAATAATGGTCCTTTTGTCGATATTTGGTACTTGGGTCAAAAAATGAACACCATATATACACAAGTTGTCCATGTGGTAAAAAGTCCCCTATTTCTAGAATGATACTCATTATTTAGATATAATATATATCATATATATCCAGTATATACATGTATTTATAATAGTATATAACATTTGGAGATAAGAAATGAAATGCACCGTTCAGGGGGACGGTAAGCCATACGTACACATGAACGCTAATTTAATTTATATTTCATATTTTAATGGAATTAAAACATAATTATACATTGTTATACTATAATTGAAGTATAAAATTATATATAATATCATTAACTCCACCCTATATACATCCCACATATGGAATTAATGAGTTATATCAGTTTGAAGGGGGTCGTAGTCCGCACTTTCTCAAATGAAATTATCACGTTTACCCACAATAAGAAATATAATGGTATTCTATAAATGGAAAATAAATAAGTATAATGAAAACATAAACATAATATATATCATATATAAATATAGTTCCATCATAATTTCCACCATTATAGGTAGTAAGAGATAACTGAATAATCATCGTTTCGTGAGGCGTTAGTTTTCCATCCACATAAACAATATGTTTTTCTTTAATTATATGGAGGTCTGTGTAAGTGTAGTTAGAATACATCTCATAAAGAATTATATTATATTGAGGATACTAGATTTGTTATAATATAACGGAATAAAAAGAGTTTAAGGGGTTGGAGAAGTAAAATAAAAGAGAAGAACATAAGAGAAGATGTTACCATTAAATCGGGTAACTCCCTTTGGTTTGAAACAAAAGGGTTTCATGAAGTGTTTTATGCCTAAGGTAAGGATTTTAGGATGAATAGAGGGATCTTGGGAGGTAATTGGAGAAAATGTTTCATGAGCCAAAGGCTTGATAAGTGTGAAAAATTGGTTATGAGTGAGGGTGTTTTATAAGGGAGAGGAGTGGATCTTTAGGAATGTTTGAAACAATTATTTTATTATAACCTCATCATCAGTTTCCAATGGTCAACTTATTGTTAACATAGAATTTAAGATGTCTCATGGTCGAAATAAAATCATCCAATAAAAATTGGACTGGTTTTTTATATTTTTTAAATATTTATAATCTTATTTATTTAAATCATTTATTAATGAGGAAAATATTGCATCATTGTTGTGTCATAAAAAATTTAATTTTTTTGATGTCCTAAAAATATGAAAAAACACCATAATGTAGGAAATAGATTCATCTTTCCAATGAATATTTATAGATGTAAGTATAACTTATATAAGACCATGAAAAAAATTTATTTACGAAAAGATATTTGTTTATGTTGTTTCTGTCTTTACTTTAAATTAATTAATATAAAGTGTCATTATTATTCCCATTTGGCTCCATGGGGTACCAAACTCGACCCAAGGATTCCCATGGTCGGATATTTATCAGAAAATAGTATTAGGACACATGTTAGAGTAATTTAATATTATTATAATGTTATATTTTACCCTTAATTACTATATTTATCATTTAGTCACGGTAAATAAAATATTTAGTCAAGTAAATATTTAAAATGTCTAAAAATAAAAGTTACCTATTTACACAATTTATACCTACTGAGTAGAAATATGGAATCCATTTTTATAAATTCAAAACACAAAAGTGGTAGAAGTTAATTTTATGTTAATTCCCGCTATCAAAACAAAAAGCGTGTTTTTAAGAAAAAATAACTATCAAAAGATTGACATTTGTTTATGTCCAATTTAAATGTGAAATTAATTCCAATGTCCAAAATTGGATAAAATAGTAAAAATGTATTTTAATTACACTTTATAACCAATTAAAATAATAATCTATCCATGTAAGTAAATTTGATTAAAAGCAACTTTTGAATTAAAATACAGTATTTTTCACTATTCATTAAAATAATGAAATTTATCTGAAAAATACCAAAAAAAATTCTGAAGTAAATTTTGATGTCCTGAATTTTAAGAAAAATTTATTTTCTGAAATAAAATAAAAAAATAATAAAAACTAGAAATAAAGAGGTTTCCACATCAAAATGTGGTAAATCGACCTTTTAAAAAATATTAGAGTAATTATGCTCAAATTCACTCACATTTTAAGCCTCTATGTTTTATTAGATAAATGTAGAAACATTTTACAAATATGTATAATCATATTGAATTTAGTTCTATTCATTCCCGATGATGTAATGGCTATGTGTTAACTACCATTTAAAACCATAACATTATATTATTAGGGTGCAACATAAGATTTCAAGGAAACCCACTATTGCGTATTGGGGACGATATCGAACAGATATTCACCTTTAAAGTCAAAGTAATATTTAATTCAAAAATATTAATAAATATTCAAATGTATTATTATTTATTTATTTGGGATGTTATATCCGTCCCCCCTTATGGGAATTGCATCCTCGAAATTTTTATTCACTTATCAAATAAGTGGGGTTATTTATCCCTCATAAAAATTTCAAATTACCACATTTCTTCTTCAACCATATGGGTTTTCCACACAACCTTTACCTAAAACATGACCTTATTCTACAACACTTTCTCTCTATGGTCAAGAATCTGGACGGTTGTTCCTCATAGGAGATATTTTGTTCAAACTAAACTACCACTGGGCTTAAAACATGAGATGGATTTGGCATATGATTTCTCAACATTGAAACATGAAAAACATTGTGTACCTGAGATAAACATGGGGGTAAATCCACTCTATACGCAACTACTCCAACTTTGTCCAGGATTTTATAAGGGCTAATAAACCTCGGGCTCAACTTCTCTTTCTTACCAAAATGCATCACACATTTCCATGGAGAAGCATTGAGAAAGTCATGATCTCTTATCTCAAAATATTGATCCTTCCTCCGATTATTCACATAGATTTTATGGAAACTCTAAGCTGTTATCATGTTCTTTTGAATCAACCAAATTTTTTCTACCATCTGTTTTACCAATTCCAGTCCCATCATCTTTCTTTCACCATCCCAGTCCCAAAAAGCTGGAGTTCAACAACACTTTCCATATAATGCCTCAAATATAGCCATCTATATACTGGAATGAAAACTTTTATTATATGAAAATTCAACCAACGTAACATGTTGGTCCCAACTTCTCTTGAAATCTAGTGAACATGCTCATAGCATATCCTCTAAGTTCGGAATTTTTTTTCTACATGCCCATCTAATTGAGGATGAAAGGTTGTACTAAAATTAATTTAAATACCCAACGACTTATAAAGGCCTTTCAAAAAGTTAAAAGTAAACCTAGGATCATGATCCGATACAATGGAGAGGGGAAGACCATGCTACTTGACTATCACTTGAACATAAACTGAGAAAGTTGATATAGAGACAAAGTATCTCGAATAGGAAAAAATTGAGCAGATTTAGTCAATCGATCAAAAATAACCGAGACTCCATTGTTACCTCTAGGTTTCTTTGGTAATACAACAATGAAGTCCATTGATATATTTTCCCATTTCCACTCTTGCAATGGTAATGAATGAAGAATCCCTTTCTGTAACTGCCACTCTGTTTTAACCTACTGAGAAGTCAAACACTTCATAGTAAAAGAAACAATATATCTTTTCATTCCATCCCACCTGTAATACTCCCGAAGATCTCTGTACATCTTAGTACTTCCAAGATGAACTGAAAAAGGGGAACTCTGAGCTTCACATAACTACTAATTCTTCAACTATGAATTACAAGGCACACATAATCTTTTCCCAAACCTAAAAACAAAATCATTATCAATGTTAAATTTAGAAAAATATACCTTATGAACCAACTATACCTTTTTTTGTAACTCATTGTTTTATTTCTGTGCTCACTTAATTTTGTCTCATAAAGATGATTCCACTGACACCTGAAACAAAACAGAATAATTTCAGGCACCAACAACATCTATACAAATGTTCATCAAATAAAAAACAAAAGGATCTCATTCCAATTGTATAATGGTTAATGAATCATTACTGTTTTGTCTCAAAGAATCATCCACTTTATTTGTTGTTCCGGGATGGTAAATTATCGTGCAATCATAATACTCAATTAATTCCAACCATCTCTTCAATCTCATGTTCAATTATTTTTCAGTGAATATATACTTCAATCTTTTTTTGTTAGTATATATTTCCCATTTCACTCCATAAAAATGATGCCTCAAAATTTTTAAAGCAAGAACAACATTAGCTAATTCTAAATCATGCGTAGGGTAATTTAAATCATGAGGTTTCAATGAATGTGAAGCATAATCAATTACATGACAATTATGAGTAAGGAAACAACCAATTCCTTTCAACAAATAATCACTGTAGATAAAAAACTCACCATTTCAAAAAGGCAGTTCCAAAACTGTAGCATTCACCAATCAACTTTTAAATTCTTGAAAAAAATCATCACATTCTTTTCTCCAGATGAACTTTACACTTTTTCGAGTTAACATTGTCATTGGAATAGTTAACCTTGAATTGTTTTGACAAACCTTCAGTAATAACTTGGAAAACCATTAAAACTACGAATCTCAGCTATATTTGTGGGTCTTGTCCATTTTTCAACAACATTTGTTTTAGCAGGATCAAAAGTTATGCCATTTGTTGAAACAATGTGACCCAAGAATGAAATTTATTGCAACTAAAACTCACACTTTCTGAATTTCACATACAATTTATTTTCCTTTATGTTTTTCAAGAAAAAACTTAAATGACTTTCATGCTCCTATTTACTTTTATAAAAAGCCAAAATATCATCAATTAAGGAAACCACACACTTATACAAGAACCCAAGGAGAATTATATTCACAATATCTATGAATACAACAAGTGCATTTGTTATCCCAAAAGGAATAACTACAAATTCATAATTTCCATATCTAGTATGAAACGCAGTCTTCAGAATGACTGCATTATTTACATTCAACCGATGGTACCCCGACCTCAGATAAATATTTGAAAAATACTGAGCTCTGTGGAGATGATCAAACAAATCATCAATATGAGTCAAATGATACTTATTCATAATATTTATGTTATTCAATGCTCTATAAAAAATGAAAGTCTCATTGAATCATCTTTTTTTCTAACAAATAAGACAGGAGCACCCCATGGTGATGTGCTAGGTCAAATTAAAACTTTATCAAATAACTCCTACAATTGCTTATTTTTCTCTACAATTTCATTTTGAGCCATTAGATAATGGTGTTTTGAAATTGGTTTAGAATTAGGCATTAAACCAATAGTAAATTCAACTTCCCGATCAAGTATAATACTAGGAAACTAATCATGAAAAAATAAAGGTACTCATTTACCACTGGAACATCATTAATCTCTACACTTCCTTTATTTTCAACAATATGTTTAAGGTAACATTAATTTACATATTTTACTAGTTTCTTAACTTAGTGATATGTTATCAAAAGTTAGAGTTCATTATTGTACACAAACTGATAATATTTATGAAAATAAACCTATTTATCTATGAATTCAATCATATAATTATAAGAAGAAAGTCAATCCATACCAAAAATAACATTAATCTCTACTAGAGGAAAAACAGTAAGGTTTGCAGGTAGATTCTTTCTACACACAAGGACAAGAAGGTTATTATGTTTTCTTTTTGTCTCAAAATTTCCTCTAAGTGTTTTTACCATAATTTCCGTATTAATATCTTAATATGGAATTCCCAATTTAATAGAAAACATCTCAGAAATGAAAGAGTGTTTAGACCCTGAATCAAAAAACACATTGGCATAATCTGAATAAACAAACAGTGTGCCTGATACTACATCATTTTATGGCCCAACATCTGATGTAGTGGTTTAAAAGGAATTAACCACCCCTTTCTAATTTTATTCTTCCTACTTTCCCTCAGTTGACTTATTCGTTGGACACTGATTTTCATAATTACCAATTTCATTGCACTTAAAACATTTTACTTAATGTAAATAATATTTTCTATTACCATTAACTTGAACTTTTTCAGAGCAATTACGAGCCTTATGTCTCATTTTAGCACATCCGTAGCACCTAACAGAATTCAATATACATTCCCCAACATGATTTTTAACACAATTTTCACAAACTATAAACTTATGTTTCTTACCATCATACATATTTGAAGATTTCTTCCCTTTCACCTACCACCTTGACCTCTTATTCTGTTGTTTGTCAAAGAACACCTGATCATCAGCAAACTCCATTTCCACCTTATCCGCACAACGAACAAGTTTTTCATAAACTTTGAACTCACGAGAAGAAAAATCCCTTCAATACATTGGCTTTAATACTTAGTAAAAACTGTTGATATTACTATTAAGATATCATATAAAATTCAAAGAATACCTTGCGAGTTGAGTGAATTTTGATTCATAATCAGCCACTGATTCATCCGCCTACCCAATTATAGTAATTGTTTTTTCATCATATGTCGAACCACCTTAGGAAAATATTTCTCAAGAAACATACCTCTGAATTCATCCCAATCAAGAGAATCAATATCCTCACTATCACTGTTAATTTTTTCCATCGACCACCACTGCTCAGCTTCACCATCAAAATGGTAAACTGCAAGACTAACCTTTTGGTGTTCGGAACACCCCATGACATAAATCATTTTCTCCAATGCATTAATAAATCCCTTATGCTAGAATTGGGTCATATGATCCTCTAAATGATGGGGGATGTTTCCCCATGTAGTGCTCAACTACTGACATGTTTCTCTGTGGTTGATCTGGATAATATCATGAATGGATACCACCACAATTTATAGCCTTAGTCAACTGTGCCATCACTACAAAAAATTGTTCAGTTATGATTCTGACCATTTCAGGAAGCTGATTTGGAAGGTTGTCTTTATCAAAATGTCGTCCAAAATAACTTCCCTTTTTCTTCTATGGAATACCATTCAGAACAATGAAATATTTTAGGCAAAACAATATGGTAATCTATAAATGGTATATCATTTCTATATTAACATAATTTAATTTATGTAGATTAATGTAACAATACCCTAACTCCAAAATTTATATAAACTGACATCTGAAACCAACTATAAGGAGACAACCTTAAAAATTTATATAATATTGAATTAAATTAATAACTCTTGTTAAGGATCTTTTCAGGTTTAGAGTTTAATATAATTAAGACATAACTATTACATATCCAAATAATAAAATGTTGACACTTCTACTCAGTTTCAATTTTTTTTAACAAAATAAAAACTCTTGAAAAAAAATTCATATACAGTTCCATGTTTTAGATAGCATGACTTTTCTGTGATCCCATCCTTGACCCTATTCATCTTTATGTCCTATGGAAAACATTTCAACCCATGGGATGAGCATAAAACGCTCAATAAGGGTTATAAAACCAAGAGTGAAAACATTAGTTCATAATTTCATACATAACTAAAACTCTTTATCATACCTCATGAAATCATAAGATTTATGAATAACACATAAATAACATAAATCATAGAGGTAAATTTTGGCATCCATATCATACATACACTGTAGCTATCATAGTTACGTTTGGGAGTTACATTTGGAATACCCATCACATTATATTCCCTAAATCTTTTAGGAGAAACATTCACATTTACGTCTGTCACATTACCCAGTGCATTGGAGAGATATCTAGGGCTCACTCGCCCTATGTTTATCATGGAACCACTCATATGCGTAAACAATGCACATGAACCATAACATATTCATAACACTTAAAACATAAATAAAGGATAAAATTTTCACATTTTAATCACAATATATCATTTAAATATATTGACAAAAGAGATCTATTATCAAAACCATTTTCAATACCAAAATACGTAAACAGAGTTTATGGTATTTATTTTCCTTTTGAAAACATTATAGCTTGCTAAGAAAGCCAATGATCAAATAATACTCGCAGCGGCAGAAAAGGTCCTTGTCCCCCCTTGCGTTGAAAAGAAACATTATTTTTTTGTCATTTAGTAAAAAAATTCATATAATAAGATTCCCTTTGAATGAAATGAAATTTCAATGGTGTTTAAAAAGCATGTAAAAGAAAATTGTTTGTCAAAACAGAATGTGCCTCAATTAAAGGAGATTGAGATGAATTCCCATACCTTTTGTCCGACATGAACTTTTTGTCCATTAATCTCATGAATAATAAACTAAAGATAATTTATACATTATTAAGAACCTTTTTCCCATTTATTATTCCTTTTATATCACTTACTACTATGTTATAAACATTATGTCATAATTTAGGTTAATAATTTTCATTTTGTCAAAATTTGGTGCATTAGTCAAAAATGAACAACATATATTTACAAGTTGCCCATATGGTGAATATAACATTATCTATAGAATGATATTTATTATTTAGATATCATATATATCATATATATCCAATATATAAATGTATTTATAACAGTACATAACATTTGGAGATAAGAAATGAAATGCACCTTTCATGAAGACGGTAAGGCGTACGTATTCATGAACTCTAGTTTCATTTATATTTTGTATTTTAATGGAAATAAAACATAATGACATATAGTTATATTATAATTCCAGTACAATATTATATATGATTTCATTTACTCCATCTTTTAATCGTCTCACATATGGCATTAATGATTCATCTCACATTGAGGGGGAGGTAGTCCGAACATCCTCAAATGAAATTAGAGCGTTTACCCATAATGGAAACAATAAAGGTATGATATAAATGGGAAATACAGAAGCATAAATAAAAAAAAACATAATATATATCATATATAGATACAATTCCACCGTAATGGCCACCATTAGAGGCGGTTGGAGATAATCAAACAATCATCATTTTGTGAGGCGCTAGTTTTTGATCCATAGAACAAATATGTTTTTCACCCATTAGATGGAGGTGTGTGTATGTTTAGTTAGAATAATTATCATAAAAAAACTAGTATATTTAGGATACTTCTTTTGTTATAAAATAATGGAATAAAAAGAGTTTAGGGGTTTGGAGAAGTAATATAAAACCAAAGAACATTAGAGAATATGTGTCCTTTAAATAGGGTAACTCCCTTTGGTTCGAACCAAAAGGGTTTCATGAAGTGTTTTCTGGATAAAGTAAGGCTTCTAGAATGAGGATATAGATCTTGGGAACTTATTGGATTATAGTTTTTATAAGCCAAAGGCTTGAGAAGTGTAAGAAATGGGTTAGAAGTGATGGATTCCTATAAGGGAGAGGAGGGGCTCTTTAGGAAAGTTTGAAACAATTATTTTATTATAACCTCATCATCGGTTTCAAAAGGACATTTAATTGTAAAAGTCAAAGTTAATATGACTCATAGTCTAAATAAAATAATCCAATAAGAATTGAACAAATTTTGGATTGTGTTTTAATACTTATAATCTTATTTATTTAAATCTTTTATTAATGAGGCGAATATTGCATCATTATTGTGTCATAAATAATTTAATTATTTGATGTATTAAATTTAAAAACAAATTCCATTATGTAGGAAATAGTTTTATCTTTACAATGAATATTTTCATTAGAAAATATAACATATATTACACCATGTAAAAATTTATTTACAAATAGTTTTTTATGTCATTTTCATCTTTACTTTAAATTAATTAATATAAAGTGTCATTATTAATCCCATGTGGCCTTATGGGGTCCCTAATTCTCCCCACGGATTTCCATGGTCATATATGTATCATAAAATAAGATTTGGACACATTTTAGGGTAATTTAATATTAATATTATATTATATTATACCCTTATTTACTATATTTACCTTTTAATCATGGTAAATAAAATATTTACTGAAGTAAATATTTAAAATGTCTAAAAATAAATGTTATCTATTTAGAGAATTTTGACATACTGATTACAAATATGGAATCCATTTTCCTAAATTCAAAACACATAAGTGGGAAAATTAATTTAAAATTAATTCCCTCTGTCAAAACCAACAAACATGTTTTTAAAAAATAATAACTATAAAAAGATTGACCCTTATTTTTGTCCAATTTCAATATGAAATTAATTAAAATGTCCAAAATTGGATTAAATAGTAAAAATATACACTAATTACACATTTTAACCAATTAAAAATATAATATAACCATATAACTATATTAGATTAAAAGGCACTCTTGAATTAAAATACAGTATTTTTCACTATTCATTAAAAATGAACTTTATCAGAAAAATACCAAAAGGATTCCCAAAGTAAATTTTGATGTCTCAAATCTAAAGAATAATTTTATTTTTTCCAATATAACATATAAAAGTGACAAAAACTAGATTTAATGAGGGTTCTCTATCAAAAGGCGGTAAATCAACCTTTTAAAGAATATTATAGTATTTATGCTTAGCTTCATTAACATTTTAATCATCTATCTTTTTTGAGATAAATGTAAAAATATTTTACAAACATGTATAATCATATTGTTGTTTGTTATATTCATTCCCAACAATATAATTTCTAGGAGTTAACTGTCATTTAAATTAATAATATTATATTATTAGTGTGTAATGTAAGATTTCAAAGAAACTTGTTGTTGCGTATTGGGTACGCTATCGAACGTAGAATCCGATTTAATTTAAATTTAATATTTAGTTCGCAAATATTAATAAAAACACAATTGTATTATTATTTATTTACATGGGATGTAACACAAAACTCAAGAACTAACGAAGCATAATAAATAACGGTTCAAGACCCCTTTACCTGGGATTGTTATAAGATTAACCACTACCACAAGGCCTATTGACTAATGGCGATTAATTTAACCTCTATTTCATCCTCCCCCCTATATAGGGACGTTGTGCGAGGAAGTCCATCAGGAACGAGGTGTGGGTTCGTGTGAAGATTTCCAAGGGTGACGTCGACCGAGAATCGAGAGGGGGTATTCATCGAGGAGGTCTGTGAGATGACGTCTGAGGGTGACATCAGCCAAGAAAAATGAGGGGGTATTCATTTTGGATAACCATGAGGCACGATGTCCGCAAGGAACGATGTCCACGATGATGGTTAGTGGGGAACAAATTGTTAGGGTTGGGGAGGGGGTTGTGGGGAACGACAGGGGCATATTAGGGGTTTTTTCTTTTTTTTTCACATTTATATGTAGATATCAAACCATGTTATATAAGATCATATATATATATATATATATAATGAAAAAAATTTATATGAAAAAATATATTCTATAAGGATTATGGATATTTTATTTAATTTGTTATTATGAATATTTTAATTAATTATACATTTTCCTTATCAAAATGATATGCTGATAATGGGTAAAATATATATATATATATATATATATTCAATTTGTTGTAATATATCTTATATTATTGAATAATTTATTGGTAGTAGTTTTTTTAAGTGGAAAAATATTTTTTGGTAACAAAAACTGATAACAACATATTCATTTATCATTAAATTAATTATTGATTTTATCATGATAAGAAAAAATATTCGAATGCTAGAAAAAGATATATTGGAATTGAACTACTCATATAAACAAATATATATGTCGGCAAAAATAATTTTTGATATCTATGGTTAATATCAACATAATTGAATATCTGTTGGAATTAATCATTTTTTCTAACAGATATATTATCTATCAGTTAATTTCTGTTGTAAAAGGTCACATTATTTGTAGTGAGAGCATACACCACCTATAAGATAGAAAGAAATAATTACCATTTATTATTTTTTGAGTAATTTTCATGTACCAAAGATCATTATACGAACAAATAGTACATATCCTATATAAACTCAGATCCAAGTCAACATGTTCTATAGAAACATGTATAGTAATATCACTTATTTTATATAGAGTGTAATAAAAACACACAATGATCAGATAATCATTTTGATATTGTGTGAACTGATGGTACACACTGAGACACCCATTTCAATAAACACATGGTGTGTTGAGTAACACATCACATTGGTGGGATTGTTGAATTAAAATGGACTATAAATGGTTATAATCTAAGCCACTTTGACCTAGGTAACTTGATATGTGATCTAGAGTCTTTTGGTCTGTGATATTTATAATTCCATGTTACCTTATCTCCACTACTCATGAAATACAAGGTGTGTGACCAAAATAATTATACTTCAAATATTCATTGATTATTGATTTAGTATAAATAGAGATCCTCCATTCAAGTAATAATATAATTCAATGTTGTATTCTTCCATTTCCCTAGACGAAGGCACTCACTTGGACTATATCACACCATTATAATGATTTAGTAGTCATCCATTTTCTTCTAAGTATTTGTCATCATCATATTTTTATCAAATCCAAGTCTTAAAATTTCTTTGAAATATTATTAGTAATTTATCATATTTCAATAACAAACTAATATTTATCACCTATATGAATTACTAATCGTGATTAATATGTAGTTACATTAGAAAATGGTGATTAATATTGGTTAAAGTAGTCCAACCATCCAAGAATGATATAACATTAAAATATATAGAGTGATAGGAAAAACATAGATGGATGGAATTTTGAAATCTTATGAGATAATTTCCATGGGGAAAATAATACTAAAATCAAAATAATGTGACTAATACATACTTGATGAAAAGAGAATATTCATTGGATATGGTTTATCTTGAAAAAAATAACAAAAATTATTTTATATCCAAACATTATTAATTTAAATATAGAATTTATTACCATAGAATAATGATCACTTCATTGAAAATAATTTTTAGAATAGTTTTGACAATTTTTATATTATGAGAAAAAATATATAATTCATATAATAAAGAAACTGTATACCTGAAAAATCATTTCCTAAAAGTAAATTTTATAACATAATGAATTAAATATTCAATATTAAATTTGGATTTATTTAGTACCATTCACTTTCATCTACCAGAAAGAATTAATAAAAATCAGTCCTAGAAAATTTCATCTAATATATAATGAATGAGACCATGCAAAATAATAAAATTTTAATTCCATTATTATTAATAGATGAGGTTCCACCACTACTATTATGATTAACAGTCATAATCGATACTACTATGAATAATGCCTATAAATCCATTGTTAAGGGTAGAATCATCTCTAGGTATCTGTTTATCACACATTTCTAACACAATAAGTGATAAATAACCCTAAATTTAATAAAGATCATTATGTTAAGGTGTCAAAATACCTAATTAACTATATAAAATATGAAAATAATCTTCTTAGGATCCATAACCGTTGAAAAAGATAAAACCCAAATTGGAAGGGTATGCCATCCTAGAAAAAAAAATATAATGATAATTGTAATCTGAGATTCCATCATTGAGACATTAACGTTCACTCAAGGAGGATAATTATTAATTTAAATTAAAAATCAATAAATATCCCTTACAATTCGATGATATTAGAACTTATTAATAAATAATAAATATCCATAACAATTCAATGAATCTCGAAACTTTCATGATTCATCCTAGTAGAAAATACCAAATTTAGAAAATAATGGAAGTACCAAAATGATTTCCATAGTGTATTACATGGGTAAATATATCATTCTTCTTATTTAAGTTGTATAACCATTAGAATATAAAATTTAAATCAATTTTCCAAGAAAAAATCGTACTTCATCTTACCCACTATTAATTTTTCCCCCAAATGAAAAAAACCTAACATGATAAACTAAGAATATCCCAAAACAAATAGTGTATAAAAACATCCAAATCGTCACACATTCGTGATTCATATCATTATGTACAATATTTTAGAAATATAATTTTAAAAACACATTGTAATTTTTTTTCCTACTATATCCATTCCAATAACATTCCTTGAATTTCACATACCTCTTAGAGATCAACAGATACAAGCATGTTCCATGAAAACCTCAATGAATGCATAAGTATACTTTACCTAACAACCAATCAAATTCTATATCAATGAACATTCCAATCACCACTCCACCATCTGAATATTATGACGAAAAAACCAAAATTATAAACAAAAACACATAAAGGGATAATTAAAAATGTACCGATTGGGTAATAATTGTTCACTAATCCTTTTATGGTGTAACTTTATTGATTTCTCAGGGTAAATATTGATTCATGTCAAATACTAAAATTGGTTGATCCAATTACATATTTCAAAACTTACACTACAAGAGATTACTGAGAGACTATTTGGGGGCTTCACTAACATCTCATCACATCATCATAAGGTTGAATTAACAATATTTTCTAAATCAAGATTATGTACATCCCAAAGATAAAATCCAATACGCATTTTTATATATTTTTGAACCACATAACCAATCATCAATAGACGAAATATAACCAAAATTGTCACTAAAAGAAATGGTTTTTTGTTGTCACATTTAGATTAATAAATTGATGATAATATAAATTAATGAAACTTGCCTCCTTATGTAATGGACAAAACACGGAAACCCTTGGTGAGCCATTACATTTTAATCCAAAAAAGGTTATCCTTACCAATTTATATGACCCTGTATGATTGACTTTTGAAACTAAGATATGCATACTTGAATCAAGAGTGACCAATATTCTCATCCCATTGAATGATGTTAAACCTCAATTGGCTATAATCACAATCTTGGGTTTTCATACACCATAATGTTTCAATAACTAATTTAGGACTAAGTCAAACCACATATTATAACACCCAAGATTAGTTTTCAAAAACACCACTATCAAAACCGTAATAAATATATTTACTCCAAATATTTTTAAGAAAATATAAGATGAATTTACTTCTAATTTCTAATTTTAAATGATAACATATTCTATGTTTTTATATCAAACCTCCCAATCCTATTAATTTTTTCGTGTTTTATTCATTTAAAAAATGTATCATGTCTATACATTCTTATGATAAAGAACCACATAAATGATATATTCTTAGATATATACTTTTTAGTCTATGTATAATTATTTTCACTTGGGGAAACTGATAGACTAACTATGTTATGCCACTATGAAAAAAAATCTATATCTTTAGTAATAATACTCCAACATCCACCAGAATATATAATCAAATGAATTAATCTCCCACATCCAAAAGTCAAACCTAAATTTATCACCTTAATTATATTTACTCATAAAATATCAATACATGAAATCCACTACTGAATAATTCCCTCCATATAATTCTATAATTTTGTGTTATATCAATTAATACCTCCAAAACAATCTATATTCCTTAGAAACTATGTATAGTAATTCATTACTCCCTATATCATGGAATGAATTTTCAGAAGTCTGTATTGATAAATGGACACTACCTAAGGAATAGTTTCTAGAGAAATCTATTTTTAATACCAAATATAACTAAATTTAGACTCATGGAACCTATTTTTTCTTACAATAAGATAAATATGTCATGTGGAGCATTATAAAATCCGTTCCCTAAGTTATCCAACACCTACACTGTCATATCCCGCAGCCATGTCCTGCTATCTCCTAAGGTATAGATGATGTTACTATAGACTTTGATGCATGCTGATATGAAATAGAATCCCATCGAAATAGTAACCCTAAAATATCCTTTATAATATTCATGTTATAGAAACATAAGAATGTTTTCCATTTCAAATAATAAAAAACATTAAAAAATTCATTCTATATGCGGATGATCCTTTGAAACCCCCTAAATGAATTATCATACACACATTAACATAGCTTGAATGGATCAGGAACCATATTTTCCATAATATATTGGGTAAAATAAGTGCTCACCTAGATTTTATTGAATCTAAATAAAGATATTCCTTAAGGGAAATATAACCCTCCCAACTATCATGAGAAAAGGGTGATCATAACTTGTTTGGGTTTTTCCCTATGGTTTTGTTGGAAACCCATTAGAGACTCTGAATTATAAATAATAACACATAAGTAATATCATTGATATCACTAGAATTAATGAGTAGTAGTGATATTTTTGTAGTCATAATTCTAACATGAATATTTTCAATCACTTCTTCCAATTATCAATTCCCTACATGAAGCAATACACATCCCAACTACTAAAACTATGGTTGTAAAAAGGATTACCAATAAGTGGCAGATCAAGATGTTTAAAAGATTTATCTATTTCTAGTAAACCTATAACCAAAAAATAACTCTTCAAAAATCACCTCCGAAAAAAGGATAATATGTCTATAGGATAAATATGTATAATATAAAAGATATTATTAACATTGAGGTCATTCCATGAGACTTCTATTGTAAAAAATATGATTTTTTTATTATCTGGTGTGAGGGTAAACATCAAATATATATATATATATATATATATATATAATTTATCAATATCTTCTCTAATTCACCAATATTAGTGTGAAAGTAATCAAAGCATAAAACCAAAATAAATTAAACTCAAGAGGACTCACTCAAAAACTCTATCAAGAATAAATTTCATATATGATTCATCTAAGTTGTACCATGTCAATAACCTCAACTCAAACTTCATCACATCTATGCAGTCTATGAATGTTTTTATCCTCATATAACATCATTGGGTAATATATTTGAAACATAAAATCATTATACAAATGGTATGATATTATTATCTAGAATTTCACTAATTATTAATAAACAACTCACTTCTCTAAGCGGTGTAACACATAAAATAGGGTCATTATCTACTGGTGGGTGGCTGAAATAGAGGGAAGCATAAGTTATGGACTCTTAAAAAATCATGTATATGTAGAGGATTATAATCACATCATAAACACATTAGAAAAATATATCTAGTGCACATATTGTGTTCTTAAACTATATTTATGACAATAGAACTCTTTAAGAATGAAAATCAAATCCAAGTGAATATTTTTACAAATAACAAATTATAGATTGTCCCACATCAATTTTTTTAAGGAAACCTATCAATCAATCATAAGGATAATACCACATCACTCAACTGATCATCTTATAGAATATAAAACAACAATATGGGAACATCATGACCCTACATGTTAATATATATTGGATGTATATGGGTAAAATCCTTTATTAATCATAATGAAGAAATGATTAATACATTATACCTAGATGATATGAAACAGAGATATAGAATGGATGTATACTAACAAATATATAGTTTATATACCATAACTATTGTACCCCATAAATGATGTTTTATAATTATATGTCAAGAAAACCTTATCAAATTATTGGAAAAATGATTCATCTGCCACTATACCCTATCTTGTAGGAACTTGATTCTTCTTTAATGTTTGGATTTCGTGTATTCCATCTATTAACCATTTAATTAGTTTAATATGTCCTAATGTGTATCTTTTTTGGGGTCATAGTGGGCTATGGGGTGTTCAGGGTTGGTCTAGAGCATGAAACCCAAGTTTCGGGTTAAAAGAGGAGGCTACACGGTTAGTTCAAACCGTGTGGATTGGGGCACACAACCATTCAGAAATGTCTCTGATTTTACCATACTTTACACTGGTTTCCTCACAGTTTCCACATAGTTACCACATGGTAAGTCAAATCATGTAAGGTAACTGTGTGATGTGCCCCAGACTTCTAGTGGGCTAAGTACAGTTTCTCCATGATTAGACAAGACGTTTACAGAAAACGTACGACCAAAATATTTTTGGAAAATTTACCATTTTCCCTTAAATTTTTTATAAAATAAACATTACAATCCTTAACATGTTAGAAAACATGGGGGTGGTGTATGAGTTCCTTTGTAATCCTAAGGAAGTATTTTCTTTTGACTCTTCGTCTGTTGTTCGTTTCAACCAACATCCATCTCCATGGATGCACAATGGTAATTCCTTGATTATGTTTTAGCCTTATGAAAGTAATATGTATATTGATTGCACTACTTGGAGTTAGGAATATATACACTAGTATCATGTTCTCCATCAATTCTTCAAATTTCACCTAAAATAGGGTGATTCTGAGCATGATATGGGACAACCTATCTATCATGGTTCTAACATAGGAGGTCTTGTGATTTTCGTTCAATGTCGAGTTGATTATATATATCGGAGTATCGTGCACCAACTTTTGGGGTGTTTCCTTAAATTATAAATCATGCATGTTATAGCATCCCACCTTTTTATAACATAAAATTTCATTACATTCTACAAAACCGAGGATCTTTAAGGTTTAGTGTCTTCGAAACCAGGAACATAATACATGAAAAAAAACAAAAAACATTCTTCTTAAACACTTGAAAGGCTTCTCCTTAAGTTCATCCTAGGTTCATTACTGTATCTCATAACCTAGGTACATACATCAAATGATAGGGTGAGCAGAAGGCCCAGTAAGGGAAACAAGCGAAACATTTTACATATGAACTTGGGATACATCAATAAAGTCATGAAAAGAACTTTAAGGCATGAGAATGAAATCATGAGGCATAACGTAATAAAAATAACATTTTTCATAACTTGAAGATGTGTCTACAACATTTAATATAGACAATCATGAACATATCACCAAGGTCCATCTCCAAGGTGTCATTTGAAAATTACCAAGGTTATTCACCAAGATATCGTGAAAATTGTAATCTCTAGTGGTTACATCATTACCCAATGCATTGGAGCGCTATCAGGGCGCACCCTTAAAGTTGCCTTTATTATCATGTGAGCCACATATATCATCATCAAAAATTTCATAAATAACCCATATATAATAAAATAAATGTGTTTCATTTAATAATCGTAACATTTTAAAAGCTGCTTTGAAGACATGACCTTTATGTCACTTTAAACCCACAGAAAGGGAAAGAGGGTTTCATGTATGTAAATACCAGAATCTAAAGTAGAAAATTTTGATATATATGTGAATACCACTATAGAAATAAGATCTTTGAGTATTCACTTAATAACATAAAATAACTTTTCAGAAAAGAGAGAGGCATTTTGAGACGAAAATTCTGCAGCATAACGGCTACATTTCGGGGTTTTAGAAAAAATTGAAAAGAGAGGGGACATCAGTCAAACAATCATAAATGACCCATAAAATAGTAGAGGGACCGAATATGAATGATATATGAACATGGTAATGAAATTTTAAAGACTTACCATATGAAATGAAGAACATTAAGGGAAGACAAAAATAAGATTTCTCTTAGGAAAATTCGGCAGCCTAACGGCGTCACATAAACTTCAAAAAAATGAATTGACGAGATCAAATTGGGTCTATAATCATATGAACATACAATATAAGTATGATAGATATAGAGATCATACCCCAACATAATAAAAAGCAACTTTAAAGACTTGACATGAATGTAGAACTTCAAAACGAGAAGGGTGAAAGAACCACTTACAAATTCGGCAGCCTAACAGCGCCACTTAAAACGTCAAAATACTGAATTGAAGAGATAAAATGGGGTCTCTAATAATATGATCCTAAAAGATCAGTATGATATATATAGATATCATACCCCAACATAATAAAAAGGAACTTTAAATACTTGACAAGAAAATAGAACTTGAAAATGAGAAGGGTGAAAGAATCTGTTACAAAAATTTCGGCAGCCTAACAACGCCACTTAAACATTCATAAAATGAAATGATGAGAGTAAGAGGAGGTATCTCAACATATTAACATACAAGGGACAGTATAATGAATATAAAATAACATCCTCCAACATAATAACATGTATCACAAATGAAATGACTTAAAAGAGAGCATTTGAAAAAAAAGAGGTCGGATCCCTTACCTTAAAACGTAACTCTTAAAACTCAATGGTTTTCAACTTGAGGGCTTGGGGGAACCTTGGAAGGACTCCTTGGGAGATAAGGAGACCAGAACTTCGTTGAGAATGATTTTGGAGTCCAAAGGATGAGAGAATGGCTTGGTATTTATCAGGAAAGTGAGGGAAGAAAGCATTAATGGCCAAGGGACACCTCATAAGTGGGTTTCTCAAAACCATGTGCTCACCCAAGATATTTCCAATGAAGTTAGGCCACATGGGGCCCCCAATACAGTAATTCATCACCTTTGTTCAGCCAACCCATAAAATATTTCATGACATCATCATGACACAGTTATGATGTCATTAAACATACCGAAACCCTAAAACTGTATTTTTACTATTCACTGAAAATTCAACTTTCACATAAAAATCCCAAAATTTTACCTTAACCAAACATAAATGCTCTGATTTCAAAAATGAACTCCATTTTATAAAAAAATATTTTTCTAAATATTTTTAATTTATTTTTTAAATAAATACACTATTCACCGAAAATTCATTTTTTTCAGAAAAATTCCCAAAAATTACCTTAACATAATATCGATGCTCTGAGTTCAAAAATGAACTCCATTTTAAAAAATTAATTTTCTAAATATTTTTAATTTAATTTTCAATTAAAAAACACTATTCATCGGAAAAAACTAATACTTGAATAATAATTTTTGAAACTGTTATTTAACAATTTTATTGAATCACATTACTTAATGAAGGTGCCTAGATTATTTTAATACTTTCTTTAAGTGAGATTACTAATCCGTTTGGACACATTACAAATCCTAATCATAAAATCACTATTCATAATTTACTATTCATCAAAAATCAAGTTGATCTTATTAAACTTTAAATTTCGTACTGAACATAATTATAGAAGACCATTTTTTGAAATTCATTACACATTTTTATTTTTTTAAGGTTTAAATAAATATTTTTAAAATATATTTTCTTTAAAATTCATCAAAAATATGCATACTATATTTATCCGGACAATTGAAAATTCATAAACTTCATCATAAGAAGAAATACTAATTTTTATTTAAAACAATGGATTACTCAAGGAAGTTACGGTCTCCTAACATATCCCCTTATCACACCAGCATAGGACCAATGTGTAAGGTGTGCTAAGGTGAGAGAATCTGAGGGAGGCTCGGCCAACATCGCACGAGTAGTAATTTCAATCAGTTTGAACTTTTTGCAAAGGAGATTCCATTCTAGCTTCACAAGATGAAGTTCAGCTTGGGTTTGTTCCAGAGCAAAGCCCAGTGGTGCTACCTCCTTCACATGATCTGTTAGATGGGCTTCGATCGGTCCAAGACTACTGGGTGAGGCCATCGAATCTTATTTCTATATTAATTAACCAAGATTACTTGTATTTAGAGACAATAGGCAAACGTTTAATTTCTAGTGTTCATATTTACCAATGGTGATATAACAGTCAAAACCCAACGGTATCATTCTAATTATACTCATGATATCAAATGAAACATTTTTTCTGAGTATAAAAATAAAATAATAAAACACACAAAATTAGGAAACAATATTTATTCAAAATTTCGGGTCGTTACAATATTCCCCCTTAATAAATTGCATCCTTGCAATTTTTAAAATTGGGTTTTGAAATTTCATTGAAAGTCCCACATTGGAAAAGGAGTCAGTAAAACTATTACTTTAAATGAAAGAAAGGCAAGTAAAAAGGTCACCCGAGTTAACCCACACTAGGATTCCATGTAAGAAAACATGGACATGGAGGAGAAAACAAAGGGTCAAGTTCCGAGGGAGATTGATAGAGAACATGATTAGGATAAATTTAACCATAAGAAAATCCCAATCTTATGATGTGTGTAAACGGTCTTTGATTACCTAGTAGGAAATGTAAACCAACAACGTTTTTGTTTTACGTTTCGCTTCATAATTTTGAGGAATTCATTTACTACCTAGAAAAAAAATATAAGGAAATATACCTACCTTTATTTATAGTTTCAACAGTAAATAAGTTTCTACCAAAACTAATCTTTTCTCCAAACGATGAGCATTCAAAACTACTTGGTCTCATCAAAACACAAGAATAATTTTCTAGAGAATCACGTATTCCACAAAAGAAAAACTATATTTCTTTAAACATTTATCCCAAAAACATAAAGTCTAAGATAAAACAACTCTTCAAAAAGAAAGATTCCCATAGGAAGGGAAACTACTTTTAAATCTTCAAAGTTCCACGGTACTACCCAGAGTTCATCATATACCATTCTGTAAGTAACTGTCCTTAAAATTCCTCAAAATAACCCAAACTAAGATTGAAACCCAAATACAAGAAGGACTTGATAACATAGTCTTCCAAGATAAACTTTATCATTCATCTCCAAACAACATCAACCACTCCTAACATCTTATAACCAAAGTAACTAACCTAAACATATTTTTCCAAGATAGGTCAATCCTTTCGATAAGTAACCTATAATACCATAAGTTCACCTTAAATTCGTTGATTCTTCAAAATATAATTCCACCTTTACTCATCAATGAAAATACCGTAGTAATCTATTTACCTCAATCAAATAGGGTTCCCAAAATAGTGAACGCCTTCCAAAATAATAATCATCTTTTAATACCCTAATCATCTCTGTCATATTAATATGGTAATCATCACATTTTCTATCACATTGGTTGTTGGGACAAGTTCTTCCATTTCCCACCATTAACTAAGAAGAGAAAGTATAATTAGCGGCTTAAATACTTTTCCAATAATCATGACAAGGAACTCAAAGCATATAAGGACAACTTTTAGAAGAAATGTATACCCTAACTTGTGATCCCCTTGGATTCAAACTAGGTTATCCATGATCATATATTTTTATGCGAATCTTTATTTTATATTATCTTTTTTCCTTTAACAATGTTTCCTATTAATCTTATGAATTTACCAAAGCATATCCCCTGGGAGTGTCGTAACCAAGAGTGCAGCAAGGCCTGTTGTCGTGTACCAGTTCCCGTTTGAGTCTAACTCCAAGCAGTGTTTTCATGTTTTACCCCTATGTACATCTATGCCAGTGAAACCTCTACCTGCTCGTATCCAGACAGGGATGTATTTGCTTGGAAACCCTTTACACAATACTCACCAAAATACCAGGAAGATTTCCTATATTTAAACTTTTCTATAGGGTTCTTCCTAGAGTTTTCATATCCTAATTTCCATAAATAACTAAACAATCCTTTGATACCAACTATAGTGTCCCGCCTTTTTATAACATAAACTTTCATTACATTCTACAAAATCGAGGATCTTTAAGGTTTATTGTCTTGGAAAAAAGGAACATAATACATGAAAACAACATAAAACATTATTCTTAAACACTTGAAAGGATTATCCTTAAGTTCATCCTAGGTCCATTACTGCATCTCATAACCTGGGGACATACATCAAAAGAAAGTGTGAGCAGAAGGCCCAGTAAGGGAAACAAGTGAAACATTTTACATATGAACTTGGGATACATCAATAAAGTCATGAAAAGAACTTTAAGGCATGAGAATAAAATCATGAGGAATATCATAATAAAAATAACATTTTTCATAACATGAAGATGTGGCTACAAAATTTAATATAGACAATCATGAACATATCACCAAGGTCCATCCCCATGGTGTCATTTGAAAATTACCAAGGTTATTCACCAAGATATCGTGAAAATTGTAATCTCTAGTGGTTACATCATTACCCAATGAATTGGAGCGCTATTAGGGCGCACCATTAAATTTTCCTTTATTATCATGTGAGACACATATATCATCATCAAAAATTTCATAAATAACCCATATAGCATAAAATAAATGGGTTTCATTTCATAATCATAACGTTTTAAAAACTGCTTTGAAGACATGATCTTTATGTCACTTTAATCCCACAGAAAGGGAAAGAGGGTTTCATGTAAGTAAATACCAGAATCTAAAATAGAACATTTTGATATATATGTGAATACCCCTGTAGAAATAATATCTTTGAGTATTCACTTAATAACATAAAATAATTTTTTAGAAAGGAGAGAGGCATTTTGAGACGAAAATTCTACAGCATAACGGCTACGTTTCGGGGTTTTAGAAAACATTGAAAAGAGAGGGGACATCGGTAAAACATTCATAAATGACCCATAAAATAGTAGAGGGACCGAATATGAAGGATATATGAACATGGTAATTAAATTTTAAAGATGTAACATATGAAATGAAGAACATTAATGTAAGACAAAAATAAGATTTATCTTATGAAAATTCGGCAGCCTAACGACGTCACTTAAACATCAAAAAAATGAATTGACGAGATCAAATTGGGTCTCTCATAATATGAACATGAAAGATCATTATGATAGATATAGAGATTATACCCCAACATAATAAAAAGGAACTTGAAAGACTTGACATGAAAGTAGAACTTCAAAACGAGAAGGGTGAAAGAACCACTTAAAAATTCGGCAGCCTAACGGAGCCACATAAAACGTCAAAATACTGAATTGAAGAGATAAAATGGGGTCTCTAATAATATTATCATAAAAGATCAGTATGATATATATAGAGATAATACCGCAACATAATAAAAAGGAAATTGAAATACTTGACAAGAAAATAGAACTTGAAAATGAGAAGGGTGAAAGAATCCGTTACAAAAATTTCGGCAGCCTAACGACGCCACTTAAACTTTCATAAAATGAAATGATGAGAGTAAGAAGAGGTCTCTCATCATATGAAAATAAAAAATACAGTATAATTAATTTAAAATAACATCCTCTAACATAATAACATGTATCATAAAATAAATGACTTAAAAGAGAGCATTTGAAAAGAAAGAGAGAGGTCTGATCCCTTACCTTAAAACGTAACTCTTATAACTCAATGGTTTGGACCTTGAGGGCTTGGGGGCATCTTGGGAGGACTCCTTGGGAGATTACGAGAACCGAACATCATTGAGAATGATTTTGGAGTCCAAAGGATGAGAGCATGGCTTAGTATTTATAAGGAAAGTGAGGGGACAAGGCATTAATGGTTAAGGGACACCTCATAAGTGGGTTTCTCAAAACCATGTGCTCTCCAAAGATATTACCCATGAAATTAAGCCACATGGGTCCCCTTAAACAATAATTCATCACCTTTGGTCGTCCAAACCATAAAATATCTCATTAAATCATCATGACCCAGTTATGATTTCATTAAACATACCGAAACCCTAAAACTGTATTTTTACTATTCACTGAAAATTCAACTTTCTCATAAAAATCCCAACATTTAACCTTAACCAAACATCAATGCTCTGATTTCAAAAATGAACTCTATTTTATAAAAAAAAATTCTAAATATTTTTAATTTATTTTTTAAATAAATACACTATTCACCAAAAATTCATTTTTTTCAGAAAAATTCCCAAAAATTACCTTAACATAATATCGATGCTCTGAGTTCAAAATGATATACATTTTATAAAAATAATTTTCTAAATATTTTTAATTTAATTTTTAATTCAAAAACACTATTCACCTGAAAAAACTAATACTTGAATAATAATTTATGAAACCTTTATTTAACCATTTTATTGAATGACATTACTTAATGAAGGTGCCTAGATTATTTTAATACTTTCTTTAAGTGAGATTAATAATCCATTTAGACACATTAAAAATCCTAATCATAAAATAACTATTCATAATTTACTATTCATCAAAAATCATGTTGATCTTATTAAACTCTAAATTTCATATTGAACATAATTGTAGAAGACCATTTTCTGAAAATCATTACACATTTTTATTTATTTAAGGTTTACATTTACATTTTTAAAATATCCTTTCTTTAAAATTCATCAAAAATATGCATACGATATTTATCCGGACATTTGAAAATTCATAAACATCATAATAAGAAGAAATACAAATTTTTATTTAAAACAAAGGAGTACTCAAGGCAGTTACAGTCTCCTTAAATAGCCCCTTATCACACCAGCAGAGGACCTAAGTGTAAGGTGTGCTAAGGTGATAGAATCTGAGGGAGCCTCGGCCAACATCAGACGAGTAGTAATTTCTATCAGTTTTAACTTCTTGCAAAGGAGATTCTGTTCTAGCTTCACACGATGAAGTTCAGCTTGGGTTTGGTCCAGATCAAAGCCCAATGTTGTTACCTCCATCCCAAGTTCTGTTAGATGGGCTTCGATCTGTCCAAGACTACTGGGTGAGGCCATCGAATCTTATTTCCATATTAATTAACAAAGATTACTTGTATTTAGAGACAACAGTCAAAACATTTAGATTCCAGCAGTAATATTGACCAATGGTCATATAACAGTCAAAACCCAACGGTCTCATTCTAATTAAACTCATGCTATCAAATGAATCATTTTTGTTGAGTATAAAAATAAAATAAAAAAACACACAAAATTAGGAAACAAGATTTACTCAAAATTTCGGGTCGTTACACATGTTGTTTACTATCATTGTTTGGGTATTTATTCCTGTGTTTCAAATCATTTTTAGGTTTAATAACCTGATTAAGGTCTACCCCATTAGTGTGTGCCCGTTTTGACCACCTTATGGTTGTTTAGTCTAGGATACGTATGTGGTGTTCATTGATTCAGTTTTTAAGGTTATTTAAAATGGAATCTCTCACCTATATGTTTGTTACATGATGTTATCCATTATTATAGTTGGATAGGTTATGTGATAGATGAGTATCTTGTTTGACCAATGTTATACCCATGCTTGAAAAGGCATGTTTGGACTATTTTTCTCCAACTGTGAACATTCCCACTTGAGTTAAAAAATGTCAAAGCCATGTAATAGATTAATTATCATGTGTTTTTTGATGTATCATTTGTTCTCATGTCTGTAAAGATATTCCAATCCTTTGAGGTTGGTCTTAGTTGAGACACCCTTAGTGGTAAATGAATATTAGATGATTTTGGTGTTGACCATATCATGTCAAATGAAATAGTAAAAGGAACCTATAATGGTTAAATGGTAAATACCATTTGGTGAAACATGGATTACTTGGAATACCTTAGATGGGACGAATGGGGTTTTAAATACTATGAATCCATGAGTGGACCATGGATTCCATGGACGGGCTCTCAGAGAGTATATAAATGCCGAGTGAATCATGGATCCATATAGGATTCCCTGGACGAGCTCAAGAGGCAAGGATAATTTCATCAGTGATACTTGGGATCCCAACATGATCGCCAAGGATGGGCTTAGTGACCTAGGATATACCACACCTAGATTGACACCGAGTTACTTAATATAGGTTTCTATGGAATGACTCGTATGGTGTTGGTAGATTTGAACATAGAGTAACACATGAATTCCACTTTAGGAATGTGAAGTACATGATCTAGGGTTATTAGATATTGAATCTGTTATGACGAGTCTTCCATGAAAAAGCACGTGCATTATATTGGTCATTTACTATACATTCTAAAATGGCCTTTTGAGGAATTTTTGGTTATTACTACTATACGAGGGATTATCGAGCTTATGCTGCATCTCAAGAGATATAAAATATATTTAATTGAATTTCTTATTAAATAGAAATTTAATTTAAACGGGATAAATTTCAAATAGGACTTTTTACATTTGATCACTTCATAGCTTACTGCTTCCCAAATTCACACTACATGTTATATACACTCCCCAAATATTGGAACCTTCCTCAGGTAGTTGCCTATTAGGATTTAGTATAACACCCTATTTGGGTCAATATTTGGGCCAAATAAGAATATATGATTACATGTGTTGATACTGGAAATCAACCTCATTCTGTTACATGATATGTTATTTAGGAGCACCATAGCATGTGACCAATCCTAGGCATGCGATACTTCTAGGATAAAATTGTCATTTTTGTTATATTTTGGATCATGTACTTTATATGATGGTCCTGTGACTTGTTTGAATATTTTCTTAGAAACACATGACATGCATCATTTGTATATGATGTGACATATAGTTATTTGTTTTATCATTCTTTTGTTGTTTACTTTTGTTGAATGGTATTACTTCTTTTTCTATTTTCATTTTTTATCTTCTATGTTATTATCTTCCAATGAGATCATAGTCTCTCCATGAACAAAACCTTATCCCTCACTGTTATTCGGTAACCTCTATCTTCTGGGGAGATGTGCTTGAGGCTAGGTGGGCAAACGGGCTCAGTGCACTATTAGGTGGCTTCTAGACCATGTACATTAAAATGTTGAATCAGAGGGGTATTATTGGATTCTAATTATTATTTGGAGACAATAGAAAGTGATATGGTGGAAATGGGATTTGTTAATAATTTTTTCCCATGAGTAGCTACCATGAATACAGGGAAAATCAAAATACCTCGAATCGAGTAGGGAATTTTGGATTTTTATTTATTATAGTTTCCTTGAATTCACCGTCGAGTGACACTATTTTGTGTTACTGTTATTCGTGATATGATTGTGTTTTTATTGTTTTTAATCCCAATGAAATGTGGGTATTCCATCTCCTGCATAATACATGAACTTGTTAGGAATCACATACCATACATTCTTGTCATTCCATGTAGAAGCATTATTGATTCCATGATGTTGTGATAGGTACGATGATTGATGTCACTATTATTGTGATAGGTGTATTGGTACGTGCTAAGGTTTTATTGGATAGATGCCAATTCTTGTTCTATGAGGGGTATAGGCCACCTTGGATCAAGATTTGGTGGATCATGTTTCTTCCTGATATTAAATTGTGTTATTATGTTCTTTACTTAGATGTCAAGATTTTATATGTGGGGATTTTGGGAACCCACAGATTGGAATTCAACATACCATTCACGATACCCTTCATGAAGGGAATGTGATAAACTTGAAATGAGTGCAATTTTTTTTTAATGTGGACTCAGACTAAAACGTGGAATTAATGTGAAAATAATGTGAACTAAAATTTCTTTAGATGTAAAACATGAACATACCATACTATAGTAGTGGTCTCTCTATACTGGTTCTCATTGTATTTATCTTATATCTAACCCTTAGAAATGATATAGGGATGTGTGTTTAGTGGATGGATTTTGGACCATCCTTTTTTGTTATACAATTTTCACCTGCGACCTTATTTAGTTGGGAACTATAGTGTGTTCTTGGCCTTTTAGAGTCAAGCCACCATGACGTCCTCTTATAGTACAACAAGATGGTGGTGAAGAACATACGCTATAGGTGTTAGGCCATAGGATACCATGGGATCCTCCTGTCATTCCAGTTATGGAACAAGATATTATAGTAGATGTAGGTTCTGGTGCATGCTTCCATGAAGGATTTATAAATTTCATGAGAACTTTTCTCGGAGAACCATATAATTCTACATCTATTGTTGTGCTAACGTAGGTGTTCTAGAAGAAAAATATACCAACATAATTCTAGGGATGGTGGAACATAGGCTACAGATTCCTAGTTAGAGGCCATGTTATTGACCTTAGATGTTCTAATGAAACCCCAGAAAGGAGGTTAAAGATTTTGACTTATATATTGCATAATTTAGCCAAGAGATGGTTGGAAGTGACTACCCAGATAGAGCATCATCATAATATGGATTTGGAATATTTCTGGACATTATTTTATAACTATTACAATCCTGAGACACTATGGACTGATAAAGGCTAGGAATTTATGCATCTAGAGAGGGGGATATGTTAGTGATGGACTACTTGGCCGATTTTAATGAGCTCTATCAATTCAGACCTATCTTGATGGGTGGAAATTTATCATAGGATAGGTAGTTTGAGTGTGGTATCATATACAACATCTGATATTAGGTAAATTTATTCAGATTTAATTTTGTATCTACTGTAGTGAATATGTTTCTGATCCAAGAGCATAACCTGATGAAATCTAGAGCTGCATCCCAGGATGGTTCGACACCATGATCTGGTACTTTCTTGATTGGAATTTTGAAACATTTCTTACATAATACTCACAGTGATATGAGAGGTAAAAATATTTCGTCTAGTAGCTGGGTGAGATGCTACCTGTGTAGCTGACTACATCATACTATGACACAGTTTCTAAAGGACCCATTTCAATGTCAATAATGTGGTATGATGGTCCACATTAAATAATTTTTTCGGAATTTTCCTCCAATAGAAATTGAAAGTGGATCTTCAACATATCAAAATTCAGGAGTGGGTTCTTCAACTTCTCCCCACTCATATAACATGAATTCTTTAGGAAATTCATATTGAAGTGGTCATGATCATGGTAGCCAGACCCTAGGATTGACTAGACCACAGGGTGGATCAGCTCCGGGTAGCAAGGCATTGTCTCAGGGATGTAGTACATTCCAAGCATTTTTAGTGTCATAGACGCAGTATGAGTGGGATCTTGGTCCATCTACCATTAGAGGTACTATTCTAGTAGCCTCCATTTTAGCTTCTATGTTCCTTAATATAGGGGCTTCACATAGTTTCATATTATTACACATTATGGAGATCCTTGGTCTTTATGTTTTTACTGCTAATGATATCATGAAGCTAGGCACTCTGTTAGGAATTAAAATATTTTGTGTGTGTCATTTCAATAAGTTCCCCTTGGTGGTTGGTGGGTTTTACTTGTCATGGGATCACAATTTACTAAAAATTAAATGTTTTATGATATTCCCGGGATATACTGGCTCGTTTAATTTCATGACTTTAGAAATTCCTATCACCGTATTGTGAGTTTCACATCACCAAAGGGAAGATAATTTCTATAAAAAGATAAGTAATAAGTTCAAGAATTATAAGGTAGACTCGAGCATCGTGGGTTAAGTGAAATGACTGCCCAAATTGTGAGATAGTATATGGTTAACTATGGAACACATCGAATGGATTACAATCGAGTGGATGATAATTTTAGGGACGTCCCCATAAATGAATTTTTATGATTCTCTCTAGTAATATGGGTAGAGTATTCTATCGAGCAAGTTTTAGGAGCTAAACTAGTATTCATTCCTCCTTATAGTATATCTATAAAAGATTTGTAATATCTCAAGAGGAATCTAGTGGACATGTAAGTTAATTGTTTCATTTGACTCGGTACATCTCCATGGGGTTCATCAGTCCTATTTGAGAAAAAGTTTGATGGTACCCTCAGTATTTTCATTGATTATCAAAAAATGAACTAGTTAGAAGTTATGACCTGGAATCCTTTGATACGAATAGATGACATCTTCAAAAAACTCTGTGGAGCATAAGTTTTTTCAATGATCGACTTGAGGATCGATTTTCATCAGGTTCATGCTAGATCATCAGACATACCCAACACAACCTTCTAGAGTAGGTATGGTTTGTATGAGTATCTAGTAATTCTGTTTGGTCTCATAGACAAACTATTAGTTTTCATGGAATTGATGAACTGTGTGTTCCATCCATCTTGACTAATTTTTTGGGGTTTCTATGGATGATATCTTGGTGTATTATCATAATTGGCATGACCATTCCAGACATCTTGAGATTATAATTAGTACAGTAATAGAAAATCAATTATATGCTAATCTCATTATGTTTCTCTTCAGGATGGATCTGATTCACATCCTAGGTTACATTATATCAGATATAGGAGTATTAGTGGACCTATAGAAGGCTAGAAAAGTAATTTCCTAGGAGCATCCCATGAATATCTTTGAGGTGTGGATTTCACTAGAATTGGTGGTCTACTACTGACATTTCATAAAGGAATTATTTCGTTTAACGGTTATATTAACATGCCTGACTAAAAAGGGTACGAAGTATATTAGGTTAGATTCCTAAAAGATGGCCCTTTAGTAGCTGAAGGGAGATTAACATCAACGAAAATATGGATTTTTTCTAAATCCGCGAATGAGTTACACTATATACTATGATTCACCATTTATCTGGATAGAAGTAGATTCTATGTTTGGGGGATCAATTCATCGCATACGGGTCTTGTTATTTGAGGCCACATGAGAGGAATCACCTTATTCACAATTCAAATTTTGTTGTTGTTGTTCATGCATTTTTTTGGATACCTCACTTACCAGGAGATCATTTTGGGGTGCACAAGGACCATAAAAGCTCATGTAAATATTAACTATTCATGATTTGAATTTGAGACAACAAAGGAGGGTACAATACCTTCAGTCTTTGGACATTGATCTTGCCTACATGCCTAGTAAATGAAATGTTTTTTCCAATGCATTGAGAAGGATGACAAAGTTATAGGCAGTGTAGTTGGCCGGTAGTGAGTGGAATCTTATGGTGTTGTTCATTGAGATAAATTTGGACGTGAAAAATAGTAAGGAACAGACGTTTCGTTAATCCTTATTTATTAAACATACCCTACTAAATAGTGTATGGATAACATAGGTATCATATTATAAGTCCTAGTTTTAAATGATATTATGCCAGGTGGTGAACCTCTTTTTATTTGGACTGTATGCATGGGTGATATCCCAAATTTATATGGGTGTGTATGAGTTTCTGCACACATGTGCGAGGAGATGATGTGTGATTTTCATGCCCTTATATGGGAAGTGAATCCTGGGGTCACCAAGATGTATTAAGATTAAATCATCTGTACTGTTGGCTAGGTATGAAAAATGACGTAGCTGGTTTTGTCATGTGGTGTTCCATCTGTCAGAAGGTGAAGGCAAAACACCAACATGTAGTTGGACTTTTATAGTAGCTACAATTCTTGGGTGGAAATTGAATGATTTTGTGATAGATTTCTTAAAGGGTTTACCAAGGTAACGACGATTTAATGATGAAGTTTGGGTTTTTATTAGTAGGATAATGAAGGTTCCACATTTTATACCAATTATGGAAACCTTCAGGGATGATGATTTTGGCAGGATGTATATATGGGAGGTTGTACGGTTGCACGAGTTCCTTCATTCTATAATTTCATACAGTGATTCTCGTATTACATAGAAATTATGGAAAGGTCTAAATTGGGTGTTGGGTACACATGTTCTTCTGAGCACAACTTTAAACCCCTAGATAGACGACCATTCACATTGCATGATTTATGTGCATAAGCACATTCTTCAGGCTTGTGTCCAAGATTTAGGGGGATCATGGGGGAAGAAAATACAATTAGTGGTGTTTTACTATAATAATATATTTCATGATACTATTCATATGGTTCTGTATGAGGTTTTATATGGTATGTCATGCCGATCACCCTTAGGATGGCTAGAGGTTGAAGAGGTAGTAGAATACTACGACCCTATCTTTTCCCAGACACCTCTGTATAGGTACAGTAGATTCAAAATAGGATGGGTAATGCGTAGTCTCATCAAAAATCATATGTCAATCACCATAGATTTCCTCTAGAGTTTTTGTTTAGAGATCAAATTTCTCTAGGTGTTGTAATAAGTACCGGACACAATAGGATCATTAGACACATGAAGCATTCACCAAGGTAGGTCATGCCGTTTTAGATTCTCAAGAGATTCAGTCTGGTTGCATCTCGATTGCAGTTTCCTTAGAGGTAATGGGATATGCATGATGTCTTCTATTTTTGTCAGTTGTGGTGTTACTATTCAGACCATTCTCACTCATTTAATCTTCATGAGTTTGAGTTATAGGGAGATGCATCCATCGAGGAGCATCCTGTATGAATTTTGGATTGTAGGATGAATGATCTCTAGGGCCAGTATGTTCTTTTAGTATGGGTGATATGGAAGCACGACTAAGTGCATAACGAGACCTAGGATAGGGGGACCGATGTTCAGTCACAGTGATAGGAGTTGTTCTTATATACCTCTACACCACCCATGGAAGGGAAATTTGGGGATGAATTGTTTTAAGAGGGAAGTTTGTAAGAACCCAAAACTTCTTTGAGATATATATCATGATTTTTATGTCTATTACTTAGTTAATTGATTTAATATAGCCTAATTTGGATTCTCTTTGGTTTCATAGAGTGATTTAGGGTGTTTAGGGATGGTATAAATATCGAAACCCATTTTTTGGTGTAAAGAGGAAGTTGTATTGTTAGTTCAAATCATGTTTCTTGGGGTGCATTGTCATACAGACATGGCTATTGTTTTTTCTTACCATATTAATGAGTTATCATGGTTACAAAATTGTTATTCAAACAATGTGGGAGAATAGTGTGACGTGCCCTATACATCTAGTGGGATGATCATGGATTCCGCACAGTTCATCAAACCTTGTGTAGAAACCATGTGTCCCATATATTTTAGGAATATTTTCTTCTTCCCTAAAAAATTTTATAAAATCAAAATTTCATTCCTTATCAAGATGGACAGTATTTGGGTCTTGTATGGAAGACTTTTGATGCATATGGTATAAATTTCATTAACCTCTCATTCCATTGTCTTTTTCCCCTGTTGTTCATCTCCTTACATATGTAATGGTAATTCCCCAATTCCTTTTTAGCCTCATTCAATTAATCTAGATATAGAATGTTCTATTTGGATTTAGGATCATATGCCATATTATCTCTTTATTCAACCATTATCCATATTTCTCCAAAACCATGGTGAAAAAGAGCTTGATATTGGACGATCTATCTAGCACGGGTCTAAGGTAGGTGGTATCAGGATTTTCATTGGATGTAAAGTTGATTATATATGCCGGAGTGTCATGCTCTGATTTTTGGGGGGTCTCCTTGAATTATAATTCGTTCATATTGTTTCCTTTTATTTTTTTGGAATTTAATACAGTTTTTCAAATCTTTTTTTATGTTTAATACCCAAATTAAAGGAAAACCCATGGCTATATCCCTATTTTGAAAGACTTATGGATTTTTTAGCCTATGATAAATATGTGTTGTTCCTTGAATACCTCTTCAGGGTTAATTTAAATGTAATTTATTATCTAGTTATTTGTTTATGGTTGATAGATATTATTCTAATTGGATAGTGTGTGGCATATATGAGTTTTTCCTTTGACCCATGTTATGCCTAAGATTGATAAAGCATCTTTGGATTGTTTTTCTCGTACTCTAAAATTTCCCACAAGAGTTAATAAATGTTAAATCAAATTAATATATTTATATTAATGTTATTCTAATTATATGAGTTTTCACATGTCAATAATGATATAAAAATCCTTTGAGGTTAGTCCTTGTTAAGATACCCTTAGTGGTAAAAGAATATTATATGCTTTTGGTGTTGAATGTTGCATGTCTAACGAAATTGTTAAATGATCATGTTATAATTAAATGGTTAAAATATTGGGTGAGAAATCAATTCCTTGGATTTCCATAGATGAGATCACCGAGTTTGTTAATTATTAATAAGTTGTGGGGGATCCATTGATGCCATGGGTGGGCTCGTAGAGGCTCTATTAATTCCATGTGAATCATGGATCCTTATAGGATGTCATGGATGGGATCAAGAGGTAGGGATTATTTCATTGGTGATATTGGGAACCCTATGGAACCTCCTAGGATGGGCTTGGTGAAAAAGAATATACCACACCTAGATTGATATCTGGATCCTTTATGAAGCTCACCAAGTACTGACTTATTTAGAGTTGGTAGATTTTTACCTTCAATGATACTTGAATTACACTGTAGGAATGTCCAGGGAAAGCTTGAGGTTAATTGGATATTTAATGGGTTACAATATATCCCCCAAGGTAAAGCATGAGCTTAATTTTAGTCATTGTCCATACTTTCCATGATGGCCTTCAAAGGCATACATTTTTCTTGCTACTATACATGTGATCATTAGGCTTTGGCCAGATCATAATACTTATACAATAAATTTTATTGAATTGTTAATGAAATAAAAATGGAAGGTAAATGGAATTTAGTTATTGTAAGACTATTTACTTTTGAGAACATCCAAGCTTACTTATTTTTTTATAATAGACAATTCTTTATTTTATTTATTTAAATTAATCAAACATTATAGCGTAATGTTCAATGCATTTACAATATATAAAAATATTTGAAGGGAGTGAATGTAGGGGTCAATGCTGTAAATTATTTAATCTATTTTAAAGCATAAAAATAGAATATAATGTTATATTTCTGTTATGATACAAGTTGATTTTATATTTCTAGAAAAATTATACCATTAGTAGGAATTATTACATGTCAAATTTAATTGATATTTAATGTTGTAGATTTTAATTATCTGGTATGGTTTGTGATAGAAGGTTTTTAAATATTTTTATGATACATTCCATTACTTATTTTATTAAGAAGTGCGATTAATATGATTAGGTTTATTTATTATTTTTTATCATTGTTAATTAAATTATAATATTAAATAATGTAAAATCAGTTTAATTTTACCATTTAAAAGAATGTGGTCATAGAAAAATAACTACTAATATTCATGGAATTTATCAAACATAAGAATAATTATTTGAGCATGTTTATGATAATTTATAGTTATCTTTATATACTTCTATTGGATTCCCTTTATGGAAAACCAATGCATAATAATTTTTTTGATTAAAATGGAAATAAAATTTTCTGGACAGTTATAAAATTTTTGGGTCTAAGTGAAGTAATTCTTTACTGTGGGAGCCCTGGTTTACATATTTCCATGGCAATTTTTCCATTTATTATACTATGTAAAATTTGCAGTTAATATAATTGTGGGATCTATAGAGGTTATAATTTTTTAGGTGTTAATGATATCAATGATGTGGTTTGGAACCATTAATTTGGAGTATATTTGACGCCTATGGCTATAGTGATGGCCGGTTTCAATAATTATGGACATATTTTACATATGTGAATTGGATTTTGAATGAAACTAGGGTTGTTTTTATGAGTTTATAGTGGGTATTTCTCTTCTATATACATCTCACTAAACTAATTATTGAGGGGAAATATATAAATGTAATTTATATGATTTTATTCACTCTTCATGACCCACATCAATAGTATGTACTATAAGTGCATATTAATGATGTATCTCAATTTAGTGAATGGGTACCCAAATGATAAAGAAATTAAAAATAGATTTCAAATATAATGGTGTATAATTTTAGTGTTTAATGTTAATAATGAAAAATTATAAAAAATAAATAAGATAAATTATTGCACTAAAGGTAGAGTATTAAGAGACTAATATGTTATTATTGTATGTTCTGATAGATTAAAATAAATTTATGTATAAATAATTAATTAATTTGAAACATGGTGTTTTTATTATTTCTAGTGAAAAATATTTTATTGGCAAAAATTGGGGCTCATGTTTGATGGTTGTTGGAAATTAGTTTAAGGATATGTAGTTTTACTTAGAGCGGGTTCTGCACTATTTTTTTTATACTTATTGATTTCATATACTGGTCACTTGAGTCTGTAGGTAAACTAAAACCAAAATATTTTAGGGGATGTTTACACCAATATAGATTATGGAAAGGGAATTGATGGTTGAATTTTTACTATCCCTAAGTATCCATTTATATGTAATAATATTAGGTTAATCACTTGCTATAATGGATTATAGTATAGGGTGTCTTCATATATAGTATGTTTGGGATCCCATTTAAATGAAAATTTATTTAAAAGTTGAAAGAAATTTTGTTACTTCATATACCTATATTTTGAAGTGGTGGTTATATATTTACAACGGTGTGTAAGAATGGGTTTGGGTATAATTAATTTATATTGGTTTCCTTGGATTTTAAACATACACATAGATATGACTAGAATATTGATGATGATGATGAGGTGGATATAATTAATGGTTCAAACATGAAAAATTTTGTTTTGAGTGGGACTGATGTAGGTAGGGTAAAATTTATACTCACATTAGGGATAACGTGACTTATAGAAGCCACAAGAAAAATATGTGTGACATTCTGGTAGTAGAGTGAAAATATAGTGGGTGAGTGGAAGGTAGGTACATATATATATAGTTTTGTTTAGAATGGTTTAATTTTACATGTACACTATGTAGTTTATATACATTTTTAAATATCATGTTTACTATGTAGTATACATGTTATGATCTTTAAACATGTATATAAACTATATTTATGGTCTATGAGAGAGGATTAATTATCAATTTGAGTGGTACAATATGGATGAGTTATTTGGTATATATTAGATAATTGTGGTCACTTCCAATGATTTCACATTTAGTAAATGTAAATATCATCTACGATCAATCTATTTATATCTAGAATTATATGTATTTGAATTTGAAAATTATTTTTGATTGGTAATACATGGGTTTTTTCATTATATTAGTTGTCCCTTATTCAATATTGGGGTAATGAATCTTATGTGGGTGATTATATACCCATGGTACTTATATATAACCCATGTTAAATTGATTGTGGGATTCAGGTGTCATTATGTATCTTTCATCATTACTAAATAAGTAAGGAAACTATTATAAGGATAGGATTTGATATACTGGTATCAAAGGCTAATGGTGAGAGATGTGATGTAATTTAGAGTTTAGAACCGGTGAGAATTCATGGGTTAATTTAGAGATAATATATGATACACTTAGTACATGGTACAAATAAGGGATACTAGCTATGACATGAGATTATATGGACCACTATGATATGATGCATAGGTCTACATATTTACTGAATATAATATGTGGAGTGATGCATCATTTTGGTTAAAGGACTTACTAAATATATTATAAAAATGTTCTTTTAAACCTATATTTGGATTGGATAAACAATTGGAAATTGGGGTAAATGAATTAATTTTAATTTCATTATTTTTTCCCAAATATTTGGAATTCCTAATGTTTTAATTTTATGGGTATAATACTAGTTCTATATTCCCATTAGTTTTATGTATAATAAGATAAATATAATTTTCCGAATGGAATTTGTATAGTGAATGTTGATGAAGATGACACATCATGGAAAAAATTACGAGTGTTCTATCGTAATGTTCTATTGAAGTAAGAGTGCTCCATTTCTAATTAAGAGATATAAGTTTGGATGTAGGAAGTAGATATAGCCTTCAACATGACTATTTCATTAAAATAACATAGGGTTTATTTATCCTTGAATTTGTTGCTTGGATTACCATAGATGTTGTGTCATTTATTCCTCCTAAACGATGAGATTTATCTATTTTGTGATATAAGTTCATTTATCATTTTAAAAAAAATTATAACTACATCAACAATGGTTGATTATTGTTTGGATATCCTTACCCTAAAATAGGGGAGATATAGGTTTCATATTTCATCATCTTTTGAAATAAATTCGAATATTATCCCTCAGACATTCTCTTGTATGAGAAGACTATGAAGAATAATTTTGAGTGTGATTTATTCCCTGACATCTTGGGAATTTACAATCATTTGATATTGAAGTCATATTCAATGGTATTAAATTAGGAAGAGTTCATCTAGTGGATGTTGGGTCATCATTAGATGTGATTCTCAAGGATCATTAATAAAGAAAAACATTCACTAACCATTCGTAGATGTCTTGAAAAATTAATTATTTTCATTTAATAGGGGGTAGGTTTCGACATTCATCAACTCTTTTCACTAGAGCTATCAGTTTTCAAACCACAATAATCATATCATACATGGTTTTTTTCACCTAGAGTGTTTATTAAAATTAGAACTCGTAGTGTAAAAACAATATTAGTATCCATAATGTGGATAATTTCAAATTGGTTGAATAGCCATGATATTAGTTCCATCTGAGGAAGATGTAGCACAATGGTGTTATTCATTTAAAAATTAAAAATGGGGATAAGGTCGGAATACAGTATCCTCAATTTATCCCTTTTCTTTAAGTATATTTGTCATTGAAAATCCATTTAGGTGGTCACCATCATGTCCAGTATATCTATAGAGATGGATATAGTACATTATTCTGTGTTGTTACCATTGCGTGAGGAAGACATCATTTAGGGTAATATATGATCTTTTAAACACATTTTATACCTTATTTGATTATAGATCTGTGAACTCTTTTGTGAAACTCTATGTACTTTATTATTTTGCACCTTTAGTGGACATTATTCCAATACCCTTGGAATTGACTATGCTAATTGGATGTCAATAAATCATTGATGATGTGTTCAAAGACTATGACCTAGTGTTAAGATAATACAACTCTATGGGAGACTTCATATTTATCAAATATATCCATATTAAATCAAAATTGGTATGTATTTTCTATATTATTTGTATGTTATGATGGATTTATTTACAAGGTGATTTATATTTTTCAATGTTGATAGAGACCAAGTGGTTTTTGCTGGGGAGTGAGTCCCATGGATGGGTTAATGACATATTGAACAACTATTTTAATTAGTTTCTAGTCTTATCATGGGTTCAGTAGAGGATAGTTCATTGATGATTCCCATGTTTATTTAAAAATACCTTGATCTATTACTAGAATAATAAGTTGAATTTCAAATTTCATTATAGATAGACTTTGGGATACCATTATAACAAGTTTTTTTCTCTAACATATATATATTCATATAAGATGGAACATTATGTATTATCGGATATTTATATTTATATTTATTATATCTTCATGAAAGGATTTATTATGTGTAGTATGTTTCCTTAAAGAGATGTGGTTCTCTTTTAGATTAATTAAGATAGAATCTGGTGGTTCTGTGGCAATTAAAGTCATTTGAATCATTTAAATGTGAAGAATTCACACTTTCTCCAATGGATTGATTATTTAACTTTTCATATCATGGGATATGTCTAGTTAATTATGATTTATTATAGATCTATATATCATCATACGTTATTAGATAATGAGGATATCCTATAGACTATGTTTCGATATCATTATGGAAATTATAACTTCATTGTTATTCTATTCGGCATGATGACCACTACATCCCTGATCATGGGTTTAATGAATGAAGTTAAAAATTAGTTTATAGTAATTTTTTGTGGTGATTATTAATAATATACTTATGTTTTTTAAATTTTTTATTATAATCACATGGAAAATCTCCATGAATTTTTTGGGGTTCCCTAGTTTTATCAGCTATTTGAAGAAAACTGAAGTGTGGGTTATTTTATATTAAGTTATTCTATTAGAAATGTATAATATATAAACATATGTTTACCATTTATGATGATAATATTATAATGGTGATTTATTGGTTATTCCTTAGGAATATTAAAAATGTTCAAGAGTTTCCATGATCTTGGCAGTGATTATAATAGGTTTCTTCCCGAATTCTCCAACATAATGACTCATATAATAGACATGAATAGAAAGAATCATGTATTCATGTAAACATACAAGTTTAAGATAGTTTTCATGTATTTTATATTTTTAATGTAGTAATTTATCATGTTCTTATCTTCCAAATGATGGTTTTTCATTTGAGTTTTATTATAACGCTTCATGTATTCCATTTCATTATGTGTTGATATCACATGGTGGTTATCTTTTATTGGTATATGTATTTATGACCTAATGAATTTAATAATTCTATCAACAACATTAGGATATTCAATGTAGTGTAATAAATTAATTAATGGAAAAAACAGCTTATAAGTGATCATTTTGTGGTATTCACGGATTCCAAGAGTCTAATGTATGTCATCTCCAAGAATGTCATAAAGTTATGGAACTTATATTGGATGGTGTTTTTGTTAGGAAAAAAATTAATCATATATATTAACAATGGTAAATTTAATTTTATTGAAAAATTATTGAGTTTTTATTCTTGTGGTGTTGGTGTGCATGTATCTTCTGACCCTTGGAGAATGTTGGAAGAGTTATTAGAAATATACCTTTATATTGGATAAGTTAGCCGAAGATGATTTATTTCTAATAAGATTGTGTAGTATACAATGGTGAAACAATAATATGTGTATAAAATATGTATTATGTAATAAAGTGTCATTTTTTACTGGAATCAATAACTTGGTTATGGAGTTAATGTTTATGTGTATAATTTCATAAATTCCTAAAACTAAGAATAATGTTCTTCGTAGTTTTCTTCAACCACTTAATATTCACTAATGGAAGTTTAATGAAAATTATATTAACATCATCATTAGATTACCCAGAGTAGAAGGTTTTTTAATTCTATATATGTGATTTTGTAACACTTGAAAATGATTCACAATTTGTAGATGTAATGGGTTCCATCACTATAGATGTTTTATTAAAGAATTACATAGATGAGGTAGTGAGGATTAATGGGGTTCTCAAGAACATAAAATCTAGTCATGGAAAACATATTCCCCTATAAGATATAGATAGGTCATAATCATGATTTTGGATCTTTTTTATTTCTTATCAGTCATTTTCTTCCACATTTTTTCTTTCAGATAGAGCCTAATATTTATAATTAAGAAGAAATTATATAACATCATAGATTTTATTGAAGTTTCATATCATTCCCTTTCATATATAATTCCTCTGAATAGACCTATTAGTGTTAACTAATGTATTCATGGTGGATTAGATGTTTTCCATGGCTCATTTAGAGCCCATGTCCTTAATGTTTGGAGAATCATACAGTGCCACAAGGTTAAGAGAGACCATGAAGCCCATCCCACATGGTTTCCCTAACTATGGAAGAGTGTGATAGAATGGGAAATGGAAATAATGGTCGATTTAAAACATTTTTAATATAGTGAACACATATTTAGGTGGAGATTTCATTTTTTTAAAAAGTCACTGCATGGCTATAACGTGATTAACCAAACCATGCCTTGGCCCATCCGAGATTTCCCCCTAAATCTGAACTGGGTGCACAGTTGGAACAATATTTGGCCAACTGTGTGGTCAAACCATCATTCCGAAAAAATTATGGTAAAATTAAAATTTTGGCATAATTTTTTTTGACAACCCTATTATTCATTCCCCAATTGTGTTCTACAGTACATCACACATGATGCATAGCTTTCCATATTTGGAAGGATTTTTGGAATCTACCTCATCTGTCATCCAAATACTTCACCATCAAATTCAGTGGGACACATGAGGTGTGTTCTACACTAACCTTTAATCAATTATTCATTGATATTTTCCTCTATTGATCTATTTTGGTGCGGGATCATTATCCCCGTTTTTAGGGAATTTTTATATTATAATGTTATCTTATATTTTATCCCGATTCAAAGGAGAAAAACAATTGATATATATTCTATGAAATTAATGATTGTGGTCTAGCATCATTACCTCAACTTTCTATTAATTTTTGTTGTTCATTATTGTTCTTTATATCAGACCCTTCTAGTGACACCCCTAAAATTTTAAATATATTAATATAAATGGTATTTCATTCTTATCTGGACCCTAGAGAATGGAAAATATAAGTCCATATACTTAAACATTACATGATCTTGAATTAGGTATATAATTCACCTTTTGATCTTTTAAGATTTTTTTCTTTAGATAATTTGGTCAAACATATAAAAAATATCTTGAATATTACATGAAGACACTACTACTCAGTAAACATTTTTCCATAAATTAAAAACTCTTAAAAGAAAACAAGAATTATTTTCTTCATATTAATCTTCTAGATCTCTTCCATTCTCTTACACTTCCTTATACCTCATAAAAACACTTCAAAAACATGGGATGAGCATAAAAATCTCAGTAAGTGTTATAAAATAATGAATGAAAACATTACCCCATCAATACATACAATCCATATGCTCTATAACATACATCATGAAATCATAATATTTATGAATAACATATAGAAATTATAAATCATAATGGTAAATTGTGGAATCCATATCATACATACAATGTTTCTTTCACAACTACATAGGATGTTACATTGGAATAACCATCATAGTATATTCCCTATATATTTTAGGAGAAACATTTACGTTTACCTCAATCATGTTACCCAATGCTTTTGAGAGCTATCTCAGGCTCACCCGCCCTAGGTTTATCACGAAACCACCCATATACATAAAACTTTTTAAGAACTATAATATAATAATAACATATAAACAATCATAAAAGAAAGATAACATTTCTACGTTGCAATAATAAGAGATGATTTCAAGATATTAACATAATTAGTTATTTTAAAATTTTCAAAAATAAGAGTTGTGAATAAAAGTGTCCCATACCACATTGAAACTTTGGAAAAGAATTTATACATTAAATCACTCATGTCCATATAAATAAATCCATTATATAATTTCTAAAACATGGACATTAATGAGATGGATTTTGAATATTAATTCAATAAAACATTAAAAATGATATTTTAGTTAAATAATACCTTACCACTTGAGAAACACTTGAATAAAAATAATTAAAGAATAACATCAAAGGAATCTATAAATATCATGGGAATATAGAAATTCCTGATATAAAATTTCAAAATGGTTTTATATTAACCGTATAAAATAATAAAAGTTTACAATATCATGATATGACTAAATGAAAGGATATTGAGACTTAGTCCCTTACAATGATCGTATAAATGAGGTATGAATTTATCAATGGAGTTATTATATGTTGAAAAAGTATATCCCTATAAAGAGAAGTGGATATTACAAAATAAATAAATAAACAATTATTGGACACATAATCATGGAATATTATAATCAAATAAGTATGCATAAAACCCTATGATAAGAAATTGAGTTTAGAAATTCCCTTATGAAAATTCGATAGCTTAATGATGTCACTTAATAATTCAGAAAAAGAGTTCATGAGAGATAAAAGGGAATCTCATTACATGTACATAAACATTACATCAATAAGGATATTTTATAACATATCCCAACATAACAAATTGGATATTAAAATACCTAACATAAAATATGACTTTGACTAAAAACTAAGGTGAAAGATTCCCTTACCTCGGGTACGACTTGTCTTATATGTTCTTTGTTATTATTGAATATTAAAATTAAGTTCATTTATAATTTCTTCAGAACTATTTTCAGGTTTATTATTCCTTTTATTTTACTTATTACCATGTAATAAAAATTAGTTAATTATTTGAGTTCATATTGGACATTTTGTCGACGTTCAGAACTTGAGTCAAAAAAGAACTTTTTATAATTACAAATTAACCATGTGGAAAAAATTAATATATCTCCAGAATGATATTAATGATTTATAAATAATATATTTAATATATATATATATGGTATATATGTATTTATAATTGTCTATATCATTTGGATATATTAAAATAAAATGCACCGTTCATAGAGACGGTAATCCGTACATATGCTTGAACGCTGCTTCCATTTATTTTTTTCATTTTTAAAGGAATGAAAACAAAATGATACATAGGTATTTTATAATTCCACTACAACATCATATTTTATATACATTACAGAGTGTTATTAACACCATCCTTTATACATTCCATGTATGGAATGAATGAGTCATATCACTTTGAGGGGGTGGTAGTCCGCACTTTCTCAAATGAAATTATCGTATATATACAACATGAAAAGCATAATGGTATTTTCTAAATGATAATTACATAAATATAGAGATAAAATAAATATAATATATATCATATATAATTATAGTTCCATAATAATGGCCCCCATGAGAGATGGTAGAAGATAGTTAAAAAATCATCATTCCATGATGTTGTAGTACGTCATCCACAGAAACAGTATGTTCGTATCCATTAGTTGGAGGTGTGTGAAAGTGTCATTAGAATAATTCTCATAAAAAACCTATTATAATGAGGATACTACTAATGTTTTTTAAACAAATAATTATAATATAATTGGGAGTGTAGAATTTAAAAATAGAAAATAACATGAGAGAAGACGTCACCTTTAAATCGTGTAATCCCCATGGGTTTGAACCAAAATGCATTCTTGAATTTCCTTCTGCCTAGGGGACGACATCAAGGGGGAATACATGGATGTTGAAAGAATCTTGGAGAAGAGTTTGGATGATCCAAGGGTCTTTAGAGGTGTGTGTAATGGGTTTGAGGTGCAGTCCTTTTATATGAGGGAAGATTGGCTCCTTAGTAAAGTTTGAAAGTATTATTTTATTATTAATTTATTTTTGGCTTCAAAAGGTCCAAAATTTACTAAATTAGAAGATAATATGAATATACGATGAAATAAAATCATCCAATAATAATTGGATAAGTTTTGAATATTTTTTTAATCATTATCTTTTTTATTTAATAATTTGTTAACTTATTAAAGTTTTACCATGTCTTCTTATATATTAATACTCCATGGTTTTTATATTTACAATAAAATGCCAATAAAACCTCAACTGGTCCATTAAATGAAAATTTCACCCTTATATAAGTCCATTGGCAGAATCCTTTATTTTTTGTGCTATTATATCATTTAATAAAAAAGTATATTTTTTAAAAACACATTTATGTCAATTTATATACTCTTCATATCAAGACATTTTAAAAATTCACAACCACATTATTATTTAGAAAAAAACATCATTAATATAAATATAACATGTAAATATTATCCATAAAATTTATGGATGACATCAAAATAACCAAATAAATTTTATTTAAAAAATTTTATTATCATTTATTTGAATCCTTTATTAATGAAGCAAGCAATGCATCACCATAACGTCATAATTATATTTAATTATTAAATATCTAAAAATTATAAATAAAAAACTAGGGTGTAGAAAATATTTTTATCTTTATAATGAATATGTATAGTTGGAAATATCACTTATATAACCTCATATAAAAATTTCTATACTAAAAGATATATGTTTTTGTAACATTTTCCTTGAAATTAAATTATTTTTTATAAAATGTCATTTTCACCTACAAGTTGCTCCCTAGGGTCCCAAAAGAGACCTAAGGACACACATGGTCTGACAGGGATCATCCAAGAGGATTATTATTTGTGTTAAGGTAATTTAATATTATTATCTTATTATTTTTTACCCTTATTTACTAGATTTATCCTCTAACCTTGGAAAATGAAATATTTACTAATGTTACTATTCATAATGTCTAAAAATAGAAGATAACTGTTTTCACAATTTAGACCTCCTAATTCCAAATTTGGAATCCATTTTTTCAAATTCAAAACACAAATATTTCGGAAATTAATTTAAAATTAATTCTAATTTTCAAATCTAAAAAGAAAGTTTTTAAGAAATAATAACTACCAAAATATTAACATGTGTTTATGTCCATTTGAAATTGAAATTACTATAAGTAACCAAAAAATTGATTAAATGACAAAAATATAATATAGTTACATTTTAATACCAGTTAAAATTACAATCTAACTATATAAATAAATTAGACTAAAATTTAGTTTTGAATTAAAATATAATTTTTTTCACTATTCATCAAAAATGAACATTATTAGAAAAATACATAAATTTTAAACAAAGTAAATTTTTATGTCCCTCTTATAAATAAGAAGTTACTTTTGGCATATATTGCATATTAATGTGACCAAAATTATTTTTAAAAAGTGGTCGCCATCAAAAGGTTGTAAATCGTCCATTTAAATAATATCAGAGTATTTCATTCATAAAATCGTATTAATTTATAATTTAAGCCTCTAAAATTTATTGGATAAAAGTTAAAACATTTAAACAGAATTTGTAATCCTATTTTAGTTAGTTCTTTTCATTTTTTCTAATACAATGGCTAGGCATTAACTACTATTTAAAATAATAATAATATTATATTATTTTTCAGTATTACTAAAAGTTGAATGCAATGTAAGATTTCAAAGAATCCCATTTTAGCATGTTGAGTATGCTATCAGACACAGAATCCCATTGAAATTAAAATTAATATGTAATTCAAAAATATTAATTAATATGAAAATTTAATATTCTTTTTTTACCTAAGATGTTGCATCCTTCTCCCTTTTGGAAATTGCAACCTCGTAATTTTAAAATGGTGATTCAAAACGTCATTAAATTTCCCCAATCAGAAAATATGTCAATAAAACTATCACTTTAAAAAAAATAAGGAGAAGAACAAAGGTAACCCGAGATAGCCCATACTGGTATTCCATGAATGGAAACATGGATATGGATGATAAACTAAGTCTAATAGATTAATATAAAGTGATAGTGAACTTGATCACAAAAAGTTAACCACCATAATACCATAAATTTGTGGTTGGGTAAAAGTATGATGATAAAATCAAGCGTATAAATTTTTTTATTCAAGATCCTTTCTGAAGATTTGAATAATTTAATTAACACCTAGACTTTGATCATAAGGAATCGTACTTTCGTTACATGTATACTTTAATCCTTTACTAAATTTCCACCACACACTAATCTTTTCTCCAAAATACAAGTATCCAAGATGACTTGTTCAAATATGAAGTAGTAGAATCAACTCTTAGAGAATCACAGAGTCCAAAAAAATGAGCTATATATTTCCGCGGTCTGTAGACATTAACAAAAACCAAAATTGTTAGAACAAGATTCGATGATCCCAAAAATTAATATTCCGTTATAGAAAAAAAATATTACTCTTATGCTCCAAAATTTTGGAAACAATACCAAATGTTCAAAAAATAATATACAATAAACACGTATCCTTAAAATAATTCAAATTAATCAAAATATTATTGAAGCCCACAACTCAGAATAATTTAATCACATAGTCTTCAATATTAAATCTTACTATTTATCTCTAAATAACATCCACTGCTCTTAATAACTATTACAAATGTGTAATTAACCTAATCACTTATTCTTTATGATTGGATTATAATTTCTAAAAATAACCCAAATAATCACATGTCTACAATAAAAACATAGATTATTTTGAAATAAAATTTCAACCATTACTCCACAAATTAAATCCCATAGTATTCTAGTTTCTTTAGTCATATAGTGTTCCCATAAGAGAGAACATCCTTGAATATATCCTTTATCACTTAATCACCAAATAATTTTCCTATACTAATAATATCCATTTTTTAAAACATAAGATCCCAAATCAACTTGTTATTTATCAATAAAAACTTTTAACTAAAAAGCATCAGTCAAACTAACTGGGGAGTTCATATAGTCTAGTGGTGGGCGATAAATCCCAAAAGCACTTTGGTATTCTGATCAATTCCCACACCTTTGTCAGATGTGATGGGTTATCACAAGTTTTCTTTAAAAAACTATATAATTTTATAACATTCCCAAAAATAAGATTAATTCATCAAAAATAACTACAACATATTTTAACCTCAATGTTAATCTCATATAACTAATTTTTCATACAAGAATTAATAACATGTAATTGCGTCAAATTCATGGATCATATAAACCTAAATGGTTCACAAAAACTATATCCAAAAATAATATAATTGTTCCTTGAATAAAATTTTCACATATCAAAATTTATGTTTACACATACTAGAAAAAGTATTCTAAAGTAATCACATCATCAGAAGAGCCTTAATACTTTTAAGAATTTCATCATCCTAAAATCTACCATGACTCTTGAATCCATTATATGTATACATATTACTCATTCAATGTTATCCATGATCCTTTAACCACTATTTTTCAACATATTTTATAATACTTCTTTCCTACAATCAAATTCATGAATCATATCCTAAGATTCATTAATGTCAAAACATAAAATAATAACAAATCCATACATTTCATTGGTCATTGGGAGTTTCCTCATCTTCAATTGGAATGAAATTATGTACTGGTAAACATATCATTGTATGGTATGGATGATACCATTCCCAAACCTTCTTTGTAGGACATATTTTTTTTCCATGACCATGCACACCACATTTAAAACATTCAATTTATCCTTCAGAAAGAACTTATTTCCATTTCTTGGAGGTAACTAGATGCTTACTTTTTCTATGGCATGTTCTTGATTTATGACATTCTTTTCCACATCTATATAATATTCCAATCTAATTGAAGCATTTTCCAAGGTGTCTCTTTCCACATATATGACACATAGGGTTTTGAATATACCTACCTTTATGGTTATGACCTAAAATCCCATTGGGATTCATTTATTTCATATAAGATTCCTTATAAATATCACCATTGTTTAGGTTTCCAATCATTACTCCAAATAGGTAGTTTAGAATAACCATAAGAGTTCTCATTTTAGCTCAAATTTCATTCATTTTATTATTCAGAAAACCACCACAGTTTCATTCACATACATGATAACTTTGCTGCCTGCTAGATCCAACTATTTACTAAAACCAAAAGTGTCAGCATGAGTATATGATAAATATCATCATATAATATCCTTTGGAGAGAGTAAAAACTAATATATAATTATTCATGTTTCCCTATACCCATTCAATATATCTAAAATAATTATGAATATTTCAAATATTCTAACCATTTTGGTTATGTCACTTATGCTTGAATAACACCCAAACCTATAAAGTTATCTAAAAAAGATCTAATACCAACTATAAGGCCATAACCTTAATCATCACATAATCTTGAATTATGTAAATAATTTACAATGTGGATATTTTAATGGTTTAGAGCATTAAAGAATTAGGTAACAGATTAAAAAATACATATTTAATATTACATGTAGACACTTCTTCTCAGTAACTATTTTTTCATAAAATAAATTCCCATAAAATAAAATATGAATTATTTTCTTGATATAAATTTTCTATATTTATTCCTTTCTCTTACAATTCCTTATACCATGTGAAAAAATTTCAAAAACAGGGAATGAGCCTAAAATGATCAGTAAGGGTTGTAAAATAAATAAAGAAAACATTATTCTATCAATACATACAAACCATAATATCTTTAACATACCTCATGAAATCATAACATTTATGAAGATAATTTAGATATCATAAATCATAGAGTTAACTTATAAAATCCCTATCATACATACATTATAGCTTTCACAACTGCATAGGGAGATACATTTGAATACCCATCATAATATATTCCCTAAACCACTTAGGAGAAACATTATCATTTACCTTTTACAGATTACCCAATGCATTGGAGAGCTATCTCAGGCTCACCAACCCTATGTTTATCAAGGAACCACCAATATACGAAAACAAATACCATTAACCACAGCATAATCATAACAAATAAAACAATCAAAAATTAAAATATAAAATTTCCACATTACAATCCCAAGAAAACATTTCCAAATATTAACATAATTATTTGTTTTAGAACATTCAAAAAGAGGCGTTTTTAATGAGAGATTAACATACCAAATAGAAACATTTGAATGGAATTTATACTTTAAAACACTCATTGCTATATAAATAAATCCTTAAAATCATTTCAAAAATACAGATTTTAAATTGATTTATTTAGACGAATAAATTTTTAAATCATTTAAATGGATTTTTTTGTTAAATAATTTCATTCCACTTGAAAAACACATGAACAAAAATCATTAAAGAATAAGATCAAAGGAAACTATAAATATCATGATAATATAGAAATTTAGGATATAAAATGTCAAAATGGTAGTATATAAAACTTATAGGATAATAAAAGTGCACAATATCAAGATATGCCCCAATTAAAAGATATTGAGACTTAGTCCCTTACAAAGATCAGATAAATGACGTTAGAATTTATCAATGGAGTGATTATGTGTTTAGAAACTATACCACATAAATGTAAGAGGAAATTAAAAAATAAATAAATAAATAGTGATTCCACACATAATCATGGCATTGTATAATCGTCGATGTTTGTGTAAAACCCAATGAGAGGAAATTGTGTTTCAAAATACCCTTATGATAATTGGGTGGCCAAACAACATAACTTAAAAATTATAAAAAGGAGTTGATGACAGAGAAAAGGGTCTCTCATCACAAGAAAATATAATTTAAATCAATAAGGATATATAATAACATATCCAAACATAATAAATTTTAATTTAAAATACAAAACATAAATGAAGTCTTCGACTAAAAAATGAAGGTGAAAGGTCCCCTTACCTTGAGTCTGACTTGTCTCGTATGGTCCTCATTCTTCTTGAAAATTAAACATAAGTTAATTTATAAATTATTCAGAAGAAAATTCAAGTCTGTTATTCCTTTTATATCACTTATTACATTGTTATACCAATTAGTTAATTATTTGAGTTCATATAGGACATTTTGCCGATGTTCAGAACTTGTGTCAAAAATGAACTTGTTATAATTACAAATTGCCTATGTGGTCAAAATTCCATTATCTCCTGAATGATATTAATGATTTAGATATCACATATATCATATATATCGATTATATATGTATTTATAATAGTTCATATCATTTGGAAATATGGAAATGAAAATGCATCGTTCATGGAGACAGTAAGCCATATGTACCCAAGAATGCTAGTTACATTTTTTTAAATTTTTTGAAATGGAATGAAAAAAATGATAAAAAATGATAATATAAATCCAGTATAATATAATATTTTATATATATTACATAATTTCCTTAACATCATCCTTTATACGATCCATGTATGGCATGAATGAGTCATATCACTTTGAGGGGGCGGTAGTCCACATTTCCGCAAATGAAATTATCCAATATATACAACATGAAAAGAATAAACATATTTTTTAAATGAGAATTATAGAGTTATAGAGGTAAAATAAATATTATAAATATCATATGTAATTATATTCTCACCATAATGGCCACCATGAGAGGTAGTAGTAGATAATTGAACAATCATTTTTTTGTGAGTCAGTAGTACGTTGTCCACATAAAAAATTTGTGTGAATACATTAGATGGAGGTTTTTGGTAGTGTATTACGAATAATTGTAATAATAAACATATTATATTTAATATAGGATTTTTTATGTTGAAAAATAATAATAAGTGAATAGGGAGTGTAGAAGGAAAATAAATGAAAAGAACTTGAGAGAAGATGTTACCTTTAAATCGGGTAACTCCCTTTGGTTTGAACCAAAATGCCTTACTGAGATTCCATATGCCGAGGGGAAGGAATATAAAAAGAAATAGGGGGATGTTTGGAACTTTGTTTAGTGTATTTTTGATGTTCCAAAGGTCTTTAGAGGTGTGTGTAATGGGTAATAGGTCATGGCCTTTTATAAGAGGGAGGAGGGGCTCTTTTGGAATATTTGAATGTATAATTTTATTATAAAATTATATTCAATTTAAAAAGTTCCACATCTCATTAAATTAGAATATAATATGAATATAAGTCTGAATAAAATAATCTAATAACAATTATATATATATTGGATAATTTTTAATATTTATCATTTCTATTTAACTATTTGTTAACAGATTTAACTTTTACCATGTCTTCATGTATATTTATACTGTATGGTTAATATATATATTATAAAATTCTAATATAACCTCATGTGGTCCATTAATGCCAATTTCAGACATATATACGTTCTTTTTCCAAATAATATTTTTTTATGACTATTATATCATTTAATAAAAAATAATTTTTTTAAACACTCAATTATGTCAATTTATATACTATTAATATCATGACATTTCTAAATATAAAAAAAACATGATTATTTAGAACAAACATCATTTATAGAAATATAAAATATATCTATAATCCAAAAAATTCGTGGATGACATTAAAATAACCAAATTAAATTTATCTTAACATTTTTAATATCATTTATTGGAATCCTTTATTAATAAAGCATATCACTACATCACCATTGTGTCATAATTAAATTTATTTATCTAATGTTTAAAAATTATAAATAAAATATCAACATGTTGTAAATAGTTTTATCTTCCTAATGACATTTTATAGTTGAAAATATCACCTATAGAACCCCATATAAAAATTTATTTACTAAAAGATATATGTTTATGATACATTTTCCTTAACATTAAATTAATTTTAATAAAAAATCAATTTCACTAAAAAGTGGCTCCATGGGATCCCATAATCGACCAAATAATTCCTAATGTATAATCTAATTATAAAAAATAAATTATATTAAAGGAATGTTTTGAATTAAAATGCAGTAATTTTCACTATTCATCAAAAAATGAAATTTATCAGAAAAATAAAATATTTACCCAAGGAAAATTTAAATGTCCCTATTCTAAAATATATGTGTATTTTGATAAATTTTACATATAAAAGTCAAAACAATTATATTTAAGACTGTCCCTCCCTCAATAGGTGATAAATCGACCTTTTAAAGAATAATAGAGTATTTCATGGTTTAAATCGGATTCATTATTATAGAATGCCTCTAAAATTTATTGGATAAAATTAAAAATATTTAACTAAAATATGTAATCATATTTTAGTTAGTTCCCGTTCCTTTCTTCGAATACAATTTTTATGAGTTAACTACCATTTAGAATAATAGTATTATTACATTATTTTTCACTATAACTCAATGTTGTGTGTAATGTATGACTTCAAAGAAACTAGTTGTTGTGTTTAGAGTACTCTATCATACTTAACATCCCCTTGAAAATATATTTAATATTTAATTCACAAATATTAATAAATATGAAAATGTTATATTATTTTTTACCTGGGATGTTACAGAAAACCAGATCTGAGGTCATTCTCTATGAAATGGGTCAAACTTTGGGTGTTACCTTTCCATTAATGTTTATTGGAAAATCAATATGAATAGTTTAAAACTAAATGTGATTTATTTCCCTTCAAATAATTTCTTGAAATAATAAATGGAATTGGGAGAATGGATTAACCATGAGTTAGGGCCTTTGTTATTATTTTTGTTCATTCCTTATGATAATTCTATATGGTACCCCATTTTCTTTATTCCATGGTGATTTTTGCTTATATATAGTGACTTATATTATGTGCATTATGATTTAGTTCTTATTTCATTTTTTCAATATTTTTTGGAATTGATAAAATGCTTGGCTAGCTTGCTTATATTGTTGTACATGAATTTCCATGTATATGATATGTGAACTTGGTTGTCCTTTCTTACATGCTTATGCCATGAGAGAGACAATAAGTCATAACACGTGTACGTTGTGTAAGGAGTCCCTATTCCTATGTGGGGTCTGTTCGACACACCACGAGTGATCCTTGGCTTGACTTGGATGTTCTCTCTGGATAGATTATTATACCACAAGTGACACTAATTACCTAGTGGAACAACTATGGATGGGCTCATTGGTAATATGGTTATACCTTGACTCATGTGATACTCTTTCCCTACTATGATATACCTAGTATGGGAACATATTATATTTTTACACTATACATAGGGTCATAGGATGGATGACTTTTATTGGTTTCTTTCGATGGGCTATGTGGTATTGGATACTTCAGTTTTTCCTGCAGTGTACTTTGTAATTCCTTTATTGACATCATTGTATGTTCTTTGGATTACAAGCTTTATTTGAGTATTTATTTTCATAGATCTTGTGTGATATAATTTTAATATTATTAAACTATGATAATGATTAATTTATTTTCATGGGGCAAGACTTCCAAGACAAATAAATATCATAGGTTTAGTCCATAGTTGATGTTTAATTTATGATGACCCATGTGAAAACCTTATCACATCAACAAGGGTTCCATGGTTCAAATACATATGACTTATTCCAAAGACGGTATATGCAGTAATATATCTAGGTGGAACCTAGACCATCATGTTTTAATTATTTATAGCAATTCATTTATTATTATTGGCACATTTTTCAATTAATCATCCATGAACTAGTGTAATCTGGACAATGTTGGTATTTTGTCTCCTAAGTGTATATCACACCCCTCTTGGGCTACCATTAGTACTCATGTAGACTTCTAGGTTGTGGGTAATGATAAATGGGATCATTCTTCTAGAAATTTTTGATATTACTATACTTATATGGAGTGCAGGAGTAAGGGAATATGCCTAGGCTCGTGATATTAGTAGTTGCTACCTTTTTTAATTTCTGTATCTTATCATAGAATGTGGTATATTCTTATATCCCTTGTTCTTCATGTACAAATATTTCATAGTTCCATATAATCATAATAATCATTCTTTTTATCTATTTATTATTTATATTCCACATACATTTTATATATCATGGTTGATTTCGTACTATTATTCCATTTTTATCTATTTATTATTATTTCTTCTACTATGGTTGGTGACTGGTTCAATGGTTGTACATTTTTCATCCATTATTTAAAATTTATTATATAAAAATGTGATTTAGTTAAATATATGAGGTAATATTATCCCCATTGTCACACCATAAGCATGCACTTTGAGTCTGCAACCTCTAGCATATGGGGAGGTGTTCTTGAGGTCTTCTAGCCCACAGTCTCGGGGCACCTTTGAGGGGAACATATGACATGATGATACTAGTTTTTATCAATTATTTATAATTTTGTATAATATATTGTGAATTAGTAAGGATGCCAAGTGTATTGGGATTTGGTAATAAGCATGTTCTTAGGAGTCAGGTCTCTTATATATTGGGGATTCCTAGATTACCTAGAACGGGATATTGCTTTGATTGGTTGCATTGTCACAATTTATATGATTTCACCATAGGAATAAGAAGTTGTTTTGAGGAGTTTCTAATATATATATTAATCTAGAAAATTCATTTATCTATTCTCGATGATATGAGGGTATATTGATTCAGGCATCATACAAGGAACCATTGGATTCAAACGTAAATAATTATGTCATGAAAATTTTAATTTCTACTAGAATTGCCTATATTTCTTTCGTATGATGTGGGTTCCTTACCTATAATGTATTGTTGTATTATTTCATTTCTATACGATGAGATAATTAGATTAATTGACCAATTATTCCACATTAGTTAGTTTGATTTATGATAACTAATGGAAATTTAAGGAGCGAGTACATCGATAAATTGTAAAAATTAGTTCATTCAATAAAATCACTATATATGGATTGTTTCATCTAATTACTACATGTAACAGTTAGGTTATATTTACTTAAAACTCAAATTTCAATATATAATGATTATGGGACTTTATAAATTAGGAGATTTAAATAACAGGATCATGATATTAATAAAAAAATAAATAATAATTAATTTTAATATATAAAAAGTTTCAGTAAGAGATGGTTTCCTCTATATGAATATTACAAATGAAAGGTAATGGTATTTTCTCTATACCATTCTTTTGAAACTACGTATACCAGAACCTCTATTGTGTTGTATGAGGCCATGATCCTAACCTGACTATATTAGTTGTCATAAGGAGGTGTCTACTATGATCTTTTTATTACAATATTTTTATTATCTAGATCAGACTTTCAGTGTAGGGATAGTTATGAGATATGTTTGTGGGGATACAGTACCAACACCATTTACTAGTATCATTTTTAGTATATGTTATAAATCTTATATAAGGATTTAACATGAAAATTGTAGTGTTATTTCACCATGATATCATAATATCATATGCTAAGAATGTGGTGAAAACTAAGTTATGGAGGTGGGGTCCCTGAGTCGTTTGTGGAAACTCCTATACTCCCACCAGAGGCACATCCTGTGGATCTTCCAATGGGGAAAATTCTCAGTTCCATGATAGTTTCATTTGGTTCATGATGTCTATACAGGGTACTCCTTGACCCATCCTTACTATGGTATAAATGACTCAAGTGTTTCAACAAGAACATACTTCTATATTCTAGGGACTTTGATGACCTTTGGATACTGTGTCATGGCTGGAATCACTGGAATAAATATTTGACCACATAGAGATTCCCTCAGAGTAGTGGGACATGTAGGAAAATTACATGATACATGACCCTAACTAGATTTTGTGGAATGTCATCTATTGGTATTGGCTTCATCATGGTATGGTCTAGGAAAAAATCAAGATATATGTATATGATAACTTATTTACACAGACACTGACATAGGACTGCACCATAGAATTGAATCATCTTTAGAAGTTTGATTTTTCCATTATACATTATTATACTCACTTTACTAAGAATCAAAACTTTTCTTCGACTATTATTATTGATGAGTTAACAACTACAAGGTGGGTTGATGATGGAATTTTTTATATCTCCTAATCAAAGGTGAACATCTTCAAATTATATAGAATTTCAAAAATATGAAAACATGACCTTACTAAAAAACGAACCTTGTGGAAAACTAGAAGTGTGATCCATGGATGTTTAGTTCTAAGGTAGTGTGATGGTTTGGCTGGTAGGAAAAAGTGTCATTTAGAGGGTGTATGGGGGGGTAGCACTAGCCAGTTGACACACGTAGATGATTATGTGTTGTGTCACTAGTGGTGTAGGGTAGGCCATAAAATACCCATTGTGTGAAGAACATAATTAGGTCCTAGGATTTCTAGAGTGTGGATCACCTTTAGGGCATCATTCAATAATTTCCACTAGTGTCTAGTAAAAGGGTACCTATATTAAAACCCATATTGATTACATAATCAATGAATCCATATCAAGATTTTAATTTTACTTCTACTAGATAATATATTTGAGGATGTGGTTACAGATGGGTTTGTATGGCTTCGGAGATTCATTGCCAATATACTGGACCTTCCTAGGTATGGCAGCACTCATCTCAGGGATGGGGATCATGCCATATCTATAAAGTGTATCCTACATGTATGGAGAAGGGTCCATTTCCTTCTACTATAAGTGGTAATATTCATGAAGACTCTAATTTCATTTCATCCCTTTTTGATATTGGTTGTTTAAACTCCTCTATATCTACTATATTTGTTGGAAGTCTAGGTCTTGAGATATAATAATCCAATGGTGTGACGACTCTTGATACACATTTTAGGGTCAGATCGGAGATTATATGTCTATGAAATGAGTTCCCATTATGGTAGGTGGGTACCACTTCTTATGGAGTTTCCTCAACCTTTAGAAAGCCTTATTTGATGTTATTATCGATTTGTACTTGTTAGTGTCTTATCAAGACCACATGGATTTCTATTATTGATGGGTGTTTTTTCCATCACCTAAGAGATACAAGTATATCCATAAGGTTTATTGGAATGTCCAGGACAGCTGATCTGGACCAAATCTACAGGGGATATTAAAAGTGACATCCCAAAAGATGGTTCTCTTTATGACAAATTAGGGAATAAGGTGTGTGAAATTCCCTCCAATTGTGGATAGGTTCAATGATTTTTTCCCTATAACATAATATATTTTGGATCCTAATAGGGTGGTTTAGTTCACCATTGAGCATGTTACATGTGTGGAACCATTTTTGATTCCTCCCTAGAGGATGTCACCTAGAGAGCTCCCAAAATTATGAAGGATTTTTAAGATTACGAGGAAAGGGTTTTATCACACCCAACACCTCACTTTGGATTTCTCCATTAATTTTAACTAATAAAGTAGATGAAAAATTTATCTTGTGTCCATATTACAACCAAATGGAAAAGTTTAAATTGAGGAATTGGAAACTACTTCCTTTTACAGATAACATATTTTTCAAACTCTGAAGAGTGTCAGTTTTCTCCTAGACCAATTTGAGGTCATGATAACATTACATGCATGTGAGACTATTAGACATACCACATTAATCATTATGGGGATGGTATGAGTTGTATGAGAATTTGTTATTCAGCATGAAACATTAACTAGAAGTCTTTATGTATATGATGAAATGGGTTTTCCACAAAAAACATATTTAATTTATTATGGTCTTAATAGATGACATTATAGTGTATTCTCACACCAAACACAACAATTTAAACCATCTCGATATCATAATGAATAAAATTAAGGAGAACCATATTTATGTGAATATCTGAAAATTCATTATTTTTAATAGTAAGGTCTGCTTATTTGGTCATATAATTTCAGAGGCAGGAATATCTATTAACAGAGTAAAGGTGAGCATTGTGGAATCATAAGAGCATACCAATAATGGGTTTGTTAAGTTTAGATTCTTACGGAATGTGGGATATCACATAAAATTAATTCATTATTTATCTTTCTTAAAAGTTCATATTATGGGATTGACTATGATGTATATAAAATTTGTTTATTATTAATATGGTGTGATTGCTTTTGGGGAGTCGAAAGGAAGACTAACTTCAACACTAATCCTGATTCTTCTATATTCAGAAATATAATATGATATTTAATATGAAATATTACGAATTGGAATGAGAGTAGTTTCTATGCCAGGTTTCAGTGTAAAGACCCCAACCCCAGTTTCCAAGAGATGTTTCTTTATTTCATTACATTAACATAAAAATAAAGAAGATTCATACAAAATGTCCTAATAGATTTTTATATTTGTAAAAAAAATATATACATGATTTAAACATTACAACATTAAATTTAATAAAATATATAAAATCTTTTGAAAAAATAAGTTACTCCATGATTATCCCTCAAAGTCATTCATAATATACTTATTCACACAGTGTAAAAAAATCATAAGGTAGTGGTGATATTAGATTCCTAGTAATTGTAATAAATATAGTATAATCATAAAAAAATGGAATGGTGAATGACTAAAAGTACACATTCCCTTAAAACTTAATTTTGAACATAATATGTCAAGAGTAAGAGTTGAATAAATAATGTCATAATAAAATATAAAATCGGTATTCTGCAAGTTGAATAAAATCATGTACTATCAATTTCCATTTTCATGATGATGGAATTCATAATGAGGGTCTTCTGAACCATATTGTCATGTCCTCAACCAAGTCAACAAAAAATGTCTAAGGCATTAAACAAAACCGTATCTCAAAATGGGAAAGGCCTCAACCATCTCTATATTTGTTTTGTCTAAAGAAAAATATTGATGTATCTAGGGGATATAGAGGTCCCCCTAATTCACTTCCTTAGTCTAATCCAATATTCATATCAATGGTGGTAAATATAAAAAATGTATAAATATGAAATTTAAATAACTTTCCCCAATATGTAGACATAATCACTGATCATTCTAAGTAATAAGGTTAATGGAATAAAATAGCATATCCATTTTCAGACTGATCATATACCATTTAATATAGTATGTGTGGAATATATCATAAAATATTAAACCCAATTAAATATAATAATCCACATGAGTGTAGAAATAAATGGAAATACTCTTATAAAATCATCAAGTAATTCTTGAGAGAAATAATCTTTTACTTTAAAAAAAAGTGTTTTTATGGAAAAATATTATTATAAAACCAAAATTGAACTAATATTTTGTTTCATAATAAAATTAAGATATTTCAGAAAAATAATAGAGTCCAAAATCAATCTATAGAATTTATGTGAAATTTGGTAAGAATTAGAGAACTTCTCTCAAACCGTGTTTGTTTATCGGGAAGAATATTTGAAAGATAATTTTAAAACATATAACTCCCCATAAATGAAATAATAATTATGATTAGTAATCATATATATTATAGTTAAACAGAATTTATTATGATTATATAAGAATAATTAATAATTTCACTAAGCTAAATAGAAAATATGAGTAACCCGAAAGAAAAAGTTATTCTGGTAGAAACCCTTCCAGTTGTCTGAATGAGTTATGAACATGACCTTAAAATCAATAAAAATTAAATTAAATACTTTAATTAAATAAGTAATAACATTATATACATGTATTTTATTTATTAATATTATTGTATGATCATTTATTTCCACTTTTAGGAGATATAAGATACAATTTTATCACTCGAGATTCTTCCATTCCTTTGATTTTAAGATCGGTATACTTGTATATGTGTAAGGAAGATCATTTGGAATGGAGATTATTCTGTATAATTTAATTTATATGGTATTAATTATCATTAATAATATTAAAATTTTATATAATACATATGATTATATTCTATTAAGATGAGTTATCATATAAAACATTTGTGATCGTCGTCTAGATTATTACAACATTATTTTGATCATCTCAAACTAGTTTTGTTGCGTGATTTATTATGTATATATACTAGATAATAAAATTAAAGACATTATAATACATTTATTATAGTGTTTTTCAACCATGAAAATTGTCCCACGAACATCCTTGAGGGAGAAATAGAAGAACAATGGTTCTTCATCCATGGAGGATGTATATTGGCACCTCCCATAAGATGGTTTTATTTTAAAATAAACGAGGGGGAGTAAGGATGTAAATGATGGTTATTCCATTAAAATGATATATTTAAATTACATTAATGGTACTCGTGTTATAATGATTTTTTTATATGGAATGTGAAAATAGAATAACAAAATAAATATCTTGATAACAAAATAAAAGCAAACGGAATAGGGTTTTACATCTACAATACTTCTCCTTAAGAACCTCATAAAATGAAGTGAATTTTCTATTTTGATAAGAAAAAATGCTCCTGGATGGGGGGATATACTTGGGAAGTCAATTTGGTGGATTTTTTTCATGCTTGATGTCTATCTGGATTGAGGATAAGGGGGGAGAGGGGTGGTTTTTATAGTGGAGGAGAAGGTTGATTTCACATTATTCTATTGATAATTTTATTGTTTTTCTCTGGTCAAACAATAGTGTCTATTCATGTGACTATATATATTAATATGTTCATGTTAAATTGAATCAAGGGTACCTAAATAATCCAAAAATCACTTAGGAATCAATAAATCATATATTTATCATTTATCATAAATTATCATACTTTACTATTCACAAAAATTCATGTATTTTAGAAAAAACTCTAAAATCCACCCTAAACTTTTCTCAATGAGTAAAATTACAAAATTAAATCCATTTTAGGAATATAATTTTATAAATATGAGAAATTTTATATTTATTTTATGTGACTTTTTATTCTAAAAATTTTGTTTTAATTTTATAACTGATTTGATAACCCATCAAAAAATTAACTACAATTTCCTATAATTATAAAAAAATAATACGAAAATACAAATATTTATTTATGAAAAATTATTTTGAAAATGAATTTTATTTTAGAATTTTTTTATATATTATTAAATATTTACTACTCATAAAAAAGATTCCAATACATAATTATTAATTTTTAAAATATTCACATACCTGTAACGTGATATATTTTTATTTATAAGGTGCCTAAATTTTATTTATACATTAATGAGTAGATTTGTTATTCATTTGGAATATTTACTATTCATAATGGTCATATTACTATTCAAAATGGTATATTAATATTCCAAAGGTAAATGTTACTATTCATCACAAATGTAAGTTTATCTTATCAGGCTCAAAAATTCTTTCTGATCACAACTGTGTATGTTTTATTTTCAAATTTCAAAACATAAAATCAGATAAATAATGTTTAATAGAATGGTTATAAATATCTCTTATAAATAACAATGTATAGTTTCATGGAGACTTAGTGTTTCATGACTTTCATTCTAAATTAAATTTATTTGTAAATCCTTGGGGTGTTATATTCCCCACTCCTTCAGAAATATTTCCTCAAAATTACCATAATTTTACCTCATAAAAATATTGGGGTATATCGTAATCAAAAGTTTCTTAGTCTCCCACATTGCATCTTCAATTTTATGATTCATCCAAATTACCATTACCAATTGAGTCATTTGATTCGTCAAAAAACGTTCCTTAGTGTCCAAAATCCAGATAAGAACATCACAGTACGAAACGTTATGTTCCAGTTCTATTTATTTATATGTGATTACATGCCTTGGGTTTTGAATGTAATTCCATGAAAAATTAACGTGGAACACATTGCATACCTTAAATAGGCTAGGAAAAATTTCCAAATGATGGTCTATAGCTCAAATTCAATCCATTATTTGAAAAGGACCAATGTACCTGGGGCCCTGTTTCCATTTCAACCCAAAACTTATAACACCCTTCAATGGAGATACTATCAATAAAATTTGATCTCTCACATGAAATTAAAAATACATCCATCGATTATCGGCATAAAAATTTTGCCTACTTTTAGCTTCTTTGATACGATCTTGAATTGTATTTACCTTTGCTATTGTTTCTTCTACTTGTTCTGGTCCCACAAGCTTTCTTTCACCAACTTCATCCCAGCATATTGGTGTATGACATATATTTCCAAAAAATGCTTCATATGGTGCCATTTGAATACTTGAATGGAAACAATTATTGTTGGAAAACTCTACCAAAGCAAAATAAGAGTCTCAAATACCTTGAAATTAGAGGGATCATGATCTAAACATGTCCTCTAATGTTTCAAAGTTCTTTTCAGACTACCAATCAGTTTGAGGGTGATAAAATTTACTCAAAAAAAGCTTAGTATCCATATTCGATTGAAGAATTGTTCATAATTTCAATGTAAATCATGGACCACGATGAGAATGAATTGAGAGAGGTGCTCAATGTAGTTTTATAACATCATCACTGTAGATCGATGTAGTGGACTATAGTGGATGATCCTACCTCATAAAGAAGAAATTTGAAAATTTGGCAAGTTGTTCTACAAATAACAGTATTTCACTATTCATTATTATAGTTTTTTGTAATAAAATGACAAAACCACAGTGACATCATCTAATTTTTATGTATAAATCGTAATAAGTTGCAACACTACTATAAGATGTTGTCATTAACCCTTCACATATTGATAGACTAAACATCTTGATACATAATTATCAATTTTCCTCATCATGTTATCCCCCCAGAAATGATCCTTAAAATCTCTATACATCGTAGTGCTAGTAGGTTGTATATAGAAATTCAAATTGTTGGAATCATCCAATATCTCCCTTTTTTTCTCAGGTATAGAGGGAACTCAAATCCAATTCCCAAATTTTAGAATTCTATCCTCACACACAAAGTAATCCAACTTCCAATCATTCAAAATAATAGTTTTCTATTGAATATTCTCATCATCATAATAATAAATTCTAATACTTTCTAATAAATATGGTCGGGTAACTTATTGAAAATGTAATTATAATCCACCTTCATTGATAATTCCCATATCGATATTTTCTAGATCCATGTACATAAAATCCTTGGAAATACTAATTATGTTTAGATCTCTATAATCCTTCCAACTCAATGAATCATCTATATTATTTTCCATTCATGGGTGATAGTGAATTGAACAATCATAATATTTGGGTAGCTCAACCCTGTTCCTTTTCCACTTGTTCTGTTATTTTTGTGGGAGGAAATATTTTAGGCTCTTTTGATTCATATATATCTCACATATTTAAACATAGTGATAGTTTCTACATATATTTAGAGTAAATATTATAGATTCTAACTAAATATCATCAAGTGGATAGTTATATTCAGGAATTTTTAACTGTGATGATGCACATCCAATAACACTATCATTCTATAAAAGGACAAAACCATGTCCTTTATTTTATGAATCACTATATATCATAAATACACCATTTACGAATGGTGGAATACACATTGGATCATTCATCAATACCATATTCAATTCATTAAAACAATATTCACATTATTTCATCCATAATAACATAACCCTTTTAATTGTAATCTTTGTTAATGTGATAGATAATCGAGAAATGTTCTGAAAAAAATGCCTATAATAACTAGTGAACCCAATAATACTACAAAACTCATATATATTAGTTGGGGTATACCATTACTAAAATACCTTTATATTTGTAAGATCAACTAAGATTCCATCCTCAGAGACAATATTTCCATGAAAAAAAATATTTGAAGCTAGAATATAAACATTCTAAAATTTCCATAAAACTTGTCTCTTCTAAGAGTTTTCAAAATAATGCACAAGTTATTCTCATTATCTTCATATATTTGTGGATATACTATGTTATAAATGATGTATTTGGAGTATCTCCCTTCTTTAGAGAGACAGATGACATCCAGATCAAAGTTCAATCTTGGAAAATGAAATGTCTCTAGGAAGTTGACCGAATAAATCAATAATATGAGGTGGGGATATTTGTTCTTCATGCTAACAACATTGATTTATTTATAATCAATTCATAGGCATGATGATCCATATTTCATCTTGAAAAACAGAATATGGTATCTTCCTAGAGAAACACAAGGGAAGATAAATTCTATATCACTCATTTCATCTATTTTTTCTCAAGATGTACTCATTAAACTATGGATATTCTACAAGGAGTATTTAATATTGGTGTTGAAACATAAATTAAATAAATAGAGAACTCAAATTCATACTCTAATGGATATCCAAGTAAATCCTCTAAAAATATTTCAATTTATCTTATTTAACATGTACATATTTAATTTTATTATTTTTTTCATCACCCATAGATATTGAATTTTCTTCCTCCCCAATAATTGAATTCCGTAGAGCTATTCGAAGAGGATCTAAATAAGGATCATATCTTGATGTTTCTAGTCTAAAGATAAGGGATTTTACACCATCCTTACAAATCGTAATTTCCTTCTTCTTAAAATTGATTTTTGCATCATATTTTTAAATCATTTACAGGCCTAAGATTATTTCAAAGTAAAACATAGTTATGAAGATAAAGTCAGAAAATAAATAAAGTTTATTTTCCACAATGGGAACTTCCTAACACATATTTATTCCAATGAAACTTCCCTTAGGGTTTTGAATGACAACTCCCTTGTTTAAGAGAATTAGAAATATCTAATTTTTAATGAAAACTGAGAAGATATAAAAGAATATAATTGTAACGCCTAGAAACTAGTTACCCATAGTCAGTGCATTATTAAATAACATTGGCATGATCACAAAATATCAAGTCTCGAAATCCCGATTAGTTTAGTAGCCTTGGAAATAGTAGATACATTCATATGTCTTACATTAATTCATACCACGAAAAACTAAAACAATATAGTCTCCATAGTCCAAACTCATATCCCCTCAGACTATCCCTGCAGGTATGTTATAAAATACTTTTTCACATCCAGGAAAAAATAAATCATAGAAAGGGGTGAGCTCAGATGCTCAGTAAGGAAAACAATATAGCAGAACCTTTCATAAATAAGAATAAACATTTAAGGCAATGTATAACCAAAACAAAATATTTTTAAACTTGAAAGTCATCATAATATGGCAGAAATAAAAATGAAATAATTACATTTACTTATTCACATGTATATTCTACTAATCGAATAATCACATGCAATATCAATAACCACTTTCATAATGATGGAATGCATAATACCAGTCTATCATAACAACATAGTTAAGGACTTGTTCCATGAAAACAAATATTATTTTTTCAAGGCCTTGTGCTAAGACACTAGTTTGTCTCATAAGACCTACTGATGCATCGAGGACCTATAGCGGGCTCCCCATTTCAGTTATTATGTCCAATGCATTCCTCATATGAACAGGTTTAAACATAACATAAACATTTGTATTAAAACTAGCATACGAAATGTCAATAATTTGTCCATAAACCATGAATGGTATAAAAATAACACATCCACAGTCAAACATATCACAAATCCTTCACTATAATATGGAAGTTTTGATTCATAATAAATCAACATCAAAGAAGCTTAAAATCTATCAAAGGATATTGACATAGATGAAATCAATACTATTTTTGAGGAATATCACTTTTTTTGAAATCATTTAAAAGTCACATAATTATAAAATAAAAAATTTACTTTGGAAATATTTTTATAATCTTGTAAAGGATGCTTTGAATATTTTATAATGGTGTAAAATAGCCACATTCGCCGTATAAGTTAAAAATATGACATTCTTACATTAATTTTTTCGAAAAGGTTAAAAAAGGACCTTGTTTGGAAAACGATGAAAAGATTCCTTTCAAACCATATCATAAAAACTAAAACAAGGGTATAAATGAAATTAACCCATATTCAATTAAATAGTAAAAATGTTTTGGAAAAAAGTTTTAAGAAACATGGATGTGGATGATAAAGAGGTCCGAGTAGGTAATTATGTATAAACATCCTCGGATAATGAAGAGATTGTGAAATAAACCCTTACTTTGTACTTTTACTTTGTCGAGGGTAGTTTAAAATCCCATAGAATGGTTAAATAATTTTTATTAAATTATAAAATGATCATATACGTTAATATTATATCATATATGATCTTTTAACATTTCTTTGTTAATAATATCGTAGTATTATCGTCGTTTCGGGTGTTAAACTACTCGTTTTATTTTGTATGTTTTTTACATAATCCGTGTTTGTTATGGATATGTTGTATATTATTCATATCCAGAATGATATAAAATCTTTAAACATTATTTTAAATAATAAAATGAGAATTAGACTTGAATGGATACGATGAGGAATAAATCTAATCGCCTTCATGGAGACGATAGTCCGTACGTACGCACGAGTGACAATATCATTCTTTTTCTATTAAAATAATATATAATTGGATATTATATCCTATATACAGAATAATTATAATGTTATATTTATTTTTTACTTCAATTACACATCAATATCATGCCCATCCAAATTATAATGTTTTAAATAACAATTACACAACAATGTGGAGACAGTAAGCCGTACGTACGCACGTATGGTGACATGTCATTCAAAGGATGGATAGAATACTGAATATGGTTGAACCATATTTATAATAACATAATAGTATATAGAATATTCTGTATTTATTATTTTATAATGTAAATAAAAAATAAAAACTAAGTGGAATAAGAAAGGAACTTGAAGGAGTGTGGGGAAAACATTACCTCTTCTTCGGGTTCTTCATTTTGATTTGATAAAAAGGGCTCCATAGGATGTATTTCTGATCAAACTATATCCTTTATGTTGAAGTATGGGAAGTTGAGAGAATATTTGGGTAGGGTTTGGCAGAGCCAAAATGCTTTGAAGGTGTGAATTAGAGAGAAGGGGGAGTGCGATTTTATAAGACGAGTTAGCGGAACCTTTGGAATAGCTAGAAATATTATTTTTTAATAAATTCATATTTGGTTTATAATGGATCCAAAGTAAGTTATTTAAATTTTAAGGTGGTATAGATCTAAAACCACTCAACCAATAGGTTTTAGAAAGGTTTGGGTCACTATATTAACTTTATCTTTTTTATTTTACTCTTAGTTAAATAGTTTGACATTTACCATGTCTCTTTGTATTTTTATATTTTATAGTTAATAAACATACTATACACATCCAAGCTACACCCCAAGGGGTCCATTAATGATACAACTATCATTATATAATTCATTTGGCTGAACCTTAGATTTTTATTAATAGAATATCAATTAATAATATAATATTTCTTTTAAGAACTCCTTTATGTCAATTTTGACACTATCTAATAATTAACTTTTTTAAGTCTTAACAACTTTATTAATTCAAAAATAATTAATTTATGTGATCCTAACATGTCATATTAACCAATATAATTTGTCTATGTCATCAAAACTTTCAAATTATATTTAATTTAACATTTATAATACCAATTATTTGATTCTTTCACTAATAAAGAAAATACTTTATCATTATTGTGTCATAAATAAATTTAATTAATAAAACAATAGAATTATAAATAAAATCTCATTATGTAAGAAATATTTTTATAATTCTAATGAATATTTATAGTCAAAAATATAACATACATAACTCTATGTAAATTTTTTTTTGTAAAAGATATATGCATATGTCATTTTTGTATTTACTTTAACATAATTAATATAAAGTGTCATTATCACTTACATGTTCCTACATGGGGTGCCGAAATTGTCCCAAAGATGCCCATGGTCAGAAATTTATCATCAAATAGGGTTAGTACGCATTTTAGATTAATTTATTATTATTATAATATTATTTTTTACCCTTATTTACAGGATTTACCTTTTAACCACAGTAAATAAAATATTTACTTAAATAATTATTCAAAATGTATAAAAATAAAAGTTATATATTTTCACAATTTCGACCTCCTGGTTATAAATAGTGAATTCATTTTTCAAAATTCAAAACACAGAATTTGAAGAAGTTAATTTAAAATTAATTTTTGTTGTCAAAACAAAAAGCGTGTTTTTAACAAATAATAACTATCAAAAGATTGACACTTTCTTACGTCTAGTTTAAATGTTAAATTATTTCCAATGAACAAAATTAGATTAAATAGTAAAAATATAATCAAATTATACTTTAAAATCACTCAAATTCAGAACTTATCACTATTAATTATTTTGATTAAAAAAGTTATTATTAATTAAAATTTAGTAATTTTAACTATTCATCAAAATATGAAAGTTGACAGAAAAGTACCAGAAATTCACCCTAAGATAATTTTGATATTCTAAATCAAAAAATGAAGTCCATTTTGAAATATAAAATTTATAAAATTTCAAAATGTGGGTGTTACTATTCATAACGGCTAGTTTGATTGGTTGTGGTGTGTGTTAGAACTCGATGTTGCGTACAACACACACTGTTGTATTATTCAAAGAGAAGTGTACCGTAGAAGTTTGGGGTATAAAAATCTCCCCTCATTCAAGTAATTACATCCTCGATATTTCTAGAATATTACAGCATGAAAAGACTTGGGTGGTTTTCATCATAAGTTCCTCGGGTTCCACGTTGCCTCTTCCATCTTATGGTTTCTCCATAGAACTTTTACCAGATGAGTCATCCGGTTTCTCAGCACATGTTATTTGGAATCCAGAATACAGATTGGATCTTTTCTATAATACATATCTGGTTCCAGTTCTACTTCCTCATAGGTGAGTACATGCTTTGGGTCAGGCATGTATTTTCTCAATAGTAATACGTGGAACACATCGTGAACTTTGGAGAGACATGGTGGCATTTCCAAATGATAAGCTACAACCCCAATTCGTTCTAGAATTTTGAAAGATCTAATGTACCTGGGACTCAATTTACCTCTCTTACCGAAACTTGTAACACCCTTCCAAGGATCTACCATCAATAAAACATGATCTCCTACCTGAAATTCCAAATCTCTATTTTGGTTGTCAGTATAGATCTTATGCTTACTTTGAGCTTCTTTGATGTGGTTTTGGATTACCTTTACCTTTTCCATCATTTCCTCCACCAGTTTTGGGCCTACGAGTTTTCTTTCACCAACATCATCCCAACTGGATAGTGTGCGACATCATATTCTGTATAACGCTTCATGTGGTGCCATCTGAATACTCGAATGGAAGCTATTGTTATAAGAAAATTCTACCAGATGTACATATTGATCCCACATACCCTAAAAGTCAACTGCGAAAGTTATCAATATGTCTTCTGGTATATGAATATTCCTTTCTAATTTTCCATCTATTTGAGGGTGGTAGGCAGTGTTAAAACAAAGTTTAGTATCCAAGACCTTATGAACACTCTTCCAGAATCTTGTAGTAAAACGGGGATCAAGATCAGAAATAATCTATAGGGGTACTTCATGAAGTCTCACAATGTCATTAATATGTATTCTTGTTAGATATTCAAGTGATAAATCTTACCTTATAGAAACAAAATTTTCTGACTTGGTATGATGATCAATAATGACCCATATTGCATCGTTCATTCTAGGAGTCCTTGGTAGCCCCATGAAAAAGTCTATCGTAATATTATCCCATTTCCACTAAAGTATGGGACAAGGTTTCATGTCCCCTCCAGGATGGTGCCTTCCTGCTTTCACTTGTTGAAAATCCATACATCTTGACACAAAATCAGAAATCTCCCTCTTCATGTTGTCCCACCAAAAATTTTCCTTCAAATCTCTATACATTTTGGTGCTCCCATGGTGAATAGAGAAATTAGAACTGTGAACATCATCCAACAATTCTGTTTTTAGATCAGGTATATGAGGAATACAAAGTCTCTTCCCAAATTTCAAAATTCCTTCTTCATACATAAAGTCAATCAATCTCCCATCATTCACAGCTTTAATCCTCTTTTGAAATTATTCATCATCGGTCATATAACTCTTAATAATTTCTAGTAACGATGGTTTGGAAACCATTTGAAAAATAATTGATGTTTCACCTTCCATGGTCATTCCCATATCCATCTTCAATAGATCCATGAAAATTGGATTCCTTTCAACTCTCATTTTGTTCAAAACTACAAGATCCTTTTTTCTCAAATCAGCTACCACCTTATTTGCCTTCCCAGGGTGGTAGTGTATCCTGAAATCATAATCCTTGAGTAGCTCAATCCCTCGCCTTTTCCACATGTTGATTTTTTCTATGAGAAAATATACTTCAAACTCCTGTGGTCAGTTAATATCTCACATTTTTTATCATAGAGATAATTTTTCAATATCATCAAAGAAACGATTACAGCATCTTACTCAAGATCATGAGTAGGATCATTTTTCTCAGGAATTTTCAGTTGTTGTGATGCATAGGCAATAACCCTATCATTCTGCATAAGGACTCTACCAAGTCTGTTCTTTGAAGCATCGCTATAAATAAAAAACCCATCATCCCTCGATGGTAGAGTCAATATAGATGAATTGACTAATCTTATCTTCAGTTCATCAAAACATTCTTCACACTCTTTTTTTCAAATAAATTTATCCCCTTTATGTGTAAGCTTCGTTAATGGGTTATCCAATCAAGAAAAATTCGGGACGAAACGCCGATAATAACCTGGTAAACCAATAAAACAGCGTACCTTAGTTATACTCGTTGGTGTTTTCCATTCTTGGATTTCTCTTGTCTTAGAAGGATCAACATAGATTCCATCCTTAGAGACAATTTTGCCCATAAAACAAATATCTTGAAGATAGAATTCACACTTTCCAAACATCCCATATAATTCATGTCTTCCCAGAGTCTTCAGGATAATGAGCAAGTGATTATCCTGATCTTAATTTCTTTTTGAGTATACCAAGATATCATCAATAAATACCACTAAAAAATCGTCACAATATTCCTTGAAAACTTTTTTCATTAGATCCATGAAAACAGAGGGTGCATTAGTCAGCCCAAAAGGCATTACTGTTTACTCGTAATGCCCGTAGCTGGTTCGAAATGCTGTTTTCAGAATAGCTTCCTTTTTCACACATAACTGATGATATCCATATCAAGGTTCAATATCTGAAAAGTATTAAGCTCCATGTAGTTGGTCAAATAAATCATCAATGCGAGGTAGGGGATACTTTTTCTTTATTGTTATAGAATTGATTTCCCTGTAGTCAATACATAACCTTATAGATCCGTCTTTCTTCTTAATAAAAGGACAGGGGCTCCCCATGGAGAAACACTAGGGTGAATAAATCCCTCATTAGTCAATTCCTCCAGTAGTTTCAGTAGTTCATCTAATTCCACAGTGGCCATTCTATAAGGGGTCTTCGATATAGGCCTTGAACACAGAATTAAATCAATGGAAAACTCAATTTCATGTTCTGGAGGATGTCCAGGTAAATATTCTAGAAACACATCAACATATTCTCTCCCAATAGGTACATCCTATATTTGAACATTTTGTTCCTCACCCACAGTCTTTTCATTCTCTTCCTCCCCAATAGTTTAATTTTGTTGAGCTACCAGGGGTGGATCTAGATAAGAATTAGGTGGTGAATATTCTTCTATAAAGATAAGGTGTTCTTTATCATCAACATAAAAAATAGTAACCTCCTTCTTCAGATAAACAATTTTTGAACTATGGTCCTAAATCCAACCCATACCGTGGATTATATCAAATTCAATCATGGGCGTGATGATGAGATCCGCAGATAAAGAACATTTATGTGCCCTAATGAGGACTGAATAACAAAACATTCTTGCAATGATACTTCCCTTAGGAGTTTTGACTGACAACTCCCTTGTTAAATGAAATTGTAAATATATAATTTTCTTAGCAAACTGGGAAGATATGAAACAATGCAATGATCTAGAATCAAATAATGCATTGGCTAAACTTGAGGATACCATTAAATTACCTGCCACCACATCTTTCAGAGCCTCAGCCTCAGCAGTAGTGATCGCATAAGATTGGACTTGATCCATTGGCCTTTCTGGAGGTATGTTTTCCTGAAGCTTAGGAAATTCATTTACATAATGTCCCATCTCCCTGCAATTGTAGCATTTAACATCGGTATCTTTCTTATTCCCCTTGATATCACGGGATTGGTGGCCTTTTTCACCAAACCTGTAACGGACTCCCATTCCCTTCAAGATTGTACAGGGGAGTTTGCTCCCAAATTTACTACGGGATGGATATTCAACTTTTCCATTGATCCCCTTATTTCCATTTCTAGAGTGATCAGCAGATCTATTCTTCTCTTTCTTTGATTTAAAGTCATAAGATATAGAGAATTCTTTTTCTATCTTGATAGCACACGAGATAATATCTTAGTATGACGAGAATTATTGTGAGACTAATGCTCGATGAAGAAACAGTTTTAACCCATCAAGGAAACAATAAATATTACTTCTTAGGTTACGTATATAATCCACAGCATGCCTCAATAACCTAGTAATGTTAGCCTCATGATTTGCGACATTTTCATCCTCTTTTTGCCTCAGACTTAGAATATGCCTTTCCATATATACTCGATGGTCATGAGGAAAGTATTTTTCTAATAAAATATATTTAAACTATTTCTGTTACATATTTGATACTTAATCATCTTCTTTTGTGTTTTGAATCAAGGATCTCCATTGATCAGCATCTCCAGTGAGGCGGTATACTGCCATGACATCTTTTTACCTTTCGCTACTTCCCAAGGTGTGGAGTATTTTCTCTAATGAATTTATCCATTCCTCAACTACTAGTGGATTTTTACTCCCATTGAATTTTGGTGGATTTTTCCTCATGAAGTAATCTATCATTGGTCCTCCACGCTATGGATCTGGGTGCTCTATATGGGTAAGGTTATTATTCATAACCTGAGTGAGTTGTCCCAGTATGATGATTAGATGATAAAAACCAGTTGCATCACCAGATCCACTATAATTATCTTTAGAAGGAGGTAAATAACTACATGGAGTGTGTGAATTGATACAGTTTCCATTTCTTCCACTAGGCTCATTTTCTAAACAAAGGCATACACTATATTAGATTATGAATCACATTACATAAATCCAAACTGGTAAAACACTTAACATATATTGAACAATTTATTGATATAAACCATAATCATAAAAACCATGTTTTCTTTGAGGAAGTATATACTCATAATCCATTCATAATGGTTTGTAATGAAATTGAGAATTATCCTAAGCATATCCCCTGGGAGTGTCGTAACCAAGAGTGCAGCAAGGCCCATTGTCGTGCACCAGTTCTCATTCGAGTCTAGCTCAAAGAGGTGTTTTTGGGTATTACCCCTAGGTACATCTATGCCAAAGCCACCTATGCCTGCTCGTATCTAGACAGAGATGTATTGCTCAGAAAACTCACAAAATCTCTATAATAACAAAATTCTAGAATTTCTTCTATACTAATCCTCAAAGACCATCTTATGTCTATGTGCTCTAATCAAGGTTTATCTAAATCTAGCTTCCAAGTATTGTACTAAATCTCCTTTGATACCAACTATAACGCCCTGATCCCAGTTACCCAGAGTCAGTGCATTATTAAAAAACATTGGAATTATCACAAAAGATCATGTCTTTAAAGACCAATTTGTTTAGTAGCCTTGGAAACACTATATACATTCATAAGTATTACATTGCGTCATAAAGTAGAAAACTACAACAACATAGTCTCTACAATACACACTGATATCCCCTCAGACTATCCCTATAGGTTAGTCATAAAATACTTCTTGACATCCATGGAAAATAAACCAAAGAAAGGTGTGAGCTCAGATGATCATTAAGGATAACAGTATAGAGGAAACTTTCCTAAATAAGCATAAACTTTTAAGCCAATGTATAACTAAAAAAAATCCTTTTAAACTTGAACATCAGCATAATATGGCAGAAATTAAAACTAAATAATTCCACTAACTTATTCACACGGATATTCTACTAATCAAATAATAACATGCAATATCAATAACCACTTTCATAATGATGGTATGCATAATTACAGACTATCATAACTGCATAGTCAAGAACTTTTCCCAAGAATAAAAATAAGATTTTGTCAAGGCCTTGTGCTGAGACACTAGTTTGTCTCATGAGACCTACCAATGCATCAAGGAGGTATATCGGGCTCCACCCGTCACTTACTAGGTCCAATGCATTCCTCGTATGAACATGTATAAACATAATATAAACCTTCGTATTAAAACTAGAATTTGAAATATCAATAATTTCTCCCTAAACCATGAATGGGATAAAAATAAAACATCCACAATCAAAATATCACAAAACCATAAATACATTATAGAAGTTTTGTATCATAATAAATCAGCATCAAATAAGCATAAAATCCATCGAAGGATGTTTACATAGATGAAATAAAAACTATTTGAGAGAAATATCTATTTTTTTGAAATATTTACAAGTCACATAATTATAAAATAAAAAATTTATATTGAAAATATTCTTATAAGCTTTTATGGGAAGCTTCAACGATTTTATAATAGAGTAAAATAGCCACAACCACTGTATAAGTTGAAAAAGACAGTCTACCTTAATTTTGTCGTAATGGATAAAAACGGCCTTGTTTGGAAAATGAAGGAAAGATTCCTTTAAAACCATTTTATAAAAATCCGAACAATGTTATAAATGACTCTAACCCATGGTGTAGTAAATAGAAAAAATGTTTTGGAATAATTTTTTAAGAAACATTGATGTGGATGATGAAGATATCCCAGTAGGTAATTACGTATAAAAAACCTCTAAAAATGAAGAGATTGTGAAATAAACCCTTACCTTGTACTTTTCCTTGGTTGAGGGTAGTTTAACATCCTATATAATGGTAAAATAATTTCTATTAAATTATAAAAGAATCATATAAATTAATATGATATCATATATGATCCTTTAACCTTGCATTGTTTATAATATCTTAGTATTATTGTCGTTTTGGGTGTTAACGTACACGTTTTATTTTATATTTTTTGTTACATAATCCTTGTTTGTTATGGTTAGTTTATATCTTATTCATATCCAGAATGATATGAAGTCCATAAACAATATTTTTAAACATCTAATGAGAATTATACATGAATGGATACGAGCGACAATATCAAATCTTTTGATATTAAAATAATATATAATTGGATGTTATATCATATGTACAGAATCACTATAATGTAATATTTATTATCTACTTCAATTAAACATCATTATCATACCCATCCAAATAATAATGTTTTGAATAACAATTACACCACGATGTGGAGACGGTAAGCCGTACGTACGCACGTATGGTGACTTGTCATTAAAAGGATGGATATAATACTAAATATGGTTGTTCAATATTTATAATAACATCATAGTATATAGAAGATACTAGAGTTATTATTTTAGATTTAAAATAATAAAGAAAAAATAAGTGGAAGGGGAAAGAAACTTGAAAGATGGTGGAGAACACATTACCTATTCTTCGGGTTCTTCATTTTTATTTGATCAAAAGGGATCTATAGGTTGGATTTCTGATCAAACTAAGGCCTCTAGGTTGAATTGAGGGAAGTTTAGAAAATATGTGGGTAGGGTTTGGCCAATCCAAAAGGCATTGAAGATGTGAATTAGAAAGAAGTGGGAGTTCCCTTTTATAAGAGGGGTGAGTGGCACCTTTGGAAAAACTAGAAATATTAATTTTACAACAAATTCATATTCGGTTTATAATGGCATAAAAGTGGATTATTTAAAGGTTAAGGTTGGGATATGTCTAAAACCACTTAACCAATATGTTTTAGACAGGGTTGGGTCACTATATATATTTTTTATTTTTTATTTAACTCTTAGTTAAATAATTTGTCATTTACCATGTCTTATTGTATTTTTATATTATATAGTTAATAAAATTGTAATATACTTCCATGAGACCCCCCAAGTGGTCCATTAATGATACAAGTATAATTATATAAGTCGTTTGGCCAAAACCTAGTTTTTTAGGAATAGAATATTAATTAATAATATAATATTTGTTTTAAAAACTCCTTTATGTCAATTTTGACACTATTTAATATTTGATTTTTTTAAAAGTCATAAGAACTTTATTAATTTGAACCAAAATCATTTAAGTAATACTAACATGTCATATTACCAATATAAGTTTTGGATGTCATCAAAAGTTTCAAAATATATTTATTTTAACATTTATTATACCGATTATTTGATTCATTCATAAATAAGTAAAATACATCATCATTATTGTGTCAAAAATAAATTTAATTATTAAATGTATAAAAATTATAAATAAAATTCCATTATGTATTAAATAATTTTATATTTCCAATGAATATTTATATTTGAAAATATAACATATATAACCCTATGTAAAAATTGTTTTTCTAAAAGACATATGCTTATGTCATTTTTGTATTTACTTTAACATAATTAATATAATGTGTCGTTGTCACTTAAAAGTGGCTCCATGGGGTCCCAAACTCGACCCAAAGATGACCATTGTCAGACATGTATAAAACAATATGTTTAGGACACGTTTTAGGGTAATTTAATATTATTATAATATTATATTTTACCCTTATTTACCGGATTTACCCTTTAACTATAGTAAATAAAATATTTCTCGAAGTAATTATTCAAAATGTATAAAAATAAAAGTTACCTATTTACACAATTTGGACCTCCTGAATCTAAATATTGAATACATTTTTTAAATTTAAAACACAGAAGTGGAAGAAATTAATTTAAAATTAATTCTCGTTCTCAAAACAAAGAACGTGTTTTTAACAAATAATAACTATCAAAAGATTGACACTTTCTTATGTCTTGTTTAAATGAGAAATTATGTCCAATGAACATAATTGGATTAAATGGTAATAATATAATCTAATTATACTTTAAAATCACTCAAATTCATAATTTTTCACTATTAATTATTTTGATTTGAAAAGTTTTTTTAATTAAAATTTAGAAATTTTCACTATTCATCAAAATATGAAAGTTATCAGAAAAGTACCAAAAATTCACCCTAATCTAATTTCGATATTCTGAATCAAAAAAATAGGTCCATTTTAAAATATAAAATTTATAAAATTTCAAAAAGTGGGTATTACTATTTATAACGGCTAGTTTGATTGGTTGTGGTGTGTGATAGAACTCAAAGTTGCGTACAACACAGGCTACTATATTATTAAAAGAGAATCTTTCCATATAAGCTTGGGGTGTTACATTAATGATATTGAATCAATTAATTATTTAGGTAAATTTTCTGATTTTATTAATGTATTAATGTCTACATCATTAAGAACTTTATCCTCAGTAGTTGTGATCGCATAAGCTTGTCCATTCTCCCACAGCCTTTTCAGAGAAAATTTTCTTTGATACTTCACACTGTAATTTTCATAGTGTCCCATATCCAAAAAAATTTAGCATTAAACCTTTATAGATTCTTTATTTACCTTGAAGTCACCATCACGACTTCCTTTATATCCAAACTTGAAATACACACCCTTTCAATTTATGCAACCACTTGGGTTTTTTCTTCAATAAGTGTCACATAATGGAAAATCCCCCTTATTATTTTTCACATTACCCATTCTATCAGCCACCACCCTTTTATCATCCTACATTAACACAATTTTAAAATACATAGAGAATTATCTATTTTTCTGGATATCACTTTAGGATATATCATTATATGTTGTGAAATTTTGGGACACTACTGCCCTTAAAAGGAATGTGTTTAAACCATCAAAGTAAGAATCAATATTTCCACTTAGATTACATATGTATTCCTTGACATTCCTTTTTAACAATGTAATTTTCACTTTAAAAATTAAAAAATATATATTCTCTTTATATCACAGACTCAAGAATTTCCTCTCCATATCCGCTCATTGTTCACTAGGATTTTTTTTCTTGGAAAATTACCTTTAAATTGTTCCATTCCATTTCTATTATTTCTTCCACCTCCAATGTGTTTTTAATTAAGGACCATAACTAATCCACATTTCCTAACATATGGTAAAATAACATGATAACCTTCTCCCTTTCGATATATTCCATAGCCAATATTTCTTTTCAAAAGAACATATCCACTGATCTAATATGAAAGGGCTTGAAATACCGTTGAATGATGGTGTCATATGTCACAAAAAGTGGTCTAACATTTCTAATCCATGTTATGAATCATGATGCTTCATATGTATATGGTTATTGTTCATAACCTAAGTCATCTGTCCTGTTATAGTTATAAGTTGCTCAGCACCAGTAGCATATATAATATCAACATCATTATCTTATATAGGAGGGAAAACCCTAAATGGATTATGTGAGTTAATGTGGTTTCCATTACTACTACTAAGCCCCATTTCTAAATAATTGAACACTAAAAATTTGTCTATGAATCATCATGTATAATTTAGAACTAGTAAAATACGTAACCTAAATTTAAATCCAAATAATTTATAATATCGTAATCATATGCATGGTTTCTTTGGGGACATATTTACAATTTAATTCATCTTAATTGTTTATAAAGAAAATTTGAATTATTAAATGTATATCCCCAAAGAGTGTCAATCCAGGTGAACATTAAGGCATGTTTTCATACACTAGGATACCCGAAGTCAAGCTTCGAACACCGTGTCAGAGATGTTACCCTTTGGTAAATCTATTCCATAACCACATCCACTTTTAGTATCCCTACAAGGATGTATTTCTAGGAATATCAATGAAATCTCTACCTTAAAAAAATTCATGAAGATTAACATTTTCTTATCTTCAAATTATGTGTCATGGTTTTGTTCCGTAATCTAAATTTAGGTTCCAAGGTTTCTACAAAACTTTATTTGATACCAAATGTAAAGACACTGGCACCAGTTTCCCAAATCGTGTGCCTTACCTCATTACATTGGCATATAAAAAAGGAAGATGCATCATGAAGGACTGTTTAGTTTAGTATCATTGTAAAGAATATATATACATGAGTTCAACATTTCAAATTTAATTGGAATACAATATAGAAATTCCTTTATAAACATCTCCAACTCCATGATTATCCCTACAATTAATTCATAATATACTTCTTCACATCCTATAAAAACATATCATAAGGAATGGGTGAACTCAATTTCTTAGTTAGGTTAATAAAAATAGTGTATTCTTAAATAATATTGAATAGTTAATAACTAAAAGTAAGCATACCATTAAAACATAATCTTGAACATAATATTGAAAGAACACGATTTGATTGAATAATGTCATAATAAAACATAACCATGGTATTCTACTATTTTGATAACCTCATGTGCCATAAATTTCTAGTTTTATAATTAGATAATTAATAATTCTTTACATCAAAACGATATCATTAGGTACTCATACAAGATAATTAAAAATTATTAAGGTGTTGGCGAAAACTATATCTGAAAATGGGAAAATCCCCAGAAAAGAACTCATATGTTTTGTCTCATAAGAGCTAATAATGTATCAAGGGGATATAGTGAGACCAACTCATAACCTAATAAGACCTATAAATTCCACTTATTAATGGAGTTAAACATAAACAAACATATATATGTGAAATGTGAATAACACTCCACAATCTGTAGACATAATCAATAACTATTCCAAGAAAAAAAGTGAATTGTATCAATATAGCATATCCATAGTCAAACTAATCATAAACTTTTTAAAAAAATATAGTAATTATATCATAAAATATTAATCTAAATTAAACATAATAATTAATAGGAGTGTTGAAATAAATTAAAATACTCTTACGAAATCATCATGTAATTATCTACAGAAATAATCCTTTACTTTGAAAAAATACTAATTTTGGAAAAAATATTTATATAAAACTAGAAGTTAATTAGCATAGTTTTTTTCAAATTAAATTTAGCGATTTAAGATAAATAATGTTTTCTTTTAAAATTATTATAGAGTTTACTTGAAAAGAGGGATGAATTTGAGAAGTTCCCTTGATTCGGGATTGTTTATCTAGAAGAATTTTAAATAGATCATTTTTAAACAAGTAACTACCCTGAAAATAATGTAGAATTATGATTAGAACACATATATAAAACATTCACACATAATTATTTATGAATAAATAATAATAAATAAGAATATCGTTAAGGTAATTAGAGAATAAGAGTAACCCAAAAGAAAAATGGTGTTCGAGTATAAACCCTTACATTATGTATGAATGAGTTCTTCATATGAACTTACTGTCAAGGATAATAAAATTAAATCTATTAATTGATCTATTAATAAAATTATATAAAATTATTTGATTTATTATAATTTTATAATGTTTAATTATGGTATTTTTTGTGAGTTATGAGAAATATTTTTTTTCACTCGGGACCATTTGTTTCCTTGGTTTTAACGATCAGTATACTTGCATATGAGCATGGGTGTTCACTTAGAATGTGAATAATTTTCCAGAAATGAATTTTTATGATATTAATTTACATTAATAAGATTAAATGGTTATATTATTCATTTTAAAATATGGTATGAAAATGATTTATTAGATAAAATATCAATGATAATCGTTTAGGTTATTGTAGCGGTATTTCGATCATCTCAAACTAGTTTTGTCGTATGAATCAATATTGTGAATATATAATGGTTATATATCATTAAATAGATTAAAATAAATATATTATAATATTTATAAACAATTAAAATTATTTCATGCCTATTATTGAATGGGAAATTGATGAATGAAGGTTAGTTGTCCACAAACATTGTACATTAGCACCTCCAGAACATTAATTTAAAAAGAAATAAAATTGGGAGAGTAAGTATATTGATGATGATTCTTCCATTAACATGATATAATTATATTATATAAATTATAAAGTACATATAATGATAATTTGGACATTGGAGGTGAAGATAGAATAACAGAATAAAGAACATGGATAGAAAATAAAAGGAAAAAGAAGAGGAATCTACATCTTCAATACTCCTCCTTGAGAACCTCCTCATGGATAGGGATTTTGGTATTTTTGTATGAACATGATCTCCTTATCATGGGGAGATACTAGGGAAAGGTATTTGGATAGAAATTTTAAAATTTTCATTGATTTTCGGGGTGAGGGGACGATGGGGTGAGGGGTTGTTTTTATAGTGGAGGATAGGGGTATTTTCTAATTATTTTATTCATTGTTATATTATTTTTCTATTAAAAACAATAGTTTTTATTCCTATGACTGTATATAGTAATAATGTTATGTGATTTCGAACCAATGGTAATTACATCCTCAAAAAAATCACCTATCACTCAATAAATTATGTTTTTATCATTTATAGTAAATTATTATATTTTACTACTCACCAAAAATTCAGTTATTTTAAAACATCATTAAAATTTACCTTAACCATTTTTAGATGTGTATAATACAAAATAAAAATCCATTTTTTGAAAGTAATTTTATAAATATGTAAAATTTAACTTTTAATTAAAATAATTATTTATTCAAAAAAATTAGTTTTAAATTTATACCTAATTTTAATACCCTTTCAAAAATTAACTAAGGTCTCATAAAATTATTTTAAATTACAAAGATAAAAAAATATTGATTTATGAAATATATTTATGAAAATTAATTTTCTTTTAAATCTATTTATTAGTTATTTAATATTAATTACTCAAAAAAATACCACCACTTAATTATTAATTTTTAAAATATTCACTTACTTGAACTATGATATAATTTTATTTATAAAGGGACTAAATTTTATTTACACATTCATGAGTGAGGTTACAATTCATTTGTACGATTTACTATTCATAAGAGTCATATTAATATTCCTAAGGGAACATTACTATTCCAATGTGTCAAGTTACTATTCACAAAAAAAAATATAAGTTGATCTTGTGGGACTTTAAAAATATTACTAATCGCAATTGGGCATGTTTGTTTTTCGAAATTCAAAATATAGAAGCAAAAAATTTATGTTTAATGGTGAGGTCATAACTATCTCCTATAAATAACAAAGTGTTGTTTCATAGATACTCAGTGTTTCATTCATTTCATTCTATATTAAATTTATTTGTAAATACTTATGTAGTTAAAATCAGGTTATATCATATAGGTTCCACAAGAAGATAACCCATTAGCTAAATTAACAAAAGAAAGACCTTGATGAAGAAGTCTTGGTTCATTCTCTACATTGTTAGAGGAAATATTTATTGTGTGGGTGGTTAATTGATTAGATAGATTATAAATTCATAAAATAAATATCCATAGAGTGTTATTTGAATCTAATGTAATGCAGGTAGGATGAATACATAAAGTAATTTGATTTTATCTTTCCTATACACCCGCTATATGTAATTTAATTGGTAATTCCTTGAGCTTAAAGACTCAAACGCATGTCCTCTAGGTGTCCAACAGTGAGTGATAGTTAAGGAACTATTTAAATAGATTTCCCATGAGGTTTGGTAATAACACATGTAGTCAGTTTTAGTATATCTGGCAGTGAAATCATCTCCACTAGAGACGATGTATATGACACAACATTTAGATCCTGAGGGCCACTATGAAAGGGTTGCGTCTTTGGTGCGAACCAACCACGGAGTTGGGTTACAAATAAAAATGGGACCCTAAACTACTATGGTCTTGTTTGGATAGCTTAAAATATACAAAAATAGTTGATGTTGGAAACTCATGCTTATATTTGGGAAGTTCACCCTGGTCCTAACAAGATGTGTCGAGAAGTGCGTCATCAATATATGTGTCTAGGCATGAAGTCGAATATATCAGGATTTACCATGAGGTTATCCACATATTAGTAGGTGAATTTGGAGCACTAATGACTTGTAGGACTTATACAACCTCTATCTATTCCTTAGTGACATTGCCAAGGATTTACTAATGGGATTATCAAAATCCCATCGAGGTAGCGATGTAGTATGGTTGACTTTCAACAAGTTGACAAGGTCTCACACTTTATATTGAATTGTGAGATGATCTTAGATGATACTCTTAAGAGGATATTTATTTTTAAGGGTGTTCATATTCATGGAATACCCTGTTATATTATATCATACCGAGATTTTCCTTTTATGTCACAATTATTAAAACGGTAGCAAAAGGAACAAGGATCATAGGTTCTCTTGAGTATAGATTTTCACCCCTACCCCGACATGTGGTGTGAGGGAAAAATTGAGTTTCTAGAGGAAATTCTCTGAGAATACATCCATGATTTTGGAGGTTTGTGGGACAAACATATGCCCCTTGATAATTTTTCTTTCAATTTCAGATTCAAATAAATGATTTGAATTAATTCATATTAGGCCAATTATGTTAGGTCATGTTGTTCACTTCTATGCTAGTTAAAGGTGGGTGAGGTAGAACTTTTTGGTCCTCATCTCATTTAGTATACTCAAATGTAATTCAAATTGATTCAAAAGTGTATTACTACATATTATACCAAGATGATGTCATATAGTGAATTTTGACATTTCTACTTGAGTTTGAGTTGTTACATTATGTTTTCCTTTGTCTAATCCATTAATTGGTTTATAAATGAATTTTGAGATAGTGAATGCTATCACCCCATTATTTCATGACTTTCAATATAGTGGAGATAACAATGATGGTAGCATATCACTTTTGTTTTCTTTAGCGGTATCATGACATGAATAATGTCTTCCACGTATTACAGATTCATCATTACCAGGAATACATATCACATTAATTTGACATGAAGGGTATAGAGCTAGAGGATTAGGCATCCTTTGAGTATTTTCTGATATTAATCATTGATCAGAGCATGAAGGCCCTCTGAGGAATGTTACTTTTTATAGTCAAGGTGTTGTGGTTGGACAATCTAATGTTTGGGGATACCTATGATCATGAGGTCGATGTACATGAATAGTATCTAGATAATTTCTTAGAATAAGATTTACCACACTCATATGGGAAACGTGAGGATGCGTTGTCTTAATGAGGTGAGTTTTTAATGTCTCGGCTTTTGAAAATGGTATGGACTATTTTATTTTGACATTAATTCCTTGTATTGACTCTATTAGTGTTACATGTGGATTTGTGTAGGACTAGAGGGTTTCTAGGTCTCCATTTGAATCCTAGATCCCTACTATTTGGAGTACCATACTACATGTCATGGTTTAGTGAAACTGTTCTGCCCAGCCCGTGTGGTTTCCTTAACTGAAAGAAAGTGTGACAGATGGGGGAAATTATAGAATTCCTTTTTCTTATGATTTATCATTTTTTGTGTCATACCCTTCATTTGATCCACCAAAATGATAAATATATTAATCAAATTGATCTTTCATGCTTATTGTTAACTTAGATGATGGTAACCCACATTTGAGGTCATTATACTTAATAAGGGAAACCAATTTGGGTGTTCCCTATCCTTGAAATCCTATTAGACCACCAAAAATATTTTTTTAACACCTCTTGATTTATGTTTCCCTTGTCATAAATTAATGATATAATAATATAAATTGTAGGAATGGTTTATCCTTGAGGTTTACCATTGGTTTTTCTTTATGTTCATGAATTATGAGTACACATTATGCTAAACTATGTTCATTATGCCTTGATACTTGTTGCTTATAATATATTACATGTACCAAGTGCTTCATGATTTAGCTAATATTTCCTTCTACCACAGATGTTTTTTAATGGATAAAATGGCTGTATATATTTCTTATCTTATTATACATGGAATTCCTTGTTTATGATTTGTGAACTTGGTTACCATGACTAACCTACTTACAGTCATGGAGTAAACACAATTCCTAAAACATGGATTCCATGGATGGAATCTACATTTATGGTTTGGGTATGTTATAAAATATGTGAGTGACAATTTTCTTGCAATGAATGAGATCTCTGTGTGGGTTATTACCAAATGAATGACACTTGTACCCTAAGGGAGAAATAGAGAAATGTCACATCTGCAAAATTATTATACCATGACTCAAGTGGTAGATAGTCCCCTATGTGATCATGTGTGGACTAATGCAAAGCTTGTGTAGTCATTATTACTACTACTTCTATTCTAGGTGACCGGTCCTTTTGTTATAGATTTTCCTTCTATATTTTCTCAGTTTCTATATACCATTGTGCTCCACTATGATCTAAGTTGAAATATTTATCACTTGTAATCACCATAGGACCATGATACATTTAGAAATCCTCTAGCATACATGGAGGAAAGATTTAGGGATTATGGCCCACTCTCTCAGGTCACTATTATGTGGCTCCCAGGGTAGGATCTTACACATTTTGTGGGTGGGGAACCTACCCTCAGTACAGTTTTCTACTAACATTTATCACTATATTGTTTTTAGGCAACCATATGGAGTACTGTATGTCTGTACTTTCAGATAATAATTATTCAAAAGTGTAGTAGAATAATTCGTTATTACTGCACCATAATTATAAAATAGTAAGATAAAAAGGTACTTCTTATCCTTGATAAAATTAATGTAGAAGATGAATATTTTATTTCCCATTATAATCAGTATAGTAGGCCTATGGAGTTTAATCTTATAGATTAGATGTAACATTCGTCTCCTCACTATTTACATGAGAATAATAATAGGTGTAACTAGCTTTAGGTGACATTTGTAAGAAACCATGGATTAAAAATAAATTACAAGGGTTTTAAAGATAATAGCGTAATGATATGACCATCATAGCTAAAAAACATGAATTAATAATGATAACATCAAAAAAAAAATATTAAATTATTAAAAGATAAAACTAGAGATATATAACAAATTGAAAACAATATTACAGTACCATCACACAAAAATACATCAATAGGAAGAGACAAAAATATAAATGGTCACAAAGTCAAAAAAAAATTAATCATGGAAATTATTTCACAACCATATCCATGTCCCAAATCCACATGTCTCGATGATAGTATCAAGACGAATCACGAAATAAATGTGGTACACATCATTTACCATTGTCTTGAAATATATTTTTTGTAAACATGCTATGTTTCCCATTACGAGGGAGAGGAGAGTACAAACTCTAAAGGAATTCCCAAGTGACTTCCCAACTCATCATAGTAGAACCAGAATCAGTTAAGAAATTTTATATAAAAGATTTTTATGTACATATAATAGTTTATATAAATCCCAATATATTTTCCATGGGAACCAATAAACAAATAATTTGAACCATCTTTCATAATTTTTTATAGCCCTTCCAATTTACACACATCCACACACAATCACAAATACATTCAAGATATATGATAGTTTGATACTCATGGGTGGTCTCTCATCGATCCAGTAAGTTTTCACTTGTTGGGAAATAACCTATTTCCATAAAGGAACGTGCCCTATATTTTGGGACATGTCCTGATTCCCTATCATAACACACCACTACATCAAGGTCACATCAAAATTATTGACCTGTACTAACCAAGTATGATGAATTCCATTCCAATCTATTTTAAATTAAACCATTTATTACTCGAATAATTTTCATATAGAAAGATGTGTGATTCAACACCATACTATAATTTTAAATTTATTACCAAAGAATTAATTCAAAAGCCTTCATGTTTTTTTCCAAATTTCTAAAACATCAATACAAATGGTTTTCTTCAAATAATCACACAACAATTCTGTAAATAAATGAAAAAATTCATAACCAAACCTTAAAATATTATAATAGTGGAGATGATAGAGAATCCACCTACATATTAATGGATTGTGAAAACAATGAACAATATTATGATCATTAGGATCTGAACATGGATATAATCCTTATAAATAGGTGATAGAATATCTCATTTAGATATTAGATAATTATAAATAATCTGTATATAGAGGACTTAACCACATAATCCGTGTGAGAGAAAAAAATGGTTCTAATGAGGGAAAGAGAAACCATGAATTTTTAGGGATTCTAAAATTAAAATTCACTTTGATCTTACTATGGTTAACCCAATTATAAAATAAATCTCTAAAAGTGATTTGCGGAAGGGGAGTTTGATACCCCAGGATAGTGGAAAATGAGGTTTTTTTTCAGAATAATTGGGGTTAACAATTAATATTTGGATTAATTAATAATTTTCACACAGTTTGGCCACATAGTTTAGAGAACCATTTTACAACTGTAGTATTTTACTGACTCAATCACACCTCTAACATGGTTGGATCACTCAATTATATAAATAGTTTACAAACTATTATTTTACAACTTTAACTTTTCATGGTTTCCTCAGCAGTCACAATGTTTAGATCAATCATGCATTAACTATTTTGCTTTTCTATTGACTCCATTAATATCTTTCATGGTATCTTGGAGGGGATTAATTATTTAAACTAACCATTCTTAATCTGTTTTCCATGAAAACATTCCAAAAACTCTCCAAATTCCTCTACAAAATTATAATATATAAGTATATAATTATATATACTCAAAATAAATATAGAAATGGAAATTTACGTTAAAATAGGTGTGCTCCACTCTCCCCACCAGTGGTCATTTTTTCCTTTAGAATTATAAAACCAATGTTCTCCCAAAACTATTTGGGTCATTGATCAAATATTTCCTTCTCATGCTCCTATATATCTTCCAAAATTTCAACATGATTATATGAATCCCATAATGAACAAATTATTTTCTAAAATAATATATTCTATTTCCTATAAAAAAATTGTAATATCACATAGATCAATATTGGATATTTTTTAATATAAACATGGTACCATATAATCCCATGGTAAACATCATTTTGGTTATTTTTCAATTATGATATGTTAATCATACGATGAAATTAGCAAAAAATTATAGGTAGAACAAATTGATATTCCACCTGATCGACCCATTATAGTATCCTGGAAGGGGAAATGTACTGAGTAGAAAAAATTATCCTCCTATCAAAATAGTAGTGACTATACCATTGAGAGATTCTCAAGAACACATGATTACTCACATAAAAACAAAATATCAATTGATGGTGATACTGATATGATTTCTGAAGTGTTTAAGCTATCTCCATCCTTTCTCTTATGAATATAATATTTCACATTTCTTCTATGATAGGTCTATTTTGGAAAATTGTATTCTCACCACTTTCCACAAACAACAATGCATAATGATAAGGATAATAAAAAGGTTTATTGGAATGTTACATTCGTATCATGGCCTGATAACTTTCCTAGAACACAAAACTCCAATAATAATATAATCTCCCCACATAAGTCAAAAAAACCCAACAAATAATCTCTAATCATGACTTTAAATCTTTGGTTCATTTCCCAATATTATCCATCTATTTAGGAATGATATTTTTTTCTCATCGTCAACTGGTTTCAAGGTGGTTACAGTAACATCTTCCATCATTATTTTGTGAACCATATGTCTTCATTAATAAAAATTGCAATTGGTATGGCTTGTAACAATATATCTTCTCAGATATAGTGTTTTGACAATCCTACCACCTTATTTTATTCATTAAAAGGCAAAAAGGTTTCTATATTCATGATATAATCCATAATTTCCCATATGTCACCATTCTCCAAAAATGTTTTTATATGACTTGATAAAAAATAAATAGTTATCAAATCTCATTTAATCATGTGTATAGTTAATTATTTTAATATAACAGCTTTTCGTTCACTGAAAAACATGACAAAATGGTATGTGGGTCATAAAGATACATGATTTTACACTTTAACCTTCATTGTAGTCCACCAAAATTATTCATTCATCGATTTATAAATTTTCAAAATACCAAGATGAACAACCCATCTAAAATAAAGTTGGGAAGAAATTATTTTTTCATGATAATTTGGTGAAACCGCAATCCTATCTCTAAATTATAGTATAGATCTTCTATATATATTCCACCAATTAATAGTCTCCAAGCCATTGAGTTTTGACCTCTTGGTTAATCATTTATGATTTGATATCTACAAATCTTTATACTGGTCATATAAATAAAAAATAAAACTATAATGAAAACTACAATAAATCCTTGATCCACAAAATAAAGATGTATATTGAATATAACTAACATAAGTTTATGTTAATTTTAATAATCTTTTTTTCAACTGAATATGTGACTTACAACATAAGAAATCCTCTATTTAATTTCCTTTCCTAGGTGTGTATAACAAATTGAATTCAATCATCTTATGATATAACATCCATCTTTATTTACATAAGTTCCAACCTATTTGTGAGAAAATTTATTTCAAGAACCATTGATCTGTAAAGACAATAAATTTCTCACCAATAAAAGCAACCACATGATCTCCCTGCTCGAGATCACAACCCCACCCAAAACATGAGGAATCAAAATAGACCACTTTCCTCTATTTGTATTCTACAATTTATTAGATAGGTTATGATATGAGGTGAACCTTCATCTCATGAATGTGTTTTTGGAATTCATCATTACCTCGGAAGGGAATGAATTTCCCTATGAATGTTTTCATTGGTTAGTCAAGACATGAAGATCACATACAAAGAATATGTTGTATCCAATTTACCAAGGAAATTGTGTATCTCAATGAAATTATTCATTAGTTTCTAATAGATAATATCTGTTATCTTTTCAAGATGACGGAAAACAACTTTTTCATAAATTGCATGACCATGAAAATTTACTTCTTGTTTCAATAATTAAAATTTTCATGACATAGCACAAATGATATACTCTAAAAAGATTAAAAAAATATTAATGGGTTTTTCATAATCATATCTTCTCCTATAATAATTAAAAATATCATTATAAAACACCACTATAATTGAATCGAGATACAGTTGGAAGATATTATTCATTATTTCCATATAAATGGCTAGTGTATTCATGTCAAAAATGGGAATAACCACATTTTGATAAACCTCATATTTTTTTTAAAGACTATACAATTATGAAAATGGGAATAACAAAATATTCATAATGGTCACATATTTTTATAAATACTATAAAAATATGACTATTATGAATATGTGGTTATTCCCATTTTTTACATAAATACACTATAAATTTTAATGTAATTGATGAATAAGATATTCAAATTGTATCTTTATTCATTTATTTCAGTGTTTTCAAATGTTATTCTTCTATAATATGAACATTATCTATGATTTTGTGAATTTTTAGTCATTATCCTAATACAATAACGTGTTCATTTATTGATGCACATGCATCTAATTTTGGTAAAAAGTGAACAATTATTATAAATATATATGTATACTCTGAGAAGGAAATATTATCCCATTTTATGTGGATGTAACATTTATTTCTAATGATACAAAAGAAGTTAGCACACAATTTCTAGTTGGATAATTTTTCTGGTCATCCAAAAGAATTTCTGGCACAACATTATATTGAAAAGGTAAATTCTACCATTTTATTTCAAATTACTAAAGAATATATGTTTTCAACATGAATTTCTTTTTTATTGGCGTTCCATTGAAATTGAATATTCAATTCATACTTTTATGATAGACTTCTTTCTTTTCATGTTGGGAATCCTTCTAAGTGAAGGATGGATTCTTATTATTTATATAATCTAAATGGTCAACTATCATGGGATTATAATTTTCAATTCTTAGTAATATTGATTAAAATGCTTGAATGAAACATTTAAATAACTATTAGTTCAAATGTGTCTCTATTGAAATAAAATTCAACTACATCATCCTACAGCTTCATATGAGGTATACAAAGTTACTTACTCTATAACAGAAAAGAAAACCTATTTTAGTCTTACTAACATGCAACTAAAGCCTTATAATTTTAAAATTACCATATCTAGAAATAAAAAATACAAAATTTTCAAAATGAAACCATTTGAAATAGTTTTTACCTTTTTCCATAATTAGGAAAACAAATAATGATAAATGGGATCATTGTGAGAATTCTCATTAATTTTTTTAAATGATTCACATATCATAAAACCTATGATGATGAACTGGAAACCGGCCTGTAAGTGTTTTAAAATACATTTTTATAGAAACCAATTGATGTTATTCATAAAAATGATATATATGTATTTAAATACAATAAAAATAATGTTCAAATGATTATTTCTCTTTCTTACCAACCCAAAATAAAGACAAAAAAATGTTACCATTTTTAAAATATACCCCTCTAAATTATCTTAATAAGAGTTATAGTTTTTACTCACCTTTGGTTAGATAGTAAATTCACTAATATAAAGAAATAGATATATATACCAGTGTAACAAAAATATCATACTGCCAAATAAAATAATAGAAACCATCAAGAAATTACCAAAATAAAACTGAACCCAATGAATCCAAATAGAATAAATAAAATTAACTATAAACTATGATAATGAACCAAATCTAATAAAATAACCCATGATATATAGATTAATATCTAAATGAATTTGGTAACTTTGTAGTGGACCAATTGTTTCATTGGACTACTAAATCATTTTTTAGAAATGACAAAAATAGTTTTTTATTCATCGATTTAATGTTTTATATATTGGAAAATATAGGATCATGCATAACTTATACATAATAAATGATAGAAATTTATTTAAAGTCTTATTATTTATAATTCTCAAATAAAAATTTTTTCTTATTACAAATATTCAGATAAAGATATACATCAACAAATGGGGTGAGATAATATCCGATTATGTTAGAGAAATAAGGGACATGTATGAATAAAACATGGGTGTGGATAATAATAATAATCACATAATAAAAATAGGATCACCATCATACTACTGAGGGAATCATTTGATAAAATAACGGAATTTGAAAATGTATAAAAAGTAAAAATCATTACGTAGTGGTCAAATACTAGACATAGTTGTGGAAAAATATTGTATCATGTTCACACATTACATATGTGCATAATTGTTTCCGAATCATTTTGAACAAATATAGCAGGATCTTCATGCATAATACAAATTATATCATGAGATAAATCAAATTACGAAATTCAATAGAGGAAAAAATAACTCTGGGACCACACATCACATCATAATGTTTACATAATCAGGCCTTCCACTAATATCATAAAATAATCATAATCATGAAATAACACATTGAAAGGAATGAGTATCATAAGGATTTCATAAATCATGATTTCATTAATAAACATGGTGTTCCAATTTTAATTTTGGAAAAAATATTTAGAATAAACACTATCATGGCTGAGTGAATGATAAATATCTCAAACAGATTTAATGATGGGTTTTGAAAACAAAAGTCATTTGGAAAATAATTTTATTGGGATTAAAAATCATGGTAGAAAAATACATATCCCTAAAAAGGAAAGATATGAATATTTAAAGGATACTTAAAAAATATTAAATGAATATTCATACCAAAAATTGAATTAAATAGTGACAACACGAAGAAAGGGTGTTTGGATTGAGAATCCCCATAACTTCATTACCTCTTCAGTTCATTGCATTTTTTATCCAAAATATTAAACATAGGTTTATTATAAAAGTGAAATTTAAGGTAATTATTCTAATTTCATTCATTATTTATCAACTATATTAATTTATTATTATTTATTAATTTCATATTATGAAATTAATGTTGTATTATATCTTATTTCCATTAAATATTTCTTGTTTTACTATGATTTCAATTTTTTATTCAAAGTAATATATACATTATTAGAATTAATTTCAGATTCAAAAAATACATATATTTGTAAATTTATATATTAAAATAATTTATTATTACCATCTATTAGGTTTTTAAAAAAAATTACTTGCAAACGTCCTTAGTCGGGGTCATTATACTTTTATTGGGAGCATTGTCCTGATATGAAGAAAACGATGTGTAACATAAAAAATTTTGAAATAATATAATTTTTACAGTAGATGATTTGGAATGAACAATGCCATTTTAATGTGAGGGAGGAGTGTTTTTCCAAGGTGTGGTTGACAAGTTATATATAAATTGGGGGAGGGGTGTTTTTTGAATCAAATTTCAAATGAAATATTATATCATTGGTAAATCTTGTAATAGTTAATTTTGGAAAATATAAATCATATCTCAATATAATATAATTTTATTTGAATTCAAACCACTTTAAAATTATTATTTACATAAATTATTAAAAAGAAATGTGAAAAAAACTTATTTTAAGGGATTTCCATTGACTTTAGGTTTTGGAAAATGATATTTAGGTTCATAAATTATGTTTATTGTATATTAAAGACACGGTTATTAATCTAAATATATTATTGTATAAATTGATGTTCAAAATATTATTACTTCATTAATACAACATGAATTATGTAATTTAATATACACGGGATATGTGAAAATAGTGTACTTTTACTATTCACCTAAATATTAAAGCATTCCAAAAAATTACCAAGAAATTACCCTTAGAAATTTTTATGTGATGACTTCAAAAATTATATTAATTTTTTAAAAATAAATTTATATTGAAGGAATTTTTTATTTTTTTTATAAAAATTATTATTTTCATAAAATACATAAAAAATATTGTTAGCTAAATATGGGAAAACATTTTCTTTGTTTTTTTATCATCATATTAAATTTAAAATAATATAATATTTATATTTAATTATAATACTCTTTATAAATATTATTTATATGGAAAATTATATTTTTTATTTTCAAATTAAACTCTAATAGTCAAGTTACTATTACTACAATTTGGGTTACTATTCCCAATGGTTAGGATATTATTCACAATGGATGGGTTTATATACCAATAGTCATATTACTATTCAAATTCCCACCTCACCTCTTATATACCCCAATTCATTCATTATCTAAATATTTACTATAATTCACTCCAAGGTTATATATTTTAATCTTCTATGACAATTATTGGTTTACTAATACCTTGTTTCATTTATATAGTGTTTTCCAAGAGAGTGATGATTCTAGTAGATTGGGAGAATAAAATGTTGCCTATTATAATTTTTTTTGTTATTATTATTTTCTATCTAAAATTTATTTTATTTTATTTGGTTTCATGGATGACTATTGTGATATAATTTATTACAAAACATAATGTATTATTGGATTCTCTATGTTTTCTATCCGTATAATACTTATATAAGTCAATAAAACTAACCATTATTTATGAAACATTTATCATTTAAAATGTTTGGGTCATTACATTATTCCCCCTTTAGAAATATCAACCTTGAAATTTCTACTCATATTCTTATTTGAAAATAGGTGAGGGTATTAATGATTCGCTATTTCCCCTAGATCCTATGGAGACTTTTCATACATATGGTTCCACCACTACAAATTAACAAGGTGTGTTTTCTTGTTACATCAGACTATTTTTTTGGTCCAATATCTTGCCTAGATTTCACTCATATGAGATTCCATTCACCAGTTTTACAACGTCCTGTTTTATTACTTGTGATGGGTTGTTTATTAACTTTATCAAGAGAGATACAATGAATACATCTACAAATTGAGCCATATTTTCTGGAAATGAAACTATATAGGCCACTCATCCTATTTGATCGGGGATATAAATGGAGGAAATATACTTCGGTCTAATAATTCATTTTTTTAAACCAAATGAATCACTTCCATAAAGATATAAAAAGTAAAACTTTTCCTCCAAAATCGAGCTCGAAGTCCATATGAAGGTTATAAGAATATAATTTTATATGACACTGAGCATATTTTATATGTTGTTTGATGGATTACATCATCTTGTTCATCTCTTATTCAAGATCAAGGCCAGGTATACATTTTTACCAACATCATCATAATAAGTATTATTTTTTTACATTATATAAAATTTAGATCTTAACATGGATCCATTTGAATAAATTTTTGGATGTTTCGTTGTATGAGAACTCTTATTAGGGAAGATGTTCATCCCATCCGCCTTTCAGTTTCATTAATAAAACTCTTAGGATATCCCATTTCATTTAAATAGTTTTTTCAGATCAGCCATCATTTGGGGTGTGATAAGCCATTGTTAAATTCAAAAAAGTTTTGAATATTGTATCTAGATTAGAAATGATAGGAATTGGTACCCCATAAATCCATAGTAATTTCAACACATATATATTCTTAGGTTATTCAAGTAATAAATCATCATGAATAGCGATGTAGTGGATAGTCATGGTGATTCAACACACCACAACCCAAATTTCATTATTTCATTTGGATGACATTTGGAGGATAATGACAAAGTCTATTTTGTTATTCTCTAATTTCTATATGGGTATAGGAAATGAATTTTTCACCCTTTACACTTCTATCTGTCATCGTGACTTTTGGAAATACTATGAACCTTGAGATATACTCTAAAATATCCTTCTTCATGTTTCCCACCAAATGTTACCTAAAATATCAATGTATATCATGTTACATCCAAAATAGATCGTGATTGTTGAGATATGCATATTATACAATATCTTCATATTTTTCTCAGGTGATGTCATCACCTAAAATCTTGTTCCAAAATGTATCACACCATCCTCATCAATGTGTGATTATTGTGGTTTCCATACTATAATTTATTTAACCATTATTAAAGCTCAAGACAATCCCATTGGGCCTCCTTGATCATCTCTTAGATAGATGGTCTGATGTCATTTTGGAAATGATGGATTTATTCCCATGAATTATGGAATATAGATTGATCCTCTTCATATCCTGGAATATAGGGTCTTTCTTAATAATCTTCATCGGTAAAGTAGATTGATATTTTCTATATAGATAATAAACTACCTTATATGGATTTCCTGTATGGTATTCAATAGAAAAATCATAATACTTGATTAAAAATAACCATATTCATTGATTCCTATTCAACTACTTATATGTGAATATATAATTAATACTCTTATGATCGGTATATATGTCACACTTCTCTCTATAGACATAGTGCTACAAAACAATCACAAGGAAGATCAGAGTTGCAAACATTGTATCATGAAACAAGAAGATTTAGTCCTGAAAAATTGACTGTTGTGAGGAAATAGTGATCACTTTTTTATCTTCACGAGTACACAACCCAACCCATTATTCAAATAATTATCAAATATCACATAACTACATCCACTTGCTGGTAGTGTGATTATCGGAATAGTGATTAGCCTCCTCTTGAGCTCCTTTAATCAACCATTACAATATTCTATAAATAAATAATATACCCCTTTTCATGTCAACATAATTATGTGTATAGAAAATAATGATAAATTTCTCAAAAAATATCTGTACTACCATTTTGGCCCATGAAAACATAGGTTTTCAATGGAACTATTGGATATCGGCCATTCTTTAAATGCATGTTTCAATGAATGGCCCATAAAAATACCCCCACTTTTGATCATGTTACTCAAGAATTTGACATGATTCATCCAAAATCCACACTTCCAAACTTATTATACATTTTATCATAATATAATGTCCTCTATATAATCTTTATATGCTCTTAATGTTTCTCTTTTCTCATCGAGTAAATGAGAATACCATTGATAAACACCACCCAAATTTTTTTGAGGAAGTCTCTGAAGAATATTTTCATCAAATCCATTAATATTGTAGGGGAATTAGTAAGTCTTAATGGTATTACAATTAACTCGTAGTGCATGTACCTTCTATTGAACAATGTCTTCTGAATATTTTCCTTCCTCACCATTACTTGAGGATGTCCATAATCAAGATCTCCATTAGAGAGGTTCTCAGGTCCATTTAGTTGATCAAATAAATCATTAATCCTTGGAAGATTATAATTATTATTTATGGTTAACATATTTAGATCCCAATAATTGATATACGGTAGTATTGATCCATCCTTTTTATTGACAAAGTGAATGTGCGCTCCGAAATGAATTCCACTAGGGGATATAAACACTTTTACAAAGGCACTTGAAACTATTTCCGTAAATCGTCTAGTACAATTGGAAAAATCCACTATAATTATTTATAGGTAGGTGGGTATTATTGTATTAGTTCAATTGATAACTCAACCTCATGATCATGGGGATATCTAGGAAACAATTTGGGAAATTCATCAATTTATACCCTTGAAATGGTAATTTCCTCAAGTTGATACCATCCATTAACTGAACCATTTGGTAATGATATTCATTTTTATAGGGTATCAACACCAACTAGATTTAGGTATTTTCCCATGCATTTTCATTATATTACTTTAATATCTATAGCATCATGCGATTGAATGGAATGTGAAAAAGGATTTCTTTTTCCTGCATGTTGATGTGTACTCTAAATAAGGAGATATAATCCTTGAATTTTATAGAATCAAATTATTCCATGGAAAGGATTATGAGAATCACTGGAAGAATATTCCCACATAGGCTAGAAATATAAGATTACAACACATGGCTTTCAATTTTTGCACCACTATGTTTTTTTCATATATCCATACTTTGAATATCAGAGATTTATTTTAACTGCTCCATAAAACTGTTAATATAGAAAGGATTATGTAGAGATATAATCAATGAAAAAATATCCATTCTTGAGTGGATTGGATTTTTACCTTGTATGAAATAGTTTTCACACACCACATTAGTCGTTGATATGGATTAATGTTTCAATTTATCATGTTCTTTCTATAGACAATAACACTGATTACCCTCAAGGACCCATGGTTTAGTTAACATGCTTGCATAGTTCCCTTACTCCACATAGTTCAATAATTTAACCCTAGGTGGAGTATTAGAGTTTCCTTCTTTTCATCCACCATATTAGCCATCTTCTTTATGTATCATTGAAATTCAAGATCATGGTGTCAATTTCTATAACAATTGAAGAAATTATCCATTACATTGAGATAATTCTCATGATGTTTATTCCCACATATTTTAAATATGGGTTGTTGTCTCCTATTTCCTCATTTTTAATTTTACCCAATATCATGAAACTATTTTCTTCTATTCTTGTCTCAATAATCATTATTCCACTAACCATATTCTATTTTCACATTGGGGCCACATGAATATACTTGTTTATGGAAAAATCATTTCAAATGTGTTGTTTGAAAAAAATAATTAATATATTTATTTCCATTGTTATTTATAGTAAAATCAGAGTTATATCATACAATATTTATGATGTTTCACTCATAATCCATGACAGATTCATCTAGTTTTTTCATCATCTCATAGAATTATCTCTCAATATTTTATTTAAGAGTTCAAGGGAAATATATGTTAAGAAATATTTTTATAATTTCTTCCCACTTCGTCCCTTCTATTTCATCTTTTTTTAAATGTCTATCACCACCAATAGTAGATCTACTATCCCAATTAAACAATAGATGTAAAAAATTCACCTTCTCCTTCTTCGAACAATGGATCCTAGAAATGAAATCCTCTATTGAGTTAACATAATTATTCATGTCAAGTGGATCAGAAGATTAATTAAATGTTGTTGTTCATTACCTAATAAAATAATAAATACTTAGTTTCTTCATCATAGGTAATGGAGGATTCTCTAGATGATTCAGGTTAATGTTCATAGCCTGAGAAAACTTGGAAAACATTTCCATGTTTTTTAAACTCCACCTCCCATGATAGTGGGGTTGCATTTTGTAAATTTTGATCAGTTTCCATCACAAGGGTTGTTGACCTGGTTTCTCTAGGTCCCAAAAATTTTATAAAACTAATATTTTTTTTGAATAAAACATATTTTAAAATTTATATAATAAGGAATTTATTATTTTGCATAATATAGTTGAAGGGAATATATTATGGGATACACATTTTTAGAATTTTTATAAAATAAATCTTCTTGGATAATTATAAATAATTAGACATATCCTAAGGATTTTCAATAATTTTTAATAATCCTAATTCCTAAATTAAATAAACCATTCATGTGATACCAAATGAAAACAACCTACATTTTATTATATGAATATAACATTTTTTTAATGATAAATAACATAATACATATATATTCAAAGATTGAATGGTTTAGTATCTTAGAAAAATAAGTATCACACATCAATAATATACAATAAATATTAATCATTTTTTTAAAACCTTATTATTTATCCATCTAAATGATCATATTCTTCATAGTACATGTATGAACCTAGGGATACACATTATGGAAACCAATGAGCTAAAATCCTATTAATATGCAGAGTGCAGGACTTGAATAAATATAACATGGGTGAAAATAATAATTATCATCACATCATATTAATAAGATCATAATCATAATCATGAGTATATAACTTAATAAAAACATGGAATGGGGTGATTCATAAATGGGAAATATGAGGTCACACTAGTCAAATAACACACATTGTTGTGAACGAAGCTACCATTATTTTCAAGAAAAACATATTTTCATATTCATAATATCATCATTGTTAAAAAATATAGAATTATGTTTATAAATAATGAACATTATATAATGTAATACATCACTTTAACCAATTCATTTTAGGAAAATATAATTTAGGGCCCACCAGTTTCATCATAATATTTACATTATCGTGCATTCCACAAAGAATGTATAACATTCATAGTCATTAAATACCCTATATAAATGAATTTATTTAATAAGGATTTAAAAAATAATTATTTTATTAATAAATATGGGGCTAAATAGTTAATAATGGAAAACAAATTCATTATAATCATAAAAATTCTTTACCAATGGATAAATAACATAAGAGGAGGAATAGATGAGGTTCAATAGGAAATTTATTTTTTGAAATATCATTGTATTTGGAATAAAAATCATGGTGGAAACAAATATATAGAAAAAGATTTTAAGGAAAAAAAATTAATAGATAATTAATAAATTATAGAGTAATATACATACCAATAAAAAGATGATAGAGGGATAACCCAATGAAATGGGTGGGGTTTTAGAATTCCTTTTCCTCAATTCATTCTTTTTCTTATCATTTTTTCATCTCTTGAATAATAAATATAGGTTTATTAAAACATTTTACCAAAGGATAATTATTTTTAATTTTTCACTAATTATCAATTATAATAATTTTTTGGTATTTAATAATTTCTAATATTAAATGTGAATCATTTTTGATATCATATTTCCCTTAACAATTTTTTATTTTATTTCAATTACACATATTTTATCAATGTTTATTATAAATCAGTATAATTTATTAAAAAATAATAAGATATATATATATATAGATATTTACAAATTTTAATATTTTAAATATTTTATTAACAACATCCATTAAGTTGGTGATAGTAAAGATATTGGAATCATCGATACTAACAGTTAACTGGATGTTAATGGGAATATTTTCCAAATATGAAGAAAAAAATGTATAAAATATAAATACATTATAATATAATTTTCAATATAGGTTATGATTAATGATATAATGATAAATTTATTCTTAGTTAAATCTTAAAATATTTTATTTTTAAATAAATTTGTAATAGATATAGAAGATGAAGAAACAATATAAGAGTTTGAAAAAATATTACTCTTTATATAGTGTAGATTCTCTTATACAAGACTAGATATCCTTGATAAATACATTTGGTTTCACGCAACATGATCCTCATGTTTATAATGGATTTTAATATATAATGTGGGTAAAATGATGTCTTTTTAAAAGTGACGGAGATGTGGTTTTGGAAGGGGATGTAGAGGGGTTATTTATACTTGAGAAGATAGGTGTTTCTAGAATAAAATATTACATAATATATTATAACAAAGGAAAAATGTGTAATAATGTTTTTTAAAATATAATTCATATATTAAATAATATAATTTTTTAAGAATTTAATCAACCTTATAATTATAAATAAATTATTTTATTAAAATGTAATGTCGAAAAAACCTAACTTTTTATTTTGACTAATCACTTTTTCTTTTAGGGTAGAAAAATGATTTTCATGTTTCAAAATTATCTATATTGTATTTTAATGACTCATTCAGTAAAATAAATATATTTAGACCGAAACTATAGTTATATAAATTATTTTTGCATTATTAAATAATTAAATAAGTAATTTAAAATACATAAGTTGCGTTGAAAACTGTATTTTTACTATTTAACATGAAATAAATGTATTTTAGAAAATTATGAAAAAATCACCATTATAAAAATTTAATGTGGTGATTTCAAATAGTATATTCATTATTTAAATTAAATTTCTAACAAAATATTTTTTTATGATAACAATTATTTTCTTTAAAAAATACTTTAATTAATATTTGATTAAAAATGTGTATATATTTTATTTGAGTTTTTTTAATCATGGTATATATTATTCAGAATTATCATATTTATATTATATTATAATACTCATGATAAATATTATTTATATCAATATTTATTATTTTTAGGTTAAATTATTCTTCTAATGTTAAGGTTCATATTATTAGTAGTCAAATTACTATTCCTAATTGTTATGTTATTATTCCAATTATCACATAACTATTCCAATGATCACATTACCTTGTATGAATAATTATTCATTATTTCTCTATATATTATTGAAAATTATGTCTATGGTTATATATTTCCATTTTTTAATATGTTTTTGCGTTTAATAATATATATTTTTTATGTCAATAGTGTTGGTTTTTTCATGGTTGATTTTATTAGATTTGGGAGATACATATTTTTCCATTATACATCTTCTATTTTATATTTTTTTACTAATTAAAATGTTTGGAAATTTTATTTATTTTATATTGGACTAATTTTACTATATTTATTAATAAATTTATGTGTTTTTGGTTCTTCTATGTATTCTATGCATATAATGCTTAAATAATATAATATTAAGCACAATTATCTATGAAGAAAATAACTTTTAAAAAATTTAGTTTAGTAAAACTTTTACATTATAAATACCCTAACACATAATAACAATAAAATTACAAACATATCTATGTAGGGGTGAGTATAAATTCCAAGGGAATTCCACAAATACAACCCAACTCATGTGACCCAGACAAGAATCTGTATGAACACTGTATATGAAACAACATAATGTTGTGTAAAAAGTTAATATGAAAATTATTGCACATTTATAAAGGAAAAATTATCTGAACCATTTCTAATTATTCAAAAATACTCATTCATGTGTTCAAACACCCACCCACCCACACACATTCTATGTGATTGGTCCATACAAATGGTTGGTCTATCACTAAATGACCAATTAGTCACATAGTGTCCAATATCATAGTGGTCTAATGGCACACCCACATATTCTAGGTCACATCCTAGTACCCTAATAGAACATTCCCCTTCTTCAGGTTTACATTAAATGAAATGAAATCCCACCAACCATGCCTACCAAATTCAATGCTAAAAAAATTCTGATAAAACCATTCCATTATAGATGAAATTTCATCAAACAAAATGTACGAATCAAAAAATACCATAATTTTACTTCTATAATTTAAAAAAATAACAAAATAGGATTCCCTAAAACAATCCTATTTTAATCCTATTTTTAAAAAAAGGAGTCAATTTTTTTTCCTCTTCGAATCACAGAATCTATTCATAATGATATATTAAAATAAAATATTAAAAAATGCTTCATATTCTAGAATGATGGATATGAGAGATAAGTTACCTTTCCTTCAATTGGATGAGAAAATTAAGAACAGAACTAGGATGTTGAAGATCCATCCTTGGATATCATCCCATTTAATATGTCTAATAATATATCATTGTGATATTCAATAAGAAATATATATTTCATAATTGAGGACTATAACTCATAATCTATGATAGAGAATAGGAAAGGATATAAGGAGAGAGAGACCATGACTTACAGGTGAATCCGGATCTCCAACACAAATTTATTTTCTAAAATATATCTCTATATCAAATGGAATTTCCAAAAGAGCCTTAGGAGGAATGAGAGTTTAATACACTGGAAGAATTTGTTAGTATTATGCATTTTTAGGATTATTGTAATATAAAATCTAATTTCAGATTAATTAATATATGTCTTATAGTGATGCTCCATGTTTTGGAAAATTGTGCTATAAATGTGTGGCACTACTTCCTCAATAATACCTATGGCACAATAGGATTACACTTTTAGACAAATAGTTCACCAAAAATTATTTCCCCTCTATTTTAAATTAAATAGTTTATCCTAGCCACTCACAATGATTTCCAAACAATGGACCAAACATGTACCTATGGTGTGATTCCCATGAGATGTTTAATGGTTTCTAGAATATGGAACATGGTTTCTTATATCCATGCTAAAATATTTCACCCATCAAAACACTCTCAAAATACTCCAGTACCCTAAATAAATTCCTAAAACATCACCCAATATTTACATGTGGTCAATGTACATACAAAAATAAGAAACTATCAAAAACTAAGTTTAATTTATCATGTTTTTATTAGGGTGTAACCTTATTATGGGGTTTTATGATTTTATTAGTGGATTATGATTTATCCAACATTTATTGAATATTTCTAGGTTTCGGATCTTGTTGTTTCTCCTAATTATATTTCAACACTACCACCATATATGATTTAGGTTTATTACATCATATATGTGTTAGATAATTTTTTAAATGTTCACTATTATTCATTCATAATATATTTAGGCGAGATGAATATTTTTTATGTTGTTACCTTTGAGTAAATACCTCCTGATATTCTAGACCATTAAATAAAAGTGTGGTATAAGGGATTATTTACCTTGGTTCAGGTCATTGGTTGGAACCATTTTATTGAGGAGAGTTCTTTGGATTATGAGTCATATAAGCTACTATATATCTTTAATTTTTATAATGATTTATTGGATACATGATGAGTTTTTTCCATTAAGTATTATTTTATTGTTCCTCTTAAATAATATGATTATGGTTTTTGGGTGTGTCCATATTTGAGATGTATATTGCCTATGTTGGTATTTATATTCTGGTTATTGATATTTATTGATTATAAACATTATTCAACTTATGGGATGGTTATTTTCATGATATTGGATGATAATTTTTCAATATCTCATGAAGTGGTCATTTAGACCCATTTTTCCTCATCTATGTTTTTTTCATATACTCAAATATGAGGATAGTTTGATTCTTATTTTATGTTTTTTTCCCAATTTCCAAAATCTTTTCTTCACATTTTTTCGTGGATAGGAGATGTCTATATGGTTCTAGGATTCTTGTTATAGATAGTTATTTGAGTTATTAAATACATTAATATCCAATCAACATATCATTTCTGGTCATTATTTCACATTATAGTCTCATTTATTACTCAAATTTCATTATGATTTATTTTGGGGATGTGATAGGTTAATTCAAATACAAAATTTCATAGATTAAAATTATAGTAAATTTATATGTAAATTTCACTTGAAAATTATATATTCATTGATTTTTGTGGTGGTGTAGTTTAATCCCATTTATAGATATCATAGTGAATCATTTCAGTTTTGTAGTGGGGCCTTCTTGGATTTTCATTTTGGTCATGTTACAGGTTCAGGGTGTTTCCAAATTTCTTAGTTGTATTTTTTATCATGAGTTTGATCATTCGTGGTAAAATATATCAGTCAAGTGGTTGGTTCAAAAAACACCCAAATATATTGGTTGTTTAGTTTGGTCATTTGGTATGTTCGTGACTTAGCTAAATATCATACTTAGTCATTTTGTCCTTACTGAAGGTTTATGTATTTTCCAAATTTTAGATATTTTTAGTTTTTTCTAATTTCAACCAGAATAACATATATATGGATATTTATGGTATTTAGTTCCTTTTAACAAATATAAGTAAATAATTATAAATAAATATGGATTCAAAACATAACTCAAAGTGGATAATTTATCTATTTGAATTCCTTAATTTTCAAAACGTTTTTTAAGTTATTCTCAATAGTTTTAAATGATATCCTAATTTACGTTTTATTAAAAACAATATTAGAATTGTTCATGGATAGAATTATGATTTTTAAATATTTTAATATGAAAATATAAATAATTCCCCCTCCTTTACATGATCTACTATGAATATAGAGAAATCAAAAAAAAATTCCTCATAGAATTGTATGATGCCTTTTTAAATGTTCAATATTCCTTCCTTGTGAATCTCTAGTATGTTTGTGAGTCTCTATTTTGATTAAAAAACATGAAGAACTTTTTCGCAAGGTAAGGTATCTTTTAATTCGTATTTATTTTATCTTCAAGTGAGAATGAATACTTATATATTATCATTTGTCAAAATGGTTGTGATTAGAACTGATAATTTAAAATCCTATTATCGTATGATGAATAATAATAGATTATTTGATAGTTATTCTAAAAATAATAACAAATTATTCATATATTCTATATTTTATTATAATTAGTTACAAATATATTGATTATCAAGAATGAAAATGAAAAAAACTAAATTTTTTATTGCATATTGTGGAACTATTTTATCATAGGTATTAATCTCATGCTTAAGCTTAGTGTATTATTCTTTTATAATCTATATAAAACTAAAAAAAGGTGAAAAATATCATGATTAATTTTAAAAATATTATAAATAAATTCATACATAAAAGATTAATTATGATATATATTATTTTATGATAAGTATTGTTTTGATAGTTATCAAAATATTACAATTGAAAATTGAATTATTGAATGATAGTGACAATTGATATATCATGATATGGAGTTTGATTCTCTGTTTGGGTTATATATCACCTAAAATTTTTTATTTTCTTAATACTTCACTTTTCTTGTTTGGTTATGTAGTGTGATATATATGTTGGTAATTATATTTTTTTACTATGATTAATTTCATAAAACAATTTAAACAATAAATATCGGATTATGTTGTAATTTAATGGAATAATGCCAAAGAAAAATACCAACTTCTCCTCTCATGATTGATCATATTGTATCATAATGATTTAATAATGATTGTGTAAATTTATAGTAATCATTTGATACTTATATATGTTGATTTTTTTTGGAAAATAAATGAACAATAAAAAAGTTAATTCAAGATAAAATTGGAACAACTATTTTCTAATTATAAAAATTATTGGACTAAGTGATCCCAATACTTCTTACATGGATCTTGATTCTCAAGATTAAATGGGATAATTTCCCTTTCCTATAAACAAAAATGATAGAGTCGATTTGTATGTGTGGTAAATAAATTATTCTTGACTTAAAAACTCATAGTTACTTGATTTAAATCAAAGGATTCAATTTTAGGAATTTCATAGATATTTTCTTTTTATAGTTTAAATATTTTTGGAAAAACCTAACAATACAAAATACATAGTTCCAATGAATTTCAATATTTTATATAAAATCTAGAATTCTAACATTAAACTATTTTTTTCATTTAGAACATGTTTTCATATTTTATGATGAGTTCCTATAATGGAAGGGAAAACATTTCATAGTTCATACTCATCCATAATCCATTTGGTAAATATTTTAAAATATCAGATTAAAAAATAAGAACTTGAAAAGTGATATTAAAAAAGTAAACATAGTTACATATTTTTAATACTATAACATCTCTAATAAATGTTTTATTTTTTAGTAATATTTATGCTCCAAAATTATTTTACTTATTGAATCAAATTTATTTATAAAAAACTCATTAATAAATTCATAATAATTGTAAAATAAAAATTATAACATGATAACACCTATAAAAATATCATGGAGAAAATCTTTTTCAACCATTATAATAGCAAAAACATTATGTAGCATGTAAAACAAAATTATTTCCATTAAGACCCATTGAATGACATGAACAAGCACTTACCTGAAAAAATTATCCTTACCATCACCCATATAATTGTATAACTATCAATATAAATTATAATGTATCACAAAAGAGTAACATAATTACTATTGAATCCATTAAGTAACCTGATACATTATAGAGATATATTAAGCACACTCTTCATAATAGGTATATTGAGCTCACCCATCATAATATAAAATTTATAAAAATCTATATTGAGAAAACAATACTTGAAATAATTCATTTCCATTAAAAATAATATTAAATTATTCTATTTCACACAAATCTGGAATGACATTATAGCGTAATATAAAAAATGACGATAGAAAATCATTTTTCATTGAAAACATTAAAAAATATTATTTCCTTGAAGAATGGGATGGAATTAGTTTTGTTAGAAACCCAAAAAAACTGGTAGAGGAATATTATTAATGAATAATTTAATTATATGTTTCATATTTTTCTATTTTTATATACATTTAAAAACATTATTTTTCACATTGGTAAAAAGAGTCCAAATGGAGACTTACAAAAGTAAATTAAAATATTTTTTTAACAAATATTGATTCTAATATTTAATTTAAATTTAAAATTGAAATTATTTTAATTGAAAATAGAAAAATTATTGAATCACTTTGAAGAAAATGGTTATGAAAAAATAGAGATTCCTACATTGAAAAATATGTTTCAAATAATGATCAATCACCTTTAGTCCAATCTCTATTTATACCTTATAATTTTTTTTCTAATAAAATAATACAATTATTTTAATATATTAATAACCATTTTAATTTTCATTAAATTATAATTATTCCTTTTATTACACAGTGTTATTAATTTAGTTGTGTTGTTATGTTTATTTTCGTTGTTTGAGGATGTTCAGTTCTTATTTCAAAAAAAAACAAAAATAAATTGATAATTTTCAAATGTTGCATCCCTACATACTATTAAGAATATTAATCATGAATAAATAATTATTTTAATATTTTTTAAAAAAATTATAATCAAATAGGGTTTTCTTAAATGAAAAATTAATCACATCACTTCATTGAGGCAGTACTCCACACATATAGATGAACGATGTTATAAATTTCTAATGGATGGAAGGATAAAAATGTAATTAATATATAATAATTAAATAAAAGTAAATATTTATTTATTATTTTATTTATTTATTAAATCAATTAAAATAACCAAACTTTTTATGCAGTTATGAAAACAATATATCACAACTTTAAGGGGTAGTTCACACATATGTACAAGTAGAGTGTATATTTTCCATTCAAGGGAAAACGTAGTGAAAATTGGTTTTACCATATTTTTTTAAATTTTATATAATGATGATTTTATATCATACTTGTTATGATATGTTTGATGTTTTATGAGAATTTACAAACATGAAAACACATGGTTAATTGTTATACATATTCTTTAGAAAACCACCTTTTGATTCAACATTAATCATTCTTAGTTAGTCTTTTAGTATTACACAAAACACTATGAAAAGGGTAGGATGTCTGGTCTGGTGTTTTTCATAATATTGGTTAGATAAAATTTGTCAATGCTATGATGAAGAGAGGCTAGATGGTTACCTTTTATTAATTTGGTTGGTGGAAATCATGTAAATACACTAAATTTGAATTTATAAAATGTTCCTAAGTCATTTATAATTTATATGAAGATACATAAATTATATGAAAAGGATAATCATATCATAATTTATTAAATAAATAATAGATTTTTCTTTTTTAAGTGAAATTAAAAATTTTATATTTTGGATTAACCTCAAAAATATTCCATTTAACCTCAACCATGATTAAAAATGATTCATTTTTAGGGGCCATGAAAGTAATTTTAAAAAAATCTATGTCAAATAAACATGGAATATTAATGATTTAATAAAAAACATCCAATAAAATTGATTTGTTTTATGATTTTTATGTGTTTAAAATGATTTAAAAATAAAATTTAATCATTAAATACCATTTCAAGTCATTTTATATACTATTCCAAATTTGGACTATAACAACATTAAGATAAGAATTTAATAAAAATAAAAACACATTAAACATCAGGTGAAATTATTATTTGTCAAAAAATAATTATTTAGAAATCATAATTCATCCAAATAATATTAATTTTAATGTTTATAAAATTATCTACTGGATTTATCTACAGCTTTCACAACTGTTGTGTAGGTGTTACCTAAAAGTTATAGGTTACTGTATAATCCCTAAATATTATGAATAATATTGTTCCATATTAATAATTTATTCACTTTAAAATAATCATTTATTACCAAGATAAAAAAATTTCCCTATGCTATCATATTATGGAAGTTAAATAGAATAGAGTCGTATTTTATAATTATTCAATAAATAAAATAATATAAAGGTTATAATAAAAGTAATGTGTTAGAAAATTTTAATATTTATAATATTGTATGACAAGGTTGTAAATTATATTATCTATTAATAATTAATATGAGTTTTTAAAACATATCAAAAATTTTACCACTTATTAAATTGTTTAACCCTTTACCGATATGATAAAATTTTACCACAGTTGCTGTTAATTATGACTAAAAATGATATGGGCCCTGGTAAAAAAATATTATGATGATTTCTAATATGGAATCCATTTTCAATGATTTAATTTCAAGAAGGGATAAAATTTCCTTCTATTATAAATCCCAAAAAAAATCAATTATAAATAGTTTTTACAAAAAAAATATATCTTATTATGATAAAAATTAACATATACCAATATAAAAAAAATTGATTACTATTTAATTAATTAGGTTATATTGAATTTATTTGATATTTTTCACTATAAAACCAAATAAAAAAACTATTTTTAAATCACTCTATTTAATGGAAATAAATAACTACCCCTCCTAAAATTAATTTTCCCATATTCAGATGAATTCATTTTTATGTGTTGAATTGGAAACTAATAATCTATGGAATCAAGGTTTGATTAATAAATAATTCCAATGTAAGATCTTTTTAAAAAGCTGAATCTATTTATAGCCACACTATCTATATTAATTTTTTCCCATACTAAAATGAATCAATTTGGGATCTTCTTTTAAGAGATCCTAAAATAATGATGACATCTTCCCGAAGATATTGATGTATTTTTTCATTCTGATCTTCCCTTCATTATATCAATAGATCAAAATATGGTTTGGAAGAAAAATAATATCATTTTTATGGGTTTTTACACAGACTTTATTTCTCTATTATACATCTAACTAAAATATCCCCATGATGAAATTATGGGCCAATCCTTACCCAAATTTTCTTCTTTGGACTGAAGCAGATGATCCAACATAGTATCTGGGTAAACATCTTCTTTCTCCTCCATCCCTAATCTACTCAATGCATAATTATAATATAACCTTCCATTACCATATAAGTTTCCATGTACTCCACATTTATAGTAGGATACTCTGGGTCAAAGGGTTCTTGAATTTTCATCATAAAGACCCCCTTTATACAAGAAGATATGATCCCCATGGGATTAGGTGATGTGGATTAATTTTTATTCCATTATAATTTATTCACTAGATGCACATATTCCATCATACAATGATAATTGAGATCATAATCACTCATGTACTCTTAAAAATAATATTTCATTTGATATTTTTTTCATTGACCAAGGTCAATATTTTATTAAACACTCCGTAATTTTCAATTTCCAAATCAAAAAAACCTGATTGATTAATGTAAAAAACTACTTATGATTCTAATATAGAATTTTTTATCATCTTTTAAAAAACACCTAGCATTTTACCTTCTCACCCCCCTCAAATTATTTTATTTAAAGAAACAACTCCTTCATGTAATGCTATATCACAAATTTGATATAGTGTATTGTCATCTATTTCCTTCTTTATTCCATTCACAAATAATTATAATATTGTTTTCCAGATATTTAAATTGAATCTAGTAATTATAATATCCCTTCTCACTTCATTAATGAATAATTTTTTTCAGTACCTCCTATTAATAATTAAGAGCCTTACCCACTCTAGAGGCCCATTGTACCACTAATCTTCATACCACCATGGTTATAGTTTGCCTCAGAGTTTCAGTATATTAAGGCATGAGAAAAAACTAACCTATACGAATCATGGTGTATATAAAATAGATTTATATTATATAGATGGTTGATAAAACCCTTCTCAAATAATCAAAGTGGATTCTATCATAGTCATCATGGGAGAAACTCATTGATTTAATAACTGAAACGAATTATGGAACATATGGTAAAGAATGTGACCCACATTGATTTTTCTAACCATATTAGGATAACACAAATTAGAATTCCAGTCTCTTTCCTGAGGAGAAAAAATCAACCCATGACTCAAATGACACTAAATATTTTGAGAAATTATCTTCCCAAATTGTATTGAAAATTAATTCCATTTGAGGCATAGAGATTAAACCATTGATAAATATTCTATAATATATAGGATGTAAAACTACAAATGTTCAACTATTGTAACTCAATAATAGTGAAAAAAATGCATAACATATAAGTGATTGAAATTTTTTTATGGGAAGATGAAATTATGGAAAGCATACATCAAATAAATGTTTGGTTAGTTGTTTTTCATGTGAAAATAATAGGAACTTATAGAAAGGTAAAATAATGGGTCATTGAAGAATCATTGAGATATGAACCAGGTAAGGATCAAATATTCCTAGAATGTGATGTAAAACATGATATACCAGTAGTTGAGGAAGATAACTATTTGGAATTCTTTTAGTCCACAGAACCAAGAACAAGTCTATTTAACATGGTGTCCAATTATAGTTATTTTGTGAATATGGAATCTATTTTCAAATTAAAGATGTGTGGGGCCTATATAAACATTAGGATCGATATAAGAATTTGTAGGTAACTTTCATAAATATATGGAACTTTAGGTCTTATGTTGATACCGAGGAGAGGATAGAGAAAGTTGGGATTGTATAGTGGGGATAAAATGAGTGGGTGATATGTTTGGGTTGTTGAAGGAATTCAACCCCCCTCTAGTGGTGGAGGGACCAAAGTAAATTATTCTCATCCTAGGAAAGAGACCTAGTCAAGATATCCAAATATTTTGATTCATCCATTGATGAAAATAAATTAATGTTTTTCTAAAAAATTATCAATTATCACTACTCACTCAAAATTCATTCTTTCCAATAAAGACCAAAAAAATTACTCTAAGTTAATTATAATATATAAATTTAAAAAATTAATTTTATTTTATCAAATACAGCTTAAAAAAATTGTGGAAATTAGTAATAATATTCATGAAAAATGGAATAAAACCCATTCATTGATAATTCATATCATTGAACCCTTGAATGAAGTTATACTCACTTCTAATGAATGTCAAAATATAGAAAATTAATTTCATTAAAATTCTTCTTCTTTAGGGGTTAACATAATTTACATCAAAAAAATATTACCTTATTAAAATAAGTCTATTTCCTGATAAATACTTATTTTTAATATTTTAATATTTTATTTTAGAATAATTTTATATTTATATGGAACTATTTAGTGCATTTATATGATGATGAGCTTCTCTAAGTAAATTTATGAATGTGGTTACTCTTGTTTATACTCTCCAACCCACTCACTATGTTATAACATTTGTATTTAAATAAAAATATTTAAATAAACTATAACCCTTAATTTTATGCTTGATATCCATAAAGTGAAATATATTATTAATTTTAACTAAAAAATTGAGGTGTTATATTTTACCCCTAATAATTAAATACCATCGACATATTTTTTCTCTTGATTCTGATAAAAATGGTTTAGATGATTTCTAGAATCAATTCCAATTGTTGTATTATAATGATCCAAGAGTATTAAACCCAAAACATCGCCCAATATGGCCTTCCATAAGACAAATATTATAAACAACCATGAAAAATTATCACTAGTGACCAAAATGTGGAAACCTAACAGTGAATAGTGAATAATAATTTCACACATCTATGAGAAATAAAATTCTAATTCAAATTATGATACATTAATTTAAAAATAGATTAGAAAAATCCAAGAATATATGTGACCATATACCATTAATAAACCCTCTCACTAAAAAGTATAGAAACCAATGAAAATTTGATGATAAAAAAGATTCCATTAAAATTACCATTTTCCTGAAAAAACACATCCCCAAATTCTTAAAGGAAATATAATGATGTAAGAACAAAGCCTAGTAGAATTTCACCATAGAATCTATATAATTTCTAATAATATAAAACTGATAGTTCTTTGTTTTAAATGGAAACTATATTTTAAATCAATTTAAAAATGAATATCATTAGAAAACATCCATTGGATTTTATAAAAAATTATTCATATAAATGAGAAATATTAAAATACATGTATGATATCATGAATTAATATGAAACCCATCCATGGACACACCATTATATAAACAAGTTTGAAAACAATCACAAATCATACCATCATGTGTAAAATGGAGCACAAGTTGCATATGGACAACTGGAAATCCATACTTGTAAACAAGAATAAATTCTATGTAATGAATAACATGAATCCTACCTATATCGGGTCCTTCCACATTTTATTAATATCTATAAAATTACCCATAGTTATGCCACACTCACCAAATTTATATATCTCTTATTACAAATAAATCAATTCTTCCCAATGTGCTCTACTTGAAATTTTTTAAAACCGTGGTTTCAAATTTTCACAACATTTCCACAGTAAACCGTAACTAATCCCTTTCATGAGAATCCATTTTCCCAAAATCACCATAGATTCATTTTATTTGACACATTATCTTTATATATATATTTTTAAAGAAAACCCCATCTGAAGACATGTATGAAATGAATAAATAAATGCTGATATGAAATAAAAAAAATCACAAATCATTTTATTGTAATTCAAAATAACCCCTTGTAGTTAATTATTTAAAACCATTGTATAGAAGCACATACCCCATGAGCGAAGTAAAACTTACAAAATATATAATTGTGGTCGGTAATTTGGAGATATATTCTTCACGAGCCTATACCCACAAGAATTATTAGAAATTCTATATCACTAACCTTATATGTTGAAGAAATTTTCAAATCTAGTTTCAATGTGGCAACGGAATAATAGATTAAGAAATTATATACAAAGATCATATAAAATTGGATAAAAGATATGAATTATCTTGAATAAATCCCCAATGAGTGAAAGTAACTAAAAATTAATGTAATAGGAGAATCCTCAGTATTTTTGGGGAATGATCAATTAATGACTTATATTTATTATGTGTTTTTGATATGAAAATAACCATTGGAAAATAGAAGAAGTATAATTTTTTATAGGACAAAATTTGGTCACACTGTTTGGTTTCATTTTTTAACAAATTGGGAACCTACAATTAATGACCTGTATCCTTGAAAATTGTAAACACATGGAAAACTATGTATTGTACTATATTTTTTCAATACTATGAACATATTTCACCACACCTTTAAAAAAACCCATATAGTCAAAGAGTTTCCTTGGAGAGATATACAATTTGAAAACAAGTCTGAAATCCTGAAAAATAACATTAGAGATTTATAGTTTTATACCACCCAATTACTTTATTGTTAGTAAAATTCATTCCCAGAAGACATGTTCAAATATTTTATCTCCAAAAATACAGGTGTTTAACCAAAAACTCCCAAAAATTACCAAAAAGACTTAAGGATGAACAATGATGAAATTAAGGAATATATATGAACAGATGTGAAACCTAATTATCCTTATTATAAAAAATTTATGTACCCCTAAGGTTCCCATTATATTAAACTCACAATAAAATAGGGCCATTTCAACCTCATCAACCATTACATCTACCACATCTCGAGGTTATCTCATTTATATTTCCATATTAAAAAAATTAGAGGAATAATTTCAACACACATTTCTTTATCTTGGATATCCATAATATGAACAGGTTTCTCCACTATAGAGGTATTGGTATAGTATTCAACATCATCCCATTCAATAACATGGGAAGGGTTTTGTTGATACCCCTTCAGATTAAGAATATGAAACTCGTCATGAATCAATTCCTTGCATGATGGATAATTAAACAGATAATCCACTATTAAATTTATTAAATAACCAAAACAACCAAACAAACACAATGAAAACTATCCCTCTTTACCTTGACAATGGTGTCCAAAACAAGGTGAAAAAACGGGAAATGCATGATTTCCAGCCTTAAACTCTTATAAGAAATGAGGATGGTCATCATAGTATTTGTAATGATTTTTAGTTGTATTTATACTTTTAATGGTTATATTCATTTTCTCTATCATCTCTTGAATAAGTCATGTTTCATCATTAGACCAATCCCCTTAATATTCCCATTATAATTTATATCTACATTGATGCATATATATGAATTTTTAGGGTTCTAATTTAATTAATAAATATTAAAAATCGTTAGAAGTAAATTCATCCAGATTCATATTATTTTCCCATGGACCAAAAAAATTCAGAATTCATGGAAAAATAAAACCATAAAGTATCAGAATAACTCATTCAGTATTCCCATCCCCCAAAAAATGAAATTTTATTCTTAATTTTACCATGGAACACATTACCTCTTGTAACCCTCTCTATAACCAATATATATAATGTAAAACCCTCTCAGAATCAATTACATGGGGGACTCCATGAAACCATAAAACCTCTCAAACATAAAACTTCTCAAATTAATCCTCCATTTTAGTCTTCATAATAGGTACTAAAGGAGATAATTTCATAATTAAATGAGTGATTACACAAATGAAATCCTTCTATATATGATTCCATGGTAAAACAATGAATAATACCACAGAAATATTTCTCCACTAATATACCAAAATAGTGATTCTTTACAATTAACCATTAGGATCCTAGTACTCCTACTTACATCAATGACATGTAAGGAATTTCTACATGATGTATGAAATAAACTACCTCGTCCCCAATAACTTATAACAATTTCGTATATCATGCTACATCAAGGTGGTCCCATTGTGTATAATCCTTTAAAACAGGTGTCCACTATCCATAAATTCCAACCACATAGATATAAGAAGTACCCAATTACTATAGAAACAAACAATTGTTAATGGGGGACCTACTATAGTCTCTTGAGGTCATCCCACCATATAATATTTTTCTGAAATTATTTAAACTATAGTTTGATTCATATTCATGTTGAATCTGATCATCACATTATGAGTCAACCCAAAAAATTCAATATCGTCTTCTGACATACCTATTCCAAAACTAATATCATCACAATGAAAAAACCCTTCAGAGAAAAATCTGTCAATAAATATTTTAATACTTGGGTTGGTAATATTATGCTCAATTAATCAGTGACCACATTCCTTTTGTAGATAATATATGCAATATAAAAATTAAATGTCTGAATATAATAATCCTAAGTGATCTGTCACAATTTTAGATACCTCTGAGTAAAAATTGACTTCTAATTCATATTATCATATTATATAATAAATATCTCTCCAAAGAGAGTGGGGAAAGTTGTTTCAAGACCATGCAAATGATTTTCCACTTGATAGACGTTATTATGGTAGTTCTTTTCAAAACAAAATTTTTAGTGAGATACATTAACGTGAACATGTTTTCTCAACATCGAGACACGTCATAATCATGTACCTAAAAAATTATAAAAAATCACCATAACTAAAACATACTTATGGAAGAATCAATACTAGAGATCAAGTCATCTAAATCTTTAGTTCCTCAAAATACTACTTAAAATTATAATTCCACTCAAACATAAATCAATTAGAGGTAAAATATTTCCTATAAAAGGAATGATTCTAGTATACTAGAATAAACCTCTAGTAATAACGATATATTCCAAAGAAGCATTTAATATCGTGTACGTTTATAGGTTTCACTCATGCAATTACTTCCAAAAATCATTTTAGAAACCTCTAAGATTTTCCTCTCAGATATAACATCCAATGATATATCAATTATTTTATCAAAAATTCATATTATTGAAATCTAAACATAAGTTCCATGTTATTTCAAGATTCATAGGATAATAGCCATTTGATACATCTGTTCCTCTATTAAATCAGAGTAAAGAAAAATATTATCCACAAAATGAGAATGATATATTAGAAGAAAAAATGAAATATGTGGTTTATTAATTCCATAAGTACTATTGAATAATTATAGACTAAATGTAATTACTAGGAACATTAAATTCAAATACAAGATCTCAAATTTTATTTTAGGTATACGAGATCTTAAATTTCATTTTACTTATAGTGACGTGCATCTTTTAGTTGATCAAAGAGATCATTATTTTTTGGTATGAGGTACATATTCTAAAGAGCCACCTAATTAATCATTTGTCAATCAATACAAAGTATGAGGCTTATGTATGATTTATTATCAAATGTATTAATGAAAATGAAATGGTGAAACTCTAGTATGGATAAATAACATGGACTCAAGAAAAAATGTATAACATTTATTCTCAGTTAACTTAGAATTTTTCATGTGATATAATAGAATATAAATTGGTATCATAACAGTGATCGTTTCGATAGTTAACTTGACCACATTCTTAGTATGTATCCTAGAAAAATCATCAGTAAATACCTCATTATACACACTCACCACTAAAGGATGATAAGGAAAAACATCACCCTCTATCCCTGATATAAAATCCCACAACACCTTATAGACATGAGAGGCTACATCAAGAATTATTATTAATCTCAATGATGATAACAATCCATATATCCATTATTGAAGATATTTAAATCCATGCAAATAATAAAGGGGAAGTTATCAAGATAATGACACAATAAATCATTCCTTAAATCAAGGTCAGTTATCATTACTCGAAAAATTGAACATATAAAATGTTGTTTATAATATTTTACTAAAGTCATAGTGTGATCAAATATGAATAAAATAAGTTTGGAATGTAATATAAACATATCCCATAATATTAATGATATAAAAAAATTTATCACAAATATATGAAACAAAAATGTGAACCTATAGGATGAAATGAACATCAAACCTTCAATTACATATTCTTTTACATTAGATTCATATGGTTCATAGTCATCTGCATAATGATATTTGTTCTATAATCCACTTTTAGTTTTTGTCACCATCTGAGTAGCCCTAATATCATGTGAAAGAGATAGAAACCCCTCATATACTTAAGAATGAATCAATGATCCTTTGGAAGGATTGAATCATACTCTTTAAAATGTGTAATTATCCAAAAAACACTTAAGGTGACACGATTTCCAATATTAATGAAAATTATCAGGTTATTTTGAATATGTAAGCTTTGTATACCCTAATCTCACACATTGATCACAAAATACAAGATGCACTCTTTTTAACGACATAGAAACTAATCCTAAATAAACCTATTCTCCCTGAAGTTTACATTTTTTTCTAGAATACACACCATGGATACATCCTTCAATAACTAAATCTCTGCATAACCATGTTTTCCCATCTATGTAAACGTTATACATTGTCTCATTATCTATTACTTTCATAAATTTTAGAAGAAATAAGATAATCAACATTGAATGAATATCATCTGACATGCCCATATCTATCGAATAAGATTTCTTATTTTAATTACAAATAAAAATGGGTGTTATGTGAACTAACAAGGGGAATTAGGTAAAATACTGTAATGTTATTCACCCTCCATTATCGATAGACAAAAAAATTTAGGTCATTTCTATACGTAATATTTTGTGATAGAACTTATTGATGAATACCTTATTGAAATAAGTTTAAATAGGATCCTAATGTATCTTTTTTCATGATGGATCCATATATTTCCTTCCCAAACCAACAATAATATAAGTGAAAAAAATAAACATTATATTCCTCTAGAAATTTCATAAAATGGATGATTATATCAAGCTATTTGAGTTACACTTCATATTAATGGATTCCTTTATAACCAAGGAAGATGGTTTTATGCTTCTACAAAAATTCTATGCTATAATACATTATTAATACATGGTTTTTGAAACACTATTAAACTATAGTTTGAATAGTGTGAATAATAAAATCAACTAATGAAGGTTCTAGTTTAGGATTTTTTTTATTTTGGTCTATTCTGATAGATTCCTCAATTTTACTCATAATATCACGTAAATGGGACATTTCCTAATAAATAAAAATTGTAATTTCTGGTGATATCAAGGGAAAATTCATGAACCCAAGGACTATGTAAAGAATCCAAAATTTACAACATCAAAAAAAATAATGTAATATCATTATGGATTATTGAAAATAGATAAAAAAATAATTGAAATGAATTGTTTCATTTAAGTAAACCCTAAACTAGGTTTTATTAAATAACTATAAACACCATGTTACTAACTTGAAATAATCTTTTACCTCCATGGGTAACTCGAGTTCAGACATGGGTGTGAGTTGGCTAGGATCTATCCCCCACATAATAAATTTTTTCTATCGATACTAATTCATGTCTTCCATAAAAGCTAAACCAAGGACATTAAATGTCATATAACATATGTCTAAGTATTTTCTATAGATCCATTTTTTAATGTTGGAGAAAATCATGACAGAACACATCACCCATCATGGATGGAAACATGTACCCTTATGATATCAATTTTATTCAGCATTATATTGATGTGAACAATGTATCCTTTAGTGTTTCATAACAACAATGGTTTCATTAGTCCATTAATATATGCACCCATGGTTTATAATGTTTTATGTTTTCTATAAAAATTTAAACATTATCAAAAAAATCAAAATCCATTCTATAGTAAATCATCACCAGTCCCTTACATGAAAATCCCTAATTGATCCAAAATATCAATTTAACTGTTTCATTAAAAACATTGTGAGTATAATTATTTTTATAAAGATAAACCCCTTTCAAAACATGAAAATTATAGTAAACTTATAAGTTGATATCAAATAAAAAAAATCACAAATCAACCTTAAGTAAATGAAATTAACTTCAATTTATTAATGAGTTATAACATTTCTATAGAGAAACCTATAACAAAAATAGTGGAAAACTAGCCACCATCATTAATGCATGTTGAGAGAAAATGGATCTTTTCCTCACAATCAAGGATCAATAAGAAAAATTAACTCTTATCTATCAACCAATTTATATCTTGAAACTACATCCCAATCTTGTTTCAAGGATACAAGGGTATAATAGATAATGCAACTAAATTAGAAGATGAGAGAAAACCATATCAAAATTGAGATATACATTAAGGAAATCCACCAGGAATGAAAGGAGATCACCTAGAATGTAATTGGAGAGGCATGTATAGAAGTATTGGAAGCTTATTTATAGAATAATGGAGAGTGAGTGGTGTTTAGATATAAAAATTCCCATGGAAAAGAGTTAAATTCCTTATTTTTTTAGGTTTGTATTTGGGTGTGTGGTTCACCTGTATAGTTTAAAAAAAATCACCAATCATGGGTGGCCTTTTTCAACTGAATATTAGTGGAACATGGTTCCATTGGTATTGATGAATATTTTGGGAAAACCATGCCTAGTCTATTGGATTCCTTTAAAAAGAACCCAAAACACCTCATGATTTTCATGGTGATTCATAGAGTTTGAAAAATCAGGAAAAAATATTGAAAATACAACTATATCATCCATGTGATATATCGAATTCTTAGTTCTAACAACATTACAATACCATGTCATTACCTAGTTTTCTCAAAAAATCCATATTCTCAGCCTTTGACTCTTGGATACCTATCGAATGACAAAAAGGATATACTAATCATATTCACAAGAATACGTATAACATTGAGGGATTAATAAATAAAATATAAATAAAATTTTCAGGACATAACTTTCATTAAATATTTAAAAAAGTATCATCACAAGATTATATAATATCTAATATATAAAAATACAATATTATTCTCTTAATACTCTAGAAATAACACAAAAAATTAACAATAAATCATTACCTAAATGAATAACCTCACAATGTTTCAAAATATTACTAACCATGTTCAATATTTAAGAATTATAAATTTTAATCAAGAATTTATATGAGACAAATATAATGTTTATCTCCATAATATTAAAACTATTTCAATAAATAAATGGAATCACCATACATCCGCAATAAAATTTTATATTTTTTCAAAGATAACTCATCATTTATTCCTCAAATAAAAATAATAATTCAATTTACTACAATCATAAAATGCTCCCAAAATTTTTATTTTCATCAAATATGACTTTAATTATGTAGTCTACAATTCACATTTCTATCCCCTGGATATCTATATGATAAAACATAATTTTGAAAAATATAATAACCCTTTTATCCAAAATTATCTCAACATCTGTGATCTTATTATCTGTAATTGTTTTCAACATATTTAAAATTATTTTTTCGAATTATAAAATAATTATGTCTCAAATAAAATTTCCACAATTAATACAAAAGAGTTTCATGTAGATAAACCGTCTATTAAAACTCAATAACTATCTCTATTTTACTCATATCACATAAAATGTCCAAATATTGTTAAATAATTATCAATTTTGATCAATTTTTTAATCTTTAAAAATTATTGATACCTAAAACTCTTAAAAAATCCTCCTTTAAATCCTTTAGACATGTAATGTTATATAATTTATCCCTCTTATTCTAATTATATTTCCCCATAACATGGAAAAAAATAAGAAAATAATTAATAATAAGTGAATAATTTTTTACATTTTTGGTATATATTCATTGTATAGTTTTGAAGAAGCATGAAAAACACTTAAATATCAATCCAATATTGTAAAAATTTAAAACATACATTATTTTTCTAATTTTCCCACAAAAAAGGGATTCTTAAATTTTAACTCTTGTTTTATTCAAAACATGATTTCATCCTTTTAGTTGATTCAACATAGTTTGAAATATATATTACAATAGTTCATAATATTCTTTACTCTATTTTAAAGACACTTGAAAATTTTTAATGAAGAAACAAATTCTAAGTAAAGTATATAAAAAAGAAAAGAATCACATTCATCTATTTTTAAAACTATGAAATCCAAAAGTTATTTTTAAATATTTAATTGTAAAATTTTTTATTAAATATTTTTTTTTCACAATTATTAATTTATAAAGCAATGTTAATGATTCTAAAAAAAATATTTACTACAAAATTATAAGGATATATTCGTAATCAATTTTTTTTCTTGTAAAACATAAACACTCAGGAAAATATTTTCATGAAAAACCCATTCATAATTTGAACATCATAAAAATTCCCAAATACATATAATAAAAATAAATCCCTTGAGACCCATAGAAATAATAGAAAAATAATGGAAAAAATTAAGAAATTATCCTAAAATATCCTATACAAATGAATATTGATCATGGGTAATTCCAATGTGTCTCTTTAGAGTAACTTATTTCTCATTATCTTTGCCTCTTTACTCAATGAATTAGAGAGAAAAAGTATGATCACCCATCAAAATAGATATACTGGTCTCACCCATCATCATATTAAATTTCAAAGAACATTATCATGATAAAACAATAAAAATATCACATTTCCATAAAAAATAAAATATATTTCTTAACACATATGAATAAGGACATTCTATATTTATGAAAAAAATAATGAAAAAATTATTTTGTAATTGTAAACGCTTAAAATTTAAATTTCCAAAAAATAATTGGATATAATTTTATCATTAAAAACTCAATAAACCTTGTAGACAAATATTCTCAAATAATAATGTTATATATATTTGTAAATTACACACATATCATATATGTTACAAAATCATTATTTTTTTTATATAAGAGAAACAATCAAATGTGACCCATATAGAAAACATTAAGAATATTCTTTATTAAAATTTGTGTAATTAAACTACAAGTAGATTATATTTTCTATAAAAATATTTTTCAATTAAATATGAACAGTTACTAAATAACTTGAAAAATTTTGTTATGGGAGAGGAAGAATATTAAAACCATTATAACATTATTTTAAAGTAAAATAGTATACATTAACACATGTATAGATTTATATGTCCTCCAAATCAAAAATAAAAATAAATATGTTTAAACATGATTTGGAGCCTTTATATATTTATTCCATTATCATTATTCCTTTTATCTCCATTTTTTTTAAATCACATCATCTTATATCATCCATTTTGATGATGTTTGGTTCCCTATTGAAAAAAAAAACATTGGTCGGAAAAGGTCAATGGGGTCTTGGTTTTTTAATATATATAATAATAATCTTGAAAGAATTATAATTTTTATACAATGGGTATTATTTTTTACCATATATTAAAAGTGGAAATGAAAAATTAATCGCTTCACATGAGAGATGTGGTAACCCAAATGTAGACATGAAAAATGTTCTAATTTGCCAAACAATTTACGTGATAGAAGGTATGAAATACATTATAATTATATAATATTAATTATATATCTAATATCATTCATATTTATTACATTAATCATAATAACAATCCTTATTAACCAGTGATAAAAACGAAACATAGTGCATGATGGAAGTGGTAGTCCACACGTACGCACTAGTCAATTGTACATTTTACATTGGTTTCAAATGGTTATATAAAATGGTTTTAAGAAAATAATACAATTTTATTTAATTGGATATTCTTGTTTAATATTATTATATTGGCTATGATTGGTTTCAAGGTGGAATAAAAAATGAATAGGAAAAATACTCTATTAAGATATATACTTTGTAACACCACGAGATTTTATGAAAAATATTTTTTTAACTTCATTAATGTCTTGTGTTGTATGCTACACCAAAATTACCTTGCTCTATATGCAACACTGTATTAGCTTGTAGTATACGCAACACTATTCTTGGATCGTGTAACACACAATTTTGATAATAGTTATTCTACGCAACATTGAGTATATATATTCAATAAATGAAATATGGTTGGATTCTGTTATACGAAACAACGAAGGATTCTTGCACAACACGCAACCCTGACTTGGATTGCATTACACACAATCATGACCTTCCTCGATAGCGTGTGTTGTACGCAATACTGGTCTTTACTAAACAACAATATATTATTATAATATTATTATTTACTAGCCGTTATGAATATTATTAACTAAATTTTGAATTTATATAACATTATTATTCATCTTACACATTCTCTAGAACATGGTATAAGAACAAAATAATTTTTTTTGGGTAAAATAAGTATTTTTAAAAAAATGTTGTTTTTCCACCTTTTAATGGCGCACCCACTTTAAATCTAGTTTTTAACATGTTTATAAGATAAGTTTTACAAAATAAAATTATTCTATGGAATCAGGATATAAAATTTTACCTTGTATAAAATTTTCATATTATTCTAATAACTTTCATATTTTAATGAATAGTAAAAAGACGCTATATTTTAATTAAAAACAACTTTTTTTCATCGTAATAACTTATGTGGTTAAATAATAATATTGAATGTTTTTAAATTTTAAATAGAATATATTTTTAATATTTAATATAATGTATGACATTAGCCTTGATTTTACATTGAATTCGTAGGTTAAATAAATTCAATCTTTTGCAATGTTTTAAACAAAAACCTATTTTCTTTCGACCACGGGATTAATTTTAATTTAATTTATGCAACTTCTGTGTATTGAATTTGGAAAAATGGATTCCATATTTGGAATCAGTGTGTCCAAATTATATTAATAGACTACTTTTTATTTTTGGGCTTTATGAATAGCAACAACCGTAAATTTTATTTACCATAGTCAAAGGTAAATTGGGTAATTAAGGGTAAATATAATATTATAAAATTACCATAACGCATGCCAAAATGATATTGGATGGATGAAAGTAGACCAATATAACCTAAGGGTCGGATTAGATTCATTTTATGGTCTTTTGACCATGAAAATAATTTAGTTATTATTAAAACCAAAGAAAGTGACAACATGTCACTCTCTTAAATCTTATAAGTATAATAATTTTAATTTAGTGATGAACATCATAAAACATAGAACATTAATAGTCTCCATAACTCTAATAAAAGTATCTACATCATGATAATTTATTTATAATATTTAGGGATTAAATAATTGTCATTAATGGTGATACATTAATGATACAGAAATTATTTATTAAGTGAAAAATAAGTAATATAGTTTTATTTAAATAATAATACCCATTAAAAGGCCCAAAAACCTGACCAAAACTTATTGGTAGTTTATATCTACACCTTAATCATCCAATTACCTAATATATAACCGTTTAGAGCCTTATAAAAGTGATTATGACACATATTATTTTATTTTCAATGATGCCAAAGTTGCCACCTTCATAATTTAATAAATATATGAATTTAAATATTGTTATTTTAAGATGTTAAATTCTATTACAAGTATTATTGTGAAAGTTAATAGATTTATCTTCATCATAGGATTTTATTTTTAATTTTTATTCCAAAAATAGGTATATTAAATAATTATACAAAAATGGTGTAGTAATTATTTTATTAAGAGCTAAACCAAATAAATGGTTTTAAAAATAATAAAATAAATATTATATGAACTATTTAATGTGATCCACTAATTTAATAGATACATATGACCTTTTATTAATCCATTAAATATTTTATTTTCAACATATCTTCTGTATATATTTTATTCAAATTCAAATAAATGAATAGTGTCAAAATTGACACTATTGTTATTTTATAAAAATAAAATATTATAAAATTGTTTAAAAATCACAAAAATATTTAAAAATTATAAATTTAAATTTATATGGTCTATAATGTTATAAAGTAACCAATTATGGAAAATTCACAAAAAATAAGTAATTATTTGTTATAATTTATAATTTAAAATTGTATTACCACAAAAAAACTTAATTAGATTAAATAAGGATAAATCAAAATGATAAGGTTTTAAATAAGATCCAATCATGTATAAATTTTATTTTTTGATGACATTACAACCCTATATCATCTAATATTAGAATATATGTCATTTTTGTAGGTTTTTAAGTGGGGTTAGATTTATTATAAATTAATATTTTTAAGAATTTCAAAGGTGCCCCTCTCCTCCCTTATAAAAGGGCACCTCCTCCCTCTCTTCCTCACCCCACTTTGAGCATTCAAGCTCGGCCAACCCCTGAAAAATTCTCTTCCCCACTTCCTTAGAAACATCTTATATGTACTGGTCTTCTTAAAATACCAATTTTAGTTCCCTAAGAGGAGTTCTCAAAGAGGTGCTTCAAAGAAAAGTTAATGTGCATTACCGATTCTTTCAACTTTATTTCTTCTTCTACTTACTCTTATTTATTTGTTTCATTATGAAATAATAAAATCAGTATCACTCATATACTGATATGTTATTATATGTATTAAACAACCCTATTTCACCATCTATCCATCCTACGGAAAACGAAATCACCGCTCATGCGTATGTACGGAATATCGTCTCCACGTCGTGGTGTAATCTGTTTTTCCAACACCACCTTACATGGATGGGTATAATGGTGTAAAGAATAACTATAAATAGTTATTATAACATCATAATGACTATGATATATTGTGTCATCCTATCCAATTCAATTCAAAAATTATGGGAAGGATATCATCACTCGTGCGTACGTACGGACTACTGTCTCCACGAGGCGATGAGATTCATTCTCCTTGTTAACCATTTAAGAATGATTATAAAGTATATATAAGAAATAATAATGAAATATATGACATTATAAAGCTACTTTATTTATGTATATATATATATGTATGTCATCTACTTAATTCCATTCAACTCAATAAGGAAACGAAAACAGTGTTCATGCGTACGTACGGCCTACCATCTCCATGAACAGTGTATTTCTTTCCATTTATAAATCTATTATATATATGTATATTCTGAATATATAATATATATAAATCATGTTTTAAATTCTGGAATTAATTAACCATGATCTATGTAATCATATGAATAATTACAAGTCAAAACACGGAAGACAAATGAAACGATTTTACCCAAAACACTCTTTAACATGGAATATACAAAAGAACGGGTAATATAAAGTCATAGGTAAACCATATATGATATAATAACAATGAATATGATTCTATAATAAATCAATGACATTATTTAAATCATTATACAGGATGTTCGGATACATACGAAGCATATCGGACATAAGGTAAGAGATAATTGTGCAAATCTCATCTTTATCTGAGATTGCTTATTCGTAAGTATTTACTGGGGTTTTTTCTATCATCCATGTCCATGTTTTATAAAAGTGTATACATGTATGTTTAAAGTTCTTTTTACCCATTTTGACTTTTACCCCGTGGTATGGAATGAATCTTTATTTTATTTACCCTACAAGGTACTTTTTGACTTTTCTGACAAAAGTACGAGAAGAATGTTTTTTTAACGTATACGGAATGAAAGGCTTTTTAAAGTTTTATAAATCATTATTTTAATGAATATTCCTCCAAAATATTTCATTACTATTGTCAACCAAATCCTTTTCTTTTAAAATTGCATGACATTTTGTGGAAAGAGATTGATTTTGAATAAGAAAGGATATTTTCATCAAGAATAATTTCAATTGTTTTATCAAAACCATTTTTCATCTAAGATGACATTATTTCATATGTGTATGTTTCAAGTATCATGTCTCTATGATTTAAATGGTTTCATTTTTCTTATTATAAAATGATATCCATTTTTTTATATGGATTATGTTATGATGGTGTGATGTTTAAGAATCCCAATTTATTACATGGGTTACGCAATGATGTATGATTTATGATTTTGCGGCACAAGTAAGAATGGTTTAATTATGAGATGGGTGGAACCTATATCTCCCTCCAATGAATTGGGTAAAGATTTTATATCTCATGAGATAGACATGGCTGGAACGGTAAGTTAATCCGGTTCAGTGTTACAGGACTGAAACGAGGAGTGAACTCGATTCAGAATGAAACTTTGTCCGCTAAGATGGTCTTGGCAGCAATGCCTTGGCTACTATGGAAATCATTACATGTGATTAATGGATTCCAAAATTACATGATTTATTCCCATTCTATTTTATCATGATTCATGTTCCATTATGATCTATGCCTTATGTACTTCCATGTTTTTTGTCGTTCCTCATGATTTTTAATGTTCATGTTTTTTTAGTTCAAATGTATATGGTATGTTTTATTTTATCCATGATTACCATTACTGAGCATTTGAGCTCACCCTTTCTATGTTTTCTTTTCCCCTAGGATTAAAATAAAGATTTTAGGTAAGGAAAAAAAATGGGAAGATCTTTATTGGAGATATTGAAGATCTTTCACCATGATTAGAAGATTACGTTCCAAGTTTCCAAAGACACCAAACTATTACGGTCCTTGTCTCTCTGTTTTTGTTATGTATTAAGTATTTCGCTAAAGTAATGTAATGTCCATGTACGTCGAGATTTGGGTCTCTACAGTTGTTATTAGAGGAAAGGATTAGTCAACCTTTGGGAACTAGGATGCAAAAATATTTGTGAGATCCCTAGAGATATTTCTAAGGTATGTCTAGGGATGTCCCTAAGGATAAGTATACGTATAGGATATATTCCTAGAACTAAGGTAACGATCTTAGAATTTAATATAATATGTTAGATATTGAGGGTACTCCCCCTTTACTATGTTGTTTTCCCTAGCATGATTTTTTCCTCTCACGCTATTCTTTTTGGGTTTTAGAAAATGGCTGGAAACAGGAAGATGCACGATAATGGAGGATATGATAGACAAGGGAATGATTTTCTTCATTAGAAACCAAATGAAACGGGATCTGGAAGTCCAAACATCGTTATTATTCCTAATCAGAAATCTCATAATATAATCAATAATATCAACTTTGGTAAGTTTCCCGACTTAGATAATAAGAGGAAGATGGAGTTTCATGATGATCATAGAGGAAAGAAAGTTCAATTTCCCTCATGTAAATCATGTGGGAAGAGGCATCAGGGAGATTGTTTCCAAGGAATTGGAAGATTCTTTGGTTGTGGAAAAGAAGGACACAAAGACAGTAAGTGCAAAGGAAAAGGATCAGTTAACACCAAGGAAAAGGATAATGGTATTGCTATGACATCAAAAATGATTAGATGTTTTAAATGTGGAATGTACGGGCATTATGCAAACCAATGCCCTAATGGAAAATCTCATGAAGGGAATCAGCATGGTCGTATGGGTAGTATTTATGTGGATGATGATGAAGAGACTACAAATGATATGTGAGATGAAAGAATTGTTGAAGCTCGGTCAATGGTTTAAGAATTTAGTGGAATTATTACATGTTTATAAAGTGCAATGTTGTATAATTAATCTCATGGTACAATAGAATAAAGAGAAATATAAGGATTGTTACACTGTTGTCTTTCCTTGAGTTTTGAAAGTGTATGATTAATGGTAATGGTATCCATGAAAGTTTATTCAGATATTTTTGTAAAGTAGATGATATGTGCATAATGAAAGAATAAGAAGATAATGAGATGTTTGATTGTATTCATGATCTCATGATTGATATAAGGACTAAGTGATATCGTGGTTTGCGTATATAGAATTTTGAGGATTTTGGTATGTGGAAAGTGTTAACTTTTAACTGCATTCATGATTTCACTAAGGTTCAATGGGTATTCATTTTTCAAGAGAATACATGATTAAGGCCTTCGAATGTTTGGAATGTGACCAACAAGACATATCTTATGATATATGGGGATTAACGATGGTATTAAATCTCTGGTAATCATTTTCACTATATTATGTGAGTGGACTGCAGTATTATGGATAAGCCTAAATATTGGAATGGATTATGTTGGACATAAGTTAGTATTGTTTAAGGATAGAAGTTTTTTTGATATTATTGATGGGATTCCATAGTAATATAGTTTTAGAAAAAGGAAAACCCACAGGATGGGCGACAACCCATCGCGTCGGACAAGGCTGTGGGAATCGAACCCACAACTGAAGTGCGACTGGCCTTTATCGCCTACCACTGACATACAAAAATTCCCTGGTTAGTAGAAACTAGTTTTATTTTATTAAACGGTATGATATATGATGTATAAGTTCATTTTTTGAACCATATATGGTTAATCTAACCATAAGATGGACTTATAACTTTTTCTAACCTTTTGTTTAAAAGAGATGGAATGACCCATCATTCTATCACATGATCTGCTAACACATCACGAATAACAAATTCAACTTCATTTCTTTAAGGGATGAAGTGGAAATTGTTCAATTCATGAACAACAGTGAGATTGTACCAAAATCATGTAAGTATTTCTTTTAATTCATCAACATTAGGGAAATGATCTTGAAAACCAATAATGTTGTCCTTGTTCCCTTATATCCGATGAATCAGATGGTACCTTAGATCATCACAAATCTATATCTTTGTGATTGTTGGATTTTTCATAGCCATGTTCTCTACCACTCTTCATCATAACTTGATGGTTAGATTTCACTTCCATATCAATATTTTCACCTATGTTCTTGTATGTGGAAACCAAGTGATTAGTTAATTTGAGTAACCATTATGTTTCATACATTAGTTTTCAATGTCATGTTTTTGTATTCCTTTTTACGATGTGGGTTTCTATTAAAGAAATTTTCAAGTAGCAAACCATTTATAACCCCGAAGAATTTCGAGGGAAAAATTCATTTTAAGGGGGGTAGAATGTAACACTCCGAGATTTTATGAAAAATATACTTTTAACATCATTAATTTCTTGTGTTGTATGCTACACCAATATTACCTTGCACTATATGCAACACCATATTAGCTTGCAGTATACACAAAACTATTCTTGGATCGTGTTACACACAATTTTGATAATAGTTATTAGACGCAACATTGAGTATATATATATATATATTCAATAAATGAAATATGGATGGATTCTGTTATATGAAACAATTTAGGATTCTTTCAAAACACTCAACCCAGACTTGGCTTTCATTACACGCAATCGCGACCTTCCTCGATAGCGTGTGTTGTACGCAATATCGGGTTTTACTAAACAACGATAAATTATTATAATATTATTATGAACTAGCCATTATGAATATTATTAACTAAATTTTGAATTTTATAACATTATTAATCATCTTACACATTTTCTAGAACATGGTATAACAACAAAATAATTTTTTTGGGTCAAATAAGTATTTTTCAAAAAATGCATTTTTGCCACCTTTTGATGGTGCACCCACTTTAAATCTTGTTTTTGACATTTCTATAAGTTAATTTTTACAAAATAAAATTATTCTTTGTAATAAGGATATCAAATTTTACCTTGGATAAAATTTTCATATTATTCTGATAACTTTCATATTTAAATGAATAGTAAAAACACGCTATATTTTAATTAAAAACAACTTTTTTTCATCGTAATAACTTATGTCGTTAAATAATAATATTTAATGTTTTTAAAGTATAAATAGAATATATTTTTACCATTGAATATAATGTATGTCATTATCCTTGATTTTACATTGAATTCGTAGGTTAAATAAATTCAATCTTTTGCAATGTTTTAAACAAAAACATGTTTTCTTTCGACAACGGGATTAATTTTAATTTAATTTATGAAACTTATGTGTATTGAATTTGGAAAAATGGATTCCATATTTGGAATAAGTGGGTCCGAAATATATTAATAGACTACTTTTTATTTTTGGGCTTTATGAATAGTAACAACGTTAAATATTATTTACCATAGTAAAAGGTAAATTGGTTAATTAAGGGTAAATATAATATTATAAAATTACCCTAACACATGAAAAAATTTTATTGGATGGATAAAAGTAGACCCATATAACCTAAGGGTCAGATATGATTCATTTTATGAACTTTTAACCATGAAAATAATTTAATTATTATTAAAACCAAAGAAAGTGACAACATGTCACTCTCTTTAATCTTATAAGTATAATAATTTTAATTTAGTGATATAAATCATTAAACTTCGAACATGAATAGTCTCAAGAAAGATAATAAAATTATCTACATCATGATAAATTATTTAGAAATTTTAGGGATTAAATAATTGTCAATAATGGTGATACATTAGTGATACAGAAATTATTTATTAAGTGAAAAATAAGTAATATAGTTTTAATTGAGATAATAATACCCATTAAAAGGACCAAAAACCTGACTTAAACTTATTGGTAGTTTATATATACACCTTAATCATCCAATTACCTAATATATAACCGTTTGGAGCCTTATAAAAGTGATTATGGCACTTATAATGTTTTATTTTAAATGATGCCAAAGTTGTCACCTTCATAATTTAATAAACATAACAATTTAAATATTGTGATTTTAAGATGGTAAATTAGATTAAAAGTATTATTGTGAAAGGTAATAGATCTATCTTCATCATAGGATTTTATTTTTAATTTTTATGAAAAATATCAGTATATTAAATAATTATACAAAAATGTTGTAGTAATTATTTTATTAAGAGCTAAACCAAATAAATGGTTTTAAAAATAATTAAATAAATATTATATGAACTATTTAATGTGATCTACTAATTTTATTGATACATATGACCTTTTATGAATCTATTAAAGCTTTTAGTTCGAACATATCTTCTGTATATATTTTATTTAAATTCAAATAAATGAATAGTGTCAAAATTGACACTATTGTTATTTTATAAAAATAACATATTATAAAATTGATTAGAAATCACAAAAATATTTAAAAATTATAAATTTAAATTTAAATGGTCTATAATGTTATAAATTAACCAATTATGTAAAATTCACAAAAACTATGTAATTATTTGTTATAATGTATAATTTATAATTTTATTACCACGAATAAACTTAAATAGATTAAATAAGGCTAAATCAAAATGATAAGGTTTAAAATAAGATCCAAACATGTCTAAATTTTATTGGTTGATGAGATTACAACCCTATATCATCTAATCTTAGAATATGAGTCATTTTTTGAGGTTTTTAAGTGGTGTTATATTTATTATAAATTAATATTTTTGAGAATTCCAAAGGTGACCCTCTCCTCCCTTATAAAAGGGATCCTCCTACCTCTCTTCCTCACACCACTTTGAGCCTTCAAGCTCGGCCAAACCCTAAATAATTATCTCCTCCACTTCCCTAGGAACATCCTAGAGGTCCTGGTCTTCTTCAAAGACAAATTTTAGTTCCCTAAGAGGAGGTCTCAAAGAGGCACTTCAAAGAAGAGGTAATGTATGTTACCGATTCTTTCAAATTTATTTCTTCTTATTTAGTTGTTTCATTATGAAATAATAACCTAAGTATAACTAATATACTGATATGTTATTATAAGTATGAAAAAAACCCTATTTCACCATCTATCCATCCTACGGAAAACGAAATCACCGCGCGTGCGTACGTACGGAATACCGTCTCCACGCCGTGGTGTAATCTATTTTTCCAACACCACCTTACTTGGATGGGTATAATGGTGTAAAGAATAACTATACATATTTATTATAACATAATACTGATTATGATATATTGTATCATACTATCCAATTCAATTAAATAATTATGGGAACGATATCATCGCTCGTGCGTACGTACGGACTACCGTCTCCACGACGCGATGAGATTCATTCTCCATGTTAACCATTTAAGAATGATTATGAAGTATATATAAGAAATAATAATGAAATATATGACATTATGAAGCTACTGGATTTATGTATATATATATATGTATGTCATCTACTTAATTCCATTCAACTCAATAAGGAAACGAAAACATCGTTCATGCGTACGTACGGCCTACCGTCTCCATGAACGGTGTATTTCTTTCCATTTATCGGTCTATTATATATATATGTATATTCTGAATATATAACATATATAAATAATGTTTTATATTCTGGATTTAATTAATCATGATCTATGTAATCATATTAATAATTACAAGTCAATACACGGACGACAAATGAAACGATTTTACCCAAAACACTCTTTAACACGGAATTTACAAAATAACGGGTAATATAAAGTCATAAATAAACTATATATGATATAATAACAGTGAATATGATTATTTAATAAATCAATGACATTATTTAAATCATTATACAGGAGGTTCTGATACAAACGAAGCATATCAGGCATAAGGTAATAGATAATTGCGCAAATCTCATTTTTATCCGAGATTGCTTATTCGTAAGTATTTACTGGGATTATTTCTATCATCCATCTCCATGTTTTATAAAAGTGTATTCATGTATTTTTAAAGTCCTTTTTACCCCTTTTGACTTTTACCCCATGGTATGGAAGGAATCTTTCTTTTATTTACCCTACAAGGTACTTTTTGACTTTTCCGACAAAAGTACGAGTCGAATGTTTTTTTAATGTATACGGAATGTTAGGATTTTTAAAGTTTTATAAAACCTTATTTTCTTGAATATTCCTCCAAATGATTTCATGACTATTGTCAACAAAATCCTTTTATTTTAAAATTGCATGATTTTTTTTGGAAAAAAATTGATTTTGAAGAAGAAAGGATATTTTCCTCAAGAATTCATTTGAATTGTTTTATCAAAACCATTTTTCATCTAATATGACATTATTTCATATGTGTATGTTTCATGTATCATGTATCTATGATTTATATGGTTTCAATTTTCTTATTAAAAAATGATATCCATTTGTTTTATATGGATTATGTTATGATGGCATGATGTTTAAGAATCCCAATTTATTACATGGGTTATGCTATGATGTATGATTTATGATTTTGTGGCACAAGTAAGAATGGTTTCATTATGATATAGGTGGGACCTATATCTCCCTCTAATGAATTGGATAAAGATTTTATATCTCATGAGATAGAAATGGCTGGAATGGTAAGTTAATTCGGTTCAGTGTTACAGGACTGAAACGAGGAGTGAACTTGATTCAGAATGGGACTTTGTCCGCTAAGATGGTCTTGGAAGAAATGACTTGGATACTATGGAAATCATTACATGTGATTAATGGATTCCACAATTACATGGTTTATTCCCATGCTATTTTATCATGATTTATGTTCCATTATGATCTATGCCTTATGTACTTCCATGTTTTGTGTCGTTGCTCAATATTTTTAATGCTCCTGTTTTATTTTTCAAATGTATATGGTATGTTTTATTATATCCATGCTTACCCTTACTGAGCATTTGAGGTCACCCTTTTTATGTTTTCTTTTCCCCCAGGATTAAAAAAAATATTTTAGGTAAGGAAACAAAAATGGGAAGATCTTTATGGGAGATATTGAATATCATTCACCATGATTAGAAGATTACGTTCCAAGTTTCCAAAGACACTAAAATATTACAGTCCTTGTGTGTCTGTATTTTTTATGTATTAAGTATTCTGATAAAGTAATGTAATGTCCATGTAAGTCAAGATTTGGGTCTCTACATACTTCTTCTTAAGAAAACATCTATTTCCTTAAACAATATGACTTATAGGTTAGTATTGTTTGAGACTAAAACCAATTAGAAAAGGGAATGAATTTCCTTAATGGATTTGGATGGATATCATTCAGGAGAAATGTCCCAATAGTTATGGGCAACAGTGTATAAGGGGATATCTTTTATAAGTGAGGTTGATGACAATATTGTACGTACATGAAATATTAACATGAAATATGGTTCAAGAACATCTAAAATAGAACGAATGTTACATATTTTATAATATAGTTGAGAAATTTTGAAAATAAAAACAAAAAACAAGAATTAAATATGTTTATATATAATTTTAAAAAAATTTATTGTTTAATTACCTCATTATCCCTTTAAATGTTAATTGTTGTAACAATTTTTTCAATTTTTATTCATCATGAAAGACGTTTTAAAAAAATAAAGGATGTAGGTACAAGTTAATATCATGATATACTATATTATTTACCATAAAATTATTTATTATAAAATTTTTATAATTTTCGAATTATTTAAAAATAATTTATTAATATTGAAATTAATTAACAAGTCCATTTAGGGGCTATCCAAAAAAATTGAATTTAAAAACCCCAATGTTGAAATAACATTATAATATAAAAAAATAATAAATAAGCAATTATAATTATTAGTATGATTATTGGGCCATCGTTATTCTTCCAAATCATATTACTTTTCATCCCTACAAAATCATTTACATTGTTTTTTACAGCTTCATTAGCATTGTGTTGGTTTTTTATAAACATTCATTCAAATTATACCAACACTAATAATTAGAAATAATTTTATTTAAAATAAATAATGTGTTAAAATTAAAAAATAAATATTTATTAACATTCATACTATATTTTTTCTCTATTTTAACATATTATCGATATGTAAAGAAAGACTTTGATATTTTGTAATAATTCACTACTTAAACTAATATAAAGATTATAATCAATGAAAATTGGCCCCAAATTTCCTTATATTAAAAAAATATAATAATCTTTATATTTTCCTCATCCAAAAAATAATTAATTTTTTTCCCTTATCACAACGTTTTGACCCAATTTAACAAGTTTAACCCTTTACAACCTTGATAAGCATTTTTAATGGTTACTATCCAATATGAAAAAAATTACATAAGACTTATTAAATAATATGAAAATGATAACTAAAAATGAAAAATCATTTTTCTCATATTTAAATTTTTTATGAGGAAAAAATTTCAATTACTATGAGTTTACTTAACACAATAGAAAACAATTTTAATAAAAATTTCATTTTTAAGCATAAAAATTATCTTATAACAAACTTAAATAAAATATTGTTTCCAAGATATTTAATTAAATATTATTATTAAATGGGATATTATGATACATAAAAACTAAAAAAATTATAATGGGTATTTTAATTAACATTATTTAATGAATTTTAATTACATTTCCTCAAAAATCATCAATTTTTACGAATAAAAAAAATATCCTCACAAAGATCAAAAAAATATAATTTAAGATTATTTTTACAGATATATTTCAATAATTTGGTCCATTTTGTGAAATAAAAATTTAAAAATATAAAATATAAATTTCATTAATATAACCACCATAACTAGAATATAAAAATATAAAATATAAATTTCATTAATATAAATTATATAATGTGATTAAATTAATTTCATTTCATAAAAATTTCAATACGCAACATAATCAGTTTTCTGAAAAATATCACCTTTATTCTAATATATTATTATGAAATAATAAGCTCTTATTTATTAAGAAAATATTAGTAAATTCTTATTATAGAAAAAATTTCAATTTATATTTAATAATTCAGTAACATTGGTTCATACCTCCCAACCTAATGACTATGTTATAATAGTCATATTTATAAAATAATAATTTTAAAATATATCATTATTCTTATTAATCTATGTATTTCATATGGAACCCACAATCAAACAACAGATTATTTTAAACAAAAAAATCATAAGGGTTTACAATATTGTAAGATTAAATCCTTGATATTGTTTAGCCGAATGATGATAACATTAATTTTTTTTGAAAAATGTATATGGTCAATGGGCTTGAAACTAAGGGATACACTGAATTACAATGTCCTTGGTGGAAAGATAGATTATACTACATTGAAATTTCATTGGAATGAAAATGAGGTGGATTAGACAAGTTTAGTGTATATATTTTTCATCGTTATACTTCCCATATAATTCTTATTTTTTTTCCAAATGGTCAGAGTATATATATATTATTGAATATTACCATTTTACAAAGCTTGAATATATACCCTACATGTGTCTCTTGATGAGGTAACGTAGGATATGTTCTAGGGAACACTGATGGTTATAAATTTATAAATGGAATAATAAAAGAAATAGATTAGATCATAGAATTCATAGATGATGTTGATATACATGAGAATATAAATATGATAAATTATAGTGTTAAAAGAACGTGATTGAAATATTAATGTTTTAATCTTTCAAATAGAAAAGATATAAAATTAATAATTTGGTAATTATTTAATTAATTAATAGTAAACATGTTTCTATTTATTGACACCCAAACCTTCGTAGTTCTAGTCATGGGTCCAATGTAATGATAAATTCATATAAGTCTAAGGTTAGGTAGTTTCACATAGTGTGGTTTGGGTGAGATATTATTCTATATTTTATGATTTCAGATTATATGCTATCTATATTGGTATGAAAATGTATAGAAAATTATCTTGGACATTATTTCTCAACAACTAGAATAGAAAAGGAAAATATTGATGAGTCCACTTATCCTCGACTCACCCATCAAATGTAGTAAAGAGTAGGATTATCCTATGTTAGAATGGAGTACGACCCAAGGTTATTTCTAACTCAAGTTTTGCGGGATACTGTTTTCACTATACATTTATATGTGGGTTGTAACAACTTTATTTATAACACATAAATGTATCTGAACAAGGTTTTTAATTATTCCCATATATTTAAATTCATGGGCATTGATGGACTTAGGAATAATGTATTTACATATGTATTATTGGCTTTAGGTAATACACATGGTTATGGGTGGGATGATCATAATGTTGATGAGTTCGATAAATAGGAAAATTAATAATGAGATGTTTTTGTGTGTGATATAGATATTAGTTCGGTTGAGGCATGACTCATAAAAGCGTCATTCCACTAATAGAGGTGATGAACATAGGATTTACGAAATTAGTGAGTAGGAGTGAAAAACCTGTCGGGTATTGGAATTGGGGTAGCTTCATTTCTATATACATATAAACATAAAAATTAACTCTATTGATAAAATTTATTTTATTATATACATTAAATGGGAAGTGTTTCCTGGGGAAGATTCAAAAATTATGTTATATGTTTAGGTTATGAGTATAGTTCATTTACTAATTATCTAGGCATTTGTATTCTTATAGCATTGTTTTAATGAGTGGTTACCTAGAGGATACTTACTAGTATATATGTCCTACTACCCCTCTCTATATATAAACAATTATTTGTGTCAGTATTAGTATGTCATTGATTGAGAAGTGTAGTTTTACCTTGCGGTTTTTTTCAAGAGATTTTTGAGTTTTATGGTCATTTCCAAGTATTTTAATTTTGGTTCAAGTAGTGTTTTTTACTTGTGTTAGATTTTCTTAGACATTGTTTGTATTTTAATTCAATCATTATTTATGAGTGATGTTGGTGGGTGATTTTCTTCATATCCCTATTTTTCATAAACTATGTGAGTGTAATGCCTCTCATGACTATGATTATATACTTTATGAAATATTTTCAAACCCATAGATTATTAGAGGTGGTCTATATGCATTATTTTATCTATTTAATAATTATTAATTTGGGAGGGGAGCATTTGGATGAAAGGATCCATTATAGCTACACTAAATCACCAAACAAGTTATCCTAACAAAACTAACTCTAAAATTTGTGACCATCAATAGGAAAAAATTGATACCATTTTGAATTAACCTAGTCAAAAGGGACCCCATAAGGTTTAACATTAATTTGACTATGGATCCACATACCCTCCATATATTTGGAAAGTGGTGGTAACTAAAAAAAAGAATAAGCACATGTGAGATAAAAAACATAAAATTTATATTCATCATAAAAACATAATTAAAAACTATAACACAAGTAATATAAATAATCAATTATACTATATAATAATTTATAAATAAAATAAATACAATCTGGTATGAAAACACCAAATAAATATGGATAGAGGGAAATACAAATGGACTGAAAAGACCACCATGTGAATTCATCCCTAGATAAGGGGAGATTCCTCCTCCCCATATAGCCTCATAGAAAAAAATCCATTTGCAAAAATCTCCCCCATATACTTCCTTAAGTTATAATACTCAAGCTCCACTAGTTCCATATTTTCCATCATTATATCTTATAGATGTAAAGTAAGTAAAAAATGTATAGATTTGGGATTAAGCCACATTTAAAGGTGAGAATAAAAATTCATTATAGAATTCCATCAAATAAAAATGATAAAAAGAGAGAAAAAAGTCATACCTAACCCACGTTTTATAGAAACATGAATGAAACTCTCAAGGAATCTATAGTTTCTCTAGTGATTAGAATCTAATTGAAAAATAAATGATATATAAAAAAAATTATATCCAATAACGATTTCATCTTATGTAATTAAAAATCCATTAGTATCAAATAACTGAAAAATCCGGAAGTTTAAAACCAATTTATATGTTAATATCTTAATGGAATCCATGTATACTATTCAAATTACATAACTCATAGAAAAATAATTGTCACCATATCTTTTCAAGCATTATAAAATCCAAATAGCATCATGATGGCTATAATTAGGGATCCTCACCTCATCATGAAGTTCACCTAAATCAAGAGCATACTAAAAAATAAATTAAGGAGAACAGTAAAATTATCCTATAGAGACACACTAGCCTTAATAAGAGGGTCTCCTACTCCAATTCACATAGAAGGGTTAGTAACCATTTATATAGTATGTTTTATGTTAGGAAAATGTTGTGTTTTGGTTTTATTTGTTTTCAATTGATCAGTAAATTTAATGAAGAAAGGATGTTGAGAAATATGATAAATGGGAATTTAGATTGAATGTGATTGAATGATATAAGAAATATATTATTACTCTTTTTTTTACGAATTGTATTGGTTTCAAAACAATCGTATTTGGGATTATTTTGAATGTAACAAGATCCATGCTGTTTTGAATGGAATCAGATCAATGTTTTCAAAATAATCAGATATATATTTTTCTAAGGTATCATATCTTTGTTTTTAAAAGAATCAAACTCATAGTGAATCTCCGTTTTAATGGAAGGAATTTTTTTTGAATAGACTCACCTCAGGATCAATGAAATGTGAAAAAATCTTGCTGGAAGTTAATTGTTGTCATATTTACTCTGAATACGACAAGAAAAAAGTTTTTTTCCTAAAGAACCAGATTCTTCATGACTACGATGCATTAATTGTGATGATGCATTGTTGATTTATATTTCATATAAATCATTGGTTGTATTAAGATATTGTGATACATGATTTATAGAAGATAGGGAGACTGAAGGAGTTCTTACCACTAGGAAAATACTTGTATTCAGATTTTTTTTGTCAAAACATTTAAAAAATGAAAGTAGTGGTAGTAAATGAAGTGGTGATGTTTTCACTATAGCTGGTTATGATTTTATAGTAAAATCTGGTTATTATTTCTTAGAAAAACATGGTTACAATATCATAGTAAAACCTGGTTAAGATTTCAAGTTAAAAGTGAGATACTGTTTCAAAGTAAAAGTTGGTTACGATTTTTGAGTAAAAGTTGGTTACAATTTCAAAGTAAAAGTGATGTAGGATTTCTAAGTAAAATATGGTTATAATTTCAACGTAAAAGTAAGATATGATTACTATGTAAAATCTGGTGACGATTTCATATTAAAATATCGTTATGATTTCCTAGTAAAAGCTGGTTATGATTTATGAGTAAAAGTTTATTACAATTTCGGAGTAAATGCTAGTTACGATTTATGAGTAAATGCTGGTTAAATTTTTTGAGTAAAAGCTGGTTATGATTTTTAAGTAAAAGATTGTTATGATTTCAGAGTAAAATTTAGTTACAATTTCATTGTAAAAGAATATTATAATTTCACAGTAGTAGTGTGGTTATGATTTCACTATAGCAGTATGGTAACATTTTCAGTGTAGCAAGGAGTGAAAATTGAAAAAAATCATCTAATTATGAGTATGATATCTTTATAATTAGTAAAGTATCATACATAGATGTATATTAATTAGGTAGTAAAAAAAGTGGTACTGATGGAATGTGGTTCCAATGGAAGAGATACTGCTGATTGAGAATGAATCAAATTCAAATTTTTTTTATCAGGACAAGAATGATCATAACCGGATTTGGACATATTCAAGATAATTATATCTAGACCATTTTTATTTATAAAATTTCATTCTTGGTTTGAGATAAAAATAATGAACCAGTAATGGATGGAATGTTCCAATATTTTCCATGTGAATTCAGACGATGCTAAATTAGTTCATCAATGATTTTATAATCCTGAAGGTAGTCATGATACAAGAACATGTTGGTGAATGATTTGGGTTTTCTAATGTGGTAAATATAAATGAAAATAGAAGAATAACGAGGAAAGAATTTTTAAAGGTGGAGCCTTTCTTATAAAAGAGTGATTTTATCTCAAGTGGAGATGTGAATTTCTTCAAACACATTCAATAGGATTTTTATGAATCATTGTTTTGATGAAATTCGAATAATAGAATCCTTTTTAAACACATGTATTGATCATAAACTGTAATTGTATGGACAATTGAAATACGATTCTGGAATATAAGAGATGAATATTGTAGAATATTCAAGAATAATCAAAGAAGCGTTGAAAAAGTCATAATTGCTCCTAGATTTCAGGGGGAATTCATATTTGGGCAAATATAAGTGAGTGGGAGAGTGTTTTTGGATTCCCGCCTAAACATGTTTTGGGTCACCTATAAAAGGTGTGAAGTACATTGTACTTATATGATTTTTAGAATAGAGAGAAGATATGGGTTTCAATATAGAAGGAGAGATCTATTCCATTTGAATTGAAAACAATGGGTGCTTTTGATTCATTCATATTCTATTTAGATCGACAATTGTATTTAGGAAGTGAAGTGGTTCTGATTCTACTCTAATGTTTTCTTTTAGAAAATGGGAACCGAATATCTTTATTGAAAGAATAATAATGATATATTTGTACTGAAATAATAAAAAATGATGATTTATTTTGAAAGAATCAATATGAAATTGTTTTATTGAAAGAATCATAATAGAATATTTGTATTGAAAGAATTAGAATGAGAGCATTGTTTTGAAATAATATTATTCAGAGATGATCATACTCACTGTTTCACTACAAAGTCCATGTAGTTCATGCCTTTCTTCTGGGTAAGGAATTGATGGATTGCATATCAATTTGAATACATTTGTTGAATTGACAAGACGTGTAGGTAACTTGAGATTTTACCAAACAATTGTATTTCCCTATAGTACTAAGATGGTGAACACACACTTATGTGATTTTTTCATAGTGCGGCATCAGCGTAAGGGTACATCATACTCATTGTAATCCAAGAATTTTTTTATTAGGGGATTTTATGGTATTTGATCATTTATAAACCAGACCAAGGATATTTCCATTCTTATTAAATAGTGAATCTTATAAATCGTGGTGTTCATATAGATATTTTTTGAGTCTGTTTTCAGCAAGGAATTGAAATATCCTACAGGAGGCGAAGGATGATTCAATTGAAATGAAATATTAAAGAATAATAGTATCACTAATTAACCCCTCTCCCTCTTCTTGGTACATTACTCTAACTCGGAACATTCAACTGGCATCAGTGAGAAGGTTACCTTTGTTCTTCTTTGATAATGGAGAACATGAATTGTGTGAAATGTAAAGGTATTTCGGTCGTTTATGGAAATAACTATCATATCATGAATGTTATAATTCTTCCATATATTATGTCTATAAGTTATGATGTTCTTGAATCAGAAATATTTGGGTTTCATCTGATTCAAGATAGTGCTCCACTTACACATCTTGATAAGATGTTTCGTAAGAATGATTGAAGTTCCAAGAATTCCATATTATCCTTACTTTCTAAAAAAATGTTTTTGGGATTGATGGGTTTTTAAAAATCTAAATATATATATGAGATAAGTTTAAAAACATTTACGAAGGCAATACAAAATTGATGAAGGCAATGTTACAAATATGGAGATTGAAGTATGATGATATGAAAATAGGTGAGCACGAATCTATCAGGAAATTCATTACTAGGGTGAATGAAATTTTGAGTAATATCATATGTCTTGGTGACAAGCTTAAAGGCACTACCATTGTTGAAAATATTTTGAGACTCTTACCTATCAAATTTGATGCAGAAGTTTCTTCAATAGAAGACAGAGATTGTGAAAAATGGTCTGATAATCATTTACAAAGCAATCTTATCAGCTATAAAATGAGAATAGTGACTGATATTAATAACAAAACAAAGTATGATATAGAAATGTCCTTCAAGGCTTATAAGAAATAAAATAATATTCATAAAAAGAAGAAGCTAGAGATTTGTAATCTAAAAAAAGTTATATGAAAATATTTATTCAATCTAGTCCTTGCATTCATAGAATGTGAAAAGAGGTACATGAATGTATAAAGGGAATATTCCTTTAATATTTATTGGTTGTAAAGCCATTATAAATATTGAAGCTAATTTTCCTCAAAGAGGAATTCAAGAATAAAGTGATGAAGAAGAAAGTAGAGGTTAAGAAAGAAGGCTAAGATGATCTTGGATGAATAAGGCTGATAAAGAAAAAATATATTCCAAGAGGGAAGATAAGAGATTATCTAGATCAAAAAGTATAAGATATCGTCAAAGGAAGATGATAGTGAGGATGTTACAGATGATGGTGAAGACAACACATTCATTTCAATAGTTAATGAGGACTATTCTTCCAATTATGAAAGTAGTTGTGCTAAAGAAGAATAAGAATAATGTGATGTTGAATCAAAAATTCTATTGAGAATGATGGGGACGATATTTTTATTGCAACAATGAATGATGATGAATTCAGATTTAGCTGTTCTGATGATGAAGAAACTCAATATGAAATTCATTTTAAAAAAGTGTTGAAAGAATGTTTGAGAAATATCAGAGGTCTTGAAAATAAATACAAAAAGTTAGAAGTTGAATTCTAAATAAACCAGTAATGTTTGTCGGGTGAGAAATATAATCTAGTTAAAGAGATTTAGGATTTGAAGAAGACTTTTGATTATGAAAAGAATTGAAATGTGCATTTTGAAGTAAACCTGATGGTAAAACAAGAACAGTTGAAACTTCTCCAAAAAAAATCTATGAAGATAAAAAGAAAAGTCAATATTTCCAAAACTCTATCACTAATGTTGGTGAATGTTCTTGTAATGTGATACTTTGTAAGGTTTGAAAAAAGTTACGATCAAATGGAGAGAAGAAGAATTGAATTGGTTTTGAAAAAAAATAAAGTTAGTAACATTACGTATGTGGTAAAGACCAACAAGGTTGGTAATGTTTTGAAACATTCTAAATCAGGAAATGTTTCCAATACATGTGGTTTGAATAATTCAGAAAAGAAAAGGAAGAATCCAATTGACAACAGAATGTTTGGGAGATTTGAAAAGAAAGAGAAGAAGGTTGATTAGAAACACATTCAAGATTCTAGACAATATTTAAGTATCATAGGAAAATATACTTTTTTTTGATATTCCTGGTATTGTGGTGGATTCGAACATACAAATAATATGTTTTTGATATAACAACAACACTACTATTATTCTATAGGTTATGTAAGGAATGGCTTCTGGGGGAGTCTATTCTGTCAAAAGAAGATGCCTGAGAAGGTTGTATAGATTAAATCTGATAAGAATGAAGTAAATATAAAAAATAGTTTCCAACTATTGGAAAATATTTTTGAATCCTCAAAACCATGCCAAAGTATGTCTGGTTTTGTTATAGGCACAATAAAATATATTCTAACAATTCTCATAAGAAGGATGTTTCAAAATTCAAGAATGAAATATCTGCTAAATTTGAAAAGAAAGTGTGCTCAGTTGTTTTTCCAGAACACATTGACCTAGATCGGAAATTGGAGGAATCACAAAAAAAAAGTGAAAGAAGAAAGAAATAAAAATACTTATGAATATACGATAAATGATGATAAAAAGGTATCCACAAATGGGGAAGATGAGTAAAAAGGACATGATATCAAAATGTGATCAACACTCTTTCTAGATAAAAAGATAGTAATTGACATTAGGAAACAAACTGATTGTAACATGGATGTTGGTAAAGATGAAGAAAATATGACATCGTTATTAGAATATTTGACAGATTACAAGAAGTATGTTACAAAACTCGATAATTATGATCAAATGGATGAATGAACATCCAATGAAAAATCGAAGTAGAAGAAGGAGAAGTAAAGTCTAAGAGAGGATTTTTTGTCCTATTTTTGTTTCTAAAAAACAATAGAGGTTCATCCTTATCCCCATTTTCATTTTATACTTTTGATAACATGTATGGAATTGAATGTGTGTAAATAACGAATATGGAATTGATGACACTCTTTATTTTTTTCAAAATAAAGTAATGAGGATCAGAAAAGTTTTTTTCCTAAGTTTTATTTTTATACATATGAACTTTATGATGTATTTGTTGAGATGGGTGCAGGTTACTTTTGTATCAGACAAATTACATGACGGTTTCCCCCAAATCATAAGAATTTTTAATGAAGTATGGAAATGGTATTACATGAATGTTTTGTTATGGACAACATTGATCACCTTGATTATACACTCTTGTTTTCTACACTGGGTTCTCCCACGTAGACTTAGATTTTTTTATTAAAAGGTTTTATTTTAATAAAATCATGTGATACCCATATGAAAGAAATTTCCCAACCTCTGTAAGTGGATATAATTTAAAAATAAGGGAGAAAAATATCATGATGACCCCTCTTAATTTTACTATCAATAAAGGGGAGGGATAAGACATAGGGGGAGAAGAAAAAATATGGGGAGAAAAAAATGAAACAATACCACTTATGGATTTCATGTTATTATAGTGAATGAAGTGGGTATTTAACACAAATAAAAAGGGGGAGATTATTAGGACCAAGTTGTTTTTTGGTGGTATTTTTTGTCAATCAATCAGTATGATATAGAAAGAAAGAATATTGAGAAAAAATGATAAATAGGAATTTGGATTTAAAGGGATTGAAATAAAGAAGAAACATATTATGACTCATTTTGTTTAAAAAATAATTTTATTGGTTTCAAAATAATTGTATTGAAGATTATTTTGAAAGGATTCAAATCCATTTTGTTGTGAAATGAATCAAATCCAAGTTTTCAAAACAATCGGATTCTTGCTTTCGAATGATTGATATCCTTGTGTTTAAAATAATCTGACTCACAATGAATGTCCATTGTAATAGAAGGAAGTGTTTCTGAAGAGACTAACATCTGGACTAATTGAATATAAAAACATCATTTTAGAAGTTATTGGTCACCATATTAACTCTGAATACAATGAAAAATAAGTTTTTGATTTTCTAAAGAATTAGAGTTAACATAACTACGATGTTTTAATTATAGCGATGCTTTTCAGGTATGTATTTCATATAAATCATGAGTATTATTGAGAAAATGTGATGCATTCTTGATAGAATAAGGGGATAATGAAAGAGTTTCAACCAATAGAAAAATAATTGAATTCAAATGGTTTTTCTAAACATTTAGAAAAGAACGTCGTTGATGTAAAACAAGTGGTACTATATTCACACTAGCTGGTTACTATTTTAGAGAAAATGTTTGTTATGATATCTAAGTGAAAGATGGTTACAATTTTAGTATAAAAGCTGGTTACAATTTTTGATTAAAATATCATTACTATTTTAAAGTAAAATATGGTTACGATTTCTGAGTATAACCTGGTTATGATTTCGTAGTAAAAGTTGGTTATGATTTCTAAATAAAATCATGTTACGATTTTAGAGTAAAAGCTGGATAAGATTTATGAGTAAAAGATGTTTATGATTTTAGATTAATAACAGGTTATGATTTTAGAGTAAACAATGGTTACAATTTTAGTATAAAATCTTATTATGATTTCTGAGTAAACTATTGTTACGATTTCCGATTAAAAGTTGGTTACGATTTCTAAGTAAAATATGGTTTCGATTTATAAGTGAAATCTAGTTATGATTTCTGATTAAAAGTTGATTACGATTTCTGAGAAAAATATGGTTACAATTTCAAATTATAATCTAGTTACAATTTTAGTGTGAAGGATGGTTATGATTTCACTTTAGTAGTGGGGTTATGATTTCACTTTAGTAGGGGTAAAAATTGATAACATGACATCAAATAAAAACTAATATTTCATGATGAATGGTAAAGGATCATACCCAGATGTATCATAACCAGGTAGTAGAAAGAAAGAAGTAGTGCAGATAGAATGTGTTCCAATGGAAGAGATGATTCCAATTAAGAATGAATCTAATTCAGATAGTTTTGTGTCATGCCCAGAATGATAGTAACCAAATTTGATCGTATTAAAGACAATAGTATCCAAAAAAAATTATTTAGAAATGATCATCCTTTGGTTGATATAAAAATAAAGAAAAAGTAATGGATGGAAGGCTACAATATTTTCCAAGTGAATTCATAAGACGCTAAAGTAGATCCTCAATGATTTCAAAGTATTGATGTTAGTCACAATACAAGCACATGATGGTGAATGAAGTCTGTTTTATCATGTGGGTAAAGAGAAAAAATGATAAGGATACTGATGAATGAATTGTCAAATGGGGGCATTTATTTTAAAAGAGTGACTGTATCTCAGGTGTAGAAGTTCATTTCTTCAAACAAATTCAATTGGATTTCTAGGAAGCATTGATTTTAAGAAATCAGTACAAGAGAATCATATTTAGAATCATTTATTGCTAATCAATTGTAATTCTATTGAAAATTGAATTGGGAGTCAAGAAAAGAAGAGATGAATATTGTAGAATATTTGAGAAGAATTGAGAAGCATTTAAAATGTCATAAATGCTCCACGATTTTAGGAGAAATTCATATTTGGGTGAATTTTATTGATTGGGAAAGTGTTTTTATATTCTCACTTAACATGTTTTGGGACTCCTATAAAAGGCATGAATTATATTATACATGTGTGATTTGGAGAAGAGAGATACGATCCAGGTATTTAGAGAGAATAATATATCATTTATTATCGAACTAAAAATTGTTTTGGGTGGTTAAAATTCATTTGTATTCAATTCGGCTCAAAAATTGTATTCGGAAATCGATGTGGTGTCAATTCTACTTTATTATTTTCTATTAAAAAATCGAAAACAAAGCATTGTATTAATAGAATCGAAAATGGAAGCTTTGTATTGAAAGAATCTTAAAAGAACCATTGTATTTAAATAATCAGAATGGATGATTTATATTGAATGAATCAAAATAGAATCTTTGTATTGAACGAGTCGGGATGGGATCTTTATTTGGAAAGAATCTTATTTAGGGAAGATCTGACTCTGTGTTTCATAACAGAGTCCAGCTAGTTCTTACCTTTCTTATGGGTAAGAAATTAATGAATTATATTACAATTGGAATAAATTTTTTGAGTTGAAAAGAAGCATTGGTACCATGAGTTATTACAAAACAATGGAATAACCCTATTGTTCTAAGAGGGTGCACACACACTAGTGGGGTTTTTCATAGTTCTACATGAATGTAAGGGTTCTACATAATTGTATTAATCCAAGGATTGTTTTCTGATTGGATTGTATGGTATTAGATCATTTCCAAACCATACCATAGATGTAGTTATTCTTATTGAACAGTGAACCTTGTAAAACATTGTGTTCCTCATCCCCCTCCCCTTCTCAATGATACATTACTCTGACAGGGCACTTTTAGGTGACCCATACCTTGTTATGATCAAGAATGTCTTAACCAAGTTACCATATATATTATAAACATCCTAAGGATAGAAAATATGAAACCTAGTACTATATTAGGGTCACTAATACTATATTATAAATATAGGACCTAAACCCTATCCTAAAATATAATACTAAGGGGTTTAAAATCTCTTTGAAACACTTGAAGAATTACCGACTAATGAAATCATAAATAAAAAGATAACAAGAAATTGATAACATAATGACCATGGAATAAACCCCATTAGAAAAACAAACATGTTTTATCGCTCTCAAAATGGAAAATAAAATAGAATATATTATTCAATCATGAAAAACTGACATCTATGTTAAAACATTTCAGGTGTATAGTAACATTAAAGTACACAATATATTCCGATTAAATAATATGAATTTATGCCACATATTGAATAATATCATGTTATTCTATTGTCATGTCTATATAGTAATGACATATAAAAAATATCTTGAAGCATACATAAGGGGTATGTTACTAATATGGAATTGTCATGTAAAATTTCATGAGTCTATTTCATTAATATAATTATATGAAATGAATTTATAATATAAAGTGTGTTTACCTATAGAACTATGATTCTGTATTGTATGGGAACCCATCGAAAAAAGTTTCCATAGATAAATAGTATATTTAGGAAATTAATTGTATGTGGGTACATGTATAACATTTCTGTGTTCATATCCTATTCCCCGAGTAGATACATTAAATATAAATGTTGTTTGTAGAGTAATAAATTGTGTGTGGGTTGAATGATTTGACATGGAGTGTATGTAGATATGTTAAATTAAAATATACTCTATAATACATGGTGTGTGTCCCTAAGTCACATGACATGTGATATATATAATTCTTCATGAACTAAACACTAAAATCATATAATAAATTACATTTGAACCAAATTAATACATTAAATATATTCATTAATTCTAGATAATGTAATTTTTTTCTCCTCCTTTCATCCCATGTTTGTAATCCCTACTTTTATCTTTAGTTTTTCTTTTGCTGTTGACCAACCCTAATTCCGCCAAAGGCTTTATTACAACACATTGGATCATCATTGTCCATCCATTTTTTATTGGTCTTTGTTTTCATCTTTTATTCTTCTAATTAATTTATGAATCAATTTTGTTTTCATTATGAAATTTATATCCTGTCCACTAGAATACAACCTTAAATTTACCAAAATAATGGATCATTATTATTGATTTGAGGTAAAATTTGTGATAATATTTGAGTAATTCAAGTTAGTGGGGTTTGATAACTTCTGAATGATAAATTATTCAAACTCATTTATCATATGTAAAAAATGACCAGGAAAGAAATAATGAGATAATTATTAGGGGGATAGTAACATAAATTTCATGAGAAAAATTCATTATTAAAAAATTTATCAAATTAACACTCATTATAGACATTTTATTATGATGATAAATTCCAATAATCATTTCTTATTGATTCCGTTTTAAATTAGACATAATATTTATTAGGGGAGAATGATTAATTCATAATAAAAAAACATCATCAATTGTTTTAAAAATTTCTCATAGAATAAGAAATAATACATAGTTCATAAATAGTTAATATGAATATATATATATATTCAACGAAAGATAAAATAAATTTTTACAATATAATTGAATAAATATATAAAATATATTTTTTTGATATGGTTCATTTATATTATATCCATGAAAAAAGATTTAGAAACAAATCATTGAGAATTGGGAAATATATATGAAGAACAAGATGATATCCAATTAAAAATTTGTTATACCTTAATGGAATATAGTTAAAGATTCATTTATCATGTATGTAAAACCCTGAGATATTGTTAAATTATTTTTTCAAAATAGATTTAATCATTTTTATATTTATTGTGACAATAGTACATTATTTTTTTCTTCTATTACAAGTAAAACATAGTTAAATAGTGTTACATACAACACTGTGTTTTACTTTTGTTACACATAATACTGAGTTTAGCTTGTGTTACACGAACAATAATTTTAAATGAAAACGTATCAATAAATTAAAATATTAATATTTAATATAATTATTATCACGTTTCCATTCAAATAAAAGGTATGAATATGATTAAATAGATTGTGAAAATATGGTTTAAAAATGTAGATATAATGAATTATTTGGAGACCTATTAATTAGTAACAAATATAAAAACTATTTGAAGAAAATGGAAATATGTTTCCCAAAAAATATTTTTTATGAAAGCAAATATGTTCTAACTCAATAAAATAAACAAATTACTTTTAGTTAATTATTTTTAAGATATTTATATAATATATAATTCAATAAATTATTTAACATTTATATTATGTGTTTTGTAATTACGAGATAAGAATAAATAAAATTTTACACTAAAAGTATATTTTTATAAAAATTAGTTTTTTACCTTTTTATTGGGAACATATTTTAAAAATAGATATAGATACTTTCAGATAATTAATTTTCTTAAAAAAATATTTCTCAAATAATAATATCAAATTTATCTTAGGTAAAATTTTAATTTTTTTTGAATGATTTATTTTTTGATAAATATTGGAAAAATATGAATTTTTAATTGAACACTTCATTGTCATTTAAATTATTTGTAAAATTACATTACTTTTTAAGTTGGTTTTAATGTTAAATTAGTTCAATTATACATCTGTTTACAAATTTTTTTGCTATTTTAATCATTTCCCTATTGAATTTTGATAAAGAAAACATCATAATCTTTGGAAAATTTCTCATTAAAATCTCTCTTTCTCTTCACATCTGAAGGATTAATTTTAAATTCAATTTTTACACTATGAAAATGGGATTTTGAAAAATAGATTCCAAATTTTTAATAATAACAATTTATATTTTCTAATAAGATAAACATAATTTCTGAAAAAAATATATAGTGAATGAAGTTCATTGTTATTTATCATGGGTAAGTTAAAATGGTTTTAACAAGGTTAAAGTAATCCTATTAGGGTAAAAATGATCTATACACTTGAATAAAAACTATTTTTTGAGATATATAGTCAATTAAATAACTATGGTTACATAATGCATTAATTTGTTCCATTTTTACAATTTAAAAATGTGGGAGAGCTTATTTCTTTTAAAAAAAATTGAATTATGTCTTATCCCCAACAGATAAAAGGCCACCCCTCTCCTATGATACTCATACCATTAAACCCTTTTTTATATAATTAATTAAAAAATAATTTCTCAACTTTAATAAACGCATCCTAGAATTCTTATTTTCGTTATAAATCCAACATTGGAAGGATTTAGTCTAAATCAATGGATAATACTTGAAGAGGATGTAATTTTTTTCAATAAGCATATTTATTTTATTTATTTATCCAAAATATAAAATTATTATTATATCGTGATTATATAATAACCAAATTATATTAAAAATACTGATATTTTTATGTTATTTTTATTTCCTAAAATAATCTCTACTTTCATCAAATGTGTATGGAAATCCTTATTCGTTTGTATGTCAAACTAATGGCTGAAGAAAATATTTTTTTTCTTTACCACCTCTCAAGGTTATAAATTGTAATGTATTTATATTTTATTTATTATATATTTTATATTATCTATGTTTTTTATAAATATATATTTTTTATATTAGACATACCTTTTTACCCTATATTTTTTGGAATATACTAACATCATTTGTTTGTACGAAAGACAACCACCTCGTAAAGAAATGTGATTCATTAGGGAATTACATAGCATTTATTAAGTGCCAGTTTAATGAGAATTCGTTAATTACTGAAATAAAAATTTTTCATTAATTATATTATATTATTTAAAATTACTTTATTCACTCAAACAAGAAAATAGAAGCAGCGTTAATGCGTACATATTGCCTACTATCTCCGTTAATGTGGTATTTAAATTCATATCAGTAAATTTTATAGGTTAATTTAAATACATATAATGAATATATTTAATATTTATATCATGTTTTAAATTATTTATAGTATGAAACCTGATAAAATTTATAGGTAATTAAATAAAAAGTCATAAGAAACTCAAAAAATAATGCAGTTATTGCCAATAACATGAACTTAATAAGAAATTATTTACAAAAGAGTAATAAATGGTCGTATGAAATAAAAAAATTCTATGATATAAATAAATATGTTTAATTAATAATTTTTTAAAAAAATTATATTTATTATAAATTTTTTTAATGATTATGAAAAAAGATATTAATTAAACAATGGGATTTTCATCTCACATTAATTTTCTATGAGAAAAAATACATATTCCCCTCATGTTTATTTTATGTGGTGTATATACGTAAAATGAATTTAAATAATTATTATCAAACTTAAATTTATTTTCATTTAAATTTATATTATATGATTTATCTTTTATGGGGTTTATAGCTTGGAAGATACAAAGGACCTTTTTTTCTCAATTTTCATTCTTTGAGACCCACTTTATGTTATGAACCTATATTATTTTATAATGTGTATCTACATCACCATTAATATGTAATATCCTAAATATATAAATCCTATTGATATTTTAAAATATTTTTTATTTTCTTTATTTATGGAACATATACCTCGTTATAAAAATAGTGGTAAATATATTATGTTATAATATTATTATTTATCGGGAATGATTATGTCTCCAATTTTGTAATCTCATGATATAACAAGAAATAATTCCCATAGAATTAATTATTCCTTATTTATTCATGATATATTTATGTAATGGTTAAATTTTCCCACTCTTTAGTACTTAATATAAAAATATATATTTGAAGGAAATCCCACTTTTACATCTCTATTCATTTGGAAATCTATTTTCCTTAAAAATGATGTTTTTTAAAAATGTCTTCAAATGTTTTTTTATTATTCTATTTTCTTAACACATTTTCACCCATGTTTTTCATTTAGTTATGTATCTAATGAAAACCACTATGTGGCTTCAGGTGTAGGTACCGCTGATGTAGATAAACTCATGTATAAAGTAGACTCTAGACTAGGATTCACTGTTACTGACAATGAGAAACATTGTGGTAGGAAGACAGTGACATAGAAACTCATAAATTTTCAAAGGATAAGGATGTAGAGGAAGAGGTGTCGGTATATATCAAGTATATCGATTCTGATGACAATCCAATTACTTCTGATGTGGATAAAGGTAAAAAAAACCCACTACTGTTGTTGATATTAAGTTCCTTGAAGCTCTGAAGGAGAAGAAATCTCGACCACAAAGGGACTACTCCAGTATCCACATATCAATCAATAGGAGGTCTAATCGAACCTATACATCCTTAGTGGTGGTGATATATGAAAATAAATAGTATTAGATCCTCTTTGACAGATTATATAGTAATGATCATACAACTAGAGCTCAGAGTTAATTTTTCCAAAATCTGAATGCTGGGACCGTGGAAACAACTGAACCATGAAACCCCATAGGATGTAGTGGGAAAATATTAGTATTTCATAAGAGGACTAAATTCATTTCTAATAAAGAAATTTTTCCTAATATTCCTGAGAGGTCTTCCATAAAGCTAAATTTATCTAGGTACTTGACTTAATCCTCTCTTTAAAGTAGACTTACTGTGAGGGTTCCCACTAACCCTTAAAAGTTTATTATCCATGAATTAAAAATAAATACTACTTGTAATCTCTTTTTAACATGAATTCATTAAATAGTATTTCCTATAATCATGATCACTCTATTATATCAGGATTCATTTAAAATTTTGAAATGTTATCTTCAATGAAATGTATTCGAATTATTTTTAAAATATAAAATTATATTTTTCAAAGGGTAAATATATTTATAATGTTTCATGTTTTAAAAATTCATTTTCAAAATAAAATATATTTTCCTCACATAATGTAAAAAGTAGTCCTTTAAAATTATTTGCCATCTATGATGGAATTTATTGAGGTTATAATTGATATACTAGGGATATGATCCAAAGATACCAAAATTATTATTTCTTAGTATATTTTTTTTATGTTGAAATGATTTTTACAATACATATTCCTCTCCCATAGGTTTTATGATGATAAGATTCATAACAAACTCACCTATTTTTCAATGGATTATAGTTTAATGAAATTATGAAATGATTATGAATCCTTTTTTTCACAGGTTTTGATATGATGAATTTTTTATGAAACCCAATTCAATTTATGGGTTTATATATGATAAATGTTTAGTATAGTTTTGTGCAGATATGGATTAATTTATTGAGTTGACGGTGGTTATGTTATAACTGAGAAATTTGGTTACATTATAACCAAGGATTTGTGGGACCTATATCTCCCTCCAATGCATTATATTATGCTTTATATCTCATGATACATTTATGACTAGAATGGGGGGTGAACCCAGTTCAATAAGATAGAGATGGAATGAGGAGTTACTCAGTTCCGTGATGGACTTAGTTTTCTATGATGGTCTTGGGAGTGATCCTTGACAACTATGATATTATGTGTGATCCTATATTTCATGTCCATAATGTTTTTAATGAAACTGATTACATTTTCAAACTCTTATATTTGAATTTTATTACATGTTAACAATTTTATTCTTCGAATTTTTTTTAGATTACATAATATCATGCATAGAACTGGTTATATTCCCATAACTTTATATGAGTGCCTACATTCATGTACTTACCTTAAATATTGCACCTATTACTATTTATACATTTAAAAAATGTTATAAGATGATGGGTATGCCACCAATATATGTTTTGTGCCAATTTTCTTCTCTCATGACTCATTCTCATTGATTCCTTAATGATTCATGCTTTAGGAACTACCAGTATTTATGCAATAACCCATGTTTATGATCTACTATAGGATTGTTATAAACTTAAAATGTTATTTATTTAAAATATATGTAACACCCCAGGTAAATAAAGAGTATGAAATTTTCACATTTATCAATATTTGTGGTTAAAATATTAATATAACTTTAAAGGGGACGCTATGCTCGATGGCGTACCCAACACGCAACAACAAGTTTCATGGGAATCTTACGTTGCACTCTAATAATAAAATAATATTAGTTTAAATGGTAGTTAACACATAGCAGTTTTGATGGCGGGAATGAATAGAACTAACTAAAAAATTATTATATATGTTTGTCAAATATTTTAACTTTTTACAATAAATGTTAGAGGATGAAAAATGCGAATGAATCCAATTTTAAGCGTAAACATTCTAATATTCTTTAAAAGGACGATTAACCACCTTTTGAGGGAGAACCTCTTTTAAATTCACTTTGTGATAATTTTATGTGTTATATTTTACAAAATAAAATTATTCTTTAGAATCGGGACATCAAAATTTACTTTGTGTAAATTTTTGGTATTTTTCCGAAAAAGTTCAATTTTTAATGAATAGTGAAAAATGTTGTATTTTAATTCAAAACCTATTTTTAATCTAATTTATTTATATGATTATATTATATTTTGAATTGGTTTTAAAGTGAAATTAGAATATATTTTTACCATTTAGTCCAATAGTTGTCGTTGGAATTAATTTCACGTTAAAATCAGACTTAAACTAGTGTCAATCTTTTGATACATTTTGTTTCATAAAAACACGCTATTTGTTTTGACAGCGGGAATTATTTATTAAATTAATTAATGAAACATATATATTTTGAATTTTGTAAAATTGACATCATTTTTGAATTCGGAATATCAAATATAGCTTAGGGTAAATTGTTAGTAATTTTCTGAAAAACATCAATTTTTGATGAATAGTGAAACCACTAAGTGGTACTTATAAAAACTGATTTTCGGTTTAAATGAAATTTTGCAATATTTGTCTTTTGAATTTCAAAAATTCAACATACATGGTTGTCATTAATAAGTAAAATGTGGTTCAATGAGATTAAAATATATTTTTGATGAATAGTAACTTATTAAGTTTTTAATCGCGATTAGAGGTAATTAGTGTAGTTTAAGGTAAGAATAATGTTTTAATAAAATTAAATGACCTCTAAACATGTTCTACCCTCATTGGATGTGTCATGGCCGATCACGACAATCCATGGGTCAACATGGGGACCCCATGGATCCACTTTGGTTGGAAAATGACATAAATAACTTTTTATTTAATGTTAATGTAAAAATTACACAAACATGAGATGTTTTACTAAAAAAATTTTTACATGGGGTGATAGAAGTCAGATTTTTGACTATAAATATTCATTAAAAATATAAAAATATTTCCTACATCATAGTATTTTTTATAATTTTTATACATTAAATAAATATAATTATTTATGACATCATGATGATGCAGCGATGACCTCATTATTTAACAATTTAAATAAAATGTCAAGATACTGTAAAATCTAAGACCTACACATTTCCAAAACCTATTGTATGGGTGGATTTATTACCCTTATCACCTTATCCTCCAAACACATCAATGTGGGAACATTAATATCCGAAACTCATTCTAAACTAAAGTAACATTTATTTACCTTCCAAGAGTGCCCCTCCTCTCCTCTTATAAAAGGCCCCCACCTCTACCTCCATACCCGTACTTCCAAAGCATTTATATCAGCCAAACGCTGCCCATTTTGTCTCTCCACATCCCTCTATAACTCCTTGAAGCCTCACATTGGGCAAAAGTCTTCCCAAGTATGCTTTTGAGCTCAAACCTAAGGGTGTTACCCGATTTTAAGGTAATGTCTTCACTTGAGTCCTTTTGTTTTATTTTGCTTCTCCAACCCCCTAAACTATTTTTATTCATTTCTTTTGTAACAACTATAGTATCTTCAATATAATAGGATGTTGTTATAATAATTATTCGTGCTACACTTATACACACCTTCGTATAATGGTTAAAGAACATACCGTTTCTGTGATTGGTGATTTTCTGCCTCACGAAACGATGATTGTTCCATATTCTTTTAACACCTTCAAAGGTGGCCATTAAGATGTCACTATATTTATATATTATATATAATATGATTACGTTTTACTTAAGCTTATGTATTTTTCATTTATGGAATATCCTTTATGGTTACCATTATGGGTAAACGTGATATCTTCATTTTAGGAAGTGCAGACTACCGCCCCCTCAAAGTGATTTGATTCGTTAATTCCATATGTGGGATGTATAAAGGATGTAATTAATGGGATTATATAAGATATTATACTGAAATTATAATATAACTTTATATCATTATGATTCTATTCTATAAAATACGAAATAGAAATGAAAGTAGCGTTCATGCGTACGTACGACTTATCGTCTCCATGAACGGTGCATTTCATTTCTTAACCCTAAATGATTATGTAATATTATAAATATGTGTATATTATGGATATATATGATATATATGATACCCAAATCAATAATATCATTCTGGATATAATGAACCTTTGACCACATGAACAACATTAAATAGTAAGAAGTCCACTTTCGACTTAAGAACCAAATGTCGACCAAACAAACATTATTAACATAAATTATTACATAATGTTTATAACATGGTAATAAGGGATATAAAAGTAATAATGAACTTTAAAAAGTTTCTTATTAATGTAGAAATTAACTCAAGTTTATTATTCAGGACTTTAAAGAACGATCGAGTAAAGTCGGACCCGAGGTAAGGGATCCAACCTCTCTATTTCTTTTTAAGTACTCTCATTTATGTCATTTCCTTTAAGCCCATCTTTCTTATGTTTGGGGATGTAATTTTATATTCCTCATACTTTAATTTTTATTTTAATATTATTTGAGACCCTATTTGATCACATAAATCCATTTTTGGAAGTTTTAAGTGGCGTCGTTAGGCTGTCGAGTTTTCGTAAGGGATTTTTCATCTCACTTTTATTCCCGTGACATTTATGCTACGTTTGCCACTATTTCCTTTAAGTGGTGTATGTACTGCCCATTTTTGTACACTTTGTGTAGTATAATTTCATTTATGGGTATTTACATATTCATTGTATGACCCTTCTTCCATGGGGTGTATTTTTCAAAAGTTACCCAACTCGATAAGGGGACCTTTCACCCACCTTTTTTTAAAAGACTTCTTTTGTTATGTCTTTTAATTCACGTACTATTTTGTTGGAATATGTTCTTCTATATCATCATTTATGTTAATTTTAGGTCCAAGTGATGAGATCCCCTTTATCTCTCTCATCAACCCTTTTTGTAAAATTTTATGTGACGCCCTTAGGCTGTCGAATTTTACCAAGGGAAAATCTTAACCCAATTTCGATTTCTTTGGGTTCAACATGTAGTTATTGAATATGTCATCCTTTTAATATGTGTGAATAACCTTTTATTGTTTTACACATAATATCCACTTATATTGGGTGTATTTATAATTTTCACACATAATTATGAGAATGATTTATCCTTAATTTATGGATACCTTCTTTATAATTGATTTCATCTCATTTTACATTTCTTTTGAGACTTCATTGTTGTTATGCACCAATTCACTCTTATATGGTGTGTATACTGTCGTTTGACATATTATATCATGAATCCCATTATTCTCATGATATAATAAAGTTCTGATTAAATGTTATTCCGCTATTATTTGTATTCAAGAGTCTCTCATTTTGTTAAAAAATATTTAACAAAAAAATCATTTTAAATGTTTTAAAGATTTATTATTATAAATATTTATCATTAATGTCCATGTTTTCAAAAAAAAATTCTGTATTTATTTATATGGACATTAATGTTTTAAAATTATAATTCTATTAAAAGCTTCAAAGTGGTATGGGACACTTTGATTCAAAAATCTCTTTTAAATGGTTTTTGAAAATGGATTGATTAATTCAATATCTGGGAATTACTTATTGTGATTGAAAATGAAATGTTTTTATCGAAATGTTTATATTTTCAATATTTTATGTGTAATGATGGTACTTGGACATTTTACGAGTAGTTACGTGATAAACCATATGACAGGTGGTGCCGTGAATACCAGGACGGGTGGTTACGTTATAACCCCCAATGCATTGGGTATGGAAGTTGGCCGTATGGATATTCCATTAAGTATGTGTGGAAGTCGACCGTATTGTTATTCCATTTAAGTATGTTTATGTCTCAAGTTACATTTATATGTTATGTGTTCTTTATATGGGTTTTATGGTAATATTTTGGTTACAAAAGGGTAAGTAATGATCTTTTAGTCAGTGAAGAGATTTTACTACTTCATAAAGGTGAAAAGTATTACTTTGGTAATGTACTCATGGTTTACTTGTTGTTTTTAAAAAACTAACAGGTTTCCTTATTTGTGTATCCCTTACTGGGATTTTTATGCTCATCCCAAGTTTTTTTGAAATGTTTTTCATAGGTCAAGGGAAAGGTTCATGATGTGATGATATTGTTAAGGAAGTGTCAAGAAAGAATCGATGTTTTATTTTAAATATGTTTCCGTTGATGGGAAGAATGAATACTGTCTTTTATGTAACCACTTTTTTAAAATGTGGAATGTAATGTCAGTTTCATGATCTAATTCTCTAAAACTCTAAACCTGAAATGATCCTCATTTTGTAATCTTATAATAACTCAAGATTAAGTAAGGTTTAAGGCTGGGGCCTTATAGTTGGTATCAATGGTCGGTTTAGATAACTTTAGAGGTTAGGGTATTCTTTAAGCATAAGTGACATTACCATAATGGTTAGGAATTCAGAACGAGTCCTAGTTTTAGATAAAGTGAATGAGTAAGTATATCTTAGTTTTTATCTTCTTCATTAGTACATGATGGTTTTTTTGATATACTCACATTGTCATTTTTGGTTTTAGTAAATGGTTGGATCTAGAAGGAACCAAAGTAACAGTGGATGTGAAGGAAACTGTGACAGTTTTTTGAGAAAGAAACTGAATTATATGGGAGATACAATGAGAACTCTTGTGTTTATCTTCAACCAACTATCTGGGGTCATGATTGTCCACCTAAACCTTGGTTATTTCTATAAGGAAGCATATATGCGAGAAACAAATCCCTACAGAACTATGAGTAATAATCATAAAAGTAAGTATGTTCAAAAACCTGTGTGTCAAAGATGTGGAAAGAAACACCTAGGAAAATGTTTCAAAGGGGCAGAAATATGCTATAGATGTGGAAATGAAGGTCATAAATCAATAACCTACCATGGAAAAAGGAAGCATCCAGTTGACTCGAGGAAAGGGAAAGAAGTTCTTTCTGAGGGATCAATTGAATGTTTTAAATGTGGTGTGCATGGTCATTATGAAAAAACATGTCCTATGAAGAAGTTTCGTGAATGGGATCACCAATATCGTACAAATATTCATTTACTAATACCTAATGCCATTCCAATTGAGGATGAAGAAACTGACAATGACCAATCAAAGGTATGGATTATTTCATAACTTTTGATTTCCTATTTGGAATATTAGGATATGATTCATGATTTTGTTTTTAGGAATGGAGTATTTTAGAAAAAGTTGGAAATGAATGGTTAAGAGATCATGCAGAATGTTGAATGAGTAAGAAGTCAACATATAAGGGCTTCAAGAGTTATGGTGAAATTCTTAAGAGTATTAAGTATCTTTTGATGATGGGGTTACATTAGAAGACTTTTATAGTATGTGTAACCCTGATGTTTAATATAGGAATTTTTTTAAGGAATAGTTATCTGTTTTTTTGGACATAGTTATAAAGATCCGTTTGGGTTTATATGATCCTTACTATTGAGGTAATTATGGGTTACTATATGTTATGATCGAAGTGAAAGGCATGAGATTAAATTGAGGTTAAATTATGTTATGGTTATTTTTGATGATTTTATCACTTTTTGGGAATGATTTGAGAATTATATAGTTTTGGAAAAAGGAAAATACGCAGACCGTGTGACAACCTGTCGCATTGGACAAATCTGTGGGAATCGCACCCACAACCAAAGTGCGATTGGTATTTATCGCCTACCACTGAACTACGTGAAGTCCCTAGTTAGTTTGACTGATTCTTTTTAGTTAGATGAATTTATGAATTAATATTAAGTTGATTTTGGGTTATCTATGGAAATTTATTATCCTATCATGGAGGATATGTGATTAGGTTAATTACTTTTCAATACGAGACATTAAGAGAAACTGATGTTGTTTGGAGATAAATGTTACGATTTAACTTAGAAGACTATGTGACTAAATCCATCAAATATTTGGCTTTCAATCTTAGTTTGGTTTACTTTGAAGAATTTTTTTGGACAAATTGTTTATTGAATGGTCCTCGTTGAACTTTGGGTTTTGTTGGACAAATTTTAGAGATTAATAATAGATTTTATTTTTATAAAGGATTATCCTTTTTTGGATTATCTGATCTTGTACTAACCTTTTTGGTTTTTGTTTTGGTTAGATTCTAAAGTCATGGTAATTATATAGTTCTCTATTGTGGATTAGGTGATTCTCTAGAAATTGATTATAGTACTCTTAATGCGAACAAGTCTTCCTAAATACTCGTCTTTTGGAGAAAATATGAGTTTGATTAAGGAATCTAGTAAAAGTTGAAAGTCATCATGATAAGTGATTATGTTTCCTTATGAATAAATTCCTTAATAAAAAGTAACATAAAACAAAAATGTTGTCTATTAACTTTTCATACTGGGGAATCGAATACCGTTTAACCCATCCCAAGTTTGTGATTTTCTTATGGTTAACTTTCTCCTAGACATGTTTACTATCACTCTCCATCAGAACATGACCCTTTGTTTTTTTCTTCCATGTCCATATTTTCATACTTGGAATCATAGTATGGGTTAACTCGGGTTCCCTTTGTACTTATCTTTCTTTATTTTTTAAAGTGATTGTTTTACTAACTCTTGTTCCGATGTGGGATTTCCAATGATGTTTCCAAGCCCAATTTTAAAATTTTGAGGACGCAATTCCCAAAAGGGGGGAAGGATGTAACACCCCAGATAAATAAAGAGTATAACAATTTCACATTTATCAATATTTCTTAATAAAATATTAATATCACTTTAAAGGGGACACTATGCTCGATGGCGTACCCAACACGCAACAACATGATTCTTGGGAATCTTACGTTGCACACTAATAATAAAATAATATTATTTTAAATGGTAGTTAACGCCTAACTGTTGTGATGGAGGGAATGAATAGAACTAACTAAAAAATGATTATATATGTTTGTCAAATATTTTTACTTTTTACAATAAATTTTAGAGGATAAAAAATGCGAATGAATCAAATTTTAATCGTAATCATTCTAATATTCTTTAAAAGGTCGATTAACCGCCTTTTGATGGCGAACCTCTTTTAAATCCACATTGTGATAATTTAATGTGTTATATTTGAAAAAATAAACTTCTTCTTTAGAATCGGGACATCAAAATTTACTTTGTGTAAATTTGTGGTTTTTTTCAAAAAAAAGTTCAATTTTTAATGAATAGTGAAAATTGTTGTATTTTAATTCAAAACCTATTTTTAATCTAATTTATTTATATTATTAGATTATCTTTTTAATTGGTTTTAAAGTTAAATTAGAATATATTTTTACCATTTAATCCAATAGTGGTCGTTGGAATTAATTTCACATTGAAATCGGACTTGAACTGGTGTCAATCTTTTGATACATTTTGTTTCATAAAAACACGCTATTTGTTTTGAAAGTGGAAATTAATTATTAAATTAATTAATGAAACTTATATATTTTAAATTTTTTAAAATATAAATCATTTTTAAATTCGGAATATCAAATATAGCTTAGGGTGAATTTTTGGCAATTTTCTAAAAAACTTTAATTTTTAATGAATAGTGAAACCACTAAGTGGTACTTATAAAAACGGATTTTCCATTTAAATGAAATTTTGGCATCTTTGTGTTTTGAATTTCAAAAATCCGACATATATGGTTGTCATTAAGAAGTAAAATGTGGTTAAATGAGATTAAAATAATTTTTTTTGGTGAATAGTAACTTATTAAGTTTGTAATCGCGATTATAGGTAATTAGTGTTATTTATGGTTTGAATAATGTTTTAATAAAATGAAATGACCTAGAAACATGTCCTACCCTAATTGGATGTGTCTTGGACGACCAATAAAATCCATGGGTTAACTTGGGGACCCCATGGAGCCACTTTGGTTGGAAAATGAAATAAATAACTTTTTATTTAATGTTACAGTAAAAATGACACAAACATGAGATGTTTTACTAAAACAATTTTTACATGGGGTTATACAAGTCATATTTTTGACTATAAATATTAATTGGAAAGATAAAAATATTTCCTACATCATAGTAGTTTTTTTATAATTTTTATACTTTAAAAAAATTAAATTATTTATCACATCATGATGATGCAGCGATGACCTCATTATTTAACAATTTAAATAAAATGGAAAGATAATGTAAAATATAAGAACTACACATGTCCAAAACCTATTGGATGGGTGGATTTAGAACCCTTATCACCGTATCATCCAAAAACATTAATGTGTGACCATTAAAATCCGAAACGAATTCTAAAATAAAGTAACATTTTTTTACTTTCCAATAGTGCCCCTCCTCTCCTCTTATAAAAGGCCCCCACCTCTACCTCCTTACCCACACTTCCAAAGAATTTTTCTCAGACAAACCCAGCCTGTTTTGTCTCTCCACATCCCTCTATAACTCCTTTAAGCCTCACATTGGGCATAAGTCTTCTTATGGAAGCCTTTGAGCACAAACCAAAGGGTGTTACCCGATTTTAAGGTAATGTCTTCACTTGAGTCTTTTTGTTTTATTTTGCTTCTCCAATCCCCTAAACTCTTTTTATTCATTTCTTTTGTAACAAATACTTTATATTAAATATACTTGGATTTTGTTATAAGAATTATTCGAGCTACACTTACACACACCTTCGTCTACTGGTTAATGAAAATACTGTTTCTGTGATTGGTGATTTTCTGCCTCACGAAATGATGATTGTTCCATATTCTTTTAACACCTTCAAAGGTGACCATTAAAATGTCACTATATTTATATATTATATATAATATGTTTATGTTTTACTTAAAATTATTTATTTTTCATTTATGGCATATCTTTTATGGTTACCATTATGAGTAAACGCGATATCTTCATTTTAGGAAGTGCGGACTACCGCCCCCTCAAAGTGATTTGATTCGTTAATGCCATATGTGGGACGTATAAAGGATGTAATTAATGGTATTATATATGATATTATACTGGAATTATAATATAACTTTATATCATTATGATTCCATTCTATAAAATACGAAATAGAAATGAAAGTAGTGTTCATGCGTACGTACGGCTTACTGTCTCCATGAACGGTGCATTTCATTTCTTACCCCTAAATGATTATGTAATATTATAAATATGTGCATATTATGGATATATATGATATATATGATACCCAAATCAAAAATATCATTCTGTATATAATGATCCTTTGACCACATGAACAACATGTAATTGAAAGAAATCCACTTTCGACTTAAGAACCAAATGTCGACAAAACAAACATTATTAACTTAAATGATTACATAATGTTTATAACATGGTAATAAGTGATATAAAAGTAATAATGAACTTGAAAAAGGTTCGTAATCAAGTATAAATTAACTCATGTTTATTTTTCATGACGTTAAAGAACGATCGATTCAAGTCGGACCCGAGGTAAGGGATCCAACCTCTCTATTTCTTTTTAAGTACTCTCATTTATGTCATTTCTTTTAAGCCCATCTTTCTTATCTTTGGGGATGTTCATTTATATTACTCATACATTAATTTTTATGTTAATATTCTGGGAGTCCCTATTTGATCTCATAAATCCATTTTTGGAAGTTTTAAGTGGCACCGTTAAGCTCTAGTGTTTTCGTAAGGGATTTTTCATCTCACTGTTGTTACTGTGACATTTATGCTATGTTTTCCACTATTTCCTTTGAGTGGTGTATTTACTGCCCATTATTATACACTTTGTGTAGTATAATTTCATTTATGGGTATTTACATCTTCATTGTATGACCCTTCTTCCATGGGGTGTACTTTGAGAAATTTACCCAACTCGGTAATGGGACCTTTCACCATCCTTTTTTACAAAAGACTTCTTTTGTTATGTATTTTAATTCACATACTATTATGTTGGGATATGTTCTTCTATATCCTTATTTATTTAAATTTTATGTCCAAGTGATGATATCCCCTTTATCTCTCTCATCTATCCTTTTTTGTAAAATTTCTTGTGACGCCATTAGGCTGTCGAATTTTATCAAGGGAACTTCTTAACCCAATTTCGATTTCTTTGGGTTCAACATGTAGTTATTGAATATGTCATACTTTTAATATGTGTGAATAACCCTATATTGTTTTACACTTAATATCCTCTTATATTTGGTGTATTTATATTTTTCACACATAATTATGAGATTTATTTATCCTTAATTTAAGGATACCTTCTTTATAATGGATTTCATCTCATTTTACATTTCATTGGAGACTTCATTGTTTTAATGAACGAATTCACTATTATATGGTGTATATACTGTCCTTTGACATATTATATCATGAATCCATTTATTCTCATGATATAATAAAGTTCGTATTAAATTTTATTCCGCTATTATTTGTATTCAAGAGTCTCTCATTTTGTTAAAAACTATTTAACAAAAATATCGTTTTAAATGTTTGAAAGATTTATTATTATAAATCTTTATCTTTAATGTCCATGTTTTCAAAATGGTTTTTAGTATTTATTTATATGGAAATTAATGTTTTAAAATTATAATTCCATTAAAAGCTTCAAATTGGTATGGGACACTTTGATTAAAAAATCCCTTTTAAATGGTTTTTGAAAATGGATTGATTAATTCAATATCTGGGAATTACTTATTGTGATTGCAAATGAAATGTTGTAATTGAAATGTTTATATTTTCAATATTTTATGTGTAATGATGGTACTTGGACATTTTATGGGTGGTTATGTGATAAACCATATGACGGGTGGTGTCGTGAATACCAGGACCAGTGGTTATGTTATAACCTCCAATGCATTGGGTATGGAAGTTGGCCATATGGCTATTCCATTAAGTATGTGTGGAAGTCGACTGTATGGTTATTCCATTTAAGTATGTTTATGTCCCAGGTTACCTTTATATGTTATGTGTTCTTTATATGGGTTTTATGGTAATATTTTGGTTACAAAAGGGTATGTAATGATCTTTTATTCAGTGAAGAGTTTTTACTACTTCATAAAGTTGAAAAGTATTACTTTGGTAAATTACTCATGGTTTACTTGTTGTTTTTGAAAGACTAACATTTTTCCTTCTTTGTGTATACTTTACTGGGCTTTTTATGCTCATCCCAAGGTTTTTTTGAAATGTTTTTCACAGGTTAAGGGAAAGGTTCATGATGTGATGATAGTGTTAAGGAAGTGTCAAGAAAGAATCCATGTTTTATTTTAAATATGTTTCCGTTGATGGGAAGAATGAATACTGTCTTTTATGTAACCACTTTTTTAAAATGTGGAATGTAATGCCAGATTCATGATCTAATTCTCTAAAACCCTAAAACTGAATAGATCCTCAATGTGTAATCTTGTAATAACTCATGAGTAATTAAGTTTTAAGGCTTGTGCCTTATAATATATCAATCTTATTATCATATAAATTAATATTATTTTATATTTATATATCATTGGTATACAAATATTGAGCATTTGAGATCACCCTTTCTTACCATTCCATTCCATAGGTTATAAAGAATGTTTTTACGTATGGTATCCATATGATGATTAAAAAATGGGATTATTTTTTTGGAATAATTGATGACCAATCACATGATAAGAATATCTTTTACAGTATTCAAATGGAACTATACTATTACAGTAATCATGTTTGATTTAGTTCGAATTAAGGAATATCTATCTAAAAAGGTGTAATATCCATGTATGGGAAGTGTGGGTCACTATAGTTGATAAAAAAGGAATGTGTGGGTTGTCCTTTTGAAACTAGGATAAGAAATATTCAGTTAGATCCACAGTGATATTTCTAACTATATGTATATCCATGGCTCCATATATAGGGCTATAGATGAGTCAAACATTTGGAAAATGTCATGGAATTTTGTTAAAGGAAAGAGAATGTGGTTTCCATGAAATTAAATCCAAATATGGATATTTTAAGTGCATGTTTCTCTTACACAGATGTATCTAGGGATAAAACCCCCAAAAATATTGTAAAAAAACTTTACTCAATTGGTAAATTGTTCACAATAATGGTTGATTCTTCACACTTTCATTCACAATCTCAGGGTATATTCATAAGAAATTAGAAAAATTCTATAATAAGCATCCTTAATGATTTAAATAGATAATTATCTTTTATATCCTAGATAAATCTTAAAGATTCATAGATTTAATATAATATGTTAGACTTTAGACATCCTATAAGTGAGTTTTCCGGATTACATGTTTTTATTTTTGATAAGGGTTTCCCACACTATGCCTTTTGTTTTAGTTAATGTGTGGAACCTTATGGAAATAGGTTAAAATTGAAGGTGATGAAAGGTTATAAGATCTGAATGAAAATTGTATTATTATTGGAGTAAAGTATGTTATGATTAAACCTGATAAATGTTTATATATCATGATGGAAAAATTTAACCATACCCAACTGTCATACTCCGCCAAAAAGATAAAGATATAGTTCTCTAAGAGTTCGAGTAGTGGAGACCATGATGGAACAAATATTCAGTTTCATAAATGTATGTAATGTGAGAAGAAACATTCAATGGAATGTATTATATGTTTTAGAATATGTTTTTGCTAGGATAATAAAGAAAAAAATTAAGAGATTTCCGAGAAAAAATTAAGAGTTTAATTAACATAATGTATGTGAATATTGGTATCCCTTTGGTATTATCAATGGATGAATGCTCTAAATGTGTACAGTTTGATAGTTATAAAATTCGATTTCCTAAGGGAAAATATAGTGAAGGGAATCAAAATGGTGGTATGAGTAATGGTTATATTTTTAATGATTAAGGGACAATAAATTACATAAGAAAGGAGTGTTAATGAATATGTTGATAAATCATAGTTAATTTTTTGAGATATATGTGGTTTTATTTATGTATTTATGTATTTCAATTTAAGTATTATGTTATTTTTATAATAATAGTTAAAAGGATAATTAATTATATATTTTTTGTTTAAGGATTTTCAAAAAAAATTATAATAATATTGATGGAATAGAAGAGTGAATCAATAGTAAATTAATATTTTGATTTTGGGAAGGTAACCCTTAATATCATACTGATGTTGATAATAATTTTTTTAGTTTGGATAAAGAGATAATCAAAATGGATAATGAAAATCAGATATTATTTATTGCCTCAAAAATGATAAGTTATTTATTAACAAAGTGGTTTATGTTTTTCTTTGTGGTCCATAAAACAATATTGGATCTATATAATGTATTCTAAAAATGTGGTTTATTTAAAGAATGAAAAAGTATGCATGTTTTCAAAAAGGATATATGGGAATACAATTTTTATAAAATAAATAATTAAGTTACTCACATGTTTTTAATGAGAAACCTACGAAATATTCCATTATATTTATAGGATTAATGATAAATTAATTTTTGTAAATTTAGTGACCTTATTTATGATGTTATTCATTTCAATCATTCAAAAGGATGATAAGGTCATCTATTTATGAAAATTGTTATGTTTATCATTTAATGAAGTTTTACAGATAATTTCATTACGTCACCATATGATGATTTATTTATATTGGATAACATTTTCTAACCATTTTTCATGATTAGATATAAATATTGATTTAGTGAATTCTCAATGTATCTATGTATCATATCATCAATTAGTAATTCATGAAAAACAAATTAACCTTTATTTCATATAGTATGATATTAATTTTGAAATTAATTAGGGCACAACTTGAAGTGCCCAGATCAGTGTGAATCACTGAGAGGGGGAGGGGGTGAATCAGTGATCCCTTAAAACTTTTTACTAATTGATTCTTAATCAATTAAACCTCTATGGCTTGTTAAGGCCTCGATCCACTCTTCTTATGTCTCTCAACCTTTCCCGGATAATGCAGTAATGAAAAGGCATAGGACACAAGGATTTACAAGGTTCGGCACCAAAGGCCTACATCCTTGCCATGCTCTCCCAGCATGGATTCTCCCATTATAACTTGTTAGAATTACAATGGTCGATACAGCTTCCCACCCTATCTCTCCTGAGTCCCACAGGAGGGTCTTTATACTGCGTCCCACAGTGTTACCAGAGTCCCACTGGCCTGCTTCAGAATCCCACTGAAGACTTCTTCCACCCTGAGTCTCACAGGGGGCTTCTCTTGGCTCCTCGAGTCGCACGAGTAGCTCTTCTTCACTTTAAGCTTCTTCAAGTATCTTCAGCAGTCTGGGATAAAGACTGCTGGCCTTGCTCTGTACCTCTTCTCACTTGTGATGAACAGGTCTTCTCGTCTTGCTCAGGATTTATCACCTTCTTCTAAGGATGACCTGGCTTCTCTCTTCAAGAATCTTCAACAGCCTCTGATAAGGTCTGCTAGTCTTGCTCACAGCTTCTGATCACTTCTGTTGATCAGGGTCTTCTCAATATACTGAAAACTCAGACAACCAATCTCTTTAACTTCAGTCTGGCTCAGTCTAACTTCAATTCAACTTCATGCACTGAGTGCATGGAATCTCTGCATCCTCATGCACAGACTACATGGCTTCTCAAAAATCTCTTCAAGAACTCCTGGTCTTGGACTCCTCAAATGCACACCACTGATTTGGCTCTGTTCACGTGTTCACGTGCATGCATGCATTCATGCACTCCCCTTTTTCTCCTTGGTGTGATAAACCCACAATGGGTGTAAATACTTTTAGCACACACACCTTCTTGAACATTACAAACTTTATTCTCTTTTGATTACACACATAAATGTGTGTTATACACTAGTGTGGATGTCTTATCTTCTTCTTAGTGTGTTCACACTTTGGTTTTCACACACACACTAAGGTTCGGCCTTTTAGTTCTTTTGCACACACAAATGCCTATGGCCTTCTTCCCTTCTTGTGCACACACCTAGGCTTCGGCCAACTTCTTGCTCACTTTGCACACACACTTAATGAGTGTGGTCTTCTAACTACTTGGCACACACTTGGCCTTCCACTTTATCTTGCACACAAAAGGCACTATGCCTCGGGTCTTCTTGCTTTGCACACCTACTGCCCGTAGGGTGTTCTTCCTTCACTTTGCACACAAGCACAAGGCTCGACCTTCTTCTTCTATTCCACCTGAATGCCAAAGGAGGCGCGCAAGGGTCTGCTTGAGCCGCGGCCAACTCCATCTCCAACAGCTGCACAAGGTACCAAGCCCTCGGGTCTTCTTCTCCACTTGGCACACACACACTGCCGCGGAAGTGTCTTGAGTCGCGGGGTGCATAGGCACTCGGGTGTGCAGGATGCAATACCACGAGGCGCGCAAGCCACAAGGGTGAGGACACCTTGGGTGCGCAAGCTACTCCTGCCGCGCAAGTATGCGGGCAGGGAGAGCTCTTCCTGTCACACAAATAATGCGCGCAGGGGACCTTTGAAGCCTCGGGTGGCTCCGGAACCTTCAGCCGCGCAAGTTCATTGCGCGGGGCTTCTACTTCGCGAGGCACAGCCACTCACGGGTCTTCTGATTTTCAAGAAAACATCAGAAAAACTCTCTGTGCTTCGGGCTCTCCTTTTATAGGCATAGGAATCCTCAAAACATCCGCGGGATACAAACATTGAATCCCCGAAGTTTTCGGGTCTTTCAAGATTCTGTGAATCTTGTTTTTCTTTTTATTTCACGCGGCTTCTTTCCATATTTTTCGCTCCCTCTCATGCCTGCGTCGCAGATCATGTGCATGGCCTCTGTTTAGGCCCATGCATGCAAAGCATTAACCATGTGGCCGCGGCACCTTCAGTTTGCCTCGGCCAATACTCGAAATTCTCCATCCAACGTTTGCATGCATATTTTATTGCATGTATATGTTCAGTGTGTCCAGACGAGCTCAATGGTGTCTTCATCTTCGTTGGAGGTGGCCGGAATCTCGAATGCCGTCGTCGGGAGGCGCCTGGTTCGAACGGGGCTCGCGGGTGGCTTCGGGTGGCCTTCGGCTGAGCTCGAGGAAGGAGATGAGCCGGGAGCCGTCGGATCGGGCGATCAAAAGATTTTGGACGGCCTGGATCTGAAGATCTCGCGGGGGATCGATCGTGCGGTCGAGATCTGGCGCGCGATCGATCGAGTGGCCAGGATTCGCTCCCGAGAATTTTTACGCACCCACATCGAAACGCCTCGCGGTTTTGCCGCGGTTTATTACCCTGGCGTTGCCCGCTACTCTCCAGTTGAACTTCTCCCCTCCCGGTGCCGCCCCGCACCGGGATCTCTCTGCGGGCGCGCTCCTAGCGCCCACTCTCGCCTATGCGGGCGCGAACCTAGCGCCCACTATGCACCTCGGGCGCGCGGGTTTCACCACCGCGTGTCCTCGGGGGCTTACACACGGCCCCCTGCCGCCTTGTGCTTGCACCAAGGGATCCCCCATGGGCGTGGCGCCTTCGGCCCACAAGTGCCTTGGGGTTGAACCCGTGGGCTGGCCTTGGCTGGCCTAATTTTTGGCTAAGGCATGAATAAACACTTTGTTAAAAAACAAAGTATCCAATGATTTCAAGCCATATCAAATACCAAATGCCAAGCCACTCCAAGCCTTCTTCCTTTCTTCTTCTTCTTAAGAATTCCATCATTTCTCCTCTCATATGATCTCTACTTAGAATATGGAATTCCCAAGGTTTCTTCTTAATCTTCTTCATCTCCTCTTCCATATGTGTTCAATACTTAGGAGGGACTTCTTCAACTGAATCTCATAAATCACACATGTTCTTCAACATTCTTCATTGATCTAATCAGAGATCAATTGGATCTTCTTCTGATTCACATGCACTAAGAGTTAGTACATGGACTTCTTTAATCCACTTCATCCACTTAGAAGTTGTGGATGGATCCCATTCAACTCCTCATGCATTGTCAATACAATTCATGGTCTTCAAACATTGTTGTGACATTGTATCCAGTTGATACAAGTTCTTGGAACTTTAAGAACAGCTCAACAATCGTCTGATTTCCATGGAGAATGTTTCAACCACAATTTCCAATACCACTTAGTGAATCTCCAAAGTGACATGCATCTTAGTACCATGGCCATTCTCCTTCATCACTATCACCATCACATCCTTTGACATTCACATCTTGACTCCTTGACATCCATTCATTCGAAGACAACTTCATGCCTCATTGACAACAAATGCAACACAATGCACTTCAATCTCCCCCTTTGTATTTGTTGTCAATACACTCCTTCAGCACATATGAATGGGTCAATATGTGTGCCAATATTTTCTCCCCCTTATTGGCAATCAAATGCAAAGGTGTGGTGTGGTTCACTTTTTCAAAAATCTCTTCCTCCCTTCGAATAGCATCTTCTTGAAAAAAAATCACTAAGAGAGGGATGATGCCACATGTTCTCTTTAGCAAAGAACCTTTAGTAAATCAACTCTAAGTCTACTTGGGCTAACCCTGTGTAGAAAACAAGAGTGATATAACCAAGATTTTTCAATGCTGTCCACAATTCTCTACACATGTGAGATCATGCTTGGGGGTTTGAAATTTTTCAGATGTAACAATGAATTTGCTAAATCCTGCACAACTTCACAAAACTCATTAGAAAGTTCAGGTGCAAAGATAAAGCTCCCCCTTTCATCTACTTTCTCAAGATGATATTAATTTCAGAACATCATCTTCTCCAGATTGGCTCCCCCTCAAGGGGTGCACTCCATTCTGTCCAAACCATCCTTCAGTTGAGAATGATCATCATCTTCAATTCCCTGCAATGTCAGCACATGTAAATACCAGAAGTATAAGGGAATAAGATGGAACCTCCTTGGTTCATCAATGTGAACAACAAGGTTGAGAAGATTCTCTCAACCGAGATGTCCCATTTTCACCTGTCTTCACACTTGCACATTTGATCTTCATTGATGATTGTGCTAGTGTGGTTCTCAAAACATCTTCATGTGAAACCTTCTTCTTCCCTTTTGCTTTAGGAATTGCCAGAGCTTCATCTTCAACTATTTGTAGTTCTCTGGCAAGTTGCAACTGATGTGGCCATATGACAAGTAAATCATTTGGAAGAGTGGCCCCAGTTCTGGAAGTTCCACATGGTTCCTTAGATGCTGTCAAGATACCTTTCTTAGGAAACTTCTTTTCAATCAATCCCTTCTTCTTCTTCTGGATTGATTGTCTTTTTGAGTCCAGTCTGCTTCTATTTAATTTCATGGCTTCTTTACAGAGATCCATGGTGTGTCCTTTCTTTCCACAGTAGAAGCATGTTTTCTTGGTGGTCCTTCTGGATGCATCACCCTTCTTGGATTTAGACTCCAAGGACTTGTTTTCCTTTTTCAAAACCTTCTTGGGAGCATCTTCAACTTCCTTCTTGCTTCCCAAGGATTCCTTCTGAGCCAGGTTCAGTGATCTTCTCTTCATTCCAGCTTCGGATACATTCGGAGATTGATATGTATCAACTCTTTGACCACTTTTGCAACCATCCCAGATGTTGTCAAGTAATCCAAATCTATTTGCAGTAAACAGATGTCTCTGGACCTGTGGATGTTGCTTCCTTCCTTCTGGCTTGCTCCCCCTTGGCATGGGCTTCCTCTGTGCTTTAGCATTCAGTGGATTGTACCAACAATCCTTTGCACAATGCCCATACTTGTTACAACACCAGCATTGTCCCACGAATCTTGACCTCTTCAGTCCTTCTGATTGTAGGGTACTCTTCTTGACCTGTTGTGCTGTTTCAGGAGAGCTCTTCTTCTTTACTGCCTTCATCCATACTTGTTTGGAATTATTTTTCCATCCTGCACTTTTTGTGGAAACACAATTAGAAGCATCAGTACAAGATGGGATGGATGGTACCTTCTTTTTAGAAGTTGTTGCCCTTTTATTAGAGGAGGTGTTTCTTTTAGAATCATCCTTCTCAAAGCTCACTTGAGTAGCAACATTTCTTCTTTCAGCTGACTGGGAGGCTTTGGCTTTGGGTGATTGCTGATTGTTCAATATCACCTCTAGTTCTAAGTATTTCATGTTGAGGGAGTTCTTCTCATCCTCAACAGTTCTTAGCTTTCCTTCCCAATTCTCCACCAGTTGTTTCATCTGGTCTTCATGCACCTTCTTTAATTCAAGCAATGAGTTGTCATGCTCCTTCACCCTTTTTAATTTGTCTTCAAGTTGAGCATCTTTAACAACCATTGATACTCTATGCCTCTTCTCCAGTGCATGGTAAACATATTTGATTATTACTTTAAATAATTCTTTCTCAGAAAGGCTTCTTTGCAATTCTTCACAAGTATCTTCATATCTATCATTGCAAAGAGAAACTATTTCTTCCTTAGCCTTCACCAGCTTTCTGAGAGTGTTGGTTATGCCAACCCTTTTAGCCAATTGATCTTCCATTGCATTGGCTTCTTCTTCTAACTGTGATTTTTCTTCATGAAGATCATGGATGCCTATAGCTATACACTTTGCCACTTCCATGGGAACTGTCTTCTGAAGATATTTGAGTGCACTCTGAAGATCATTCATTGTTTCAACTTCATCACAGCTAGGACAGGATTTCTTCATCTTCTTGGCCTGTTTCTTCTTTCTATTTTTCTGAGTCTTGGCAGATATCTCCATTTGAGGCTGGTCGCTCGTTTCCTCAAATCTGCACTTCATAAAGACTCCCTTGGATCATTTAGAGGAAACCTCCCTCTGATACCAATTTAAGTGCCCAGATCAGTGTGAATCACTGAGAGGGGGAGGGGGTGAATCAGTGATCCCTTAAAACTTTTTACTAATTGATTCTTAATCAATTAAACCTCTATGGATTGTTAAGGCCTCGATCCACTCTTCTTATGTCTCTCAACCTTTCCCGGATAATGTAGTAATGAAAAGGCACAGGACACAAGGATTTACAAGGTTCGGCACCAAAGGCCTACATCCTTGCCATGCTCTCCCAGCATGGATTCTCCCATTATAACTTGTTAGAATTACAATGGTCGATACAGCTTCCCACCGTATCTCTCCTGAGTCCCACAGGAGGGTCTTTATACTGCGTCCCACAGTGTTACCAGAGTCCCACTGGCCTGCTCCAGAATCCCACTGAAGACTTCTTCCACCCTGAGTCTCACAGGGGGCTTCTCTTGGCTCCTCGAGTCGCACGAGTAGCTCTTCTTCACTTTAAGCTTCTTCAAGTATCTTCAGCAGTCTGGGATAAAGACTGCTGGCCTTGCTCTGTACCTCTGCTCACTTGTGATGAACAGGTCTTCTCGTCTTGCTCAGGATTTATCACCTTCTTCTAAGGATGACCTGGCTTCTCTCTTCAAGAATCTTCAACAGCCTCAGATAAGGTCTGCTAGTCTTGCTCACAGCTTCTGATCACTTCTTTTGATCAGGGTCTTCTCAATCTACTGAAAACTCAGACAACCAATCTCTTTAACTTCAGTCTGGCTCAGTCTCACTTCAATTCAACTTCATGCACTGAGTGCATGGCATCTCTGCATCCTCATGCACTGACTGCATGGCTTCTCAAAAATCTCTTCAAGAACTCCTGGTCTTGGACTCCTCAAATTCACACCACTGATTTGGCTCTTTTCACGTGTGCACGTGCATGCATGCATTCATGCACTCCCCTTTTTCTACATGGTGTGATAAACCCACAATGGGTGTAAATACTTTTAGCACACACACCTTCTTGAACATTACACACTTTATTCTCTTTTGATTACACACATAAATGTGTGTTATACACTAGTGTGGATGTCTTCTCTTCTTCTTAGTGTGTTCACACTTTGGTTTGCACACACACACTAAGGTTCGGCCTTTTAGTTCTTTTGCACACACAAATGCCTATGGCCTTCTTCCCTTCTTGTGCACACACCTAGGCTTCGGCCAACTTCTTGCTCACTTTGCACACACACTTAATGAGTGTGGTCTTCTAACTACTTGGCACACACTTGGCCTTCCACTTTATCTTGCACACAAAAGGCATTATGCCTCGGGTCTTCTTGCTTTGCACACCTACTGCCCGTAGGGTGTTCTTCCTTCACTTTGCACACAAGCACAAGGCTCGACCTTCTTCTTCTATTCCACCTGAATGCCAAAGGAGGCGCGCAAGGGTCTGCTTGAGCCGCGGCCAACTCCTTCTCCAACAGCTGCATAAGGTACCAAGCCCTCGGGTCTTCTTCTCCACTTGGCACACACACACTGCCGCGGAAGTGTCTTGAGTCGCGGGGTGCACAGGCACTCGGGTGTGCAGGATGCAATACCACGAGGCGCGCAAGCCACAAGGGTGAGGACACCTTGGGCGCGCAAGCTACTCCTGCCGCGCAAGTATGCGGGCAGGGAGAGCTCTTCCTGTCGCACAAATAATGCGCGCAGGGGACCTTCGAAGCCTCGGGTGGCTCCGGAACCTTCAGCCGCGCAAGTTCTTTGCGCGGGGCTTCTACTTCGTGAGGCACAGCCACTCACGGGTCTTCTGATTTTCAAGAAAACTTCAGCAAAACTCTCTGTGCATCGGGCTCTCCTTTTATAGGCATAGGAATCCTCAAAACATCCGCGGGATACAAACTTTGAATCCCCGAAGTTTTCGTGTCTTTCAAGATTCTTTGAATCTTGTTTTTCTTTTTATTTCACGCGGGTTCTTTCCATGTTTTTCGCTCCCTCTCATGCCTGCGTTGCAGATCGTGTGCATGGCCTCTGTTTAGGCCCATGCATACAAAGCATTAACCATGTGGTCGCGGCACCTTCAGTTTGCCTCGGCCAATACTCGAAATTCTATATCCAACGTTTGCATGCATATTTTATTGCATGTATATGTTCAGTGTGTCCAGACGAGCTCAATGGTGTCTTCATCTTCGTCGGAGGTGGCTGGAATCTCGAATGCCGTCGTCGGGAGGCGCCTGGTTCGAACGGGGCTCGCGGGTGGCTTCGGGTGGCCTTCGGCTGAGCTCGAGGAAAGAGATGAGCCGGGAGCCGTCGGATCGGGCGATCAAAAGATTTTGGACGGCCTGGATCTGAATATCTCGCACGGGATCGATCGTGCGGTCGAGATCTGGCGCGCGATCGATCGAGTGGCCAGGATTCGCTCCCGGGAATTTTTACGCATCCCACATCGAAACGCCTCGCGGTTTTGCCGCGGTTTATTACCCTGGCGCTGCCCGCTACTCTCCAGTTGAACTTCTCCCCTCCCGGTGCCGCCCCGCACCGGGTTCTCTCTGCGGAAGCGCTCCTAGCGCCCACTCTCGCCTATGCGGGCGCGAACCTAGCGCCCACTATGCACCTCGGGCGCGCGGGTTTCACCACCGCGTGTCCTCGGGGGCTTACACACGGCCGCCTGCCGCCTTGTGCTTGCACCAAGGGATCCCCCATGGGCGTGGCGCCTTCAGCCCACAAGTGCCTTGGGGTTGAACCCGTGGGCTGGCCTTGGCTGGCCTAATTTTTGGCTAAGGCATGAATAAACACTTTGTTAAAAAACAAAGTATCCAATGAGTTCAAGCCATATCAAATACCAAATGCCAAGCCACTCCAAGCCTTCTTCCTTTCTTCTTCTTCTTAAGAATTCCATCATTTCTCCTCTCATATGATCTCTACTTAGAATATGGAATTCCCAAGGTTTCTTCTTAATCTTCTTCATCTCCTCTTCCATATGTGTTCAATACTTAGGAGGGACTTCTTCAACTGAATCTCATAAATCACACATGTTCTTCAACATTCTTCATTGATCTAATCAGAGATCAATTGGATCTTCTTCTGATTCGCATGCACTAAGAGTTAGTACATGGACTTCTTTAATCCACTTCATCCACTTAGAAGTTGTGGATGGATCCCATTCAACTCCTCATGCATTGTCAATACAATGCATGGTCTTCAAACATTGTTGTGACATTGTATCCAGTTGATACAAGTTCTTGGAACTTTAAGAACAGCTCAACAATCGTCTGATTTCCATGGAGAATGTTTCAACCACAATTTCCAATACCACTTAGTGAATCTCCTAAGTGACATGCATCTTAGTACCATGGCCATTCTCCTTCATCACCATCACCATCACATCCTTTGACATTCACATCTTGACTCCTTGACATCCATTCATTCCAAGACAACTTCATGCCTCATTGACAACAAATGCAACACAATGCACTTCAATCTCCCCCTTTGTATTTGTTGTCAATACACTCCTTCAGCACATATGAATGGGTCAATATGTGTGCCAATATTTTCTCCCCCTTATTGGCAATCAAATGCAAAGGTGTGGTGTGGTTCACTTTTTCAAAAATCTCTTCCTCCCTTCGAATAGCATCTTCTTGAAAAAAAATCACTAAGAGAGGGATGATGCCACATGTTCTCTTTAGCAAAGAACCTTTAGTAAATCAACTCTAAGTCTACTTGGGCTAACCCTGTGTAGAAAACAAGAGTGATATAACCAAGATTTTTCAATGTTGTCCACAATTCTCTACACATGTGAGATCATGCTTGGGGGTTTGAAATTTTTCAGATGTAACAATGAATTTGCTAAATCCTGCACAACTTCACAAAACTCATTAGAAAGTTCAGGTGCAAAGATAAAGCTCCCCCTTTCATCTACTTTCTCAAGATGATATTAATTTCAGAACATCATCTTCTCCAGATTGGCTCCCCCTCAAGGGGTGCACTCCATTCTGTCCAAACCATCCTTCAGTTGAGAATGATCATCATCTTCAATTCCCTGCAATGTCAGCACATGTAAATACCAGAAGTATAAGGGAATAAGATGGAACCTACTTGGTTCATCAATGTGAACAACAAGGTTGAGAAGATTCTCTCAACCGAGATGTCCCATTTTCACCTGTCTTCACACTTGCACATTTGATCTTTATTAATGATTGTGCTGGTGTGGTTCTCAAAACATCTTCATGTGAAACCTTCTTCTTCCCTTTTGCTTTAGCAATTGCCAGAGCATCATCTTCAACTATTTTTAGTTCTCTGGCAAGTTGCAACTGATGTGGCCATATGACAAGTAAATCATTTGGAAGAGTGGCCCTAGTTCTGGAAGTTCCACATGGTTCCTTAGATGCTATCAAGATACCTTTCTTAGGAAACTTCTTTTCAATCAATCCCTTCTTCTTCTTCTGGATTGATTGTCTTTTTGAGTCCAGTCTGCTTCTATTTAATTTCATGGCTTCTTTACAGAGATCCATGGTGTGTCCTTTCTTTCCACAGTAGAAGCATGTTTTCTTGGTGGTCCTTCTGGATGCATCACCCTTCTTGGATTTAGACTCCAAGGACTTGTTTTCCTTTTTCAAAACCTTCTTGGGAGCATCTTCAACTTCCTTCTTGCTTCCCAAGGATTCCTTCTGAGCCAGGTTCAGTGATCTTCTCTTCATTCCAGCTTCGGATACATTCGGAGATTGATATGTATCAACTCTTTGACCACTTTTGCAACCATCCCAGATGTTGTCAAGTAATCCAAATCTATTTGCAGTAAACAGATGTCTCTGGACCAGTGGATGTTGCTTCCTTCCTTCTGGCTTGCTCCCCCTTGGCATGGGCTTCCTCTGTGCTTTAGCATTCAGTGGATTGTACCAACAATCCTTTGCACAATGCCCATACTTGTTACAACACCAGCATTGTCCCACGAATCTTGACCTCTTCAGTCCTTCTGATTGTAGGGTACTCTTCTTGACCTGTTGTGCTGTTTCAGGAGAGCTCTTCTTCTTTACTGCCTTCATCCATACTTGTTTGGAATTATTTTTCCATCCTGCACTTTTTGTGGAAACACAATTAGAAGCATCAGTACAAGATGGGATGGATGGTACCTTCTTTTTAGAAGTTGTTGCCCTTTTATTAGAGGAGGTCCTTCTTTTAGAATCATCCTTCTCAAAGCACACTTGAGTAGCAACATTTCTTCTTTCAGCTGACTGGGAGGCTTTGGCTTTGGGTGATTGTTGATTGTTCAATATCACCTCTAGTTCTAAGTATTTCATGTTGAGGGAGTTCTTCTCATCCTCAACAGTTCTTAGCTTTCCTTCCCAATTCTCCACCAGTTGTTTCATCTGGTCTTCATGCACCTTCTTTAATTCAAGAAATGAGTTGTCAAGCTCCTTCACCCTTTTTACTTTGTCTTCAAGTTGAGCATCTTTAACAACCATTGATACTCTATACCTCTTCTCCAGTTCATGGTAAACATCTTTGATTATTACTTTAAATAATTCTTTCTCAGAAAGGCTTCTTTGCAATTCTTCACAAGTATCTTCATATCTATCATTGCAAAGAGAAACTGTTTCTTCCTTAGCCTTCACCAGCTTTCTGAGAGTGTTGGTTATGCCAACCCTTTTAGCCAATTGATCTTCCATTGCATTGGATTCTTCTTCTAACTGTGATTTTTCTTCATGAAGATAATGGATGCCTGTAGCTATACACTTTGCCACTTCCATGGGAACTGTCTTCTGAAGATATTTGAGTGCACTCTGAAGATCATTCATTGTTTCAACTTCATCACAGCTAGGACAGGCTTTCTTCATCTTCTTGGCCTGTTTCTTCTTTCTATTTTTCTGAGTCTTGGCAGATATCTCCATTTGAGGCTGGTCGCTCGTTTCCTCAAATCTGCACTTCATAAAGACTCCCTTGGATCTTTTAGAGGCAACCTCCCTCTGATACCAATTGAAGTGCCCAGATCAGTGTGAATCACTGAGAGGGGGAGGGGGTGAATCAGTGATCCCTTAAAACTTTTTACTAATTGATTCTTAATCAATTAAACCTCTATGGCTTGTTAAGGCCTCGATCCACTCTTCTTATGTCTCTCAACCTTTCCCGGATAATGCAGTAATGAAAAGGCACAGGACACAAGGATTTACAAGGTTCGGCACCAAAGGCCTACATCCTTGCCATGCTCTCCCAGCATGGATTCTCCCATTATAACTTGTTAGAATTACAATGGTCGATACAGCTTCCCATCGTATCTCTCCTGAGTCCCACAGGAGGGTCTTTATACTGCGTCCCACAGTGTTACCAGAGTCCCACTGGCCTGCTCCAGAATCCCACTGAAGACTTCTTCCACCCTAAGTCTCACAGGGGGATTCTCTTGGCTCCTCGAGTCGCACGAGTTGCTCTTCTTCACTTTAAGCTTCTTCAAGTATCTTCAGCAGTCTGGGATAAAGACTGCTGGCCTTGCTCTGTACCTCTGCTCACTTGTGATGAACAGGTCTTCTCGTCTTGCTCAGGATTTATCACCTTCTTCTAAGGATGACCTGGCTTCTCTCTTCAAGAATCTTCAACAGCCTTTGATAAGGTCTGCTAGTCTTGCTCACATCTTCTGATCACTTCTGTTGATCAGGGTCTTCTCAATCTACTGAAAACTCAGACAACCAATCTCTTTAACTTCAGTCTGGCTCAGTCTCACTTCAATTCAACTTCATGCACTGAGTGCATGGCATCTCTGCATCCTCATGCACTGACTGCATGGCTTCTCAAAAATCTCTTCAAGAACTCCTGGTCTTGGACTCCTCAAATTCACACCACTGATTTGGCTCTTTTCATGTGTGCACCTGCATGCATGCATTCATGCACTCCCCTTTTTCTCCTTGGTGTGATAAACCCACAATGGGTGTAAATACTTTTAGCACACACACCTTCTTGAACATTACACACTTTATTCTCTTTTGATTACACACATAAATGTGTGTTATACACTAGTGTGGATGTCTTCTCTTCTTCTTAGTGTGTTCACATTTTGGTTTGCACACACACACTAAGGTTCGGCCTTTTAGTTCTTTTGCACACACAAATGCCTATGGCCTTCTTCCCTTCTTGTGCACACACCTAGGCTTCGGCCAACTTCTTGCTCACTTTGCACACACACTTAATGAGTGTGGTCTTCTAACTACTTGGCACACACTTGGCCTTCCACTTTATCTTGCACACAAAAGGCACTATGCCTCGGGTCTTCTTGCTTTGCACACCTACTACCCGTAGGGTGTTCTTCCTTCACTTTGCACACAAGCACAAGGCTCGGCCTTCTTCTTCAATTCCACCAGAATGCCAAAGGAGGCGCGCAAGGGTCTGCTTGAGCCGCGGCCAACTCCTTCTCCAATAGCTGCACAAGGTACCAAGCCCTCGGGTCTTCTTCTCCACTTGGCACACACACACTGCCGCGCAAGTGTCTTGAGTCGCGGGGTGCACAGGCACGCAGGTGTGCAGGATGCAATACCACGAGGCGCGCAAGCCACAAGGGTGAGGACACCTTGGGCGCGCAAGCTACTCCAGCCGCGCAAGTATGTGGGCAGGGAGAGCTCTTCCTGTCGCACAAATAATGCGCGCAGGGGACCTTCGAAGCCTCGGGTGGCTCCAGAACCTTCAGCCGCACAAGTTCTTTGCGCGGGGCTTCTACTTCGCAAGGCACAGGCACTCACGGGTCTTCTAATTTTCAAGAAAACTTCAGCAAAACTCTCTGTGCTTCGGGCTCTCCTTTTATAGGCATAAGAATCCTCAAAACATCCGCGGGATACAAACTTTGAATCCCCAAAGTTTTCGGGTCTTTCAAGATTCTGTGAATCTTGTTTTTCTTTTTATTTCACGCAGGTTCTTTCCATATTTTTCACTCCCTCTCATGCCTGCGTCGCAGATCGTGTGCATGGCCTCTGTTTAGGACCATGCATGCAAAGCATTAACCATGTGGCCGCGGCACCTTCAGTTTGCCTCGACCAATACTCGAAATTCTCCATCCAATGTTTGCATGCATATTTTATTGCATGTATATGTTCAGTGTGTCCAGACGAGCTCAATGGTGTCTTCATCTTCGTCGGAGGTGGCCGGAATCTCGAATGCCGTCGTCGGGAGGCGCCTGGTTCGAACGGGGCTCGCGGGTGGCTTCGGGTGGCCTTCGGCTGAGCTCGAGGAAGGAGATGAGCCGGGAGCCGTCGGATCGGGTGATCAAAAGATTTTGGACGGCCTGGATCTGAAGATCTCGCGCGGGATCGATCGTGCGGTTGAGATCTGGCGCGCGATTGATCGAGCGGCCAGGATTCGCTCCCTGGAATTTTTCCGCGTCCCACATCGAAACGCCTCGCGGTTTTGCCGCGGTTTATTACCCTGGCGCTGCCCGCTACTCGCCAGTTGAACTTCTCCCCTCCCGGTACCGCCCCACACCGGGTTCTCTCTGCGGGCGTGCTCCTAGCGCCCACTCTCGCCTCTGCGGGCGCGCACCTAGCGCCCACTATGCACCTCGGGCGCGCGGGTTTCACCACCACGTGTCCTCAGGGGCTTACACACGGCCCCCTGCCGCCTTGTTCTTGCACCATGGGATCCCCCATGGGCGTGGCGCCTTCGGCCCACAAGTGCCTTGGGGTTGAACCCGTGGGCTGGCCTTGGCTGGCCTAATTTTTGGCTAAGGCATGAATAAACACTTTGTTAAAAAACAAAGTATCCAATGAGTTCAAGCCATATCAAATACCAAATGCCAAGCCACTCCAAGCCTTCTTCCTTTCTTCTTCTTCTTAAGAATTCCATCATTTCTCCTCTCATATGATCTCTACTTAGAATATGGAATTCCCAAGGTTTCTTCTTAATCTTCTTCATCTCCTCTTCCATATGTGTTCAATACTTAGGAGGGACTTCTTCAACTGAATCTCATAAATCACACATGTTCTTCAACATTCTTCATTGATCTAATCAGAGATCAATTGGATCTTCTTCTGATTCACATGCACTAAGAGTTAGTACATGGACTTCTTTAATCCACTTCATCCACTTAGAAGTTGTGGATGGATCCCATTCAACTCCTCATGCATTGTCAATACAATGCATGGTCTTCAAACATTGTTGTGACATTGTATCCAGTTGATACAAGTTCTTGGAACTTTACGAACAGCTCAACAATCGTCTGATTTCCATGGAGAATGTTTCAACCACAATTTCCAATACCACTTAGTGAATCTCCTAAGTGACATGCATCTTAGTACCATGGCCATTCTCCTTCATCACCATCACCATCACATCCTTTGACATTCACATCTTGACTCCTTGACATCCATTCATTCCAAGACAACTTCATGCCTCATTGACAACAAATGCAACACAATGCACTTCACAACTAAAGTGTAATATTATACTTATAAAATGAAATGAAATCATTTAAGTGTATCTTATCAAGAATTTCTTCAACTATAGGTAAATGGTCATTAAAAAATTATATCTTGTTATCATCATTTTTATTATATCATGGACAATTTAATGGCACTTTGGTTTATGGTTTTTTGTTTTTCAAATCTATTTAGATCACCCACATTCATGTGATCAATTTTATTAATCACTCTCTATCAATATTAGGGTGTTAGTATTCTCTTAAATGAACCAGTTTTCACGTCCAAACAATGTTCACTTATAGTAAAACATAGTTATGTTTTACTTTTAGTAAATCATATGTTTCATATATTACATTTTTAAGGGAAATTTATTTATTAATTTGTATGATGTTGGTTTATAGGAATTAATTTGTTAATGTTAAACTTTTGATGATCATGACGAATTTAGAGGTTGAAATTCATTTTAATGGGTTAAATTGTAAGAGACAAAGATTTTGTGAAATTATTATTCACAAATAGATATTATATTTTCTAAATTTTATGCGATATAAAATCATAATTTTTTATTTCATTATGATTTAAAATTATTTTTCCTTGTATTACATGAAAAACTATTTCTAGCTTGTGTTACACATAATATCAAGTTTAGCTTTCAGTTCCCAAAACTCCAAGATTATTCGAAGACATTTCATAAAAAAAAATTGTTATTTATTATAATAGATATCACATAGATATTGGAAAGCAGGGAATAGATATTATTAACTAAATGATAAAAATATTGTTTGAACATGTGTATATAATAAATTTTTTGGTGAATGATTAATTAGAAATAAAAATATATACTATTGGAAAATAAAAGAAATCCCTTTCTAAAAAACTATTTTTATTGAAACAAATGTTCTCTACATAAATAAAAGAAGATACTACGATTATTTAATTATTTTAATTCATTTAATGTATAAAATATATGAAATAAACTATTTAAAATACATATCATGTGTTTTACATAAAATATATAAGAATAAATCCTTGTTTTTTCTTAAAAGTATATTTTCAAAGAATTTATTTTCGTGACTCTTATAGAGAAATTATTTTAAAATAGTCATTTCCAATGATATTAAACAGTGTTAATAAAATAATTTTTTAATATAATAATAAAATATTTATCTCAGGGTGAATTTTTTTATTTTTAAGAAAAGTTTCATTTATTGATGAATAGTTAAAAGAATGAATTTTATTTGAAAAATACATTTTTGATTAATTTATTTATGAGATTAAATTATTTTTTAAATCTATTTTACTATTAAAATATTCCAATTATATATATATTAAATTAATTTTTTGTAATTATAATGAATTTCAAAATGAATTTCGATAAAAAAAACATTGTAAACTTTTGATCATTTTCTCTTTAAAAACATGATTCTGCATCGCATATTTGGGATTAATTTAAAATTTTATTCTTTCAATTATGTGAATGGATTTGGAAATTTTTATTTAATACTTTTAATAATAATTAATTACATAATTTATTAAATTCAACATATTGTTTTTAACAAATTGAATTGTGAATGCAGTGAATATTAATTTGTGTTATTACGGTAAAAATGGAACCCAATTATTATAATGTGTTAAAGATATTTGAGTTACAACATATGGATAACATAAAAATATAGTAATTATATAAAAATGATCAATTGAATTTATTTTTTACGAAATGACTATACATAAAACAATTTTATTACAACTAGAAATATTTAAACATTAAATTTATTTAGTAACACTTATGGAAAAAATAACAAGAAGGAAGATAATATTTAAATGGAATAAAAATCCTCGAATGATCTATTAAATATTTTCCCATCAAATAAAAATATGTTTTATTTTAACCAAAAAATATTCTAGGGTAGAATGTTTGATGTTTTTTTTAAAATATTTGATTTAATAAAAATTTAGTAATAGAAAATTAGAATTATAATGGTTCAAATAATATTTTTCTAAACAACTAAATACATGGAATGAAAAAAATGTATACCATATAATTGATTTTTATAAGTTATATGTTTAAATTATTTCGTTAATATGGAGGTTCTATAAATTGAATCTTTATAAAAAACATCTATTGATTGATGGGTCAGGAAAATTAAAAATACATAGAGTGGTCAATCAAACGCTTTTATTCAAATCATTAGTGTTAATAAATTATAAATAATATTTTAGGATTTAAATTTAGATTTGAGATAAAAAAAATTTAATAAAAACTATTTTATAGATATGATGAAAAAAATTAATTAATATTTAAATATATAAGTATTTTTTCTATTTCTTTTAATTGAATGACTTTTTCCTTTGGGGACTAATTATTATTTAAAAATAAACATATCAAGAAAAATATTTACATAACAATGTATTTTTTGAAATAAATTTAGAAATATAGCGTTTCCAAAAAATATTTATATTGAATATATTATGAGGATACAATAAAAGAATATAATTAAATATTTTATATCATATAGAATTAATATATATAATTTAAATGAATTAATTAATAAATATATTTTCTTATCTCTCTAATGAAAATGTGAAGAATTTTATTAAAAAAATTTCTATATATAGTTAATTAAAGTAAATAGATTATTCAACAAATAATATAATTTTTTCCATGTAAGATTAATGAATTTATTTTCAATTACTTGAACTCATAAAAAATGAATAAAATATTTGATCGATGTTGATACATAAATAATATTTTAGGTTATATTTTTCATTTTGTGTTAGTATTGGGATATAAATAAACCAAATTGTTTATTATTTAGTAGGTATTCATGGGTGTTAATGATGATACCTTCTCATACATGTCATGAATATGGATTATGGTGCTATTGAAAAACTGAAATATAGATAATAAAGATATTTTTACCCTCATTGGGGTGAAAATTATAAAAAAATATTTGTTCTATTATAAATTATATTATTTCATTTCATATAAGTGATATTGGGTTCAATAATTGGTTATATCATAATTTTGACAAGTGAAATGGTTTATTCATATGAAATCAAATAATCACACAAGAATTCAAAATCCACAACTTCTAAAAATTTCAACAATGATTTATTTGGGAACCATGGGTTCTGGTATAGATTTTTCAATTAAAACTAACTTATTGATAAGTTAAATAAATAAGGATGATTATTATTCACTATAAACCTAATATATTTAAATTAATTTTATACAATAGGGATAAGGTCATTTTCATCATGGAAATGGCTACGACCCAAAAGGAATCCTTTTCTAGTCATAATTTTCATGAACATATTAGAATAAAAAAGGATGAGATAAAATATATTCTCATTAATTGTAATTGGTATTAAATTTGGATTCATGATTTTCATTAACCCATTATTTGAAATAATATCTTCAAGAGGAAGTTTAATGTGTATGGTAATTATTTTTGTTTAAATTCATAAACAAATAATAATTTTTTGGACTTTTTATGAAATATTCATATCATCAATACTAAAGATAATTTCATTATAATAATCCAAAAAAAATTATATATTATTATATTATTAATTATATATATTTGAGGTCAAAAATTTATTTAATTAGAACTTACTTGAGGTTTTCTGTCGACAAATACATACAGCTCTGCAAATATTTTATTGTTATAAAATCTATATAATATATTTTATTAACTCAATAAGACTATATAATTCTTGGTTTCTGACATCTTGGGTAATGTGACTCTTTTTCACAATTATTAAAAGTTATTAATTAAATAATAATTAAAACAGAAACTATATTCAATATCGTTCATAATATCTCACATTGAGCTTAAAAACAACTAAATATTATTATTTAATATGGATTTTAACACATATATGTCAGAATGGAGGGTATGAATAGTATTAATAGAATTATAAAGATATAGTTCACACACGTATTTATAATTAATTATTTATTGATGAATTAATTATATATGCTACAAATCATGTTTAATGTGTCTCAAATCATGAGTACATATAGTTGATTTCATTTTTCATTAAATAAATATATCAAAAATCCTAAGTGGTATGTTTGATTATTGTAAACAATTTTTGATTTTTGTTATAATGGATTTCCTTGATAAATGATTAATTCTAATCAATTCTACGAATATCATTGTTTATGTCTGTATACAGATATTTGGATAAGTTTAAGAAACTGTGTGTGTGCCACCAATTATGTTTTCTGGGAAAAGGACCCAAACACCATGACTAGGCACCATAACCAGACACTGTGATGAGACACTATGACCCAGACACCATGACCCAGACCCCCTGACCATACACCATGAACTAGAAACCTTGACCCAAACACCATTACGCAGACACTGTGACCCGGCATTGTGACCAGACACCACATTTATGCTACCGTTTCATAGTATCTAAACAATTATCCCATCATAATTGTCTCACTGATCAAAGTTAGTGAAGGAGACATTGTTTCATGGAGACACCATTTCCAGGTGACCGTATTTCCAGACAGTTTGTGACACCATTCAATAATCTATTTTTTCATTTTCAATTTAATTTCTTACTATCATATTTGAGTGTTTTAAATTCACTGACATAATTAATGTTTATTTATAGTTGTCACCTAACAGTAAGAGACATAAAATACATGTATTCTGTCGACTCCAACACATAAACACCAAGAATAAAAAGAGAATTGTGGCCCAGAAACAATGATGTGAGATAACGAAGAGGCACAATCATTATTGAGAAAATAACTGACACATGAAACTCAATACATCTGAAGAACACAGGAAGAATTTTCAAATACAAAATGGCTGGTTTACCATAGATTAGAGTCCATAACATCTTTGAAATACCAACTATATGAAGAAGACGACCCAGATCAAATAGAATTGTGATAATATATTTCTCATAAGAGGATATGATTCCTACATCTTCTTCATCCTAAAAATCCAGAGCTACATTGTCTAACACTTAGAGCACATCTAATCATATCTCCTTATTTTTCCCTTTTGTGTTTTTTTAGCTTTCGATCAGTGTGTGTGGGTTTGTATAAATACACACACTATCTCTAGTATTAAACGATACTATAAAATATATAATTTCTCTTACATATTTTTACACTTATTCACTCCCACGTATAATTGTAGAGAAGGTCCCTGGGTGACCTATTAGTTTATACCCACAAAGAACTACAGAAGAGGTCATGGGACCCAAAAAATCTAGTGCACAGTTGTCTACCCTGATCCAAGGAGTGGATAAAGTGTATTAATATAAACTACTTAGTAGAAGATGATCACTAATTGGATTGGATTAGGTCTCAGATTTAAACTAAACCACTTGTTTTATATCTGCTGTGTTGTTTGATTTATATTTCTCTGTTTTACTATATAATTCAGAAATCATTAAATTTATTCTGATAGTTAATCATGGAAATAAGTTATAATTGTTTTCCTTATTATAATAATTTCAAAAGAATATTAATAACTGATATTGAGAATACATGGAATTTATCCATATACTAAGATGTTATTTAAATAGTTAATATTTCGTAATTTGTATTTCTTTGATTAACTGGGATGTATTTATTTTTATTGGGGAAACTTTTGAGAATAATTTTCAAGGAGAAATTTTTGTAGATACTTAATTCACCCCACCTCATAAGTACCCTACTACAACCAATATTTGGTATTATAGGAAAATATTAAGACTCTGTTTTGACCTTATTCCACTGAGATTTTAGTTGTACTTTAATGATCTATAAATTTCTCTTAATTATACATTTATAGATATTTGAAAGTATTTCTTTATTGTAGATAATATATTGGGAGGTGATGAAACAAATAGACAACCATTCTTTAATATAACCAATTATTCCCAATGGAAAATTAAAATGAAAATGCATTTCGAAAGTATGGGTTTTGAAATTCTTTCTTCAATTGTAGATGAGTATAAGATTTCAACTACTGAAAGAATCACTTGGGATGACTCAAACAAGACTTCCTATAATAAAAATATCTAAGATGTGAATTATTCATGTTTCTCTTTAGGAGATGAAAACTTTAACTGAATTTCATCATGTAGAACTACCCATGAAATTTGGGATACTTATCTATTTCACGTGAACAAACTTCTAGTGTGATAGAAATGAGACTTAGTACTTATACTTTTAAATATGATATGTTTAAAAGGAAACATTATGATCCTATTTATGAAATGTATCTTAGGTTCAACTAAATTTTCAATACAATGATTTATCTTGAAAGAGAAGTTACTACCAAATAAAAAATTATGAGGATTATCAGATTCCTAGCTGACAGATGGAGAAGAACCACTATCTCTATTATAGAGTCATGTGACATCAGCATGTTACCTTTAAAAGAATTCATTAGGAAACTAATGATTTATGAAGTGGATATAAAAGTCCACAAGGTAAAGGAGGATAAACCCAAAAGAAATTTTTTTTCGTTTAAGACCACCACATGTAAACAAAAAGAGAAAGAGAAATTGGAAGTCTCTGTAGAAAGTTCTATCAGTGATCAATCATCACCTGACATTGAAGAGGATATTGATCAATTATCTAGAAGGTTTTAAGAGATTTTACAAGAATAAAATTTTTTAAAAAAATCCTATATTCAAGTGAATATATGATCAAAAAGAAAGTTGGAAGAAGTATTGGAAAATAAGTGACAAGTTTTATGAGATAGTATGACATGAATGTTGGTGAAAGGGACATATAAAGGCTGACTATCTCTAACTCAAATAAAAAAATGAAATATGAGGGAAAATATAGAAAGTATAAAAAAGAAATGAAATCAACATGAAGTGATTCTGAGGATAGTTCTAGGGAATCAAAATTTTCACATGATGAACAACATAACAAATTCCAATATGTGTTTTATGATAAACACATCTGAGGTAACACTAGAATCTCTTGTACACAATTTATATTATTCTAGAGATGAATGTGACTCTGAAAATATGTCTAGTGATGAAATTATTTTGTACTGTAATATGCTTGAAGAGGCTTGAAATAAACTAAAAAATAAATAAAAATATTTGAAGAAACAACATGCTCTTACCTCAATTATTGAATCTAAACATACTATATAAATTGGGAAAAATTCTTAATTACTCAAATAAACCAACGAACTAAATCTATCTAATGAGAAATTGGAAAATGATATTAAAGGGTTTACCAATGGTAAATATACTTTGGTATAAATTCAAGGTAAATAGATTGCTCTTAAATATACTTTTGGAATTAGCTATCAACCTGGTAAAAGAAATTTTGGTAGGATTTTTTTTCTAAGTCTATGACATATAGATTTATTCCTAGTTTTGGAAAACAATCATATAGTTCAAATTATGAAACACGCTCTAATGATTCAAGCTTTTCTGGACCAAATAGAGTATAATTTTCAAGAACATTACATAATGATTATAGGAAACCTATGTGGTAGATGTGGGTTCCTAAAGCACTAGTCACTAATATTACTGGACCCAAAAAATATATGGTTTCTAAAATCAGTTTTTATTGAACTATTTTGTAGGAAAGTTTCCATATGACCTCCTATAAAAGATTATGGTACATGGATAGTGGGTGTTCAAGACACATGATAGAAGGCAATTCATTCTTCAATAATTTAATAAAAATTTATGGTGGACATGTCACCATTGGTGAAAATGTTAAAGTAAAGATCATTGAACTTGGCCAAATCAGTAACTCTAACTTAGTTATAATTTCCAATGAACTATTAGTTGATGGATTGAAATTTAAACTACTTAGTATTTCAAAACTTTGGATGATTTATTTTATATTAAATTTGAAAATGATTCCTGTAATGTTTTCAATTATAAAAATGAAATAATATTTTCATCATTAATTAATTAAAATGTATACTTAGTAAACATGGATTCTTTAGTCTCTCAAAATGCTTCATGTTCAAGTGGATTTCACAAATAATCTTGGATTTAGAATTTATGACTCAGACAATATAATATTCACTCTCATATAAAGATATCTAGAAAATTTCTAATCAAAGACCTACCCAAACTAATGTTTTTAAAAGATAAAGTGTGTAATCCTTGTGAAAATGGAAAGGAACAAAAAATTTCCTTCAAACAAAAGAAATAAGTGTCAACATATCCACCTCTTGAACTTGTTCACTTGGATTTGTTTGGTCCATCTTGAGTTTCTAGTTTAAATGGGAAGAAAAAAGTTTATGTTCTTGTAGATGACATTTCATGATATACATGGGCATTATTTTTGGCTCACAAAATTTAATCCTAATCTCATTTTACCAAATATTAAAAAATAGTAAAGAATCATAGTGGAATTATAATTAAATATTTAAGAAGTAAGCAGGGTCGTGAATTTAAAAATCCAAAGTTTGAATATTTATATTCTAAAAATGTGTATAGTCATAATTTTTCTACTCCTAGAACACCTCAACAAAATTGAGTTATAGAAAGAATAAATAGTACCTTACAAGTAATTTCTAGAACCACGCTTAGTGAATATTAATTATATATTTATTTCTAGGATGAAGATATAAATACAACATGTGATATTATAAATTGAGTGTTGATTGGACTTATTCATAAAAGAACTCCATATGAGATATGGAATAAGAGAAAATCCATGGTAAACTACTTCAATGAATTTTTTTTGCAAAGTTTATATCCTTGATACTAATGACAATGTTGAAAAAATTGTAATCCAATAGTGATGAAGAAATAATTCTAGGATATTCAATTTCTAGTATTGCCAATATAGTGTTTAACAAAAAAACTAAATGTGTGGAAGAATTTGTCCATGTCAAATTTGATGAAACATATCCACATGAACCTAATAACACTCTAGAGAACCTGGAGGATGATGCCTCAAATCTGGACATTAATTCAAAATATTTGAACCATCCTATAATTGAATCTATAAAAACATTCAACTCTGGAAATTCAGTAGATTCTAATCACAATGAACCTGAAACTATTGAATATCCTGAAATCACTAGTCCTTCATTTTTTAGAGTTGTTATAACTCTGACGAAACATCCTTTAGATGAAGTTGTAAGAGATTTAGAGAATGGAAATCAAACTATAGATTCACATAGAAACCACTTTGAAAATTTGTCTTCTTACAACAACTTGAACCTAAAAATATTAATGGTACTATAAATGATTAATTATCAGTGGTGGCTACCCAAAAAAAACATAATCGATTTGAAAGAAACAAAGATGTGAAACTTTTTCATAGACCCAAAGAAACATTTACCATAGGAACTAAGTGGGTGTTTATAAATAAAGGAGATGAAGATGGTAACATAGTTAGAACCAAGGCTATATTGGTTGCTTAAGGCTATAATTAAGAATAATGAACTGTCTATGTTGAAACATTTTTATCAGTAGCTAGACCGGAAGCCATCCAATTTCTATTTGCTTATACATCATATTGGAATTTCAATCTATTTCAAGTGGATGTTAAGAGTTCTTTCCTAACTGGATATATTTCTAAGGATTTATTTGTTAAGAAACCCCCTAGTTATACAAATCCTCATTTTCCAAATCATATTTTTAAATTATCAAAAGCATTATATGGTTTAAAACAAGATCTAGGATCTTGGAATGATATATTATGTTCTTTTCTTATTTCTAAAGGTTTTAAAAATGGAATAGTTGATCCTACCAATTTTATATAATGAGTTTTCCATGATGTTTTAGTATTTCCAATTTGTGTAGATGACATTATCTTTGGATCTTAAAAAATTCATTATGTATAAAATTTTATAAAATGATGCCAAATGAATTTGAAATGAGTTTAATGGTTGAACTAAAATTCTTTCCAGGATTTAAAATCATTCAAATTAATGATCATATTATATTAAATTAATGAAAATATACTATAGAACTTCTAAAACATTTTGGATTTGATAGAATTAAAATTAGTTACAATCTAATGATTACTAATTGTAAATTGGATCTTGATGAAGATATAGAATTTGTTGATCAAACCACTTACACAGGAATGATTAGAAGATTACTCTACATAACTGCTAGCTGACCTGAAATTATGTTTAGTATATGTATGGGTGCTCGTTTTCAAGAAAACCAAAATGAATATAATTTAAATGTTGTTAAGATAATTTAAAAACACCTCAAGCATACACCCAATAAAGTAAAGCTACATCCCAGAGGAAAATCATTTGATTTAGTTATCTATTCTGATGATGAAATCGGTGGTTGTAAGTTAGAGAGAAATAGACCCTCTAGAACATGTCACTTTTTAGGCAAGTCACTAGTATCATGGTATAGTAAGAAACAAAACATATTTGAATTATCTACTATATAAGAAGAATAAATAGCTGCTGGTAGTTGTTTTTCTCAAATATTTTGGATGAAACAAACACTAATAGATTATGGATATTGATTTTTGAATGTACCAATAAATTGGGACAATACTAGTGCTATTAACGTCTAAAAAAATCTTGTTTCACAATCTAGGACAAAACATAAGGATGTAAGACATCACTTTTTGAGAGTTCATTGCCAAAAATGTGACATCACTTTGGAATGAATTGGTTTTGAATATAAGATTGCTAATATATTCAGCAGACAATTAAATTATGAAAGAATATATTACATTATACATGAATTGGGAAGGATAATTCATAAGTAGTAAGTGTACTGTTTCACAGCTTACTGTTTCACATATTACTATTTCATGGTTTACGGTTTCACAAGTCACTATCATAAGATTACTATATAACTCTATAATTTCTGAAGTTTTACTGTCTAAAAAGTTGCGACTTCAAACAATATGGTCACATAGTTTTGAAGTCAGACTGTTGCGTTCTCACTGTGAAAACCTGTCACAGTCTTACCGTGAAAACCAGTAAAGGTCTCACTACGAAAGCCTATTCCGGTCTAACCATAAAATCCAGTTATAGTCTCATCATAAAGTTGCATTATTATTTTATTAATATATTATAACATATATCATGGTAATTAATAATTTTATTCTTTTACTTTCTCCTGCATTTGATTTTATGATGCTTAATATCCCTAAATGTTAAAAACAAAATAAGTTCACACCTTTATTCTCTTGATCTCTCTTATCTCAAACTATCACCCCTCCATAAACCTTTATCTCTCTATCAAATCATCTTTGAATTACCAGAATTATAAATTCATCCTCATAAACACATGAGATGTGAAGATCAAAGAAGAAGATAAAAATAGCACTAAAACTAGTGCCCAAAAGTCCTTTGAATCCAAACTAGGTGAACAGAATAGCGGTACCTGAAATGAAATTATCCCTAAGTGGCTTATGTCATGTAAGTATTTAATATTTAATGTAATAAAAGAGAAAGTATGGATATATTGGTTCACAATGAAGGATAAGCCAATTTTACCAAAGCAAGTTGCAAAATTTTATCAGTTCGTTCAATTCACTTTTAATACAGAAGATGATTTTTTTCTGAGAAGTAGGATCAATGGGAAAAGGCGTACCACTTTTTTGAGGTTATGGGATTCATGCCTAAGGATACCTCACAAGGGTATTTTTGAGGACTACTAGAGAGTACCTCTACCTCCATGTGATATCTTTTTTTTTTCGAAGACGCCTTGGGAAGCTTAACTGGGAAAGAAACAAATAGAAGAGCAGTTGCGGTTGAGCTTGATGGGGAAACCAAAATTTTGTTTCAGTTTTTCAAGATTCTGATCATTCTAAGAAGAAGATACATTGCTACACTCAAGTACCAAGATGTATTTTTCATACATCTAATGAATAATGGACACATGATCAACCTATACAAGTATGTTATACTCTATTTGTTTTAGTTGATAAAGACAACCTCAAAGTCAACCTCACTGTTCTACTCAAGGTTATTCTCAACAATGATTCATGAAAAAGGGTTTGTTGGACCAGATGCAGAATTATTTAAGGACAATTAATATTGTTTTTCAAAAATTACTGTCAATAAAATGAAAATCAGTTAGAATCCATGGAGATAATCATGGGTGGATGATAATGAAAGGTATTATGAAAAGTTCAACCTAGTTTATCTTTATTCAAGACCTAAGGACATTTCTGATCCTAGTTTGGAACCAGATAAAATAATTGACTATTCTGATGGGGAAGAAGAAGAGAGGTTGTTGCACCTACAATGAAAATTTTCTTGGATGAGATAGATAGTGAACCTATTATCAAATACATAATTTAGAAGGAAATACTTGTTCTTGAAGAAATTGTTGATCTATAAGAAAAACCTACTCCTAAAGAAGAATCTATTTTTATTGAATGGGGAATGGATGTTGTACAAGATCATCTAGAAGAAGATATTTCTCTTGAGAAAGAAGCTCCTTTTGATGAACACCTGGAGGAAATATTTGTTCCAGTGATTATACCATCTTCTAAAGAGAGGATTGGGAAATAATTTCAGTTGGATAGAAAATAAATTGGTGAGGCTTTTAGGGATGATATTTTGGAAATATATCACAGATCTAAATATCTTATTCGTGAGAATTATTCACATGTTGAGGGGGTGAAGCACCAGAATTTGGAAAATGTTGATATTCCTAATCCTATTGATCCATACTCTATGGAAACATGGTATAAATTCCTTATCTATTTTGATGTGAATGATTATAATAAAGCCTCAGTTAATGGAATTGATTTTTCTAATGAATTTAAATTGAAACTTGTATCTTCTATTGACGTTATATCTACAATGGAACCTGAGCATGTCTCAGCTCTTATTCTCAAACCTTCACATGAACCTTCCACCATAGCGAGTAAGGATGGTTTGAAATCGTTTGGATCTACCCTATTGTCAGGGATTGAAAAGATATAGAACAATGAACCTACTCCATTGACGGACATGAGTGAATGATATATTGCCCTATTTTTTGAGAAGATTATTTGAAGATTCAGCCATCAATGCTTCATGAAATTCATGACGTTAGAGTTGAAAACAAACAAAGCAGTGATGAAGTGAAGTCTCTTAGAGGTATGGTTGAAGATATGAAGAGAGTGCTGAAATCCAGACCAGAACCTATTCCTTATCCTATTAAGGATGTTAGTTGTTAGATTCCACAAGAAGTAGCCTCCATAATTCAACCTAACATAACATCCTTAGTTAAAAATGTGATTGAACGAAACAATAAAATAGTTCAAGAGATGTTTGAGCTTATTATTGGTCTTAACAAGTTGACTGATGAGTATAAGGGAAGTATCCAGAAAGTTTTGAATCAAATAAATTCTATTAAATTAGCTATTATAACTTCTAGTACCTTTGTAAAATCATCTCAACCTTCCTAAGCCAGTGATCTGCTCAGAATAGTTGTTAAAGAAGACATTCAATCAGTGCTCAGTGGATTTAACAAAGAGTTTCTATCTATGGTTTTCAAGAGTGGTGAAAGAGTTCTTGATTTGGTTAGAATTAATTCCAAGATTGAGAAGGATTCTCATGACCAAATTACAAGGATGGTGTATTTCTACATCAATAGGATTTTCTCTATGCATGTTATGACAAACTATTTCAAGTACCTTATGGAGAATGTGAAAATTTGTACTGTCAAACATGCTTTCAAAACTCAGGTTCAAAAGAGGAAGGATTTCACTCCCTTGTTTGAAAAGTTCATGGAGAATAATGATGTCTTTGAGAATGCGATGCAATATGGTGTTGAGATTATTGCTGACTTCATCAAGCTATTAAGGCCTTATCATCATGTGTAGAGCACTGCTATTGTGGCTCCTACAGCTGCACCCTTTTGACCTTGTTAGCCTTCACCCTCATTCCCTTCATTTGCCTCTACTTCTATGTCTATCTCTCACGCTATGAGTCAGATCAAACTTGAAAACCCTGACCAAAAATTTCCTCGGTCTTCCACCAATCCTTCCCAGGCCCCTTCTATTTTTGAAGGAGTCCCTTTACCTTCAATGTCATTTGGATTACTTCCTTCTTATACTTCCACCTCTACTCCTCTGGCTTCTCATGATGTTTTTGCCACAGTCCAAGAGAAGATAACTAGTGCTCTAGAAAAGTGACAAATAACTTTTTATAGGGATATTTTTATAGTTTTGTTTCCTACTGTTTTTTAATGACACATATTTATCCACCTAACGCATTGATAACTCTTCCAATATATTCTCTTCTTAACTCATGTACTCTTTTTGATAATCCCGAAATGGGGAGATATATACCCTCTAAATTCACAATATAGAAGTATGACTGGATAATGTGTTTATCATTTTATAAAATTTAAGTTTTCCTAATCAATTTCTTATTGAAATTGGATATAAAAACATTGTGAACTTTTGATCATTTTTACATTAAAGAAATGTTTTCTCGTTCCACCCAAAAGAATAATTTTTGACTAATTTCATCAAATTATGTTTTTGGAATTTATAAAAATGGATTGAATATTTATAATCATAAGTCCCAAATTATTTACATACGTACCTTTTATTTTTTTCATTATGAATAGTAACTTTAGCAATTTTATTTTTACTACGATTAACTGTAAATCAATTAGTTAATGGTAAAAATATTATTATGACTATGATAAATATACCCTAAAACTTTTCTTAATTTTTTTGGATTATTTTTTTGGACTAAAATAATCCTTGGGATGAAATTGTAACATTTTCAAGCCATTCAATAGTGAGTAGTACATTTTTAAATTTTTTATTCAAGAGAAAGTCAATTTTCACTCACTTATCCTTTTAACAAGTGAAATATTTTTAAAATGGAGTTATATAGAAGATATTTTTGACTATAAATAGATTATAGAAATATAAATTTATTACCTATATCATGGAAATTTATTTTTAATTTTTAGAAAATAACTAATTAAATTAAATGGTGACACAATAATGATGCAATAATAATTTAATTAGTGAAACAATGAAATAAATGATATTATAAATTCAAAAATAAATATATTTTTACATAGTAGATGTCATCCATGAATTTTTTAGATTAATTTGACATGTTAGTGACGTTTGAATAGAGTTCTTGTGAATATATCAGGTTTTCATGGTATTTTTAATAAATCAAATAATTAAAAGTGCCAAAATTAATATTAAAGATGTTTTAGAATAAATAATATTATATTAAATTATATAAATTTAAAAAGAATCATAAATTCATCCAAATAATTGTTAAATGTACTAAAATTTCATAAATGACAAATTTATTGGTATTTTTTATTTTATGGTAATTTGTTTAGCACTCAATGTGTGAATTACAAGATAACATAGTAAAAGTTGAAAGGGTAAAATAAAAGTTACAACAAAATGATAAGTATTAAAAAAATAATTAAAACCTTTATAATTTTCACTCAATGAATTTCTTTCAACCCAACATAATACTAATTTCTACATAACATAATTTCAATCAATTTTAATAAAAATTAATTTATATTAATTTAATATTTTGAAAAATTCCAAGAGTTCCCCACCACTCTCTTATAAAAAGGTACTACATGTTATCATTTACACATACATAAAAACTAATTTTATTCCAAAAATATCTTTCTAAATAAATTCCTACAATCAAAAACAAAATTCTATAGGTTTTATTTTATTCATAACACTCGAACTATATTTTATAAGGTGTTAGTTAAATCATATTTTCCAAAGGAAAGGTATCATTTTTAATTGGGTTTTTTTTCTTCATAAAACTCATTAAATATTATTAAACCAGGATTAAATAATAAATACAGTATCATCAATACACTAAGATTTCATTATTCTAATATAATCACCTAAATATATCTCTAAATCAATGAAATTGGAATTTAATTATTTTTTCTTGTGTAAGGAAGTCTACCACAATTAGAGCTGATATAATTGGTTTTCCAACACCATATGTCGATACTGTTCATAATAATAGAATTAATGAATATATATGATATTAAATATATATATATATATCATTATTAAATTATATTATTTAATTTAGGTTCTTACCTTTACATGTACATGAAAATGATAACAGCGTTCATGTATAAGTGTGAACTATCACCTCCAAGAAGCGATGCGATTCGTTTTTATTCACCTCATCACATGAATGGTATATATAAATATATTTAAATTATTAACATAATATTAATGATATAATTATTAATATATTAATACAGAACTATAATTACCTTCTATCCATAATGGTCATTGAAAAATGGAAATCTTACTCATGCATATATACAACCTACCGTCTCCATGATTATTATCTTGTTCATTTATCATAACCATATATATGTGGTTTAATTTAAAAATATAATTAGAGAATAAATTTAATTATTATTTCATGAATATTATTCTTGATATGACATAATTATGTCCATAATGACTAATGATATCATTTCAATGTCATTTTAAGTTGAGTACTGAATATTGACAAAACAAATGATGTGAATATAATGGATTCTCAACTCTTTTTGAAAATATCAAATATAATATTTGTTAAATGATACTGAATGAAAGTATTTTATCTCATATATACTGAATAACTGTTTTTATTAATCCTTTATATTTATTCACTTTTTTATTAAAATAAATTATTTTCATTTTAGATTTTGCAACATTGTAAAAATGGAATGCTATTTCAAAATATATTTTTTATTTATCCATGTCATATGTGAATTTCGTGTGTTTTAGTTCTTTAGAATTATTTATGAGTATTATTGTCTTTGTGATAAGTTGAGGGAGAGTTAGCCCTTTATAGCTCTCCAAATTATTGTGTAATGGGATGGACTTAGCTATTAGGTTTTATCCTATGAGATTTAGGGAATGTACTGTGGTGTCTATTCAAAAGGTAACCAATGAAGGTTACACCATAAGTAACTAGGAAATATACTATAAGAGTGGAAGGGAATTTATGACACATGTTACCTTTATGATTTATTTATATCATGGAGTTTTAAATGAATTTAGTTATTTCAAGAGGTTAGACAATGATTTTATTCTTTATGGGTGAAAAGTATATCATTTTGAAAATATTTTCATGGGTTTAAAGTATTTATATACTAACATATTCATCATTATTTTATGTCCCTTACTAAATTTTTTCCCATACCTTATTTTAAAATCTTTTAGAGTGTATAAGGATGGTTATAAGAAATGAGGATGTCATGTTTATAGTTATGGAGATATTTCCTGAAAAATAGCCATTTTTTGTTTTGATAGTTATATATTCTGAAAAAAATGGTTATTGTTTTAGTAGTATCCACTTTATATTAACATTATATTTTTTTTACAAATTATCAATTAATTTTATAGAACTCCAAGCCTAACAAAATACCCAATGTGAATAAAGTTAATTCATTACCAAAACTAAAGATTCTGTAATTTTTAAGGCTGAGGGCCTATAATATTTGTAGGCATAATTAATAATAAATCAGTATCATTTGTTCCAAAATAATATTTTATCTTTTTTATTGAAATAATTTAGTTATTGTGAAGTTTTCTTCCAAATTGTATATCTTGACCACATATTAAATTTTAAAAATCATATTCCCATTATTTTATCTTTTAATATTGTGTTTAAATAACAATATAATACATTTTTTATAGGAAATAACATAACAATTTAGAATAATACTTTTCAAGGATAAATCAATGAAAACAATAAAATTGAGTTTGGGAAAACACATTGTAAGGGTCATAGATACTTACAAGATATATGATTTAAGAATATAATTTATAAAAATGATACATTTAAATAACCATTTAAATTATTAATGTATTACATTGATTGAAGATAAAAAAATAGATGCATTAAATGCTTTTTTAAATGGCTGAAGGATCTATCATGGATCTTATGTTATAATCACTCTTAATTTATCATATTATAGATGAATAATGAATTAATTTAAATATTATCCCATTTAGTTTTCAATCATTATCTTCCCAAAAATATCTATCTACAAAATAAAAATATGTTCCTAAAAATGTTATTAATAAAAAGCATGCTTTAAATATATCAAAATGGTGATATGAATTAAAGTTTTTTCTTTTTCTTTGAAGTAATAATTATTATTTTAAAAAGTATTATTATTTTAAAAAGATTTAAATATATAAATAAAATACCCAAATATGGTTGAAAAGGTATTTGAATTTAATATTTCTTTGATATTTTATCATTTCTTATATTTATCATACTATTAGATAAAAACATATTGACTTCTATTAAACTGTAAATTAATAAATATATGTAATTAAATAAAAACTAATTTGAATTACTTAATTTTCAAACAGGGTAAAACATAATACAAGGAATAATACAGATCAATGTATACTCATAATAAACCCTATAAATAAATCTTTTTTACACTATTGGATCCTTTAATTTATGGAATTATATTACTATCCACTATTTTAAGAAAATTATCTCTAAAATTTTCATACATTCAATTTATTTATTAATATATATATGAAATCTTGCATCCAATCCACCATGATTTCATTATCTTAATAATTAATTAATAGATAATAAAATATTCAACAAACTACTATTTAAAAACACTAATGGAGGAACTATAACTGCTATAGATAGTTATAATGAATTAGTGGGTTATTTATGATAGTGAAATAAAAATATTAGATAATACAATCCCATGATCAAAGATCAGAAGTCCGCAATAAGAAATATATAATAAAAATTATTTATATAAATAAAATTTACAACATATGGGTTCAAATACTTAATTATTTTTGTTATCCATAGGTCCAATCATCCATAGTATTTCACTTCTTTATTGGGGGGAATAGGAAACAAAATTAAGGGAAAAGATCAAATTCAATGTCATTGATATAAGATAATTTAATCATACATTAAAAAATATATAATGTGAATAACAAATCTGATATAACATAATATATTAATAAGAAAGGAAATAAATGTGTTATTGATCACATAATGATGGAAATGTGGGGAATGAATAATTCTGGACATCATTAACATATTTTCAATTCCATCATCAACAACATCATATATAGGGGATAAGGATTATCCAATTACACTATATTAGTTGTTTTATGGGACATAATGGTTCATTGAGTGTCTATATAATTCTATAACCAGAAGATAACATATAATTATAATGAATTTTATTATATAAGAATAGTTAATATATTTTTTAACATTCTGGTATGAAAAAAAACATAATATTTGTTGAATAATTACTCAGTGATACAAATCCTAGAATATTTTAAAATATAGAGAAGTGAATTTCATATCTTATCAATATATTTCCCCATTAATGCAATTATTATTGATGTCTTAGTATAATTATGTGACTCATATTATTAATAACCAAGGATTCAAAATTTTCAAATAAGTACCTTTATCATATGTAGAAAATGGATTTATAGTTATTATGTACCTTTTAAAAATAAGAATTATCAATGATTTTGGTAAGTATAAATAATGTATTTGAAAATGTGGGAGACCAATGAAAATATGGATGAATTATAATATATATATAATAAATTCGTTCATTATGGTTAGTAAAAAGAACATTAATAAATCATAGATTATTACTCATTTTTTCAAACCATATGTATAGAATCTCTCACATGTTGTTCACCGAGTGAAGATTGAATTAGTACCGGAGTATCCTTTTTCATAGGTATAAACCTTGGTGGACCTTTTCTATAACCAAGTATTCTTTTTCAAATCCATACATGGGTTTTATTTCATATATAACCACATAGACACATATCATTATTAAATATGATGGTATTAATTCAATTAAAAACAGATACTATAGTTGTTTAATAGTTGGTGCCCTATACACAACTATATATTACTTTTAGATTACCATTTAATTTATAGTGTGATATATTTATGATTCACACTTATCACTATAGTGTAGACATTTCGTCTTCCACTATTTATTGGTAATGTCAATTGATTAATTTTATTATCAAAAGATTATAGAATATCCCATGCTGTAATGAGATCCTAGAGATACTATGACATTAATCTAAAATAATTTTCTTATAGTCTAGATAGAACATACTAGATAGAAAAAGATGATTTCTAACTATCAGTTGATGTGTGTTCTTAAGCATAAAGACTTATTCTCATGAAGTTCAAACATGGTGATCTCTAGTAGCTGTTAACAGTATGATGGAACATCAAATAATAACACTACATGTTTCTGGTGTAATTGGATATTCTTATCAATGAACATGTGCATTGGTCTCCTGGCATGAGATCACGACCGATGAGTGTCATTTGATTGTTTACTTTTATACAAGTAATAAACTATGATAAAGAAATTGTATTGAGGTATAAATTGTTGGGTGTGTCATTGGTGGTTTGACATTGGTTTAATGGTCAAGATATAATTCATCGCTACCAATTTGAGTAAGTAAAATATCTCAAACATGGTTTATCATGATGGTATTACCATAACAAATCAACCTCTATGGTTGTCTTAGGTAAATTCATCTTTTTAGGGCAACATATAATAATGGAAGAATGGATGATAACATGAGTGTGTATTCTCTTTTATGGGATATCTAAAGAAAAAGATATTATATTATTTCTTGGGATTTTTTTAGGTTGGTTGTCAATATTATGAATACTCCTTATCTCTTCAGAGGCATTAATTATTTGTTAGATTTCACTCTTGGTCTATGCCTACTATTACCAATTATCGATATAATGTACTATAGCGTCCCATAAGTAGTGTGTTACACAATCATATATATTCAGTTGAATGATTATATTAGACATGGTGGGCCACAACCCTTGGGTCTGAGATATGTTTGATGGTACATGTCCACAAAAAGAATATATAAATTTATATTATTCTTGTTAAGAATAATTTGAATTGAATTTATTTAATATTGGTATTTATAATTTTTAAATTAAATACATTGAAAATACTATTTGAATAAATATTAGTTTAAAATTATCAAGGTTCATCACATATTTACAGGAATGGAGAGTCGAGTGAATGGCATGGTTATTATCGCATAATATATTTATTATATTATAAGAATATCATAATAATAATAAATGAAATTTATGACTTTCCATAGTAGTCATAATATATTTTTTATATAGTGTGTTAAATAATAGGGGTGTGGAGAGCCTTTCTGGATAATTTCTCAATGCATTATAAGTGAAACAAGAGCATATAAACAATGTAACTATCATGGGGAGATCATGATAATTGCTCTCTCCTCTCCTAAATTCTAGATAGAAATGTTTTTGATAAAGTTAATAGATCATTATCCACCTCAGGTATCAGAAGAATGAAAATAATGTGATTGTTGGAGTGTCGATGGAATTGTTGGATATTTTTACTAGCACCTAGATTTCAATGATCAACACTCCAAGAGAATTTTGAAGCATCTGTGATTGATCTAAATGAATTTGACTTCATATTAACCATGAAACAATCATAAGGGACAAGATAATGTTGGTCTATGCATTATATATAACTAGTTATTTATGGTTTTATTATTTTGTTCTCTAAACACTTCATGTGAGATCACTGGGCTTATACCAGAGTAGTGCGTCACTGGGGATGATGTGGTAATGTCGATCAACGAAGAAAAAATTTAAACACTCATCCGCAAGATCCACTACACACTATGGTACCTTAAAAATATTTCACAATGACACACAGAAATTTTAATCAAATGAATAATTAAAATTTAAATGAATTAAAAAGAGTGATTCATTCTAGTCCCAACTGCACTAAGGGAGGAACAATTAAATATCTAAATGTCTTGATGTAGCTATCAGAAATTTTAAATGTTTATTGAATCAAAATAGAAATTTACAGGTTGAAACTTGTTTTTTTGGTTAAATATAAAAAATCATATATTTATATATTGTAAAATACCAAAAATCTATCGGCATTAATGTTTTATGGAAAACCTAATCACCGGCTAGAATTTCGATGATCAGAACAGAAAATCATAGATGGGTGTATTATTTCTAAAAAATGTGGGATTTAATATACTTAATAATAGTAAATGTTTATTTCTAATGACTTTGAATATGGTCGTTGTGAGTTGTTTGTCTGTGCAGCTAGAAATAAATTGAAAATTTTTAAATATGGTGTTAATATATTGACTTTTTCCACTAATATAAAAATAATTTTTTTTGTCAAGGTCAATATTCCCATGGATGATTTTACTAATAACCCCCCGTACAATAGCATGTCGTCATCCCTGGTTGATGCTTCCCTACAACAGTGTTATGGATGACCACCACTGGTTGAGAAAATAAGTCTGCCTTGTTCATTATGTCACTACCAACTAAAAATAAGCACATTTTTCACCTCCTTATGACCGAACATGACCCCCCAGTGTTACCTTCCCTTTTTGAAAATGATGCTCAGATAGAATACTCCTTCTAACTTGGTACCCTACAGAATTCTCATGCCTCTACTCAGTTGATAACTGGTAGACTCCCCACTCTCTCTACCTACTGATCTCGATATCCTCATGGGTCATTCCTCCTCTTTCATCATGTTACTCAACATAGAGATTCCCTATGACCCAACCACAATGGGCTTCTCCCAACTATGTTCTTCCTCATCCATCAGCTTCTCCCCTTTGTCTCATCAGCTTCATCACTCGGCATCCACTCTCAAAGACCAAATTTATCCCACCATGACTCTTTTGGCCATCCTCCTTAATCATGCTATTGTCACCTCCCAAATAGAACATCATCACCCGGATGCTTGAGTCCACTTGAGGATACCCTTGTGCATCTGTTTCCCGGAAATATGTTGAGGCATGTATTCCCACCATGGTACAAGTCTGGGTTGACCATCCTGGCCTAGAGCAGTCTTCAACATTCATTTTCACAACCTATAATGATCTTGGGAGGGTATGTCCCAACACAAATAGGCCAGGGGTGGGGTTTCGAGGCCCGTTTAATTTTATATAATCAATACTAAACTAAATAAATTAACTTATTTTTGTTTTAAATTAAATTAAAAAAATATTAAATTTTTATTAACAAATTCTTGTTAGTTTTAAAGGTAAAATTATTTTGATTTTTGTGCTAAAATAATATTAAATAATAAAATTAATTTTCAATTTTTAAAATTAAATAAATAATGAGACTTAATAATGTAATTATTGTTTTAAGAATTAGAGTGAATGTTTTATTCAATAAATTTTCCTCAATAAAAAACATGTAATTATTGTTTAATTTTATTTCTATATTTAATTTAAATACCCAAATTAAATTAGTATCAACTAATCATGATCCATAGACTGGCCAATATATATATATCATTCATGTTTATATATTTATCTAATATTATTAATGGTGTTTTGTAATAATTATTCTAATAAATTACTACCTCTAGTTTTTCTTTGATATTAAATGTATCAGGGATTCCGTTATTATTTTTTCAATTTTATTTTTTACTCCCAAGACCCCTTTCATTCATGAAAACCGTTTCTGTATAGTGATAAAGATGACCAGTAATGTACATCGTACCGAGCTATGGAAACACACCATATAGGATTTCGATTCAATAGATGTGTACGTTAAACAACTCGATTCGCTAGCGATGTGATTCAAGGAGATACCCCAAGGGTCTAGGATGGTCCATTATTCACTCAATGGATCAACCATTAGTATCTGATCATGATCATGTTATCATTTTATATATGCATGGTTTGTTTTTTTATGAAACTGTAGTATTGCACAAATATAATAGTAGAGAAATATGCACCGATATAAAGAACATGTAACACGATGTATTATTTTTATTTATCACATGGTCATAAGGGAGTGTGATCACATAGTATGTTCATTCTAGATAGAAAACAATTTCATTTCATTGTTTAAAAATATAAAACCCTTAAAATATATATAAATTTGAAATCACCTTCCATCATTCATATTTGAACAAAATTGGGTGATTGGGATGCTCTTCTTCCAAATCTGTGGGTGTCTCTTAATACTGTGAAGTAATTATAAGGGTGATGGTTTAACTAAACTGATGTTGGAAGCAATGATTTAACCATGATATCTTTTAGAATCATTAGAGGAAATAGTTTATAAAATCAGGTTTATGATTTTTTATGTTTGGAATTCACTCAATAGATCATGAAACCATGAGTTAATGTATTTTTTCAACCAAATACCTACATTGAACAATCTATCCAGTGGAATAGCCAAAGAATGAAGACTACGAGGGGAGGTTCAAAGATCCATTCCATTGTAATACTCAAGTGAGAGAGTATTTAAATTACACTATAAAAGGTTCCTATATTTCGATAAAATAGTGGGATATATTTAATTATTTAATTTATTAATCATTAATGGGTAACTTAACAATCAAGATAAAAGAAAAAAATAGGGAATAATTTATTTATATTGAAATAAGTCATGTTATCCCCAAAATTAATAATATGATATCTATTGAATAAAGTAAATATACACATGAGAATGATTTTACTGAAGTAGTACAAGTGCATGAGCACAATATTGTAGTATAGGAAACTGAAGTTCTTCGTGTCCCTATACATGCTACGAAGTCTCAGAAAGGGAGGGTCTGACATTGCTTATAGGAGACTCATGTATAGATCATATGATGGTTATTTAATTATGTTTTTAAAGGACGTTTTAAATCAGTTGGGGTCACCACATCAGGACATGGATGATATCACATTTAGTCTCATCCCTTAGATATTCTCAAGGAGAAATAGATTCATGGATATGAATAATTAAAAATTAAATTGGATCTATATAAATAGAATGTTTTATTACGATAATTAAATATATTCTATTCTTATATGATTTTCAGCATTTTTCTCAAGTATCATTCAAAATTACAAAATTAGTTTTATGGAGAGAATGTTTCTTTTCCTTTTAGGTATGCTTCACCAAAAAATACAAATAGGGATGTAATATTTTTCATTAGTTTTTATACGAAAACATATTTAAAAAAAAGGAAAATGTTCCAATGGAATGTTTCCTTCCAATAGAACTTTTACAATTTCGTATTATGAAATGTGTTTTGAATAATATCTTATTTTATTTTTAGGTCATGAAATAATTTTATGGAAGTTTAAATTCAATTGACTTATTAATAGATGAAATAATTTTATTTTAATTAGGGGTATATTAATAAATTAATGATTCTAAAATACTTCTTGGGTATTTCATATAATATGATTATCACATATGTGTATCAAAAAATACTAACCATGTAATTATGGAAACATTACTAGAGTAAATATTTATCATCAAAACTATAGAGTATGGTTGGTTCCAAAGACATTGGTATGATATATATGATTTATATATTTCCAAATAATTAATACATGTAGAAATGTTTTTGACTATAACCAAAAAATTGATCTAACCATTCTATTTAACCATAGAAGTCATTATTCCAGGTTCCGGAATGAATGTTGTTTGTGGTGTTTCCTACTCCACCAATAGTACAATAGTACTTGAACCATAGGCTATACATAACAGATATTAAATGTAAGACTCTTTTTTTCATTTATTCAAAGATTATTCTTTATTATAAAAATATTTGGATGTCAAGGATATACCCAGTATGGTAGTTATTCTTAATAAATCTAAACAACTTAGGTATAATCATTGAATATTCCCATTTATATTTGTAAAAAAAATTCTGAAATGAAGTACTGTTAGAAAGCATACAGAACTAATTCAGATGAAGTGCATGAACTATTACAATCTAAGTTAGTGGAAAATATACTTTATTATATCCCATTAATTATTTAGTACGGGATATGAAAGTGAAGTATGTTATCAGAATGGTTATAAGATATGATTTTCAATGGGAATTCATTTAGAAGTGTATCTATACCATGTATTTATCGATCAATATATTGTTGTAATGAGTAACTCTTTAATTCACATCACCATGTCTACATTACAATGATGATGTTATTACGTAGGATTGATTATAAAGTAATACCGAACAAAATTTGTAAAATGTTTTGTGGATAAATTCCTAAATGTATATTTTATATATCAAATTCATGATATATGTAGTATCAATGTTGCAACTTACAAAAACATCGATAAATTTTCAAGGTGTGATTTCTAAATAATGGAGATATCACACGACAAAATTCCAACAATAATGAAAAATTCAAATCATATGAGTCATAGTTTGATTGAAATCCATTATGTAAAAATACATTTTTTAGATTAGAGGATTTTTTTGACAATATAAACAAAAATTCATCAAGTACAGAGACATTGTGCATATTTTTTAATCGTACAAAGGTTATCTTATAATATTAATAAAACCCAATTTATAGAAACATATAATAATGTTATTGAATATATTCCTATATAATGGTGAATATATTTAGATTTGAAAGTGGGATAAATATTGAATTTGGTTTATTCAATTATAATGATTTAAAAGTTTTTGGTATAAGAATGAGTTCCATAAACATGGTGGAAGAGGAATGTTCTAAAAACACATACTACGTATGAATGCAAAAAACATGGTTATTTGTTTTTTATTAACTATAGTTGTTGACCCATTATTCATTAGGTATATTAATTAAAATAAGTATAAAGGATATGGAGATTATATAAGATTGAAAAGATCAATTAATAATAAATAATGGATTCCTTGTACCAAAATGCAACAGGGATAATTATTTTGAATAATGTGGTGAGTATTAAAGTCATATGATACATGGATGGTACAAGTATAGTACCAATATGACTTGATTGGTAACACCATGTTTTTATTACGAAATCCATGGGAATTTTACTTATAATTTGGAATTTATCTAATCATTATTTTTATTATTAGATGTCAAAACCAACTATCCTGGAAGGTGTCTACACAACACATCCAAAAAGGGTTGGTGACATCGTAAGATTGCTAAAAATTGTTAGAATTTATGGAAATCTAGTTCAGGATTAAAGTATGAAAAATTACTTAGAGTATTCATTTGGAATGATATATTTCTATGTGTCGACTAGAGTATAGTGGTTTTCAATTTCATTCCATTTGAAATATTTTTTATAACATTTGGAAAACACCTATTTGTCTAAAAGGTATCCAAGACTAGGATGAGTGTAAATCTCTTGTGATTGATTTATATTAACAACCTAAGTTCTATTTAATAGGGTCTAACAAGTTATATATAATGGTTTAATTTTCCTATACAATCGTACTTGTACTGACATGGTATTGAGAAAATCATGATTGAACAATTCAAGAGAGAATTTTTACCAATGTCACATGGAATATCTCTCACCATGATTACATGTTTAGGATATAATATGACATTAATGAGGTTAGATTAATTCTATATTCGTTAGAAATTGACCAATCACGTAATCCATGATATTTATAAAAAAGTGATATTTCAATGATATATTACATAGTTAGAAAATTTTAATTAGATCTAGGATAAATGTAATGGAATCAGTTAAAATTGTCATAATACACTTGAGAAAGTACAATAAGGGGTATTCCCCAGGTAAGAGGAGATGAAAAGATATTAGTTTTTAGGGACCCAAACATTTCTTCCATATATATATGGGATATAATACCTAATTCAAGAAAATATTATGAGAAATACAAACTCATTTAGCTAGTGGTGGAAATACCTAAAAATATTATGTACGTTGTAGATTTTGAGGCAGCCAATAATCAATTAAATATAATGATTCGTTTTGGTTCAAGAAATCACACCTAGTAAGAACAGTATTGTCATATGGTAAATTATTATACTATTACTAGCCAATATGTCATGTTTTGAGAGTGGAAAGAAGATAATAAACTCATGTTTTCTATTTATAGAGAGGTTTTAATAAAGGAGGTTAGGTCTCATATTGATCAATTTCCATATAATGGAAACATGGAAATCCCAAAAACTAATGTTGTGACTGAGTAGAAGCATGATTTAGATCATGTGAGATCTAAAAGGTAGTTTAATAAGTTAGATCTATTGTAGGTGTCAATTTTATAATCATTGGTGACCTTGACCCAACTATATGGAACTTTTCGATTAACATTTCATGTATATAGTGAGTTATGTAAGATGTACAAATACTATTATAGTGTCTAAATTTATGTGTCCACTATTTTAAGAGAATTCACGATAGATATTTATTGTCTAAAAAGGATATATAAGATCACATTTTATAACGAGAACCACAATATACTATGAAAGTAATCTTAAATAAATTTCATATAGTATAGATAAGTAATACAGACTACAAATAGATGATATATACCTATCATATGATTGAGGCTCATAATCATTGAGGATTATTCCCATGTTGTTTGAACTTGGAAATCTCTAGTGTTTGAGATATTGAGGATCCACATTGGTTGAATAATCATTATAGAATTTATTTCATCCATGTTTTGGAATTAATATATATTAGGCTTAGATGATCAAGATGGTTATACCATGATAAATCAATGGCCATGGTTTTTCAAGGTAATTCTATCCAGTTAGACCGATAAAGAATAAAGTAAGAAAACATTTTGACACATGTGTGCATACTTCATTATGAGATATCGGAAGACAACGAAATTATATTACCAAATAACTATTAATTGGTTGGTTATAATTGCTTTGAATATAACTTATATCTTTAGGGGCCTTGATAGGTTGCAAGAATCATCTCTTAGTCTATGGAAACTATTCACTATAATCGAGCTATGGGACAGGAGGTTCAGAGACAAGAGATTATTCAAGAATCTTCCCTATTTAGTTTAATATGTTTATAGTACATCGTTGACCCACCACTAGGGTACAGGATATGTCTGATTGTACATGATCACCAAAGGAAAAAAATAATTCACATTTTTTATGTTATGAATAATTGGAATTGAATTTATATTTTATATGTATTTAGAGGTTTTAAATTGAATACATAGAAAATAATAGTTTAATGAATATTAGTTTAATATAGTCACGGTTCATTTTATATTAGTAAGAATGATGAGTTGAATTAATGGATCGGGTATTACCACATAATATATATATATTTAAATGTAATGATGTGATAATAATGATAATTGATATTTTTTAGTCAACACAGTAGTAATAATATATCATCAATATGGTGTGTAAAATATCTGTGGGTGGGGGAACCATTTCAGGTAATTTCTTAATACAATATAAATAATAGGAGAGGCTCTCACCAATGTTTTATTCATGGATAGATCGTGAATGTATCTCTCTTATAACCTTATTTCTAGATATAGAAGCTCTTGATCCTACTGAATAGATTGGAATCTCCCTCATGCATCGTAAGAACAATGATGTTGTGATTGTCAAATCATAAAAGAGATCATTAGATCTTCATGATAGCACCCTAAACTAAACGATCAGATATTTTATGGATTTTTGAAGCTCATATGGATGATCTAGAGGAATTTGGAATTTGATTATTCAAGCAGTGATTACTGGCGACTACCATACATCGAGCACAACTTCAGATATAATTAGTTATTTATTTATTTTGTTATCCTATTCTTAAATATATTCATGTGATACCCTTAGTCTTACAACACGGTAGTGAATCATGGATAATGATGTTTTTATATCAATTTCCAATAAAAAAATTTAATTTTATGGCCCACCAACATACGATGTGCTCACTGGTACCTTTAATTGGTATCACAGTAGTGCTTTCATATATTACACTAATGAAAATTTCCATATTTATTTAATTTAAAAGTTGTTTTCATTTGGGTCCCAAGGCCACAGAGGGTGGATCAATCCAAGATCATATGGTCGAGTTTCAAATATCTGATGTTTTATATGGGGATTGAATTGAAATAAAATTTATGGGCTGAAACATGTTTTTACAGGTTCAAATGTAAAAATACATATATTATTATATTATAAAATACTTGAGAACTGTCAATAGTAATGTTCTATGGAAAACATAAACACCATTGGGATTTCAAGTGATCAGAACCATAAATTAGAACCTGGTGAATTATTCTACAAAATGTGGAATTTATTTTTTATAATAATCATTATTTTTTTTCTAAAGCCAAAAAAGGAATTTTTTGTGATGTGTCTGGCTATTTTTCTAGAATGAAACCAAAAAAATCTGGTCATGTATATCACAATTAAAAAATGGTGGCAAGTTAAATCATTATAGAAATGATTTAATTGAGTGGGACCCCCTACACCAGCCACTTATCCTCCCTGGTTGAAGCTACCTAGCAGCACCATTGTGAAAACCCACAACCAGTAGACAATAGTTATCTGACCTACTCATTATGCCACAACAGACTAAAAGGAATCACATTGGTCAGCTCCCTCTGACTGAGAAAAACACCCCATGTTGTGGCGTCATCATCCCTTTCTCCGGATGATGCCCAATATTCATTTATTGTGGCCCTTGGTGCCCCATTTCTAGCGTGTCCTTCTTCTTCCATTGTTGACTAACTTCCTCACCACCATCTCATCTAGGTGGACTGTCTCCCTTCTTAGGATGTTTATCCTCCTTCTTCAAGTGAAGCATCATGGTGATGATTTATGTCCCTACCCGACTTGGATTTTCAATTCAGTGAGCATCCCCAACCTCTAGAATATCTCTTCTATCTCATCATTGGCACGATTTGGTTTCCACACCCTACCACTTGATTTATCCCCTCCATGAATTTTATGGTCCTCCTCTTGACTTGTATCTCTTTATAATCCCAGACAAAACTCTGCCACTTGAATGCCATAATATCATTGTCCCAAGCCCACCCACGCCAAAATATCATCAAAACTTATAACCACCACACTCATTTCAGCCTGAATGAGACACACCAGAAAACCACTGAGATTTAGGTCAACCACCCTACACCACTCCTCACTCGTCATGTGAAGGTCCCTTTAACCCTCACACCACCATCTCCTACTGATGGGATATCTTATCTATTCACATTTGGATGGATCTCATGATGGGGATTCATCTTTGAACTTTAGTTTCATGATACACAACCCTATAGTCAAAGTGATTCCCCTTTTAGACTTAGTCCACCAGATTTAACAACTACATATCCTTATATAGACCCATTTTTCCTCAAAAGAGTCCATAGTAGGTATTCTGGACTCAGAATATGTGTGGTCAGACGTCCTCATCCCACAACAACCCTTTATGGGAATTTTTACGACCCAAAATGGGCTTCTTATGGATACTACAAATCCCACACCGGCCCTGAGGTGGGGTTTTTGGGGCCCAATTAATTTCATAGAACCAAAATATTACTAAATTAAATAATTTAGTTTTTTCTAAAATAAAATAACAAAATAATAATTAATAATTTTAAAAAATTATTTTAGTGTGGAAGGTAAAGTGAATTTAATTACGGTGCAAAAATTAAATTAAATAATTATAGATATTTTTTTGAAATTAAAATAATAATAGAATAGAATGAAATAAATATTTAATTAAAATTACATTGATTTTTTAATTCAATAAAATGTCCTCAAGAAAAAAAATTAAAGTATAATTTTATTCTGTGTATAATTTAAATAAATAAGTTTAATACATTGTAAATGTTTATTAGCCATTTACCAACCAATGAATGTATGGTGCATGATTATTTATTAATTTAATTATTGTAATAGTGGTTCATAATAATTAGATTAATAATTGACCCTTTATGAGTATTCCTTGTCATTGAAGGTATAAGAGCTTCTCTGTCCATTTTCATATTTGTATTTTTTCCTCCTGATTTCCCCTCTCATCCATGAGTGTTTTTCTATATAATGAAAAAAATGAGAATTTATGTACATATTATTGAGCTATGACAACACACAAGGTGAGAGTTTGATGTATTGGATGGTCAGCGGCTACAACTCATATCAGAAGCAACACAATTAAAGGAGTTACCCTTAGTGTCTATGTTGATCAATTATTCACAGAATTTCCTTTTAAATATGAGTTATGGGAGAATTTTTCAGTTTTTATATAAAAATTTAATAATTCATTATTTATTTCTAAACATAACACTTCAACTTATAGTTATAAAAATGATAATATAATAGCCATCCCAAGGTTCCTGGCCATGGAATTTAGAAATGGGTATTGGTTTTTTATATTTAAATATCCTAATGATTGAAATTATTTAATTTGAAATATTATAGAGGTTAATGAGATTCTTACACATAAAGAAAATTATTTATATATAATTCTGGTCTTGGAAAATTCATTTTTTGTTTTTAAAATTAATCATGTCACATTAATATCTCCTATTTTCATATAGAATACAACATTTAGTGAAGAAAACCCTTAATATTAATTATCAAATTACTTTTATGTCATTATGATGTTGTAATACTAACAATATATTTATATAATATTTTTACTAAAAACTTTTATATTCCATGAAAATAATGATTAAATCGTAATTTGATAATTTTAAATTGATTAATTAAACATGCAATTTATTTTATCAAAATAATTTTATAAATATGAGAAACATAGTATTTATATGAAAATTATTATATGTTGACAAATTTTATTCATATAATGATTTCAAACCCTTAAAAACATAATTAAGACATTTCTAAATTATATTACCATTTAAATTCCAATAAATATTGTTATATAAGTCCCATTAATTGTAATAGAATTTATTTAAAATGATTTAATTTATCTTAAAAGTGTTTTTAAATAGTAATAATTTATTTTCAAAACAACATAATTTTTTTATTTTTATGTAACAATATATTTGTCATATTTATATTAAAACATTTCTAATTTTAAATAATATTAAAAAAGGTATTGATGAATCCATTATTTCACTTCTAAAAAAAATTTACACATCTATTCAACTCAAGTCTTAATTCATATCCCCTTTGTACAAGATCATACACTATAAGGTATAAGTGGGAAATTCTTGTACATTAATTGGGGGTTTAGTGAAGATTAATTGGGTGGAAACTTTTATAATATTTAAATTATATTATATTCTATATCATCCAAGTATCAGTCATTAATTATCAATTTGGTATTAGTCCTGGGAAACCCATATTAATTCTATCTCTATTGTAAGCTCTAATAAATGATTATAATAGGGGATGATTCTACTTGTTGAGGTCGTCAATTTTTCCCTCAACACCAAGTTACTCCCATCATCACCATTAATATAAATCAATCCCAATGTTAATATTTAAATTTTAATTATTAATATTAATAATTACCAATGGCTATAATTAATAATCAGTATAATGTAATGGTTTTATTTATTATTAGCTTCAATAACTTCATCTAAACCAATCCCTTGAATCATACCCTTAATTTTTAGTTCAATTGATCTTTATATACCATGAAATTTATTAATAATTATTTGAAAAATTATTATTGTAACAATTTGTTTATTAGATAATATGTTACTATTGAAATATATATTATACTGATATTATTTCTTTTTCCATGTTGTTCACAGTTAGTTTTGGTGGTCCAAATCTATTTTTATCTCAAATTTGTAATATATTACACTATAACAAAATTTTATTATTTGTTACTAGAATCTATCATGTATTTCATTCCCCCCCTAAAAAATTCATCTTTGAAAAATTAAAGTACCCCAAAAACAAATCAGGATATGACTTAATCATTTAAGCCAATAGATCTTATGTTTAACCTTTAAAATATGATTCTTATAGAGAAATATCCCTTATATAGTCATTAGATTCCCCAATACTTTCCAAATCATATAAAGAATTGGAATCTTCAAATAATATTATGATAATTTGGGTTCCAAATAAACTTCATCGACCTTCATAACCTTTGAAGGCTCTGGCATATAATTCATTAGAAGTTATAATTAGAAGTCATTATGCATATGGAATAGGTCTAGTGGTCGGTAGAAACCATATGTCATAATGAAAACCTTCTCTAATATCTTAAATGAACCAATAAATAATCGTATTGACTTTATTTCCCCATAAATATAATGAAGCCTTTTCGAGGAGAAATACTCATGAAATCATGGATGCCTACCTGGAATTAAATATCCTTTCTTATTTTTAGCAATTTTTTTTTCTATTTTGGATTACATGACATTTTTTAATGTGGATCATACCTTATTTGAGGTATATTCTTCATTTTTTGGACCATATATGTTCATTTCTACACCTTCATCCAATCATGATGGAGTCTTCTATCTCCATCCATACAGGGATTCATATAGTTTCATTATAATTCTTGAGTAGTGATTGTTTTTGTAATAAAACATCAATAAAAATAAATACATATCCAATAATACCTAGACATGAAGAGAGTGTGAAAATAGAATCCTATAATTTTTTAACATGCCATTCATATAACCATTAAATTTAATGATGACATTTTGGGAAGTTATTAATCATTGTATTTAAATCCATCTAAAAACTTCTCTAATCTTTTAATGTAAACATTATATCATGATCAAAGTGTATATATAAAGGATTAAACGGTTTTTGAAAGAACTGATATGTGGTTGAATTATTAATCTTAAATTTTTATGAGACATTATAAATATTTAATGTGTTATATAGTGATCTCACCATACGTAAATAATAAAAGTAAAATAGAACATTCATTAATTTTGTTCATTTCTAGAAGGATGACTACGTCCTCTTTGTATGGTGGTGTTTTCCCCCCTCACACAGTGGTATTATTTTATTATTAAGGATAGATAAATTTAAGAATATCACCATATACTAATTAAAATATACGGGAAGAAACCACTAAAATATAGATTCCTTATCATTGAATAAAAAACAATGGTCCTTCAAAGATAGGTAACCTAAGAAACAGAAGTTTCTTTAAATTATGATTGATCAATATAATCATCATATTCATAAAAAATATTTAATAGATATAATCAACACAAATAAATATTTTTTCACACACTAAATATCTTTCTAACATTGATCCCATCTTATTTTATTACTTTAGTATGCACAATATTTGGGAATAAAATTTCCTCATGTCTTCTGAAAATACATTGGAAGACTCAGTCTTCAATTTTATTTACCCAGCTAGAAAAAAACTAGTATAATTAAATTTAATCTATTTTTTTTATTCTAGTATTTTCAATATTTCATGCTTCATTAATATTATCTAATATATGTGGCATTAAACTGAATTTATGATATTAGATAATCACATTCTTATTAAAATACCCCATAAATATGGGTATTATTTATTATTTGTGTTGTTAATAAGTTACTAAACATTATTTTTCTTGATATAACTCTATGTATCATCTTATTTACTACTCCATCAAAAAAACTCATCCTCTATATTATTCAAACACCAATAAATATTTTTTATAAAATAACACCTAAGATGATTACTGAAAATGCAATAGAAGATGTTTTATCCTTCTTAGACCACAGTTAAAACCATTATTTATATAACTTATTCACTTTTTACCTTATTTTGGTTAATCATAATGCTTTTATTTCATTTTGGCATGGGATCATCTATTTATTACTTGTTTATGACATGGAACACATTTCTCTTCCACGTTCTTCTACTAGAAGCATATAATTTTATACTATGATAAGTTGATTGTGAATTATTTTCTAATGCATCCTCATAAATTATTTAAGGATGATATTTGATTCATACAAGTGAAATTATAGGCTTACGATATGCACTTATAAATTTATCATATTATTATATTCACATAGTATGATACCCGTGAACATTTATCTCAATTTCATATTAAACAGTTCCAATTTTTTCATCATCCAAAATGTAATTAGAATTAATATGTTATACTATATTTCACTCATAAAATATTCTCATGATTTTTTAATACACACTCATATGCTAAATACTCACGTATATATAACATAATTATATACTCTATGTAATGAAACTCATTTTAAGTTATTCATAAAATGTATATTTAATTGTAAAATTATACATATGGTCATTTCTTCAAAATTCATGAGGTTTATTATTATTTAATTTATGTAGTCACTTAACTAACCATAGTGTTAGAATTTTAACACATGGTTGATTATTATTATCATATTTTTAATTACATAAAATTGCATGTGTTAAGTTCAAATCAATGAATATTATTCCATTATATTGATTTTCAGTCACTGCACATTGTTCATATGTTTATTTTAGTCATTTTTTATAGAAACAATGCATGTTCTAAGGAATCATATGATTTGTTTAATTTCAATCATGTGGCCAGTTGGACATATATCAAGAGGCTAGTTCACCTATCATGTTGTGGGTTCCGAGAAGTATATGTGGTCAATTGTTCTCTGATTATTTTTCTTGTTCAATTCATTTTTAATATTGTTTCAGTCACACATGGTATGCATGAATAGTCCATTTTATTAAAAACCATGGTTGGTCCAAATATTTTTGTGTGGTCATAATATCAACCATGTATAGATACCATTTAGTTTTTAGGATGATTTTTAAACATATAATTTGGATTTTTCAATAATAAGTATAAGATGATGGTGTGGTACCATTTAAATTGTCATGGTTCTATAATTTTAACTTATTAAATAGAGCTACAATGTCCCATGTTTTAGAATCCAACATCAAACATCATCCCTTTCTCCCACTCCTTATTAACATTGAGTGAATCTCCAATATTTGGATTGTGAGTATGTAGTTCTTCTATGTATAACAATCAAACCTCTCACAATCACCTCTACTATATAATGCCTCACCTTGTATAATGTCATTGGAACCCATGGTGAATCCTATGACTTCTTGATACTTATATTAAATCCTCCAGGGATCGGCCCATGCATGGATACCCTTATTCTCTTCTTTCTCTAAAATCTTACTACTATGACAGCCTAGATATTGTCTAGCATATATTTTTTTGGTCAACTCGCACATAGTAAAACACAAAGCGTCTTTAATGGGAGATTAATCAAATGAATTTAGAATGTGTTTTTAAAAATATATTATTTGTTCACTAATTTTATCCATAAAAATATTTGTTGAAAATGAATAAAACAACATCATATGGGGTTTTACAATCTCCCCTTTATATTTTTTATCAATAATGCATATTCATATTCTACCTCTAATTGAAAATAAATCTAATGAATTAAAAAAATTGAGGTGAATACCATGGTCTCAAAGGAATGCCTCATCAATTAGTCAAACCTATGTATATATTAGATATCTCATTGTAGAAAGAAAGTGTGACTAAATAAGTCAAATATATTGTCCATAAAAATATCAGCTATAAAGTTTAAAGAGGAAATATTAACATAATATATTTACTTCCCAATATGATAAAAAATAAAAAAATTCCGAAAAGGAGAATAGGGTTTTCCCTATACTTGTTTCATCTCCTCAAATATTATAATGATCAAACTGATAATGAGACACAAAATAAATTTTAGACATTATTGTTAAGGTGTGGGATGCACTCTCATTTTCTTCATTAATCATTAAAAGGAAAAAAATGTGAGATACTTTGTTAAAAGATCAAAAAAATATTACATTGATTAAAAAAACAATAGCTTAAATATACCATCTTCCACTAACTCCTTCAAAATAAAATTATTTATTTCAATGTATTTAATTTTGGAATGATTCAATTAATATTTGGAGACATGGGTGGGGTTTTGGTTTTCATAGATAAAAACTTATGAATATATAGTTTGTACCTCCAAATAATCAAGTTGCATCTTAATAGAAATAATTTAACAAAATTATGGTGAAGTATCCACATATTGAACCACAGTCTAACTCATTATAACTATTGGTGGTCTCTTTTAACATCATAGAACACATTTGTTACCAGAAATGAATACTACACCAGATGTGGATGTTTTATCATCAATAGCTCTTGCATTATATACATCTGAAACACCTTTAAGATTTAGTTCCCCATCTATATTCAATTAAATACCATAGTTTTATCTATTAAAATTATATATCAATATTCCCATTGCTTCTATTATATGAGATTCATCATTTTTATATTGGAATCTAAAACAATGTGTAATAGAGAAATCCATGTCTACCTTGGAAGTACATAGATATGGAAGACCTATAATGAGTAACCAAAACTTATTCTCACCAAATTTATTCTCTTCATCATTCCTTCTTAGATTCATTTCAACATTATATGAAAAATAGATTTAGCTATTGTTTTTTAGCAATGGTTTTCAAAACTGCAGCTAAATTATTTACAAAAACAAATTTTATAGGGTTTTTAGCTATTGTTTTTAAAACCTGTACTAAATTTGGTTTTAGTTTTATTTGTATTTCTAAAATAGTTTTGTGAGTGATATTTCTAAACACATAGCTAAATATGATATTTTATTTTTTAAAATTTTATTAATTCAAAAAATTAATATTAAATATTTAATTACAATTTCATATAATCAATAATAACATAATCTTTATATTATTTTAGCTTTGATTATTTATTATTTTAATTAATTATAATATTTTAATAACTATGTATTTGTAATTATTAGTTAATAGTTATTTGAAACAAATATTAATTCCTAGGCAAGTTGATAATATGACTTCAACATCAAATGACTATAACTTTTTATCTAGGTGTCTATTTTAGATATACAAAAACTTAAATAAAAATCATATAAAATGATACAAAATTTAATTACATAATAATTTCGTGATAATTAATATAATAAAATTTATTAATGTTTTAAAAGAAGTTTAAAATTGAACTTCAATATCAATTGGTCATGAAATTGGATCTGGGCATCCATTTGATCTTTACAATATATGAAATCAAATATTTCAATGAAAAATACATCATATTGATTTTTGGAGGACCTTCATGTCTAATTGTTTAGGTAAAAATGGTCATTAAATTAATCCAAAACAGATTTTTCAATTGGGATACTTTGATTTTGGAACATTCGATGACGTTTCAACATCCTCTAAGAGTTTCATAATATGATTTATAAGCCATCTATTATTTCATTCCATGGATTTACATTACTATTGATGTTATGGTGTTTTAATTGTGGTGGTCTTCCATATTATGGTGATTTATTATCTATTACATATATATGAATAATTTTATATATTTATATACATTTGTACGTATTTATTAATATTTTTATATATTAGAATGGTATATATAAATGTAAATATATTTTTATTTATATGTAAATTTACTTGTGTTTATATATGTATATGCAATTAGATATTTTTTTATGCCATTATATATATTTATGTAACAAAAATGTGCATGTTTATATATATTTATGTAAATCTCATTATGTGTTTATATATTTATATATATTTATATCTTTTTATTAATTGTTAATTATTTTTTGTTAATTATTTTTTATTTTTTATTTATTTTTTATTACTTATTCAATTAGTACTTTATTATTTATTCTTTATATATTTATTATTTATTCAATTTATTTACATTTAAATTATTATTAAATTGATTGTTATATACTTACTATTTATTTATTTTAAATTTAATACCCTTTAATTATTATTATATTTTACTTCTTTATTCATTACTTCTTTATTTTTTAATTATTATAATTTATAATTAGCTATAATTTATTCATCAATAAATTAATAATTACTTATTATTTATTACTTATTACTTATTACTTATTTAATTCATATTTTTTGCAAGGTGTTATTTTTATCTATTACTTATTATTATTCTTTCATATTATTATTTTATTAATCTATATATATAATTGTATTGAATTTTCATTAGTCGCTAGGTAAAGCCCTTACATTGGTTTTAAAGTCGTTGTAGAATAATCAATTGGTAAGGAATTCAAACCTCCACCAACATATATATATACAGAAAATTTCCTAATGGTATATATCGAATATAAAATCACGAAAATAATAACGAAATAATAAATAAATATTAAATATTAAATATTAAATAATACATTAAAAAAATTTATGAAATGAAAATCCTAGTTTATAAATAACAGCCAATAAATTTTTCCGTGAATGTTTTGAAAGCCCTCTGTAAAAGATTGATGACACATGATTTGAAAGTAGTTTCTCAAAAATATCATCGAACAATATAGCTTCTGTTTAAAGAACTACTAGAAACACATAAAAACTGCCATAAAAGCTTACTTTATCATAGTTCTACATGTATATAAGCAGATACTCCTTTTTCTTCCATCATTCTATACTATTTAAATAATTCTTTAACATATATATCTTATAAAAAGAAAAGTGTCTTGTAAAATAACGTATTTTTGACCTCAAGAATAGTCTCATTACTCTAATATGTGTCATCTGAAATATTTTCTTTATTTGAATAGATGAATCTTCACATATCATTTCTTCATCACAATGAATGATTATTCTATCAACATATACTGTCATAATTTGAAATGTGGTTGGGATCTTATTTATATAAAAAAAATTTCAATAATTCCTTTGATAAAAAAAATTCTTCTTAAATAATCATCTAGTTTAATGTACCAATCCATTAGAACTAATTTTAGACCATATAAATCATTTCTTTGTTTTCAGATCACTCTTCCATCATTATCAAATATAAAACACTCTTCATTTTCTATGTAGTTTTCTTCATTCAGTTTACTATTACGAAATGGAAAATTCGCATCCATTTTAAAATATTTTAAATTTAACTAAGCATCAATTGAATGAAAAATCATTCTTTTTTAGGAATAGAAAATGGGGAACTTTTCTCATCAAAATCACTTCCCACAACATAATAATATAAATTAAATAAAAATCTACACTTATTTAATGAATCACTACCATCATAATTTAATTGTTTTCTAAAAACACTCATTGTGCTAATAAAATTCTTCTCTATTAATCACAGAATAAGTTCCCATGTTTCATTTTACTAAATTTGATTCCTTTTCTCATTTCTAGAATATTCCAATCATTGTGAAAAAAATTATTATTTATTATATTATTAGAATATACATTTTCATGGTAGTGTGGATGGTTAATTTACTTTTGCTATAGGTCTGAATTCCTTGATCATTATAAATCAATTTTTTTCATATATCTGCATGCATATTTAACCATGAAATTACACCGATAAATTTATATCAAAATTCTCCTTTAATTATTTTCATATAATCTAAATAATCTTTTTGAGACTAAAAAATATCTTCTTCCACCTCATTCAATTTTTCATTCAAAACATCATCATTAACTTCATTCATAACAAAATTCATGATATTTTCTTCATTTTGAATTACAACTACTTGGAACTTAGATGGTGGCATAGTGGTTCAAGGTCGAGGACCACAGTAATGGTGTTTGGTGAGGTATGGGGATCTATTCCTAGAACTCTAATCATGGGTAAATTTCTACCCCTCATGCTTTGCTCTCCTTGCCAGGTGACCCGGTGTCTCATCGGGTGGGAAGAAGGGCACAACTCACATAGCCGATGGATTGTTGTGTTGAACCATAGAAGATTTATCTACAACCAAATGCGATAATTTTCCATCATAGATGGAAATAGATCCTTCCCATATGGATCTCTTCTATATGACCTCTTAATGAAGTGGGGGGTTTCTTGGTGTAGAGGGTTCAAAAAGGCCACTCTCGAAGATTCCCAATTTTAAGACAATTACTATGACATCATAGAAATAAAAAATTTATATAAATTCTTATTATAGAATAAATATGAATATACATTTAGTGTGTAGCCAAATAAAATTCTATCAACTAATTTTTTATCAAATTTACTTCTTTTTTTATTTCCTTTTGATCATACACAAACTTCCAAATAATTTAATGTGTTTAGGATGTGGATTATTCCAGAAGAACGTTTTATAGAGTGAAATATATAATTCATTCCACCAAAAAGATATCAATTTGCGTTTTTTTTACATTAAAATATTGACATTTCAAGTTTATATATAATGGATCATTCCATTTCAACAAAGAAACTAATAATCTATAAAACATAAAAAATTTATTGAAGGGTGTATGGATAACAAAATTCATGACTAATTTCACATTTTTTCAATTAACACTGAGTACTTTCTTATGAAATATTCTATAATATTGTCAAATATCAACCTTTTTAATGACAAGCCTATTTTTTCAAAAATCTTCCTAAAACTGTTAAATATCTCCAATTTTGGATACATGTGTAACATTAAAATAATATAGATAATTATTCTAAATTTATCAATATAAGGGGTAAAATTCCATTATCTACATAATGAATTATTTTTTTCATAATAAAAAAATCAATCAAATTAGTTCTATTGGAATTATATTCATAATGTCGATTACTAAATGGGTTTTTACCATAATTTTAGACTTTTTATTGTTTTTAATACTTTTTTGGAGATTTCTTTTATGATATGAAAACTTTATACAACTTATTATTGATTAAAATTTTTAATTTTATTTTGGAATACTTAACATGGACTTCTATGTCATAAAATTTTCTCATCTTGCAAACATAGGTAGAAATAATATTTAGCTTCTATAACCGGGAACACACTTCTATGAGTTCTCATTCCATTTATTATAACAAAACATTATTATATATTATTTTTCTATGAATTAAATTATTTTATAAAAATTAATGCATTTACATTATCAAATATATTAGAAACCATTCTTAGGGTATTTATAAATCCATAAATAACTAAGATTTTACTTGGATTGGTCTGATTCATTCTTAGTGTTCATGATCCAACACCTTCAACATTTAAAGAGTTTTCATACCACGACGTAAGAGATCTGGTATCCTATATCTTTATATTATTCAATTATCCAAGATCAATAGTTAATTTTAATTACAATACACTATATATGATACATGAAATCTCATTTTTTTCTTTCATTATTAGAAAAATATACAAAATGAGCCTACAAATTTTGATTTTTATTCTGAATCATTTTTATCTTATGATGGTGGATAAATTTTCCTAGTCTAAGTCCAAAAAAATTATTTGAAATATTTGTATCCTCACCACATCTCCCACATTTTTCTTATATAATATTTGAGATATTTAATATCTCAGTGTTTTTTCTAGTAGTTGAAACAAAAAACTATTTTTCCCTTACATTTGTCAATGCCTCCCACTTTATGTGTTCTTCTTACTTATACTATAATTAGGTATATTACGGAAAGAATTATATTATTTAGGAATTTTCACTCCAGAGCACTGTCAATAACCTAAATATTATATACATTAATAGTATTTATGTGTATATATAGAATTTTTCCAACATTTTTTATAATGTGTTGTGAAGTTCTAGAAAATGTTTCATAAAAATAACTTCTTTTTATATAAAAGGTAGATATAATCAATTTTTCAAAAAAAACTCTATTTAAATTTGTGATTTTAATTTGGATTGTCTTATAATTTTCAAATGAGTTTCTTTGTTTTCTTTCCAACATATCCTGATAAATTAAGACCTTTTTCTATGATAGTATCTCAATGGTAATATTTATTTCATGTTTATTAACCAGAACATCGAAATTGTTGTATTTATGTAGGATAAAAGATTCTCCTATAAAAAATTTATTTATATAGTTATAATAATAATGATCTTATATCTATTCTAAATAAATAATGTTTTTCTTTAAAATATCAACATATTTATCTCTGGTAATAATATTAGAGTCCATATCCTTTATAATCTTATTATTATATATGGTCTCATTTTTAATTATTTTATCTTCTTCAATAAGATTTTTTTTCTCAACCTGAATATATTTGTGTTCATCAGCGTTTTATGGAGATTTTAATTCTCATTTATCAACCATCAAATTTCTTTTAAACACATCATGATTAACATCCATAAGAAATGTTCATTTTCAGATTCAGCTTCTTCTACAAAATATTCATTATTGATTTTTGTATCATCTTATGAATAGTCACTCAAATGTATTTCTTGATAAAGGAAGGAACTATGAGAGGCTTCTATATTTACCAATTAATCATCATTAAATCATCCAATTATTTAAAATAAAATAATCTCCTTATAAAATCATTTGTTTCATTTTTCGCGTCCCTTTAAAATGTGGTAGTATTTTTATTATGGTATCCCTTTTTAAAATTGAAATTTATGAGTTTCTTTTTGTCCAAAATCATATCTAACTTTTTCAGAAATTTGGAAGAGTGACAGACAATTATCCGAACATGAAAATTTTAAATTTAATGCTCCCTCTAAACTTACTTCTTCTTCCTCGTGTAAAACATCTTGTCATATGAGAATTGATATTTTCATAATCGTAACAATTTAATTCTTTATCTGAGCATACCGATTCATTTTATATTTTAACATCCCTGTAATATTTAAATGATATTTTTTCCTCACTGCACATCTATTTAGGTATATTTCTTCTTCAAAATTCATAATTAATAAGAGTGTTACGCACCTCATTAATAATTTATTTTTAAATATATTTTCCCCAAATTGATAAGAACATAGTATAGAATATATATAGTATATTAATCTATATCTTCATGAGAGTGTTGGATTCAATATTGATTTTCTAATAATACTCAAAAAAATATTATAAAAATGTTTTCTATTGTGTATAATACATCTATAAGATCATATTCTGGGATTTGAACTTCATTAGATTATTTTTTTCATTTTAAACATTTCTTACAAAACTTTTTTGTTACCTTATGAAATTATATAATATTTTTTATATCTAATTAGTAGTTTTTTATTCCATTAATTTTATTAATTCATTCTCATCTTGTGATGTGAGAAAATAATTTTTTGTTTTTCAATCATTATTAAATGTTTTTATTCTAATAAAAATCCATTTAAAAAATCATTAAGAGTAGTGATACTTTTAATATCAACATCAAGATCATATCATACAAGTTATTATGTATAGGGTATAATTATCTCCATCCATAAATGAAAACACATACTATCGAAGGAAGGTACACAATTCTAGTTATCAAAATCCCAAGGGTAGAAATAAAAACCTTAGGGGAACTACTTTCTCTCAAATACTAATTGAAAATTATTGAACAAGTATATGAAGAATTTATAGTGATAGTGAATTAAGGAATTTTTATTTTTTTCAAAATGTTTAACCCTTGTTATTATTGAGTAGATATCTCATCAAATATAAGTTTACATGGAACTCAAAATGTTAGTTAACAATGTTATCCTCCATAAGGATGAATTCATCCTTATTGTATGGTGGTGTTTTTCCCACACACACTAATTGTTATTCATTACTTATTTATGATGGCCAAATAAAATGGTATGAACTTGCACCTATTACAATATTTATGAGTCAACTCAAAAAATAAATATTTTTTCAAGTGAAATAAATAACATTGTATCATCGAGGATATATCAGTAATAAAAACAAACACATATTATGATTTCAATAGTTCATGATATTTATATTCTTCACATTGAAGGATTCAATGGCTACACTCAATACTATGAAATATTTCTACACACATAAAGTCATTTTGAAACACTTATCCATTATTATTTTCTTATTCAAATATTTAAAGATGTGTGCTAATACATTTCTATTAGATATATACAATAAATTACTAATGGGGAATCGGTCTTCAATTTTAGGTACTCAAAAAACTCTATTGGATATAATTAAATATTTATCTACGAAATTATTGTATTCTAAATATTTTATGGATTCTCAATATACACATGGATATTTTAAATTAAAGTACTTATATGATTTTATATTATCCCAACATCACCCAAATAGATGCAATTCAATGTTCATCTATTTTTTCCATGTGATTAATAAGTAATTTTTGACTCGTTATTTATTAAATAACTCGTTCCATATTTTCATTTAGGGTATCCCTAAAAAAATATTACATGTCATTTAAACTCCAATTAGACTTCTTCCTGAAATAATATAGGACCACATAGTCTTTTATGAACGTAATTTTTCATCTAATTATATAATTGTATAATATTTATTTAGGTACTATTATATAAATAACAAGAACCACATGATAAAACCAATAGTGATTTTTTATATTAATTTGAATAGTACCTTTAGAGAATAATTTTGGCCATATAAATTGAAATTATTACAATGTGATATAATAATAAATAATATAATTGTACTATAAATTTTTGGAATTTCTCAATTGTAACATCTAAATATTTTAAAAGGTAGACTGTTGTGCTTAATAGCTTATTTGAATGACATCACTGATCATAAAAAAAGAACAATATTATATTTAAGCATTATATTTTTAAAATATGTATTATTTATTCTTATGTAATATAATTATTAAATTTTGAATAATATTTATCTCATATTTTGGTATAAGTTTATTATTATGCTTAAAAAACAGTTTTCTGAAGACTATTTTTATGAGCATACTTTTTCTCCGTTATTATTATTTAAAAAAATAATGATAAATAATATAAATGATATTTAAACATTATATAAATTTATATATTATGTTAAAGAAATATAAGAATGACTACTAGTCATAGAGTTATTGTCAAATCATCATTTCCTTGAAAAAATGAATTTCAAGCAAACAATTTTTTGTATTGTATAATGGGATTATTATATAATAAATTCATGTCATGTATATATTTAATATTAGAAAATGTATTAAATATTTTAAATAATCCATATTTATATGATTTAATTATTATAACATAATTTTTGATAATAACGAAGAGTAATAAAAATATCAATAAGTTAAAAGGGCTTGTTGAGTTAAACTTTGTCAAAAAAAAAATAAGCCCACCATTTTTAATCAAAATTATTAATAGATGAAATTAATTTTACTCCTATGGAATTATGATTTATATTTAATTTTTTGTGGGATAATTGACCTTGAAAGTGACTTATATAATCATTTAAGTAAAGAAAGAGACAAAATGTCACTCTCTTTCCATTAAATATCCATTATACATGCACGGAGTGATAAATATATTTCATAAATGAAGATTAAAGTTTATATTTAGTATAATTAAACCATTTTTCAAATGGAAAATTGTTTAAATAATATTTTCATATAATTTCCTAAAATTTCTATATAGTGTTATGAAAAAACATTTTTAAACCGTATAAAAATCAAAGTAAAAATATTAAAAATAATGAATGTAATGTATTTTTTATGAGTTATGGTTCCAAAATAAATTTATAGTTTATAATTATGTATTATTGATGGTGAAATGAATTATGTTTGAAATATATTATAATAATTTTATCATTACTGTATCATTAAAGTAATAGTTTCAAAAACAAATTCATAAATTGTTTTTTATGTTAATTAATATGCTTTCAAATAATTTAGAAAAATTAGTATTATTTAATTTGGAAAATTAGGATTCTAAATTGTCTAATATTTCACCCAATGTAAATTAATGATCCAATATTTATCTTATATGTAATATTATATACATTTTAGTATGAAATATTTGTTATAGTAGTTGGTGTTAAAGCGAGGTATTTTGCATTACATGTGCTTGTGTTAAATGTAATTTTCCACAAATATAGAATTTTTATTGGATATATTTGAAATAATATTTATAATAATTGTATTATGAGTATATTATAATTCCCATTTTATTTAGTGATAAAGGTTAAATTATCTTGGTAAAAGGAAAAGTTACTGTGGTGAAGATATAAGTTGAAAAATGGAGTAACCTTAGAGGTTAAGGGAATGACAAGTTTAAAAAAAATCACTAACATCTATTTTTCTACTTATCATCTTCCCAAAATAATTCATATAAAAATAATTTCAATATAACAACAAAAATATATAAAAACTACTAATATTTTAGTATGTTGATTTAATTAATTATATCCATCTATTCTTCAATAAAAGGAGAAAATAAATAGTCGGTTGTGTGTATAAAGTTATACAGACTCACGAACCAACATAATTCATATTCCATCACCACATCTCACAGATGGATATAATTATGGAATAAATGTAATTATATTTTATTTATTTGATAATTGTACATATAGATTTATAATATCATATTCACCTTCATAAATTTCAATCTGTTAGGAAATGAAAACATTACTAATAAATATGTGTGGACATTAGTATCCACAAAGTGATGTGGTTCATTTTAGATTTATGATTTACATGGATGGTAATAATGATATATTTTTTAAAATTATATCATTTATAGTATATAATAATGATTTTGTAAATGGTCATTATTATTTAAATTTTTTGTTTTATTTGTCCAAAATTGAAACAACATTAATGTGTACATACGTACAATCTCGATGAATGGTATAAGACATTTTTTCATCAATAAATTTTTTAGATGACTATAAATATATATAAATTTAATATATAAGATATTTATATCATGGTTATATTTTTTGATATGATCAATCCATTATAAATTTAAAAGGATTAAAACTTCCAAACAAAAATAAACATGAAAAACAAAGTAGTTATTACCTAGAATAATTATTTTAACATGTAATGGATAATATATCGGTGACAAAATATTATAAATAAATAAAAAAGTCATTATATATTTGATATATATTATGGTACATATTTATAATAAATATATATATATTTTACATGAATTTTGAACTCCTACATGGATGTCGAACTTGAGGCAATGGCATTTTGTCTCTCTTTTATTTCTAAGGGACACATGCAATATTCACCCACCTATTTATATTGTGTGGTCTATAAACAAGATATAAATTCATTATTTGATTATTAATCATGTAAATAATGGGATATAAATATCCACCTAAATTAAAATCTTTCATTGGGTCTAGGATTCAATAGTTACCAAAGTAGTTAGGGTTTATTTCACAATCTCGTAATTATTCAAGATTATTTATATTAAGATATCCATATGGGAAATTATATAATACATTCTATATTATAACCAATATATTTTCTTAAAATATAGTGATTTATGCATTTAAATTATTTCCCATTATTTTTCACTCATTATTTACCTATGATTCTGAAACCATATTTTATGTAAAACCGTCATTATTTCTATACTCTATCAAGAATCTTTTTCTTTTATATAAATATTTTCAATAAAATATATTTAAAATATTTTTACTATTATAAATTATTTATTAATACAAACCTTTTTTAAAAATATTGGTAAAACAGAATCTTCATGTCATTTTCCAAAAAAGACACTTTTTATATTTTATAAAGTGAGAATAGAATCATTGTTATTATGTACTCATTATGAATATAATTTCTCATCATTATTTCAGATTAATTATTTTAAGCATACATTATGAATTTATATAATTATTTTCACATAAAATGTTTTTTATTATAGTTCTTGAATTTTTATCTTTTAAATGTGGTTTTTAGAGTTAAATTCATATTTTGTTTAATAATGTTTTATTGAACTTTTTATGGTATTTCTTTTTATCAAGGATAAAAAACATTATTTTAATTATGATTCACTAGGTAAATGTTATAAATATACAAAAATTATTATTTGTATAAGTGATTTATGATCATTTTAACAAGGTATGTATTTTTTTGATACTATTTTATATATTACAATAGATGAGTTATGACTATGATTATTTTCTCAGAAAATTATTAATATTTCGTTTCTAAGAATTTTATTATGAATAATTTTGTTTATTATGATTATCAAATTTAATATGAGAAATGATTTAGACTTATTATGTTATTAGTAGGACTCCCTATAACACCATGATGAATCGGTATGTATCATGAGATAATCAAGAGTGGATATTTGGCTGAGGCCATGCAAGTTTTTGTAAAAAGTCTTGGCAAGATGCCTTGAAATAATGTTTATAATGTCTAAAACAATTAATTCATTCATTATGAGATTAGACATTTATTTCTATATGACTTTTGGATTAGTTATGATATCCATGGATAATATTGATGATAATTTAATTATGTGTATCAAAGTATTTGCTCATTTATTATTCATGCGATGTTATTATATATACTCATGTTATTAATTAAATGAATTCTATTTTTGGATATTTTCCTTGACATATTAATGATTAACCACTTATTAATGATAGAATGTGATGTTCATGGACCCTTACATGGAGTCTCACAAAACAAATTTATTATTACTCTTTTCCCCTAGATTTTAAGAAGGCTGGAATGATTGATATTTGGGATATAAAAAAGTGAATAAAAGGTTTCTAAAAGAAAATATTATGTGGGGTTTTATTTTATCAATAATAACATGACATTCAAGTTTATTTTTAGTAGTTTAAGAATACTTAAACCATTTTGGTCATCGGTATTTGATTCCATGATTCTAGTTCCAAATCAATAAAGTAACCACCAACTCTAGGTACTAGGGATGAGGCCATTAATGATGGTATTAGAGCATGTTTAACAAAAACCATGTGAGTTGAGTTTACTAGCACATAGAAACGAGAATAGAAACCAATGACCTAATTGAAAAATATTTCATGGTGACACTATTTTTATGATTCATACGAGTATACTATATCATTTTAGGTACAATAAATGTGTTTATAATTTTATGTTTTGTTATAAGTTTTATTTTATAAATACCAATTTTGATATTTTTAGTGATTGATGTCTAAAATTACTGAGAGTATTTTTTCAAAATTTTTGGTAATTCAAGTGTGTTTTTTATTATATGTTTTAGCGAAATAGTTATTTGCTGAAAAATTATATTAATTATATGAACATAGATTTAAAGGTGTCAATAAACATTAGGGTTTATATAACCTTTGATGATGAGGTAGTTATGGGTTATTAAAAGTTTGGATCATATGTTTTCTTGTATATATAACCATGGAATTATAAAGTGATTTGGTATGTATGGAAATTTTTAAATAATTTCACTATATTTAATGGAAAATTATATGAATTATATTCACATTATTTTTAGTTAAAAGGAATACTTGAGACATAAATCAAGTATATAGGGCTTAAAACCACAATTGATGAGTGACAATGTTATAGAACAAACCACTAGTATACGTTAATATTCATTTTTGTGGTAATTTTATATTGTTTGAAGTATAATGATTATGATAGATTTGGGAATCATATAATATGTTCACATATATAGAAATATTTTTTATTTTGAAGTTATTAATGATATTTTAGGAGATGTTTTATTTGGTTGATGTTTATATTACTATTACATTTAACATAAAGGATTATTTTGGAATAATTTTATTATGTTTTTTGATATGTATATTAAAGGATTTAGAGGATAAATAATAATGGAATGTATTATTATTATATGTGGGTGTTACTGTTGAGGTTTTAATGTGTAATTTATTATATTAGATAATTTCTTTTAATAATCTTTGGTTTTGATAGAAATTTAGAAATAGAAAAAAAAATATTAAATATTTTTTGGATCTTATGATCTTATAAATTTTATTTTTAGTGCTTTGATTATAAAAATCTAATTTTATATTCACTTCTTGGATTACGTGATGAAGTGGAAATTGATCAAAACTTAATAAAAATATGAAATTGTTCATATGAAATAATATGATAACTGATTAGTATATTTTATTTCTCTATGTAATTATTTTAAAAAAACCACTAAAATTTTAGGAACATTATCTTGAGATATAAGTTATATATATTTTACATCATTTCTGATGAATAAATGGTGTTTTCAATGAATATAGATTTATGGATTTCTTATCGTTAAAATTATCAAGATCATTTAATTTATTGTCCAAATTGATAATGTAACACTATATAATTATTTTTCCACCATAAGTTTTATCCATGTCTATATTTTCACATCTTATATATAATTTCGAACATGTAAACATAGTGTAGTGGTATTCTATATGAACTTCATAATTCCCTTTCTCTCATATTATGATGTTTTGATAACCCATCACGCATTATTGGATTTCATGAATGAAATTTTTATAGGTAAAAATATTTATTTTTTAGATCAATTTGATAATTATAGGATTTAGTTTATTTATGTTTGGGAGAATTTAATAAACTGATATTTTTGAAAACATATGATTATCTTTGATAGCATATGCGACATGTAACATCAAGCTTAGATTAACCATGATATACTAGTTAAATGTGACCATTATAACATATAGATTAAAATTTTTTGTATAAATAAAAAATTATCATATAATTTATCTGTATGTATTTTAGATTAATCAAATATATTAAAAAATAATGGCTTATTTTTTATTAAATTCTTAAAATGCATAAAAATATATTTTTCATCAGAATTCGTTTATTTAATTTTGTGATAAGACAATACAATTTTTTTCAATCATTTTTAGAAATTTTGGGGAAAAAATTAATTTTTTTTTAAAATAATAATCTAAAAATTAACAAAGTGTTAAATTTTGGGATTTTTCAAGAAATATTTGTTTTTTAGTGAACAGTAACAATTAACAATTTTTTGTATTAATATCACTTATTTTCAGAAAATTAAGTAATTTAAAATTACCATTATCATTTTAGTTACATTTTAATGTAATTACCTTACTCTAGTCAGCTATATTTGGTGCATTATTATATAACATTAGCATGATCACAAGAGATCAAGTCTTGAAAGACCAATTAGTTTAGTTTTGTTGTAAGTACTAGATACATATATAAGTTTTTGGATTACATCATGAAATAAAAAACAACATTGTGCCCCCTTTTAACCCACTCATATCCTTTGGCCTATCTGTACAGGTTAATCACAATATACTTCTTCGTATCCTGTGCAAAATAAAACATAGAAATGGGTTATCTCAGATGCTCAGTAAGGATAACTATATAGCGGAAACTATCAAAAATAAGCATAAACAATTAAGACAATTAATAAGACTAAAAAAAATAATTTTACACATAATCTTTAGAATTATATCATAGAGTTAAATAAAATAATTTCATTTACTTATTCACATGGATATTATACTATTCCAATAATGACATGTAATATCAATAACAAATTTAATAATGATGGAATGCATAATGTCGGACATCATTACCACATAGTTAAGGCCTCGTGACAAGACTACAAATAATAATTTTTCAAGGCCTTCCTTTAAGAGACTAGTTTTTCTCATGAGACCTACCAATGCATCGAGTAGCTATAGTAGGCTCCACCCATCACTTACTAAGTCAAATTCATTCAACTCATTTGAAAATGATGAAACATAATATAAACATTTTTATTAAAAATAGCATATGAAATGGTAACACATTAACCATAAACCATGAATGGTATATAAATAATACATTCATATTCAAACATATCACAAAACCTTCAATATAATATTGAATAAGGTTTCATAATAAATCCACTTTAAACAAGTGTAAAATCCATCAATGAATGTTGAATTTAGTAGAGCCACCGGTGATTGATATAGATAAGATTCAGTTGGTGATTTTTCTTATCCAAAGATAAGGTATTCTATATCATCATAAAAAATTGTAACATCCCTCCTCTTACAAATAAAAATTCGCATCATTGACTGAAATCATATCCATTAAAATGATTATATCAAATTCAATCATGGGTATTACCATGAAATTAGAAAATAAACCACCTTTATATGCCCAAATGGGACCTGATTCAAAAAAAATTGTTTCCAGGATACTTCCCTTAAGAGTTTTTACTGACAAATCACTTGATAAATTAAATTGTTAATACCAAATTTTCATAGAAAACTAGGAAAATATGAAATAGTTCAATTATCCAGAATCAAATAAATCATTGGGTAAATTTGAGGAAAACATTAATGTACATGCCACCAAAACAATAAGAGCATAAACATCATATTTAGGGATCACATAATCTTGGCCTTTATCCCTTGTCCTTTTCTAAGGTAAGTTTATTTGGTACATAAGACATTAATTTGTATAATTATTCATTTCTCTAAAATTGTAGCATTCAACATTGATATCATCTTTCTTTCCCTTATAATCACGTTCTCGGTGGCCTTTTCACCAACCTTGTAACAAACTTCCATTCCCTTCAGGTAAGTACTTGGGTGTTTCTTCCCACATTTACAATAGGATGGAAATTAACCTTTTTTTCTTCCCATTATTTCCTTTTCTAGAGTGTTTGACATATGTCTTCTTCTCCTGCATTTATTTAAATATATAATACTTAGAGAATTCCTTTTTTGTCTTGATATCACATGGGGTTATATCTTCATATCATTTGAATGATTTTTAGAATAATTCATGGTATAGAAATGGTTATAACCCATATAAGAATCAATCATTATTACTCCTTGGGTAACATAAATAATCTGAAAAATGCCTTTCTAACCTTGTTGAGTTATCCTCAGACATCACGACATTTGCATCCTCCTTTTTTTTAAACTCAGAAATTTTTTTTCCATATCCACTTGATGGTCACGAGGAAAGTATTTTTATAAGAAAAGATCTTTAAACTCCCTCTATTCCATATTTTCTAATTCTTCATCCTCCTTTGTGTTTTTAATTAATGATCATCATTGATCTTTATCTCTTATGAGGTGATAAACAACCATGAAAATTTTTGACTTTCGCTACTCCCCAAAGCATGAAATATTTTCTCTAAGGAACATATCCATTTCTCAGCTAAAAATGGATTTGTAGTCCCATGTAATGTTGCTGGTTTTTACCTCATGAATTGGTCTAACATTAATCCTCTGCATTTTAGATCATTGTGCTACATACTGTTAAGGTTATTATTCATAACCTGAGTGACTTGTCCTATTACGGTTATAAGCTATTCAGATCCAGTTGAATCACAAAATATACTATAATTATCTAGAGTAAGAGTAAAATCCAAACATTGATTACATGTGTTGATAATGTTTCTATTACTTACACTAGGTTCCATTTCTAAAAATTGCATACACTATGTCATTTTATTAATCGCAATACAAAATTACAAACATGTAAAATACCAAATATAAATTGAACAATTCACCTTTATAATCCATAATCATAAAAATGTTTTCTTTGGAAAATTATTTACACATTAATCCTTGACAATGGCTTATAAAAATTTTTTAATTATCCTAAGCATATCCCTTGGGTGATTCATAACCAAGAGTACATCAAGGCCCATTGTCGTGTACTAGGATACCCCGAGTCAGGCCCGAAACTCATTGTCAGAGGTTCCACTCATTGGTATATCTGTGAAAGACCCGCCTCTACCAGCTCGTATCCAAATAAGGATGTATTGCTTTAAAAACTCATAAAATCTCAACATTACAAAAATTCTAGGAAGTTCTTCTACACTAAACCTCCATGTCTATCTTAGGGTAATGTTCTCTAATCCGAGTTTTTCTAAATCTAGCATCCAAGGTTTGTATTTAACATTCTATGATACCGACTATAACACTCCAACCCTAGTTACCTAGAGTCGGTGCATTATTAAATAACATTGGCATGATCACAAGATATCAAGTCTCAAAAGACAGATTACATTAGAAATTTTGGAAGTACAAGATACATACATAAGTTTTTACATTACATAATGAAATAAAAAACAACATTATATACCCTTTGAACACACTCATATCATTTGGACTATCCCTATAGGTTAATCATAATATACTTTTTCACATCCTGGGAAAAAAATACATATAAAGGGTTTAGCTCAGATGCTCAGTGGGGATATCAATATAGATGAATATGTTGTAAATATGAATAAACATTTAAGGAAATTTATAGGACTAAAACAAAAGGCTTTTAAACATAAACGTCATCATAATATGGAAAATATAAATCCAATAATTTCATTTAATTATTCACATGGATATTATACTATTCAAATAATCACATGTAATATCAATAGCAAATTTCATAAAGATGGAATGCATATGCTGGATATCATAACCACATATTAATGACCTCATGCCAAGACTACAAATAATATTTTGTCAAGGCCTTGCGCCAAGAAACTATTTTGTCTCATGAGACCTACCAATGTATTGAGGAGATATTTTGGGCTCCACCCGTCAATTATTAAGCCCAATGCATTCTTTATATAAAAAAGTTTGAAACATAACATAAACATTTCTATTAAAACTTTCATATTAAATGTTAGTGCTTTAACAATAAAAAATTAATGTTATAAAAATAATAAATCCATAGTCAAACATATCATAGAACGTTAAATATATATGAAATATTGTATCATAATAAATCAACATCAAACAAGTGTAAAATCCATCCAAGGATGTTGAAAAAGATTAAATCAAAAATATTGTAGAGAAATAATCCTTTCAAATTTTAAATCATTCAAAATTAAAGAAAACATTTATTTTAAAAATATTCTTATAATCTTGTAAGGGAATCTTAGATATTTTTATAATGGGAGATAATAGCTTCACCACCGTATATATTAAAAAAACATTCTTCCCTTAATTTGAAGAAAAGGTCATAAAGTACCTTGTTAGGAAAGTGATAGAAATATTCCTTTCAAAACATTTTATAAAAATAAAAACAATGTTGTAAATGACATGAACCATATCTTAAAAAATATTAAAATTATTTTGAAATACATTTTTATGAAACATGGATTTATATAATAAAGAGGTTATAGTAGATATGCACATATATAGAACCAGGTACATCGTACCTTTGAATTACATTCTAATATGTCATGTTAATAATTTTTCAGTAGTATCATTATTTAGGGTGTTAGCTAATTTGATTTCGTTTATATGTTCTATTACGTAAGTCATGTTATTTATGGATATGATGTCTTTGATTCATATCCATAATGATATTAAGTTCATAAGCATTATTTTTTTCATTAAATGAAAACTATTCTTGAATGTTTACGATAGGGAAATGAATCTTATCGCTTTTGTGCAGATGGTAATCTGTATGTACGCATGACTGAAAATATCATTCTATTGATGTTAAAATATTATTTAATTGGATTTCATATAATATGTAAAGAATCATTAACAAGTTATATTTATTATTAATATCAATTAGACTCATTATTATACCCATCCAAATAATGAAGTGTTGAATAAAAATCTACACCACGACGTGGACATGGTAAGTCGTGCATACACCAGTATGGTGACTTTTTCATTAATAGTATTGATACAATAAGGAATATGGTTGTACAATATTTATTATAAAATCACAGTATGTATAAGGTATTATATTCATTATTTTTCTATAGAAAAAACAAATAATGAGGAATTTAAAGAAGAAAAGGACGTTGAAAGAGGTGATGAAATTATAAACTCTTTTCCAGGCGCTTCCTTTTGATTTGATTAGAAGTGCTCCATAAGAGGGATTTCTGATCAATGTAAGGGATCTAGGTTCAAGTGAGGTAATTTGGTAGGATATTTTAGTAGGGTTTGTCTGAGACAAATGGCTTCGGAGGTGTGATTTTGAGATAAGGGGAAGCACACTTTTATAATATAAGTGATGGTCAGCTTAGGAGAAGCTTCAAATATTATTTTATTGTAAACTAATTTTCGGTTTCTAATGGCTCAAAATGGATATATTTAGACTATAAGGTAGTTATGAGTCAAAACCATCTCAACCAATTGGTTGTAGACAAGTTTAGATCACCATATTAACCTTATCTTTTAGTTTTAACTTTTAGTTAAATTTTTTAACATTTATAATGTATTCTTGTATTTTTATATAAATGGTTAAAAATCATACTATAAAATGGAAAGGTAACCCCATGGTGTTAATTAATGACATATATATCATTATATAAGTCATTTTTATAAACCATATATTTTTAAGAATATTATATATTTTATTAAAATATTATTTTTTAAACTCATTTTTCTCAAATTTTTGAGTATTTAGTATTTGGTTTTTGTGAAAGTCATAAAAACATGTTTACTTCAAAAAAAATACATTAAATAAATCCTAACATGTAATATTAACCCATAAAAGTTTTATGATGCATTTGAAGTCAAATTTAAATTTATTGTATGATTTATAATATCAATTATTTTTGTCTATCATTTATATGGTTATCAGTGCATCCTTATTGGGTCCAAAATAAATTTAATCATTTAATGTCTAAAAATTTTAAGTAAAATTATATTATGTAGAATTTTTTTTACATTTCTAATAATTTTTTATTTTTGAATTTATCTTATTTATAACACTTTATGAAAACTATTTTAGTTATTAAAATGTGAATTTAACACTTTTAAATCTTATTTAAATAAAATTGTAATAAATTTCCTAATCTAATCCAAGTGGATCAAAGATGATAAAATTTTATTCCTAAGGTTTATTTATTTCGGAATACAGTTATCCCATAGAATGAGGACATTTTTATGGTAATTATCGTATCATTTTTACCTTCAATTAGCCTATTTACATTTAACCGTGGTAAACTATGTCTCCCATATTTTTGAAATTCAATTCACAGAAGTGGTAAAATTAGAATTTATGCTAATTCTGTGCCATGCCTAGAAGGTGGGTAAAACACTTTAAAAAGTTCGGTAAACTTTTATACATCAAATATGATAATCAAATAACTCCAATGATTTAAATATAAGTAATATACTTATTATTTATCTATTTTCACCTATAATAATTTTAAATAAAATAAATAAGTATTTAAAAAATGTCTGTTTTAAACAATAACGTAGAGTTTTTCAATATTCATCAAAAATTGAATGTTTGTCGAAAAATAACAAAAATTAAGCCTATGCTAATTTTGATGTTACGTATCCAAAAATGAATTCCATTTTGAAAACTAAATTATAAATTATAAAAAAAGTGGGTATTACTATTCATAATGGCTTGTTTGGCAGGTTGAGGTGCGCTAGAACTCGAAGTTGTTACAACGCAATCTATTTTATTATTCATAGAGAAGAATGTCATTGAAGCATGGGGTGTTACATAAAACTAACATAAATATTTTTTATTCATATATAATATAATTTATTAATCTTGAATAACCTTTATAGAATATTTTTTATATGTTTTTTATGATTAAAACACAATTTTCTGTAAGGTATTTTTAATTAGATAATGTTTCTCTATTTTAATTTATTCAAGTATACCCTAATATGGAATTATTTAAGTAAAATTTATAGAATATATATATATATATATATTAATATAATTTCAATTTTTTAAGATTACAATTCGTTGAGTTAATGAAAAATTATCTTTTCTTTAAACAAAGAAATGTTTCAGAAAACAATATTTCATCGCCCATTTGAGGATTATTATATAATTAATTTCTACCATTTATAATGATTCAATTCTTTAAAATGAGTAAAATATTTTAAATAAGAATAATTTATATTATTTAATAAGGTAAATATAATTTTTCATAATACTTAATTGAAAAACTAGTAAAAAAATTCACTACAATAGAGGGATAAATTACGTAATCCTAGGATATTAATATATTATATAACCAAAATTTTTCATATAAATTATTAATTGAAAATTTAATTTTTAACCTAATAAAATTGTTCTCTAGATTCATTTATTTATTAGAAAATATTGTATAAAAGCAACCTATATTATAATTTTATGTAAAGAGAGAAAATCTCACTCTCTATCCCTTTAATATATCTTGTAAAATCACATTGGTATAGAAGTAAGTGGAAAATTAATATTAAAGGTCTATTTAATTATAAGGAAAGTATTTTCAAGATGGAAATTTATTTTTTAATTGTTAATATAAATAACTTAAATTCATATACTGTGATATCATAATTCTTATGAAAATAGAGGAAAATTTGAGGTAAATAATTTGAAAAACATTAAAATTTATGCCTTTGGGATGAGTTATAGTTCTAAAGACATTTTATAGTTAATAATGTTGAATTATATGTAGTTAATTGTATTATATTAGAAATTAATTATCATATTCATGTATTTAACATCAAATTAAATGAATATTATAAAAACTGACTTCGATGATATTTTATGTTAAATTATATATTAATAAATAATTTAAAAATCAAAAAAGTAATTCACTAGGAAAATTAATATTATAAATGGACTATAATTTCATCCCATTTTCAGTTATTAACTAATTTTCTTCTTATATTTAAAATTATTACTCTTATAGTATAGATGGGTAGTTACAACAGTTATGGTTTAAACGGGGTTTTGTGCATTACAAATGCCTGTGTAAAAAATAATTTTATACACATATAAAATTTGAATTTTTTAAATTGAATTTATTTTTTTATAATTACTAGTTAAAATTAATCCTATAATTATTATTTTTTAGTAATAATGGATAAATTAATTTGGTAAAACACTAATTACTATAGTGAATACTAAAATTGTAAAAGTGAGTAACCATAGATCGTAAGAGAATAACTTGTTTAAAAAATATTATATTTATATGTTGGAGTTCTAGAGAGACCTTATATTCCATGAACTAAATTATTTATCAATATTGAATTCACATGGGTAAAGAGTGGCGTAACATTATTGTGTAGTTAGATGCATTAACAAAAATGCCACTCCCCTTAAATTATAAATGGGAACCTCTTCCCCTTACTTCATGACACCTATTAAAAAATTCCTCACGAATAAAACCAGAAGACACCACGCCCCAACATCATTATCCATGTTCTTGAATTAATTTTATTCCAAAAATTCTAACCCTATGGTCTTTAATAAGAGATCCAAAGGATATTTTTTGGAGAGAATGTAATTTTCTTCACTAAACTCTTTCTTATTGCTTATTTTCATACCCCACTAATTCATTTTTCAATTTTTACAATATATCTACAAAATTATATAACATATTAAGATATGTTATTATTTTAATATCATAACCTATATCCATTTCCTCTTCCAAAAACTGGGAAAACCCATCAATTGTGTTTACAAAGGACTACCACCTCACAAACTCATGTAATTTTTTTTCTGTCAAAACCTCTCACACTGGATATATGGATGGATTATGTTTAAAAATATATTATTTATGACTTAATAATAATTCTATAATTTTAATACGATATCCATATTCTTATCTTCTTATTCATTATAAAATAACAATGTTGTTTGTGCATACACGTGGACTACAACCTACATAAAATGATGTGATTCATTTCCAATTCTACTTCACATGAATGGTAATAAGGATAGATTTGAGTAAAGTATATAATGTATATTTATTAATAATGATTATATAAAGGGAAATTATTATTTAATGTTCTATCATTACATCTAATAAAAAAGGAAAACAATATTAACGCTCACCTTCAAGGAATTATCTCCATGAACAGTGTAACTTATTTTTAATATATAACTATTATGGATGGCTCTAAACATGAATATAATGAATATACATAAAATTTATGTCATGGAAAAATTATATGATGAAACCTTTATCAATGTAATGGATCAAATCTCCCAATCTGAAACATCCATGAATAATGATGCATGTATTAGTTGAAATAGTTATTTTGATAAATAATTGTTAAAACAAGTGTGATAAAAAACTAAATAAATCATAATTTGTATGATATATATGAATATATTTATTATATATATTTATAAAAATAAAAATTTATTATATAGGAATTTTTAACACATACTATGGAAGTCAAAAATGAGGTATGGTATTGTTGTCTCAATTTATTTCCCTGGAAGACTTTCCATACTCACTACATGTTTATTTTCTGTGGTTTATATAATCAACCATTATTTTTTATAATTTTATAATGTGAACCATGGGTTAAAAATATCCACCAATTTCTATTTAATTCATGGGGATTATGATTCAATAGGTGTCAAAGATTTAATGGATTGTTTCCTTATCTCATCATTATTCGGGATTTTATATGATAATAAATCAATTGAGGGAATTATTTGTATCATACTATATTAAACAAAAAATATTTTATTGTATAATTTATATTTATGTTAATTGAATTTTTTTCATTAATTTTACACTCTTAATTTACCCAAGACTCTAAATATATTTTTAAAGAACAATGATTTTATTTTTTTACTCATCCGAGTGTCGTTTTCTTCCATTAATATATTTTAGTTAAATTTTATCAAATATATTTTTACTATTTTAAAATGATTAATTAAATGAGTTTGAAAATATTTTTTAAAAAATTACTTAAATAGAATAATCATATCATTTTGAAAACACTTTTTAATTTTATTTTTTAATAAAAACAAAATGGAATATTTATTTTAACATTATTTGAATGAAAATGGTTTCATGTCATCATGACTTGTCAATGATTTTACCCTTATATTACAAGTTTACATGCTTATTTTCAAATAAATTTTTCCCTAAATTTCAAAAAAAATATTATTTTAGATATTATTTTTAATTTGATAAGGGTATCTTCCTTATAATTGTTTTAATGAATTTTTATGGTATTTCTATTCACTAGTGATAATAACCCTTATTTTTCATATTCCCTATTAGGGATATAGTTTAATGATAGAATCTTAATTATTTACCCAATTCATTTGTCACCAGTTTGACTAGTGATGTATGATTTCAATGTCATTCTCCATATTACATTGGATGACATTCTATTATGTCTATTTATTGGAAAAATTGATAAATTTTATATGATAGTCTTAATTATGAATTTTTAAACTGATTAGGTTTCTCCCCTTTTATATGATTAATTCATTGTAATTATTATGTGACAGCTGAGGCCTGTTATATCCCCTCAACTCATTGGAAGTTTTGATGAGTCAAACTATTGATGGTATTTGGATTAGGCGTTACCTATTTATATAATATTTCATTTCATGATGGCCTGAAGGAATTTCTATGATGTATGGAATTATGCATCCCCCCTTAAAAGATTAGATATTGATGTCTATGTGATTATTTTATCAATTATGGTATCCATGGATGTGTTTTGTGAATATGTGATTATTTATATAGTATTATTTGATCATTATTTATTCCTACCATATTATTTTATATGTTCAACTAATTGATTAAATGGAATTTGTTTTTATATATTTATCATTACATATTTATTATTCCTGGTTTTTTCATGATATAATACACTATACATATACCCTTATTGTGTATCTAAACTCACACCTTTCATATGTTTTCATTATTGAATTTAACACAATTTTACCTTTCTATTAGGTATGTTTTATCCTTTTTTGTATTAAATTGTCATTTATTGAGTAATGAAATTATGGAATTGGGAGGATACCTACAATGATAAATTCATGATTTTTTTTAAAAAATTTCAGGATAAAAAAAGTAATTTCTGTAGTTATTTGGGGATTAACATGATTTGTAATGGGGATAAAAAATGTGTAATAATATCCTGGTATATTTCATTAAATTAGTACATATTTATTAATGTTAAACTCTTTGTGTAGCTTACACACCATGTAAATATTAAAAATAAATTTTTAATAAAATATTGTGGGTTTTCTCAGCTTATCTGGGAGTCAAAAATTAACTGATATGTTATTGGGTAAAACATCATATAAAATATAGAGTGTTGGTTTTAAGAAATCCATTTGAAAAAAATTATATTTTTATTCTTATAGATTTCCATGTACTCGACCTCTAGACACATCCTAGAAAATTTTGGAGTCCTCCTCTTCCTCCAGATCATCCATTTGGGGAGTGATCATCATTTTAGTTGTGGTGTGAATCTTAAAGTGTGTAGTTTTCCAATAATTATTATATTAATTTATTTCTTAAATATATTTTGATATATCATACTAGTTTTTTATCTAAACTCCAGGTTATAAGATCTTGATTCTAGTTTGAGTTCTTAGATCTTCTATAACTTCATACTTCATTAGAGATACTCATTGTGAAAATTGTGATTCTAGGAAAAAGGTATGTGGTTATGTTTATTATTAGTCAATTGATTTATTATTAAATTTATTATCATTTGAAATTGAATTCAATTATTTGTGAGAAACCAATTAAATAATAGTTGGTATTGAAATTGATTTTTCTTTGAATTTTGGGAAATAATCTTAATTACAATGAAATTAGAAATTATGGCTTATTTGGAATTTATGTTATTTATCAGAAAATTTGATAATTTATTCTTAAGAAAGTGGAAAATTTTGAAATAATTGAAATATATTATTTTTTTTCTATTTAAAATGAATTAAATAATGAAAACCCAAGTTTCTTTTTAATATTTATGTGGTATTTTGTAAATTAAAATTAGAAAATTGATTTGTGAATGATTATTTATTAGAAACGACAAGCTCTTCCACTTTTTAATTGACTTATATAAAACATGTCAGACTAGGTATTTATTGGTTTTCTAGGGAAATCATGCTAGGATAGTAATTACATAGAAAGGGAGTGATGGTTAAAACTCTACAAAATCGTGTTAGGATGACCTTCCCCCTGATGGTATATTGATAAGTCATATTCAACATGATCATGAGGGAAATGTGTACACATTCTTCCAATATCACTGATATAACATGTGTGAGTCTTTTATAATTATAAATTATCATAAAATGGGTTAGAGAACCATGATGGTCATTATAATGGTTTTGACAGTAAATGAAGTGGATTATAAAATTTATTCACTCATGCCTAGTGATTTATATAAATTTTTTTATAATGTGTTTTTAATTCATGTTTGAAATCATTTATGTAATTATGAAATGAAAAAAAAAATTATTTAAATATTAAATTTTATCAACAAGCCATATTTTATTTAAATTTAAAGCATTTTTTGGTTTGTTGTTTTTTTATCTTATTATGGAACACTATTGAGACCCTATTGAGATATCTGTCTCACACACTATGTATTCCTACATGATTATATAGATTTTCCCCTACCACATCCGAGAAAATGGAATGTTCAACTACGATTAAGTGGATATTATTGATCCCTTAGGGATTAGAGTGACATTTAATTTGGGATGTTTAGTTAACTCATCAACAATTGAGTACTTTGATAATGTATAGTTTTGGGTTTTGATATAAATTTTTGGTTTATTTTACTTTATCCATAATGGGTTTTCAAAATATTGATATGTATCTATTATCATAATAGGTTTTACAGAAAATTAATTCACTATTTTATGTTTTATGATGTGAGGTTCAAGTCAAAACCCTTTGGGGATTGTGAATAACCATCAATATATGTTATTTTTGGATTAGGTATATGGGTAAAAGGTTATCCATTGCTAGTTCATGATAATTTGGTATCAATGTTTTAGGTTGAACATCAATACTTGATGGCAGTTTCTAGTCAATATCATATTATAACATAGGTGGTATTCGGGAGTGATTTCCTAACAAAATCAAATTTTAATGATCATTACTTGTTGTGTGTGTTGTCTGTGCTTTTGGAAGGGAAACCACACATGTTCCATTTCATTCTCTTGTTTTAGAACCTAATAAGTATGAGTGATAGAATCATTCTCAAGAGTCCATTACCTAGAATCAACCACCATTCCAAGGTTCTATTAATCCTCAAAAGTCATAGCATTGGTTTTGTAAAATAGAGATTCCTTTTAAGTTGATGGAAATTTTAAATTCAATCAAGGTCAAATGTGTAAACGTTAAGATTATTGTAGCTAGAATGATTTGTAAAACTTGATAATGATGATAAAGAAGTATAAGATTTTATAGAGGAGGGAAATCAATGATCTATTTACTACATATTTATGTCCAGATTGTATGGATCTAGAAAATTCTATATAGTTTTTTAAACTCAAATTGCATTATAGAACCATAAAAGAATATAAAAATACCTGTACAGAGCTTCTGATGTTTTTAGAAAATATTATATCATGTGAGAAGAAGAATACTTATAGGATTGACTAATAAATTCAATATCATATTCAATATCATGTTTTCTTGTTGATGGTATCTTCATATGTTGACATGATGGATATGGCCTTGATGGTTGACATTTATCTGGCTGGAAATTCAGGGTAAATAGGAGTTCCTTTTTTTTATTGTTATGTGAGTTCCCAAAATGGTAAAATAAATCTTGATTAGTGTCATAATGAGTCTATATAGAATATTGCTTCTAAACCTCCTACAAATCCTTGAAGAGGCCCTTTTAGTTTCTTCTAATGTGGGAATAATGTAAATTAGAAATAAGAATTCACTGAGGAACCCAAGAAATTTGGTTCATCTGGTTATTAAAAAAAATCATAAATTATCATATATCTTCTCTCCCCCACATTTTTTATGGGCTCATCATTACCAAAATTTATTATAGTTTAATCAGATGCTTCATGATCTAAGGTTTTCTACCCACAAGCTTCAAGAACAATTATTCCTCACTCAGTGTAAGAGTCTTTAACTGAATAATATATCGGTCCAACAAATATGAGAGGTACGATAACTCTAGATTCACCTTTAGAGACAAATTTATTTGATACTGATACATCTCACATGTTTAAATCAACTCATATTGTGAATATGATAAATCCTCTAATATAGCTCTGGTCTTATGTGAATGATTTTACTACACCCCTTTAAAAAATAGAGAAAAGGCCCTCTCATATCCTAATTTTGTTTTCTCTTTTCCATAGATTTACCTTACATGTGATTTTATAGTTCTCTACATGATACCTCTTGATTTAATCTTCAAGATGTAATGGATGATTTTTAACAAATCAAATAATGATTTTTTTGTTAGATGGGTTTCATTAACATTTCCTAATGGGGTGTCTTAATTATTTCAGGGATAATGTGACACGAGGTTGAGTAGATCTAGGAAATATTATCCATATTTGGTGAAATTAATATCAGTTCTTTTACTTTATCTAGAGTGGGGATATTTTCTTAGAGATCTTCCACCAGATACTATCGAGTTTCTCGATGTTTTTCCTACTAAATTCCCTAGATTCCTGAGGTCTGAGGGTGTATTTTCCTAATAATTTATTGTTTGGTACCCATCAAGTTTCTATAACTTATTACCTTATGGAACCAATAAAAATGAATGCGATAATAAAATATTCAGATGATCTATGAAAATAATGATTTTATATAAATGATAGTGTCACCTTAGGTGTCACCTATTCTATTTTCCAAGAAATTTGATAGGTTACTACACCTATGGTTGTATTATCGAAAACTCAATCCAATTTTGATAAAGAACAAGTATTTGATTCCAAGGATTGATGCACTTTTTGAGAATTTGAAAGGGGATAATTGGTTTCTAAATATTAATCTTCGCTCTAGTTATTACCAATTGAGAATAACAGAATCATACATTTAGATAACTTTCTTCCATAGAAGGTATGTTCATTATTAGTATCATGTAATACCATTAGGCCGAACCAATTAACCCTGAGTCTTTGTGTCTTGTATGAACAATATTCTCTATGAGTATTTTGAAACGTATGTGGTGGTATTTGTGGATCAAAACATGGTTTACTCTATAACTAAGGGGGATCACATGTGTCAAATTATATAATTTCTAAATATATTAAGAAAACACCAATATTATTCCAAGATATCAAAATGTGATTTTTATAGTCTCTAAGTGAAGTTTATGAGACATGTTGTCTTTGAACATTGTATTTCGATTTCACATGAGAAGATGAAGTCTTTTATAACATGGGATCATCCACAAAAAAAATTCATCATTTGGTGATTCTTTGTTTTAGTGAGGTATTATTGTCGGTTTTTAAATGATTTATCAAATTTTTCTTCTTTGATGTCCTCTCTTACTCAGAAGATAGTGACATTTATTTTGGATAATAATGGTCATAGTTGAATTATTGAGCTAAAACATCTTTTGGCTTCTGTATAGGTATTGAGTCTTCTAGAGGATGAGTAGGGATAAGTTTCCTTTTTAAACTCATCATATTCATGTTTGTTCTATACAATTATGTAGAATAATCACCTCATTGACTATGTCTCTAAATATATTACTCTACACAATAAGAAATATCCTACACATGAACATAAACTTGTAGTTGTGATGTATGAACTTAATAGTTGGAGGAATTATCTTTTCATAGAAATAAATTTCATACACTCCAACCATAAGATCTTTAGTTATATATTCTCTTGATAATATTAAACCTCTATTATAGAGTAATTGGGCGGAGTATATGAAATATTTTGATTTTAACATCACTTTTACCATGAGGAAATGGAATTTCATTAATGATTCCTTGATTAGTATAATTGTATCCCATGCCAGGAAAGAATCATTGGAAGAGTATAACATGATGGATATTTTTTCATAGAATTATATTGCGGTTTGGGAAATAGTGGTTGAGGTTTTTCTTTCTAGTTTTTAGTTTCACTATAATCTTCTTGAGGTGATTACTCAAGAAAAATGATGTTCATGATGAATTATGTGTCATTAGAGTCCCTCTTTATGATAGAGATATCATTTCTTAGTAGTCCTTCAATTAGAGGGTTGTTATATTTTATTGAAATTTATTTTTTCTTCAATTATCTATGAGATTATATGGGATGAGGGATTTCTATAATTCTTAGTGGGATGTTAACATGTGACCCATAAAGAGGATACATGACATGTCATGAAGGTTTTGGCGGGTGGGTGTGAGATGAGACATTACTAAATCATTCTCCACAACTCTAATTTACAATAATACAAGGTGAAGCATCAGATACGAACTTGTTTTAGTCAGCTACATATAGTTCCATCAAAGAAGCTGGACGATATTTCTCTAAACTTTTTTGTTTGTTTTAAATGAACCTATAGAATGATGAATTTAATATGGGTTGTGATCGATATGCTGAAAAACACAGCTACATTAATACCCATTTATGATACAACCAAAATTTATGTGCTAGGAAATATCTATGTGAGAGATATTATTGGTTTTCATAGATATCCATCTACTAATGTCTCTAATAGAGATCACTATTTAACTTCACACTTTTGGATAAGCCATCAAGATGCATTGGTATAACTATTTCAATTGAGCATGGAATATCATCCGCCGACATATTTCTTGAAAGATAGAGCTATATAGTTTCATGTGGATATATTTCATGCATCCATCCTCGATTTTGGGTGATCTTATAATAACCATTTCAGACTTGTCGAATTTAATTGACAATAGTTACTAATCATCCATTAGAATGGAAGTTTTGATTCCTTGTATATATTTCTCTGTTATTATATGTATTGTCGGTAAGATATTAGTGAAAGTTTCTTGTAAAAAATGAGGCATGTCAAATAGATATAAAAAATTATTAGTTTATTCATCATAGGATGTTGACAGAACAATGCCTGTATAAATCTTATGATGATCATTGATGTAAACCATTGGAGGATTCTGTTTGTGACATGGCCTTCTTTAAATTCTCACAATGTTTAGTCAATCTATAGCTTGGGTGGAAATGGAATCTTTCTCATTATTTATGGGACCTTTTCAGGTACTTGAGAAGGTGAGGATATTTGATTACCATTTGTAACATCCTACATATTTGAAATTGATTCATAGTTCATTGCATGAATAAAAAATTTGAATGTATTTTTCTGATATATCTCTTTTTCTGATCCGGAGAGATCATGATGTTGAGCCCAATTTATCTATGAAAAATGATCCAGTCAAGATTTATAATTCTAAGATCAAGGTACTTTTTCGGATCATGATACCTTTAGTTTGTGTGTTATGGAGGAAATGTTTTGATTCGCTTGAGACATGGAAGCATAAGGAACTAATGAGAGAGTTTTGGCATCAACATTTTTATATATAACATTCTTGATAGGATTTTTGGGAATATATTGTTTTTTTGGTGGGTATTTTTTTGCACCACATTACCTTTCTATTAAGTATTTTTTAACATTTTTTGTTATACAATTTTGTTTGTTGAATAATACCAATATCGATTGGGAGGAAAACTCTATTGCTGATTTTAGAGATTTCAAGAAATTTTCATCATAATGTATGTAGTTTTGTTTGTATACTAGGGATTTACACATCATTTAACATTGCCATCCAATAGGTAATCATCACCTAGAAGATACTGTGAAATGGGTAGTCAACGTTCAAGTCACAAAATAGCCCAAGTAAACCCTGAACTGGTCACCTGAGATAATCTGCAGCAAGGGCCAAACTCGACCCACATTCTCATCACTAACGGTAAAACTAAACCACTATGATTAAAACTATAAATTGAAAAACTAGAAAACTGGGACATTGGGATGGATATGTCCCCTACAAAACTGAATCATGCTACATTAAAACCAATGGGAAGGCTCCCGAACTAATAAAGGGACCATAAACATAACACATTTGTTTCATTAATCCAAAAATCCCCCTAAAGAACACTACTAAGACCAAAATCAAAACAAAAATGGATCTATTTATTAATAGGCCAAAACCCTTGAAGAAATTTGAACGATTAAGAGACTATAATAAGAGTAGAAAATGCCTCATAGATTTTGGTGGGATGAAATCATCACACCACTAAAAAATTATATGCTTACGAAGAAACTAGAATAGAACAAGGAAACATTGGATATTTCCATCCAAATATAGAAACATGATCCAGACCAAGGTTCCAAACACCCTCCATATCTCTCAGATGTGTGTAAGATTCACCATGAGACCTGTGGTTGGGGACCTAATGGTTGAATCATCTATTATCTCACAGTAAGGCATTTGCATCCTCTGTTCCCAAACACCTCCTTCCTCTCAGTGATTCAAATGACCACAATTGTGGTTATTTTTCAAAGGGGCGCAACAAGAAAACATATAATTTTAAAAATGGCCATAGAGGTGGCATAAAAGAGGGTGGTTCGAAAAACTGGGAGTTGGAACTATCGAAGATAGCTTCTTGGAGAAAAGTTCCTCCAGTATGTACTCCTTTCCAAATAGGGAACCTTAATGAGATCTGACTACCACCAACTACACCCTAAACTCCAACAATGGTGGGACATCCCATCTTTACTAGTACATAATTGTACCCTAAAATAAACCGCAGATGGTACAAGCCTTAACACCCTCAGAAGTTCCCCAAAGCCCAAAGAAAGACTCAATATCCCTGAACCACACTCCTTCCTCAAATAGAGTTCAATTACCTCGATAAATAGGAAACACAGGAAAGGAATTTGGAAATTGGCATAGCTCATGAACATCTTTTGGATAGTTTTTGGTGTCGTTTTCATAACAGCATGAAAAACACAATCAAAACTTAAATCAAGCCAAAACTCAATCAAATTAAACTCCAAGAGCTCAAAAAAACTGACTCGAAAGCCAAACATACTCAAGGACAACAAAAAAACCTTTCAAAAATTACATTTCATATAAATTTTCAATATGGGAACATTTTCTAGTGAATCCTTTTAACCCAAATTCATTTCCAAAAATTCTATTTCCCATTTTATAACCACCACCCCCTGTTAAATTTAAAACCTCACCTATCTTATCTTATGAACTATCATATGCGTGCTATTCTAATCCTTCCTACATCATCCACAGACAAGTGCCCCCATAGACTCTTTATACATACCCACTCACATGTGACCCTCCATAAAGAATACCAAAGTCTAAACATCTCTTTCACTTTTAAAATCTGAAAACATGTCAAATTTTCTAAACTGAAACACATTCTCTTTGAAAACCCACATTACCAATTAAAAAATCAATTTTGACGAAACCTTTTATCCCATTTGGAAACAACATTCATTTTTGACACACTCTCAAATCAACTAAAATCAAAATAAAACACAACCAACTAAAAACCATCGGAATGAGGAACTAGTGCTCGAGCCTAACTTAGGGACATAGTGTTGGGCCATTCCCCAAGTAAGGAATGACACTAAGGGGTCCTTGAACCGGAGATTTGGACTCCACATGGGTTACCACTCCACGTGAGGCCACAACATAATCCAATTCACCTCTATTGTTATCCCTCGGTCCTATACAACCCAATACAAAAGACACAAATCTCATAATACCCCTGGTATATTGAGGATCAGTGCGAGAAATAGTTCGTGATCCTCCTCTTGCACCTACCACTCGAGTCTCAAAAATCCTAATATCTTCTTACCAAACACCCAAAATATAATGTTACACCTCTGATATCATATTTTGATGAACTAATATCGGTCAACCCTGAACCAGTCATCCGATCTAGCCTAGAAATAAAACACAAGTAAATAAATAATGACTTCTAATAAAAAATAAAAGAATATGGGATAAATAAAGTAAACTTCTCATACCTCTATGTGACCTCCTAAGTTACCACCCAACACATAACCAGGCTTTCTATGAGAGTGATCCTACACTAACGGGACCATAAAATGAAAGACTTTGTATGAGTGTGCACCAAAATGATTTTTAGTAAATTATCACATAGTCCAGGCCATTATATTTAAAAAAATATTCCATTGATACTAGTTTAAATTAAATTTATAAAAATATATTTTTTTTACATACATCTCATTTTAAAAATAAATAATCAACATGATTCATTTCCCTCATATTTTAAAACAGTAACAAGAAGAAAAATGGGGAACTGTGCTTTCTTTTTCAAACATACACTTATAAAATATATTCAAACCAAAAAAACATTAATAGTTTTCCAAATAAATACCAAAATAAGGTATATAGAATAGAATTATACATGACAAGGGAAACATCACTAGTATTACTCATAGTTGGGAAACATGGGAAATCCTAAAAACACAGAGGAAATCTAGAACATACTAATACGCGTGACTCATCCCAAAGGCATACCCTACCCAAGGATGAAAAAACACCTAAATTCTTAAACACCCTATCCAATGACATTTCTAGGGACTGATCCCATAGTAATAAACCCAAGAATCCACCAGTTATTATCCACTTGAAGTGCACACTATAGCTTGTGCAATAATCATTGTTGATAAACCTCTTTGTTATGCTATGTTACCTTGTCTATTTTAGAAGGGTGTGTACCATGAAATTCAAAAATATTCCACAAATAAATAATAAAACACACCACCAAATAAGGAACCATCTTGGCCACCTCAAGGATTTTTCCCTTGCCTCAAAATAGTTTCCACTCAAGGAAGTCCCATACCAAGGACCCTTCCTCCTCACGATCAACTTATGAGAAAAACAAACTAACTCAAGAGGGTTTCCAAAAACAATTTCAAAAATTCCTAATGGGATTCATAAATTTTTCACTCATCAAACCATTTCAATGTAACCATACCAAAAGTGCTGATAGATCCTTTAGCTTTAACAATTCATAGTACATATACCATAACATTTTTAGAGAAACATATGCCACAAATTGAGGACCCTTTTTCACTAATCATTTACCAAAAAATTATTATTTTCAAAACTACAGTAAAAAATGATAGTACCACCAAACATTCCCTTATCTCAAATCAATGTTACTTTAAAACCATTTGGAAATAAGAAAAATGACATTTTATTCATTCCAATTGGGAATTCAAGAAATTAATGAAATAATATTCTTTTTAATCAACATCAGTCATGACATAGTTCTCTACACATTTTAAATCGCCATATTTCATTTGAAAAACCATGGGACTATTAATAAAAAGAATAATGTAAATAGTGAGGAAGAAATTATTTTTTGAAAAAAAATGGTCAAGGAAAGTACCTCTCCAAATTTCATCATCATTTTAAGGCCCATCCATGGGTGCACTCTGTGCATCCATGGATATTCCACATCTAATGGCATAATAAGAGACCCTTTCCCATTCATTTTTAAGAAACTAAAAAAGAACACATAATCAACTAACACATCAAAATGTCTCATCAAGTGTAATGTCTAATGAATCCACCCAACACAAATCAATCAATTTCTAGAGAAAAAAGTTTCTATCAACATGCATCACAAAAAAATTTAAAATACCTTTTGAAGAACCTAAAAATTACTCAAAACCCACATATAAATGACTTTCAATTTGGTTTTGAGTAATTTTTTGGTTCTCCTAAATGGTATTATTGGATATTTTAGATGGTTTTTTTAGAGAAACTTCTTTATGGAAACTATTTGTTTTGTGTTGGTTTGATTTATGAGACTTGAAACTTGATGAAAAGTTTTAATGTGATAGTGGATGATGTGTGTGTGTATAGTTTCTTCAAAATGAAATGGAAAAGGTCTCTTATTAGGCTATTTAGTGAGGCACATCCATGGAAGCACTGATTGCATCCATGGACGGGCCTTCAATTGAAGATGATATTTGGAGATGTCCGTTCCTCAAACCTTGGTTTTCTAAAAAATATTTATCCCCCTTTCATTTATTCTTTTTAAAAGTGGTCCAATGGTTTTCAAAATTACTTAAGGTTGTTAAATTTTTTTGGATAATTATGATATCTTTGATATTGATTAAAAATTCTATTGGTTCATTAAATGGTTGAACGCCCATTTAGAACCTTTAAAATGTGTTGTGTTCAATTTAAAATGGGTTTAAGGTAATGTGTATTTGAGATAAGGTCATGTTTGGAAATTGTTTCATGTTTGTCTATGTGTTTGAAACTAAAATATTTTATTGAAAAGGCTTAATGAAAATGGGTTCCCTATTTGTTGTAATTGTTTCTCATAAAATTTGTTAGTAAATTTACCATGTCTGGTTAAACATAATGGCTTAGTTTTCAATTTTGGTATTGTCACATGGAAATGGTTTGATGTGTGAAAACCATGTGCATATCATTTGGAATCCTTGAAATGGTTTTTGGAAATACCCTCTTGAGTTAAGTCTTTTTCCTAATAGGTTGATCATGAGGTGGAAGGGACATCGGTTTGGGACTTCATTGAGTGTTAATTATTTTTAGGCAAGGAGAAAACACATGAGGTGGTCAGGGTAGTTTCAGATTGTGTAGTGTGTTTGATTATATATATGTTGCATGTTGTGTGAATATCATGGAACACCCACTTATGAAATATACATTGGAACCTTTCATAGGAAAGAGGATTACCAATAACAATTGGTGAACTGTCTAGATTGTGCACTACTAGTGGACCATATATGGTTGATATTTGGGTTTATTGTTATTTTATCGGGCCCCTTGGTCAATCCTATGATAGGGTGGTCAGGTGTTTGGGTGTTATGATGTCATCGGGTAAAATATCCCTTCGGGATGAGTCACATGTATTAGCATATTCTAGTCTCCCTCTGAGTTCCTAGGATTTTATTTGTTTCCCCATTACAAGTATTACTTTTTTTGTTTCCCTCATCATATATAATCATATTCCTTACACCTAGTTATGGTTTTTATTTGGAAAACTTTGAATGTTTGTTTATTTTAATAATATTTCTATTTGGTTGTCTAAAAAAGAAAGAATAGTTCCTCATTTTCCTTATTGTGCATTATTTTAAATATAATGGCAATGAATCTTGTTGTTTGTTTGTTTTTTAAATTCAAGTTCTGTGTTTAAATAAATGTTTATAAATTTATTTCAAACTTGTATCAATGGACTATTTTTGGGAAAATAATGGCATAGAATCTATGATGATATCCTATTGATAATTTCAGTGCTCCCTCATACTTTATTATGTCAGTTTAAGGTTCTTTTAGTGTTGGATTGCTCTTGGAGAGTGTTTGGTTCTGTATTGGATGTGGAACTATGGGGTCACATAGAGGTATGTTTTGTTTAATTTCATTATACTTCTAGTTTTTTCAATCAGTCTTCATTTATTTACTTGTCTTTTATTTAGGGGCCAAATCATTCCCACCTATTTAATCATGATTCTCTTCATGAGTTTCAATCCCATGGGGACTAGGAATGACCTTCAGGCCTTGTCGTAGAACGAATCAGGTGACCGATTGAGGGTTGACCTGGGTTGTTTTGTGACATATCACGGTTAGACTCAATTTATATCTTACGAGCTATATAAAAATCAACAATTATATTTTAATGAAAAAAACAATTTTTTTCATATGTGGGACTCTACTATTACACAACATGTAATTGTGTTAAATGAAATGTAAATTCTCATATTTTGTTTTTAAGAAATTGGTTTAGTTTAAATTCTCTTTTAATTCTTACAGGTTTCCTTGATGTCATCTTAGAGGCTCGACCTATGTGATTTTGTTGTCCTCTTCTTCTAGATCATCTGTTAAGTGAGTGATCATCATGTTGGTTTTGGATCATATCACTAGTTAAGTGTCTTTTATTTATTTTCTATCTCTTTCCCTTTTTTAATCCTTGTATTTTGATAAATAGTATTAGTTTTTATGGTTCTAAACATTTTTTGTTGTATTTTTATTATAGGTAGAGTTCCAAGATCTTCTTTTCCTTCATCCTTCTTTGGTATTTCCCTTTTTGAGATTTGTTATTTCTATAAAACTGTAGGTGGTTTTGTTTATGATTATCTTAATTATTTATCTTTTGTTTCTAGGTTTTATGAAATTTCTTTCCATTTATTTCTGAAAACACAATTATATGTGAAATGTAATTGAAATTTATTTGCCATGGAATTTTGGGGAACCCCAAAATGATAATATATTTTAAATTTATAGGAAATATGAATGGATTTAAGAATTTTTTATCTATAAAATTTTATAAAATAAAATTATTAAATATAATGATTGGTTCTGTATTGAAAAGACATGAAATAATTAAAACCCAAGTTTCGGATTTAAAGGTGAGTGGTAATTTTGAAAAGGAAAATTGTAAAATTGATTAGTAAATGATTATTGATTTTAAAGAAGAAGTTTTTACCTTTTTCAAATGATTTATTTAGAAAATTTGATAATTGTTATTTAGTGTGTCGTTTTTTTATAATCATTGTAAGATTTTATTTCCATAGAAATATAATAATGATTACAAATCTAACAAAAAGCTAGTTAAGAAGATCTTATCCTTGATGGGATGTTGAAAAGTATTATTTATCTGGAGCCTGAGGGAATTTTGTACACATATTTCCACGATCACTAGTAATATATGAATGAAGAGTCTACAACAAGAAACTATCATAATACATGGGTAGATTACCATGGTGATTGTTTTGATGTTTTATATTATACATTTCATTGATTATAATACTTCTTTACTCATTCTAATTGATTTATATTATATTTTTTTATAAATATTTTATTTAAACCATGTTTGTAATGTTTTCTATCATTATAAATTGTAAATAATGTTTTTTATATATGAAATTATATCTACATTCCCAATTTTATTGAAATTGAAATCATGTATTGGTTAATTTTTTTGGCATCTTATCATATAACGCATGATGAGACCCTACTTGGATTGTTATGTCACGCCCTACCATTTCCTATTTTGATTTTTATATTTTAACCTACCAGGTCCATGAAAAAGGAAATCACATGTTTGAGGAGGTGGATTTCTTTAATCCCAAGGGGCTTGAAGGGAAATTTCCTTTGTAACGTTCGAGTTATATTGTATGCGTTTGTGTACATTGAGGATGTATAGTTTTGGGTTTTGATGTACCTATTTTATTTTTTATCTTTACCCTATGGGGGTTTATAGAATTCTGAAATATATCAATTATATTCATTTATGTTTTAGAAAATTTGTTCCCAATTTTATATTATATGATGTCTTGTGATACTTTCAAACCCATGTGGATAACAAATTCCCTTTGGTCTATGTCACAATTGTCTTGGGTATATGGGTACCAGGGTATTTGGGCTCATTTGTGATACCATAGATGATATTAAGGGTATTATTTCATAATTCCATGGATATTCTAAATGGAATTATAGAGTTCTAGAATAAAATACTATATTTTATTTTATTTTTTCAATTATAATTTTATATTAATGTTTGTGTATAGTTTTCCAATATTACTAAACCAATAGGTCCTCCAAAGATGTGCTCCCACATATTTAATACCAATTTAATAATTCAACCCCTACTATTGGGTATTAAGTTAGGTGTATTTAATATTGGTATCAAATAATGTATAGTCCATACCTTGGGAACTACATTTTTGGAAACAGCTACTAGTGAAAAAACACTAAGGCGTTCTTTAAGGATATTCTCCAAAAACATTGTGGTAAGGATTTGGAGAGAGATATTTTAATATTTTTTTCCAAATATAATTGGATCATAAAATTTATTATAATATGTTTAGAGGTATAAATACCACATTTTATATTTTTACTGATTGAATTATTTGATGACTACTAGTATTTTCTGAAATATTTGTGGAAATACAACCCTTTGGTTTAGTATATGTTTTAGTTAAAAGTTTATTTGAAGAATTACTATTTTTATTTTATTAAAATGGATTTAAATGTATTTTTAACCTTTATTATTTATATGACCTTTGATAATTTCATTATGTTATAATAATATTCAGTAGAATATGTTTTATTTTATAGATAACCATTATATTGAAACTAGATTTTTTGATTGCCATTATTTTTTAGGATGTTCACGATGTTTTTGGGGATGTTATATGAATTATATTAATATAATTTTTAGTTTAATTTAAAACCTTTATCATCTTGAAAGGACATTGATCTTAAAACCACTACTAATGTGTGAAAAATATTCCATGCATTCCAATGACCAATTTTAAGTTCTTGTTATTATTACATTTTTAAATTATTTTTTGGAAAAATAGTATGTTTGTTTTTTGAATCAAATTTGATTATCAAATCATTCTTAATTTTTTTTAATTTTCAAGTGATTAATGATATTTTGTGAGACTATTTATTGGGTTGACGTAAATATAACCATTCTTTTTACAGAAATTATTATTTTATAACAATTTTATTATATTTTTGGATGTATAAGATGATGTGTTTTACATATAAATACTTTTGGAATGGATTTTTTTTAACTTTGGGTGTTACTTCTGAAGTTTTAAAGACTAACATAATATATTAGATATCTTGTGATAACCATTAGTGGTTTTAGATATTTAAAAATATAAGTAATGAAATTTCACACTTTTAATATTATGATAATTTAAAATTTATTTTTAGTGCTTCAGGAATGAAAAAATCATATTAGTTATCCACTTCTTGGAGAAAGATATGATGTGGAATTTGATTAAATAACAACCAAAGGATTCAATTATTGTAATGAAATAAAAATATACAAGATAAATATATATTCTAGTTTTCATTAACTTTATATTTAAATAACACATCAAATTTATGAAATAGATCTTAAAATAAAAATAATAAAACATTAATTTATTTTTTATAAAACAATGATCCTTTCACCCATCACATATTTATGGGTTTTTGGTCTTTAACATTATAATTATCATTCACATTCATGTGATAATGATCTCTATCAACCTCTATATTTATTTATGTTCTTCAATAATCATCAATTTCTATATTTTCACTCACCACTAATGGATTCATACTTTTAAACATAGTTATGTGTCATTCTAGATGAAATTATTTACCTTCCCTTCTCTCTTATTAAGATAATGTTTTATTAAAAAATATTATGATATGGGATTTAAAAAATGTTGTTTTCATAGGGAAAAAATTTTATTGGTGGGATCAATTTCAATTTAGGAGGGTATAATCTATTTTTGGTGGGGAGAATTCTACTCCATTATATTTTTAAAGAAAAAATTATGTTTTATTGGGTATATGACAACTAACCATGATCCTAAATGAACAACAATATAATATTTAAAAAACCCCATTATAACCAAGATGTTAAAATTAATGGTTTAATTAAGAATACCCACTTTTCATAAATTTTGTATAATTATTTTACAAAAATAAAATATATTGGTAAATAAGGACACTATTTTTAGCAAAATAATTGCATGCTTCAAAATATATTTTTTTATCAAAAATGACTTTATTTCATTTCATGATAGGATAATATAATTAATTAAATCAAATTTTAAAATTTTAATTGTAAACAAGTAACTTCATTTTTGAAATCTATTTTTATTAATTAACGTATAGCGATACTTTGTGATTTATTCTAATAAGAATGACTTTTAATTAATAGTGAAAAATAATTCTTTTTTGTAAAGCAGCCATTTATTTTCAATAAATTTATTAATTTTTTCACACCCCAGGATTTCATATTATTTTATCTCTTCAAAGTAATTCAATAACTTGCGCTACATGTAAAGTTGAGTTCATGTGCACCACGACCTTCCAAACTAGCCATTAAAAAAGAAGTTGCGAATAGTATTAATTACATTTTAAATTTTATGTACATTATATAATTCTAACATTAATATTATGTGTTTCATAGACATAATATATCAACAAATTAAATTTTTTAGATAAAGGAAGTATTTTTCAAAATATGTAATTTTATCGCCTTTTAACGGAGAACCATTTTTTAAAACCAATATTTCAGAATTTTGTATATTCAATTTAATTATATTTAATTATTCTTTATAATTGGACATAAAAATTTATTTTTAATTAATTTTTTGTTCTTTTATGAGAACATTCGTATTTTGATGAATTGTAAAAAATACTAAATTTTAAATTAAAAAAATTTAATTTAATTAACTTATATTGTTAAATTATGAATTTGAATGGTTTGGAAGTATAATTATATTATATTTTTATCATTTAATAGAATTTATGTCGTTATAGAGAATTTCACAATAAAATTTAACATAAACACATTTCAATCATTTGATATTTTTTACTTTCTAAAACCCCAATTTTTGGTTTTGAAAATGGGAATTAATATTAAATTAATTAATGAAACTTATATGTTTTTATTTTTGTAAAATGTAATTCATTTTTGAATTCATAATACCCTAATTATCTTTGCGTGAAATTTTTATATTTCTCTAAAAACTATCAATTTTTCATGAATATTGAAAAACGTTGCGTTATTGATTAAACCCAACTTTTTATTTAAAAATATAGTAATTTTATTTAAATTTATTTTAAGTCAAAAAATATATATAAATCTTATATAAGTTCCATGTAATTCATTTGAGTCATTTTAAAAATAAAATTACACGTATAAATTTTTATTGAAGATTTTAACGTCTTTTACCGACCTTCTAGGCACATTTAAAAATTTGAAAAAAACATAACTTTACCACTTATATGAATTGAATTTATAAAATCCCAGATACATGGTTGAAATCAGTAAGTAAAATTTGTCAATAATATGGAAATAATTTTTGGTGAATATTATCCTCCTACTTTTATTTACGAAGGTTAAAACTAAATAGGGTAATTAAAGGGAAAAATTATATTATAATTACCCTAGCACATTTCCAAATTCTATTTCCTATGTTTATTTCAACTATAACCGACCTTAGTAATAAAATATGATCTTTTTTATCCAATTGTATTAGATTAGGACATTTATTATTATTTTATATAAAGTTGAGTTAAAACTATTAAATTTAAAGATTAATAACTAAAACATTTTTAATATAAGGTTATAAGAAAGGTAAATTAGACAATAAATATTAATTATAAGGATAAAAATATTTCCTAAATAATGTTATTTTATTTATAAATTTTAGTCCTTAAGAAATAAATGTATTTATGACAAAATTATAATGTAGTAATACCATTATTAATGAATGATTAAAATAACTGATATTATAAATATAAAAATAAATGTAAATTGAGGCCTTTGATGTCATACACAAATTTTAGAGATTAATATGACTATATAGGGATGATTAAATTATTTGTTTCTTGATGTAATAATGGAGTTGTGACATAAATAAAACAAATGCAAAATAGTGGAAAAATTGACATAGATGAATTTTTAAAACAAATCCTAAATTATTAAATGATATAATAATCCTAAAAATATAAGGTTATACCAACGGACATATATAATAATAGATATTTTATTAATTAACCACTTTATATTCTCTTGGCATTTTATGGTAGGTTTATTGACTATGTAATATAAAAATACAAGGAGACATGGTAAATGTTAAACTATTTAAAAAAGAGTTAAATCTAAAATATAAGGTTAATATGGTGACAAAATTTTATCTAAAACCTATTTGTTGAGAGTTTCGTGAGCCATAAACACTTTATTATTGAATTAAATCCATTTTGATCCATTAAAAACTGAAAATTACTTTATAATAAATTAATATATCAAACATTTCCAAAAGTGCCTCTCACTTCTCTTATAAAAGGGAACATCCCCTCATCTCAAATTCACACCTCCAAAGACATTTTTCTTGAAAAAAGCCTCCTCAAATATCCTCCCATATAGCCATAAATAAATCCAAGCTATGAACCCCTTTTAATGAAATCAAGAATAAGGACCTGAAGAAGATATAATTATTTCATCAGCTCTTTAAAAGTTTTTTTCTTCTTCCACTTCCACTTTATTTGTACATTGAGTAACAAAATAATTAATCTAGTAAATTATAAATAAATTTATGTTATTAAAATATGATACATCCAGTTTCATTATTTTATTCATCCGATGTATGAAAAAGTCACTATACGTGTGTACATACGGCTTACCATCTTCACATTGTGCTGTTGCATGTTTTTCAACACTTCATTATTTGGATGGGTTTAATAATGAGTATAATATATGTAAATAATAAAGATAAAATGTTAATTTTTCTTTATATTTAATATAAAATCCAATTCCATACCATTTTATCATTAAGGAAATAATATTGATGCTTGTGGGTACGTACGACTTACCATCTCCACGACACGACGAGATTCATTTCCAGGATCACCATTCAACCAAAATTATAAAAATATATATTATTAATACGTATGTAATATATGAAATTAAAATGATACTTGTGATATATATATATATATATATATTTACTCACGTATATCTTATTCACTTACTTTTGATCAATATGATATGAAAACATAAACATCGTTTATGCGTATGTACAGCCCATTGTCACCATAAACAGAGTTTTCCATTTCATATATCTATCTATTATGCATATTTATATTCTAAATATATATTATATATAAATAATTTTTTATATTATAGAATTATTTAAATTATGATCAAAATGATACGATCAAGAATAAAAAGTTGAAATGCTTATGATAAAGAAAGTAGTTATTACCTGAAATGTTAATTTAACATTGAAATTATTATTAAATAGTTAGTATAAAGTCATAAATTGATAATTTATGATATAATAAATATTAATATGGCACTTTTATCATTTAATAACATACTATGGTCATTATACAAGAGGTTGAACATGCCCTCGACTAATGGAAATCACAAGGTAAGGGTTAATTCCTCAATCTCATTATTATTTGAGATTGTTTAGGTGCATGTTTTTACTAGGAAATATTTATTTTACATGTCCATGATCCATAAAATAATATTAAAAATTATTCATTTTAAGGTACTATTTTACTAAAACAACATTTTAAATATTTTAAATATTTATTATTCTAAATATTTCACATTAAAGTCCATGTTTTCAAAATTATTTTAATGATTTATTTATATGGACATTAATGTTTTGAAATTATAACTACATTAAAATGCTTCAAATTGGAATGGAAAAATTTTATTAAAAAATATCTTTTAAATATATTCCTTTATAAATTGTGTTTCTTTTAAATGATTTCATGAAAAATGGGTATTTCACTCTATGAGTTTTACGGATCATTTTCAACTATATCAACAACTTTTACTGAATATTATTCTTGATTGATGTTGATTTATTATAATACAATATTCTATATTGTATTGAATGATTTATGATATTTTTTACTATGAATGTGATACTTTTATACCATGTGTGGTTTATGGATAAAGAATGGATATTTCTTATGCTAGTTTTGATATAAAAAAAATTGTTTTGTTTCAACATTATCATATGATGAATGAAATGGACTTAGTAAGGAATGAGTGGGGCCCTCTATAGCCCCTAGACTAATCTTAAGGTATCATGGGACAAACTAGTATCATACCACTAGGCCTTGACAAAAAATTTATTTGTAGTCTTGGCATGAGGCCTTGATTATGTTGTAATGATGTCCATTGTTAGGCATTCCCTCATTACGAAATTAATTATTAAATGTCAATATTCAACAAGTAGAATATCCATGAGCATGTTTATATGGTAATATTTGAATTATTTTATCCATATTATGTTCAGTTTTTTGTTTAAAAGGCTATTTTTTATTACACGTCATTCCTTTAAAGATTATAGATTCCATTAAATTATTTACCCTTACTAGGCATCTGAGCACACCCCATTCTTATGTTTTGATTTCCCAAGATTACAAGAAGTGTATTATATTTGATATGCTCAGTTAATCTAGGGAAATAATTGAATTCTCAGTGGATTATTTATGTTGTGTTTTATGTTTGAATGTGTAATGTAGCATTCATGTATGTAATCTATTTTCCAATACTACCACACTGATCGATCCTTCGAAACTAGATTCCTTGTAATCATGCCAATGTATTAAAATAATTCCCCAGCTCCAGGCTTCTTAGGTTGGTGGGGGTGTAGTTTTTATTTGAAGAAGTTTAGTACAAACCATGGAAAAAATATTTAGAAAAAATTTGATTATAGAAAATTACCCTAAGAGAGACTTTGACGATTAGTATAGAAGAATATCCTAGAATTTTGGTAATGTAGAGATTTTCTGTATTTTCAAAGAAATAAAACTCTGTTTAGATATGATCATGTAGTGGCAGCACTAGAAGGGATGTACCTAGGAGTGGAAACTCCAACAAGGAGTTTCGGGCATGACCTTGGGTATTCCGGTACACGGTAATGGGCCTTGATGCACTATTGGTTATGAAACTCCTAGAGGATATACTTAGGATAATTGAAATTTTATTTAAAAGTCATTTTAAAGGATTTTGGAGTAAATAATTCTTCCAAGAAATCAATTTTTATGATTATATATTATATTCATAATCTTTTCAATATACATTATTCATTTTAGATGATTGGAATTATGCATTGTGATCCATAAACTGACCTAGTGCATGCCATTGTTTGGAAATTTCACCCAGTAGAAGGATTGAGAACCCCAGTAATATGAATTTTCCAAAGATTAAGAAGGGTCATATCTTTCATGGTATTAATCCAAAATTTATAATGGAAATAGTTTACCACATATTCCCATCTTATGAAGAAGTTGCATCATGTGTTAAGAAGATAAGTAAAGAATTATCTAAGACCTATGGCTTTGAAGGGAAGCCAGTGAAGAAAATGATGGTAGAGATATATATGGATAAAGGGAACAAGGGAAAGAATGATTTTCTCATATGTGATAACTGTGGAAAGAATCAACTTGGTAAATGCATGAAGGTAATGAGAGTTTGATATAATTGTGGAGAAAAAAGAAAATAATTGCATGATTTCAAGGGTAAGAAAAAAGTTTCAAATGTACAATGCTTCTTCTACAAGGAGTTGGGACACTACTTGAATCAATTTCCAAATCATCATAGTATTTCCCAAATGAATCTATTGGATAATAATCAAGTTATTATACTACCACAGATGAAGTGGAATGACTAGTGAACTGATGTTTTTATTAAAGAATTATTTCATTTGAGTTTCTTATCAATGATGTACTGGTTATATGAATTATGGAAATATATAAGTATTGTACTGCAGTACTATTTAATTGAGGATTTAAGATTATATGGTTTCAAGAAAAGTGACTAAATATAAAGATAAATTTTTTTAAAAATACATGGTTGAAGAAAATATAAACCTTAATATGGTTCTGATACTGAGGTAGTGATTTAGGAATAAGATAAGATATGATTTGGATAAATTATATTTGATATTCATGACTAATTTGAAACTAATTGTTTGTTTATTCCATTATTGTTCAAGTTTACATCATTTTTGTATATAAGGAGTATATCCAGTATTCTATAAGGAATATTTGATCATGAATGTAATCAATAAGGTTTTATAATAATTCATGTTATTACCGTGTTTTAAAATATTACATGATGAAGGTATTCACATGTTTTTATGTGGCCAAAAATATCTTCACTGTGTTTGCCTTCCATATAAATATGGGTTTGTGAGATTGGAAAAATGTATTTTGGATAAGTATAAAGGATATAATGGATTATGATTGACATTGGATAATATTGTTATGGTAAAATATTTTTTTAGGATTATTTTTGGATTGTTATAAAAAGGAAAACCAGGAGGTGGGATAACAACTCGTCACGTCTAGAAAGGGTGCGAGACTTGAACCCGCAACCAAAGGGCGACAAGGGTGGATCACCTAAAACTGGCCTATGTAATGTACGGGTTTAAATAAAGTAGTTTTTAAAAATATTTTGACAAATGAATTATAAATTAATTATTTTTTGGACCCTATATGAAGAGGATAAATTGAATATTTTTTAATTCTATTATCTTTTGTAGTGAAAGATGATTTTTTGGTAGAAATTAGTTGAAGGATGAAACTCTACATGTAAATTATATTTTATTACTCTTATTCTATGAATAAATTTATTCTTAAACATTAGGTAAGGGATCTTAAAACCAAAATTTTTTTTATCTTTATAACTTAAGTTTTGTTCGACCGATGATATTTTAAATCATCATATACTGATGGCTTTGAGTCCCTCAATTTTAAACTTGTTTTTGATTGATGAACTCAATCACTCTCTATAATTTTTTATGGTTTCCCTCCAACTATGTGTCTCTAAATTCCACCAATTTGTTCCTAATCAAGATCATAAATTGGTGATGACTTTCTCAGTTCCCTTTCTCTCTTATTAAGACTAAAGTTTATTAACCCATTTTCCTATGTGGGGTTTCCACAAAGGTATTTATCTATTTTTAACATTTTATTTATGAAGAACAATTTCCAATTTCGAGGAAACAATTTTTTGAATGGTGGGAGAATGTACAACCCCAAGATTTTATAGTATGTTATCTCTTCAATGTAATCCAAAAACTAGTGATACATGCAACACTGAGTCCAAGTGCACCATGACTTACAAATCTATCCATTAAAAAAGCGGTTGTGAATAGTATTAACAAAATTTTGAATATTATATAATCCATATAATTTTACCATTCATATTATGTGTTTCATAGAAATAATTTAAGAAGAAATTCAGTTATTCAGATAATTGTTTTTAAAAAAAATTCAATTTTACTGCATTTTAATGCAGAACCCTCTTTAAAACCAATACATAAAACTTTTATATATTAAATTTAATGAGACTAAATTCATCTTTAGAAGTTGGACATAAACTTTTAATTTGGATAAATTTTTCGTATTATTTCTATAACTTTCATATATTGATTAATAGTGAGAAATAATAAATTTTAATTGAAAACAACTTTTTTAATCAAAATAATTTATAGTGTTAATTTATGAATTTGAATGGTCTGGAAAAATAATTTAATTATATTATTATCATTTAATAAAATTTAGGTTAATTTAGGTAATTTCAAATTTAAATATGACATAAAAACATGTCAATCTTTTGATCGTTTTTAATTTTCTTAAACCCACTTTTTCTTTTTGACAACAGTCATTATTTTTAAATAAATTAACGAAACTTCTTTTTTTGGAATTTGGTAAAATAAAATTCATTTTTTAATTCACAATATCAAAAATAGGATAGGGTGAATATTTTGTAGTTTTATGAAAACATTCAATTTTTGTTGAATAGTGAAAAACAATACGTTGTAGTTTACAACTGAAATTTTATTTAAATAATTAGTTATTTTATTTAAATTTATTTTAAATCAAAATTGATATATAATACATATATATGTTCAGTGTAATTCATTGGAGTGATTTTAAAATAAAATTAGATGTATAAAATTTTATTGAACTTTTTATCGCATTTTACAAACCGTCTTAGCGAATTTGAAAATTTGATTAAAACATAATTTTCCAACTTATGTGAATTAAATTTAAAGAATATGAGTGACATGATTGACATCAGTATTAATAATGTGGTTTAATAAGATGAAAATAAATTTTGGTGAATAGTAACTTGTGAGTATTATTTACCACGGTTAAACGTAAATAGGGTAACTAAAGGTAAAAATGATATTATAATTACCCTAAAAAATGTCATAATTCTTTTGGATAAGTGTATTTATACCAAACCCAAACTTAGGAATAAAATATGATCCTTTTGGACCACTTGGATTAGATTAAGACATTTATTATTATTTTATTTAATGAAGAGATAAACGTGTGAAATTCAAAGCTTGATAACTAAACAATTTTTAATATAGGGTTATGAAAATGAAACATTTGACTACAAATATTCATTAGAAAGATAAAAATTATTTCATAGATAATTATATTATATTTTTAATTTTTATACATTAAATAATTAAATTTATTTTTGACAAAATGATGATGTAGTAATTAATTTATCAATGAAATATTAAAATAATGTATATTAAAAATATAAAAATAAATGTATATTGAATATTTTAATGTCATTCATGAATTTTCTAGATTAAAATGACATTTTAGGGTTGATTCAGTGAAATACATTCAATGTAATCATGTTGTTGTGACTTTCACAAAAACCAAATACTAAATTGTGTCAAAATTGACATAAATAAGTTTTTAAAATAAATACTATATTATTAAATGATATAACAATCCTAAAAATATAATGTTCTGCCAAAGGACTTATATAATAATATATATGTAATTTATAAAATACTTTAGGTTCTCTTGGAATTTTTCGGTATGTTTATTAATCATATAATATAAAAAATACAAGGTGACATAGTAAATGTTAAACTATGTAACCAAGATTTAAATCTAAAATATATGGTTAATATGGTGACATAATCTTTTCCAAAACCTGTTTGTTGAGAATTTATAGACCCATAAACATTTTATCCTCTAATTAAATCCATTTTGAGCCACTAGAAATTGAAAATGATTTTATAATAAAATAATATTTCACGCTTTTCATAAAGTGACCCTCACCTCTCTTATAAAATAGAACTTCCCCTTCGCTCAATTTCACACCTCCAAAGCCATTTGGCTTAGCCAAAACGTGCTCAAATATTCCCCCAACTACCCTCACTTAAACCTAGATACCTAACTTTGACCAGAAAGCTGACCCAAGGAGCCCTTTTGATGAAATCCAAAAGAAGCACTCGTAAAAGAGGTTATTATTTCATCACCTCTATCAAAGTTCTTTTCTACTTCCACTTCCTATTTCTTGGTTCATTAAATACCAATATAATAACTCCAGTACATTATAAATACATTGATGTTATTATAAATATGGTACAACCATATTTATTCTATCTACTTTATGAATGACAAATTCACCATATATTCGTACGTACGGCTTACTATCTCCAGGTCGTGGTGTAGTTTGTTATTCAACACATCATTATTTTGATGTGTATAATAATGAGTATAATTGATGTAAATAATAAATATATCATGTTAATTGTTTTTTATAATTAATATACCATTAAATTATATACGATTTTATCATTACAAAAATGATATCGTTTCTCGTGAATACATACGACTTATTATCTCCATGACGCGATGTGATTCATTTCCATGTTCACCATTTTAAAATGATAATAAAAAAACATATTATTTATATGTATGTAATATATGAAATAATAATTCTAAAGGTGATATATATATATATATGTACTTACATGTATCTTATTCACTTACTTCAGTTCAATACGATATGAAAACAGAAACATTGTCTATACGTACGTATGGCCTATCGTCTCCAAAAACGTTGTTTTCCATTTCATATATATATCTATTATACATATTTATATTATATATATATATTATATATAAATCATGTTTTACATTTGGAAAACATTTAAATTATTATCTAAATGATACGATCAAAATTAACAAGTTAAAACACGTACGATAAAGAAAGGAATTTTTACACAAAATGTTAATTTAACTAGGAAATCATTTTCAAAAGGTTATTATAATGTCATACATGAATCCTATATGATATAATAAACATTAATATGGATTGTTATTGTTTAATAACATAAAATGGTCATTATACATGTGGTTAAATGTACCCTCAACTAAATAAAAATACAAGGCAAGGGTTAATTCCTCAATCTCATTATTATCTGAGATTTTTTATGTGTATGTTTTTACTAGGACATATTAATTATCCATGTACATGTTTCATAATAGAGTTTAGAAAATTATTCTTTTTAATTTACTCTTTAACTAAAAAATCATTTTAAATGTTTTGAATATTTGTTCATTTAAATCATTATCATTAATGTCCATGTTTTAAAAATGATTTTAACAATTAAGTTATATGGACATGAATATTTTAATATGTTTATTCTTTTAAAAAGATTAAAAGTTGTATGGGACACTTTAATTCAAAAATATCTTTTAAATTTATTCCGTTATAAATTTTGTGACTTTTAAATAATTTCATGACAAATGGTTATTTCACTCAAAATCATTTACAAATCATTTTCATCTATATCAACATACTTTACTGGATATTATTCTTTATTGAGGTTGATTTTTTATAATAAAATCTTACATATTATATTGAATTAGATATGATATGTTTTACTATGTATGTGATATTATTATACCATTCATGGTTTATGGCTAATGTATTGACATTTCATATTCTAGTTTTGGTACAAATTTTTATAATATGTTTCAACATTTTCATATGAGGAATGAATTGGACATTGTTTGTCAAGAGTGGGGCTTGATATAGCCCCTCGATGCATCGGCTGGTCTCATGTGAAAAATTAGTTTCATGTCACAAGGGCTTGACAAAAAATTTATTTGTAGTCTTGGCATGAGGCCTTGACTATGTGGAAATTATTTCTAGAGTTAGGCATTCCCTCATTATGAGCATAATTATTACATGTGGTTATTTGACTAGTGGAATATCCTTTGTCATGTTTATATGGTAATGTTTGAATTATTTTCACCATATTATGATCACGTAATTTTTAAAAGGCTGTTTTTTATTACATATATTTTCTTAAAAGTTTATAGCTTTTTTTAAATTATTTACCCTTACTGAGCATCTGAGCTCAACCCTTTCTTTTGTTTTGTTTTCCCATGATTTCTAGAAGTGTATTATGTTTGATATACATAGTTATTCTTGGGGAATAATGGAGTTCTAAAATAATTATGAATGTTGTGTTTTATATTTGATTGTGTTATGTAACATTTGTGTATGTAATATATTTTCCAATATTACTAAACTGATCGGTCATTTGGGACTTGATTCTTTGTGATCAGGTCAATGTATTAAAATAATGCACCGACACCAGGCATCTGGGGTCAGGGCGTTACAAATTTTAAAAGTAAAATTATGTGATAAATTGGATATAAAATTCACATAAATATTATTTAGTTATATTTAATTTTGTTTATTACTTTTTAACCTTTATTATATTTTATCTAGTATATGTTTGTTTTTATGCTTAAAACACATTTTTCTAAATCTTTTTTAGGGGAATAATGATTCCACGTTTTATTAAATTAAAATAAGAAAAAATGTAAAATGATTTAAATTAAATTTACAATATAAATATATATATATATATATATTAAAATAATGAACATTACTAGTGATAAAGTAAATATAAAATCATATTTTTCCCTAAAATTCATTTTTTAGAAACCTTTTTGACGTCACTCTTTAAGGGGATATTTTAAAATTAATTTCTACCACATATAGATATTTAATTTATGAAAACTTAGTGTATATTTTTAATAATCATAAATTTTATTATTTTATATGATCTAACAAATTTTGTGTCAAAACAAATTGTAAAAATAGTAAAAATAACCTGATTGGTAAAAGGGATAATCAGGTAACCCTGATTTTAACCATGATATATGGCCACATTTATTCATCATAAATCTTGTTGGATGAATTCATTTATACTCTTATTATATTTTTATATAGATTAAATTATTTATAGGATATATTTTTATTGAAATTGGCATATATAATAGGTTAAGTAATGAATAATACAATAGGCCAAACTAGTCCCTGTAAATATCTTTATATCATCACATATGGATAAAAATAATTGGTAAATGAATATTTATGGTTACATTGAGTATAATTAAATTATTTTAATAATGATAGTTATTTTATATTTAGTGAATATATAATTAACTTAAAAAAATTTCAACGTTTTCATGATGCTATTAAAAAAATGGAAAACCTAAGGAAAAAGTTTTTTAAATCATTATAAGTAATGTATTCGAGATGAGTTCTAGTTCTAAAATAAATTTATATCAAATAATGATATATTTTTTATGGTTAAAATAATTATATTATGAATTATTTATTATATTCAAATCATTAAAGTCAAATAAAAATAATAGTGTCAAAATTGGAATTAATGATATTGTTTATTAAATAATATATTCTTAAATTAATTAAAATTTATAAAATTAATTCAAGAGGTAAATAATTTTTATAAATTGTATATAATTACATATATTTTCCATTTTTATCCAATTTTTATCTTATATGTATTATTATAACTATTTCAATCTAAAAATTGTGTTATCTAAGTAAATATTGAATTGGGGTTTGGCGCATTACATTCTCTTGTGTTAAAATAAATTTTTATCACATATGGAATTTTTATTTGATAAATTAAATTACGTATTTATAGTAATTGGGTCAAAATTAAAAAATAATAATCATTTTATTTATAAATAAATAATAAGTTATCTTGGTAAAAATACTAGTTACTATAGAGAAAAAAAAATGGTATGAGTGAGAAACATAACTGATTAATGAATGTACATGCTTAAAAAATTATCTTGGAGATATTTATTTTAAATATATTCCCCTCCCTCAATTATATATCAATTTTCGAGGCACTTTGGTTGAGTGTGACATCATATTATTGATGTTTTTTGGGTGTTTACCAAAATACCACTTGTCCAAAATTATAAAAGTGTACCTCCTCCCCCCACTTATTCACTAAGCTATTTTTTCATATTATATTTCAACCATAATTCATGATTTAATGATTAGAAAATAATAAATATATATATATATATATAATATTATAATATGTTATTATGTTTATGTAATTACATATATCTATCTCATCTGCTATGAAATATAAAGTGAACCCTACATTATTCTTTCTCAAAGACCGCCACATCAAGAACTGATGAAATTATTTTTCCATCACAAACTCTCAAAAATAGACACAATGATGGTTTAATTGTATATATATAATATTTATTCCATAATTATAATTATGGAATTATAATTTCACATATAACATTTTATATTGCAACATGTTAGGAAACGATAACATCGCTTGTGCGTATGGGTTGACTACCACCTCTACAAAGCAATGAGATTTTTTTCTATTCATACTCTAAATGTATGGTAATAAGAAATTATATGATGAAAAATTTATATATATATGATACAACAATTATTAAATAAAGGATAATTATTATGTCCATTTTTTATATCCACTGAAAATTTACAAAAAATTTCATGTGTATATACGACTTACCATCACAATGAATGGTGTAACTAATTTTTTAATCTATAACATTTATATATAAAGATAAATATTTATATAATGAATTAATATGATATTTATATCATGGATAAAATTTTATTGATTATGGAATGATGGTTAATGTATGAGGATTAAAACTATAGAACAAAAACATTGAAAAAAATTAAGCAACTGTTTCACAAAACAATGATTTTAACAATCAATTCTTAACAAATGGGTATTAAAAGATTATATATTAATCTAGAATGGTGTGATATATATTTTTATGGTTCATGTATATATTTATAATACATATTTATTTATTATAAAGAATATTTTAACACATATAAATGATTTTGGACTTAAGAAAAGGTGTTTTGTGTCACTTCTTTTTCTATATGACCCACGCCATATTCTCTACATGTTACCTTTATGTTGTGTAAATATTTACCTATATTTTATATATTTATTATTCATAGTAATATTATTTTATATACCTATCCACCTAATTATATTTTTTTTCATGGGGCTTACAACTAAATAGTTACATATGTTTTGTTGGTTTATTTCACAATCTATTAATTATTTAATATTATTTATATTAAAATATATAATTGGAGAATTATATAGAAATTTATATTATACTTTCTAAATCTTTTATATTCCTATAATTATTTAAATAAATTAATTTTTTCCTTCATTTTCCACTCTTTATATACTTAAGACATTGAAACTCTATTTTAATGAAATCCAACTTTTATTTTCTGGTTAGTTGGAAATTTGTTTTTTATATCCTTATATTACATAAAATATTTTTAATCCTATCAAATAATTTATTAATTCATTTTAAAATTATTATTTTAAAAAATCCATTCAACAGAATATTTCGGCCATTTTCCAATCAATGTACTCTTTTTTAGAGAAAATGGGAATGGAAACATTTTAAATGCACTCTACCTGGAAGAAATTTCCTATAATTAGGACTAATCAACTGATTGAAGTATACCATAAATTTTTTGACAATTTTTTGGAAATTGTTTTTAATATAGTTGAAATTTTTATCATTTTATTGTAATTTTAAAATTGATATGATTTATTACTTAATAATGTTTTAATGAAATTTTTATGAAATTTTTATCACTTTATCTAAATAACCTTAATTTTACTTATTATCCTCTAAAGATATATTATAAGGATTCCATCCTTATTATTTTTTGATATGTTTTATGGTAAATTTGACTGGGGATGTATAATTTTGATACCACTCTTCATATTAATTTTGATCGTTTATGATTATGTTTATTGACTGGGGAAATTATAAACATTTTGTATTCTTTTTGTTCATTAAAAGTGTTTTACTGCCTATAATTGTTACCTTTCATAAGAGGAATGAATTATACATGGTAGTTAATGAGTGGGGACCTCTATAACCCCTCGATGAATGGGTATGTATCATAAGACAATGTTGTTGGAGTATTTTTTTGAGGCCATACCCATTTACACAGGATGTATTAGAACAATTCGAAGACATTGTATTTATGATTTCAAGCATTATAAATCCCCTTATTATTATATTATTTATAAATTCCCATGTGATTAATTTATTATTAAGTATATCCATGAATAATTTTGAATATAATTTGATAATGTATATGGAATTATTTGGTTATTATTCTGCTCTACCATATTATATTTCATGCTCAAGTTATTTTTTAAATGGAATGTGTTTTCATATATTTACATTGATATATTAATTATAAATTACTTATTCATGATAGATTCTATTATATAGAAACCCTAATTAAGCATCTAATCTCACCAATTCTTAATGTTTCCTTTCTCTAGGATTCTGGATGTGTAATATGTTTGATATATATGGATATAAAAATCATAAAAATATTTCTCAAAAGAAGATAATATATTATATTTTAAGCTTTAATTTATATTGTTATATTTATTTATGTATCTAATTTTCTATGAAAATTAAAAATTTTGTTCTTATTGGATGTGATTCATTGTATCTAGTGTTAATGTAATAATGTAACCATCGAATTAGGGGTACTATGGTTGGGGTAATTATAGTTGGTATCAGAGAATGGTTAGTAAAAACTATGAGATATAGATTAAGGAAAACATTGACTATGGATCAAAACCAATTTATTGAATTTGATTATATTCCCCAAATACACAATGTTCATGATTCATATGATTATTATTTAGCATTTTAGGTATCATCATGGGTTAGATATAATATGTTTTATTACAAGATTAAATGCATAGATACCCCTTTTTAGGTCTTTAGGGATGTATGTCTAAGATGATAAAGAGTATTTTTAGGATCATTTAAGGTAATACAACAATTTTTAATTGTATGTTTTAGTGGAAAGGTTATTTAATGAATAATTATTTTTATTTTATGGAAATTTTTAATGTTCTTAACTACCCTTATGTTTAATATGACCTTTAATGATGTGTTGTTATTATTTATTACAATTTGGTTGCATATTTTGTATCATATAATGAACGATGGTATTGAAAATATTTTTACTGATTAAAGTTATTTTATGAAATATTAGAAATACTTATGGGGATTTGAAATAAATTAATTTAATATTGACATTAGTAAAGAAGATAAAATTTCACATATGTTAAGGTCATGGGGCTTAAAAATAAATGTGATGAGGAAAAGGGTAGAGTTAAAAACAATGGAATATTTGAAGTCTTTATTAGTGTGACATATTTATATTGATTAATTGATAAATATTATTTTGATTCTAGGATTAAGATCACAGGTTCTAGTAATTTTTTAATTTTTGTTATTTTGACGTGGCTAATGATATTTTGAAATACATTTCATTATATGGAGGTATATAAACCATTTATATTTAATGTTAAGTATTATTTGGGAATAATGTACTAAATTTTTAGATATATAAGTGAACGTTTTTAAGTATTAGTACCATTGTAAGGGATTATTTTTAACATTTTGTGTTACTGATGAGGTATTGGATATTAAAATACTATACTGAATAAATTATTCTATCAGTTTTCCATTTTTCTAGATATTTAGAAATAAATAGAATGAATTTTCACAATTTTAAATATCTAACGATATGATAAAATTTAATTTTTGTGAATTGGATATAGAAAATTTATATTAGATCATCACTTCAGGGAGTTAGATAATAATAAGAATTAATCAAAACACAACCAAAGGATTAAATTATGATAATGAAATAATAATAAACAAGACAATTTTATTTTGTGGTGTTATAAATCTTGATATTAAAATACCCCTCAACTTTATGAAAATTTTCATAAAATAAAAATGTTTAACAGGTACCTACTTTTATGATGAATCAATTTTCTTTTTCACCCATCATAAAATTAGGAATTTTAGTCATTTTAATTCTCTTAATAATTCACATTCTTATAATCAATGATCTCTTCCACTCTCCATAGTTTTTTATGAAATTAATATTTCATCCATGTACAAATTTTCGCATCCCACTAATTGTTTCTTACATGGAATCATAGTTATGTGTTGTTAAATATTATCTTCATACTTTCATTTCTCTCTTATCAAGGTTATGTTTTATTAACCCTCTATATGATGTGGGATTTAAAAAGAGATATTTTTATATATATAACCTTTTAGTAACATGAAAAATTTAAATTTGTGTCTATTATATTAATTTAATGTGTGGAGAAAGTATCTCCTAGATAATTTAAAATAATAATGTTTTGTTTAATATCATATATGAAACAAACCATTAAGTCAAAATAACTTACGATTTACTATTTCAAAAAACCATTATAACATAGTTGTTAAACTTAGATTTATAGATAGTATTTTTTTTAAAATTATGTTTAATAATTTTGAATGAACGTGATATTTTGGTCAATAAGGAATCATTTCTAGTAAATTAGTTACATGTTTCAAAATATAATTTTTATTAAAATATTTTTAATTAATTCAGTGAAACAAATAGTATAATAAATTTATGATATTTTTAAACAAATTACTAAAATTAATCTTAAACTTCAAAATAATCATATAAAAAAAATTGTGAAATTTTTAGATTTTTCTAAAAAAGCATGATTTTCCATTGTATAGTGAAAAAAACTACCTTTTTGTAAAACTATTTTTTATTTTAAATAATGTAACTGAAAATATAAATTATTTATTGAATTAGATGCCAAATTAATGAAATTATTATTTAGTTAGATTTATTATAATAAATCACCTCAGAATCTTGTTTATAGCATATTTTTCTATAGGTTTATTTTTAGGCTTATAAACACTTTTTATGAGAAAAGATTATGTTAATAATGTTTCCCCATTTTCATTATTTAAACTAACCCCAAATGAGGAAAGATTTAAATTAAATCAATAGATTATATAAATATATATATTAAAATAAATTAATATAAGTAATATTATTATTCATATTTTGAATTTAAAATCATTTTCCCTTTAAAAGATGCATTTTCTATAAAACTATTTTTCATCACCCTTTGCATATTTATTATAAAATTAATTTATACCACATATAGATATTTAATTTTAAAAAATTAATTAAATAATTATAATAAAAATAAATAATATTATTTAATAAGTTTACCTTTATTTTTTATTATAATTAATAAAGATAATATTAAAACTTTTTCACCACGGTAAATGTGTAAATCGACTAACCTAAAAAAATATATGAGGATAAACACATTGTTTTTCATCATCATTATTATTGGATAAATTTATATGAACCCTTTAAATTTAAATATCATGAATTAATTATTTATGGGACAATTTTATATGGAAGTGACCAATATAAAAATTTAAGAAAAGAATTAGACAAAATGTCTCTATATTTCCTTTAAATATCTTATATAAGATCATATAGGATTAATAATTTGTGGTAAATGAATATTAATGGTTATTTAAAATAATTAAATTATTTTCAACATCATAGATATTTTATATTTTTTGTGATTACATTTTTTCCTTAATCCATTATTCAACATTGTCATAATACTTAGAAAATAGTTGAAAACTATTGTTACATAATATAAAAAACATTAAAAGTAATTTATTTGGGGGGAGTTCAGGTTCCAAAATAGTATTATAGTTAATTATTAGCATTTAATTATAGTGAAATAAATAATATCAGAAATTTATTATATGAATCATGTCTTTAAATGAAAATTAAATGCATAGTACCAAAATGACATTAATATTTTTTTGTTAACTGATATTTTATAAAAATATTTAAAAATATTAAATATAATGATATTGATAAATTGGGATTTTAAATAATGTAATATAACATTCATTTACCATTTATAACTCAATTATTAAATAATATGTAAAATTATATTTATTTCATTTTTGAAATGTTGTTATAATAGATAAGGATAAAATGGAGTTTCATGCAATACATGTGTTTTTTTAAAAATTATTTTCCCAGGGACAAAGGATTTTTATTTTATTATTTTTATTTTATATTAATAATTATTGGGTCCAAATTAAATAATTAGGATCATTTAATTTAGTCTTGATTAATAAATTATCTTTGTTGAAAGACTAGTTACTGTGGTGAAAACAAAAATGGGAATAGTGAGTAACATTATAGCTCAAGGGAATTACTTGATTAAAACATTTTATATTGTTTTAGTGATGTTTGAAGATCACATATTCACTAAAAAAATATTTATCCATTTTTTAGGAATGTCTAATGATAGTAAATCCCTGTTATTGAATAGTTTATGGTATTTTTAATAACTTTACTCCTAAATTATAAAATATTACCTCCTCCCCAGACATATTCACATCTATTTAGACATTCATCTTGACCAATCATGAAAACATGTCTCCCAAAAATACATATACATAGTATATATTTTATTTTCATCCTAAAATTCCAACCACGGTGTCCTTAATAATATATGCCAATGATATTTTTCTATGAGAATGTAATTGTCTTATATAATATCCTTTATTTGTTATCTTACCACATTCCTTAATTTCATAATAGTACAAATATAATAACACAAGTATCTAAAATATATGTATATTTTATTTTTTGAGGGAATAACATATATCTATCTTCTCTTCAATCAAATGGGAAAATAAATTGTCGATTGTATGTATTATAGAATACCACCTCAGAAACCGATATAATTCATTTTCCATCACCACCTCCCATGGATGAATAAAATGATGTAATAATTTTATATATATATATATGATATTTATATATAATAATAATAATTCTATTCAAATATCACACAAAATATTTTACAATCAAATCTATTACAAAATGATAATGATGCTTGTTAGTATGTGTGGAATACCTCCTCCACAAAGCGATGTGATTTCTTTTAAATTTCTTATTTACATGAATGGTAATGAAAGATTATTTATTCAAAATAAATTAATTATATTACATAATAATTACTATTTAATGTGTAATTATTATATACCTTTATTTTATTCAATGTAATGAAAAATTAATACGGTCATTATTTGTACATACGACATACTGTCTCCATGAATGTTGTAACTCATTTTTTAATCTATAAATTTATGGAAGAGTATATATAATTATATAATGAATATATATGATTTTCTTATCATGGATATGTTTTTAATATGATTGATCATGATCAATTAATAATGACAAAAACCATTAAATCAAAGAATGCATGAAAAAATTTCACTTATTAACCAAAACAGTGATTTTACCAAAGGATTGTTAAAAAATAGTGATAAAAAATATAATTAAATCATAACATCACTAATATATATATTATTTTGGCTTTGGTATATATTTAAAATCCTTTTATATTTATTATATAGTATGATTGAACATATATGAATGACATCAGACCTGAGGTAAGTGATTTTTTGTCACTTTTATTTTTATGAGGCAGAAGACATATTCATCACTTGTTTAGTTTATATAGTGTTTAAAAACCATTAATATATTTTATTATTTTTTTAATGAAAATTATGATATATCCATATCCACCTAATTTTATTCTTTTCATGGTGATTATGAATCAGTAGTTACCAAAAATGTAATATATTTTTTCACAATCTCATCATTATCCAAGAATGATTATCTTAAAGTCTATTCAAAAGAAATTATTTATAAAATTTTAAATTAAAATAAAAATATTTCATTATCCATAGATAGATTATAGATATTTTAGGGTATACATCTTTTCACACTCTTTATGTACAAACAATCTTCATACCACATATTATTGAAAATCACTTTATTTTTCCACTCTATCGAGAATAATTTTCTTCCATATCCATATTTCCCAAAAAAATATTTTTAAAATATTTTTACTATTATCAAATGATTTTTAATTTAAATTTATAATTTTTTTAAAATTTTTTTTTAAAAAAAATTCAATCCTTTTTCAAAAAATTTACTCTGTTATTATTTACTGAAAATGAAAAATGTATATTTTTTAAATACTCAGGATGAATTGAATTTCATGTCATCAATAATGATAAATTATTATTATAAAACATTAGTATATTCCATGATTCATTTAAAATTAATATTTCTTCAAATATTCTATTAATTTCGATATTTTAAATGTTCTATTAAAATTATGAATCATTATTTTCAACATGAAATATTTCATGTGATTTTAATTGTATTTATTTTAATAAATTAAAAAACACTTATTTTAATTATTCTCCACTAGGTATATTATATAATGGTTTCATCCATGTTATTTTTCTGAAAGGATTTTTATTATTATGACTGGGGATGACCTTTTTTGATACCATTAACTATATTACTCATAATGGATTATGATTATGTTAGTTTTTGGGTAAAATTATTAATATTCAATATGATTTTTTTTCAATAGGAATGATTATAATTATTTTTATTCTCCACTTCATATAAGTACTTCATTGGACTAATTATGTGACTATAAAGGATTTATATATCCCCTTTATGAATTGGTGGGTTTCACGACACAAACTTGTTTGGGTTTTTTTAAGCCTTACCGATTTATGTGATTATCATTGAACATGTCATTAAATGTATTTTTAGGATTTCTATCATTTTCCCCCAATTTTGAGATTATTTACAGATATCCATGGGAATATTTTATTACTTATATCATCCATGGATATGATTCAAGATCATGTGATTATTTATATTTAATTATTTGATCATCATTTAATTATATCAAATTATTTTTTATTCTCATGTGATTGATTAAATGAAAGGTGTTTTCCGATATTTACCAATCCATATTGATTATGAATTATTTATTAATGATATATTTTATGTACACATAGATATTTTGGGAATATTATATTACACATTTTTTATTTTTTCTTTCCCTCGGATGATAGGTAGTGTAATATGTCTAATATGCATGGATAATTTGAATCGAATAATGGTGTTCTCAGGGAATATTATATTTTAAAGTCTATATTTTTAATTTTAATGTGTGATTGATGTATTTAACTATTCTTTCAAGAATAACAAACCATTCATCCAATCGAGATAGAATTCTTTGAATATATTTACAATCTAACAACATATCCACTAACTACATGCTAATTCGGCCAGGGTATTTACATCGATCCCCTTCAATAAAAATATTAATCAAAAATATTTTAGTAATAAAAATAAAATTTTTAAATAAATATTAATTTTTAAAATGAAAATATAACATCAAGAAAAAATATAAATGATTTGGAATTTGCTAAATATTTGGTATTTATTGAAATTATGGAACTCCAAAAACTAGTTCAAATCAATCCATTGGAATAGTTATTATACAATTAATATATTAATCATGCCACTATTAATAGTAACATAACCTTTGTAACAATATCCTCACATATATAAGTGTTAAATAATATTTACATCTTTATAAAACGAAGTTATGACACATTCATATCCCCAAAAAAGAAAATAAATATATTTCAAGTGAAAAAATATATTTTTATTTTCAAAAAATTGTATGTTTTATTTAAATTTCATAGAAATACAATGATCAGAAATTAAATTTATACCATAAAATATTCTCTAAAATAAAATTTTTGAAATATAACAGTAATATTTTTTTGGTGGCCATATGTAATTTTTCAAATGGTAATAAAAATGATCATAATATTAAAATTGGTATATTTGAAATTCAAGTGGATTTTATTTAAAAATAAAATATATATTATTTAAAAACATAATTTCAAAAAAAAAGCTTTTTTGGTATTTACATCTTAATAAAAATTTAGGGGTTTACATTTTTTGTTATTTTTAAAAAATGAAATTTTTATTGAATAACAAAATATGGAAATATATGGTAATTTTCATTAGAGGAAAAATACTTAAAGAAATAATTCATTGATAATTTCGGTAACCGCTATCTCAGAATGACATGTATCAATTAATTTATATAGACACTTTAGTAAAAATACCAATCTAGGATTCTTTAATTGGAATCATAGAAGGAGACATCCAAAGTGGTTGGTAATACACTCAACTGAGCCTTTTATTTTTTATTCCTCCACATCCTTCAAAAAAATACAAAAAATTTGACATAATTACTCCATTATAATTAATCAAATTTGATTTAATTAGGTTAATGTAATATCTAACATCCAACCTCATATCCTCTCCTAATTATGAAAATTAAAACATTATTCATATAAATGTGGTTCAACGCCCTCAAGAACAACCTACTTTGTTTCTCTCCACTACCATCAAGGATTATAATAGAAATATTTTTAAGTATAAATATAATGGTAATAAATATATGTTTACTTATTTCTTATTATGACATTTTTTAATTAATTAAAATGAATCTATTTCATGATAGTTGGTAAAATAATATAAATTCACAAACCATATAATGAAAAAATTTATAATAACTAAATCATCCCTGTATTAGAACACATATTCATATTGAAGATCATTTTAATATATCTAAGTATAATAGTTTGATTTAATTTAAATATTTTATATGTATTCGTGTTTGAAAATTACATTAATAGTTTTCCAAAAGTGATCTACCTATGGAATAATGAAACGAAGGCAATCAGAAGAATGAAATTAAAAATTATCTCTCAATGTGTGGGTTTTAAATGAACATTAATTATTTGTAGTAAATCTTTTATTGATTTATTTTTTATAATCAATTGATTTTTGAGTCTAATTTGATTATTCGTTATGTTAAAATCTTGTAAATACAAATTCTGGACATAAGGTAAATGATCTATTTGAAACAACCAATTTTCATTGGGTTATTCATTATCCATATTCACCATACATTATTTATGAATTATTTTTATATTCTTATTTTATATTCTAAATAAACTCCTCATAGTTGAATGCTTTATTATATTTAAACTTTCTTTATAGAGACTCATACTTCTCATAAATCAATAATACATAATTTTATAATAAAATGTAATACATAATTATATGATCCACACCAAGTTAATAAAGGATTAGTGTATGTGGAAACTACATAAAGATTCTATTACTTCATGAAACATTAACAACATAAACAAAAAAATATATCTATATGTCTTTGTTCTTCGAAAACTATTACTTAATACCTTCCATCATAACTAGGAAAATGAAAAATAATAATTAGTGGTCTCAGATGCTCAAAAAGGGAAAATAACTGCCATACAATTGATCAAATTGAACCCACAGGAGAATATTACTAGAAGAACGTGAGATTAAAATTTTTTAAGAATTCCTAACATACATTATATCATAGTTATTTATCTTGTCATAAATATTTGGTGTACATAAGATATGAGTCATAACGTAATCAATGAACATTATCAATGAGAGAATAACATTGTCATTGGAGTGTTGAAAGAACATAAACCTATAACATTGTGTGAATTTTTAATTGGGAAGTTGTTAAATCATTTATTTAGTGACACTAAATTTTCCTCAGCATTAATGTATAAACAAGAAACCTTGTCTATGTATAATCTTATCGAAATACAATTAGGTTATTACATAATCTTGCAGACATAAAGACAAATTCCATTGATAATAATGAGAATAGGAAATTAGGAACCCTCATTAAATATTTTTCTAACGAGTTATCCATCATTACCCAAAATATTAGAGAAAGATATAATTCCAATCCCACTCATGAAATAATCAAAAATACATTAATATGTGGGCCACAAGATCTACATATTCTATTATATTTCATAACTCATTAAAATGAAATGGGTTTCACAATCATCTTATCATCATAATCATAAACCATCTAGAAAAATAATAATGTTTATATCATTGGATAATATTCCTGATAAAGAATAAATTTAATCAATGGAATCCATCTTAGATGAAAATTACATTAAAAGATATCTTTTATTTTTTTCATCAATAAAGTACCCTTTTCACATTGAGATCAAATATTTAAAATTGAAAATTTACTAAATATTATAGATAATATTTTCCTTTCAAAGAATATTGGAATATTTTAAAGAGAGATTCAATGTAACTTGTATTCATGATAATGATAAATTATATTTATTCCATAAACATTAAAATAGATATTCCTTTCACAATTATGTTAGAAAGTCCAAATTACATAATTCAAAAAATGGAAAGAACTATATTTTTTAAACAGTATATAAAAAAACATGGGTGAAAATAAATCAAATTGACAATTTTATAATGTTAAAAATTTCTTGAGAACATTTTTATAGAACATGATCATGGATGAAAATTTATATTCCTCTGAATCGGGAAGTAAATATTTCTTCCTTAAAAACATTATTATTGTATCTTGATTACTTAAGGTGAGGAAAGTGAATAAAAAATATATTTTTAATAAATAAAATGATAACTATAAAATAGATGAGTTTATTAATAGGTAGATCCAAAACATTAATCACCATATATATAATTATAAACTATCCGGATAAACAATGAGATTGTCACAAAACATTCTTACATCATTAGGGACATTTTAATAAAAGAAGAATGAAAAGGGGGAAAATAGATGGAAATGAATATCAACCTAATTTTTATCAAAAAAATCATTAATGTATTAATTTTAATTTTATGCACCACATAAAACAATCTTTCCATTAATATGGAATGTGTCTAATAAAAATTAAAGTGGTAACAAATCCCTTGATTAACGTTTGAATATCATTGAATGTGCTCTAACCACCAGTAAAATAACAATTAATTTATCATAATTATATTGTATTATAATTTTAATACTTATAATTTCATATATTATCCACTTTTGAAATTTCAACCAATATTTATTAATAATTTGAGGTAATAATTATTTTCTCTAGGTGTTAAATATTTAATTTGTCAGGAGACTTTTAGTTATGTTGTCCTGATACTCATAATATGATCATGGTTCTGTAATGTTCTTAATATTCATCATGATATAAATAATATATATGTATTATATATATATATATATATATTAAGAGTCGTATATAAAATATAGATATAGAAAGATTAATCACACCATTCATGGGAATGGTAAGTGTTACATATGGGCGAATTTTTCTCACTTTTTTATGGATGGAATGAAAGAATGTGAAAATTATTAATATTAATGGGATTAAGATATTTATTAAATTTATAATTATACATTCAATGTAAATAAAAAATGAAAAAACAATCAATATCTCTCCATGGAAGTGGTAACTCGTATATTTTTCAAACTTTTTTACCATTTTCTGAAATATTAGAAGATAATTAGGTAAGTATTAAATTATAATTCAAGAAGAATAACTACGTCATCAATATAATATATAAATATTAAACCCATCACAATAAAAATCCATGAATTATGACAGTGAAAAATTACTTACATCACTACGGGGAGATGGTAAGTCATATGTTCACACAAGCGATACTTTTACATCCCATTTGATGTAGAATATGGTGAATAAAGGTAGTTTCATTATCAAAATGATATATAAGTATATTTATGATACATAATTTATTATTTTATGAATAACATAACATCTTTATAAGATATATATTAATTAAAAAATTAATTGATGTCATGTAAGATGGTTTCTTGTTCATTGATAGGTATCCTTTAGATCACTTCTTTAGTACCCTTGGAATAGTATTTTAAGAATACCCGAACATATAATTATTGTATGCATAAATTTATAAGTTATTTGAAAATATATTTATTGATATATAAGGCTCTATTTGGTGTAAATAAGGGAAAGGAGGGGATCCCGTTATAAGTGAGGGTATGTGAACTCTACTAATTTCTTAAAATATTAAAATATAAAAAATTCATTATATATCTTAATGATTCAAAATGGCCATAGAATCAAAGATTTAGTAAGATTTGGTATAAATCCATTCATGAAACAAAATTTTTCATTGGTTTATGTGTTGTTTTAAACCTTATATTTTGTTTTAACCCATTAGATAACCATTATTAAGCTTAATTATTTAAATGATTTTTTTCACAATAAAAGGGTAATAATTTTACTAATAATTTAGAAATTAGATAATAATTGGCAATGTTAAGATAAATCAAACCCTTTTCCAACATTACTTTCTTTTTTAAATGTATTTATAATTTTTAAATATTTTAATAAATTATTGGTTATCATGAAATATAATTAATATCAGTTTGGAAAATATTAAATTAATTTGACATTAATGACACTAATACAATGGTGGAATTTGAATATAATACCTTTTCATATCCCAAATATTTAATATTTATCTTCAAAATATGTTGAAATCAATAATAGACCCATGTTATGTTAATTTTAATATATTTTAAACCATTTATTTTATTCATTTAGAAAAATAATATATAGTATGTCAGTGTTGCATAGGAATATAAGGTAATTATATTATCACTAAAAACAAAAATCAGTTACCATGATAAAATAATTAATTTATATTGAAAATTAAAAACCTAGAACAAAAAATAATTTATTTTTATCCTTATGATTAATTTTTCGAGATATTAAATCCAATAGAGTGGAAGTTTTTATTTATTATTTCATTAATTTAATATTACGGATCCCATATGGATCATGTTGGGACATTGAGTGCGAGGATGAATTAATTTACCAAACTACATTCCAAATTGTACATTCTCACAATTAACCCCTATACTCATGAAAATTTTCACCCATAAGTAGAATGTATTTGTTGTGTTATTTTTATAATCACATTCATTGGAAAAGTAGATAATATATGAAACTGTTGTAAACATTTATTTTTACAGAGTTTGTTACAAATACCTACTCATTTTTATGATTATCCCATGGTTGTTTCAAGGATTCTCTTATCATTATAATATAATGTGATTATAAAAATGGAAAACAATATTCATGATGGAATTAAACAAACTTCTAATGTTGGTGTCATTATTTATAAAGGTACCACAAGTCTTCAATAGAATTGTTTTATACTAGAACCACTATATTTTCATAGATTTTCAATAAACACATAGAACATGATCTATCTAACACAAAAGATGACTTTTCATCAAATACATAATATTATTGTTTTTCTAAAGGATGTTGACAACCAATGAATCAATAATGTTCTATACGCATCATCCTTATGATCTTCAATAAGAGGAAGATTCTATATCCACATTAAATCACTTCACTTATTGAATTAACAACTAATAGACTTATCAATATACAACAAGTTTACTTTACCTTAGTTAATCAAATGCTAGGGTAGATAAATATTATGTTTAAATGTTACTGGAACCAATTATTTGTCCAAGTGGTGAAAACACACTTCTTTAATATTCAATGAAAGAAAAATTCTTTCACATATTCACATAAACTGCACTTCATGCATTTATTCATGGCACCAAAAAACTTATCACATATATATTTATTGATTTTTAGTTTAGGTTATTTTTTTGGATTCTTATGATTTATTTATTATTTGTTTCTCCATAAAACCTAGAATGAACACACAATTTCTACTATTTTCATTAGTTTTAGGTTTAACATAAATTTTTCAAGCATGTTAACATCCACATCATTCACATAAGGATGAGTGTCCACACACACATCCTTCTTCAAGAAAATTGAAACTCAAGTGTTAGTTTAACAAGATATATCATAAAATTATCATACCATATTCACAAAACACATTGTATGTGTGTAATTTCTCATTATATACAAAAGATAACCGCACTCTCACATGTTCATGAAATCCAAGTGGACGGACTACATCCAACAAGATTTGTACAGACTGTTATAGTTAAACATGTTCGTTCTCTATATTTTTTATGATATCTATCAGTATAACATGTATGAGTATTTTTATATATCAACTAACTTCACAGAATAGGTTATTATTAAATTACTATCACTATCTTATTCACAATTCAAGTGCTCTTGGGATCCTTTTTCCATTAAAATAGGTAAGTAATTGTGTCAATCTCTACCCTAGATGAAAGGGTTTAATATTGATCTATGTTTTACAAGACTATACCAAATTACGACCAACAATAATTAATCATTATTCAGTTCATATATTTTTTAATTGAGCATCATAGATCCTCTTACCACCATAAATCACACTATATACCATTTCAACAACTCCATAAAAGCTCTGATATTTATTCCACAGAATGGTTATTATTCAAAAATCATAATTGTTAATGATTTTTCAAACACTTTCCCAATCTCATGGAACCATAATATTTCTCCAGGATTCTTTCAAAAATTCATGTGATGGTGATTTCATGATCATCAGTACTCATAATCTTGACTACACCCATTTTTTAAATATCGTTGGCAACTTCATCTGATGACCGGCCTGCATATGTTCTTTGGTTTATCCAAATGCATAAAAGATGTATATAAATGAATATTTTTGACTCTATCATATGAGTCTAATTCCATCATAAATATTATCAAATGTGATTAGAGATTGATCATGGTATGATCTGGATGATTTCTAGTGTACTGAAGTACCTTGACGAGGTTGTATGTGTGAGGAGATCTATGAGATCAATCGGACAGCTATGATTATCTCCCTTATATGAATAAACATCTTTATTCCATACACTCTCCTTATAAAAAATATATGAATATATTTTTTCATGGACACCATCAAAAAAATCACCCAAATTAATATTTTCCTTGTCCTTATAAACCCCCTAAGTAATAGTGTACATATCACATGGCCTTCACTTAATTCCATAAATTTTGTGATAATTTGAAATATAAAATAAACTTTTGAACATATATTCCAAATTATTAATAGTGCAACAGTCATCTGATTTACAAGGACAATTTTCCAAGCATAATATCCCATTCTATTCGATAAATCCATATCAATTCTATTGGAATAATAAAAAATCATGTATAATTATATTACAAAATGAATATCAATGACTCCATTAAAAATTTCACAGCATAATCACTATAGTTCATTAATATTACTCAAAATCATTAAAAATTTCCATTCCATGATAAATTACTAATCATGGAGGATCGCATCATACTTTGAATTTTCATTTCTCTTAAAATATTGATTGAATATCATACCATATTCATCAACTATCCAAATGGGATTTTAGATCTCTCCCTTTTTAGTATTTTTAATACCTATTCCTTAATTTCAATGTCCCCCTCCCCTTTATTCACAAAAAATTTAAATGATAATATCCATGGGTTCTCTTATTCATTTCAATGAATTTTGAAATTGCTTCCCCTTTATATATATGGACGATAACATATGGTTCATGTAGAAAAATGCCTTCAGTTATTCAAGTCTATATCTATATTGGAAAACCTAGTGTAGAAAACAATATAGATACAACTAATTTTATATATAATATCTATTAACAACAATTCATTTGATATCGAGCTTATAATATATTTCGTAATCATATAAAGTTTTGTATAAAATAGATTTACCATTTAATATATTCTCTTACAAACTTCAGATAATATTTTATAAATTCCATGTGATATAATATGTTCTCCCCCTTTATATGAGTTTACTCATCAACCAACACTCCCCCTTGATTTATATATTTGTTATAATAAAAACAAGCGAAATTAGTGTAGTAGGGTTTCATCCATTTTCAACTACTATTGGTATGAACTGATCTATCATATATTCATGAAATAATTCTATATGTCATCTCCTATATCCCCCATCAAGTAGTGAAATACCTTCCTTTTTACGTAATGAAAAATATCATCAGATAGTTTCCAATATTTTAATATTAATGATCCACTATTGTGGAATAGTTAATGTTTTTATCGTATCTTGAATAATGATTCTAAATTTTTATCTTCCACTTTTTTCACTCATTTTTCATTTTTATAATGTTAACAACCTTTAATTACATTTAATGTAAGCATAATAATTTTCAAAAGAAATAAGGGAATAATATAGAACACTTTTGAGCTTCTCAATAGGTGAAACAAGTATGATAATTTTATCTCAACCTAGAAAATTTTTTCTGTTTAGCTCTAAATTTTAATGTACTATTCTTTCTTTTTTCACCTTTACATTTGAAATTTGGACCTTTTTTAACATCACTTTACTTCCATTCACCATCATATTGTGTGGATTTTTATCCCCACTTCTATCAGTGGTGAATTTTTCATCACATGGGGATTGTTTTTCTATATTAAACAACCCTCTTTGATATGAAAAAATAGTTATAAAATTAATTACACTATATTCCACTTACATAAAACAAATACAAAATTATTTGTTGATAATAATCATATTTCATGTAATTTTAACCTATCTTGAAATTAGAGATCATCTTATTGAACACCCTATTTTCTTTTTTCCTTTTTTCTAGAAAGTGTTTCATAATCATGTTTTTACATTTCCCTATAAACATGAAATGGATATGATAAAATTATTAATCAGTCCTTAACAAGTTATGTCATTAAGTTTCCGTATGTATTCATTAATTTTTTTGAGTTAGCATTGTTAGGTAACTTATCATAGGCTTCTTAGAGAATGTCTTCAATTAGTCTTATTTTTTCATTCTCTCATTAATTGATTCACAAATTAATTTATTTATGCTTCCATTCATTTCTATGGAATTTGTGTAGTGGTCCATGATATGAACTCTCATTCAATAAAAGAAAATTCTTTTCATAGTTGAGATGAAATTCTTAGAATATAAATTTTCACTATTCTTTCAAGTATCATGATTTGTAGTTTTTCATGACTTCCTTATTTGGATTATTTACTAAGGAAAACATTTCTTCTTTTGTTTTCTCTATAATATTTATTTCTGCCCATTATTATCTTCAAAATATGCAGAGTTAATGTTTGGTATATACTATAACTCATCCTAAATATGGCCCCTTCTATTATAATAATTAAAATGTCTTAAAGACACCTAAATCCTTTCATGGTAGAAAATTCTTCTTCATTTTTGTATTATTCTTTAGTTTTTCTGGAAATATATTATCAAAATATTATTACCCCCCTTAAATATTTCCTTATATATATTTTATATTAAAATAAATTGTTCTAAATATCAAGGAACTAATATCAATATTTTTAATAGAACTAAAAATATTAATGAAATCTCTATCATTTAAGTGTACTAACAATCTAACTATATTTAGAGTGTTGTTGTCTCTGGATTTATCTTATCTTCTTTATAGCATCATTTTGAGATTTATTTTTCTTAATCATTACAATATCTAGAATTGGTGTTTTGATGGATGTATCAAAAATTTTATCAATCTTTATTTTCCAATATTTTATCTTTGAACCTATACTATAAGATTAGACTGCATTTATCGAAGAAAAATTTAATTGCTTGTGGGAATTCTTAATCCTTGATTATTTAAAGGGTAGATCAAAAGATGATCTTGAGGTATTATTTCTACCAATGTTAGTATATTTATAGAAAATATTCTAATAAATATTTTTTATAGAATCATCCCTTCTTGAAGGTCAAGTCTCTTCATATTATTGGGTGGAACAGTTCTTCTTCTGAGGATCATGGGGATTTTTAGAACATTTCTACTTTAAATTTCTCAGTTTCAAATATAGTTAACAATATTTCATTAACTTATTAGTTTCTTAATCTAATAATCATGATTTTTACTAACTTTAATCCAATAAATTTCAAGGTATTTTATTCTTCTAAAATTTACTCCAAATTGGGATTCATTTACCCAGATGGGAGCTTTAAGAGTTTCTACTACAGAATGGATATTTTTAGTAGACACATTATGCATCATAGATAGTTATTGCACTAATACTAGAATTTGTTTTACCTTAAATGTTTTATCTTAATTTGATCATCTATGAAACTCATGCAAACAATGAAAAATTTCATAAATACATAGATTACTTCACCAAAAAAAATTTACTCCAAGTTATCTCATAAAAATAAAATTTAAATTATTCTTCACTTGATGAAATATTTATATTTCAATTAGTTAAATATTCTTCCACTATACGATGTGGTCTATGAGAACACCGCACCTTGGAATTTATTTTCAAGTGAACCCGCCTATATATTTGTTTCTTCTTCAAACTGTACTCTTTCATAAAAAAATATCATTCAATGCAAAAAAGTATATATGAAATTACATATTCAAGAATATTCATTATATATCATTAAAATTGGGATTAAATTCCCTAAACATTTATGGTAGATTCAACTTCCTAAATACCTCCACATATTGAACTAGTTTCTTCATAATAATTCGATCAACAAACATGGAAGGACTGTATTCATCCATCTCATCCTTCATTTTTATTTTTATCAATCTATTTGCTTCCCTCTTCTTCTTGTTTTTCAGAGTCCTAGAATATACCATTATGTTTTTTTAAATGTGAGAAGAGATTAAGTTTTATAACTAAGTGATTCAGAATTAGATTCGAAACTAGATGTCATATAATTATTGAACAAACAAATTGGGATAAAAAATCTGATCCAATTAGAGGAAAGTATTGCCCTTATACAACTTATAGAGGCCAGATGGTTCATAAAGTGACATTGAGAGAGGGTTTAATTAGTGTACCCAACTATTTACTAGATTTTCCATTCATTTAATTAACCCCTCCACTATTGAACCTCTTCCCCAATTTAGAGGATGCGCTTATTATGTTCTTTTAAAAATCACACACAAAAGAACAAAAGATGACAAAAGAATGATTAGAACACACTAGTTTTTTCATGATTTGATCAAAATACCTACTGCTTGTCATGATCATCCTATAGTTGATTCACAGATTCTATTATCACTATAATTTTCAGTGATTAAAAGTCCATATAAGTGGAATATAGTGATCAAATTTGAATTAAAAAATATTTCTAAGCCAATTGTTTTATTTATGAGGGTACCACCAATCTTTAATGGCATTATTTATACTAAAACCATATGTTCTTCTAAAATTCCCAATAAATACAATACAAAATATCTCTCTACTACATTTTATGACTTTATAAAAACTAAAAAATCTTGTTCCCATTCTAAAAGAATTCATCTACCATTGAATCCAAAATATTTTATTCACACTATCTTTATTATCGTAAATATATAGAAGATGATACTTCCATATTAACTCACTTTATTTAAAAAATGAACAGTTAATGAATTTAAAAATATACTCCATGTTCACTTTTTCCTTAGTATTCCACATTATCCAATAGATTTTTCTTCTATCATTGTGTTACTGACATAAATTATTTTTTCAAGTGGTGAACATGATTTTATTTAAATTTGATATATAGGAATAATAATTTGATAACTTCACATTAATTCCAATTCATGTAATTTTCATTGAATCCAAAAAGCTAGCATATATAATTATTTCTGAATTTCATTCATGTGATTTTGTTTTTAGGTATTTTAATATTTCTATTTTCATTGATCCTTTACACGCATATAGTATGAAAAAACACTGTTGAATATTTTCTTTATTTTTTGGGTCAATGCATATGTGTCATGCATTTGCACATGCACTTCATTTGAATAAGGAAGGGTGTGTAATCACACTACCTTCTTCACGCAATGTTAAAATCAAGATTCTTCACCGTAAGATATAGCATAACCTCCTCAAATAATCATCATGAAATACATTGTATGTGTTTACTTACTTATTTTTCATAAAAATGAATCAAAACATATCTTATACATGAAAACCTAGTGCTTATACTACATGCAACAGGATTCATGTAAACCATTATGGTTAATCCTATGGGTTTTGTATATTCTTCATAAAATCTGTGAGGATAACATGTATGAATATAAATATTTATTAATTTTCCTCATTAAAATAATTATTTAAAAATTAATATAGGTGTGGCATGAAAAATTAAAGTGCTCACAGTATCCTATTATCCAACATTAAAGACAAGGATTTCCAAAAATATCATCCCTTCAAAAATTGGTTTATATTTTCTCTATTTTTTGAGATCTCTCTCAAAAATGATGATTGACCTAAAATTCTCCGGCCTTGGTTCATCTCAATTTATAGCCGATCATCACAGAACCATTCACTTCAATGATCATCTTTTCCTGCCACCTTCATCACAAATTCAATGCTCTGATATTTATGTCCAGTGAAAGCTATTATTCAAATAGATGGATCATTTGGATTTATTCAATCACATGGAAATTTTCTTAGATTATCAATGTTTCTCCACGAAAATTCCTCATGTTAATGTGATGAGGATCACATGATACTAATTTACTATAAAATATATAACTCATATATTATTCAAATTTTGTTTACTATATTATTTATATATCAGACAATGATTGTTCTTTTGTTAATCCAATCACTTTCAAGATATAGTTTCATTCATGATATCGACTTGATCAAAAGACGCTTGTTACACTATAAAGATATTAAAATGTGTCCATTGATTGATCATGATAGGATTGGACAGTTATTAGGAATAGTGATGTTCCGCAAGAATGTCAGAGGTGGGATACAATCACTCAGATTGATTGAACATTTCATATCATCTCCATCAGATAGAAAACTTTTTTTCTCATAATTTTAACGATATAGGAATAATACCTTCGAGATTTTATCCAGCATGGAATTCAATTAATTTTTCATCCTTGAATTATTATCCAGAGCATTCAACCAAACATTGGAGCCGCTTGTATAGGATTAGAAGCTGCCTACCACATCACACAGATCAAATGGTATGTATCCTGCCTTCACACATGTGTATGAACCATGATCTCTCCTTATTGGGGCCTAAACATGGACCATGTGTGCCCTGCACATAGTTACGGACTAAGGGGCTTATACATGGAACCTACCACATTCTAGGAGGCTAGAGAAAGATTTTAATGTTCATGGTTGAACTCTAGGGCCCAAAAATTCATTGTTTGAGGTTTTCATTTTATTCCAAGTGAGTTGGACTTATATATTTCAAGGACCAACATATATTCATCGTATAATAATCCAAATAAAATAACCAAAGTCAATCAAACAACACAAAAAATTATATATTTTTCATGGACCTCATATAAATCAACATCTTCACTCCATGAAATCTCTATATATCAAATGTATGAATATATTGCTTAATGAGAACATTCAAAACAATATCCTAATGAAAATAAATATTTTCATAGTGTCAATAAAATTAGAAACACTCATGAAATAATGTACTTATTTCATTCACTTCACTTATTTCTAAAAATTTTGTAACAATGTGAAATTTAAAAAAACTATTTCACATGGAATTGGAAATATGTATAGTCGAATAGTCATCTAATTATCAAGGATAATTGTCAATGAATGACATAAAATTCCATTAGATGAATCCATAACAATACTCCAGGAATCATAAAAAATCTTGGTGAATTTTCTTAACAAATGACAACCAGTAAATCTATACAAATATATAGGCATTAGTACAAAACTTCTTGAATATTTCTCAAACTCCTTATAACTTTTTATTAAATGATTAATTACTAATCATAATGGTCAGAATCATACATTATATTTTGATTTCATCTAATATATTTCTTATAAATGCAACAATGTTCACCAACAATCGATATGGGATTTCCAATCTCTACCTTTTTCTTTGTTGTCAGTACCATTTTTTAAGGTAAATATCTCTTCAAACCCTTATTGATAATAAATGCAAAGTAATAATTATGTTTTTCTCTTATTCCATTCAAGTAATTTGTATATTAATTATTATTTTTATGATATATGTATTATACAACTCGGTTAATATGGAAAAGAGGCTTTAGTCGGTTAACAAAAAGTCTCTATGTGAAATCTCGGTGTAAAAAATCGATATATGGCCAAGATTATCTATTATATCCATTAACGACCATGTATGTGATATAATTCTCATTTAATCTTAATTTCTAAAATAGAGGACTGTAAAAAAAATATTTATCAAGTAATACATTATGTTGATGACTTTAGGAAATATATTTTAAATTTTATGTGTAATAATATTAAATCAACATTAATATTATCTTACACATCAACCAACACCCCCCTTGATTCACATATCTGATATAATAAAGACAATAAAGAAAGAGTAAAATGGTTACCACCATTTTCAACTTCTTTTTACATGACCTAATATTTCAGATATCCATATAATAATATTTGATTTCACCTCAAAAATTTTTTTTCTCCCCTATGAGGGGTGACCTACTATCCTTTCAAACTGGTGGACAATTTCATCAGATAGTATTAAAGAAGTTTATAATGATGAACCACCATTGTGGAACAATTCATGTTTTTATCATATCTTTAATAATCAATACAACATGTTTTCTTCCACTTTTTTCACTCATTTTTCATGTTAGTAATTATAATCACCTTCAATTACATACAATGTGAGCATATAAACACTACACAATAAAGAGAGGAATAAGATGGAACACATGGGATCCTCTCAAGAGGTGTAACATGGATATTAATTCCCTCTTAACATAGAGACTCATTTCCTTGTAGATATAATGTTTATGTTACCCTTAAGGCTTGTGTCTCCTTTACATTGTACATTTCGAACTTGTGTTGACATCATGTACACTTTATTTCCACACATATTTTTTCATATGTAGATTGCTTATTCTCAATTATTTATTTAGTATAATAGGTTTACCATTTTTTTGTTTTTATTTCTTCAATATCTACCCTTGAACTACTAAAAAATTCATAACATCATTTTAATTATGGCCATATAGTTTTCACTTTAAAACCATATTTTTCAGACTCTATAATTCTCATATATTGATGACCCCTCATGAAATTTGATATCATCATACGGATCATATTGTTTTCAATTTCCCTTTTCTCTAACTAATGCTTCATCTTAATCATTTTATGTTCCCCTAAGAAAAATTTAATTCATTGAGGATAATGATTAAAAATTAAATCTTAATATAATATATTATTTAATATCCATACGACATCATTAATTGTTTTTTGTTAGCTTAATTTGTTCAATAATTTTGATCTTCTTCCATAATTTCTTCAATAAATCACATCTTATGGTTTCTCTCATTGATTGGTTCTCTTTTAAATTCCAGCATTCTTTTATTCATTTCCCTAAACTATATTTATTTATCCCTGGTATGACCTCTCATTCCTTAGTATATTCATCATTTCATAGCTAAGATAAAATTCTTCGAATCCATATTATCATTCTTCTTGGGAGTAGCATGATTCAAAATTATCATGAATTTTTTCATCATTTTATTACTCAATGAATTTGTTTATTAGATTTTATTTTTATTCTGAATTTTCTGTTTCCATTTATTCTCATCAATTATTTGGATTTCATGTTTCATATATACCATCAGTCATCATAAATATGACCACTTATGTTGCAGAAATCATTGAAGTCATCAAGACACCGAAACCAATTCTTGGTAGACAGTTTCTTCTTCATATTTATATTCTCTATCTGTTTTGTGGGAAATATTTTCTCATCATATTTCCCTCCATTAGTTTATCATTCTATATATTTTCTATTCATATGAATTATTCAAATATTCAATGTCTTGAAGCGCAAATTTCAAGAAATACCAGCAACTTCCAACAAATATACTTTTTTACTTGTAGTGTCAATCTAACTATACTTAGTTGGTTTTTATATATTTATCATTCATTGTATATAGTATCATTTTTGGAGATGTTTTTTCAAATATTTCTAGTATCCACCCCTAGAGTATTAATGGATGTATCATCATTTTTATCAATCCACATTTAATTATATTTTAGATTTGAACCTGCACTAATAGATATGTCTGCATTAGTAAAAATAGACATAAATGGTTATGAGATACCTTCATCTATGAACTAGTATAAGGATTATAATTATATGAACTTTTGGTCTTATTTCCACAAATATGAGACTCTTTGGATACATGATTCATATCAATAATATTTATAGAAACATGCCTTATTAATGGTCAACACTCTTCATATGATTGGGTGGATGTGTTCTTCTTCTAAACATCTTGGGATGTTCCAAAACATGTGTCATTAAAAAATTTCAATTTCACATCTATTTAAATACATTTCATACTAAAGTTAAACTTCTCTTTGTAAAAAATCCCATTTTACCTTACCAATTACTTTTATGTTTCTTAACCTGCTCTGCAAGTTGGTTACTAATTTCAATCACAAACCATTCAAGGTCATTAATTCTTTTGGAATTTACAATCAATTGGGATTCACTTACACTGATTTTAGAATTTTATGTTTCTTATAGATCATGGATCTTTTAATAACACTCATCATTTATCTTGGACTTTTAACCCACTAACATGTCAATAACGTTGACCTTACATTTTTTTTCTTCAAGATTTGAATCACTAACATTCATGGAAACAATAAATATTATCATAAGAAAATGCATTACATCACCGAAAACATGATTACTCATAGTGTTATAAAAAACATTCCACAAGAATTATTCTTTAATCACTATAATATTTATACTACAAATAGTAATAGATTCATCCATTTCAACAAGAGGAACTGTGAGAAAATTACACCTTTTCAGTTTCCTCATATGGAAAACCTCATATATATATATATTTCTTCTTTAATTTTTTATCTTTCATAAAAAGTGTCTTTGAATGAGAATATTATATATGTACAACTTCTTCTATAATATTATTTATATATCATTAAAATTTATGGTAGAATCCTTCAACAATTTTGATCGATTCAACATCATCATACACTCCATAGATTGATCTAGTTTTTTAATAAGAATTATTATTATATGATGTGAAATGAGGGAATTTATCCTTCTTTTATTTTATTGAGATATCCCTCAATAAATTTATTCTTTTCTTCTTCTTTTTGTCTAGATTCAATGATGATACCTTACTATTTTCTTCAACAGGAGTTGAGATTATATTTTCATCTTGAAGTGCTTCAGAATTAGATTCAAATCTTTACTTCTTATTAACCATATAAGAAATAGGGAAAAACATCAATCCAATGGGAGTCAAACATGGTTATGATACCACTTTTATATCCCTGAATTATAATTTCAGAATATTAACAGGGGTGAATCAATGTACCCAACTATTTTTTTGATTTTACATTATTTCAGTTAACCCCTATACTCTTGAACCTCTTCCATAGCTATGTGGAATGGATCTACTATGTGATTTTAATAATGACATACAAATTATATACATATAATAAAATAAATAGTATCACACAAATATTTTTCCAAGGTTCAGTATAAAGTCCTACTTCTGGTCATGATCAATCATAGGTTGATTTACAGATTCTATTATCACTATAATTTTCAGTGATTACAAATGCTGAGAGTTAGCATACATTGTTTTAGAAATATGTTAAACATATTTCTATTTCATTGGTGGTCTTTATATTGTTTCTAGAAGTCTTAAATGGAATTATTTATACTAGAACCACCCGTTCTTAAAAATATTTTCAATAAACACACTGAACAAGAACTATCTACTACACTAGATGACATTGCCTCAAATGAATTATGTCTTTCCTCTACTAACGGACTTTGAATTCCCTTAAGTTAATTTATATTCTTATTTGTATTAGTTATAGATATTCCCTTGATGCATTAGTAGTCTCTCGATATCAATCAGTTGGGTAGCCATAGTTGAATAGTTTTATAGTGTATACATACCCATGAGTTTTTAACAATGTTTTGAATGGTATTTATTGTAGATGTATCATGAATCCTAAGATTATTATGTACAATAAATAATAATTTCCATCATCAAGAATTTATTTTTTTCATGACCTTTTCACAACTATATTACCTATATATGCATTTAATTCCTGATTTATTGATTAAATAGAATGTGTTTTTAGTTACTTACCATCCCATATTGATTATTCATTATCTAATAATGATATTTATGTTAATTATTAAATGGAATATGTGTTGACTTGTTTACATTTACATATTGATTATTCATATTGATTCATGATACCGTATATTTTTATTAACCCATTCTAAACTTTTCAGGTTACCCTTATTTTACTTCCTTTCCCAAGAATACATAATATGTATTAAGAATGATATATAAGGATATTATAGAGGGAATATTTATGTTCTCAATATAACATGTTTTAATTTTTTTTCAAATTTAAAATTTGAATCATGTATGAATCTAGATTACCCAAATTATTAAACTGTAAGGTCATTCGAGATGGGATTCCTTGAATCCTATTCTAATGTAATAATGTAGGCATCGACTTAGGGATACTATTATTGGGGTCATTAAATGTAGTGAAATGTTTTTAACTTTCATTATCTTATGAAAACATTCATTTTATTATATAAAACTAATTTTTTTCATTTCTAAATTTATGGAAACTAATATTCCCTAATGATGTTTATTAATTGTTTACCTTTTTTCCAAAAACCCTACTTAAAAGGTGTATTTACAAAATTACATTCCCTCTCCAGTATAGGTCTTCAATTCCCTTTTACTCATAATCATGATATTTTCAGGTTTATTTATTTGAAAATATACATGAATTATTTATTTCATTCTTTTAAATATTTCATTTTGAAATGTAATTTCACTATGTTTTTAAACCTGACTATGTATAATATTTTATTTCTATTGGGAATTTATAATAATTATGCCTTATATATAGTTTATATATGAGTCACATATATACATGTACATTTTGATTATGGATGTACCTATATAAAACTCAAATGAATTGGTTAATGATTATGTATCATCAACCTATATGTTGAGGATTGGGTAGTAATGATAATATAAGATGACAAATTTTCCACTGTGTTTGTTGTATTTTAAGGGTGACGTGATTTATTCTTATATCATTTTACATATTATTACATCATTCCTAGGATTATATGATATTTTTCTTATTCTTAGTTTATGAAAATACGTTAAATGATTTTGTATGATAGTTTCCATTTATGTTATCATTTCATGGCATAGGAAAAACATCTTATTCTCCTATATAATTTATATTCCCTTACTGGGATTTTTTCATGGGACCTTTTTTGTATATTCTTGAGGATATATTATGATGTTTTTTGAACACAAATGGAATTTAGAGATCATTATAGAGAATAAAATAAATATATTTTCTTTTATTATTGTTTTGTGGTATAATGAACCTAGTAACATAAAGACGCTAGGAATCATGATCCTTGGTCTGTGTTTATTGGATAATTAAGGTAAAAATATAATATTACGTGTAAAAGGATCAGTTAAATATATTATACCAAAGATGATTAATAGAAATGTAAGAAAATTTATTTTACTCTACTTATTCTATAAGAAAAATCCTTATTCAATGATCTTCAACATCATTTATTATCTTTTAGATACTCATCAAACAATATTTTTCATTTTTGTACGACTTATTCATTTCATTATAAATTTAATATATGGAATGCATTTACCTTCTCCATTATTCAACTAAAATCAATGTATATTCATCATGGTATATCGATCATTGAGGATACACTAATTCATCATCATACCCTATTTAAGTACGATCGTATATAAATTTAAGTGATATGGTAGGCGCTCTACAAACTCCTTTGAAGTTATTATCTTCTTCCATTATAATGGGATGAAACTCTTAAAAATGTATCTCACATCCACTTTTGACGGTTACAATTTTTTTTCTCAAAAATCCCATTAAGATCCTTGAATGAGTTTTTTTTCAAAAACAACTATCTCACACATCATGGTCAACATAATGGGCTTTAAATGACTCAATTATATGCAATCAACTCATCTAAAATATATTATGATACACAAGGATGGTTAATCAGGCATAATTTGTGAATTGGAAATACAAATCATGCAGTTAGTTCATGAAAATTATTTTATATAGTTATACCTCTATTTAACTGTCCACTTAATTGACAATACTCTTCCCATTAAACATGTGATCAATTAGTATTCTCATTTTGTAGATTGCAACACTTAATATAGACTCAGTTCCTTTCACTATATTTTCTTCTACCATGATTCATTTTTTTCACTCCATTCTGCTGATGTTATTAGATTTATACTTTTCGTGGGTTGATAAGTCAACCATAAAATTTAGTTAATTTAATTTTTAGATATAGTGAATTCATCTTATCGAGCATGGTCATTTCACCCAATGTGAAGTCAAATCAAAAAATAACTTGTGGATAATGATTCTATATTATTGTGGTTGATTTAATTCATAATACTTTTTAGTTCACTCACACATAGTAGGCATGCACATACAATTTTATGATAATTCAAAATCAGTATGAATATGATCATTTAGTCTATCAAAAATTTAGCATGTAGATCAGTTTGTTGTTTCAGTAAGAGAAAAAAAACGATAATGTGGAATCATTTTAATCATCATACTGATATATTTGTATCTCACTAAATATATTTAAAATATCTGATGTTTTTACATCCCATATCAGACACCAATATTCTCTATCGCTAATTAATCACATTTAGAACATCATCATCCTTTTAAATGTGTGTAGTCAAATTCACTCTTTGATGCACGAAAACCATACAAACAAATCTCTACACCACCTCAACACCCCCATAAATGGCACTGTATTTAAGCCTCATGTGTGTAGAGTGTGTTCATTGTATAGTTTAATTATTCTATTTTCATGAATTTACTAAGTTACCCATAATATTTTCTTAGGATATACCTGGACTACATGAGAAGAATTTCTAGAGAATGGCCTATTTTTTTGTGGACTCAGACTTTTTAAAATATTATTTCTCCTCCATATGAAGCATCTTCAAACATATTTGAAAAATATTCATAATAATTATATATAATTTCTTCAATCATTACAATTATGAAAATTATTGAAAGAAAACATAACATCATCCTCTATTGTCCACCACTACGTATAAGGTTGTCCCATCAAGTACCAAAACATCATTTATATATATCCTAGAATGACGGTAAAAAAGTTAAATATTATTGAATTTAAATATAATTGGAAGAATTCATAAGATAATAAAAAAACACAGATCATGTTATGCCCTTGTATTTCATCAAAAGACCAGAAGTAAAAACATTGTAATAGTATCCCACATCAACTCTACTATAGGAATCATTTTAAAAACATTGTTGGGATGTTATATTTTTCCATCACATGTTTCTATACTAGCCATCATGCAGTATAATATCTTTATATTCTTCCATGATAAATATTCTCATACATCCCTATACCGCTTAGATCTAATAAAATGTGTTGAGAAAGATCATTTATTGGAATTTTCCAAAAAATCATTCCTTATCACCCATATTGATGGAACAAAAACATATTACCAAACTATTAAACTCTATCATCACCAATATTATTGTCTTTTAATTTAATATTTATAACATCTACCATATTCACTTCTAATCCCTCATAATAGATTTAGAATTTTATTTATTCCTCTCTAATAAAATATTTTTAGTAATTACATGGAATAAGAATGAAGTTTCTCGTTCCATTATAAAACTCATGCCCATACTTATTAAATCCTTGAAAATTAAATCATTATCCACCCAATTCAAAGTTAAGATACCATGATTTTTACACTTGATGAATCTACAACCTTATTTGATACTTGGTGATGAAAATGTATGGAAAAATCATAATAGTTGAGTAATTCAAAAAAATTACATTGTCTCATATTAACATCATTATGGGTAAATATATGTTTCAAACTCTTATGATTGGTGTATATATTGAATCTATCTCAATATTGGGAGTTTATTTATGTTTTTATAGAAATAATAACTTCTAGAGACTCTAAATCATGTTTTGTATAATTCACCTTATGGTCATTAAACTATCCTAATGAATAAGCTGCCACACTATCATTTTTTATAATAACCCATCAAAGTCTATTCCTTATTGCATCATTATAGATTATAAGACCTTATTTTCTTTGAAGAAGACTCCATAAAAAATCACTTACATATATCTTCATCAATTACACAAATTTATCTAAAAATTGCATTTTCTATGTGAATTTGACACCCTTATATTATGAATTGGTTAAAAAATTAGATAATTAAAAAAAATTGTAAAAAAATATATTGATAATAAACTAATATGAAATGAAGACTATGTATTTCAGTTATAATTATTGTTTTGGTCATTTTATAAAAATGATTGATTTCATGCAAGATAAATATTTAATCATTGTATATAATATGTCAATAATAAAAAATTAGTAAATATAAAATTCACATTAGATTAATTTTGAATCTATATCCTTGGTCAAAACCTCCAGGGAAAAAGTAGGTATTAATTTAATATTTTTAATAACTACTAGTGTTTATAAGAATATCTTTCATGAATACAGCTGCAAAAATATCATAATAATCAATGAATATAGTATTCATAATTTACATTTACAAATAGAGTGAATTAGCAAACCCAAAAGGCATCATCGTGAACTCATAATGACTGTATATCATTAGAAAGGAATGGTATATTTTCCATCACAACAATTAAATGTTTATAAAAAATATAAAGACTAAAATACAATTTGTATTGTGTCCCTTGAAGACAGTCAAAGTGGTAATCAGATGGAAGCGATGGGTACTTGTATGTTATTACAATTCCATTTATTTCCCTATAATGGATGCATAAAATCGATTATCCAAGCCATTTCATTGCAAATATAACAGGTTCTCCCTATGGTTAAATACATTGATGAATAAATCACTTATTACATAATTCTTGTAATTTATTCTTCCACACCACTAACTCCACTGGATCTATTATATTATTACTCTTATATATAGGATGTTAATTAAGAATAATTTCAATAGAGAATTTTACATCTTGATCTTAGGTAATTACATTTAATTAATTAACAAAAACTATAATATAATTCTCTATAATCAGCACATCTTCTTCTATTAAACCCACTGTATCCATCATTGGTTGAATTCCATAAGAGCACACCAAAGTATTTTCTATACTAAGATATTAAGGGTTGTATCATCTATGTTTTAGAGAATTAATTATAACCATATGAATATAAATAATTCCATATATTTATCTCTAATTAAATCTCAATTCTCCCTACAAATGATTCTACTTTATAATTCAAGAGATAATAAATTCCTAATGTTTCATGAAACTCTATTATCTTTATAATTGTCAGATTCATAACTAAACAAAAACTATGCATTGTAATTTGAAGCTTATAATATATATTTATTTCAATAATGTTTCCACTTAATAATATAAATCATAAATCACACCTTAATATATCTACAAAGATTCTGAATTCGTAATAAAGATGAATGATATAAATTATTGGATGAAAATTTGATATTTATTTATTATTATAGAATGAAAGGGGTACACAAAAAAAGTCATGATGTGTGAAAATGATGAATCATGAGGGAATCCCATTTATAAATATTAATAAAAATTGGGTGATGGGGACCAATATTTGAGGAAATAAGAAAACTCAACTATAACCTTTCAAGGCATGATTTGCATACTCCATGTTACCCGGCCTCTAGGTATATGAAATATCAAACTATTAATTGAGTGACATCCTATATGAAATGATAGTATTTTTTATATTCCTTGACAAATATAGAGTTTTTTTCAAATAATTGATCACAATAGAAGATTCAGATTCAATAACAAATAGATTATGGTTGTTCTTCATTCTATGAGATTAACTAGTCAGCATGGCTCACTATTTTTCTTATATAGAATCATTATTCATGAATAAAGATAAGAAATCCACAATGTTGAAAACCTGGTGGTATCTGACAATAAAACCACCTCAAATGATACACCTAAGAAACAAACTATTCATATTCAATTTCAAGCACCACTTGGATGACTTTTAAGAGACCCATGTTTCGTTACTATCTTACTATATGCCTATAATTAAACCATTCATCCATTGAATAAGATGAGGAATGGAAATTTTTTTAAAAATTACTCCTAAATAATTGAATAGGATAAAAATAATTCTTGTATAGAAGGAAATGGAAATATTTATCCTTTGGAGATGATAATCATTATGAATTTCACTAGGGCCCCGACATTGAGCAGCGAGTATAGTGATACACCCCCAAAACCCTCGGATCTTATAATAATGGTCAACAAAACATTAATGGTCTATGTAATAAATATTACTTAATATGTTATTATAAATCTCTATTACCCTTAGATAAAATAAGACAAATTATCCCAAATACTATTGAAAAATAATTTCAGCACTAAATCAGCTTTAGAAACCACACATGATGAGAATTTTGATACCAAAAAACATCCTTAGATTTGAATATTGGTATCAGTATAGATTGTGTGGTTTCTAATTATGAAGACATGAAATTTGAATAAGGTGGTGAATTATTTTCATTATAAATTTCCTCTAATAGGATTCATTATTCCCACTTTATGTGAAATAGAAAAAAATCCAATCATCTTGAATAACTTCATGGGGATACTGTGAAAAAAAACAAGAAACTCTAATAAGATAATGGAGAGATACATGAAAAAAATGAATGAATTTGAAAACACCTTCTCTGTTTTGATAATAATTGTTAAAATTATCTTCATATAATGAAAAAAATTAGATTTAAATTATATTAAAATACTTTTCTTTAAACCATAATTATATTATATTGATAATTTAAGAGAAAAATATATTTTATAGTGTATTCAACAGTCAACACCAAGGCTAATCAAACTAAAAAAAATTAGTATATACTTTTATAGTTTCAACCGTACTGTTGAATTATAAAATTTGTATAGGATTAACAATATTATAGAAAATATATTAATTTCTAGAATAATAAAAATTTACTTTTTAATTGTTTTTATATAACAATCAAATTTAAGAAAATTAATATTTTTCATAAACAACCCATTTTCATCAAAAATAATTTTACAATTTTATTTTAGTTAATATTATAATTAATTAATGAAAATATTAATTTTTTAATTTTTTTTTAAAAAAATTTTGAAATCATCATTTCAAGATTATCTTACGGTGACAGTTTAATATTTTTCTGAAAATACATATTTTTAGTGAACAATAAAAGGCATTAATTTTTTTGGAAATTTTATTTTTATATCATAAATTTCAAAAAAAATTAAAATTGTTTAATAAAAACATTAGTTCTTTTGAGCTAATAATAATAAAATTTAGTTCATTTAATTCACTTTTATGGGTCAGTTTGTTATAAATACAATTTAATACATCAAAATTATTTTTTCTAAACAATTATTCTTAATTATGCATTTGATTTTTATATTAAATTAATTTAGGTCACTTATAGAAATTAAATTCTGATAAATGGATTCAACATTTAGAATCAAGAGATCCTAATTTTTAATTTTGTCCCTTTTATTTTTTTTGAATATTAATAGAAAAATTAATAATTTTTTGTTGCTACAATAAAGTAATGTTGGCTTAATTGTGGTCAAAACTAAGGTATTAAGGATTTAAATTCTTTCATACACATGAATTTGAAATATTGGATTTTTATATGTATTCAATAATCATCCAAGCATAAATATTTTTTTTCAATTTAACCTTCATATGTACATTAATAATAATTATGTATAAAACAATGCCATATATTTTATTTTTTTCATTTGAAATCTATAATTTCTTATGACAGGGGTAAACATATTTTATGTTTTAAATAGTAATTTTAAATAAAAATTACAATAATTATATGTAAAATTATGTGAATAGTGTCTAAAATGATGGAAATCATATTTTACATTGAATATATTTTATTAAATTATTTAAAAATATAATCAAAAAAAATAAGACAATTAGGATTTATAAAGGTATAAAACTTCATACAGTATAAATTTATTATCCAACTATCACTATATAATTAATTGTATAACCCTTAAATAATGAAAAAGGTATTTCAATAGTTAAAGTTATAATTGGTTAACCAAGGGGTTAAACGAAATGATAAGTATTAAAATGATATCGAAACCTCTAAAATGGATTTTATTATTAAAATAACACCATATATTCCATATATTTAAATCCAAGTCATTTTTTAATCATTTTACATGATTTGTCACATATTATATATTAATGAATCAGGTATTTCAGAAAAATAAAATTATTTATATTTTATAATAAAAAATATTTTATAAAATGATTTAAAATTACTAAAATTCCTATATTTGAGAAAAAAATCACATATGGTTTAAAACATCATCCCTGGTATATTTATGGATCAATTTTCTCTTTATTGTATCATTATTGAACCTTAATGAGATAATAATGATATTTTGTTATTGTTAAAATGATTAACGGGTGTTAAAACTAAGTCCTAATGGTTGAAGCATTACAAAAAATTGTATAAATATAATTTTATGATAGTATTAAAAATTATCCTTATAAAATATTCTAAATATATCCATTTTTATACATTATTATAAAATTAATTTTTATTAGTTTAATACTTTAACTAATTTCACAAATGTCCATCCCCTCACATATAATAGGGAACCTCATCTCCACTTCTATTCACACCTCAAGAAAAAATCGGTTCATCCACTATCTTCCAAAATACCATAATAAAATTACTTATAAATTCATGAGTTATTATTTTTCTAATAATACCAACCTGAGAGGTCTAATGTTGTAAATCAAAAGAGGTTTTTTGAAGAAGCGGTATAGTACATAACTTAGTGTTTTCATTTTATTTCTTATTATAATTCCATAAAATATTATTCAACCATAATAAAATAATAGCCTAAATATATTAAATATACTTATATGTTTTTGGTTTATTTTCAAGACATATATATCTGCTCCATCCATCAAATTGAAAATGAATCCATCATTTTTTGTACAAAAGACTACGCCTCATGAATCAATGTAATTCTTTTTACATCGCCACCAATCACAGCTAGTTCTAATGATGGACTGATATTTTATATATGATATTCAACATATATATATATCATTTTAAAAAGAAAACATATCATCATATTTCTTACCTATGAATTAATTTAAAATGATATTATAATTCGTGCATACTTATGGACTACCACCTCAATAAAGTGATGTGATTTTTGTCCATCACCATATAACATGGATTATATATATATGATTTCTTAATGGAATATAATGTATTTAATTATATAATATTAATTATATAAAGACATTATAATACATTCCATTTTCCATCATCATCGTTGAAAAATGGAAATGTTACCAATGCATACGTTCAGATTACTGTGTGTATGTTTGTAACATAGTACATTTTTCAGAATTTCAATAATGATATTATAAATATAATTAAATTATAAAAAATATAATTATTTCATGATTTTTAGTTTCAATAATTTGTAATAATTAACTATTTGACCGTACTCAACATTATAGTTTCATTTAGGACTTATGAATTGAATATCATCAAAATGTAGGATGTGAACGTAATTAATTAATTAATCTAATATACCATGGTGATAAATAAAATAAAAGAAATATTAAACACGAAATATGTTCTTAAAAAAGATAAAAATTAACATAAGTATGTTATTCAGGATGATAAAGAAAATGCATCATTAGTAGGAATTCATATAAGGTTTTTCTTAACTCATTTTCCATTCATTGGGTTATACATTTTCGTTTACTATGTAATGGTTTGATTATGTATGAAATGAACATTAAATTTTTATAATCAATTTCAATTTTTATTTTTGGATTTATGTTATTTTACATATTTACTTCATTGATTAATTCTTAATTCATTGTTATGATCAGTATAATGTATTCTCTTCTCACCTTTTTTTCTTTGAAATATTACATATTCACCACTTTATTTTTTTAGGTGTTGTTATGTTCTAACCTATATATCACACACTAGTGCTCTGATCCATTTTTCCACATTATTATAAGTGAAATACCTCATCCATAAAAGGATTATCACAAGTATAAAGGGTCTAATATCAGTCATGGGGACAATTTACCATATTTTTTAAAGTAGCGCAATAGTAAAAGTGAATTAAAAATAGCCAAAATAATACTGGTATCACATCATAATCAAAACTGAATGAAATATCCAATCTATAACATCATATATGTCATCCAAAAATAGGTTTCAAGTGTCAAATTAAACATCAAAATAAAGACACATTGATAACACTAAGAAGTCCCTTAATGAATGCCCGGTTCTCTCATCTGTGTTCCATCCCAACTCATCCATATATCATTGGAATTATTCCCTCATACTATCTTGCAATCGTTAATTATATTTGGGTACTGTTCAGGCATCCTGATAATGGTGTGAGTTCAAGTCAATAATCCACAAACAATGCCATATAAAAAAATATCCAATCAATAATAGTGTATGAATATGTATAAAGAATAAATTAAAATGCATAATTAAACAGTTGTAACATTTTAAAATATTCTTTATATAACAACATTTTTCCTTTGTTTCGTGAATACATAAGAACATAAAATTATTTCCATGTCCAAAGATAGATAATGAGTTGTCTCAAAGGGATGTCATATATCACAATACCATGTTTATCAACTAAAAGTTTAATTATATTCATATTAGATCCAATAGGAACAATAGTCCAATGCAAACAATTTGGGCCAAGAACGCCAAGTCTAGTACCGTGTGGGTATTTAAAGCATCATTTTATTACCCATAACTAGTTTATGACAGTGTTATTTTGAAGCATTAGTAAATGTTGTACACACATATATTAATCAATAACTTTTTGTATTTTAAAGCATCATTCTATTGGTCACACACATATGTCACAAATTAGCATGTATCAGAATATGATATATAACCCAATTTCATAGACACTCAACCTAAGCATAATTAGACTTCATTTAAAACATTCTCATCATTGGGTGAAAATTCAATTATCAATTCAGTTTTGGTTCACCAAATTATTCATGTGGAAAATAATAATAAATTTAATATTAAGCCAGTTATGTTAATCAAACAATCTAATAATTATCCTTTTCATTTAATTCATAATATAATTAATTGAACAATTACACAATATTAATTTCCATGCAACTCTATGATCACAATATTTTACTAATTAGTTAACTAAATAATTAATCCAATAAAACAAATTGAATAAACATAATTTCCAAAATTCAATTATTTCTTAATAAACTCATTTCTAAATCACATGGAAAACAAATCAATAAATCCCATGATTCTATAAATTAATTATTCAATCAATTTATTCAATTAATGTTTTAATTATAAAACATGGGAATTCAAATTCCACACCACATATACACAATTGGAATTGAATACTTTGGGAATTGAATTTTGACCACCTACTTTGAGTATGATGAAATATTCTACCCAATGGAAATACCCAATCGAATCCTAACAACTATGAGCATGATGAAGAATGATATCTTGATAGAAAACATAGATCCAATATTAAAGAAATTGGACCCATGAATACCTATATCTAGATAAATTAAAAACATATAAAAACATCTCTCTAAGGATGAGATAAGGGTGGGAGAGAGGGAGGAAACTATGTGGGTAGAGCATCTCTTACTAGGAGAGTTACAGATCAATTAATGGATTACATATTTTCCAGGAATGGTGTTTGCGATCCATATGAATTCATCCAAAAGCCTCTATAAATAATATTTATATGTTAGGTTGGAGTTTCGTAAATAGTGGGTGGTGTCCAGTGGGTTTGGAAATTTTTAATCAAATTTTGGGAATAATTAAACCTGTAAGAATGGTTTCCTTATAAGGGGTGCATGGTTTTCAAAAAACAATTACCTAAAACATGCACCTCTTATGGGGGTGGGGTGAATGGTTAATCCTAAAGGAGCACAGAGTGTGAAAAACATTGTTCCATTAATGCAATTCCTCTCTATCTAGGGTTGCAAAGTTTTCTGGGTCAGGGCGCATGGTTTGGAAAAACCATGCACCAGATGTGCACTATCAAGAACCCCTCAACAAAATCCAAATTTCACCCTAAATAAAACAATATAAAATACATAAAATATATACTCCAAAAGGGTAAAAAAAATTACCTATAAATGATCCGGAGATATCTCCAAAAAAAGTTGGGATCTTAAAATATTCCCATCTTATAACATCTCATCTTCAACCTATACTCCCAATCATCTCTAATATTACGAGTCAAAAATATTGTGATATTGAGCCACTATATCTTCTTTCATCTACCTATATTCCTCCTAAACATGGAAATGCTTCCACAATAAATGATATAATGGAAATTTTCCCCTCATCACATTCTCATTGTGATCTAAAAGATGAATTGAATGATCGTTAAAGGAATAATTAGTCCCAAGATCAATATCATTAACATTGATCAGGTGATAAGGGTCATGGTGATATTCCAAATTTATGACATTTTGAAAACAACAATAATATCACTAAACCACTATAGAAAAGTTAATCAGTACACCACCAGCTTTATCCTCTCTCCCAAACAGTGATTCATGTAGTTCCATTTGAATAGATTTATGATTACTATTTCCATAGGAATTCTAAATGAGTATTATGTGATTCTACTAAAACCCACAAATTTCAAAGAAAACAATTGTATTATATCCTGTAAAAACTATATAGTACACTCCAATTTCCATCTATCAATGGTTGAAAATATATTATCAATAAAACATGTATACCAAGTACCTTCGGTAAGCCTTCATGACAACTAATGCAGAAATACTATTTCCAGAATGTAAAAGTCTCCAAAAGGATCCTTTGAGAAAGTATCCTATATAATCAAGAATGGTGATAAATTTTTCAAATGGTCCATAATCAAACAAATAGAATCATTCTTATGAGGAATCCTTAAGAGGCCAACCGAAATATAAAATGTAACATCATCTCAATTCCATTATTGAATTTGAAAGGGTTATTATAAACCCCAATGAAATTGATGCATGTCCTTCTCCATTTTGAAGTTGTATAATTGAGTCACAACCCAAACAATTTTGTTTTTTATGACCATCCCCTAAAACATTCATCATAGATCACAAAACAAATTTGTCAAACCTTCATGAAAATCCAATTTAGAGGCATGAAATTTATGAATCAAATCCTCTTGAATATAGGTAGGCACAACAACCTGATTCATGTTATATATGATCTAATATATATCTATGGTCCAATGAGAAGGTGAATCCCCACCATGAAGGATATCACTCTAGGAAAAAAATTCTGGACCCTCATACTGACTTTCTCTGATCAAACTCAATAGTGTAGACTCTATATAAATATATACAAGATTCATCAACTCATGGACCTCCTAAACCACTACAAGAATATCTTCCAACAAGGTTATGACCTTTCACTCAAAGCTAGACTCATTAATTCCATAATTTAGTGTTCTTCTTCTCAAAGCATCAACAAAATTATTTAACCTCTCAGGAATATAAAATAAATGAAATTAAAATTATTTTATATTCTCAACCCATAACCTCTTCCAAATATTTAATATTGATGTTAAAAGATATAATTTAATATATTTTTATCAAAATACATGGTAAGATTTTTCCCTAATGGATAGTTCCACCTATACTTCAAAGAATAATACATTGCATCTAATTTGAGGTTCTATGTTGGGTATTTTAGTTCATGTAGCATCATATATCATTACCCATACTCCACACATCGATGTCCCGGTATCAACACCAATTAATGATTGATCCCAAAAGCATCATAAAACACTGTATATTTCTTATTGGAATCAAGTATCACTAGGATTGGTATCCTAGTTAAAGGCTTATTCAAATACCATTAGAATTAGTGAATCAATTTTACTTTTGTTGAATTCATCCACTTGAACCTAATATTGATGTCTTATTCTCCCAAAAAAACGTTAGTACTGTAGCAGTACTATTCACATAATGGGATTTGGGACAAAAATGGGCCGACGGGCCATGTAATGGGAAAAAATGCCCACTGGGCCTTCATGCTATGTAATGGGTCTCCCTCCATCCAGTTAAAATGGTATTTTCCTTTCATTAATAATAAATGAGGCTTCAGCCCCAACCTTTAAAAAATATTCTATCTAAAAAACAATTAGGAATTTTCACATGTTCCATACCATTCAAACTTTCCCCCTTCTTAGTCAAGATTTAATGTGGTGATTCCAAATATGAAAAATCCTAGACTATACTATGATAATATTATTTCACCAAAAAATATATGGATATCAAAAAATTTATTTTGTTGATACTAATAATTAACTACATACACCTTCTCGGTGTCTACTAACACACCTTCCTTCAAGATGATGGGATCTAAAAATTGTACCTAATCAATACAAAAATGACATTTAGATACCTTCGAATTATGATAATGCCCTATTTGTGTACACAAGATGATATCAAGATGTTGGTCATGATATTCATGAGTCTGGGTGTACACCAAGATATCATACCCAAACACTACAACAAACTAATATAGGTTCTGGTGGATGATTTTGTTCATCGATTCTATAAACACTGCATAAGAATCCATTATCTCAAAATGAAATCATGAAAAAATCATATATTCCATTACGGATTTTGAAAGTAGTTGGAGGTATTTTAGAAGGTATAAATCAATACTGATGATGCCCTGATCTCAATCATATCTTGGAGAAAACAAAATCTCCCAACAATTGGTCAAATAGATCATTGACACTTGGAAAAGGATACCAGTTCATCACTATCATCCAGTTCAACATCTAGTAATCGACACACAAGCACAAACAATCATCATCCTTATTTGAAATAAAATATTAAGAACCCTAAGGAAATGTACTCCAATGAATAAACTCATTATCCATAATCTCTTCTAGTTTATTTTTATTCTCTTGAATCCTTGTTGGTGCCATTATATATGGTGGAATACGAATTGGATCAACCCCTAACAAGAGATCAATTATAAATTCTACATCTCACTCAGCTTCCATTCCGGAGAATTCCTTAAGAATCCTAAACAAAAACATTTCTAGTATGGGTGGAAATACATCATAATTTAGACCTCTATCATTCAGAAACTAGCTAGCAACTTCGACAGTGAGCTCCCCGAGTTGTTGATGAATTGGCCACGCATGACCCTCCTTGAAATCCCAATCACCATGGTGAACATAATTGTCACCCTTAATAGACATGAAGGCCTCTATCCTTATATAACAACAAATGTGGGATCATTATTCTACTAAATAGTCCATACCCACAATTATGTCAATAATTTACATATATACATTTTTGGAATCCCAAATAAAATGATTCTACCTAAACTCAAGATAACACCCATTGACAAAAAGATGCTTCTTGATTGTACTCCAAAAGAAGTTTCTATCATAATAACTCCACTCATGAACTCCATCTATTTTCTCAAAAACATTCACAATTTGTGAAGACATAAAATAATGTAATCCACTGGTATGAAATAAGTCATTGTAACATATATAATCTACTTGAATAGTTCCTCTAACCATAAATGGTCCATCATTGCTATCCACAAGTGTAGATTGAATTTTATGAAATTTCCATTAACATTATCCTTGTGATATATTCTATGTCCCCTTAGCTACACCACTCTTCTGATACAAATAATCTTGGGCCGAAGCAGCTGGTCCACTACTGCGCAATCCATGGTTACTAGAATTCTTACTACTATATTGATATGGGGTCAACAATACCCTTACAATAAAACAATTCTAGTTATCTCCTCTATCATTGCCCATATATCTTGGATTTATATTGAACCAATGTAGATTTAATATTTTACCATAGGCCCATCACTCTATTAATGGTTAGGGGACCTATCTACGAATGTTTCCTAACCTATGACACTATTGAAAACTAACTTGAGAATTGTCACGTGTAACTAATCCTTACCCATTGTCAGTTTTATTTTAATGTATCTAATCAACATTCTCATAATAATGCTTCCTAATATTAGACTTAGTACCTCCGAACCACCTAGAATAAATCACATGTCCTCCACTAAAAGCCTCCATCATGTTCCACTTAGAAATTAGATCCTAATTCAGAACTTCTAAAAACATTTTCAGTTGAAAGATATTTTCATTACAATTAATATCACATTTTATCCAATCCTGAAACCACTTTTTCACAATAAATTCATCCTGAATCAACATTTTAATAAATCACAACAAATCTATAAAGTGATCAGTAAATTCCATAACAGACATACACCCCAGATTCAACCTTATAAATTCATCTTCTCTCTTATTTCTTAGCGTATCTGGTTAAAATTACTCCAAAAACTTCTCTCGAAATCATTTCTACTCCATGTTATCCATATTTTAATCCAAAATTTAGATTTAACACCAATGATTCTACCGACCACATAACATATATGTTTTCATCTTGATACTTTTCTTATCAATAGACTTTATGTGGTCATGTATAGCCTAGATGGACTCAATCCAGAACTCAGTTTCCTTAGTTCCACCCTCCCAGGTAAAAGTTATACTATCTTGTAACTGGAACTCCCGAAATCATTTCATACATACTATTCAAAACATTCCTTGTGGTTTTCTATAAATTTCACTAAGAAAACAAATTTTTGACAGAACTACTCTCCATCTCCCTCATCCATCCCAATCAGTATCTTGGGCTCCATAGATTGAGGATCATTTTTAGCCATATCCTCATATTTTATTATCCAAAAATTCATCATTGAAGATTATATCAATTATTATAACTCCATATATAAGGAAACATTACAAAATATTAACATATTTGTGTAAAATGGATTTAAAATTATCCATAACTAGTCATTCCCAAAAACCACGCCACATGGTAAAAGATAAGGCTCTAACACTACCATGAACAACCCCTAATCTAAGTCATTGTTAATAATGGTAAACACATTCTCATTATTAAAGTTTCTCATTAGACAACCATTTTTCACATCTTACATCAATTAAAACGTTAAATTTAATATTATTTCTCTTTTCTATTTAGCTACAAAATAAAATAACAAATCTAAATTTTATTACCTTACCGAAAACCAACTTTTCCGTGTGTGCCTAAATATGATGAATGTCATAATAATTCTAGAGTGACTAAAATGATACACAAATATATTTTGATACCATTTCATCAGTCAAATATAATAAAATATCAAAATTAGTAATCACATCACATAACAAGTGCGTCACTTGAGGTTAAATATAATCAAATCATAATAGCAACAACAATTATAACATTCCCACCCTAAGTATTTGGGTTATCCCCCATAAATGGGTGATATACTCCCATGAACAAGATAATATATAAGGATATACTCTTATTAGTATTCGGTATACCATTCAATAATAGTAACATAAAATTAAAGTAAATAAAACCACCTATTATACCACTTTGGAACCTCCCAACCTGGGTGCCACAGACCTATTCCTTAAGCTAATTTTCTATATGACCTCAAGGAAGCCTCCCCATATGTCATAAACTACAGACTAACAACAATGGTACAATATAGATCATGGGGATAATATTCCCTCTTCATCAAAGTAACACAATAGTTTAAGTAAATAAACAATAGATAAAATAATTCCAATATAACATTATAATCCAAACTAAATACAATAACCAAACTAAAATTATAGAAATTTTATCCTAAAATAAGTTTCAATTGTCTAATGAAAAACCCAATATAAAGACACATAGAAAACTCCAAGATAGTCCCAACCACATTTATGGTTCCCTTATACATTTTTCATCCTAGAACACACATCTAACAAAGTATACTTTCCCTTATGTTTTCCTACAATGATGATGTATTTTCGGGTATTGGTCATGAATCTAGAGTATGGTGTGAGTAGAACTTAGTAGGCCACCAACAATTATTTCTCAAACCATATCCATTAAATAACAGTGCATTCAATTTTATAAATAATAATGAAAAATTAATAAGTAAATTTTGATCACATTTTAAATTATTCTTTAAATAACCACATTTTTTGTCTTGTTTATGAAGACACCAGAACCTATATTACAGAATTGGTCACATTAAAGAGTCTAAAACTATCCCAAATGGATTTCACATATCATAATACTATGGGTCATTAATTATAATTTCAATAGAATGCATTTTACAAAAAATGGAAACCATAATCCATTTCAAATATTTAGGGAATATAATTATAAGTCCCCAGCCTTAAACATCTCTTAATATTGAATTAAATGAATAATTCACATTGAATATCTTTTCAGGTTTAGAGTTTTATATAATTAGGACATAACTATTACATCTCAAAAGATTACAAAGTAGTCGCTTCTACTAAATTTCCATAAAATAAAAACTCTTAAAAAGAAACATGTATAGTTCCATGTTTTAGGTATCATGACTTTCCCTTGATCCCATCCTTGACCCTATTCCATGCAAATTCCTGTGAAAAAAATTTCAAAAACTTGGTATGAGCATAAAAAGCTCAGTAAGGGATACACAAAAAATGAAAATTGTTAGTTTTTCAAAAAAACAAGTAAACCATGTATACTTTATCAAAGTAATACTTTTCACCTCTTCGAAGTAGTAAAAACTCTTCGCTGAATAAAATTTCATTACTTACCCTTTTGTTACCAAAATATTACCATAAAACCCATATAAAGAACACATAACATATAAAGGTAACCTGGGACATAAACATACTTAAGTGGAATAACCATACGGTCTACTTCCACACATATCACTTAATGGAATAGCCATTCGGCCAACTTCCATACATACTTAATGGAATAGCCATATGGACGACTTCCATATCCAATGCATTGGAGGTTATAACATAACCACCCGTCCTGGTATTCACGGCACCACCCGTCATATGGTTTATCACGTAACCACCCGTTAAATGTCCAAGTACCATAATAAAATCATAAGACATAAAACAAATATAATGGAAAGAAAACATTTGCACACTTTGATCACAATATATCACTCAAATATATTTACATAACAAATCCATTATAAAAACCATTTTTAATACCAAAATACATAAAAGAGTATATGGTATTTATTTCATTTTAAAAACATCACGGGTTGTTGAGGAAGCCAAAGTATAAATAATACTCGTGGCGGCGGAAAAGGTCATTGTCACCGCGTACGTTAAAAGAAACATTCCTTTTTGTCGTTTAGTAAAATGCTTCGTATAAAAAGATTCTTTTTTTATAAAAGTAATAGTCAAAGGGGTTTATACACTGTATAAAATAAAGTTGTGTATAAAACGAAATATGCCTCCATGAAAGGAGATTGAGATGTAGTCCCATACAAAGACAGTATCCTTGGTTTAAGGATAAATCAATTACATAATTATGTGTAACAAATGAATACACCAAATATAAGTGGATATTAAGTGTAAAATAATCAAAGGTCATTCACACATATTCAAAGTATGACATATTCAATAACTACATTTTGAACCCAAAGAAATCAAAATTGGGTTAAGAAGCTCCCTTGACATCCAAACGGAGTCACATCAAAATGAGTTGATGAGAGATAAAAAGTGTATATCATCACTTGGACATAAAAGTTAAATCAACAATGATATATGAGAACATATCCCAACATAAAAATATGTAAATTTAAAGACCCAACAAAAGATGTCTTTTAAAAAGAGGAGGGTGAAAGGTTCCCTTACCGACTTGGGTATCTTTCAAAACATACACCCCATGAAAGAAGGACAATAAATCATCGATGTAAATACTCATAAAACGAAATTATATTACAAAAAGAGTAGAATAATGGGCAGTACATACACCACTCAAAGGAAATTGTGTCAAATGTAGCATAAATCTCATGGGAATAAAAGTGAGATGAAAAATCTCTTACGAAAACTCGGCAGCCTAACGGCGCCACATAAAACTTACAAAAATGGATTTATGAGATCAAATAGGGTATCTCATCATATTAACATAAAGTTTATAGAAAGACTAATATAAAATAACATCCCCCAACATAACAAAGAGGATCTTAAAATAAGAGATAAAAATGAGGGTACTTAAAAAGAAAGAGAGAGGTTAGATCTCTTATGAAAATTCGGCAGCCTAACGGCACCACCCAAAACCTCCAAAATGTATTGATGAGAGAGAATAGGGTCTCTAATCATATGAAAAATGAAAATTACAGTAATATTAATATAAAAAACATCCCAATAACATGAAATATGAGCTTTAAAAGGAATGACATAAAAGTACGTACTTAAAAAGAAAGAGAGGAGTGGGATCCCTTACCTCGGGCCTGACTTGACTCGATCGTTCTTTAACGTCCTGAATAATAAACTTGAGTTAATTTCTATTTTCTTAAGAACATTTTTCAAGATCATTATTCCTTTTATATCACTTATTTCCATGTTATAAACATTATTTAATCATTTAAGTTAATAATGTTTGTTTTGTCGATATTTGGTTCTTAAGTCGAAAGTGGACTTCTTACAATTATATGTTGTTCACGTGGTTAAAGTTTCTTTATATCTAGAATGACATTACTGATTTGGATATCAAATATATCATATATATCTAGAATATACATGTATTTATAATATCACATAATCATTTATAGGTAAGAAATGAAATGCACCGTTCATGGAGACGGTAATCCGTACGTACGCATGAACACTACATCCATTTCATTGTCATATTAATGGAATTAAAACTAAATGAGAGGTATGTATATTTTAATTACAGAATTATATTCACCATTTAGATGTATAATTAATCATATATATCCATTATATACATGTACTAATAATAGTACATTACATTTGGGGATAAGAAATGAAATGCACCGTTCATGGGGACGGTAAGTCGTACGTACGCATGAACGCTACTTTCATTTCTATCTCATACTTTAATGGATAGAAATAATATTGATATATAGGTATATAATAATTAAATTATAACATCATATATAATAACATTAAGGTCATCCTTTATACGTCCCACGTATGGCATTAACGAATCGCATCACTTTGAGGGGGCTGTAGTCCGCACTTCCTAAAATGAAGATATCGCGTATACCCATAATGGAAGCCATAACGTTAAGACACAAATAAAAAATACAGAAGCTTAAGTAAAACATAAACATATTATATATCATATATAAATATAGTGACATCTTAATGGCCACCTTTGAATGTGTTATATGAGTGTTGAACAATCATCGTTTCGTGAGGCAGAAATTCGCCATCCACGGAAACAGAATGTTCTTTAACCATTAGATGTAAGTGTGTGTAGGTTTTGCTCGAATAATTCTTATAAAAACATCCTAGTATATTGAGGATATTTTATTTGTTAAAAAATAAAAGAATAAAAAGAGTTTAGGGGGTTGGAGAAGCAAAATAAAACAAAAGGACACAAAAGAATACATTACCTTAAAATCGGGTAACTCCCCTTGGTTTGAACTCAAAGGCTTCCTTGGGAAGACTTATGCCCAAAGTGAGGCTTCAAGGAGTAAGAGGGGGAAGTGTAGAGACAAAATGGGTAGGGTTTGGCCGATCCAAAGGCTTTGGGAGTGTGGGTAAGGAGGTTGAGGTGGGGGCCTTTTATAAGAGGAGAGGAGGGGCACTCTTGGAAGGTAAAAAAAGTCACTTTATTTTAAAATGTTATTCAGATTTAAGAGGTCCCACATTGATGGGTTTCGAGGATAAGGTGATAAGGGTCCGAAATACACTCATCCAATAGGTTTTGGACATGTGTAGGTCTTAGATATTACATTATCTTTCCATTTTATTTAAATCGTTAAACAATGAGGTCATCGTTGCATCATCATGATGTCATAAATAATTTAATTTATTTAATGTCTAAAAATTATAAAAAAAATAATATGATGTTTGAAATCTTTTTATCTTTCCAATTAATATTTATAGTCAAAATTATGATATGTATAACCACATGTAAAATTTTTTTTAGTAAAACATTTCATGTTTGTCTCATTTTTACTTTAACATTAAATAAAAAGTTATTTATGTCATTTTCCAACCAAAGTGCCTCCATGGGGTCCCCAAGTTGAACCATGGCTTTTCTTGGTCGGCCATGACACATCCAATAATGTTAGGAAATGTGTGAAGTTCATTTAATATTATTAAAACATTATTTTTACCTTAAACTACACTAATTACCTCTAATCGCGATTAAAAACTTAATAAGTTACTTTTCACCAAAAAATTATTTTAATCCCATTGAACCACATTTTACTTCTTAATGAAAACCATGTATGTAGGATTTTTGAAATTCAAAACACAAAGGTGGCAAAATTTCATTTAAACGGAAAATCAGTTTTTATTAGTACCACTTAGTGGTTTCACTATTCATCAAAAATTGATGTTTTTCAGAAAATTACCAAAAATTCACCCTAAGCTATATTTGATATTCCGAATTCAAAATAGAAGTCTATTTTACAAAATTCAAAACATATAATTCACATTAATTAATTTAATAATTAATTCCCACGGTCATGACAAATAGTGTGTTTTTATGAAACAATAATTATCAAAAGATTGATAGTAGTTTAAGTCTGATTTCAAAGTGAAATTAATTCCAACAACCACTATTGGATTTAATGGTAAAAATATATTCTAATTTCACATTAAAATCAATTAAAAAGATAATCTAATCATATAAATAAATTATATTAAAAAGCGGTTTTGAATTAAAATACAACATTTTACACTATTCATTAAAAAATGAACTTTATCAGAAAGATACCAAAAATTTACACAAAGTAAATTTTGATGTCCCAATTATAAAGAAGAGTTTTATTTGGTCCAAATAGAATGTATAAGAGTGAACAAAACTTTATTTAATGACGTTTCGCCATCAAAAGGCGGTAAGTGAACCTTTAGTGAAAACTAGGGCATATACGCCTAAAATTGAATTCTTTCCGTATTTTAAGCCTTTATATTTTATTGGATAAATTTAAAAACATTTAAAAACATATATAATCATATTTTAGTTATTTATAACCATTACCGCCAATACAACGGCTACATGTTAACTGCCATTTAAAATAATATTATTTTATTATTAGAGTGCAACGTAAGATTCCCAAGAAACTCGTTATTGCGTGTTGGGTACGCCATCGAGCATAGCATCCCCTTTAAAGTAATATTAATATTTTATTCACAAATATGGATAAATATGAAAATTTCATATTCTTTATTTACCTGGGGTGTTACATCCTTCCCCCTTTTGGGAATTGCGTCCTCGCAATTTTAAAATTGGGCTTGGAAACATCCTTGAAAGTCCCACATCAGAAGAAGAGTCGGTAAAACAATCACTTTAAAATAAAGAAAGATAAGTACAAAGGTCACCCGAGTTAACCCATACTAGGATTCCATGTATGAAAACATGGACATAGAGGAGAAAACATAGGGTCATTTTCTTGAGGGAGAGTGATAGTAAACATGTCTAGGAGAAAGTTAACCATAAGAAAATCAAAAACTTGTGATGGGTTAAACGGTATTCGATTCCCCAGTAGGAAAAGTTAATAGACAAAATTTTTGTTTTAAGTTACTTTTTATTGAGGAATTTATTCATAAGGAAACATAATCACTTATCATGTTTACTTTCAACTTTTACTATATTCCTTAATCAAACTCATATTTTTTCCAAAAGATGAGTATTTAGGGAGACTTGTTCGCATTAAGAGTACTATAATCAACTTCTAGAGAATCACCTAATCCACCAAATAGAACAATATACATCCCGTGTCTTTAGTATTTAACCAAAACCAAAACCAAAAATGTTAGTACAAGGTTAGATAATCTAGTAAAGGATAACCCATTAAAAAGAAAATCTATACTTAATCTCCAAAATTTGTCCAACAAAACCCAAAGTTCAACGAGGACCATCCGATCAACAATTTTTCCATAAAATTCTTCAAAGTAAACCAATCTAAGATTGAAACCCAAATATTTGAAGGATTTAGTCACATGGTCTTCCAAGTTAAATAATAACATTTATCTCCAAACAAAATCAGTTACTCTTAATGTCTCGTATTGAAAAGTAATTAACCTAATCACATATCCTCCATGATAGGTTAATCATTTCCATAAATAACCCAAAATCAACTTACTCTTAATTCATAAAATCATGTAACTAAAAAGAATCAGTCAAACTAACCAAGGAATTCACGTAGTCCAGTGGTAGACGATAAATACCAGTCGCACTTTGGTTGTGGGTTCGATTCCCGCAGCTTTTTCCGACGTGACGGGTTGTCACACAGTCTGCGTGTTGTACTTTATCCAAAAATATATAATTATTAAAACATTCCCCAAAATGAGATAAGATCTTCAAAAATAATCATAACATATTTTAACCTCAAGTTTATCTCATGCCTTTCATTTTCCATCATATCATATAATAACCCATAATTACCTCAAAAGTAAGGATCATATAAACTCTAATGGTTACCTTTATAATTATTACCTGAACTTCCCCATCGATTGGTCATCTCATACATGATGCATTACAGAACATACCAAGTTTCAAGTGGTTGATCATGAATCCTTTATAGTTGGTTTAGAACAACCACGAGTTTCCTCATTGAATCCCCCATTTTATCTAGTATCTTAATCAGAGAACCACCATAGTTTCCTTCAAACCTATTGTCTCTTTGGTGCATGCTAGATCCATCCATTCACTAAAAATAGAAATGTCAGTGTGAGTATATCAACAAAACCATCATGTACTAATGGGGAAGGTAAACACTAAGATATACTTACTCATTCACTTTATCTAAAAATAGGACTCTTTCTGAAATCCTAACCATTATGGTAATGTCACTTATGCTTAGAGAATACCCTAACCTCTAAAGTTATCTAAACCGACCTTTGACACCAACTATAAGGCCCCAGCCTTAAACATCTCTTAATATTGAATTAAATGAGTAATTCACAATGAGTATCTTTTCAGGTTTAGAGTTTTAGAGAATTAGGACATAACTATTACATCTCAAAAGATTACAAAGTAGTCGCTTCTACTAAATTTCCATAAAATAAAAACTCTTAAAAAGAAACATGTATACTTCCATGTTTTAGGTAGCATGACTTTCCCTTGATCCCATCCTTGACCCTATTCCATGAAAATTCCTGTGAAAAACATTTCAAAAACCTGGGATGAGCATAAAAAGCTCAGTAAGGGATACACAAATAATGAAAACTATTAGTTTTTCAAAACAACAAGTAAACCATGTATACTTTATCAAAGTAATACTTTTCACCTCTTCGAAGTAGTAAAAACTCTTCGCTAAATAAAATTTAATTACTTAACCTTTTGTTACCAAAATATTACCATAAAAAAAATATAAAGAACACATAACATATAAAGGTAACTTGGGACATAAACATACTTAAGTGGAATAACCATACGGTCGACTTCCACACATATCACTTAATGGAATAGCCATTCAGCCAACTTCCATACATACTTAATGGAATATCCATATGACTGACTTCCATACCCAATGCATTGGAGGTTATAACGTAACCACCTGTCCTGGTATTCACGGCACCACCCGTTATATGGTTTATCACGTAACCACCCATTAAATGTCCAAGTACCATAATAAAATCATAAGACATAAAACAAATATAATGGAAAGAAAACATTTCCACACTTTGATCACAATATATCACTCAAATATATTTACATAACAAATCCATTATAAAAACCATTTTCAATACCAAAATACATAAAAGAGTATATGGTATTTATTTCATTGTAAAAACATCATGTCTTGTTGAGGAAGCCAAAGACTAAATAATACTCACGGCGGAGGAAAAGGTCGTTGTCACCGCGTACGTTAAAAGAAACATTACTTTTTGTCGTTTAGTAAAATGCTTGTATAAAAAGATTCCTTTTGTATAAAAGTAAAAGTCAAAGGGGTTTATACACTGTATAAAAGAAAGTTGTGTATAAAACGAAATATGCCTCAATGAAAGGAGATTGAGACGTAGTCTCATACAAAGATGATATCCTTGGTTTAAGGATAAATAAATTACATAATTATGTGTGACAAATTAATAAACCAAATATAAGTGGATATTAAGTGTAAAATAATCAAAGTTCATTCACACATATTCAAAGGATGAAATATTCAATAACTACATGTTGAACCTAAAGAAATCGAAATTGGGTTAAGAAGTTCCCTTGACAGCCTAACAGCGTCACATAAAAATGAGTTGATGAGAGATAAAAAGTGTATATCATCACTTGGATATAAAAGTTTCATCAATAAGGATATATGAGAACATATCCCAACATAACAATATATAAATTAAAAGACCCAACAAAATAAGTCTTTTAAAAAGAGGCGGGTGAAAGGTTCCCTTACTGACTTGGGTATCTTTCAAAACATACACCCCATGAAAGAAGGACAATAAATCATAGATGTAAATACTCATAAAACGAATGTATATTACAAAAAGAGTATAATAATAGGAAGTACATACACCACTCAATGGAAATTGTGGCAAATGTATCATAAATCTCACAGGAATAAAAGTGAGATGAAAAATCCCTTACGAAAACTCGGCAGCCTAACGGCGCCACATAAAACTTACAAAAATGGATTGATGAGATCAAATAGGGTATCTCATCATATTCACATAAATTTTATCGAAATAGGAATATAAAAGGACATCACCCAACATAAAAAAGAGGATCTTAAAAGAAGTGACAAAAAGGAGGGTACTTAAAAAGAAAGAGAGAGGTTAGATCTCTTACGAAAATTCGGCAGCCTAACGGCGCAACCCAAAACATCCAAAATAGTTTGATGAGAGAGAATAGGGTATCTCATCATATGAAAAATAAAAATTACAGTAAGAGTAATATAAAAGAACATCCCAATAACATGAAAGATTATCTTTAAAAGGAATGACATAAAAGAGCACACTTAAAAAGAAATAGAGGACTAGGATCCCTTACCTCGGGTCTGACTTGACTCGATCGTTCTTTAACGTCCTGAATAATAAACTTGAGTTAATTTATATTTTCTTAAGAACCTTTTTCATGTTCATTGTTCCTTTTATATCACTTATTTCCATGTTATAAACATTATGTAATCATTTAAGTTAATAATGTTTGTTTTGTCGATATTTGGTTCTTAAGTCGAAAGTGAACTTCTTACAATTACATGTTGTTCATGTGGTCAAAGGTTCTTTATATCCAGAATGACATTCCTGATTTGGATATCATATATATCATATATATCTAGAATATACATGTATTTATAATATCACATTATCATTTAGAGGTAAGAAATGAAATGCACCATTCATGGAGACGGTAAGCCGTACGTACGCATGAACGCTACTTCCATTTCTTTGTCATATTAATGGAATTAAAACTAAATGAGAGGTATGTATATTTTAATTCCAGAATTATATTTACCATTTAGATGTATAATTAATCATATATATCCATTATATACATGTACTTATAATAGTACATTACATTTGGGGATAAGAAATGAAATGCACCGTTCATGGAGACGGTAAGCCGTACGTACGCATGAATGCTACTTTCATTACTATATCATACTTTAATGGAAAGAAATAATAATTATATAGAGGTATATAATAATTCCAGTATAACATCATATATAATAACATTAAATCCATCCTTTATACGTACCACGTATGGCATTAACGAATCCCATCACTTTGAGGGGGCGGTAGTCCGCACTTCCTAAAATGAAGATTTCGCGTATACCCATAATGGAAGCCATAAAGGTAAGCCACAAATTAAAAATACAGAAGCTTAAGTAAAACATAAAAATATTATATATCATATATAAATATTGTTACATCTTAATGGCCACCTTTGAAGGTTTTATATGAGTGTTGAACAATCATCGTTTCATGAGGCAGAAATTCGCCATCCACGGAAACAGTATGTTCTTTAACCATTAGATGTAGGTGTGTGTAAGTGTAGCTCGAATACTTCTTCTAAAAACATCCTAGTATATTTAGGATACTGGAGTTGTTACAAAAGAAAATAATAAAAAGTGTATAGGGGGTTGGAGAAGCAAAATAATACAAAAGGACTCAAAAGAAGACATTACCTTAAAATCGTGTAACTCCCCTTGGTTTGAGCTCAAAGGCATCCTTGGGAAGACTTATGCCCAATGTGAGGCTTCAAGTAGTAATAGAGGGAAGTGGAGAGACAAAATGGTCATGGTTTGGCCGAGCCAAAGGCTTTGGGAGTGTGGGTAAGGAGGTTGAGGTGGGGGCCTTTTATAAGAGGAGAGGAGGGGCACTCTTGGAAGGTAAAGAAAAGGCACTTTATTTTAAAATGGTATTCGGATTTAAGAGGTCCCACATAGATGTGTTTCGAGGATAAGGTGGTAAGGGTTAGAAATCCACTCATCCAATAGGTTTTGGACATGTTTAGGTCTTAGATATTACATTATCTTTCCATTTTATTTAAATCGTTAAACAATGAGGTCAATGCTGCATCATCATGATGTCATGAATAATTTAATTTATTTAATATCTAAAAATTATAAAAAAAATACTATGATGTAGGAAATCGTTTTATATTTCCAATGAATATTTATAATCAAAAATCGGATTTGTATAACCCCATGTAAAAATTGTTTTAGTAAAACATTACATGTTTGTCACATTTTTACTTTAACATTAAATAAAAAGGTATTTATGTCATTTTCCAACCAAAGTGGCTCCATGGGATCCCCATGTTGACCCATGTCTTTTCTTGGTCGTCCATGACACATCCAATGATGTTAGGACATCTGTTAAGTTCGTTTCATATTATTAAAACATTATTTTTACCTTAAACTACACTAATTACCTTTAATCACGATTAAAAACTTAATAAGTTACTATTCACCAAAAAATTATTTTAATCCCATTGAACCACATTTTAATTCTTAATGACAACCATGTATGTCGGATTTTTTAAATTCAAAACACAAAGGTGGAAAAATTTCATTTAAAAGGAAAATCAGTTTTTATAAGTACCACTTAGTGGTTTCACTATTCATCAAAAATTGAAGTTTTTCAGAAAATTACCAAAAAAATCACCCTAAGCTATATTTGATATTACAAATTAAAAAATGAAGTCTATTTTACAAAATTCAAAACATATAAGTCACATTAATTAATTTAATAATTAATTCCCGCTGTCATGAAAAATAGCGTGCTTTTATGAAACAATAAGTATCAAAAGATTGATACTAGTTTAAGTCTGATTTCAAAGTGAAATTAATTCCAACGACCACTATTGGATTTAATGGTAAAAATATATTTATTTCCACATTAAAAACAATTCAAAAGATAATATAATCATATAAATAAATTATATTAAAAAGATGGTTTGAATAAAAATACAACATTTTACACTATTCATTAAAAAATGAACTTTATCGGAATGATACCAATAATTTACACAACGTAAATTTTGATGTCCTGATTCTAAAGAAGAGTTTTATTTTGTCAAAATATAATTTATAAGAGTGAACAAAACTTTATTTATTGACGGTTTGCCATCAAAAGGCGATAAGTGAACCTTTAATGAAAACTAGGGCATATACGCCTAAAATTGAATTCTTTCCGTATTTTAAGCCTTTGTCTTTTATTGGATAAATGTAAAAACTTTTAAAAACATATATAATAATATTTTAGTTATTTCTATCCATTCCCTCCAATACAACGGCTACATGTTAACTGCCATTTAAAATAATATTATTTTATTATTAGAGTGCAACGTAAGATTCCCAAGAAACTCGTTGTTGCATGTTGGGTACGCCATCAAGCATTGCATACCCTTTAAAGTAATATTAATATTTTATTCACAAATATGGATAAATATGAAAATTTCTTATTCTATATTTACCTGGGGTGTTACAATAATGACATATATAGTCCCTCATGGGTATTTGAAGGATCAATCTATGTCCAAAAAATCAATTAAAACTATCGTCATTTGATGAATCAATCCATGTCCCAGAAATTTATATCATTCATTCATATGTTATATTCTGAAGCATCAGTCCATGTCCCACATACGTATATCATAAAATCACATGTATCAAAATATCACATATATAACAATTTCATAAATATCAATGTTATGCATCATTAAACTTATTTTCCAAAATTATCAATATAGGGTAAAAATTCAATTATCAATTGAATATTTTTTCATCACTTTAATCACATGGGTAAATATAATCAATTCACAATTCATATATTTATTTCAATCCAAAAATCTCATAATCCTCATTGTCAATTAATTCATAATGACACTAATTTACCAATCACATATTCTAAATTTTCCATTAATTTTACATTCATAATATTCCATTAATTAACTAACCAATTAATTAATATAGTTAAACCAATTTAATTAACACAACATCAAAAATATAATTTTTCCTTATTCAACTCAGAATGAAATAACTTGGAAATAAACTAATTTATTCCCTTATTCCATAAATTAATAATAATATTCAATTATCCATTTAAAGATTAAATCGTCAATTGATCCAATTAAAATTCTACAAAACATACATTCAATAAGAATTCAAAACATAGGAAATTTAATTTAAACCACCTTATTCAAGATTCAGGGAACACTATTTACAATGGAAATCCCCAACTAAAGCATGGCAATCCTAATCAGGATGAACAATGAGATCAAGATCCAAAATCTTGATCCAATAACAGAAGGATTAGATCCCTGAAAACCTAAATCTAGATCCTTTACCAAAATACAAAATAACCCCTTCAATGGATGATAGAAATTTGGGAGAGATGGAAGATACCATGCAGGGTGAGGATCCATTATCGGGAGAGGTACAAACCTATCTAAAGATCATCCATTCTCCAAAAATAGTGTTCAATGTCCCTAAGAATCCACCCAAAAGCCTTTAAAAATAATTGGAATAGTTTATATCCGAGTTGGCCAATTTTTGGTGATGTTCGTGGGGTTTGTGAACTTTTAATCGAATTTTTTGAATAATTATACCCATATGAATAGTTTTTAGCATAGGGTCACATGGTTTTCAATATTGTGCCCCTAAACTGTGTGCCTCTTCTGGGGGCACGGTTACTCCTAAAAGGGAACATAGTTTGAGAAACTATGAAGCAACCCTAGAATCACACATTTTTTGAGGATTCATAGTATTTTGTGGTTGGGAAAACCATTTTGGAAAATCATGTGTCAACCATCCACTACCCAAAACCCTTCTAAACCATCTAGATTCCACCCAAACGTCCCCATGATAAAACTCAAACATAATATACTCAAAACAAGGGTAAATAGTTCCTATAAATGAGCTTGATAAATCTCTAGAAAAAGTCAGGATCTTACATGTTGTGTATATACATCACCATAGGTATTATATATCATGATTCATTTTACATTCATTGTATTTAAATATTAATGTTAACTTATTTATTTCATTGGGGTTATGATTCATTAGTTACAAAAGCAATAGGTGTATATTTCATAAGATCATAATCATTTGGGACTGTTTATATTTGAGTCACTAATTGGGTAATTATTTTATATTTACAAATGAAAATAAATTTATATTATTCATCTATAAATATTTCTAAAAAATAAAAATGCTCCTTTTATTTTATTCTCTTTATATATTCATGATATGAAAAAATAACATTAAAGAAACCCAACTTTTTTTATAAATAGTGTGGAATATCTTTCTTCCATGCCCTTATTATCCATCAAATGTTTTAAATAATTTTATTATTATTCTCTAATTATTTACTAAATAAAATTTTAAAAATATTATAATTTAAAAAAATGTCTAAAAATAATATTCTTTTCATATTCTGAAGGAGGTACTATTTTATTTTCATAAAAAATATGAAAGTGGTAATTCAATTGAAATATACATCTTGATTTGAATTTTCCACAATCATGACCTCTCAATTATTTATTGAATCTGTTACAAGATTAAAATTTTCTTTTCGTATAATTTTTCTTGAATGGTCTAAATTTATTTTTAATTTCAAATTGAAAAGTCTGTTTTCCCCAATTATATTTTATTGATGTTTTCATGGTATTGTTATTAATCTAAAATAATAAATATTTATTTTTCATATACTCAATTACGGATTTTTTTAATGAGAACATCCAAATTATTTCACTATATGGTTTATGATCCATTTGAATGAGTAAGGTTTTCATATTTCATATTCCAGTCCTTCTAATATAGATAATTATTGATTATTTTGGAATATTTATAAATTTTTATTATTTATTCATATAATTAATTAATTTGGAATATGAAGTGATATATGAGTCTCGTTATATCCCATATATGCATTATTAGGTCTCATGAGAAAAACTATTTTGGGTATTCATCGTAGGCCATACCCATTTATATATGATATTTTAGCAAGTTTCATTGATGGTATGTTTATTAAGGTTTGGAATGATGAATTGATGGTATGTTTATGATGCCTATAATTATATTATCCATTATGATTAAATTGGTTATTGAATTAAATTAGTTTATATTAATAATTACGATATTCATTGATATGATTCAGTTTCATGAGATTATTTATGTGGAATTTTTTCATCATCTGGTTTTACTACTTTATAATCCTCTATTATCATGTTATAGATTTAATTTAATTTTTTATTTATTTATTTTTATTTTGATATTGATTATTCATTTTTCACTCATGATATCATCCATTGTAAATAACCCTTAATGAGAATCTAAAAACAACCTTTATTAGTTTTTATTTCCCCATAATATGAGGAAGAAATATTTGAATATGATAAATTATATCAAATATTTACTTTAATTATGTTTTATTTCTATATTTTAAAATATCATGTGAGATTAAATAATTTAATTATTTACAAAAAAATACATTTGAACTATTTTTCCCTTTGTGATGTGATCTCTTATATGTTATGATAATTTAATAAAGTATATGCAAGATCTGGTTTACTCGTGTATGGATATATAAAGTTAGTATCAGATGATATTTATTTGAAATTATATTAATAAGATTATGGAAAACACTGATTATGGAATATAATCGTATGATTTAATTTGAGGATAAAACTATGAATAGTTTTGTTATTACAGATAATATGTGGGTTTTCTAGTAAAACAGTCGTGTATACATTCAATAAGTGGACATGGTTTTATAAAAAATGCATCTAAGTGTAATAACCCTTAAAAAGTGTTGATAAATTATATCACGTTTATTAATTAGGTATACAGTAAGTGTTCCATTAATACCCCCTAGCCTGACACTCCTTAGAGATATTCTTGGGTTAATTCGCATTTTCATTTTTAACAATTTTGAGGAATCGTAGAATGGAGCCTATAAAAAACATTGATATTACATAGTGATATTGGATGAAAAAATTATTTCTTAGGATGATAAGTATGTTTTAGATGATATGTTTAAAGATATAGATATAACATTTGGGGATTTATGTGACTGGATATTGAGGTTATTTGAATGTTTTATTAAATTTTATGAATAATAACCCACTATGGTATAATTAATCATTCATGTTGGTATATGAGTTGATGTTATGTTAATCATGGTCTTTTTAATAGTGGGATATTAATAATATTGATTGGTAAAATTTGATTCATTAACATGGTGATATTTTTTAGAAATTATGGTCTATCTGAGTATTACATTTTAGGTTTGTACCTAAATTTGATTCATGATATTTTGGTGTGAATTTATCTATATTATATGATTATATAATGATTTATCATGGTTATTAATGAAATTTTTAGATAATTCTCTATCTTGAGATAAGTGTAACCATTATGTCTAACATGTGTTTTAACATAAACCATTTTTTTGTAGAAAAAAACAAAATTTATAGAGATTTATGTTAAATTGTATTATATGAACTATGGTAAAAAAATATTACTTAATATTGAAGTTATTTAAGATAATTTTTATGTAGGGATATTTATTTTTGTAATTATCTAAGTTGAACCTTTTGTTTTATTCTATAAATTTTCATGTAAAACATACTAATAATTCATATGATGGTTTGTACATTTTTGTTATTATCTTACCTTGTGTTAACCATTTCATTTTTACTAATATTTAAATATAGGAAAAATAGTTTGTTATCCACTCTGAGATTATGTGATCTATTGTATTTTTATATTTGTTCATCAGTCATGAAAATATCATCCTGATAATTCCTCATTTAATGAAAAAGATGTGATTATGTTATAAATTTAATAAAGTATGAAAATATTATTATTATTTCATTGTGTTTCCCTCTTTTTCAATCTATATTCCAAATGTATTCCACATATTTAGAAAAAATATATTGAGAAAAACTTTTGTCCTATTACATTAATTCATGATGAATCAATGGTCTTTTATAGCTTTTTGACTTATCGTTTTGTGGTCACTATCTTTCTCATGGAAATTCACTTTCTTATAATCAATATTCTTTGTCACTCTCCATGATTATTTATATATGTATTTTTCCTCCATTTCTATATATTCAGTTATCACCAATTTTCACATGTTAGGAAATTTTTCTAATGTGTTATTCCAAATGACCTTTTTCTGTCACATTCACTCTTTTAAGAGGAAGTTTTTTAATCCTTTCTATAATTTGTTTTTTCATCAAAATTATTTTCAAATTTCAAATAATTTGTTATTGAGATAAATTTAAAACTGTGGGGAAGTAATATATTATATGGGGGAATATAATGCACTGATATTTTAAAAATAACACTATATTTGATAGCATAAACGACACGCAACAATTAGCCTAATAGAACCAAAAAATAATATTACTAAAATTTCACAGTTATTACATAGACATTGAATTGATGTGTATGAATAGGTTTCACCATATAATGAAAAATATATAACGCTCAGAGATACATATTTTAATTATTTTTAAAAGTAATCACTAAATTTTTAGATGAGTCATATTTTTCGAAAATATATTCTCTTCAAAAATGTTTTTATTTATTTTTGTGATGGAATATAAAAATTAATATCTGTAGCTTTTAGAAATTTTATTTAATAAAAATAAAACCTCCTTCAAAATAATCATATTAGAATTATCTTACGGTGACTTTTGTGAATTTTTAAAACAAATTATTTTCGGGTCAATAGGTAAATATAATGATTTTTATTGAGAACTATATTTTCGTGGAAAAAAGTTACAAAGTTTCATTTATTAATAAAATTATTTAAATCTAAAAATATATATATTATATTATTAACAATATAATTTACTTCATTTAAATCAACTTTATTTATAAACATCGAATAAAAACATTTTTATTCATAAAAATCTATATTTATAAACAAACTATTTTCCACTTAATTATTTCATTTCATTGTAATTTAAATATCTACACTCATAAAAAATGAATCTTGAAAATTGTATTCCATATTTAGAATCATTGTTTTACTTTTTTAAACATGTCCCTTTTATTTTTTTTCAACATTAACATTGACTATAGTAAATTTTTGTTACCATAGTAAAGGTAAATTTGTTTATTTGTAGTTAAATCATATGTATTAAGAATTCACATTCAGTTAAATGCTATCATTTATTTGATTAAATGATTTTGGTTCATCCATAATAATCTTAACTTTGAAAATGTGTCATTTTCCATATAACATTGACTTTGAAATTAATAATATTCAAGTAAAATACCTATTAAAAAATTTCAATTTCTTAAATTTAATATCTACAATATACTCATATATAGATAAAAATAAATTAAATTTTTTATAAATGGTTATTAAAAATAGTTGCAATTTTTTAAAATGGTAATTTTATAAAATTTTAGTGATTCAATAATTACATTAAATTTATAATCAATGTTGAAAAAATCCTTCTGAAAGAAGTATAAAATTTGTAAATGACTATAAAAACACTAAGTGTAATATTATTTTGTTTAGTTAATGTTTCTTATGAGTTATTAAGATCACAATAAATTTTTAGAGATTTCATAATGTATTAAATATGCATACAAGTGTTTCATGTTGTTTTCAATACAAATTATGCTAATAGTGTAAAAATATATAAATGACATTTTATGTTAAATATTTGTTAAAAAATAATTTAAAATTATAAATATACTTTAATAAAATAATTATCATGAGTTATGGTATAAAATTTTAACCATTGGAAATTTATGGTCTAATTATTTACCTTATATATACAATGATAAACCTTCAATATTGAAAAATTCCTTACCATTGTTAAAGCTAAAATTGGTTATCCAAGGGGATAAACCAAATGATATGATTTAAAATGATATATAAACATATATAAATGTTGAATTGATTTTTATATTAAATACATATATTTAATATATTTTAATTCTTTTCATTTCAGAGTAATTTTACATGAGTTATAACACTATTATTTAATAATATTTTATAAATTTTAAAAAATTTAATAAATTTTAATATATAAAAAAATATTTTAATAAAAAATTTAACATTATTAAAAATCATATGTTAATCCAAATTTTTTTTATATGGTTAAAAATTTTAATGATGGTCCATTTATATGTTACATATCGTTTTAGGGTAACACTCTAAACCCTTAATCAGTAAGAAATTTTGATATTGTCATAGTTTTAAAAATAGTTAACAAGGGATAAAACTAATGGATAAGGGTTAAAAAATCACTAAAACATGTATAAATATTATTTTATTAGATTGTTTGGAATTATAATCATACTATTTTCTAAAAATTTAATCTTAAGACACTTTATTTTAAAAAATAATTTATATTATTTAATTCATTATGTAATTCCAAGAGTTCCCATCCCATCACTTATAAAAGTGAATCACCTACCCTATTTTATCTAAACATTAAGAACCATTTGGTTCAAAAAATACCTAAAAAAATACATTCTTAATTTCACTTACCAATCTCTATAGTCCTTGTTTATAGGAACATATAACACTCTCAGAGGTGAAGGGTTAATTGAGGTGTCACCTTTTCTTAACCAACGGATATCTTCTACATATTGGTAGGAACTTTTTTATGTGTATAGTGTAATTTTTAAATAACTAAACATTCACATTTATAAGGAAAAAAAGATAAATTTAATAGGTTCACCATTATGTTATAGTCTTAGGATAATACATCGATAGTCTGTTGGTCATACCTGCATCCAAAAAGAATCACTAGATATTGTGGAATAAAAAAGTTAATACATAGTCACTCTATTTGAAGTGCATTTCATTTACAAGATTTTATAAATATCACATTTCCTCCCTCAAATAACTTCTGATGACTTCCCAATGTTGACAGCATTGGGTGATGTATTACTCATCTTAATGAGTTTAATGTTACTTTTGTAGATTTCCATTTAATACTTACTCCATGACTATCATAGCACTCTCCATTATCCATAGTCATATGTTTATGAACATGAAAACAATATATACTTAAAACAAATGTTCAACATTTATATTAATGAAGCTCTTATGGGAATATCATATCCTTCATGAAGTTAATTTGCTTTGTAGAGCAATAAGTCATCGTGGATTACCCTGTCATCGTGAAATACATTTTTCTGAGATTTCTAATATAAGGACCCGGCCATAAAACATTACATAATCATGAATTAAATGAATAATTAACATTAATGATCTTTTTAGGTTTATATTTTCAGATAATTAGACCATAAATTTTACTTTTCTTTTAATAAAATACAAAGTAGACACTTCTACTTAGTTTCAATTTTTTCACAAAACAAGAACTCTTAAAAGAAAGAGTCATGTCTAGTTCCATGTTTAAGACTGATAGACTTTTCCATGATCCCATGCTTGACCATATTCCATGTTATGTCCTATGAAAAACATTTCAAAAACTTGGGATGAGCATAAAAAGATCATTAAGGGATACACAATGAATGAAAACTGTAAGTTTTTCAAAAAACCAATTAAACCCTGAATACCATGACATAAGTAATAATTTTAACTATTATGAAGTACTAAATAATCTTCAATGAATAAAATATCACTAATTACCCTTTTGTAGCCAAATTATTTCCATAAAACCCATATAAAGAACACATAACATATGAAGTTAACTTGGGACATAAACATAATTAAATGGAATAACAATAAGGTCGACTTCCACACATATAACTAAATGGAATATCCATACGGTCAACTTCCATACCTAATGCATTGGAGGTTATAATGTAACCACTCATCTTAGTTTATCACAGCACCACTCTTCATTTGGTTTATCATGTAACCACCCGTCAAATTTCCAAGTACCATTATAAAATAATAACACAAAAAACAAATATAAAGGAAAGAAAAAATTTCCACATTTTAATCAAAATATATCACTTAAATATATTGACATAAAAATCCATTATCAAAACCATTTTCAATACCAAAATTCAAAAAAGATTATATGGTATTTATTTTCCTTGAAAAAAACATTACAGATTGTTAAGGAATCCATAGAACAAATAATACACGCGGTGGGGGAAATGTCATTTTCACCACTTCAGTTTAAATAAAAATTATTTTTTATTGTTTTGTAAAATGATTCATAGAAAAATATTCCATTTTAATAGTCATGGGTGTTTATACATTGTATAAAATAATTTCGTGTATTAAAACAAAAAAACCTCAATTAAATTAGATTGAGATGAAGTTCCTTACCTCGTGTCTGAGTTGACCCATTCGTTCTTTAATATCCTAGATAATAAACTAAAGATAATTTATATGTGATTAAAAACATTTTTCAAGTTTATAATTCCTTTTATATAAATTATTACCATTTTATAAGCATTATGCAATCATTCAAGTTAATAATGTACATTTTGTTGATATTTGGTACTTGAGTCACAAATGAACACCATATAGTTACAAGTTGTTCACATGGTCAAAATTTCATTTTATCCAAAAGGAGATTCATGATTTATATATCATATATATCTAGTATATACATTTATTTTTAATAGTACATAACATTTGGAGGTAACAAATGAAATGCATTGTTCATGGTGACAGAAAGTCGTACGTACGCATGCACGCTACTTCTATTTCTATTTCTTATTTTAATGGAATTAAAACATAATAATAAATAGGTATATTAGAATTATAGTATAATATCATATATAATACCATTAACTTTATCCATTATACGTCCCACGTATGGCAAGAATGAATCATATCACTTTGAGGGGGTGGTAGTCCGTACTTCCTCAAATGAAATTATCGGGATTAACCAAAATAGAAACCATAAAGGTATGCTATAGAAGAAAAATACATAAGCATAAAGAAAAAATAATCATAAAATATATCACATATAAATACAGTTCCATCATAATGGCCACCATGAGAGTTGGTAGGAGATAATCGAATAATAACCGTTTCGTGAGGCCTTAGTTTTCCATCCAGAGAAATAGTATGTTCTTCAACCATTAGATGGAGTTGTGTGTATGTGAAGTTCAAGTACATATCATAAAAACATTATATAATATTTAGGATACTTGTTTTGTTATAAAGTAAGGGAATAAAAAGTGTTTAGGGTTTGTAGAAGTAAAATAAAATAAAAGAAGTTAAGAGAAATTGTTACCTTTAATTTGGGTAACTCCCTTTGGTAGGAACCAGAAGGGTTCCATGAAGTGATTTCTTCACAAGTTAAGGCTTATAATAGGAGAAGAGGGATGTAGGGAGCTTAATTGGCCATATTATGGACGATCAAAAAGGGTTGAGAGGTGTGAGTAATTGGTTATAAATGGTATCCTTTTATAAAGGGGGGGTGGGGCTCTTTAGGAAAGTCTGAAAATATTATTTTATTATATAATGGTATTCGGTTTCTAAAGGTTAAAAAAAATTATAGTCGAAGATAAAGTGACTCATCGTAGAAATAAAATCATACAATAAGAATTGTGCAGGTTTTAGATGTTATTTTATTATTTATAATCTTATTTATTTAAATGATTTATTAATGAGATAAACACTTCATTATTATTGTGTCATAAATAATTTAATTTATTCAACGTCTAAAAATTATCAAAATAATACCGTGATTTATGTAATCTTTCTATATTTCCAAATAATATTTATATTTGAAATGATAACTTATATATCAATATGTAAAAATTAATTTACAAAAAGATATTTGTTTTTTTCATTTTTGCCTTTACATTAAATTAATTAAACCAAAGTGTCATTATCACTGATAAGTGGCTACATGGGGTCCCAAAATCGACCCAAAGATGATAATGGTCGTAAATGAATCATAAAATAAGGTTAGTACAATTTTTAAGGTAATTTTGTATTATTATAATTTTCCTTTTACCTTAAATTTCCCTATTTACCTTTAACCATGATAAATAAAAGTCAAAGGTTACTAATCCCCAAAAAACTATTTCCATATTATTGAAAAACCTTATACATAAAAATAAAAAAATTATGTTGAAGTTTTAAAATTCAATTCATAGAAGCGGTAAATTATTATTTATTTGAAAAAATCTGTTTTTTAACTACTACTAAGTGGTTTCTCTATTCATCAAAAATTGATGTTTTTTAGAAAAATAACAAAAATTCAGCCTAAGATATATTTGATATTCTGAATTCAAAAATGATGTGTATTTTACCAAATTCAAAACATATAAGTTATATTAATTAATTTAAAATTAATTTCCGTTTAAAACAAATTGCGTGTTTTTAAGAAACACTAACTATCAAAATATTGACACTTGTTTATGTCCAATTTCAATGTGAAAATAATTCAAATGACCAAAATTGTGTTAAATGGTAAAAATATATTCTAAAAAACTTTAAAAACAATTAAATATTTAATCTAACCATATAAATAAATTATATTAAAAGGCACTTTGGAATTAAAATACATTATTTTTCACTATTCATGAAAAATGACCTTTATCAGAAAAATACCAAAAAATTACCTAAGGAAAACTTTGATGTACCAAATATAAAGAATAATTTTATTTCTTCAATAGAACATATAGAAATTACCATAACTATATTTAAATAGGTTTCTCCATTAAAAGGCAGTAAATCGACCTTTTAATGTAAATTATGCTTAAAATTTGATTCATTCACATTTTAAGCCACAAATTTTTATTAGATAAATGTAAATACATTTAACAAAAATTTATAATCATGTTGTAGTTGTTTTTTTTCATTCCCACCAATACAGCGGCTAGGAGTTACCTACCATTTAAAATAGTAATATTATATTATTAGTGTGCAACGTTAGATTTCAAAGAAACACGTTGTTGCGTATCAGGTATGCTGTTGAACATAGAAACCCCTTCAAAGTAAAATTAATACATAATTCACAAATATAAATAATTATGATAATATATTATTCTTTATTAACCTGGGATGATACATCCTTCCCCCTTTTGAAAATTGTATCTTCACAATTTTTAATCACTTATCAAAATAAGTGTGGGTATTTATCCAACATAGCATTTTTTTTATTCCCATGTTGCCTCTCCAATCATATGTTTTTTCCCAAAACCTTTACCTGGTGAATTAACTTATTCGGAAAAAAATTCTCTCAACGATAAAGAATATGGACTGGTTGTTCTTCATAAGAGATATTCTCTTCCAACTGAACTACCTCTAGGCATAAAACATGATATGGACCTGGAATATACTTTCTCAACCTCAAAACATGAAAAACATTGTGTACTTGGGACAAACATCGAGGTAAAGCCACATTGTATGAAAGTGATCCAACATTATCTAGGATTTGATAAGGTCCAATGATCCTCGGACTCAACATTCCCTTCTTACCAAAACACATCACACTTTTTCATGGAGAAACTTTTAGAAAGACATGATCACCTACCTCAAAAGAAATAACCTTCCTACGATTATCCACATAACTTTTCTGTCTGCTCTGAGTTGTTCTCATGTGCTTCTGAAACAACTGAACTTTCTCTGCCATCTCTTCTACCAATTCTGGTCTCATCAGCTTCCTTTCACATAATTCATCCCAAAAAGCTGGAGTTCGACAACACTTTCCATATAATTCCTCCAATGGATCCATCTGTATAATGTAATGAAAACTGTTATTATAGGAAAATTAAACCAAAGAAATATGTTAGTCCCATCTTACTTGGTAATCTAGTGAAAAATCACGTAGCATATCCTCCAAGGTCTGAATTAGTCTTTCTGACTGCCCATATGATTGAGGATGAAAAGCTGTGGTAAAATTTAATTTATTACCCAATGACTTCTGAAGGCCTTTCCAAAAGTTAGAAGTAAACCTCGGATCATGATCAGCAACAATAGATAGGGTAACTCCATGCAACCTGACTATCTCTTTAATATACAACTGAGCAAGTTAATCTAGATACATTTTTTCCCGAATAGGAAGGAAATTAGAAGATTTATTCAATCCATCAACTAGAAACCAGATTTCATTATTACCTCAAGATGTCTTTGGTAATCCCACAACAAATTCAATGGATTTATTGTCTCATTTACACTCTGGCACCTATGAAGACTGAAAAATCCATTTCAATTACTGTCACTCTGCTTTAACCAACTAACTAGTCATACACTTCACAGTAAAATCCGTAATATCTATTTTCATTCCATCCAACTAGTAATACTCCTGAGGATCTCTGTAAATATTATAACTACCCGGATGAACTAAAAACGGAGAACTATGAGCTTCACATAACAACTCATTCTTCAATTGTGAATCACAAGGAACACATAATAACTTCTCCAGCCTCAAAACATATTCATTATCATTGTTATAATCAGGAAACTTACCCTTTAGAACCAACTATACCTTTTTCTGCAACTCACTATCTTCTTTCTGTGCTTTCATTATTCTGTCTGATAGAGATGATTTGGCTAACACATGAAAAAAATAGAAGAACTTCATCCACCAAAAAATTCTATGCCAAAATTCATCAAATCAAAAACCAAAGGATCTCATTCCAAATATAGCATGGTTAATGATACATTACATTTTTTACTCAAAGCATCAGTAAGTTTAAATTATTTTCCCAGATGGTAATGGATCGTGCAATCATAATCCTCTATTAATTTCAGCCATCTCCTCTGTCTCATAATCAATTATTTCTATGTGAATATATACTTTAAACTTTTTTGGTTAGTATATGCTTCACATTTTACTCCATACAAATGATGCCTAAAAATTGTTTAATCCAAAACAACAGCATCTAATTCTAAATCATGTGTATGGTAATTTCACTAATGAGGTTTCAACTGTTTTGAAGCATAAGAAATTACCTAATCATTCTGCATAAGGACACATCCAAGTCTTTTCAATGAAGTATCACTGTAAATAAAAAACACACCATTTCTGGAAGGCAGTGCCAAAACCAGAGCATTCACAATTCTTCTTTTCAATTCCTAAAAACAATATCACATTATTTTTTCCAAATTAACTTAACACCTTTTCGAGCTAAAAAAGTCATTGGACTAGATAACTGTGAAACATTATGAACAAACCTCTGGTAATAACCTGAAAAACAAAGAAAACTATGGATCTCAATTCTATTTGTGGGTCTTGGAAATTCATCAATAACTTTTGTTTTAGGTGGATCAACAGTTATGCCTTTTTTTTAAATAATGTGACCAAGGAAAGAAATTTTTTGTAACCAAAACTCACACTTTCTAATTTCCTATAAAGTTCCTTTTCTTTTATGGTTTTCAAGATGACCCTAAAAGAATTTTATTCTCCTTTTTAATTTTATAATAAAACCAAATATCATCAATGAACACAACCGGAAACTTATCCAAGAACTCATGGAAAATTCTATTCATAATACCCATGAATATAGCTGGTGCATTGGTTATCTGAAAAGGCATACCTACAACTTCGTAATGGCCATATCTTGAACGAAATGTGGTCTTCAGAATGTCTGATTACTTTACTTTCAACTGATGGAACCCCAATCTAAATTAAATCTTTGAAAAATACTAATCCCTCTAGAGCTGATCAAACAAATCATCGATATGAGTCAAAGGATACTTATTCTTAACAGTGATGTTATTCAATGATCTATAATCAATGAAAAGTCTCATTGAACCATATCACTTTTGAACAAATAAGACAGGATCACCCCATGGTGATGTGCTATGTCGAATGAAACATTTATATAATAACTCCTACAATTGATTATTCAACTCCAAATGTTCAATTTGAGCCATTCTATAAGGGGGTTTTGAAGTTGTAATAGCATCATAAACTAAGTAAACAGTAAATTCAACTTCCTGATCTGGTATAATATGAGGAGACTCCTCAATTAAAACATAAAGATACTCATTTACCACTGGCACATCCTTAATCTAAATAGGTCCTTTATTTTGAACAATATGTGCAACATAACATTCATTTACATCATTTACTAGTTTCTCAGCTTTCTAATATGTTATCAAAATCTAGGGTTCATTATTGAACACAAACTGTAAATCGTTTTAAAATGAAACCTATTTAGCTATGCAGTCAATCTTTTCATGATAAACAGACCACCAATCCATGCCCAAAATAATATAAAACTCTACTAGAGTCAAAACTATAAGGTTTTTAGGTAAATTCTTCTCGCACATAATGACAAGAATGTTCTAATGTTTTCTTCTTGTCTCAACATTTCCTCCAGGTGTTTTTATCCTAAGTCCTGTATTCATATCTTGAGATGGAATTCCCAATTTCTTATAAAAATTCTCAGAAATGAAAGAGTGTGTAGACCCTGAATCAGAAAACACATTGGCATGATCTGAATAAACAGTGTACCTCATACTACTTAGTTTGATGGCCAAACATCTGCTGAAGTAGTTTCAAATGATTTCACCACCCCTTTCTGCTTATAGTCTGGCTGCTTTCCCTCTGTTGAGTTCTTCGCTGGACACTCATTTGCATAAGGACCCATTTTATTCCACTTAAAAAATCTTACTGATGGCTTTTCATTTCCTCCTTGATCATCTTCCTTATAGCTACGAACAATATGAAAAAACATACCACACTAGAAGCACTTTCCCGACATTGATAAAAATCCTCCAAGATTATTTTTACCACAGTTATCAAAAGAGGGATATTTAATTTTCTTACCTCCAGGCTACTTTGATTAATTCATTCCCTTTTACTGCCAACTAGACCTCTTATTCTGTTGTTTGTCAACAAAAACCTAATCATTGACCAATGTAATTTCCTCATTCTCTGCACATCGTACAAGTTTTTCATAACATTTTAACTCATGAGAGGCTAATGCTCTTAGATATCTTGGCTTCAGACCTAAGTAAAATCTATTTATCTGACTATCAAGATCATGGATGAATTTTGAGCATACCATGCCAGTCGAGTGAATTTTTCTTCATAAGAATCCACTAAGTCATCCTCCTACCCTAATTCCCATAATTGTTTCTCCATCCTAAGACAAACCACCATAGGAAAATATTTCTCAATAAAAATACCTTTTAATTCATTCCAATCAAGATCATCACTCTTCTCACTATCCATGATATTTTTCACCATCGACCACCACTGATCTAATTCACCTTCAAAATAGTAAACATCGAGACTATCCTTTTGATTTTCTGAACACCCCATGACATCAAAAATCATCTCCGATGCTTTAATCCACCCTTCAGCTAACACAGGGCCAGATGATCCTCTGAATTAGGGGGGATGATGACTCATGAAATTATCCACTACTGACATTTTCCTCTATAGTTGATCTGGATGATCTCTTACATGGATACCACCACCATTTATATCCTAAATCAAATGTGCCATCACTACAAAAAATAGTTCAGTTCTGATTCCAATAATCTTAGCTTGCTGTTTTGGAAGGTTTTCTTCCTCCTGATGTCATCCCAATATAGCGACTTTGTTTCCTCTATGGAAAACCATTCTAAACAAAGAAATATCTTAAGCGAAGCAACATGGTAATCTTTAAATTCTATTTCACTTCAATATTACCATAAATTAATTTATGGACTTTTATTTAAAAATACTCGAACTCTTAAAGTTGTCTAAATCTCCCTATGATACCAACTATAAGGACCCGACCTAAAAACAATACATTATCATGAAGAAAATGAATAATTCACATTATGGATAATTTCATGTTTAGATTTTTAGAGAATTATTCCATAACTATTACATTTCATTTCAAAAAATAAATAAAAAGAAAACACATCTACCCAGTTTCCATTTTTCCACAAAATAAAAACTCTTGAAAAAAAGAGTCATGTCTAGTTCCATGTTTAAGATTTCACGACTTTTCCTTAATCCCATCCTGGACCCTATTACACATTATGTCATGTGAAAAACATTTCAAAAACATGGGATGAGTATAAAAAGCTCAGGTAGGGATAGACAAAGAAGGAAAACTATTAGTTTTTTCAAAACAACAAGGAAACCATGAATACCTTAACATAAGTAGTACATTTCACCTTTATGAAGTAGAAAATATTCTTCACTAAATAGAAGATAACTACTTACCCTTTTGTAATGAAAATATTTCCATAAAACCCATTTAATAAAAACATAACATATAAAGCTATATTGGGACATAAACATAATAAAATGGAATAACCCTACGTTCGACATCCACACATATCACCAAATGGAATAGAAATACAGCTGACTTCCATAACTAATGAATTTGAAATTATGATGCCACCACTCGTCCTAGTTTATCACGGCACCACCCGTCATTTGGTTTATCACGTAACCACTCGTAAAATTTCCAAGTACCATTATAAAATCATAACACGTAAAAGAAATATAAAATAAATAAAAAATTTCCACATTTCAATCAAAATATATCACTTAAATATATTGAAACAAAAAAATACATTATCAAAACCATTTTCAATACCTAAAAACAAAAAAGGCTACATGGTATTTATTTTCCTTAAAAACATTACGGCTTGTTAAGAAAGTCAAAGAACAAATAATACTTATGGTGGTGGAAAGGTCTTTGTCACTGCTTATGTTAAAAGAAACATTCATTTTTTTCATTTAGCAAAACACTTTATAGAAAAAGATTCCCTTTGAAAATTCAAGAGTTTTTATACATCGTATAAAATAATGTCGTGTATTAAAACAAAATATGCTTCAATGAAATGAGATTGAGATGAAGTCACTTACCTCGTGTCTGACATGACCCATTCATTCTTTAATATCCTGAATAATAAACTAAAGTTAATTTCTAATCTATTAAGAACATTTTTTCAGTATATTTTTCTTTTTATATCACTTATTACCATGTTATAAACATTATGTAATCATTCAAGTTAATAGTGTTCACTTTGTCGATATTTGGTACTTGGGTCACAAATGAACACCATATAGTAACATGTTTTTAACATTGTCAAAAGTTTATTATATCCATAATTATATTCATGATTTCAATATCATATATATCATATATATCCAGTATATACATGTATTTATAATAGTACATAACGTTTGGAGGTAAGAAATTAAATGCACCATTCCTGGAGATGGTAAGTTGTACGTACTCATGAAGGCTACTTCCATTTCTATTTATTATTTTAATGGAATGAAAATATAATTATACAAAGTTATATTATAATTCCAATATAAAATCAAATATAATATCATCAACTCTATCCTTTATACATCCCAGTTATGGCATGAATGAGTCATATCACATTGAGGGGTGGTTGTATGCACTTCCTCAAATGTAATTATCGCGTTTATCTATAATGGAAACCATAAAGGTATGCTATAAAATAAAAATAAATAAGAATAAAGAATCCAAAAATATAAAATATATCATATATAAATACAGTTTCGTCATAATGGCCTCCATGAGAGGCGGAAGGAGATAATTGAACAATCATTGTTTCGTGAGGCATTAGTTTTCCATCCACAGAAACAGTATGTTCTTCATCCATTAGACAGAGGATTGTGTCAGTGTAGTTAAAGTAACTCTCATAAAAACATCCTAGTGTTTTTAGGATACTGGCGTTGTAATAAATGAAATTAATAAAAATATTTTAGGGGTTGCAGAAGTAAAATAGAAGAAAAGAAGTTAAGAGAAACTGTTACCTTTAATTTGGGTAAATCTCTTTGGTATGAAACAAAAGGGTTTCTTGAAGTGCTTTATGCCTAAGGAAAGGATTATATGAGGATGAGAGGTATGTATAGAGATTAATTGGGAAGATTTTGGTTGAGCCAAATGGTTTGAGAGGTGTGAGTAATTGGTTAGAAATGGTCTCCTTTTATAAGGGGGAGGAGGGTCTCTTTAGGAAAGTGTGAAAATATTATTTTATTATATAATGATATTCAGTTTCTAAAAGACCAAAAAGAACTATATTTTAAGATAAGGTTACTCATGGTCGAAATAAAATCATCCAATAATACTTGGACAAGTTTTGGATTTTATTTTAATATTTATAATATTATTTATTAAAATGATTTATAAATGAAGTAAACATTGCATCATTATTCTGACAAACATAATTTTATATATTTGATATCTAAAAATTATAAAAGAAATACCATGATGTAGGATATATTTTTATATTTCCAATGAATATTTATAGCTGAAAATATAACTTATATAATCCTATTTAACAATTAATTTACTAAAAGATATTTGTTTATGTCATTTTTGCCTTTACTTTAAATTAATTAATCTAAATTGTCATTATGACTCATAAGTGGCTCTATGGGGTCACAAAACAAACCCAAAGATTCTCATGGTCTTAATTGACTCAACCAATAAGCTTAGGAAAAGTGTTAAGGAAATTCTTTTATTATTATAATATTTCATTAACCTTAAATTTCCCTATTTACCCTTAACCGTGGTAAATAAAAGTTAAAGGTTACTATTCATCAAAAATATATTTTCATATTATTGAACCATATTTTACATACTAATAAAAACCATGTATATTGTATTTTCAAAATTAAATTCATAGAAGTGGAAAATTTTCATTTAATTGAAAAATTCAGTTTTTTTAACTACAACTAAGTGGTTTCACTATTCATCAAAAATTGATGTTTTTCCGAAAACAACCAAAAATTCAGCCTATGATATATTTGATTTTTGGAATTAAAAAATTATTTCTATTTTATAAAACTCAAAACATAAAATCTATATTAATTAATTGAAAATTTATTCTCGTTTAAAACAAATAGCGTGTTTTTAAAAAACAATAACTATCAAAAGATTAACACTTGTTTATGTCCAATTTCAAAGTGAAAATAATTCAAATGACCAACATTAGATTAAATGGTAAAAATATATTCTAATTGACTTTAAAACCAATTTATATGGTAATATAACCATTTATGTAAATTATATTAAAAGGCACTTTTGAATTAAAATAGAGTATTTTTCATTATTCATAAAAAAATGAACTTTGACAGAAAAATTCCAAAAAATTACCCAATGTAAATTTAGATGTTCCAAATATAAAGAATAATAATATTTTGTCAAATACAACATATAAAAATGTAAATAAATTATATTTAAATTTGGTTCTCCATTAAAATGGTAGTAAATCATCCTTTTAATGTAAATTATGCTTAAAATTAGATTCATTCACATTTTAAGCCTCTAACTTTTTTTAGATAAATGTAAATAAATTTAAAAAAACTTTTATATACATATTATAGTTAGTTTTTTTAATTCCTACAATAAAATGACTTGGAGTTAACTACCATTTAATATTTTTATATTATATTATTAGTGTGCAACGTAAGATTTCAAAGAAACTCGTTGTTGCGTATTGGGTACGCTATCGAACATAGAAACCCCTTTAAAGTAAAATTAATATTTAATTCAAAAATGTTAATAAATATAAAAATTTATTATTCTTTATTTACCTGGGATGTTAAATCTATGAATTTTTCAAGACTAAGATAACATTTTGCGGTTCTCATGATCATAATTCATCCCAAATTCATGAATATTTCATCAGTCTTCTATTTAGAACAATTTAATATTTTATCTATTTTTTTGCCCAATATATTGGTGGTATCAACCTATTTATTGGTTCAGCACTTCATGATGATCATAGGCCTCTATAAGCCTTTATATTAACCTTTAAAAAAATGTCTACAAAGATCCACCAATCATGTGGCTCCAATTAAAATTAACCCATTCATAAATATTATAATATTCATGAAGATTAAATATTTTCCATCATTCTCCCATGACTCCAATCATAGTAGTGACTAATTATATTTTCCATCACGTGTTCATAATGCTTCATACCTTCACAAAGTTCCATATCTTCAAGGAGCTCCATACATTCAGGGATCTCAACCATTTCTAAAACATAGTTCCTGTAAAACCCATTTTTCTAAAGACACATTCCATAACCATATTTTATATGAATAGTTCTAAAAGGCAAAATTTCCAAAATATATATCCCTCCTTTTATTTTGAGAATAAAAATTTAGCAAACACTAGGAAAATCTACCATATTTGACACTCTATGCATTATGTACAGTAAGACCACATTCCCATAAATACTACCTCAAAAAACTAGAGTGGATTGACAAAAAAACTAAAACCTATTTCTAGTTTTGAAATTCCATGGTTATAACATTATTATTGGTGGAATATCAACTAGAGAGGTTATAAATTTTAAATCAATGGTGGTTTTATAAAGAATGCGCATTGTCCTTAATTAAGCATTTTTGTTTTATTTATTATTATAAATCTATAAAATATCCTTAAAATAAGATACATTATCAACACCAGTATATTAGATATAATAATATGTTATCAATTTAATTTAATAACTTATATTTATATCCATCATCCATAAAATGGGGTACGATTTTTTCATTCTTGTGTACGATGTGTTATCACCTCATGAACCGATGCAATTTGTTTTCTATAATCACCTCTCAGAGTTGGTAAAATAATAGAATTAATGTTCTTTTATTATATCCATGAAAAATTTATCATTATCTAAATATGATATCATATTTAGTTTTTTAACCATTTATAAATTGAAAAATGATAGTTTCGTTCTGGCGTACGTGTGGACTACCACCTCTACGAAGAGATCGGATTTGTTTTCCCGCACAAAAATCACATGTATGATATATATAAGAAAATATAATGAAATATTGTTTTATTTATAAAATAATTATCTTTTGAAGAATATAAAACAATACTTAACTTTTACCCATTATGATTAGGGACAATTTAATCTTTACTCATGCGTAAGTATAGCTTATCGTCCCTAAAATTTTAATGTAGTTCTTTTTTCCTAATAATATTTAATGTAAATATTTAATAGTATAATTTATGTACAAAAAAGATAATTTTATTATGAATATTATTCTGTAGAATATGAAAAAATGACCACCTTTACTATAGTAATCCTACCTAAGACATTTTAGACATTTGAATGGAAATATCAGCAAAATATTTGATGTTAAAAAAATTGATAAATGAATTAAAAAATCAATTTTAAAAAATAAAATAAAATGAAAATAAATCCTAAAAACCCCAGGAATGTTAATATTTAATATATTTTTATAATTTTGTATGATAAATAATTCTTGTGATGAGTTAGAGAAGAGGTATGGGGTTTCTTTAACCAGTATTTTGCAATTGGGTTATAGTTTTACTTCATTAACCAACTTATTCAATGAATATTTAAAAATTTACCTTTAATTAAATTATCTTTCTTTATATTTATTATATATAATAAATTCAATGATAAATTCTCACTTCAATTTGTTGATCATTGTAAGTGTTTCTCATCTCATATTTTTTCAATGATCCATATATCATATTGAACACTTGGCTCTTCTATGTGGTGTCTATACTACCTGTTTGATATGATATATAATTATTCATTTGATATTTATGAAATTTATAGATTAATTTTGATTTATTTCATTAATTTGGTTTATGATTCAGTATCATCATTATTTTAATTATTTTATATTTATGTCTCAACTGAAGAATTTAATTAACAATTATATCATTAAATAACTTATTTTATTTTCAATTTTTAATTTATATAAGTTAATATTTTCCGTTTTATTTTTCCCTCTTCAATTACTCAATATATTAAATAATGTTTTTATGAAAATACAAAATTTATTTTTCTACTCGGTTGGGAATATATTTCTTCCATGTCCATATTTTCCATATGTTTTTTAAAGAATAATTTTAATATTCACTAATGAAATATGAAAGACATTTTTACTCATTGTTGATTTGTTTCAAAATTAGTTTAGATGAAATATTCTTATCATTTCTGACTATGGTATATTTCATTTGTACCCAATATTTGAAAATATTTCTTGTTCTAAAAGACAATATATTAAGAGTATTATTAGTCACCAAGAACAGAAAATGATTTTATGCATCATTTAAATGTTTTCAAGATTCCTTTCAATGAAATTTGTTTTACAAATTTTTTACAAATTTTTTGTTTTTAATTTCAAACTGAAAATAGTAACTTTCACAAAAAAGTGTTAATAGTATTTTTATAGTATTTATATTTATCAATGATAATAACCCTTTAATTAATTTTTGTTTCACATGGGATAATTTGTAATGATACCGTCAATATTACTTCCCTTTAAGTTTTATGAACATCTTTATTTGTGAATGTGCTGACATTCTATATGCTAGTCATTTCAATATAAAGAGTTGTGGATTATTATAGAATGTTGATTATGTTTTAGTATTTTATTCATATAGTGAATGAATTTAACAAAAAAAGATATGGTTATGGCCCATTATATCCCCTCGATTCATTGGTGTGCCTCATTATATGGACTGTATTGGATTTTTTTTCTAAATCATTAACTATTTATTTAATATTTTTTGGCATGAGACCCTGGTAGTATGTTTATGATTTCATAGCACGAGGCCTCAGTGATATGTTTAAGATGTATAGAATTATAAATCCCATTATGATGAAATTATTTATTTATGTCTATGTGACTATTAATAAAATTTATGATATCCTTAGATAGGTTTCAAGATCATGTGATTATTGATTTGGAATAATTTGATCATAATAAATTCTTACCATATTATCCTTCTAAATAATGTTATAGATTAAATTGAATGTGTTTCCAATTATTTTTCCTACCATATAGATTATTCCTTTTTTAAACATGATAGTATCTATTGTACATAACCCTTATGTGGAATCTAATATTACATTTAATTATTTCTTTTCCCCAAGGTGTGACTAAGAAATATTTGAAAGGGTTTAAGGATGAAAATATTAACTTTCACTATGTTATTTTTTTATGTATTGAAGTGTCATTTGAGGATCATGTATGTATCTAGTTTACCAAAATTAGTGAACTATTCATTCCATTTATATCTTATCAAAATATAACAATGTATCCAAATTCTGGGGCTACTAGTGTTGTGGTCTTCACAGTTAAAGAAATGGTCAACAATAATTTTCAGATTGTGAAGACAATAAAAAACCTGACTAATATTTTATGATACTACTTGATTTTGATCTTTATCCATAATATATTTTTATAATTAATATATTCCCATTTATATCATAATTTCTATGTATGGATAATTACATTTCAAAGATTAATTATATGTGTATTTTCATATTACTTTTTCCCTAATTTCTAATCCAAAATTAAGGGGGGTTCATTCTTTTAGATTTTGATATATTCATCTTTATTTGGTTGATTCCCATTCACCAGTTTACTCTTTAAGGATAAATACATCATGTACCTTATATATCAATTCATATCATTTAATTTTTATGTTTATAGATGTATGATATTATGGGTCCATTTAATTATAACATGTGATGTATTTTATATATTGGGCATCCAAATGTGATTCCATATAACTATATTTATTTTTTGTTATCATTAATGGGAGTGATATTGAGGTAATACTATTTCAAATTTATGGTATTATTGTTCACCACTAGTTGAAATCCATTTTCATATACAGAATTATTCAGAAGTCTATACACAACTTTGGATGGAGTCTGATTACCTAGACAGAGTTTTTTCAAATGTAAGTAGTGAACAAACAATATGACATTTTTAGCTCAATAATTTTAAAAAATTACTTTTAGAACACATAAAAATATTAAACCATTTATATGAATGTAAAATGATGTGTTATAGCTTATCTTATTGTTGATATTATCTTGATTCGTTATTTCTTTATGAAATAAATTTCTCCCTCAAGGGAATATACCATAGGAATCAAAATTTCCACTATATGAACAAACTCCCTATTTCATAGTTTCACTATTTTATTAGACGCCCAATTTCATTTATTAATAAATAAATATATAATTTTATATAAAACATCATTTAGTTTTATTGTCTTCATTGTACATTATGTAGTTAGTATCCTTCAATTTAACCATTAAAAACTATTTGAAATCATCTTGAATATTCTTTAGTTTTTTTATATTCGAATGTTAATTAACCCTTAGTTTTAACAAGGTTGAGAAAGATAAAGAAAAAAATTTCATCACATGATCTAGTTTCTTGTACATATATTTCATATAAAACCCAAGACTTTAATTCTTGGAATCTAGAATTTTTAATGTTTTCAATTATTCAAAATTTTAACCAAAGATATCCATCATAATTATTTCACAGTCTCCATGAAATATTATTCTTTCTCTAGTAAAATGATCATTTAACCATGGTATGTTCCCTTTTCCAAAGTTATTCTATACAAGAGCATAAAAAATTTAATTCTTCAAAACAATAACAACAAAAATATACCCCCTTATCATATAAATAGAATACATAATATTTCCAAATTCCTCCTTTGAAACACATTTACTTTGAAATGGAACTTCAAAACGTGATGAGGAATCTAGAATCTGTCACATTGGAACACCGTCATGAAATAGTGTAAATTTTTTAAACTATATGAATCATAGAAAATATAAAATATCCTTCATCACTATAGTAATAGAAAAAAAATACTTCAATTAAAATATGAATATAATTAAAAATATTTCCTAGTGGCTTACATTAAAAGACATTTAACTATGACATGGAACTTCATAACATAATATGGAATCTATTATCAGTCGCATTGGAACACCATCCTGAAATAGTGAGATTTTTTAAAAATATACGAATAACTCCAAGTGAAAATGTATTGTATTGAAATTACATACTTGGTTGCAGGCCTATTTCACAATAAATTCTCTATCATCTTCAAATATTGAATAAACTTCTCCATGAAATCATTATTTACAATATATTTTTATTTATTATTTTTTAAAACAATGTTTTCCTAAACTCAAAAAATAATTTTTGACTAAAAAAGTACCAAATATATATCACTAAACTTGAATTTATTGGTATCTATATTTCACTAAAAATATTGTCCTCAATTTATTATACCTATAACATATCTCACCATTCATTTAGTAGTATTTGTATATGATTCATTGGGATCAATTTGAAATATATCACATAGTTTGAACGTAAAAACCAACTTAGATATTGATACAATGAGATAATATATTGTTTAAATACACCTTGTGTACTCCATTTGGAAAAAAAATTTGAATGTATCACATATACTCATTTTAATCCTAATTTTATTAGTATAGAATCCACATTAGATTTTGTAGTTATAAATTTCTTTATTTCCTATTTGGAATTATTTAATGGTGATAACAGGATATATCTCTTATTTTTTATGTAATGAAATCATAGAATAAATTATATCTTTTATAACATATAATTCTCACATTTTTATAATATATTATTTTTCAATCCTCGTATATACCTCTGATGTATTAAGAAATTCATCAACATAAATTAAGATAAATATGGTAATATGGGTCATATTCATCACATAGAGATTGCATTTCCCATTATAATTGATAAAACTCATTTCTCTAAATTTCCATCTGGATTAAAGTACCAAGTTATTGGAATTTATTCCAACCAATACAGTTTATTTATATTTTCATTCATTTTTCTGAACAACAAAGAGGATATAAATTTTTTTTGTTTAATGGAATAAAATTATTATAACATAAAATTTATTAATTATGATTTTTAATCAATCTAGTATAATTTAAATTAAATTTTTATTATTAAATAAAAAAATATTAAAATTTCATACAATATCACACCATCTAAATATATCTCCTCAAAATCAATGAATTTTACCTGTGATTGGTTCCTAAAAATGAAAAACTAAATCATGTAAGAATATTTAAATTTGTTACATTTAAAAACTATATCAAAGCCCATTTTTTCAGCCATCAATCATAAATTTTAAATTATTTGTAAAATAATCACATGAAAAATAAAAAAATAAAAAAATTGAATATGTAAATGGATATAAGGAATTCTCAGGAATTTAAAGATTAACATGTGTTCCAGAAATCATTTTCTAGATATTTTAATTCATGAATATTGATTTAAAATGATCCATTATATAATTAATATATATTATATGATAATTATTTAATTATTAAAAATAAAAATGGAAAATATGTATGATATTATATGAATACTTCATTCACACTCTCTATACAATTTATTTCTAAATAAATGATTTTGAACATAAATTAAATATGAATACATACCAATTAAAATAAATTTAAGGATAATAAATACAAAATTTTTTAACAAATTAGATAAAGGAAAATGTAAAATTGGTTTATGAAAGTAAATCCATACGTCCTCTATTTTATATTAAAAAGAATTATTTATATGTAAAAATTTAATCACATTTAATGAAAATTGTTGGGTGTAACTTATCACTAGATGTAGAAAACATACTATACACACACATCCCATGTTCTACTGAAATTGAAATTTTTTTATCTTTATAACTTCTTTAATACATTATTCACATATGAAAATTTATTATCAACATAACTTCTTTGATCAATTATTTATAAATATAAATTCTTACCCCTTCGGAATTCAATAGAAAACATGAAAATATGGAATGATGAATTGATTACAGTTGCATGGGTCCTCATTACATTTTGAATGGAATAAAGGATTTGACAGAGGAAACCCATAATGAATAGAATAAAAACACAATAAATCTTAGAATAAAAGGGTTTCCTCATTGAAAGTGATTAGAAATAAAATAAAACAATTGCCTCATATTGGATTAGATCTCCAAATATTACCCCTTTTCATGTAGTTGTTTATACACTTTTTTATAAAATTAATGAAATAAATTATCTACTCAGAAACATCTATATAGATTCATAACATTCCTATTGAGAAATATAATCATTGGATATTAACATGCCTTCGCATATGATCATCACTCTTTGTACCATTGTGGTCAAACAACTGTTTAAATTTGTTTAGGAGAGAAAATCCACAAAACATTATCAGTATTGTAACATTATAGATGTGTGATTATTCTTGAGGGGTAATATAATAGGAGAACTTTTCATCCTATATGGATTTTTTGGAACAACAAAATAGTCCTTCAGGCCATCATCATTGGTCAGGTAGGTGACCATCGTTGCCCTGATTAGGTGCAGGTAAGCATAACAGTAGGTGAACAAGGTCATAGGGCCTTTGGGGTATGTATTTGGACCTTCTAGTCATATCTTTATGGTATATTTAATGGGCTTCCAATGGCCTAGAAAGAATATAGTTAGTTATATAATAAAATAAGTAACCTTTCACCCCAAATTTGTTAAAAAAATAATGTTTCTCAAGACATCATATATATCCATTTATTGATTTTAACTATTATCGAAATTATTGATTTATATTTGATGATATTTAAAAAATATAGATATAATATGAGGATTATTCGACTAACTTATCAATATATAGATTATAGATATTGGAAACATATGCTATGATGGATAAAATATATATATATTACCCTACCTTATATAGTTTTCAATATTAGTTAATCATATTCTCCTATAATCATTACAACATCCTAGTTGGAGTGATACCTGATACAATATTTTATGGGTAGTATTCATAATATTATTAGTAATTTTAATAATATTTCATTTAATTTTCCCCATAGTCAATCATTTCGGTATATAATTTTTAAATGATAGTGTCTGTTTCATATCTTTTACTTAATTATATTTTAATTCATTTTATTTTTATGAATCGTAGGACTAGTTATATTGTTTTCTTAGATTTTAAGTCTCCTATTCAAGTTTTTATCCATTTTTCTAATTTTTTATAGGTATATTATATTTAGATACTAATTTCATAGGATCCAACAATCATTCCATCACATGAGTTTTTTTATTCACTGTATAGAATAAAATTGTAATGTTATTCTTGCATGTTAGTTTATTTTGAAATTTAGTGATATTAATTATTTATCCTTAACTATTACATTATACAATAATGGAATTTATATTTATTCATTTTCTTCATTTTTTTCTTTATTGTTTTTTATCATTTATACTATCATGTTTTGAGAACACATTGGTATTTTTATAAACAAATATAAGGTCTTTATGATCAATCTAAATTAATTGTAATTGTTATATACAAAGTTTGACTTAATAATCTCTCTATATTTGATATCTTTATGTATTATAGGTAAAAAAATTAAAAAATAAACTTATAAAAAGTTGACTTTTTTTATCACTAAAACCTATCAATAAATAGGATAGATAATTTTGTTATCTAGTTGATGACCCAGAATATCCATCATTTAGATTGTAAAAATCTATAGTATATTGAAGCATAAAATAATCATTCAAAAACACTATTTTGTTTTAATTCAAAAAAAATATTTCTTAACAAAAAACAATGATTTTAAACTTGTTTTCTCTTCTAATTAAATATAGAGTTTTAAAAAAAAATTCTACCACATTATGATAAATCATTATAATGAAATAATATAAATTATTATATTCCCCCTTTAAATATAACACCTCCAAAAAATTCAGAGTTTTTATATATCTCCCTCCTCTATTGATGAGAAAATATCCTAAAATGAAAAATGGATAGTTCCATAAAATGGAAGGATTTAAATTTATCCTCTTATTAATTAATTCATATGTAATGAAAAATTTATTCATTAATCCCTATCTGGATATAAGGATTATGTAATATGGTAAACAATTAATACTATAAATGTTTTCCTCATAAAAATTTTATATCCAATAAAATATATATAATTAACTAAATGTATATATCAATTTATCATGGGTAACAATGGATAAAATTTACTTTCATTCTTACTGTTAGGACTTGAAAAATTTATTAAGAAATATCCTCACTTATTTTTTCAATAGATGATTCATTATTTTGTATTATTATTTAGAATATTATATTTTAGGGTAAATATATTTTTTTCATTTTTTATTTCAAAATTTTGGATCTAGAACTTATTAATGTTCAAAACATGTGTCATTTCCGCGGATCATTTTATTTTGTAATGTTCCAAAATAATTAAACCTGATATTTTAGACTTTTGTAGTATCCAAACTCATTGTTCTAGAATAATTTCTAAAGTATATAAAATTTAAAATTATACATACTTATATAAGTGAAATAATATTTTATAATAATTTATAATCTGGTGTAGATGGTGTACGGTAAATATGCATGAAAAACAATATAATCTATAAAACAAAGTACCCAATAAAATATTCTTATGAAACTATTCTAATAAACCCTACAAGATCATTATTTTATATTCCCTTTATAAGTGTGTATTATCCTCCAGATTTCAACCAAATCATATATATTATCTTTCTCTATATAATTTTTGAGAAAAATATTTGATATAAAGATGAGGTAGAAAATAGTAATTCTCTAAAAAATATCTTTTATCCATTATAGTAAATTCACTTTAGGATTATCATGAAGATTTTGAATGGAATATGAGATGGGAAGAAAAAAATAGATAATATATAATGGTTTCAATAGTTTTATAGTATCCAGCAATAATATAATTTCCATCAAGATAGTTATCCAAATTAGACATGGAAAATTACTAATTCCATATGTTCCATAAGAATATTAAACAAGAAATACTAAAATATATTAAAGTAAAATAAACTCATATTAAAATTTAATAATAAGAAATATAGTCCATTAGTGGGTTTTCCATTATGTAGGGAATTATTACATATAATATGAAAATATAATCTTGAAGAATAATTTCATAAAGGGAGATTAATAATCACTCAAGGTATGAGTTATCATGGCGGTCTTGATTTAAATATATTTTTAGAATAAAATTTTATAAGTTATATTAAAATAAAGGAAAATTTTAAATTTCCATAAAATAATTAATTCATGTAACATACATCTAACAGTAGATTCCCATAAATATAACTGTTATTTTGTAAAAGAATGAAAAAAATATAATTTATTAAAACATTAAAATTCCTTAAATATATTGATATTGATATTACATTACCAATTTTTGGTAATATTAAAAATCAATATATATTACATTTTTTAATTTTGAATTTCTATTATGTATTCATAAGATGTTATTATTTCTATTTGATGACCCCTCAAGAAAGGTAATAGATTGGATAAACTTCAGAAGCAAAATATTCATTGTTTTGGAGGATATAGTAAATAATATGTTTCTAATCCAAATATCCATTTATTTTTACTATTAGTTTTTATTCGTAGTGTGATTTACTGATATTCTAAAGATAAGATTATTCTAAAATATAATTTATTAATTTCCCGTCAAATATATGATTCAATATATATACTTTTTATTATTTTTATTACAATGCATTTATCAACGTATTGATTTTATTTTATAAATAAAACAATATTATTCTTTTTATCTTTAACTTATGAATTAAAATTATCGACCTCCTTTATTTTTTAGATTTTTCTTTAGGATTTACTATTGATAATTTTTTATTTTCTCCAATTAGATAATTTATTGATATATTTAAACCATACATGTAAAATTATACCATTATTCTCCCATTTATTAAATTTAAATCTTCATGAATATTGTGATTCAACTTCTTTTATATTTTAAGCGTTGAATAAAATTTGAAATTATTTTTTGAGAACATATATCTTGGAGTAAAATTATTTATCTCCCTCTTTGGAGGACCAATATTTTGTATATGATGGTGGTAAAATTATTTCTTTTACATGCTCTGGATCATTCAAATATATAAAGTCAATAGGTATTAAAATCTCATCTTTTGAGTAATATTTATGATAGGGTTCATTTTAGGAAGTTCTTTTAATTTGTTAAAAAGTAATTATTCAGTTATCATCACACATATCCTTTCTTTTTTTGATAATTAATGCATATGAATTGTAAGTAAATGATAATATAGTAATTTCATGTTCACATATTTCTATGATTGATGACTCGACATGAATATTTTTATATAATTCTTATAAGCTTTAGTAAAATCAGTTTTTTTTTCAAGAGTTTCACTAAATTGTGTATAATCACTCAAATATAATTTTGAATATATTATAGTATTTTCTATATCATATCTAGAAGTTCTTTCTAATTTTAAAAATATCATCAATGACATGGACATTATATATTAGTTAAAGTGATGAAGTAATTTTATAAGAATAACAACTCTAGGGGGATATTAAAATATTATATATATATTTATATTTAAACCAAAATCATAAAAATACTGAAGAATAAAATAATTTAACTACTTCATATGAATGTAATAGGTTCTTAAAATGATAATTCAACAATTCAGAATTAATGATATTAGAAATGATCCATGATATGATTTTAATGTGTACAATTAGTTCCATAAAAAATAAGAAGGAATATAACATTTATTTAATATGACATTTGAAAATTAATCTAAAATGAAATTTTTATATAAAGGAGATTAAAAGTAAAATAATTTAATATAGGGTCCCCTGATCAAAATAATCTATATAGATTATAAATAATTCTTAGTAGAATATTTATCTTAACATGTTTGATTTGGACGTCATTTTATAGTGTTATTCTACATCCAATATTTGAAATCCTATAGATTTTAATGGCTTCTATGTGGATCATTTAACTATAAAATATTAGAGACAAAAAAGATAAAAATATTTTTCTAGAACGACTTTATCAAAATGTTTTCCTATATATGATATGAGACTAACCCTAGTAAAAACATAAACAGGGGTAAATTATAATAATAGATCAGATAAATCATTTTCTATATTCAAACATAACATAAGAAAATTGAGAAAAACTATAAAGTAAAATTACTAAAAAATAAATAAATATAATAATAAAGGTATAGAAGCTATGATGATGAATTCACCTCTCATTATGAGTTGAGGAAAATATTTTCATAATATTTATATTTGTGTATTATGATTTAATATAGTTTACTAGAGAAATAATATTTATAATTTGATAGAAAAATAATTAATTTTGATATTAAATTAAAGAGATGAATATTTTGATTGAATAACTCAGTCTCACTTTCTAAACATTATTATACATTAGAAATGGTATATTTCATAATATATAATTGGAGATATTTTATAGAAAATTTTATAATGTAAATAAATACTAACAAGTAATAAATATAAAATTAAAAAATCAAGGACATTTCAGATATTAAATCCCTAAATCCACTATTATATATTAATAACATGTCTCAATATCCATGAAATTTATTTTCATTCAACATAGTCTGGGAAAGGGAACTTATGGAAACATTGAATAATAAATAAGAACAAATATTTCTAATATTCTGATAAAATAATCAAGTCCTTCTACCTAGGAATTCATTGATCAAGTAGATATATATTATTATTTCATATCCTTGAAACAAATTTGATCAAATATCATTAAAAATCATATCCTTATCTCTATGAAATAATCAATAAAATGAACGTAGGAAAACATTATGTAGTGAATATTGTGCAAATGGTTCTTCTACTATTTCAAAATCAATATAAATATATAGGGATAATGAGATAAATATTGAATATAATAAAGATTGGTCTCATAATAAAAAAAATTATTTTTAAAATATATTATAATTAATTGAAAATATGAGTGGTATAGTCCATGAACATTCTAAATATTCTTCATTTTCTCTTAATCGATTCAAATCTCATCAATATAATTGATTCTTAAATTAAGTAATCATATAGACATTATATGGTGGGAAAATGTTTTAAATTTTTAATATATTTATTAGATGTTGATGGATATTCCAAAAGAACTATCACCCATTTGACAATTTCATCTATTGTGGCTTTTTCTATATATTTTTATTTATTATATCCACTATTATTAATGTTTATTTATCTTAAAAACCATTTTAATTTCCTTTAATTAGAGTTAATATGATTATTATTATACCAACTTCTCAAAATATACAATATTACCGTTTTTGGGTCATTATATGTTGGGAATAATATAGTAGTTATATTTTATTGTCTATCTGTCATTGTCTAGTCATCGGGACCATGGACAGGAATTTCAATGTCCTGATATGAGTGAATTTATTGAAATAAATCATTGGTTGGTCATCTTGATCTCTATAGATTCTTTGTGATATATCAATTTGGTTTTTTAAATGGTCTTTTATTTCATTTGATGATCTCTGAAGAATAAAATCGATTCTATAATATCTTTTTTATCATAATATATTGTTCCATACACTCCATTTGTAATTAGATATTTAACTTTATACCTATAATTTTTAAATATTCCAACATATGTTTTTTTTCATCCATATTTCTAATATTTGATTCATATATGATGTGAAAATATGTATTTTAAGGATTATTTTAACAAAATCATTACATGAAATCATATTTTGTTCACATAGTTAATTCATTTTCTAATGCTTCACTAGTGACTAAAAAACATGATCTAATGGATAGAAAATAATTGTATTAAGATGATGAACAAATATAGGGAACCCATTAAAAACAATAATATCCTATTATTTAGTAATTTAATCTTTTTCATTTGTTTTATTTCTAAAAACTAAATTCGTTCTGATAAAATTATTCTATTTTGGTATAGGAATTAAATACTATATTTAATTCTTTTTAGTATTATTGATCGCTTCATTTCATGTAATTACCCAATATTTATCTCTATAGATTCATTAAAAAATATTAAACATGAGTATGAGTGATGGATTTTTTATGATTTTAATTTTACACTATGTATACATGCAATAATCTCACACTGTATTAATGTTTACAACTTATTTTTTCTTATAATATATTTTTTGAATATTTATTAGGTTTTTAATAGATTATTATTCAGCATCACCGGAACATTTATTTTTTAATCTATCAATGAATTTTTCATTTTAGTTTTTTTTATAAAACACATAATAATTCCATTCATCATCCTGTATTTTATTTCCAATGACATTACCATGTAATCCATACAAGAGTGGTTTAATTTAAGTTATTTTTATTTTATATTAGTTTACCATTGGGTTTTAAATTTTTTGTCAACATCTTCTTATTCTTCTATATGGACAATGACCCATATATATGGATTTTTAATCTATCCCATAAAAAATTCATATATTATAATTTATAAAATTGATTAAATGGTTGACATCTAGTGATTTTCAATTACATCACATAAGTAAAAATACAGTATCACTATTTATTCATCCATTAGTAAACATTTACCATAATGGAAATTTTTTTAGTGAAATTAGTTTTTTTTAACCCCTCAATTTTATCATCAAATTGGTTTTACCACATAATAGTTTATATTTGAACCTAGCATGAAATTGTACTTCCTTTCACAATATATGTTAATCATTAATCATTATAGTGCTTTCAACTTTTATAGAAAATACTCTATAATTATTCAATATCTTCTATGTCACCTCTATGACTTAAAATATTCAATCATATTTTTTAACTCCAAAAATTTATAATAGATAACTATTATTATGTATCCAAATTTTTTCATTATTTATTATATGAAGAGATAATAGTATAGTAAAAGAATTTTTCACACATCTTTTTATTTGTAAATTTCTAATATTACCGAATTTATATAGCGATTCTATAAGTATTCTTAAATCATTTTCATAATTATAAAAATTATTATTACATATTAAATATATTTAATGAAAGATTTTAATTTTTATATGTTTATATTACAATTCCACTTATACTACATAATAAAATTCTTCTCAACATTTTTTCTCTTTGGTTAGATCTCACTCTCTTTATTACAAATATTTTATTGATAAAAAATTAAATATTTCAAGAATGTCTAATATTTTCCACATATATTCCATAATACTAACAATTTCAAGAAAATCGTATTTTTTTATTTCAGAACATGTATTAACTATCATTTTAGTTTAATATATTAAATCCATACAACATACCTGATTTACATTTATAAGTAAAATATTATTTTTTAAGTATTTAAATTCTTATTTGATATAGATGATAATTATTAACCATTTTATTTAACATATAACTTCCTAGAATTTTTTATAAAACCAACACCGTTATATTGAATAATTTTTTATATTTTTTTCTTATTTATTATTTTACATTATTTTTTGAATATAAATAATAATTACCTACATGAAATCCTAATTATTTTTAATTTTATAATAAAATCTATCGATACACTCGTCTAATTTATTCTTAATTACATATTCTTTAATAATATATCATTAAAATTAAATATATAGTAAATTTGATCACCTAAATTATTTAATTATTTTTTCAGAGTGTTTTCATCAAATATTTTCATTAATTAGAATCTTTATATTTAAATTCCAATTTAAATAACTTATTTACATAGATTACGCAGTATATTATCATATTTAAAAATATTCATTTTGATAATATTGATTTAATTAATATATTCAAATTAATTTTCTTGAAGCCCATATTTTCTAGAATTCATATTTTTAAAAAAATACATAAAAATATTGATATACATTTTGAGTTAAAATTATGATCTAAATAATATTTTATTTCACAATTTATCTTATTTTTCATAATTGACACACCACCTTAACATTCAAAACTGGAGGATTAATCTTCTTCTTCAATATTATTTATGAAATTTATTTTTTGTTTAAACGTATTTATCTTCTAAGTCACAATCATTATTGATACATTCTTATTATTTTTCATACTTACACAAAAGGATTAAATTTTTTATTGGTATCCTTTTTTAAAATATTATTTATTTCGATATTTTTATTTTGAACACTTATTTTATCCCTTTCTTGGTGTAGTGTCCTTTTGATCATAACCATTATTTTTTGGGATTCATCTTCTTTCAGAAATTAGTAACCAAGTTTCTTACAAACAGATAATTAAATAAATTCTATGGAAAATTATATTTATTTTTAAATTAAATTTTATGTGGTTTTCAAAAAAATAATGGAATTTTTCATGTACATTATCCTTTTCCTCTTATTTTGTGTCAATAATGACCTTTATTCCATTTTATAATTTTTTTTTTATTAATTGATTAATATTTTTTTATTTTTTATTTTTTTTATTTTTGATCATAAAATCGATACCCATGTCAAATACATATATTATTATATTTAATTTAAATCTATATTCTATATTTAAAAAAATAATGGAAAAAATATCAAGTGGGATTCCTTGTATCTTTTTAACCATAATTTTATATACAAAATTCTCCCTAATACCTTTCATATAATTAATAATTTAAATGATTCTGGTCACGAAAATATTTAATGGTATCATTATTCATCATTATAATAATTTCAAAATCACATCCCGAAATTTATATCCCTAAAACATTCAACAATGTTTTGACATTATAAATTTTTTCCAATATATTACTTATAGTTTCACTTGTCATAAGGATCAAATCATCAATAAATGTTGCCTCTAACACTAAGATCCCTTTCCCTTTGACCAATCTCAATATTCCACTTATTATTAAGATTCATTTTTGCAAATTTCAGTAGATTTTTAAATTAAATAGCATTAGATTAAAGTAAATTCAACCCTTAAGAGAGAATATAGATTATTATCACTCTTTTAAGGTCATGATTATTGTTTTCTTTGGATATCTATGTGGCATTATTTTTCTCAGTTTCAATAATGTACATAATTACCTATAAAATTTTGTACCATAAATAAATATATAATTTAGATAATATTCATTTAAAAATTAAGGGATTCAAAATTAGAAACCAAAAAACTCTGATACCACTTATGGTAACATTGGCTAGGTAAGGATCCAAGACCGAGATGAAGTGTATATGTGTATATATTTTTGATGAATTATTATTCAAATAAAATTCTAAGTACACATTAAATAATGTATATTCTTGTTCCTTTTTAAAACAATTAAATATATGGGAAAATAATAAATTAAACATGTTTTGTACATGGAATTTTTATAAGTCTATCCACTAAATTGGGTGACTACATAAAATATTTGATTGATTAAATATAAGTAATATATGATTCATAGATATGATAAAGTGAATAAAAGTATTTGAAAAAATAAGTATTGATTTTTTGACTATTTTCAAATAAAAATATACAAAACCATCCTGTTTTGAATGTATCATTACGGACATAATCGAAAAGATCTTTTCTAGGTTTAATAAATATCTACATCTATTTTGTATCTTATTATATATGTTCTATCAATAAAAATAACATCAAAGAAAACATAAAAGAAAGTTTTTATATAACTAGGGATATTCTTTGGTTTAGTAGTTCATTAAATTAAAAAAAATTATTTTAGATGTTTTCAAAAATGGATAAAAATTGTGGTGTCAATGAACAATTTATGGTGTTTTGCAATATATAATAGTTTTATAGAACAATCATTCAAAGGAATATTTTTTGTGATTTTTTAATATATGAAGATGGTTTTTTGGATATTATAGAAAAAATAGTTTTGGTTTAAACCACAACAAAATAAGGAACAAATTTTATGAGAATGTTAATAGAAACTATTTTTTCATTATTTAGTGATTTTTTAAACTATCGTGATGAAGGGACCATTATTCATGGTGGTATAAAATGAAACAAAAATATACAATTAAAATTAACAATTCAAATAACCCCTACAAAAAAACATCAATAATTGATATATTAAAATACACAAGATGTTAAATATAATATATATACATATATATAAGTATTTTAATAACATCAGCAAATCAAATAAACTTTTATAGTAACCTTCAAAAAAAAAATATATATATATATATATATATCTATATATATATATATATTTGTTTGTTTGTGTTTTTGGTAAAAATACATAATTTTCAAGTCTCCAGTTTTGCTGTTAAACATAAAAAACCAAAATTGGGATAAAAATCGGTCAATATTATGTTTATCTCCTAATAAGACATATTGATCATCTCTATCTCAGCTACCTAGTACTAAAATTTTCATTCAAAATTATTTGAATATTAGGAAAATTTTTATTTATTTTTCCTCCATGTAATAGATAAATTGTGGTTCATGTGATTAAAAAATAAAAAAATTTAACTGATTCACTTTTTTAACCATTGATCCAATCTCATTAGGGACATTCCCAGTCCCCAAGTGATATAATTTAGTTAATACAATGAATTTCAAATCATTAACTTCTATATCACTCCCATTGTGCTATAAATCATTTCCCTATTCCAATATTATGTTTTAATAATAAAAAATTCCCTCTATTCTTATATAATAATAAAAACACAAAAAACTACTAATAGATATGGGGTTAGAAAAAAAACATGGTGATCTAAAAAACCTAATTTGGGAATTGTATAATATTCATTCTATAAACATGATCAATAAAATCCTTACCATGTACATGGACAAAAGAATCATCCTAGGAGATTGAATAAGTGTGTTTGGGGTTTTCAAACCATAAATATCATATTTCATCCTACAAATAAAAAATTATTTATATTTAAAATAATTTAAAAAAAACAAAAAGACAATAATATGTACCCAAAAATCTATAGAAGGATCATTTATAGATCATTTTTCATATTGTTAGTACATATATAGAGAAATATGTGTTCCACCATCCTACATCCATAGAACATTCACCTATATGAAAAAGATATAAACCAATACTATAATATATAAAATATATATTATTTAATATATAAATATTATTAACCATGTAATTAAAAATATGTTATATTTAAAAAAACTTCTTAAGAAAAATATGGAGGGGATAATTTTCTCTCTCTTCTAGATGTAATTTTCAATCAACTTCATAATAAAAAATAACCAGTGTGATAATAATAGTTATTGAAATATTGCTAAATTAATATTTACATAATATTATATTATTGAAAATGTTAATTTTATCATTGTGATAACTTTATAAAAAATAATCCTACTAATCTAAAGGTACCCCTATTGATATCATGTTTGTAATGGTTGAATAGTGAATGAAATGTCATTAAACTCAATACAATGTATTTTTTAAATCATTTAGTTAAATACAAAAATTTTAGAAAGTTTTTATATCTGAGATATAATGGCATATAATAAAATAGAACAACATTTTTCAAGTTATATTCATTAAAATTATGAAAATTTTATAAAATAATAAGAGTCAACTAAATCATTTTGCATTAATGTATTAAACTAAACATAATTTTTGAATTAAATACCTTATTAATATTATAAAAATGTATATTTACCTAATATAAATATGAAATGGGATAGTCTACCAGCTTACAAGCCATCTATCGTATTATTTTATTGAATATTCCCCATGTATCCTCTATAAGAACCCCAAAACGTTCAAATGGTAACATCATCCTCAAACAATTCATATTTTACACATTAGTAATACAACTATTTATCTTATTACCAATATTTTTTTATCTTTTTGTGTGAAAATTAATCTGTTAGTACACCAATATATAATATTTTTTTGATATTACATTTCACACCTATAACCAAAACCCTCTAATATACTTGGTAGTTAACTATGGTGCCCAAAAACTTTGTTGATGTAAAAACATCATTCACATGATTATATGGACAAACATAATTCTTTATAGTGTAATATGTGTGTATAGTAAGGGTGTAATATTATTTTATGAGGGATCTATATGGTTTTGTATATGAATCATACTAATAAATATCGTAAAAAGTTTACTGGTCAAGATTGTGGCCAAACATTCATCCATCGATCGACTAATATCCATAAAACACATACTAATCGCCATTAATAACAAAAATATACATTAGAAAATTGAAACATATCTCTTAAAATAATTATAAAATCTAAATTATAAAAATAAAACCCATAAAGCATAAATTTTTTAAATATAAAAATATATACACATTAAATAAAATAAATAACAAAAAAATTGTTAATTGCGATGTTTTTGGATGACTGCACATAAAATCATTTTATACTAAATATTTATATCATTATCATGATCCCTAATTAATTATTCTACATTATCATCCAATTAAAAAACAATATTTTTAATATCATCTTGGTAAAATATCTAAATTTATTGTCACAGTTTCAATTTGATTTCAAATGTAAATTCTTCTTCTACATCACCCATATCATAAAAAATTGTTTCATTTTTAAAACTACACCCAACCATTTATCCAATATATATTTAATATAATATAAATTTTCCATGTGATGAAATGATATTTAGATCGTTTTCTTTAGGATAACCAATATCAATCAGTATGGATAATTTCACCGAAGTAAAATTTATGGAATCCCTTTTCATTATTATTTTTATTGAACCACAAAAAATTTGATTAAAACAGGTTAAATATAAATTTTGTTAAAAATTTTAAAAATATTAGTAACCATTCCATTATAACCTTGATTGGAGACTCTATAGATACCATTATTCAATGTTTATAAATCCTTTTCATAATTGATTATTTTGAATTTTAATACATTCACAATGTATGAATTTAATTTAATGTTTTAATTTAGAGGTCCTTGTGGTTGGAACATCCAATTATATGGCACAACAACTCAAATATAGGCATTAATTTTCATTAAAAAAAATTATTTATTATTATATTAAAATAAATTATATTTCAACTTATTGTATATGTGAGTTGTGGTATTTAAAAACTTACATAATGTGTATACCATTCAATATGATTTTAGTAAATGGGGTTATATTATATATATCTCATTGTATGATTGTATTATGAGGTGTTTCTTTATTAGTATATTTAGTAATTAAATGAATGGATCAATAATTTCACTATATATTTTCACATATCTATATTCATATCATAATTAAACTTATTTTAATGAATTGTGTTTTTCCTCAAAACTAGTCTTCCAGTGGTAAAAAATATCATTAAATTCTTATAAATATGGGAACAAATGTCATTAAATTCTTATAAATATGGGATTTATTAATTATTTCATCTAAATGATCAAATTGGTTGAATATGTTATCAATATCAACGAAGATCTATGAGAATAAAATTTAGAAAAACTATATCCATGTAACATTAAAAAATAATGAAATCTTATAGAGATTTATTCTTCACATATAATTTCATATGGCCAAGGATTCTATAAAACATTTAATGAATCATAATTGACTATAAATGATATTATTTGGAAAGATTAATTTAAATAATAATAAAAAAATTCTAAATAAAATATCATTAAATTTTATATACCCATTGATAATATACATTCCCTAGTAATTTAGTTTCCTCAAGCATATGAACCCTTAAATACATCATGACAAAAATAAATAAGGTGTCAACGATCATATCTAAATGATAATATAACATTAATATTCTTTCTCTAATATCTTCATGCAAACAAGGGTTAAATATTTTTCTCAAATGATTTTTAAGCAATGGATAGTACCATATTATAAGTATAATTTCTATTTTAGGTAATAATATCTGTAATTATAAAGGTAGTAACATCTAAAAAAATATGAATCATGATTTTTCAATCAATATAATCTATGATTCACTAATTAAGAACATATTTTTATCTAATTGAATAATCATAAGGAAAATTTATAGTATTTTTTTTTAGAGGAATATATCTTACTCAATATTGTTTATTATTGAAACTTTATACTTTCCATTATTAAATTAGCATAAACTATAATTTATATTAATTTTATTTCAATTATTACAAGAATTAATATGGTTCTTTTTTCCGATGGGATATATTGATCCTATATTTTTTCACATCCACTAAAAATATTTGACTTCCACTGAATATATTCAGAAACTATATAAAATTAAGACTAGTACACTTGTTTAATTAGTAAATGATTTCAGTTCAACTTCCAATCACTAAATTTTTCGTTTGATCAATTGAAACATGGTTAACTCACTTGTTGTTTTATTCTTCCATTCCAGTATCAATAATTATAAGATAAATATTAAAAATTCAAATTACATAACACTCAATAAAATAATTCTCATGGTACAATTATCATTTCAAGCTTGTTTATTCTATGCTATAATTTGGTTCAATGAAGTATTGATTCTTATTCAATTTCTTTTTGTATATCAAACATGTACAAATCACTCTCACTTATTACTTATAGAATATGATTTGTATAGATTAAATCATTGATACATATTCTCATGAATATATTATAATGAGAGTGAATTAAGTTTTATTCAATAATTCATTAAAAATTATATTAATATTACATTATCAATTCTAATTCATATATCAACATCATGAAAACATAGTTCTTCACACACATCTCATCCCACTATCATTATGAAAAATTTCATCATTTAGTGCATTTAATTATAATATAAAATTTCTATATGTTCTAATTTGTGAAATAATTTCATGTTTCAATAGGATATATAAACTATATGGTGTCTTCACACAATAATTTAAATTACAAATGCAATGTATGGGTAATATTATAGGATAACATATTCATATAGTTTTAAAACTCTACATATACTTCTCTATTATTCACAAGGTAAACTATATGTAGAAATATTATTCACACTAGTAAACAATATTATAAACTCCTTATTGAGTTATATTTCATCAAATATCTTCATACATATGAATAACCCAATTCATGAATCTTATTTCATCGTCATTTAACAAAAAAATTTATTATATTAAATCTATCTATTTATTCGAAAATAAATGTATTTGGATGCCTAAATTCACTCTTCTCTTCAATTAATATATTGTTTATTTCCCACCATAATAGTGGTGATCACTATGGGTACTTATATACAACCAATATTGTCATTACCAACATAAAATTATGATGTTCCACGGATTCCACCACATCAACACTTTAAACATGCCACTTCACTTCACTGCATCAATTATGACATAGTATTACATGATAATGAAAAATAACATTATCATTTCACAAAACTTATTAACATTTGAAAATTATCATGTTCTTTAGCCTAAAACAACACTAAAATTCATCATACTTCTTCACATTATATTTCTATTTGACTTTAAAAAACAAAGATAGGACCATTAAATGAATATCACTCAGTGTGAATAACTTGAATACAGAACAATGGGGTAAAAAATCCCACTATCATAGTTGAGGTACATGATAAGTGTAACTTAGACCAAACAAATTAGATCAAATTCACTTGATAGTATCTATATTATGCATAATATTTATGAAAATATGTGGTTCTAATGGATTCACTAATGTCACATCAATAAATATATCAACCTCACTATTATTGGAGATCCACTAAAATACCTCAAAAGAATATAAATTGGGTACCTAATTCTACTCTGGAAGATTGGAAACACACAAAATAGTTTTTTCTAGCTATCATTTCTTATGAAATCACACTACATATTAGTGTTCCATGTTAATCCTCTTGATAACCAATAAATACAAAGGACTCCATCATCTACACTCACTCTATGTTCTACTAATCTGTTATCTCTGGTTGGCCCACCTTTTTAATAAAATTGTATAAAAGTTCTTTCTAAAATTAAAAAATTGTTCTAAAATAATTCTAGAAAATATTTCATCCAATATTCTCCGCAATATTTTCCCTGATTTCTCTTAGAAATTATTTACATAATTTTTTTTGAAACATATGATTAAATAAAAAAAATTCCAAAACACTTCATAACATCATAAAATGTTATTACAATTCATCAAAAATCACATCACAACCTCTATATTCCTGAAAATTGTGGAACCTTCAACTTATCCTCGACTTATGTCTTCGACATTAAGAACATATCTTAAATCATCACAATTTAATGTTTCATTGTTTAAAGAAACAATAGTTTTTATATAAGCTTCTTTAACACAAAATAATAATTCTCCAAGAGACTTCAAATATTAGTAATTATAATTATAAAACATAACCGTTATTTAATTTGTTTCATTATAATTGGGAAACATCATTGTAATTCATTAATTATTTTCTTCCACTTCAGCGACCTTTTATTGACATTCATATTCACATAAAAATTCCTTTATATTCTTCAATCACCCCATTTTTTTTTATTTTTCAATACCATTAACAAATAAATAAATATTTCATAGATAAATATCTTAAATTAATATTTATTTTAAATCTCCCCTATTAACAATAAATAAAATTATAAATTGGTGAGGATGGTTTTACTAATCATTTGAAAACAATTCATGTTAACAATTTCCGTTTTCTCCCAATTTATCCACTTAAATAATTTATTCTTCTCTTCATATAATAAATATTATTTGGGAGAAACAAAAAATTTATATTATAAAGATAATGATAAAATCACTATTCCAAAATAAGAGAGTCATAAATTAATCATCTCTTTGTCAATATAGTTTAAACTTGTTTGGAAAATAATTTTTATTAATATATAAAAAAATATTTTGAAAAATATTAAACATGAAATACTAAAAATTAGACATTCTTTTTGGTTTTGTTCAAAATACTTTAAAGACATATCATTCAATCACCTCAAAAAAATAAAAATATTCAACTTTATTATGGGATCTCCCCTTTTAAATCCAATTTTAATTTCTCATAAATAACTTTTGAAATCATTATGATAGAAGAGTGTAGAGAATATAAAATTTTATTGATAGTATTCAATATACAAAAATTATCCAATTATAATCGCTATAAAAAACATTATTGTACCTTGAGATATAAATAATATTCTTATAGAGATATAAAAGTTTCAATTGAGATATATACATTGAGTGCTTGTTCGTCCAAAAATCAGTTCTGTATAGTGATGAAATTAATTAGTATTCTTTATAGTGGTTGTTTTCCTTAAAAAATAAACCTAAATCCCAATTTTGAAATCAATTTAAGTGTTCCATTGATGAAACATAACACAAATTTAAATAATGTAACCCATGATGAGAATCTTATGATATTTCATATAGTTTTTAACACCATTCATTTCTTTCTATCTTGTATTTAATTTTTTCTAACCTCCAGTTCCCTGCATAGAAAATTAATATAAAATATACATGGGAATAATTTGGTTCATAAATGATTATAATTTATATATGTATGGATATTGTTTATTTCTCATCCCCATAATTAATTTCAATTCAAATATAGATATATGAAAAGTCTTCATGGTTTCTCCTTCTTTGACATTCCATGTTTTAGTATTTATTAGGAAAATGATCTTCTTAAACTCATTATCATTTTTCTTAGATAGAATTTGATAGTACACATTAGTATGAAAGTTACTTTCATTCTATTATTAATGCTCAAATATCCTAGAGAATTCTAGATGAACAGGCCAGATGATGAATCCTCATTTTGGAATATTCTCAATTATCTTATTTTTTATAGACTCCTTATTAGTAACAATATTCTAAGCCAAATAATTCCATGATATGTTTCCTTTATTCTTCAATAATTCCTTTTTTCATTAATCCATGGGATGCATTTTTCTATATAATGTCTTGAAATTTTTTCACCTTTCACATAACATTTTATGAAAATTTGAATTATCCTTTTTATATAACATTGGATGAAATTTAGTTTTAGTTCAACACTTTAATTTATAATTTATTTTGATACAATTTTTAACATTATTTTAATTCCATTTGAAATTCATGGCTTATATACAAAGGTCTAATATATGGACCTTCCTACCATAATAGAAACATATTTTTTTTATGTATAATTCTTTTAAGAATTCTTCTTAGTATTTTCCTACTTCATAATTTTCATGAAATTTTTCCTTTCATCCAATACCCATGAAATACATATTTACTTGTATTCCTTAAACATGCATTTATTATTGTTATTTCTACTCAAAAACATGTTCATATTTCATGTATGTCAAAAGCCAAAAATTTCATCATGAAACCCCAATATTATCTTGATAAATGGTATCTTCTTTAATTATGTGTTGTGCTTCAGTTATACAGGATTTCTATTCACATAAATTCATCTCCCCCAATATATTGGCATTATATAACCTTTATTAATTATAAACATTATCCCAAAATTAAATTACCTATTTCCTAAACCTCAAACAACACAAATAGTAGATAATTAATCATGATTTATTCTATTGTGATAAAATTTGGATGGATTTTAAATGATTCAATTTTTCTAAATATAGTTATACATTTGATATTTCTTTTAGGATTAAAAATTAGTTTATATTTTTACAGTCACCTCTAATAATATAGTGTATTTTCATAATTTTTTAATCTATACATGTACAATATTTAATTTTTAACCTACAAAATATTTTTCTATAAATATTTTGAAGCTCTTATTTCCATTATAATGATTCTTTTCAAAATTAATACACATTTATGAAATAACTTTGGAATTATTTATGTTACTAGTAGATTTGAAATTATCACAATGTGTCAATTCATAGTTTTTCTATTTTATTTCAAATTTAATACACTTGAGTTTGAGATAAGTATTCTCATATTTTACTAATTTCAATTATTCTTCTCACTAATTATGTTTTTTTAATCTGATCTTCAGAAAATGTGTTAGACTCTGGTAGTAAATTTTCAATATCTTTAACCACTATTCATTAACCTCTATTTGATATTCATTAACAATCATAGATTTTTTTATTGTTTTTATAATGCACATATCTATCCTATATGTATATTCTAAATTACATCCTTCATTCATATAACCATTTAAATTTATCTTCAATTAAAGAAAATATTGCATTGAAATATGATACAAACTGATCTTTTTTTGTCACAAAATGTCCCCTGGGGCCCGCATCGTGACCACCCCAAGCCCACCTTCCATAGGCTAGGGGCTAGCAACTAGCACCAAAGGCGTAATTCCCTAAAACTTGGAATGAATTGCCATTATAAATCGTAAACACATACAACTAGAGTACAGGAGGAAGAAAACACTATGTAAACATTGTATAAAAAGTCTACTGAAAGTAAAGGGGGCCAGAATACAAGCCCAACTATAAAGTACAAAAAAACTGAAAGCAAGTAAAACTAAAAAGGGAAAAACAACTGGAAGGTAAAATTAGCTCATGGATCGTTTTCTGGGGTTCCTACCTGAAGGGTAGGTACAGATGGCCTCCTCATCACTCCACATCCGTCAAACTCCACTGTGTACCGATACTTCGTAAGGTCCTCCTCCTGGTACCATCCAGTCCAGGTACTCTGGGCCTCTTTGAGTGATGTCTGTTGTCTGCATCCAACACAACGAGGTGCGGGCATAGCCCGTATAGGGGTGAGTATAACGATATTCAGTAGGGACCCCGAGACCCTCAAGTCCCCAAAAAACTAACAAGGGTAAACCACAATGTATTATTTCAACAGATAACCATTACATAGATATATGCCCACACATATACCTAAGTTTTCAAATAACTCATCTAAATCCTCAGGAAAACACAAAGGTCATTGACCCAGCTCAAACTAGGATTTTCATTAATGAAACCACGGCTGCTAGAGAACTCCTCCTCCGTCCAGTACAGTGTCCCTGTCGTGACTCTGAGTTCCTACTCACTAACCTTGGACTTCTGAGGTACTCCTCTTGTCGAGTACCGCAGGTCTGCTGCCAAACTGGGTGCTCCGTCCGCTGTGGGTCTACTGCCAAAACGGGCACTCCCTCTAATACCCTACATAAGCACTCCTCCTGTCGAGTACCATGAGTCTGCTACCAACTACCAAGTTCTCCATCTGTCGTGGGTATGCCGCCAAAACGGGCGCTCTGTCCACTGGGCTAGTCGAATCACTCTGAGTCGAATCGGTCACGCAGTCGTAAGGTCTACAGCGACTAGGTATCCACACTCTGTCAGCTCATCTCCGGGAGATTTCGCTCCATGAGATACTGGTCGATACTCCAAGTGTCAGGTGGTCTCACATGGAAGTATCTCAATGGACAGCCATGTCATTGGGGTCCCAACGCAATAGACGGCACGTCAATCGAAAGCCCGGTTTGTGAGTTATTAGAATTTTAGTCCCAAGGTCCCGGTTAGATTCTTATATGAAACAACCTGACCGTGACTCAACAATACCCCAAACTCCAACGGGGTATACTCAAAGGGACAGGTAAGCTCCAAGAATACCAGTACTGCTGACGATTCTTCAAACGGACGTCCGGTGCCAAAGATATGGCCCAATAAGTTAATGGGTCAGTAATGGGTCGGGGTCCGGTCCGACCTGGTCGGACCAACTCGGCCCAACCCAGTCTGGGCCAACCCAGTCTTGGTCGACCTGGTCAGACTCACTGGGTCTGACCCAGCCCATTGGGTGGGTCAACTAGCTATGTTTTCACCCGGTCTGCTGGGCCCGGTCCGGTGGGCCCGGCCTAGCAGACCCCGAGGGCGGTTTGGCCCGATAGTATCCATGTAGATAGCTCGGTAACTTGGTCAGGGAGACTGTGCTGGTTCGGCCAGTGACACCGCGGGGGACATCGTGCGTCGGCTCGGGAGGCCAGTGGATGGGAGGCCAACAACAGCCCATGCGGGGTGCGAGCAATCCTGTGGTTCACTGAAAGGTTGTGGGTGCACCGAGCAGGGCGCGGGTGTGCTGGGCCGGGCACGTGGGTGCTGTGTAGGGTGCCGAGAAGGAAGTAGGGGCGTCGGTCAAGCCATGTTAGGGTCACTGGGAAGTGCGCTTGGTCACCAGGCAACAGCATGGGGGCGCCGAGCTGCAGCATGGGGCACCGGGCACCGTCGCGGGACGCAGGGCAGGGCGCGGGTGTTCCGGGCAGGGGCGCGGAGGCGCCGGGCAGCGGCGCAGTGGCGCAGGCCAGCAACGCGGGGTCACCGACTACGGCACGGGGCTGCCGGGCAGCAGCGCGGGTGAGACGATCAGCGGCACGGGGGCGCCGATCAGCGGTGTGGGGTCTCCAGGCAGGGGCACGAGGCCTCCGCGAAGCTACACGGGGACGCAGGGCAGCGTGCTTGGGCATCGGGTAGTAGTGCGGGCCGCCGGGCAGTGGTGCGGGGCGCGGCGGTGTGGGGAGGACGCGGGTAGCGTGAACTTTGATCTTCGTCTTCATCTTCGCCGTCGCGTGTACTGCCTTAGTCGTCATCAATCAAGAACAATAAAATGGGAGAGGGTCGGGCTATGTTCATGCGGCCTAAACCCTCCTCATTATGGCGATCACAATTGGAAACGAAGTGTTTAACAAACGACGAAGAATGGAGGTTTAAACTCATACAAAAAATCAACTCAAAAATCCCCCTACCTTGCTTTTCATTTGTTGTTGATGATCTTGCGTAAAGTGGGCATCGTTCCATTGACGTTAGAAAAAGAAGAAGCCAAGGATGACATCGAAGTTCTTCGCGGATGACTCTTCCCTCTCCGTGTTTCGGTAGAAGAAGGAATAAGAATTCCTAGGAAGACATTGAAGAAGAAATCTGGTGTACTTCACGTTCTTCGTAGGGAGAATTTTAATCCTCCCAATCTCTCAAGTTCCACCGAAGGAGAATGCCAAAATAATAATAATATGATTTATTATTATTTTATTGTTGGCATGGAAAATAAAATAGGATAAAGAAACTCTCCATAATAAATTCACACATGTCGACGAAATTAATTGGTACGCATGTGGGCACAATTAATCGAAGCAAGCGTTGGCACAATTAATTGGCACGCGCATTGGCACAATTAATTGGTACGCATGTTGGAATAATTAATTTTGTGGAGGAGGTTAAAGCATCTCCCTCATTAATGTGGGAGAGTGGAGAGGTTTCATCCTCCACCATTAATAGTGGTCGGGGGTCCCCACCCCTATTATGTAATTTAGAGGTTATTCTCGGGTGGTCCCCACGTCGTAACCTCTCGCAGGAGGTTAGGGTGTGGTGGTCCCACCCCCAACTTTCAATGGGATGTTCCAACTAACCCCACACACAACACATGGTAGCTTAAAAATAAATTAAAGTGTTGTGCATTATTTTATTATTATTTTATTGAATAAAAATCTAAAAACTAACTTCCAAAATCGTCCAAATGCAACTGCATTGATGGTCTCACTAAGAAATTACTGATGCTATGAGTTCAACAGTGCCCTCATATTTCAATTCTGAGCACCGGTTCAAAAGTTATAAAAACCCGCTCGTAATTTTACTGAATGTACCTGAACAAAAATTCAAAAATTGATTCTGAGAACACCGGGCCTCAGAATCAAGGACGGTCAGAAACTACATACTCATAAAATTCCCATGTATTTAAAAGCATCCAGGTGGATTCTGGGTCTTTACATTCTCCCCACCTCATAGCTTTACATCTATGAAAGCTAAAACTCACACAAAGTAAACAAATGGGGGTACTGAGAACGAATCTGAGCCTCCCACTCACATGTGCTCTGCTAGAGGTTCTCGTGCTACCAGCGTACGCACACTGGACGTATTGACCATCCACATAGAACCCAATCATGTAAATCCTCAATATCCACTAGAACCTCTATGAATGTCTCCCTTTCATCAAAGTCCAGATCCCTGTGGTCGATGATGTGGGATGGGTCGTGCACGTATCTCCTCAACTGATATGTGTGGAAGACTTCGTGCACCCAATGTAGCTGAGGTGGAAGCGACAAGCGGTAAGACATCTCGCGTACTCTTCTAAGGACCTGGAAAGGTCTGATGAACCTCAGATATAGCTTTCTGCCTCATCCAAATCTCCGTAGACCTCTTCGTGGTGAGACTGGTAGGAAGACGTTGTCGCCATCCTCGAACTCCATAGGCCTCCATCTCCTATTAGCATACGACTTATGCCTACTCTATGAAGTCTTCATCTACTCGTGGATGATCTGCACCTTCTCCATGGTATCCCATACCATCTCTGGTCCCAGTAGTGCTGACTTCCCTGGGTCTGCCTAGCACAGTGTCGATCTGCAAGGTCGTCTGTACAGTGCCTCGAAAGGTTCCATCCCTATGGTGGAGTGAAAGTGTTTGTTGTAGTAAAACTCCACTTAAGGCAAGTGATACTCCCATCTGTGACCGAAGTCGAGGACACATGCACAGAGCATTTCCTCAAGGGTTTGGATGGTCCTCTCGGTCTGACCATCTGTCGGAAGATGGAAGGCGGTGCTCAAGCAAAGTTGTTTCCCAAAAGCCTCTTGTAACCCCTTCCATAGCCAGGAAGTGAATCATGCATCACGGTCGGAGACTATAGAAGTAGGTACTCAATGTAAATGCATAGTCTTCTACACATAGAGGCATCCCTACCTCTCTACTGAGCCCTGCTCTCTGATTGGTAGGAAGTGGGAAGACTTGGTGAGTCGGCCGACGATCAACAAAATCGATTCGTGACCCCAGGATGTACGTGGAAGACCCATCACAAAGTCCATGGATATGCATTCACAAAACAACTATGTGACCTATAATGGATGAACAAAGAACGCTGGTACCTAGTGCTCTGCCTTCACTAGTTGACAAGTAAGCCATCGTAAGATAAACTCTTCTAGTGCCTTCTTCACACCTGGCCACCAATGTTGTAGTCAAAGGTCCTGGAACATCTTCGCCACTCCTGGAAGTACCGCTAGAGGAGATGTGCCAAACTCCCTCAACACTTCCTCCTGAACTGAAATGGGTACCATGGTACGTCCTCTGAAGAGGATGACGTGCTCCCCATATTCAAAAAATCCATCAGGTGCCTTCCCTATGTATATCAGAGCATGTCGCGTCTGCATGATCCCCCTCCTTGACTCACTCAAAAAGTGGAGGAGTCACTGTAAGAGACTATAAATTTTTTGCACCATCTCTATCCACAAAGGATATATGTAAGGCAGCCATCTGCTCTATCACCTCTCCTAGAAACTGAATACCGATCCTCCTGCTTATATCATCTGCAACAACGTTCCCTTTCCAGGAGTATAGACTATCTCGAAGTCATAGTCCTAGAGGAACTCAAGCCATCTCTTTTGTCCCGGGTTCAGGTCCTTCTGAGACAAGACACACCTGAGACTATTGAGATTGTATTAAATCGTAAACCATTAGCTAAAATAACATTGGGTGAGACTAGCCAATTGTAAGAACTCGACTTTACCCTTCTTCGCTTACGTTCTACAAGAGCAGCTATGATTTCTCCTTTACCGAAAAGGGAAATCTGGTCTCATCCCCTGGATGAACCATATCCTTTTCCTAATACAGTCAATCCTAACATGAACGGTACTAATTCATTACATAGACGACGTCGTATGGCCTCGATGCTACTACCATGAGATCCAACCATTACTCTCGCCCCTAACGGTTGAGTCACACTGTCGGCATCAGTGTGTGGTCACTGGGTCTCCTCCAGTAGGAATCTCAAATGTGAGGGTCAATTCAACAATTTTAACCAGAACCTCTTAGTATTAACCACACAAAAGGAAAGAAAGCAAATGACAAAAGGACAAGTGTCTTTTATTACTGCAGCTCAAAGTGCAAAGACACAAAGCAACCACAAACAACGACATCAACGAATCTAGAAGCATCATGAACAAAGGCCTTTATGCCTAGAACTAGTCCAACTCCTATCCACCTACTTCCGATGCTTCATAGTCATATGGTTCAGCTTCCTGAAGCTGTTCTCTCCCATATCCAAATGTTCCTTGTGGTCGGGGTGGACCTCCTAGTGGTGGTGGTGGAAACACCTCGAAGTGTCCTCCACCACCAGCTGCATGGCCAGCTCCCTACCACGGTCGCCTGCTCCTTGCGGTCCACCTCTATCGAACCTGTACCTATGCTTGTGAGGTCCCTCAACTATATGATGATCATCTGAGTGGCATTTCAGATAGACATGAGCCATGTGACCAAGCCCACTACAAGAGTAACACTATCCTATCCTAGAAAGATGGGCTCTGTCTTCACTCTGGGTGCCCTGCACAACCGATCCTGAGTCGTGCAGTCGACCACCTGTGGGTCTGGTCCTCTTGGACCTCGACATCATCTGTCTACTACCAGTTGTATGAGACTCCAGTGCATGTTGACTAGTTGTGAGTCTCGCTTCTAGAGACTGCTCAGCAAGGAAACTCTCCACTATGAGGGCTCGCTCCAACACCCGCGTCTGTGTCGGGATGTTGTGGGGGATAAATGAAGTTCTGATCTCTCTCCTGAGTCCCAACTCAATGGTCCGGGCCTAGCAGAAGGGATATCATATCATATCAATGGAGTAGCATGAGATTTCATTGAACCTTTATGTGTACTGAGCTACACTCATGTTGCACAGCTGCAGATGAAGTAGCTCATGTAACTGCACTGATAAAAGGGTGGATAGTACTAAATCCGCTCAGAACAGGCTCTCGAAGTCTGCCCATAGAACTGTCTCTTCGTTGTGCATCTGGAGCATAAGGCTCCACCAACTGCCTACTGCTGCATGAAGGAGGCTGGCAGAAATGATAGCCATGATGACTTCTGGTGTCCCTACTAGTCTGAAGACTCTCACCATAGCCTCCAGCCAATCCTCAGCCGCCTGTGGGTCCGTCTCTCCCCTAAACATGGGTGGAATCTGGCGCTGGAACTCGTTTAGTGCACTCAAGAGGGGTGCATCACCTGTTTTTTCGGCTGGAGGTATTGGTGCCCCAACGGGGAGTAGTACTGTTGGTCCCTCTGTTGGTGCCTCAACTGGAAGAGGGCCCTGTACTGAGGACTCCCCGCTCGGTGGGCTGTTAGTACGTACGACTCTCGGGGCTCTAACTGGTCATCCGTGGGGAGGCATCCTAAAAGAAACAGATGCGACACGGTCAAAAAACTATACCTGGTGAGCTGACTTGGTTAATATGACATAAAGAAATACTTTTGAAAACACACACACAATCAGTATTTTCATGCACTGAGTCAGAAATCAGATGTCAGGGTCCTGGTGTGTGGATACATCGACCTCCCGAACCAAAAATGGACTCCCTGAACTGAAAACCACACTTATTACCCTTGTCAATATTGCTTCACATAAAATAAATATCAGAGTCCTTTGTTTTGCGGTAGAACCGACCCCCTGATACCAATTTTTCATGACCCATCCCCCAGGGCCCACATCGTGACTACCCCAAGCCCGCCTTCCATAGGCTTGGGGCTGGAGACTAGCACCAAAAGTGTAATTCCCTGAAATTGGAAAGGCATTTCCTTTATAAATCATAAACACACACAACCAGAGTACAAGCGGAAGAAAATAATAAGTAAAAGCTGTATAAAAAGTGTACTGAATGTAAAGGGGGTCAGAATAGAAGCCCAACTGTGAAGTACAAATACAATTGAAAGCAAGTACAACAAAAAAGGGACAAACAACTAAAATATGAATGTAGCTCCAGGATCATCCTCTAGGGTTCCCCCCTGAAGGGTAGGTATATATGGCCTCCTCAACACTCCATGTCCATTAGACTCCACCGTGTACCGATACATCGTGAGGTCCTCCTCTAGGTTTTGCCCAGTCCTAGTGCTCCCGGCCTCCATTAGCATTGTTTGTCATCTACATCCAACAAAATGAGGTGTGGGCATAGCCCATGCTGGGGTGAGTATAATGATACACCGTAGGGACCCTGAGACCCTCAAGGTATCACAAATAACAAAAAAGATAAACTAAACATTATGATTTCAACGGATAACCATTACTTTTGTATATGCCCATACATATACCTAAGCTATCAAGTAACCCATTTCAATCATGGGGAAAACACAAATGTCATTGACTCAACTCAAAGCTATATTTTCATTAACGAAACCACGGCTACTGAAGAACTCCTCCTCTGTCGATTATAGTGGCCATGTTGCAACTCTAAGGCACTACTCACTAACTTTGGACTACTGAGGTACTCCTCCTGTCGAGGATCGTGGTTCTGCTACCAAACCGGGTGCTCCGTCCGCATTGGGTCTGCCGCCAAACCGGGCACTCCCCCTAATAGCCGATAGAGTTACTCAGACTATCGAGTACCGCAGGTATGCTGCAAACTACCAAGAACTCTGTTCATCATGGGTCTGCCGCCAAACCGGGCGCTTCGTCCCCTGGGCTAGTCGAATCACTCTGAGTCGAACAGATCAAGCGGTCATCAGATCTGCAGCTTCTAGGTCTCCGTACTCCGTCTTATCGCCTCCGGTAGGTTCCGCTCCGGGGGCTTTTAGTAGATACTCCAAGTTTCACGAGGTCTCACGTGGAATTATCTCAAAGTACCACAACATCATAGTGGTCCCAATGCAACAGACAACGTGTCATTCGGACAATCGGTCTGTGAGTTATTAGCATTTTAGTCCTGGGGCCCGGTTGGATTCATGTTCAAACTAACCTGACCGTGACTCAACTATACCCAGAACTCCAGTGGGCTATACTCAATGGGATGGCTATGCTCCAAGAATACTAGCTCTGCTGAGGGTTCGTCAAACGGACGTCTGGTGCCGATGTTACGGCCCAAGAATGTAATGGGTCAGTAATGGGCCTGGGTCCAGTCCAACTCGGTCGGACCAACTCGGCCCAACCCAGTCTGGGCCAACCTGATCTGGTTCGACCCGGTCAGACTCACTGGGTCTGAATCGACCCATTGGGTGGGTCAGCCCGCTAATTTTTGACACGGTCCACTGGGCTCGGCCCAGCGGAACGCGAGGGCGGTTCGGCCCGATATTTTCCAATTAGGAGGCTTGGTAACTCGTCCAGGGAGACTGGGCCGGTTCGGCCAGTGACACCACGAGGGATGTCGTGGGTCAGCTCGGGAATTTGGTGGCTGGGAGGCAAGCAGGCAGGCTGCGCGGGGTGTGGGCAGGCCAGTTGGTCACAGATAGGCCGCGGGTGCACCAGTACGGTGCGGGTGCGCCGGGCAGGGTGTGTGGGTGTCGGGCAGGGTGACGGGACAACGGCGAGGGTTTTGGGGCACCGGTCATGCCGTGGGGGCTCCAGGAAACGGCGCGGGGGAATCGGGCAGTGCGCCTGGGCAAAGGGAAGTCGCGTGGGGCGCCAGGCCGCGGCGCGGGGCACGTTGGTGTGCGGAGGTCGGGGGTAACACGGCCTTTATCTTCTTCTTCGTCACTTTCGCCGCATGTACCGCCTCCGTCGTCATCAATAAAGATTAAGCAAAGAGGAGAGGGTCATCCCGGGTTCGTGCGGCCCAAACCCTCCTCATTACGGTGATAGAATTCGGAAACAAAGTTCTCAACAAACAATTAAGAACAGGGGTTTAAACTCATAAAAAAATTAACTCAAAAATCCAATACCTCACTTGTCGTTTGTCATTGACGTAGTCACGGAAACCGGGCGTTGTTTCATTGACTTCGGAAAAAGAAGAAGATGAGGATGACGTCAGCGTTATTCATGGATGACACTTCCCTTTCATTGTTCTAGTATAAGAAGGAAGAAGTCGTCTGAGGAAGAAGTCGACGAAGAAATCTGGTGTTCTTCGCATTCTTCGTTGGGAGAATTTTAATCCTCCCAAGCTCTCAAGTTCCACCGAATAAGAATGCCAAAAAAATAATAATAGTATGTCTTATTATTTTATTATTTGTGCGCAAATTCAAAAAGGAGAAATGAACTCTCCTTAACAAATTCACACGCATCGGTGAAATTAATTGGTATGCATGTGGGCACAATTAATTGGCACACGCATCGGCACAATTAATTGGGACGTGCATTCGCATAATTAATTGTCACACGGGTTGGAACAATTAATTGTATAGAGGAGGTCAAAGGCTCTCCCTCATTAATGAGGGAGAGTGGAAAGATTTCATCCTCCACCATTAATTGGGGTCGGGTGGTCCCCACCACTATCATTTAATAGAGAGGTTATGCTCAGGTTGTACCCAGGTCGTAACCTCTTGCAGGAGGTTAGGGTGTGGCGGTCCCACCCCCCAACTTCCAATGGGAGGTTCCAACTAACCGCACACACAAAACATGGCAGCTTAAAAATAAAATAAAGTGTTGTACTTTAATTTATTATTATTTTCTTTAATAAAAATCCAAAACCAAACTTCCAAACTCATTAGAACGCAACTGTGGTAATGGTTTCACTAAGCAATTACTGACGCTACGAGTTCAATGGTTCCCTCGAATTTCAATTCCGAGCACTGGTTCAAATGTAAAAAACCAGCTCGTATGTTTACTGAACGTACCCAAACAAAACTTCAAAAATTTATTCTGGGCACACCGGGCCTCAGAATCAAGCTCTGTAAGAAACTGCGGACTCGTAAAATTCCCATGTATTTAAATAAAAATCCACTGGATTTCCGGGTCTTTACATTTTTTTCCCTACGTCAGGGTGGATTTTTATTTATATAACATTATACTATCTTCGTTATCATTTATTTAAATATATTAATTAATGAAATTCATTACAGCTACAAGATCTTATTAAACTGTATTGATAATCTCTTTAAAAAAAATTAGTCACTAAATTTCCACACAAATTTCATTTCCACCCTTAGTGAATGATATATATATATTCATTGAAAAGTAAAATAGTTTCTTATTTGTCTTTAAAAATATTTTAATAAATGTTTATATATTTGAAACTTCTTGGGTAAATATTTCTCTATATCATTAGTTTCCTCTTACACTGGTGACATGTCATCATATAGTCCTTTTATAAATTCAAAAATGTTAGTGAAAACAATAATATGACCTACATTAGGATAAAATTAAATTATAAATAATCACTATGTGATTCAATAAAATCATTTTCTTCACAGGTTGAACTAAAATTATCAAAATGATCTTTAGTGTCTATTTTAACTGACAGTACTGCTAAATTAACAATCTAAATGTATTTTTTTTTTATCATCATTATTATAAAAACTATTTTTTTTCTTACTTACCACATTATTTTATTTATTGATTATGTTTTTTGGTCGAAACTGCCTCATTTGATCTGATAGATATGGGATCTAATTTTTTCATATATAGAAATTTTGTAGCTTCTTAAAATTATAATACACACATCATATATGTATGATTAAAGAAACATAGATAGTAGGGTAGATCCATTATAAGGTTAAACCTTTACTCAAATACCAATTTATATATCATAAATATTGTGAAGGTAATCAAAGGGGTGAATAAATGTATGTATGTTTTTATGAGGTCTTTGCATTCACTTTTTACAAATATTTAAATTCAAACATATGAACCTGTTAGGTTGAATAGATATTCTATATAATTAAACCCAAAGATACAACATATCATAAAAAATGTAAACAAATAAAACTCAATATTAATTTTTAAAAGTTTTATCCAAAATGTTTTCATTTGGTCCCTTAAAATTTTAAGATACTCTAAGACATAAATTCTCTATTAGAAATTAATTCATGAATAATAAGTGGGTTTGTTATTTATCATCTACACATCATTACATGTAGTTTTGAACCACTTCACGAATTATATGGGCACTAAATAAATGTTATTTATAGTATAATCCCAATACATCACAAAAATATAACACCAACACAATAATAAATATCACTCAATCTCCAAGATTCTACTACAAAAAAATGGTCTTCTTCATTGAGTCACTATGAAATCATGATCATGAACATTCTCACAAACACTAAAAGTATTTAGCCACTAATAAATGTAATCAATAACACTACATGAAATTCATACCAATAATACGCTTTAAAAACTCTAAGGTATCACCTGTATTTGATCTCATTTAATTATTATAATGAACAACTAAAAGATATTCAATATACAAAATAGTTTTTTTCTTCAGTGGTTGTGTGAATTATTTGAATATGAAACGTCTAAATTACACAAACTCAATTATAATGAAAATACTAGTCATATAATTTTTATCATTAAATTCATCTATATTTTATAGCCTTTATTTTATGTGTGGAAATAATAAAATACTTCAGCATGATTTACACAAATAAAACATTCGTACATTATTTGCACGATTTTGTTTTTACATATAATTAAAAAAAATTAATATTTGCATCTTATTATCATGAATATGTTTTCATATACGATAACATCATGGTTCTTCTTTTTTTCATATAAAATTATATTAATATTATTTCTCACTTCGACTTCAAATATATTCTTCATGGAAACATAGTGCTTCATGGATATCTAATCTCAATTTACTTAAATAAATTGTATTCATGTAGTTCCTTGGTTTATAGTATTAGCTCAGCCTATCTTATTGTTTGTGAAATAATATAAAACTATTGAATATTATATACACTTCATAGTTTCTTAACTCAACATTTTTTACTATGAATGGTGTTAGGTCCACAAGGCTGAATACCCTGAGAGGGGGGGTGAATGAGGGTATGACTAAATTAAAATTAACGCCTGTTCTGATCTTGTTTCGCTGTTAAGAAAAACACTCTTCTCTCTCTTTCCTGTTGCACAAAGTAAACAGAAAGTAATGAATGCACACGACACACCAATTTTACTTGGTTCAGCGCAAAGGGAAACGTCCAAGGAGCATATGCCGACAAGTTGCCGGTCGTACCAAATTCCACTATACTTCAATAGTTGTGGATACAATGGTTCGGGCTAGATCACTTCTATGCTCAGGCTCACTGCCCTTGCAATATTTAGGGTCAACTCACTGCTTTCCCAAGGGTCACTCCCTGTTTCTCTCTCACTAACTCACTGCCGGTGGAGAGGATCACCTTCTTCCTCTTCCTAAGCTCACTGATCTGTGAAGGGATTCACTCACAGTTTATAGACCTGTAGGTCTCTTCATTTGCATGAATGCACGCATACTTAAATGATGATGGATGCTCTGTTAATGTCCAAATTTCATCCAATGATGAATAGCACTTTTCCTCTGACCACTGGGCAACTACCTTTGGAAAGAACCAACGCAAAGCACCCTACTTCGCGAAGCTCCCAATTTCGTGAAGCTCAAACAAGCCTTCGCGAAGCTCCTTCCTTTTCGCGAAGCTCTATCGCGAAGCACTCTCGCGATGCACAGACCTTCGCAATTCTTAGGCTGTCACGGAGGTCCTACCTCTATGCGAATCTCACTGAGCCAGCGCGGGGCACACGCCTTTCGCAGATCTAGAATAGCCGCCGCGAAGCTCCCCTTTCGTGAAGCACACTGCCTTCACGAACCACCTCTGCGAACCGAGAGCAATGGATTTTCTCTGAAAAAGCTCTCTACTTCTCTCGAGGGGGTCCGCCTCTATTTATAGGCAATTCCACCGACCCTCATCCCTTTCGTGCGAAGTCAACGCCACGTCATCTCAAATCACGAAGCTCTAATGTTTCCGCCGGAATTCTTTCCAAATCGCAAAGCACCACGAAAATTTTCTATTCGCGGAGCTTGACGTAATCGCGAAGCATCACCATCAACATTCCTTCGCGCCTTCACCGCGAAGCACCCTCGCAAAGCCCTTCACCGCCGCGATGTGCTTCAGCCTCTGCCGTTTGCGAAGCTTTACGTAATCGTGAAGACTCACCGCCTCCATTCATCTGGTCTTCGCGATTTGAAAACCATGAATCATATCTTCACGAAATTCATGCCTTTTCTAACTTCTCGGGAACTCGACGATCCACCATAGACACCTTCTTTGTCAACAAACACAATCAACCCAAAAATACTGCAATGTTACCTAGAGGGATATTTTTCCAAACAAATGGTTTCTATAGGTAAGTGTACATGATAATATCTTCATGAAGGGGTATAAATTGACATGGAAATATTTTGTCTTTATGTAGAAACAATTACAATGATCCTATTGAAACGTAGTATTTTTATACATAAATATTATCATAGTAGAAGAATATCAACATCATTTTATAAAAACATGCATATGGATAATAATTTCTTTGTGTCGTTCAAGACGAGAAATACAATATTATTAATTTTTAAAGATGTTAAAAATATGCCATAAAAATATTCCCCTAAAGTAATTTAATATAGTATTACCTTATTAAATCCTTTCTTCATAACATAGGGAATGATAATACAATATAGTGTGACATAAGATGCTTCTCAGGGGTAAACATGAGATATATCAACATAGAATTATTATAAGGTTATGAGAACATGATATTAACATTGGAAGAAAAAACCCTAGAAATCATAGATCATAAAAATTATTAATAGAATAAATTATGGATGTTCATAAGACCTGAATCATAATGGAGTCAATGAACATTATCTATGAGAGTATAACATTGGCATAGTACATTGATTTGTGGCATGTACAAAATCTCCAAACAATCTAAACATATATAAAATAGAAATAGGTTCACTCATTAAGTTAATGATATGAAATACGTTCCTCACATAAACATATAGACATGAAATTAGGTCCATGGATAACCTTATAGACATGATATATAGTCCTATTCTTAATCAGATGGATATGAAATCCATGTCCATTAATATGTTGTGAAAATGGGATTTAGTTCACTCATAACATATTTACCTCTATGTTATCCATATTTTCCAAACAAATTTGAGGGAGATATAGGGCCTACATATCATTTAATCAATACATTTTTCTTCCCCAAGATCATAAAACAGCCATCATATCATATCATATAAAAAGTAAATCTATTACGAAAAAAAAATCTTCATGGTATAACTTCTGGGAAGGAAACTGATATCCTAAACAAACCTTCATCATAATAAAAAAAATAAAACATTAATATAATGAATAAAGATGGTTTCATTGGATCATATCTATTATAAAACATAATAAAATCCAATTATTTTTATCATTGATGAATAAAAATTCCATAATAAATATCATTAAGTCATTCATGAAGAAAATATCCTTTTCATTTTAAAATCCATTATTTAAAATTAAAAAATTTAAAAATTATTAATGAAAATATCCATTGATTATATCCTTAAAATATTTTTGAGGATTTAAAATTTTGATTGGTCATAATGGAATAAAATATAATTCATGTTGTACATGTTAATATAAATATTTCTTTTACATTTTTGATAAAATTAAAAAAAGAATTGTTTGGAAAATGATAAAAAGGTTATTTTTAATTTATTTTGTAAAAAATAAAATATGGGAAAATTTTATTTATGTAAAATTGTGTAATTTTAAAAACATTATTGAAATCTAATTTATGAAAAACATTGATAAGAATGAGAAAGGGTTTTTGTGTTGTATAGAGAAATAAATTTGTTTTTCCTAGAAAACCTTATTTTGAAATTTTAAGTACATAGATAGAGGAAAATAAAGTGAAAACAGTTATTTTCATTAAATAACAAAAGTAGATGAAAATTCAGGATTTTCATGATATATAGATTATAATATTTCTTTATCATAATCATTATCATAAACAATCTTGATAAACAATTACATTGTAAGATAAAACGATTACCAGTTTTGAAATATTTCAATCATTAGGCCCAAGAAATAAAAGCACACAATATGGATATTTAAATCCCTATAATTTTCAAAATAAGAATACTAATTTAATTTTACAATTATAATATACACTGCAGAAATTAAAGAAGCGGTGAATATGTAAAGTTTCCTAAATAAATAAAAGTGAGGTGGAAATTCACATACCACATTGGAAACATTTGTATCATAATATCACTCAAGAATAACCTAAAATGAAACATTATATGTCATTAAAAATTTTATTCATGATATAAAATTCCACAGGATAACTATATACACCACAGAAAATAAATGTGTGTTGAATATAGCATATGTCTACCAAAAATAAAAGAGATACTTGAAATCCCAAACAACAAGTCTTGACATTCTTCATACATGTCCGAACCAAATTTATTATAAATATAGTTTTATAATAAATATTATCTAGGAACATAATCATATAAATAATAAAATATTTAGTTTACTTATTACCTATTTTTACTCATTTATTAACAAATTTTTTTTCTAAAATCAATTTTGGGTAATAGTTACATAACTTTTCAGTTATGTTTTGGTTAATAATTTTCAGTCCTTTTAATTTTATTAGGGTTCCATCATCAACATAATATTTTAAATTATATAAATATAATATATATTCATTATATATGTATATATAGTAACCCATAAAATTTAGATATATAAACTGAATCACACCATTCATAGACATGTTAGACCATACATGTGCAAGAACATTATTTTCTAAAAAATTGAAAATAATAAATATGACAACCCTGCTTTTTATTACAACTTAAACATGCTTTATTACATAAAACTTCACATGATACAACAAAGAATATCGAGAGGTTTAGGGTCTTTGGGGCTTAGGATCATTACATAAAAACTTTAAACTTGAAATACAACATCCTTATTGAAAACTTCCTTTACATGTCCACTACATTCCTTCGTACTTAGCATTGCATGGGATAACCTGAGGACATGCATAAGAAAAGGGTGACCTATAAAGCCCAGTAAGGGAGTACACAATGAATAACATGAGGAGTAAAATACATGTTAGGCAATAGTCATATCAATAGAGCATAAGAGAGACATGAACATAAAGGCATGATAAAGCATGATAATCATAACATGGAAATGTGGCAACAACACTTAACATTGAATTAGCATGAGCCAAGGCTCATTGCACATGGAGCATGAGTAAACTCTCATTGCACTTGAAGCACGAGTAAACCCTCGTTGCACTTGAATTAGCATGGGTCAACACTCATTGCACATGACGTATCATGATACAATACTTTACCCAATGCATTGGAGCGCTATAAAGGGTTCACCCTTCTTAAACATTTCATTTCATGCATAAGTGCGCCACATGGATCATAAAACATGGATTCATAAAACATAATCATTTCTTCCACGATAAAGGAAAGTGGAATTCATACATGAAACTTTATAATCAATATGTAAATGTGCATAAAGGTGAATACCCTTGATGGAGAAATGGGCATGGTATTCACTACACAAAGACATTGGCTTAGAAAATCGGTGCGATTTCGGCAGCGTAACGGCGTGACATAAGAATTCATAAAAAAAGTTGATGAGAGAGAAAGGGGTTCCTCATCATATTTAAATGTAATGGACAGTAGGGAGATCATATATATACATGTCCCAACAATAGAAATGGAATTTAGATTCATGATACAAAAGTATTGCTTGAATGTAAAAGAAGAGAGAGAAGTTCCTTTCGGAATTTCGGCATAGTAACGGGTGTACATGGGAGGAATTTAATGAGAGAGAAAGGGTTCTCCCATCATTCAAACAATAAGAGGGCAGTATGGGGGAGGTGCGAAACCATACCCCAACATTCATAATTGAAATAAAAAGGGAAATACAACTTAAATAAAATTGACAAAAAAAATGAGAAAGGAAGAAAACCCCTTACTTGGAAGTGTGCTTCCAAAGGATAGAGAGAGGCTTGTGAGAGGCTTCTTGGGATCTTGGGGCACCTTGAGAGGATTATAGAGAGAGTAGGGAATAGGTTGGACGAACTTCAAGGGATTTGGGTGAGGAGGAAGTGGGAGCTTGGGTGGGTTTATATAGGAAAGGTGAGAGAATTATTTATTATTTAGGTTTGGGACCCCTTATATTAAAATAATCCAAACCACAAACCATCCCATGGAATTTGCCCATGGTTTCTGGAAAAGGAAAGAGGAAAACAATATTTTACAAGGCCAAGGTCCGAACTTATTAAAAAATTAGGGTTGCTTATGTGGAGGTGAGTCACACTCCCATGGAAATTAATTTAAAAAGGCAAAGTGTTGAATAAGTCTTGAGGGCTCCATTAATGCTTTGAAAAGTGAGTCAAACAAACCCAAAACCTCATTATTTTAATGATAAAACACATATTGGCCGAACATAAGGATTATGGTATTTTATTACATCACCATTGGGTCATTATGATGTCATAAAACACATTATATATTTAAATGGTATTTAATTTTTACCCAAAAATTTGACTGTCTCAGAAAATTATAAAAAATTCACCGTTGGATAATTTCGATGTCCTGATTCCAAAAATAATATTTATTTTATCTAAATAATTTTCTAAATATGTGAATTTTCACTTTTAAAATAAAAACCTACATTTATAAAAAATTCACTGGTTTTGACAGAAATGGCTTTCAAACCTTAATAAACATTTTAATTGCATTCATAAAATTATAAGATCATTTATATTTAATAAATATTAATTTAATATTAATAATAATATTTTATTAAAATATTATTTAATTCAAAAAAATCCTTTAATTTAATAAAATATAATTCTTAATTAAATAATAACTAAAAACACCGTTTGTACTTTAAAAACTAATTACAATGTATCAAAAATGACTAGAAATTATATTCATTATTATATACAAAAATATTGTACATGAACATGGTGCTACTTATTTGTTACATAACCCCTTAAAATAGCCGCATAAGACCTAAGGGTAAGGTGTGCGATGGTGACAGACTCTTGGGGTTGCTCGGATAACATCGCTCGAGTGGTAATCTCTATCAACTTCCATTTTTCCCGTAGACGATCACGTTCGAGCTTGACTTGATGAAGCTCAGCTTGGGCTTGGTCAAGGGAAAAGCCCAAAGACGCCACCTCTTTTCCGAGCTCCGACAAATGGGCTTCGTAAGGGGCAATTCTACTGGATGAGGCCATCGCTTCCTTTGTCTGAGTAGAAAATTGGTTCGTTAAAGCCTTATATTTAAACTACCCAGATGATCACTGTTCAATGGCTATAAAAGTAACGGTCACAAATATTAACGTTAAACTGAAGAAGTTGACATCTTATAAAAACATAAAGAAACATTTAACTGGATCAAGAGGGATTTTCCATTAATGAAATTTTGGGTCGTTACAACATTCCCCCCTTAAGAAATTTCGCCCTCGAAATTTTCCTTTTCCCACACTAAAACAAATGTGGGTAACTTAGCTTCATCATATCCTCCGACTCCCAAGTCGCTTCTTCAAACTTGTGGTTTCTCCACAACACCTTGACGAGGGGCATTGTCTTATTTCGTAGAACTTTTTCTCTACGATCTAAGATCTTCACTGGTTGCTCCTCATAAGAAAGATCGTCTTCTAATTGTACCACCTCGGAAGAGAGTACATGTGAAGGGTCTGGTATGTACTTCCTTAAGAGGGATACATGGAAGACATCATGCACCTTGGCCATAGTAGGTGGAAGTGCTAGTCGATAGGCCACATCCCCAACACGATCAAGAATCTCAAAGGGGCCGATGTACCTTGGACTTAACTTCCCTTTCTTTCCAAACCTCATGACCTTCTTCCAAGGAGATATGCATAAAAACACCATGTCTCCGACTTTAAACTCAAGGTCTCGTCGACGATTATCTGCAAAACTCTTCTGTCGACTTTGGGCTGCCTTGATATGCTGCTGAATGGTTTTCACCTTCTCCACCATTTCTTCGACCATTTCTGGTCCAAGCAGCTTACGTTCACCGACCTCATCCAAACATGCCGGTGTTTAACACCTTTTCCCATACAAGGCTTCATATGGTGCCATTTGGATGCTCGAGTGGAAACTATTATTATAAGAGAACTCAACTAGAGGAAGATGTTGATCCCATCCTCCTTTAAAGTCCATTGAGCACGCTCTCAACATATCCTCAAGTGTTTGGATGGTCCGCTCGGATTGGCCATCAGTTTGAGGATGATAGGCCGTACTGAAGTTCAGTTCAGTATTCAGAGCATGTTGAAGACTCTTCCAAAACTTAGAGGTAAATCTTGGATCTCGGTCAGACACAATAGATAGTGGTACTCCATGAAACCGTACCACTTCCCTGATATATATCTGTGCCAGTTGATCCAAATAGAAATCCTCTCGAATAGCAATGAAGTGTGCAGTCTTTGTAGGACGATCCACAATAACCCAGATTGCATTGTTGCTTTTGGATGTCCTTGGAAGTCCAGTGACGAAGTCCATGGTGATGTTCTCCCATTGCCATTCTGGTATGGGCAATGGTTGCATCATCCCCTTAGACTTCTGCCTCTCTGCCTTCACTTGCTGACACACCAGGCACTTTTATGTATATTCGGCGATCTCCTTCTTCATATTATCCCACCAAAAGTTTTCTCAGAGATCTCGATACATCTTTGTGATCCCTGGGTGAATAGAGAAATTTGAACTATGTGCATCATCCAAAAGTTCCTTCTTTAGCTCCGAACATGATGGGACACATAGTCTTTTCCCAAACCGCACAATTCCTTCTTCATTAACATTAAACTCTGAGGATTTTCCCTTTTTGATAGCTTCCACTTTTTCTTGGATTCTCGCATCATCTTTTTGAGCATCCTTTAACCTTTCCAAAAGAGATGGTTGAGCAATCATTTGTGAAAGGATTGATGATGTTCCCTTCTTTATGATTCCCACGTCCATCTTCATCAAGTCTAAGAAGATTGGATCCTTCACAATTCTCATCATTGATAGAATTGCTGGATCCTTTCTACTTAGGGCATCCGCCACCTTGTTCGCCTTCCCAGGGTGGTAATGTATTGAACAGTCATAATCCTTTATGAGCTCTATCCATCTTCTCTGGCGCATATTAAGCGCTTTCTGTGTGAATATATATTTAAGACTCTTGTGGCCAGTATATATCTCACATTTCTCTCCATAGAGATAATGCCGCCAGATTTTCAAGGCAAAGATCACCGCCGCCAACTCCAGATCATGCGTTGGATAGTTTCGCTCATGGATTTTCAACTGTCTTGAGGCATAGGATATCACTTTATCATTCTGCATCAGCACACATCTTAAGACCTTCTTCGAAGCATCACTGAATACCACAAAAAGCTCCCCACTTGTGGGTAAAGTGAGCACAGGTGCAGTGATAAGCCTCCTTTTCAACTCCTTGAAGCTTTCTTCGCATTCATCACTCCAAACAAACTTTACTCCCTTTCGAGTTAGCTTGGTAAGAGGGTTGGACAATCGTGAGAAGTTTCTCACAAATCGTCGATAATATCCAGCTAACCCCAAGAAGCTACGGATATCAGTTACCGATGTTGGCCTCGACCATCCCTCAATTGCATCTGTTTTGGAGGGGTCCACAGATATCCCATTGCTTGTGATGATATGGCCCCAGAATGAGACCTCCTTCAACCAGAACTCACACTTGCTGTACTTGGCATAGAGCTTCTCCTTGCGCAAAGTCTCCAGTACCGTTCTTAAATGCTCCTCATGGTCCTCCTTGGTTTTGGAGTATATTAGAATATCATCTATAAAGACTACCACAAATTTATCTAGGTAATCTCTAAAGACTCTATTCATCAAGTCCATGAATATTGCTGGAGCATTGGTGAGTCCAAAAGGCATTACTATGAATTCATAGTGCTCGTACCTTGTACGAAAAGAAGTCTTGGGGATATCTTCCTTCTTCACCCTTACTTGATAATATCCCGACTGCAAGTCGACCTTGGAGAAGTATTGTGCTCCACGTAGCTGATCAAACAAGTCATCGATTCTTGGGAGAGGATACTTGTTCTTTATCGGGATTTTGTTAAGTTCACAATAATCGATGCAAAGCCGCATTGACCCATCCTTCTTCTTGATGAAGAGGACTGGTGCACCCCATGGATATGCACTTGGGCGTATAAACCCTTTATCCAGATTCTCTTGTAGTTGTTTCTTCAGTTCTTCAAGCTCAACCACAGCCATTCTATATGGAGTCTTGGATATTGGTAGCGCCCCAGGTATAAGTTCAATTGAGAACTCAACATCTCTTCTTGGAGGAAGACCAGGAAGTTCCTCGGGAAATACTTCAGCGAATTCCCTCACAATAGGCATTTCTTCAAGGGTGGTTTCTTCCTTGGACTCAATCATCTGAGCGAGATATGCATGCTCATAAGGTAGTAATATCCATGCTTGAGATGATGGAGCTAAAGGAGATTCATCTTCCTCCTGACACTTGTAAAGAATCGGGGGTCGATTCTCCATATGGAGTGTGATTTCCCTCTCCCGACAATTTATGTTGGCTCTATATAAGGAAAGCCAATCCATGCCAAGAATTGCATCAAATTCCACCAAAGGGAGTATGACGAGGTTCGCCGGGAAATTCAATCCACAGATTATAACAGGGGAGGACTTATACTCATGGGATGCAATGATTGCCCCATTTTCCGTACTCACCGACATCTTTACTTCCATGATTTGTGGTGGTGCAGGGATTGTTCTACTAAACTTTTGAGATATAAAAGAATGCGTAGAACCTGAATCAAAAAGTACGTTCGCTATTCTTGAATGAATAACTAGCGTACCTGTCACCACTTCATTGTCGGGGTTCACTTCGGAAGAAGTGATGGCAAAAGCTCTTCCTTGCTGTCTTGGAGGTTGTTGATTGCCTCCGATAACCCTTGGATTAGGGCACTGATTCGCAAAACGACCTGGTTCTTTGCATTTGAAGCATTGAACAATGCGTTGAGGTTCGAACGGAGCGTTCCTCCCCTCCGTCGCAGCCGCGGGTCCTTCTTGCTGATATTTAACAGCTAGGTTCCCTTCTCTTCCACACTTGAAGCATTTTCTTGTCCCCTTAAGGCAATTTCCAGGGTGCTTTTTTCCACACTTTTGAAAAGTGGGGTGCTGGAATTTCTTAGCCCCGTTGGATTTATCCATCGGACCACCAGCATTGAAGTCCACCTTCCGCTTCTTGTCCCCATGATACCCCTGTGATTCTCCGATCTCCATTTCAACCTTGAGGGCACATCGGACAATTTCCTCATAGCTGTCGAAGTCACGGATCGCTAATGCTTTCCGCAAGCTGGGCTTCAGCCCACCAAAGAAGCGGTCAACCTTGCATTCGGGGGTAACGACAAAGCCGGAAGCCTATCATGCAAGCCTTGTGAAGTTTGCCTCGTACGCTCCCACAGATTCCTCATCTTTCTGCTTGAGGGAAAGGAAGTCCCTTTCCATCTTAAGACGGAGGGTGCGTGGAAAATATTTATCGAAAAACATCTTCCGGAATACCTTCCATTCTAAAGCCTCGATCTCCTCCTCAGGCTTCGTATTTTTGATCAACGTCCACCATTGATCAGCTTCACCCTCTATACGATAAGCCGCCAGGAGAACCTTCTCTTTTTCAGAGCATTGGAGGATGGAGAATATCTTTTCAATGGAGTTGATCCATTGTTCAGCAATCGTGGGATCGGATGATCCACTAAAATTAGGAGGCCGTTGTCTCATGAAGCTTTCAATAGCGACTTGTTCTCTCTTAGGGGGGGTTGAACGTTCCTCTTGACCAGTGTTTCTATTCAAAACTTGAGTTAGCTGAGAGAGAAGCGTGACATAGTTCGCGATTCCCGCTCCCATTGGATTGGGCATCTCATAAGTACAATCATCACACTGATCTTCACAACGGTTGTTAGCCCGAGTTCTCCTATTACCGGCCATTGGCTGGAATAAAAGGAAAGTTAGGGGTAACACATAAAGGGTAATCCAAAGACAAAAGTAGATGACTTATAAATAAACTTTAATCTCTTTAACTCATGAGTCTATAGGATTCAATCCAGGCTTTTCATGATCTTCCTTCTAACATATATTCTTAGGGGCATTTTTCCCTTAATAAGGGTTCATACTAAGATTGTGAATTTATCAAAACATATCCCCCGGGAGTGTCGTAACCAAGAGTGCAGCAAGGCCCGTTGTCGTGCACCAGTTCCCGTTCGAGACTAGCTCAAAGCGGTGTTTTCGGGTTTTACCCCTAGGATACATCTGTGCCAGAGCCGCCTCTACCTGCTCGTATCCAGACAGGGATGTATTTGTTTGATAAAACACTTACTTAGTATTTACCAAAACTTGGGGATGTTTTTATTATGCTTAGTCTTGTATCTAAGGCTTTACTAGGGTTTCCTAATCCCAAAAATAACTAAACCTATCCTTTGATACCAACTCTGACAACCCTGCTTTTTATTACAACTTAAACATGCTTTATTACATAAAACTTCACATGATACAACAAAGAAGATCGAGAGGTTTAGTGTATTTGGGGCTTAGGATCATTAAATAAAAACTTTAAACTTGAAATACAACATCCTTATTGAAAACTTCCTTTACCTGACCACTATATTCCTTCGTACTTAGCATTGCATGGGATAACCTGAGGACATGCATAAGAAAAGGGTGAGTTATAAAGCCCAGTAAGGGAGTACACAATGAATAACATGAGGAGTACAATACATGTTAGGCAATAGTCATATCAATAGAGCATAAGAGAGACATGAACATAAAGGCATGATAAAGCATGATAATCATAACATGGAAATGTGGCAACAACACTTAACATTGAATTAGCATGAGCCAAGGCTCATTGCACATGGAGCATGAGTAAACCCTCATTGCACTTGAAGCATGAGTAAACCCTCGTTGCACTTGAATTAGGATGAGTAAACACTCATTGCACATGACGTATCATGATACTATACTTTACCCAATGCATTGGAGCGCTATAAAGGGCGCACCCTTCTTAAACATTTCATTTCATGCATAAGTGCGCCACATGGATCATAAAACATGGATTCATAAAACATAATCATTTCTTCCACGATAAAGGAAAGTGCAATTCATACATGAAACTTTATAATAAATATGTAAATTTTCATAAAGGTTAATACCCTTGATGGAGAAATGGTCATGGTATTCACTACACAAAGACATTGGCTTAGAAAATCGGTGCGATTTCGGCAGTGTAACGGCGTGACATAAGAATTCATAAAAAAAGTTGATGAGAGAGAAAGGGGTTCCTCATCATATTTACATGTAATGGACAGTAAGTAGATCATATATATACATGTCCCAACAATAGAAATGGAATTTAGATTCATGATACAAAAGTATTGCTTGAATGTAAAAGAAGAGAGAGAAGTTCCTTTCGGAATTTCAGCATAGTAACGGGTGTACATGGGAGGCATTTAATGAGAGAGAAAGGGTTCTCCCATCATTCAAACAATAAGAGGGCAGTATGGGGGAGGTGCCAAACCATACCCCAACATTCATAATTGAAATAAAAAGGGAAATACAACTTAAAGAAAATTGACAAAAAAAATGAGAAAGGAAGAAAACGCCTTACTTGGAAGTGTGCTTCCAAAGGATAGAGAGAGGCTTGTGAGAGGCTTCTTGGGAGCTTGGGGAACCTTGAGAGGATTCTAGAGAGTGTAGGGAAGAGGTTGGACGAACTTCAAGAGATTTGGGTGAGGAGGAAGTGGGATCTTGGGTGGGTTTATATAGGAAAGGTGAGAGAATTATTTATTATTTAGGTTTGGGACCCCTTATATTAAAATAATCCAAACCACAAACCATCCCATGGTATTTGCCCATGGTTTTTGGAAAAGGAAAGAGGAAAAAAATATTTTACAAGTACAAGGTCCGAACGTATTAAAAAATTAGGGTTGCTTATGTGGAGGTGAGTCACACTCCCATGGAAATTAATTTAAAAAGGCAAAGTGTTGAATAAGTCTTGAGGGCTCCATTAATGCTTTGAAAAGTGAGTCAAACAAACCCAAAACCTCATTATTTTAATGATAAAACACATATTGGCCGAACATAAGGATTATGGTATTTTATTACATCACCATTGGGTCATTATGATGTCATAAAACACATTATATATTTAAATGGTATTTAATTTTTACCCAATAATTTGACTGTATCAGAAAATTATAAAAAATTCACCGTTGGATAATTTCGACGTCCTGATTCCAAAAATAATATTTATTTTATCTAAATAATTTTCTAAATATGTGAATTTTCACTTTTAAAATAAAAACCGACATTTATAAAAAATTCACGGGTTTTGAAAGAAATGGCTTTCAAACCTTAATAAACATTTTAATTGCATTCATAAAATTATAAGATCATTTATATTTAATAAAAATTAATTTAATATTAATAATAATATTTTATTAAAATATTATTTAATTCAAAAAAATCCTTTAATTTAATAAAATATAATTCTTAATTAAATAATAACTAAAACCACCGTTTGTACTTTAAAAACTAATTACAATGTATCAAAAATGACTAGAAATTATATTCATTATTATATACAAAAATAATGTACATGAACATGGTGCTACTTATTTGTTACATAACCCCTTAAAATAGCCGCATAAGACATAAGAGTAAGGTGTGCGATGGTGACAGACTCTTGGGGTTGCTCGGATAACATCGCTCGAGTGGTAATCTCTATCAACATCCATTTTTCCCGTAGACGATCACGTTCGAGCTTGACTTGATTAAGCTCAGCTTGGGCTTGGTCAAGGGAAAATCCCAAAGACGCCACCTCTTTTCCGAGCTCCGACAAATGGGCTTCGTAAGGGGCAATTCTCCTGGATGAGGCCATCGCTTCCTTTGTCTGAGTAGAAAATTGGTTCGTTAAAGCCTTATATTTAAACTACCCAGATGATCACTGTTCAACGTCTATAAAAGTAACGGTCACAAATCTTAACGTTAAACTATAGAAGTTGAAATCTTATAAAAACATAAAGAAACATTTAACTGGATCAAGAGGGATTTTCCATTAATGAAATTTTGGGTCGTTACAATAAATGTAAATAATATTTAAATTTTACACAATAATTATTATATCATATATATAATATATACTAATAAATATTTCCTCACTTCCATTCATGTCAAAATAAAATGAATAATATATCACATTGCATTGTGGAGGTGTTAATCCACACATACTCTCGAGCGACGCTATCATTTTTCCAACATATTTAAAAGAAAAAAGGTAGATGTGATATTATAATTAACTAAGTATAATAATATAATAAGTATAACACATATATATATATCATAATTATCTCTAGTCATTAGAGGCGGTGATGGAAATCGAATTAAATTGGTTCGGGTGGAGGTAGTTTGCCATACCCACAATTGACAGTTTCATTTACCATTTGAAGGAAGAGGAAATAGTTGTAGGTTATTACATTAACATAATAACATATAATTATAGGTAATATACTAATCTTATTATATATACTTAATTTTATATTATTTGAAGAAGGTGGAATAGAAAATTAAATAAAAACACTCGATTAAGAATGATGCCTCTTCTTTAGATAACTACCTTAGGATAGCACCAAAAGACTTCTTATGAGGATTTCCTAATAAAAATAAAGATTGTAGTATGTGTTTAGGTATTTTGGGAATTTAATTTCTTGGGTATTTTCAAAATCGTATGGATTTGGATGTGTAAACAAGATAGGAGTGGGGCACCTTTTTATAAGTGGGGGAGAGGACCCACATGGAACTATCGAAAAGAAAATGGTGTATCCACATTTTAAACATGGAAAACATCATAATTGATCATTATATAAATTTATATAAAAACATTTCTCAATTATTCCACCAATTTTAATTTATTAAACTTTTTCTTTTATTTTAACCATCATCTATTTAGTTCAACCAACTTGTAAACCTATTTTAACCTTAACCACAGTAATTAATTATTAGTATTTATAGAATTCATTCTGAAAAAAACCAATTATTATATAATATTAATTTTTATGAATAAACAAATGGAATCAACTTTTAAAAATTACATTTACATATTTCTTCAATTATTATTTAAAATTAAACATGCAGAAGTGATGAAAATCAGTTTTCAAAAGAGCCAATCTTCATAAGTATATGAAATTTTAATTTCAATATGAAACAAGAATATTATTAAAATGACCAAAATTATTTTTATAATGATATAATTAAAATAATATTTATTTTAAAAAAAATTAAACAAGATTTATCATTTTATGATCTTTAAACGAGAAAATTGTTTTTAAAAGAAACTAGTATTTTTCAGAATTCACTAAAAAATTTGTTTTTAAATAATATTATTAAAATTATCCATAAGCTAATTTAGATATTTTCCATAAAAAAATTAATCTGTTTTTTAAATAAAAAATTTATAACAATTTCAAAAAATTATTAGTTGTTTATAAAGGGTATTAAAAATCATTTTTTGAGAAAAAATTATTATCAATGCATATAAACTATATACTAAAAATTAGGTATTTATTAATTAATATATTTTCTTTATTTAAATATATTATGGTTAATATTAAAAAAATTAAAATTAATATGAATTTATTTATAAATAATTAATTAAAATTAGCCATAAATGATAGTATATCATGGTCCCTTAAAGCACAGTATATCGTGTAATGCAAGCTATGAAAAAAATTAAAATTGACATTAAAATAAATTACCTAAATACTCAAGGTGATAAAATATACTAAAATAAAAAAAATATCCTTCATAATTATATATTCTATAAAATTATTATTCCTGTTTTTCATTATATCCTTAGGTTCCCACATAGCTTCATCAAATTTATGGTTTTTTCACAAAACATTAAAAATGTAATTGGTCTTATTTTATAGCACCTTATATCAATAATCTATTATATCTAATGGTTTCTAATAAAAATAATATTATTGATCATGTTTTATCTCCATTTAGTTCAGTACATTTTTAGGGTTACATATGTCCTTCCTCAGGGGAGATACATGGAACAAATTGTGATGTTGAGAGAGGTTCTCTGGAAGCGTCGAGTGATAAGCAACTGTCCCAATAGAATCAAGAATCCTGATAGGTACAATAAACCAAATAATCATAATTCTATTCATTATTAATATAGTATAATTATTACATGTATAATTTCAAAGATTAACCTTCTCACCAACACAAAAATTATAGATTTCGTCCCCAGTTATTAGAAAATGTTTTTCATCAACCTTGTGCTGTAATGATATATTACTACATACATTTTCCCTTATCTACAATTTATTCTACCATATTGAGTCCCAGTATAATTATTTCCAAAAATTCATCCTATAATTTTTTATTTCAATAAATCATTCAATAAATTTATTCATAAAGAGTAATCTTAATACTCTATTTAAATCTACTATTGTATAAATACTCGACTAGAAGAAGGTGTTGATCCCAACCACATTTAGAATATATCTAATAGGATCTCAATATTTCTTATAGGTTTTGACTTTTTCTCCTAGACTTAAAATATATATATGTATTATATGATTTTATAAAAATCAATTAAATATCAACATCTTGCTGAAAACTTTTCCACAATATTTACATAAATCATGGATTATAATTAGATACAATAAAATTTTGAACTCCATGTATCCTTACCTATTATTTAATTTATTTTCTAAAATGATGAACCATAGGTACAAATTATCTTATATCATCAAATATTATGAATTTTTAAGGTTATCGAATAAAACCCATGTTGTATTATTCCATTTAGATGCTTTATAAGCCTCATAAAAAAATCCATGGTGATTTTTTCCAACTTCCATTCAAGTATGGGTAATGGATGTAATATCTCATTATCCTTTTTCACATTGCCTTATCCTATAGACATCAAAATATAAAAGATAAAAAATATTGAACTAGGATACATTATGATATATTTATTTTCAAATAAATATTATCTCTTTGATTGCTTCCAATGCACACAACATTGAGTATCAATGAAATGTGAAGCTTTATAAAAATATTATTTAAACATAGACATTTAAAATTATTTATTATGTTGGTGGTTATGAATAGTAATAACTAAATTATGATAATTTATTTGGTTTCAATGTGTATAAAATAAATTCAATGATTATATACTGATTATAAATAAAATAAAACCCATTTTAAAGAAAATGTAATGTTTTCTAAAAACAAAATCTAAAAAATGATTAGTCACACTTTTAAAAAATAGTTTCAAATTAATTTTCACTAAAATTAAAAAATTAATTTAAAAAAATTAATTTAATTTTTTAAAACTACATATCTATGTTATCTATAATTACTTTTCTGAATTTGTTTCATAAAAGATTAATTTTTTTGATTAATAGTGAAAAATACTAATTTTTAATTAAAACTACATTTACATTAGATGAATTTCATGACCAATTTAAATTTAATTTGGTTTCAAAAGAAAAAATAGTTAAATTTTATATTATGTTATCCAAATTATGTCATTAGAATAATTTTCATATTTATTTTTGATATAAATACATTTTTAGCTTTTGAATGTTTTTTAAAAAAAACTTTTTTCAACATGTCTGCATAATTATTTTTATATTAAATTCATCAAAATTTGTGAGTTTAATATAAAAATAGAGATTGAAAATTTATTAATAATAAAAATATTTTATATTTTATAATAATTTTAACTAATGTTTTACGATATTAAATAATGAAAACTAGAAAAAAGATTCGCTTTTGAAGTAAAAATTGAATTTCTAAGGGTTTTACTAAAACGATATTGGTTAAAAATGACCCAAATAATTTCTATTTGACATTTTATGATATTATTTAGTCCTTATATAATATTATCTTCTAATATAATCCATTTTAGATCCTTTTAATATTAGAAAATTGGGATTCAAATCTATATTTTCATAAATTTCAAGGGTATCATCTCCCTCACTAATACAATTCCACCCACTTTACACTCTCATACACTCTTACAAATCCAATTATTTCAACCTATATATGAACAAATAACTAAACAAAATCCTTTACCATATTTTATAATCCATTTATTCTTCAGAAAATTGTCCTAAAAATATATTAGTAGAAAATCAAAAGATGTTTTCTAAAGAAGAGGTGGCGCCGTTAACTGATATTTTTTTATTTCTTGTTCACCAGACATAAAAACATATTAAATAATTATTATATAATTACATAATTAAATTCCTTATTCTTATATATTTTTATGTTAATTTTTTACCCAAAAAAACTTTTCCTCCCTCAAATGGAAAATGAAACTATTGATCGCGTTTACGGCAGACAACTGCCTCGCAAACTGATGTAATTTGTTTCCATCAAAAATTATCATATATGGATATACTTATGTATATAAGTTTAATATATGATATTTATAATATAATTATAATTATTTAAGTATAATATAATATATAGATATATATATTCTTATTTTACATTCCTTAGTAAATGTGATGACGTCGCTCGTGCGTACGACAGACAACCACCTCATGAAGTGATGTGATTTGTTTTTCACCAAAATTTAGGTGGAAGTTAATAGGAATAAAATTTTTATGTATTATATTTATGAAATAATAACCATTATTAAAAATTAATATATAATATAATTTCTCATATTATAATCCATTGAATAAATGATAACGTTTTTCATGTTTACGACGGAATACCACCTCATGGAGAGATATGATCCGATTTTATTATGGAATCACATGGATTATATTTTTAAGTTAATTTCAATAAATAATATGATATTTTTAATATAATGATGATAATTTAAATATTGAATAAAATGTACCATCTATATATCATGATCGTTGAAAAATGGTAACAATACTCATGTGTACATAGGGACTATTTTCTCCATAATTGTAACATAATTTATTTTGCATAAATATAATTCATGGTTTTTTGGAAATGTATTTTTATTTATAATAAATTTAATTATTTCATGTTTAACATTATAGATATGATTAATTAATAGTCTCTTTTACCTCAGTCTATAAACCAATGTTATTTTAGACATATGATTTATTGTTAAAACGTCCATTATGAATTTAGAAAGTTATGTAATTAAATATTAATTGGTAAAAATTAAAGTAAAAGGAATAATAAAATTTATTAAATTTATTAATAAATTACCTAATTAACTGATGTTTAATATATGCAGTGATAAAAAACACACTTTAAAAATCTGACTCGTGGAAAGGGATCTCTCTAATCCACCCTTTCTATAGGATTATAAACACACTCTCTCTATAACGGACATTATGACTCTATTAAATGCTATGAAATGATTCTACATTATTTATATATTTCTATCACATATATACATATATTATTCCCCCTTCTTTTGATGGGTTTAATACATGAATTATATGTATTTCTCCAATGCATTCATTATGCAATTTCCTTTTATTATGATAAAAAGAAATATTATGCAACCCATTTTCTTTCCATGGGTAATTATTATTTTACTAATAATGATTTATTTCCTTTATTTGTCACACATATATCATTAACTTGATATGATGGGTTAAATCAGATAATGATAAAATTCATTGGGTAATGATTTTTACTCATGAGTCATCATGTATGAAATTATGGAGTAAACCTGATCCTTTATAGGAGTCCTCTATGTGATATTGTATAAGAATATATCCTTGACTCTTGTTTACATAATGTCTTATTTGGATTCCACATTACCAATTATTACATGATCTTGTTATTCTTTTTTATTATGTTATTATTTCACATCATTTATAATTTACATTACATTTTGTGATATAATGTTATACCATTAAATCATATGGTATGCCTTATTATTATGTGTATTCCATTAAATGGGATTTTTAACTCACCCCATTTTTTATTTATTTCTTAGGGTCTACCATTTTTGGAGCTTAATTATTTTTTTGGGATCTCACTATATATAATAAAATAAGGATTCAAAGTTTATTTTTTCGTTTTTAAATATAAACCTACGATTTAAAAGACACAATAACATCACAATTATTTTGTTGTATTAATGGATATTTATTTTTAGGGATCAGGTAATAATAAGTTCTAATGAATCGGTTGACCATATTTTCTATTAGGGGAATGGATTAGTTAATCTTTGTAATAAGGATGAGATAATTTTGGTATGAACCCTTAGAATGAGTTTAAGGATTACTCGATGTATAATTATATCTACTGGAAAATATCTCGGAAACATGAGGATGTATAGGGAGACTTATTTAATGAATAAAAATCTCTATCTGGATACTCCAAGTTATAGTGGATCTGAAATAGAGGTACCTAGGGTTAACAACCCTAAAATGGGTGCATAAAGTAGGAATCGATCATCACCAGGTGCATTAAAATGGGCCTTGCTGCACACATGGATTGATACTCTTGGGGGATATACTTTAGAAATTCACATCCACATTACAAAAAATTCTTGAGGGCTTGAACGAATTGATAGGTTAGAAAACCTAATATGAAACAATAACTTTCATAATAAAAATTGAATCCTGGAGTCCAATGAGTCATGAAATAAATATCATTCATGATTTTTTCATTTTATGTTTATTTTTTTCCCTTTATTATGTTATATTATGTTCATATTATGTTTTTATTCCTTTTAGTAAATGGTTTAAAATAATATAAACCATTCGAACCACTTGCATTATTGGAAATGTCAAGGATTCCACACTAATATTCCTAACCTATGTAGTGGGAGTTAAGAAATTCATGGAAGTAACATCTAAAAAATCTCATGTTATGAATAAAAATATGAATTGAATTTAATTCCCAACTCACCCTATGAAATATTAGGTTGTGGTCATGTATTTTATGAAAAAAAGGATCCCCCTCATAAGTGTGTCTTCTGATCCCCTCATCATTGAAATATAGATTTAATAAATTTAGAATGCATTGTATATCCTCTAATATATAGAGTAAGAGAAATTTTCACTGGTAATTTTGCACATTATGGGAGAAGTTAGTCCTTGGTGGACACTGACTATGAACATAAACTCCACAGAGGGTATGGATTCCTTGGAGTGGTGAGATTTCAAGAAAATAATAATTAACAAATATTTTACTCAAACTCACCATATTAAAATATAGAGGTAGTTCCTCATTCTAATGAAAAATCAAGAAGATTCTATCAGGGTGTATGAGGAAACATCACAAGGATTTCATTGTATTCCTTCAAATTTGTTATCGACACTAAAAATAAAATGGATTGTTTCTTTAATTGAATAAATATTAGTTTATAAAAAGATTTTATGATTCAATACATTGATATATATGAATATATTTCTTGTTGTGCCATAAAATTTGAGATAGATATAAATGAATCTTAGCTGAATCATGATATTGGAGGAAAAAATGTAAAATGAATTTTCCTTCTAGACCATCACAAAAAAAATCACCTGGATGAAAGAAAAATTGCCTTCAAAATTTTTAAAAATGTAGGGAGATTCATACCAAAAACTACTTAAGGGGAATCAAAAGATACTTTAATTGTCATAAATTACAACATCAATCTAATCAATTACATAGGGAAATGAAGAAGTCTATCAATGTGTAAGAATAAAAGAAGGTTCAGATCAACAATATGTTTTTTGTGAAATTTCATAAAAGTGAGGAACATGGGAATTGGGGAAGTCAGTTCCCTAAACCAAGGGTTTTCATACAAAATCAGCGACAACAACCTCAACGGCGGTAATGAAGGGTGTATTCATCCACTAAGGCTAATGTGGATTCCCAATATTATGTGGTGAAAGGTATGATATTTATTTATTAAATAATAGTGAATATGATTTTTGATTTTGGCACTATACATTCATTCATATCTTGCATATTTATTAGAACTATTCAAACCCCACATACAAACATGGTGTTCGAGCTATCTATGAGAATAAAAAATGAAATGAGGGTCAAATAAAAAGTATATAACTCCTTACCAATCAAAGTTTGTGGAATTAATCTTGAATAAAATATCATATTATTTTGTATAGTGGATTTTCAGGCCACTTTTCTATAGGATTGAAAATATTTATATAAATCAAATATCAACTATCGAGAGATGGAGATCACACTCCACATCCCCAGTCACCATTCTATATTATATGAGTATAAGGAGGAGGATAAATATACATTGAAATAATTTTTTCAATAATGGAAATTGTTTCCTTATGTGTAGGAATAAATATACCGAATAAATGAAATATAGGTGAGAATCATGCTAGAAGAAATTCCAATTATGAAAGATTATACTGAAGTATTCCCTAATAAAATTATTAGTATTCCTCCAAACCGAGAGGTTATTTTTTCAATTAAACACATACCAATACCTCTAAAAGTCTTCAACACTCCTTATATATTGTCCAATATTGAGTTGGAAAAACAAAATAATCTATTAAAATAGAATATAGGAATGTTTTTAAAATGCATGATTGCTTCACCATTGGGTTTTCTAGTCCTCGACTTCAATTGTAGGGTGGGTTCATTATTCCTATTTATTTATTATTATGAGCTCAACAAAATCAAAATAAATAACTAGTATCCCTTTCATTGGATAGTTGAATTGTCAGATAAACTACATAGAGCTTATTATTTCTCTAAGTTTGATGTTTGTTCTGGAAGTTGCCAATTATGGGTGAAGCAGGATGATATTTTTAAAACATCCTATCTAACACATTACAGACACTATGTGTTTATAATTATTCTTTTATGATTTACTAATTTTACAAAAATCATTATATAATTATTGAATAGATTATTTAGATATTATCTTGTAAAATTTTTGGAGGCTTTATAGGTGATATAATGATTTAATCAAAAAGAATGTTAGAGCATGCGGATAATTTAAATAAAATGATTCTGGATTTGATAAAAGACATTTTTTATTTATAGTAAATTCAAATTTACTTCTGGATAATGTATTTATCATTCATGGGAAATATTGTAAATAATAAAGTGATATTTTTGGACCCTTCTATGAAAAATGTGATTGAAGACTGGCATAGACCAGCATTGGTAATAGAAATCTATAGTTTCTATGGATGATCTGAATATTGCCGATGATTTTAGAAAAAAAATCATGATTTTAAAACATGCTAACCAATATATAATAGAAGGGAGTAAAATGTTTCTAGATGAGTGATTGCGAAGAGGGAATTTTGGAGTTCAAAAAATAGGCTAATAACTACACCATTACTTATGCTTCCCTCAACTGGGGAAATTTTTGTGCTTTATAGTGATGGTTCAAAGAATATGTTCAACATTTAATAATTTTTAATTATAATTTGATACCATATTCATCATATAAGTTGATGTGTAATGAGAAGAACTATCCAACATGTCATTTGGATATTGTTGCTATGATCAATAAGTTTAACATATTGTGATGTTATCACTATGTGGAAAAGTGAGAAATATATACGAATCACAAGATCATACAATATTTCTTCTTATATAAGGATATTATAATGCGCCAATAAATATTTTTATAACTTAACAAGGACTATGAAATTTTAATCATTCAATATATTGGGAAATAAAACAAAGTGGTAGATTCTCAAAGTAAAAAAGTTTCCTAGGGCTTTATCAATGATGATAATTTAGAAGGATACAATCCTCATATATTTTCAAAGTAATTATATTGTAATATTAAAATTATATTCATCATAATTTTCAATAATAATGGATTAACAATCCATTATTAAAATTATCATGGAGTCCCATAAAAATAATGATGTGCTACAGAAAATGAGAGAGAATACTATAGAGTTAAATTTTTTCATATTTTAATTAAAAGGTTTCAAATACTAGATATGTATCCTATAAAAATAAATACTATAGAGATATATTTTAGATTATGAATATAGATCTTCTTTCTCTATTCATCTAGTAAGCCCTATGATGTAAGGAGATCTGATGAAAAACATCTACTGAGATAATTTGAAGGGGGATTATAAAATTTGTATCTTGAGGCTTGGTATGCCAAAATGTCAAGGCTAGATGAAAAAATTCAAATGGAATGATGAAAATGATTCACATACCAGTATGTAAATGGGAAATCAAAATAACTGATTTCATAATAGGCCTTCATAGGACAACAATAGTATATAATGCCATTTGGTGTAATTCAATCATCTTAAAAAGATTGCATATTTCATTACTATCATGAATGATTTGTTTCTTTACCAACTATCTATGTTATAAATAATAAAATTGGAAATATTAAAAAGAGTTCCACATTATATTATATCTAATCGATATCAAAGGTTTATTTTTCCGCTCGTCCCAGTGGGGGCTTCTGTCACGACTCCCCATGCCTAATTTTAATAGGCTAGGGGCTAGTGAATAGCACCGAGTAGGCATATTACTAACATAAGAGGGATTTCCTATGTACCTGTACACACACACACACACATCTCCAAGCCCACAAATTCTGAAATGTAAGAAAACCCACTAAGGAACAAAATTCATGCAAACAAATACACCTAAACAATAGAGTATGATGGAAATTATAGTACTGAAAGTATACTGGGAAAGAATACAATCCCACCAAAAACAAGAGTCTGAATACTACAATATCTAACCTATGAACTCAAATAGGTAGTAGAACTACTACTCATTGCCATAGGAACACCTCGGCCTATAGGGAACTCAGAATTCTCAGTGCGGTCCTTGTCCGCCCTGGACTCCGTCAAAAGGTTGATCGTCGGCACATGACACGACCTGTGTAGGCAAAGCCCGTGTAGGAGTGACTATAGAAATACTCAGTAGAGGACCCCGAAAACCACAAATAAAACACACAATGGAAAGCTACAGTTATCTCTAAATAGTATATGTCTACTGAACAAATAAAAAGAGTAGAACAATCCAGATATACTTAAAACCCTGACCCGTAGTCAAGAGACATGTCACACAACCGCATTCCCCTGCTAGGGATTCAGTTTGAAGATTCCACAAAGCACTCATTTGGGAGAACACACTCCAAGAGTCTGATAGCTCCGATGATTTCCATCCAAAAATTATTATACGTCGGGAAAAGTCACAAGAGATAGATACACTCATTCTGGGGGAACACACTCTAGAGTGGGGAAAGATCTCGATACACAAATGAGGATCACTGCCCGGTCCTTGGTGGATAGCATGACTCGTTCGGATTCACCTACAAGGTAGAGGATCAATAACCTATGGAAATATTCATGTCGATTCCTAATTCTACGTTGGGTCAATAATGGAGAGAAGATCTCTCTTAGGGCCTCTCATATGGATACCTGACCCTATCTCTGAAAGTCATGCTGAAGGGAGCATACTCTTGTAGACGGAAATGATACCTAACCTTCCGGGGAATGAGAGAAATTGCCACTAAACCAAATGAAACATGCCCCAGATACGGGGGACAAGAAGATCAGGCCATGTAATAAAAATTACATGGATGGAAGAAGTGTCACACGTCGTGTCGACTGACCCTGGGTACTTCCCGGGTACAACAACATGTGTCATAAAGCTTGGCATGTAGAAAGGACAGTACAGGATGTGTAGTACAGTTCCCATGTCATGTCCACGTAACATTGGTCGGATCTATGTACATGGTGGTGTACTCGTACATGGATTTATCTCATGTGAGCCATCTTTTGTAACCGTTACATGTGGTAACCCATGCAATCGGCCTGGTCTGGCAGGTTGGTGGAGTACACAGTTGTGTACTACATCCCATGTCATTGTATTGTCCGGGATACACGCAAAGTCTGTGTAAGGACCCACACACAGTGTTCATCCTGGAACATGTCATTTCTTTGAATCGTGTATTGCGAAACCCTAGTCACCATCGAGCCGTTCCCACCTGGCATTTTCTTAGGGATACATGTCGTGTTCTTCGGGAATTTCCAAAAATTACACTTGTCTCCGCCATGCCCTAGTTTCTCCTTTGATCCTTGATCCGGCCACCCGATCGCCTCAAAACTCAATATTTGAGGTCATCCTACCATCAAGAATCTTATTTTATTGGTTTCCAGCCTCTGATTGGTCCCAAAACCGTGTTCTAGTCCACCCATGCAAAGAACGCTCGAAGAATGAGAACTCCTGAACCCTATCGATTCGTCTACCGTCATTACCGTCACACCTCTTCTAGGTCATCACGATGTTATATATCCAATTTTGGATCGTTTCCTTGTAAAAAACATCAAAATGATCCATTGTTAATTTCCCCATGAAGAACACGAATAACACAAGTAAAAAAGTGTAGAAATCCAAAAGCAAATCGAGAAATGAACCTCCACTGTCATTCATCATGGTATTGATCCACTTCTGTTTGTAAGATCAAATGGAGCAGAATAAATACAATCAAAATTGATCTACTGTGGATTAAATCCATAAATAAGAAATCCAAGAAAACAAAAATAATAACCCTCCCGTAACAACTTGTGATCTATGTATAAACCTATTCTTGGGATGATCTGCATTAGTCATTTCAATCCAAGAATGGGGAAAATAAGAATTGAAATCACAAACCCCTACAATAGTCATCAATGAAAAGAGAGATCTTTTGTTGTTAGGGATTCGATCTCACTATGCAATGATCCATTCCTCCTCGTTCATTGGCGTTCTTTTTAAATCCTCTAAGGTTGGCTCCTCTCCAAAGCTCCTGATAAATCTAGGGGAAAACTCTAGGGTTATCAGTCTTACCCTGGGTTCCTTCACATTTAAAGAAAATAAGAATAATTATTTTACGAAATTTTTTTAAAATAATATAAATTATTAATTATTTATATTTCTTCTAAAATATTCTTTCTAAAATGCCAAAAAAAACTAACTTTTGTAGCTGACACGCACCGGTCATTGTTAGGCCCTGCGTAAGGTAAAACCGCTACTCTGAACACCACGGTGCCTTTATATTTCTAATCTAGGATCCCATTTAAAAGTCATTCCACTTTTACAGAAAAACCTCTCACACATACTGTTTAAAGTTTTAATTTATTTAAAACATTTTTTCCGAGCACTCCGGGCCTAGGAATCGCATTTCGTCGAATGTTCTGGTCTTGAAATAATTCCATATAAAATATAAAAATAATACATAGAAAATGTGAGAAATTACATTCTCCCAAAAAAGGTCTTTAAATCCTAGAAATCCAAAACAAAAGACTACTCCAAAATATGTGGGTATTGTGCATGGATATGAGCGTCCTACTCTCACGTTCTATCCTAAAGATTTATGTGTTGCCACCGGATGCGCACCAAGGGAATATATCTTCGGAAAAGTATCCTCTCCCGGTGATCTTAGATCTCTACAAGGTTCTTAGGAAAGGTCCCTCCATCCTTGATGTATGGCTCGTCCCTGTCGATGATGTGAAATGAGTCATGCATGTACCTCCTCAACTGCGACACGTGAAAAAAAATCATGTACCCGATGAAATTGTTGCGGTAGAGCTAAGTGGTATTCCACCTCACCAATGATGCTCAGTATCTATAAAGGTCTGATGAACCTTAAAGATCTCTTGTCACCTCAACCAAATCTCTGTAACCATAACAGAGGTGAGACCCTTATGAAGACATGGTCCCCTACCTCGAACTCCAGAGGTCTCCACCATCTATTAGAATAAGAATTTTGCTAGCTCTTTGCAGTCTTCATCCACTCCTGATTGATCTTCACCTTCTCAGTGGTAGCTAATACCAACTCTTGACCCATGAGTGCTGACTCTCCAGGGTCGGTCCTGCAAAGTAGTGACCATCAGGGTCTCCCATACAAGCACTCGAACGGGGCCATACCAATGGTGGAGTGGTAGTTGTTGTTGTATGAAAACTCCACCAGTTTTAGTTGGTCCTCCCAACTATGAAAAAATTCTATAATACATGACCGCAACATATCCCCCTAAACCTGAATTGTTTTCTATGTCTAACCATCGATCTGGGGATGGAACGATGTGCTCAAGCATGGTTTAGTCCCAAAATCATCCTTAAATCCCTTCCACAACAAGGATGTGAAGTGGGAATCTTGATCAAATAATATTGTTGAAGTGACTCCACAAAGTTGAACTATCTCTTGCACATAGAGGCATCCCAATCTCTCTATGGAACTTAGCTCTCTGATAGCTAGGAAGTGGGCCCACATGGTGAGTTGGTCAATGATCACCCAGATGGAATTGTGCCCCTTGGAAATTCTTGGTAAGCATGTTATGATTCCCATCGATATTCCATCCCACATACACTCTAGAATATATAGGTGTGATCTAATCCTGTAGGAACCTCGTACTCATACTTCACCTACTAGTATGTAAGGCATCGAGAAACAAACTCTGTGATTGCCTTCTTCATACCTGACCACCAGAACTGTCATCGAAATTCCTAGTACATTTTCACTACTCCAGGATGTATCACCAAGGGGGATGTATGAAACTCCCTCTGAATCTACTCCTATGATGTCATTGGTACAACAGTGCATCCTTTGAAAAGAACTATATCCTTCCCACCTTTTGAATATCCATGAGGAGAATATCTTGTGGATAACTGAGCACTTAATGCCTCACAGTCGACATCCCCAATCTATTCCCTCCCTAACACGTTGTAAGAGTTGAGGGGTGATAACAATCGACTATAGGTATGTTGAATCCTCTCTGTACGTGTAGGATAACTAAAATGTGGATAACTGCTCTGTCGCCTCACTCAATAGTCACGAGCTCGAACTTCTGCTGATAGCATCCGCAACAATTTTTCCCTTCCCGAGAGTATAGATGATCCTGAAATCATAGTCCTGGAGGAACTCTAGCCAACTCCATTTCCTTAGATTCAGATACTTCTGCGAGAAGTTGTATGTGGGGCTCTTGTGGTCATAGTAGATAACCATTCACCCATAAGGTAGTGTCACCACATCTTCAACTCAAAATATAACACTTCCATCTCGAGATCATTGGTTGCATAGTTCTTCTCATGAGTCCTAAGATGGCATGAAACATAACAAGTCACTACCTATCTCTGCATTAGGACACAGAAAAGCCCAGTTCCCAATGCATCACAAAAAACTACGTACATGACACCCTCCTCCGGTAATCTCAATAACAGGTTGCTCATCAAACTCTACTTCACCTAATATAAATCATGTTGGAACTTCTCTGTATACATGAAGGGTTTCGCCTTCCTGGTAATGGAAATCTTTGGTGCTGATGATCTGGCGAAATCAAGAATGAATCTCGGGTAATATCCTGACATCCCAAGGAAGCCCCGCACCTCCTGCACGCTCTGAGGTGGCTCCCATTCTAACACTTCCTCCACCATGGTTGGGAACACAGCTACTCCATCTACTGAAATGAAATTTCTCAGAAAGTGGACCTCCTGAATCAGAACTAGCACTTCGAGAGTTTCCCATAAAGTTGGTTCTATCAGAGTATATCCAGAACCATCCACTGATGTCTCGCATATTCCCCCACTAACTCTGAGTACACAAGGATGTCATCGATGAAGACCACTATAAACCAGTCCATGAATGGATAGATGATTTGGTTCATAAGTCTCATGAAAACTATAGGGGCGTTTGTTATTCCAAAAGGCATCACCAAGTACTCATAGTGATCTTAGCGGCATATGAAATCCACCTTTGGTATATCCTTTTCTCGTACTCGTAACTGGTGATATCCTAATCAATGGTAAACATTTGAGAACCAATGTTCCCCTCTCAGCTGATCAAAGAGATCCTAAGAAATGGATACTTATTCTTCAACATCACCTGGTTTAGGCGCCGGTAATCAACGCACAATCTCAAACTCTCGTCTGCATTTTTTTCAAACAAAATAGGTTCCACCCATGTTAAAATGTTGTCTCTTACGAAACCCTTTCTCATAAAATCATCCAACTGTAACATCAACTGTAAAACTTATGTGGAAGCCCTCTAATATTCTGATGAGGAAATATGTTCTTTCCCAAGGTGTAAGTAGATGAAAAAGTCGATTTCTCATTTGGAAGGTAGTCCTAGAAAAACTTCAGGAAAGACGTCCTTGTACTCTGCCACTACTACTAGGAACTAGAAGCTCCCAACATCCATTGTTCTGAGGGAAAGGCTAGCCATATCATGAGCGATCGGTTGTAACCTCCTACGCATTATCCCATATTGTGTTACCTAATTCTCCCTTTCACAGGAAATGGGAAACCTCATCCAATCATTGCATACACACCACACTCTTCACCTAAAACAATCAATTTGGGCATGGACCGAGAATAAAAAATCCATACTTAGAATGTAGTCGTAATGCTTCGACGCTACCACCAAGAGTTTCCAACCGAAACTATTGCCTCTAACTTTAAGATCACACTTTGTAAAAAGGTATGTGATCATCAAGTTTGCTCCCGTAGGTGTCTCCAACCGCAAGAATCAAGTAAACAACTCAACCAGAGTCTCATGTTTTCGCACAAGACCTATGGTGAGGAAGGAATGACTAGCACCTTTTTCTAAAAGTATGGAAGATAAGGTAGAGAAGACACATATCATACTTCTGATCATCCATGGAGTCCCTAGGTTGTACGCCTCAACTAATTTAGTTTCCCCCACCCCTATCCCCCAACTCATTGAGCCTCGTGTGGACCTCCTGGGGGTGATGGTGGAAGTACATCAAATCATATACCACCACATGCAGCTCTCCCTGCTACTCTGCCACGTCCTCTGCCTGGACGGCCTGTCTGCTCCACCCTCTACCTCTGCCACAGTGATCCATCCACCATCTCCCAGTCATCAGCTTGATGGGTCGGAAAATCTCTATCAAGATGTCCCCTAGCATTGCATGAGTAGAATCGCCTCTCTCTAGGCTAAATGGATCCAGCCTGAGATCCTTGAACAACAAAACCCCTATCTTGGGTCCTCTGGTGACATCTCACACATCCTGAACCATGTGCCTAATGTCGACTCCCTACTATCGAGGCCTCTGCACCTGTTTTCCTTTTACTGATTGTCGTCAGCTGTCTGTGCTCTGCCTAGAATCTCTCGATCACCAAGGTCCACTCGATCACTCTAGAATAAGTTGGAATTCAAAGAGAAACAAAACTATCTTGGATGTCCTATCATAGTCCTCTCTTGATGTTCGGATATTTGAAGTACTGATCCTTGACCTTATACATCGATTACATGGTGAGTTTAGTGAATCTCGACGAATAGTCATCCACCATCAAACTGCCCTGCTGGAGTTGAAGAAGCTCCTGGATACACAATTCTCTCAATTTAGCCAGTGATAAATCCTCCCTAAAGAGTATCTAAAACTCTATCCATGAAAGATTCTCCTCGTTATATGTCTATGTTGTTAGACTCCACCATCTTCCCGCCAAACCCTAAAGAACGATTGCTCCTAGGATCACCATTTGGACCGCCGGTGTTCTCACAAGACTGAGAACTCGGCTATCCGCCTCAAGCCAATCCAAAGTCGCCTGAGGGTCGAGATCGCCTTAGAACATGAGGGGTCTCTATCTCTAGAACTCATAGAGTGTGCTCATCCTGCACCCCTCATCTTTCGGTTCTACATGTACCATGGGATGCACCCCTTGTGGTGGTATAGCAGGTACACCACCTAGAGGTAACGCCTGGGAACTGGTCCCTGTATCGAGGCCTCATTACTAAGTGGGTATCCTCATGATCACGCTGCTGAATCCTAGAAGGTTTGTGTCACTAAGGAATCCTGTAGGGAACAAGATATACCATGTTCAAAGTGTATATCTAGATAAGTGACACAAATGACATGGAAAACTAAACACATTCCAATATTATGCATGTACAATTATTTTACTTTCCCGAAACTTGTGTTTTCATGTACCGAGTTGAAAATCATGTTATCGGAGTCCTGCGGTATGGATATATCATCTGTCCGCACCAAAACTGGAGTCTATGGCCTGAAAGCCGAGCTCAAAGCACTTAGCACTTTATCCCCAAACCAATATCATAGACTATTGGTCATAAGGTAGATCTTACCAACTTTGATACCACTCTATCACGACCCGTCCCAGTGGGGGGTCATGTCGCGACTCCCCACGCCCTCCTCTAATAGGCCTGGGGCTGGTGACTACATTGAGTATTCATATCACTAACGTGGGAGGTATTGCCTAATTACCTGTACACACGCACACATATCCAAGCCCATAAATAATAAAATGTATCAAACCCACTATGGAACAAAATGCATGAACATAACTACACCAAACCAAAAGAGTAGAATAGAAAGTAGAGTACTAAAAGTAAACTGGGCTAGAATACAATCCCACCAAAAACAAGAGTCTGAAAACAATAATGTCCATCCTGTGAACACAAAGAAGAAAGGGATTGCTTCTCATAGACATTGGAACACCTAGACCTATAGGGAACTCATAATGCTTCATCTTATCCTGGTCTTCCATGGAATCCATCAAAATTATTCTCATCTAAAAAAGACGTGATGCGTATTAGAAAAGCCCATGCAGGGGTGAGTATAATAATACTAAGTAGAAAATCCCAAAATCCAAAAAGAAAATACAAAATGGAAAGGTACAGTAATATCTACATAGTATATGTCTACTGAACATATAACAAGTGTAACATAATCCAGATATACTCAAAACCCAGACCCATAGTATAGAGACAAGTCACATAATTTCATTCCCCTGCTAGTGATTTTGTTTGATGATTCCATGAAGAACTCATCTGGGAGAACTCACTCCATGAGTCTGATAGCTCTAATGACGTCCATCCAAGAAGTAGTGTCCATCAAGAAAAGGCACAAGTGATAGATTCACTCATTCTAGTAGAACACACTCCTGAGTGGGGAATGATCTTGATAGACATATGAGGATCACTGCTGGGGCCTTGGAGGATACAGTGACTCATCAAAATTTACCTGCTCGGTAGAGGATCGATGCCCTATAGTAATAGCTACATCGATACCTGACTCTACCTAGGTTCATGAATGGATATAGGATCTCCTTACAGGCCTCTTAGAGGGATACTTGACTCTATCATGGAAAGTCCTACTGAAGGGATCAAACTCCTGTAGAAGGAAATGATATCTGATCTTCAGGGGAACAAGAAGAAGGGGCACTAACCCGAAAAACATTTCCATGAAACGGTGTACAAGAAGATCAAGCCATGTACTAAAAATAACATGGCATGTAAAAGTTTCACACGTCATGTCTTCTGAACCTAGGTATTTCCCATGTACAACAGTCGGTGTCGCATGGCTTGTCATGTTGAAAGGTTAGTACACTGTGTGTAGTAACGATCACACACCATGTTCGAGTAACTGGGGTCATCTCCATGTAGGTCGTCCTATGCCCATACACAACTTTATCCCATGTGTGACATCTCGTGTAACCGGTACATGGGGTAACCGTTGCAGCCGACCCGGTCCTGTCATGTGGTGGAGTACAAGGCTATGTACAACATCATGTGTCTGTTTATCACCTGGGATACATGCCGAGTCTGCGTAAGTACCCACACATGATGTTCATTGGGGAACACATCATGTCATCACTTCGTGCATCGCGAGACCCTAGCTGTTGCAGAGCCAGTCCCACACGGAGTGTTCTTAGGGATACACACTATGTTCCTTGTGAATTTCTAGAAATTATGCTTGTAATCGCCATGCCTTGGTTTCTCATACTATCCCCAATATGGCCTCCTGATCGCCTCGAAACTCAAGTTATAAGGTCTTCCTTCCATCATAAATCTGATTCCATTGGTTTCGGGCCTCTGATCTATCTCGAAAATGTGTTCTGGTCCACCCACGTGAAGAACACTTGAAGAATGAGAACTCTTGAACCATGTTGATTTATTTTCCATCATCTCCATCACACCTCCTCTAGCTCGTCACTATGTAAGATCTACAATTTGGTATAGTTTCATTTTATAATGGATGTGCAATGATCTACTATTCATTTTCCCACAAAGAACACAAAGAACAAAGTAAAAAATGGGAAGAACTACAAAAGAAAATGAAGGAATGAACCTCCTCCATCATTAATCATGAAGTTGATCTACACCCGTTAGTAGGATCAAATGGAGAAGAATCAAAGTAAACCAAAAAAAATCTATCGTGAATTAAATCTGTGAATCAAAAACCCTAATAAAAGTAAATAATAACCCTCCTGCCAGAACGTACAATCCGCGGATCAACGTGTTCCTAGGTTGATCCACATTCATCATTTCAATCCACAAATGGGGGAAAGAAAAATCAAAATAACAAACTTCTACCTCGGGCGTCGACAAAGAGGGAGATTGGTCATCGTTCAGGATTCGATCTTGCTGGGCAACAATCCACACATTATCATTCTTCGGTTTTGGCAAAAATCCTCCTTGGTTGGATCCTCTCCAATGCTTTAGAGGATTATAGGGGAAAACACTAGGGTTATAAGTCTAACCCTGGGTTCCTATCCAATTAATGAAAATAAGGGTCATTGCATTATGGAATAATTTAAAAATAAAATAAAATATTAATTTATTTTATTTCTTCTAAAATGTTCCTTCTAAAATTCCCAACAAAATAACTTTTGCAACTTACCTGCGCCGGTCGATGTGAGGCGCTGCATAAGGTAAAGTTTCTACTTTTAATGTAACAGTGAACTTATATTTTTGATCGGGGAACCCGTTTAAATGTTAAACCACATTTACAGGAAAACCGCTCATGCGCACAGCTTAAAATTTTAATTTACATTAAACATTTATTTTAAGCAATCTGGGTATCGGAATCGCATGTTGTTGAATGTTATGGTCTAAAAATTATTCCATATAATATTTAAAAATAATTCAAGGAAAATCTAAGACATTACTATTTTCCACATCATTTTTGAGAATCCTTTAGCAATTATTTGACGGAGAACTCGGTTTCAGCACCGCATATCACGTACATACGGATGATCAGTATGTGAGAACTATCCAAACTCTCTAACAATTTTTGATGTCTTGTTCAATGGATTTACAAGGATTTTTTGTTCATCATGTTTTCCTTATAGAGTTTTCAAATAATAAAATTATTTATGCTAGCATTCAAATGGAAATTTTTTGTCTTTGTAGGGGAAGTGATATCAGGATCTGACCTAATATGAAGATATTAGAGAGAGGAAAATGATGGGACCTGATCCTTCACAAGATATAATAGAGATGTTCCAAGCCATTTTTCATTACATGAAATCCAAAAAATGATGCAATACATATGATGGTAATCAATGAAGTTACTTGAAGTTTGAGGTTTCAGAAAAGGTGTTCCTACATATTTCACAATGGAAAAAATTCATAAGGTTCTGGAATAAGTAAAATATTTGTCTTATATACATCATTCCATAAGATATCATTGATTAAATTGGATTTTTGGTTGACTGAAAATCACTTCAACAAATCATATCTAATGTATATGATGTGTTCCATATATCTTAGTTTAGGAAGTTTATACCAGACCCCTTACAAGTACTGAATCAAAAGATGGTACCCTGGGAGAAAGATCTTTCAAACGAGGAGATACAGGTTAATATCATGGATTATAGAGAAAATATTCTAAAAACCCAAATAACCCACCTTATCATAGTGATGTGGTGAAACTAGATGTTTGAGGAAGTTACTTGGGAACCAGAAGTAGCAATGAAGCAGAAGTACCATAACATGTTATCACCATAGAATGTTATATAAAAATATTGAGTGTGATATTAATTTTTGGAGAAGAATATAAGAACATGGTACATTAATATATATTTATTAAAAAATAACATCAATATCATTAATTTATTTTGAGGTAAGAAACATCAAATTTAAACAAAACATGGTGCTCAATTAAAATATTATTATTTAAACATAGACATTATAAATGATACAGTAAGTTGGATTGTATTAATAGCATAAAATAAATTATATAAAATTAACTATTTTAAACAGCCAAAAAATTCCATGATTATTTGTTGATTGGAAATAAATAAAAACCATTCGAATGAAAATTTTTCATTTTCCAGACAAAAAGATTTTTTTTAAGAGGTGATTTTGTATCACTATGAGAACATAATTTAAAATTAATAATTAATAATTTTAGAATTTTTTTTAAAAAAATTGAACTTAATTTTTTACATATATGTTTTTAAATTATCATTGGGATAATTTCTAGTGTCTTTTCTAAAAAATCAGTTTTCAGTGAATAGTAAAAAAATTATTATTTTAATAAATTCAGCCTTTTCATTTTATTCATTTTCAGGCCCCATTATATATTAATTTGATTATAAAAGGTAAAATTATATCAATAATATATTAATTAATAAATATTACTTCATTGTGATAAAATTAATATTTAATTTTTATATTATAACTTTTTCAAATTTTGAATGTTTTTCTTTCAAAAAAATATTTCTTCAAAATATTTTCGGGTGTAGTTTTAAATTAAATTTATCCACTTTTATGTTTTGAATTTGGATAAATGGATTTCTTATTTCGGATAATCATAATTTTATTATAAAATAAGGTCAAATTAATTAGTGACCATAATTAATTGTGGAAACATAAAAAATTTATTTAAATTTGTAAAGGTAAAAATCTAGCTTGTTGGGGGTTAAAATAAAAATAATATTTTTTAAAATAAAAACAATTTTTTAATTCATATTGGATTGTAATATTTGGTCCTTATATCTTCTAATGTTGTAAAATGTTCATTTTTTTAACCTTTTTGAAAGAGAAAAATATTGTTTTAATTCATTCATTTCAAAATTCCATGTGTGTCCTCTCCCCCACTGATGATAGGACATCCTAACTCCTCTCCTTTTGAAATTTCCCAAACTCATTGGTTTAGAAAATATAGTGACCCTATCCTTTTAAAAATAAAAAATATATTTTAATCACAATTAATCATCAAATACAATCCATGGATCTTATAGTCTAGTGTATTTAAAGAATTAGTTGTAAAACATGAAACCAAAATATTACATGTTTTATATAATGAGCTCTCAACTCTATTTTATCTCCTAAAACATCATAAGATAACCTCGGTAATAAATGAACAAAGGATGAATCTAGAAATACCGGTAATTAAATAAATGTAGGAATCAATAATAACATATGAGTTAAAAAACATAACATTATGACATAAAAAGAATTATATACAATAATCATATGGAAGTCATGGAAAAATAATACAAACATGGAAGAATATCATATATAAAATGAGATCATTTATTCATGGAAAATAATAATTTGGTAAAAACATACAAAAGGACATAAACATGAGTCAAGGATAACTTCCAAAAATATTTCACATGGGGGATAAAGCCCCATAATAGAATTAGGGTTTCAATCTATCCCAACATGACTTCTCATGAGACTAAATAGTACCCAATGAATTGGAGTAATATATTGGAACAATCATCATAAAATTCTCATGAATATGTGTTCCACATGAAGAATCAACATAACAGAAAACATAATGGTTACCCATAAAAAGATATTAAAGTCACACTCATCTCATAAGTAATATAATATGGGAATATCATAAATGTTCCCTTGAAAGAATGGATTTTTGGAATAATTTATTTTTTTAATTAATAGTATTAATATTGTGTTAGTGTTACATAAGAATTTAAGGTGAGTATTTCATTACTATAAATTAAGAAAAATACTATGATAAAAAATAATTTATCTATCATATAAATATGTATTACATGAAATAAGATGATTTGATTCAGGTTAAGTAGTACTATAGGTATTAAAAGTTGGAAAGTGGCATTTTTCTTCTTTATCTTTTACACTATTATTTTAAATGACAAAATCAATGAAATATAGCCCAAATTACCCCATTATTGGATAATTGGATTAAAATTTATGAATTGCACTCTTAAAATAGGATAAAGTAATGTGTTAAGGTAAAAACTAAGTTCTCATCATATTGTTTTTAACTTTAATTACCTAATTTACCATTACCACATTGATAATTATTTAATATAGTTACTATTGATAATAACTAAAAAATAGACCTATTTACCAAATTTGGACCCACTAATTCAATTTATTTGATTTATTTATCCTGATTAAATTTATAGAAGTTTAATAATTTAACATAAAAATATAGCCATAAATTGAGACAAAAAGATGTTTTTTCAAAAAATAGACATTTTAACTATAAAAATGTTTCTATTTCAAATTGATATATAAAATTAATTAAAAATAATATAATTGAATTAAATATTAATAAATATATCGAATTAAATTTTAAAAAAATCAACTATAATTTTTGGACACTTTAAAATAAAATACATTTTTCAATAACCATCAATATTGAATCACTATTCATTGAAAAATCAAAATATTATGAAAAAATATAAAAATTTAACAATATGGTACTTTTGATATTAAAATTTGAAAAATTCTATCATTTACGTCAAATAAAATTTATAATTATTCCATAAATTAATTATATTATTTCATCTCAAAAATAAATAAAATCTATTTATGACGAAAACTTATTTTTAAGGAATAAAATGGATTGTATTCTAATTTGTTTAGAATTAATCTATTAGGACCCTTATATATATTTTATAGTGTTCTTTATCCTATTTATAATTTTTAATACATTATATGGTTAATAATGTTTATATTTAAATAATTTCTTTCATAAAACGCTTAAACTTAGTGTTTCATGTCTTATACACTATCGAACATAATGTTCTTATTTTAAGACGTCAACATGTTATAATCCCACCCATTAAATAAATCCCATCATTAATCATTTAATTTTAGATTGGTAATTACAGGATTCACATTTGAAAATAATTTTTTTTGAAATCTCACATCATAAAAAGGGTTAATAAAACATCCTTTTCAATATATTGAAGAGGGAGTGTGATGGTCATATCGAATAACACATACTTGGTTTTCAAATAAGTCAAATTTAATTGGAAGTTAAAATAAAGACATGTAAAAAAAGCCAAAATAATTTTTGTGAGTAAAAGAGAACATTGATCACAATAATGTGAATGATTGTGAGAAAGATAACGACCACCAAACCATAAACCAAAGAGGTTTGAAGAAAGACTATCGATTAATTTGAATCTAAATTAATATGATCACAAGTTTTTCTCGAGGTTTATTTCCAAGATTGGATGAATTATTTTATCATATATACTAATAACATAAGTCAACATACTTATTTCAAAATCATCAATTTCAACCCAAATCTCTCATTTTTCATTAAATGATTAGTATTTGAGTTTAATTTTTTTACTCCTGGAGTAATAATATCAACATCAAATGGATTGTATAATCCTAAAATTATTTTCATGCAATAATTTTACATAAAATACAACAAAAAATGTTTAGGAAAATAAAATTCCGAAAAATAACAAACCATTGAAGGAAAAAATTAAAAAATAATCACTAAATCCTCAACAAATAACATCAAACACTCTTAGTTTATCATACGAAAAATGTGTAAGCACGTATCAAATGGAAACCCTGGCGTCTCTGGGCGAGCGGTGACGACGGCGAAACCCTGGCGTCTCTGGGCGAGCGGTGACGACGGCGATGGTGCCGGCCTTCCCCACGCTGGGGGGGAAGGGAGATTCGCCGTCCGATGCGAGACCAGGTGTTTTTAGACCTTTTTCGAATCCAGACTTTCTCCCCCCTTTCCCAAAAATCTCTTTGAGCCCTAAGGTGTCAGATCTGTTTGATGGGCGACCTAACCTTCATCTCTCAACTTCAGAGTTCTCTGAATCCTCTGCGCTTCTGAATCTTACCTTGATTGCACGCTTTAGAAATGGTCGACCTTCTGTTGATGCCTTCGACAGATTTATCTTCGGTTCGTGGGAGCTACAGGAAAGGGCTATTGTCGGTCTGCTTGACAGGAACCACATGATGATTCGGTTCGAATCAGAGGAAGATCTCATTGCTGCTTGGTCGAGAGCTCCTCGCAGATTCAACGGGTATCGCTTCCTTCTATTACGCTGGTCTTTCGACTTTCACATGAAGCGCGATTCACCATCGACAGCGGTTTGGGTAAGTTTCCCTAATTTGCCGCTCCCCTTCCAAAACCCTGCTATCATTCAAATGCTTGGCAACCTAGTAGGAAGGTTTTTGTGCTCTGATAGTCGCACTTCTACTGTGTGCCATCCGGTTAATCCCCGGGTTTGTGTGGAGATGGACGCCTCTCGACGTCCGTTTGATCATGTGTGGATTACCATTGGGGAAGAGTACAGGTGTAAACAGCAGGTGGTTTACGAGAACTGGATGGGTTTCTGTTCTTCATGTCACCGCCTGGGACATGAAGCGGAATTTTGCCGTAGGAATGGGGCCTTGAAGGATCGGCCTCATATTTCCAGTCGAAGGGATGGAGAGGCTAGGAGAAGACCAACGGACTTGGCTCTGAGGGTGGGAAACTCTTCCAAGGCGGCTGTTGAAGTGGAGGTCTCCCAATCTGTAGGAGTGGACAGTCTGCTAGGTGAGGCCACCAAGGCGGCTATTGAGGAGAATCTTGCCCCTGTTGTTGAGAAGATGAATACAGAAGGGGTTGACTTGGATTCCCAGGCACCGGAGGTGGATGGGCCAGTGGTTGAAATCAGTAGGGTGCTAGAGGAGGTCGACCAAGGTGCTAAAGATTCGGTGGAATGGATGCTTGCTGGATGCGGAGCTGATTTGGTTCAGACATTGGGGGATGCGAGTTCCAATCATGTTTTGCAGGTTCCCTACACAGAAGGTGCTAGAGGTTTAGATCCAATGGCCAGGCCTTTTGTTGCTTTATCCAACAGGTTTGAATGCCTTCGTAACGGTGATGTTGATCCGGCTCCAAATAGTGTCTCCAGAGGTGGGGAGGAGGGTATGGAATCAACAAGAAATGAGACTTATATCCGGAATTGGGACCAAGTGGAGGCCGCCAAGGAGTTATGCTTGGATGGAAGTAACACCTCGCCCAAGAGAAGGAGGGGCAAGAGTAGGAGCATTGATAGTAAAGGGAATGCGGCCTTGTCCAGTGCTGTGGAAAAAGCTCCGAATGAAGATGGACGTCTCCCTTTAGTAGAAATCAGCAATACAGATCAGAGGCTGGATAATCTCGAACGCCCGGTTTCTTCTCGGAGGGAGCAACATAGTTGAGGAGAGGAGAACTCTGGGGGAGGAACAGGAACTGTGAGTGAGCTGGCTGGGATTTCTTTCAGTGATATTGTCAAGAGAGGGACTCAGGTAATAGATACAAGCGGCGAACCTATGTCTACTCAAACAAGAAGAAGGGTGCGGAAGGATTACTCGCATCTTCCGCCGCCGTTGAGGACTAGATCAGCTTCTAAGCGGAGTGGGGGGGTTGTGATTGCTCTGAAAACGGGAAGAGTGGACGTCGATGCCTCTTCTGAACGGCCTGTTCTGGAACAGCTTAGAAGTAGGGTTCAAAGTGCCAACTATTGGAGGGACCCAGAGTGGGAGTCGACTACGGGTGCGGAGGAATCCTGCTTGGGTTTTGGAGATGATTATGGCTATTATGATATGTAAGGTTGTGTTATTCTGGTTTGTTTAAGTTTCGTCTATGTATGCATGTTGTACGTTGGGGTCCGGTTCCCTTTAACCCGGCTTTAGAAAATGAAAAAAAATGATTTGCAGGACGTATCAAATACTCTCTATATTTTGATAATATTTTACATAAATAACAAAAATCCCCATAAATACACATTAAAACCATATATACATCCCAAAGATAATTAAACATTTATTCCTCAAATAAAATAACATAATGTTATATTTTCTTTAATCATATATAGTTCCTAAAATAATGAACTTCTTCTAGAATAACATTAATCAATCAATCATATAATCAATACTAAATCCCATGGTTGTCGGTAAAAAATTTATTCCAAAATGTTAATAAACCGTAATTAATATAACATTAAATATAATAAATTCCCTAAAAAATTTCATAAGTTCAAAATTATGTAAAAAAATGTAATTGTATTTTCCTAAAATAACATTCTTTTACTAAAATCCATACAAAACCTGTGGGTTATTTTATAATAAATTCTTCTTAATAAATTATTAATAATATTATAATTCTATAAAAAAACCTAAAATGTTGCATCTATATCATTAAACTTTTGATCAAACTTAGATATATCAAACTAAGACACTCTTTTTTATCTCATACTTCTACGACATATCATAGGTTTCTATGGGATTTAATATCTCATCCATCATAATATTTTATAAATAAAATTTTATTTAACCCAATAATATTTTTATTGAGTTTTAAACTAGATGTAAACTAATTAAACCGTAATTGTGAATTAGAATAATGCTTTATACATACTCAGCCAACTCTTTTTAGGGTAATTACCACTAAATCCATCTATTTGAAAACAATATCCACTTGAGGTATCTATATAGGGATTTATTTCTAGGAAAAAACTAATCACTTCCTTCCCGAAGAATTATGTAGTTTAATTATACTTAGAATTACCCACATGGTTTTTAGTAATGATATCTAATATTAACCCCAAAAATGACTAGAACATTCTCTAATACCAACTATAGTGACCATTAATTTTTAAAGATATTATTAGATGTTATTTAACATGAACATACAATAATAACAACCCAAATATCATGAGGTCTACTGAAATAGGAATAATAAGTATATAAAAAATTAAATGATATTAAAACATAGAATTTGTTATCCTCCTGAGTGAGCTCCTAAATCCCTTTGACCTCCTAAAAAACAATGGATAACTTGGATAATACATAAAATAATGGGGTGAGAGATAAATCATAGTAAGGGAGTAAAAAATATAATGAAGAATAACAATATCTTATAAAAGAGAACGCTACTGAATAATAATATAGGATCATAACATAAATAACATGATGGAATAAAATCAAGGAAGCATAAGAAAGTGTAAAAAATAGTAAACATGACATAAGCATAATTGATGGCCAATTTCCAAGATAGTACCACAATGATAGTAGATTCACATAGTGGATTAGGTTTACAGACTAATCCCATAAAAACATAAAAGGAAATAGAACCATTACCCACTGTATTAGTGCTCTATCTTAGTGAACCCATCATAACAAGTTTATTATTATATTTTCCCAAAAATGAAAATCATCCATAAGAAATAAACATAATAATTAACTAGGGAGTGAAAATGGGTTACATAATCATGCATCATATCCTAATAAAAACATATTTATTTGAAAATAATTTTGAAAAATAATAATAATTCATGTATTACCCCATCAAGGGAGTGGAAAATAAGATATTTTTATATGTGAGAATCTTTTATACATTATATAAATCATTATAACAATTAAAATGATGTTTTTAGAGTAAATTGTACCTTACATACAACCAAAAAATATTTATTTTTTAAAACAAAATAACGAGAGTAAATTATTGTCAAAAAAGTCTTTTATAATACATTAAATAATAAATTAATATTTTCTTGTAACATTTATAAGAATATGGAATTGGTAAAATATATTGGGAGGAGGAAGATTAAAAAATAATTTATTAAAAAAATCAATAAAATTGACACTAACGCGTCACATATTTTATTTATATTCTGGAATAAAAAATATATATCTATTATTTAATTACATAATAATATTTTTAAATTTTATTATCTCTTTTGTTTTATTTATTATCATTTTTTATTCAATTACTTCATCTTTTAAGTTGTCATTAGATGTTTTGATGATATTTGTACTATATGTCCCGAATAAATTAGGTTGGTTGAATATGATCAAGGAGTAAATTATTTCCTCAAATATAGAATATTAATAATTAAAATAAAATATTTTTTGTACATCAATTATCTTTTTAAAACCTACCATGAAATACGATTGCAAAAAATGATCTAGGTTAAAATCATATAGATTGTATGATGTATGTACTCTTGAGTAACGTTTCAATTTTTCCAAGATCATGATGCAAAGAAGATAAGTTTAATTTTATTTTAAAATACTGATTATTATATCATTAATATCATATTATTTCTTTAAATACACTTATTTATTCCATCCATAAGATTTGGTAATGAAAAAAGAATCATTTCGCTTAATGGATGGGGTAACATACACATATTCACAAATGACATGATTATCTTTCAATGAATGGAACTTAAAAATAAATATCATATACTGATTTTCCATAATTATAAATATATCATGAATATTTTATATATAAATAAAGTCAAAAAACATAATAATCTATGAATGGAGATGTTGGAAAATGAATTACATCAGTTCACAAAGAGATCATCTTCCAACCACACGAATGATTGATAGGTTTCCCATTTGATGGGAGTGGAGATGGATTAAGGTTTTCACATTAGAATAATAACATATAATAATATATTTTATTATAATTTTATTACACCATAAGTGTTTAATAATATTTTAAATTAGTGGAAGAATAAATAAAATTAAAACGCTCACTTATGAATGAGGCCTCTTCTTTGGACAATATCTTAAGGATTACAACAAAAAACTTCCTATAAGAGTTTCCTAATAAACCCAAGGAATTTAGGAAATTTTATGGAAATAAATAATAAATTTTGGAATGTATTTTACGAAAAAATTATTCTTAATTGTGAATAAATGAAGAGAGAATGTTCCTCTTCATAATTGAGGGGAGGGGTACTTTTTGAATTTCTCAAAATACTAATTTATTATAAATTTATTATAATTGAAAATAAAATCCCAATTGATATAATTTTAATAATTTATTATGATGGGTATAAATTATGTCATCCCATAAAATTTAGACAAATTTATATTATGTTTTTACCCTTATCTCTTTGGTTTAACACGTTTTAACCCTTTTTTATAATTATCATCATAACGAATATTTTTACACTTTAGGTATCATGATAGTTAATTTAAAGGTAAATATAGATAATAAATGGATATTGGTTAATATTTTCAACCATAATCCAAAAGATATATACAATATTGTATTTTTATTCATTTTAAATCATTTAATAAAATATTTTTTATTATCAAATTGTATAAATTTTATTTTTAGAACTATTCATTTAATTTGACTTTGAAAAGTGAATAATAGCTATAGAATTCGAATCCAATAATTTCACAAATAAATAAAATATTATATTTATCTAAAAAATTCATTGAACAAATAATTTATTCAATTTATATTATATTTAATATTTTTAAAATCATTTATTTTATATTTTTATTAATTTAACAAGTGTTGTGTTAACGCTGCCAAAGAATTTAAGATGATTATTTCACTACTATAATATAAAAATTAATTACCAAAAAAATAATAATTAATACCTAATAGGAGTGTTTATAAATAATCAATTTTTGTTTTTATCCCGATTTCAAATTATTGTAGATATTAAAATAAAGAAAGTGGAATTTGTTTCTTTATCATATACTTAATTATTATAAAGTTACAAATCAATGAAATATGGAACTAAGTGACAATATATTTGAAAACATTATGGAAATAACTATACTAAAATCATAAAATATTATAAAAACAAGTGTTAGGGTCAATTTTTAGTCCATATGGAATTATTGTTAAACTTAATTACCCAATATACCCTTAAAGTAGTGATAAATATTTTCAATAGTTATTGTTGATAGTTAATAAAAATAAAAGGGGCATATTTATCAAATTTTAACCACCTTATAAGTAATATGAATTTAGTTTTCAAGATTAAATTTATAACATTGAAATAATTTAATGTAAAACTAAACCTATAAAATGTTACAAAATGCAGTTTTTTAGAAAAAATTATTTTGTGTATAAAACTATTTTATAGTAAATTGATGTTTAAAATGAATTAAAAGAATTATAATCAGATTAAATATAATTTAAATTAACTAATTCAATTTTAAAACTAATCAAAAATATAATATGAATTTTCAATAAATTTAAAATAAAATACATTTTTCATTAAAAATGAATATTAATTTAAAAATCATACCTTTTGTAAAAATAAAAATAAGCACACTAATATATTTCTGATATTCTTATTTAAAAAATGATATATTTTTTAACGAATGATATCTATAAATTTTCCATAAATTATTTATAATATTTTCTGATAAAAATTAGTAAAATCAATTTTTGATGGAATAATATTTTTGAAGAATAAAATTTATTTACAAAAAAATTGGTTATTTCCAAAGAATTAATCAATAAATAAATATTTATTAATTCCATTATATATATATCATATTTTTATTAATCGTATTCATACCCATCAATTATAATTCTATTCTACATCAGTCATATTTGAATAATATAGTTCATGACTCTTTTAGGCTTATTGTTTCTTGTTTTATATGATATTGAAAAAGATGTTATCATTTTCAAATAATGGGATTTTACATAATCCACTGCCCCATTTTCCCCTTATAACAATGGATATACACTCGTTACACCACCTCATCACTCTTCACACACCTTCTCACTTTTTCTTGTGAATTGTCACCTCTTCGTACATGGTAATAAAAATTACCATCATCATTTCAAAAAAACATATTTTCCATTGAAAACACTCACAAATTTGATAATTTTAATTCGCTCATATTTATCATTAATAATTAGGGATTATTATGGTTAACACTTATTAAAACCAATTTAATCAACAAAGGTGAAAATTAGAGCCCTTTTTAGTGGAATTTCTTCGTGAAAGATGTATAATATCAACATTGAGGTGATCAAATATGACTCAATGATACTTTAGGGCTTCATTCAGCACAACGAAAATTCTCCGTTGGTCTTCACATACCTCATCAATAAATTTAAGTCTCTTATTGTTAATGGAATGGTGGTTACACATACTTTAAGTGAGGGGAATCACGCTGCAAACACCATTTCCATTAATGGTGGCCACAGTTACAGTATTGTCCTCCATTATAGCCTCGGATCCCTCTATAGTGAGTGTAATCTAATTTTCCTGGTTTATTCTCTCGACTTAAATCACTATAGACCCCGTTGATTTATCCGGACACTAAACTCTTATTTTTTAATAAATAAATATATTTTCCAAATTGATTATTTACCTTTTAAATCTAGACATTAACATATTATCTTATCAATATATGTCACTAAAGATAAATAATTCACAAGCATAATCTTGGTATATAGAAACCCCATGTCATCATAGAGGTATAATATTAATGTTTCTTATATCTTAAGTATAATTCAATCATATCTTAAATTATTTTTTTAATTCATATTATTTATTCATGGATATATTTATTTTGGATTCAATTATCCCACACTAATAAATCACATGAAATCATGGTCATTTATTAGCTATTTCACTCCCTAGACTTCATAAAAATGTGTAACAAATACTGACTTGGAACTCCAGACACACATAATAGTTCTCATTGGGAACATGCCCTCTGTGATCCTGTTACCTCCATACATTCCATGTGAGTACTATAGAACACCTTTATATATGTATGTTGACCTATCTATAAACAATATTAATTCCTATAATGTGTTTTCTATGGTTGGACCACATTTTTAATAACTCTCATAAAATAGCATTCTAAAATTAATCCATTATTCCATGAAAATTCACATTTTTATGTCTATAAATATTCTTCTACAAATTCTCCTTTTATTATTATAAATTATCAACATCAAATATTTTTAAACATTAAATTTAAGCACATAAATCAAAAATATATTTAAAATATCAAAAAAAAATTATATCAATTCATTGAAATAAATTTCAAATTATCCATATTAAAGAACAATGTGTTATCTTCAATTTATCATCAACACATCTCTTATTCATTAATAATTTATCTTTAGTTATACTAAGAGAATATTTATTTGTATAAACAATACATATTTTCATCAAAAATTATTTGTCAACATAAACATTATTCATGAATAACATTAAATTATAATAAAATTTAATTATAAAACTCCCCAATTCTATAAATCATCTTACTCATCTATGGGAATCATAATTTTACATCATTCCTTCGGTTATTCTACTTCACCCAACAAATTTTACATTCTAATTGACAATAAATAAAAAGAATCATAATCCATTGGCCTCTTTAGTCTATGATTTATATTCTAATAAATATCGACATATTCAATATAAATCTATGAGATGCACCATGAAATCAATGATGAGATAATAAAAACCATTTTTTCTTTAATTTGGTCATTCGAGATAAAATTATAGTTATATACTACAAAGGGTAAACTATTTAAATTATTAAATGTGATTTCCCATTATATCATCTTAAGGAGGGTGGTGAATTTATATTTATAGAAACGTATAAAAATTTCTATTTTTTAAGAAATTAAATCTCAGAATATAAAATATTTCAAATTTCATTTGATTAAAAATATATACATCACAGAAAAAAAAATATTTAGAATTTATGAAGTAGTAATAGTAAAAGAATATAAATTGAAGAGTTATAATATAAAAAAACAAAACATAACTGAATCAGAATGTTTACTATAATTATAAGGCCCCGGCCTTAAAAATTACTTAATCTTGAGTTATTTCAAGAATACGCGTTGAGGATCTTTTCAGGTTTAGAATTTTAGAGAATTAGATCATAAAACATGCATTACATTCCACATTTAAACAAAGTGGTTACATAAAAGATATTACTAATTTTTCCCATCAACGGAAACATATTTAAAATAAAACATGGATTCTTTATTTACACTTCCTTAACACTATTATCATATCATGTACCATTCCCTTGACCTGTGAATAACATTTCAAAAACTTGGGATGAGCATAAAAAGATCAGTAAGGGATATAGAAATATAGAATGGAAACATGAGTACATGTATACATAAGAATAAATTAAATCATACTTAACTCATAAAACTTAATCACTTTAACATACCTCATCAAATCATGAATAAATCATATAAATCATAAGATATAAAGGTAACTTGAGGCATTCATAACATTCTTACGTAGGGAGTAACCCTCTTGGTTACGTTTGGAATAACCATCCCATTATATTCCCAAAATCTTTTCGGAGAAACCTTAACGTTTAACTCCATTGTGTTACCCAATGCATTGGAGAGCTATATCGGGCTCACCCGCCCTTATTTTTTCATGGAACCACCCGTATTCATAATAATTTCCAAGAACCATAACATAATCGTATCACATAAAACATACATAAAGGAAACATAACATTTCTGCATTTCAGTCACAAGATATCAATACAACACATTGATATAATAAAAACATTATGAAAACCATTTTCAATACAAAAATAAAATAGAAGTAAAACATGGTATTTATTTTTCTTTTAAAAAAAGGTATGGCTTGTAGAGGAATTCGAAACTCAAATAATGGTCACGGCGGCAGAGAAGTCATTGTCGCCGCATACGTACGACAAAAAAATTCCCTATTTGTCATTTAGTAAAACTCTTTTTATAAAAAAGATTCCTTTTGGATAAACGTAAAAGTCAAAGGGGTTTATACACCCTATAAAATAAGGTTGTGTATTAAAAAAATATTCCTCGATGAAAGGAGATTGAGATGATTCCCATACCTCAGGTCCGACATGACTCGATCGCTCTTTAATCTCCTGAATAATAAACTCGAGTTAATTTATAATTGCTTAAGAAATTTTAATCAAGTTAATTATTCGTTTTATATCACTTATTTCCATGTTATAAAAATTATGTAATCATTTAAGTTAATAATTTTTGTTTTGTCGATATTTGGTTCTTAAGTCGAAAGTGGACAACTTACAATTACATGTTGTTCATGTGGTCAAAGGTTAATTATATCCAGAATGATATTCATGATTTGGATATCATATATATCATATATATCCAGAATATACATGTATTTATAATAGTACATAACATTTAGAGGTAAGAAATGAAATGCACCGCTCATGGAGACGGTAAGCCATACATACGCATGAAAGATACTTTCATTTTTATTTTGTATTTTATGGAATGGAATCATAATGATATAAAGGTATATAATAATTACAGTATAATATCATATATAATATCATTAACTCTATCCTTTATACATCCCACATATGTCATTAACAAATCAAATCACTTTGAGGTAGCGGTAGTTCGCACTTCGTAAAATGAAGATATCGCGTTTACCCATAATGGAAACCATAAAGGTATTCCATATATGAAAAATACAGAAGATTAGGTAAAAAATAAACATATTATATATCATATATAAATATAGTTACATCTTAATGTCCACCTTTGAAGGTGTTATATGAGTCTTGAATAATCTTTGATTCGTGATGCAGAAATTCACCATCGACAGAAACAGTATGTTCATTAACCATTTGATGTAGGTGTGTGTGAGTGTATCCTGAATCCTTAACAAAAAAACATTCTATTATATTTAAGATATTGGTGTTGTTACAAAATAAAGTAATAAAAAGATTTTAGGGGGTTGGAGAAGAAATATAAAACATAAGAACACAAGAGAAGACACTACCTTTAAAACGGGTAACTGTTTTTTATTTGAGCTCAAAGGCTTCCTTGAGAAGACTTATGCCCAATGTGAGGCTCCTAAAAGTAATATAGGGATGTGGAGAGACAAAATGGGTAGGGTTTGGCCGAGCCAAAGGCTTGAGAGGTGTGGGTAAGGTGGTAGAGGTGCGGGCCTTTTATAAGAGGGGAGGAGGGGCACTCTTGGAATGTTATAAAAGGTTGCTTTATTATAAAATGATTTTCAGATATAAAAGGTCCCAAAATTATATCTTTCGAGGATAAGGTGTTAATAGTTCGAAATAAACCCATCCAATAGGTTTTTTACATGTGTAGGTCTTATATTTAACATTATCTTTTCATTTTATTTAAATCGTTAAATAATGAGGTAATCGCAGCATCATCATGGTGTCATAAATAATTTAATTTATTTAATGTCTATAAATTATAAAAAAACTATCATGATGTAGGAAATAGTTTTATAATTCTAATTAATATTTATAGTCAAAAATATGACTTGTATAACCCCATTTAAAAATTGTTTTAGTAAAAGAACTCATGTTTGTGACATTTAATGTTAACTTTAAATAAAAAGTATTTAATGTCATTTTCCTACCAAAGTGGCTACATGGGGTCCCCAAGTTGACCCATGTATTTTCTTGGTCGTCCATGACACATCCAATAAGGGTAAGACAAGTTTCTAGGTCATTTCATATTATTAAAACATTATTTTTACCTTAAACTACACTAATTACCCTTACTCGCGATTAAAAATATAAAAGTTACTATTTACCAAAAAAATATTTTATTCCCATTGAACCACATTTTACTTCCTAATGAAAACCATGTATGTCAGATTTTTGATATTCAAAACACAGAGGTGGTAAGTTTTCATTTAAACGAAAAATCAGTTTTTTAAGTACCACTTATTGGTTTCACTATTCATCAAAAATTGAAGTTTTTCAGAAAAATACCAAAAATTCACCCTAAGAAAGATTTGATGTTCCGAATACAAAAATGATGTATATTTTACAAAATTATAATCATATAAGTCTTATAAATTAATTTAATAATTAATTCCCACTATCAAAACAAATATATCATAAAACATGCATTACATTCCACATTTAAACAAAGTGGTTACATAAAAGATAGTACTCATTTTTTCCATTAAAGGAAACATATTTAAAATAAAACATGGATTCATTATTGACACATCCATTTCACTATTATCATATCATGTACCTTTACCTTGACCTATGAAAAAAATTTCAAAAACCTGGGATTAGCATAAAAATCTCAGTAAGGGATATAAAAATATGGAACGGAAACATGAGTACAAGTATACATAAGAATCAATGAAATCATACTTTACTCATAAAACATAAGAATATTAACATACATCATAAAATCATGAATAAATCATAGAAATCATAAGACATAAACGTAACTTGAGGCATTCATAACATTCTTATGTAGGGAGTAACCCTCTTGGTTATGTTTGGAATACCCATCACAAAATATTCCCTAAATCCCTTCGGAGAAACCATAACGTTGAACTCCTTCACATTACCCAATGCATTGGAGAGCTATATCGGGCTCACCCACCCTTAGTTTATTATGGAACCACCCATCTTCATAATAATGCCCAAGAACCATAACATAATCTTATCACATAAAACATACAATAAAAAAACATAACATTTCTACATTTCAATCACAAGATATCAATACAACACATTGATATAATAAAAACATTATAAAAACCATTTTCAATACCAAAATAAAAGAAAATTAAAACATGGTATTTATTTTTCTTTTAAAAAAAGGTATGTCTTGTAGAGGAAGTCGAAACTCAAATAATGGTCACGGTTGCGGAGAAGTCGTTGTCGCCGCATACGTACGACAAAAACATTCCCTTTTGTTATTTAGTAAAACGATTTTTATAAAAATTATTCCTTTCAGATAAATGTAAATGTCAAAAGGGTTTATACAATGTACAAAAGAAGGTTGTGTATAAAAAAATATTTCTCAATGAAAAGAGATTGAGACGAAGTCCCATACCTCGAGTCCGACTTGACTCGATCTCTATTTAATCTCCGGAATAATAAATTTCAGTTAATTTCTACTTGCTTAGTAACCTTTTTTCAAGTTCATTATTCCATTTATGTCACTTATTTCAATGTTATAAACATTATGTAATCATTTAAGTTAATAATGTTTGTATTGTTGATATTTGGTTTTTAGGTCGAAAGTGGACTTCTTACAATTACATGTTGTTCATGTGGTCAGAGGTTCATTATATCTAGAATGATATTCATGATTTGGATATCATATATATCATATATATCCATAATATACATGTATTTATAATAGTACATAACATTTAGAGGTAAGAAATGAAATGCACCGTTCATGGAGACGGTAAGCCGTACGTACGCATGAACGCTACTTTCATTTCTATTTCATATTTTATGGAATGGAATCACAATGATATAGTGTTATATTATAATTCCATTATAATATCATATATAATATCATTAACTCCATCATTTATACTTCCCACATATGTAATTAACGAATCAAATCACTTTGAGGGGGCGGTAGTCCGCACTTCCTAAAATGAAGATATTGCGTTTACCCATAATGGAAACTATAAAGGTATGCCATAAATTAAAAATACAGAATCTTAAGTAAAACATAAACATATTATATATCATATATAAATATAGTTACATCTTAATGGCCACCTTTGACGGTGTTATATGAGTGTTGAACAATCATCGTTTTGTGAGTCAGAAATTCGTCATCCACAGAAACAGTATGTTATTTAACCATTAGATGTAGGTGTGTGTGAGTGTAGCCCAAATACATCACATAAAAACATCCTAGTATATTTAATATACTTTTTTTGTTACAAAATAAATTAATAAGAAGATTTTAGGGAGTTGGAGAATCAAAATCAAACATAAGAACACAAGAGAAGACACTACCTTTAAAACGGGTAACTGTTTTTGATTTGATCTCAAAGGCTTCCTTGGGAAGACTTCTGCCCAAAGTGACGCTTCTAGGAGTAAGAGATGGATTTAGAGAGACAAAATGGTTAGGGTTTGGCCGAGACAAAGGCTTGAGAGGTGTGGGTAAGGTGGTAGAGGTGGGGGCCTTTTATAAGAGGAGAGGAGGGGCACTCTTGGAAAGTTATAAAAGGATACTTTATTATAAAATGGTTTTCGGATTTAAAAGGTCCCAAAATTACATATTTTGAGGATAAGGTGATAATAGTTCTAAATAAACCCATAAAAGAAGTTTTTGACATGTTTAGTTCTTAGATTTTATATTATCTTTTCATTTTATTTAAATCGTTAAATAATGAGATAATCGGTGCATCATCATGGTTTCATAAATAATTTAATTTATTTAATGTCTACAAATTATAAAACAAAATATCATGATGTTGGAAATATTTTTATCTTTCTAATTAATATTTATAGTCAAAAATATGACTTGTATAACCCCATTTAAAATTTTTTTTAGTAAAACAACTCATGTTTGTGATATTTTAATTTTAACTTTAAATAAAAAGGATTTAATGTCATTTTCCTACCAACGTGGCTCCATGGGGTCCCCAAGTTGACACATGGATTTTATTGGTCGTCCATGAAACATCCAATAATGGTATGACAAGTGTCTAGGTCATTTCATATTATTAAAACATTATTTTTACCTTAAACTACACTAATTACCTCTAATTGTGATTAAAAACTTAAAAGTTACTATTCACCAAAAAATTATTTTAATACCATTGAACCACATTTTACTTCCTAATTACAACCATTTATGTAGGATTTTTTAAATTCAAAACACAGAGGTGGTAAAATTTCATTTAAATGAAAAATCATTTTTTTAAGTACCACTTAGTGGTTTCACTATTCATCAAAAATTTATGTTTTTCAGAAAAATACCAAAAATTAACCCGAAGCTATATTTGATATTCCCAATTAAAAAATTGTGTATATTTTAAAAAATTTGAAACATATAAGTTGCATTAATTAATTTAATAATTAATTCCCGCTGTCATAACAAATAGCGTGTTTTTATAAAACAATATGTATCAGAAGATTGACACTAGTTTAAGTCCAATTTCAAAGTGAAATTAATTTCAATGACCCCAATTGGATTAAATGGTAAAAATATATTCTAATTTCACTTAAAAAAAATTCAAAAGATAATATAATCATATAAATAAATTAGATTAAAAATAGGGTTTGAATTAAAATACAATATTTTTCACTATTCATTAAAAAAATGAACTTTATCGAAAAATACCAAAAATTTACACAAAGTAAATTTTGATGTCCCGATTTTGAAGAAGAGTTTTATTTCGTCAAATAGAATGTATAAGAGTGACCAAAACTATATTTAAAGAGGGTTCTCCATCAAAAGGCGATAGTTTGACCTTTTAGTGAATATTAGAGTATCTATGCCAAAAATTGAATTCTTTTTCGTATTTTAAGCCTTTATCTTTTATTGGATAAATGTAAAAACATTTAACAAACATATATAATCATGTTTTAGTTATTTCTATTTATTACTGCCAATACAACGACTACGTGTTAACTACCATAATATTATTTTATTACTAGTGTGCAATGTAAGATTTCAAAGAAACTATTTGTTGTGTACCGGGAACGCAATCGAACATAGCAACACCTTTAAAGTAAAATTAATATTTAATTCATAAATATTAATAAATATGAAAATGTTTTATTCTTTATTTACCTAGGATGTTACACTAATAGTTTGAAAACCACAAAAAAAATTGACCTTTTATTTGGATTTGGATTTTCTTATTTTTTTATCAACGTTTGACATGGATACATGGGTGATAAGTTGGATAATACCCCAGAAAAATGGTGGTTTAAGGTGCTTATCATAAGCTATAGCTTAAATAGTATTAGAAATGATTCATTGGAATATATATCAAGACTGGTTCTATATTTAACCTATAAAATAATACATTAGTACATTTATTATTTCATATAAGAATATTACAAGTGCTAAAGGAGTATTTTTTGTATTTTCTACAACATTTTGTAATAACAAAAGCTTTTTTAAAGGTAATCATCTATAATAGTAATTATAATCCATGTTAAATGGATAGATGATTAAATGTTTTTAATAATTGTGTGTTAATAGACTCTCATCCTAGTGTGATGTAGTGGATATATTCTAAAATCATTATAAAACACCACTACTATAATGGTTTAAATTGATTATAATGAGGATGATGTTTTAATTATAGTGGAATATTATTTATATTCATGGTTAACTATGCAAGATTAAAGTCTTTAGTATGAGTGGTAAATAGATTGAGGATTGTTCAAAAACATAAAATGTTAATATAAAAGGTTTATTAGTGATTAAGTATTATTGGATGTATTTTGAGAGACCCGAGACTTATGGAATATATTATAGTTTTTCTATAATTATTTCAATTCACGGTCCACACACTAATTTCACAACCAATTTACCACATATGGTTGATCAGCCTGTAACATGATGCATTAGGGTAGGTATTCTTAGTAATTTGGTTTACCAATTATGTTAGTTAGTTTACCAACTACCTCATAGTTTTCTAGTGTTTGTATCTACAGTAAATCCACTATCATTAAAGTCAATTCCATCATAAGTAATTGGTTTATGTCGTTTAAACACTGACTGTATAATCGATTCTTACGGTCAATAATCTATTAATTAGATCTATTTAAATAAGGCCTTTTTTTACCTATGACTCATAATCAATTCATAAATTCAGTTAAATTTAATATTTTTCCAATCTATTCATAATAACCTATCAACCATTACATATAGTGGATCTAATACATAGAGAAATATTCATAATGGAATAGAATAAATATTTGATATTTTCATATTTATAACAAAATGGGTAATGATTAGATTATACATTTAAAAAAATTCAAGGTCAAAAACATCATAAAAAAGTGTGAAAAATTATTTTATTTAGTGATCAATGATCATAAAAGTAATCCTAAAAGGATCAATGTATGTGTGGTTTAGGAATATTTGAAATTTATGAAATGAAAAAATTATATAAAAAATAAATTAAATTCAGAAGATGTTGATTTGGTTTCTAATTAGTCAAAACATCATGGTGTTAGTGAGATCTATGATCTAAAACATGAGTGAACGTAGATAAATATTAGTTAAGTTGATTTTTATGTTAATGTTTAATATTATTTCAATGTATATGTAGTTATTTGTTGAAGCACTCAAGCTATAAGAATTTAGACCATTCCATGGATATTAATGTTTCATTTATGAAAAACAAATAGAAATTCTTATATTTATGTATTAGAGAGTAACATAATAATTATTGAGGTAGTATATAATGAGTTGATCCATCATCTGTATGTTGTGTGATTTTCTATACAGTAGTTAAAATTTTATGACGTAGATTTTGGTGGATGATTATGATGATTTTATGCCTTCCTTAATAATTTGAAATATTAATTTTGATGTGATGATAGGAGGTAGAAGATGATATCGAGCTTGTTCAGTATGAATATTGATGTTGGGGATGAATCAAAGATAACAATAAGTTGTTAGAAGTATCTGGAAAAGTTATTGTTAGATGAGAGAAATAAAGAAATTAATAAAGATGGATGTGAAAGAGAAAAAGATAAGGTCACATATAGAACATCCATTGAGACATAAATTAAAATATAATAAAATATTTAGATACTTGGGGAATAACATATAATAAAAATTAAAGAAATTACATTTGATCTTGGAAAATAAATTATTTTTTTGTGATATTCTATATTCCAAAATGGGAAATGGATGTTCTATAGACCTGTGTATTAATGGAAAAATAAGAAAAGTAGAATATATTATTTATTTCATTTGAGACTATGTAAAATAAACAAAACACTACATCTCTTGAATAAGAAGAATAAAGAACTTGATCCAAGCCTGTGCAAAGGAGCTAGAGCAGTTTGATATTAATGTTAAATGAGATTAGTTTACTATCGAAGCTGAATGAAAAAGATGGGTTTCACATGAAAATTGTGATTTTTGAGGCATGATAAGAATTATAAAGTGTGATAGGATAACCTAATATAAATGTTATCATTATTAGTGTTTCAAATTTAATGATAAATAAGGATCTTATCGGTTTGAAGATCAAACATGCTCAATTTGTGAGATTTTCATACAATTAAATTCATTAGAATCTAATTAAGTGGATCTCTAGTTGTGAATAAGTAGTGTGGGTTTCCTATATATTTTTTGGAATTTGAAGAAGTTGTTAATTTGAATATTTAGATTAATCTTAATGATGTATAATCATCCTACTCAGGTTACCTAATCTATTTACAATAAAAATTTTATGAAACACTTTCATAAATAATTTCAAAATATATATAACATAAATGAAATAGGGTATATAGAGAGACCATACTTATACTCTACGGAGATATATAGAAGTTGTTTAAAGAAGACTTATGCGATGAGATAATTTGTAAGAACAATGAGATTCCAGATGTGAATGTGTAAAAATCATCACTCGTTATAGTCACATTGATTATAGTGTAGAATCTTAAATTTGGTTGAACAACCCAAAAAGGTAAGTTTCATGTATTGGTACATAACCTTTTAAAAATAACATGTTCTTTTTTACTTCATTACTTTTAGGCATGAGGATGGTTATTTCTTGAAAAAAAATATTGATTTCTATATTCACTAATAAGATTAATAGGATAAATTCAAAGTCGGTTTAATTTACATAAAAATTTGAAATTTGTTCATAATTAGAAATATATGGTTCACCTTCACCCCCTCTAAGAAATCTCTACTGATCATGTTAGGAATTTCAATTAATATGAGAAAAAAATATTCTTTTTGATTAAATCTATTTATAACAACAGAATAATTTATTTTAATTTGATGAATTTCATTAGAGATGTTTGAATATCATTAGAGAGAATGATATATCTCTGTCACTATTAGTGTTGAATCATAATTCTCCTTGAAGACAGTAAAAATAATGATAACTGAGACAAAGAAATCAATATAACCATTGAGAAGAAAATGAATCAACCACAAATTGAATATGAATATAGTGGAGTGTTTTTATCATTTAAATATATTTACATATATTTATTTGATGGAACATGTTCAAGAATTGAATAGTTTTAAGTGAAAAATACAATTAAAGACATTAAATATCATGTCAATGGTTACTCAAAAATAGTTTTTTATTGTTATTTATCACATAAACTAGACATTATCATTGATATATATTGTGTAAAATCGTAGTTAGAAGAAGAATATGATTCCATGAAAAATTAATTGGTTAAATATGTTGGAAAATAAAATACCCTATTAAACATAGTGAAAGACAGGGTAAAACCAATATTTTTAAAGAAAACATGTCAAAAATAGATGAAATATTAGTAAGAATATATATTGAGAATTAATTAATGGAGTTTTTTTCACTATGTAATTTCATGCACTAGAAAAGATTAATATAATTTGTATAAATGTCAAAAAATACAAGAAATATGTGAAATATAAGAGAGAGAAATATCTGAAATGTTATATGGTGGATGTATGAATGATAAAAAATGTTACATAATATATAGAGAATGTTGGATTATAGGTTGAGGACATTCATTTCTAAAAATATTTCAAATAAATTCAAGTGTTTTTAGTTGGAATTAAAACTAAATATTCTATAAATTTTCAATCCTAAGAGATCCAATGTTTCTAATATGAAATGTTCTCATACTCAATTTAAATAGATGATTTTTTCCTCAAAACGCACACATACATAGGGTAAAGTTTTCTTGAGAAATATTAAATGATATTCCACCATAGGGGTATCATCCTACCGCAAGTAACACAGGATGTTGCACTGAGATAGTTGTCCACAAGAACTGAAACGTGTCTCCCCATATTCCCAAGGATACTGACTAACAATGAGGGCATTCGGTATGTTTTTGGGGATATTATCCCCTCATTAATCAAAGTGGATAACAACCGCATATATATAAAGGTGTATAATATGAAATATTTGAAGATATAATAGTCCACAGTAGAATCTAAATACATAAATATACAATTTAAATAAGAATTAAACTAGCATACTTGACATAAACAGATGATTAAATATGAATAAGGAATTTCATTAATTAAAAATGGAGTATATTAGAAGAATGTCAAAAAAGAATATACAAAATTATGAAAAAATATAAAAACATCCTAAAATTTTTATTACTAGAATATCGAGAAAAAGATCTACCCTCTACTCCCAAAACTCCGTCCTAATGTTGGAAATCAAACATTAAGAGTATACATAACTTTATCAATACTTGTAACAATAAATTCTACTTGGATGCTAAGGGTGGACCCAAAAGAGTGTGATATAAGATCTTGGAAGGGTGGTGACCATGGTGTTTAGGTCATTCCATACAATGCACTTTAAAATGAGTGGTGTACCTTAATAACATAAAATTAAAAGTGCAATAAATAGGTAAAATCATTAAACTTAGTTCCACAGGGACACCCACCTAATTTATAGGCTGAAGTCTACACTGGTGAGTCTAAATAAAAGAATCTTAAAATAACTAAATAGGTGATACAGTTTGTAATATGTAGGACCTCAACAAATATTTTGATTGGTCCTGGTGGACATGTCCCAATATTTTAAATACTATGGGATCATTTCTCAATTTAAAAATTTTCTTTTAAATTTTCCATAATTAAATTTGAAAAAAAACTTTATAAAATATAGTGAGTCACCCTACACTGATTCATAGTAATCCAAAAGTACATTCCAAGTATATCTCGGGGATCCTCATAATACCAATGCTAAGAAGTCTATATATAGTGACCCATGAATGAAGTCATATGCATAAACCCATGAATGGTGTGACAAATCCTATCTCAAAAAGTCCTCCAAGTCCATACCTATTATCGTACGTAGGGGACCACATCTCTCTCATGGCATGGTACAACCAATCATTCTACTGAGCTAGTCGAAGCAGTCTCTCCTAGGTAATTGACATAACTCATAAAGAGGAAAAAAATAACACATAGTGATACCAACTTTGTAAAAGCTGATGTCACCCCCAAAATGTTCGCAAAAGACTAAAAAGTCTAACTAATGTTCAAGAGTCCATCCAAGGGGTCCTTAAATTGGAAACATAGTGTACCACCCATGGCACTAAGTTAACTCAACCGAACAATAAACACACACACACACAGATATATATATATATGTATATGTGTGTGTGTGTGTGTGTGTAACATGCCCAGTAGAAGTACATTTCATTCGTTCAATCATTCATACTACACCACGATCCTAGGTCAAGGAAAACCATTATAAAATTTTATTTAATTCATAAGGAAAAATAAATAATAACTTTGAAATTTAAATTTATGTTCAAAAATTTCATTAGGAATTGTATATAGGGGTATATCCCATGAATCTAATTTAAATTTAATAATACAAAATCTCAATGAACTAATTTAGTAAAGACACACTATAAGGGTGTAAGGAGTAAATATAATAAAGTAACTTTTCCCTATAAGTTTAAGAACAACAAATTGGATGGAATAACTGAAGGATAACACCCCAAGGGGTTGATTAATGACTTATTTTGGTCACTAATTTCATGGGAAAATATTTATTTTAATTTAGTAGAAAAATTGTGTGCAAATCAGGATGGGTCCTTCTCCTGGTACAATATAATATTTTTTGGAATTCAATGAAATGATAGGAAAAATACATGATAGAGTAACTTAGCCTCATAGAGAATCCCTCATCTAGTCTCAAAATTCGATTTGATCTAGGTTGGAAAAAATTATAAAAAGTTAAATTCAAATAAAATTGGGTAAATTAACATTCACCCAAATAGTTTAACGTACAGGATGAGGAACTAGAAAAAAATTAGAGAGGATAAGTGAACTCACCTCTAGTTTTCCTTTGGATCTGATCGTGAGTGAATTAGAGGCTGATTGGAGGAGATACATTGATCCCACTATTCTTGAAGGAAGTGGGATTCTATATTATGGGGGAGAGGTTTCCATTGAAGAAATAAAGAACAGCTGAAAAATTGATTATAAAATTAAAGAGGGGTGAGTTGGTAATTTCACGCACATTTATAACTTCTCACTGTTTAGCTATATGTTTAACCAAACTATGAACCAACCATATACCAGTTACTCCTTGAATGGGGCACAGTGCAGGATTAGGCATACAGTTTGTTTAACCACGTACAAACCACCAACTATTCAAATGTTACAGTTGGGGAGAACGGCCATGCACCTCAAGTTTAATAGTTTGATACAAACAGTACTGCCCCCAGGTGCCCATTTCATATAGCCCCACTTTTAAGGGAAATCATGTGGTCTGGATGGTATGGTTTCTTATAACTATGCTACCCAGACGTTTCTTCCCATTTTGGGGCTTTGGACTCTGAATGAGCCCTAGATGCACCTGATACCTCTTTTACATGATTAGGAATCATTATTATGGATGTTCTAATTAATTTAATACAAAAATTAAGCGGTATATTCCTTATGAAATTTTGATACATTATAACCTCCATTATTTAAGAAAACGCGTCCCTAAGTTTCCCGTCCAAGTTAAGTAAAACATCCTCTGCAAATAGTTCTAGATAGAGCACATATTCAACAAATTCCCACTCCCAGATCTCGCCTTGTACGCATCTGTACTACCATATCACCCGAACCAGAAGAACTAACCTCCTTTAAAGAGCCTTGTTCTCTGATCAATTATATGTATTCGACACTCCATAAAAAAAGTATCTTCTTCCCTTTCAATATCATCAGGGTAAAACAATCGAGATGTGTTAGAGTGATATAGTTGAATCTAAGATATTTAGAATATTTTATAAAGGGAACTTCTCCTATGGAGTAACACTAAAAAATATGCTACCATCCCATCTCTATCTACTATCTAGAAAGGCCTCACATAAAAATGTGATAACTTGGCCAATATCCAGATTCATCAGTGTCCCAATCTATGTGATACATATAGAAAGATCTGATGTACCACCTCCAACACTAGAGGTCTATAGATAAGATCTATATAAATATTATACCTATACAAATATATAACAATACAATTCTGAAACAATTAGAATTTCTCTATAGTCTACTAAATGAGACGAGGACACCATTGACCTACCTCACCAACCTATTGACCACACATAGGTGACCAAAATGGTCTACTATAGAGGACCTCATATAGAGCCATCAGATTTGTTTCCTGAAATCCTTTGTTATAGGTAAACTCAAACAAAGGAAAATGATTCTCCCAAGAACCTCCAAAATCATCGATACAAAGAATAGAATATCCTCTAACACCCAAATCATCTTCTCACTCTACCCTTCAAAATGAGGGTGATATTTTGTAATCAAGAGAACCTATGAAACAAGTTCCCATCTATAACCCTTTCTGGAACTATGAAGTAAAACAAGAATCTCTGTTCAAAACTATGGATTAGGGTATACCATGAAGTTCAAATATCTCCAAGTTATATATCCTTTTTAGATATTCTATAGCGAAGGAATCCATGATTGGTAGGAAGTTTATTACTTTGGTCAACCTGTCGACTATCACCCATATGACATCACCGCCTGAAGGGGATCATGGTAGGCCTGTCTTGATATCTACGATGATGTCATTCTATTTCAACATAGGAATTCATTGAGGTTATAGAATTACATAAGGTCATTAGTTCTTTACCATTACTTGCTGACAGGTGGATCACTCAGTAATGAAACCTGATATCTTCCTCTTTATACTCAGTCACTAGTACTGACAACCCATGTCTCGGTACATCTTGGTAATCCCAGGATAAATTTCTCAAACAAATGTATGGTATTCCATCCAAATATCTTATTTCATATATGAAGGTAGTAATAAATTCACATGCAATTGAATGGTATTTATATAATAAACAACTAATCGATGATGAGAGTACTCGCTTGAAATGATCTCCCTTAACACAAAGCCCTCTGAATTGGACAACTGCCTCTTTCAGACCCACTCCAGAAAGGAGGATATCATTGCTGGAGCTATTATAACTGGTTACATATGTTTTTTATGAACCTATAGATACAAATAAAAAAACAAAACCATCAATTTCCACTCATTACTAGCCTCTTTAATGGCCTACATCTTAGTCTTCTGTCTCAATGAATCGGTTATAATATTTCCTTTTCTAGGTGTCAAAGTCATCTCAATGTCAAACAACAACTAGTTTTCAATCCACCTGCACTACCTCAGATTCAAGTATCACTTTGTAGAGATTTATCAGAAACTTTTATGATCTGTACAAACAAATAATCACTATACCAATTATTAGTGTCTCCAACAACGTAGTGTATGAACAACAACTACTAGCTTGAGGTCAAACGTTGGGTAATTCCAATCATGGGGCCTCTGTTGGAAAGACTCAAACACTAAAACCTAATCACCATAAATCATAACCACCCATAGAATAATTATTGAATCATCATAGTAAATAGAACAGTTTTTTCTTAGATCAGGAAGAATCCGACTAAGATATTAAGTGTGTCTTCATTTTAACTAAGGAAAATTTGTCTCAAGAGCTTCATCCCAGTAAAACACCACACCCTTCTTGGTCTATCCCATATATCGATATTCCAAGAATGATAATTCTTATTTTAATCCCCTATAATATCCAAAAATCATTAAGAAGATATGTATTTCAAAAACATTCTTCAGATTCTCCACAGAACCCACAACATTCACCTTCTCTGGGTCTACAAATATGCCTACATAAGATATGATAATACCCTATAAGTGAACATTTTTATCCAATAGTGGCACCTATAAAGCCTCAAATATAGTAGTTTCTCTTTAATTTTACTTATCATGATATTAAGATTTTTTCATGGTTATGTTTAGTGTGTATGTACACTAAGATGTCTTCTATGAAGAATAACATGAATGATTCAAGATATGGGTGGAAAACTCAATTCATCATAACAATGGAGACTATCATCATGTTTTTCATCACAAATGGAATAACCAGATACTCATAAAGACTATACCTACTCAAAAATTACCTATGCCATATGTATGATGGCCTCAGACACACCTGATAGTATCCCAAACTCAAATTTATTTTGGAAGAAATAGTTTATACATATAATTTATTGAAGAAATTATATATATTAGGTATTGGATACTAGTTTATCAGGAAAATTTGTTTCCATCAATGATAATACATGAACAATCAAAGGGTTTCATTATCTTTATTGGAGAAAAGTACGGGTGAACCCCATGATGATATACTAGGTCAAATGAACCCCTTAGCCTCTAAATCATTACGATGCCTCTTGAGTTACTAGAGCCTTATAGGTTCCATCATATATGGAAGAATGAACAATAGTGACACACATTTCCAAATCTCAATGGTGATATCAATATCTCTCTCTGTTAGGAGGTATGCTAGAGAAATCGGTAGGGATGATTTTTGTGAAACAATCCACAACCGGAGGGAATTCAATGAGTTGGATTCCCTAATCATCCATAAATAAACTAGACATCTTGATTTTTAGTCCACAATGACCTATATTCTTGAGTATAGATTGAATATCCTGAATATCACATTCTCTCTTATGGATATACATTTTTCCCTCAAGTGATTTAAATGATACTTGGTGGTGATAATAATCAAATTGGGCAAGAAAAAGCACAATCTTGAACATACCGAGAATCACATCCAAGTCATTCATCACAATGATGAAGAAAATCCAAAGAAAATGACACCCACTTATTTTAAGGGGAACTCATTTCACTAGTTTATAACCTATTATAAAACTCTTAATGGAATTTAAGGGGTCATAAAACCACTATAGTGCTCCGACACAAAGCCCAGACATCTCAAGTTTACAATAGATAGAAATGAGTGTGATGCACCTATATTGAATAAGGAAGATACAAAAGACGACGATACCAGAATAGTACCTCTAACTGAAGATGTCCTTAGACTCTACTCCTATGGTGTATGCTACATAGTATAAATACGGATTGAACGGTGGCCCGGGGATGCTACCAGAGTAGCCTGAGCATGTCCACTATGTTGAATATGGAACTTTGAAGCCAGACTATCTTGACCATGACCACATTCTTGGCTTGAATAACCTGTAGAAAACCTTCTTCATACCTTAATCGGAGTCAATTACCCCAAAAATGAGCATGGTTCTATCATGAAATCCCATTCATGTTGAACTAGAGGAAACGACAAGTAAAAATTCCAGAGCTGACCCATCTCACAGCACGCACGACAGTCAATCGGGTTCCTCAAACACTGGGTATTTTATGGCCTAGAATTCCACATTGGTGACATGTCATAATTCTATCAGTACATTCCTCCTATGTGGTAATTTTCCAATGTGTACCCTTGTGTAATAACTTCTTGACACTGGATAACCCCCTACTCTTCTTGGAAGTTGTACTTCCCTACTTCACGTTGCTTGATTCCCTCAGGTTCCACATAGTTATGAGGTCCCTATTCATTATATATGAAATGGCGGTCATCCAAAATATGTTCACCTATGGGTTAATTCCATAAGAAATACCATCCTCAAATCACCTCACAGTTATTAGCACATCACCAGTCAAAGTTAGTTTAAACCGCTAGAATTCAATGATGTGGGATGAATACTCCATTATCGACATATATCTCTATTAAACATGCATGAATTATCAGACATGATTAGTTGTCAATGTATGAGGGAAGAAAAATTCAAAGAAGGCTTCCTGGAAGTCCACTAAGACCATTCCCTGGTGTCGAAGGTCCCTAGTCAGATTGCCCAACCACAGCTTGGTGGAATTATATAGGCTGTAGGTCATGATCTCGACCCTCAACACTATATGTGTATTGATATGCTCAATGATTGACACCATAACTTTCAACAAATTTTCCACAGCCTGAGGACCTCAATCCCCTAATATAGTTGGAGGATGCTGCTATTGAAACTCCATTGTAATCTCTTCCATAAACGGGGTAGGTTAAGGTTTACCCGGGACGAATTGTAAAATGTGGAAAAAGAATCCTGAAAGTGGGAATCATCACCTAGTAGAAGATCTATGGGAGGTTACTCATATGGAATAGTAGGAGGAATCATAGGAAGTTCATAGCTCACCACCTAAAAAGTATTTACATCGGCACTCTCCTGGCATAAAGCATGAGGTAGTCTTGGTTTCATATCTCTAAAAATTCCAATTGTATGCCTCTTACACGATTTATAACATATATATACAAATTTGTAAAGATATGACATGTATAAATGTAACACCCCAAGATTTTATGAAAAATATTCTTTTAACTTCATTAATGTCTTGTGTTGTATTCTACACCAAAATTACCTTGCGGTATATGCAACACTGTATTATCTTGCAGTATATGCAACACTATTCTTGGATCGTGTTACACACAATTTTAATAATAGTTATTCTACGCAACATTGAGTATATATATATATATATATATATATATTGAAGAAATGAAATATGGTTGGATTCTGTTATACGAAACAATGAAAGATTCTTGCACAACACGCAACCCCGACTTGGCTTGCATTACACGCAATCGCGACCTTCCTCGATAGCGTGTGTTGTAAGCAATACCGGGTTATACTAAACAACGATATATTATTATAATATTATTATGAACTAGCCATTATTAATATTATTAATTAAATTTTTAATTTTATAACATTATTATTCATCTTACACATTTTCTAGAACATGGTATAAGAACAAAATAAATTTTTTGGGTAAAATAATTATTTTTCAAAATATGCAGTTTTGTCGCCTTTTGATGGCGCACCCATGTTAAATCTAGTTTTTGACATGTTTATAAGTTAAATTTTACAAAATAAAATTATTCTTTGGAATCAGGATATAATATTTTACCTTGGATAAATTTTTCATATTATTCTGATAACTTTCATATTTTAATGAATAGTAAAAACACGCTCTATTTTAATTAAAAACAACTTTTTTCATCATAATAACTTATGTGGTTAAATAATAATATGTAATGGTTTTAAATTATAAATATAATATATTGTTACCATTTAATTTAATGTATGTCATTAGCCTTGATTTTACATTGAATTCGTAGGTTAAATAAATTCAATCTTTTGCTATGTTTTAAACAAAAACCAGTTTTCTTTTGACAACGGCATTAATTTTAATTTAATTTATGAAACTATTGTGTATTGAATTTGGAAAAATTGAATCCATATTTGAAATCAGTGGGTTCAAATTATATTAATAGACTACTATTTATTTTTGGGATTTATAAATAGTAACAACGGTAAATTTTATTTACCATAGTAAAAGGTAAATTGGGTAATTAAGGGTAAATATAATTTTATAAAATTACCCTAACACATGCCAAAATTCTATTGGATGGATAAAATTAGACCCATATAACCTAAGGGTTGGATAAGATTCATTTTATGGTCTTTTGACCAGGAAAATAATTTAATTATTATTAAAACCAAAGAAAGTGACAACATGTCACTCTCTTAAATCTTATAAGTATAATAATTTTAATTTAGTGATAAAAATCATAAAACTTAGAACATGAATAGTCTCCAGAAATATAATAAAAGTATCTACATCATGATAATTTATTTAGAATTTTTAGGGATTAAATAATTGTCATTAATGGTGATACATTAATGATACAGAAATTATTTATTAAGTGAAACTTAAGTAATATAGTTTTTATTGAAATAATAATACCCATTAAAAGGCCCAAAACCTGACCCAACCTTATTGGTAGTTTATATCTACACCTTAAACATCCAATTAAATAATATATAACCATTTTGAGCCTTATAAAAGTGATTATGACACTTATATTATTTTATTTTAAATGATGCCAAAGTTGTCACCTTCATAATTTAATAAATATAACCATTTAAATATTGTTATTTTAAGATGTTAAATTATAGTAAAAGTATTATTGTAAACTTTAATAGATTTATATTCATAATAGGATTTTATTTTTAATTTGTATGAAACAAATCAGTATATTAATTAATTATACAAAAATGTTGTAGAAATTATTTTATTAAGAGCTAAACCAAATAAATGGTTTTAAAAATAATAAAATAAATATTATATAAACTATTTAATGTGATCCAATAATTTAATAGATACATATGACCTTTTATGAATCTATTAAATCTTTTAGTTCGAACATATCTTCTGTATATATTTTATTTAAATTCAAATAAATGAATAGTGTCAAAATTGACACTATTGTTATTTTATAAAAATAACATATTATAAAATTGTTTAAAAATCACAAAAATATTTAAAAATTATAAATTTAAATTCATATGGTCTATAATGTTATAAAGTAACCAATTGTGTAAAAGTAAGAACAAATAAGTAATTATTTGTTATAATTTAAAATTTATAATTTTATTAACACAAATAAACATAAATAGATTAAATAAGGATAAATCAAAATGATAAGGGTTAAAATAAGATTCAAACATGTCTAAATTTGATTGGTTGATGCTATTAAAACCCTATATCATCTAATATTCGAATATGAGTCATTTTTGGAGGTTTTTAAGTGGGGTTAGATTTATTATAAATTAATATTTTTAAGAATTCCAAAGGTGCCCCTCTCCTCCCTTATAAAAGGGCACCTCCTTTCTCTCTTCCTCACACCACTTTGAGCGTTCAAGCTCGGCCATCCCCATCCAAATTCTCTTCTCCACTTCCATAGAAAAATCCTAGAGGTCCTGGTCTTCTTCAAAGACCAATTTTAGTGCCCTAAGAGGAGGTCTCAAAGAAGCGATTCAAAGAAGAGGTAATGTTCGTTACCGATTCTTTCAACTTTATTTCTTCTTCTACATCTTCTTCTTTAGTTATTTCATTATGAAATAATAAAATCAGTATCACTCATATACTGATATGTTATTATAAGTATGAAACAACCCTATTTAACCATCTATCCATCCTACGGAAAACGAAATCACCGCGCGTGCGTACGTACGGAATACCGTCTCCATGAACGGTGTATTTCTTTCCATTTATCGATCTATTATATATTTGTATATTCTGAATATATAATATATATAAATCATGTTTTATATTCTGGAATTAAGTAATCATGATCTGAGTAATCATATCAATAATTACAAGTCAAAACACGGACGACAAATGAAAAGATTTTACCCAAAACACTCTTTAACATGGAATTTACAAAAGAACGGGTAATATAAAGTCATAAGTAAACCATATATGATATAATAACAATGAATATGATTCTTCAGTAATTCAATTACATTATTTAAATCATTATACAGGAGGTTCGGATACATACGAAGTATATCGGACATAAGGTAAAGGATAATTGTGCAAATCTCATTTTTATCCGAGATTGCTTGTTCATAAGTATTTACTGGGGCTATTGCTATCATCCATGTCCATGTTTTATAAAAGTGTATTCATGTATGTTTAAATTCATTTTTACCCCTTTTTACTTTTACCCCATGGTATGTAAGGAATCTTTCTTTTATTTACCCTACAGGGTACTTTTTGACTTTTTCGACAAAAGTACGAGAAGAATGTTTTTTTTAACGTATACAGAATGAAAGGATTTTTACAGTTTTATAAAGCCTTATTTTCATGAAGCTTCCTCCAAAAGATTTCATGACTATTTTCAACAAAATGCTTTTCTTTTAAAATTGCATGACATTTTGTGGAAAGAGATTGATTTTGAAGAAGAAAGGATATTTTCCTCAAGAATTCATTTCAAGTGTTTTATCAAAACCATTTTTCATCTAATATGAATTTATTTCATATGTGTATGTTTCAAGTATCATGTCTCTATGATTTACATGGTTTCAATTTTCTTATTATAAAATGGTATCCATTTGTTTTATATGGATTATGTTATGATGGAAGGATGTTTAAGAATCCCAATTTATTACATGGGTTATGCTATGATTTATGATTTATGATTTTGTGGCACAAGTAAGAATGATTTCATTATGAGATGGGTGGGACCTATATCTCCCTACAATTAATTGGTTAAAGATTTTATATCTCATGAGATAGACATGTCTGGAACGGTAAGTTAATCTGGTTCAGTGTTACAGGACAGAAACAAGGAGTGAACTCGATTAAGAATGGGACTTTGTCCACTAAGATGGTCTTGGTAGTAATTCCTTGGCTACTATGGAAATCATTACATGTGCTTAATGGATGCCACAATTACAAGTTTTATTCCCATGCTATTTTATCATGATTTATGTTCTGTTATGATCTATGCCTTATGTACTTCCATGTTTTGTGTCTTTGCTCAAGATTTTTATTGTTCATGTTTTTTTAGTTCAAATGTATATGGTATGTTTTATTTTATCCATGCTTACCCTTACTGAGCATTTGAGCTCACCATTTTTATGTTTTATTTTCCCCCAGGATTAAAAGAAATATTTTAGGTAAGGAAACAAAAATGGGAAGATCTTTATGGGAGATATTGAAGATCTTTCACCACGATTAGAAGATTATGTTCCAAGTTTCCAAAGATACTAAACTATTACGGTCCTTGTGTGTCTGTTTTTGTTATGTATTAAATATTCCGCTAAAGTAATGTAATGTCCATGTACGTCATGCTTTGGGTCTCTACAGTTGGTATCATAGGAAAGGTTTAGTCAACCTTTTGAATCTTGGATGCAAAAACGTTTGTGAGATCCCTAGAGATATTTCTAAGGTATGTCTAGGGATGTCCCTAAGGATAAGTATACGTATAGGATATAGTCCTAGAACTAAGGTAACGATCTTAGAATTTAACCTAAGATGTTAGATATTGAGGGTACTCCCCCTTTACTATGTTGTTTTCCATAGCATGATTTTTTCCTCTCACACTATTCTTTTTGGGTTTTAGAAAATGGCTGGAAATATGAAGATTCACGATAATGGAGGATATGATAGACAATGGAATGATTTTCTTCATGAGAAACCAAATCAAATGGGATCTAGAAGTCCAAACATCATTATTATTCATAATCATCAATCTCATAATATGATCAATAATCTCAACTTTGGTAAGTTTCCCGACTCATATAATAAGAGAAAGATGGAGTCTCATGATGATCATAGAGGAAAAAACTTTAATTTCCCTCATGTAAATCATGTGGGAAGAGGCATCAGGGAGATTGTTTCAAAGGAATTGGAAGATGCTTTGGGTGTGGAAAAGAAGGACACAAATCCAGTAAGTGCAAAGGAAAAGGTTCAGTTAACACCATGGACAAGGATAATGGTATTTCTAAGACATAAATAATGATTAGATGTTTATGTGGAATGTACGGGCATTATGCAAACCAATTCCCTAATGGAAAATCTCATGAAGTGAATAAGCATGGTCATATGGGTAGTATTTATGTGGATGATGATGAAGAGACTACAAATGATATGTGAGATGAAAGAATTGTTGAAGCTCGGTCAATGGTTTAAGAAGGTAGTGGAATGATTACATGTTAATCAAGTGTAATGTTGTATAAGTAATCTCATGGTACTATGGAATAAAGAGACATCTAAGGATTTTTACACTGTTTTCTTTTCTTGAGTTTTGAAAGTGTATGATTAATGGTACCGATATCCATGAATGGTTATTCAGATATTTTTGTAAAGTAGATGATATGCGTATAGTGAAGGAATAAAAAGATAATGAGATGTTTGATTGTTTTCATAAGCTCATGATTAATATAAGGACTAAGTGATATCATGGTTTGAGTATATAGAATTTTGAGGATTTTGGTATGTGGAAAGTGTTATGTTTTAACTGCATTCTTGTTTTCACTAATGTTCAATGGGTATTCATTTTTCAAGAGAATACATGATTAAGGCCTTAGAATGTTTGGAATGTGACCAAAAAGACAAATCTTATGATATATGGGGATCAACGATGGTAGTAAATCTCTGGTAGTCGTTTTCACTATATTATGAGAGTGGACTGCAGTATTATGGATAAGCCTAAAGATTGGAATGGATTATGTTGGACTTTAGTTAGTATTGTTTAAGGATAAAAGTTTTTTCAATATTATTGATGGGATGTTATAGAAATATAGTTTTAGAAAAAGGACAACCTGCAGGACGGGCAATAACCCATCGCATCGGACAAGGCTATGGGAATCGAACCCACAACCAAAGTGCGACTGGCCTTTATCACCTACCACTGACCTACAAGAAGTCCCTGGTTAGTAGAAACCAGTTTTATTTTATTAAGCGGCATGATATATGAAGTATAAGTTCATTTTTGGAACCATATACGGTTAATCTAACCTTAAGATGTACTTATAACTTTTGCTAACCTTTTGTTTGAAAGAGATGGAATGACCCATCATTCTATCACATGATCTGCTAACACTTTACGAATAACAAATTCAACTTCATTTCTTTAAGGGATGAAGTGGAAATTGTTCAATTCATGAACAACAGTGATATTGTAACAAAATCATGTAAGTATTTCTTTTAATTCATCAACTTTAGGGAAATGATCTTGAAAACCAAAAATGTTATCCTAGTTCCCTTATATCCGATGAATCAGATGTTACCTTAGATCATCACAAATCTATAGCTTTGTGATTGTTGGATTTTTCATAGCCATGTTCTCTACCACTCTCCATCAGAACATGATGGTTAGATTTCTCTTCCATATCCATATTTTCACCTACGTTCTCCTATGTGGAAACCGAGTGATTAGTTAATTTGGGTAACTGTTAGGTTTCATACATTAGTTTTTTAAATCAAGTTTTTGTATTCCTTTTTACGATGTGGGTTTCTATTAAAGAAATTTTCAAGTAGCAAACTATTTATAACCCCGACGAATTTTGAGGGCGAAATTCATTTTAAGGGGGGTAGAATGTAACACCCCGAGATTTTATGAAAAATATTATTTTAACTTCATTAATGTCTTCTGTTTTATGCTACACCAAAATTACCTTGCGCTATATGCAACACTGTATTAGCTTGCAGTATACGCAACACTATTCTTGGATCGTGTTACACACAATTTTGATAATAGTTATTCTACGCAACATTGAGTATATATATATATATTCAATAAATGAAATATGGTTGGATTCTGTTATATGAAACAACGAAGGATACTTGCACAACAAGCAACCCCGACTTGGCTTTCATTACATGCAATCGCGACCTTCCTCGATAGCGTGTGTTGTACGCAATACCGGGTTTTACTAAATAACGATTTATTATTATAATATAATTATTAACTAGCGGTTATGAATATTATTAACTAAATTTTTAATTTTATAACATTATTATTCATCTTACACATTTTCTAGAACATGGTATAAGAACAAAATAAATTTTTTGGGTAAAATAAGTATTTTTCAAAAAATGCAGTTTTGCCGCCTTTTGATGGCGCACCCACTTTAAATCTAGTTTTTGACATTTTTATAAGTTAAATTTTACAAAATAAAATTATTCTTTGGAATCAGGATATAAAATTTTACCTTGGATAAATTTTTCATATTATTCTGATAACTTTCATATTTTAATGAATAGTAAAAACACGCTATATTTTAATTAAAAAAAACTTTTCTCATCGTAATAACTTATGTGGTTAGATAAAAATATTTAATGGTTTTAAAGTATAAATAGAATATATTTTTACCATTTAATATAATTTATGTCATTATCCTTGATTTTACATTGAATTCGTAGGTTAAATAAATTCCATCTTTTGCAATGTTTTAAACAAAAACCCGTTTTCTTTCGACAACGGGGTTAATTTTAATTTAATTTATGCAACTTCTGTGTATTGAATTTGGAGTGATGGATTCCATATTTGTAATCATTGGGTCCAAATTATATTAATAGACTCGTTTTTATTTTTGGGCTTTTTGAATAGTAACAACGGTAAATTTTATTTACCATAGTAAAAGGTAAATTTGGTAATTGAGGGTAAATTTAATATTATAAAATTACCATAACACATGAAAAAATTCTATGGGATGGCTAAAATTATACCCATATAACCTAAGGGTCGGATTAGATACATTTTATGGACTTTTTACCATGAAAATATTTTAATTATTATTAAAACCAAAGAAAGTGACAACATGTCACTCTCTTAAATCTTATAAGTATAATAATTTTAATTTAGTGATAAACATCATAAAACATAAAACATGAATATTATCCAGAAATATAATAAAATTATATACATCATGATATTTTATTTAGAATTTTTAGGGATTAAATAATTATCATTAATGGTGATACATTAATGATACAGAAATTATTTATTAAGTGAAAAATAAGTAATATAGTTTTTATTGAAATAATAATACTCATTAAAAGGCCAAAAAACCTGACCAAACCATATTGGTAGTTTATATCTGCACCTTAGTCATCCAATTACCTAATATATAACCGTTTGGAGCTTTATAAAAGTGATTATGACACTTATATTATTTTATTTTAAATGATGCCAAAGTTGTCACCTTCATAATTTAATAAATATAACAATTTAATTGTTGTGATTTTAAGATGGTAAATTTGAGTAAAAGTATTATTGTTAAAGGTAATAGATTTACCTTCATCATAAGTTTTAATTTTAATTTTTATGCAACAAATATGTATATTAAATAATTATAAAAAAAATTTGTAGTAATTATTTTATTAAGAGCTAAACCAAATAAATGGTTTTAAAAATAATAAAATAAATATTATATGAACTATTTAATGTGATCAAAAAAATTTATAGATACATATGACCTTTTATGAATCTATTAAAGCTTTTAGTTTGAACATATCTTTTGTATATATTTTATTTAAATTCAAATAAATGAATAGTGTCAAAATTGACACTATTGTTATTTTATAAAAATAACATATTAAAAAATTGTTTAAAAATAACAAATATATTTAAAAATTATAAATTTAAAATTATATGGTCTATAATGTTATAAACAAACCAATTATGGACAATTCACAACAAATAAGTAATTATTTGTTATAATTTATAATTTATAATTTTATTACCACAAATAAACTTAAATATATTAAATAAGGATAAATCAAAATGATAAGGTTTAAAATAAGATACAAACATGTATAAATTTGATTTTTTGATGAGATTACAACCCATATCATCAAATATTAGAATATTAGTCATTTTTGGAGGTTTTTATGTGGCCTTAGATTTATTATAAATTAATATTTTTAAGAATTCCAAAGGTGCCCCTCTCCTCCATTATAAAAGGGTACCTCCTCCCTCTCTTCCTCACACCACTTTTTGCCTTCAACCTCGTCCAACCCCTGATAAAATATCTTCTCCACTTCCCTAGAAACATCCTAGAGGTCATGGTATTCTTCAAAGACCAATTTTAGTGCCCTAAGAGGAGGTCTCAAAGAGGCGCTTCAAAGAAGAGGTAATGTCCGTTACCGATTATTTCAACTTTATTTATTCTTCTACTTCGTCTTATTTAGTTGTTTCATTATGAAATAAAAACATCAGTATCACTCATATACTGATATGTTATTATAAGTATGAAAAAATCCTATTTAACCATCTATCCATCCTATGGAAAACGAAATCACCGCGCGTGCGAACGTACGGAATACCGTCTCCACGCCGTGGTGTAATCTGTTTTTCCAACACCACCTTACTTGGATGGGTATAATGGTATAAATAATAACTATACATAGTTATTATAACATCATACTGATTAAGATATATTTTATCATCCTATCAAATTCAATTCAATAATTATGGGAACAATATCATCGCTCGTGCGTACGTATGGACTACCGTCTCCACGACGCGATGAGATTCATTCTCCATGTTAACCATTTAAGAATGATTATAAAGTAAATATAAGCAATAATATTGAAATATATGAAATTATGAAGCTACTGGATTTATGTATATATATATATGTCATCTACTTAATTCCATTCAACTCAATAAAGAAACGCAAACAGCATTCATGCGTACGTACGGCCTACCGTCTCCATGAACGGTGTATTTCTTTCCATTTATCGATCTATTATATATATTTATATTCTGAATATATAATATATATAAATCATGTTTTATATTCGGTAATTAAGTAACCATGATCTAATAATCATATGAATAATTACAAGTCAAAACACGGACGACAAATGAAAAGATTTTACCCAAAACACTCTTTAACATGGAATTTACAATAGAACGGGTAATATAAAGTCATAAGTAAACCATATATGATATAATAACAATGAATATGATTCTTCAGTAATTCAATGACATTATTTAAATCATTATACAGGAGGTTCGGATACATACGAAGCATATCGGACATAAGGTAAGGGATAATTGTGCAAATCTCATTTTTATCCGAGATTGCTTATTTGTAAGTATTTACTTTGGTTATTTCTATCATCCATGTCCATTTTTTATAAAAGCGTATTCATGTATGTTTAATGTACTTTTTACCCCTTTTGAATTTTACTCCAAGGTATGTAAAGAATCTTTCTTTTATTTACCCTACAAGGTACTTTTTGACTTTTCCGACAAAAGTATGAGAAGAATGTTTTTTTTAACGTATACAGAATGAAAGGATTTTTACAGTTTTATAAAGCCTTATTTTCAAGAAGCTTCCTCCAAACTATTTCATGAATATTTTCTACAAAATCCTTTTCTTTTAAAATTGTAAGACATTTTGTGGAAAGAGATTGATTTTGAAGAAGAAAGGATATTTTCCTCAAGAATTCATTTCAAGTGTTTTATCAAAACCGTTTTTCATCTAAGATGACATTATTTCATATGTGTATGTTTCAAGTATCATGTCTCTATGATTTACATGGTTTCACTTTTCTTATTATAAAATGGTGTCCATTTGTTTTATATGTATTATGTTATGATGGAAGGATTTTTAAGAATCCCAATTTATTACATGGGTTATGCTATGATGTATGATTTATGATTTTGTGGCACAAGTAAGAATGATTTCATTATGAGATGGGTGTGACCTATATCTCCCTCCAATGAATTGGGTAAAGATTTTATATCTCATTAGATAGACATGGCTGGAACGGTAAGTTAATCTGGTTCAGTGTTACAGGACAGAAAGAAGGAGTGAACTCGATTATGAATGTGACTTTGTCCACTAAGATGGTCTTGGAAGAAATGCCTTGGCTACTATGGAAATCATTACATGTGCTTAATGGATGCCACAATTACATGTTTTATTCCCATGCTATTTTATCATGATTTATGTTCCATTATGATCTATGCCTTATGTACTTCCATTTTTTGTGTCTTTGCTCAAGATTTTTAATGTTCATGTTTTTTTTAGTTCAAATGTATATGGTATGTTTTATTTTATCCATGCTTACCCTTACTGAGCATTTGATCTCACCCTTTTGATGTTTTATTTTCCCCCAGGATTAAAAGAAAGATTTTAGGTAAGGAAACAAAAATGGGGAGATCATTATGGGGGATATTGAAGATCTTTCACCATGATTAGAATATTATGTTCCAAGTTTCCAAAGACACTAAACTATTACGGTCCTTGTGTGTCTGTATTTGTTATGTATTAACTATTCCGCTAAAGTAATGTAATGTCCATGTACGTCAAGCTTTGGGTCTCTACAATAAATATATCTAATTAAAGAAACACACCCCTCTCCCAGCTCCTAGAAATAGGCTAGGTTAGAAGAATGAGTAGTAAATGATTCATGGAAACATGTCCTAAAACCCACTAATATGTTTTTGTTAGGAAATGGTCTCTTTTTCACGAATAGAGTAAACATTTCATTTATAGTTTGCATCCATTTTAAGTTAGTTTTATTGGTTTTTATTTAATTGGTTTTTAGAATCATAGTATGGTTAATTCTATCATCAATTCCAATTCATAAGGGCACATAAACCTTATAAATTTAAATTGGCACAAAAAATAACTGTATCCTAACCCTTACATCAAATAATGGGTGTAATATGCCATGTATATGGTTTGATCAAATGAAATGCTATTAGAACTCACTAATCAAAGAAAATAAAATTGAAATATTTTTCAATTAAACAAGTTATTCAATCACAGATAATACAAGCACACAAAAAAACATAACAAACAAAGAACAAACTTTTATCACAATCAATATAGATAATGCCAGCAGAAATAAAATATGGCATGGGATAATGCATGTAAATTTAGTCTTATGGTGCCTAGTATGATGAATATACCTTATATTCCCTCATATCATCAGGATAAAATAATGGATATCTTATTAAAATAATATTAAATCAACAAAGTGTGTCACACAATACCAAAATCCTTGAAAATGTAAATATGAAAGCAATAGAAACATTTAACCATCCGAAGTAATTTGGGTTTCCCCTATATGTGGGAAGCTACTCACAGGCAGAGGCTCATGACCAAATATTATCATCCCAGTATTTTGTATAAAGTCAAATTGTAAAAATGGAAAACAAAAGATATGATTACACTTTTTATCATCCCTCCCTAGGTACCACATTCTTATGACCCAAGAAGGATGGTCACGAGACCTCAAGCATACCTCCCTGAATGCCAAAGGCTACCATCTAGTAGTGAGAGCCTTGGGTGAGTCTGTGTGGAGACTATTACCTTTTTTATTAGAGTGGAGTGAGGATATATATATACATGTATACAATATGATATTGATGATGAAATAATAGATAATAGTGGAAACTAAATAAACAAATATGAAAGTTATATAAGAAGTAAAACTAAAGAAGCAAGATAAACTAATAATATAATATTTAGATGGAATTTCAATAACAATTAAAAAGTGAGTATACAGGGGGAAAAGGGATACAAGATTATAAAAAATGATTAAAAATACACAAAGAATCTCTAAACTACTAAAACTATCATATCGATCATAGGATCAGTCCTCTGCTCCCAAAACACCATCCTAAATCTAGAAATCAGTGATCACAAGTATCCTTCATCTCATTATCAATAGTGGCAACCATAAAGTCTAATTGGGAGAAAAGTAAACCCAATCAGGTTATTAGATACAATCTCATTAGGTACATACCCACAGTTTCTAGCCCATTCCAATTTGTGCAATGTAAAATGATTAGTTTACCTTAAAAATATAAAATGAAAACATAAAAAAAAATAAAAACATTAAACCTGATTCCACTTAGAAACCAATCTAATTTACCAGCTATAACCTAATCTGGTGAGTCCGAACCAAAGGATCCAAAAATGGTTAAATAGGTGAGGTAGTTTTTAAGATGGTGGACTAACCCCAAGCTTGTGATTGGGCTTGGTGGATACATCCCTACATTTTAAATACCAAGGGATTAACCCTAATTTGAAAATTTTTCATTTAACTTTTACATAATTTAATTTTTAAACCACATTATAAAATGTATCAATTCATCATGATCCCATCTATGAAAATCCAAAATTACTTTCCAAGTATCCATTGAGGGGATCCTCATAAGACCAATGTTAAGGAGTCCATACATGGTGACCCAAGGGAAGTTGGGTAGTGCCTCTTTTATAAGGTCTCTAGAAGAAGGGTTAGTGTTTGAGGTGTTATGTGATGCTTCATGCCAAGCCTTGGGGGTGTACTGATGCAACAACAAAGGGTTATATCTTATGGTTTTATGCATTTAGGACGCCATGAACTTACCTATTAAACCAATTATGTGGAGCATGCAATGGTTTTGTTCTCAGGAAATTTATGGAGGCATTACGTCATCAGGGAGAACTTAGTGGGCTTCATGGATCAAAAGAGATTCAAGTATATCTTTACCCATTAGTACCTGAATATCTGATCACGAAGGTGGGAGGAGTTTGTTCCGGACTAAAACTTTGAGATCTTTTACACTGAAGGTAAAGTGGACGTCGTGGTCGATTCCTTGATTAGAAAGTTGTCGAGGGAAGTTGTTCAAGAATCTGTGGATTCTTGGAAGGTAATTGAGGAGTTGGTTTCCATACACCTGGATGAAAGGGTGGATGGTGGTATAGGTTGTCTGTTTTAGATTATAGTGTATTCCTCTCTATTTTGGTAGGTGGAGGATTCTCAGAGGGGAGGCATAAGGAGTGAAGTGATGCGCGATCAGGTTAGCTAGGTCAATGCTCTGGAATGATGGTCGGAAGATAGACAGAATCAGATTTTGTTTCGTGGAATGTTGTTCATCCTGGTGGAAATTGATGAGAGAGTTCTTGGAGAGTTACACAACTCACCCATGGTGGTCAACCTAGAAGTTTCCAAAATGAACCGAGTCTTAAGGAGTCAGTTTTTGTGGCCCGAGGTGAAATGGGCATTGGCGGGGTTCGTGGAAAACTACCTTGTGTATCAGCATGTGAAGGCTGAGCACCATGTTCTGAGATGTCTGTTACAGCCTTTAGATATCCCTGAGTGGAAGTGGTATGATATCTTGTTGGATTTCTTCACACGACTACCCAGAGTTCAAGGAGGAAGTTATGCTATCTGGGAAGTGGTGGACTTGTTGACGAAATTGTCTCACTTCCAACCAATAATGGAGTCGACAGTAGTGGATTCCTTATCACAGAGGTATGTGGATGAGGTGGGGTGGAATCATGTATTTAAAATTTCCATATTCTAGGATAGGGATACACAGTTTACCTCACTGGTCTGGAAAGGATTGCAACATGCTTTTTTCACCCAACAATGTATCCTCACTACTTTCCACCCTAAGACGGATGGGAATACAAAGCAGTCCATCCAGACATTGGAGGATATGTTACGAGAAAGTGTTATAGACTTTGGGGGAATTTTTGTATAACACTTTCATCTGGTAGAGTTTTTCTAAAACAATAAATATCACTCTACCATTGGAATAGCTTCATTAGAATCCTTGAATGGAAGACCATGTTGCTCACCTGTGTGCTAGAGAGAGGTCGGGAAAGTCGGTGTTCTTGGCCCGGAGGTGGTGCAGATCAAAAATGAGAAGGTTCAGCTTATACAAGAGAGGATGAAGGCTGTAGAAGTCGTATGCTGATCTATGAGGAGATCCTTGGAATTTGAGGCGAGGGACTATGTGTTCTTGATGGTCTCCCTTCATCATGGGAAACAGAGGTTCGGCATGGGAAGTAAGCTTTCTCTTAGGTTTTTTAGACCCTTCGAGGTGTTGCGGTGGGAAAGTGGTGTGACTTATCAGTTGAAGTTACCATAACCACTACATAAGGTGCATGATGTCTTCTATGTGTCTCATAATCATCGGTAACTACATGATTATTCACGCATCCTTGACTGGGGAAAACTGGATATCAAGGACGACGCGGCGTTCGTAGAGCGACCAGAAAATATTGAGGATCATAGGGAGAAGGTTATTTATGGATGAATCATTCCCATGTTTCGTGTGTTATGGAGGCATGGTGTCCTTTAGGATAGTACCTAGGAATGGGAGTCATTGATATGTTCCCAGTACCAACTGTTCTTTTGAGTTTTTTTCTCTTTTGTTTTTTACTTGTTTGTGATGTAGTGATAGACCTTGTTGACTATGAGGTGGGTTTTTTCCTTGTTCTCTGAATGTGTGTGAAGAGTTAATATTATGGGGAGGGGAGGACAAAATACCTAATCAAAACACATTAATTTTGAAGTTATTAAACCCTTGTGGGTGATTCGGGGCCGCCCAAAGAAATAGTATCTTGATGTGGAGGAAGGGACTTCGTGATCCATATGACTGGATGGGGTTACCTTTGTATGTTTGTGTGGTTACCTAAGGGAGGGGATTGGTATTGTATGAATAGTTTCTCAGGATATTTATGAGGGAGAGGTGTTCCTAGAGATAGAGGTTTGTTACATCTTTCAAACAACTCTAGGGTGGTTCGGTCGTGAGAGGTATCTTCCGAGGTGGTTGTTCAGACCCCTCTCTTTTCATTATGTATAGTTTTGATTCATGAGGATGAGTATTGTTTAAGAGGTATCTGATTTAATTTCATGGACCCTCCTTTTTCATTACATTTTAAAATTCTATTGTTTGGGGTGCCCTGGACCCCATCAGTGAGTTTTGGGGGAGTCAGTGTCGTTGGTATGGTGTCACCCATCAGTCTGACCGATTAGTGAGATGTGTGCCACCAATCTATTCCATGGGGTTGTAGGGGGTTTCATTCCCCATTTTTTCCATTGCTACACCTATAAGGTTTAATACCTCCTTGAAGTAGTATGATGCCATTTTAAATATGATAAATGATGTTCTAATCCCCTAGAGTGGGGCAACCCTCTACATACCCAAGTTGTGTGTCATTGTTATGTGTTTTCCTCTATTTAAATGAAATCCATAAACACACAGCTATTATGCCCACCTCTCCAATGAGAATTATTAAATAAAAATCTAATTCCATCTTGTGTTACCACCCAACCATATGGATAAACCTCGATCCTCTATTAAATCCATTCAATATTTCATATACTGTAACTCTAGGATTTAATGTTTTATCACACAGAGTTTCTTTCTTCTTCTTGTCTGGCCTCCCTTCCTTCCCGGGTTGCATTTGGGGTCCCTCTTCCCAAGGATAGTTGTGTTCCCATGATAGAGCCTTTCTAACTAACTCTTGGAGTCTTTTGAGTTTCTCCCCTGTAAGTGTTACATCTCTGGTTCATGGTGCAATCAATAAAACGGTTATCATTGATCATCCAAGAAAGGTTTTCCTTCATCTTTCCTTATTGTGTATCATGCAGGGTGGGTCTGATAATGTTTCTTCGAGTATAAATGGAAAAAATCATAATGAAGATAATAAATAGTATTTAAAAAATGAATGGGTGTGGTTGATGATGTCGTGATACTAATTTATCCGAGCTTATGTGTTGTGAATTATATGGGCTTATGTCCACTATAAATCATTGTCATTGGTGGTCCTTCCTTACGCACTAATGAACTGCTATTTTTTGGATAATTTTGTGATTGAATATCTATAACATAAAAAATGGTTAATAATGTAAACATTGTTGATTAAATGGGTGCCCAATGATCAATAATCCTTGAGTTATCATCCTGATTAACAAATATAAAGAATAAACCTAATTAATAGTGTGATTTAATCTGATATTTCCCTTTATATGTTTTGGCGATGTGTATGGTTATTCTACCTGATTCTTTGGAGGTAACATGGATGGGTCTGAGATCCCATATTCTATAGTTGTTAGTTTGTGGATTTGGGTCTGCGTGGGGCCGTATGTTGGGTCTTGGTTTGCTTCCAATACTTGGAGGGATCTCATATATCCCTTTTTTTGTTGTGACCTTACAAGGGAATTAGATGTGAAGGCTTAAATTGCTTCTTGGTAGTTTTTTATTCCTTGGATTATGCCTTTTTTTAGTTACCTGGTAGTATATATTTATTTAAATAGAATAACTAGAATATGAAAAATAAATAGATTCAATGGGGAATTTTTTTTCCAGAATGAGTATTGATTAGTTGTGGTTGTTGGTCTTTTGTATGAATAAATAGTAATGAGGTTGTTAATGCAAGGGATGGTTTTAGAAGACTTAGGTTGGGATGAGTGACTGCCTACCTATGTGTATAAATTTAGTTTTTATATTTCTTATTCTCACCCCACCCAAGTTGATCACCTTGTTCCGAACACCCCCATTTCCTTGAGGGAGTTTTTCCCAAATATCCTACTGGGTGGCTGGTTATTACCTTATTTAGGATCTTCCTCCGAGTATACCAAGACTCTTAAGTTAGGCTATAATGGCATGAGGTGCATCGTAGACCAAGATTATTCAGGTAGGGTATGTTGGGGTTGTTGGACCAGGTGTGTGCGGGTAGGGTTTGTTTCCTAAGAATCTTCAGGATGAGGCCCAAGTGACTTCAGGCGTGCCAATGGTTAATCGGGACCAGGTTTCTTTGAGCATGGTAGAGAGTGTTGTTTCCTAGGTGTCTGTGGTTGGGGATGTGTGTGGTGGCCTAGGTGTCTGTAGGTGGGGACGTGTGGTTGTTGTAGCATAGGTGTGTGCGGGTGGGGTATGGCTATGGGACTGTGGTTAGAATGGCGGGGGAGGTTTTATGCGTAATATAACATCAATAACCAGTGGTAAATTGGTGGAGGGAACCCAAACATAGATGTTCTAATACTACTATTTTACTTAACTTTCGTTATTTGGGGTGTGTTCTTGGGTGAGTTTGGGTGGATAGTTTATTTTCTAGGTGCTTTGGTTATCTCCTTTTTTATCACGGAGCATTAGAATGCCTCTCCACTTGTGCAGGAGAGCATTTGGTTTTCCCTACTGAGTATACATGTATACACACACTATGTATATAAAAATTCTTTCAAGTTTCCATGATGTCTTTGAGGACCATTCAGGACATTACTAGCTTGGACGTTGGGATAGTTTTTGTTGTCATTTTCCTTTTCTTTTTGTACTTTCCCTTTAGAGTTTTTCTTGTACTTGAATGTGTTTATCTTTGAACATGCATATGAGAATGGGTTTGGGCTTTACACTTACCTTTATTTTTGAAGTTCTTTAGGTTTTTTCCATCATATCTCCTGATCCTACTAAATAAAATGGTTAATGCCTTCCATATTGCATGTGATTTATACCCTTATGTCAAGTAACCACTCTAGGGGCCCATTGAAGGCAACACATAGGGGTCATTACCTCTACTTAAAATAATGGAAGGAAGGGTCTGGAATTTTTTCATCCCTTCCCTCATCTCAGGGTAGGTAGGCCATGACAATGTTTCTAGTCATTGGAATTTTCTTCTTTAGGTCTTGAATAGGTTGTTTCCTTTCAATGTTATCTCTTCCTCCACTAAATGAGATGGGCTTCTACATGATTGAGTTTTTCCCTTTTCCTTTATTTAAAAATTTCATGATATGATAGATTGTTCTAAACTCATTTATAATTAATTTATATCTATTTATTAATCCATTTAGGGTTTAAATAATTTTCTCATTAATTTATATACTTTACATAGATGATTTATCAATTGATTTCTAGTATTCCTTGTGAATTAAATTTTTTTGTCTTTCCAATGTTTACTGAAATTATTAATATGGTATATAAAATTAATTTAAATTAATTAAAGAGGTGGTGGACATAAATTTTATTTTATAATATGAAAATAATTAATTTAATATGTTTTTTTAATTTTGAAGGAGTTCAAATATAAAAAAAGGTCCAATGAGACCTTATTTAAAGGGTTTTAAATTTCATGGTCTTTATATAATTTTATTGGTTTTTAGAATTAGTATTGTGTTTTTAAATAATTTTTGAAACTTGATTAATGAATTGATTCACAAAGTATGGTAGAAGAACATTTCCTTCCATGTTTTCTTTCAAAGGTCAAATTTTTATATAATGAAAATGATTTTATTGATATTGTAATACCATTGGAAAATGTTCCCCTTGTTTTTTTATTTGTATTCTATCTAATGTTTTTCCATAGGTGGTTATTATGTATTTCGTAGATGATTTTCAAGATATAATATTTCATGGGTTGGTGTTCTAGGTGTGAAAAAGTTTATTGTTTATTACATAGTGATGCATGTGATAATTATTTGTCTTGTGTTTTGACCACCTCCTCTTTTTCAACAAAAAGAATTCAGGATAGATAAGTGATGGATCTATCTCATGTTATAAAAGTTATATGAAAATTATCTAACATCTTACTACAGTATATAATGTATTTCTAGTGTAGGTCCCCTGATGAGAGTGATTTGGGTTTCTATTCATTAATAAGACACCATAATCTTAGAATTGGTTCCTTAATATATGTCTAAGAACACGTCATAGTAGGACACATTTATTTTCAAATGATTCCTGGTTTGTTATTTGATTAGAGGATACCCAATCTATTTCTCTATTATAAGCCATTGTTTTAATCTTTGGTTTATGGAACCATTTTTCATCAAAATATGATGGTTCCCACTGGCTCTATTTTTTATTTATTATCATTTGGATAACATTTCAATTTGGATGGAAAATTTGTATCCTGAAATATTTTAATACAACAAAATTGGTGTGCTTTAAATTACATAAACAAGGAAGACCACCTATATTTAAAACGAATGATGTCTGTCCATTTAACTATTTGATTCCACCTCTTGGTAAAAACGGGATTATAAATTTATTTTAAATAAAATATTGGTTTTTTTTCTTTTGAATTTGAAACATGATTTTAAATCATTAATGTTGTTGGTTTCCCAAAAAGTGTTTAGCTTTAATTTTTAGAAGATAAATGTATGGTATTGGTTTTCTATGTGTTTTCCATTAGAAATTAATATTTTATATATGATCTTCAAACAAGAGTTTGAGAAATTTTTTATAAATGTAATTGCATATAAACGTTGGTCAAATTCCTTAAGGCTTATTTTACTATAACACTCTATACAAATATGTGCTTGTATACACCCTTCATGTTTTATATAGGTTCCGAGTTTATGATGTTAGTTTAGATGTAATTAAATTATTCCATTGATGGTTTATTTGGATTTTAAGAGAGACCATAGGTCCCATAGATATCTTCAAGTATTTTCTCAAGTTTCTCTTAATTTTAAGTAGGTTGATGTTTCAGTAAATTATGTCAAAGGTATTTTGAATTTAGATGCATATTTATTTATGATTCCAGTATATGTTGTTAAATATTTTTGTTTTTTTATCATTGAGTATATTCATGGACCAAAATATTCCATTTTATTGATTTTTTAATGTGGATTGTTTTATAAGTTTAAATATTTTTTCTATTCTTCAATGATTCTATATTTTTTTATGAATGGTAATAAAATTTGTTTAGAAATTATACATGATTCTTATTTTGATTACACTCCATATATATTTTTATTTTTGGGGGAAACTATTTGAACCATTTAATGTTTGATTCTATGAAACTAGTTTGTAGCCCAAGGTAATCATGAACATGCTTCCGACCCTATAGTGTAGTAGTAAAGGTGATATGTGAATTTGACTCAGGCTGGTTCATTATGATAATCATAATTATAATCATAATAAAAATAAAAAAACAATAATAATAAGAATAATTACTCAAATATCAATCATATATATATAGGAATATCTGTTTGTGTGTTTGAATTCGTTTTGTTTGGTATTCAGTGGAAACCATAAGGTGCTTTATGGAGCAATATGTATGGGTTCATTATAATTGAGTGAATTGTGGAATGTGAAGAACCGTGTGACACTCAAACACATCACACAATTATTCATCACACCACTATTGAATATCATCCCATTATAATACCTAGATAATCATAAATGAACATTATACTTCTCTAACCAATATAAAAAAAGTAAAATTCGATTTACATATCTTGAAATCATACACCCATTATTTAATGATATCTGGGAAATTAAAAAATCTCCACCCTAAAGATTCTCATCCCTAAGAAGCTTCATCAATCATATCCATTAGCACACTTTTTAATAAGAACATGTAACCAATTCCTACACCTAATTCCACAAATAATTCACCCATCATATTAGAAATAAAATTCTTATCATTTCATTGAAAAAACACTAGATCCATGTAAATCACTAACTAATGTGTCATGTATATATTCTATAACATGGGTTGAGAATCTCAATAATCATTTGATATGAAACTCATCATAAAAAAAAGTATTTTTTATCAAGAGACCAAAAAATTGAACATAAATGTATACAACCGGGATAGGTCATGGAGGAAAGAAATAATGAAATTCCCATACATCATCCATTACCATTCCTGAACACTCATAAAGAATGGATCCAAAGATATAAAACAAAAAAAGTGACCCATTTGAGTGTTACAAGTGGAAAGAAAATTTTCCACCTTGTTTCCTTCCATAAATGCATGAAAAATCTCCAAGAGATCATTTATAATACTATGGATTATCCATATGAAGATGTTAATAGAACATGGCATGTAATTATTATTTTAGATTGAGTTCTAGAGAATTAAAGACTTAGTTTCCATGGAATCTAGACTGAGGTTACTATCTATTCAAAGAGAAAGACCATTGATCATTACATCTGTATCCACCCAAATGGAATCCCACTCTCTGTAGATAACATTGAATTCCACCATGACATATCCTATGGGATCATGGATGAACCCTCCACCCCGTATAAGACCCTATGTGCAATACCCATTAGTATTTAGCTTCATACCAAGAGTAGGGGGAATCTAATTCACCCATATACTAAGTGAGAGTGTCTCCTACATTGGTGGGAATATAAAAGTGAATGAGATACCTCGGTGAGGGAGATTTAAACAAGTAATTCATTAATGACCCGAGATTGGTTTCCATATTCTATTATTTATCCACCACCTCTATCCAAGAGATGAGGGAGCCTTCATGGATAGCTTTGTTATCAAAGAACTAGATGATCCAACACCATTTCTCTATAATATCCAATGTGAACTTCCACTCATTTTTGTTATTTTTAGAACCCAAAAACTAGTTTTAGAGAAAATAATCAATGGGAAAACAACATTGATTGAAGATAAATCATTTTCCAAGCGTTCCCCAGATAGCTTCTTCCCAATTGAAATAGTAAAATTGGTGCACCATAGATTCAACATTGGGGTCCCTATATAAAGAAAAATTGTAAGAGTGGAGGACTCCATTACACAATACTACTTTATAAGTAGAAAGAGTGTAAGCCTTGATACTCCAAACTAAGAAACAATACTTTGAAAGGAGCTCCTTACCCCAAAAAATTCCACCCCAATCATCTTATTCTGGAGATTCATTAGATTCATCCCATAAATCATGAATATATTTTCAAAAAAAATACCATATGTGGCATGCAATAAGATCAATTTATTAGGATCACTATTGAGAGTAATGTCTTCAAGGATCTATAGTTTTTGTGGGATGAGAACTAAATGGATAAAAATGGTAAACCTTCTTCCTTTAGAGATTGAAATGATGGAATTCGGATAATGAAGAAATCCCAACAATGCACCTGACAAATTATGAGACCAAAATTTATGTCAGTGCACCTGATAATCCTTCATGAGGGCTGCTAGAGAATATATGTGTGGACATGAATTCTTCTCAAAAACCTAGGTCTTCCTCTATGTGGATCATCTATGATCGATACATACATAATAGAAATGAATATGTTCCACGTGGAACTTCCCTCCATTACCACATAGACCATCCTAACTTTAATGGTGTTCATAGTTTCTTCAAGTCTCCTACGATTAATACGGCATGCCTCTGTATTTTTTCCATCCTTTCCCTTGCCTCCTGATAAAATTTACCTCGTTATGTTAATCCAAGATAAATTTAGTTATAATACACTCTTTCCTTCTTATCATAGTTTTGGTCACACTAATGGTAGAAAACCATTCATGGGAATTGATGTCGGAACAGAATCAACAAGAGTAATGCACCCTTTAAAGGAAAGATTGATGTTTTCCAATTAAGAATAAATATTGATATTTTGTTCACAATCCTATCATACTAATGTATACGAAAACTAAACAGTAAAATTGAGACCCCCATGTACTCCAAAATAAATAGTTTTCTTTTGAAACCAAGAGAGTACAATTTTTTTAACACTCCTCACTGAGAAATTAAATGAAATATTGAAATTACTTTTATCCTTATTAATAACTTAGACACTCCACTTGGAGTTCTTCTGGATACATTTATTGAGTTTCTAGAATGATAAGTTCATAAAATTAAAAAAGATCAAGATATCATGTAAAAAATAATTATGGAACTAATATTATGATTTTATTTTCACTTGAAAGGGAAAATGCTACAATTGTCCATACTCCTCATGACATATCTGCTAAGAGAATATTGAACCAGGATGAAGATGATGGGTGAAAGGGTCTATCCTACATGAGGCCCCTATCTAACATAAATAAAACACACTTCTTTCTAATGAGAGTAATAGTGAGACTTGTGGAATTGTAACAAATGAAAAAAATAATCAACTTCATTAGAAAACCCCATATTTGACATCACTTCTAAAATGAATAACAACTGCACTCTGTCGAATGCCTTATCCATGTCAACATTAAGATAAATATTTTAGCCCAATACATTTAAATTGATTTCTCTAGAAATTTATAGATATATACTTATAGAATCCTGGATAGATTAATCTTTTATAAAACAATTTAGTTACACAGAATCCCATTGATGCAAGTAAAGGGATTGTCTTATATTGATTATGAAATCCATAACCATATAAGAAAATTTCACATACTTATGGGTTGGAATATCTTGATAGAATATGCAGTATTGAATTTAAAGATTACAAGAATAGTTTTAGCTAAACCCCCCCCCCCCCATGGGAACTACCCCTGAATAAATCAAGAATCATTTCTCTAAATTTTGACTTTATGATAACCCTAGAGGCCACAGAGAAGGAACCTAATAAATCATCCATCCCTGGAGATATTTATAAATTCAAGAAGTAAACACCCATTTATACTTCCTTTTCCATAAGTATACTACCAAGATATGTGTTGATCATATCTATAACCACATAGGGATTATAACCAAGGATGTATGATTGGAATGATTAGTACCAATGCTTCATGAGAGGGTTCGGATCTATGAAAAATTATTTAAAATAAGAATAAATCATACCATCCACCATGGCCAATTCATTGTTGTAAAAATAATCTTCCATTCAGATATTGGGGATAAAGGCCCAATTCTTCTCTTTGATACATGCTACGAAATAATTTGAGTTAGTGTCTCATTCTCTGATGCACATGACACTGGAAGGTTCATGGGCCACCCACTCCACTTCTAATACCATTTCGAATAATTTTTATTTCTTTTTGTTATGAACCCTAAAAATTGAGTCATCCCAATCCTCTATAAGAATAACATATTAAATATCAATACCCTATTTAATATCATCCACCCACCACATTGGAGACGGATTGTTGTCACCCTAGGGTTGAAGATCCAGCCTTAAAATTTTGATTTTGTTTTGAAAACCCACCCAGGATCGTTCCTTCATAGGATTGGTCGTAGACATATCAACCACAATGAGAATGTTTGGATCTGCACTCCACCTGGTTGAAAAAAAAAACTAGTTATTACCTCTTCTATTGATTCGTGATAAATAAAAATAAGTGAGTATTTAGATATAGAACAAGTAAAATTAAAAATAGAAACATTTAAAAATGATGATAAGAAACGAAAAATTTATATACATCTGTAAAGTCTAAACGTAATTTGATAATTGTCTATTTTATTGTTACACTAGGAAGAACAACCACCAGAATAGCCCAATTCACTCAAATTGTTGCCAGAATCAAAGGCTATAAATTCCTCTCTATATTTCCACAGAACTAGTCCCACAAAATTCTTCTCTATAGACTCTATGATTTTGATAAAATCACCACCAACTATCCATGACTGATCCTTTAGATTAAAAATTTCAAGATCATTCCATAATAATTCCCTCTCAACTAAGTTACATTTCGAAAACACAAATGAGAATAAGATAGAGATATTCCAAGAGCAATCCTTCATCGAGATATTATGATTGTAAAGGGAAAGTTGTTCCACACTGGTCGAGGGGTTCTAAGGCAGCCAGATATTCTTATTGTTTGGGTTGCCATGCAAATAGATTGTCATACCAAGTTTACATGAAAACTCATTAATTCTTAAGACCTTCCGCTTGGGTTATAGCACTAAGATGATAATAGCATTGGGGCGGTAGGATTAGATTGCGATATAGTATGAATTTATCCTAAAACCAACGTTGTGAGTGCTCCCACTAATACAAAACCTGCTTTTTAATAGTTCTAGAATTAGCCTTTATCAGAAAATGAATTGTGCTGAAAACCTTATCATAGTTAAAAGGCCAAGGAATTTTTCAGCACTATAAAAGCACTGTTAAAGGGTAGATTTATCAGTGAAAATAAAATGATGACAAATGGAATATTTATGAGCACTTTTAAAATCACTAATAAAAGACTTAATTTATCGATGATTTTATTTATCACTGATAAAGTCTATCCTTATCATCTCTTTTAGAATAACAGATTGATGATATCTTTATCAGTACTTTTTAAGAGTTTCTATATATTCCTTTATCGGCTCTTCTAAAAGTGCTGATAAAGGATATTTATATCATATATTTTTAAATAATTGATAAATGTATATGTATCAACGCTTTTAGAATCACTAATAAAGAATCCATTTATTAGTGCATTTATTAGTGCTCATATAGGGTAAACTATAATATGAGGATACAGTACTCTACAACACCTGAAACATGTTAGGCAGGGTGATAAAACAACACACTACATCACTATAGATAATAAAAAATTACCAAAATTAGATTAAAGTACTAAAATTAAATGAAACAAAATTTATAACATAAATACACGAAAAATACACTATAATAGTGTATTTGAGATGTCTTTTGTTACAAAAATTAATCTAAATTTTGAATAAAAAGGCACACTTGGAGTCATACCTATCACACCATGAGTCAAATAGTGGTGTGAAAAAATCTTACATGTCACAATGAATTATGAATTGTTTTCTTAAAGGACTAAAACTATCCTAATGCATTTTCTCGGTTTTGATCATGCTAGTTGTTTTTGTTAACTGAAATTAATGTCAATTTTGAATAAAAAGATCCACCCAAAGTCATATTGGTCACAATGTGTGTTTTATTGAGGTGAGGATCATTCTTATATTTTAATATTGTCTTATAGATCATTCTCCAAAAGCCCCAAAATAATCCGAATTCATTTTCACATTTTTTTAGTATTTGGTTATTTTTTATTAAAATTGATGTTATTTTCGAAGAAAAAGATGCACATTGAGTCATATCGATCACAACATGTGTCATATTGAGTAGAGGCTGATTCTTACATGTCAAAAATAACTTATGGATTATTTTCTTAAAGTATTAAAACAATAAAAATGTGTTTCCATGGTTTTGAGTTTGCCACTTATATTTTTAATAAAATATAATTTCAAACTAGAAACACAAACTTTAAGCCTTAATCATGGAATCATGTGTTGGTTTCACATGATACAGATTAATAAACATTAAAATTATTTATAAATGGTTTTAAAAAAATTCAAGAAAATATGAGTTTTTATCTTGGTTTTTAGTGAGTGACATTTTTTGTTTTATAATATCAATTTTAAATTGATAACAGACACAAAGAGTCATACCGTTCACACCATGAATTAGATTGAAGTAAAACTATTTCCTACACATCAAAATTGAATTATGGATCATTGTACTAAATGACCAAAACAGTCCAAATGCATTTTCTATGTTTTCAGTATGTCTGTTTTTTCACTAAAATTAATGTCATTTTTTATTAAAAAGATGCAATTTGTGTCATACTGGTCACTCCAAAAATCATATTGAATTTAATATAATTCCTACATGTCATTAGTGACTTACAGATAATTTTCCTTAAGTAAGAAAATCAATACTAAATCATTATCTTTGTTTTGAGTATTTATGTTATTATTTGATTAAAATTGATGTCAGTTTTGTATAAAAAGGTGCAGTTTTTTCATACCGATCACAACATGCATCATATTGATGTGTAAATGATTCATAAACCTCACATATGACTTATGTACCTTTTTAATAATGGACAAAAAATCTGAACACATTTATTTATTTTTAGTAACCCACTTTTTTAACTAAATTTTCATTTTAAACAGGAAACAAACACTATAATCCCTAATGGTTGAATCATGTATGGGTTTTATATTAAACTATTTCATAAATTTCACATTGGAATTATTAATGGTTTACCCAAATTATTTAGAAAATATGAACGTGTTGGTCAGTTTTTAGTGAGAGACACTTTTTTTAAATTTCAATTTTAAACTAATAATACACTTGGAGTCATACTGGTCACACCATGCATTGTATTATGGTTTGGATGACTCCAACATGTCAAAAATGAATTATATATCATTTTTCTAAAGGACCTAAATAATATCAATTATTTTTCTTAGTTTTTTTATATCTATTGTTTTTTCACCGAACGTAATTTATATTTTCAATTAAAAGACACACTTAGAGTCATATAGGTCACACTGTGTGTCAGATTGATGTGTTTATGAATTATAGACATCAAAATTAAATTATGGATTGTTTTATTAAAGTGCCAAAAAAATTCAGAATTTGTTTTCTATGTTTTGAGTCTGTCAGATGTTTTTTTTTTGATTAAAATTGATGCCAGTTTTGAATGAAAAGTCACACATTGAGTTATACTGATCACACCATGCATTGGATAGAGGTGAGGCAAATTATTACACATCAAAAATGACTTATGTTTTTTAAATTATAAAAATAATATTAATTTTTTCTTCAGTTTTGATTATGGAACTTGGGTTTTTTTACAGAAATTACATTTTAAACAAGAAAGACACATTTTTCACCATACCTGTGGTATCATGTGTGGGATGGATATGACATTGTTTCATAGACTTCACAAATGAATAATGAAAAGTTTTCCAAAATTATTAGGATATCCTGGGTTTTTTTTCTTTATTGTGGAACATTTTGCATTAAAATATCATTTTTAATCCGATAACATACACTTGGAGTCATATTAGTCACACCAGACAAAATATTAAACTTAGACTGATTCCTACACATTAAAATAAAGTATGGATATTTTTTGAAAAAGGAAAAAAATTGAATGTGTTTTCTTGGGTTTTAGTATTTCTGTTCACAAAACTAAATGCAATTTGAATTAAAAAGACACACTTGGGTTCATACCAGCCACACTGTTTGTTGGATTGCGGTCCAACTAATTTCTACCTATCACAAATGACATATGAATTGTTTTCCTAATGTTAAAAAACTATATGAATATGTTTTATCATTTTTGAGTATGTAATCTATTTTTTTCATTAAAATTGATATCAGTATTGAATAAAAGATGCACGTAGAGTCAAAACGGTCACACCATGTGCAGATTATGGTGCAACTGATTTCTACCTATCAAAAATGACTTGTGGATATTTTTCCAAATGTACTAAAACAATCCGAATGTGTTTCCTTGTCTTTTAGTATTCCAAGTGTGTTTTCACTCAAATTTATATAGATTTTGAATAAAATAATTCACTTTGAGTCATATTGGTAACATTGTGCATCAAATTGAGGTGCAGATGATTCTTACACATCAAAAATAACTTAAGGATCATTTTCCTAAATCACAAAAACAATACGTATTTTTTTCCTTAGTTTTGAGTATGCCACTTGTGTTTTTTGTAAAATGTAATTTTAAAATGTAAAGACGCATATTTTATTACACCACTTGTTTGATGATTTTGAGTGGTAGATATTTTTCATCAATATTTATAGTGTAGAAATTGAACTATTCAAAATAAAATGTTCTTACAATTGGATTACTACCCTATATAAAATCACTAACACAGGTGGTGAAAATATTATTTCAATAAGTCCCCAAACACACTTGTACAGTACCTCTTATCATAATTGAAATGTGTTAAGTTCACTTTTAAATGATTTTTATCAAAAAAAAATTTGGTATGATCCTAAATATTCATCATTTCCCCACAATTATATTGTTTGTAGACCAGCGCTTCATATCCTCCTTTTCCTCAGTCTTTGCCTTTAACGCTTCTTCCATGTCGGTCTCTGACTTTGACTCTACCTCCACCTACTCTTCCACCTCTAACTCCACATCCACCACCACCTCTACGATTTCCCAACGATTTTATTATTTTTTGGTCATAACTTATAAAAAAATTGATATCCTAAAATATACTTCTCCTTGAGAAAGAGATCAAAAATAATATATAAGCATTCAAAAATTAATATATCACACCACAAATATATTTCTAAGTTCATAACTCGTACTAGTTCACAAACATACAATGTAATCACCTAAATTTATTTTTAACATACATTACGACAAAAATTATGTTTCCCACTCATCTCTAAACAAATTATTTTCTTCTTTAGAGTAACTACGTTTTCAGAAATCATGATAGTACTAAGAAAATTAAAACAAACAAATGATTATGAAATATATTTAATGAATTTTTAATTACCTTTAGAAATTGACTATTGGGGGATACTTGTATTTTCATTATTGGTGAGTTCTAATTTATATTTAAAACCATAATATCCACAATTGATATCATTATCTTGTTTTGGACACTACAATAACATTGACCAAAATACATAAATTTTTAAAAAAAGATTTAATGGCTAATTAGTTTTATATAAACTTCAATTGGTTTCCATTTGTAGTAATTCGTAGGATTTATCACTCTAGACAGTGACTTCATTCCATGATTGAGAATATATTGTGTGATCGCCCTATGATAATAAATTCTTGTTAAAATGCATTATGGGCATTTATTTGTATGTTTATCTATAAAATTTTAATGGTAGTTTATTAAATACTCACAATAAAAATCATGTGTTGTAGGTTGGTTTCATACCCATGCATTGGATCCAAAAAATAAATATTTTGGGGTTTCTATATTGACTGTTATCAGTATCTAGTGGGCCCCAAGAAATTATATAATCAAAAAAATAAAAAATTATTTTATATGATTAAATTATAGTGTTTTCCTTTGTATTATAGGCATAAAAAATAGTATATTATCTGATTATTTTTTATTAAAATCTTCGAGTGACTGATTTTTTTTATTCTTAATTTCCTTCTTTTCCCAAGTATGTTCTAGTTAATAGATGATAAAGGGGTGAATGAAGGAAAATCATGCTTCGTATGATCTTACCTTTATGAAGTTTTGATATAAATTCTTATACAAAATATAAAAAGATATTAGCTTTAATAATTATATTTTCACACTATTTGGAAAGATTTATTATGAAAATTTACCTTACATTTGTATTCAAAACTGAGATGCCCATCCATTCATGCATGAGAATCTCATTTAGGGTCTCAAAACTAATTACTTCTATCATGGAAAATCCATATATTTTTTCTTAATATTCAGTGAAAGAAAAATAATTATCCTCAATTTTTGTCTCTACATGATGTTTTAATGACAAAAAATGTTTCTTTAGAACTATCATGGATAAGGTACTCTCTGAATTTCAATTTGTTTTCTTGATTGATTCAGTAGATTTTCTTGATTCAACCTTCTGTTTCTCCATCTCTTTATCAGTATGTAATATCATACCTCACATTATACCTTTTATTGAAAATTATTACATGTGTTTTATATGAAAAATTGTATTAAATATATACCTCATGTATCTTTATATGATAATACAACCATGTTATGAAATCTCTATGATCAGATATGACTATTGTAAAATCTAGACCATCAATTGAAACGGGAAACTCAGTTGTTGGATCATAAGCCACCTCAATTCCCACTGTCATTTGATCTTCTGGGAGAGATTAATTTTTTAGTTGGTCTCCTGGGATATTATACATTGTACCCATAACAACATTCTAGTATGTCGGTGTTTATAGATATAAATCACATAAAACTATAACCTGCATAATTTTAATAACATAATGTTATCAACTGTTGTTTGATTCACATTTAGTCGAAATAGTACTGAAAAAAACTGATTTACCCAAGAAAGTTATGTAGTTAGGGGTAATAAATAGCCACAAAAATAGTGGGATCATGTGGTTCATGTGTGGATCTTTGCACCACCTCCGGTTCACTTTGATCCTATCTTATACATTAGTCTTCTAACGAAAACAAAAAAATAACATATTATAGTCAGTCTAATTGTATCTAAAATCATATTGCTATATTATATAAATCTTCATGTCGTTTTATCTTCTCAAAATGTTTTATATGAGATACTCCAGAACATAATCATCCAAAATGACCATATTATTGAGGTTTCTTCGAGGCTATTGAATTTCGATTTTCATTAGGTATTTTCATTTCTGATTCATGTGACTATAACATATAAAAATAGGAATATAAATATAAATTTTTATCTAATATTTTTATATGTAATAACTAATTAAATTTATTCCATACTTACACATGAATCTGAAAAAAAATTCTGTTTTCACCATCAAATTCACCCTCATTCTCTACATGAGACTCCTACCATAGGTGATGAAGTTGTATGTAAGTGCATTTAGATTTTAATTCAATTATTTTGACATAAAAAAGGAACATATTTTGTTTCATATAACAAAATTAAACTTTTATGTTTGATTAAAAATATATAACAACTTATTCTCTAATTAATATTACCCCATCCTAGTTTTGTGATAGGGGTACATTAATTTTGATGCATGTTATTGTTTTTCAGAATCCCATTTGGTTTCATAAATTAACAATTTCAAATCACATTGAATAAAATAAATAATGTAAAATAATATATCATCAACTGAAATGCACCTAAAATGATTTCTCATTATCACAATTGATGAAGGCATTCCATTTTTCCTACATTATAATGTGTTCATAATTATGTGGTGGTTGGGGATTTATTTTCCCCTCATCATACCTAATATGTAACTTAATAATAATATTACATAAGACTATATGGGATTTTATAGTGTCTATTAAGACAAATTTATGGTTGAAATATTCTAAAAGAAAAAAAACTACAATAAATAATTAAAATTAAATCAACATTTCATTATATAATTTTTCACCCAAATAGAGAGTGTATATTGTAACATCTTTATTATATCATTTCAAATGATATCTTTTGATATAGGTTTTATGTGTCTCCATGAATCAATATCAATCAGCACATTCATTGTCATTGCGACCCAAATATAACTAATCATTATTGAAATTTAGGGGACAGTAGGTTGGACATGTTGATTCTAACCAACCTCAAACTTTATACCATGACTACTTTACTTCATAATTTTATTCACAATTTTGATGTTGTGTCTTTGTAGTTTTATTTATAAACATGTTTTTGATCCCCTAATTCATTAAAATACTTTATTACTAAGATATAAATGGGAGACATAGAAAAAAACAGGAAAATCAATCATGAAGAAGTTCAAGGGGGCCTCAGGTGATGAAACCCCAGTGCATCACCATTTATGGTCCACTTGCAATCGAGGGGAAAGGATCCAATGTTACTATAAATAATGAGATCCCCATCTTCTCTACCTATATGAGCAAACCCATCTACCCCAAAATTCTTCTCTCTGCCACCATGCCCAACAGTGTTGCCCTATATGATACGTTACTTGGACTTCCTAATATAATACTCCAAATCCCAAGGTGGGTCCGCAGTCCCTTTGAGAATATGAACAAGTTTTTTTCAATAAAATTCAAATTCATGAACGATAATATTAAAACATCCAAAAAGATACATACCATTAAAAAAATATCTGACCTCTTCACCCAAAGCATTATCAGCACCATAAAAAGAGTTTAAACTAATGATAAATGAGCCTTAGACATATCTCACCAATCCTTCTCCCATCACATGTCCTGATATAATGGATACATACGCATTTAGTTTTAGACATCTATATGGTGGAATCCATGGAAACCAGTGTCCCTGCAAAGGGTGAGAAGCCCCCATAGTCAATAAAAATCTAGGAAGAAAATAGTTCATGAGAGAAGAATTACATCCACCTTTGATGAGCAAACCTAATTCAATAAGAATCAACCTCATGAAAATTTGAATTTAGTTAGTGGAAGGAATCATTCCCACCCTATCTGTGTTATGGGCTTCCGAGATAGACCATAAGATAGACACAAATATCAATACATGAACCTGAATATTCAGATCATGCATATCTACTTACTGTATCCATTTAGATATAAAATTAGAAGAAAACTACCCCCAAACCTGTTATGAAAACCAAAAACATCCCATAAGACTCTATCCCATTCACTCTAGAAAAATAAATGAAATCTATATTCCCTATTATGAATAAAATAGTAGAATCACCAAAAATTCCAAAATATGTCTTTGCGTTGCACATTTTCATTCGTAGAAATTGCTTGATTTCTAGTACACCATATGAAGAAATTATTTTTTACTGGGATTTATTTTCACCATAGCTCTGAAACCTACTCATTATAAATGCATAATAGTCAACAATTACACAGATATTTCACAAAAATTATTACTGTCTTTAACAGAGATATATTACTTCAATATTCTAGTACAACTAGCCTTCATTGCCTTTATTTAATCTGTCCATGGACATTGATTACCTTTCATCTCTTGCTGAGAGAATGGACTTCCTCTTTCAAATTATAGTTCCTCACATAATTATGCTTCCAAAGTTCCTTGATTACATACATCCAAAACAATTTTTATTTCATTTTTTATTTGATATTTATCTCTTATATTTTTTGAGCATCCACTTATTTTAATTTAACTAATAAAACCAAAATTCATATCATACCATGTACTGGTGATCATTTTGGGTTAATACAGCTAGAGTATTTTAATAACATAGAATATGTTTGTATGAGTGTCAAGATAAAAAATGTCATAATAATTGTTTGGGAGATGAAATTGAAGTTTCCACTGAGGTTCAAAAATAACATAAAATCAATTGTAATTATGGATTCTAACATATTACATTAAAAAATAAAGGAATGAACATTTAAATCTACACGACTTCTACTCACATTCATTTACATAAACTCATTATGTTTTTTTTTCCACTTAATAAAAAATGTTTCTTTTTTTGTAAGGGATTATAGAAGATATAAACTGGTGTTTGTGTTGGTGTGAGGTGAATGAGAGATCCTGACAACCAGGCATTCCTCAATGCTACCAAGAGAAATTATATATAAGATGAAGTTAAAAATAAGGATGGAGAGCTCTTCCCATTGTGGGAGTAATACCTTCTAGAGTTATATTGGATCCCTCTTAAATTTATCAAAGTTGAAGAGAATGATAATAAAAATTGTGTGTTTATAATGTTTTTCCACAAAAACATGTGCAATGCCAGTGGTTTCGGGGGGTCACTAATCATAACAGAATTCTTATCCAAGTATCCATAACTGCGGAGTTATAATAGGATCCAATGTGACCGCGCTCAAAATAAAATTAATATATTATGAAGTGTTTTCACAAGTAACTTAGTGAGTCATATAAGAAAATTAAGATCATGAAACCAAAAAAATCATTATTTATTTTTGATTAATTATTCATTGTCATTTTTTGTGTCATAGGGACGTAGTAAATGAGGAGGATGAATGGATGAAATAGTTGAATAATTAGATGGGTAATGTGGTATTAAAATCCATGGTAATGGATTTTATAGAGATTAATGAATACAATCCAAGAGAGAGGTATGACATCAATGAAATATATAATTACAATGATCGGAGGAAGGATAGTTTGGAAGAGGTAGTCTGATCCATCATCAAAAGATAGAACCAAATCAATCCTTTTTGACAGATCAAATAAAGGAAGTGACGGTTAGTTATACTAGAGTATTGAAGTATTATATCTCTATTCAGGACATTAACAATTTTTCATGATGCTGGAAATTGTGAACTATTATGCATGGAATGAATTTTATTGTATATCTATCTTACCAAAATAAATCCTTCTTTACATAACCTTATTTTTTACCCCATTTTCCTTTTTTATGAATACATATTTATTTTTATTATTAATATTATATGTTGTATCCTTCCTTCACGACAACTGATAGAGATACAGTTCATAGTGTTATCGTATGAAGCTGGAATGAGTTTACAGAGTTGCGGTGGCATAATGTAGGTATAAGTAAGTGAGAGAGAGAGAGAGATTGTGTTTCCCATGATATTTAGATATTGTGGTTCTCCAACTAACCACATTGATATAAATATTTCACATCTAAGAAGAAATATATATTAATGTGTCCTAGGAACCTACACTCATGGAATCACTCAAAAACACTCTTAAATTGAAAAGGAAATGGAATACTTCCACTTTAATGGTCTTGAAAAAATGAATCTCACCCCACCTACGTTCAACATCACTTCTGTCAACTCAAGGATTCATCACCTTCCAATTTGGGATATTTTTTTAATGTACTATAAGATCCCTCCATTAACATGCATCACTTTTAAGGGTGAATTTTTCAATATATGCTCAGTATTGATCTAGAATTTTTTACTCCTATAAATGAAATGAATCTGTTCAATCTAATTCTAAATTTTTTATTATGAAAAATTACCATAAAATATTAGAGTAACCATAGATACTATATGTTCCTATCATTGAGAATTATTTCACCTGGGATTTTATATAAGAAATGAGGATCAATAAATGTTCTAGAATATATGGGATGTTAATTGGATCTTTGTTGTGAACATAAGGGGTCAGAGTGGTAAAATATTCTATATTAATTTAGAGATTCAGATAACTTCCCCCTTTATAAAAATAATCTTTTTGAATTAGGCACAAAATAATCAATATTAAATGTGAACCCCTGCCCCACTCTCTCATTAATTTGATGTTTAATTAGAATTTTATTACATTAAATATAGTTTAAAAGATGTTAGAAACATTATTCTAAACCTAAGTACGAAAAAACTAACAAATTGTATCGATAAAGTGGGTTACTAAATAAACTCATCCAGTTAATAAGTTGTATAAATGTAATCATCAGTAATAAGTAAATAAGAATACACTATTAATTTATTATTTATGTTTCAATTCATTTAAATTTATAATTGATTCTAGATAAAAAATAAACCAAGATATATATGATCATTACATTTCATATATTATTACGAGTTCCTACCCATCAATTCTTAAATAAGAGGCTTGAGACTCAAGAAGATATGATACGGAAAAATTAAACAAAAAAACAACCTAAACTTTATATATTAACTCAAGTATCCAAGATAATTATTCAATCCAGGCATATTTATGTATTAATATGTTATGTCTACAATGTTTTTCTTTTTGATACAATCGATATGAATTCCCTTGTGTTTCTATAGACAATAAAATTATTTTTTGGGGAAATGCTCATGCTTCACTATAAGATCCAACATTAATCACATGATGCATTGTAGACAAGGATAATTATTTTCCAAAACATCACAAGTAGGGAAAAATGAGACCTCTTTTCCTTGTAGAAAAAAGTATGACATATAAATGGAAAATTTGTAATCCTCTTACAAGGGGAATAGAAACTATCATTTATGAGAAAGGGTCCATAAACCCAAAAAAAACACCATAGATCATCTAAGGCCCCCTCAACAAGTTAACATTATCTCACGAGGGCCCTTAGTCATGTCATCCCGATCCCATGGACTCTTCCTTGACAATCCTCCTTAGTCTCATAGATGACCCAAGATAAGAAATATTTGATCATGAGAATTCCTTTCCATAGGCTTCATGATCTCATGATGACTCCTAAATATGTTGACCTGACCTCATGTGGTCTCTTTTACATGTCAAAATTGTTAGTTGAATCCATTTTATTAGCCAAGGTACCGTAAACATGCCAATGGACGAACATTATCATTATCATCGTTATCAATTTGTGTCTTGGATGTCCCATGGTAGCATCATTAGAGTCACATTATATAAAAAACACTCCATAGATCCCAACTCATATGTTTGAGATACGTGTCATGCAAGGTGGTCTGTAACTAGGGAAGATAGGGAAATAAATACCTCCCCTTATCACAAAAAATGACACAAACATAGAAAACTGCTACATTGGAGCACAGTAGAAGATATCTTGGATCGACCGGTCCCATGATTTAAAAGGTCTTACACTAGTTAAAATCTAGGTAATGGACTAAGGGTTCATGCAGTATGAATATGTTCTTCATGTGATCACTTCATAGACCATATAGAGAACGTATAGAGTGTCATCTAGGTTATGTGACGGAGGTCATGCATGTCTATTGTGTCATTAAATAGATAAAATAAGCTAACCCTAGACAGAACATCAAGCCCTTATTAAATAAAGGTTGGGTTAAATACTGCCAAAGATCAGAGGTTTACACAAATACAGATATTTTAAACTTCATTCACTACACATAAACAACTCAAATCATGTGACAATAACAGTACATGTCACCCAATTCAAGTGACACTCTATTGATATTCCAATTGGACCTTTTTATGTACCTAGGAAAAGTTAAGGAAGTCATGCGATTACTTCTCGATATTCCATCCATATCTTGTGAATTTCTTTGGGATTTACATCCAAATCATATTATGTCTTCCATACATTTCTCTCAAGTTATAAGGAGGAACCAAGGTATTTTCATGAATTCTTCCGACCAAGTCTATCAAGTCATGTGACATCCTCTGTACACATCATCCAGATCATGTGGAGTCCTCCATACATGTATGTAAGATGATACAATGTCCTCTAGATGAGTTAACCAGATCATGTGATGTCCTCTAGGCAAGTCTGAAAAATAATTTTAAACCCACCATACATGTCTAACATGTTTTTTGATGTCCTCAAAACATGTCATCCTTGATTATTCAATTTCCTCTCAACATTCCATTCAGATTGTGAAATTTCAATCATAAAAGTCAATTAGATCAAGTGATTGTCTTTGGACATGATCATTTAGAAACTAGGACATGTTCTGACATCCACAAACATGTCATACAGACAACCCAAACATGTTAGGAAAATAATTGAGGTAGGTTATGTAAAAAATTTGGACATGTTAGTTCGTCATCCCGAGAGATGATAACTTTTTTCTAGTGGTTAAATTAGGGCTTACCCCAACTGAATTATGAGAAATATGATTCCTAACCAAGAAAGATAATTAGGATTTATTTTTAATGTCTACATTCTAATAGAAATATACTATAGTGTAAGACCGTCTATTTCATAGACATTCTAACCCATGGGACCCTATCTCTTTCATAGGTTTATCATTATTCCCCATCCACTAACGGATTGAAAATCCAAATAAAATGGGATGGATCAGATTCTTCCATAAATATGATATGTAGGATTCCGTCATAAGGCTTGATCTACATATCAAAAACTACATAATGGTCTACCCAATGCATATTCCCAACATCCATATGAAGTGAGACTTCTTATTTTATACCCCTTCTTTACCACACTAAGCATTGATCACATGCACATAGGTATTCACAATAATCATCTGATTCACATCAATAATCTCCACTATCTAAGGAAACCATACTATTTAATCCCCACTTATTGGCATGATATGATAGCTTTCATATAATAGAGTCCACCCAATGGTAAGTACTTTGGGAGTTATAGAACTACAAGGATTACGATCCCTTCTATAAGTAGTATACATAGGACATCTTCCTAAGACACAACCTCAACACCCGTTGCATAAGTTACCTCATATACATCTTTTCTGAAGGACATAAAATTGTATAGGCTCAAAAAATAATGTTGGTTTTGATTCCTATTATAAACAAGAAACATAGGATGCCTCATAAAGGTTAAATCTCATCATTGATATATTAATTACCTTCCTAGATGCTAAGAAACCCTAGATTTCCTAGTTATATAGCTTAAAAAATAAAATATTCCCATTATTATAAAACTAATGAATATCCTCAAATACATAGAGATAGACTCAATAATATATACCCATTTATTTATAGATGGGTTCATCACATTATCACTCTATTAGGGTAACCAGTCCTATAATACGATCATAAAGAGATTCATTAACATATCTAAAATCTATAGAGTCCTATTATAGGAAATAGTACATCAAAAAGGGTGTTATGAGGATAACCTCCCATCCTCTCAACCAATTTTACTTTCTAAATTTCATATTTTTTAAACCTTTATTGACCACATGTCTTTGAAATGTAGGTCCACGCATAGTTATGGATGTGGGAACATTTGGAATTTTCTATGAAAGGAAAACTTGGTGAAATTTACTTGAAGAATCATGCAACACATTCAATGCCCCCACACAATTAATCGTTGACATTTTCCAAAAACCCTCTCTCCCACCAAAAAAAATGGTGAACCGGATTTCAATTTATCAAATAGTAAAAATGATCGGTTAAAAAATAGAAATGAGGTACTTATGAAATAATTTAATCTTCTCGATGAAAAATATATGCCATAAGAATAGATGAACTGGGAATATGAAAGAAAAATTGTATTTCCTATGAATATATGATTGAAAAAGTACCATGCTTGAAAAGATACACTGATTAGGGACCTTGTTCACTATTATATTCATGACTATATATACTAATATCACAAACAATATCTAACCCAAAATCATGTCTTCATCTAGTGAATGTAATGTAAAATATGTTATGGCTATAACCCATATGATTTTTAGAAAAAACTAACCATCCTGACACCTTCAACACTAAGTTGTGAATTCACAGGTCTGGAAATACCACTAAAACTGTATAATCTCAACCCTTGGGGATACACATAATTGTCTACAAACTCTAAGATTGATGCGTTTTCATCATCTAAAGAAATTTTAATTTAAAGTAGTGGAACTAATTTCTACTAAAAATCACTTCAAAAGATTATACCCAGAGTGAAACAATCACCACATTCAGTATTTGATATTGGTGGAACATGGAGTCAACAATGGATCCATTCTGGTTTAGGTTACATCAAGTAGGGACCCTATCAATCAACGTTTCCAATGTCATACCACTAGTTCCCTACAATCTACTTTTAAGGGAACCACTGAACACATTTACACCTATAACTCTAATGCATGGGCACCAAGGAAGACACATTTGGTACATAAAGATTTGGATAAGTGGGAGTGGGCACATATACCTACTTCCACATACATATCCCATCATCATATTTCAGTGATATCAAGTGAGCATGTTCATATTCATACTCACTCTAAGAATGTTTTTGCGCATATTCCTCCAACATGTGAGGGGTAGGTGCATACTACTTGCCCCATGCACAAATCCCATAAACATATTCAAGTGGAACAAGGAAGAAATAATGGGGGTTATATCCCTACTCCAATTTACTTTATCTTCATACATATGTTGGAGAAAGAAAATTTCAAGACCTACATTCCTAGACACTTTCATAAAATGTTATTAAATTATGGAAATAGATGAAGAAATCTACCAGAATATTCTGACAGAGGTACAGATATATGGACAGTAGCATATTCTTATCCATGTATCCAAGATAGAATATCACTCTAATGATCATGACTATGTTCTTACTCAAAAGAAATTTCACTCTTTCTACCATCTAGGAGGATTATCAGCATATTCTAGTAAAGTATTAGGCACTAAACTGGGTTTATATTCCCATTCCAACTGAGGCTCACAAAGTGGGAGATGAATATTCCTCACCATAGGTTTGAATTATTGACAAAAACGACCAGTGGCATACACCAAAAGGCATCAGACTGGGCTCATATCCACATTACAAATGGGGTTCACCATGTGAGAGTAGAATATGCCTTGTGGAAGGCCCGTATATCTACCAAAAAAGACCAGTGGCATAATCCAAAGGTAGTAGAATGGATTCATAATCTCATTCCAAATACGGATTACCAGGTGAGAGAATACTTGACCTTAGTATAGGGATATATTCCTACTAGTGAAGTAACTAGGTATATTCTAGTAGCTTATAGAATTTGGGGTCATATCTCGACTTCTGTCGACAAACAAATGCACCAGCCTCACTCAGTGGAAATATAGAAGGAGGCTCATATCCCCTCTTTTATTATAGAGTTATATTAGTATATTCTAGTTGGTATTTTATATTTGTATTGGGATCATATCCTTACTTTACCTAGGGTTAACCAGAATATTCTTACAACCACCCATTGCGAGGCTTAAATTCCTTATAACAATAAATAATCACATTGGCATACTCTAATATCTTATCAGTAGTGGTGTTATGTTCCCCCAACACCATAAGGTTATCAACATATTCCCACATCCATAATACCAAAGTATCATATCCATGCAAAACCCTAATAGGCAGGTAGGCATTTTCTAGCCACATTACAGAATGAAACTCATACCCCTCAACTGCTCTAAGCTAGTGTCTTTAAGGTTATTTGATGTATATATGAAACACTTCAAATTTATATCAACACATAAACCAAATTAGAGTTTTATAATTACTATGATATTACTTCTCATTGTAGTGAATAGATTGATCGTAGGGACTCTTACATTTGTCAGGTTCAACCTCCCCATGGTGATATCTCCCTTAAGAAAGGCAATACCCCTACTTGAAAACCTTCGAATAGTGAGGTACTGAAAACTCATACACTTATGAATAAAGATGTGCTCAAAACACTAGGATGAATCATATATAGTTCACTGTAATCTAACAGAAACCCTTCACTTTAAATAGTAGAAGACCCTGAGAAGAAAAAATTGTGGTTTGACCAAGTGGAGTCATGTATGTCAGATTAAGACAAAGCCAACAGTTATATATGGAGATAATTATCCTGAAATAACCTCCCAAATATGTTATGAGAAATCAACACTTATAAATATGAGTTCCCAAATGATATAGAGGAAGATTGAATGACTTACCTACTCCAAAATATTTGGGAATTGAATCAGCCATTGTAGGTCATGAATCTACCTAATCTAGTATATGAGGGTCACCTTCAAAACATTAATATAATTTGTTGTTAGCTAAACCATGTTGTTATCCGCATGACCCAAGATCCAAAAACTGATAATAATATCACAAATCTAAAACATTCTTATCACTATATTAGTATAACTATTTGGAAATTGATCATCGAATCCATGTCGGGTATCTGTATTGGAGGATGGGGAAAGTATGGAGTGTTGCACTTCACTGCACCCCTAGTGTTGGTGTTTTTGAGGTAGAACCAACATCTTTGTACTTTAAGATAGCATTTATTCGTAGTTTTGAATATTAATATACTTCTTATCACGTCATTATTTTTCCTCTATGAAACATAGTATGTGATAGTATTCTAAGAGTATTTGTATCACTAAAAGGTCATTGAAGTTCCCCGCTATGACGAGAACCTAGAAATTCCATGATAGTATTAATAATAAATAAGTTTTATATTTGTATGATATCATTTTATGGACACAAAATATATAATATATCATTTCTAGAGACTCATAGGATTTTGGGGCACCTTCTCATGGTGCAATCCCTTGTTAATATCTAGTGTAGGAAATTATGATAATGAGAACAACCTGTAGGAAATCCACATTTATATATTTTACTGGATGTTCCTATATTCATATCATTTTATTAATCCTTATACATTAGGATTATTATTAATAAGTATTATGACTCACATAATTTGATGTATTGATGAAAACTTTGAAACCATGTGTTCATGATGTGGTAGGTTATGTTGGGTGGGTCATAAGTAATATTACATTAATGAATAATGTGAGAATGGATTTTCCTATTATATTCTTTAACAGAATTTTGTATCTCAGGACATTTAATTAAAATGATATAGACTAATAAAGGAATCCATAAGCACAATGTTCTATAGTATAATTTGATTTCCAAAAAGTAAACAAAAAGACATAGGGAACATAGGCTCAATAAATACTATTCCTGCGTAAGGATTAATAATTATTCTTGTTTTCAAGATCAAATATATACCATTTCAAGAAATTTTAATGAATTTAGTATGATAATAATATATAATAAATATTTATTGTTTATTTAGTGAATGTAATATTTAATTATTTATTGGAGGATAATGCAGTGATATTTATTTATTAAATAAATAGTCATTATTCAAGTCCCGATAAATATTATAGAGTGATTTTTGACCAAGTTTGATATTCTACTGATAAATAGTATATTTTAATGTTATTTTATTAAATAATATTTAGTTTTAATTAATTCTTTTAGCGCATGTCGTGAAATTTTATTATTATTATTATTACTATTACTATTATTTTTATAGATATGGGGTTTTGTAAGAATAAAATAAATAATAAAGTGAACATGTGAAACTATTTATTTCTAACCCTAGAGGTATATAAACACAATCATATTATTTTTCAAATATTGATAATTAATTTTTTGGGAATAATGAATCTTGAGAATCCTCTTGAATCACTAGACAACTCCCTTCTCTAAGAACACAACCAATAATGAAAAGCGATCTTCCACAACCTCTCCCTGTCAGGTTTCGAGAGATTCAGTAGAATTATTAGTAATATATTCATTTGAAGATTAAAGGAAAATTATGCAAGTGATATGATCTAATGTGCTAGAACCTGGAGGTTCCTATGGTGATGTTTGAGATTTTTGGAACATGTGTGGATCTCTTCTAGATGGACTCTTCTAACAATTAATAAAATTAAATGATCTTAAAATGTAGATATAGTGTCATATCTGTAGGATCTAAATAATGATTTAGATTCTAAATATACAAGAGGGGGGTGAATTGTATACTTTAAAAATTCCTTTGGAACCTTTAAAGTTGGTTACGAATAAATATGTTTTACTTTGATAAGGAAAGTTCTAAGTTTAACAAAGTTAAACTAAGAAAATTCACAACACCTCTAACACTAATTGAAAACATGGAATAAGGAATGAAGTTATAAACTTCAATTTCTATGTACTTGCTTAAAACTGGAAAGAGATTCCAAAAGGAGGTTCCGGAAATATGGATCCAGAAATTGAAACTTAACTAAAGATTACAATATGAGATTCTACCTTAAAGGCTGATTACCCGCCTTTTGATGGAAATCCTCTTTTAAGTCCACTTTTTGAGAATTTTATTTGTTATATTTGACAAAATATAATTCTTCCTTATAATCGGGACATCAAAATTTACATTGTGTAAATTTTTGTTATTTTTCCAATAAAGTTCATTTTTTAATAAATAGTGAAAAATGTTGTATTTTAATTCAAAACCTATTTTTAATCTAATTTATTTATATGATTAGATTATCTTTTTAATTGGTTTTAAAGTGAAATTAGAATATATTTTTACCATTTAATCCAATGGTGGTCATTGGAATTAATATCACTTTAAGATTAGACATAAACGAATGTCAATCGTTTGATAGATATTGTTTCTTAAAAACACGCTATTTGATTTGACAACAGGATTTAATTATAAAATTAATTAATGAAACTTATATGCTATAAATTTGGTAAAATTGAAATCATTTTTGAATTTGGAATATCAAATATATCTTAGTGTGAATGTTTTGTATTTTTCTGAAAAACCTTAATTTTTGATGAATAGTGAAACCACAAAGTGGTAGTTACAAAAACCGATTTTTCATTTAAATGGAACTTTACCACTTCTATGATTTCAATTTCAAAAATAAAATTTAAATGATTTTTATTATTAATTAAAATTTGGTTCAATGGGATGAAAATAATTTTTGATGAAAAGTAACTTTAATGTTTTATTAATCGCGATTAAAGGTAATTAGTGTGATTTAAAGTAAAAATAAAATTATAATAAAAGGAAAATATCTTGAAACTTGTCCTAACCATATTGGATGAGTCATGTCCGACCAATACAACCCATGGGTCTATTTTTGGGACCCCATGGAGCCGCTTGGGTAAGATAATGACATTTATGCCTTTAATTTAAAGTAAAAGTAAAAATGACACAAACATGTATTGTTTTCCTAAAACAATTTTTACATGGGATTATACAGTCAGATGTTTTACTAAAAATAGGAATTGGAAATCGAAAAATATTTCCTACATCATAGTAGTTTTTTATAATATTTAGAAATTAAATAAATTAAATTATCTATGACATCATGATGATGCAGCGATTACCTAATTATTTAATTATTTAAATAAAATGAAATGATAAAGTAAAATATAAGACCTACACATGTCAAAAACCTATTGGATGGGTGGATTTATAACTCTTATCACCTTAGCCTCGAAATAAATCAATTTGGGCACTTTAAAATCCGAAAATCATTTCAAAATAAAGTAATATTTTATACTTTTCCAAGAGTGCCCCTCCTCTCCTCTTATAAAAGGCCCCCACCTCTACCACCATAACCACACCTCTCAAGGATTTGGCTCGGAAAATCTCTGATCATTTTGTCTCTCCACATCCCTCTCCTCATCATAGAAGCCTTACCTTAGGTAGGAAGCTCTTCAAGAAACCCTTTTGGTTAAAACCAAAAGGTAGTTACCCGATTTTAAGTTAACGTCTCCACTTGTGCTCTTTTGTTTTATTTTGCTTCTCCAACCCCCTAAACTCTTTTTTTTATTTATTTTGTAACAACACAATTATCTTACATATACTATGATGTTGTTATAATAAGGATTTGATCTACACTTATACACACATACATCTAATGTTTAAAGAACATACTGTTTCTGTGGATGGTGAATTTCTGCCTCAAGAAACGATGATTGTTCAATATTCTTTTAAAACCTTAAAAGGTGGAAATTAAGATGTCACTATATTTATATATGATATATAATATGTTTATGTTTTTCTTAATCTTCTGTATTTTTCATTTATGGAATACCTTTATGGTCTCCATTATGGGTAAACGTGATATCTTCATTTTAGGAAGTGCATACTACCGCCCCCTCAAAGTGATTTGATTCGTTAATACCATATGTGGTACGTATAAAGGATATATTTAATGATATTATATATTATAGAATACTGTAATTATAATACTATTATGTATCATTATGTTTTAATTACATTAAATATGAAATAGAAATGGAAGTAGCGTTCATGCGTACGTACGGCTTACCGTCTCCATGAATGGTGCATTTCATTTCTTACCTCTAAATGTTATGTAATATTATAAATTCATGTATATAATCGATATATATTATATATAAGGAATATAATTCTGGATATAATGGATATTTTACCCCATGAACAAACTTGTAATTATAAAGAGTTTATTTTTTACTCAAGTAGCAAAGATCGTTAAAACGACCTTTGTTAACTTAAATAATTACATAGTGTTCATGACATGATAATAAGTGATATAAAAGGATTAATGAACTTGAAAAAGGTTCTTAATAAATTAGAAATTAACTCAAGTTTATTATTCAGGAGATTAAAGAACGATCGAGTCAAGTCGGATACGAGGTAAGGGATCCGACCTCTCTTTTTTTAAATACTCTCTTTTATATCATTTATTTTAAGCTCATATTTCTTATATTGGGGGATGTTATTTTATATTCCTCTTGCTTTAAATTTTCTGTTAATATGATGGTAGACCCTATTTGATCTCATCATTCCATTTTTGAAGTTTTATGTGGCACCGTTAGGCTGCCAAATTTTCATAAGTGGATTTTCATCTCACTTTTTATTACCGTGGGATTCATGCTACATTGGCCACTATTTCCTTTTGTTTGATATATGTACTGCCCATTATTTTACTATTTTTATAATATACTCTCATTTATGGGTAGTTACATCTTCATTGTACGACCCTTCTTTCATGGGTTGTATGATTCGGAAGTTACCCAATTCAGTAAGGGAACCTTTCAACCTTCTCATTTTAAAATCCTTTTTCTATATATTTTAATCTTATTATGATGGGATATGTTCTTATATATCCTTTTTGATATAAATTGTATCTACAAGTGATGAGATACCCCTTTTTATCTCTCATTAACTCATTTTTTGAATTTTGAAGTGACGTCGTTAGGCTGTCAAATTTTTGCAAGGGAACTTCTTAACCCAATTTTGATTCATTGGGATAAACTTCTACTCCTTGAAATATGTTATTCTATGAATATGTGTGAATGACCTCTGATTGTTTTACACTTAATATCCACTTATATTTTGTGTCTTCGTTTGTCACACATAATTATGTAGTTGATTTATCCTTAATCCAAGGATACCATCTTTGTAAGGGACTTCATCTCAATCTCCTTTCATTTAGGCATATTTTGTTCTAATACAAGGCATTATTTTTTACGGTGTATAAACCCCTTTGACTTTTAATTTTATAAAAAAGGAATCTTTTTCTACGAAGCGTTTTACAAAGCGAAAAAAAGGAATGTTTCTTTTAACGTACGCGGTGACAACGACCTTTTCCGTCGCCGTGAGTATTATTGGTTCTTTGGATTACCTAACAAGCCGTAATGTTTTTAAAATAAAATAAATAACATATACTCTTTTATGTATGTTGGTATTGAAAATGGTTTTTATAAAAGATTTGTTATGTCAATATATTTAAGAGATATATTGTGACCGAAATGTGGAAATGTTTTCTTTCCATTATATTTGTTTTATGTCTTATGATTTTATAATGGTACTTGGACATTATGACGGGTGGTGCCGTGAATACCAGGACCGGTGGTTACGTTATAACCTCCAATTCATTTGGTATGGAAGTAGGTCGTATGGCTATTCCATTAAGTATGTGTGGAAGTCGACCATATGGTTATTCCATTTAAGTATGTTTATGTCCCAAGTTACCTTTTTATGTTATGTGTTCTTTATATGGGTTTATGGTAATATTTTGGTTACAAAAGGGTAAGTAATGGTCTTTTATTACGTAAAAAGTTTTTACTACTTCATAATGGTTAAAATTATTACTTTGGTAAAGTATTCATGGTTTACTTGTTGTTTTGAAAAAACTAACATTTTTCCTTCTTTGTGTATCATTACTGAGCTTTTTATTCTCACCCCATATTTTTTTGAAATGTTTTTCAAATGACATAATGTGGAATAGGGTCAAGGATGGGATCAAGGAAAAGTCATGTTGTCTTAAACATGGAACTAGACATGTTTCTTTTTAAGAGTTTTTTTTATTTCATGGAAACTTAGTAGAAGTGTCTACTGAGTAATATTTTGAGATGTAATAGTTGTGATCTAATTCTCTAAAACTCTAAACCCGAAAAGATCATCAATGTGAATTATTCATTTAATTCAATATTAAGTAAGTTTAAAGTCGGGGCCTTATAGTTGGTATCAGAGGTCGGTTTAGATAACTTTAGAGGTTAGGGTATTCTCTAAGCATAAGTGACATTACCATAATGGCTAGGATTTCAGAAAGAGTCACAGTTTTTAGATAAAGTAAATGAGTACGTATATCTTAGTGGTTATCTTCCTCATTAGTACATGCTGGTTTTGTTGATATACTCACACTGACATTTCTGTTTTTAGTAAATGGATGGATCTAGCATGCACCTAAGTGACAATGGGTTTGAAGGAAACTATGGTGGTTCTTTGATTAAGAGACTTGATGAAATGGGGGATTTAATGAGGAATCTCGTGTTTCTTCTAAACCAAATATCAAGGAGTAATGATCAACCAATTGAACCTTGGTGAGTTCCCTAATGCATAATTTACAAGATGACCTATCGATGTGGAAGTTTAGGTAATAATTATAAAGGTAACCATTAGGGTTTATATGATCCTTACTTTTGAGGTAATCATGGGTTACTATATGTTATGATGGAAAATGAAAGGCATGAGATAAACTTGAGGTTAAAATTTGTTATGATTAGTTTTGAATATTTTATCTCGTTTTGGGGAATGTTTTAAGAATTATATAGTTTTTGAAAAAGGACAACACGCCGACCGTGTGACAACCTGTCGCGTCGGACAAAGCTATGGGAATCGAACCCAAAACCAAAGTGCGACTGGTGTTTATCGCCTACCACTGGACTACGTGAAGTCCATGGTTAGTTTGACTAATTCTTTTTATTTGGATTATTTTAGGAATCAAGAGTAAGTTTATTTTGGGTTATCTATGGAAATGATTAACCTATCATGGAGGATATGTGATTAGGTTAATTACTTTTCAATATGATACTTTAAGAGAAACTAATTTTATTTGGGGATAAATGTTTATTTGTACCTTGTAAGACTATGTGATTAAATCCTTTAAATATTTGGGCTTCAATCTTAGTTTGGTTTACTTTGAATAATTTTATGGACAATTGTTTATCGAATGGTCTTCGATGAACTTACGGTTTTCTTTTGACAAATTTTGGAGATTAAGAATAGATTTTCTTTTTATAAAGGATTATACTTTTGTGGATTATCTGATCTCGTACTAACAATTTTGGTTTTGGTTTTTGTCTAAAGACATGGGAAATATATAGTTTTCTTTTGTGGATTAGTTGATTCTCTAGAAGTTTATTATAGCGCTCTTAATGTGAACAAGTCATCCTAAATGCTCGTCTTTTGGGGAAATATGAGTTTGTGTAAGAAATCTAGTAAAATTTGAATGTCAACATTATAAGTAAGTATGTTTTATTATGTTTTAGTTATGCTCATAAATAAATTCCTAAATGAAAAGTAACTTAAAAACAAAAAATTTTGTCTCTTAACTTTTCCTACTGGGGAATCAAAAACCATTTAACCCATCACCAGTTTGTGATTTTCTGGTGGTTAAATTTCTCTTAAACATGTTTTCTATCACTCTCCCTCAGAAAATGACCCTTTGTTTTTTTCCTCCATATCCATGTTTTCTTACATGGAATCCTAGTATGGGTTAACTCGGGTGATCTTTGTACTTCCCTTTCTTTCTTTTAAAGTGATAGTTTAATTTACTCCTTTTCTGATGTGGGGCTTTCAATGAATTTTCCGAGCCAAATTTTAAAATTGCGAGGACGCAGTTCCCAAAAGGGGGAAGGATGTAACACCCCAGGTAAATAAAAAAAATTACATTTTTATATTTATCCATATTTTTGAATAAAATGTTAATATTACTTTAAAGGGATCTCTATGCTCGATGGATTACCCAATACGCAACAACGAGTTCCTTTGAAATCTTATGTTGCACTCTAATAATAAAATAATTTTATTTTAAATGGTAGTTAACACCTAGCCGTTGTAATGACGGGGATGAACAGAACTAACTACAAAATGATTATATATGTTTGTCAAATATTTTTACTTTTTACAATAAATGTTAGAGGATTAAAAATGTGAATGAATCCAATTTTAAGCGTAAACATTCTAATATTCTTTAAAAGGCCAATTAACCGCCTTTTGATGGAGAACCTCTATTAAATCCACTTTTTGACAATTTTATGTGTTATATTTGACAAAATAATATTCTTCTTTAAAATCGGGACATCAAAATTTACTTTGCGTAAACTTTTTGTATTTTTCCGATAAAGTTCATTTTTTTAATGAATAGTGAAAAGGTTGTATTTTAATTCAAAACCTCTTTTTAATATAATTTATTTATATGATTAGATTATATTTTAAATTGTTTTTAAAGTGAAAAGAGAATATATTTTTACCATTTAATCCAATAGTGGTCATTGAATTAATTTCACTTTGAAATTGGACTTAAACTAGTGTCAATCTTTTAATAGATTTTGTTTCCTAAAAACACGCTATTTGATCTGACAACGAGAATTAATTATTAAATTAATTAATGTAACTTATATGATTTGAATTTTGTAAAATAGACATCATTTTTGAATTCGGAATATCAAATATAGCTTAGGGTGAATTTTTGGTATTTTCTGAAAAACTTCAATTTTTGATGAATAGTGAAACCACTAAGTGGTAGTTACAAAACCTGATTTTTTGTTTAAATGGAACTTTACCACTTCTGGGATTTGAATTTAAAAAATCCAGTTTAAATTATTTTTATTATTAAGTAAAATTTGGTTCAATGGGATGAAAAAAAAATTTCATGAAAAGTAACTTTTAAGTTTTATTAATCACGATTAAAGGTAATTAGTGTGATTTAAGTTAAAAATAATATTATTTTGAGGAAACAAGTAACACAATGAGTTAGACATAAATGAAATAGTATATCAAGATTACCACCTTTTTTAACGTTACAAACATGCCATTAGTTTTTTATGAAAAATGTATCATAATTTCATATCTTAAAAAAACCATTGAAAAGCTTCTTTGAAAATCAATTTAAATTATTAAATCCTTTCCAAAACATCAAAAAAATATTTAGATCCAAATATAATGAAAAATTAAACTAAATTGTGTAAATATTCAAAAAAAATGCATATTTTGAAAACCCCAATATTTTTTATAATTTTTTAAATATATCATTAATTTACACCCATTAAATCAGATATGATCATAGAACCCATTTTTATTTCCAAATTTTTTTAAAATAGACTACAATGATGTTTTACAAAAATGAGTAGATGTATATCCTAAAAATTTCTTCATTAAATTGTTAAATTCAATGAGTAAAAATTTAGATGAAATCAGGGAATTAAATAAAAAAATCAATCCACGTAGTAACATACCTAAATTGATTACCCTAAAGTCTATAATAATATATAAAATGACCTATTGGATGAGTCATGGCCGACCAAGACAACCCATGGGTCTATTTTTGGGACCCCATGGAGCTACTTGGGTAAGATAATGACATTTATGCCTTTTATTTAAAGTAAAAGTAAAAATGACACAAACATGTATTATTTTACTAAAACAATTTTTATATGGGGTTATACAAGTCATATTTTTTACTATAAATAGTAACTGGAAAGAGAAAAAATATTTCCTACATCATAGTAGTTTTTTTATAATTTTTAGACATTAAATAAATTAAATTATCTATGACATCATGATGATGCAATGATTACCTCATTATTTAACGATTTAAATAAAATGAAAAGATAATGTAAAATCTAATACCTAAACATGTAAAAAACCTATTGTATGGGTGTATTTCGAACTCTTATAACTTTTTCCACGAAATACATCAATTTAGGACCTTTAAAATCCGAAAATCATTTGAAAATAAAGTAACATTTTATACTTTTCCAAGAGTGCCCCTTCTCTCCTCTTATAAGAGAGCCCCAACCTCTACCACCTTACCCACACCTCTTAAGCCTTTCGCTCAGCCAAGCTATGATCATTTTTTCTCTCCACATCCCTCTACTTATTATAGAATCCTTACCTTAGGCAGGAAGCTCTTCAATAAACCCTTTTGGTGCAAACAAAAAGGGAGTTACCCGATTTTAAGGTAACGTCTTCACTTGTGCTCTTTTGTTTTATTTTGCTTCTCCAACCCCATAAACTCTTTTTATTCATTTATTTTGAAAAAAAGAAGTATCTTAAATATACTATGATGTTGTTATAAGAAGTATGTGAGCTACACTTACACACACCTACATCTAATGGTTAAAGAACGTATTGTTTCTATGGATGGGGAATTTCTGCCTCACGAAACGATGATTGTTCAATATTCTTTTAACGCCTTAAAAGGTGGCCTCTAATATGTCACTATATTTATATATGATATATAAAATGTTTATGTTTTCCTTAAGCTTATGTATTTTTCATTTATGTAATACCTTTATGGTTTTCATTATGGGTAAACACGATATCTTCATTTTGGGAAGTGTGGACTACCGCCCCCTCAAAGTGATTTGATTCATTAATACCATATGTGGTACGTATAAAGGATATATTTAATGATATTATATATGATACAATACTGGAATTATAATACTATTATGTATCATTTTGTTTTAATTCCATTAAATATGAAATAGAAATGGAAGTAGCGTTCATGCGTACGTACAGCTTATCGTCTCCATGAACGGTTCATTTCATTTCATACCTCAAAATATTATGTAATATTATAAATTCATGTATATAATCGATATATATTATATATAATGAATCTAATTATGGATATGATGGATATTTTACCCCATGAACAAACTTCTAATTATAAAGAGTTTATTTTTTACTCAAGTAGAAATGATCGTTAAAACGACCGTTATTAACTTAAATAATTACATAGTGTTCATGACATGGTAATAACTGATATAAAAGGAATAATGAACTTGAAAAAGGTTATTAAGCAAGTATAAATTAACTCAAGTTTATTATTCAGGAGATTAATGAACGATCGAGTCAAGTCGGATACGAGGTAAGGGATCTGACCTCTCTCTTTTTTTAAGTACTCTCTTTTATGTAATTTCTTTTAAGCTCATATTTCATATGTTGGGGGATGTTAATTTATATTCCTCTTGCTGTAAATTTTATGTTAATATTATGGGATACCATATTTGATCTCATCGATCCATTTTTGAAGTTTTATGTGGCGCTGTTAGGCTGCCGAATTTTCATAAGGGGATTTTCATCTCACTTTTTATTCCTGTGGGATTCATGCTACATTGGCCACTATTTCCTTTTGTTTGGTATATGTAATGCCTATTATTTTACTATTTGTATAATATAATCTCATTTATGGGTAGTTACATCTTCATTGAATGACCCTTCTTTCATGGGGTGTACGTTTCGGATGTTACCCAATTCAGTAAGGGAACCTTTCACCCTCCTCATTTTAAAAGACTTTTTTTAGGTCTTTTAATCTTATTATGATGGGATATGTTCTTATATATCCTTTTTTCTATAAATGTTATGTCCAAGTGACGAGATACCCCTTTTTATCTCTCATCAACTCATTTTCTGAATTTTGAAGTGACGCCGTTAGGCTGTCGAATTTTTGTAAGGGAACTTCTTAACCCAATTTTGATTCTTTGGGATAAACTTGTACTCCTTGAAATATGTCGTTCTATGAATATGTGTGAATGAACTCTGATTCTATTTCACTTAATGTACACTTTTATTTTGTGTATTTTTTTGTCACACATAATCGTGTAATTGATTTATACTTAATCCAATAATATCGTCTTTGTAAGGGACTTCGCCTCAATCTCATTTCATTCAGACATATTTTGTTCTAATACAAGGCTTTATTTTATACGGTGTATAAACCCCTTTGACGTTTAATTTTATACAAAAGGAATCTTTTTCTACGAAGCGTTTTACAAAACGACAAAAAGGAATATTTCTTTTAACGTACGTGGTGACAACAACCTTTTCCGTCGCTGTAAGTATTATTTGGTCTTTGGCTTCCTCAACAAGTCGAAATGTTTTTAAAATGAAATAAATACCATATACTCTTTTATGTATGTTGGTATTTAAAATGGTTTTTATAAAGGATTTGTTATGTTAATATATTTATGTGATATATTGTGATCAAAATGTGAAATGTTTTCTTTCCATTATATTTGTTTTATGTCTTATGATTTTATAATGGTACTTGGACATTATGACGGGTGGTGTCGTGAATACTAGGACTGGTGGTTATATTATAACCTCCAATGCATTGGGTATGGAAGTCAGCCTTATGGCTATTCCATTAAGTATGTGATGAAGTCGACCATATGGTTATTCCATTTAAGTATGTTTATGTTCCAAGTAACCTTTTTATGTTATGTGTTCTTTGTATAGGTTTTATGGTAATCTTTTGGTTAAAAAAGTGTAAGTAATGGTCTTTTATTCAGTGAGGAGTTTTACTACTTAATAATGGTTAAAAGTATTACTTTGGTAAAGTATTCATGGTTTACTTGTTGTTTTGAAAAACTAACAGTTTTCCTCCTCTGTGTATCCTTACTGAGCTTTTTATGCTCACCCCAAGTTTTTTTTGAAATGTTTTTCACAGCACATAATGTGGAATAGGGTCAAGGATGGGATCAAGGAAAAGTAATGTTGTATTAAACATGGAACTAGACATGTTTCTTTTTAAGAGTTTTTTTTTATTTTATAGAAACTTGGTAGAAGTGTCTACTGTGTAATATTTTGAGATGTAATAGTTGTGATCTAATTCTCTAAAACTCTAAACCTGGAAAGATCCTCAATTTTAATTATTAATTTAATTCAATATTAAGTAATGTTTAAGGACGGGGCCTTATAAGTATAATTTAATTCTCAAAGGATTATCTATTTTTTATTTTATGTTAGAAATTGTAATTTAATAGTCATGTATGTAATCTATTTTCTAGGACTGCTAAAATAATCGGTCCTTCGGGAAGTGATTCATTATAATAATGAAAATGTATTAAAATAATGCACTAGCTCCAAGATTCTGGGGTTAGGGCGTTATAGTTGGAATTAGAGGATGTTTAGTACGAACCTTGGAAACTAGATTTAGAAAAGCACTGAATAGATAACATTAACCTAGTATAGAATTTGAGGATTAGTATAGATGAACTTCATAGAATTTCGGTAATATAGATATTTTTGGAATTTTCAAATCCGAACATCCCTATTTGGATACGCACTGTTAGAGGTAGCTCTGGAATAGATATACCTAGGAGTGAATACTCAGAAAATAAGTGTGTTCATGACCCGGGATATCCTGGTACACGGCAATGGGCATTGATGCACTCTTTTTTATGACACTCCCAAGGAATATGCTTAGGGTAATTCAAAGTTTCATTACAAACCATTATGAAGTATTTTTGAGTAAATGTGTCAACAAAAAATCCATTTTTATGATTATGAGACTATATGTGTGAAAATATTAAATTAATGTTGATAATTTTTCTAGTTTTTTTATTATACATTGTGATATGATATGAGATAGTGTATTTATTCCTTTAAAAAGTGATCCCAGAAGAAGGAATGAGAACTCCAGCAATACACATGATCCAAAGAGTAAGAAAGATCACATCATTCATGATCCTAAGCCAACATTTAGAAGTAAAATAATATCCCACGTATTCTCATCATATGAAGAAATAGTATAATATATTAATAAGATAAATAAATAATTCACTGAGTCGTATAGCTTTGAAGGGAATCCAGAGAAGAAGAGGATGAAAGAGAGAAAGATAGATAAGGGAATAACGGAAAGGAGAATTTTCCCATATGAGCTAACTATGGAAAGAATCACCCTGGGAAGTGCTTGAAAGGAATGGGTGATTTTTATAACTGTGGAGAAAAAGGACACAGAGTTTGTGATTGAAAGGGTAAGAAAAAGGTTTCAAATGAACAATGTTCCATCGTAAAAGAGTTGGGAAACAACATGAATCAATGTCAGAATCATCAGAGTATACCACTAATGATGTAAGTGTATAATAATAAAGTTATGATACTACCACAGATGAAGAGGAATGATTAGTGTTCTAAAGATTTTATTAAAGAATTGTGTCATTTGATTACAAGTTATAAGAATTATATTGTACATAAGTATTGTACTGCAGTAAGTTTTCATTAAGGATTTGAGATTTTATGGTACCAAGTTAAGTGACACAATTTCATGTTAAAAATTTTCGAATATATATTTGGGAAAATATAACCTTTAATATGTTTCTGAAGAAGAGATAATGATTTTGGAATAAGATATAATAGAGTTAGATAAAGTATATTGGATATTATTGACTACCACAGAACTAATTATTTGTTTGTTTATTCCATAATTGATTGAGTTTACAAAATTTTTGGATTTAAAGAGTATATCTGGTATTATATAAGGAATAATGGAGCATGAACATATTCAATAAGGTTTTAAGGTAATTTAGGGTGTTACCATGTTTTAAGGGAATACATGATGAATGTATTCACATGTTATTACGTGGGAAAAGAAATCATTATTATTTCTAACTTCCTTATAAATATTGGACTGTGAGTTTGGAAAAAAGTATTCTAGATAAGCCAAAGGTTTTGAATGAATTATTGTGTACATTGGATACTATTTTAAAAGGTTAAAAAATTTCTTAAGATTATTTTTGGATTGTTATAAAAAGGACAACTCAGAGGTCGAGATAGAACTTGTCATGTCCTTCAAGGTTGCGAGACTTTAACTCTCAATCGAAAGGTGACGAGGGTGAATAACCTACCATGGGCCTACGTGATTTCTTGGTTTGTATAATGTAGGTTTTTTAAATAGTATGATAGATTAATTAAAAATTCTTTATTTTTGTAACCCTATATGATTATGATAAATAGAATATTTTTGAATTATATTATCTCTTAGAATGAATGATGAGTTTGTGGTAGAAATTAGTTGAAGGGTGAAACTCTATTTGTCAAGTATATTTCTATTTTCTCTCTTATTATATGAAGAAATTAATTCTTAAACTATAGGTAAGGTATTTTAAAACCAAAAATGTGTTATTCAAATACCTTAGGTTTTGTTGAACTAGTGATATTTTAAATCATCATAGATTGATGGTTTTGAGGCCCTCAATTTTATAATTGTTTTTGATTGATGACCTCAATCACTCCCTATAAATATTTACATTTTAACTCCAATTATGTGTCTTTAATTTCCACCTATGTTCTCCTAATCAATATCATAATTTGGTTGTAAATATTTCAATTACCTTTCCCTCTAATTAAGACTAAATTTTATTAACCCTATTTTTGATGTGGGTTTTCCACAATGGTATTTTCAATTTTGGGTTTTTTATTTTCAAATAAAAAATTCAAATTGTGAGGACGCAATTAGTTGAAGGAGAGGAAAATGTAACACCCCCTGATTTCATAGTATGTTATCTCATTAATGTAATTCAATAGTTTGCACTACATGAAACCCCGAGTATGAGTGCACCACAACATTCTAAACTAGCACTTCAAAAGTGGTTATGAATAGTATTAACTGAATTTTGAATTTAATATATTCCATATAATTATAACATCCATATTATGTGTTTCTTAGACATAATATATGAAAAAATTCAATTTTTCAGATAAAGGAAGTATTTTTCATAAAATCCAATTTTGCCACCTTTTAATGGAGAACCCTTTTTAAATCCAATATTTGACACTTGTATATATTTGATTTTAAAAAAAAAATTCTTATTTATAATAGGGACATAAAAGTTTAGTTTGCATAATTATTTTGTAATTTTCTGATAACTTTCATAATTTGATGAATAGGGAAAGAATACTAAATTTTAATTGGAAAAAACTTTCCTAATCAAATTAATTTATAATTTTAAATTATGAATTTTAGTGGTTTTAAAGTATAATTAGATTATATTTTTACCATTTGATGTAATTTAGGTCATTTGATATAATTTCACATTTAAATTGTACATAAACACATGTTAATATTTTGATAGTTTTTAATTCTTAAAAACCCACTTCTGGTTTTGAAAAAGGGAATTGATTTTAAATTAATTAACTAAACACATTTGTTTTGAATTTGGTAAAATAGAAATTATTTTTTTATTTGGAATATCAAAATTAGATTAAGGTGAATTTTTGAAATTTTTCAGAAAACCTTCAATTTTTGATGAATAGTGAAAAACACTACGTTATTGTTTAAAACCGACTTTTATTTAAATAATTATTATTTTTATTTAAATTTATTTTAAAGTAAAAATAGATACATAATACTTATATTAGTTCAATTTAATTCATTGGAGTCATTTTATAATTATAATATATGTATAAAATGTTTTTGAATTTTTTAACGTCTTTTACCCCCCTTCTAGGAACATTTGCACATTTTGATAAAACAAAATTTTACCGCTTCTTTGAATTTAATTTAAAAAATTTGGGAGGAATGTTTAATATCAGTAAATAAAATTTGGTTCAATCGGATGCAAATTATGTTTTGGTGAAGAGTAACTTCTGAATTTTATTTACCACGGTTAAAAGGAAATAGGGTAATTAAAGGTAAAAATGATATTATAATTACCCTAATAGGTGTCCTAATTCTATTGGATAAGTTTATTTAGATAAAAAGAAACATTAAGAGTAAAATATGATCCTTTTTATCCACTTAGATTAGATTAGGACAATTATTATTATATTATTTAAAGAATAGTTAAAAGTGTTAAATTCAAAGTTTAATGTCAAAAACATTTTTATTATAGGGTTATTCAATAGATAAACTCGACTATTAATATTAATTATGAAGATAAAAATATTTATCATATCATGGTATCTTATTTATAGTTTTTTTAAATTAAATAATTACATTAATTTCTGACACAATGATGATGCAGTAATTACATTATTAATGAAAGATTAAAATAATTGATATTATAAATATCCAAATAAATGTAAATTGAGACTCTTGATGACATGAACGAATTTTATAGGTGAATATGACATGTTAGTGTTGATTTAATGAATTTTTGTCGAAGTAATCAACTTGTTATGACTTTCTCAAAACCCAAATACCAAAGACTGTCAAAATTGACATAAATGAGTTTTGAAAACAAATGCTATATTATTAAATGATATAATAATCATAAAAATATAAGTTTCTTCTTCAAGACTTATTTAATGATATATATGTCATTAATGAACCACTTGAGATATTATTGTCTTTTTATAGTATCTTTATTAACCATTTATTATAATAATACAAGAATACATGGTAAAAGTTAAACTATTTAACAAAGAGTTAAATATAAAAGATATGGTTAATATGATGACCTAAACATATCTACAACATATTTATTGATATGTGTTCGACCAATACCCACATTATCATTGAATTAAATCATTTTGGATCCATTATAAACTGAATATGATTGTATAATAAATTAATATATTATACTTTTCCTAAACAGACCATCACCTCTCTTATAAAAGGGTACACCCCCTTCTCTCAAAATCACATCTCCAAAGCCATTTGGAGTGGCCAAACCCTACTCAAATTTCCCCCAAACTACCCTAAATTCAACCTATAGGCCATACATTTATCATAATCCAACATAAAGGTCCATTTTAATGAAATAAAAAAGAATCACCCGAAGTGGAGGTAATAATTTCATCTCATATTTCAATGTTCATTTCTTCTTCCACTTCCTATTTCGTTGTTTTTTCCATACCAGTATAGTATCTCTAGAATATTTTACATAATGTCGTGTTATTATAAAAATGTTATAACCATATTCATTATTCTATACATCATATGAATAAGATAATCCCCAAACGTGCATACGTACAGCTTACGGTCTCTACATTTGGGTGTAGTTTGTTATTCAACACTTCATTATATGAATGAGTATAATAATGAGTAAAATTTTTATAAATAATAAATATAAAATGTTAAAGATTATATATTTATAATATACCATCCAATTATATAAGATTTCACCATCCATAGAATGATATCGTCACTCGTGCGTACGTACAACTTACCATCTCCGCGACGTGATGAGATTCATTTCCACGTTCACCATTCAATGATGATTATAAAAATGTTTATTATTAATAATTATGTAACATATGAAACAGTACTGATATTTTAAATATATATATATACATATATCTCATTCACTTATTTCCCTTGAATAAGATATGAAAAGCGAAACAGCGTTTATGCGTACGTACGACTTACCGTCTCCATAAACGGTGTTTCCTATTTCATATATCTATCTATTATAAATATTTTTATTCTAAATATATATGATATATAAATAATTTTTTATATTATGGAAATATTCAAATCATGATATATGTGATACGATCAATAATAACAAGTTAAAACACGTATGATAAAGAAAGCGATTATTACCCAAAATGTTAATTTCACATGGAAATTATTATTAAATGGGTAGTAAAAATTCATAAATGAATCATGTATGATATCATAAATATTAATACGTTTGGGTATAATTTAATAACATACTATGATCATTATAAAATAGGTTAAATGTACCCTCAACTAATTGAAAGTACAAGGTAAGTGTTAATTCCTCAATCTCATTATTATTCGAGATTTTTTATGTGTATGCTTTTACTAGGACATATTTATCATACATGCCCATGTTTTATAAAAGATTTTTCAAAAGGATTATTTTTAAGGTAATATATAACTAAAACATCATTTTAGATTTTTTAAATATTTATTCTTCTAAATCATTCTCATTAATGTCCATGTTTTCAAAATGGTTTTAATGATTTGTTTATATGGACATGAATGTTTTAAAATGATAATTCATTTCAAAAGTTTCAATGTAGTATGAGACACTTTTATTCAAAAATATATTTTAAATGTCTTCCATTATAAATTGTGTGTCATTGCAAATATTAATTGATAAATGGGTATTTTACTCAAATATTTTTACTGATCATTTTCAAATATATAAACATCCTTTATTGGATAATATTCTTCATTGAGGTTGATTTATTATAATACCATCATCCATATTTTCATGAATGAGTTATGATATGTTTTACTATGGATATGATATTTTGATACCATTCATGGTTTATGGATAAATTATTTACAATTTGTATGCTAGTTTTAATACCAATGGTTATGTTATGTTTCAACATTTTTAGATGAGGAATGTAATGGACTTCATAAATGATGGGTGGGGCCAACTATAGCCCCTCGATGCATCGGTAGGTCTCATGAGACTAACTAGTGTCTAGGAACAAGGCATTGACACAATCTTATTTGTACTCTTGGAATAATTCCTTGACTTTGTGGTAATGATGTCCGATATTAGGAATTCCCTCAATATAAAATTAGTTACTATATGTGATTATTCAAATAGTATAATATCTATATTCATGTTTATATATTAATTTTTTATTAATTTTTTCCATATTATGTTCAATATTATGTATAAAAAGGTTGTTGTTTTTATTACACATCTTACCAAAATATTTTACAGCTTTCTCTAAAGTATTTACTCCTAATGAGTATCTGAGCTCACCCCTTTCTTATGTTTTATTTTCCCAAGATGCCAATAAGTGTGCTATGATTTATATGCATGTTTGAGATAGATGAATAATGGAATTTTCACCAGATTATCTATGTTGTATTTTATGTTATAAATTTTAATGTAAATTTAATGTATGTAATCTATTTTTCAAGACTGCTAAACTGATCAGTCCTTCAGGAATTGATTCCTTGTAATCATTCCAATGTATTAAAATAATGCATTGGCTCTGGGTTTCTAGGGGTCGGGGCGTTAAAATATGCAATCACTACTGCTGAGGTGGATCTTAAAAATGATGTGGCGAAATTTATGATAGTTATTCATTCAATAATAGAAAACATACTATATCAGTTTGAATCTACTCATTCATTCATATCTTAAAAGATTTATAGAACTATTCAAACACCACCTCAAAATATAGAGGTTGAGTTATCAATGAGAATAGAAGATGGAGAAATTATTGAATCCAAAGTGTATAACAACTCCCTAGTTAATTTTTGGGGATTTAACCTACCATAAAATATTTTATTACATCATTTGGTGTATTTTGTTCCAATACTATGCATGGATTTGATATATTTAACAAAGACAACATTGACATTTGGGAAAGGGAGGTCACTCTTTACATCTCGAATCATCCTTCGATTTCGTACAAGTACAAGGAGGAGGATGAATCACCTTCAGGTTCATCATCACTATTTTGGATATTATTTATTTATGATCAAGCATATCTAGCTCAAATGATTTAAAAAAGGAGACAATGGTTCTTGAATACATTCCTATTGTGAGGGATTATAGTAATGTAATACCTGAAGAATTTTTTGGTCTTCCTCTGGATTGAGAGGTCGAATTATCAATTGAAATTATTTCTAGATCTCCAACTATATCAAATACACATTATATAATGGCCACCATTTTGATAGAATAACCAAATAATCAATTATATGAGAATCAATACAATGGTTTTAAATGCTTGAGTGCTTCACCATGGGGTTCACTAGTCATCTTTGTCAAGGATAAGGACGGATCAATACACCACTACATTGATTATTGTGAGCACAAAAAATCACTATAAAGAAAAATTATACACTTCCATTGATAGATGACTTGTTTGATCAGCTACCTAGAGACAGTTATTTCTCTAAGCTAGAACTTCATTCACGATGTCACTGATTGAAGGAGAGGATGGAAGATATTCCCAAGTCTACATTCTGAATGAGGTATAGACACTTTGAGTTCATAGTGACTCCCTTCGGACTCACAAATGCTCATAAAAATTTCATGGAGTTAAGGGATGGTTTCTTTAGATATTATCTTGACAAATTTGCGATAGTAATTATTTATCTTTTTATTATATAAACCAATATAATGTGGGAACATGGAATTCATTTGTTACAGTCTTTATTGACAGTATTCTTATAAAGGAAATCCATAGTTTCATTGGTTTACATGGTTATTAAAGGTGGTTTATAATGATCTTTTAATGATTTTTAAAAACACTATCCTAGATGACTTGCACAGGAGTGGCGTTTTTCTAGAGTAGTGAATGCTAATACTTCTTCAACATGTTGAAAAAGAGTCATATCAGTACACCGGTTCTCACACAACCAACAAGTGGGGAACTCATTATGGTGTAAAAAATGATTAAAAGAAGGTATTAGGTTGTGTACTAATGTAAACTGCTCAATTGATAGTCTACTCTTGAAGTAAATTGAAAATTCATTGGAAACAATATCTCACATGTGATCTAGATTTGGCAGATGTGATCTTTGTGTTGAAATTTTGGTGGTATTATCTCTATGGGGAGAAGTGTGAAATATATACTGATCAAATGAGCCATAAATATATATTCACATAGAAAAATCCTATTATTAATTACTGAAGATGGTTATATCTAATCAAATATTATGACTACTCAATCCCCTACCATCCTTATAGAAGAAATATGTTGGAAGATGATCTAAGTAAAAATCATCATGTGTGTTTATCAATATTGAGAATTGAGAAGGATCTAATCTTTTTAGACTTTAAAAAGATAGATGTGGGAATTGTTTAGGAAGGAACATCACAAATCATTTCTCAAATAATTTTTAACCCATCACTCTTGGGGAAAATAAAGGATTCTCAAAAAAATGATTTGGAAATTCAAAAAAGGTTGGAAGATATAAAATATTGGAAATAATAAGAGTTAAAATGGGTGGGAAATGAGTGTTGAGAATTGGGTCATGATTATTTGTGTCATACGATCCATATATAAAGAAATATCTTTTAAATGGTGAAAGTATCTCAACCTTATCTATTTACCCATGGACCACAAAGATGTATCGAGATCTCTATCAAACCTATTGATGGAACAATATGAAAAAGGAGAGATTTTAGTAAACATCAAAGTTCTTGGTATTTTATCAAGTTAAGGATAAAAGGAAATATTATAAGGGGATGATTCAACCACTACCTATACCAAAATGGATGTGTATTAACATCACCATGGACATTGTCACAAGACATTCAAATACTTCAAGAGTAAACAATTCTATATGGGTTGTTGTGGATCGTCTTACAAAGAGTTCTCACATTATTACAATCTGAGAGGAATTATCACCATATCAACTGGCATGGATATACTTTATAGGATTGGTAACTATTCCTAGAGTACAATTATTAATTGTGTCTGATTGAGATACAAGATTCAACACAATGTTCTAGAAAATTATCTAACATGCTCTAAACACTGAGTTGAACATATGTATGACCGATCACCCTCAAACTAATGGCCAATCTAAGCAAAATATTTAGACAGTGGAAATAATTTTGAGATACTGTTATATAGCCATAAAAGGAGGATGAGACCAAAATCTACCAATTTTCTAATTCTTCTATAACAATAATTTCCGCTCGATCTCCCAAATAGATCCATATGAAGACCTTTTTGGGAAAAGATATAAAACACTAACATTCTAGGAATAAGTAAGTGAAAATAGGAAACTATGACCTAAAATGGTCAAGGAAAAGGCGTGAAATGTGAAAACCATTCGGCAACATATTTGGGCTTCCCGAAGATGACATAATAGTTATATATACAATTGTCGAAGAGACCTAGAGTTTAACGTTAGGGATATGGTATTCCTCCATATATCTTCAGGGAAAGAATCATAATATTTGGGAATAAGGGAAAGATATGTCGTAGGTACTTTGGCCCCTTCTAGATTCTTGATCATGTTACAATTGTGGCCTATCGATTAGCACTTACACCAACCTTGTCTCATGTAAATGATGTACTCCATGTATCCCTATTGAGGAAGTACATAACATATCCCTCACAAGTACTAAATTTAGAGGTGGTACAGTTGGAAAATTACCTCTCTCATGAGGAGCAGCCTATGAAGATCTTTGACTGTAGAGATAATGTTCTACAAAATATGTCTACTCACCTAGTCTAAGTACTATGATGGAAACATACATATGAAGAGGCAACATGGGAACCATATAAAATGATTAAGGAGAAGTATCCTCACCTGTTTTTAACTAAGATTGTAAAATGAAATTTCTAGGGAGAAATTTCATAAGGAGCGAAGAATGTAATGAACCAAAATTTAATCAATGAAAATTCCATTCTTAAAATAATTTAATATAGTATAATCCTCATAAAATCACATATAGAACAAAATAAATAATCTATAAATTAATAATGGATGAAATATGTTGTATTTATAAAAATTTAAGAACCTATATCAACATAAAAGTTACATCACCTTTATAAAAGTAATGTGACTGTTATGAATAGTAAAGAGGCTCCAAAATAGTAATCTAACCCATTAAATTATAAATAAAATTTTGAAATATTATAAATAAAAATATGATATATTTATATCATAGTTTAAGTAAATAATTGTTCTATAAATGATAAATTAATTTTTTTTTGTAAAATTTAAATATTTACTTACAATTTTATAATTAATATAATCATTTAAAAGAAAATATATTTTCCAAAAAATGATTTATAACTTAATATTTTATGTTATTATGGTTATCCAACAATTTAATGAGACCTTATTTAATTTTTGATCATTTCCAAAATTCGGTTATAATATTAAAATATGTATTTTTGAGTAAATGGTGATTTTATTTAAAAATTAAATCTCTCATATTTTGAATATTTTCTCCCTAAAAGGGAGTTAGTAATTTAATTATACACATATGAAAATGGTGAGGGTAAATATTTTGGGATTCTTCTAAAATAGTTGATTTTTTGGTGAATATTAAAATATACTAATTTACGATATATAAACTTTGTAAGTTAAATTCATCATCACTTGATTAAAAGATTATGTAAGGAAAATAATCTCAAATTATCCTTCTATATTTAATTTATTTAGTCCTGAAATAATTATTATTTCATGTCTTGATGCAAAATAAAAATCTAATGAAAAAAATAATAAGAAAACACCCCTCTCATCCACTATAACTACCACCCCTCACCACCTCTTCTCATTACACCTATTAATCCTTTAATCTTGTAAAATTTCATCCAAATACACTTACCAATCCACTTCCCCACATTTTTAATTCTTTAGTCTCAAAAAAATACAAAAACAATATTCCTTATGGAAGTTCTCAAGGAGGAGAATTCAAGAGGTAAACTCCTCTTTCTTTTTATATTGTTTTCTTTTCTAATTCTCTCCCAACCATCCCTTATAAAAGTGTCATGGTTACTCAATAATCTCACATATACCCTAATTTTATTATGTTAATGGGGTAATACATCATCATATCTTTCCCCTTCAATTTTTTTCTAAAAATGAAAACTTCATTTGGTATGTGTTAATTTATCACATTGAAGGACGACAGATTTTCAGTTTTTATTACTGCCTTGAGGATAGAAATAAAACCATTTTTATGGTTGAAAAATATTATAATATATTTATTATATCTAATGTTTTTTTATGGAATGATTATATAAACATGATATTAATTAATAAAAATGGACTCGTTTTTTATGATAAAAAGTACCAAAATAATCCTAACGATTATCATTAACATTTTATCTAATTAATAATCCTAAAATCAAAAAAATAATATATAAAACCATTTAATATTCCTTAAATTCATTGAAACTTATAATTTCAAATCAGGATAACTATTTCCATTTTACATGATTTTACATACATGTATACAAAAGAACTGGTCATGGAAATCAAGGAAATGAATTCTCGCAAACGATAAAGTTGTATATTATAACTAATAAAAATTCCATAAACGAATATAATATAATGATTATAAATAAAATACATGTATAAAATAGTTTTAATTAATTAATTAGTGTATTTAATTTGATTATCTCGGACATTAAGATCATGGGTAGAACACTTTCCAATATAAGGTTTTGATTCTTTCTGAACCACTTTTTTATTCAGGTTACAGTTTCCCACTATTTAAACTAATGTAAATATTTTTACTTTTTATATAATTAGTATAAATTCTATTTATGTATTCAAAAATCATTTATCCATATCATTTCATCCGTTTTTTCAGGGATATATGTGTTTTAAAAAGGGCTCACTTCTCAATTATTCCTGATAAGAAATCTGGATTATAGGGAACTTCCTTATTTCTTACACCTTTTTAAGTGCACTCCATAATATGTTTTAAGCCACTATTATTTTTTTTCAATCACACATTTTCGCATAAAAAAATATCTCAGTTAATTTATGGTTTTATATAACCAATTATACCATTTCTGTTATAAATAATCTTAAAATGTTTCCCTTAAACACCATAAAATGTTATATTTATAAAGTTTGAAAATGAACTTTTTAAATATTTTCACTTCAGTTTGACATCAATTATCAAGATATATTCATGTGTTTATTTATGAATTCTTTCTTAGAATTTAAATCCATTCATTCGTGGACACCATTATGATATCTTATTTTGATGTGCCTTTTGACAATATTATTATTACTAATTTTTTACATGGGTAACCCTTATGTTTGTGTTGAATTTATTAGGTATGTTTCTCTATGTTCAACACACATTCATGAACATGTTATGACTGATTCACCTAGATAGAGCTCTAATTCATTGATTAATTCTTAGTCTCATGAGACTTCACGTGTGACAGTCTTGGTGGTACTATTACAAAACATATTTTTAACAACGCTATAATTAGCCTTTATGAGTTCTAAAAAAGCAATGACTACCTTAGAGTGGTGAAAAGTATATGGATTTTATTAGTACTAAAAATCACTAAATAAGGGTACATTTATCAGTGCAAATAAAAGTGCTAATAAATCATAATTATATTAGTACTTATAAAAGCATTGATGAAAGACCCCATTTTTCATTTCCTTTATTTAGCACTGCTAAATAGTTCCTTTATCAATGCTTTAAAAATAAATGATAAAAGTAGATATATTATAACTTTTATTCATGTTGATAAAAGTATGATTTATCAATGAATTTAAAATAACTGATAAATATTGACTTTATCAGTGCCTATATAAGCACTAATAAAGGGAATCTTTATATGATCCTTTAAAAGAACTGATAAATCATACTTTTATCAGTGCATTTAGTATTGTAGATAAAGGTGAAAACAATAGTTTGATGCTACATAACATTGCCTCACCAAAAACGGGTCCATTGTTCTAAGACAACACACTATATCAACAAAAGTAGAAATAAAAACCACAAAAAAATAAAAATACTAAATATAAATGAAATAAAATTTCTAACACAAATACAACAAAAAGAAAACACTATTATAGAGTATGCGAGTTGTTTGTTTCACTAAAATTATATGAAATTTGGATTCAAAAGACACACAATGAGTCATACCAGTCAGAGCATACATCGGATTGAGTTTTGGAATGCCCTTACACTTTCCAAATAATCATGAACATTTTCATAAAGTACCAAAATAATATAAATTGGTTTTCTCAGTTTTGATAATGTCGGTTGTTTTTTTCACTAAAATTAATGTCAGTTTTGAATAGAAAGTCTCACATAGATTCATAATTATCAGACCGTGCATTTGATTGAGGCACAACTAATCCCTACACATCCAAATTGACTCATAAATAATTTTCCTAAATTATCAAAATAATCAGAATGTGATTCCCATGTTTAGAGTACACCATGTGTGTTTTTTTTGCTAAAATGTCATTTTAAACAGGAAACATGCACATTGAGCCATAGAGGTGGCATCATGAATGGGTTTCGACATGATACTTATTAATACAATTCATAAATTAATTATGAATCATTGTCCAAAATTATCAATATAATCTAAGAACATTTTCTCAATTTTTAGTGAGTGACACTTTTTTGTAATAAAATGTCAGTTTCAAAATGATAACAGACACTTAGAGTCATACTGGTCATACCTTGCATTGTATTTAGGTGTGTATGATACTTACACATCAAATAATATGTATGGATACTTTTTCCAAAACTACCAAAACAATCCTAATTTGTTTTCTCAGTTTTGAGTATGTTAGTTGTTTTTTTCACTAAAATTAATGTCAATTTTGAATAAAAAGATGATCTTCGAGTCATACCAGTCACACCATGCGTGTAATTGAAATTAATATGATCTATAAATATCCCAAAGGACTCATCTATAATTTACCTATAGTAACCAAACAATCCTAATGTGTTTTCTTTGGTTTTGAGTACACCACATGTGTTTTTTACTAAAATATTATTCTAAATGAGGAACACGCACTTTCACCCATATAGATTGTATCTTGGCTGGGTTTGACATGAGACTAATTCATACTTATCAAAACTGGATTATTAATCATTTTAACAAATTATACAAACTATAAAATCATTTTTTATTTGATTTAAGTGATTGAAACTTTTTGTATTAAAGTATAAATTTTAAATTGATAATGGGTACATTGAGTCATACCGTTCACACCATGCATAAGATTAAGGTGAGGATGGTGTATACATGTCACCAATGATTTGTGGTTAATTTTACAAGATTAATAAGAAATTATAAATGCGGCTTCTCAGTTTTGAGTATCTTAATTTTCACTAAAATTAACATCAATTTTGAATAAAAAGATGCACTTAGAGTCGTACCGGTCACACCATGTGTCCGATTGCGGTGTGGAATATCCCTAAATGTCCGAAATTACACATGGATCATTATAAAAATCTAAAAAAACAATTTTAATGTGTTCTCTTAGTTTTTAGTATATCATTTGTTTTTTATTTAAAATTAACATTAATTGTGAATAAAAAGACGCACTTTGAGTCATATCTGTCACACTGTCTGTCGGATTGAGGGACTGTTGATCCCTACCAATCTCAAATGACTCAGGTATCATTTTAATAAATTACCAAAACAATATGAATGTGTTTTTATGGTTTTTATTATGTTTGTTTTTTCACTAAAATTAATATCAATTTTGAATTAAAAGACGCACTGGCAGTTATACTGGTCACGCCATCAGTGGGATTAAGGTGCAGATGATCTTTAAACATCCCAAATGGATCATGGATAATTTTCCTAAAGTATTAAGATAATTGTAATTTGTTTCCTTGGTTTTGAGTATTCCATGTCTTTTTTTACTAAAATGTCATTTTAAATTAGAAACACTCACAACGGATCTTATCTTATGTGATAAGTGTTTAGTACACTTCAAAAAACATTGTTCTAAAATAAAATCATGGTAAGATATTTTTTATATTACATTTCTTAATGAAATTATTGTTTTCACTCTATCTCTACTTATCCTCCTCTGCCTCGGTCTCCACCACAGTCTTCGCATATACATCCTTCTCCACATTAGTCTCCGACTCTGACTCTACATCTGCCTTCGGCTCTACCCCAGACTCTTCCTTTGCCTCTGCCTCCACCTCCACCTCCGCCTCCAAATTTTCTAAAAAAATATTTTTTTAGGTCCATACCTCTAAACAAATTCATTTCCTCTATTATTTTTATCCTTGAGAAAGAGATCAAAAATAATATAGAATATTTATGGCACTAATTCATCACATCCCAAATATCTTTTAAAGCCCATAACTCATACTAGATCACAAAAATATATGGTAATCAGCTTAATTTTACGTTGGCATACATTCTGAAAAAAAAATATACTACCCACTTATCCCTAAACAAATTGATTTATTTATTTTATTAACATCATTGTCTACAATATTGATACTACTTTGAATATATGGAAAATAAAATTATTATAAAATATATTTAATGATATTGTAATTATAAATAGGAAAAACCTGTTGGGAGATATTTTCATTTTCAAGATTTATGATTTATCTCAGGCATTTGTAAACATAATATTCACAATCAATTTCATTATCTTGTTTTGGACACTGCAAAAACATTGAACAAAAAAAATAAATTGTTTTTAAATGTTTTGATAGTTAAATAATTATATATATATATATATATTCTATTTGTAGTGATCCACATGATTTATTTTTTCGTGCACTGACTTCCTGACATGATATATCCTATATTTAGTGACCAACATATCATAAAAAATTATCTTTAAACCACATTATAAACATATAATTCGAATTATATTTATAAATTGTGGATTTGGGGGTTATAAATATTCACAATACACATCATGTGTGGTTGGTTGGTTTAATATCCTTGCATTTAAACAAAAAAAATAAATATTCTAGGTTTTTATGTTTACTGGTATCAGCATCATGTTCCTCCTAAAAAAATAAATAAGAAATGAAAATTTTAAAATATATTTTTTGAGATTAGATTATAGAGTTTTACCCTTTCAATGTAGTCATAAAAAAGAGTCTATTAGGGGATTCTTTATTAAAATATTTGAGTAACTTACCTTTTTTATTATTAATTACATCCTCATTCAATGTAAATTCTACCATAGAAATGATATAGGGATTAATGAATCCAAATCGTACATCACACGATCATCCCTAAGTATAGTTGAAATATAAATGCCTGTACAAAATATGAATAGTTTTTTACATTAATATACCTACATAGCCAAATATTTGGATAGACCTATTATGATATTGCACCCTATATATTTATTCACAATTGATATGCCCAACCATTCATGCTTGAGAATATTAGTAAGAGTCTCGAGACCAATTACATTTGTGAAGGGATCTTCAAATATGTTTTCATAATATTAAATTTAAGACAATTTTTTATCTTTAAATGTGTTCTCTATATGATGTTTTAATGGTAATAAATATTTTCTGGAACTTGTGGGGAGAAGATACACCTAGATGGTCATTTTGTTTTGATCAATTCACTTGATTTTATTGATTCAACCATTTGTTTCTAAACCACTTTATCCATTTGTAATATCACACCTCACTTCAGAACATTAATAATCAACTCTTACATGTTTTTTTATGAAAATATTGTTAAATAAATACCTAATGTATATTTACAAGATTAGAGGACCATGCCATGAATTCTCCAATAGAATCTTTGACTGTTTTCATATCCGGATCATCAAATAGAAAATAAATCTTAGACATTGGCATATAAACTACTTCAAAACACTCTCTAATGTAATTTCTTGAGAAGGGAGAATTTAATAGCTAGTATCTTGGTAAATTATACACTACACCCATCACAACACGATAGTACTTGGGTGTTGACAGATAAAAATAACATACAACTATACCCAGTAGGATTTTATTAATATGATGTTATCATAAGTTATTTGAATAAAATTCTAGAAAATGTGTAATGAAAAAATGATTATCCAATATAATTTATTATTTTGTGGGGAATGAGTATCCTCAAATATAGTGGGATCATTTGGTTTATGTGCATTTCTTTTCTCTACCATCGGTTTTGTTTAATACTTTCTCATATTTTGGTCTTCCAAACCAGCCCGTAAAATAATATCTTCTAGTGAGTTTATTTGTGTATATAACCGTATTATCATAATATATATATCTTAATTTGGTTTTAACATAATGAAATATGTTTGAGGAGAGACTCCAAAAACTAATCCTCAAACAAAACCATATTGTTCAGGGTACTTCAAAACTACTGAAAATCACTTTTCTCTAGGTATATTTGTTGCTGATCTAGTGTCTAAACTATATAAAAAATATGACCATTTTTATTTTAATGTAATATTTTTATAAATCATAAAAACATATAGTTATTTCATAACTACACATGATTCCCATACTGCTTTTGTGTTTTCATCAGCTAATATACCTTCCTTATTTAGAAGAGCCTCTTTATATAGTACATGACATGGGATGGAAGTGGCTTCATATTTTGATTCATCAATCTTCATATAAACAAAGGAACATATGTTGTTTCATATCATATAATTAAACTTTTATAGTTTATTTGAAATACATCCCTATTTATTCTCATATGAGACATACCCCAACCTTCCTTTGTGATAGGGATACGTTTGTTTTGATGCATGTTTTCTATTTTCCCAACTCTTTTATTGTATCATAAATTAACTATTTCGAATCTAGTTAGAAAAAATTAATATTTCTAAATTATATATTATCGACTGCAATACGCTTGAAATGAATTCTCATTGTGAGAATTTCTAAAAAAAATTATAAGTTTCATGCTATATAATATGTGAATAACTAAGTGGTGGGTGGGCATTTATTATCTCCACATCATCCCAAAGATGTAACTTTGTTGGATGTCTCTGAAAGACTATGTAGGATTTTCCAGTAGACATTAAGAAAATTTTCATACACTAATGTTCTAAAATAAGTGAATTCTGTTGGGAATAATGAAAACTAAATCAATATTTCATTATATAATTTTTCATTAAAATAGATAAAGTATATTTTAACAATGTTTTAATATCATTCCAAAGTATTTATATAATGAAGTAAGTATTCAAAGAATAATAATTTTTCATTTCTATTAATATTAATGAATAAGATATTAATTTTATGTTAAAGGGGATGAGTTTTTTGATAGCGTACTTGATTCCCAACAATGAGTTTCCCTAAAATCTTTCATTGCACACAACATTGAGTTATACCAAAATTTAATAAAATAATATTATTATTATTTTAAATGATAGTTAACGTCTCGCCATTAGAATGGTGGGAATAAATTGTATCAACTGAATTTTTAAATATGTTTTATACATGTTTAAATAATGATTCATTGGTTATCAAATTTATTAGAAAAGGAAATAAAATCTAATTGAATATAAAGGATTTGTTTTTATGAAAATATATTTAAAAGAGTATAATTATATTTATAAAATCAGATCTCACTTTATTTATTTTAATATATTTTATATATTTAATTTAAATTTTGAAATATATTTTATATTTCTTCTAGATATGATACTAGAAAAAATTCAATTTTTCGAATTAATGAAGTATTTTTCTAAAAATGATGTTTTAAATCCTTTTGATGGAGAACCCTTTTATATTTAGTTTTTGTAACAATTAAATGTTATATTTGACAAAATAAACATCTTATATATAATTAAGAAACCCAAAATTTACTTTGGTTAAATTTTTAATAATTTTCTGAGAAAGTTCATTTTTTAATGAATCGGGAAAAATACTGTATTTTAATTAAAAAACATTCATTTCATATAATTTATTAATCTAGTTATGTTTTCCTTTTAATTTCTTTTTAATTTTATTTTTATTATTTTTTTATCATTTAATCTAATGATAGTCGTTTGAAGTAATTTCATATTGAAATTGGACATAAACACATGTCAATCTTCTGACAGTTTTTACTTATTAAAACAAAATTTTTGGTATTGATAATAGGAATTAATTTTAAATTAATTTATTCCTATTATATTTTTTGAATTTGGAAAAATGGATTCCATATTTGGAATCAGAAGTTTCAAATTGTGTAAATATGTACCTTTTCTTTTCTAAAATTCTGAATAGTAACTTCATTAATTATTTAATTTAACATGGTTAAAGAGTAAATATAGTAAATAAGGGTATAGAATAATATTATAATAATATTAAACTACCCTAACACGTGTATTAATACTATTTGATAAGATATTTCATACCATGTTTATCCTTGGGTCGATTTTATGACCCCATGGTTCCACTTGGAAGTGATAATGACATCTTATAATAATTAATTTAAAGTAAAGAGAAAAATAACATAAACATGTATCTTCTTACTAAATCAATTTTATACATGGTTATATAAGTTATATATTAGACTATAGATAGAAATTATAACTATAGAAATATATAATTCATCGTGATATTTTATTTATAATTTATATAAGTTAAATAAATAAATTTAATTATGACCTAATGATGACGTATTGATTGAATCTTTAATAAATGATTCAAATAAATTGTATTATAAATATAAAAATAACTATAATTTGAATATTTTTATTCTCTCCAAAAAAATTGTATTATATTTACATATTATCTTTTATTTTATTACTTTTTTTCAAATAATGAAGTTCTAATGACTTTAATAAAAATAAATTGCTAAATAATATAAAATTTACCTAAATGAGTTACTAGTTTATTAAATGATATAATAGTCCTAAAAATATAATGATCAGAAACAATGACTTATATAATGTTTCAAATGTCATTAATGATCCACATGGGGGTATATTTTCATTTTATTGTAACTATAATAACCATGTATTATAGAAATACAAGAAGACGTGGTAAGAGTTAATGTTTTTAACTAAGCATTTAAGCTAAAATATAAGGTTACGTTTGTGAAATAAACTTGTCTAAAACCTAATTGTTGAGCTGATGATGATAAAATATCATCCTATCTTTGAAATAAATTAGTTTGGAACCTTTTTAAATATAAAATAAATTTATAACAAATTAATATTTCAAGACATTCCTAAAGTGCCCCTCACCTCTTCAATAAAAGGGCACTTCTTCTTCTATTTATCTCACACTTCTAAATAATTTTAGTTAGTAAAAACATTGTCCAATACTCTTACTTGAATCCATCCATTCCACTTATAATCCTCCCCCTGGGAGATTACAATTCAACAAATACTTTTGGTTTAAATCATACAAAGTTACCAGTTTTAAAGGTAGTATCTTCTCTAAAGTTCTTTTCCTTTATTTTCCTTTTTCACTCCCTATACTCTAATTATTATTTTATTATATAACACCAAAAATATACTAAATATACTAGGATTTTTTTCAATAATTATTATAAATACACTTACTCACACCTCCATCTAATTGATACGAACATAGTGCTTCTGTGTACGGCGAACTACAGCCTCATGAAACCATGATTATTAAATTTTATCCTAGAACATCTCATGTTGGCCATTATGATATAACTATATTTATATATGATATATATTATACTTATATTGACTTTATTCTTCATTATTTTTTATTAAAATATTCCTTTTATTCTATGCATAATGTGTAAATACAATAATTTATTTGAAGAATTGCTGACTGTCTCCCCCTCAATATGATATGACTCGTTCACTCCATACATTGAACATATAGATGATGGAGTTAATAAAAATAAGTAAAATATATAACATATATATTATAATATAATTATAATATACCTATGTATCATTTAGTTTTCATTTCTTTTATATTACAATGAAATGAATATAGCGTTCATTAGTATGTACGGCCTACCATCTCCATGAACAGTGCATTTCATTTCTTATCTCTAAATGTTATGGATTATTATAAATATATATATATATATAATGGATATATATAATATTTAAATCATGAATAATATTTTGGATATTCTTTAATTTTTACCACATAGAAAAGTTACATCAAACATGTTCATTTTCGACTCAATAAAGGAATATCTAAAAAACAACCAATATGAAATTGAATAATTATGTGATTCTAATAACAAGGTAATAAGTTATATAAAAGTAATAATAAAATTTAGAATAGTTCTTAAATATGTATAAATTAAATTAATTTTATTATTCATTAAAAAAAGAACATACGTGACGATTTGGACATATGGTAATGGAACTCCTTAAGCCAATTTCCAGTTTTTGGGTTGATCTTCAACTTATTGATTATGTCATTATATGATCATGTGAGAAAGTAATTTTTATATATTTTATATTATTTATAATTTATTTATATGTATTTATAGTGAATACACATAATAAATATATTTTATTAACAAAATGATCTTTTTATAATTTCTAAACTCAATTTCTTCTCATTGGGTTTTACGCATACATTGTTGATTATATTATGCCAAGATTATGTGTTGAATAAATGTTTTTTATTAATGTTGTAATTTCAAATTCCTTTTGTGTTTATATACTTTTTTTACACATAATCACCCTATTTATAAACTCATTCTTCATTTATATGAACTTTGTAAAGGACTTCGTCTCAATATCCTTTCATTGAGGCAGATTTTGGATTATACACAACCTTCTTTTATACTGTGTAAAATTATACCATTTGAAATTTAATTTCATTCAATAGTTTTCAAAAGAAATATTTTTCTACAAATTTGTTTACTAAATTACAAAATTATTGTTTCTTTTTGACATATTTGGGGACAATAACCTTTCCGCCTATGCGAGCATTATTTGATATTTGGATTCCGTAACAAGTCGGAATGTTTTAAAGGGAAAATAAATATCATATAATTTTTTTGCATATTCAGGTATTGAAAATTGTTTTTATAAATCATTTATTAAGTCAATATATTGAAATAATATATTTCTATTTCAATATGGAAATTTTATCTTTTATTTATGCTTATTTTATGAGTTATGATTATGTTATGGTTCTTGGGCATTGTTTACGTATACGGGTTGTTCCATGATAAACTGAGGGCTGGTGGGCCCGAGATATCCCTCCAATTAATTGGGTAACATGAAATAGGTAAAATTTAATGTTTATACTAATATATTTAGGTAATATACTATAATAGTTATTCTGAATGTAACCATGAAGGTTAGCCCCAATATAGCTATGAAAGATATAATGTAAGTATGTTATAGACGCCACAAGTTACCTTTATGATTTATGATTTCTATGTGTTATTCATAAATATTATGATTTCATAAGTCATGTTAACGATATTATGTTTTATGATTTAAATGTATGATTTCATTGATTTTTATGCATTCACGGACTAAGGTTTTTCTTTCTTTATTTTATATCCCTTACTTATCTTTTTATGCTCATCCCATGTTTTTGAAATGTTTTTCACAAGGTATAAGGAAGGGTAATTGAATGGAATAATTAAAGATTATTTTTATCAAGAATATAATTCTCTTTTTATTTAATGAGTTTTAATATTTGAAAAAAAATAGTAGAAGTGTCTATATTGTAATATTTGAGATGTAATGTAATAGTTATGGCCTAACTCTCTAAAAATCTAATCCTAAAAAGATCCTCAATGTCAATTATTGACTTAACTCAATTTTGAATTTCCTTTATGGTTGTTTTATATTTTATGATTATTTTATGGTTCTTGGGGATTTTCTATTTATACGGGTGGTTCTGTGATAAACCGAGGGCGGGTGAGCCCAAGAAATATCTTCAGTGCATTGGGTAAAGTGGCAGAGGTAAATTTTAATGTTCCTCATAAGATATTTAGGGAATATAATGTAATGGGTATTCAATACATAGCCATTAAGTTTTCTCCCTATGTAGCTGTGAAATCTAAAAATTATGTTATGGATGCCACAAGTTACCTTTTTTATTTATGATTTCTAGGTGTTATTCATAAGTCTTATGATTTCATGAGGCATGGAAATGAGATTATGTTTTATGATTGAAAATTATGATATCATTATTTTGTATTTGTTCATGGAATAATGTTTTCCTTTATTTATTTTATATCGATTTCTAATATTTTTATGTTAATACCATGTTTTTGAAATGTTTTTCATAGGGTATAAAGAAGGATAGTAGAATATAATAATTCAAAATAATTTTATCAAGAAAATAATTCCTGTTTTATTTAATGAGTTTTATTGTTATAAAAAAATTGGATAGATTAGAAGTGTCTACATTTTAATATTTGTGATTTAGTGTAATATTTATGGAATAATAATCTAAAAAACTAAACCTACAAAGATATTCAATGTGAATTCTTAACTTAACTCAAGATTGTGTAACGTTTAGGGTTGGGGCCTTATATTTGGCATTGAATGAAAGAATTAAACAACTTCAGATAATAGTAGGTGCACTGAAGGGTTAGGGATATAATAATGGTTTTATATTTTTTTGGTATATTATATGTTCAAAAACATAGAAACCCCTTTTTAGGATTATGTTATTTCAAGGTTATTAACAGTATTTTTGGAGCCATTCACCTTTGTGGAAATTATGGTTTATTAGTTTCTAGGATGAAAAATGTGAGGTATGAAATATACGTTGAGGTTAAAAAATCTTATAGTTATTTTTTTTGATTTTATATCATTTTTTAAATGTTATTATAATTATAGATTTTTTCAAAAAGGACAACACATAGACCGTGCGACAACCCGTTGTGTCAGACAAAGATGCGGGAATCGAACCCATAACCAACGTGTGACTGGGATTTATCACCTACCACTGGCCTACATGGTGTTCATAGATAGTATGAATTATTCTATGTAATTAAATGATTTTTTATTTTAATAATAAGTTGATTTTTGAAACTTTTGTTTTATAAAATCTATATCCTTAGTATCATAAAAAAATTTGATGATTGAGTGATAAATGTTATTTTATAAGATATTTTCTTTGAAATCATTATATGATTAAGGTAAATAAAATAATGTGTGGTATAACTGAGGATTTATGGTTGAATTATATTTTAAGACTAATATATTATTTTAAATGTGGACATATGGGGAATTAGAGTATTTAAGGCGATTATTAACCTATCATGGAAATAGTTTGATTAGTTTAATTACTTTAGGAATGATACATTAAGAGTGGTTTATGTTATTTGGAGATAAATGTTCGATTTTATCTTGGAAAAATATGTGATCAAATATTTCTGATTTTGGTGTCTCATTCTTAGTTTGGATTATTTTGATAATTTTACCGAATTTTGTTTGTTGAATGGTCTATATAGAACATGGGTATTACTGTTGAATTTTGGACATTAAAATAAGTCCTTCACCTTATAAGGGGTTATTATTTTTGGGGGATTATATGATCTTGTACTAAAAATTTTGTTTTTGTTTAATGTCTAATCACTGGGGAAATAAATAGTTCATATTTTTGGGATTATGTGATTCTCTATAGAAAAGATGAGTGTGTGCTAGAAATTTTTGATTAAACTCTACTTTTCATGTAAGTATGTTTCCTTATGTTATTATTCAAAGTAGTAAAATAATTCCTCAACTTTATAAAAAGGATATTAATACAAAAAAAGTTTTACATTAACTTTTCTTACTGTAAAATCAATGACTATTTAACCCATCACATGTTTGTGGTTTTCTGTTTGTTAACTTTCTCCTCATCAAGTTTTTTATCGCTCTCCATCAGAACTTGACACTTATTTTTTCTATCATATATAATTTTTTCTAAATGGAAACCAAGTATGTGTTATCTCAGGTGACCTTTGTAATTATCTATCTTTATTTAATGTTATTGTTTTATAGACTCTTTTTCTGATGTGGGATTTTTAATGATGTTTTTTATCCCAATTTTAAAATTTCAAGGATGAAATTTTCCAAAATGGGGGAATGATCTAACGACTGAGGTATTTATAGAATAATACATTTTCATTTCTATTAATATTTTTGCATAAGATATTAATTTTACATTAAAGGGGACATTTTTTATGATATCATAATCGACATGCAATAAGGGGTTTCTTTGAAATATAACATTGCAAACAACATTGAGTTATACCGAAATTTAATAGAGTAATAATATTATTATTTTAAAATGTAGTTAATGCCTAGCCATTGGAATAGAGGGAATGAATAGTATCAACTGAATATTTAAATATGGTATACACATGTTTAAATAATGATTCATTGGTTACCAAATTTATTAAAAATATAAATAAAAAACAGTTGAATATAAAAGATCTATTTTTATGAAAAACTATTTTTAAATAATAACAGTTTTTATAACATCTTATCACTCTTTATTGATTTTTATATATGTCATATTTTTAATTTAATTTTTTAAATTCAACTTATATGTTTTGTATATATGATATAAGAATATATTCAATTTTTTTAGATAAATAATGTATTTTTCTAAAAATGTGGTCTTACTGACTTTTGATGGAGAAAACTTTTTAAATTTAGTTTTTTTTTACTTTTATATATTCTATTTGAAAAAATGAATTCTTCTATTAAATAGGGACACCATAATTTTATTTTTTTGAATTTTTTTAAATTTTTTGATACAGTTCATTTTTTAAAAAATAGTGAAAAATATTACACGTCCCAGTATATTTTTGATTTTTAAATAATCCAGATTTAAGGGAAAATGGAAAACTAGAAATAGATCCATTTATGAAAACAATACTTTAAGAAAATTAAGATTAAAAACCAACACAAAATTTCAAATTCCAATTTCAAATTTTAGAATAAAATTTCTAGCATTGAGCCAAGCACGCACTTTTAACTCCATGGGTTCTGTGAAACCTTCGGTTAACCAACTTATCACCTCAGAACAATACTTTCATCATCGTCACCTAAAAAATAGTCCTAGTAAGAATAATAGTAAAAAGAAACTATAAACATTGACTTAGATGAACCTTCAATTAAGACAGATTCACCAATATCCACACAAAATCATCAAAAAAGACAAAAAACACAGATAAAAACATCGATGGACACCATGACCAACACATTCCAAACCGCTGGAACACCATCATCATCAATATGAATAAAACTATTAATACCACTCAAAACAAAATCTATAAATGACGATCCTCCATGAACCACAGGACAAAGTGATTCCTTCGACAAATCATCGTTCTATTCATCACGTCATTGTCGTTGTAAAAATGCAAAAATAGAAAGCCAACAAAGTCGAGTATCCAAGAAAAACCTTTGACGCTCAATCAAAAAAACCCAAGACACCCTGAGAGACCTTTCACCAGACCAATATGGGTTCCAAAATTAGAGTATCAAGTGACAAGAGCAGAGAGGAAGCGAAAAGAGACATTAACCAGGAGCCTTGGATGAAAGAACCATCCGGGAACAATTATAAAATAACGAGGGGTATGAAACCCTAATAGTGTTTAACTACCATAACACATTTTATAATTATATTTGATGAGATATTTTGGACCATGGTAATCCTTTGGTGGATTTTAGGGCCCCATGGTTCCACATGGAATTTATAATGACATGTTATAATAATAAATTTAATGTAAAGAGAAAAATAACATAAACACATATATTCTTAAAAAAATATTTATAAGGGGTTATATAAGTGATATATTAAGAAATAAATACTATTTAGAAATATAAAAGGCAATAATACATCATGATATATTATTTATAACTTTTATTCATTAAATAAATAAATTTCATTATGACACAAATATGATGTAGTGATTGATTCATTAATGAAGGCTTCAAATAAAAGATATTATAAATATTAAAATAAATGAAATTTCAATACTTTTATGTCACCCACTAATTTTAGGGTTTATATTGACATATTATCTTTGATTTAATTTCTTTTTTTCGAAGTAATAATGTTTTTTTCTTTAATAAAAAATAATTACTAAATAGTTTCAAAAATGACATAAAGGAGTTTTCAAAACTAATATATGTTTATTAAATGATATAATAGTCCTAAAAATTTATGACTCATAAAAATGACTTATATATTATTAAAATTTTAATTAATGATACACTTGGGGGTCTTTTGTCATTTTATAGTAACTATAATAACTATATATAGTGTAATTACTATAAGACATTGTAATAGTTAATGTTTTTAAATAAGGGTTAAAGATAAAAGATATGGTTACTTTTATGAGGTAGAATTGTCTAAATCCAATTTTTTTAGAGTTATTATATCCAAAATCATCATATATTTTAAATAAATGAGTTTGGTACCTACTAAAAACGACAATAAATTTATAATAAATTAATATTTAAATACTTTCCAAAAGTGACCCATCACCTATTCTATAAAAGGGAACCTCTTATTCTATTTATATCACCCTTAGAATGACTTTTAGTCCAGATAAAATATATCCAATATTCTTACTAGAATCCCTCCCTTCCTTATTGAATCCTATCCTTGGGTATAAGACAATTCAAGAAATCCTTTTGGCTCAAATCAAAATAAGTTACCCATTTTAGATGTAACATCTTCTCTAAAGTTATTTAAATATATATTATTTTCACTACCTATGATCTTATTATTATTAGATTACATAACAAAACCAGTATAATCAATGTACTATGATTTTTTTGTGATAATTATTTGAACTACACATACACACACCTCCATCTAATGTATACAAACATATTATTTCTTTGTATGGCGAACCACTACCTCACGAAATGATGATTGTTCAAACTTCTCCTACCACCACTCATGGTGGCCATTAAGATGGAAGTGTATTTATATATGATATATATTATATTTATATTTACTCTATGGTTATTTATTTTTTATTTACATCATACCTTTATTCTTTATATAATGTGTAAATATGATAATTTCATGTGGGGAAGTGCAGACTTCCACCCCCCTCAATGTGATATGACTCATTCATACCATACATGGAATGTAAAAAGGATGGAGTTGATTAAATTATGTGACATATATTACATAAATATTATAATATAATAACAATATACCTATTTATCATTTATTTTTCATGCCTTTAACATGAACAGTAAATGAAAGTATCATTCATGCGTATGTTCGACCTACCGTTTCCATTAACGGTGCATATCATTTCTTATCTCCTAATGTTATGGACTGTTATAAATACAAATATAATGGATATATATGATATAGAAATCATGAATAATACTCAATAGATGATTTAATTTTTACCAAATAGGCAATTTACATCAAACATGTTGATTTTCGACTCATGAACCGAATATTGACAAAACGTCTAATATGAAATTGAAATTTTTTTTGATTGTTATAACAAGCTAATAAGTGATATAAAAGAAATAATGAACTTTAAAAATGTTCTGAAATAAGTATAAATTAACTTAATTTTATTATTAACGAAGAAAAAGAAACATGCGTGATGATTTGGACTCAAAGTGAGGGAACTTCTAAACCCAATTTCCATTCATTGGGTTGATCTTCTACATCCTGATTATGTCATTATATGATTATGTGTAAAATGAATTTGGATATATTTTCTAGTATTTATACATTATTTATGTGGATTTATAGGGAATACACATAATAAATCTATTTTATTAACAAAATGATCTTTGTAAATTAATTTCTAAATTCAATTTTGTCTCATTGGGTTTTACATATACATCGTTGACTATATTATAGATAGATTATGTGTGGAATCACTGTTTGATTATTAATGTTGTAATTTCCACTTCCCTTTTTGTGGATATACATTTTCTACACATAATAATCCCATTGAAAAATTATTACTTCATTTATACGTATTTTTTTTGGAACTTCTTCTCAATATCCTTTAATTGAGGCATATTTGTTTATACATGACCTTGTTTTATACAGTGTATAATTATACGATTTTAATTTAAATGTCATTCAAAGGTTTTAAAAAAGAATCTTTTTCTATGAAGTGTTTTATTAAATGAAAAACTAATGTTTCTTTTTAATGTACATGGAAACAATGACCTTTCCACTGTCATGAGCATTATTAGATATTGGGAATCCTTACCAGGATATAATGTTTTCAAAAGGAAAATAAATATCATATACTATTTTTACGTATTTTTGAATTGAAAATGGTTTTTATAAAGAATGTTTTATGGAAATATCTTGAAATAATATATTGTTATTTCAATGTGGAAATTCCCTCTTTCCTTTATTATTGTTTTATATGTTATGATAATGTTATCGTTCTTGGAAATTTTTTACGTTTACAGGAGGTTCCATGATAAACTAAGGTTCGGTGATCCCGAGATAGCTATCCAATGCATTTGGTGATGTGAGTGAGTAAAATTTTTATGTTTCTCCTAAGAGATTTCAAGAATATACTATGATCAGTATTCCGAGCGTAACCATGAAGGTTACTCAGTATGTTATTGTGAAAGCTTCAAAGTAAGTATGTTTTGGATTCCACAAGTTAACTTTTATGATTTATGATTTCTATCTATTATTTATAAATATTATAATTTCATGAGGTATGTAAAATAGCTTATGTTTTATGATTTAAAAGTATGATTTCATTGATCTGTATGTGTTTATAGGCTAATGTTTTAATTTATTCATTTTATATCCCTTACGGAGCTTTTTATGATCAATCAAGGTTTTTTAAATGTTTTTTATAGGCTATAAGGAAGGGTAAGAGAAAGGAATTACTGAAGATGATTTTTATCAAGAAAATAGTTCTTATTTTAATTAATATGTTTTATTATTGTGAAAAGTATTGGATAGGGTATAAGTGTCTACATTGTAATATTTAAGATGTAATGTAATTGTTATGGCCTAATTCTCTAAAAATATTAACCTAAAACGATCCTCAATGTGAATTCTTGACTTAACTAAATATTGTATTTCCTTTATTCTTGTTTTATGTGTTACTATTTTGTTATGTTTCTTTGAAATTTTTTACATATACTGGTGGTTATGTGATAAACCAAGGGAATGTGAGCCAGAGATCTCTCTCCAATGCATTGAGTAATGTTACATAGGTAAACATTAATGTTTCTCTCAAGAGATTTGGGGAATATATTATGGTGCATATTCCAAAAGTAACCCTGAAGTTTACTCCCTATATAGCTCTAATAGTTAAAAAGTATGTATGTTATAGATTCTATAACATACATATATAATTTACGATTTATATTTATTATTCATAAATTTTATGATTTCATGACGCATGTTAAAATATTATATTTTATGACTGAAAATTAGGATTTCAATTATTTGTATGTACTCAAGGACTACTATTTTTCTTCATTTTTTTAACCCTTAATAATATTTTTATGCTCATTCCAGGTTTTTGAAATGTTTTTGATTGGGTATAAGGAGGGGTAAGAGAAAGGAAAAATTCAAGAATATTTTAATTAATAAAATAATTCATGTTTTATTTCGTGAGTTTTATTATTGTGAAAAAAATTATATAAAATAGAAGTGTATAAATTTTAATATTTGAGATGTAATGGGAAATCATGAGTTAAGGATACTGAAGAAAAAATGGGGTGTTTAGGGAAAATCCCGACCAAGACCCATTTTTAAAAACCCTATTTTTAAGATACGCACAGCTTAGCAGAATGTTTAGGAAAATCGTCCACAAACTATGTACATGCTACTACCTCAAGGGAGACCTCGCATGGTTGGCCCACATTGTTTGACAAACTATGAGACCATAATATAGAAGACCATTTTCCCATGTCTCACAATTTAACTGGGTAGCCAAATGGTTTTGAAATCGTGTGTTGTAACTGTGTGCCAACCCATATCCCACTGCCTAACTGTGATTGGTTTCATGAAGAATCTTCATAGTTTTCACTAACCGTTCTCACACCTTTCACCCTCATACAAGCCCTGAAACCTTCCCATAACCATTATAAACTCCCCCAAACATTACCCAAACAATATATATATATAAAAGGAATAAATAATTTATTGCATATCTCAAACTAGTGGTGCTACAATGGTTCCAATCTTTTATGATATGGTTTTATGATTATGATATAAACTTATACATCATGATTAATTTGTGAGGATTCCTCACTATTATTATCCATTTCCTTTTGAATGATATATTTTCATTCCCTGAATCTTATTTATTACCAATGAAATATTGGGTATGAAATTTTTATGTTAGGGTCATGATCACATACACTTATGCTTACCTTATGCTTTCCTATGATCAATGATTTATATTCCCCATGTTTTCCCTTACTGGGTAACTGATCTCACTAATTCTCATGTTACCTTTCCCCAAGTGATAAATAAATTTTTTAAGTTGGTTATGTCAATTAGGGTACAAAGTGAGATGATATTTATGATAGACAATGAAATATGTTCCTAAATATGATTTTTATATAACTAGTATCCAAAGACACTACGACATTACGGCTCCAGCATGGATCATAATTATATGTATTAAATATTCATCTAAAATGATGTAATATTTCAATATGAAATGTATGGGTCACTATAAGATAATTCCATATATATAATAATATCTTAAAGCTTGGGTATGGTATAAATTCTATTTTATTACTAGTAACACATCCATGTCATAATATTACAAGGGGTGTGGTTTTGGAATAGACTCATTTACTTGTGATAACCCTGATAAGAGTTATTTGACTATATCTCAACCATTACTCTGGAGAATGATGAATGTTTCCTTAAAATAAATGTGATTTTACACTTCCAAAGGATATTCTTGGTTTAATTAAAATTTCCTTTATGAACCATTTTGATCGAAGAAGTTATAGATCCTAATGAAACCAATAATACTCCATAGTGATATAGTATATACATATATTGTTTGGGTTGATATATCTAAAGTTATGTATAATTTTAAATTCATTGATACCCCTTCAAGGTTTTATTTTATGGGTATTTAACAATATTAAAGATATTTTTAGATAAATTTAAAGGAATGTGATCCTTTACTTTAGTATATCTTTTGGTTATAAGGTTATTTGAGGAATAATGATTTTATATTTTTTGGACATAAGTATAAAATATTTATAACCTTTAGGGTTAATATGATCATAGATGTTAAACTAATAATATTACCTTAAGATTATTAGATTTTGTGGGAAGTAATGAGGTGTACCAATAACCCTAGTAGTTAAAATGTGACTAGATGATTGATGTTATCATTGAGGTTTTAAATCAAATTTTTTGGAATATTATAGGAGTTATATTAGTATTGTTTTAAAAAAAAGGGAAACATGTAGGTTGGGTGTCAACCTGTTTTATCCATCAAGTTTGTGGAATGTCTTGGTTAGTATGAAATTTTTTATACTTAAATGATTTAATGGATAAATATTAGGGTAATTTTCAAAAGAATTTTATAGGATCAAATATTTTGGAATTATTTTAATTTTTAGATGATTAATGATAATTCAAGAGTTTTTTGTTGGGATGAATAATATATAACCTTAATTATTTATTTGATGTATTGTTTTCGAAGTATGATATTGTGTTTTTGGAGATATAGCTGAAGGGTATGAGATAATAGTTGAGGTTAAAACATTATTTAATATTGAGGTTATTATAATTAGTTAGGATATATGGTTATTTATTTATTGCATGATCTATGAAAACCCTTTTTTTTATAATTGATTTTTATATATTAATGAATTATTACTACATATTATGATTTTTAATTTGGGGTATTATATTAAATTTTTTTAATAATTTTTTATTTGTAAATTATAAGAGGAACATATAAAATCATTTTTGGATCTTATAATCTATTGAAATTTAATTTTAGTTCTTTACACATAAGAAATCATCAAGAATAATAATTCATTTGAATAATAGGAAAAATAAAACTTCATTAAAGGAAAACCAAAAAATAAATTCATAATATGAAATAGAAATATATCAAGTAATTATAATTTCTTGTTTTCTCTATATTGATTTTATAAAAATCCATCAAATTTAGGAAAAAGTCTTAAAATAAAAAAGTTTCACTTTTACCATCATTTTCAATGAATTGATGTTATTTTCTCACCTAAATGATTTATGGGTTTTTTGGTCATAAAATTTATCATTACCATTCTCTTTATCACCCTATATTTTTCATTGGATGATAACTTTCTCCTCCATCATTATATTCTAACCACCCACTAATGTTCACTTTATCTGGGAACCCGAATTGGTAATATTTTAGGTGTCATTTATGTTTTCCACTACCCCATTCAAAAGATTTATTATTTATACCTCTAAAAAATGTTAGATAAAAAGGTATTTTCAAATATAAAACATTTTATGACAAAGATAAAATTTTCAGGGTAGAATTTATTTATAGGGGTATAATGTAACACCCAAAAAAATTAGTAAACTAGGTCTGATAACTTGCAATACACTAATCCTCGGGTTGAAATGGACTGTAATATATTATATCATCATAACATAGCCTTTATTTTTTTTGAAATAATAGGTATCAAAAAATTAAATAAATTATAAAGGTTTTACATGAAGTAGGTATATTTTTATTAAAGTCATTATTTACTATAAAAATAATTTTTTCCTCAAAAATGGTTTCAATTTCATTGTTTGAATAAATAATATAACTAATTAACGTGAATTAGAAAAATTATTTAAAAATATTAACATCATTTTTAAAATTATAAAATTAAAATTATCATAGGATGAATTTTTTTTTGAAATAATTGATTTTCTAATGAATAAGTGAAAAATAATGATTTCTCATATACTCTCATTTATTTTCATTAAATCAACTAATTTAACTATCTCATTATATTTTTTATTTAACCTTATAGAAAAATATGATCAAATTGATTTATAATAATATAATTAATTCCATTGTAATAAAAATATTTTTGATTTTTATATAAGTTAATTTCTATACTTAATAACGCATTTTTCAAAAAAAACATTTTTTTGTTTCATTTAACAAATTTATATTAAAATTTCTTTATTACACTTATAGGAATTTAATATTATGAAATGGAATTAGTTTATGGACTCAAAAATTAAAATTTATAATTGTATTATTATTTTAATAATTTATTGAAGAAGATAAATTTTTAGTGAATAATAAAGAAAATTTAGTTTTTATAAAATACCATAACTTTTATGATTTCTCCATGATATAAATATTATATAATATTTTATTGAACTTATAGAACAAATAATGTTCTCTAGTATAATAAAAATATCATAAAATTTAATTCATAAAATATATATTAGAATTTATGTCATGATAAATAGGAAAATCATATTCATAGATTTAGTACTCGGAATGTCAAATTTGGTGTCCTAAAGATAATATTTTATGAAAAAGACATTATATAACAAGGTTATAAAATATTGATTATTATATATGAATAGTTTTGATAGATATTTATTTTTTATTTATATAACAAGTAACTTATCGAAATGTTTGTTTAATGATTGTGCAAGGTTGGAAGAATTTAAATAACATATTAAATAATTTTTCATCACTACACCCCAATTTTTTATTCTTTTATCGATTTAATTTTATTTTTTGATATTTTTTATTTCCCAAAACACTGAATATAGCTTGTGTTATATGATAGAACCAAGTTAGTCTTACTTTATATACAACACTATGTCAAGATTACACTATAAAAAACACTTAGATTGGCTTATGATACAAAAAAAAACTATGTTTATCTTATGTTATATAAAATTACAAGATTCTTAAATTGATTGTGTAACACAACATACCTAGTTAAACCAAACTATAATGTGTTATTAATGTTATTACAAAACATTTATTATAGTTTTCACCTTACCATTGGAATGGAGGTCATGAATATAATTAATTAAATTATAAAAGTATTATTTAAACATTTATTAAGTATAATTATTTTGTGACCACTTAACTATAAATGATAATAAAACCCTTTTGAAAATATAAGAAATATATTTCTATAAAACTACATTTTTGAAACAAAACATGTTTTACCTGAATAAGTTAATTAAACAACTTTTAAAAAATTATTTTAAATAATCATATATATATGTTATATTAGGTAAATAATTTAACATTCATGTTGTGTGTTTTGAGACAAGAGATAAGAATAAATCCAATTTCATGCATAATGATATATATTCCTTCTAAAAAAAGTTTTACAGGAATTTAATGTCCCAAAAACATTAAATATATTTTTTTAAGCTGTTAAAAATTTTATTTAAAAAACTAACTTCTTTTTATAAATTGGAATATCAAATTTTACTTTGGGTAAATTTTTGGCATTTTTCTAAGAAGTTTTATTTTTTTATGAATAATGGAAAAACTGAATTTTAATTAAAAACATAATTTTCATCAAGTTCATTTATATATTTTAATTACATTTTAAATTGGTTTTAAATTATATATTGATCAATTATACATATAGTAATAAAATATATGTCACTTGAATCAATTTCACATTGAAAAGGGATATAAAAACATTTCAAATGTTTGAACAATTTCACTTTAAAGACTCATTGTCCCATCCCATCTGTGGGATTAATTATAAATTTAATTCTAACGCATATGTGTTTATAAGGTAAAAAATGAATACAATATTCTTAATTATCATTATATATAATTTTTATTAATGTAAACTTAGTTTTTTACCAAAAACATTAGTGAAATTAAACAAAATTAATTGTATCGGTTAAGGTAATAAAGAGTTTACTCTATGATTATTCCAAAACATAAGAGGCTAAATAAACTAGAAACATGTATAAAATATAGTTTTGGTCCATATTTGCATAATATTATACCATTAATATAAAATAGAATATTATTTGAGTCACATAATATAATTGATACCTCCCAATAGTGTTTACCTTTTTGTATTTATAAGAATGTCACTCCTCCACAGTAAAAGGACACTCTACCCCCCCCCCCCCCCCCACCCACTCCCCCAACCACTTATTTACACCTATAAATCCATTTTCCATGGTCAAACCTAGAAAAAGGAATCTCAAAAATTCCCTCCAATCATCCTACAAGACTTAATTTTACTATAAATTAAACCAAGTTAGTCCTTTAGTGAAAACAAAAAAGGAATTACCCAAAGAAGAGGTAACATCCTTCAATAAGCACTTTTGTTTAATTTCTGTCTCCACACAATAAATTAAAATTATTTAGCACTTATATAATAAAATAATTTCCCTAAATATACATATATGTTTCCATGATATGATTTCTACCTACACCTGTACACACTTCTATCAAATGGTATATGTAATCATCATTGGTGTGTACAACGGACTACTGCCTTACAAACCGATGTTGTTCGTTTTTTCATTACCACCGTTAATGGTTGGTAATAATTATATAATATTGTTTTTACATTATATATATGATATTTATGATTTATTTATTCTTATATAATCATTATATTACATATACCTCTATGATTCCCATTTTTGAGAATACAATTACTTCGTTTGTGGATGTGTGGACTACCGCCTCCCCAAAGTGATGTGATTCATTCGCACTCTACATAGAATGTATTAAGGATGGGTTTAGTAAAATTATATGATATATATGAAATAATAATTCTAATATAATGATAATATATATATATCATTTACTTTCTTTCATTTAATACTGCATGAAAACGGAAAAAATGTTCATGCAAATGTATGACCTATTTTCACCATGAACGGTGTATTCCATTTCATATTCCTATATTTTATTTATTATTATAAAAACTTACATAATGAATATATATGATATATATATATATATTGTTTTAAATTATTAAAATAATTAAATTGTGATCTACAGGATATGATAAAGAATAACATGTTAAAACATATATGATAAACAAAACGGTTATTACCCAAAACATAACATCAACATGGAATTATTGATAAATGTTTAATAAAAAGTAATAATAAAATAATATATGGTATTATATATAATATTAGTGTTCTATGTTAGATTTATAATAGAATTATATTTATTATATATTATTTTATCACGTATAAATTTATTGAATATTTATGGTAAGGTTTTTCTCGTCTCGTGTTTATTTATGTGAGATATATGAAAAATTCACCACTTATAATTATTTTTTGGGGTATACACTGCCCTATGAAATATAATATCCTTAATTTAAATTATTTAGTGATATTAAAAGTTTAAATTTCATTTATTCTTTCATTTATCTCATGATTTATAAGGTTCTCAAGTAGTAAGGGGATTTCATATCACTTTTTTATACATTAGATACATGCCATATTGACCCATCATTTATTTTGTGTGGTGTATATACATACCATGAATTTATTTTATTATTCTTATATATTAAATTATTAGTATTAATATGTCTATTTTATGATCTATCTTTGATGTGGTTTATGATTCAAAATTTACCAAATTAGAAAGGTAATTTTGTCTCAATTTTCTTTCTTTGAGACACATGTTATTTTATGCACCTAAATACTTTTACGAGGTTTATATAATTATATTAGACATGAAATATCATTAATATAATTATTTAAAATATATTTCAGGCTTCTTGTAATGTTATTATCTCATGGGTGTTTTGATTCAATGCTACCAAATTAGTAATATTATATTGTTATAATCTCATCATTCATCAAGATTGTTTACGATTATGCTTCCATTGATGAAATATTATGATATATAACTTAATGAATATAATTAAATTTCTTTACCTTTGATTATTAATGATATTCCAATGTAATGGTATCATTTTTCTACACTTTTTACTTATTATAGTTATGAATGTTTTTTTAGAAAACCTGACCTAATTTCTTTCTCTAGTCAAGAATCTATTTTCCTTCAAACTATTCTTTCTAAAAATTTATTAAAAAATGTTATAATACTCTATTATTATTTTTAAAATAAATTTTTACTCATATTTTAACTTTTTACAAATGGTTTTAAAAGGGATATTCTTGTTGTTTTCTAATCAAGACACTTTTCTAAATGTTTTATTGTGTAAAAGGAATATTCCGCATGTGCATATTTTCCCACCTCCAGGACCATAATTTCCATGATGATTCCTTTAGAAACTTACAAGGTCATTTTTAAAGAATTTTTTTTTTCTAATTTTCTTTAAATTTTTTCTTTTTAAATTCTTTTTCAATGAAAAATGATTTCAAAATTTTTCCACGATTTATTTATAAGTTTTTTAGGATTTATGAAAGAAGAAAAATTTTAATTTTTTTTCAATCTACCTTTATAAGTTTTCAAATCTATTTTTAAAGAAAAATATTTTAAATTTTTTTTTTGATTTTAAAAATTCATTTTTCAATCTGGAAAAATATATTTTCCTCAAAAAATGTTTTAAATTAAATATCCATATTTCTTTATAAGAAAATGATTTTTTTTAAAGTATTTTAGGAAATAGATTTTCAATGAAAATATACTTATTTAAGAAATATTCCATGTGATATTTAAAAATCCTTCTCCATCTATGAGTTCATCCTTTTAAATAGTCAATGATTTAATAGGTATATGAACCAATTACACCATTTATATTATTTGTTTAAATTGTTTGTGTTCAGTATGACAAGTTGTTTATAGAACCCTTTTCTCTACCGCATTCATTATCGTGAAAAAATACTTTTGAAACCCGCTTCCCTTAACGGGTTATTTTATGATTAAATTATTGTGAAATTATCCTCATTTATATAGGTTATTATTGGATAAGATGTACAAGACACCCATTTAATATCATGATTTATGTCATAATATTTATGAAACCCATATCTTTTTGTGGGTTAGGATACGATGAATGTTTTATTATCTTATTCCCCATGAATGTATGATTTAATTATGTGAATATTGGGACCTATATCTCTCTCCAATTCTTTGGGAAATGATAAATTTTTTATGAGATCAAAGAAAGCACAGGAGGGAATCCCAAGCCCAAAATAAGAGGGTGTGTGGGAGTGAATACCAAGACTAAATCAAGAGGGTTCATGAGATAGAATCCCAAGTCTAAAATAAGAGGGTACACAGTAGGGCATCCGATTACTAAACAAAATAGGGTTTATAGGAGGGAATATCAAGCCTTAAAAAATAGTGTATAGGGGAGGGCATTTGAAGCATACAAAAAATGGTACATGGGAGGGAATCCCAATTTAAAACAAGAGGGTACACGGAAGGTAATACCTTTCTTGAAGCATGTACATGGGTAATTATCCCAAGATTAACATGTTATGAAGGTCTTGGAAGTTATCCTTAAAATAATATTTTATATGTATCCATATGAACATGTGACCAAGTTATTTCCTGAAGGAATACCTTGGTATCCTAATATCCGTGGGTATAATGAATATTCGGGACTTTGATCAAGTGGTGAGCAGGATTACCAGCCATGTACTCAACTAGAAGAATCACCTCCTCTCATTTGGGGTGCGTATTTCCCTTGTTAACAGCATCCTGACTACTCTTCAGGTGCACGAGATGGCATCACCTTACATGCCAAAGGGAGTGATAAAAGTGATTGACACGGTGATGGCTAACCTCATATAAGATGCACTTTCAGAATGGAAGAGGCACTGGGTTTCATGGGATAGGATGGCACATCCTATTCATGATGGGGGAATCAATGTTAGAATCTTAGGAGGTACGTTGAAGTGCATGCACGCAAAAATCACTTGGCAAACGTTGGAGAGTCTGACCCTATGGGGGAGAATTATGTCCTATATCTTGGATGTCAATGTGGATGTAGAGAATGTTCAGGTATCACTATTGTGGAAATCATTTTGCAACCTCATCTCAGGCCTCCTTCAACATTCCCAAATGATTGTAGGAGAAGAGAATATTCTATTTTAGAAGCACAAATGGTGGGCTCTGTGCTTGGTTTCCCAGGCTGCCCGAATCCATCGATCAACTTCAAGGAGGATAGACGGTACCTAAATATCATCAAGATAGTTCTAGATAAGAACTAAAAGGCCATTTTTTACTCAATACTCTTCAATGTTGAGATGGATAAATGTTTTTTCACCCCTCCAATTATAGGAGTTCACTTCAAGGGAATTTCATAGGATCTCTACTCCACAGGTGAAGTTGGATGGTTGGAATGACATTGCAAGGTACAAAAAAATCCCTTGAAAATATAGCTTCCTTGTTTGGAGAATATATAATTATACTATTCCTTTTTATGAGTGATTCAAGTGGATGGGTGTTAGTCTCAAATCCTAGTGACAGTTTTTCAAAAACAAGAGGGAAGAGATTATCGATCATAATATCATTAAATGTGAGTGGGCCCACAATGATTGGAAGTTCATTGGAGTGTTTACGACCATCTCTTCCCCCATCCCTACTATTTCTGATTTTATACAAAGGTGATTTCAAGCGACTTCTGAAAAATGCCTTGAACGGGTGGTAAGATCTATCATCCTTAGTACAGGATGATGGTGCCTTTGGCAGGCATGCAAAAATATACAGTTTGAGGGTATCTCTTCCATAGGATGGTCCATCATCAAGCATAAAAAATAATTTTTGATTGAGTTGGTCTATATTTTTTGTAACTGGTATAAAGCCCCCTCATTGTTGTTTCTGGAGGTAAATTCTCTCGTGGAATCTAGTCACCTGGATAGAGTCTGGGATACATAGGGGTGGTGGAATTCCACATCATTTGGCATCAAATTAAATACTAATAGATCCTATCATGTGGGTAACATGCATGGTGGTGGTGTTGTCCGCAAACCAGATGGGAGAGAGTTCCTTGCATTCACCGCTCACTTTTGTGATGGGAATTCTCTCCAAGTGGAGTAAAATTCTATACTCACCGGTCTCAACCTATGCAAACAGAAGAACATTACTCTATACCACATTGAAGTTGATTCAGAGATCATTTTTGAATCCTAATGGGAAGAGTCTATATTCCATGGTCAGCTGCCTACATCATCAGGAAATGTAAAATTATTTTCAATAAGAATATTCTAGTCTCTCACATATCAAGAGATAGGAACAAAGTTGTTGATCACCTTTCCTCCCTAGAAATAACTAGTTATAATCTCACCTACCTTCTCAATGTCACCCACCTCAAGCCTGAAGAGGTAAACATAATTCAGGGGGACGCCCTTGGCCTCTATTATTTTAGACCCCCCTAAACCTTGTTTCTTTTATATTTAGTTTCTTCTTTGAATAAATATAAATGCATGATGATGAATCATGGTTTTATGTACGATTTCTAAAGGGGAATATCTTTGTGGAAAACATTTAAGATCATTCACCAAGTTACAATATTTTGTTCCAGGTTTCCAAATAAACTAAAATTTTATGGTCTTCGAGCATGTACATTTGTAATGTGATGAATATTCATCTAACATGGTGTAATATCCATGTATGTTAAGCCTAGGTTACTGTAGTTGGTATCAAAGGAATGATTTGGATAACCATTGGAAATTAGGATTATTAAATTTAGTGAGGTACCAATGGATTTTTATAAGGATATTACTATTTATTTCTCTATTTACAGGCCTAAGGTGTCAAATATTTAAAAGAAGGTGTCATAAATAGGGCATCATATAAGTAATTTTTCAATATTGTATGGTTTTTTCAATGATAAGTGTCACTCACACAATTCTTTCTAGTCTTCATCAATAGTGGTAACTAGAAGTAATTAGGTTGACATCGAATGTTTCATAGGTAGAAGTATGGGAATTAAAAAATTCAATGTCCTGTTTGGAAATATGATGAAGATAATCTGGGTAGTGGTATGATTATTGGTTATACCGCTAAAGATAAAGAGTAAACAAACGAAATGTTAAATATATGGTATGTTCTAATAATATTTTACACATTAAACAAAAGAAAAATGATTAGAAAAAGATTAAGTAACAATAAAAAATGATCCATATTTCATATTCTAGGAAATGGGTCTTAATTAATAAGATGTGGAATCCTAAGTAACAGTTTAATAAAAAAGAAGGTTGATTGATGTGAATATGTATAGGAATTCAGTAATTTTTTTATATTATTAAAAAAATATATGTATTCCATTATGTATTTTCAAAAATATATTGATTGGTGCTGATGACCTAGAAAAATGATATTTGGACTAATCAATGGTAACCCTTAATGTGGTCTTAATCACGAGAAAAAAAAAATTAGAATGGGTAAATAGATTATTGATATGGGTAAAGTAAATTGTATTGTATTTATGACCTCATAAAATATAATTTATTTGTTTTATATGTTTTTTATGCTATCATGGATGCGGTTTATGGCATTTTTGGGATTCAAGGAATATATTCATTCATATTTATTTTAAAGAGTGAGGAATCAATCATGTTTTCAATAAGTTGTTTTGGTGATTCAGGTTATTAACATGTTTTACGAGAATACATTATAAAGGTATTCAAATGTTTCGTATGTGACAATAAGGAGATATTTTATTGTATATAGGGACTAATGATAAGTTAATTATGAATATTCAGTTACACTCATTGTAAATATTTTTATTTTCATCTTTCATAAGGATTATATGGTTAAGTATTTATGGAATTATTTATGTTAAACTTTAGATAAGGTTTTAGAGATTAAGTTATTATCTCTCAATATGAGGATTTATTCATATTAGATAACTTATGCTAACCATTTTTGTTTTGATTATATTTAAAGATATATGGAACGACTTATAATTCTATATATGTATCATATGATCTGTTATTTATTTATAAATAAATAATTCACCATCATTTTTTGGAGTAAGAGATGATGTGGAAATTCATCTAGAAACAATAATGGGTGGGATTGTGATGAAATCAAATAATTATATATTCTCATGAGAAATATATATCTTTTTTAAAAGGGTCTTGAAATAAAATTTCATCATGTTATCATCATTTTTTATTATATCGTTGACATTTTTCAAGCCACTTTGGTTTATGTCGGTGTATTCTTTATATTTATCTCAACTATGTTCTCTTTAATTGTCCAACAGAACATGATAGTTATACATGTCTTATATTTATATGTTTTCACATGACTCTTATATTATCCTATGTGGAAACCTTGTTATGAGTTACTTTTTTTAACTGTTATGTTTCTAAATCTCCCTTTCAAACGAAGGTTTTAGTATTCATTTTTATGTGGTTGGTTCCAATGAAAAAAAACATTCAAGTATTAAAACATTGAAAACCCATAAATGTTTCAAGTGAAAAAATCATTTAAATAGGGGTATAATGTAACACTAAGAGTTTTTAAGAATTGTTATTTTTCAATTACATAATTTTGGAATTTTTCATTTCATGCAACATTGAATATAGATTCTGTTATATGAAATCACAATGTCATTACATTGTATGCAACACCAAGTCAATATTTCTCTATAAAAAACACTTATATTAGAATGTGTTACACGAAAAACTATATTTTTATTATGTTTCACACAATGTCAAGTTCCTCTTATAACTTTTTGGAAACATCGGACCATGTTTTACAAATCTATAATGTATTATTAATATTTTTATTAAAATATTTTTATAATTGTGACCTATCCATTTGAAATTCTGGTTATTAATAAGATTAATTAAACTATGTAAATATGGTTTAAATATATAATATAAATTATTTTGTGACCAATAAAATATAAATGGCAATAAAACACTTTTGAAAATATTGGAAATCTTTTTCTAGAAAACTGTATTTATAAAACTAAACATGTTTTACCTCAAAAAATAAATTAAACAAATTTTGATAAATCATTTTTATAAAATATATGTATATATATACGTATTTCATTAATTAAAATAAATAATGATTATATTATGTGTTTTCTAAATAGTATATAAGAATAAATCTGATTTTATGCATAAAGATATATATTCTTTCTAAAAAACCTTTACAAGAATTTAATTGTAGACCTATTTTATATATTATTTTTGAAACATTAATAAATTTTAATTGGAAAAATAAACACTATTTTTAAAATAGTAATATCAAAATTTACTTTGGTTAAATTTCTTGTATTTTTTAGAGAAGTTTCATTTTTTGAAGAGTACAGGAAAACACTTCATTTTAATCAAAATCATCATTTTTTTTAAACATATATTACATTTTAAATTGGTTTTAAAGTATATTTATATAAATTATAGATATATTATTACAATTTAGGTTATTAATATTAGTCTCACATTCAAATTTCACATAAATGAATTTTAAACATTCATATATATTCACTTAAAAACCTATTGTCTCGTCATGTCTGATAGATTAATTTAAAATTAATTTCTAATAATTTTGTGATTATAATTTTTAGTAATGGATTTAAATCATCGTTATTAACAATTTATATTAATTTAAAGTTATTGTCTCTCTATAAATATTAGTAATGTAATTAAAATTAATTATAGCATGTTAGGTAAAAACAAGTTTAGATAGTGGTCAAACATTAAATTATGGGGAGAAATAACCTAAAAAATATCCAAATTACATTTTATGGACAATATTAGAGAATATACTCTCTTTCATAAAATATTTACCATTATATGAGGAACATGGTGTAAATTTTACCTCTTAATAGTGTTTATGTTTTTATATTTTCAATAATGTCACTCCTCCTCAGTCATAAATTAGAACTCACCCAGATCACTCATTTCTTTAGACCTATCAAGACATTTATCTCAGAAAGAACCTTACCAATTAATATATATAATTCATTCATCTTATACTATTTTCCAAACATTGGTAAGAAACCAAACTATGTGAGCCCTTTGGTAAAATCCAAAAGGAATTACCCAAAGAAGTGGTAATATCATTCAATAAGGACATTTGTTTTATTTATGTATCCCCCCTCCCAATTATTACATTATCATGATTATATAACAACCATAGTAGTCTCAATATACTGAGATATTATTACATTAAGATTTCATCTTACACCTACATAAACTTCCATCAAATTTGATAAGCAATCATCGTTCTTGTGTGTGGTGGACTACCCCCTCGTGAACCAATATTGTTTGTTCTTCCATAACCACCTTTCATGGTTGGGAATAATGATGGGATTACTATTGTATATTATATATAACATATTTATTATGTATTTATTCTTATTTAATTATTATATAACACATACCTTCTGGCTTTCAATTTGTGGTAATATGATAACTTCATTTGAGGATGTGTGGACTACAGCATCCTCAAAGCGATGTGATTCATTCACACTATAAATGGAATGTATTAAGGATGGTGTTGTTGAAAATATATTTTATTTATTAGATAATATATATACTAGAATGATAAAATATTTTTCCTACTTTCATTATATAAATAGTTCAAGGATACATAAATTGTATTCATATGTACGTACGACCTACCGTCTCCATGAATGGTGTATTTCATATTATATTCCTATATTTTATAGATTATTCTAAATAATTGTATAATATTTATATATATTATTTATATCATGTTTTATGTTCAATAAATATATAAATCATGAGATAAGTAAGGGTATCAATAGTAAGAAGTCAAGGCATATACAGAAAAGAAAGTAGTTACTACCCAAAATATAACATTAACCTGAAATTGTTGATAAATAGGTAATATAAATTCATTATAAAATCATATATTGAATGATATATAAGAATATTGTTCTGTTTTTTATTTACAGTAAACTTATATTTATTATTTAGAAGTTTTGAATTTTACAAAAATCAATATTTAAGGTATGTTTTTTCTAGTCTCACTTTTATTTATAAGAGATAGGTGTTATATTATCAATTATTCTGGTTATGTGGTTTATATACCTTCCCATTACAATTTATATCATGAATTTAATTTACATTATGATATTAAAATTTTAAATTTATGTTATTATTTCAGGGATATCATGATTAAAAAGTTACTCAAGTAGTAAAGAAATTTCATCTCACTTTTTTTCTATGAGATACATGTCACATTCATCACTCGTTTCTTTTTATGGTGCATATATTGATAATTAATGTGTTATATTATTATTATAATCTTAGTTATGAGTATTTAAATATCTATTTTATTATCTCTCTTTCATGTGTTTTATGGTTCAAAAGTTACAAAAATGGTATGGTAATGTTTTTCTCGACATACTTTATTTAAGACACATGTTATGTTATGCACCTACAATCATTTATCATGGGTATATACTATCAGTTGATATGTTATATCATGAATATCCTTATTTTCATTATATTTTAATCTTCATATAATAATATTCTCTCCTGGGTATTATGATACTATATTACAAATATGGTAAGAGTCTATTACTATAATCTCCCTGTTTATTGGGATTATTTAAGATTATGCTTCCATTGATGAAATATTATGATCCACCTCTCCAAAAATCTCATTAATTTTATTATCATCTATTTTTTCATGATATCTTCATGTAATCAAACCACTTTTGTATAATTTGGTACTTAATAAAATTAGTTAAATGATTAAAAGGAAATACCAACCTTATTTTTCCCTCCGATTGGAAATATGTTTTCCTTAAAATCCATATTTTCTAAAAATGTTTTCAAAAATATTATATTTTTCCTATATTATTTATAAAATAAAATTTTACCCATGTTTTAGCTTATTAAAAATGGATTTCAAATAAATATTCTTTTAAATTTCCAATCAATCTACTTTTCTCAAAATTTTATGGTGCAAAAGGAATGTTCATTATATATGGATTTACCCATTTTCAGGGCCAAAATTTCATTGAGCATCCATTAAAAGTTTATAAGCACGTTTTTAAAGAGTACTTTTTCCTAATATTTTAAAAATAAAATTGTTTTGAAATTGGTTTTTTAAGAAAAATATTTTAAAAACTATGTTTAATCTTTCTTTATAGGTTTTCAATGTCACGAACCGGATCTGGTCGCCACCATTAACGGCACCAAACCAGGACCGTGGCAAGGCCCGAAGGGTGTTCCCTATCCCCACGGGCTGGAACAAGTGCATGGGTATCAAAAAAATCTGGTTTGGGAACGATTTACCAGAGTATGATAGCATAAATCATAAAAAAACAATCAATTATTAAAATCTGAAATTTTCAAGCTAAACAATTCTTAACAAAATCAGATCTGAATACATATGTTTAAAGACACTAAAAGTGGTCTAAAAACAAATAATTACAACATAAAGACATCCCCATTTACTCCACATGACAAGGGGATCATCACCCGCAAGCCGTCCCCGCAACTCCACCCCAACGATGGGGACTAACATCCCGAACCACCATCACCCTTAGCCTTCCCATTACCTGAGTCAAGCATAAGCAGGTCTACTTACACCCAAGGGGTGTAAGTAGGGTGTGAGCCTAAGCCCAATAGGATACCACCAGTTGATTCCAAAGAGTATGCAATACAATGTGAACAAAACAATCAATTTTAATACACTAGGTGAAATACTGTTAAAATTCAAAGAAATGCAACTTTCAAATGAAAAAAGTTTTCAATCCGAGAATTTCAGAATGTTAGCACATTAAGTAGACATGTGAGCTACTGTAATGTACTACCAAAAACAACCCACAACAAGGGTAAATACCACAAATCCTATGAGCATCAAAATCTGGAACACCCCTAAGCACTAGGTTGTCTCGGGCCCTATGTACCTCGTACCTCGGTGTAGAGTAACCATAGAAAAATCCATTCTCGTGCACGAGCCACTAGTAGGGAACATACCCATAACCTATTGGTCCCCAATAATCATCCAAATAGGTTAGTTAGATTTGTCGTTATCCATATGCTAAGTGGAACAGGGACAAAACCCATCTGATCCCCTAGCCGTACTAGTACAAATCCGCCCCACCTAAGTACCCGGGCTTCCCATTTTTGTGCTCAAACAATTTCAGCAAACAACACACATCCTTTTTCATATAAAATATCACTACTGGTCACAAACAAATTGTACAGTAGCTACACACATTTTATACCATTTAAAACACACAATAAAATAATTTTATTTCTAATAAAACAACCTCTCAAAACATCACATTGTTTTTCACCCAAAGCTCTTTAAGATATCCACCTTTCAGACTATGATAACAATTGTAAGTTATTAAAACATAATTTCAGTTCAAACCCCTTTAATGAAACCAAAAATTCAGTTATGGGGCATCCCAAAATGAACCAATAAAAAATTTGAATGGAAACCCCTCAATTTCACCAAAAATTGGAACTTAAAATTCATTTGCATTATAAATGCAACTAAAACCAATTTTTACAGAAACATTAAAGTGAAATAAACATTAGAGTACCATGAAAACAGCAAGATAATTCACAAAAATTGCACGCACAATGGAATCACCTACCAAATTAACAAAACCCCTTGAATCTTCGTGCGAAAATCAAATCGCACCCCCGCCGCACCAAGAGAGAACTAGATCAAACCTAAAACCACACAAATTGGCTAAGAAAGCCCAAAGTTAAACCCTAGGTTCTAAATCCTAGTTTCTGGACATTAGTAAACTCAATTATAACCGAAGAAGCCCTAATAACAATGAGTTAAACCCAAAGTAATTTGAAAGAGGAAAGAAAAGGGCTCATTTACTTGAAGTATCTTGAAGTAATCACTCCAAAACTCCAGTATCTGAAATTTAAAAGATCCCGAATTTAGGGTACGTTCTAAAAAGATGTATTATTTCATTTAGGAACTATAATGGAGGAAAAATATTGAGAATTGAGAGAGTTATGAAAGAAATATTTTACCTCTTCAAATCTGGGAGATTTGAGGAACCCTATGAAGATGTGCATATAATATCGATTCTACAGAGCTCCAAATGGGTGGGAGAGAGTTCAGACGCACGTCTGGGTTACTTGGGCTTGAGTGAGACTTGGAAGCACCGAAAAATCCCAAATATTGAATAAGTTATAACAAAATCAACTTTTATTATTAAAACAGGAATTGGGCTTTTGGGCAGGCCCAACCCCTTAGACAAAAACCTAAATAACCCATGGTTATGGATTTCTAAAAGCTCCAAATTACCTTGGTGGTGTTAATAGGTTAGGGGAGGTCAATTATAAATTTTAATGGATGAAAAATGTTGAAAAATTAAAATGTTATAAAAGATACAAAATTTATTTTTTAATCTGGAATTGGGCTCACGGTTTGGCCCAATTCATGAATACTCATCTATTCCTCTCTAAAACCTAGGGAAACCCCCAAAAAAAAGAAAGGATGTAAATTAAATGAAAAAAAATACCTTTAAAATATGTCTTGCATGTGACAATTCTCCCCACTATGAAGGACTTTCCGCCCTGGAAAGTCAACATGAATCTCGGTTGGAAAACAAGAATGGGTACTCTTCCTCGACCCATGACTTTCGCTCCCATGTCTCATGTGTATCATTCCCAAGCTGCCATAGAACCCGGACTAAAGGAATAGACTTTCCTCGAAGTATCTTCTCTTGGGAGTCCACTATTTTTATCGGTCTCTCAACGATAGACAAGTCAGGCTCTATCTCCAGTTCTTCCCAACTCAACACATGGGATGGATCCGGATTGTATTTCTTCAACTAAGAGACGTGGAAGACATCATGGATAGACGTCAACTTAGAAGGTAAGGCCAACCTGTATTCCACCTTACCAATACGGTCGGTGATCTCAAAGGGTCCGACATACCGTGGCATCAGCTTACCTTTCTTCCCCAATTGACGATGGCCCAGACGAGGGGCCACTTTTAAGAATACCTTGTCCCCCACAGAAAACTCTAGGTCTCGACGCCTCCGGTCAGCATAAGATTTATGACGACTCTGAGCTGTCAATAAGCGCTTCCGGATCAACTTGACCTTCTCAGAAGTCTCCTTCACAAGGCTCGGCCCCAACAGTGATGTCTCTCCTACCTCATCCCAACATAGGGGGGACCGACAAGGCCGACCATAGAGCGCCTCAAAAGGGGCCATTCGAATCGTGGATTGGTAACTATTATTATAAGAAAACTCTACCAATCCCAAATTCCTATCCCAAGAACCTCCAAAGTCCAGGACACATGCACGAAGCATGTCCTCCAATATCTAATTCGCCCGCTCTGTCTGACCATCCGTCGGTGGGTGGTATGTCGTGCTCATCTTAATCTGAGACCCCAAGTACTTCTGAAGGCCTTCCAAAAATCGAGAAGTGAAGTGGGGGTCTCTATCCGATACAACAGCTGATGGTACACCATGGAGTCTCACCACTTCCTGAAGATACAAATGGCCCAACTCATCTACTATAGTTGTATATTTTATCGGAATGAAGTTGGCTGATTTGGTCAGACGATCAATCACCACCCAAATAGCATTCTTACTCCGTGGTGTACGAGGTAAGCCAACAATGATGTCCATGGCAACCTCTTCCCACTTCTAGGTAGGAATGGGTGGTGGTTGGAGCAAACCAGATGGCCTTTGGTGCTCTGCTTTAACCTGCTGACATGTGTAGCATCTCGAAACAAAGTCTGCTATGTCCCGTCTCATACCAGGCCACCAAAACTGCCGACGAACATCATAATACATCTTAGTGGCACCCGGATGGACAGCCCACTGAGACTGGTGGCTATCTTGCATCACCACCTTCCGCAGAGATAATGGCACTACTGAACGGCCCTTAAAGCACAAGATGCACTCGGGAGACGACGACCAATCAGAGGATGTCTCCCCACCATGAAGGAACTGCTTAGACCACTGAAAAAGATCATCACTGGGTTGTTCCTGCTAAATCAACTCCAATAGCGAAGGAGTCAACTGGACACTTGCCAAGAATTCCCCTCCATTGTATTCCCTGGTCTCCACATGCATCTGAGAAAAGCGACCCATCAATGCCCACTCATCACTAGACTTCCTCAAAGCCTGCACTGGAACTCTTCTGCTCAAAGCTTCATCCACTACATTACCCTTTCCTGGGGTATAGACAATGTCAAAGTCAAACCCCTGCAAGTACTTGATCCAGTGACGTTGCCTCAAGTTGAGGTCCCTCTGCGAGAAGATATAAGCCAAGATTTTGTGATCAGAGTATACCACAAACTTCTCCCCAAAGAGGTAGTGACGCCAAGTCTTCAAAGCATGCATCACCACTGCTAAATCCAAGTCATGGGTTGGGTAGTTCTTTTCATGTGGTTGAAGTTGGCGAGATCCATACGCGACCACATGATCATCTTGCATAAGCACGCACCCAAGACCCATACCTGAAGCATCACAATAGACCACATATCCCTTTCCAGCCTCTGGAAAAATCAGCACGGGGGCGGTAGTTAGCCGCCTCTTCAGCTCCTCGAACGATGCCTGACATTATGGACCCCATACAAACTTCACCCCTTTCCAAGTGAGGGAAGTCATCGGTGAAGCAAGCCGAGAGAAATCCCGAACGAATCGCCTGTAATAACCGGCCAAGCCAAGAAAACTCCTGATCTCGAACACATTCGTCGGCTTCTCCCATGACATGACTGCACTAATTTTCTCAGGGTCCACTGAAACTCCATGCTCTGAGATCACATGCCCCAGAAATCTCAACTCTCTGATCCAGAATGTGCACTTTGACAACTTTGCATAGAGGCGGTGATCTCGTAATGTAAACAAAATGATCCTCAAGTGATGTTCATGTTCCTCCTCAGAGCAAGATTATACCAGAATGTCATCCACGAACACCACAACAAATTAATCGAGATACTGATGGAACACCCTATTCATAAGTGCCATAAATACCGCTGGAGCATTGGTCAATCCGAAGGGCATGACCAAATACTCAAAGTGGTCGTACCTACTTCGGAAGGTTGTCTTAGGGATATCTGACTCCTTCACCCTGATTTGATGATACCCTGAACGCAGGTCTATCTTTGAGAACCACTTTTCCCCCTTTAATTGATCAAACAAATCATCTATTCTGGGCAAAGGGTATTTGTTTTTAATTGTTACCTTATTCAGCTTCTGGTAGTCAATGCACAACCGGAGGGATCCATCAGCCTTTTTTGCAAACAACACATGAGCGGACCAAGGAGAGACGATCAGGCGAATGAATCCTTTGGATTATAAGTTTTCCATCTGTATCTATAATTCCCTCAACTCGGTGGGGGCCATGCGATAAGAGGGAAGAGATATCTGCTGTGTTCCCAGCACCAGATCAATCAAAAACTCCACATCCCGCTCCGGGGGAAAACCAAAAAAATTATCAGGGAATACCTCGGGAAACTCATTTACTACACGAGGTAGTGCACCTTCAGGGGAAAGACCATCTTATAGCACAATTGAAGATAACTGGAAGATAACACTTCCCAACTCTGGGAGTGGAGGCCCTGCGCGACTTGATCGTGGATCCCATTCTCCATGAAAAACCTGACGACTCCCATCAGGTGATGTGAAACTCACACGCCGTCTGTAGCAATCGATGTGTTCCTGGAAGTTTACTATCCAATCCATCCCAAGTATGACATCAAAAAGGTCCATATCTAAGACCAAGAGGTCCCACTCCATCTCGACCCCTGACACAGAAAGTTCACACGAGGGGCACCTCAGGCCCTACTCCTTCTTCTTTCACAATGGTGTCACCAACTCCATCGCAAAAGACATCAACTCAGTTAGAAAATTCAGCATGTCCACAAAATGTCCAGAAATGAATGAAATAGAGGCACCAGTATCAAAAAGAGCAGTATCTATAGAAGATTCGATCAGAACGGTACCTCGAACTGTCGACAGTCCCACCTCTGATCCTGCTGGTGACTGATCCACTGCATGGAGATGTGCAGTATCTGCCTAAGGACGACTTCTAGTCTGTGGTTGTGCCCTGAACTGGCTCTGCCCAGAAGATGATCCAGCCCTACCACCACGACCACCAAATCTAGATCCCCCAGTCCTCGATGGCTCGGACTATGCTGGCACTCCTCTTGAAGCCACTGACCCTGCCCCACTTGGGAGTGGATGTGCCATACCGCAGAAGCACTGCAAATGCCCTATACCTCCACACTAGAAACAAGGCTTCGAAGGAATAGGACATACTGGTTGGATATTCCCAGGCATCCCACATTAGTGGCACACGAACGATCTCGCATTAGAAGCCGCAGAAGAAAACTTCCTGGAAGAGTGGCCTGAACTGCCCCCTCCTTTCTTCACATGATCCTCCTGCTTCCCTTTCTTCTCTGAGGAGCTGCCACTACCCACTGCAGATACTGAACCATAGAAACCAGCCCTGCCTTTCCTATCAATCTCCACCATGCATGCCCGATCAACAACCTCGGCATAGGTCCTCAGCTTAAACAAGAACACCTGGGAGTATATCTCTGGTCGCAAGCCTTTCTCAAACCTCTGGGCCTTCGCTTTCTCATTAGAGACAATTTCTGGAGCATACCGAACCAATTCAGTGAAACGGATGGCATACTCCATCACAGATAGATTCCCCTGAACAAGTTCCATGAACTCTCTAGACCTGGCATAAGCCAACACCTCAGGGCAATACTGTTCATTGAAGACAGCCTTGAAATCTCCCCAGCGCATCTGATCATTCTTCCCAGCCTGAAGCACTGACTCCCACCATTTATGACTAGAACCCTCCAACAGGAAGGAGGCACACTTCACCCTGAGCTCCTCATGTGTTTCCAGGAACTCAAACATACGCTCGATCTTCTCGAGCCATTCTTCTGCTTCCTGGGGTTCTGTGCTACCTCGGAAGGCAGGAGGCTTGTTTTTCAGAAACTCTTGTGCTTTATATTTTCTAGGACATGTCTCCTCTTCTCTAACAGGAATAGTAGCATGATTTGGTCCCTGTCCCAAATCTTGGATATCCCGAACAACAGCCTCCACAAGCCTCTGATCAATCGGAGTGGGAGAACTCTCTCCAGCTTCCTCTTGTGGGTGCGTGGGAGCTTTCCGGGGAGGCATGTTACTACAAAATGCAATAGTCACAAAACAATAGTCAATACCACAATTCTGAAAATTGTAATCAAATAAATTAAATATAAACAAACTAAACACATTCTTGTAATAAAAGAAACAACTACTCCACATCTGCCTGATGTCCACGTGTGGTCTGCAGCCCACACGTCTCACCTAGAAGTGAAGCCAATCAGTAAATTCCAACATCCTCTGGTGACTCAAGGTCTTCCATGAGAGGTGCGGGCCAGGCACCCTACTCACAACCAATACCCCGAGCCCTGACAGTCCTAGCTCCTGTCTATCCCGACTCATCTCAAAATAACAATATAACCCAAAAACATTAACCTGCTCTGATACCATTTTGTCACGAACCGGATCTGGTCGCCACCATTAACGGCACCAAACCTGGCCTGTGGCAAGGCCCGAAGGGCGTTCCCTATCCCCACGGGCTGGCACAAGTGCTCGGGTATCAAACAAATCTGGTTTTGGAACGATTTACCCGAGTATGAAAGCATAAATCATAAAAAAAACAATCAATTATTAAAATCTGAAATTTTCAAGCTAAACAATTCTTAACAAAATCAGATCTGAATACATATGTTTAAAGACACTAGAAGTGGTCTAAAAACAAATAATGACAACATAAAGACATCCCCATGGACTCCACATGACAAGGGGATCATCACCCGCAAGCCGTCCCTGCAACTCCGCCCCAACGATGGGGACTAACATCCCGAACCACCATCACCCTTAGCCTTCCCTTTACCTGAGTCAAGCATAAGCAGGTATACTTACACCCAAGGGGTGTAAGTAGGGTGTGATCCTAAGCCCAATAGGATACCACCAGTTGATTCCAAAGAGTATGCAATACAATGTGAACAAAACAAGTAATTTTAATACACAAGGTGAAACAGTGTTAAAATTCAAAGAAATGCAACTTTCAAATGAAAACAGTTTTCAATCCAAGAAATTCAGAATGTTAGCACATTAAATAGAAATGTGAGATACTGTAATGTACTGCCAAAAAAACCCACAACAAGGGTAAATACCACAAATCCTATGAGTATCAAAATTAGGAACACCCCTAAGCACTAGGTTGTCTCGGGCCCTATGTACCTCGTACCTCGGTGTAGAGTAACCATAGAAAAATCCGTTCTCATGCATGAGCCACTATTAGGGAACATACCCATAACCTAGTGGTCCCCAATCATCATCCAAATAGTTTAGTTAGAGTTTTCGTTATCTAGATTCTAAGTGGAACAGGTACAAAACCCATCCGATCCACTAGCCGTTCTAGTACAAATCTGCCCCACCTAAGTACCTGGGCTTCCCATTTTTGTGCTCAAACAATTTCAGCAAACAACACACATCCTTTTTCATATAAAATATCACTACTGGTCACAAACAAATTTTACAGTAGCTACACACATTTTATACCATTTAAAACGCACAATAAAATAATTTTATTTCCAATAAAACAACCTCTCAAAAAATCACATTGTTTTTCACCCAAATCTCTTTAAGATATCCACCTTTCAGACTATGACAACAATTTTAAGTTATTAAAACAATATTTCAGTTCAAAACCCTTTAATGAAACCAAAAATTCAGTTATGGGGCATCCCAAAATGAACCAATAAAAGATTTGAATGTAAATCCCTCAATTTCACCAAAAATTGGAACTTAAAATTCATTTTCATTATAAATGCAACTAAAACCAATTTTTACAGAAACATTCAAGTGAAATAAACATTAGAGTACCATGAAAACAGAAAGCTAATTCACAAAAATTGCACACACAATGGAATCACCTACCAAATTAACAAAACCCCTTGAATCTCCGTGCGAAAATCAAATTGCACCCCCGCCGCACCAAAAGAGAACTAGATCAAACCTAAAACCACACAAATTGGCCAAGAAATCCCAAAGTTAAACCCTAGGTTCGAAATCCTAGTTTCTGTAAATTAGTAAACTCTATTATAACCGTATAAACCCTAAGAACAATGAGTTAAACCCAAGGTAATTTGAAAGAGGAAAGAAAAGGGCTCATTTACTTGAAGTATCTTGAAGTAATCACTCCAAAACTCCAGTATATGAAATTTAAAAGAGCCCAAATTTGGGGTACGTTCTAAAAAGATGTATTATCTCATTTAAGAACTAGAATGGAGGAAAAAGATTGAGAATTGAGAGAGTTATGAAAGAAATACTTTACCTCTTCAAATATGGGCGATTTGAGGAACCCTATGAATATTGGCACATAATCTCGATTCTACAGAGATCCAAATTGGTTGGAGAGAGTTCCGAAGCGTGGATGGGTTACTTGGTCTTGAGTGAGACTTGGAATCACCGATAAATCCCAAATATTGAATAAGTTATAACAAAATCAAATTTTATTTTTAAAACAGGAATTGGGCTTTCGGGCAGGCCCAACCCCTTAGACAAAAACCCAAATAACCCATGGTTATGGATTTATAAAAACTCCAAATTACCTTGGTGGTGTTAATAGGTTTGGGGAGGTCAATTAGGAATTTTAATGGATGAAAAATTTTGAAAAATGAAAAATTTATAAAAGATACAAAATTTATTTTTTAATCTGGAATTGGGCTCACGGTTTGGCCCAATTCATGAATACTCATCTGTTCCTCCCTAAAACCTAAGGAAACCCCCAAAAAAGGATGTAAACTAATTGAAACAAATACCATTAAAATATGTCTTGTATGTGACATTCAAGGTGTGGTCAAAGAAAATTTCACAAACCACCTTAACTACCCTGGAAACCCGATAACTAATCCGAAACTAGCATAGCTTGAATTCTGTTCCTAACACCATAGGTTGGTGACTATCACCCGATATCTTTTAATCTATAAGTGGGAATGATTTTTTCACTAACAATGAGGAAGTAAAAAAGTTAATTAATTAATTCATAAAAAAGAAGCTCCACATGGATTAATATAACCGATATAAAATAGGAAATAAACCTAAAATTAAAAAAAAAAATAAGTACCTGAAAAACAATAGAAAATGGGAGATAAACTGCTCAAGTCCCAACTCAGACATAACTCGCCATGTCCATGGTTCAACAGCTAGAATCATCTATAAGAGATTCCTTTCGCTTGCTCAAACTTGGGAGGATATAATATAAAAACACCCAAATGTTCAAGTTGGGTGTGAACAAAATCCTAGTAGTATTTTTCCAAAGTATTCCATAAAATATTCCAATATCAAATTAACTATGTAAATTTCATTCAATTTAAAACAATCAAGTTTTTTAATTTTAAAATAATATTCAAGCAAATCTTTATTTACATTTAAAATTATGGAAATAAATTTATTAATTCATGACTCACATTTCAAGTGATGGAAATACTTTTCAAAAAATGGAATAACCTTTAAATAAAAGGTTCCTTATATAAATTGAACTTTTAAAAAATTGATTAAATAAACACTTTTATATAAAATAGTTTATATAAATTTACATGGCATGTAAGACCATTTAAAAATCATATATATTCATTTAAAATACAAACAGCCATGAAACATTGTTATTTTTCAAGAAGGTACGATAGTTCTAGGTTATAGCCACCTAACACTATGAAATAGAAATTTTTATATACACGCATCCCTCTGAACTCAAGATAAATAAGATTCATCACCATCAGATAAGGGATGTTATGTGTTGATATGATGTTTTAGAAAATTTTAAGTCATAAAGTGCTTCCCAAAATAACTCACTGACTACCTAAGGCCTGAATGTATTCAAGTAAAAAATGATGGTAAATTTATTTTAAGACTCCTTAATGCACAAAAAAATATCATTCTTGATTTCAGTCATGCCAATTTTCATTTAAAATTTATAATGGTTTTTTAATAAAAAATTCCTTTTCACAAAGATTAAACCCTAAGGTTTCCATAAAACCATCTTTAAGACAATTTTCACAAATAAGGATTTGAAACTAAATCATGCTGTTTCAAATTCCAATTTTATGAATAAAATTAAACACTGTAATTTTTTAAACACATTCCCTTAATTTTATAACAAACCCTCAATTCAATGGAATTATGGTTTTTCACGACATTATATTAAATCAATTTTTCCATAATTAATTTTTATAGTTTAATTGAAAAAAATTCCATAAAAACTAGAATTTAAATTAAATAATTTGAATTACCCCATTTTCAAAAACAAATCACAAATCAATATAATTGGGGATTTTTTAATATCATACCAAAAAACTAATATTCCAACCCCCCCCCCAATTGAATGGAATTGGGTTTTTAATAAATCCACTGGAAAAAATTTGACACTAATCAAGAAATTGTATTTAAATCCTCAATTGAATTTAAAACATAAATATAACATCGATATGAATCAGTCATTATAATAGAACCACCTGCCACGGAGTCATTAGATCTATAAGGATCAAACTCTAATTAGTATTTGTTGTGGAAGAATAAGAACAACATAAAAACGGTAAATGGGGATCAAACATAAGTTTATAACCACAAAACAATGGGTATTATATCCACTATTATATACAAGGATCCACAGATTCCTAAGGAGAAAGATAAATATCATGGGACACCAATAACAGGAGGAAACTAACCGGAATAGGATCGACCATCGTTTTCCAAGATTCAAATCACTTTCAGTAGGTTTCTAAGTTTCCTAGAATCCTACTTGGGAGCTCTGAGTAAGGGAGAAACAATTTTGGGTAAATTTGGTACCATTAGGGATCTAAAATTATGGTTTGGGATTTTTTAATTAAAATTCAGATTCAATAAAAAAACATCTGCACAGTTTTTGGGGAACCGGAACGCGGTTTAGGAAAACCATGTGCAAGTTGTGCACATTTCACAAATGGGTTTCATGGTTTCTATATAGAGGAAACATGATTTGGTAAACTATGTTCCAGTTGTATGAAGACCGTTTTCTATTTTTTCTTATTTTTCTATGGTTTTGTGCCCAAATTGGAAAAACATGCGCAAGCTATGCACCAATCATTCACTTGACCATAAACTTCCATAAATTTAGAATTTCCCACAATTTAACCCCAAATGAAACCCAATTAATGTAAGTTAAAAATTAGGGGTTTGGTAATACCTTAAAATAGAAACATGGGGTTACAACCTCCCCACCATAGAAACATTTTGTCCCCATAAATCCAACAATGAAACTACCATTATAAAAATATGACATCTCTGATATCTCTTCAGAGAATCTCTCTTCAATTTCTTATTGGAATCATAAATATGATTCTATATCATATTAAACAAAGGTATTTTACTCCCACAATGTACCATGGATTCATAATCATTTATCCTGATTGGAAATTCAGTCACACATAAATTATGTCCAACCTAAAGATCACTCTTGTAATGTCCCGACACTAGTTAACCAGAATTGGTGCATTATTACATAACATTGTCATGATATAAGGAATCATGTACTGAAAGACCAATCAATTTAGTATCCATGTAATTACTAGATATATACTTAAGTTTTACATTACATCATGAAATAAAAAAGACAAAATTATGTGCCCTTTTAACACTCTTATATCCCTTAGCATATTCCTGGAGGTAAATCGTAATATACTTCACTACATCTTAGGAAAAATAAATCCTGATAAAGGGGTGATCTCAAAAGCTTAGTAAGGATAACAATATAGCAGAAATTGTCATAAATAAGAATAAACATTTAAGGAAATGTATAATACTTGAACACAAGCCTTTTAAACTAAAACTTCTTTATAACATGGAAAAGATAAATCAAATAATTTCATTTATTATTCACATGGATATTCTACTAGTCAAATAATCACATTTAATATCATTAGACATTTTCATAGTGATGTAATGCTTAATACAAGACTTCATAACAACATAGTCATGGCCTTGTGCGAAGAATACAAATAATATTTTTTCAAGGCATTGTTCCAAGATACTAGTTTGTCTCAAGAGACCTACTGATGCATCAAGGAGATATAGAGGGCTCCACCAATCACTTACTATGTCCAATGAATTCCTCATATGAAAGTGTGAAACATAATCTAAACATTCATATTAAATCTATCACACGAAATGTCAATACTTTAACCATAAAACATGATTGGTATAAAAATAGCACATCCACAATCAAACATAACTCATTAAATTAAATGTGGAATATTTTGTTATAAATAATTAACCTAAATCCGGAATAATTAAGGATATTGACATGGATGAAATTAATCATCAAAACTATTTGAGAGAAATACCCCCATTTTTTCTTTAAAGCATTTAAAAGTATCACTATTTATCAAGAATCTTTTTAAAATATATTTTTAACCCAATGTGTCCCATGCCCCATTGAAATGATTTAAATAAATTTTAATTATAAAACATTATTTTCAATATAAACAAATCCTTAAAAACATTTTAAAACATGGACATTACTGAGAAATATTTAGAAGAATAAATTTTTAAAACATTTAAAATGATATTTTTGTTAGAGTTCCTAACCAAATGAGAGGTGCTTGAATGCAAATAATTTAGGTAATAAAAACTAAATAATATCATGATAATAAATGGATTCATTATATATTATGTCAAAGTACAATATATGCATGAAATAAAAGTGAATTGGAATATAAGAACAAAGATGTATTAATGTAATGTAAGTTAAGAAGAAATCCCTTATAAAACTGTAACCTTAGGTTAAAGATAAATCAATGAAATAATTATGTGTGAAAAATATAAATACACTAAGTATTATTGGATATTCATTGTAATAAAATAATAGGACATTAAAACATATTCTTTTAACAACAATACCAATGACTTGGATGTTTAACTCAATGAATGAAAATTGAGGTAAGATTAATCTTATCAAGTTCATATCGATGACTTGAAAATTTAACAATGGACTGATTATGTGTATCAAAATAATAACCACACAATGTGGAGAATAAATTACTACATAAAAAATAAATAGTTATTTCATACATAATATTGGAGTAAAATAATTAATGGAGTTTTCGTAAAACCCGATGAGTGGAAATCGAAATTAGAAATTACATTAATGATTTGGTGACTTACAAAAAATACACCCCATGAAAGGATGATCATACAATGAAGATATAAATACCCATAAATTATTGTATATTACATAAGTAATACAATCATGGGAAGTACATACACCACACAAAAGGAAATAGTGGCAATATAGCATGAATCTCATGAAAAATAAGAAGTGAGAAGCAAATCTCTTACCATGTTGTAATCAATTGAGTCATATGAAAAAAAGTTAATAAACACCAAATTAATCACAGAATATGATGAATATAATGGTAATAATGAAAATATATATATATAATTAAAGTACACAATAAACCACATTCAATAAATAAGTGTCGAACAATGGAAATCTCACGTTATTAAAAGTGAGATAAGAAACCCCTTACCTTGTACTTTTCCTTAGTATAGAGTAGGTTAAACTCCTGTATAATGGTAAAATATTTTTTGTTAAATTATAAAATAATCAAATATTTAAATTGTATATCATATATGATCTTCTAATATTTCTTTTTTAATGATATTTTAGTTTTATCATTGTTTTGGTTGTTAACTCATACGTTTTCCTTTATATGTTTTTCTACGTAAGTCATGTTTGTTATGTATAGGCTATATTTGATTCATATCCTGAATGATATAAAGTTCTTAAACATTATTTTTAATCATAAAATGAAAATTATTCTTGCATTATTACGATGGGGAATGAATCTCATCACGTTAGTCAAGACGGTAAGCCGTACATACGCACGAACGACAATATCATTATATTTATGATGAAATTGTATATAATTTGATGGTATATAATATATAAATAATAATTAACTTGTTATATTTTTTTTACATCAGTTATACTCATTATTATACCCATCCAAATAATGAAGTTGTTGAATAACAAACTACACCACGATGTGGAGATGGAAAGTTTTACGTACGCACGTACGGTGACTTTGTCATTTATAGGATGGATAGAATAACTAATATGGTTGTACCATATTTATAATTACATTAAATTATGTAGAAGGTACTTGATTTATTATTTTGGTATGGAGACAAAAATAAAGAAGAAGTGTAAGATAAAAAGATCTTGAAAGATGGTGGTGAAATTATTACATATTCTTTAGGTGTTTCCATTTGAGTTTATCAAAAAGGGTTCCTTAGGATGGAATTATGATCAAAGTACGGACTCAAGGTTGATGTGTGGGAAGTTGGGAGGATATTTTCGCAGGGTTTTGCAAAACCAAATGGATTTCTAGGTGTGAAATTAAGAGAAGGGGAAGTGCCCATTTTATAAGAGAGGTAAGGGTCACTTTAGGAAAACCTAGAAATATTATTTTATAATAAAATCATTTTCAGTTTCTAATGGATCAAAAATGATTTATTTAGAAGATATGGTGGGCATGGGTCCAAAACCTCACAACCAATAGGTTTTAGACATGTTTAGGTTACAATTTTAACCTTATCTTTTAGATTTAACTCTTAGACAAATAGTTTAACTTTTATTGTGTCTTCTTGTATTCTTACACTATATGGTTAATAAACATACTCTAAACTTCCATGAAAACCTCAAGTGGTTTAATAATGACATATATAATATTATTTAATCCCTTTGGTTGAACCATAGTTTTTTATGAATATTATATCAACCAATATTATTGTATTTGTATTAAAGACTCATTTATGTAAATTTTGAAATTATTTAGTATTTGGTTTTTTTTTTGAAACTCATAATAGCTTGATTACTTCAAATAAAATTATTTAATCAACCCTACCATGTCATATTAACCTATAAAATTAGTATAATTCATCAAAAGTATAAAATAGCATTTATTGGGATATTTATAATATCAATTATTTTAATATTTCTATAATAAGGTAATTACTGCATCATCATTGTGTCATAAATAAATTTAATTATTTAATGTATAAAAATTATATATAAAATAACATTATGTAGGTAATATTTGTATCCTTATAATGAAAATTTAGAGTCTAATTTATCTTATATATACCCCTATATTAAAAATGGTTTAGTTTTTAAACTTCCAATTTAACTCTTTTAACTCGTCTTTAAATAATATAATAATAAATGTCCTGATCTAATCCAAGTGGACCAAAAAGGATCATACTTTATTCCTATGTTTGTTTTTGGTAAAATTACACTTATCCAATATAATTAGTACATATTTTAGGGTAATTATAATATCATTTTTTACCGTTAATTACCCTATTTATTTTGAACCGTGTTAAATAAAAGTCAAAAGTTACTATTCACAAATAATTAATTTCTTCTTATTGAACAACATTTTACATACTAATTTAAACTGTGCCTCTCAGATTTTTGAAATTCAACTCACAAAAGTGGTAAAATTATGTTTTATGAAAATTTTCAAATGCTCCAAGAAGGTGGGTAAAAGATAGTAAAAAGTTTAATAAAATATTATATATCTAAACTTATTATAAAATGACTCTAATGAATTAAATTGAACATATATAGGTATTATTTACCTATTTTGTCTTAAAAAAAATTTAAATAAAATAAATAATTATTTAAATAAAAATTCGGTTTAAAACAATAACATCATGTTTTTAACTATTCATCCAAAATTGAATGTTTTCAAAAGAATACCAAAAAATCAACTAAATATAATTTTTATATTATTAATTCAAAAATGAATTCTATTTTACCAAATTAAAAATATAAAATTTTCATTAATTAAATAAAAATTAATTATTGTTGTCGAAACTAAAAAGCGGGTTTTTTAGAAAGTAAAAACTATCAAAATATTTACATGTGTTTATGTCAACATTTAGTGGTAAATTACTTATAATGACGTAAATTTTATTAAATGAAAAAAATATAATCTAATTATACTTCAAAACGATTCAAATGTATAATCTAACACTATAAATCATTTCTATTAAAAATTTTGTTATCAACTAAAATTTAGTATTTTTCAATATTCATCCAAATATGAAAGTTATAAAATAAATTTTTATGTTTATATTCTAAATATGAAATTAATTTAATTAAATTTAATATATAAAAGTGTCAATTATTGGTTTTAAAAAGGGTTTTCCATCAAAAGGTTTTAATATTTCATTTTTTGAAAAATACTTCTTTTTTTTTGAAAAAATGATTATGTTCTTACATTATGTCTAAGAAAAACATAATATGGATTCTAGAATTATATGGAATATATGAAATTCAAAATTTTGTTAATACTATTCATAACCACTTTTTGAACGGCTAGTTTGGTAAGTTGTGGTGCGCTCGAACTCAGTGTTGCGTTTAGTGCAACCTGTTGAATTACTTTAAAAAAGATAAGTTACTATGAAATATTGCGGTGTTACATTCTTCCCCCATTTTGGAAATTTCTTCCTCACAATTTTAAAATTGGGCTTGGGAACTTCATTGATGGTCGCACACCGGAAAAATAGTCAATAAAACAATAACTTCAAAAGAAAGAAATAGAATTACAAAGGTCACCCAATATAAACCATACTGGGATTCCATGTAAGAAATATTGGATATAAAAGATAAACTCAGTGTCAATTTTTGATGGGGAGTGATAGAAAACACGATCAGGAAAAACTTAAATACAAGAAAACCACAAACTTGTGATGGGATAAATGGACACTAGTTACCTAGTAGGAAAATTAAACGGCCAACGTTTTTTGTTTTAAGTTCCATTTCATAAAGTTGAGGAATTTATTTATGATTTTGACTAATGACATAAAGAGATATACTTACTTTTTAAGTAGAGTTTCATCCTTTAATAAATTTATACCACAAACTAGTATTTTTTTCAAACAATGAGTATTCAAGATGACTTGGTCACACATGAAGAGTTAGAATAAACTTTTAGAGAATCACATAATCCAGAAAGGATACACTATATATTTACATTGTCTTTAGAGATTAACCAAAAACAAAATAATTAGTACAATATCAGATGATCCCCAAAAAGGATAATCCTTTAAAGAAATAAAAATTAATATTAATTTATAAAATTAAACCAACAATACCAAATGTTCAATAAATATCATTCAATAAAAAATTTTCCTTAAAATACATCAATATATCCAAACTAATATTAAAACCCAAAACATAGAAGAATTTGATTACATAGTCTTCCACATTAAATTATATCTCCAAATAACATCGACTGCTCTTAAATTCACATACTTAAAAGTAATTAACCTAATCACATATTCTCTATGATTGGTTCATTATTTCTATAAATAACCCAAATCACTATAAATCCACAAAAAAACAAATATAAAAATAAACCATTATTACTCAAATTAAATCCCATAGTATTCTATGTTTCATAGGCATATAGAGTTCCCAACAGAGCTAACATCTTCCAAAATAACATTTATCACTTAATCACAAAATCATTTTCCTATACTAAGGATAACCATTTGATAATACATAAGATCCCAAATCAACATATTATTCATAAATAAAATCATTTAACTAAAAATAATTAGTCACACTAACCATGGACTTTACATAGTCCAGTGGTAGGGGATAAATCCCAATCGTACTCTGGTTGTGGGTTTGATTCCCGCATCTTTTTCTGACACGACAGTTTGTCAAACGGTCTGTGTGTTCTTCTTTTTCAAAAAATATATTTTATAACATTCCAAAAATGAGATAAATTCCTCAAAATAACCATAACATAATTTCACCACAAATGTTTTCTCATACCTCGCATTTTCATCCCAAAATTTAATAACTTGTAATTTCCTCAAATTAAAGAATATTATAAACACAAATGTTTATTTATAACTATATAAACAATATAAAATATAATTCTTCCTGAAATAGAATTTTCACATAAAAAATTGTAGGTTTACACATACAAGAGAAAAGTCTTCCAAAGTAATCACATCAACAAAGAGCGTTAATACTTTTAAACATCTTAGCATCCATTTATTTCCACATAGGTTCTTCCTTGACCAATAGGTTCTCCTATAGAATAAGGAATTCACTTGGGTAATACCTAGTTACCCTAAATTTATGGAAAAGGACTACAAATTGATTCTTGGGATTTTTATTATTTTCTGTCGTAGTACTCTTCATTTTTCTTTGGCAATTATTTACTTTAGGTCCTTCTTTCCCACACATAATGTATTTATTTTTCCCATTGAGACACTCCCCAAGGTGTATCCTTCCACATTTCCTGTATAATGAAAATTGAGATTTCTTTTCTCCATGGTCTCTATTGTTTTATCTCTTATCATTCACCACCTTTATATTCTCTGTTGATTCTGGGAGTTGGTTATTATAAATTTTGTTGATCATATTTTTGGAAAATTGATTCAGGATGAACACGATGACTTCTACAGCTATCAACATTCCATTTTTTTCATTTCCACTACCATGCCAACCTTGTACATCATGTGCAATTTTAATATGACTTCCCTATAATCCATCCATTTACTAACACAAGGAAAGAATAGTGTGAGTTATAAAATAATTTAGAGAATATCATAACACCTTATTTCCATTCTAAAAAACCATAGAATTAACCAAGGTTATTTATTCTCATCTTATAATAAAATCCTTCAAATCAGTTTGTAATGAAAATGTGAATTATCCTAAGCATATCCACTTGGAGTGTCATAACCAAGAGTGCCGCAAGGCCTATTTTCATGTACCAGGATACCTCAGGTCAAACCCAAAACTCTTTATCGGAGTTTTCACTCCTAGGTACATTTGTTCCAGATCCACCTCTACCTTCTCGTATCCAAACAGGGATGCATTTCTTGGAAAACCCACATAATATTTACATTACCAAAATTTTTTGAAGTTTGTCTATACTAATCTTCAATGTCTATCTTAGGGTAGTGTTTCCTAATCAAAGTTTTTTCTAAATCTTTCTTCAAAGGTTTGTACTAAACTTCTTATGATAGAAACTGTAACACCCGACCCCAGTTACCTAGAATCGGTGCATTATTGCATAACATTGGAATGATATAAGAAATCATGTCCCAAAATACCAATCAGTTTAGTATTCTTTGAAGTACTTGATACATACGTATGTTTTAGATTACATCGTGAAATAAAAAAACAAAATTATGTCCTCTTTGAACACTCTTATATCCCTTATCCTAGTCCAGTATATTAATCTTAATATACTTCTTTGCATCTTGGGAAAAATAAAACACAAGAAAGGGGTTATTTTAGATGCTCAATAAGGATAATAGTATAGTGGAAACTATCATAAATAATAATAAACATTTAAGGATATGTATAAGACTAGAACACATGCCTTTTAAACTTAATCTTAAGAATAATACGACAAAGATAAATCAAATAATGCAATTTACCTATTCACATGGATGTTCTACTAGTATAATAATCACATGTAATATCAATAGAAAATTTCATAATGATGGAATTCATCATTCCAGACTTCATAACCACATAGTCAAGGCCTTGTGCAAAGACTACAAATAAGATTTTGTCAAGGCCTTGTTCCAAGACACTAGTTTATCTCATGAGACCTACTGATGCATCGAGGAGCTATAGAAGGCTTCACCCATCACATAGTAAGTCCAATGTGTTCCTCATATGAAAGTGTGAAACATATTCTAAACATTTGTATTAAAACTATCACATAAAATGTCAATACTTTAACCATAAACCATGAATGGTATAAAAATGTCACATCTACAGTCAAACATAACTCATTCAATACAATATGGAAAATTTTATTATAATAAGGTAAAATCAGTTGAGAATAATGAAGGATATTTACAAAGATGAAAATATTCATCAAGACTATTTGAGAGAAATATCCCCCTTTTTCTTGAAAACTTTTAAAAGTATCACTATTTATCAAGAAGCTGTTTAAAATAGATTTTTGAATCAAAGTGTCCCATACCACTTTGAAAATTTTAAAAAGAATATTAATTTTAAAACATTAATGCCCATCAAAATAAATCATTAAATTCATTTTTAAACATGGACATTAATGATAAAGATTTAAAATAATAATTTCTTAAAACATTTCAAATGATATTTTAATTAGAGTTCCTAACCAAATGAGAGATGCTTGAATAAAAATAATTGAGGTAATGAAAACATAATAATATCATGTGAATAAAGGTATTCAGGATATGTTATGTCAAATGACAATATATAAACAAAATAAAATCTAATTGGAATATAACAACAAATAAGTATCAATGGTTTGTAAGTTGGGATGAAATCCCTTATAAAATTGTATCCATAGTGTAAGGATAAATCAATAACATAATTATGTGTGAAAATTATAAATACACTAAATATGATTCGATATTCAGTGTAAAACAATCATAGGGAATTCACATGTATTCTTGTAACAACAACACCAATGACATGGATGTTTAACTCAATGAATGAAAATTGAGTTAAGATTAATCTTATCAAGTTTATATCAATGACTTTAGAATTTTTCAATGGAGTGATTATCTGTATAAAAAAAATAAACACACAAAGGGGAGTGTAAATTACTACATAAATAAATAAATAGTGATTTCACACATAATATTGGAGTAAAATAATCAATAAATTTTTCATAAAACCCAATGAGTGGAAATCAAAATTAGAAATTCCCTTACAGATTTGGTGACTGACAGAATATACACCCCATGAAATAAGGATCATAAAATGAAGATTTAAATACCCATAAATTAATTTATATTAAATAAGGAATAAAATCATGTCCATTACATACACTACACACAAAAGTAAATAGTGGCAATATATCTTGAATCTCACAAAAAATAAGAAGTGAGATGAAAACCCTTTACCACATTGTAATCAATCGAGTCATATGAAAAAAAAACTTAATAACCACCAAATAAATCACAGAATACCATGAATATTAATAGAATCATGATAATATAAATCAAATGGCAGTACAAAATACACCACATGCAATAAATAAGTGGCGAATAATGTAAATCTCACAAAATTAAAAGTGAGATAAGAAACACCTTATCATGTACTTTTATTTAGTATACAGTAGGTTACCCTCCTATATAATGGTTAAATATTGTTATTGAATTATAAAAGAACCAAATACTTAAATATGATATCATATATGATATTATAATAATTTAATTGTTAATGATATTTCAGAAGTATCATTGTTTTTGTTGTTAACATATTTTTTTCCCTTTTATGTTTTGATACATAAGTCATGTTTCTTATAAATATGATATATTTTATTCATATCCAGAATGATATTAAGTTCATAAAAATTATTTTTAATCGTAAAATTAAAATTATTCTTGAATGATTATGATGGGTAATGAATATCATCGCATTCATGGAGACAGTAAGCTGTACGTACGTACGAGGGACAATATCATTATATTGATGATGAAATCATTGGTAATTGGATAGTATATCATATATAAAAAATCATTAACATGTTATATTTATTTTTTACATTTGTTATAATCATTATTATACTCATCCAAATAATTAACAGATTGAATAACAAATTACACCATGACGTGGAGACTGTAATCCGTAAGTACGCCTGTATGGTGACTTTGACATTTATAGGATGGCTAGAATAATGAATATGGTTGTACCACATTTATAATAACATAAAAGTATGTAGAAGGTACTGGATTTATTATTTTGGTATGGACATAAAAATTAAAGAGGAAATGGAAGAAGAAAAGAACTTGAAAAGGGGTGGTGAAATTATTACCTCTTCTTTGGGTGTTTCCTTCTGAGTTGATCAAAAAGTGCTCCATAGGTTGGATTTCTGATCAAAGTAAGGACTCTACGTTTATTTGAGGTAATTTGGGAGGATATTTGGGTAGATTTTGGCCGAGAGAAATGGTATTGGATTTTTAAAATTAATATATGGGGAATTTAATCAAAAAAAGATAAGGGGAATTACCCTTTTATATGAGAGGTGAGGGTCACATTTGGAAAACCTTGAAATATTCTTTTATAATAAACTGATTTTTCGTTTCTATTAGATCAAAAATATTTTATTTCAAAAATAAGGTTTTGATGGGTCTAAAAACTCACAAAAATAAATTTTAGACAAGTATAGGTTACCATTTTAACCTTTTCTTTTAGATTTAACACTTAGTTCAATAGTTTAACTTTTACTGTGTCTTCTTGTATTCTTACACTATATGGTTAATAAACATAATATTAACTTCCAAGAGAACATAAAGTGGTTCATTAATAATATATATATTATTATTTAATCCCATTGCCGGAACCTTAGATTTTTGGAAATATTATATGAACCAATAATATAGTATTTGTTTTAAAAACTCATTTATGTCAATTTTGACATTATTTTGTATTTGGTTTTTTGTGAAAATCATAACAACATGATTAATTTGAAAAAAAAATTATTTATTCAGCCCTAACATGTCGTATTAACCTATAAAATTAGTGTAATTTATCAAATGTCTCAAATTACAATTACTTGGATATTTATAATATCAATAATATTAATCTTTCATTAATAAGGAAATTGTTGCATTATCATTGTGTCATAAATAAATTTAATTATTTAATGTCTAAAAATTAAAAACAAAATACCATTATATAGTAAATATTTTTATCATTATAAATAATAATTATAGTTGAATTTATCTTATGTATAGCCCTATATTAAAAGTGGTTTAGTTATTAATCTTTGAATTTAACTCATTTAACTCTTTTTTAAATAAAATAAAAACAATTGTCCTAGTCTAATCCAAGTGAACTAAAGAGGATCATATTTTCTTCCTAAGTTTATTTTTTGTCTAATTACAGTTATCCAATAGAATTAGGACATGTGTTGGGGTAATTCTAATATCATTTTTACCCTTTATTATCCTATTTACTTTTTACCGTCGTAAATTAAAGTCAAATGTTACTATTCATAAAAAAAGTATTTTCATATTATTGAACCACATTTTACTTAATTATGTTCACAATGTCTCTCGAATTTTTTAAATTCAACTCACGTAAGTGGTAAAATTCTGTTTTATGCAAATTTTCAAATGCTCCTAGAAGGTGGGCAAAAGACAATAAAAAGCTCAATAAAAGTTTATATATCTAAACTTATTATAAAATGAATCCAATGAATTACGTTGAAAATATATAGTTATTATGTATCTATTTTGACTTAAAATAAATTTAAATAAAATAAATAATAATTTAAATAAATAGTCAATTTTAAACAATAACGCAGTGTTTATCACTATTCATCAAAAATTGAATGTTTTCAAAAAATGCCAAAAATTCACCCTATGATAATTTTGATATTATGAATTAAAAAATTAATTATATTTTACTAAATTAAAAACATATAAGTTTCATTAATTAATTTAAACTTAATTCTTGTTGTCAAAACCAAAGTGGGTTTTTTAAAAAAGTAAAAACTATCAAAAGATTTACTGGTGTTTATGTAAAATTTAAATGTAAAATTACTTATAATGACATAAATTATATTAAATGATAAAAATATAATCTAATTATACTTTCAAACCATTCATGTTCATAATTTTACACTATAAATTCTTTTGATTAAAAAATTTGTATTCAATTAAAATTTAGTATTTTTCAATATTCATCAAAATATAAAAAGTTATCAGAACAATACCAAAAAATTATCCAAAATAAATTTTTATGTTCTGATTCAAAAGAAGAATTTAATTTCATTAAATTTAATATATAAAAGTATCAAATATTGTTTTTATAAAGGATTTCCCATTAAAATGTTTTAAAATTGCATTTTTTTTAAAATACTTATTTTATCTGAAAAAATGAATTTTTTATATTATTAGGTCTAATAAATACATAATATAGATTCCAAAATTATGTGGAATATTTAAAATTCAAAATTCGGTTAATATTATTCATAACCTCTTTTTGAACGGCTAGTTTGGTAAGTTGTGGTGCGCTCGAACTCAGTATTGCGTACAGCGCAAGTTATTGAATTACTTTAATGAAAATAACTTACTATGAAATCTTGGGGTGTTACAACTCTGGATCAGAACATGAGATGAATTAGACAGAAAAATTCATAGATGAGATAATGAAACACATTTTATATTGACATTAGCTGCGTTGGAAGTTTTAAATGATAAGAAACATTTCCCACCTACTCAACAACCTCAAAAGGTCCCACAAAATGAGGAGAAATCATCCCTTGCCTCTTAAGCCATCATTGACCCAACTGTGGTGAAAATTTCAAGAAAACCTAGTCACCAACTTAGAACTCAAAAGGATTATGGTTTGGATCATCATAAGACATATATAATCTTAGTTTCATAAAAATTATGTAACGAATCAAATGAATAATTTTTTTTCTCTTACACCAAACATAATTCAACCAAGGAACTTTTTTTAACCTCTGACCAACACAATAAATATTTACATGGGTGGCCATATGAAGATTCAACATGATCGATCCTAATAATAGACTTGTAACTATTTATAAAATAAAATTCAACGAGCTCTAAGTAATTATCCTAGTCTCCCCCAAAGTCAAGAATATAAGCATGAATCATATATTAAATAATTAGTATATATCTTTCTATATGGACATCTGACTACATATGGTTTTTCAAACTCAAATGAAAGTGAGATCCCAATGCCTATGGAAGGCCTCACCAAAAATAATAAGTGATCAGAGGATATCTATTAGAAACTATAGCAGAATTAACTCCATGATAATGAAGAAATTTCATTCTCATTGAGATTTTTCAACTACTCACCATTGATTGTATAACGAATTGGTAAGAAGTGAGTTGATTTCTTCAACCATATGATCATATAATATATTGAATTCTTCTTCCTCTGGTTATGTGGAAACCCAACCAAAAATTCCATAGAGATATCACTCCACTTGCAATTAGGACTTGGAAATTTCTATAGAAAACTCAATGTTTTCTAGTGCATGGACTTCACCTGTTAGAGTGTATAACAATGATAAAAAAATCAGCAATTCACCAAATCAAACCTATCCACCAAAACTACCACCGCATATCATAGAACATTTTTATGGCCCCTGGTTTCTCTTCCCACTGAGAAATATATGAATCTCCCATCACATATTTCCCCACAGAAGATGATTCCACAAAACAATTAAGGTAGCACAAAATTCCTTCTTTGGGGAATGTCCACTAGGAAACTGCATACCCACCATAAATAGAGTCTCTAATTCTATGAAACACATCGTCATGATACTAATCATGAAGAACCAATTCAAGAAGATATGATTTCAATAGATCGCAATCCAAGGAAACCACATCCCCCTACTTCTAAACTCCAATATGAAACTGTACAAAGAGAGCCATCAAATTCCACTCTTATGATGATTATTTGGTGCCCAAGTTGGAATTTTTATGATCAAATAACTTTTAAAGAAATTACATTTCCCCAGTTTAAAGATGATGTCCAAGTCAAAATACTATAGGTATTCCACCCAATGCCTCTATCATAGATTCAAATACATTTGTGATAAGATATAACTCTAGATCTTGTGGTTAAAATACATGGTAAACCATTCTTTGTAAAGGTAATGTCGCCAACTATTAAGAGCATGAATCACATCTTTATGTTCAGTGTCATGGTTTGGATAATTTTTCTCATGTGGACTATGCTAATGATAACCATAAGCAATGACATAATCACCTAGCATATGAATTTGTCCCAAGCTTGAACCTAATGCATCATAAAAGACCACATAGCCCTGTCCACCCTCTGGAAGAATCAAAATCAGCCCAGTAGTCAAACATAATTTCATCTCACAAAATAATTTTGAAATTTTTCATCCCAATAAAACATTACCCCCTTCCCAATGAGAGCAGTCATAAGAGAATCCAAACTTGAGAATTCCTTAAAAAACTAGCAACAATATCCAACTAATCCCAAGAAGCCAGAGATCTCGAAGACATTTTCTGGTTTCTCTCAAGTCATATCATCCCTCTCCTTACCAATATTCATTGGAATTCCTTGTTTTAACCCAACGTCTTCAATGAATTTTACTTCCCAAATCTAGAAATATCATTTTTAATTCTCGAAATAATTTAAGAAATTTCTCAAAAAAATCAGAATAGTTCTCAGATGATGTGCATGATCCTCCTTAGACATATATTAAATAAGGTTGTCATCCAAAAAGACTACCATGAATGTATCAACTAATAAAACAAATAATCAATCGATTGAGCTTTTAGTAATCATTAATCATTGAGAACCACATTTCGCATTTCAACTACTCAAACAAATTATCAATCTGTGGTGATGGATACTTGTTATTTACCATCACTCGATTGACCTTTTAGTAATCAATTCATAGTCCAAGTGAACCATCAACTTTCATATCAAAGATAACCAGAACCTCCTAGGGTGACATGATCGGGTGAATAAATCCTATCTCTAGAAGAGTGTCCCACTGGTACTTTAGATATTTATGTTTAGTTGGTGGCATGCAGTAATAGGTAATAAAATTTTGGTTGAGTACCAAACATTAAATCAATGCAGAACTCAACCTCCCATATAGGTGGCAGACCAGATATTTCTGAACTAAACATTTTACAAAACACAAAAAACACTAGAAGGAGATCAGTGTTCAAATATCCCCACTCTAGATCAAAGGAAAAAATAGATATCACTTTCCCAAACTCTAGATAAGAAGTTATGTATCGGCTCGACCTTGGGTCCCATTTTCCTTGGATGACACGAAACATAACACTAGGTGTATTAAAGGAGACCTAGTAATGAAAAAAGTCAATCAAGTCTTTATTGACAATGATCACATACATCCTGAAAATGACTTCAAGATGTTTAATGTCATTAACTATAAAACTCCAAGAAACCCCAACATCTGATAAAGAGAAAACGTGAGTGGGACTATGGATGCCCTGGTCTCTCTTCATATTAAGTGGTGTAGTAATATCCATTTCATAAGATAAAAGCTCCATAGGAAGGTTAAAAAGATTAATAATATGAGTCTAAATAAATTAAAGAGATTCACCAGTTTCAAATAGAGAAGTCACTAATAAAGACTCTATATTAATGGTACTTCTGACGGTCACTAGGCCCATATTAGATTCCTCTAAGGACACTTCCATTATATAGAAAAGCTTTGTTTTTGATACCTAGGGCTAGATTCCTTTTACACATGAAGCATCTGATTGTGCTGAAGTACTAGAAGGTTTGGATGATTCTTTTCCACTACGCAGTGTGGAATAAACATAGAAGAACCACTAGAAGTGACCTTAGCCTACATAGGATCTATAATTGTGGGTGTATTTTTGTAAACACTATTTTAATGTCCCGTCTTTCTGTACTGGAAAAAAACTAAAGAACATCTGCCATGCACTGTAGGAGGTTTAGAAAAACCGTTCCATTGAGAGCCACCATGAAAATCATCACGCTTCTACTTTCCCTTATATAAATTTACACATCCAATGTGAGAAAAAGAAATTCCTAATAACCCTGATTTTCCAGCGATGTCCATCTTAACCATCAGTGCTCTATCTATTACATCATTATATGAATGAAGATTTAGTAAGAAAACCCAATAATTAATATCTTGATGAAGTTCCAACTCAAACATGAGAGCCTTAATCCGTTCATTCAAAACATTATTAAGTGCAAAGTGATTGAGCTTATCAAAACAGTTTTCATACTCTTTCAAGGTCCTATGATTCTTCTCAAGTTTTAAGAAATCAGTGGACTTGGCTAATAGCATCGACTCTAGATAGAACATGTTAGTGAAAATAACCTTGATTTCTTTCCACTCTAAGACCTCATGTTTCTTCATTGTTACCATCGTGTCCCACCATCTCATACTCATTCATTCCAATACAAAGGTGGCACCCTTCACTTTGACCTCATGATGTGTGTCAAAACCCTAAAAAATTCTCCATTCTGCTCAACCACTCCTCATCCTCTGGGGGATCATATGATCCCTTGAATAGTTCTATCTTCTAGAATAGAAACTCCTGAGAACTAACTTTGAGAATTTCCCTCTGAGGTTCCATGGATTGAATCTCAATGGGAACCAGAGCTGGTGCATGTCTGAGAGCTTAGACAGTGTGGAAAATCACCTCTACCATATTCACATCCATAATAGGATTCAGTCACTAAGATTCAATAGCATCCTCATACTAGGTTTGATTCACACATCTTCTCGAAGGTATGATGTTACACAACATCATTAGAGAACAAGAAGATATCAGATTTTACTCAAATAGAGAAACAAGTTAGATTAATTCCAACAGATTGAATGAAAAATATTTATATTCCGCTATATCAAAATCCAAGCAGGGAAAAGACTATACATAAACAACATGACATCTTTCCATAACCACCCCTGGAGAATTAAGGTTCATTGTGCTGAGACCAGTCCTGGAACTCAATATCTACTGACTCCTAAGTAACGATAAGATTTCACAAATGAAAACTAAATTTAAGAGAAAATCTCAAACTGAAGCTATGATACTAATTTGTCACAAACCAGCCTAGGTACCCTAGTAATCTAAAAATTTATTTTTTCCTAAAAAACCAAAAGGGTGTCCCCGATCCCCATGGGTCGGTGACAAGCACTGGGAATATTACAAACTATAATTGGGAATTCTTTTTTCACTAACAATGTGTAAGTTTATAAGATAAGTCTATAATGCATACAAAAGAAACCCCACTGGGAGTAATGTACCAAATGTAAAATAGTCAATATAATACAAATTAATACAACTATGTTCCGAATAAACTAGAAGATAAACCACCCCATTCCCAACTCAAACACAACTTACCAAGTCTGTGGTTCAACAGGTATAACCACCTCTTAGAGATATCTTTACCCTTCTTGAACTTGGGAGGATATAATCTGAAAAAACCCAATGGCACAAGTAAGGTGTGAGAAAAAGCCCAATTGGATTTCAAAAAATGATTCCTTAAAAAATTCAAATATCAAATTAACCAAGTAATATTGTTTTAATTTAAAACAAATAGGTTTGAAATTTAAAAAGAATATTTAAAAAATCATGAATTATATTTTAAATGATTGAAATACATTTATAAATTCATTCTTCTCATTTAAAATGAAGAAAATTCCTTTCAATCTATGGAATGACCTTTAAGAAAAATGTGTTTTACACAAATGGAACTTTTTACAATTGGATTAACCAGGTGTTTTTATATAAAAAAAGTTTATATAAATTCACAAGGCATGAGAAATAGTTTTCAAACATGGATAAAAATCATTTAAAACAAAAACAAGTGAGCAACATGGTTAGATTCAAAATAGGTTTGATTGTACTAGGCAATAGGGATATGATACTATGAAATGGAAATATGTGTATACACATGTCAATCTAAACTCAGACCAAAGTGGACTTATCACCATCACCTAAGTGATTTGATGTGTTGAAATGGTGTTTTAGAATATTCTAAGTCATAAATTGCTACCCAAAATATCTATTTAACTACCTAAGGCTTGCATGTACTGAAGTAAAAAAAAATTGGGAAATTTATATTAAGAAAACTAAAAACACAATTAAATCCCATTATTCATTTCAAAACTACTAACCTTACCTTTAAAACCCATAATATGTTTTTGATCCAAAAATTGTATTTTCAAAAATTTGAAACCCTAAGGTTTCGATGAAACTATTTTAAATCCATTTTTCACAAATAAGGATTTAAAAATAAATCATTAAATTTGAAAATACACTTTTAGAAAATTATATTCAACTATATAATTTTTCAAACACACTCCATCAATTTTATTACAAACCCCAACTTCAATGGAATTGGGATTTTTTAAAACATTCCACCAAATCCATTTTTTCAAAAACTAAATTCTATAATTTAATTGAAATAATTTCCATCATAACCAGAACCTAGAAAATAAATTAAATTACAAAAATTTCATAAATACTACCCAATTAAATGGAATCGGTGGTTTTCCAATATCTTTTCAAAAACCTATTTTTCCAAAAACCCAATTAAATGGAATTGGGTTTTTGTTCAATATGACAATTTGATGATGAAACCTATTTATATACCATGGGTTATATCATGATAAAACCAATAAGTAACATAATTATTTTCATGGGTTACTCTATGATGAAATGATTATGAAACATATCTCTTTTCAATAGTTTATGATAGGATAAAAGGCTTATGGTACTCATTTTATTTCATGGGTTATGACATGAGTTTTTTGAAACCCTTTTTTTATAGATCATGATATGATTAATCTTTAATTATATTCTAGAATATGAATGTATGATGTTATTATTTGATGTTTGAACCTATATATCCCTCTAATGAATTTATTAATGACTAATGTTTTGTGAGCTCAAATGGTACAAAGGGGGCAATCCGAAGATTGGAACAAGAGGATACACTGGAGGCCATACCAAGACCAAAATTAGAGGGTATATGGGAGGTAATCCTAATCCCAAATAAAGAGGGTATATTGTAGGGAACCCCAAGACCGAAATAAGAGGGTAAACGAGAGGTCATCCCAAGACCAAAACGGGAGGTTACACATGAGGTAATTCTAATATTGAAACAATTGGATACACAGGAGATGTCACAAGCTCAAAATAAGAGGGTAGACGATAGGGAATCCCAAGCCCGAAAAAGGTACATGTGTGATTATCCAAATCCTAAAATGATATGAAGGACCCTTTAGGTATCTATGACATAATATTTTCAATTCTTGCGTGTATTACACAATTCTATGTCTTATACCTATATTATGATCTCATGGATCATGCTCTTGATTTCCTTATAATTCTTCCCTTATGAACTATAAACTATATTCTATGACTTTTTATTGCGATCTTTGGTATGTAGGGTATGATATTTTAATGTTATCAGCATGTTCTTATACCCTTATTCTCATGACTATTCATACATATCTCCTTTATTTACCCATACTGATCATTTTATGTAAGATCCCAGATTTATCTATAAGGTATGTTTTATTTATGTATAAATTTAATACCTTTACTTTATTTAATTAAGTGCTTTAAAAATTCCTTAACGAGGCTCGGGTGTGTTAAAGGGTTTGGGACACGAAAAGGGGGAAATGATTTTTTTGGGCTGGTGGCACAGTTTGCACACAGTTAGTTATAACAGTGCGGCAATCCTAGGTAAACCATTGAAGAGTTTGATTTTTGTACAGTGGCATCCACAGGGTTTGTGCACAGTTTAGAAAACTGTGTGGGTAAAACGTGCAGCCCAAAAAAAATTTACAAATTATAAAATTTCTAGGATGAGATTTTATATCTCACTTGATATTTTCCTCCTCCTCCTCACTTGCATCCCTAGGAAAAAACCAAAGGGACCAATAACTCCAGAGCATTGGTCTCCTTCATTCCTAATCCATTTGGAGCACTGTTAGTTGCAGATTGAAGATCCGGGTAAGGATAATCTCTCTATTCCTTTTCTTTTTGGATTAGGGTTTATATATCTTTCTCCACTCTAAATGATTCTCTCAAACCCTACCTTTTCTGTGAGTTTTAGTGGAAATTTTATAGTTTTGGTTGAATTGATATCGATGTCTTTGGTTGGGAGTGCATTCTCCCATGGATTCAAGGTAGGAGGTCTAAAATTTATATAGCTTGGTTTTTTAGTAGATTTGTGCATGTAGGGTTTTATTTCTTGCACTTTTTTGATGATTTCATAGTAACATTGAAAAAATGTATTGATTTGGGTTTCTAAAAAACCTAAAGAAACCCTCATGAACCCCATGGGATGCATGGAGGATGATGTGACCTATTTGGGGCCACCCATGGGGTCTGCCGATTTCTCAGACATAGATTTAGCTAAGTAAGTGTAGGTCATTGTGAAAGAACATAGATCCCTTCATGAATATGTTTATATGATTAAAGGAATTGAAAATGGGGTTTTAGTAATGCACTTAGGTTGGGTAATGGCCTAAGAAGTCATTTGGTTGTCATTAAAATGGTTGAAATGGATTAATAGGAAACTTCTAGGGGAATAGCTTTATACTTGTATATTCTTAATGAGATAGGCATGGAAAATGGTAAATGGGGCTAAAGGAGATAAGTAATAAATAATGAATGTGTTAATGGATTGAGGAAAAATGTTAATTTCCTATTTGATGATATTTTTGTGATGTTGTAAATGGTATTGGCTATGTTATTTTGATGTGGTTAATTGTGGAGAATGATAAATAAGAATGTGTGCATGGATTTTTGGAGTGGGGCATTGACATGAGGCTCTATGACCATGGGTCGATTTGGACCAAGGTTCTAGATCCTCCATGAAATACATGGGTTAGGGAAGGGGACAGAGTTATATTCCGCTAATTTTCACATTCCATCAAGACTGAGGAATCGAGGTGAGGATTTTGATATTGTAATAATGGAATGCCTAGTGAGATAGGTCTTTATTGTATTACCATAAGTTTGAGAACATTGAATATGTCTGATCCATTGAACACATGAAAAAGTATATTAAATCATGAAATGCCTAAGTAGTGAACCCAGATTCAAGGGTAGTATAAACTAAAAAAACATAGTCTAGAATGGACCAATGAACTGTTTATCCTTAATTGTCATCATTTATCACTTATATGAATTATCTGCCTTTTCTGCATATTTTGTAGGCACCATTCGTGGTGGCCTATTGTGTTATAGTAACACCCTGCTCGGCCATCCATTGGGTACCCGAGCAGACTTTAGGCTTGCAGGACAAGACAAGGGAAAGGACCCTATGCTCGAGAGATGAGTTAGACATGGGACATGTTTGGTAGAGGTTCCAGATGTAGAGTCTGGACCATATTGGGGTTTTTTCTCTTTCTTTCATTTTGGGTTAGTTCATCTGACACTTTAGCATTACATGACATATTTACTTTTTATGAGGTTATAATAAGTTTTGGGAATTGGTTATTTATTCATGTTATTGATTGTTCCCTTCTTTTCCTCTATATAAAAAAAATTATGTTATTCCATACTCTGGTAATGAGGTTATAGTCTCCCCACATGACATATTAGAAACTTTCTTCTAGTCTGCAAACTCTGGCATACAGGGAGGAGCAATTCAGGTCATTTAACTACCTGTCTCGAAGCAACGGTTTAGTAGATTTCGGGTCCGGTATGTTAAAAAGTGTAATCAAAGGAGTTCTTTTCCCTTTATTACTATTTTTGGATAGTAGATAGGATATTAGGAATGTGTCGCACCTTGTAAATGAGCTCATGCTTGGGAGTATCTAACCCATGTATAGGGGAAAACCCATGCCACCCTGGAAGGCGATTGTTTATCTTACTGTGTGTTGTTTCATTTGATGATATTTCACCATTGGCTGAGTCACTTGTTGTGTGTTTTTATGGGTTTGTGATATTTCACTCGTGGATGGAAGGTACGAGTTTGTTCATTCATGAATCATTATAGGCACCTATGTATGGAAGTTACATTCATCACGATAGTCACACACACAGGATGGGTGTGCTGGATATGAAGGTTTAGATGAATCTATCCTCTTAAAAGTAATTAATTATGCCTAATAAGATAGTATGAATGAGTAAAAAGGGAAGTGAAAATGTCAAGTAGTAATTATAAAATGGGTCTTGATAAAGAAGGAAAAAGTGGTATAATTTGTTTCAAGGATAAATTCTAATATGAAAATGATTCACATGGGTGTAAAAGATAATTCTTCTATCCATGATAATTAGATATTGTGTTTTCCATGAACATAGGGAGATGGGTGAGGGTAGTGACCCAGTTGTGAGTGGGATATTTTGGGTAGTGTATGAGAACTAGTTAGGTTATTACAAGTGATGAGCCTATCTATATCTCTTCCTCCTCAAAGAAACATTATGGTTTCATTATAGATATCGTGTTTGACATTGTAGAGAAATGACACCTCAAAGATGTACGTTGGTAGGGCGACATGAGGACGTTACCAAGAATTCTCCTCTAGTAGTGGAGCAGGATAATGCAGTGGTCTAAGGAGATAGGGAAGAGATGTTCTGCAAGAACTTTTCTCATTTTATGTAGATGATGGAATGAGGCTGAGGGTAGGTTTTGCCAAACATGTTTGAGCTGACCATGGAATTTTCGCGGCAACACCCTCTGACCATTACTAGAGAGGGTGGCCCAGAAGTAGAAGAGTTCTAGATATATTCCATCCAAACTTTTTTAGACCATATATATAATCCTCTCGAGAATCGAATCATGTTATCATCCTTTATTGTGAGGGTGAAAGCAAAATGCTGGTGGGAACTCATTGTCCAGATAGAGTAGGTTGAGGGGATGATGTGGAATGTTTTTTAGGAGAAGATTCTTGAACACTTCTATCCAGAAATATTGAGGTAGCAGAAGGTAGAAGATTTTATGAGGTTGACTCTGGGGACAATGCCGGTGATGGACTATGCTATCACTTTCACCGATTTGGGACGCTTCATTCCGACGTAAATAGGAGATGAGGCAGTTGTAGAAATATTCTTCCCCGACGGACTGAGACACAAGATCAAATCTAAGTCGAATATTTTTCATCTAAAAATGTTTCTTGAAGTGGTGGATCAATACCTTATCTCCGAAGGATACATGAAGGTAGATTCAGGTAGTGAACTTTTGGTTCCGGCTAGGCGAGCAAGTATGGAATCTTCTGATAGTAGGAAGCCCCACTTTGGAACCTTTCAGCGGGGTGCAAGCACACGGAGAAGTTAGAATAGGGGGTCACCCTATCAGGTTGGTTCCTAGGTCTTCTATTTTCAATGGGGAAGGTTAGGGGACATGTGTGGACAGTGTCCCAACCTACCACTTGAGTGTTGACCATGCGGCAGGCTAGGCCACATGCAAAGATTCTGTAGGAACCCGCATCATTCGGGGCATGAGGGAGGTCAATGGAAGATGTCGAATGTAAGTAGGGGTTGGTAACCCCGTATCATGAAGGCATTTGGAGCTCCACGGGCCGTACTAGTAGGGGAAGTGGACATGGAACTCTGGGGCGAGATCACCCATTCCAATAGAGCAGTGTAGTGCAGGGTACTCAGGCTAGACCCCAGGGAAAAAGGGTAGGTCATCTCAATATAGTTTAGGCTACAAATGAGGATGGTGATGTAAGACTTTCTACTATTTGAGGTACAATTCTTATAGATTCCACATTTTCTAGTTCTTTATTTGATACAGGTGAAACAAATTCATTAATTTATTTTTAGTTCATAATTGTATAGGGCATAATCGTAGAGACTGCATGTGGGGTAATGTCGCTTGATACTTTGCTAGCGGTGCGAGTTGAGGACATCAAGCAGTGTAAGGGTTGTTATCTAGAGGTTTGTGGGTATCACTTCTTATCGGATCTGTTTGTCCTAGATATGGTGGGGTTTGACCAAATCTTGGTAATGGGTTGGTTGGCATAATATCAAGCCCTTATCGACTGTTACTGTTGTCATGTAACATTCACATCTCTCGATGGGAGCAGCCATGTCCTTCTTGGTTAGTGGGATACTCAATCGGGCCACACAAGGCTGCTACGCCATCAGATGAGGGATCTCACAGCCCATGTGGCATGCCTTATGATAGATTATGGGGAGAAAAGAGAGCCAGTATTCCCTTTTGTTGTGGACCAGTTTCAGGACATGTCCCAAGAGGACTTCTCAAGGTTACCACTAGAGAGAGATGTTGATTTTATGATTGAATTGTTTCCTAGAGTAGGGACAGCTTCCATTCTACCTTACCGAATGGCACCAACAGAGCTCTAAGAACTAAAAGATCAGTTATAGGAATTGGAGCGTAAGGGGTTTATATGCCCTATTAAATCACCTTTGGGATCTCCTGTAATGTTTTCTAAAAAGGATAACAGATTATTGAGGATACATGTCGATTATTGGAAGTTGAACCAGATTACAGTTAAGAACTGATACCCTCATCCTATAATTGATGACAAGTTTGATCATCTCTAAGGTGGCATATTGTTTTCCAAGATTGATTTGAGATCACGATACCATCAGTTGATGGTGAGACCATCTGACATACCCTGTATAGCTTTCCAAAGTAGGTATGGGTTGTATGAATTTCTAGTAATGTTGTTCGGTTTAAGAAATTTCCCAACTGTGTTCATGGACTTGAAGAACCTTCTATTTCACCAATATATAGATAATTTTTTAGTTATCTTTTTTAATGACATCTTGTTGTACTCTAGAACTCATGATGATCGTGCCAAAAATCTTGACATCATCTTGATTAGCCAAAGAGAACATAGTCTTTACACCATGCTATCAAAATGTCAATTTTTGATTAATGAGGTGCACTTTTTGGGGAATATCATATTTGAGTTAGGTGTAATGGTGTATCTAGAAAAGGTGCAGCATGTGGTGTCTTAGAAACATCCTAAGAACGTCTTCGATGTTTCTAGTTTTCTAGTTTGGATAGTTATTACCATATATTTATTAGATATTTCTCTCATTTAGTAGCACTTAGCACAAGCCTAACCAAGAAGGGGGTTATGTTCGATTGGTCAGATGCTTGTGAAAATCCTTTCTTGGAACTGAAGAAGTGGTTGACCACCGCATTGATTTTGATATTACCTAAACCAGGTAATAAGTATACATCATTCTGTGATGTGTTTGGTGTTGGACATGGGGCTATTTTGATACAAGATGATCGGGTTGTGGCTTATGGGTTGATCTTATTGAGGCCACATAAAAGAAATTATCCTACTCATGACCTGGAGGAAGCTATTGTCATTCATCACTTAAAGTATGAGAGGCATTATTTTTTGGGATAAACCTTCAAGGTGTTTACCGACCATAAAAGTATCAAATACATCTTCTCTCAATGGGATTTGAATCTTCAACAGTGATGGTGGGTTGATTACCTACAATATTTTGATTTGGAATTGGTTCAAACACTGAGAAAGGGGAATAGTGCTTTTGATGCTCTTAGATAGAAGCCTCAAACAAATAGTTCACGAATCCAGTTCAGAGTGGGTGATGATGGCCTATTTTTGAAGATTCATTTGGAGGTATGGGAGGGGCACGGATAGGTGACTGTTGCATCTATAGCAGTGGAGTCCATACTTTTGGGCCGAGTTAAATTGATACAACTGGTAGATCTGGAGTGAATGGATATGAAAGAAAGTATTAAAGTTGGGGAGTCACCTTCTGGTTGAACCTTCATCACTGATGGAGTTTCGTATATTTATGGTCGTCTTGTGGTGCCGGTAGATTTACGGGATGACTTGATGTGTGATTCCCACACATCAAAGTGGGTAGTGTATCTGGGCATGAATAAGATGTATCGCGACCTACGTAGGCAATTTTGGTGGACATGAATGAAGAAGTAAGTGGAATGTTTTTTGGCACGATGCCATACTTGTCAGTATGTGAAGGCTAAAAATTAGCACCCATGTGGGTTGTTGAAGTCATTTCCTATTCCAGAGTGGAAGTGGGATGACATCACAATGTACTTCGTAGTGGGTCTTCTGAGGACACCTAAGAAGTATGATGCCATATGGGTGGTGGTATATCAGCTGACCAATGAGGCCCATTTCTTGTCGATCTAGGAGAACTATACAGTCAACCAGTTAGGGTAGTTGTATGTTCAGGAAATAGTTTGGTTTCATTGTGTTATGGGAACAATAGTTTCAGATCGTGATATGAATTTCACCTCACGCTTCTGGAAGGGACTACCGAAGGCACTCAGTACCCAAGGGTTTCTAAGTATGGCTTACCACCCACAGACTAATGGGTAGTTGGGGCATAAAATTCAGGTATTAGAAGACATGTTGAGATCATGAATTCAATAATTTTGTGGTCTGTGGGAAAAGAAATTGAAACATGTTGAGTTTGTATATAATAATAGTTTTATGCTATATTTTATATGAAACAATTTGAGGCACATTATGGGAGACTGTGTAGATAATCAATGAATGGGTTAGAGGCCAGAGAGTCTGAGTTGTTAGGGCTGAGTCTTGTACAGGAAATTTCGGGGAAGGTTTTTTATTCAAGAGCATATGGAAATAGATTAGAGTAGGTAGAAGTCATATGCAGATCATCACAATAGACCACTTATGTTCATATTGGGTGATAGTTTGTTTCATTGGGTGTCACCAAGGTTGGGTCACCGTCTTATTTAGAAACAGGGTAAATTTATGCCTAGATATATGGGGTCATTTGAGATTGTGGAGATGATTAGACTATTGGCTTACTGATTGGATCTTCCATGGTGGTATAGTAGAGTTCATGATCTTTTCCTTGATTCTCAACTTCAATAGTATCACCCAAATCCAACTCTTGTGACAAATGGGGAGGATGTCGAGCTTGAGGATGATGTATCCTTTAATGAGCACCTGGTTCATATTGTGGATAATAGTGAGAATTTTTTGAGGGGGAAAGGTAGTTCCCATGGTTCATGTTCTATGGAAGCATGGAAATATTTAGGAGGAGACATGGGAGTGATAATCAGATATGTGGGCCTAATGGCCTAATATTTATTCATTGGGAACTCAATAATGCTCGAGAGAGAAACTCGAGGACAAGCCATTATAAGGTGGGTAGGTTGTAAGATCTCGTATTTCTCTATAAGGTATGTTTTATTTACATTTTTGTTTAGGAAATTTATTTAAGTTAATTAAGTGATTTATAATGTCCTTAATGAGGATCAAAGGTGTAAAAGGGGTTTAGGACACGAAAAGGGGGAAAATGAGTTCTCTCAGCTAATCGCACAGTTTGTGAACAATTAGTGCTAACCGGGCTGGAAGCCAGGAAAACCATGCAAGAGTTGGATTTTTGGATAGTGGCATCTGCACAGCTTGAAAAACCATGCAGGGAAACATTGAGGCCCAAAAACTTTTAAAAATTTACAATTTTTCCACTCTGGTATTTTATATCTCACTCGGTATCCCCCCTCCCTTGTAAACCTAGAAATGAATCAAAGGGACGAAGAGCTCCATAGGATCAATCTCCTTCATTCATAATCTACTTAGAGATCTGTCAGTTTTGGATTGAATATTTGGGTTAGGATAACCTCCCTCTTACTTTTCTTCTTGGTTTAGGGTTTCAATCTATTTCCCCTATCCATATGAATCTCTAAAACAATACCTTTTTGGTGAGTTATAGGGTAAAGATTCAAGGGTTGGTTAAATTGAGATCTAAGGCTTTGGTTGGAAGTACTTTCGCTAACTGATTCAAGTTAGGTGGTCTACAAGTAATATCCCTCGGCTTTTGAGTATATTTGTTCTGGTAGGGTTTTATTTAATTCCCACCTTTGATAAGCTATTAGTACCTTTGAAACTATGTGTTTCATTGGGTTTCTAAACACCCCAAAGAAACCCTCATGATCCCTATGGGATGTGTGAATGAAGATGGGACCTATTTTGGGGTAACTCATGGGGTATACTAATTTCCTAGACATAGGGTTAGCTAAGTAAGTGTAGGTTTGTTGTGAAATAACATATATCCCTTGATGAATATGCTAATATTCTTAAATGAAATTCAATATGGGTTTTAGTAATTCACCTAGGTTGGGTAATGGCCTAAGAAGTCGTTTGGTTGGCTTGAAAAGGGTTTAAATGGGATAATGAAAAAATGATAGGGAACTAGATTTATACATGTATATTCTTAGTGATATAAGCATGGAAAATGGGAAATGGGTCTAAAGGGGTTATGTAATAAATGGTGAATGTGTTACTGGATTGAGTAATAATGTTAATTTCCCATTTAATTATATTTTTTTGATGTTTTAAATGATATTGGAATGTTGGTGAGATGTGGTTAACTGTGGTGAATGATAAATAATCTTATGCACGTGGCTCAAATTAGTGGGGTATTGACATGAGGTTCTATACCCATGTGTCGAGTTTCAGTGAGGTTCTAGATCCCCCTAAATGCATGGGTTATGAATGGGGGTGGAGTTCTATTCCTCTAACATTTTCATTCCACCCAGACTGAGGCTTTGAGGTGAGGATTATGAGATTGTTATAATGTGATGCATAGTGAGATAGGGATTGATTGTATTTCCATATTCTTTAGAAAATTTAATATGCATAATCCATTGATCACTTAAAAAATGTAGATTAAATAATGAAATTCCAAAGTAGTAAACCATGATTCAATGGTATTATAAACTAAATGAACATAGTCTATAGTGGACCAATAAACATTTTATCCTTACATGTCGTCATTTATCCCTTGAATGCACTATCTTCATTTGATGGATATTTTGTAGAAACCATTGGTGGTGGCCTACTGAGTTATACTCAAACCCTTCTTGGGCTTCCATTGGGTACCTGGGTATAATTCCTGCTTGCAGGGCAGGACAAGGGAAAGGTCCTTATGCTAGGGAGATGAGTTGGACATGGGGCATGTTTTGGTGATGTTCTAGATATAGAGTCTAAACCATTTTGGAGATTTTGTTGTTCTTTTCATTTTGGCTTTGTTCTTCTGAAACTATTGCATTATGTGACATATTTACTGTTGTATGTGGTGGTACCCAGTTTTGGGAATTGGTTATTTATGAATGTTATAGACTTTTCCCTTTTTTACATTATTTAAACTATTTTAGCCTATGGATTACTCTAGTAATGACGGTATATTCTTCCCATGTGACCTATTAAATCCTCACTGCTAGTCGGTAACCTTTGGCTTACGGGAAGGCATGCTTGAGGTCATGTAATTAACCGGATCGGACAAACGGTTTAGTGGCACTTGAGTCAGGGATGTTACATTTGAGCTCACCCTTTCTTATATTTCCTTTTCCCAAGATTATGATGAAAGGTTTAAAGTATGAGTAATAAAGTGTAATATATTGGGGTAAATATTGAATATCTTTTACCAAGATATAATAATATGTCACATTTTTCTAAAGATGCTAAACTATTACAGTTTTAAGGAATATACTTTTGTAATGTGTTGAATATTCATCTAAAAGGATGTAATATCCATTTATGGTAATCCTGGGTCACTGTATTTATGAAGTATATGTGAGTAAATATAAAATTTTAATGAATATAATAGTTTATTTTGAACTTAATTGACTTATTTTTATGATTTTTTTTATTTGTATTTTTTATTTATGAAATAATTAACTTAAATGCTTCTGAAACCCCAACACAGTGCTTGTGCATGTAGTAAAAAAGTAATTAAATAATATTAAAAAATCAAATAGTAATATTTTTAGGGTGATTTTATGTTTCCCATGATTTTTAATATAAATATTACATATTAGATATTTTTCATGGTTTATATTAAATTTATATCTCTTTTATAATTTTTTTGAAGTCAAAGTTTTTGAATAGTTCTTAAAATGACATAAATAGAATTTTATGTTATATATATTGAATAGAATTATCTAAAGATAATAAAATTATTTAAATAGGACAATTGAGGTGATATATGGTCTATAATTTCATCCATTTTCCAGTTATGAGACAATTTTTAAATTCTATGTAATTTTATAAACCTTTAATATAGACGAAAACATTTCCATTGTTAAGGTTAAAATTTGTTAACCAATGAGTTAAACCAAAATATAAGGTTTCAAATGATATAAAAACCTATAATTATTATATATTATTATTATATTAATAAAATATTTTTATCATCTTCAAAAAATAAGTTTTTAATCATTTTAAAAGAGTTAGATAAATATTATATTATACAATTTCATATATTATCACAAATGAAATTAATAAGGGGTTAGTGTCTTAGTCTTGAGTTATTCTTCTTCATAAGAATTAAAGTTATTAGTGGTAGTAACGAATTGTCAAAAAAAGATTAACATGTGTTAAATCAAAGATATTATGTTCATAACATCACATAAACTTGTCTAAAATTAATTTTTTTAAAACATTTATACATATACTTATCAAATATTTAAAATATATCAATTTTGACGGAGTTGATTATAAAAAAAATTATATTAATATAATACTTTAAGTAATTATATGTGTGAACCTCCTCTCAAATAAAAAATGTCACCAACTCTCTTCTATTCCTCACAAAATATTTACATATATCTATTAGAATCTCAAATATAATACCTTCCTATATTCCTTCTTCACAACTTCGAGCTTCTAAATTTACAACAGACTATCCCTTTAAGGCTTAAGGTGAGTCAATAGACGTTTCTCAAAGAAGATGTATAGTCAATAGCCAAGAACTTTCAATTTTATTTATTATTCTACATAATATAATACATGGTATACATTATAAAATAATAAATTATTTATCTTAAATAGACTTAAATTTTATTATGATGTTGTTTTGACCATTATCCACCATCTTTCCAACCTATAAAAAAGTGAAAATATCCCCCATGTGTACGTACATCCTACCGTCTTCACATAGTGTTGTCATTCATTTTTCATCACCACTTTTATTGGATACTTATAAATATATATTTGAAAAATATAAATTCTATTTATGATATTATTATGATTTTATAAAGGTTGATTATTATTCAATTTACTTTTGTTCTATCCTTTGAAAAATATAAACATCATTTAAGCATACATACAACCTACCGTCTTCATGAATGGTGTAATTAAAATTTCTATCACTATATTTAATGGATGGGTATAAATATATATGAAATTTATTTCATAGATAACATTATATTTATTATTTGACAATATTCAATGTATAAATACTGGAACTATAGCATCAAAACCTCTATGAAAATGAAACAATTATCACAAAGAAACATTGATTTTAATAAATAACTATAAATAAATAGGAGTGGGAATGCTATAATTAGACCATGTAAGATGTTATAAGTATTTACATGATTATTTAATAGAATACTAATAAATATAAATTTATTATATAGGATTATAGATCACTTTTGAACTAAGGGAAGCTTAACGAAAGAGGTTTCTAAACTCATTTTCCATTTATGGTGTTATACTTCTATTTAATTAACTATGATATTCTAGGATTATGTGTAAAATAAAATATGAATGTACTATATTTTAATTAAACTTTTTGGTGTTTATTTACATTTTTTACACATAATCACTTCATTGAATAATTCATAATTCAAGGATATGATCCTTTCAAGGGTTTATTTCATAATCTCGTCATTATTTGGGATTTATTATTTTTAATCCTATAGTTGTAGAATTATATGATATTTCCATCATAAATACAATCTATTTTTATCTACTCTAGTTATTTTTGGAAATTATGAGTTTTCCTTTCATTTTCCTAGGTTTTTAATCTAGATATCAAAATAATGTTTTTAGAGAAAACCAATATTGTTTTTCATTCTGTTGAGAATATGGTTCTTCTATATCCATATTTTCTTTAAAAAATATCCTTAATATTTTAATTATTCACAAAATATTTATTAAATTCATATATTCTAATTTTTTACGTTTAAAATGCGGTTTATATTGAATCACCTTTTCATTTTCCAAATGAGTTACCTTTTACCAAATGTTTGAATAGAATATTTGTTTTAACATAAAACACATCAATGGATTTTACCTATAACATGACTGATATTTGATTTCAATAATGTTTTACATGTTTCAAATATTATTTTAAAATAAAAAATTTTATTTAATATTTTTAAATATATATATTTTTAAATAATTTATTTCCAAATAGAAATGGTATTTTCTTCAATAAATATTACATTGATATTTTAAATGTATTTTAATCTATTCCAAAAACCTTCAAAAATAGTATTATTTATTGAGGTCTGAATCTAAGGATACCATCATATAAATTTCTCTAGATATTTTATAATCAATTTGACTAGATAAAGTGTTGAAATTCTATATTTATTTTTTCTAGTGTGTAAATTTGTTGATTATAATGAATTTTGATTAAGTTGTATGGGTTATTTAAATGAATAATGCACTGGAATTATTAATTGATGCATGGGTCACAAAATTGAATAGCCCCTTTATGAATCAATTGGTATCATGAAACAATTCATGTTATTTATTTTGCCCATGAATTTCCCATTGATGTAATATATCTATGAAGGAGGCCTTGATGGAATGTTTAAGTTATTTTTAATTATTCATTCATTTATTATGAAATCATTTATTAATGGACATGTCGTTATTTTAATAGTTATGGTATCCAGGGATAAGTTTCAAACTCATATGATTATTTATATTAAATTATTTTATCATCATTTATCCATGTGATATTATAATTTGTTCTCATGTTATTTTTTAAATAGAATGTGTTTTATATTATTTATCATGGAATATTGATTATTCCTTATTTAATAAATATAGATTCCTTTATATATAACAATTTTTTATCATGTAATATTACCTCTATTTTTTTCCTTTCCCCAGCATATGAAGATGGAATCTTTAATTGAGTTCATGGATTTAGAATATTTACATTCACTATATTTTATGTTTTATTTGGAATGTAACATGGGAAGAATATTTTTATCTAGTTATTCAAGACTACTAAAATATATAATACTTATTAGGGGGATCTCTTGTATCTATTAGAAATTTAATAAAGTAACCATCGACACTATACTTCTAAATATAGGGTCTTTACATCGGTGCTAATGATATATATTACTACTCATTGGAGTGTTCTTCATTGAACATTTAAATGAAGTCATTCATGAAATAAATAATCCACCTCATGGATTAACAACTAGAGTACACCATGCATGAGTGATGTGGCAGTTTCATGAATAAAGAAACACTATATTGGGTGCAATTTAGTCTCTGGTTGCAACCAAGGAAACAAGGTTGTGCTGGCACGAATGTAACCTCATATTTATTCTTAATAATATGTTAAAAACAACATAACATTGATCTATATTCATCACATGTATAAGATTTAGTTCTTATCTACAAATATCTCACTTACACTAAAATACCATAGGGTATTTTACCAAACAACACAACTCTTTAAGAATACTACAAAACTCTTTAAGATACAGTTTGTCAAGGTCTATTAATTGTGGAATGAAATCTTTTTACCAGATGTAATCTTAATCTATATTTATAATTTTCGGAACCTTTGGGACTTAGTATATTTTCCAAAAAATATGAAAATGAAAATTCATAGATATAATACATGATCATCCTTTAGAAAAGCATTAGTTCAACTAAATCTACTAAGGGGTCCAGTGTGATCTCAATCAAATACACTGATATCTCTATATGAACATGTCCACCAAAATATGATTCATATGTATTCCTATATAATCCCATTCCTATTCCATTAGTGACCACTGAACATAAAACATTCCAATCTAAAATAATAAAAATGCCCTTTTCTTGATTCTCCAAAATAGAATAACCAAGACTATGGATAAAACTATAACGTCCCAGATCAGAATCCACTAAACAGATGATCCAATATAATGGGTCACTAAGCCTCAAGTAAGCCTCCCTGTATTCCAAAGGTTTCCGACTTTCAGCGAAGGACTAGGGTGTGATAGTGAGGAGACTATTCCCTCGTATTAGAGTAAGAAATAGAAGAAAAAATAGCTAAGTATCATAAACATTGGAAACATAATAGAGTGTGGAAGAAGTAAATAATTAAAATAGAAAATTTTGTAATAATAATTGAAAAGTAGTAAAATCCCGAATAGTTATGTAATGCAATACAACACTCATCACCAAATGTTTCAACCATATAGGTAAAAGAGTACAAAATAAACATAAAGTAAAATTACAAGGTTCTACCACTAACTCTAAGTGAAACCATGTACTTAATCTCCAGAAATTTTCCAACTACACCAGCCTGATCAGTAGAAACTCTCGAGAATCTCCGTTTGATCATGAAACAATGGGCCTCAACCTTATCCACCATGCAACTCGTACTCAACCTAAAAATAATATATAAGTTCAACACATACACTGAGATTCATGTGTAGAGGTGAGAATGAATCTCTATAGGTCACTCTAACAAGAACCCTATAACTATGTGGTTATAAGTGTATGAAAAAATCAGATTGCTCGGCCTCGTCGAGACACTACAAAAGGAAGTAAACCAAAATTGAAACCATAGTCGAACCCAGGGTTTGTAATCCCTAACAATTGGGTATGTTCCACCATGTAAGTCCATATATATATAAGAACACATTTATACTCCCATACCAATACATATATACATAGATATAAAAATTCATTGTAATGTGAATTAGTAACATGAAACCACAATAGCAGTTTAACCACGGGTTCACAGTCCTGGTCAACTAGACATACTATGAATGGGAATTTAGTTATATGTCACCACTCAATTCGTGTACCATTAAGACGATCTCAAGGTCTGTAATCCCAATAGAAATATATCTGCTTTAGAAATTGATAAAAAAGACATCGACAAAAGTATGTAACCATAGGAGGACATGTGACCTACTCTATGTTCTCAAGTACTCCCCTCCAATCACCAAAATATGGACACCATATACAGATGGTCAATATAATAAATAAATATTTCCAAAAGAACCATCTAGACATCAAGGAAGATTTCATTCTACCCCTTGAGTCATGTAACTGATCTGGAAGATCATCTTCCATTCGATCATAGAAAATAAAGCATGTGAGTCCATCCAAGTAATCCATCAACTGGATACAAGTATCACTAAAGGTATTATTATAATCAGATATTGATCCCATCCAAGGAATCCCTCAATTGGATCCATTTATCACTAAAGGATTAACAACCAACAACCATTGAGTCTGTCCATGGTGTAACACCCTGAACATCCACGGTACGCTTCTCTTTGAATAATACAGTGGCGTGTGTTGTACGCAACTTCGAGTTCTAACACACACCACGACCAATAAAAGTAGTCGTTATGAATAGTAATAACTACTTTTTAAAATTTTAGAAATTTTATATCTCAAAATGGACTTCTTTTTTGGATTTGGAATATTGAATTTAGCCTAAGGTGAAATTTTTGTACTTTTCGGATAACTTAAATATTTTGATGAATAGTGAAAATTACTAAATTTTAATTAAAAACAACTTTTTTAATCAAAATAATTAATAGTGATAAATTATGAATTTGAGTGGTTTAAAAATATATTTAGAATATATTTTTACCATTTAATACAATGTTGGTCATCAGACATAATTTCACAATTAAACCGGACATAAACAAGTAAAAATCTTTTGATAGTTATTATATCTTAAAAACACGCTTTGTGTTTTGACAGTGTGAATTAATTTTAAATTAATTTATGTCACTTCTATGTTTTGAATATGGAAAATGGATTCCATATTTGGAATTAGGATGTCCAAATTGTGTAAATAGGTAACTTTTACTTTTATACTTTTTTAATAAATACTTCGGTAAATATTTTATTTACCACGGTTAAAAGGTAAATCCGGTAAATAATGGTTAAAAAATAATATTATAATAATTCTAAATTTCCCTAAAACATGTCCGAACCTTATTGGTGGATAAATTTCCGACCATTATCATCTATCGGTCGATTTTTGGACCCCATGGAGCCACTTGTAGGTGATAGGGACACTTTATTTTAATTAAGTTAAAATAAATAAAAAAATGACATAAGCATATATCTTTTAGAAAATATATTTTTACATAGGGTTATTTATTTTTGATTTTGGACTATAAATATTAATTAGAAATCTAAATAGATTTACTACATAAATATTTTATTTATAATTTTTAGACATTAAATAATTTAATTTATTTATGAAACAATGATGATGTAGTAATTACCATAATAGTGAAAAATTAAACTAATTGACATTATAAATACCCAAATAAATATAATTTTAGAATTTTAATTAATTAAATAAATTTTTTAGGATACTATGACATATTAGGATTGATTTACTTACCTTTTTTTGGAAGTAATAATTCTTTTATGATTTTTACAAAAGTCAATTATGGAATAGTATCAAAATTGACATAAAAGAGTTTTTAAAACAAATATTATATTATTAATTGATATTAAATTCATAAAAATATAATGTTAGTCCAAGAGACTTATATCATGATAGTTGTATCATTAATGGACCACTTGAGGGTCTCTTAGAAGTATATAGTAAGTTTATTAACTATATAATATAAAAATACAAAGTGACATGGTAAGTGTCAAACTAATTAACTAAGAGTTAAAACTAAAATATAAGGTTAATATAATGACCCAAACCTATCTAAATTCTATTTGTTGAGTGGTTTTAGACCCATCCCCACCATAACCTTTAAATAATACACTTTTGAGTCATTCTAAAGCAAATATGAATTTATTATAAAATAATATTTCTAGCTTTTCCGAAGGTGCACCCCACCCCTCTTATAAAAGGACACTCCCCCTTATCATTAATTCACACCTTCAAAGCCTTTTGGTTCGGCCAACCTCTGTCCAAATACTCTCTCAACTTCCCTAAATTCATCCTAGAGGCCTTCCGTTAGTCAGAAAGCCATCCTATAGAGCCATTTTGATCAAATCAAAAGGAAGAACCCGAAGAAGAGGTAATGATTTCACCGCCCTTTTTCAAGTTCCTTTCTTCTTCCACTTCTTCTTTCTTTGTTATTACCATTATAAAATAATTAATCCAGTATCTCTTATATACTTTAATATTATTATAAATATGGTACAACCATATTCAGTATTCTATCCACCCTTTGAATGACATGTCACCATACGTGCGTACGTACGGCTTACCGTCTCCATGTCGTGGTGTAATTGTTATTCAATATATTATTTTTTGGATGGGTATAATAATGATTTGTAATTAATGTAAATAATAAATATAACATGATAATTATTCTCTATATATGATATAACATCCAATTATATATTATTTTAATATCAAAATTATGATATTTTCACTCGTGCGTACGTACGGATTACCGTCTCCACGACGCGATTTGATTCATTTCCAAGTTCGCCATTCATTGACGATTATAAAAATATATATTACAAATAAGTATGTAATATATGACATAATAAATTCTACTTGAGATATATATATATATATATATATATATATATATATATATAATTATTTATGTACTTACATATATCTTATTCACTTACTTCCGTTCAATACTATATGAAAACAGAAACAACGTTTATGCGTACGTATGGACTACCGTCTCCATAAACGGTGTTTTCCATTTCATATATATGTCTATAATACATATTTATATTCTAAATATATAAGATATATTTATCATGTTTTATATTCTGGAAGTATTTAAATCATGATCTAAGTGATACAACCAAGAGTGACAAGTAAAAACATGTATGATAAAGAAAGTGATTATTACCTGAAATGTTAACTTAACATGAAATTATTATTAAATGGGTAATATAAAGTCATAAATGAATCATGTATGATATCATAAATATTTATATGGTTCTGGTATAATTTAATAACATACTATGATCTTCGTACAGGAGGTTAAACGTACCCTCGACTAAAGGAAAGTGCAAGGTAAGGGGTTTTCATCTCACTCCTTATTCCCGTGAGATTCATGCCATATTGCCACTATAACCTTTTGTGTGGTGTATGTACTACCAATAATTGTATTATTTGTGTAATACACTTTAATTTATGTGTATTTACATAGTCATTGTATGATACCTCTTTAATGGGGTGTATGTTTCGTAAGTTACCAAATTGGTAAGGGTTTATTTCACAATCTCTTCATTATCCGAGGTTGTTTATATGTAATTATCTTCTGGGACCTCTTTATCATCCACATCCATCATTCTTAAAAATTTATTTCAAAACATTTTTACTATTTAAGAGAAAATGGGTTAAATTCATTTATACCCTTATTTTAATTTATATGTTTTTAAAGGAATCTTTCCAACGTTTTCGAAACAAGTTACTTTTTAACCTTTTTGACAAAATTAAGGTAAGAATGTCTTTTTTTTAACTTATACGGCGGGTGCGGTTATCCTCCGCCATTATTACACCTTTTAAGATTACTTCATAAGCTTGTAAAGATATTTTCAGAATAAAGGTTTTCTCTATAATTATGCGGCTTTTAAATGATTTCAAAAAAAGAGATATTTCTCTCAAATAGTATTGATTTCATCTATGTCAACATCCTTTGATAAATTTTACACTTGATTCAAGTTGATTTATTTTGATACAAATCATCCATATTGTATTTAAGGTTTTGTGATATTTTTGACTATGGATGAGTTATTTTTATGCCATTAATGGTTTATGATTAATGTTTTGACATTTTCTATGTTAGTTTTAACACGAATGTTTATGTTATATTTCATCATATTCTTAAGATGAATGTGTTGGACTAGTATGTTTCGGGTTGGGGACCGGTAAAATAAGCCCTCCGGGTTGGGGTCTGGTTACAACAGACCCTCCGGGTTGGTGTTCGGTTATTAGAGGCACTCCGGGTTTGTGTCCGGTTATTAGAGGCACTCCAGGATGGAGTCCGGTTACAGAGGCTCTCTGGGTTGGGTTCTGGTTATAGTTATCCCTTAGGTCTTGGCGCGAGGCCTTGACATAGAAATTAAATTTCGGCATCATGCATTCCATCATTATAAAAGTGGTTAGTGATATTGCATGTGATTATTCGATTAGTAGAATATCCATGTGAATAAGTAAATAGAATTATTTCATTTTCTTTCTTCCATATTATAATGGGTAACTAGGGTCGGGGCGTTACAGTTGGTATCAGATGAAGTTTATTAGAAATCATGGAAGCTAGATTTAGATAAACTCTAATTAGAGAACATAGACTTAAGATGAACTTTGAGGATTAGTCTAGAAGAACTTCCTAGAATTTTGGTATTGTAGAGATTTTGTGAGTTTTCTGAGCAATATATCCATGTCTGGATACGAGCAGGTAGAGGCAGCTCTTGCACAGATGTACCTAGGGGTAAAACCTGAAAACACCGCTTTGAGCTAGACTCAAACGGGAACTGGTGCACGACAACGGGCCTTGCTGCACTCTTGGTTACGACACTCCCGGAGGATATTCTTAGGATAATTCTCATTTTCTTTATAAACCATTATGAAGGGAGTATGAGTATATACTTACTCAAAGAAAACATTTTTATGATTATGGATTATATCTATAAACTATTCAATTTGTGTTAGGTATTTTACAAGATTGGTAATTATTCATTGCAATTCATAAACTAAACTAGTTTATTCTATTGTATAGAAATGGTGCCCAGTAGAAGGAATGTGAACTCCCGTAATACGTATGATCCAAAGAGTAAGAAGGATCATATCTTTCGTGGTCCTAAGCCAAAATTTTGAAGGGAAATAGTTTCCCACATATTATCACCATAAGAATAAATAGTATCATGAGTTGACAAGATGAGTAAAGAATTCTCGGAGTCCTATGGCTTGGAAGGGAAGCAAGAGAAGAAAAGGATGGAAGAGATAAATATGGATAAAGGGAAGAGGGAAAAGAAGAATTTTCCCATATGTGATAACTCTGGGAAGAAACACCCTGGAACTTGCCTGAAAGGAATGGGAGTTTGTTATATGTGTGGAGGAAAAGGGAAAAAGGTACGTGACTGCAAGGGTAAGAAAATGGTTTCAAATGTACAATGCTTCATTTACAAGGAGTTTGGACACTACGCGAACCAATGTCCTAGTCATCAGACTATGCCGCAAAAGATGCTATTGGATAATAATCAAGTTATGATACTACCACAGATGAAGAGGAATGACTAGTGTTCTTATGTTGTTATTTTAGAATAATTTCATTTATGTGTTGTATCAATGATGTTTTGGGAATAAATAAGGATTGTACTGTAGTACTATTTAATTAAGGATTTGAGATTTTATGGTACTATGAAAAGTGACTCTATAGTGAGTTAAATTTTTTGTTGGAAATTACATGGTTGAAGGAAAGATAAACCTTAATATGGTCCTAATATTGAGGTAGTGATTTTGAAATAAGAGATGTTTGATTTTGGTAATTCCAGATGTTGCGGTGTTGTAAAAGAATATATGAGGAAGGCGTTCACATGTTATTACCTAGAAAAAAGGATCCTCCTTATGTTTAACTTCCTTGTAAATTTTGGACTGTGAGTTTGGGTAATAGTATTTTGGATAAGTTTAATGGTTGGAATGGATTAAGTTTGAAAGTTTATTTTTTTTGATTTTTATAAAAGTACAACACACAGACCGTGTGACGACCCATCGTGTCAGAAAAAGATGTGGGAATCGAACCCACAACCACAGTGCAATTGGGATTTATCGCCTACCATTGTGCTACATGAAGTTCCTGGATGGTATAATATAGTTTCTTTACAGAAAGGGTCTGATATGTGAATTATAAATTCATTATATTTGTAACCCTATACGATTAGGATAAATAGAGTATTTTTGATTTGTATTATGTTTTGGGTTGAAAGATAAGTTTGTGGTAGAAATTTATTAATGGAAAAAATTCTAATTATAAATTAAGTATATCTCCTTTGGATCTTAGCCAATCTCATAAATAAATTCCTCAACATTAAGAAAAGGAACTTAGAACAAAAATGTTTTCCTAGATGGTACCTTAGATCATCACTAATTTATGGCTTTGGGATTGTTGTACTTTTCATATCCATGTTCTCTACCACTCTCCATCAGATAATTGATGGTTAGACTTCTCTTCCATATCCATATTTTCCTATATGGAACCCTAGTATGTGTTATTTTTGATAATCTTCATACTTTACACTCTTTATTTTAAATAGAGGCCTCATTAATTCATTTTTCGTTGCGGGGTTTCAACTAAGATATTTTGAAACGTCAAAAATGTGTTATCCTAATACCTTATGTTTTGTTGAACCGATGGTATTATAAATCATCATAGATTGATGGATTTAAGGACCTCAATTTTAAACTTGTTTGTGATTGATGACCTCAATTACTACATATAAATATTTACGTTTTTCCACCAATTATATGTCTATAATTACCACCATTGTCCTCCTAATAGAGATCATAATTTTTTGGTGACTCTTTCATTTCTCTTTTTATCTTGTTAAGACTAAATTTTATTAACCAAATTTCTGATGTGGGTTTTTCCACAAAGATATTTTCTATTTTCAACCATTATTTTCAAACAACAATATCAAATTGCGAGGACGCAATTTATTGATGGAGGGGATAATGTAACACCCCGAGCATCCATGGTACGCTTCTCTTTGAATAGTACAGTAGCGTGTGTTGTATGCAACTTCGAGTTCTAACACACCACGACCAATCAAAGTAGCTCTTATGAATAGTAATACCTACTTTTTAAAATTTTAGAAATTTTATCTCTCAAAATGGACTTCATTTTTGGATTCAGAGTATTGAATTTAACCTAAGGTGAAATTTTGGTACTTTTCGGATAACTTTAATATTTTGATGAATAGTGAAAATTAATAAATTTTAATTAAAAACAACTTTTTTAATCAAAATAATTAATAGTGATAAATTATGAATTTCAGTGTTTTTAAAGTATATTTAGAATATATTTTTACCATTTAATGTAATTTTGTCCATTGGACATAATTTCACAATTAAACCGGACCTAAACAAGTACCAGTCTTTTGATAGTTATTATATCTTAAAAACACGCTTAGTGTTTTGACAGCGGTAATTAATTTTAAATTAATTTATGCCACTTCTGTGTTTTTAATTTTTAAAAATTGATTCCATATTTGGAATCAGGATGTCCAAATTGTTTAAATAGGTAACTTTTACTTTTAGACATTTTGAATAACTACTTCGGTAAATATTTTATTTACCACGGTTAAAGGGTAAATCCGGTAAATAGGGGTTAAAAAATAATATTATAATAATAATAAATTAACCTAAAACATGTCCTAACCTTATTTGTGGATATATTTCTGACCATGATCATCTTTGGGTCGATTTTGGGACCCCATGGAGCCACTTGTAGGTGATAGGGACACTTGATTTTAATTAAGTTAAAATAAATACAAAAATAACATAAGCATATATCTTTTAGAAAACTAATTTTTACATAGGGTTATATATGTTGTATTTTAAACTATAAATATTAATTAGCAAGATAAAAAGATTTCCTACATAATTATATTTTATTTATAATTTTTAGACATTAAATAATTTAATTTATTTATGACACAATGATGATGCATTAATTACAATAATAGTAAAAAATTAAAATAATTGATATTATAAATACCAAAATAAATATTATTTGAAACTTTTAATTAATTAAACTAATTTTCTAGGATAATATTACATATTAGGATTGATTTAATTAACTTTGTTCGAATTAATAATTCTGTTATGAGTTTTACAAAAGTCAATTATTGGATAGTGTCAAAATTGACATAAAATAGTTTTTAAAACAAATATTATATTATTAATTGATATTAAATTCATAAAAATCTAAAGTTCGTCCAAAATACTTATATCATGATTTTTTGTATCATTAATGTACCACTTTGGGGTCTCTTGGATGTATATAGTAAGTTTATTAACTATATAATATAAAAATACAATGTGAAAAGGTAAGTGTCAAACTAATTAACTAAGAGTTAAAACTAAAAGATAAGGTTAATATAATGACCCAAACCTATCTAAATTCTATTGGTTGAGTGGTTTTAGACTTATCCCCACCATAACCTCTAAATAATCCACTTTGGATCCAATATAAACCGAATATGAATTTATTATAAAATAATATTTCTAGCTTTTCCAAAGGTTCCCCTCACCCCTCTTATAAAAGGACACTCCCCCTTCTCATTAATTCACACCTTCAAAGCCTTTTGGATCGGCCAAAACCTGCCCAAATACTCTCTAAACATCCCTAACTTCATCCTATAGGCATTCCTTTAGTCATAAATCCATCCTAAGGATCCCTTTTGATCAAATCAAAAGGAAGAACCCGAAGAAGAGGTAATGATTTCCCCACCCTTTTTCTAGTTCCTTTCTTCTTCCACTTCTTCTTTCTTTGTTATTACCATTATAAAATAATTAATCCAGTATCTCCTATATACTGTAATATTATTATAAATATGGTACAACCATATTCAGTATTCTTTCCATCCTTTTAATGACATGTCACCATATGTGCGAACGTACGGCTTACCGTCTCCACGTCGTGGTGTAATTGTTATTCAATATATTATTATTTGGATGGGTATAATAATGATTTTTAATTCATGTAAATAATAAATATAACATGGTAATGATTTTTTATATTTGATATACCATCCAATTATATATTGTTTTAATATTAAAATAATGATATTTTCGCTCATGCGTACGTACGGATTACCGTCTCCACGATGCGATGAGATTCATTTCCAAGTTCACCATTCATCGATGATTATAAAAATATATATTACTAATAAGTATGTAATATATGAAATAATAATGATACTGGAGATATATATATATATATAATTATTTATGTACTTATATATATCTTATTCACTTACTTCTGTTCAATACTATATGAAAACAGAAACAGCGTTTATGCGTACGTACGGACTACCGTCTCCATAAACGGTGTTTTCCATTTCATATATATGTCTATTATACATATTTATATTCTAAATATATATGATATATTTATCATGTTTTATATTCTGGAAGTATTTAAATCATGATCTAAGTGATACAACCAATAGTGACAAGTTAAAAAACGTACGATAAAGAAAGTGATTATTACCCGAAATGTTAAGTTAACATGGAAATTATTATTAAATGGGTAATATAAAGTCATAAATGAATCATGTATGATATCGTAAATATTAATATCGTTCTGGTATAATTTAATAACATACTACGATCTTCGTACAGGAGGATAAACGTACCCTCGACTAAAGGAAAGTGCAAGGTAAGGGGTTTTCATCTCACTCCTTATTCCTGAGAGATTCATGCCATATTGCCACTATTTCCTTTTGTGTGGTGTATGTACTGCCTATAATTGTATTATTTGTGTAATACACTTTAATTTATGTGTATTTACATATTCATGGTATGATACCTCTTTCATGGGGTGTATGTTTCGTAAGTTACCAAATTGGTAAGGGTTTATTTCAAAATCTCTTCATTATCTGAGGTTGTTTATACGTAATTATATTCTGGGACCTCTTTCTCATCCACATCCATGTTTCTTAAAAATGTCTTTCAAAACATTTTTACTATTTAATAGACAATGGGTTAAAGTCATTTATACCCTTATTTGAGTTTATATGTTTTTAAATGATTCTTTCCAACGTTTTCGAAACAAGATACTTTTTATCCTTTTTGACAAAATTAAGGTAAGAATGTATTTTTTTAACTTATACGGTGGGTGCAGTTATTCTCTGCCGTTATTACACCTTTTAAGATTCCCTCACAATCTTATAAAGATATTTTCAAAATAAAGGTTTTCTCTATAATTATGCGACTTTTAAATGATTTCAAAAAAAGAGATATTTCTCTCAAATTGTATTGATTTCATCTATGTCAACATCCTTTGATAAATTTTACACTTGTTTCAAGTTGATTTATTATGATACAAATCATCCATATTGTATTTAAGGTTTTGTGATATTTTTGACTATGGATGAGTTATTTTTTAGCCATTAATGGTTTATGATTAATGTTTTGACATTTTGTATGTTAGTTTTAATATGAATGTTTATGTTATATTTCATCCTCTTCTTAAGATGAATGTGTTAGACTAGTATGTTTCAGGTTGGGGACCGGTAAAAGTAAGCCATCCGGGTTGGGGTCCGGTTACAGCAGACCCTTCGGGTTGGTTTCCGGTTATTAGAGGCACTCTAGGTTGGTGTCCGGTTATTAGAGGCTCTCCGGGATGGAGTCTAGTTACAGAGGCTCTCTAGGTTGGGTTCCGGTTACAGTTATCCCTTAGGTCTTGGCACGAGGCCTTGACATAGATATTAAATTTTGGCATCATGAATTCCATCATTATGAAAGTGGTTAGTGATATTGCATGTGATTATTCGATTTCTAGAATATCCATGTGAATAAGTAAATGGAATTATTTCATTTTATTTCTTCCATATTATGCTGAAGTTCAAGTTTAAAAGGCTTTTGTTTTAGTTTTATTCATTGCCTTAAATGTTTATGCTTATTTTTGAATGTTTTCACTGTCTTGCTTACCCTTACTGAGCATTTTAGCTCACCCCTTTCTATGTTTTATTTTTCCCAGGATTCCCAGAAGTGTAATGTGATATGCAGGGTTAAGCGAAGTGAATAATGGCGTTCACAAAGATTATTTATGTTGTTTTTTACGTCTTAAAGTGAAAATGTAACATTCATGTATGTGATCTATTTTTCCAAGACTGGTAAACTGATCGGTCCTTCGGGACTTGATTTCTTGTAATCATGCCAATATTATGTAATAATGCACCGACTCTGGGTAACTGGGGTAGGGGCGTTACACATGGAATCCCTCAACTGGATTTAGGTGTCACTTAAGGTATATAAGTCATAAATCCATTGATTTTATCATGGAATCCATCATAAAAATACATCATTTACATAAGGATTAATTAAACTACCACTATGTCTATCTAATTAATCTTTCAACTATATCTAAATATAACCCACGGTGGAAACACTAACCCACTGAGCTCATTCAAGGCATCTGTTAACTGGATTTAAGTGTCACTCAGGGTGAAATATACAACCATTAAGCGCATCCTTAGCATCCCTCTACTGGATCTATGTATAACTAAATGTTTAATTATCATCCCACTCAAGGATATAAATCAACAACCTACTTATTTCATCCAAGGAATTCATACAGTGGGAATACAAGTATCACTTAGGGTAAAACGACATGTAGGGCTCAACAGCCAGATGCCAAAAATCACCTATTGACATCCCAATAAAATATATATCACCATATCTATATATAATCAGGTTGAATAGCCAAATCCTAGCTAATACCTTTGGGTATAAAAAATCATAAATAACATGGCTTAGAAGCTGGATCCCAAGAATGCTTATTTGAGCATCCCAATTTGAAAAAATGATCCTAGGGATAACATCTAGGCATCCCAAGAGAAAGAAATATGCCTCACGTTAGGCTCAAAAGTCACTGACTATAAATTCCCTCAGGTATCCATCACTTCATCATCAATAAAAATGATAACATATAAACAAATGAGTGTGGGTGTCATAAACGCCCAACCCAACACTCCAGCCACAACCCCATGGGCTTAGCAATTTGGCACAGGTTCTAAGTGACACCTGAAAACTATTTATATTGAAAATCAAGGTAACATACTTGGTTCAGTCAAAAAACGGTCACCCACTAGGTCCATTAAATCATTCAGTAAGAGGAATCCTCCTCTGAAACCTATAGATATACATGAGAAAATGAATCCTACATGGGATCCTTAACTATAAAGGTGATGGAGGAATCCTACTTAGGATCCTCAAATTGTAACAATGAATGCATCCTAAAAGGGATCCTTGTAATGATACACTTGTATGGGGATCCTATAAGGGACTCCCTAGATCATCATGTAAGAAAATGTTTCCCACAGGGTAGTCTTAGACACAATAGGTCTCACAGCTTCATAGGCTAGAAGGGCACACCCCACAAGGGGAACATCCTCAAATCATAGGTCATGGTAGATAGCTCACAGATCATCTCTGGTCAAGATCTCAACTAGGATATTCCAAACACCCAACCTATCATGCACACCAAGTCTCACTCTCAAGAGTGAAATAAATTCGATAACTAGAGTAAGAACCTATACATTTATTTAAAATCCCCCAACACACCCACTAGGAGTCTTCAGATTACTCAATGGGTTCCACCATCCTGATATAAATGGAAAAATACTGAAAAAGGAAAACTCTCAAGTCCAAAATTGACTTCAGGACAACAAAAAATGAAAAAGCTGTAAAGGGTTACAAGAGAGGAGTGCACGATGTATAGAGACTGTACACAGAGTGTACCATCAAATTTACACATGGCTGTGTACTCCTGCTGGCATGGACGTATAAAATCCCCAGGTACATGATGTGTGAAATTGGTATATGGTGTGTACCGAAATAGGGTTCATGCCCATGCCCCTCAACCAGCCAGGCCTAATATATGGCTTGTCCATGTACTTCTACACAACGTGCTACCCTAAATTGGGTCTAGCCATGTACTCCACACGGTTATGTACACCTACATTGGATGAAAATCTTGGATACTCAACTACACAACAATACATGGCGTGTATACCACATATAGGGCATGTACTCATTAAAACATCATCTTCCCCAAATGGGAAGAACACAACGTGTGTCACCTCGGACTACACACTGTGTCACCTGGTTTCCCTAAATGGGAAACCTTCGGATCACCCAAAACCCCCATTTTCACCCCGGAATCAATAGATTCGGCCTCAAGATGCCACAAGCAAGTATAAACAGCATTAAAAACATGAAAAACTGATATAAAGGTCATCTAAATCTAAGATGTAAATGGGCCTACATTCAAGTAGAATCTGTTGAAGCTTCGCTTTATTTCACCATACATTTTCACCATGTGTTGATAAAATGCTTTGAGGGATTTGTAATGGTACCACTCTTCCCTTACATCTCTCTCTATTTCTCTATTCTCCATTTCTATCTTGTTCGAACTACCTAGTATGTTCCATATGAGAGGCGTGAGTGAGAAGGAGGAGGAAATAATCTAAAATAAAGAAAAGAAGATAGGGAAACAAAGGAAAAGAAGAAAGAAAAAAAGGGGCCCGAGCCAGCACCACCGCCTGACTCGAGTTTATGCCTCACCTAGGTTAAATTCCCTATTTTAGATTTAATAGTGGAGATAGAATCTCAATCTGATGATTCAGTTGAAATATTTTCTCGAACGAACCTGTGAAAATAATTTAATATTTAATTTAATTATTATTAAATATTAATTATTCTGCCAAAATTCACATGGCACATATTTCCACCAAACATCTGTCCTATAGTAAAAACCCTATTTTGGGACTAAATGAGTAATTAAAAATATATCTGAGATAAGATTATAGGGGGAAAATACCATTTTACCCCTCATGATCATATGAAAGCAAAAATTTAAATGTTTTCTCAAATCTATAGTAGGAAAAAACATGGGTTCTTAGAAACTCCCCACCATAAAACTTCTTGTCCCTGAGAAGCCTATTGAATGGACCAGTAGCCACACTCCCAACCTGAACATCTACACAACCAAGCTATCTGGAATATTCAACAACTAGTCGCATAATGTTAACATCTACCTCCTATGTAGAATACATTTAACTATGATTGATATGATACTCCCCACCATAGGAATACCCTTATAGTCATCTCAAAAAAGACAACAAGACTAGTAGCTCACACAAAACACCATAGTTAAAATGAAAAGGAAGGTCACCACCCACAAATAGCCAATGGGGTACTCCCCACCTTATGGCTTTCCTTACACCACACCTCGATCACAACCTTAATAGGATCTTTTCCTCAATAGGGAAGAACATTTAGAAATAAAAATAAGCTCGATGTTGGTTCTACACTATCTCATCATACTCAATATGAATCAAGATAGCGCATGACCATCTCAAATAATAGTATACTAAGATTCCACCGAAGGCATGTACAACTCCCATCGAGCCAAGCTCACATCCAGTCAAACCTGACTTGGATTCAGCCATGGGTCAACTATCTTAGGGTAACCAAACATTTTACAATGTCACATCTACCATGGAGGTACATTCTGGCACAACTCCCAGAATCTAAGCCCAAGATAAGTACAAAAAAATGTTAGTCAGCAACTCACACCTGGACACTCAAGAATTTAAATTCAAATGATGCCACATGTAACCAGCGTGTATCTTTATCACCCAACCCGTACATAGAGAAACCTTCCAGTCGTGAGCATCTACCCACACTTTGAATAAATCATAAGTAGTGAAAAGACACTGGTCGACCATGCCAGGTACTTGAACAGTCCGACCTATGAAAAACATGCACCCTAGGTGCTTTGTCAAAAAAAGAAGGCATAAAAAATCCTATAACACAAAACTCAAGCATGCACCGTGAATTGATCATAAAAAATCACAAAACAAATATCACTACCAATGAGGTATCTAAAAACATGGACAAACCTCACAAAATATTTTACCTAAAATGAAGAAGACGTTGACCTACAACGGTCTGAGTCTAAACGAAGGGTCTCTAGGTACCGTAACTAGCACTACCTAAAAAGACTCACAACTGGGTCAGATGTTCTATCCACATATACCAAAGGATCTAACCTCTCAAAAGTAGGTAAATATCCCAATGTCCTATAAGAGTAAAAAGTAAAAATACTTCCTACAAGGGCCCTGATCCTCTCTAAGCATCTTCAAAAAAACTTCTCCCTGGAGGTCACAAAACCAAAGCATAATAGAAACTGAACTAAAAATCATCGGGAATTTGTACATGGAAATACCCCATGGTGGTCCAGTTCACAAGAAAATCCTGGTATCCATGGGCATCATACTCAGTGATCCGACCAGATAACCATGACCTTAGAAACAACACCCCAAAAGGGTCACAACAAAAGGGAATAAAATTCCATATCGACCTACTAGGTCACTGCACCTCATGTTCATGAGAAATGTGTCATCAGCCTCAAATAAAATTCTTCAACGTAGATCCACATAACATACCATCAAAGTGAAATATATTTATAGGAAGGACCAAAAGCCCCAGTTTTCAGTAAAATCACACACTAAAAGTCTTATATTCTAGTAATCCTATGTTCCATGTATGACGCGTGAGATAGCTCTTCTCTTTCCCGTCCAAGAGTTAAAATTCATCTCTGGACTCTTACCAATTTCCAATTTCCATATATCCATATTAAATCATAACATCCACAAACAAAAAGTTCATTTAGCAAGGTGAAATTATATACAACTATAACATCACAAATTAGAAAAACAATCCCATACCCTAGAAACAAGGACTTTCTAATGGAACTAGTGTTCTCGATGAAACAGTCAAATATCCATCACTTGTTCCAACTGATTCCTAATAAACTTGTCTAATATATCCCAAATAGTAAAGACCAAGAAAAGAACACATCTGATACCACTTTGAAATGTCCTGGTCGGGATGCTACTAAACTAGTGCTTCGAGCCGGTGGGTCACTAGGCATCAAACATGCCTCCTCATACACCAAAGGCTGCTGACTAGTAATGAGGGCCCAGGGAGTGATAGTGGGGAGGCTATGCCATTATTTCAAATTAAGAAACAGAAAAAATAGTTATGTATTATATTTATGGGAATGTAAGCATAGTGTGGAAACAGTAAACAACTGAAATAAAACATGTCATGATAATAAATAAAAAGCTGTAAAATCATGTATAGTTTGTCATACAATACAAAACTGGTCACCCGTTGGTATGACCATCCTAATAAAATAGTACAAAAGAAACTGAAAGTAAAATTAATGTTCTCTACAACTAACTTCAAGACAAACCACTTACCTAATCTCTAGAAACTATCAAATTGCACCAACCTAGTTAGTAGAACCACACAAGCAGCTCTGATCGATCATGAAACACAGGGCCTCAACCCTATTCACCATGAAACTAATTATCAACCTGAAAATTATACATAAGGTCTAAAAATACACCGAGTTTCATGGTCATGGGTGAGAAAGAATCTCAATAGGCTACCCCATCAAGTGACCTATAATTATGTTGTTATAAGTGTATGAAAAAGTAGAGTTCTTATCCTCACTGTGAAACTACAAAAGGAAGTAAACCAAATGTACAACCATAGTCGAACCCAGGGTCCATAATCCATGTCAATTGGGAAATTTTCCCCAGGGATGTCCATATGTATATACAAACACATGTATAGTCTCATACCTTTACATATATACATAGATCTGAATATTAATATGTCTGTGAATCAATAACATGAAACCACAACAGTAATTGAACCACAAGTCCATAATCCCTATCAACTGGAAATTCTATGAAAGGGAATTGATCTAGACATCACCACTCAAGACGTGTACCATTACATTAATCCCTAGGTCTGTAATACCAACTTACTTATACCTTCTTAGGAAACCAATAGAAAAGTCACTAAGAAAGGTACGTAAGCATAGAAGGATAGATGTCATACACTGGGTTATCATTTACCCTCCTCCAATCACCATAACAAGGATACCATATACCGACGGTCAATCCTATAGATAAATATTATCATAATAACCATTTGGACTTCCATAGACACACCATGCTACCCCTTGAGTCATGTACCTGATTCGAAAGTGCATCGTCATTCCAGTCATAGAACATCTAGCCTATGAGTCCGTCCAAGGCATCCCTCAACTGGATCCAAGTATCACTCAAGGTATAACAATAATCATCTAGTGATCTTATCCCTATAATCCCCCAATTAGATCTATGTATCGGTCAAGTCTTAATCACAAACCACCATTAATTTTGTTCCTAACATCCCTCAACTGGATCTAGGAGTCACTCAAGGTATACAAGTCATTAATCCACTAATCCTCTTATGTCCTCCCTCAACAAGATCCATGATTCACCCAGGGATTAATTAAACTACCACTGAGTCCTTACAAGACATCCATAAACCATATAAAAATATCAACCAGGGTGGAAACACAAACCCACTGATCCCATTGAAGGCATCTATCAACAGGATTCAAGTGTCACTCAAGGTAACGTATCTAACCATTGAGCACATCCTTAGAATCCCTCGACTGGATTAAGGTATCACTCAAGGTTTAATTATCATCCTAAATAGGAATATAAATCAATATCCTAATGAGATCATCCAAGGCATTCCTACAGTGGGAGTCCAAGTATCGCTCTGGGTGAAACAACTCATACAGCTCAACAACCAGATGCCAGGAATCACCTATGGACATCCCAAAAATATATATATCCCAATATATATATATATATATATATATATATATATATATATTCAGTATCAATATATCACTGCAATATAATACCTCTAGGTATAAAATAAATATCATAAATAACATTGCTCAGAATTTGGATCTGATGAACGCACATCTGAGTATCCCAATTATCAAAACAGATCGCATGGAGAACATCTTGGAATCCCAAGAGAAAGAAAGCCACCTCACATCCGGCTCAACATCCCACAAAAAAAATCACCTCTGGTGTCCATCTCTATATCATCAACAACCATGTCAAGATATAATTAAACGAGTGAGGGTAGAGAGAATACCCAAACACTCACTCCATCCATAGCCCCATGTTCTTACTAGTATGGAATGGGTTCAAAATGACACTCGAACACCGTCTCTACCCAATCCCAATGTAACACATTAGGGTCATTCAAAAAATAGGCACCCAATGGATACCTCAAGTCAAACACTAATAGGAATCCTACTCAGTATCCTCTAGGAAAACATGAGCGATGTCGTCCTATGAAGTGTCCTTAGCTATAAAGGAAATGGGGGAATCCTGCTCAGGGTCCTCAAATGATAACAATAAATTCATCTTATAAGGGATCCTCAGAATGATACAAAGGTATAAGATCCAATAGTGGACTCCCTACATTATCATTTTTGAAAAGGAATCCCTCAGAGGATCCTCAGAAGAAACATGTATTGTGGCCTCATATCCTATAATGGAACATCCCACAAGGGGAACGTCCTCGAATCATAGGTCACAAGAGATAGATCAAATCTCATAACAAATCAAGATCTCAAATAGGTTGGTCTCAACATCCAACCTATAATTTACACCAAGTACCACTCTCAGCAGAGAATTGAATTCAATAATCAGAGGAAGAACATATCCATTTAGATATAATCACCAAAACTTCCACTATGATTCCTCAAAATGTTCAACTAGTTCCACCATCATGATCTATGTAGAAAACTACTTAGAATGGACTAATCTCAGGTCCAAAACTAACATCCAAAAAAGAAAACATGAAAACACCACAAATGGTTATAATAGAGGAGTACACAGCATGTATAGACCATACACGATGAGTACCCTTACATCGCCATATGGGAATGTACTTCCGTCATCCTGGGTGTATAAAATTCACATGCACATGATGTGTGAAACGGGTACACGATGTGTAATTGACACGGGGTTCATGCCCATGTCCCTCAAACGGACTACCTGGATAATTTTACAGGACATGTACTTATACATGGTGTGCTTTAAGACATGGATTTTGGCCATGTAATCTAAATGGTTGTGTAGCCCTACACATGTAGACAAGCCCAGATACTTGGCTACACGGCCAAGTATCAGTACACGGTCTGTGTACCCCAAACACGGTGTGTACTCCTTAAAACTTAATCTTCCCTAAACGATAAGAACCCATGGCATGTCACCCTGGACTACATTCCATGTCACCTAGTTTCCTTAAATGGGAAACCATCAGATCAGACGAAACCTTTGTTTTCACCCCCGAATCAAAATATTCATACTCAAGAGGCCATAAGAAAGCATAAAAAGTCTATAAAAATAAGAAACAATATAATTAAAGGGGTTATACGGTGAAAAAATAAATGGGACTACCTTCAGGAAAAAAACTATTGAATATTCGCTTGATTTCACTATCCACGGTCGCCATATGCCGACTCAGCACATCGAGGGCTTCATGACGGTACCACTTTTACCTTCCCTCTCTCACTCTCTCTTTCCCCATTTCTAGTTTCTCTCTTGGTCTAAGAGTGTAGGAGGATCCATAGGATAGGTTTTAATGAGAAGGAGGAGAAAATATGGGAAAATAAATAAAAGAAGAAAAAAAGAAATTGAATAGAAGAAAATATGAAAAAGGGGCCCGAGCCGGCCCCAGTGCCCGACTCGAATTTATGACTCACCTAGGCTAAACACCGAATTATGAACATAACGGAAAAGATTGAAAAACAATTCAACACTATATTAAAAATACATGGTCGAACAAACCTGCATTAATAATTTAATATTTAATTTAATAATTATTAAATATTATTTATTCCTCTAAAATTCAAATGGCACAGATTTCCACCAAACTCCTACCCTATGGTAAACATTATATTCTGGGACCAACAGAGTAGTCAAAAAAATTATTTGAGATCATCTCTTAGGTTAAAAATACTATTTTACCCCTCATAAGCATCAAAAAGAAAAAATTAAAAAAATTCCTAAACCTGTAGTATGGAAAACACGGAATCTTACAACAACACATGTTATTCTTCTTGAATTTGAAAAAATCATATTTCTCTTATACAAGTAGTTGGGAGCATTTCATGTGTCTCAAATATGAATTTATATAAATATCCCAAGTCTAATTCAACTAAGGGATAGGTGTATTTAGTCATTATATGAGTTGATAAATATTATCTCTATTGTTCTCTAACGAATGACGTGATTGGAAATATACTCAACCAAATATTATTAGCTAAGTCATTATGATTGTTTTAAGAAATGTATCAAAATATGACATTTCTTATTCTATATATCTCAGAAAATTTAGGTAGGATGGTTTAACATAAGCATACACTCCTATGTATATTAATGATTATAAGCTATTGCATGGGATATAATTTGTGAGATATCCCCAAGTAATAATACTCTACTTATAACCAAATGAACCTAATCTTCATTTATCATATATAACACATTGAATTGAGTGAAATGATTTCTTCATTCAAATTTTAACACATTATTACAACACATCATACTCTTTGATGATCATCAATTAGGGATAACTGAAAGTTATACCTTGAGGGTATATTATCATTCTACCAATGATATAATGTAAATAGTAGAATACAAGAATGAATGATAAATAATGATTTAATTTATTATAATAAAACAATGCATTATGAAACCATTACATCAGTGTATTAAGTATTTTATACTATAATACTCCATATTACCCACATGCTTCTTCCATGATAATTTTTTCATAAATAGATCTATTAAAATATTAATAATAGACACCCAACAGATCATAAAATTTCCTTTTAATATGATATCTCATTTAAGGTAGTATTTTAAAAGGATTTAATTGATACTTTTGTCAAACCAAGGTTTCTTTCCATATGTAATTTATTTATTTTTGTAACTATAAATATTTATTTTTCCTTAAATTATATGAACCATTTCTAATACAGAAATAAACTTCTCAATCCAAAAAACTTCCTTCACAACATCTAATATTGAAATATAATCTATCTTTGTTATGAATTCTATTGTGGTGTCTAGTTCAAAACACTTCAACTAATAACTCGATGAGTTTGAAGAAAACCAATTTGATATTTTATTTCAACTCAGTAGGATTTGAAACATGTACCTATGTAACCTTTTTCATAGATTTCATCCAATCTACTAAAGATCAAGAACATATCCTTAATCATTTTAAAGTACTTAATAAATCTATACAAAAAAAATGTAGTGGATCTCATCAGGATTTAACTAGTATCTAGTGAAAATACATTGAGTAAAGGAACCATTGGTCGAGTACACAATAAGTAATGCATGGTAGAACCAATGGATTATTCATATAGAATTTTATACATCATTTCTAGCTCCTTATAAAGATCTTGAATATTCTAATGATTTGTTCCATATAAAAATGAAAAATAAACCTTCATATAGGTATCCATGGTAAAATGAGTTAGAACTTTACCAATATAACTATATTGAATTATACTAATCGTCCTCTTAGATATATCTCTATATACCCAGTATTTCTGAATCATCACCCATTTATTTCATTGAGAATCATTTATTCAACCACATCTTTACAAAGTGATGATTAGGGGTATTATTTATGATAAGGATTATATAAAATGTATATAATATCATCAATACTACTAAAACACCGCTTATCTCCTAGTACAAAATTAAATCATCTTAAATTGTAATGAAACCATACATTTTGATCTCATCATAAAAATGAATATTAATAATTATAGAATATTTCTTTTAGATTAAATAGCTTAGAAGTCTCATTTGGAACCTTAAAACCGTAGAGTAACATCATATTGAAATTAATTACAAAATTACCCTAAAGGAATATAGTTTTGAAATCCATTTGATATGTCCCTTAATTAATGGATGCTTATATGGTGAGAAATATTCAAATAGGATTTATCATCCTAATAGGTGAAATTGAATATTCCAAGTCAATAGAATGAATTTTCATGATATTTTTTCCACTATGAATTATTTATAAGTAGAAACTATTTCATGCATATTAACTTTCTTATGGAAAAACTACCATCAACCTAAGGGTCTCAGCTCTTCAGTTTCATCCACTATGTTTCAAAAATGGTTATCTTACACAAAGTCCATATCAGTTTCAATATATTTTAATCATTTCTAAAAATAATATCTCCCAATAGTCTCTAAATACATATTTGGGTCATCATATATAAAAATTACCTTAGAATCATTAGATATGATAATGCCGTAACCCACAATATCTTGATGAATCCTACTATGTCTTTGAGGTTCTGGTGTGTCCTGAGATGGTTCTTCTTTAATAACTCTTTGTAGAAGAAACTCAACATCAATCTCATGAGCACTTAATATTTATTGGTCTTTCACATCTTTAAGTTTAACAATAATCCCACTAAATCTATGATAAAGGTTTTCCTTTTTAAAATTACAACATTAGGTCACAAAAAAAAATTTATTCCATGGGATTATGGAAATAATATCTCATAGTTTCTTTGGGATAAACAAAATAATAATAATTTTTATGATTTTGAGTCAATATTATCACAATAGAAACACCATACAAACTACTTTAATCCATAAATACTAATTAAAGTCATGGTGTAATGTTTCTCAAATGATATCTCATTTATTGTTTTTATGAATACTTTATATAGAGTAATTATTTACTAAAAACTCAACAGAATCTAGAGCATAACCTCAAAATGAAATAGGAAGGTAACACACACTCATTATTGATCAAAACATGTCTAGTATGTTATGATTTATCCTAATATACAAATAATTTTAAAATAGTATTCTAGGGGGAGTGATTTGTGAAATAATTCAATAATCCCTCATATGATCAATGAATTCTTCACTCAAGTATTCACACCCAAATTTGGTAAAAGTATCTTAATAATCTTTCCTAGTTGATTTTTAATTACATTATAAAACTATTTAAACCTTTCAAAATATTTATACTTGTCTCCCATAAAAAATTCATATACGTACTAACTAAATTATTTATTAAACCTAAAAAAGTACATAAAACCACCACATTCTTGAATAATAATTCATCTACACACAATAATATTTTAGAGATCCAATAATACACTATCCCATTCACTATTTCCACTAAAAGATAATTTTTTCATCTCACCAAACAAAAGATATTCATAATTGTAAAACTATTCATAATTGAACGGTTCCAATAATAATTATCTATTGGGTTTTTTGATGTATTTCTCCTTTATATATCTAAGGTGATCATTCCAAAGGTATATGGGATTATAATCAACCCCAAAACTATTATACTAAATGTTATAAATAGTATCATAATTTTATATAATATACAAACCATTTTATATATTCCCAATTCTATCAGACATAAAATTCATAAATATATAACAACTCAAGTTTCTAATAGTGAATGAGACTAACTTTTTTGTAAATAAAATACAGAAGTAAAACTATTGTTTATAATGGGAGTATAACAACACTTCAATAATTCTAAAATCAATCATCTTTATAAAGTCAAATCATAATTTCTTAACATTAATGTATCTACTCATTATTTATTATCTATATAAATATTTACTTCCCCATTTTTCAATTCCCTCTTATCTACATGTTGTTTTTTGTCAAAAAAAATGTGTGATGAACACCTAGTATCGAATACCCGTCAGTCAGAGTTAGTGAAATTAAAATCTACTAAATTTACATTTAAAAGATCATAATTATTCACTTTGACAACACTTCTCTTCTTTAGATACCAATCTTTAACTATTCGATAATTCAAAACTATATCGGATATCAATATTATTATCATGAAATAAGGTTTAATCTATAATATAGATTTATATATGTTTCTGAATAATGTATCATATATTTTCATCAAGGGATTTTAATGAAATTAAACCCATTAAAAATGATGATCCCATACATCATAACTATTTTATGATCCAAGATCCATGTTTCGTAGTAAATTACACAAGCTTAAAAATATAAATATTCCAAGAAAATATATAGTTAAAAAAAATTCTCTTACCAAATAGGATTCTTGGATTGTTGAATAGATAAAATCATTTTATAAATAAATTATATGTATTCTCTTAACTCTATTCTTATGGTATTCTAACATTTAGGGTTTCCCATATAGTATAGCACAAATTAAATGTTAATAACAAGGAACCTTACCATTAGTGTCACTTACTACTTACATTCCTTACACATCATAATTCATGGGAATTTAACCATTTTCGGAACTCATATAGAATGTTAGAGAACATGAAAAGTTCCACTTTTTAAGAATTCTCACAATTTTTATTTATAAGGATTTTTTAATAGTCTACAATGTTTAATGTACATCTCCTTTATATTAAACCCATTTCATTTCATTAAACACTTATAATCTTGTGTTTTATTAATTTTTCTATGCATGATTCTATATATTTAGTATTGTAATATCTATTTCATATAATAAATTAATTTATTCACATAACATTAATGTGAAACACTTTACACTACTAACATTATTATGTTACTTACCCAAAAGAGGAATTCAAACATATTCATATGTATTAAAATGTATCTCATGTATAAGTTAAATGAACATTTCATTTAAGGAATAGGGTTTTATAATATTGTAAATATATATGTGAGTAAATCTAGATTAAATTATATACAACCAATCACCTTTATAGAACTTGGTATAGTTCTTTAACCTGATGGGTAGCCCAAACCCAATTCCCTCTCCATAGTGTGACTTTGCTCAAGAAATAATTCAATTCTTAATATATCTAAACCCATATATGAATAAATTATATTTAACAACATTTATTCTAATCAAAACTAAAATTAAAAATCTTGGGAAAGGTTGATGAAAACTAAATCTTAGGTTATCACACGTAGAATTTAATGTTGTGCTCTATCTCATAGAATTATTTTACCACATTAGTAAAGAATATTCGATATTCATAACTCATAAAAATATTATTTTTAGGAATATTAAAAAGTATTTTAACAAATAAATAAAACTTTATTAATTTTCTAAAATATGAGATATCAATATGAACATTTCCTATTTTATTTAGGAATGAAAAAAATCCATTTTTTAGATCCTACCTGTTATCATTGAAAAAAAAATTAAAACAGTAATAATGATTAAATAAATATATAAAATTTAGTTAATTTTAATTATACTACCACTTGAAAATATGTTAACCCTCAATGTATTTTTGGGTTGGTACAAAGCGATTTTTTGTCAGACCTTAAAGGAAAAGCATGGGGAAGCAATAGGAATGTGTGCCACCATACAGGGTGGTTGACCGTTTGTGTTCAAGGAATGGGGAAATTATAATATGAATTAAATGGAATCCATTAGTGATTTTTTTCTGATAAATATTGAGACATACCATAGAGAAATTCAATGTTGAAAATCTGTTAAGCAGGAATTGTTTACCATTATGTCTTTTTTTACATTCCACACTTAGCAATGTGAAATATCATATAATAATGTGAATCCCACACCCAACATTACATTGAATCATAACATAATGTTAATGTAATTTATAAAATTATTCTCTATTTTCCAGATCACACAAAACAAGTTTTTTTGTTCCAATAATATATGCTTCACCTCTCGCTACAATATGTTATTAAATAATGTAATGTTTGGAGTATATATACCAATGCATACTTTATTAAACTTGTTCCTCATCAAAAAAATTAAGAAATATGTTGAATAATAAATTAAGAATGATTTGATATAACTAATGGGTTTTTGGGGATCATCCTACAACAATATAGATCATAAGAAAACATATATATAGAATCATCAATTCTCATAAAAATAAATATGAATGAAAGATAAAGATCATTTCATAGTAGTAAATATTTTATAGTAGCCTTCATCTCAACGGATCATTCTTGATGATGGTCACTGATATTGAAAATGATATTTTTTACCTCTATAAGTAATCTACTGCAAAGATGATCCTAGATTTATTCTTTAGGATTCCTATAAGAATTAAGGTATAATCCTTCCATCAAAATGAAATGATGAACACTGTACTAGTGATAATATAACTTCAAAAATATATTTTCAAATCTGATGATCATACCCCCCCCCCACTAATTACGGTACTCATTCCCTTTTTATAGGACATGTTGGGTGATCTTTATTAAATAAATAGTGTCTAATGTAATGTTATATTCTATGAATCGTTTGAGTGTTCTTCATTGAACACTTCAATGAATTTTTTAATGTAGTATATTATACATATGTTGTATTAGTGATTGAAAAAAATAATGTGGGTGTGATGTGGAACTTCCATCCATAAAAATACACAACATTGGAAGAAAAATAGTCTTAGTTTTTATTGAATGAAACCAAAATACTTTGGAACCAACCTAAGCATAGTATCATGATTAAGGATACATTATCTCGAATTTATCCTTAAGATATATAAATAAAAATTATATAGTTTTAGTTCATATCCATCACTCGAGTCATAATAAATTATTTTTGGATCATATGTGTTAATGTAATACTTAATATCCTAAACATTTATTGGAACTCAATATCATATGTATCATTTTATTTCCCAAAACCTCATATATAGAATGTCCCCTTGAATTATATACCTCAATGTCTCTCATAACACCAGTTATGTAGATAGAAACTATAGATCATATGCCTCAATGCATCTCCAAAAAACTAGTATGTTTATCAACCGCTCAGATCATATCACTTACAACAATCATGTTAGATCCAAACCTTGGCAGATCATTAATGTCATTTCACTTCCCCACTTCTATGGAGAATAATAATACCATCACCATAGAACATTTAGAATGACATTTTCATGTCATGAATACATTCATCATCTATATATACATCATTATTATCACTACAAAATAATTGATTGAACCCCCTCTATCATCCTCAGGCACTCACATCCCATGGTAGAGTGTTAATCCCTCTGAGTTAACTCAAGATAATTGATTTACTAAATCAAATAATCATCTTAGATATGGTTACATAAATCATTGGAATCTTATTTGAATAGTAAATACACACATGATTCATTTAGGAGGCCTAATGAATACATAACATGGTTGATTCATTATCAAGACACATCTTTATTACCCAATGTATGATTCCAACACTAATTTCCTCTAAAAAATTATCATTCACTTCATTTAAAAAAAATACCAAAATGTTTTAATAAAATAACTCCATTGTCCCAAAGTGAGATGGTATCACAAAAATATCCAATTGTAATTTTTTCTTGTTCTACAATACTGAATCACCCCTAAAATAAGCGATCAATATCCTCATTATTATTTGATTATTCAAAAATAAAGATTAAAAATGATCCCTGAAATCACCTATTGAATATAAATGAGATACCACCTCATCATAGGATCATAAAATATTATTCCCATTGAATAATTCATATCTATATTCCACCCATATTTATAAATTTTTTTATGAAAAAATATGCCCTCTAGTTACCCTCTAAGGTATGATTCCCACAACTTCTTTAGAAAATTAATAGCGATAAACTACTCTAATAAACTATTTGAAAAAAATAACCATAGAGAAATATAAATTCAATCGATAATATTATATATGTATTTATAAATAAAACTAAAACTCCCTAATTATACTTTTGAATGATGTTTTGTAAACTATCCATGGTTGTTACCATTGTGAAAAAATCACCATAAAATCTAAAAATAAGTTTAGATATAGTGGTCTAGGGGCCTTTTTAGGTCCACATGGCTTGATGAAACTGTATAGTTGTGGCCTCTCATCTGTCTAAGCCAACTACGGTTTTTAGAAAAAGAAAAACACTATTTTCACACGTTTTTAAAAATATTCACATGAACTGTGTAGGTTGCCTCTTAAGACCGAGGCAGACACACGATTGGAAAATAAATTTCCCAACCATCCTCCCAAACCATGCAACACTTTGTAACACCCAAAAATTTTGGTATCATATAATGATAATATTATGCTTTTATTTTTTTAAAGTCCTTTTAACCAAAAAAATTAAAAGATAAACATAAGTCTCTTTATTTAAATATTAACAAGGTAGTGTTTACAATACACAAAGATAAAAAGAGTAAACATAATAACCAAATATACCTATTAAAACCCCTATCAGAACTGCTTGAAGACCACCAAACACCACAACAAGGGTCGTTATATAAATGATATCCTTCGAGTTGATTAAAACAATGAACTTCACCATCGTGATCATAAAAACCGTTCTTAGAATTAGCGGAAAGGTAAGCACCATCTTCTTCCTTTTGAGTTTTAGGACACCGTAAGGCTTGCTTTTATAAGGTACTTTTTCGATCGTTGTTTTGGTGACCGTTGAAAACTAATTGTTATAAATCAAACCATTGGGATTTGATAAGTTAATAAAGAAATACTTAAGTATAACCTAGTTCTAAATATTTAAGTTATAATTAAAAATATAATTAAACCATCATTTATGAACTCTAAAAGGATATGGTTTGAAGCTTAGTTTTACACTTATGTGATTTTGAGAAGTATTAAGGAATTCAAAACACTTTGCGAATATTTAAAATACAATGTACAGATTTTAATTTCTTAAATAATGTTATAAACTATGTTTAAATTCTTCAAATTAAATTATGTTTTGATTAAATTAAATTTTCTATTATAGTAGCACAAAAAGTTATCATATAGGTTTATTAAAATATTTTTTTATATAACTTTCTCTTATTAAAAGATTTAGTGTTTTTAATTTTAGAAATACCTTTAACTAAGACAAAGTTTAGTTTGTATTCATTAATGACTAAGAATATAATTCTATATAGTTTTAATAAATGAATTGTTTTCTCTTCTTTAAAACTTGTTTTGGGGTAGCATTTACAATAAAAATGGCCTACTAGGGCCATCCCTTTATGGCTAGGGCTGAGGGTGTCATCTCACACGAAGAGGCTGAGCCTGAACCTCAACCCCAAGTCAGGGCTAGCCCGAGATCGGGCAGAGGTTCCCCAAAGGGAACATGGGAGCAGGAGCGCGTAGGCACACCACCGTAGGGGCAAGGCCGTGGCGAAGCTTGGTTAGGCCAAGTCCAGTGGGAGCGGGGTGGGAGCCCAGTTAAGGTCCCCCTTCATGTGTGCAGTGTGTTTTCTGAGCAATAGTTGGGAGGACTGGGCTTATAAGGGAGGTGAAAATAGCTCTCATTTTCGATGTGGGAAGTGTTTTTTCAGGAAAAACGCGATCTAGACTGTTAGATCGTGTCGTGCGGGATGTGGACCGCCAATCACGATCTCGTTTCAACCTTCAATAACAGTGATTATCCATCATATTTTCTCTATGTCATTCTATCTAGAAAAGATTTAATCATGGTCGTCATTTTGTTTTAAAATATAGTGTTAAACCAGGACCATCTGATGGAACTCAGATTTAATCTGAGCCGCATATTCCCTTTTAAAAATGTGGATGCACCTCAGCCCTTGAATCAATATCGAGTTGATCTGGACCGTCCATTTTTTCTCCAGATACCCCTATAACCATGTCTTCTTCTTCCTCTCTGCCGGGGTCTGCACCAGTAACCCTACACCATTTTTCTTGTTGCACCTATGACCACGGGGGACCATCCTTGTCTCCCCTTTTCTTCACACACACATAACCCATTTAATGCACTGCAAGGGGGTAAATCTTTGTGTGAAATTTTGTGTTTTTTAGTTTATAAATTAACTGTTTGCACCCCGAGAAACCGGCGGATTTCCTTATACCTCCAACACCTCCTTGAGGAACCACTGAGTCTTCCCGAGTCCCTTACTCCATGAACCATGGTTAGGGTTTTATTTTCAACTTTTCTTGTTTCTTTGAGAGTATATATATATATACATATATATTCACAATGTATATTTTCGCAGTTTATCCCAAATGTGCATCTGTGTTGAACTAGGGCCATCGGGTTCTAGTGTTTAGATGTCATAACAGACTTAAGGGTTATTCTGCCTTGAAGCATGGTGTTGAGTTTTAATATATATCTATATATATCTATATATATCTATATATATAGGTATTCTGATGAAATTTTTTTTTAAAATAACCCTACGGGTTAGTTGAGACTCTTCTTATAACTAAATCTATGACTTTAAACCCTGTGTTTTTGGGTATTTTATAAGTTGTTTAATGTTTACTAATCTTTAGACGTACTATAAACTCATATATATATATATATACATATGGTTGTATATAATTCAGTTAGATATACATAAATAGGCATGGCATTTTGTTGTTGGGTACAGGGCCACGGATACCCCATCCGTCAAGAAAAGATTTCAAGATAGGAACTTTGAATACAAGAATAGTATTTGTGTATGATGTTTTTATATAATGGATTATGCACTATGCATATACTTATTCACATAATCTCATGTATATTTATATATATATATATATATATATATATTGAAAAATGTTATATATGTTCAGCTTTTAATAGAATTTTATGGGTAAGTCTTCATAAACATAATTTTATAACCAAGGGCACGACCTGCCCTATATAAAACAATGTTAAACTAATATTATTAGGGGGTTAATGCACATGGATGTTACAATCTTCTTAGTATGAGTGTGGTTACATACATATATCTTATTTGTTTCATGAACCCTTATTATACCCAGTTCTGAGGTCTTTACACTTTAATTCCTGAGTTTAAGTGGATATTTTTGTTTAAAACTTAAGGAATGTTGTATTATTCAAAAATAAATCCACATTAATGAGTCACTCATTTTTCTTATACCTTAGATGATGTTTATTCTGGTGAAGATTCATTCTTTCTATTATAGACATTATTCTATGGTATACCAAGGCTTATTAGCATTGAATGATTTGGCATCTGCAAGCTTACAGCCCTATATGAAATGTTTGGTTTACCCTTTTAAATTGGTTAATAAAGATTCATTATAAGAATAACATTGCATGTAAAAAATTTTGTATTTCTTCCAGTACTTTGGATGTCAATGTACGTGCCATGATCTGCTTATCTTCTACCTTTTTATGACATAGTCATATTCTTTCTAGTTTGACTTTTAAACATCACGATACATGTGTCACTCTATAACATATGTAAATGATAAAGGATAAATGTACACCACTATGACCAAATATGATTATAAAAAAAAATTATTCAATGTGGTATGGGAAACTTTGAATATACGACCTGATTTGACACATGAAGAATGTATTGGAATATTATGTTCTGGGTTAGGGACCGGTAAAAGTAAGCCCTCCGGGTTGGAGTCTGGTTATAAATACTCTCCAGATTGGAGTCCGGTTGTAGATACTCTCTGGGTTGGAGTCTGGTTACAGATTCTCTCCAGGTTCGGTTCTGATTACAGTTATCCCTAGGTCCTAACAAGAGGCCTTATCAAATAAATTGAAGTTCTACATTATGAATTTCCTCATTATGTGTATGATAACTAATTATCAAATGGATATTTGACTTGTAGAATATCCATGGTTAAGAGACAGTACTTATGACTATCAGAAAAGTAAAAGTTTATGGCATGACTTGTGTTAAACACTCAAATGAATTAGTTTCCAATATTTAAAATTGAAGTTGTTTCCTTTTGTGCAACTCTGGTTATTCATTACTCGTAGCTGTTTAATTTTTTCTTTCATATTCTTTGGTCTTGCATGTTTATAATGTCTTTTGTTTGTAACACCAAAAAAGCATGCCTTTATTGGAATCACATATCCTTGTAACTCTATTATCATGTTTTTAATTGACCAATTTTATGACATGTTACATATGTTAAAGCTTTCAATTAAGTGAAATGTTCTCTGGAACTTTTTGAAGAATGTTTTCAAAAGTTACATTGGTTTATTTAAAAAACCCCTTACTAGGCATTCGTTTTCTCACCCTATATTTTTCATTTAAAATTTTCAGGTCGCAGTTGAGTCTAAGATGTATGAAATATGTGATGGTTTCCCAGAACCCAAACCGAACTCGATCCTCTCTCGAGGACATGATGTGTAATTTATTAGTGTATGTTTTGAAGAATTACACATCATGATTTGAAGGCACCAGCTCTGGTTTTCCTGGGGTCGGGTCTTCACAACTTAATTTTGGGTAAATTATGGCTTTCACATAAATTTCATAAAACCTAAAACCCCTTTCATATTTCATTTCTCTAGCTACCATAGAGGGGATTATTCTCCCATTTAGCCTTCTTTAATCCAATCTTAGGATTCTATTAGATTTTTTAATCTAGACTCTAACTCAAAATCCATTCATCTTGTTGTATATACATAGGTGAGTTCCATGTACATCGTATTACTTTTTTTATTTGACTTCATATCAATGGAGTTATTTTGGTGCAGGTCAATATGACCTATTTTAAATGTATTTGATTATTCTTTGTTATTTTTCAGATTTGGATCTATTTTGGAGATGATATATAATGAGTTTTCTACCATGTGTATATGGTAGGAAGTCTATACCTTTTCATGCAATGTATAGTCATTTTATAGATAGTTTTCTTCGTGCCTCACACCAAAAATTCCAAGCATTGTTCCAAAAATAAATTGAATTCCTCGAATAAATTATTAGATCCTTCATTGGTTTCCTTATTGGTACCATGTTTTTGTTGGATTTTTTCAACCTCAACTCATACCACCTATGAGTTGTGTTAATTTATCATCTCGATGTTTTACCACCCTATTGGGTGTGTGTTTGTGTGATATCCTTCTTATTGGGAGCCCAAATGAATTGAATATGATACTAGGAGAGGGTTTATACCTCCCTTACATGTGTTGAATTGTTTCTAAAATGGTTAAATTGATTTATTGGATTATTTCATTAGTGGAAATGAGGGATTTAACAACGACGTAATAACGTGTGTTTTTTATAAACCAACACAAATAGTATTTACAGGAACTTATTGGATTTGGTTTTATGAAAACCGATGCCATAAGACATTATTCGATGATATTTCGCATCGGTTTTGTGAAAACCAATGCAGAAAATCAAATAAATGTTTTGGCGTTGGTTTTGAGGAAAATCGATGCCATAAGTGCTATTTTCGGCGTCAGTTTATACCAAAACCGACGCCGAAAATAAAAAAATGGATTGTGGGTGTTGATTTTATCAAAACTGATGCTGAAAGTCTTTTAAAATTTATCGGGGTCATTAAACCCTCATTTTTTTGGATCTTCAAAATTGAAGCTCGTAGCGGAGCCTTCAACTCGCGGCGGCATTTTATGCCCTATTTGTGATCTTGTAAGGACATTGTTGATAGTTTCAGTCCATTTTCATGATTTTTTGTTTGTGTTCTTCTTTATCATTTCTTGATTTATCTTCCATTGTTTATTTCTTCTTCCGTAACCCTATTTTACATGACTTATAATGGTGGTTTGATTATAGTTGTTGTTTATCATTATTTTTTGTTAGTATTATCATTGTTGGTATAGATTTTGCAGTGTTTTTTTTCTATGTTATTATAGAGAACACAATTTAGATTGAGGATCTCCATTCGAGTTAAACTTCACATTTTGTAAGTTTTTTATAATTTTGAAGTTAATTTTTTTATCATTTAATTATTTTATTTATTTTCTTCAATTATTAGTTTATATTTTATTTTAAATGTTTTAGGACATGGTTAAAAATTCTGTCAAAAATTTTCTTAAATATCCTATCAAGAAATTGCATCTTTTTTACATTGACTCCAATCAAATTTCACCCAATTCACCTACTGCATCCTTTAAATTAATGTATTCTTCATTACTTTTGACACATGCAGCATCAAAATAACGAAAAAACTATGTAAAATAAACTAATAAATTTTATAAAATGATATTATAATTAAATTATAATATCAATATAACACACATGTATATAATCTGAAAATAAAATGTTTACTATTTGTAAATGTGTTTCATATATGATGTTTTCTATCTGATTATCAATAGTTATTATTAAATGTGTTTTTTTTCAATTTATCTAATAGATATTCAAATTTTTATATGTTTTAATATAATAACCAAATATATTGTGATATCAGGTATTTAATGGATCGTAATTGGATTCATTTATTAAGAACCACTAGTGAATATGAAAAAGGAGTTGATAATTTTTTGGAATTCACTAAACGACATCTTTAAAACATTGATTTGATTTTCATTCCACGTGTGAAGTGTGTAAATATGAGAAATTTATACTCTAGAGGAATCAAGGATCATCTCATTAGTTATGGTTTTAGCTTTAATTATACACGTTGGATCTGGAATGGTGAAATAACTAAAAATTCAACATCCAATGTTGATGATGATATTCATAATGAGGCAGAGGATCGTATTGAATAATTAATTCATGAATTAGGTGTTTAAACCATTGAAAAAACATTAACTTTTGAATTATTGTATGGATATTCTAAGAAACCATTATTCCTAGGTTGCAATAAATATACCGTGTTATCAACAGTTTTAGATTAGTTAAATTAAAAGAAAAAAATGGTTGGGGTGTTAAAGGTTTATCCAGTTTACTTGAGCTTCTTAAAGAGATACTTCCAGAAGGCAACAGGCTTCTAGATTCCAATTACGAGGTGAGGAAAATATTATGCCCAATGGGATTAGGGTATAAAAAGATACATGCTTTCCCCAATGATTGTGCATTTTATATGAAAGAAAATGAATATTTATCAAGTTGTCCAACATGTGGGGAATCACGCTATAAGATAGATGGGATAGTAAACTGAAATTCATTCTCAGGTGATGTCATCTAATGTCATGAAAAATCCATTTTGTACTTTCTAATGATATCATCCAATATTTTTTTAATACAATTCTGATAATTCAATTTTGATTCATTTTTAGGTACCAGAATCAAAAATCCTTCTAAATAAATTTGGTACCTTCTAATAATTATTCATTTGAAGTGTCTATTTGCAAATTCAATTGATGAAAAAAGGTTAAGATGACATTCATATGAGCGCATCTCTGATGGTAACATACGTCACCTTGCCGATTCACCACAGTGGAAGAGTTTTGATAAAAAATCATGATTTTGGAAGGGAAGTTAGAAATATCAGAATGGGATTGTGTACTGATGAAATTAATTGATATCGGAGCCTCAGTAGCCAACATATACCATGTCTTATTTTACTGGTAGTTTAAAACTTTTCCCCACATTTTGTATAAATAAAAAATATGTTATGATGAGCATGAAGATTTCTGGACCAAAACAATCGGGAAATGATATTGATGTGTATCTTTCACCATTGATTGACGATTTGAAACTTCTATAAGAAGAAGGGCTTAAAGTTTTAGATGCATACAAGAAAGGGTATTTTATTTTGTGTGTTATAATACTGTTCACTATTAATGAATTTCCTACATTTGGACACTTATCTAGATATAACGTTAACGGACATAAAGCATGTCTAATTTGTGAAGAACAAACATCATATTATAAACTGAAGAATGGAAGAAAGACAATATAAATGGGAAATCAAAAATTTTTGCGAATTGATCATCCTTATCTTAGATTGAAAAAAGAATTTAACGATTTCAAGGAATACAACCTTCCCCATCTAACATTGTCAGTTTAAGAATACTGTGACAGGGTGAAAGATATTGATTCGACGTTTGTAAAGATTAGAAGTTCTGATTTTCAAAATCACAGCTGGAAGAAGCGGTATATTTTTTTCAAACTACCTTATTGGAGATTTTTAGAGATAGATCATTACAATGATGTTATGCATGTTTAGAAAAACATATGTGAAATTTTGATTGGAAAATTTTTATACATAAAAGGAAATAAAAAATGATGGATTGCATGCTAGATTGGACTTGATATTAATGAGAATACGTTTGGAGTTAGCTCTCACTGGGAATTGAAACAGAACATATTTACCTCCATCTTGTCACACATTAAGAAAGATTGAAAAGATGAATTATTGTCAGTGTCTTCATGGTATTAAAGTACCCAGTGGTTTTTTATTCAAATGTGAATAATTTGGTGTCATTTAAGTATTGTAAATTAATAGGTATGAAATCTCATGATTTCCATGTTTTCATGCAACAGCTTCTACCAATAGCATTGCATGGTATATTGCTAACAATTGTCAGAAATACCATCATATGGTTATGTAATTTCTTCAAATCCATTTGTAGCAAAGTCGTCGATCCAAATTTGTTAGATATGTTGGAGAATGAACAAACTCTTATTTTGTGTCAACTAGAAATGTATTTCCCACCCACGTCTTTTGATATAATGGTTCATCTACTAATTCATTAGTTGTATGAGATAAGAATATGTGGGCTGTTTATTTTAGATGGATGTATCCTTTTTAAAGAAATATGAAAATTTTGAAAGGATATGTTAAAAATCCTTATCGACCAGAGGCCTCTATTGTTCAAAAATATGTATCAGAAGAGTTGATTGAGTTATGTGCTGATTATTTGTATGAGGTGAAGCATATTGGTCTCCCTTTATCTCAACATATGATAGTTAATAGTGAAGGTAGAGGGGTTCGAGGCTTTAAGGTAAAGTTCATTCCACGTGATGAAGTGGTGCAGGTACATTTATACATTTTGAACAATATAGATGAGCTTCAATCATATATATCCTCACATATTGCTGAATTAATGTTACGATATCATAAAAGAAAAAAATTGTGGGATATGATTGAGCATAAGAAGACATTTTTTTCATCGTTTAAATAGAATGTCACCCATGATATATCTGCTTCAGAAACATTGAAGTGGTTAGAAGGGGGACCATCTCTTAATGTGATCACATGGTCTGGTTTTGATATAAATGGATACACATTTTACACAAAAAACATGGACGAAAAGAGTACCATTCAGAATAGTGGTGTGATGTTTTTCGCTGAAGCAGTGCATTTTTCAGGTGCCAAAGATAAAAACCCAATTTCTAAATCAATGTCATATTTTGAAGTTCTTGAAGACAAATGGGAAATTGATTATATTAAATTTCGAGTCAGTGTTTTTAAGTGTAATTGGGTTGATCGTAATAGTGGTGTGAAACGTGTTGAATATGGGTTTAAACTGGTTGATTTGAAAAGATTTAATTATAATTAGGAACCATTTATCATCATGACACATGCAAAACAAGTATTTTATGTCATTGATATGTCGAATGATCAGTGGTCAGTTGTTTTGCAAGGAAAAATATATCATTTGGGTGATGAGAATGATGATGATGATTTTATTTATTTATATGAGCCTTATTCATCTATTACGCAATTTCCAGATGATTACAATGAGTATAAGAAAGACATAGTGCATGCTGTATGTAATGATCATGATAAAGGCATGTGGGAAAAAAATAAATTAGTCTCTGAATTTTCCTTGAAAATATTTATATTTTGTTTCCATTTTTGAAACCTACAAATGTATGCCTCTTTTTTTACTTACTTATTTCTGTCTTCCTTTTTTCTAATTATTCAGATTTCTAATGATATGCAGGTACACAAAATTTCATTACACTTTCTAGTAGAAATATTAGATACAGATAGAGTGGAGCAATTACTGAGGTATATCTATTTTTACATATTATTAAATATTTAGTAAGATACTTTTTTAATGAAATAAACTGTTAGTTTAAAAAAAAATTGCAGGACTACTGATGTGTTCTCGGTGGAGGAAACTTCACATGTTACTACACAAAAATCAAGTTCTCAAGTTGGTAAACGTGGTATTACACGTTTACCAAAACTATCACTTTCTCATGATGATGACAAAGTACACATCTGTTTTGTGGTTAATAATAATTCAGTCGGCCCAAATGCAGTTCAATTAGTTAGTTATAAAGCGATGCAGATCCGTTGCAGGATTAGTATGTTATATCCTGATTGGAAGTCAGGGGATAAGATGGTGAAGCAACAGCTTTTGGAGGTCATGGCGGTAAAATATCTTAATTTATTTCTTTTATCTCAGTTTTTGAATACTATATATTTTAAATGGCATATTAAATTTATTCAATTACATATTACATTCAATTTTGAGGAAACCAATGAAATTAAGAAAAGACATCTCTCTTTATCAACGGTTTGATGGAGAGATTTTAAAACCAAAACGACAAAAAATTATGTATTTTTGAAAGGTATGGTTTGAAATCCCATGTCTTAAGTATCTGTTTATAGATGAAGATACATGGAAGCGATTTGTTGACAGTCGTCAGGAAGAGAAGTTATAGGTCTGGTAATTATTTTATATTTTAAAATTTATGATATATTTTTCTTATTAGTTAGTAGTTTATTTTCATATAACTTGCCGCCATGAGATCTCATCAGAAGATCCAGTTGAGAAATGTACACCCTCATACTTTTTCATGTGGAGGGTATTCGTATTTGGATCATAAAATGATTAGTGAAATATTTGAACCATTAAGAGGTCGATCTAGTAGTGGTTCAGAAGAGGTCCAGTTTGGTCTTCCATCTCCTCCCACTTTCCATGAGAAATGGAAATGAGCAAGAAGAAGTAAAAATGTACAGTATCTTACTGAGGAAGCTCAGCAAGTGGCTGATAGAATTGTAATTAAATATTATTTATTTGTTTACAATTTTTCAATTTTATAAATTATAAACACTAATATTACTTTTTTATTTTAATTTTAGGATGAACATTAGGAGTAAGAGACACAGGTCTCTTTTATCCCCAAGGGTGGGATGGACATCCTAGCCACTGCTTTGGGAAAGGCAGAACACCCCGGCCATGTTAGAGGATATCAGGAGGGTGTTAGTAGTCAGAAGTTTTTTTGTAAGAGTAAGCAATCAAGATACCAATAAATAGAATCCATACAAGAACAGGTGAAAGATATGAAACAGTCTATGAGTGATCAAATTCAAGCAGTAGTGGAGAAGGTTTTATTATAACACTTGGCAAGACAGTCATAGTCTGTGCAGCCATCCTAGGTATATTATTTATTTGTCATCAATTTTTTTATTTTATAAATTATAAACACTAATATAACTTTTTCATTTTTCACCCTTCTCAGCCTGCTCACCCGGACTACCCTGCCCCACCTGCTTATCCAACCCCATCTGCACAGCCTTTTGAGGTATATTATTTTAATTTAATCAACTTTTCTATTTTATAAATTATAAACACTAATATAATTTCTTTATTTTTCTGCCTTCTCAGCCTACTCACCCGGACTACTCTACCCCACCTACTTACCCTACCCCGTCTGTGTATTCTTTCGAGGTATATTAATTTATTTTCATCAATTATTCTATTTTATAATTTATAAACACTAATATACCTTTTTCATTTTTTAGCCTCCTCAGCATCCTCACCTAGACTACCCTACCCCATCTGCTTATCTTGCCTTGTCTGTGTAGACTTTCAAGGTATATTAATTTATTTTCATCAATTATTATATTTTATAATTTATAAACACAAATATAACTTTTTTATTTTTCACCCTTATCACCGGAACTCCCATACCCATTCTCTTATCCTGCCCCGTCTGTACAGCCTTTCGAGGTATATTATTTTATTTTCATCAATTTTTATTTTCTATAAATTATAAACTCTAATATACCATTTTCATTTTTCTGCCTTCTCGTCTTTCTCACCCAGACTACCTTGCCCCATCTTTTTACTTTGAGCCTCAACCTCCTCGCTCAGATCAAGCATATATAGTGAGTTATTTGCAAGAGATCCTCATGTACATATTGTTGCATTAGGACAGGTGCATTTTTTGGGGGACTCGGTATATTATTAGTCTATGCAGATGGGTTTGGTTAGAGTATCGGTACTTGATATTATAGATCCTACTACTCTACTATTGTTTCCTACTGAGGAGATCACTTGTGTTAGAGAATTTCTGAACCATTTTTTAGTTCATCCAAATAGTCTTCTACGTTATATTTCATATGAGGTATGCATTTTTTAAAATATGAATTAAAAATGATTCAAAATTACTTGTAATGTTTTTTGACATTTAACTTATATAGGAATATCTAAAAGTAAAACAAGCTGCCCAAATGCAACAAAATGTTCAGGAACAGTCTACTTTAGAACCTTCTAATATTTCTTCTGGGTTAAAAAGATTATCTCAGGCTTCTGCTTACTTGAATTATATCTATGAGTTTCAGATGACGCCTGTTAAATGTGGAATAAGTTATCAATTGAGAATAATGAAATAAGATATCATGCATTTAGTTGATTTTGTAGAGCTTGGGCTGAGTGTGGGGCAGTTGCTTTCCATGAAAGTAAATTGACGTTTGAATTGCTATTTCGTTAATAAAATATGGTTTCAAATTGAATAACTATATTTTCTTTTTAAGTTAGGTATCAACACAATATTCTTTTACAAAATTAATGAACATACATTTACAGTTTTATAGATCCAGAGTACATTTCCTTGGAAGTCGTAAATGTGAAAAATGATGATAGAGTTGAATATATATTTGAGAGATTATCACAGACAAAGATTAAATGATGGTTTTTTTCCATTTCTTGATAACTAAGAACATAAACATAATTACAAATTTATAATCATTATAATTTCATTAATTGTGAACTTTTTGTATTGTAGGGGACAATGGATGTTAGGTGTATTTTTTCCAATTCAATGATACTTATATTGGTTTTTCTTTTATTAGGAATAGTTCATAAACCATTTTCTATCTTATTAATCAAGTAAGTTTTTATTTTTATTTTTATTTTTTGTAAGCTCATTATGTTTAATTTTCATTTTTTAGACATGTATCATCAGTTCATATATATGAAAATGTAGTTCATGGAAACAATTTAACAAGGAATACATGTTAGTAAAGAAACTAAAGAAAATCAAATATGTGGAAGTACAGGTAATAAGTTTTTATATTATATTTTTTTCTGAATTTATATTTATATATTGTATTTATTATCAATTTACTATTTCATAACTGCAGTGTCATCGTCAAAATGGAAATGTTGAATGTGGTTATTTTGTTTTACTTTTCATGTACAAGATAATCAAGACTGGGATACTACTAATTTTCATAAGGTTAGTTGTATTAATTTTTTTATATTTTATTCCATATTATTTTATTTTTTAACCTCATATCATTCAATACTGTTGTAGGTATTCAATGATCCATAGTCTTATTCCAAATATGAAATGACCCATATTCGATCTACGTTTTTGAACTATTTGTTAAGTCTGATTAAGATTTGATGTATGTATATTCTAATATTTATAAATAATAATACAAATGGGTTCAAAAAACTAACTCTTTTGATATATTAGGTGTTTGAACCGACCAATAATCAAATTAATTATTTACCAATAACCAACAATGAGCCTTCCATAAATTTCAGGTACGTATATTCCAAAAAAAAATTAACTTTCAACGTCATCTTTTTTTTATGCTTGGTATATGTAAGTTATAGGTTTTTATTAAATGATAAATACTATTTTATTTTTGATGAATATTGTGTTTTTTTTGTATAGGGGTTTCGATATTTTTAGAAGTCTAATTTTCTGATTTTTCTAAAAAAAATTAATTTACAGAATCAGTTATTTTAAAAACTAACATTGAAATTAAAAATAAATAAACGGGGGTTTTGACATCGTTTTTCTATAAAACTGTTGCTGAAAACCTCTGGAAATTAACCTTCGACATTGGTTTTTTTGTAAAAACCGATGCAAAAACCTCAATTTAGGCCGGGTTTCGGCATTGTTTTAGATAAAATTGACGCTGAAACCCTAATGAAATTAATTTTTGGAATTAGTTTTATAATAACTGAAGCCGAAATTCATATTTTGTACATTGACTTTATAGACGTCACTTAAAAAATGATGTCAAAAATAAAAAGAAATGACGTTAAATTATGTTTTTGCGCTAGTTTGTGGAATGGGTTAGATGAAATCATAGATTTTGAATGATTATTTAATGGGTTATTAAATGATTAATGAAATGATGATGATGATATTGAATGTCATAGAAATTTATACTCCATTTATTCAGAACTTTCTTGAATGCCACAGTTATTTATACTCTATGACTAGTATGTTATAGGATTTTGTGGAAATTTATAACTGATGGATCTAGATTACATGGGATTCCTTGGACACTACGTATCCATGGATCTAGCTATTGGGTCAGACACTTGGTTACACAACATAGGCAATAAAGGATTCCTTTTACATTTCTATTTCATAGATCAAGCCCATGTTGGACAAACACTGGATTACTCGACATAACCCATAGTGGATTTTTATCACCCTTTACATATGACTCTTGGTTATTATTTTTTCTTTATAGTTGACCTTGGTTGGATGGATATTATCACACATACATATATCACTCATTCTTATTTATTTATTTCACTTTTTTATATTGTACAGAACTTTTTGTATATTAACATTCTAGACTTGTTATAGACACTATTACTGGTGGACTATTGAGCTTTATATCACAACCTATTTGGGATTCCATTGGGTACCTAGAAAGGCTTCATGGATACAAGTATAGACTCGAGCAATCATCCTCTTTATGATGTTTGATTGATTATTCCAAGGATAAGGGGAGCACAAGACCGATCAATGCTTGTGATTCTATCTGTAGATAGTTCTTTTCGGTTTTTTTTGTATTTTAATAAATATATTATACTGGAGGCATGATTCAATATATTTCCATACATTTTTTATAGACATTTCACATAAAAATTCTAGTATATGGTATTACACTTGGGCATTCTTTAAAATTACTTCTATCATAAGGAAGTTATCTAATACTATTTAGTTTTTTGATATGATTTATCTATTTATAAATTGTATTTCACTAATGTGATATACTCTGATTATGTGAGTATCATCTCCCCACTATACCACCTTAGACCCTCATTGCTAATCCTAAGCCTCTAGAATAAGGGGAGGCGTGCTTGAATCTAATTGACCCACCATCTCGGGGCTCTATTTGGTGGCTCCCATATCGGGACATTATAATGTGGTATCAGAGGATTTTTATTTTCATTTATTTCTCTAACTTTCTATTTTGAATTGTAGAAAGTAAAAAAATTTAATCTGTTGGAATTTGGTAATGAGTTGTGCCTTGGAGTAGCTAACCCATGAATAGGGAAAAGACAAATTGCCTTGGATGGGATTATGGTTCTATATTTTTCTGTTATAGTTGATTTGATTCCACTAAATGGTGATGCACATGATATGTTATGTCATTATTTTTATTATTAAATAATTAGATTTTTTATTAGCCTGATATGGAATGAAAGTGTGGATCATACAACATTTTGGGAACCTTATACGATTCACAAGCCATGTGTATACCATTCCTTGTAGAATGCATTTCTTGACAGCATGAAATTTATTTTTGTTATTTGTTTTATCTAATTTCTATAATTTAATGATGTTATAGGATATTGGGAAACATAATTAGTATATAGAGTTCTTAATGTAACATAAATATTTATTTCTATATAGGCTAAAACAGACACCCTAATTAGTGAATTTTGGCACGTTGGGTAATGGAACATTGGTCGCATGAACTACAAAATGATATGGTTGGGAATAAATGGACAAAAAACATTTATTTATATTTTTTATGGTCCCTTATATATCTAAATGGTTACCCACTTGATTCATCTATTTAAAGATAATTTCCAACAAAATTTAATTTAAATGATTTTCAAATTATGGAATAGAATGGTCCCCATTAAATGTGGTTTCCAATTTCTATTGAATTTATATATATAGTGACATGTGATGTGAAATAGATATATTGACCTAGACCCAAACTTATTAGTGGGTATTAGGTAGTGTCTCTAGTGTTCTTTGTGACGGTACCTCTTACCCAGTCCTAGCTTTAGGAGTAGGCAGAGGGGTGTGGCTTGTTTATAGGATGCCTTGTCCCTACCTTATGATTATATATGTGATCTTGTTCTTAACAAATCTTTTTTGAATAAAGTTTTAGGAATTTAAGAGATATTAAACCCTAAAAACCTCTATTTTTGATCCAAGATGGTATAGATTTCCATGATCCATAGGTGGTGGGACCAGAGCTTCTGGTAGAACCTTCATCAGTGCCTCTTGTGGAATCTCCCATTGTTCATGATGTGCATAATGATTCCCTATTCTGAGAGGGTTTCTTACACTTTATACATATCATTCAAGGTGACCCAAAACGCACCTCATATATGGAAGAGTTGATGTGTCTATTCTATTAGCGAAATTCACCCATGTTTTCAAGGGGTGGAAGTCTATAGGAGACTCATCAATTAATTGAGACTTTTTTTTATATTTGATAATTTGGAGAGTGCTCCTAAGTGGAGAGTTATGATCATGGTTTATATGATTTGAGGACCCAATAAAAAATAGTGTGATATTCTAATCAAGGATGATAGGATTTGAAATATGTATTTGAGGGATTCCCAAATGATTTTATGATTACTTATTTCCTAAGACTTTGATAACTTAATGGACTAGTGATTTTTTGCATCTATATAAGGGTGTGATGAATGTTATGGAGTATTCATCTCACTTTACAATGATTAAACTACTTAGAAATGTGTTTAATTCTGATGAGACTTATTGGGATATATGCTTCTTGGAATGTCTCAAGCATGTTGTTCGACCACATGTGAACTTGTTTTGGTCGACTATTTTATCTGAGATGGTGAATCAAGAACTGATTACTAAATATAAATTGAGAGAATATGGTGGATCCAACGTAGGGTAGTGTAGCTTCTCAACTTAGTGGTTCAGTTATATATTTAACAAGGTGTATTTTTGAGGATTATCATGATGGGAATAATTTCCAAGGTGTTAGTGTATGTAGTTCAGTATTCTTTTATTAGTGTGGAAGATAAGGACACAGGAGGGTCATTGTAATAGATACCCAGTCGAGTTTTGACCTTGTGTTGAGATAGGCCATATACCACATTTTCGTAGGAACTTTTTTTCAGTGTTCAGTGGGATGGGATCAAACTTGAATCTAGATTTAGTAGTTGGATTCACAACTCTACATCTGGCTGGGATCTAGATTAATATCAGTCATTCTGGATTTGGGAGTGGTCACAGTTATGGGATCCAGACCTCAGTTTCATCTTGACAGCAGAGTAGGCATGTTTAGGGTAGTCATGTTATTTCTCAGGGTTGTGATTCCGGATATATATATTCATTATATCCAATACTTGAGGATAATAACTCTAAGACACCTACAATTAGAGATACGATCATAGTATCCTCTACACTAGTATCTCCTATTTTTAATATGGGTTCTTCTGATTCATATTTGTACCTATTGTGGACAGCCTTGGGATTATTTTTTGGTTTTTGGATGCCATCATGACACTTCATACTCCATTGAGAATTATATCCGAGTATATACACCAGTGTAGTGAGTTCCCCCTTGAGATAGGTAGGTGTCTCTTCTTGTGGGATCTCTTCATCCTTTAGATGGAAACGATTCACATTATACTCATGATAGGTTTTCAAATTTCTTATCACAACCATATCGATTTCTATCTCTATAGGGTGACTTTCATATCAAATCAAGGAATTGTTTTTATTACCATGGGGTAATGGGATGTATAAGAAGTTTGAGAAGGACCAGATCATCTAAACCTATCAGAGATGACCACCCATATTACTAGTTTATATCTTGATGCTCGGGAAACATGTCAGGCGGACTTACCTCTAATGGTAGATAATTTTAGGGATTTTTTATTGAATGAATTTTATGTATTAACACCAGATAGAGAGATAGATTTTTCTATTGAGGTAGTGTCAAGAGATACATTGTTATCCATTCCTCCTTAAAGGATTTATACTACTCAGTTTCTTGAGTTTAAGATGCAACTAGGTTACTTTGAGTAAAATTGGTTTATATGACCCAATACTACTCCATGGGGTTCTCTAATAATTTTTTAAAAAAAAAGGTAGACAAAAACCTCAGGATATGTATGGATTGATGAAAATTTAACCATTTAATAGTTAAAAACTAGTATCCATTACTGTGAATAGATTATCTCCTCGACCAGCTATGAGGAGATCGTGTGTTCTCAAATATTGATCTAAGATTGGGTTGACATCAGGTGCTTGTTCAGACTTCATACATACCTCATGCATATTTTCATAGAAGTAATGGTATATGTGAGTATATGGTAATGTTGTATGGTCTCAAAAATTCACAAGAGGTTTTCATAGAACGGATGAACTGATATTTCCATTCTTATCTAGATTGTTTTTGGTATTCATGAAAGATATCTGGATGTTTTATTGCAATAAATATAACCATGCCAAATTTCTTGAGATCGTATAGGATACACATAGAAGGCATCAGTTATATGTTATGATCAAAAAGTGCCACTTCTTGATAGATAGTATTCACTTAATAGGTTATATTATCTCAAATACAAGATTATAAATTGACCCATAGAAGGTGATAATTGTAGTTTACTAGGGTAATCTCAAAAACAAGTTTGACATATGAAGTTTCTGGGGTATAGTTGGATATTATAGATGTCTCGTATATAAATAATCATGATTATAAACACCTAATAAGGGCTTGACTAAGAATAGTGTGAGTTTATGTGGTTGTATTTATTCCAAACAGACATTTAAGAGCTATAGGGAGACTTATTTTAGTGATGATTCTGATTCTTCTAGAGTCAGGTAAGAGCTATATTGTGTATTGTGATCCATCGGTTATTGGTATGGAAGCTCTCCTGATGATGGGAGATATAGTCATGGTGTATGGGTATCATCAGCTAAGGCCACATGAAAGGAACTACATGATGCTTGATCTTGAGCTACTTATTATTGTTCATGACTTATGATATTAGAGGCCTTATTTATTGGCAGAGTATTTTATGGTGTGTGTAAACAAAAAAAATCCTCAAATACATATTTACACATCATGACATGAATCTCAAGTAATGAAGGTGTGTCGAATACCTTCAATACTTCTACTTTGAACTTTCCTATATTCTCATTAAGTATAATGTAGTTGTTGATGTACTATTAAGGACACATATACAAGTAGTTTAGGGGGGCATTTGGGAGTGGTATATTATGGTCTTATTTTAAGAGACACACATAGAGGTTCATGATAGTCTAGTCCAAACTTTTCTATAATACTTAGCAGTAACTTCCACTCTTCTGGATAGGTTGAGGATAATAATTTTTTTTAGATTCCAAGGGCATAGTCTTATGGGAGAGTGTGTCATATGAGGACTCGAATCTAAGTTGGACCATTTGGGGGGATAAAATTCTACACATACATGGTTGTGTTTAGTTTCTACTATAAATAATTCTAAGATGATGTGATAATTTCATTCCAAGTCTTTGGAAGTATATCCTGAAGTTACCAAGATGTATCAGGATATACGCTACTAGTATTGGTTGTCAGGAATGAGCTGGGAGGTAGCTGGTTTTGTCGTGAGGTGTCCCACCTGTCAGTAGGTGAAGCTGAAACACCAATGACCAACTCAGTTTTTATAGTTTTTACCTGTCCTTGACTCTAAATGGGATGATGCGGTGATGGATTTCATGACTGGGTTGTTGATTTCACCATAAGGTAGTGATATTGTATGGGTTGTTGTAGAAGGGATCCTGAAGTTTTCCCCTTTCCTCCCAACCAGGGAGACTTCTTCAGTAGATGAGTTAAGGATTCTATATATCCATGATATTGTGTGACTTCACAAGGTTTCTCATATCATGGTATTGGATAGTAATTCCTAGTTTACATCCTATTTTTGGAAGTTATTATAGATGTTGTTAGGTATATTTGTGATTTTGATCATAGCATACCACCCTCAAACAAATATCTAATCAGAGTGCATAATACATGTTCTAAAGAATAATATTAGAGCAGAAAACCTTGTTTTTTGGGGTTCATGGGAAATTTATATTCAACTAGTTTATTTCTAAAATAAAAATAGATGTCATTAAACTATATAGATAACCCTTATGTTGAATTGTATGGTAGGCCATGTTGATCACCATTGTGATGGAAAGAGGAAGGGATGGTATAATTACTCAGACTTTGTCTCATGTAAGAGACTTTGGAGAAATTAAATCTGTTAGAAAATGGATAGATATTCCCCATTATAAAAAAAATATGATGTTTACCATCATTTATGACTTCAGCAATTCGAGGTTAGGGATCAGGTATTTTTTTTGTATATCTCTAAGGCTAGGGCACAAACAAATTGGAATAAAGGGTAACATTTCATCGTGTTATGTCATTAATTTTGACATTCTAGAGTGGTTTAGTCTGATATAAAATATTTTTTTATTACCATAGATGTATTGATCCATGCATTATTTCATTCATGTATCTCAGCTATGTCATTATCACTCAAACTCATATCCTAATCTATATCAAGATGGAGTTTAGTTATAGGTGGTTGCATCCTTCGAGGAACATTCTATACATACTGGTTATGGGAGCCCAAAGGCTATGTGAGGAATTAAAGTTCCACTAGTATAGATTCTATAGAAGAATAGCCATGTATAGGATGAGGAATGGGAGCAGGAGGCTGATTTATGTGATTTGTGTATACAGTTATTCTCAGGCTATGCTCAACCACCCTTTAAATGTAAATTTTTGGAGAAATTGATTTAATGAGGAAAGATTGTTAGATACCAAGTTTCCCATAAGGTATAAACCTTTTGAGTATCGTATTAATCAATTTATTTTGCCTAATGTGTGTTCCAAAAGAGCTCAATTGAGTTTTGAGGGTGTCTAGAGCATGTTTAGAGCCTAAACCCTCAGTTTTTCGACCGCATGGTTAGTAGAAACCATATAGTTTTGGCCACATGGTTCGATGAAACCATGTAACCAAAGATGCATACCTGTGAAATACACCTATGGTATTTATTAGAGTAAAATCATATGTTTTGGGAATGATTTCCCACACCATGTGCATGAATCTTGCAATTTACCATTTAAGACATAGGTAGTTGAATGATTTGGAAAACCATCTATCCAAACTATATACAACTTCGTTTTTTCTGTAAATTATGGGTTTTCGTGTAAATTTATTAAAACCTAAAACCCCCTTTCATATTTCACTTATCCAATAGAAATAGGGGGTTATTCTTCTCCTTTTAATCCTTTTTCAACTCTAACCTAGGCTTTGATGTGGTTTCATCATCTAGAAACGAATTCAAGAGTGGTTCATCTCATTGGATCTACAACGGTGAGTTCTATGTTCATCTTGTACCATTCATCACTTTTCATCATATTGGAGGAGTTATTTTGTTGCAAGATAACATTCACTATTTCCAAAAAATTTAATCTTTCTTCTTTTTACATCCAAATCGGGTCGAGTTAGGAGTTGATATATGATGAGTGTTGTACCACATGTATATGGTAGTTGGTTTATAACATTTCCCACAAAATCTAGTTATTTTATAACTAGTTATCATTATTCCACTTTCAATACTTTTTGATCATTTCTCTTAAAATTAATTGTGTTCCTTGAATAAATTATTGAAAACTTGATAGGTTTCCCACTTATTACCATGACATGGTTGGAGGTTTTCAACCTCAATCGATACAACCAATGAGGTGTGTTAATTTATCTTCCCCATGTTTTACCACCATATTGGGTGTGTGTGTGTGTGTGAGCTTTCCATATTAGTGGGAGATCAAATTAATTGAATGTGATATTAGGATAGGTTTTATTCTCCTTTCCATGTGTTTAAATTTTGTTTAAGTTGTCAAATTGATTTAATGGATTTTATCGAATGAGTTGGATGAACCCACAGCTTGTGCATGATTATGTAATGGGTTATGAAATGATTAATGAAATGGATATGATAATATTGATTTTCATGTACATTTCATCCCCATGAAATATGTACTATGTTGAATTCCAAGTAAATTTATACTCCATAGATTCATAATTTTATTTGATGTCAGGGAAATTTCTACTCAATGGATCAAGAATACATGGGATAACTTGGACATTTAAACTTCTTGTCTCTGTTCATTGGATATGACACTTGATTACATGGTATAGGTTGCCATGTATTCCTTGGATAGATAAATCTACACTGGATTACTTGACACCAAATTACATGACACTATATTACTCGATACATTATAGATAACTCATTGTTTTGTTATTTTATTTATAGTAATCCTTGGTAGGAAGGACAAAATCACACATACATGTATCACTAAAATTTATTTATTTGTATAAATGTTATGTATTTCAAATTTCTCGAATATATATATACACAGACTAGATTTGTTAAAGAAACCATTGGTGGTGGCATAATGAGTGTTATCTCACACCCTGTATGGGCCTCTAGTGGATACCCAGACATAATTTATCAATAAAAGTAAGGACCAGGGCATGCACTTTCTTTGTGATGATTGATTGACTATTCTTAGAAGTAGGGGAGCACGAGACTAAGTGATTCTCATGATTCTATCTAGAGATAGTTTTTTTGAACATATATTATACTTTATTCACATTTCCATGTATTTCCTACCATTTTTTATAGATACATGACATACATCTTCTTGTATATGATATTAACCATGGGATTACTTTACTATTTTCTATCATATGGATGTTGTCTTATTTTATCAAGTTATTTTATATTCTTTCTCTATTGGTTGATGTGATTAATCCACTATACTAAATATATGATTTTGTGGGTATAGTCTCCCCAATGAACCACCTTATACCCTCGCTGCTAGTTAGAAGCCTCTGGTATACAGGGAGGCATGCCTTATTCCCTGTGACCCACCGGCTAGGGGCACTATTTGGTGTCTCCTAGGTGGGGATGTTACAATAAACACATGTATCACCCATTATACATCTAGTTCTTCTCCTACAAATGAACATAAATTCATAATCATATTTCAAAGGGTATGATATGTAGAGTCACCTACCTTGAGGTTAGTCATAAACTCTTATATAAAGATTGATAATCAAATTTAGAATAGTCTAAGGACCCTACATAAAGTCACTAAAATGATAGGTCTAGGTTCATAATAAAGATATTTTAATGGAGACATTAAATATATTGTTGTATTTCTTTAGTGTTATCTCTAGAATTATAATTCAATATTGTATACCCGAAGATTTAAATAGAGGAACATCATGTTCAATAGTGTGTATGACACTCAACACTGTGATTTGAATAGAATATAACTCCCCAAGACTTAAAAATATATTACCCTTTAAATAAATTCAATCTCTTTTATAGCTTGTGATTAAAGATATAGTAAGTTTAAATGAATCGTGATACTCAGTTAAAATATTATTTAAACATTACCATTATAATCTAGCCATTAAATTGAAGGGTATAATTTTAAATTGAATTCTTCCACTTCTATGAATTGAATTTGTAAAAATGCATTCCATATTCAGAATAAGAATAATTTATATTATCTTTTAAGTTCAAATTAATTTTTGACCATAACTAATAGTGAGAATATATGTAATTAATTATCATGGTTAAGAGAAAAATGGGATTATTGGGGGTTAAACTAAGAAGATATGAGTTAAAAACACTTAAACATGTCCAAAACAAATTTTATGGATATATGTAGACCATATAACCTCAAAGCGTCTAGAATGACTCATTTAAGAGTCTTTTCGCATGAGAAAAATGTGGTTATCAATTTATCATATCAGATATTCCATGTGGATCATGTCCCACGCTTATAAAAGCTCACCCCCAATCATCTCCATTTTACACTCCTAATACCATTTTTTATAGATAATCCCTACCTATATCTCTTTTTTACTTCTTTATAAACATCCTAGAGTCCTTTTTCATCAGAATTAAAATCTTTTAAGGCTTTAGGTTAAACATAAAAAAGTTTCCTAAAGAAGAGGTAAAGTTTTTAGCGATGAATTTTCATTTTAATTATTTTTATAAATCCTTAAAATATTATAAAAATATGAATGAATAATGAAAAAATTTAATCCTACATTATAATATGTTATTATTTTAATTGAATAACCTATATCAATCTCCACCTTCATCAAAAGGGAAATGAAATCATCGATTGTGTGTAAGGTGGACTACCACCTCATGATCCAATATAATTCATTTTACATAACCACATTTCATGGAAATATATAATGATATATTTAACATATTTGTATTATATTTATGAAAATATTATACTTATATAATTATGAAATCACATATTCCTTCTTACATTCCATTTTGTGGGGGATACGATAGCATCGCTCATGCGTTTGGTAGACTACCACCTCATGAAGAGATGTAATTATTTTTTCACATATACTTTACATGGAAGGTATTAAGAATAAATTTAATTAATATATGTGATTATTATGAACTAACCATACTTTTTTGAAAATATTATCACATCTAAATTTTAACTTCTAATCCACTTGAAAACATCAGTGTCCCTCGTGTGTGTGTGTGTGTGGACTACTCCCTCTAGGTAATGATGTGAAATGATTTTCATTTTTTACATGGATAGTATTTATGATTAATTTGATTAATATAAATTATATATATAACATAATAAATATTCTTTAAATTTAATTATTATTTATTTTCCTTTTATTCCAACCCTCCAGAAAATGGAAATTGCATTCATGTGTAAGTATGAATTACCATCTCTATGAACGATGTAATTAATTTTCTGTCATTAACTTGTATGGATTAGTATAAATATATATATATATAATGAATATATTTGATATTTATATCTATTTTGACATTATGGTGTTGATATAACAATGATCAAAGTAAAATTACTAAAATTACAGAACAAAAATATACTTTTAAAACGAAGAAATTATCACCCGAAAAAGTGACTTTAATAAGAATAATTAAAAAACCTATAATAAAAGACTATAAGTAATTCATATATGGAATGATATATATTCATATTATTCTATAATAAATTTATAATGAACTTATATTTATTATATAGTAGGTTTGAGAAATATGAAGGAAGTCAAACCTGACAAAGGGTTTATCATATCCTTTTACATTCATGGGACATATTTCATATTCACCGCTTATTAAATTATGTGGTGTATAAACTACCCCTTTGGATATTTTATATCATCAATATATTTATATTTGTTTTATTTGATTATTCATTTAAAATTATTTTTTTCAGGGGTCCTGTGATTCAAACATTACTAACCTGGTAAGGTGGTATTTCACAATCTCATCATCCTTCTGGATTCTTTATGTCTAACTCTCCTTTGGGATAATTATTTGATATTTCTTAAACTAGATCTCTTTTATTTTACTTTGGTTATTAATGGCCTTTTTCATATAATAGTATCATTTTTACTCTCTATATTACTTAAAATGATTAAAAAATGTTTATAAAAAATAAGACTTTATTTTATTCTTGAGTCGAAAATCCTTTTTCTTCCAAAACCATGTTTCATAAAAATGATTTCAAAAATATTTATGAAATTTTTAAAATGATTTATTTAATAAATTTTTACCCATTTTTTTCTTTAAAAAAAATTGAATCCAATTTTTCTGTCATTTTCTAAAAAATTCCCTTTTAAATTTTACCAAAAATATGTAAGGAATATTTTTTTTTAACTTGTATCATATGAATGGAATTTTATTCCCTCCAAACCACTAAATTTTTCATGTATTTTTTTCTAGTTTTTTAATGTTAATTTTCAGTGAAATTTTTTTTAAATTATTCTTTAAATATTTTTTAAAAAATATATTTTTTCAAAGTGAAAGGATTATTTTCCCCAAAAATGTTTTTAATCAAATTTTAATGGTATTTTTATCCATTAATGGCATAAAAACTATTTTTACTTACGAAACACTAGTTATATATTGTATTGATATCATCCCTATTATTTTTTTGATGGGTTATAACTACTTCGTATGATGATTTAAAATTTTATTACGATTCACCGTATTACTCCTGATTTCTTATGACTATGTTTATTTGATTAGCACAAGTATAAACATTTCTTTTGTTAGTTTTTCAAAATGAATTAATATGTTGATCATATTTCACGCTTTCATGTAATTAATTCATTCAACTTAGTAAGTTTTGGGAGGGTCATGATTTTAGATATACCCTTGATGCATCGACAGGTATTATGAGAAAAACGTATGGAAAAATTAGATGGGTTTCGACCTATAGATTTAAACTATCTTTTGAAAGGTATTGACCTTTCTTTTTAGTCGTCTGGAATTATTAGCTCAATCACCATGTGATGAGTTATTTATGTCCAAGTAGTTATTATAGTATTTATAATACCCATGAATAAGTTTCGAGATCATGTAATTATTTGTATGGATTTATTTGTTCATCCTTTATTCTTCCCTTATTATTCTCAAGTTATTATTTAAATGTAAATTGTTTCAATTATTTACCTTTCCATATTGATTATTCTTATTTATTAGATATATATTATGATGTAAACAAATAATTACTAAGCATTTGATCTGAGCACTTTCATATGTTTTATTTTTTCCCATGATACCAGGAAGTGTTTTGTAACTAATATATAGGGATATTATATGGGGAATAATGGAGTTATAAAATAAAATTAAATGTGTATTTTATGTTTTAAAATGTAATTTGGGTTCAATTTTGAATCCAGGTTTCCCAAAATACTAAAATATTTGGTACTTCAGGATGTGTTTTTTTCTGTCTCAAGCCAATGTAATAAAGTAGCCACTAAATCTGGACTACTGGGGTAAGGGTATTTATACTCTATTTGGATTATTATACCATTATTATATGATAATTATAGAAGATTTATAAGATCAGGTGAAATTGGAACCCCTCTTCTTTTTCCCCTAGAGGGAATTCCCTACACAGGTTTCTCTCCCAACACTTATTTAACACAAAAACACATATTACCTTATAATTACTAATAATGAAACTAATGAAATAATAATTATATATTAACAATAGCATCGTAAAATAATTTCATTGAAATATAATAAAAATCTGTTCTGGTTTTTCACTAAAATTTAAGACATTACCAGAATGTTCTAAACCAATATATCAAGGAAAATATTGACAACCACATAGATCTCACTCATTAAAAATTAATTTATTTTGAGATAATAAATAAATGATATAAATAAATTTGTTCTTATATAATGGTTATTTTTTTCAATACTATGATTAATTTAATTTTTATAATCTTTAAAAAAATATGATAAGTGTCTCAATGATTCTATGTAATAAATGTGTATCATCATAATCCATTAAGCTAAATTATTATTTGAAATATTATGGTCAAAAAAATTATATACACTGTAATAGTCATATTACATTCCATTAGCCTCTTAAAATTATTTACATACTTATCATCAATGATTAATTATGATGTAACTTCTTCAATTTTTTTACTACATTATTATAATGAATATTTCCAATTATGTATTGAAAAAAAATAATATAATGAATCTATGGGAACTACAATATCCCTTTAATACATTCAATATTCTAAATCTATGGGATATTTAATAATGATTTAAGGAGATATAAAATTTATAGTATTAGAAACATAATATATTCTTAAACCAATATAATGTATCAATATAAGCATAAGGGCCACAAATGATCCCAATATATTGTGTACATGAGACATTGAATCAAGTGTAAGTGGGTGTGTATAAAATTATTACCTATTGACCAACTATGGTTAGTTAAAGTTTGTACATAATGTATGATATGAAATTAATTCCTCTAGGATGACTATAATATGTTTTGATTCTTTAATACAATATCATAAGATAATTATTCTCTATATAATTTGTTACACAATGTTATATCTCATGAATCATCATAGGAGTAGGAATATTTTTGTTCAATTAGCATCAATACATATTATATATATTTACATAGGTAGAGAGATCTCATTTGTTACATGTGGTTAGTGTTGATAAAAACATGACCCAACTTTAGGAACAATGTATAGATAGTTTTATTATTGTATTTTTCATATCCTAAGTACACTGGTATTCATTTTTTCATTTTTATGGTTTGAGGTATGTCTAGCACAATAAATTTCATGTTTTTTCTTTAATATGTTGCATTTTATAGATTTTTTAAACATATGGTAATATATATATTACTAGTCATGGTAGATATATTACTCAAATTTTATATGAAAATCTTTAATTTATTGGACATGAACGACATCTCAGTCCATTATGAGATTTAAAAAAAATATTTAAATAATAACAAATTGAATTTAATATGTAATTATTTTTTTATGGGTTTCAATATTTTGGACATGAGAAATGAGTTTCATGAGATAGAAAATATTATTGTTTCATGCTTGAAATCAACATCAACGGAAAATGAATCAATGTTATTTTGTAGATAATCTAAGTGATTAGATCATGTCAACCCATTTATAAAATATAATAAAATTATGATTTGTATTCATAATTAATATCTACAATATAAAAGGTTAAAATAGTCATAGAATGTGACTTTCAAATTTAATTGATTTTCCTAAATGTTATGAATATAATTTTTATTTTAAATTTTATTAACTATCCATTGGATGAATTAGTTAATTAAATAATATTAATATTATGTACATTATTATTATAATAAAATATGATATATCTAATGAGTGATAATAGTGAAGTTATGTCTAATTTTATGTGAGTTGTGTAACACCCCCGAGATTTTATAAGATATATCCTTTTTAATTTCATTCATAACTTTTGTTGTATGCTACACCAAGATTATCTTGTGCTATACGCAACACTATATTAGCTTACAGTATATGCACCACTAATATTGGATCTTGTTACACACAATTTCAAGTTTGTTTGATAGAAGTTATTCTACACAACATAGAGCGTATATATATATATATATATATATATATATATTAAATGTATAAATGAAATATGGTTGGATTATACTATATGAAACAAAAAATAAATCTTGCACTACACGCAACCCTGACCTAGCTTGCATTACACGCAATAGTGACCTTCCACGATAGCGTGTGTTGTACGCAATGCCGAGTTTCACTAAACAAGATATTATTATAATATTATTATGAACTAGACGTTATGAATATTAATACCCACTTTTTGAAACATTATAATTTTTATCTTTCAAAATGGACTTCATTTTTGGATTCTGAATATCAAAATTATCCTATGGTGAATTTTTGGTATTTTTTTAAAAACATTCAATTTTTGATGAATAGTGAAAGCACTGCGTTACTATTTAAAAACCGAATTTTTATTTAAATAATTATTTATTTCATTTAAATTTATTTTAGGTGAAAATTGATACATAATACCTTTATAAGTTCAATGAAATTCATTAGAGTCATTTTATAATAATTTTAGATATATAAAAATTTTATTGAACTTTTCACCGTCTTTTACCCACCTCCTCGGAGAATTTGGAAATTCACATAAAAATTAATTTTACCGCTTCTGTGAGTGGAATTTTGAAAATCTGAGAGACTCAATTAATATCAAGGACAAAAATTTGGTTCAATGAGATAAAAATAATTTTTGGTGAACAGTAACTTTCTACTTTTATTTACCATAGTTAAAATTAAATAGGGTAATTAAGGGTAAAAATGATATTAATATTACCCAAACACATGTCCGAATTCTATTGGATAAGTGTAATTAGACCAAAAACAACCTTAGGAATAAAATATTACCCTTTAGGTCCACTTGGATTATATTAGGACATTTATTGTTATTTTATTTAAAAAAGAGTTAAAATAGTTAAAATAAAAGGTTAATAACTAAAATATTTTTAATATAAGGTTATACATAAGATAACTTAGGCTATAAATATTCATTATAAAGATAAAAATATTTTATACCTAACTGTATTTTATTTATAATTTTTAGAAATTAACTAATATAATTTATTTATGACACAATGTTGATGCAGTTATTACCTAAATAATGAAATATTAAATTAATTGATATTATAAATACCCAAATAAATGTAATTTGAAACTTTTTATGAATTAAAAAACTTTTATAGGTTAATATGGCATGTTATGATTGATTTAATTAACATTGTTCGAACTAATCATGCTGTTATGATTTTCACAAATATCAATTACCAAATAGTGTCAAAATAGACATAAAATAGTTTTTTAAAAAAATATTATATTATTAATTGTTATTCTATTCCTAAAAATATAAGGATCGGCAAAATGACTTAGATAAGGTTATATATATTAATAATGAACCAATTGGGGTTCGTTTGGCTTCTTATAGTAAGATTACTAACCATATATTGTAATAAAACAAGAATACACGGTAAAAGTTAAATTATTTAACTTAGAGTTAAATCTAAATGATAAGGTTAAAATAGTAACCTAAACTTGTCTAAACCCTATTTTTTTAGTGCACTTCAATACATCCCCACTTTATCTTCTAAAGTAGTCACTTTGGATCCATTATAAACCGAATATGACTTTATTATAAAATAATATTTTAAGTTTTTCATAAAGTGCCCCTCTCCTCCCTTAAAAAGGACACCTCCTCCCTCTTCTCTTTACACAATTTTGAGCTTTCAAAATCATCCAAACATGGCACATTTACCTTATCAACTTAACTAGAAACATTATAGATGTTTTTTTCTCCTCAAAAGACCAACTCTAGTGCCTGAACAGGAAGCATAAAAGAGGTTCGTTAAAGAAGAGGTAATCTCTTCTACCGATTCATTCAAGTTTTCTTTCTTCTTCAACTTATTCTTCTTTAGTTGTTTCATTATAAAGTAATAACATAAGTATCACTAATATACTTATATGTTATTATAAATATGAAACAACCCCATTTCACCTTTTATCCATCCTACGAAAAACGAAATCACCGCGCGTGCGTACGTACGGAATACCGTCTCCACGCCGTGGTGTAATCAGTTTTTCGACCACCACCTTACTTGGATGGGTATAATGGTGTAAAGAATAACTATATATGGTTATTATTACATCATAATTATTCTGAGACATTATATCATCCAATCCAATTAAATTCAATAATTATGGGAAAGATATCATCGCTCGTGTGTACGTACGGAATACCGTCTCCACGATCGCGATGAGATTCAGTTTCCAGGATTAACCATTCAAGTATGATTATAAAGTATATATAATAAATAATCATGAAATATATTACATAATAATGATACTGTATTTATGTAAATATATGTTTCATTTACTTAATTCCACTTAATTCAATGAGGAAAGGAAAACAGCGTTCATGCGTACGTACGGCCTACCATCTCCCTGAACGGTGCATTTCATTTCATTTATCTATATATTATATATATATATACTAAATATATATGATATATAAATCCTGATTTAAATTATGGAAGTAAGTGAAACAAGATATAATTAATAATAATATGAAGAACAACAAGTCCAAACACGTACGATAAATGAAACGATTTTACCCAAAATTCTACTTTAACGTGGATTTACAATAGAACATGTAATATAAAGTCATAAGTGAACCATATATGATATCATAACAATGAATATTATTCTATAATAATTCAATTACATTATTTAAATCATTATATAGGAGGTTTGGATACATACGAAGCATATCAGAAATAAGGTAAGGGATAACTTTTCCAATCTCGATTTTATCCGACATTGTTTATTCGTAAGTATTTACTGGGGTTATATTTATCATCCATGTACCTGTTTTATAAAAATTATTTCATGTATACTCAACGTCCTTTTTACCCATTTTTTAATTTTACTACATTGTATGTATGGAACCTTTCTTTTGTTTACCATACGAGGTACTTTTTGACTTTTCTGGTAAAAGTACGAGAAGAATAGTTTTTTAACTTATACGACATGAACGGATTTCTACGGTTTCAAAAAGCCTTATTTTGATGAAGATTCCTCCATAAGATTTCATTATTATTTTCAAAAAAATCTTTTTATTTTAAAATTTCATGGCATTTTGTGAAAAGAAAAATGATTTTGAAGAAGAAAGGATATTTTCCTCAAGAATTCATTTCAAGTGTTTTTTCAAAACTATTTTCCATCTAATATTACATTATTTAGTACGATTATGTTTCAAGTATAATGTCTCTATGATTTACATGGTTTCACTTTTCTTATGATGAATTGATATCCATTTTTTTATATGGATTATGTTATGATGGGATGATGTTTATGAAACCCATTTTATTCTTTGGGTTATGATGAATGATTTATGTTTATGTTGTGGCACTCGTAAGAATGATTTCATTATGAGATGGTTGGGACATATATATACCCCCAATGCATTAGGTAAAGATTTATATCTCATGATATATAAATGGCTAGAATGGAAAGTTAATCTGGTTCAGTGATACAGGACTGGGACGAGGAGTGAACTCGTTTCAGTAAGGGACTTTTTCCACTAAGATGGTCTTGGAAGCAATGCCTTAGATACTATGGAAATCATATCAAGTGCTTAATGGTTTTCCACAATTACATGTTTCATTCTAATGCTATTTTATCATTATTTATGTTCCTTTATGATATATGCCTTACGTACTTCCAAGATTTATGCCTTTGCTCATGATTTTTATGTTTAGATTTTATGTCCTTGTTTTTGCATTTAAATGTTTATGGATTGTTTTCTGTTTTCAATGTTTACCATTACTGAGCATTTGAGCTCACCCTTTTCATGTTTTCTTTTCCCCATGATATAAAGAAAGGTTTTAGGTAAGAAAACAAAAAGGGAAGATCTTTATGGGATATGTTGAAGATCTTTCACCATGATTAGAAGATTGTGTTCTGAGTTTCCAAAGACACTAAACTATTACGATCCTTGAGTGTTGGTTTTTGTTAAGTATTAAATATTCCTCAAAAGTAATTTAATGTCCATGTATGTCAAGTTTTGGGTCTCTACAAGTTGTTAATTTTAAACTATTGGTGTCAGTGGAGTACTCAAGGGGTAGTGAATTAAGTATCTAATATAAATCACTATTAAAAAACTTGACAAAACAAATTCAAAAAATTTATAACAAGGGATGGTTAACCAAAATAGTAGATATATATACTTTTATTTGTTTTAAAAAATATACCAAGCCCCAATCACTACCCTATTGAAACAATTTTTAGAAACACATTGACATTTAAAACCATACTAATCATATAAATCACAATGTATATAAAACTAATTAATGCTAACTATCAATTTATTTTTTTATAAATAAGTTTTGAAAATGTAAACAACTTTGATTTTAAAACATATTAAACAACACAATTAATATTGAACATAAATTAAACAAAGAGGTCCAGGTTCATGCCCGTATATTATCATATCCAATTGGTAGTCACTTGTTTCCCTGTACAATTATTAAACAATAAAATTGATCTAAAAACTATATTGGTTTTTATTGATACAACTCTACACTAACACTTATATACATACAAATCCTCTTCCACGGTTATTCATGGGATATATGTTCTAAAATAAATTTAAAAATAGTATCAGAGTACTCTTCAATACAATATGGGGGGATTTTATTTTGTAATAAAAAAAGAAAGAAATAAAAACTTGAATGTAAATAAAATAATAAAGAAGAAGTAAATAATAAGAAATTTCTTCTGTAATTCTCTTTTCTGTCATCAAGAAAGGGAATATTTTGTATGATATTATATTTTATTTGTATTGTCATTAAATCTCTTCTTAAATAAATTTTCATCAAACATTACAAGGTTTTTAGTTTTTCCTGAAAAATAGAGTATCAATTTTTTATTGAATAATCCTATTTGTTTTAAGTAAAATCACTTAATAATAGTCTTCCAATAAGTTAGTAGAATAAAATTAATTTATTAGGCTCTATAAATGAAGATTTTCTTATGTTTATATCATTTATGAAATCAAATTATCCATTACGGGATAATAATAAAATAAGATAAATCCTCATACTAGTCGAAAATCATTAAAGTATGACTTTTCTTTTAATGCTGCAAAGTATCACTTATAATAAAAATAATAATAAAGTCCTTATATCTCTTAAACTAAATAATTTTCATTAAAATTTTATTTTAATAATTAATTTAAATTTAATTAGAGAAATCTATAGAATAAGAACTTTAACTAATAGTAGTGGTTCTCTCTGGAAATAGAAATTCTCTACTAGCAGTAGTGATTTCATATGGATGTAACAGATATATAATGGTGGTTTCTTGATTCAAGTAATGGAATAAAAATAAGACTTGATTTAGTAAAATATGAAAATCTTTACAAGACTCTAACTAGAAGAAGAAAAATTATGCTTTTGATAGAATCCTATAAATTACTGTAGTACAATTATCCTAGTCGTAGTACATCTATACTAGAAATACCATATCTTTAAAAATGGTAGAGTAAGTTCATTGGTTGTCATAAAACTATTCTGAAAATTGAATATGTAAACTAGATGTAGTAATATCCTTTTAATATTAAGACTAGTCTACCTACAGTTTCATTAATAGTAGCAGGCTAAAACTGATGAAACAAAAAATATACTACTTGTAGAAACTTCGAATTAGATAAATTTTATGTAAATTACAGAATTTTGAATCTTTTATTATTCATCACATAGATATTCAGTAAAAAATGATACATGGTTCTTGAACATTAAGAAATTTAATTCCTAGACAGATCAAAAAATATGTCTTTTTTTGGATGAATAAAAATCATGGATAAAAATTAAATTCAAAAGGTGGACTTCATAGAGGTATTTATCATTAAAAAAAATATAAAAAAATCCTTATAATTAAAACAATTCTAATTCTTTTCAATAAAAAAAACCTTCATATTAGAGAATACTCATTATTTACATCCTCCCAATTTTCATCTCATTAAAAAGGTATAATGAAGTGAATATTTAGCATTACAAATAGAAATAAATGTACAGTAAAACATTTCAATTAATATTAAAGTTAAATAATTACATAAAAATGCATAAAAACCCTATATGATCTTATTTAGAGTATGAATCATCCTCATTATGAATGAATGTAGTATTGACTGGGGATATCCCTTTTCTAGTAAAAAGAGGCACATGAGTATGGGTAGAATGAGGTTCAGGAGGTCTGAACATAATTCTGAATGAAACTTTTCTTTTATTTATAACATCCCCAATAGAAGTAAAATTAAGAATACTAACTGTGTTTTATGATTGTAGAGGTAAAAAAATATGTGTAGATAATGAGGCTATCATAGGGATAGCTATAGGAGAAATGACTTATGCGCTAAAAGTACAGAGAACAGGCTCCATTAGCTCTACAAACAAGTATATGATTATAAAACCATACTCATTCAACTTTGTGATTCCATTATTATCTTAAATAAAAAAATTATTAATGGTTATAACTCCTTTAAATGAATCACTTTATTTTTTAAACCATAGTAATATGAGTTAAAAATCTATTTTAAGATAAAATATTTAAATGAGAATTGAGAAACAAATTTATAAAAAACACAGAAAGATAATAGTTTATGAATTTAGTAATAGTTTCCCTATAAATTCCTTATAAATTAAAATATTATCTAATAATATTATAGATATTATCTCAATGATATTTGATCAATATGTTCTCATCCTATTGAGAAGTATAAGAATCTGCCAAAAAACTCTACAACTATTACCAAACAATATTTCTCATCAAAGAAGAATCTATACTGGAAGGAATATAATGAGGAGGATACCAAGATGAAATATCTCTAGAGGAAGGAAGAGACTCCAACCATTCATGAACTGATATATCTCTTTGTGTTATCTCTACCCAGATATCTTCCAAAGTAGAATTATAAAACTCATTAATCACTTATAGTATGTGAGAATTCTAGTTTAATAAAACTATAAAAAAATGAAAATTTTATTATTTAACATCAAAAAAATGGAAAATATTATATGATGAATATATATATTTAATATAATTTTTCAAAACAATCCAATAATAAATTTTTGAAATTTTCCCTTAGAAATAAGCTTTTTAAAAAATCAAAATATAGTATTTAACCTTTCGTTATTTTTTTATAATAAAGTGTAATAATATGTATAAATAAAAATTTATTGAGTATAAATTATATTTCAATAAAGATAAAAACATATGGTGGAAAAAAAACAATATTTTTCAGAAAACTGTTTATTTTTCAAGAAACTATTTAGGTTTAAAATGGCATAATATATTTCAATTTAAATTCATTAAAATAGTCTTTAATGATGAGTGACTAAAATGAAATGTATAGATCATAAATCTATAAGTAATAGTTAAATTACATATAATTACAATTACTATTCAAATATTTAATATAGGATCATTTTATGCTTGAAAATGCATTTAATGAGAAACCATTTGTCGACCAGTTTTATGGGTTTATTTTTAAATTAAATTTTACCACTTCTATGAGTTGAATTTATTAAAATTGATTCCATATTTTTAATAATATTAATTAATATTAGGAAAATTTTAAATTTAATTTTCATTCATAATTAATAGTGAAGATAATAAAAATTAATTCTCCCTGTTAAGGATAAAATGATTTTCACAAGGGTTAAACCAAAACATAATGGTAAAATTACAAATTAATCATGTAAAATTATTTTTTTATGGCTACATTTATAACTTATCCATTCCAATATATAATATAAGTCCATTTTGATCCATTTTTCTTGGGAATTTTTCTACCATTTTTTTATTATTTTGTGAAATTACCAAGTAATTTCGAAAAAGGTTCCCCTTCCCTACTTATAAAAGGGAACCCACTCCCTTCTGTTCTTAACACCTCAATAGACATATATCATGACCAAAACGTACCTACATCACTCCACAACTTTCTTATCCATATTATAGTGTTTTATTCAACTCAAAAGATCAACCCTAATGTCCTCAAAATGAGATTCAAATGAGGTTTCTCTAAGAGATAGTGATAGTCTTAATAGAGATATTTCTTTTTCTTTCATCTTTTAAAAACTTCAATTATGTATTATAAATTAAAAACTATTAATAAAAAATATCTAAAATATACCAATATTTCATTATGATTATAAAATAAAATTTATACCTCTTTTTCTTTATCAAATTGGAAATAAATTAAATGCTCATGCGTACGACAAGATATAACCTTTCAAACTGATGTAATTGGTTGTCCATCACTAACTCACATGGTTAGTCATAATGATGTAAATAATTAATATATATGATATATATTTAAATCTATTAATTATATGAATTAATATACCATACATTTCCTTACCCTTTCACCCATTAAGGGAATTATATCGTCACTCATGCGTACATACTGCCTACCATCTCCATGGAGTGATGTGGTTTATTTTCCATGTCCAACTTTCATGACTGGTTCTAAAAATATATTTTATTACTAAATCTTATATTTATAACATTATTATTATTATGTATATGATCAAACTATTTCCTATACACAAAAACCGGAACTTCCAGTAACAAACATGCATAATAAAACAAGGAAATTAACACATGAAATAATAGTAATAATAAAATATAATTAACAAAAAGGTAGTAAGATTTTATAATAGGATCATATATGATATTATAAATCTAATCATTGTTCTTTTATAAATAAAATATGTGATAAAAACATTATCCATTAGGCTAAACAATGTTCAACCAAAGGAAAGTGTGAGATAAGGGTTATTTAATTTCAAACTATTATTTCTATAGAAGAAAAAATAATTTCAAATCCTGTATACAGGGATTTATTTTCAAAAACCCTCATATAATATAAAATTTTTTATTAAATTTTTAATTGTATGAAACCCATTCTATTATGTAATGGGTTTTTTATAAAGCCCTCTATTTTCATGTAAAGCCACAAGATTATTACTATATTGATTTAATTTTAGAAAATCACATATGTAACGGTAATTAATTATAAAATTACTATTTTTTAACAAATTAAATATATTATTTTCAAACATCCAATTCCCAAAATTAAAATTTTATAAATATTTTATTCAATGTTTATTTCAAGTAATTAAGGTTTATTCATTACTATTATATGATTTTAAATCAAATTGTTTTAGTTTTAACAAGTTTACTTTTTTCAAAGTTAATGTTATATGTAAAATGGTATTCATAAACTTTTTTGACAACATAATCATTGGAGGAGAAATTTTATTATAATTTTATATCCCTTTTAAAAATGTGATTATAATAATAATTTCATTTAAAATTATCAACTAGGTTTTAAATATATTATTTGTTTTTAAAGTTATAATTTTAGGAAAACAAATAACTTCAAAGTTTATGTATGTTGCTCATATAAAGAGGTTTGTTAATACACTTTTTATGTGAGTAACATTCCATTAATGTTTAGAATTGTTTCAATATTCAATTATTAAAATGTGTTGGAATGTTTTAAATTTTATGGAAATGTGTACTTTTACCTTTAATAGAGATAAAATTTAATAGTTATGTATTTATTTTCATCATTGTAAAATAAATTATATATATGTAATGTTTTTAAAGAATATTTTAATGAAATTATAATGATAAATTCATGATTTCATAAAAGAATATTTAAAATTTTGGTACTTGGGTGTCTAATTTGATGATTATAAATGGGTAGTGAACTCTCATCCTTAAGGGGACATTATCCTAAATACGATTCAACTACTCTCCTTATGGATTTAATAAAGATATGTAATTAAAATTATATTCTACAAAAAGTTTCTATTTTCAAAGAACGGTTCGAAACCTTTTTAGAGAAATCCATGTATATATTTCAAAGATTAATTAATTTTGGAATGTCATGGGTTTTCAAAGTGATATGTATTTTTAATGGTTTTGAATAGTATTTTATAAGGTTATATTTTGATATCCTAATAGTTGTATTTTGTAAAAGTATTTATAAAATGTTATATATTTGATATAGAAGTAAATTATTTCAAAAGGGTCTTTAAATAGTGTTTATTAAGGTATTTTTCTCCAACTTTTAAAACCTTTACTGGATAATTTTTTCTCACCCTATGTTATAAAATGTTTGTCAATGGATTAGTATATGTTCCAATATTTTTTGGTTTCATTATGTAGATAGCATGAGTGGGGTCAAATAAATGTTTGTGGATAATTCCTATTAAACTATCATATAATTTATTTTTTTACCTAATCCTCCAATACCTAAACAAAAATGATCCTTTGATGTGTAAAGTAATATATATTTTTAAATTAATTATATAAAAATAAAAATAAATTATTTTTTAGCCCCAAATCTGGGAGTGAAGGTCTTAGGCCATCTTAATTGGTACGAGATAAAGTTTAGTAGAAACATTAGAAATTAGATTAAGGAAAAAATTATTAGGGAATATAAAACTATAGTATACTTTAAGGAGAAGTATATATTATCATCCTAAAGTTTTTAATAATAAAATATTTTTTGTTTTCTTCTATAAATACATCCATGTCGGCATACGATAAGTATATGTATCTATGGAACAATTAATCCTTAGGGTAATAATTTATAAATGGGAGCATTTAGTTTTCACTCAATTTTCACCTGGTTCATGACATCAGGCCTTTCTGTGAAACTAGTTTGACACTCTTAAGGGATATGCTTTGGATAATCGTATTTTCATTAGAAAATATTATAAATTAATTTTAAATAAAGATGTCCCAAAATAAACCAATTTTATGACAATAAAATTAATAGTACATAGATTTTCAATTTAAGTTAACTGTTACACTACATTCATAATTATACATTTAGATTTTAAATAAATAATTTTATGTGAAAATATAGTATATTATATTTTTTTAGAAGTAGTTCCTAGATGAAATAATGGTTTCTACACTCCTGTCATTGTATATATTTCTCTATCACCTTATTAAATTAATTGTGACAAAAAAAAATCCAAGTGGAAGTCTCACTGTAATAAGGATGTATCAAGTTGTTCTCATTATGACACCTAAACATGCTCTATTTTTGGGCTTTATTATCATATATATTATTATATTTTATATAATCCTTGGTATATACTAGCTTACAAAATATTATTGAAATATTTATTGGAAATATAAAAAAATTATGACTTGTGATGTAGATATGGAATTTCTTATCTTTAGGGTGCAGTATTCATCATCTCAGTAAAGACTTGATCCACCCCTTGGATCACTTAAAAGTAAGATTATTTGGGAGGAAGATAAATAAATCTATGTATGGGAAAAGTAATATTAAAATTTAGGTTTTACCTATTTTACTGGAATATATAGGTTTATTTCCAAATGAATTACCTGGAAATCCACCAAAGCATAAATTTGAGTTTTCCATTGATTTAAACCCTAATAAAATACCAATAGAATATTATCCCTATTATCTAACCACTATGAAATCAGTTGAGTTCAAGAAACAACTATAAGAGTTTTGTGATTCGTTATTTATTCTCCCTAGTGTTTTACCATGGGGATCCCATGTTCTCTTAATTACGAAGAAAGATGGATCAATGATCTTTTGCTTTGATTATAGGGAAAGTAATTACAATATAACAAATAAAAAGTATCCACTTCCTTTTATAGATGTATAATTTGGTCAAATTCACTGGTCTCAATATTTCTCAAAGATTGAACTTTGTTCTGGGTATCTTCATTTTTGAGTAGATAAGGAAGATATTTCAAATAAATTATTATTAATGTGGTTTGAAAATTATGAGTTTATAGAAATTCTATTTTTATTGACTAATCAATCATCAATTTTTATGGAACTAATGACTGGATTATTCAAGTAATTTCAAGATGATTTGTTTTTAATTCATTAATGATATCTTGTTATATTCTAAGAACTATGAGGAACATAATAATCACTAGCATATCATTCTTGAGACTCATAAAAGAAAATTGTTACATGTGAAATTGATTAAGTGTGTTTTCATTCTTCAAGAAGTTTTTTTCTTGGCCATATTGTCTCCAAGGATTGAATCTAAGTTCATAAATCTAATAAAAATATAGTCATACAATTGCCTACACTAATGATCATAACCCAAGTACATAGTTTTTGTGGATTGAAAAGTTACTATTGGTGACTCATTAATAATATTTTAAGATTGGATAACCTATTAACCATGATTAAATGTAAAGGGTTAGGTTCATTTTGATAAAACTATGTGAATAAGTTTTTGAATAATTGAATGGTAGATTGTTTAATCCTTCAAATATGACTCTACCATTACAAAATTATGGGTTTTTAATATATATTAATGAATCAAATAAGGTACTTGAAGGTTTCCTTTATATAAACTGATAAAATTATTTCATATTAATCAAGGAAGATAATGACTCATGAATAGAAAAATCCAACACATGGAATTTATTTGGTAGTTATAATCATTTCTTTGTCGATATAGAGACATTATCTCTATATTAAAAGATGTGAAATTTACATAGAACATAAAATCATAAAATACAACTTTCATAGAAAGAGATCAACATGAGGAAAACAATGTAGCTCCAACTACTCAAGTGTTATGATTTATCAATACAAAACCACCTTAAGTAAGGAAAATAATATAGATAATTCATTTAAAAAATAAATATAATGGAGTTAAAACCTAAAAAGGACTGAGAATGATACTATGTTCATGGATATCATAGAAATGGATATGGGAAATACTAAAGTATAGGAGACATCACCCCTTTTTAAAATGAGTGTGAAAACATATTTTTTATAAAAGATAATGATTTCTCAATATGATGATGATAATTTTCAGAATAAAGTTAATGCTATAAATTATGAGATGTTGGTAGACTTTATTTCTGAAGATAGTATTTTAGAATTTTTGAATAGATTATGTCTTCCATCTATACCTGATTTGAAATAAGAATTTTTGGATGATGTTAATTGCTCAGATATCTCTATACATTCCATTTTTACCAAGATATATGAGGATTTGAGGGAAAAAATTTACAGGATAACATAAAGTAAGAAATTTATGATTAGGTATCCAAATATTTAGTTTTAAATAATTAAATTAAAAGAGATATCATCCTAGAGGAATCATACAACCTATTACTATTCCTATGTAAAAATGGGATAAAAATACTAGGGAATGTTTCACATGAATACTAATGACTCTCAAAAGGAATGATTCAATATGTTTTATTGTTGATCTCTTTACCAAATCATCACATTTACTTACTATAAGATAATATTTCCCACTTGATAACCTTTCAAGGTTCAATATTAATGAATTTTTAAGACTTCATGGTGGACCTCTATTAATTGTGTCTAATTGTGATCCATTTATTACATTGAAATTATAAAAAAGTATTCATAAGTCTCCTGATACTAAGCTTCAACTGACAACCATGTACCATCCTCATATTGATAGATAGTCTAAAATGATTATCCAAACATTGGAAGATATGATTAGGTCATTCTTACATGACTTTCAGGGTATGTGGGGTTAGTTTTTAGCATTTGTAAAATATTATTATAAAAATAGTTTCCATTCAAATATTCAAATTAATTAATTCAAATATTTTATTTTTTCCTCGTGAGGATTTTAAATATATCAATAAATAATTTTAGATCCAGGGGTGGATATAAGCTTTCTCAAGTCTAATATCTTTAGCCCATGGATTATACTGAGAGGTTTCAATTCTATTATATATCCGGATGAGAATATGGGTGCTATGACTAATTCTATCTCCTCCAAAGAATTTGAAAATTCTATTGAAAGTAATGAGTTGATTGAGGTTAACCTAGTTGGGGAAAATTATATGTGGTAAAAGATATATTTAAATGGGTTTGTTGCTAGAAAAATTGATAGAACCTTTGTAAAAGAATCCACTTTGGATTTTTGGGATTCTATTTCCTGCCAAAATCTTCCAAGACATAATTCATACTATCATCCTATCTTAGTTTCTCTTGTTAGAAGAGATTCCAAGCCCTTTCTTCTCTTTAGGATTAATAAAGCATGGGTTACTCATAATGGCTGTAGGGACTTTGTTCAAAAATTTTGGGATTCTGTCAATTGTAGAGATGATTCCTATTCTTGTGTTCTCAAACTCAAAATAATCACGAATCACTTGAAAACATGGGGAAAACTATTTCAGCTCTATTGACTCTGATATTTCCTCCCTTCAGACATTGTTTCATCATGCTCAAGAGATCTGTCACGACCCCCTCCCCACAAATAGTACCCCTCCTGGGCCGGCAATGTGAGAAGGGAGATAATGACCCCCGAGTCCCACCTCCAGTATGCCCCATGTTGATGACTGGCACTGAGGGTATAGTAAACACACAAATGGGAGGCATTATCCTCTAAAATAAAACATGTGGAAGAGATAGATAATATAGACACCAACTAACTACAACTCAGAACTGAAATATAAAGGAAAACCCAGGTGCACATATGTAATATCATGTAAAAGTACTACAACTGGATGGGGAAAACTTGAATTACCCAAAAGAAAGGAAAAACAGTAACAACCACAATCCCGAATAGCTCTTACCACCACAAGATAGTAGTAACCAGCTTGATATCGAACCTACTCCAAGTGACCTGAAAAAAACAGTTTATATATACATAGGGTGAGTATAATAGTATACTCAGTAGGAGCCTCCCCAAATCCTCTCATACAAAAGTAAAGAAAGCATTCTAAAGCATAATGAACAATAAGTGAAACTAACTCGTCACCTAAATAGGTATACTATATTCCCAACCTCACCATGGATACTCTCACCAAGTACCATATACAAAAATATATCATATAATAAAGAATATCAAGGGTACCCCATTACTACTACCCCACTGGTTTGTTGCTTTGCCCCAACATCGAACATCCTATGCATCTCTCTCCAAAAAGGCTTTCCTGCAGACACATGGGTGAAGCACCACAACTTGCACCTCATGCAACAAAACCACCACGTCCATGTAAGCAAAGTAACCAGGTAGTTTCTTGGAGCCACCACAGCTCGCATAACATGTACCATATGTCGGGTATTAAACCTCAATCCATTACAACCCATACACCGAGTAAGGATCCTCAATCCATCATAGCCTATACCCGTTACACCAATAGTAGTCCATGGGAAACTATATCTAGAATATATGTGTGTGAATAACCACAAGCCATTACAACCCTCTACACACATATAAGGGAAAAACTAACCATCGTTCCTACCAGTACAAGTAACTACCAAGAGAAGAGTGTGGGGACAAAGGGGGTATTCATCCATTCATCCTCCCACCAGAATGTTGGGGATAACACTCCCCAGGGCACAGAATCCCTAGGGTGTCAGTTTCCCTAACTGATAGAGTGGATGACCACACTATGGGCATAACCTTGTAATATACTCTACTGTAGATAATGTCTCTCGGACTCTCGGCTACTACTTCTAATACTAGGTATCCTATAAGCACACAACCATTTAAAGAGATTTAATAGATTACTTCATTCCCTTTTTATGAGTTCTACATTACCATAATTAATTCATTAAACATTAATTAACCATTTACAATTCCACATTAAACTTTCATAGCATCACACCCAAAGTCCTCTCTCACTTCAGAATTGCAACCTCGTAATTTTGCTCTAGAAACTCCAACCCCAAGGGTTAACATCGTTTATTCAATTATTCATTATAGAGTTACTTTCCCATATTCCCAGGCGTTCTAGAAAAACATTCTATTCTACTAAACACAAGGGTGCTTAACACGGTGAGTAGATGTACTACTCGTCGAGTCTTTGCTACCTATATCAAGAGTATAGACCCATCCTCCCTTGAGAATCTAAACACATAAATCGTGTGGCATACCCTGCACATCTTTGCCTCTTTCGGAAAAAGGGTAAGAAAGACCAGCTGCCTTGAGCAGTGGGGAAAAGTAAAGAAGATAATCAACCAATAAGAATGACAACGAATACAACAATCACATCCAGAACATTTCATCATCCCTAGTGTCCTCCCTGACACCCACATGCATAAACTGATGCATCTTTCCATTCTAGGTGTCATCTCCTACCGCAACCAAAGGTCTCCATGCCCCCACATACCACAACATCCATCTAGTCTCACATCACAGCACAAGCAGCAGGAAAACAAACATCTTAACAATTGGGCTCTTGGCCCTTTAACAATCAAGAGGGTAACTCAGAACCCTTCAAAGAATTATCAAACAATTAGTTCTTTAATCCATCTTAAATTAACCTATCTATTATTCATGGGTTCCAAATTTGGAAAACCTAATCAGTAAGATATCAAAAATAATTAAACATGATTACTGTGCCAATTTGATTAACATCAAATTACAACAAGGAGAACTAGATTCATTTACATGCATCTTTATCTTTTAACCAAACAATTATCAATTAATTGTTATTTACGTTCATTACCAATTTCCATCAAGAACGAACTTCTAAACAAATAAAGCATAGATATCACACTATCTAGGAAAACAAGTGTCAATAACATATCATCGATATCAATTTATTTATCTGTTTCAAATATTTCTTATGTCAATTCCATTATTATCTTGTTGGATAAAACATTCTAACAATACAGTTGCACATAAAAGAAAAGAGAAGCAATGAATCCCCTACCTCAAACAGTTATTGACATTATTTATATGATAACAGTCCACACAAAGGGTCAAGATCCTCCTCTCGTGACAACTGCATCCCCCTGAGGATGCCACGGTACGACCGCACCAACCGAAACCCAAGAAAACTCCATTAGAATCGTGGATATTACATGATATAATATGGAATAGAGAAACATTAGAAGATGAAACCCAACATAATGATGATAAAACATACCTTATATAAAAGATTGATTGATACAACTTGGTTGTGTCAAAACAGAGTGAAACCAATCCAAGGAGGAAATTTTGATGTTGAAACTCCTATGAGATGTAATGGGATGTTCGAGTATCTCACACCCGAGAACAAGGAGGAAGAATTAGGGAGGAAGATTTCCCGTCCCTTTAGAATATTTAATGGAGCAACAGTTTAAGATACGCTTAATTTACCATTAAAATAGGATCGCATTAAACCACGCGGTTTGACAAAGTAAAACCATCCTGAGCCTTAGTAATAATTAATATAGGACTTATGGCCTTTAAATCGGCCTAAAAGTCCTAAAAACAAGGCTTTAAATGCATTTTACATCAAAGGAAAATGCTAGAGGGGTGAAACTGTAGGAAGCTGGAAACACTGTTCATGAACTCAAATTTTGGTGAAGGAAAAACACAGTTCATGAACCTCACCATTAGAACCTCACCGAGAGAACACTTTTCATGAAACTCACTGATAGAACACTATTTATGAACCTCACCATTAGACTATTGTTCATGAACCTCACTGATATAACACTATTCATGAACCAAACCGATAGAACACTGTTCATGAACCTCACTGTTAGAGCCTCACCCATAGAACATTGTTCATGAACCACAATGATATAACAATGTTCATGAACCTCACCAATACAACATTGTTCATGAACCTCACTCTTATAAACTCACTAATAGAACATTGTACACCTACCGTTCAGGAAACACTATTCACAGAACTCAAAATTTGGCAAATTAAAAAGAGGTTACCATTACAGGTTACCGATAGAACTATTCACCGATAGAACTGTTCATTGAATTGAAAATTTGGAAAAGGAAATAGAGGATACCGTTAGAGGTTACTGATAGAACTCTTCACCGATAGAACTATTCATAGAGTTGGAAATTTGGCAAAGTAAATAGAGGTTACCGATAGAACTGTTCACCAATAGAACTGTTCATAGAATTAGAAATTTGGCAATGGAAATAGAGGTTACCATTAGAGGTTACAGATAGAACTATTCACTGATAGAAATATTCATAGAATTGGAAATTTGGTAAAAGAAATAGAGGTTACCGTTATAGGTTACCGATAGAACTGTTCACCTATAGAACTGTTCATAGAATTAGATATTTCAAAAAGGAAATAGAGTTTAACATTAGAGGTTACAGATAGAACTATTACATGATGGAATCATTCAAATAACTCAAAATTTGGAAAAGGAAAGAGAGGTTACCATTAGAGGTTACTGATAGAACTGTTCACCGATGGAACAGTTCATAGAAATCGAAATTTGGAAAAGGATAGAGAGGTTACCATTAGAGGTTACCGATAGGACTATTCACAATTGTCTACTGTTGGAACTGTTCATTGAGGGTCATTAATGCTACTATTAACATAAAGGGAAAATTGTAAAACTGTTGGGGATAAGTCACCTTGACACATGGAATACCTCAAACACCATAATTTCAAAGGAATGGATCGGAGAGGTCCGGTACATTACATCAGATACCTCTCAAAACATTCTCATCCTCGAGAATTCAAATCCCACCTAAAGGTAAAACAAAAATGGGGTCCAAACAACCACCCATCGAGATACCTCTCAAAAGAGAACAGTCCACAACAAACAAAAAAATGAAAAATCATAATATAAACATTAAATATCTGACCACAAAAGGGACATCATTATATGAAAAGATTTAAACATGAAACAAATTTGGGTACAGAGCACGTATTAATGACTCATGTTCCCAGGTACTCTCCTTCATGCCGATGTATCACCACAAGACACAAACCAATGGAATAGAATGCACACGCAACACCTTCTCCTTTTGTTCATGGATCTCCACAGGTTCCTCCTCAAAGATTGTATCAGAATCAACATCGATCTCTCCCCAATCAATGATGTGAGAGTCATCATGAAGATAATTATGGATTTGTGATACATGGAAAAAATCATGTATCTGACTCATCTTCGGGGGAAGTGCTACTCGATATGCCACAGCTCCAACATGAGATAACACCTTGAAAGGCCCAACAAACCGTGGAGAAAGCTTATTTCCACGACCAAACCATCGCTGCCCACGATGGGGAGTCACCTTCAGAAACACATGATCCCAAAAAATAAACTCTAAGGGCCTACTTATTTGATCAACATATTATTTCTGATGATCTTGCGTTGTCTTCATCCTCTCGTGAATCACCTGAACCATCTCTATTGTATTTTTCAATAGTTCAAGTCTGAGAATTGCGGACTCTCTGACCCCAGTCCAGTACAACAGAGAATGGAAAGTCCGGCCATAAAAGGATTCAAATAGAGCCATACTGATGGTGGATTGAAAACTATTATTGTAAGGGAACTCCACCAAGGGTAAGTGCCCAATCCATGAACCTCCAAAATCTAGAATAAAAGAGCGTAAGAGGTCTTCAATTGTCTGGATGGTTCGTTATGTCTGACCATCCGTTTGAGGATGAAAAGCAGTGCTAAGGTATAGCTGAGAACCAAAAGCATATCGGAGACCTCCTTGCAGCCTTGAAGTAAATTGAGGATCTCGATCAGAAATAATCGTCCTTGGGACTCCATGAAGTCTCACCACCTCCTATAGATATTGCCTAGACAAAACTTCCACCGAGATCGACTCCTTGATTTCTATAAAGTGGATAGATTTTGTTAAGTGATCCACTTCCACCCAAATAGCATCATGTCCTCCTAGAGCTCAAGGTAAACTAGTAACAAATTCTATTGATATTTCCTCCCACTTCCACTGAGTAATCTCTAATGGCTGGAGAAGACCACCGAGAACACGGTATTCAGCCTTCACATTATGGAAGATCAAACATCGAGACACAAAATCTGCAACTGCATGCTTCATCCCCAGCCACCAAAATTGGCTCCTCAAGGCTGAGTTCATCTTTTTCACGCTAGGATGCACCACTAAAGTGAACTATGAAACTCTCTGAGAAAAATCTCATGCATTGTCAAAGGAACAAAAAGTCTTCTGTGACACAACACTCGGTGTTGTTCATCCACAAACAACCCATGGGGGCCTCTCCATAAACAACTTGGTCTCTCTAGTCCTCCACCTCTCGATCCCCAACTAGGACTCCACCACCTTTTACATCAGGGATGACTGTACCATAATCTGAAAAAAGACATCCTCTACCCCCAACTTCTCCCATATCAAGATATAATGATTAAAGCTCTTCCGTTACTCTCCATAAATCACTGAATTCATGCACAACATCCCTACATGACTTTAGACTCAGCTCATCAGCTACAACATTCCCCTTTCCAGGTGTATATGATATCTCGAAGTCATATTCCTATAATAACTCCATCCACTAACACTGTCATAAGTTCAAGTCATGCTGGGAGAAAACATACCACAAACTCTTATTATCGGTGAAAACCACAAAGCACTCACCAATGGGGTAGTGTCTCTACAACTTCAAAGAAAACACCATGGATGCCAACTAAAGATCATGGGTGGCATATTTACATTCATGGGGACACAACTACCAATACCAACAAGAAACAACTAACCTCTTCTGCATGAGAACACAACCAAACCCCAGATGCGAAGATTCTTAGAAAACATCAAACTAAACTCCCTTAGCTGGAAGACAAAGAACGGGAGAACTTACTAACTTCTCCTTTAGATACTTGAAAAATGTCTGACACTGATCAGTCCATATGAATTCCTGATCCTTCCTAGTCAAATATGTCAAAGGAGTCGCAACTCGTGAGAAATTGGCTATGAACCTCCTGTAGTAGCTTGAGAGACCAAGGAAACTTCACACCTCTAACACTTTCTTGGGGTCTTCCCAAGATAGAACTGCTTCTATCTTCGATGGATCCACAGCTACTCCCTATTGGGACACAACATGCCGTAAGAAACGAACTTCTAGATCCCAAAACACACACTTAGACAATGTCCCAAATAGCTGATGTTGGAGAAGAACTCTCAAAATGGCGTGTAGATTCTCTTCATGATCCTCCTCAGAAGTGAAGTACACAAGGATGTTGTTAATGAAAACAACCACGAACTTGTCCAGAAACTCACGGAACACAGCATTCATCAACCCCATGAACACAACTGGATCATTCATCATGTCGAACGGCATTAAAATGAACTCATAATGTCCATGATGAAAATGGAAAGTAGTCTTCAGGATATCCTCATCCTTTACACACATCTGATGATATCCTGACCACAAGTCGATATTTTAGAACCATCTTGAACCCTTCAGTTGATCGAATAAATCATCAATCCGTGGAATATTATATCGATTCTTTATTTTCACTTTTTTTAATTGATTATAATCGACACACAACCACAAACTGCCACTAGCCTTCTTCATGGACAAAACCGGTGCACCCCATGGTGACACACTTGGCTGAACAAAACCGCACGGTAATAGACCGTCAATCTATATACGTAGCTCTCGTAACTCAGAAGGGTTTATCCTATATGGATACATATAGATATGAGACTCTCTTAGTTGTAGCTCGTTCCCAAACCTGATCTCTCTTCGAGGGGGTAATGCTACTACCTCTTTTGGAAAGACATCAGGGTACTCTTATACAACCCTAGGAAACGCCAACTACTGAACCTCTGAAGAACTCAGTATCATCTCAGTCATTATGGATGATAAAGACGGAATGTTCCTATGACCCATCTGAGGATCTCGCTCACCAACAAACACCACTGGCTCTCCATTTGATCCAATGAAAACAACCTTCTTACTTAAGAAATCCATGATAGCCTGCACCGAATGCAACCAATCCATGTTGAGGATGACATCATATGGTTGTCTTCGTAAACATAGGAAATCTCCCCAAGAGCGGTGTTGCCCCAACACTGGATCACAGTCTCTACATACTTCAAAAAAGTCATCCCGACCTCCAACTGGTGTAGTCAATACTAAGGGCACAGAAATCCTCTCTACCTCAAGTCCCAAAGAATGGAAAAGGGTAGGTGATATGAAAGAGTGTGTCACTCCTGAATCAAACAAAGCATACACCAAGGTAGAAAACAAGCAAAGGGTACCTCGAACGACATCTGGCTCGCCTGGAGCTGGAAACACTGGAGCATGAAGCAGACCATGACCTCCTCCATGGCCTCTCTGACCCTAATGATGACCACTACCATGGACGCGCTCTTCTATCTGAGGACAGGGAGCATCATGGGGTTTTCCTCTGCCTTCCCCATCTACCCTTTGCTGAACTAAAGCTGGTGAAACCTACTGCTACTGCCTCAGCTAGAACTGCCTCAATGGAGGAACCTAGAGCGTATCCCTTGGTGCACGATGACTGCTCTAAATGGTCGGGCACTCCCACTGATGATGTCCATGGCCAACATAAAAAAACCAGCGCCTAATCCCTTGGAATAGGCCTGATAGTTTCTACCTCTAGAGAAATGAGATGTGAAGGGCTTGGTCCTACCCCCAGCTGAACAGAAAATCTTTTTCCCTGAAAACTGTGAACCTCGGACCACAACTCTGCTTCGTGAGTAATCACGATGACTCCCCTCTCGTAACGATCCGGTTCTGTCAAAAGTCCACTCGACAACCTCTTCCCTCTCCAACACCTCAAGATATGTGTTCAGTATAAATGCGGTGACCTAGAATAGGATATTTGGACACAAATCCTCCCCAAGATGCCTTGCCATGGCCTCCTCATCTAGCAACAAGTTTGAAGCATATCATAAAAGGTTCCTGAAATGGATTCCAAACTCTCAAACACTGGAGCTCCCCAATCGAAGAGTACGAAGATTCCGGCGCTGGACACATTCACAGTCAAGGAAAGAAACTCTACTCTAATCTTGTTGCAGAACTCCTCTCATGATATTTCTGACTCCTCACGATCCCTGAGGAACAAGAACCCCCACTGCCTCACTGATCCATGTACCATCGTCACAAACAATAGAACCCAATGCTCCTTCTGAGCATGGATCGAACTGAATCCTATCTCAAACTCCTCTAACCAGTTATCTGTGACTGCATCTAAAACTGATCCCATGCACTTCAGTAGAATCTAGCATGGAAACACTTGGAGTGTCTTATTCCGAGTGTCATCGCCATCAAACTATACCCTACGAGGATCTTCTAGAGTAGCCTTCTTGACATTTTCTACGCAAACCTAACGAGGACGTCGACCTAGATCCATACCTATAAAATAACAAACTGTAAGAGATCCTAAAACTGGAATATATAAGATTCAAAATTTATTAATTAATTGTTTTCCTACATTGATTTTAGGTTAACCTATCCCAAATTCTACCCATTCAAACACAAACAGAGAGAAAAATGATGCATGATACTTTCCTAGGTATCTACCCTAAAACTAGTATCACCTTGTTTAGTAGACATTATAAACATTAAAGTCTATAAATTAGATAATAGGGGGCCCTAAATTCCCATGTATCAGTCGGTCTATATTGTTTACATCACTTGCTAAACATGAATGACATGGTTTCCCTACCAACCCATGCAACCTCACCTGTTCCCAACTCCAAACTTCATCTTATCCCTCAACCAGACCTCTGATACCACTCTGGCAGGACCCCCTCCCCACAAATAGTACCCCTCCTGGGCCGGCAATGTGTGAAGGGAGTTAATGACCCCCCGAGTTCTGCCTCTAGTGGGCCATGGGTTGGCAACTAGCACCGAAGGTATAGTAAACTCACAAATGGGAGGCATTATCCTCTAAGAGAACACATAGAGAAGAGGAAAATAAGATATACCCCAACCAAATTTAACTCAGAACTAAAATATAAAGGAAAACCCAAGTGCACATATGTAATGTCATGAAAGAGTACTAAAACTGGAAGGGAAAAAGTGAAATTACCCAAAAGAAAGTAAAAATTGTAGCAACCACAATCTCGAACATCTCCTGCAACCATAAGCTATTAGTAACTCGCATGATCTCCAACCTGCTCCAAGTGACCTGAAGAAAACATTTTATATATACATATGTTGAATATAACAGTATACTCAATAGGATCCTCCACAAATCCTCTCATGCAAAAGTAAAGAAAGCATGCTAAAGCACAGTGAACAACAAGTGAAACTAACTCGTCACCAAAACAGGTATAATAAGTTCCCAACCTCACCATGGATACTCTCGCCAAGTAACACATTCAAGAATATATCATATAATAATGATTATTAAGTTTACCCCACTATTACTTCCCCACTGGTTTTTCACTTTTCCCCAACGTCGCACGTCCTAAGCATCTCTCTCCAAAAAGGCTTCCCAGCAAACACCTGGGCGAAGCACCACAAAATGTACCTCGTCCAACAAAACCACCATGTCCATGTAAGAAAAGTAACTAGGTAGTTTTGGGGATTCACCACATCTCGCATAACGTTTATCATACGTTGGGTATTATACCTCAAGCCATTACATCCCATACATCGATTAAGGATCCTCAAGACATCACATCTTATACACATTACACCTATAGTATTCCATTGGAAACTATATCCAAAATATATGTGTGTGAATAACCACAAGCCATTACATCCCTCTACACACATATATGGGGAAAACTAGCCATTTTTTCTTCCAGAAAAAGTAACTTCCAAGAGAAGAGTGTGGGGACAAATGGGGTAGTCATTCATTCATCCTCCCACCGGAATGTTGGGGAAAACACCCCCCAGGGCTCAGAATCCATAGGGGTTTTAGTTTCCCTTACTGACAGGGTGGAGTAGCATATAGAAACAAAAAAATTACAGGATATATTATATATCACAACCACACTATGGGCATAACCTTGTATTAGACTCAACTGCAGCTAACATCTCTCAGACTCTGGGATGATACTTCTAAGACTTGGTATCCTATAAGCACACAACCATTTAAATAGATTTAATAGATTACTTTATTCCCTTTTTATCAATTCCACTTTACGTTAATTAATTCTTAAAACATTAATTAACCATTTACAATTCCACATTAATCATCATTAGAATCACACCCAAAGTCCTTTGTCCCTTTAGAATTACAACCTCATCATTATGTTCAAGCAACTCCAACCCCAAGTTTTAACATCATTTATTCAATTATTCATTACATAATTACTTTCCCATATTCCCAGGACTTATATAAAAACATTCTATATTACTAAACACAAGGGGGATCACCACGATGAGTAGATGTACTACCAATCGAGTCTTTTTCACCTATAGAAAGAGTGTAGACCCATCCACCCTTGAGAAGATAAACACATAAAACACATCACATACCTCTTGCATTTTCACCTCTTTTAGAAGAAGGGTAATCAAGACCAGATACCTTATGCAGTGGTGAAAAGTGAAGTAGATAATCAACCAATAAGAATGAGCCAGCATCCAACAATCACATCTATCGCATTCCATCATCCTTGGTGTCCTCCCTGACACCCACATGCATAAACGGATGCATCTATCCACTCTAGGAATCATCTGCGACCACAACCAAAGGTCTCCATACCCCCACATACCACAACACCCATCCAAGCTCACATCACAACACAAGAATCATGAAAAAAACATCTTAACAATTGGTCTATTGGCCCTTTAACAATCAAGAGGGTAACTCATAACCCTTCAAGGAATTATCAAACAATCAGTTATTTAATCCATCTAGAATTAACCATTCTCTTGTTCATGGGTTCCAAATTTGGAAAACCTAATCACTAAGATATCAAAAATAATTAAACATGCTTACTGTCCTAATTTGATTAACATAAAATTACAACAAGGAGAACCAGATTCATTTACATGCCTCTTTATCTTTTAACCAAACAATTATCACTTAATTGTTTTTTACATTCATTACCAATATCCATCAATAACGAACAACTAAACAATGAAAGCATAGATATCAAACTATATATCAAAATAAGAGGTAATAACATATGATCGATATCAATTTGTTTATCCGGTTCAAATATTTATTATGTCAATTCCATTGTCATCTTGTGGGATAAAACTTGATAGAAATAAAGTTTCACGTAAAAGAAAAGAGAAGTAATGAATCCCCGACCTCAAACAGTTCTTGACGTTCTTTATATGAGAACAGTCCACACAATGGGTCACAATCCTCCTCTCGCGACAAATGTACCCACATGGGGATCACACGGTATGACCGCACCAACCAAAACCCAAAGAAACCCCATTAGAAGCATATAGATTACATTCTATAAAATAGAAAGGAGAAATAGGATAAGATGAACCCCAAAAGAACGACAATAAAACATACCTTATATTGAAGATTGATTGATACAGCTTGATTGCATCAAAACAGAGTGAAACCAATCCAAGGAGGAAAGTTTGATTGTGCAACTCCTATGAGAATGAAGGGGATATTCAAGCATCTAACACCCAAGAACAAGGAGGAAGAATTAGGGAGGAAGATATTTAATCCCTTTAGAAGATTTAACAGAGCGATGGTTTAAGATACGACTAATTTCCCATTAAAAGTGGATCGCATTACACCACATGGTTTGACGAAGTAAAAACATCATGAGCCTTAGGAATAATTAATATAGGAGTTATAGCCTTTGAATTGTCCTTAATGTCTTTAAAAACAAGACTTTAAATGCATTTTATCTCCAAGGAAAACACTAAAGGGGAGAAACTGTAAGAAGCTGGAAATAATGTTCATGAACTCAAAATTTGGCATAGGAAAAACATTGTTCATGAACCTCACAGTAAGAACCTCACCGATAGAACATTGTTCATGAACCTCATCGATAGAACATTGTTCATGAACCTCACCATTATAACATTCTTCATTATCCTCACCGATAGAACACAGTTCATGAACCTCACCGATAGAACATTGTTCATGAACCTCACCATTAGAACCTCACCGATAGAACACTATACACCTACCATTCTAGAAAAACTGTTTACAGAACTCAAAATTTGGAAAATGAAAAAGTGGTTAATGTTAGAGATTACTGATAGAACTATTCACCGAAAGAACTGTTCATAGAATTGGTAATTTGGAAAAGGAAATAGAGGTTATAGATTGAAATGTTCACCAATAGAACTGTTCACCGAAAGAACTGTTCATAGAATTGGTAATTTGGAAAAGGAAATAGAGGTTACAGATTGAAATGTACACCAATAGAACTATTCATAGAATTTGAAATTTGGAAAAGGAAATAGAGGTTACCGTTAAGGGTTTCTGATAGAACTGTTCAGCGATAGACCTATTCATAGAATTGGAAATTTGGAAAGGAAATACATGTTACCGTTAGAGGTTACCCATAGAACTATTCATAGAATTATAAATTATGAAAAGGAAATAGAGGTTACCATTACAGGTTACCAATAGTACTGTTCACCGATAGAACTATTCACAGAACTCAAAATTTGGAAAAGGAAAGAGGTTAACATTAGAGGTTATTGATAGAACTATTCACTGGTGGAACTGTTCACAGAACTCAAAATTTAGAAAAGGAAAAGGAGGTTACCATTAGAGGTTACCAATAATACTGTTCACAACTGTCTACCGTTGGAACTATTCATCGAGGGTCACCAATGCTACTGTTCACAGAAAGGGAAAATTGGAAAAGTGTTGGGGATAATTCACCTTGACCTCCTAGAACACCTCAAACACCATAATTTCACAATTGAATGGACCAGAGAGGCTCGGGACATTACAAGATCAAATCTCACAACAATTTCTCTACTAACCTCATGGGTGAAGCTGATATGACATCCAATATTACTAACCTTCTCAACCACAAAGATTCATTGCTGAGGGATGATTTTATGGTTAAGTGGTTGAAGTATGGTGATAAAAATTAAAAATTATTTAACTCAATTCAAAAAAATTAGGAAGGTATCATTCTTTTATTAAGGATGGTGGTCACTTCATTGATAATAGAAGGGACCTCTCGGAGCATGTTGTTTCCTATTTCAAGAATCTCTTTAATGTCACATCCTCTACTTTTACTCCAGAGTAGAGTACTATTCCAAGGATTGTTTATCAAGATGACAACTACACTCTCACCTCCATTCCCTTGGATTTTAAAATCAATGAGGCCTTTTTATCCTCAAACATGTAAGCTCTCTGGGACCAGATGGTTTTGGAAATTACTTTTTCTAATGTTATTGGGATATCATTCAAGTTGATGTTTGAAAATTGATAATTCATTTCTTCAAAGTGGTCCCTATTACTCAAGGTATGAATGCTCAATTTTTTCCCTTATTCCCAAAGTATATAATGCTAATTATATTCATCTTTTTAGACTAGTTATCCTTAGTAACACCAATTTCAATATTATTAGAAAAATTATTTCTAATAGGATCTCTCTTATTTCATGTAAAATTGTGTCTCCTAATAATTTTTGTATCATTAAAGAAATATCAATTCAGTACTACCTTATCCCAAACTCAGAATGTGTCAACCTTATTAAAAAACCCACTAGGGGTTGAAATATTGTGCTCAAACTCGGTGTACGGAATGATTTTGATACGATGGATTGGAAATTCATCTATAGTGTTCTTTCCTTATTTGGATTTTAAAGTGTTTTCATTACTTGGGTAAAATCCATATTAAGCTCTTCTCACATTTCTATTCTTATCAATGGTTCCCTTGAAAGATACTTTGATTTTTCTAGAGGGGATATACAAGGTGACCCTTTCTCTGCAATTATCTTCTCCATCGTCGAAGACTACCTCAGTATGCTCTTTTACATCATGGATGTAAATGGGAAAATGAAATAAAATTCTACTAGTAGGGATATTATTTCTCCCACAAATTTGATGTATGATGATGACATTATTCTTTTTACTAAAGGGGAGAGAAGGAATATTAGCAACATCATGAGAGATCTATTTCATTATGATAAAGTATCTAGACAAGAGATCAGTTGGGGAAAATCTTTTTTCTACTTTGGTAGAAACATCTCTACCAATATAAAGCTTGAAATTATCAGGGATTTTGGAATTTGTGAGGGATTTATCCACTTTATCTATCTCGGGGTTCTATTGTTTTGGGGAAGACCGAAGGCCTGTTACTTTTCTGACATCATTATAAGTATTTGAAGGCAACTCTCTTCTTGGAAGGGGAAATCCTTATATATGTGTGGTCATGTTTGTTTAGTGAAATATATTATTACTTACAAGTTTTTTTACTCTCTTATGGTTTATAAATGGCCTAGATCTCTTCTCAAAAGCATCAATGTCTCAATTAGAAACATTGTCTGGAGTGGTAGCATAATAGAAAGAAAGATTTCCATTATTCCTTAGACCTCTTACATCAAGTATTTTGATAATGGGAGCTAAGGCATTAACAATCTCGGGAATTTTAATGATTCTTCATAGGCATCTATTTTGTGGAAGCTCGTGAATGGTAATTCGGAAGATCTTGGGTTTCGTTGGGCTAGATTTCTGCATAAACACAAGACAAGAAACTGAAACTACATTTGTTCCTTGGTGTGGCCTTATTTAAAGTATGTCTTGGCATCTATTGAATCTTAATCCAGATGGCTTGTTTCCAGATATTATTCTCTCCAGTTTTAGAAAGTGAATTGGACTGGTACACCCCTAATTGATTCACTTGTGGGTGATGAGACTAATCTGAATATGGAAATTTCTATCAAGAATTTTTTTGTACCATGGAGAACATACTGTATCACATTATTTTCATTGTGTGGAATTATGTTTTCTCATATAGATATTATTTTTGGGCTTGGGAACCTTCTGTCAATGGTTTCCTCACTTCCAAAATTTTTTATAGGTACTCTACCTATAACTCTCTTGGATTGAAGTGGATTGGAAAAAATGAAAAAGAAATTTTATAACACCCATATGTTCCATTCTTGTAAGGAGACTAGAGTATGGTAAGTTACCAATGAACTACTTTCTGCAATTATGTTGAATCTCCCTAGGTTCTCAATGTCTCATTTTCATCAACATAGATATGACATTAACCACCTCTTCCTAAACTGTCCACCAGTATATTTAATGTAGAAATCTTTTACTGTTATTTTTGAATTGATTCTCCCTTGGGTATCTTCAATTCATGAGCTACTCATGAGATCGCATGGCCTTGGGCTCTCTCCCCTTCTAAAAGACCTATTTTAGGTTGTTGTGGAAGAACTTATTCATTTCCTATGGTTCAAAATAAATAAGGTGATTCATGATAGATTCCACATCACTGTTGGGGATGCTCTTTGTGCAATACATACTGCTATTCGGAATTCAAACCAACCAATGAAGAACTATTTCTCAAATTCGGTCCATGACTTTACAGACCTCAATAGGATTGGTGTTAGGGGTAGATTTTGTCAAATTGATGGTATGTTTGAGGTTTTTTGGTAGGATCCCTTTTTGGGATGGATTAAAGGAAATTTTGATGGTGACTTAAGAGGAAATCCAGGTCCCTCTGGCTATGGTTCCATTTTCAGAAATCACAAGGAGGTTGTCCTTGGTTGTTTATATTGTTCATGTGGCTTTGTTTCCTCTCTCTAAGCCGAAATTATTGGTATTATATTGGAAGTGGAGCAAGATTATCACTATGGTTGGAATAATATTTGGATTGAATGTGATTCAACTATCACTATACTTACCCTTAGGGCTTGTTCTTCTCAATTATCTTGGATGCTTACTAATCAGTGGACTAAATGCTTTTATCATCTCTTATCCATGAATTATTTCATCAATCATGTCTATAGGGAGGTGAATTATGTGGTAGATGGTCTTGCGAATAAGGGAATCAATGGAATTTACTTCTTATGGTCTGATGTGATCTCAATGACCTCCTTTCATTTATTCATAGGGATCAATGTAAAATTACTATCTTCAGACTCTTGTATGTTCACCTTTATTTTTTTCTAATAAAATATTCTTGTCCTTTTCAGCATGTTCTCATCTTAAAATTAAAAAAATATTAGAGCCATGGGATGACACGGTGCATGATTTGTTTCCCGTTGTACGAAAATTAATTTTATAAAAATATTTTATATGAAATGTGAGTTGTTTTTTATAAATAATCTAATATATCATAAAATGAGTCTTGAAATGGAAATTTGAGACCATGGTTCAATATGTAATGTGATGATAAGCCTATGCATGATCAAAATTTGGTCAGTGTGGGGTATTCGGATAATGCGAAAATTAAAAGGAGTGTTTAGTAGATTCATTAATTAATTCACTAAATAAACCAAAACTTAATTCCTTGTATAGATATTCAATTATATAAAATCAACAAGTCTATCCACATAACCCTCGGATAATTTAGAAGAAAATTACAAGTTCTTCTTTGGTGGATTGAGATGATGCATCAACTATACTCCAAATAAAATCAAATAAAAGAAAAAAAGAAATGAATTCCCTCCATCATTCGAAGCTACATTTTTAATCACAAAACAATCCAATATTTAGGTCGGAATTTTTATTTGGGTATTAATCCATTATGATTAAAAATATTGATAATGATCATTTCTATTTCATTGATCTAAGTAAAATTGTAACCTTCATGTGATATGTTATCAAATAAAATTGGTTATTTAAGTTTTAACCCCTTTATTCCATGTTTTATCACCGAATATTCCTTAGTCAAAAATTTTTAGTCAGGTATTATTGAAGAACTATTGTTGAACCGTTGTTTCAAGTGCTTTTCCCCTTCTATTCTTTATATTATTCGATATTGGCCAATGTGGACCACAGTTTGACATTTTGTGGTGGGGTTGAGTGAAATAGAACTCCATGATTCATGGAATATCTATGTAAATTGTTAAGGTCAAAAATTTAGGGATGGAGCAAGATAGTTATTGGATTTGGTATTCAAATGTATCTTTAATCTGAGACAAAACGAATTTGGCAAGAGCTGCATGGGTCATGAGGTGGACCACCTTGGATTGGAATATACTAATTTCCAGTCACCAGTGGGTTTGAATTAATGAACAGTAACATTCCCCTTCATTTTAAGACAAGTGTTAGGTATAAGTTCTAGTAGATAAGCTCTATAGGGATCTCGGGGAGAAGATATGTATTTCTAGGAAAACCCATAATACATGAAGGGTATGTTAATGAACACATTATGTGTATACCCCTAGCTGCAATGGATATGGTTCTTAGATGAGTTTTATATTACATGTTATCTGGTGGGGCCCACATGCTATGTGACTCAGTGATGGAATTATAGCATGTACTCTCAGAGTACACAAACATGGGAATGACCAGGCACATGTCATGTTCTAGTACACGGCCAGGGTACACATACACATCCCAAGGGACACAAGCATGTCCAAGTGGATAGAGCTCAACCTCATGTGGCTGAAGTAGACTATGTAATCCTTTAACATGCCAAGTAGGTATAAATGGCTAATGAACCTCGTACTCAAAAAGACACAGCTTGCAAACGAGGTGAGACCACATGCCTTGTGGGACCCCTTACTTGTTTTGTATCTTCCTTTTTGAGTTATCATCTACCTCTCGTATCTAATTTATTTGGAATCTGAATTTGGAGTGTAATTAGATTATCCTATGTTTTTTATTTTCAGAATGTGACGGTGGGATTCCTAGTGTATTTTGAGATATGATGAAAGTTTTTCTTAGTATGAATCTTCTTTAAGTGCTGATTGATAATAGAAGTGATTGTATAGGATCATCAAAGTGGAACCCTCCTACTGGGATGGAGAATGTGTACACTACCCTTAGAGTAGAACCCTCCTGCTAGGATAGGGAATGGGTTCTCTATCCATATTCAAATTGGAACCCTCTTGTTGGGATGGGGAATTGGTCCTCAACCAATATAGTGGAACCCTCCTGTCGAGATAGTGCATGGGTCCTTTATCCATCTTCAGAGTTTAACCCTTATATAAAATCAGGTAATGGGTCTCTTATCATCATAGTGTAACCCTATTGTCAATTTGTTGCATGGATTCTATACAATTTGACTAGAACCCTCATATGGATCTAGGGTATGGTTCCTCTATCACTTGAGATGAACCCTCCTGCAGATCCAAGAAATGGGTCATATACCATTAAAGTGGAATCCTCCCATTATAATAGATCATGGACCCTCTACCTATAGATAGTGTTCCCTCGACTGTGCCATATAGTGTAAATGTGGGGCTTAACATGGATTCTTATTTGGAAAGATGTGTGAGATTTGGTGCATTATTGATGGACCCTTCAGAACTAATATCAAACTATTTTCTTATTCAAGGATTTGAGATGGAGATCCCCATTCTCCCTCATCTATGTTTCTTTTTTGAGTATATATATTTTTATCCTTGTTAACGGATTTTTTCCCCTCTTTATATGCGTGGAGTTATCAATTAGTATCATGTCCCTTACTCCTCCACCATCAGTTTTTTAGGTGTCCTACTTGATATGTATACACTCACCACAACCAAGACTTTTCCTTCATGTTTCATGTCTTATTAAGATGATGGAAAATTCGATGGTGATTATTGACGTGAATAAGGATACATGGGTTCACTTGAACGCATACGATGGTTGCATCTAGGAGATCTAGATTTATGCTCTCTTAGCACTTTATTATTCAGTTACTATCAATATGGGATATCTTTCTAGTTGGGAATGTATTTTTTCCTTCTTATTTTCAAATTTTAAAATCACAACCTTGTACTACATAGAAGTTTTACATACATGATTTATTCTCAACATGTTGCATCTTTTATTATTATTCCTCTAAACTTCTCCATTGAAATGGTTGGGTTCGTTCATGTGGGTACACCAGGAAAATTTCTTACTTATTAGTTATTTTATTCAGTTCTTGATTTCATCCACTGGCCTATGGAGATGGGATTAGTGTAGTTTTTTCTCAAGCCCTATTGGTTTGGGATGTGATAGATTGGTATAAGAGCCGGTTCATTCCTTGGGATGGTATTGGGATTTTTTCCCTTATGTGGATTTTCATTTTGAATTTAGGGCGATAATTTCTATGAGTATTGAGTGTGGATTTTAGACCAGGTAACCCAGTGTTGGTGTGGAAACTAACATATCCATACAGCAGGACTCTAACCACCTACTTTTTTACTTTGTATACCAATACATTGGGTGTAAGAAAAATTGGCACAAGCATCATATAGGATTGAGTCTTTTCAATGTCCTGATTGAGTCATCTCCCCATATATATATATTCTCATCTATCTATGGTACGTCTTGATTAAATTATCACAATGAATTATTCAAGACAACAAATAGGTTACTAATTCCAGATTTTGATGAAGATTTGATGAGGGATGAGGCATTAGTTTAGGGACCATATCGTAAGATCCTTCCTCTATGTCCATAGGTATAATAAGTTAGTACTAGCATAGAAAATATAGGATGTGCACAGGCTTAGTGCACTCCATGAGTTACAGTGCTGAAATATATAGATGTTTCACAGTGATCCATATCCCCAAGATTCAGAGGATTGTCTGGAGTCGGTGATCAATGTTTCTAGGATTATTCAGACACTAACTAATCAGGTGGTTACACTGAAATAAATCCTTTTCTTTAGAGTATTTGGGTGTTAGTGGGGCCTATTCACGCATATGAATAGGGATTCGACACTCTCATGGATTGAATTATAGAAGCTATTTTGGAGGAATACTGCCTCTCATGTTTTCACACTATTTAGTTTCAAAAGCCTCTAGATCTCCAATATGGAGGTATGATAGTTGGGTAGTTTTTTGTGAGGTTCAATGACCTTACACGATACTCCCTCAACATGATTTGAGATTCCTACTTTCAAGTGTGGAAGTTTGAGAAAGGTCTCTACAAATAAATAATTGATGTTGTGGAATACCTATACATTTCCTCTTAGGATGGATTACTGGATTAGTCAATGGTTATAGAGAGCTTCTGCTCTAAGTGACTCCATGTAGCTGGAGCTGGTAGCGGGATTTATGGGGTTGATTCATTTGTATGAGTTAGTAGGCGCGTATCAGCAAGACCTCAATGTAGGTGATCGTTTTGTTACTTGAGTGAGACATGTAGTAGTGCAGCAGAGATATTGAACATGATATTAAGGAATCCCAAAGAGGGTCGGTGTTATTAATGTGATGTTTGAGTTCACATGGAACATTATTTCCTAACCCAGTGTACAAAAAAGGGAAAGCAGATAGTGGACATACAGCCATGATAGTGGTAGTGTTGTGATCACAGATCTCCCTAGTGAGGGTAGGGTGGCCCCAGGGAGGCAGAGCTATAAGAGGAGAAGGTGGGTCTCTATGAGGATGAGTTATTTGTGGTGAATGAAATTATGATATTCTTCCACCACCACCATCAGGTGGACCACATAAGGCACAGGTAGTTGGCACTCAGGGTATTAGATAGTTTCAAGATATGGAGTCATATAACCATGTGTCTCATGAGATGATTATAGGTATGATATTTTTTTATAATACTCTTACTTCAGTAATAGTTGGCATGGTTCTGAGTCATTACTTCATCACTCTACTCTTAGATCAAGAGTCGGTGCTCCCAATTGAGGTGTTATCCCATTAGATTTATCTTGAGGTTTCTACAGGGAACACTTCCTTGATATCTTTTATCTTCTTATAGTGTATGCTATTTCATGGTGGAGAGAGGTTCTTGTGGGACCTTTTGGTTTTCATGATTAGACCTTATGAAGTCATATTGGTTATGAGTTAGTTGTCCACAATATATTCATAGATTTACTATTATTGAAAACAAGTCACATTCCATCACACTGATGAGATGAGATTCTTCTTTATGTACCAGATAGATCTCATGGCATGAATATTGGGTTTTATGAGTAGGAGGTTACATCTCATTATCCATCAGCTAGGGAGTGTAGACCTTGCTGAAATAGGGTCTTTAAGAATTTTTATTCCCTTATTCATGGAGGATTTTATTAAGGCCTTTCTTGGGAAAATTAAAGGACTACCTCTAAGGTAGTAGATGGGTTTTTTAATCAACATGCACTAAAAGAACAAATTAATACCTTCTACAGCATATCAGATGGAACCTACCAGGATTTGGGAGCTACGATTATAGTTGTAGGACCATAGAGAGAAGGGTAATATTTGACCCAGTTTTCCCCCTTCTCAGCTCCATTTTTGTTCATGAAAATGGTGGATGGTAGATTTCATATTTCCATATATTTTTATCACCATAATCGGGCCATGATAATTAACAAGTAAAATTTTTTCAGTTTGATAACCTCTTTGATCTATTTCAAGGACTGAGATAGTTATAAAAGATCTATATCAGGTCCATCTACCACCATTTGAGAGTTTGCGAGGCAGATATTCTAAAGTTTTCATTTTTATGTAGGTATTAAAATATTCAGCTTTGGGTGATACCTTTAAGTGTGATGAATTCCCCAAAAATGCTTATGGATTTGATAAAATGGATCTTCTATCTTTACTTTGACCAATTTTAAATTTTCTTTATTGATTAAATAATCAAATACTCTATGTCAGAGGAGGGTCATGTCGAGCTCTTGAGGATGGAATTAGACATACTTCAGGAGCACCAACTTCATGGTAATCTATCAAAGTCCCAATTATGTTTGACATTATGTTTCATGTAATTTATATTCATTGAGTAGTTATGGACTTGATGAATATTTAAGTATTTCTTTCTTGGGATACACCGTTTATTGTGTCGTATGTGTGGATTTTTATTACTTCTCGGGGTACTAACAGAGGTTTGTGGAATATTTCTCCAAGATTGAAGCCCATTTTCTTCCTTGAAGCTAATAGGGAATCTATTTACCTAGATTGAGAAATGCCAAATAGTCTTCAAGGAGCTGAGGCTAAGGATAAAGAGTTCTCCTAGTTTTATACTATAGGTGGAGGTCGTGGAGTACATAGTTTGTTGTGATGCCTCGGACATGGAAGTGTTAGTCTTTTCTCTGAGTATGTAGAAGAACTATCTTCTGGTAAAGTTCTTTGTCTAATCAACCATCACTGCCTCTAGTATGTCTTCACATATAGATACTTGAACCTGAAATAGAGCATTTGTTGGAGATCTTTTAGGACTAAAAAATGGATATAATATCTATTCCAGTGATGATTACATGATCGTAGATTCCATTAAAAAGATGTCTCAGACACTTTTGGTACTAGAGGCATTGGAGTAGTTGTCTAACTTTCATAAAACCCTGGTTCAGGAGGATGGTGTATCTTTTCTTCAATCGGTGGTGTTGATTCTTCCACTCCTCCAGCATGTGAGAGGGTTCCTATTGGGATAAATCAACTATGAGGTATTACATAACTATATTACCTTGTGAGATTCACCATATGGAATTTTTGGTTTAGGAAATAATGTCATCTTATTTCAGGTATGGATGGTGTTCATAGTCATGATGTGAGAGAAAGTGTTGATAAATTTTTAAACATCTCCTTTGGTTATACATCCAACTTTAGGGAATATGTACATAGATGTTCAGTAATAGTTTTGGTGGGCCAGTATGAGGGGGAGTGTGTCCAAGTTTGTCTCTCATTTCATCACAGGTTAGCAAGTAAAGGTTGAAAACCAAGTTATGGAAGGTTTTTTGTAGCATCTAGATATCTAGGAGTGGAAATTGGATAGCATGTACATTGAATTTTTGATAGGTATTTCATGGATATCATGATGTTAGGAAACCATATAGGTGATATTTGACCAACTTTTGAATTAAAACAACTTACTTTCCATTAGGTAGAAGAGTTAAGTGGAATGTTTGGTGTTTTTGTATGCATGGGATATTATATAATTTCTTAGGTTTCCATTGACAGTTGTCTCCGCCCATTTTATGTGGTTCACATCATAGTTGTGGAGAGGCCTAAAAGGGGAATTCAGGACAGAAATGGGGATGAGTATAGCATTTTACACCCATACATATGGGAAGATTGAGTGCACTATCCAAATGCTAGAAAATATAATGAGGGCTTGTGTGTTAGTCTTTTGTTAGAGCTGGAAGGATCGCTTTCCCTGGGTGGAGTTTTCTTATAGTAATAACCACCATACTGCTTTCGTCGTGGAAAATTTTGAGGCCATGTATGGGATACTTTGTAGGTTACCCTCCTGCTAGATTGATAATGATGACGCATCACTTGTTTGGACAAATATGGTGCAGGAAACGATAGAGAAGTTCTAGGTCATCCATGAAAATATTAGGAAAGATCTGAGTAGGTTAAAATATTACATCGATAGAAATTATAGGACCTTAGAGTTCTCTCTGACCGACTATGTTTTCCTAAGAGTCTCTACATGATGAGGATTGTGGAGATTTAGTAATCCAAATAAGCTATCCATGAGTTTTATCTTGTCATTAAAGATCTTTCATAGGGTTGGTTAGGTTACCTACCACCTTTCGTTGACCCCATAGTTTCAGTGGGTTCACAACATCATCCATCTATCTTAGATAAGTAGATACATGCATGATCTCATACACATCATTAACTGAGGTAAGAAAGAAATTAAGGATGTAACATATTTTATAGGTCACCTGGTGGTGATTGAGGATCAGTCGGAGAGGATCCCATGTGAATGGACTATTCGCTTGGGTTGTGTGTTGTGGGAGAATTGGATCATTTATGCGAGCTCCTTGGAGGGGGAGAGCCATATGCAAGGTCATTTTTCTGACATTTTTTCTTAGATTTTCTTTTTTAGGACAAAAATATAAAAGGATGGAATAATTTAGAGCCCATATGTTTTCATTTAATAGTTTGTTAATCATATATACAATTATTTTTGAAATAAATTATTGATACATCATGTAATTCCAAGGTTCGGTGTTCCCGATATAAATTTTATTATAATATTTAAAATATTTTATATCACACATTCACAATCTTTTTGAAATAATGGAATATCTCATAAAGAGAGTCTTGAAATGGAAATCTAGAACCACAATTGAATCTTGAGCATGAAGTTTACCCTAGGATCAACCTAATGTTGGTTGGTGTAGGGAGATTTGAAAAATTGGTCATTAGTGGGTATATTTAGTGGATTAATTAATTAATTCACTCATTCATTCATTAATAACCAAAAACAAAATTCCTTATATAAATATATTATTATATAAAAACTCTACGGTTATCCACATAACCCTAGGATCCTTTATATGATAATTCCACATTATTTTTTAGTGGATTGATATTTGATGATGAAAATATTATGGATCCGAGTGAATCAAGGCAAAGAAGACATAATGAATTCTATCCATCATTAAAAGTTGTGTTCTTCTTTATGAAATGATCCAATATTGAGCTAGGACTCATAATTTTTGTATTCATTCCTTAAAATTAAAAATATTGAGCATGATTAGTTTTGTTTCTCTCATCTCCATCAAATTGGAACCTTCAAATGACCCTTGTCATATTAAATTTTTTATTTAATTTATTTACCCAGTTATGCCATGTTTTCACACCCAATCCTCCCCCATATAAATTTTTTGGTCAAGAAATATTATCCAATGATTTTTTTACCATTGTTTCTTATTATTTCCCCCCATCATTCTTTACATTCTTTAGCATTGGCTTACGAGGACCATGTTTTGACATTTTCAGGAGGGATCGAGTGTGATTGAAACCCCATTTTTGTTGGAGATCCACGTACAATGATTATTATAAAGATTTGGTGATGGATCGGGATGCTTTTCTTTATTTGGGGAATGATTCTGATGGGTCTAGGATCTGAAACTGAATGGCTTTGGTGGGAGGGATTCTAGTCATGAATCGTACCACTGTGGATTAGTGAATACCTTTTTTCGGCCACCATAGGTCCGGAATAGACAAATGATGTACTTCCCCTTCATTTTGGGTGAGCATTAGGTTGAAAATTATAGGGGAGTCGGAATGGGATCATGGGTAGAAGGTTTATAATTATGGTAAAAACACGACTACACACCCAATAAGATGATGAACATATATCGTGTAGACACCTTGCTACGACAGATAGGGTTTCAAGAGAGTTAAATATCACACACCAATTAGGACCCCCATAATCTATGTGAATTGGTGTTAGAGACCAAGCATGTACTCATGGAGTACATGAACAAAGGAATGGAAAGGTTCATATCTTGTACTATCACAAGACCCGGGTACAAGTACATTTCCCAAGGGACATGGGAATGTCCTAGAAGACAAGGATTAGACACAGGTGGCTGATCCACATTGTGTAGTCCCCATACCTGCCATGTAGGGGTACATTTTTAGTGAGATATATGCTGGAGAAGACATATCCATGTAGTTAGGTGGGACTATGTTTCGTGTGGGTACCCTTAGACACTATGCACCTTTCTTTATTATGAACATTAATCCTCTCATATATCCATATTTTCAATTTAGATTTTGGTCTGTGAGTATCCAATCCTGAGTTTCTTACAACATAGAACTTGATGGTTTCTTTAATCATATATTTTTAGATATGATGAAAGGTGTTTTAATTATAATCATTTTTTTTCAACACTTTATGATGGTTGTGACCAGATGGGGTCATCATAGTAGAACCCACTTTCTAGGATAAGGCATGGGTACTCTACAAATAGAGTGGATCCCTCCTTCTATGAGAGGTAATTGTTCCTCTATTAAAATATAGATTGGGACCCTCTTACTGGTATATGGAATGTTTCCTCTTCCCATAGACTGTGACCTTCTTCTCATGAATTGGAATGGTTCCTCCATCCATCTTAAGAGTGGATCCCTCTTATAGAGTTAGGTCATTGGTCCTCTACTATTAGATTCAAATGCAACTATGAATCCATGGAATGGGTTCTTAGCCATTAGAGTAGAATCCTCCTATAGATCCAGAGTATGGGTCTTATACTAGTAAAGTGGAATCCTCCTATTATACCAGGGAATGTGTCCTCTACCTAAAGATTATATACCCTTGACTTTGTAGAATAGTGTAGAGATGGTTCTTGAAATGGATTATTCTTTTGATAGATGTTCTAGATACTGGGAATCATTGATGAACACTTCAGAACCTATGGAAGACTCTTTTCCTAGGTTGTTCGGGGAGTTATAGGTCCCATTTCTCTCTCTTCTGGGTTTCCTTTCTTAGCATATATATTTTTATCCTTATTTATAGGTTTAATTTCATTACTAATAGGGGTTAAGATATATACTTATATCATGTATCATCATTCTCCCCCTACAACTTTCAAGGTGTACTATTGGGTATCTATATAGTCACCCCAATATGGGATTTCCCCAAACATGTTGCATCAAATGCAGATGAAAAACAAGTCAGTGACAATTACTATATATTATAGGGATACTCGAGTTCACTTGAACATGTGTGGTGATCGAAGTAGGGAGAACTGGATTCGGTCTCTCCAATCCCTTACTTTATAGTTATTTCATGGTTGGGACATCTTTATGGTTGGGAATATATTTTTTCATTTTTCATTTCTGATTATGTTGTCTTACCCTTATACTCCATAGATATTTTACATGCATGGTTTATTATGTAGATGTTTTATCTTTTATTATTATTCCTCTGACCTTCTATATGGAGATGGTTGGGTGTGTGTGTGTGTGTGTGTGTGTGTGTAATTATGCGAGGAAAAGGTCACCCATGATTTTTATGACATTAAGCACTTTTCTCCATCCCCTAACCTATATAGGTGATCTTACGGATGATGAGGCTATAGAATTACTATTTTGGGTAGTGACATGTCCTATTAAGTATGATATAATAAGATATTTTGTAATCCATATTGTTGGGATAAATTTGGGGAAGGAAAACTTATAGGCTTAAAACAAGTTTAGGGCATAATTAAATAGGTAAATACTCTAAATTCTCATATTAATGGAGCTCAATGTTGGAAGAGGTTTTAGGTCAATAACCAAAGGAACGATTTATAATTTAAAGTTGGAGATCACATTTTCTTCAAATTATCTCTAATAAATAGTGTCATAAGGTTCTGTAAGAAAGGAAAACTAAGCCTCATGTAGATTAGACCCTTCCAAATTTTGGAAAGGATTGGATTTTTTTCTTACAAGTTGAAAATTTCCCCAAGAATCTATAAATTACATGATATGTTCCATATATCATTTATAAAGAAGTCAATTCTAGATGCTGGAAATGTCCACACATATAAATAAATAGAAATATAATGTGATATATCTTACTATGAATATCCTATATAGATTCTTGATACTATAGAGAAGGTATTTAGGAATCGAATGACTCAACTGGTAAAGGAACTTTGGATAAATCATAAAATTAAGGAAGTAACACGGGAACCAAGTGATTTCATAAAGAAGAACCATCCCCATTTGTTTTAAAGGAAATATGTAGGAAACATTTCAGGATGAAATTTTGAAAGGAGATAAGAATGAAACACCCAATCCTCAATTATTGTTGGTAAAAATCAAATTTTAATAAAACAATTACACATTTCACATTTCAATATTTAATGGAAAAAACACAATTTTTTAGGATGAATTATAATGTTGAACTTACTTGGTCAAATTTATCATAGAATGAATTTTTTATATTTTTCCTAAAAATAAGATTTTATAAAAAATCAATGTAATATTTAACATTTCTATTTTTATTCATAATATTTTTTAATAAAAGTTTTAAATAAAAATTTATTAAATAATAAATTTATCAAAAAAAATTTATGTAATTTTGGTCTTAAAAAATAAATATTATTCAGAAAAATATTTTTTTTAGGAACTCTTTTTGTTTACGAATGCATTATGTATATACCTTTAAATTAATTAAAGTAAAATTTATTGAAAAATGATTTAAATAATATATATATATTATATATTAAACTATATAAATTAAAATCTATCTAATTATTTTTAATAGTCATATAGTTAATAAACGATCATCTTATGACTAAAAATGAATTTCTATAAAAATTGTTTCCAACACATTTTACTGGTTTATTTTTAAATTAAATTTTTCAAATTATTTGAGTTTAACTTAATAAATTGGATTTAATTTCTTTTAATTAAAATAATAAATATTTAATAATATCAACCTAATATTTTCATAATGAATATAGAAAATAGTAAAAATTAATTTCCCGTATTGAGGTTAAAACGGGTTTACCATAGGGTAAAACCAAAGATAATGGTATGTTTTCCAACTAAAAATTTAAAAAAATGTTTTATTTCTATATTTATACCATATACATCCCTCCATCTAATATAATTTCATTTTGAAGCATTTTTGTGGGAAATTACTTTATCATTTTGGATTTTTGGAGACTTTTCCAGCATTTTTTGTGGGAAAATTAATTTATCATTTTGCTCGGTTGGCGCTAAGGAATCTAGAGGTATGGATCCTCTGGCACAACCTTTTCTTTCTTTGAGCAACAGTTTTGAAGGTTTGGTTGGTGGTTTGATGGCCGAGGGTCTGGAGGAGGCTGGTCCTAATAGAGGGCTTGATGGTGAGGAGACTCCAGTGAGACAGCTGATAGAAGGCTTGGATGATGAAGCAAAAAGCGGCATGGGTCTTCCAGTTTGTCAGGAGGTTGAAGTGTGCAGAGATACTGTAGGTGAGGCGGATCTAGATATTAAGTCAGTGGAGGTCACTCTGACTGGAGGCAGGGGGCTTGCTATCATTTTTTTGTCAGTGGAAGACAATCACATTGTGGTCAGGAGTCCCAATAGGGTTGCAAGAGATAAGAGTCTGTATTTTCAGTGTGGTGGTGGTGAGAAGGAGGCTAATGCGGTGGCTGTGAAATATGTGTCTACAAAAGGGGAATATCTTCCTTTGATGGAGTTTAATACTCCAGACCAACAGAGAGAGGAAAATGCTAGGATTCATATCTCCGGTTTAAGGAATAAAATCGGTAATGGTAAGGGGATCTCTGCAGGAGGTAAAGAAAATGTGAGTGGTCCAGTTGGTCTCTCTTTCAGTGATGTGGTTCAAGGAGGGAAGCAGCCTTGGGACTCAGTTGAAGGGCCTGTTTCGGCTACACCAAGAAGACGGCCAAGGAGAGATTATTATTGTCTCCCACGAATGATGCGGACTAGGTTGGCCTCTAAGGGGAATATTCAGGTGACCGTGGCTGTTAGGAAGGGCAGACTGATCAAGGGTACTTCTCCTGATCAGTCAGCACTGGAACAGCTCAGGTGTCGGGTTCAAAGTGCAAGCTACTAGAGGTCACCAGAATGGAAATTGGCTACGGCTACTAGTGAAGATGAATCCGGTAAGGGATGCAGAGATGATTATGGTTATTATGATGTGTGATTATGTGTTGGCTGGGTGGCCTTGTTTGTGTTTTCCTTGTTTGGGTTTGGGGCTGTATGTTTGGGCACCGGTTCCCTTAAACCGGCTTTTGATAATCAAAAAAATGATTTATAGGCCACCTAAAATTATGTATTAAGTCTTACAATATAATAAAATTGGTAACTTTCATAAATTGAGATGTCATTATTTTTATGTCATAATATTTATTCTTCTTCTTCTCCATCAAATGGGAAACTAATCCATCATGCATGTTTTTGGTAGACTACCGCCCCGTGAACTGATGTAATTTTTTCCCATTCTAAACTCACATGGATATTAATAATTATTCAAATAAAGAGTATATATTATATATATTATATGATACTAATTTAGTAAAATTAATATATCATCCATTTCCTTACCATTTCACCCATTAGGGGAATCATATCGTCCCACAAGTGTAACTATATCCAATTGTCTCCATGAAGCAATGCAATTCATTTTCCATGTCCTACATTCATGAATATGTATAAAATGAATTCAATGATTAAAAATTATATTTATAACCTAAATATTATTCATAATATTATTTAATTATATCCTATAGAAAATAACAGAAATTTTCATGAAAAAACATTCTTGAGAAAACAAGGTAATTAACACCTAGAAAATTTTAATAATAAAAGATTATTAAAAAAGGTGGTAAGATATTATAACAAGATCATATATGAACTATGAATATGATTTTGGTATAAATTAATAACATACATAAAACCATTATAAAGGAGGTTAAATCATGTTCAACTATAGTTAAGTGAGAGTTAATGGTGAGTTTGTTTCAAAAAATATTTTAGTATGGGAACGTTTATTTTCAAAAATTGATTTGATTTTTTTTTAAAAACCCTAATATATAAGTAAGTGTTTTATTAAAAAATTTATTAAACACTATTATTATGTAAGGGGGTATTTTTTAACAACACCTTTTTTCAAGAAAATCCATTATTTTATTATTATTATGATTTTATGTCAATACAATACCCCTTATGTAGATAAATTTATTTTAAATTTTCCATTTTTGAAAATGGATTATATTATTTTTAAACTCCCAATTTTTAAAATTATAATTTATAAAATTCAATACAGAAGGTTGGTTTCAATTTAGTAAGGGTGATTTTTTGTTATTTTATAATTTTAAATGAAACTTTATTAGTTTTAATGTGGTTCTGTTTTTTTCAAAATAAATGTTATATAGAAAATGTTTTTATTAAACTTCCTATAATACCATAACTAAGTGATAAAACATTTTATTATATTTTAATATCAATTTTTTAAAAAAAATATTTAAATAATTATTTTTAAAATATTATGTGGGTTTTAAAGTTATTTTTAGGTTTTAAAGACAAAATTATCTATAAAATAATACTCTTCAAAATTTGAGGATGTTTCACAAATAAATTTTTTACGTCCATGCACTATGTATTTTGATAAAATTCAATTCATGTTTAGAAAAGTTTCCAAATTAAATCATTATAAAGTGTTGGAATGATTAAAGTTTTATGGAAATGAGGATTTTTAACTTTTAAATAAGGTATAGTTTAATAGCTATAAAGGTTTCTCTATTTTTTTAAAACAATTACACTTAAGTAATGTTTGTAAAATGTTTTATAAATTGAATTATAATGAAAAAGGTAATATTCTTAAGAAAAGTATTTAAAAAATAATTACTTGGTTATCAAATGTAATGATAAGAAATGGGGAGCTAAGTCACAACATTAATGGAACGTTTCCCTAAAGGTGATATTTCTAGTGGACTTATGAATTTCTTATAGTTTTGTATGTATGATTATATTCCATAAAAATTTTCTATCTTCAATGAAATTTTATAAAACATTAAGGGTAAATCCATCTATATATTTCAAATTTTATTATTTTTTTAAATGATATCGGTTTTCAATGTGATATGTATTTTTAAAGGGTTTTAATAATATTTTATAAGGTTATATTTTGAAAACCCTGGAGTTATATTTTAGAATCATTCTTATCAACTATTTTATATTTTTTATAATATAAAATGTTTATAAAAATTTTAAAATAATATTTATAAAAGTTTTTTCCTAATTGTTTTAAATTCATTTAATAAGAAATTTTATACTCACTTTTCATTTAAAACTATTATTTAAAGGATCAATAGAAGTTCGAATGGTGTTTGGTTTCATTAAGGAACTAGCATGAGTATAGTCAAATAAATGCTTGTGGATAATTTGAATTAACCCCTGATATAATATAATGTCATTTAAAATCCTACAAAATTAATACAAAAAATATCCTTAGATGTGTTAAAGATGGTATATTTTTCAGGTACAATTTATATAAATAAATATACAACAAGATTTTAGCACTACATCTGGGAGTTCATGTCTCGGGAAATCTCAATTGGATCCGGGAAAGATTAGTATAAAAACTGAGAACTACATTAAGAAAAAAATATATCCGTGAACATAAACCTATAGTACACTTTGAGTATAATTATATAATAATATCCTGATTTTTTGGAAAATAATATGTTAAGTTGTTCTTTCTATAAATAAATCTATGTCTAGATACTACAAATAGATATGATTCTTGTATAATTGTATCTAGGGGTAATAAATCTGAAAAGTGTACATTCACCTATGACTCGATCATTGTTTGGTTCATGAAAATTATCCTTACAATTGATCTAGTGTAACATCCCCAAGGTATATACTTTGGATAATTCACATTTTCTTTATAAGAAAATATGGAGGATTTAAAAATAATGATATCCCCTAAGAAACCATGTTTATGATTCTGATATTTACAATGCATAAATTTTCAATTTATTTTAAATGTTACACCATATATATAATCATATATTATTATTTAAAATTCATAGTATTATAGGTTAATCTAGTATATTACATTGTTTTGAGATGTTACTTGGAATAGATTCTTGGGGGGGGAAGAGATTCTTGGGTTGTGTCTAAATCTGCCCCTTATAGAACTTTTAAATGAGATTCTTGGGGAGGAAGAAAAAACATTATCTAGGGATAGGAAGTTAATTTAAAATTGAGGATTTTCTATTGTATAGGGATATATTATTTTTTTTCTTGATGAATTACATGTATATCCACTAGAGTGTGAAGTTTAGTTTTTCATTGATTGATTCCTTAATGCACGAGCAAAACCACATACTCCCTATAGAATATCCACTGTAGAATTTTTGGATTACAAGGGATAACTAGATGAGTTATGGGATAAGGTATTTATTCACCTTAGTGTTTCCCCATGGTAATAAATTCTTATCTTTTTTAATAATATAAATGGATAAATGTGGTTGTGGATTTATTATAGGTAAATCAAGGTCATTACAACAAAGAAAAATAATCATGTAACTTGAATTGATGACTTATTTAATCAAATTCATGGAGATCATTATTTTTCCACGATTGTCCTCTTTTATGGTATCATGGATTGTGAGTGAATAAGGAATATATTTTGATGAAATCCTTTCAAATAAGGTATGGAAATTACAAGTTTTAAATAAATCTATTTGGACTGACTAATGCACTATTAGGTTTTATGGATCCAATAAAAAAAGTAGTCAAGGAATATCTTGATTATTTTATTGTGGTATTAAATGATGGTATATTAGTGTCGTATAAGTACTATGAGGACCATGAGAATCACTTGTTGTCCATTATTGATAATATTAGAATAGAATATTTATAAGGTAAATTTAGACAGTGTACTTATTTCTTAAGAAAGTTTCTTTTTTATATATATTATCTCCAAGGGTGGAATCTAAGTTGATCCTGTGAAGATGAAGGCAATCGAAGAATGTATTAAACCAATGAATAGAAATTAATTATGTAGTTTCATTGGTTTGGAAGGTTACTATCACTAATTAGTTCAGAGTTTTTCCTGATAGGATAACCCATCTTACATGTAAGAGGGTTATGTTTATTTGGATAAATAAATGTGTATAACGTTTTGAAGAACAGATGTGAAGATTGATCTATGCTCTAATTTTTAATATACCATCATGAAATTATGGGTATGTTATATATAGTGATGAATCAAAGAAGGGACTTGGTTGTATCCTTATGAAAAATGATAAAGTTAATACATATGCATCAATTCAATTAAATACTCATGGATATAACTATCCAACCCATGATCTTGAGATGTAATATATAATATTTTCTTTAAAGATATATAATCTAACGACTTGAAATTTTTGAATAATATTTGTTTCCTGAAAATGTGTGTTATATTATTTTTTACTCAAACAAACTATACCTCGTTATTAATGAATTGAGTACAATGTGAAATGTGACCATCAGTTTTTGAACATATTAAGAATGTTGGTCAATTATAACTACTAATAAATATGAACATTGGAAATAATACTCTTATTCATAAATTTAACATAATAAGTATTTATTATAATTATAAATGACCAAGGGAAATTCATACATAAAGAAGAGTAGATGGACCCATCAAGTATAATCGTGTCGTACAAAGACCATTTTTTGGAGCATTGGAAGGAAGTAATGTCACTAGGATTCACTCTAGACCAAGCCCAAGTTGATATTCAACATGTTAAGATTGAAGAAAATAACATACGGGATAAGTTCAAGTTAGTGGAAATTATTAGTCAAGTGATGTCATTTGAGCTGCCCTAAGAGTCTATCACCAATGTTTACATTACACATAGGTTGTATACAGGTGTTATAATGGGTTATGTATTAAATCCCTTATCACTTAATTTGTAGTACCTTGGTTTAAATAGAATTTTTATTCCATAATTTCAGTTTAAAGAATATTTTTGCTTAAAATTTATTATAGAATTTGATAAATTGATTTTTTGGGTAACAATTTTATTTTTTAAAGATATATAAATTATTATATTAAACTTATGTTTTAGAAATATTTCTTATAATAATTAAATAGTATTAAAAAACACTCATATTTAATTCAAAATTATAAAATAATATTATTATTTTCATGTTTCGAAAAGTTTTCAATACATTTTACTATGCTTTTTTAGTTCACTATTATTTTTAATAAATTATGATTTTTATAATTAAAAGTAAAATTTTTCATATTTAGAGATTTATTATGATAAAATAAATTCCATTTTTAGTTTCCATTCATTCCAAATTCATTCTAAAATAAACACATAGATTAGTACCTCAAAACAAGTCCTCCCAAGGTTTTCTCAATCCCCCAAGGTCCCAATATTGGGATTTTAGGCATTACTCTTCAAGGTAAGGGAAATCTCAACCTCACTTTTCTTTTAAAGTTCTCTTTTTATGTTGTATGACTTTCAAATTTCTATAATCTGTTATTTTTTCCATTTTATTATATCCCTATACTATATTAAGAGTCTTTTATTAATATAAAACCCATGTTCTCTCCCTTTTTAATGTTTTCTAAAACCATGTTTCATACCCAATATGCTGCAGAATTTTCTTCTCAAAATTTCCCTCTTTTTCTCAAGAAATTATTTTATTTTATTTTTAGAATACCCAGAACTCTTTATTTTCCATGTTTATTCACATATATGTAACAATGATCTATTTTATTCTTGTATTAACATAAATTATACTTATTCCATTTACATGGGTATAAAATGAAAAATGGATCTTGTTTTTTAGCACTTTTTAAAACACCATGATTTTGATATAAAAGTCATTTATATTATTCTCCATCGGTTATTTATGAAAAACAAATTATGATATATGTGTATTACATTAATTAGGACATATTAAGGTTGTTACTTGATATCATTTCAATGCGTTGTGTAAAGAGATTAATCTCTAGATATGACATGTTTTACGATACTTTGTTGAATAACCTTAGAAATTATTATGACACATTAGTGATAAACCTTGGTGATATGCTTATGAATGACTTACTTAAATGTTGTGGCCACATTTATATGTTATGAATAAATTTATTGTCATTATGTTATTCATATTTTATTATTTCTCATTCAATTATAATATTCCTTAAGTTCATATTAATAATTCTCAAAATCCCATTTAAATTGTTTCCCTTTCATTCACTTGATGGGCCTCATACTCACCCTTTCCTTTAACGTATGTCCCTAGGTTATGAGATATAGTAATTGAAAATATGATGAACCTATTTTGAATAATTTAAATTTTATTAGAATAATGTTTATAATTTCATGTATTGTGTGCCTTATTTCCAAAACACTAAACTTTGAAAGATCATATGATTGTAAAATGTTATGTGAAGTTATGTAAAAAAGGAAGGATTCCATATAAGTACATTATCTCCACACTAAAATATGTGAGATATATGTGAAAAATATAATCTTGAAATATATATTTTCACGAAAACATCTCAACATGATTCAAATATGATGGCTCGAGCTACGCAAGGATTATGATTTTTAAATACACTACCACCCTAGGAAAGAAAATAAGGTAGAGTATTCCTTAAGTCACAAAGATCATGGAATTATTATTTAATACGGATTGGGAGGGATCTTATATACATAGATCTGGTAAATATATATGTTAATTATTAATTAATTATGTAAATCACTCATATTTTAAATAATATTTAAACCATCATTATTGGAAACGATAAATAGTTTTCAATCTGGTGATGATAATTTTTAAAAGAAAATTAAAGGTGTGAATGATGGGAAGTTGGAAAAATATTTTTTTAATATAAAATTTATAAGTTTTTAAGATATTTTTTTCCATCTACAATGATTCTATAAATGAATCTTTCATATGACACTAAGATCACGAATTTCCTTATACACCCTAACATCACTAAAATGTATAGGGATTTTAGGGAACATTTTTAGTGGGATAACATGAAGAAAGAAATTGATTTTAATGTGTCTATATGATTGGTTTTTTAATAATTAAGTAGTGAGGGAAATCATACAGGAAGAATAATGATACATATTCCTATTCCTATGAGGAAATGGGATGAAATATATATAGACGTTTTCATATGAGCACTAAATACTCTTATAATGATTAATGCAATATGAATAGAATATTTACATTCTCATAAACTTTTAAGGATATATATTAATGAAGTTATAATATTTCATGGATCAGTTCTCGCAATTTTGTGTGATCATAAAACCTATTTTACATTGAAATTTTGGAAGAGTCTTCATAAGGTTCTTGATGTTGAGCATTATCTGAGTGTCGTCTACCATCCTCAAACTAACAAACTATATGAAAGGATTATTAAAACATTGGAATACATATTTATGTCATTATAACATAAATTTCAAGATATGTGGGAGTAGTATTTACGTTTTTTAGAATTTTCCAAAAACAATAGTTTCTAGTCAAGCATAAAAATTCCATCGTATGAAGTATTATATGGAAAGATATATTATAATCTATATTTTTTGAATGAATTTACTAAAAGTAAACTTATAGGACATAAAATATTTAGGATACTATAATTAAGTTAAATACAATCAAGGATCATATTAAAGTATCTCAATGAAATAAAGAGTGTTATGGTGACAACTATAGGAAATATTTGGAATTTCAATTTGAATATCATGGTTTCTATAAAGTATCTCAATTAAAAGGAGTCATAAGCTTCAACCAGAAGGTAAAATTGATCCCCATGTATGTTTCAACCTTTGAAAATATTTAAAGGTTTTTAGATGTGCATAAATATTTTTAAATTACACCAATCCTCCCAAAAGTTCATTATATCCCATCTATCATTGTTAAGGAAGTATATGCCAGACCGAACACATGTTCTCACTTCTAAAGAAATATAATTGGAACATAATATATCTTATTGTGAATTTTCTATCTTGATTCTTGGTACTAAACATAAATTATTGAGGAATTAGAGGACTCTTTTGGTAAAGGTACTTAGTAGAAATAATAAAAATGAGGAATAAACATGGGAACCAAATGATGTCATGAAGAAAGACCATCCTTGTTTTTATAAGGTAATATCTTAGAAGAATTAAAGGATGGACTTTTAAATAGTAAGGAAAATTGCAACACATGTGTTTAAATTATAGTAGTTTAATGTAATATTTTAATAAAACAATAACACATCTCATAATTTTTTATTTCATGTAAAAAATCCAATTTCATAGGATGAATATTGATTTTTGAACAGGGCCAAAATAAGCCTAGGAATACTTTTTGAAATCTTCTATAAAAAATATAGTATTTAACATTTTTATAGTATATTAATAATAATATGTAATTATAAGTATAATTATAAATTTAATGACAACAAATTTTATTGAAATATCAATAACAGATTTTCAAGGAAAAAAAATATTTTTCAGAAAAGTGTGTATTTTTCAGGAAACTATTTTTTCTTAAAAATACTTAATGTATTTCCATTTAAATTAATTAAAATAATATTTTTTGATGAATTATTTAAATTAAATTTATAGATTATATATATATAATTAATTTAAATTAATCTAATGATTATTACTATTCATATAGTAAATATAAGATCATCTTATTCTTGAAAATGCATTTCTTGAAAAACAGTTTTTCGACACATTTTACAGGTTAATTTTTAAATTAAATTTTGAAAATTATAAAATTTTAATATTGTAAAATGGATTATATATTTTAAATAATAATAAATCAAATTATTAAATAATATAAACTTTTTTTGGGAAAATAAATATTAAAAATAATAACAATTAATTCCCCTGGTTAAGGTTAAAACGGGTTTTCCTGGGGTTAAACCAAAATATAAGGCCATGTTCACCAATAAAACATGTAAAAATATTATTATATGTAAATATTTAGACCATATACATATGAAATTATAATCTATGTTCATTCATAATCACTTTTCTTGGTAATTGCTTTATTATTTTGGATTATTTTGGGAAATTTCTATGTAATTTCCAAGAAGGTCCCCCTTCCCCACATATAAAAGGGAACTCCCTCCCCACACTTATGGACACATCACAAACCATATATCTTGAAAAAAAACTACCAAAATTACTCCCAAAATTATTATCCACATTTTATAGTTATTATCTCTTCCCAAAAGTCCATCCCTAGCATCCTTATGAAGAGGTATAAACAAGATTTCTCTTATATAAGTTAATCATATTAACAATGATCTTTATTTTTCTTTCTTATTTTACCAAATTCTATTATTTATTAAAAATGAAATATAATAAAAAAATATTATATAATGATATGTTATTATATTTATGGAATAATATTTATCCTTCTCTATATCCATCAAAATGGAAACAAAGTCATCACTCTTTTGTACGATAAACTGCCACCTCGTTAATTGATGTAATTTGTTTTCTATCACCATCTAACTAGGTTAGTCATAATTATCAGAAATAATGAATTTATATGTTACATAAGACATGATATTAATTATTTAAGATTAATATACCATCCATTTTTATACTGTTTCACCCATTATGTGATTTATATTATCACTTGTGTGTACGTACGTCCAACTATCTTTACAAGGTTATGTGACTCATTTTCCATTTGAAAATATTATTAATGGTTCTAAAATGTTTTTAATGATTAAATATGATATTTATAACATCAATATTATTCAGGGGATGATATGACAATATCATATAAACAAAGAAAATGAGCTTTCAGGACAAAAAACTCATGATAAAACAGGGAAATTAAACTTAAAATAATAGTAATATAAAATATTCCTAAAAAAAGTTATAAGATATTATAATAGGATCATATATGATATTTTAAATAAATTTATACTTCTTATATAAACTAATAACATTCTCAAAACCAATAAATAGGATGTTAAGGTGTGTTCAACCAAAGGTAAGAGTGATGAAAGGGTGATTTAATTTCAAACTCTTATTTTCTTTTGGAGCATTTATCTTCAAAACTCTTATTAAAAAATTTATTTTTTAAAAACAACCTATAATAGTAAATTTTCTATTTGGTTTCCTATTTTATAAAAAGCCTTTAACTATTTATGTCTTTATTATTTAATAAATCCTCTTTTTTCCAAAAAAATAAATTTAATATTGTAATTAATTTATTTTGGAAAAACCATTATTTAATGGAAATTTATTTTAAAATTTCTATTTTTGAAAAGGGGAATCTATTATTTTTAAACTCATAATTTTTAAAAATATAATTATATAATTTTTTTATTCAGGGTTTATTTTAATTTAGTTAGGGTGATTTATTCCTATTTTATAATTTCTAAGGAAATTTTTTTAATTTTAACAACCTTCTATAATTTTCCAAAATCGATATTATATGGAAAATAGTTTTATTCATATTATTATAAAAAGATAATTGTGGGAGAAATTATTTTATTCTATTTTTAAAAAGGTTTTATTAATGAATTTTATTTACAATTTTCAATTGGGTTTTGAATTCATCATTGGATTTTAATGTTATCATTTTATAAAAAACAAATTCTCTTTAAAATTTATGGATGTTTAACATATAAATAGTGTAGTCATAGAAAATGTATGTCAATAAAATTCCAATCATGTTTAGAAACATCATTACTATTAAGAATTATAAAATGTTGGAATGTTTTAAATTTTTTTTGAAATATGGATTCTCATATTTAAAATGGGTAATGTTAAACAGATATGTATTTATTTTATTTTTTTAAAATATATTTTAGTTTTTTAAGGTTTTTTAAAGTTTTTATTAATTTAATTATAATGTTAAAAAATTCATTGAAAATATAATAAAAAACGTATCACTTTGGTATCAAATGTGATGATAAGAAATGCGGAGTGAACCCACAAACTCAATAGGAAATTTTCCTAAAGGTGATATTTCTAGTGGTATCAGGGAGTTATTAAGGTTTAAAAAGTAACATTATGATCTATAAAATTTTAGTTATTTTCAAAAAAATATTTCAGAAAATTTAGGTTAAATCCAATAATATATTTCAAATATTATTTTATTTTGAAATGATATGGGTTTTCAAAGTGATACAGATTTTTAAAGTTTTTGAATGGTATTTTCTAGGATTGTATTTTGAAATCCCTAGATTTATATTTTTTAAAAAAAATTATCAATTTTTTTACATTTGATATAAAATAAAATGTTTTCAAATAAGTTTTTAAATTATATTTTTATGAATATTTTACTCCTAGATTTAAAACCCCAAACTATCCAAGTTTATTATCACGCTATGTTTGAAAATGTCTTTAAAATGTTCATTATAAGTTAAGAAGGTTTTTGGTTTCATTATTTTACTAGAAATGGTTGACTAATAAAAATGATTATAGATATTTTGTATAAAAATATGATATAATGTATGGTTTTTCCTAATCCTCCAAAACCTAAATATAAAATATCTATGGATGTGTAAAGGAATTTATATTTATCAATTTATTTTTAGATAAAAAAAAATACATCATGTTTTTTAGAACAAAATCTGTGAGTTTAAGTATCGTGCCCTATCAATTATTCCTAATGCCAATCTACTGAACCAACATCTTGTTCTCTATATACAAATATCATATTCTCAAAAATGGTTTAGGATAAAGATGTTATGCAACGAATGGCCTAATCAAGGATATTTTTTATTCATTTATTATATTATTCATAAGGTATAAGGCCTTTTTAAATAACCATGATCAAAAAAATTATCATCCATAAACCAATCTAAATAATCGATATTCTGGGAACCAGTTTTAAGGGGAGGAGGAGGAGGAGGAGAAGGTGAAGACCCATACAATATAGGTGAAGCAACATCCTCCTGAAAATATTCATCATTAGGAACTATATTTTCATCCATTCCCCGCATATCTCTAGTAACCACCAATTAAGTAAAAGGCTCAAGAAGCTCTGCACGTTATTAATTTCCACAAAATATCCCTTACAATCCCTCTAAATAAAATAAATAGGAGGAAAAAAAATCAATGGTATACATAATTAATCATCTCACCATTATCTGAATAAAAATAAGTAGGTTAAATTTAAACAAACTATGAGAACTTATCCCCCATATATTGTCCATCATTATCATCTGAAGCATCTACTATGCGTCCAATAGCTTCACTCGCTAAAAATAAATGGGAATTACTTTCCCAATCTCCACCAACAATTCTAAAACAATCATAAATATTCATGAAAGGATTTATTTATTAATATAAATATTCACCATACACATCATATAAAGGTTCATGATATAGAATAATGATACTATTGGTTCCCTCTAAAATAGATTTCTCAAAGGATGAACCATTAATAATATTTGTATCTGAAAAATCATCATCTTCCAGTAGATGTTCCTTTGAGGGTAAAGAAACAGGAGTGTCAGGGGGTCCCTATGATACATTTGGACTTTAGACTATATCTGAGTCACTCGATAATTAAATAAAAAAATAAAAAATCTTCTTCTTTATACATATATTCCTCTTTAACTTCATCACCATCCTCAACTAGCTCTTAATCCAAAGAATAAACCACCACCTCATCTGGATCTAGGCTTGGATCAGCCAAATCCCTAGGTTTGGATAGTTTCTACATCACATAGAAATTCTAATTTAGTTCCTCACTATCCATCACATATTTCTTCAACCACGTAATTCAATTAAAATTTATTATTTAACTAGTGTTTTAGATTATACAAAAACCACCATAATAAGTAAATTTTTTTTTATCCAACTTGCTTCTAACAAAGTATAAATGATATTTGGATAAATAAGAGAGTACTGCATTAAATAAATGTTGAATAAATCCATCATATACACCATAATGTATTTACAAAAAATTATCAAGTCCCATATTTTTCTAAGATATAGAAACAATATATATTGAAACCTCATCAAATTGAAATCACCCTTTATGGTAAATATTATATATTGGGTAAATTTGATGGGAATATGGCATTCACCATCAATATCTACTATAGATAGACATATTATATTAGCATCCCAAAAAATCTTCTGAATTTAATATTCAAAAATGAAATTTTCTTGATCAATTGGACAGAAACCCTAGTAGTCACCAAATATTAAATTATAAGGACCTTTTAAGAACATAGACATATACTTCAAAGAGAGCATGAGTTTTATCCTATATACCAACATTGAATCAATACTGGATAGAATGGTTGTCTATTTTATGTTAACCATAGATCCCATCCTTACTCTTGAATAACATTATAAACCAGTGACTTTATTTCCTTTTTCCAAGAAGTATATATTTCATTCTCAAAAACTACTACTCATGATGAAAGAAGTGAATTTCATGGCTTGATAGGTCAACTACACATTCCTTTAATTTTATTTTGTGGTCAAGACTCATCAAGAGAACCAAAATCACACTTTATTTTCACCATTTTATCATGGACTTGGAAGTTAAACATTGATGATAAAAGGTTAGGGTTTATGAGATATTGGAAGAAAATTTCTGAAGGGTCATTCCCAAGAGAGATTAAATTCAAAAATTTAATATGGTTTTAATAATTTGTTTCATCAAACTCAATTTAAAAATATAAGTAATAGAATTTCAGTATAATAATGAATTTAAGAGTTAATAAAAAATAGTGTCATTATTTAATAATCAAAAAAGTGTTTCAATGGTACTGGATGAATCCAAAGGTATTATCTAATGGTCATAACCATTTTTAGCACACAACAATGTAATTCAATGGAAATTTACAATGGAATTACATTTAATGGTAGTACCCAATGGTAAAATTCTATGAGAACTAATCCAATGTTAGTCGGCCAACGATAACCAGATTAACACTAAAATAAATAAATTAATTAAGGAAATTAAAAAACAAATATTGATTTAAAAATTCAATCTCATGTTTAATATAGATTACTCTCTCAATATTTAATGGAATTTTGAAGATGTTATCAAGTTAATGGTTAGTTCCATTGAACTCAAGAGTTATATCAAATTTTTGAAAATAGTCTCTAAAAAGTGATTCCTTATTTTAGTGAGTTATGTTCTAGAGTGAGACATAATATTATTAAAAATGTAAATAGTGATTTTATTGTCATAGTTTTATTGGACATGTCTCAAACATGTTCCAGGGTATAGTAATATGTGCTTTATCTATATAATTTGTTCCTAATAAGTACATAAAACTATATACTCTACTTCAATAGTGGATAATGAAACAAAATTCTCTTTTTTGTACACCATGATACATGAGATTTTCCCAAAAATGGACAAGCTCCAATTATACTTTTCTATCTGACATTCAACTACCAAAATGTGTATCTAAGTAACAAACTAATTAAACATTTTTTCCTCTAGAGTAAAATAATTCAAAATTGTTTGTATTCTTGAGGTATTTAAAAATACATCTGACAACATACAAATGAGATTCATAGGAATTTTTTTAAAAATGAGGATTCATACACCCACAAGACATAATTGTAGGTTTTCTTACTATTATATAAAGAAAACTCCCTTTCAAACCTCAAGAAATGGTTTTGTCAATAAGTTTCCTTGATTTATCAAGATCTAGTTTAAATGTGGTACTCTTTTGACTATCACTTCATTTTTAAAAATCAATACAAAAATTATTCAAAAGTTACTTTGCTTATTTTATTTGATATTTTTAGGTTCACTAGGTAAAATACCCTGATAAGGGGGTTGAATCAAGGTATAAAAGATAAAAACAACTACCTCTTTTGGTCTTTTTTTATTTCTAAACAAAACTCACTTCACTCTCTTTCCCATATAAAATTATGAACAAAAATTAAAGCATGATCGAGACACAACAATTTTTACATGGTTCACCCTCACTGGGATACATAAAAGGGGCATAATATATAAATGTGTTGATGTACCAAATCCACTAAAATCACACTACTATTTAAAAAGTTTTGTATGGACTCACTCTCCCTCCTAGTTTACAACCAATCACAATTTGAAGGAACACATCCCTATTAACTAAAGTGTGCTCACTACTACTTCAAAAGATCCACTCATAGTTTATTGAATTTTTGGTTCATTCATTATCTCTAATGAATGATACATACACTATATGTATATGCTCTATTGATGTCCCACATTCACCTACATATGAATACCACTTTACCATATAACATTGGGCAATCCCTATTGAACAACCTTATCAAAGCTCACTACTTCGTGAAGCACCTTCTTTCATGAAGCTCAAACCAAACTTCATGAAGTACACTTCCTTTCAAGAAGCTCACTATTTCACAGAGCTCAAAATAGACTTCGCTAAGCTCTTGCCTTTTCGAAAAGCTCACTTAGAATTCTTGAAGACCACCACATTTTCAAAGCTCAACTAGCCTTCACGATGTTCCTTCCTTTCACAATCCACAAATAGTCGTTGTAAATTCCCTTAAATTCATGAAGCTCACTACGTTCATGAACCTCCTTCATTATTATTGGGCCTTAATATTTTTTTGAGTCTATAACCTCTTCTCAAGGGGGTATATGGCTATTTATAAGTGTTTCCCACCGACTCCAAAACCTTCTGGCCATGTCAGCACCTTCTCAGCACTATTTCTCAAAGCTCAAACATTTCCATCCCAAAGATCCCGTTTTAAAAATTCCCATAGACATTTTCATATTACAATTATCGTTGTAATTGTAAGGAATTCCATAGAATCCTTTGCACCGTGGCAATTCTCCTTCTTTCTTAATCGCAAATCTTTCCTCAAAACATTTTTGTTGTCGTAATGAAATTCCCCTATACCATTCACAAAGCTCATCATAATCACAGAGATCACCATAATATTTCTTTTATCCTTCACAAAATACTCTTCATGATTTCCATATTCACAAAACTCATGAGTTTTCCATATTTTGATGAGACCATCTAGGGAATCCATATTTCACAATGTTATCCAAACTACAAATTTTGGACCCAAAAAATTGTCAAACACTGGAAAATGGTGTCACCTTGTATCGGTTCATTTTGTACCACCTCCACATCATTCTTCATTTTTCATGGATATTTTTTAACATGCAATTTGAACACTATCTCTAGAAATCAACAATTCTCCATGAAAACTCACTTATTCAAAAAATCACAAGCAACCCAAAAATGATTTAATATTACCTTGATGTATTTTTTTCCCAACAATCTCCCCCTTTAGGTATGATGACAACTATTTAAAAAAATTCTACCTCTTTATAGTTTCATCCATACTCTACCACCATTCACCTCTCATGATTCATAGAGAGATCAAATAATTACACAACACATACTCTAAGCCCGCATGAGCAATGCTCGGTCTGAGAAATATGATTATGATGAAACGTTCATCAATGAATCACTTCATTCCTGACACCAATTCTTGAAACCAATAAAATACATTCATCGTGATCTTAATCTCCTATGATATATCATCTTTGATCGATTATTATAAGAATTCTCAGATTTAAAACTCACCCTACATCATTGCGTGTGTTCTCGGGTTTTGGAATGCATAAAGTTTTACAGGCTTAGCTCTGATAACTCTGCATCACAGCTCCCCCTATCTTGTTTCTCCACTTATCAGCTCTCCCAATGTCTTGACATAGAAATATTATCCCTTATCTAGCCACAATTTCTCCCCCTTTTTCAACAAACTCAAAGGTCACACCTTTGTGGTGTGTAATAAGGTACAAAACAAAAATCGTCAAATTTGGGAAAAACACACCATACCTCAAAAAGATGTGGGGTTCAAACATCCACACTTATTCAAGTGAGGGGAGTTGAATAAATTCTAAGATCCATTTGATGACTCTAAAAAACTTTTTTAGGTAAGGAATTTTCCATAATTTCTATAACTTATAGTTCTGTAGGAACAGACTCCAAATTCACAAGCCCTTGCTCCACCTTCTCCATCATAGAATGATATTTGATTTCAATGTGATTTTTCCATGAATGATCGATTATATTTTTTCTAAGATTTATAACACTTGTATTATCTCACTTGATTCTGATCAGAGACTTCACTTCAACCCCCATATCATCAATTTTCTTCTTCATCCATATCAAATGTGTTCAACCTTGAGTGGCAGCAATATAATCTGCTTCGATAGTGCTCAATAAAATGCCACCTTGTTTCTTGTTTATCCAATAAATACACACTACACCAAGATAGAAAGAAACTCCTAATGTTTATTTCCTATAATCTACTGATCAGGACCAATATGTGTTTGTATATCCTAATAACTCTTTCCATGATTTTCTATTATACATCAAGACAAAGTCCATTATGCCCTTGATATACCAAAGTATTCTTTTCACTGCAATCATATCTCTTTCTTTGAGATTATATTGATACCATGCTGCATGAAATGTTAAAAAAATAATATTATATCATGTCACTATTAAGTATAACAGGCTTCTAATGATCTACCTATATTCTATGACATTAACCACTTTGACTTCATCATCCCTTGATATTTTAATCTAGGTAGCTACCAGAGTATTCATGTTCTTAGAATTTTCCATTCTAAACCTTCCAAAAACATTCTTTTTATATTTAGATAGAGAAATTAACGTGTTGATTCTTCCTTTTTTCACCTATAAACTAAGGAAAACATCAACTCTCTAATCATTGACATTTCAAATTCATTTTTCATGAATTCAGAAAACTGTATGCACTATGATTCATTGAATCTACTGAATATTATGTCATCGACATATACTAGAACCATAAAATGTTGATCACTATCTTTATTCACATATAAATTGTAATAAAATACACCATGTTAGAAATCAGTATTCTTTAAAAACTGATCAATCCTAGAATACCATGCTCTTGGTGCCAGCTTCAAACCATATAAATATTTCTTCATCTGAAAAAAATATGTTCTTAAATTTATGAATAAGAAAACCATCTGGATTCTTGATATGAACTTCTTCTTCCAGAACCCCATTTAAAAATGGGGACATGATATCCATGTGGAAAACATGGAACATTCATTTCACTGTAATGGACAAGGATAATCTAACTGTCTCCAGCATTCAAATAGGTGAAAATATTTTATCAACATTGATACCCTATATTTGGGAGTAACCTTTGCAAAGAAATCGTTCTTTATTTCGAATCATTGCACCATATTCATTCATTTAGTAAAGAAAGACTCATTTAGTCCTAATGAAATTTTTAACTATTGGCCTAAAAACAATCTCCAATGTCGGATTCCTCCCAATCTAGTCTATTTTATCAATCATTGTCTGAACCCTATTTTTATCTCCATCTGCATTAGAAAAATGTTTAGGTTCTACCTGATATAGAAAATATGCCTATTGTAATGAATCCATTCCTCTAGTTTGATCAGGTTTTCTTTGATCACCAATGATATTTTTCCTGTCAATTTAGGCTTGTCTCTTTGGATTATTAGTAGACACATACTTGACTTCCTACTGCTCATAACCAGTGTCTTCTTTTGAATCACCATCTTCCACTTCTACTCCACCTGTGTTTCTTTCTTATTCATCACTTTTATCAAGAAAATATTGATTGTTTTGTTGAATATTATGTTCATTTTCCACTAGAGTGACATCATTTATCTCAAATACATTTCCCATTTTATTATTAAATAATTTATATGTTTTTAATTTTCCTGAGAAGCCAAGAAATATCCCCTCATCTCCATGTATCTCAAATTTCATGTGTTCTTCTTTATTGAGAATAAAATACTTAATTATAAAGATTAAAAAGTATTTTAATGTTGGATTCTTTCCATACCACATCTAATATAGATCATTTCCTTCCTTAGGACACAACAGAGACCATTTAGAGATGTAGACTGATGTCAATACTGCTTCCTTCCAAAATTTCTCTGGTAGGTATTTTTCAATAACAATCATTTGATCCATGTTATTTATGATCTGATTTCTCCTCTCAACCACTCCATTATACTGAGGAGTTTTCACTGAAGAAACTTTATTCCTTATCCTGTGTTTCTCGAGATAGTATTCCACTTGACTATATGTGAATTTCATACCATTATTTTTACAAAATATTATAATTTTCTATTCAAATGTCCTTTTATATTCCTTCTGATACCATTTTATGCAACTGAACATATCAGACATGTGGGAAATGAAAAATAAAAATGAAATTTGTCTATAATCATTAATTAAAATAATGTAATATCTCTTCTAATCAATGGATCTTGGTGATATTGGTCCACAAACATCATCATGCACCAGTTTAAGTACTCTTATTGATTTTTATTCCTTTTAATTGTCTATATTTATGATGATATTACCTTGTTTAAATCTGCAGAACATGTGATTCTGATCACATGATAGATTAGGGAGGTATCTAGATGCATCACACTTCACCAGATATTTCAGGGACGGTTGGAATAGAAGACCAATTCATTTATACCACAACTTTTTTTCTTCTTCTCTAGGAAAAAGTAATGTATCATCTTCCCCACTTACAAGGTACATATATCCCTTTTCCATTTTTCCTGATTGAACAATTGGACCATATCATCCGTTGATGATACAAATCTTCTTTATAAATATTATAGAATTCTATAATTTACATAGTTGACTGATTCTAAACCAGTTGTGATTGGGACCTACTACCACTATGACATCAGTACATCTCATTTCTTTGTCCTAAAACCTAACATTCCCCAAACCAATTATCTCTATGTTGTCATCATTTACAAATTTGATGACTCCTTTATTATATTGTATTCCTATAACAAGATCATTATTCTCTATCATATGGTATGTGCAACCATTTTCAACGATCTATACACCAGAAAGATCTAATTATTTAAGGTAAATTTCATAAACCACTTCCTTCTCAACTCTATTCTTTTGAATTCATGTTTTTTAATTCATACTCAGTATAGATTGACAACCTTGGCCTTATTCAGATTATGATAGACCAGATTCATCTTGAAATGTTTGAAATCTATTTTCTGTTCTCAACTCACCTGTTGATTCATTGATTTTATACTTATGACTACTTTGATTCTGCTTTGGAAGATTCCCCTGAAATAATGATATAAAATATCTAGATGTGTTCCCAAATCCTTTGCACTAATAACAATGTCCCTCGAATCATATTCTAGAGTATTGATCTCTTTTTGGATATCACTATTGTTATTGATCCCTTAATTATTTCCTTGTTATAGAAAACACATTTTGTGAATGTATCATCTTTCCACAACAATAAACCATACTGTAAGGTGCATTCATACGTGTCACTTCTACACTGCCAGTTTTCCTTTATATTCTCTTAATCTTCTTATTTTTCTTTATACCCAAATCAACTTTCAATATCAGAGTAGGTGATTACAGTATGAATTCAACCATGAATTATTTCTATTTATTGATCAAGCCAATACCGGCCTTACCACTTAGATTTTAATATTTCTTTCATTTTGCTGGACCTATATGATCCACTTACAACTTTTCTATCTTTTGAATGATTTTATTTCTTGATGTCACACTGGGGGGTCAATTATTTTTATTGATCCTTAACTTTATTTGGTCGACTTAGAACTTCTTATTTAATTTATTTAATGCATTTGATTTTATCTCTAACTATATTATTCAAACCATCAATCTCCCTACCCTATTCCTCAACCTTGAGTGTGTGCTCACTAAATGCTTCTGAGTCCACTTGCAATGAAAATTTGATATTTTTAATTTCTTCCATTAACTCATATTTTTATTTATCCTTCAATTGAATGTAGAGTTTGGTGTCATGAACCACTTTGTTTGAATTATTCATTTTGTCTCTCTAAACATCTATCTCTTCAAGATCTTCTTCTAATTCAGCCTCCATATCAAATCATCATTCAACTTCTTCTTCATCAACATCACTTCCTTCTTTTTCTGGAGTACTACCGAAAATTTCCACCATTGCTTTTTCTCCACCATATTTACAGTACTCTCTCACTTCATCCTTTTGAACATCTGATTCATTTGAACTGTCATATTCTTGAGAAAGATTACTCTTTTTCTTGAAAATATTTCTCTTAAAATTTGTATTTCCCTTTAAATAGACTGAAGACTTCTTTATAGGGATTTCAATTTCATCATCATCAGCTTCCTTGATCTTCTTGGGGAACCTTGCTGGAAGATGACCAGTATTTTTAAATTGAAATAAAACTTGTGTAAGTTTCCCCTTGAACTTTTCTTTCTTTTTTGTATATTTTAAGAAAGGAATGAAATCACCTTGTCTATCTCTTCTTCTTCTAGATAATATTCTATATTTAGCTTCTTTGTGGACTTGAATTATACCTATTTATATTTCCCCTTACCCATAGAATCATTATCATAATTTCTAATTTTATATTCTATTAGGGTATTATGAAAGTTATCTGGTGTGAGATCATTCAGATCATTATCTTATATTATTGAAATTTTCATATTAAACCAAGGTGGAAGTTTCCTCAAGATACACTTCAAAATCTTTATATCCTTAATGAATTCTCCAAGACTTTACATGTCTTCAACTACAATATTTACCCTCTCAAATAATTCATCAATAAACTCTTTTAGGTTCATTCCCATATCTTCATACTTGTTCCACCGAACCTGCAACTTTTCCCTTCTGACATTTGAATCACCTTCATATATATTCAATATATTTTTCCACATGACATGTGATTTTTACAAGAAATCACCTTTGTATATATTTAATTGTATAAGTATCCCCATAAATAAATGATTCCATTGGTGTCAGCATCCAATTCCCTTATTTATGCTTCGGATTAAGCACCATTATTGACATCTTCTGAAATATCATGTAAAGCAGCTGTGAATACATAAATTCATAAGGATAGGAAGTAGTGATGTATATGATTCTTCCATGACTAAAAATTATTCTCAACTAAGATTAAAATCCCATTTATATTGATGACCTCCATTGATAGAGAAATCCTGATATTAACCTTTCACTACAATCACAGTTGTTAGGTCCACTATGTAAAAACCCTGATATGGGAGGTGAATCGGGGTATCATAGATTAAAAAAACTGCCCCTTTTAATCATGTTTCATTGTAAAAAAACTTACTTCCCTCTCTTTCCTAAATAAAAGTATGAATATAAATTAAAACATGCACGAGACACAAAAAATTTACGTGGTGAACCCTCACTGGGCTGTGTCCATGGAGCATAAAAAGAAAATGGGATGATGTACTAATCCACTAAAATAACCCTATTATTTAAAACGTTTGGTGTGGACTCACTATACCTCCTATTTTATAACTAATCACAATTTTAAATTTCACTGCTCACTCAACTGAATTGTTCTCAATGCTTCTTCAAAAAATCCACTAATAGTTTATAGACTCGTATGCCCCAATATTATCTATAATGAATTAATATTTCATTGTATGTCGATGCTCTATTGATTTCTCACTTTCATCTACTTATGAATATCACTTTACCACAGAACACTGGGCAATCCATTTGGAATAAAATTTTAAAATCTCTCTACTTCATAAAGTGCCTTCTTTCAAAAAGCTCAAATCAGCCTTCAGAAAGTACACCTCCTTTTATGAACCTCACTGTTTCAGAGAGCTCAAACTATTCTACTTGAAGCTTTCTCCTTTTTATAAATCTCGCTTATTTTTCTCTAAGCACACCTCCTTCAAAAATCTCAGCTAGCCTTCGAGATGTTCCCCCCTTTCGCAAAGCTCATTTAGCCTTTGTGAATTACCTCAATTTTGTGAATCTCACAACCTTCACAAACCTCGTTTGTGATTTGAGAGACTTAATATTTTTCTTGAGTCTCTCTACTCTTCTCAAGGGGCAGAGGCCTATTTATAGGAATTTCTCACCAACTCGAAAACCTATCGGCCACGTCAAATACATGACAGCACCATTTCATTAATCTCACGCTTTTTCATTACAAAGATCCCTTTTTTACGAATCTCAACTTATATTTTCAGTTTGCAATTCTCATCATAATGGCAGATCATTCTGTCATGTCCTTTGAACCACCATGGTTCTTCTTCTTTCATAATCACATAGCTTCCATCAAAACATTTTCATGGTGGTAGTGCTCTTCAACTCTTCCATTTATGAAGATCATTGTAATCACAGATATCACCATCATCTTTCGTTGTGGTAGTTCTCTTCACCTCCACATCATCTATTCCTTATTCATGGTTCTTGGTCAATATAGATTGTCAACACTATATCTGGAACTCAACAATTCCCCATGAAATACCACCATGACAACAAACACAATAAACCCAAAAAAAATTACAATGTTGCCTTAAGGTATTTTTTCCCAACAGATAAAAAATAATTCCATCCTTAATTTAAAAGTTCTGAAAACTAAGGCATAATTTAAACTCACCCATTACACACATTTCAAATTAATTTTTCATTATTTCGGAAAACTCTATACACTAAAATTTTTTGGATGATCCTAAAACAATATAATCAAAAAATATCTAAACTAATAAAATATATTTGAAAATAATTTTTATAAATAAGGCTGAATTAGCTACCACTTTAGAAAATTAATTACAAATGAAGAAATAGATGATATTTCCATACAAAACTCTTGGATATTTATTAAAACTATAAGGTGAATTTTTTTAATTTGAAAACATGATTTGAAAACCGATGATATTAAAATATAGGGGGTTGATCTATAAAAACAACCAAAAAATATAACCATTAAGAAAATCACATTTTACATCCATCTAATATTGTTTGAAATTAAAATGTGATGAATAACCAAGAAGCACTCTTATATCATCAAATACAGCTACTAGAGAAATGGTTTCCTCACAATAAATACCTTCTTAATTATTATATTCATATGATACTCTTCTAGATTTATTTCTAAATATAGTTCTAGAAACACTAACCTTATTCTAAAACAACCATTTAGTGCAAATGGATTTAGTTCTTTCTAGTAGTTCCTATAGATTATTTCATTTAAACTAATTCAACTCTTCTTGTACATCCATTACCCAAAATTCATTATCCATAACTTCAATGATATTTTTAGATTCAATATATGATGATAATTCTTGATGTTCATCCTAGTTTATAAGAGACTCTATTGTACAAGTAAATCTATCTTGATCTCCAACAATATCATCTAAAGGATGGTCTTAGTGGGTTCTAATGGATTTAGGGATAGAAGTACTTGGTACATCATTTTTATCATCAATTTCTGGTTTAAATACTTATTCTTCACTAGGTAATTTTTCTATACTATATTTTATTGCGATATCACTAGTATTTATTAAGGTATACATATTCACATTATAAAAATTATCCCCATGTTTTTCTAAAGTATTTTTAGGATTATGTGGATCTATTTCATAAAATTTTACATGTAAAAAATATTCCACATCTATAATTATTTTATTTATCACTCTATATAATTCAAATAGGATGAATAATAAAGAAAAATTTCTTTATAATTTTTAGATGAGAATTTATCAGAACACTATTTTTTTTTGAGAATGAAGACCTTGAAACCAAAAACTCTCAATTAATTTACCTTTCGTTTTCATCCATTCAATAACTCGTATGGGTTTTTCTTTCAAAGAGTTTTATTAATAACCCAAATGATGGTATATAAATTTATACTAATATTATCTTTCCATATATATATATATATATGTAAGTCATACTCATTTATAATGGTATTATAAATCTCCTGAAAATTCCTATTCATTAATTTAACAACTACATTTTATTGGGGAGTCCTAGGATCATAGAAGTTGGGATCATAATGTTTCCAAGTATTTATTTTCAAATTCATGGATATAATAAAACCTTAGTGTATTAATAGAAACTCAACTAATGTTTTCTACTAATTTTTAATATTTGTAAAAATGGTAACAATATTAAATTTCATGAGCTAAAAATAATATGCATGTAATTTTAGGAAAGTAATCTATAAGAAAATATTCATAATGCTTCCCACCTAGGATAAAATCACTAGCTGTTACAAAAAAAATCTATTTGATCCAACAATTGGGGTTGATAAGTTTAAACGTCTTTCTCTGGTTTGAAAGAAATATTATATTATTTCATTTTATAATTGTGGTAATGAAATTTTTCATTTTGGAAATCATTATTAGTAAGATCCTACACTTAACCTTTCCTATTTATCTTTATAACTGAGTAAAAGTTACAATGGCCTAGTCTCTTATTCCATAGCAATGATTCATTATGAAAGGAATTAGAACAAGAAATTTTTTGAGAATATAATCAATCTAAATTAAATTTATAAACATTATAACTATGAAAATTAGTAAAAATGAAATAATTCTTTGTATAATTGATTTTTCTAGAATTATTTTCAAACATGAAAATATAACCAACACCACATTATTGTGATATTCTAAGTAAATTATATTTTAAATAATCAATAAATAATACTTCAAAAATTAAAATAGAGTTAGGATTATCAATTCTAACATTTTAAACTTTTTTCTCATTGTCATTAAATTTGACATGTCCACCATCCACCATTATAAGTCTCATAAAGAATGAGTAGCCGCCATTACTGTGTTTGTAACGTCCACTATATAGATATCATAAATTCTTATGGGAAATATTAAAGAATATCTCTTACAATAAGTTTAAATAAGAAATGGTTTTGTTACCCACACTTTCATAGGTCAAGATAAGTTAGAAACAAAAGTTTTTTTAATCAAATGTTGTTTAATACTTCTTCCATACTAAGAATTGAGGTTTTTATAAATAAAAACCTTATTAGGTTAATAATAATATAAAAATATTACATAAATATAAGGTATTGATCTACGAATAAACAAATTTATTTATAAATTCTCCTTCAAATAGACTCATACCCAATCTGAGTTTTTTACTTCATCATGTTCTTCATACCAATTATTATTGTATAAGTTTCTATTCCATTTTTAAATATTTCAAGATCATTTTTATTTTTTAATTTAATATTTTATATTCATTTTTTTCCATTAACAAATAATAATAATTTTAGTTTTCAATTGTGATATCAAATTTAATACAAACAGATAATGTATGGTGTTTCTTTAAAGTCTTATATATATATTTATTTACGCTCATTAAAGTTATCTTATAGAGTTTTTTAGAATTAAAATAGATATTTCCTAAACATATCAATTTTCTCCTGATTTTAATTTTAGTAAACATAAAAAAAATGGGAAGAAGAGGCATGGATAGAATTTGTTACCTCAAAATTATTTTCTATAAATTATATATTTTCTATTCGATTACTCATTTCTGAATATGAATCGGGTTCACTTGAACTGCCCACCAGAAACTAAAATTTTTATTTAGTTCTCTCTTTTTAATTTTTCCCCTATCTACATACATTTTATTATACTATAATATTGTATATTAAGCTTTGATCGAACCTTTTATCTTGGACTCGTAGCAGGTAAGTCCTTCTGGTTGATTTTTATTTTTATAAGTTCCTCTTTTATCAAACCTTCCTCTATTATTTGATTTCTTGAACATTTCTTCTTCTTGTAGAATTTATAAAATATTCTAGAAATATTATCCATCTCTTTATCAATTCCATTATGCTTCCCCTCATCACTTGATCTATTTAATTTTATATTTTCCTTCCTATTTAACATTGATTTTTTGAAAGTGGTTATTTCACTTCATGGTTCATCAACAATGTTTTCACTTTCAAATATTCCTCAAACATTATAACTCTATTGGTTTTATCCTTATCCTAAATTTTTATTATATTTCATGACACTCTAATGGAAATAGATATTCCTCTCTGTCGATCAGGTGAGAATCTCTGAATTCAAACCAGTTGATCTTTTTCATTTATTTTCTTTCCAAGTGTGTGCATCATACTCATGATTTCATTAAACCTAATATAAATTTAAGAAATTTATTCATCATGGATCATTTTAAATATATCATATTTTATAGTATAAGTACTTAGAAACATTTATTTAACATTTTATATGCCATCATGAGAAATAACAAGTGCATCACATGTTTTAAAATCTATAGAACATGTAAATATTATATTAAATTCATCTTCACCCAAGGAAGGGTATGATTCATTTATAGATTTTTAGTTTCAATCATAAGTATCCTAACTAGTATCACTAAAATCATCAATAGAAGCTTTTGGTTTTTCATATATATCTTCTATTGCATTACATATATCAAAACCCATATTCTCAAGAGATTTTGTCATTTCAATCTTCCATTGAGCATAATCAATATCATCAAAATAATAATACATGTTAGTATCAATTCCCTAAATTCTATAATTTCCCCAAAGATATAGATTTAGAATTAATAAAGATTTAGATCCCTTGGGTAAAAAATTGATTGATATTAAATTTTTATATGAAAGAAATTACCACTCCTCTGACAAAAAATGTTGGTTGGAGTGAAGTACTCAGGAGGGGGGAAATTGAGTATCTAATGAAAAAATATTTCAATGTTATTTAAAATAATTTCCACAATTTAAGAAATATTCTGGTAAAATAAAATAGTACAAATATATAATTAAGTATTTTTAAAACATATATCAAAGGCTTGATCAAAGAACAATTAAAAAATTTGAAATACACTTTAAATTTTTAAAAAATTCTAATCATATCAAATGTAATATAAAAAACACTGATTAAAGCTAACAGTGAAATTATTGTTTTTATAAATTATGTTTTTGAAAAATAAAACTAATTCTTCTAGAAAATAAAAAAACAAGGAATACATTTAATAAATGAATAAAAGAGGTTTTTTCTCAATCTTTGTCATAATTCGCTTCACTAGACATTCACTCATTTCCAGTCATGTTTACAAAATAATAAAATTGATCCATAAACTAGATCAGGTTTTAAAGATACATCTACACATAGGTAGTATCGGCTACAAATAGACTCTTCTAGATTCATTAATAGAATTTAACTTATAAAATAAATTTTAATAGAGTATAATTGTACCCTCTAATAAAATATAAATTTTTCTTCTTAATGAATAATAAAATGAATCAAGAAAAAATAAAATGTATATAAAACAGAGAAAATGATCAAAAGAGTAAGGAAGTGTTTTTATAATTATTAATTCCTATGATCAAAAAAGAGATGATTGAGAATAGTCTTATTATTATTTTTTATTATCTTCAAATATTTAATTGAAGAAAATTTGATTATACTTCATAATGTTTCCATTTTTATGAAAAAGAGAGTGTCAATTTCAGTACTATACAATCCACATTCTTTTTAGTGATCACACTTAAGCATAGTCGGCCAGTTAGTTAGTAGCAGAAAAGTAATCAACCATCCCTTGTTCATGAGGAGTTAGTCATAATTATATACTTTTAGAAAATATAATTATATTTTATCGGATAATAATAAATAATATAAATCCTCATACTAGAGGAAAACTGGATAGTCTAACTTTTTTCTAATGTAGCTGAGTATTCATTTTAAGAATAATCATTGTCAAACAATTATATAACTAACATGAATTAAATTCCTTAAATTATCTATTTGAATAATTAATTTGATTTTAATTATGGATATAAATAGAATAATAACATCAACTTGTGGTAGTAATTACAGTAAGCGGAAGAAGATCTCTACTGGTGGTAGTGGATTCATAGGGTGTTAGTAGTTATCTTCTAGTGGCACGAGTTCTATATAATTATAGAAATTTTATATACATGGTATAATTATTTAACTGATGGAATAAGACTAATAATTTTGGTATAAAAATTTTAATAGTGTTAGTATACTCTAATTTCTAGTGATGAAATTATCTTAGTGTTAGTATCCTTCAACTGATGGTAGCAAACTTGTTCTGATAGTAGCACGACAATACTAGTGGTGGGAGGTCTTTACTGGTGGTAGGATAAGATTAGTTTTGGTAGGAAATCTCTTGTAATTATAGAATATGTAAACTAGAGATATTAAGGTCATTAAAATGGTTAGACAAGTCCACTAGTGGTTGTACTGGCAGTAGCAGTCTATAACTAATTGTAGTATAAGTATACAAGTGGTGGTAACTTGTAATTGGGAAATTTTATATGAATTTCATAATTTTAGATCTTTTATCATTAAAAACATAGGTATTTGTTAATAAAATAAACATGATTTTCTAACATAAAAATAAGTAATTTCTAGACTGAGCTAATATTAACATATCAATATTTGTTTATGACGTGATATTTTATATAACATGTGTACAAACATATTAATCTTACACTGATTTCCTCACATAAAATCCATTAATGGAATTATTTTTGAACTAATAATTAATTATTAATAATAATGGTTTGGAAATATAGTTTTAGAAGTGGAAATATATATCCCTCATAAAAGAATATAGGTTCATAACATATACATATGTACCAAATAATGATAATTTGAGACAAATACCCATAAAAACATATCATTGACTAAATATTTAAAAAATAGATAGATGATGTGTAACAAATGTAAATAAAAAACCCAATGGAAATAATAAAAAATAAAAAATCAACTTCACACATAATCTTGACATAATGTAATCAATTAATAAGTGATATAACCCAATGAATGAAAATTGAAGTATGAAACCTTGACCATGTGTTAACTTTCGAGTGAAATATCCCTTGGATAAAAGATTATTAATTGAATCATATAAAAACACAAATTATAAAGGTTTCATGATATAAATTTTAAAATGGGAAATATATTTATCATATAAAATAAATTAGGTGTATATCATTAAAATATTCCTTGATGAAAGTAAATTGAGATAAAATCTTTTACCATTAGTCGAGAATTTACTTGTATGTATTTTATCATCTATAAAATAAGAATTTATCAATTATCAACATTAGTAAAAACATTTAATCAGTTTAATAATTAATAAATAAACAATATCTTCCATTTATTTCAATGACATATTTAATTACATAATTGGTTAAGTCTATATTGTGTATTTAGAAGATGTTTGGTTCATAATGTCAAAATAACTTCGACATGATGAAAATGGTCAAAGATGTAGTCATTAAATAATATCGAGAATAATAATCATGAAATAATTGTCATATTTATACATTAGATATACTTTTAAAACCAACCATTAAATATTTTTATGATAAATTAACTATGCTACAATCATAGAGATGATATGTCGTATGTACACATGTGTAACATTTCTATTCTTCAACATTAATGATAGAAATAAGATAATTATTATTTTATATTCCTAGAATTATTATTATATCATAAATATAATATTATCACTTTAAATACATTATATATGTTATTGATCTAGCATGGGGATGAAAAATGAGTCACATCGCTTCATAGAGGCGGTAATACATACTTATGCATGAACGATGTTATCATTTTTAAATAGATAAAATTATATAAAAATAGAAGATAATATATATTTTATAAATAATAATTATTTAATTAATATAATTTATATATATATAAACATTAAATCCATTATTATAATCATCCATGATTGGTGATGATTTAAAATTAATGACATCAGTTCTATAGGTGGTTGTCCGTTATAAACACAAACGATGGTTTTATTTCCCATTTCACAGAAGAGGAGACGAATATAGATTATTACATAAAAATAATAATATATCAATATATGGAAGATATTGATGTTATTATTTCCTCATGGTTTAAGAATTATTGAATAATTTTGAATATTAAATAAAACTACAATATTTGGTTAAAATCTATAACGCTTCTTCGGACAACATCCTTTGTTTTACATCTTAAGACCTCTAAGGTTAGTATCACACCCAAATTAGAACCTATATAACATGGGTAGGAATTATTTTAAGTTACTTAAGAATTTATTGATATAAAATAGTTTATTTAGCTATGGAGAGGATAGGATATTGGTGCTCTTATATAAGTGAGGGAATGGGAATTATTCGAATTTATTAAAGTTTTAAACTAATATAAATTAATTTTAAATCCTAAATATATCAAAATTAATATAATTAAATTAAATATTTGTATGATTATATATACTCACATAAAATAATACTTTTACAATTTTAGGTGGTATTGTGACCCGTATCTCTTTTCTTTAACGCTTTTTAGCCATTTTGATAATTATCATGATATCAATGTGTTTTTCTATTTACAGGTCATGAAAGATAAAATATAAGTAAAATTGACCTAAAATGGACCATGGTTAATAGTTTAAATCATAAACCATTCCCCTAGATAAATATAATAATTTTATTAATTTTAAATAATTTAATTAAATAGTGTTTTTTATATAATATCATTAATGTCATTCTTGAAAATAAATGAAATATCATAAAATAATATGTGTATTACTCAAGTAAAATCGTTCCAAAATGGAATTTTTTAGAATATAATGATGTTTAGATATTAATATAGTCATAAAAACAAATTTATATAGGTTTTGAAATTATTTTTACCTTATCTTTTGGTTTAATCCCTTGGTTAACCAATTTTAACCTTAACCATGGTAATGACTTATTCGATATTAAAAGATTTTCATTTTACTTATAAGTTAGAAATTGGACCAAAAATGGAAAAGCGGATACATTTTACACCATTAACCATCATAACTTTCCCATTTAAATTTTTTTTATGATTTTTAATAAATTAATATGATTTTATTTTACATAAAATATCATTAATATATGCCACTATTCATTTATTTTGACTGAAAAGGAAAGAAGAGAGAAACAGATTCAAAATATAAACCTTTAAAATATATATAATTTTATATATATAACTATGAAATTAGTGTTTCACTATTAAATAACCAAAAAATAAAACTATTAGATTTTTTAAAATCATATTCATGCTTTAACTACTCCTTGCACAAGCATTGAGTCGACGTTGCATAATCATTTAAGGTGATTATTTCATCAATAAGAATTAAAAATGAATTAAAATGATAAAAAATAATTTTATTTAATATAAAAATTTATAACTTATCATAATATTTTTTTATCCTTATAACAAAATTTTATAGATATTAAAAGTAAGAAACTGTCATTTTTGACTATATCGTTTACTTAAATGTTATAAAGGTAAAAATTAAAGTCAAATGGTAGAAATAGTCAATAGTTTGATTTTTTATAGTGATAGATTAAATATAATCATCTAATTAAATTAAGGTAATTTATTAAAATAATTTTAAGCTTTATCTAATTAGTTTTCACCTTAATTAACCCATTTTTTTCATTAACATGGTAATAAAAAGATTACCATGGTTATTATTTATAATGAAAAAAAAAAGAAAAGGTAATTATTTAAAGAATTTAAACCTCAATATTAAAAATATATAATCCATTTTTTAACATTAAACATCTAAAACAAGAATAAAAAAAAATTATATAAAAATATCAAATACAATAAAAAATTTATAAAATTTCATTTTTAAGACCAAAAATGAACTTATTAAAAAATTAGATACATTGATTATTCAAAAGTAAATAATTGTATTATATCTAACTAAGAAATATTTATTCTACATTGATATTATTTTCAAATTATAATGGTGTTTTTAAATTAATTTATTTAAGGAAAATTAATGATATTTTTACAAGACTTGGTATTTTCCACTATTCAAAGAAAAATCAATACTTTCAAAAAAAATCATAAGGTAACTTTAAAATTATTAATTGAATAATTATATTCTTTTTATATAATAAAATTTATAAATTTTCTATATTTTAATTATATTATCTACTCACAAAATGAAATAAAAATAATTTCTGAAGAAATCGTATTTTAAAAAAAATAAATGGCTTTAATAAAGAATTGATTGTTTATTTCATAAGTATTAATAAATGAATTTTAATTAAGTTGAAACTTTATATATACTTCATAATGTGTTTAATAATACTCATACTCACAAGTTTAATGGCTATCTTATAACTATAAAATTTAAATATTAATATGTCATGGTAAGTTTAGGCTCAATGTTACATATTATATGTCTTATTGAATATAGTGTTCTTTTAAAATGTAAGGATATTACCAATAACATTTTTATAATTATAAATATTCACTGACTTATCATTATGAAATATTAGTAATTTTATTCCATTATCAATTGGGGTACCCATTGGTTTCCCACTTCCGTATCAAATATTTTAAGAATTTGTTTTTCATATTTTCACTAGGAAATAAATATCCCTTTGGGTTTTCTAACAATATATAATTTAAATAAATAATTTAATTAACTGCTTATAGAAATTTCAATGTATTTTGTGATGATTGTATGAAATAATTTACAATTTTCTCTTCTTTATTCATATAATTTAACTATAAAAATCTTTTTAACATAAAGGTTGTGATCAAATTTCCATTATAATAAACCTAAGTTTCCATAGATAAACATAAATTCTCAAGAATATACACCTCGGTTATTAATTTAATCAATAATATTATAATTTTTAATTTTTTTAATTTGTTTCCATCATTAATAATTTGAAATTTATTTATTTGATCAATATAAACTTCTTACTATAATTATATGTTTTTTAAAGATTTATTTTATCTCCATATGTTATAATTTTAACATCTTTGTTATAATGTTAATGATAAATAATATAATATCATATTGTATTTACATTAGTGAGAATGTTTAATCCATATCTACATCATTAATATACTCATATACCTTACACACAACCATTGACTTGATTATAAACAATTATCCACTATCAATATCTTTTTTTGTACCCATATTTGGTTCCTATGTAATTTCAACTAACTAGTGTTATGACTAATTAAAAGTTATTTTTTCATAATTTAACAAAATTCCTAATTCATATATTTCATATAATTTTCATCTCCCACTACTTAATTAAAACCTTATTCTTTAACTAAATAAAAGAGTGATATTACTTAGAGTTTCTTTATCCTCATGATTTTTATTAGAAAATATCTTCCCCTATATTATTCTCTAAATGAATATTTTTTCTTCGAAATACAATTTTTTATGAAACTAGAACTTTTGTTTATATTCTATTTAAATCTTTATTATCAAGTTCCACTATGGAATCTTCATATTCATTATAAAATGAATTGTGCTTTTATATATGTCTATTTTTTTCTCCAACATCGTTATATATCCTTTCAAAAATTATTTTATATGTTTCAACCAATATAAAATACGTAATTTAAACTATATATTTAAGACACATGTTTTAACACATGTAATTGTTTTTAAGAATATCCCAGAAATATGCCTCCACTAACTAGAAATACATACATTACATGATTCAATTATTTATGTATTATATAACACCTTATATAAAAGATTAAAAAACATTTCATTATAGTTTTATAATTAAATCATAATTCATAATGTGTCATTTTATTACCAGGAAATAAAAAATCTTTAATATAAATATACACAACACTTTAGCCTTTTTTCTGATAATATCATGTAACTCTACTAGAAATCAACATAGTTACTTTAATAATGATTTTTAAATTTATCCTTTAACACCCATTATGATATGGTGTATTAATTCTAGAACTGACGAAAAATTTATTGTTTTTCAAGATACTTCTCTATTGAGTAATTTTTTAAATCAATTCAATTATCATTGCTCAACACCATAATATTACTTCATAATAATTTTCTCACCATCCTTTGTATCTCTTGATACTGGAAAGGGGCTCTTTCTTATTAAACTTGTGCACAATTCAACCAATAATACTTAATCGTCTATAAAGATAAGATAATAATGTTTAACTTTTGTTCCCTTCTTACACAAAGTTCTACAGAAAATAATTTGTACTAATTCCATTTTATGGAAAGATTAAATTTTCTTAGGTTTATATAATTTCCTTACGATATTGTCGTCTTTTTATTCATATCCCAAATACTCTATAAATTCTTAATTTTGTAATATTTTTTATATATTTTTATATTAATATGTTATTCATGCTACATTAATTTATATAGTTAATATTTTGGTTCTATAATTTATTTTTATCATCCAAGGAATTAAGAAAAAAAACTCCATCCTTATTGATCAAATATATTTTCCCATAGGTCCCATTTATCTCATAAAAACATTTTCATATTTAATATTGATTGTATGACCACTTTTAGTGAATTTTATATCACGTATTAAGTCACGCAATGTAATGTCTCGGACATGGATGACACGGTATGGTGCCTCAAGCCCATTGGGTCACATGCTCTCAACTTTATCTCCCAAAAAACCCGAAGATGCGGACTAGCAAAGAAGGCCAAGGTGAGTTTGTGGGGAGACTATGACCTCATTACCAAGGAGTAGAACAACGGATTTTCAATAATAGATATGACTAAAAATTGTAATAAAACATACCATAGATACAAATAGTGGATGATTAATAGTATAAACTAAGGCAGAAGTCATATCATATAAAGGATGATGATATATTTCACATTTTTTTAATAAAATAGCCCAAACATTAATATAATGAAGATATACAATCCATATGAAAAAATTACAATAAATACAAAAGAATCCCATCACCATTCAAAGACTCATCTTTGTCTCATGCTCTCCTTATCCTAAGAAGCATATTAAGTACCTGTATTAGGGATATTTCCCTTTTTGACACCTTAATCATATAATATGTTTGGGTTCAAAAATACATCCTGAACAGGGTGTGAGAATAAATAAACATAGAAAACTACCTAAGGTTTGTGTCAATCAGTCAGTGAATATGTAACACCCAAAACTTCCACGGTACACTTTTCTTTAAAAAATACAACAACTTGTGTTGTATGAAACTTCGAGTTCCGGCACACCATGACCAATCAAACTAGCTGTTATGAATACTAATACCCACTTTTTGAAATTTTATAAATTTTATTTTTCAAAATGGACTTCATTTTAGGATTTAGAATATCAAAATTAGTTTAGGGATAAGTTTTTTTATTTTTCTGAAAACTTTCAATTTTTTTAAAATAGTGAAAAATACTATTTTAATGTTTAAACCCAAATTTTTATTTAAATAATTATTTTATTATATAAATTTATTTTAATAAAAAATAGATACATAATACCAATTTCATTTTAATATAATTCATTGAAGCTATTTTGTAATAATATTAGATGTATAAAATTTTACTTAACTTTTTAATGTCTTTTACCCACCTTATATGCTTGTTAGAAAATTTGCATAAAACGTAATTTTACCACTTTTGTGAATTAAATTTAAAAAATCCAAGAGACACGGTTGACATAAGTAAGTAAAATTTAGTTCAATATGATGAAAATAATTTTTGGTGAATAGTAACTTTTGGATTTTATTTACCATGGTTAAAAATAAATAGGATAATTAATGGTAAAAATGATATTATAATTACCCTAATACGTGTCCCAATTCTATTTGATAAGTTTATTTTGACCAAAATAAACCTTAGTAATAAAATATGACCCTCTTTGATCCACTTGGATTATATTAGGACATTTATTATTATTTTGTTTAAAGAAGAGTTAAAAGTTTTAAATTCAAATTTTAAAAACTAAAACATTTTTAATATAGGGTTATACATAAAATAAATTAGACTATAGATATTTATTAGAAATATAAAATAATTTCATACATAATTTTATTTTATTTATAATTTTTAGATAATAATTAATTAAATTTATTTATGACACAATGATGATGTAGTAATTACCTTATTAATGAAAAATTAAAATAGTTGACATTTTAAATATAAACATAAATTAAAATTTAGACTTCTGATGCATTAAAATAATTTTATAGGTTAATATGACATTTTAAGATTTATTTAATGTATTTTTTCGAATTAATAAAGTTTTTATGACTTTCACAAAAACCAAATACTAAATAGTGTGAAAATTGACATAAATGAGTTTTTAAAAAAAATACTATATTATTAAATGATATAATATTCCTAAAAATATAAGGTTCAGACAAATGACTTATATAATGATAGATATCTCATTAATTAACCTATTGGTGTTCTCTTGGAAATTTATAGTAAGTTTATTGACCATTTAATATAAAAATATAAGAAGACATTATAAAAGTTAAACTATTTAACTAAGAGTAAATTATAAAAGATAAGGTTAATATGGTGACCTAAACTTGTCTAAAACCAATTGGATGAGAGTATTTTGACCCATCCATACCTTATCCTATAAATAAATCCATTTGGATCGATTATAAACTGAAAATTATTTTATAATAAAATAATATTTCAAGCTTTTCCAAAAGTGACCCTCACCTCTCTTATAAAAGGAAACTTCCCCTTATCTAAAAATCACACCTCCAAAGTCATTTTTCTCAGCCAAATCCAGATCAAATATCCTAAAAATTCCATCAATTAAACCTAGAGGTCTTACATTGATCATAAATCCAACCTAAGTATCCCTTTTTATCAAATCAATTAGGAAGCACCTGAAAAAGAGGTAATAATTTCATCACCTCGTTAAAATTTCTTTTCTTATTCCAATTCCTCTTTATTTATTGTTTTCATACCAAAATAATACATCCAAAACCTTATAAAAATTTACTGCTATTATAAATAAGGTACAACCATATTTATTATTCTATCCATTTTATGAATTGACAAAGTCACCATACATGCGTACGTACGGCTTACCGTCTCCACGTCATGGTGTAGTTTGTCTTTAAACATTTTATTATTTGGATTGGTATAATAATTAGTATAATTGATGTTAATAATAAATATAACATGTGAATTATTCTTTATATATGATATACCATCCAATTACATACTATTTTACCATCAATATAATCATATTGTCGCTCATGCGTACGTATGGATTACCGTCTCCAAGAACGCGATAGGATTCATTTCTCCACTATAACCATTAATGAATAATTTTTATTTTATGATTAAAAATAATTTTTAAGAAATTAATATCATTCTAGATATGAATCAAATACATACTATTCATAACAAACATGACTTACATAACAAAACATATAAAGGAAAACTAATCAACTGACACACAAAACAATGATACTACTAAAATATTATTAACAATGCAGTATTATAAGATCATATATGATATATTATTTATATATGTGGTTCTTGAATAATTTAATAAAAAATATTTAACTATTATACATAAGTTTAACGTACCCTCGATTAAGGAAAAGTACAAGGTAAGGGTTAATTTTAAAATCTTTATACTTTTCTGAGTTTGTTTATATATAAGTATTTACTGGGACTTATTTATCATCCACATTTTTGTTTCTTAAAAATTTATTTCAAAACATTTTTACTAATTCCTAAAATATGGGTTAAATTCATTTATACCCTTGTTTGACTTTATATAAAAAAATTTGAAGGGAATCCTTCAGTTGTTTTCCAAACAAGGTACTTTATGACCCTTTTGACAAGTTAAGGTAAGAATATTTTTTAACTTATACAGGTGGTGCAGCTATTTTCCACAATTATAACACCTTTGCAGCTTCCCTTACAAGATTATAAGGATTTTTCCAAAATAGATTTTTTCTTTTATAATTATGTTACTTTTAAATGATTTCAAAATAGAAAGAGATATTTCTCCCAAATAGTTTTTATTTCATCTATGTCAACATCCTTTTATGGATTTTACACTTGTCTGAATTTGATTTGTTATAATAAAATCCGGAATATTGTATTGAAGGTTTTTTGATATGTTTAACTATGGATTTTTTGTTTTTATATCATTCATGGTTTATGGTTAAGGTATTAAAATTTTTTATTCTAATTTTAATATGAACGTTTAAGTATTGTTTCAACTTTTTCATATGGGGAACGCATTGGACTTAGTAAGTGACTGGTGGAGCCCGTTATAGCTCTTAGATGCATTTGTAGGTCTATTGAGACAAACTAGTGTCTTGGCACAAGGTGTTGAAAAAATATTATTTGTAGTCTTGGCACTAGGCCCTGACTATGTGGTTATGATGTCTGACATTATGCATTCAATCATTATGAAATTAGATATTGTTATAACATGTGATTATTCGACTATTATAATATCCATAAGATTAAGTAAATGGGATTATTTTATTTATCTTTTTCATATTATGCTTAAGTTTAATTTTAAAAGTTTTTTGTTTTAGTCTGATACATTTCCTTCAATTTTTATGCTAATTTAAGAATGTTTCTACTATATTGTTATCCTTAATGAGCATATGAGTTCACCCCTTTCGTAAGTTTTATTTTTCCTAGGATGTGAAGAAGTATATTATGATTCACCTATCGGGATAGGATATTGTATATGAGTTTGTTCAGAGGATACACAATGTTTTTTTATTTCATAATATAATGTAAAACGTTTTTATGTATCTATTACTTCCAATGCAACTAATCTGATTGTTATTTCGGGTCTTTATCACTTTCGATCATTCCAATGTTGTGTAATAATGCATCGAATCTGGGAAACTAGGTACAGGGTGTTACAGTTTGTATCAGAGGAAGTTTAGAACAAACCATGGAAACTAGATTTAGAAAACCCTAATTTGAGAACATTACCCTAAGATAAACTTTGGGGATTAGTATAGAAGAACTTCCTAGAATTTTGGTAATGTAGATATTTTGAGAGCATTACAAGAAATACATCCTTGTTTGGATATGATCAGGTAGAGGAGGCTCTGGCACAGATGTACCTAGGAGTGAAAACTCAGACAATGAGTTTCAGACATGACCTGGGGTATCCTGGTACATGACAACAGGCCTTGCTGCACTTGTGTTTATGAAACTCTCGGGGGATACGCTTAGGATAATTCAAATTTTCATTACAAGACATTATGAAGGATCTATGAGTAAATACTTCCTCAATTAAATTTATTTATGATTATGGATTGTATGCATAAATTGTTAAATTTATGTTAGCTATTTTAAAATTTTGGAATTATGCATTGTGATTCAAAAACTAACATAGTGTATGACATTGTTTTGAAGTGGTACCTAGTGGAAGGAATGTAAATAATATCAACGCAAATAATACAGGTAGATATTTTCCTCCTACTCAAGATAATTACAGTGGAGATAGTGATGCAACTGGTGCTAAACAGTCTATAAATATACTAGGACAACTCACTTAGGTTATGAATAATACCTTAACTGTATGGAGCACCCTAATCCACAATGCGGAGGACCAATTTTAGACCTCCTTATGAGGAAAAAACCACCAACATTTAATGGAACTAAAAATCCATTTGTATTTGATCAATGTATAAGTTCCCTGGGGAAAATATTTCATGCTTTGGGGAGTAGAAATATGGAAAAAACATTCATGGTAGTTTATCACCTCACAGGAGATGCATATCAATGTTGGTCATTAATTCCAAACAAAAAAGAAGGATGAAGAAGTATAAAATATGGAATGGAGGGAGTTTAAAGATCTTTTCGGAGAAAAATAATTTCCCTATTACCATCGAGTGGATATGGATAGTCTATTTATAAGTCTAAGGAAAAAGGAGGATGAGAATGTAGAAAAGTATGAGGATAACATTCTAAGGTTATCAAGGCATGATGTAGATTATATATGTAAGACAATGAGTAATATTGATTGATTCGTTGATGGGTTTAAACCATTTCTCCATCGAGAATTAGTCTCACAATCCTTCTCTTCATATGAAGATATAGTCTCATGTACTATCAAGATAGAAAAGGAATTCTCTAAATTGTTAACTTTAAATAAAATCAAGAGAATAAGAGATCTGTTGAACACTCTGGAAATAGAAATAAGGGGAAGAAGGTAAAAGTTGAATTTCCATCCTACAGTAAATTTGGGAAGAAACACACTGGTACTTGCCTAAAGGGAATGGGAGTTTGTTACAAGTGTGGTGAAAAATTACACCAAGCATGTGATTGAAATGGAACAAAAAAGGTTTTCACTGTTTAATGATATAATTGTAGATAATTGGGGCGTTATGAAAATGAATTTCTTAAGCTCCAAGGAAACATACCTCAGAAAAAGACATGGGAGAAAGGCCAAGCTTATGAGATCAGTACTAATGAGGTTGAAGCTCCTAATAATGTGGTGGAAGGTACTTTAATGGTTTCCTCAAATTTATCCAATGCTTTATTTGATTCTAGATCATTACATTGTTTTATATCTTACCAGTTTTCTAAGAAAATTATATATTTCCAATTTGATTTAACAAGGGAGTTGTCATTCAAAAATCCTAAGGTAAGTATCAGTACAATAAAATTTTGTGAATCAATTCCCATTAGGGAATATAAACATGCTTTATTTACTGATCTCATTGTCATACTAATGATTTAATATGATATAATCCTCGGAATGTATTGGATTTCGGATAATGATGTGAAAAATTATTGTAAGAAGAAGGAGGATACAATTTTTGATGAGGATAAAGAATATCGTATCTTTATAGTAGAAACGTCACTATCTGATTTTCATCTAGATCCACCCTAAGTAGCTCTAATAAATTCAATTATTGAGGAGGAAGATAGTGAAATAACAATTGGTGATGAAAGGAATATTCAAATATGGGACGTACCTATTGTTCAAGAATATGTTGATGTCTTTCCAAAGGATTCACCTAGACATCCTCTAGAACGAGAAATTCAGTTTTCCATTGATTTAATTCACAGTTCATGGCCGATATAGAAGACCCCTTATGTAATGGACACTATGGAATTAGTGGAACTAAATAAAAAACTACAATAATTGAGTATAAAAGGATTTATTCTCCCTATTGTTTCTCCATGGGGAGCCCTGGTTGTTTTTGTTAAGAAGAAAGTTGGATCTATGAGATTGTGCATTGACTACAGGGAGATCAATGCTATAACAATAGAGAAAAAGTATCCCCTACCTCACATTGATGATTTATTCGATCAACATCATAGAGCTCAATATTTTTAAAATATTGAACTTCAATCTGGATATCATTAGTTTTGTTTTAAAAAGAAAGACATTCCGAACACAAAATTTCAAACCATGTATGGGAATTATGAGTTTACAGTAATGCCTTTTGGGATAACTAATGAACCCTCTGTTTCCATGGATATAATTAAGAGAGTTTTCAAGGAATATCATGATGACCATGTAGTGTTATTTATTAATTATATCTTAGTATACTCAAAAAGATACAGACATCATGAAAATCACTTTTCTACTATTCTAGAAACCCTCGGAAGAAATGAATTATATGGGAAGTTTAGAAAGTGTAAATTTTGGATTTAGGAAATTTCTTTACTTGGACATATTGTTTCTAAGGATGGAATCTATGTCAATACTTCAAAGACCAAGGAAATCCATGAATGGCCAGCACTGACAAGTATAACTGAGGTATGCAGTTTTATTGGTTTAGCATGTTATTATCGGTGTTTCATCCATAATTTTACCTGATTGGATACCCCATTAAACAAATTTCACATGTAAAGGGGTTAAATTTGTTTGGAAAAAAGTGTGTGAAGATGTTTTTGAATAATTGAAGATAAAATTAATCAATGATCCTATCTTGACTCTACCATCACGGAATGACGGGTTTTTTACTTATAGTGTGGCTTCAAAGAAAGGAGTGGGTCTTTTCCTTATGTAGAATGATAGGTTTATTACATGTGTGTCACAGAAGCTAAAAATTCATGAAAAAACTACCCCACTCGTGATCCTGAGATAGAAGCTTTAATCTTTTCTCTAAAGATATAGAGATACTATCTATATTATGAAAAATGTGAGATATATACTAATCATAAAAGTCTGAAGTATATTTTCTCAAAGAAAGAAATCAATATGAGTCAATGGCGGTTACTTGAACTACTCAAGGATTATTATTAAACTATACACCACCACCAAGGGAAGGCAAATAAGGTGGAAGATGCTTTGAACAGAAAGGATCATGGATTTCTGAACAATATGAGAGTAGAAAGGGGTCCTATGTTCATGGATATAGTAAAGATGGATATGGGAAAATAATAATGGAAGGTGAAACATCAATACTTTTACATATGGTCGACAAACCAACTTTAATAGAAAGGATAAAAAGTTTGTATACTTAAGATGAGGATTTTCAAAATAAAATTAAATCTGTGAACAATGAGAGATTGATTAACATCAAATATGCAGATGGAATTTTGAAATTTAGGAAGAGACTTTGTGTTCTTGATATACCTGATCTAAAAAGGGAAATGTTGGATGATTCCAAAAGCTCCAATTTCTCTATACACCATGGTAGCATTAATATGTATATAGATTTGAAGAAACATTTTTGGTGGGACAACATGAAAAGGGATATTCTTGGTTATGTGTCAAGATGTATGGTTTTTCAATAGGTTAAGGCTAGAAAGAAACATCCTAGATGATTCATGCAACCTCTTTGAATACCTGAGTTCAAATGGGATGATATTGTGACGGACGTTGTCATGGGGCTAACAAATAACCCCAGAAGCAATTATAAAATATGGGTCATTGTTGATCATCCTACCAAGTCACCACATTTTCTTGCTATAAGAGAAGATCTATCACTTGAACATTTATAAAGACTATATATTAATGAAGTTGTAAGACTTTAGGGTATACCCTTGCCGATTTTTACTGATCGTGATCCTCATTTTACATCAAGATTCTGGAAAAGTCTTCATAAAACCATAGATACCGAACTTAATTTGAACACTTCCTACCACCCTCAAACTGATGGAAAATCATAACAGACTATTCAAACCATAGAAGACATTTTGAGATCTTTATCACATGACTTTCAAGGTATGTGGGATCAATATTTACCTCTAGTATAATTTTCCTATAATAATAGATTTTATTCAAGTATTCAGATGCCACCATATGATATGTTATATAGAAAGATATGTCACACACCAGCTTTTTGGGATGATGTTGGTGAAATAAAAATCATAGGCCCAGAACATGTTAAGGAAAGAATGGAAAAGGTAAAGATTATCCAAACCCACATCAAATAATATCAAAGAAGGAAAAAGAGCTATGCTGATAATTGGAGGAAGGATTTGTAATTTCAATTAGGAGATCGTGTTTTCTTGAACGTTTCTTCATGGAAAGGTGTTATATGATTAGGTAAGAAGGGGAAATTAAGTACCAGGTACATTATACATTTCAAAAATCTAGAACAAATTGAGGTTGTAGATTTCCATTTGGGAATGCCTCTAATTATCTCCAAAGATCATGATGTGTTCCATGTATCACTATTGAGAAAATACATGCTTGAACCAACGCATGTACTCACCAATGAATAAATGGAAATGGAACTTGTTCTATCTTATTTTGAAGATTCTACCAAGATTTTTGATACCATAGAACTAGTGTTTAGAAACCGGACAACTCGTCTGGTAAAAGTTTTATGGAGAAACCATAAGATGTAAGGGGAAATGTGGAAAATGAAGGAACATATGATAAAGAAACACCCGAATATTTTTATGCAGTAATATTCTAGAAATTTTGAGGAAGAAAGTATTTGAAGGAGGGAAAAATGTAACACCCCAAGCTTCCATGGTATGCTTCTCTTTGAATAATATAATAGCTTGTGTTGTACGCAACTTCAAGTTTTAGCACACCACGACCAATCAAGCTAGACGTTATGAATTGTAATACCGACATTTAAAAAGTTTATAAGTTTCATTTTTCAAAATGGACGTCATTTTTGGATTTAGAATATCAATATTATATTAGGGTGAAATTTTTGTATTTTTCTAAAAACTTTCATTTTATGATGAATAGTGAAAAACACAACGTTATTGTTTAAAACCGACTTTTTATTTAAATAATTGTTTATTTTATTTTAATTTATTTTAATTATAAATAGATACATAAAACCTATATTAGTTCAATTTAATTTATTGTAGTCATTTTATAAAAATATTAGAAGTGTAAATTTTTATTGGACTTTTTAAGGTCTTTTACCCACCTTCTACGCAAGTTAGAAAATTTGCATAAAATGTAATTTTACAACTTTTGTGTATTGAATTTAAAAACTCCAAGAGAAATGGTTGATATTTTATGTAAAATTTTGTTCAATAAGAAGAAAATAATATTTGTTGAAAATTAACTTTTGGATTTTATTTACAACGATTAAAAGTAAATAGGATAATTAAAGGTAAAAATGATATTATAATTACTCTAACACATGTCTAAATTCTATTAGATAAGTTTATTTCGACCAAAATCATCCTTGTGAATAAAATATTATCCACTTTGATCCACTTCTATTAGATTAGGATATTTATTATTATTTTATTTGAAGAAGAGTTAAAAGTGTTAAATTCAAATGTTAATAACTAAAACATTTTTAATATAGGGTTATACATAAGATAAATTAGACTATAAGTACTAATTATAAATATTAAAATATTTCATACATAATGGTATTTTATTTATAATTTTTATAGGTTAAATAATTAAATTTATTTATGACACAATGATGATGCAGTAATTACATTATTAATGAAAGATTAATATAATTGATAATATAAATATAAAAATAAATGTAAATGGAGACTTTTGAGGAATTCCATAAATTTTCTAGGTTAATATGAAATTTTAGGATTTATTTAATGTATTTTTTTAAGAAATTATGATTTTTTTAACTTTAACAAAATCCAAATACTAAATCGTGTCAACATTGACATAAATGAGTTCTTAAAACAAATAATTTATTATTAAATGATATAATATTCCAAAAAATATAAGTTCCAGACAAAGGACTTATATAATTATATATATTTCATCAATAAACCCCTTGGTATTCTTTTGGAATTTTATTGTAAGTCTATTAACCATGTAATATAAAAATACAAGAAGGCATTGTAAAAGTTAAACTATTTTACTAAGTGTTAAATCTAAATGATAAGGTTAATATACTGACCTAAAAGTGTCTAAATTCTATTAGTTGAGAGTATTTCGACCCATACCCACCTTATCTTATAAATAAATCAATTTTGAGCCATTATAACCTGAAAATGATTTTATAATAAAATAATATTTCAAGCATTCCTTAAAGTGACCCCCACCTCTCTTATAAAAGGTTACCTCCCCTTCTCCCAAAATAACTCCTCCAAAGACATTTCTATCATCTAAAACCTGCTCAAATATCCTGAAAATTACCCTCACTTAAACATATATCAATTACTTTGATCATAAATCCAATCTAAGGAGCCCATTTGGTCAAATCAAAAAAACCACCCAAAGAAGAGATAATAATTTCATCACCTCTTTCAAAGATCTTTTCTTATTCCACTTCATCTTTATTTGTAGTTTCCATACCAAAATTATAACTCCAGTAAATTATAAATACAGTAATGTTATTATAAATATGGCACAACCATATTCATTATTCTATCCATCCAATGAATGAAAAAGTCACCATACGTGCATACATACAGCTTATCATCTCCACGTCGTGGTGTAGTTTTTTATTCCACACATCTTTATTTGGATGGGTATAATCATGAGTATAATTGATTTTAATAATAAATATAACATGTTAATTATTCTGAATGTATTATATACCATCCAATTACATATGATTTTACCATTAATAGAATTATATTGTCGCTTGTACGGACCGATTTGAAGACGTTATTGGGGAAGATCTTGGTGTTAAGGTATGGCTAATGAACTGGAATCTTTATAGGGAGGAAAGAACTAATAGGATACGGATATGTTTTGGTAACTTTTCCTTTTCTTATGAGGATTCACCTCCGGTCTGATTGGTTTGGTTTCTCACTTTTCCTTTTAAGTGGATTGGAGGGATTTTTGGGTTGTCGGCGGTCAGGGTACTAATGGCGTCAGGAGATGCTCATCTTCATTCTGGTTTTATTTGACGTCCTTGGGGGTGGATCCTGGGGGTCCATTCCATCGCTTGAAGGCTGGGTGAATTCCTCTAGAATTTACCAATGGGAGGATTTGGGTCGGTGTCGATGGTCGCGCTGGGGGACGCTCAAGGTAATCATGGGTGGATTTGACCATCCTCTCTGAAGTTCTTGTGCCTGGTTCGTGGTTTCTTGAGCTTGGTTAGTGGTTTTTGGTGTTTGTACATTTTGTTAAATGTGGTTGTTTTGGAATCATGTAGCTGGGTACCGGGAACCCATAAACTGGCTTTTGAAAATGGAAAAAAATGATTAGCCCCCCCCCCCCATCATAACCATTCATGAATAATTTTAATTTTATGATTAAAAATAATGTTTAATAACTTAAGATCATTCTTAATATGAATAAAATAAATCCTATCCATAATAAACATGACTTACATAACAAAACATATAAAATAAAATGAATCAGTTAACACTCGAAGCAATGATACTTCTAAAATATTATTTACGAAGCAATATTATAAGACCAAATGTTATATCATATTTATGCATGTGGTTCTTGTATAGTTTAATAAAAATGATTTAAAAATTATAAAGGGCGTTAACGTACCCTCAACTAAGGAAAATTACAATGTAAGTATTAATGTTACAATCTCTTTACTTATTTGAGGTTGTTTATACGTAAGTATCTACTGGGAATTATTTATCATTCACATCTGTGTTTCATAAAAATGTATTTCAAAACATTTTTACTATTTCTTATAATATGTTTTAAAGTCATTTATACCCTTGTTTGACTTTATATAAAAAAATTTGAAAGGAATCTTTCAGTCCCTTTCCACACAAGGTAATTTATAACCTTTTTGGAAAATTATGGTAAGAATGTTTTTTAAACTTATTTAGAAAGAGTGCCTATTTTCCTCTGTTATAACACCTTCAAAGCTTCCCTTACAAGATTATAATAATATTTCCAAAATATATTTTTTGTATTATAATTATGTGACTTTTAAATTATTTCAAAATAGAAAGTGATATTTCTCTCAAATAGTTTTGATTTCATCTATGTCCACATACTTTGATGGATTTTACACTTGTTTGAAGTTGATTTATTATGATACAATCTTCCATATTGTATTGATGGTTTTTGTATAGGTTTGAATATGGATGTGTTGTTTTTAAACCATTCATGGTTTATAGTTAAAGTATTAACATTTCGTATGCTAGTTTTAATAGGAATGTTTAAGTTTTGTTTCAACCTTTTCATATAAGGAATGCATTGGAATTAATAAGTGACGGTTAGAGCCCGCTATAGCTCCTTGATTCATCGGTAGGTATCATGAGACAAACTTGTTTATTGACATAAATCCTTGAATGAATCTTATTTTTAGTCTTGGCATGAGGCCTTGACTATGTGGTTATGATTTACGGCATTATTCATTCTATAATTATAAAATTAGTTATTGCTATTACATGTGATTATTATACTAGAATAATATCTATGTTAATAAGTAAATTTAATTATTTGATTTATCTTTGACATATTAAATTGATGTTTAATTTTAAAAGGATTGTTTTTTGTCTTATACATTGCCTTTAATGTTTATGCTTCTTTATGAAATTTTCCGTTATATTGTTATCCTTGCAGAGAATCTCATATCACCCCTTTCTTATGTTTTACTTATCCCAGGATGTGAAGAAGTATATTATGATTGACCGGTAGGGATAGGATATGGGATATGAGTTTGTTAAAATGCGGAAAAATGTTGTTTTTTTATTTCATAGTGTAATTTAAAACTTATGTATGTATCTAGTACTTCTAAGTATACTAAACTTATCAATCTTTCAGGACTTGATCCCTTGTGATCATGCCAATGTTATGTAATAATGCACCAAATCTGGGTAACTAGGGTCGGGGTGTTATAGAATATATATTATAGGCAGTGTGCAATAAAAAAAGAAATAAACAAGGAAGAACTAAAAATTAATCATCCTACATGAACTGGTTTTAATTTATTATCTATTTACCATTTCAATTAAATTGAAATCTATAAGTATTGAGATCTTTCTCATTCATGGCATCCCCCAAAAAGATGGTAGCACCACAGATGCCTTAAAATGTCATCTGAACAATAAATGTCAAGAACAAATCTATGTTTGTGATTTTTCTTGGATGCAGGTCATATGTCATTTCATTTAAATCATTTATTTATTTAGAACCTAAGCCTATCCTGTAAATCCCTAATTTTGAGTTCAGGTATCAACCTTGGTGTATTTAACCATCACCCTAGAAGCATGTCTATGGGGAACCTCTTATGAACCCATGTATCACTCTAGATGTGGTATAAAGTCCATGTCATATGAGTTCGTCCTTGGTTCTCTTCTAAGGGGCACGAATGATCACTCATAACATTTAATCAATGCAATTGGAGTCCATCCTTGGAAATATATTCGTATTCAAAGTATAAATCAGCATATAATCTATGCCCTTTTATCCCATCCTTTTAAATCCATTTTTATTTCAATTATCACATAGAATATAAGTCCAATCTTGATGATTACATCCATGGAATCACTCATTTGGATCCATGTATCACTCATGACAATATCACATTAACCATTTAGTCCATACATGGAATTCAAATTTGATTCTATATATCACTCAATATGTAAAGGCCAATAGTCACATGAGTCAATCCATGGAATTATAATTTAAATACATGTATTACAAAAGTCCATTTATCATTTAACCACTTCATTTAACATGACAAGGTCAAAACCAATGGCATTCAATATAACACACCTCAAAAGGATGACCCAATAAAAGACCGACCTCAAGGGATTGACCTTTCATTTACTCATGTGGTCATAATTCATATAACAAGCACCACATGCATAAAAAACTAATACATGGATTAAAAAACATTTAAATCACATGGGTATAATTTATATAACAAGAATTGAATTCATAACAAACTAATATATGTCTTAAACATTATTTTTATCACATTTTCATATCAATATAATGATATTTCAATGATTAATCAATTCATTACATAGCATGGTCTCAAAAAATCTCACATGGGCTAGTAACTGAAGGGTCATTCCAATACTAACACTTCCATTTTTAATATTACAATCATGACAATCCTATCAGGATATCACATGGATTAATTATAATATAACTCACATGGGAAAATCATTAATTTGAGAAATTCAATCCAATTGCATCAATTTAAACCATATCCTCTACTTTACTCACATGGGCAAGACAATTCAAGACCAGCATGCTTAAATAGGAAATCACATCCACGGGTCAAGGGTAAATTCAACCATCCCATACCCTTTAACCAATTCAATTTAAATCTAACAACATTGAAATTCCACCTATAACAAAATCCATTTTTAACAACCCGGGAAAGGGACAAGGAACTCCTCAATGGGTGTCAAAGGAATTAAGCCATAAAATTCCATTCAAGGTAACTATCCCATGGGGTGGTCCTTATTCATCATATAAAACCTATAAAATGAATAAAAATTCCTATTAAATTAACTAATCCATGATATGCAAAAATAGGGTTCAATTTCAATTAAGGGCATGCCCAAAAAATGGGCATGCGACACCATAGCATATATAAACAGCTTGAAATTCAGTGAAATCCATGAGACCACCTACTTAAGGATCGAGCTTGATAGCTCATCCAGTATCAAGCTATAATTAATTATATTTTGGAAGAAATCTAATGAATGTATGAAGAATGATAAATTGGTGCATATGAGCCTAAAATCAAATAGTGCAGCCAGAAGCCAAAGGAATCGAGAAAAGAAAAAAATTAATAAATGCCCTACTATTATGGATCCAAGGAGATGAAACACATTTTAATTGAAGTCTAGAAATATATTAGATCTAAAAAATACTTTAGGTGGAGGAGATATCAAGAGAGAGGTCTCCCTTTACTGTTTAAGTGGTGAAGAGAACTTGTCCTTGAATTTAAAAAGAATTTTAATTTAATTAAAAATTCTTAAAATTCTTAAAATTATAGGGCCGCATAGTTTACCTACACATCTTCCTATAGGAAAGAGGAACCCACATGTTTACCTCACAAGTTTTACTAACTGTGTGGTAACTATGTGATAAATACTTTGTCCAAGTCTTCTAAAAAAGAAGACCTGGCTGCATGGTCGTGCATCTCAAACCATGTGGCCTACTCTTTTCACCCAAAACATGGATTCTGTGTAACACCCCGAGATTTTATGAGATATATTCTTTTTAATTTCTTTGATGTCTTTAATTGTACGCTACACCAAGATTATCTTGCGCTATATGCAAAACTGTATTAGCTTACAATATAAGCAAACACTATTCTAGGCTTGTGTTGCACGCTAGAGAAACCTTCCTCGATACCATGTGTTATACGCAATACCGAGTTTCACTAAACGAGATATTATTGTAATATTATTATGAACTAGACGTTATGAATAGTAATACCCACTTTTTAAAATTTTATAAATTTTATCTTTCAAAATGGACTTTATTTTTGGATTCGGAATATCGAAATTAGCCTATGGTGAATTTTTGGTATTTTTCTTACAACATTTAATTTTTGATGAATAGTGAAAACACTAAGTTACTATTTAAAAACCGAATTTTTATTTAAATAATTATTTATTTTATTTAAAATTATTTTTGGTCAAAATTGATACATAATACCTATATAAGTTCAATGTAATTCATTAGAGTCATTTTATAATAATTTTAGATATATAAAAAATTTATTGAACTTTTCACCGTCTTTTACCCACCTCCTAGGAGAATTTGAAAATTTACATAAAACATACTTTTAATGCTTCTGTGAGTGGAATTTAGAAAATCCAAGATACACGGTTAATATCAAGGAGTAAAATGCGTTTCAATAAGATAAAAAATATTTTTTGGTGAATAGTAACTTATTACTTTTATTTACCAAAGTTAAAAGTAAATAGGGTAATTAAGGGTAAAAATGATATTATTATTACCATAACACATGTACTAATTCTATTGGATAAGTGTAATTTGACCCAAAAAAATCTTAGGAATAAAATATTACACTTTAGTCCCACTTGTATTAGATTAGGACATTTATTATTATTTTATTTAAAAAAGAGTTAAAATAGTTAAAATCAAAGTTTAATAACTAAAACATTTTTAATATAGGATTATACATAAGATAAATTCGACTATAAATATTCATTATAAGGATAAAAATATTTCCTACCTAATGGTACTTGATTTATAATTTTTATACATTAAATAATTTAATTTATTTACGACACAATGGTGATGTAGTAATTACCTAAATAATTAAATATTAAAATAATTGATATTATAAATACCCAAATAAAGGTAATTTGAGACTTTTTATGAATTCCAGTAATTTTTTAGGTTAATATGACATTTTATTATTCAAGTAATTAACATTTTTAGAACTAATAATGTTGTAATGATTTTCAAAAAAATCAATTACCAAATAGTGTCAAAATTGACATAAAATAGTTTTTAAAGAAAATATTATATTATTAATTGTTATTATATTCCTAAAAATCTATGGTTGGGCCAAATGACTTATATAAAGTTATATAAATTAACAATTAACCACTTGGTGTTCGTTTGACTTGTTATAGTAAGTTTATTAACCATATAGTGTAAGAAAACAAGAAGACACGGTAAAAGTTAAATTATTTAACTTAGAGTTAAATCTAAAAGATAAGGTTACAATAGTAACCTAAACTTGTATAAAACCTATTTGTTGAGAGTATTTAGACCCATCCCCACTTTATATTCTATATAAATCAATTTGGAGCTATTATAAACCGAATATGACTTTATATTTTAATTGTTTCCAAAGGTGCCCCTCTCCCCCTTTATAAAAGGGAACCTACTCCCTCTCCTCTTCACAACACATTGAGCCTTCAAGCTCGAAAAAACCCTGCCAATTTATCTTCTGCAATTCCCTAGAAACATTCTGGAGGTTTTGGTCTTCTCAAACGACCAACTCTAGTTCCTTTAGAGGAATCTTAAAGGAGGTGCGTCGAAGAAGAGGTAATCTCTTCTACCGATTCTTTCAAGTTTCTTTATTCTTAAACTTCTTCTTCTTTAGTTGTTTCATTATAAAGTAAAAACATCAGTATCACTAATATAATTATATGTTATTATAAATATGAATCAAACCCATTTCACCTTCTATCCAACCTACAGAAAATGAAATCACCACGCGTACGTACGTATGGAATACCGTCTCCACGTCGTGGTGTAATCTGTTTTTCCACCACCACCTTACTTGGATGGGTATAATGGTGTAAAGAATAACTATATATAATTGTTATAACATAATACTTATTTTGAGATATTATATCATCCACTCCAATTCAATTCAATAATTATGGGAATGATATCATCGCTCGTGTGTACGTACGGATTACCGTCTCCATGACGCGATGAGATTCATTCTCCAGGTTAATCATTCAAGAATGATTATAAAGTATATATAATGAATAATAATGAAATATATGACATGATAAAGCTACTGGATTTATATGTCATCTACTTACTTCCATTCAAGTCAATAAAGAAAGGAAAACAGTGTTCATGCATACGTACGGCCTACCGTCTCCATGAACGGTGTGTTTCATTTCATTTATATATATTATATATATATATACTGAATATATATGATATATAAATCATTATTTAAATTCTGGAAGTAAGTAAATGATGATATAAGTAATAATAATATCAATAACAAGTCCAGACACGTACGATAAATAAAACGATTTTACCCAAAACACTACTTTAACATGGAATTTACAAAAGAACGGGTAATATAAAGTCATAAGTGAACCATATATGATATAATAACTGTGAATATGATTCTCTAATAATTAAATGAAATTATTTAAATCATTATACACGAGTTTCAGATACGTACGAAGCATATCGGACCTAAGGTAAGGGATAACTTTTCCAATCTCATTTTTATCCGAGATTGTTTATTCGTATGTATTTACTGGGGTTATATTTATCATCCATGTCTTTGTTTTATAAAAATGGTTTCATGTATGTTTAAATTCCTTTTTACCCATTTTTGACTTTTACTATATGGTATTTAAGGAATATTTCTTTTATTTTCCATACGAGGTACTTTTTGACTTTTTCAGAAAAAATACGAGAAGAATGTTTTTTAACTTATACAGCATGAACGGATTTTTACGATTTCATTAAACCTTATTTTCATGAAGTTTAATCTAAAATTTTTTATGGTTATTTTCAATAAAATCATTTTCTTTTAAAATTTTGTTGCATTTTTTGAAAATAAATTTATTTTTTATAAGAAAGGATATTTTCCTCAAGAATTATTTTCAAGTGTATTATCAAAACCATTTTCTATATAAGATGACATTATTTCATATGTGTATGTTTCAAGTATAATATCACAATGATTTACATGTTTTCACTTTTCTTATGATGAAATGATATCCATTTGTTTTATATGGATTATGTTATGATGGGACGATGTTTATGAAACCCATTTTTATTCTTTGGGTTATGATGAATGATTTATGTTTATGTTGTGGAACAAGTAAGAAAGATTTCATTATGAGATGGGTGGTACCTATATCTCCCTCAAATTAATTGGGTAAAGATTTATATCTCATGAGATCAACAAGGATGGAACGGTAAGTTAATCTGGTTCAGTGATACAGGACTGGAACGTGGAGTGAATTTGATTCAGAAAGGGACTTTGTCCACTAAGATAGTCTTGGAATAAATTCCTTGGCTACTATGAAAATCATATCATGTGCTTAATGGATTTCCAAAATTAAATGTTTTATTCCCATTCTATTTTATCATGATTAATTTTTTTTATGATCAACGCCTTACATACTACATTGTTTAATGTCATTGCTCGCGATTTTGATGTTTAAACATTATGTTCATGTTTTTAATTTAAAATGTATATTATTTGTTTTATTTTCTCCATTCTTACCCTTACTGGGCATTTGAGATTACCCTTTATATGTTTTCTATTCCCCAAGATTTAAAGAAAGGATTTAGGTAAGAAAACAAAAGGGGAAGATCTTTATGGGAGATGTTAATGATCTTTCACCACGATTAGAACATTATGTTCTGAGTTTTCAAAGACACTAAACTATTACGATCCTTGAGTGTTTTTTTGTTATGTATTAGTATTCTGCAAAAGTCATGTAATGTCCATGTTCCTCAATCTTTGGGTCTATACAGTTGGTATCAGAGGAAAGGTTTAGTTAACCTTTGGAAACTAGGATGTGAAAACTTTAGTGAGATCCCTAGAGATATTTCTAAGTTATATCTAGGGATGTCCCTAAGTTTAAGTATAAGTATAGTTTATAGTCCTAGAATTATGGTAAAAATATTAGAATTAACCCTAGGATGTTATATATTGAAGGTACTCCCCCTTTATTATGTTGTTTTCCCAAGCATGATTTTTGCATCTCACACAATTCCTTTGGGTTTTAGACGATGGATGGAACCCGAAGGAACCGTGTTGATCACTTTAATTGACAATGCAATGATTTTCCTCCTGAACAAACCAATGTTATGGGAGATGGAGTGAAATTATTATTGTTATACCTACACAAGTTATGAATTATTTTGGACTTCCAAATGAGCAGAGAAGAGAACAATATTCTATTAAGTCCTTCAAGAGGCAACATCCTCCTTCTTTCATTGGGCCTTCTGATCCACTTATTACTGAACAATGGATCAGTACCATTGAAAATATTTTTCCCATACTTTTTTGTTAGAAACATGAAAAATTCACTCTAGATATTTACCATTTAGAAGGTGAACCAGATCAATGGTGGACTCTAATTAAAAATAAAAGGCCCTGAGATGAAATTGAATCATGGAATGGGATGAGTTCAAGAATTTATTATTCAATAAGTACTTCACTCTTATTCTTCAAACAAAGATGGAAAATGAGTTCCTTGAGCTTAAGAAAAAGGATGATGAATCTGTTGGTATATATGAAGCAAATTTTACAAGACATGCGAGGTATGCATTTGGCTTTATCATCCAACCTGAATGTAAAGTTGATCGATTATTCAGTGGCTTAAAACCAAGTATTTGAAGGGAATTAGCTATAAGAGACCTCAGTAGCTATGAAGAAATTGTTCGTTGTGTTATCAAGGTAGAACTGGAAGTTGGTGTAACATATCCATCCCATGGTTTTGACAATTAACAAAATATGGAGTTCAAGGAAAAACCTCAGAACAATAGTGAAAAGAAGGTGAATGTTTCTTAATGCTCAAAGTGTGGAAAGAAGCATGGTGGATATTGTCTAAAAGGTACTAGAAAATGTTTCATGTGTGGAAAATAAGGTCATCAAGCAGCAGAGTTCCCAAGTAATAGTAAAAAGGTTTCTAATAATGTGAATAAAGAAAAGACTACAAAGAACGCACCACCAACACTTCAATGCTTCAAGTGCAAGTAAATGGGGCATTATGCTAATAAATTCCATAATCCAAGGGATAATTATGATCGGCATCAAAAACCTCTTAAAGAAAAGGACAAAGGGAAGTCACATGCGATCACTATTAGCAATGTTGAGTATGAAAACGATGTGGTGGAATGATAATGTGTTTTTGTAAAGGGAACTCATTTATAGTATTGTAGAACAATGGAATATATATGTAATGGTTTATTGTGGTTTTTGATAATTATATGGTATAGGTAACCATGAAAAGTGATTGGAATATTTTCGGAAAGTATATGATATGCACATAATGAAGGGATTAAGAGAAAATGAAATGTTTGATAGTATTCATGATCTCATGATTGATATAATGACTAAGTGATATCATGGTTTGAGTATATAGAATTTTTGGGATTTTGATATGTGGAAAGAGTTAACTTTTAACTGAATTCATGTTTTCACTAAGGTTCAATGGGTATTCATTTTTCAAGAGAATACATTATTAAGGTATTTGAATGTTTGGAATGTGACCAACAAGACATATATTATGATATATGGGGATAAATTACGGTATTTACATGCTTGGTAGATGACCTCCCTATCAATCTTGTTCCTTATACTATGAGTTTGTGTAAGCATAAAGATTGGAATAGATTATGTTATACATAAGATAGTATTGTTTAAGGATAAATTTTTCTGATATTATTTTTGAAATTTTATAATAGTATAGTTTTAGAAAAAGGACAACCTATAAGATGGGCGACAACCCGTCGCACCGGACAAGGTTGCGGGAATCAAACCCACAACCGAAGTGCGACGGGCCTTTATCGCCTAACTCCGGCCTACAGGAACTCCCTGGTTAGTATAAACTAGTTTTATTTTATTAATATGTATGATAGATGATGTATAAGTCCATTTTTGGAACCATATATGATTAATCTCACCATAGATGGACTAATGCATATAAATTTTTCTAACCTTATGTTTGAGACAGATGGAATGACCTATCATTCTATCGCATGATCTACTAACACTTTGCAAAAGAAAAATTCAGCTTCATTTCATTAAGAGGTTAAGTGGAAATTGTACAAGGCACAAGCAATGGTAAGATTGTACCAAAATCAAGTAATTATTTCTTTTAATTCAAAAATTATTCACAATTTGGGAAATGATCTTGAAAACCAAAAAAAAATCCTAGTGCCCTCATATCTGATGAATCGGATGGTACCTTAGATCATCACAAATTTATGGATTTGTGATTGTTGGATTTTTCATAGCCAAGTCCTCTACCACTCTCCATTAGAACTTGACAGTTATATTTCTCTTCCATATCCATATTTCCACCTATGTTCTACTATGTGGAAACCCAGGGATAAGTAAATTGGCGTAACTGTTACATTTCATACAATAGTTTTTAAAATTAATATTTAGTATTCCTTTTCTTCAATGTGGGTATATATAAAAAAACTTTCAATTACTAAACCATTTATAACCCTTATGAATTTCGAGGGAAAAATTCATTTTAAGGGTGGTAGAATGTAACATCCCGAGACTTTAAGAAATATATTCTTTTTAATTTCTTTGATGTCTTCTATTGTATGTTACACCAATATTAGATTGTGCTATACGCAACACCGTATTAGCTTACAATATACGCAAACACTATTCTAGGCTTGTGTTTCACTCCAGAGCAACCTTCCTCGATAGCGTGTGTTGTACGCAATACCGAGTTTCACTAAACGAGATATTATTATAATATTATTATGAACCAGCCTTTATGAATAGTAATACCCACTTTTTGAAATTTTATGAATTTTATCTTTCAAAATGAACTTCATTTTTGAATTCGGAATATTGAAATTAGCCTATGGTGAATTTTTGGTATTTTTCTGAAAACATTCATTTTTTGATGAATAGTGAAAACCCTGAGTTAATATTTAAAAACCGGATTTTTATTTAAATAATTATTTGTTTTATTTAAATTTATTTTAGGTAAAAATTGATACATAATGCCTATATAATTTCAATTTAATTCATTTGAGTCATTTTATAATAATTTTAGATATATAAATAATTTTATTGAACTTTTCACCGTCTTTTACCCACCTCCTAGGAGAAATTGAAAATTTACATAAAACATAATTTTACCGCTTCTGTGAGTAAAATTTCGAAAATCCGAGAGACACAGTTAATATCAAGGAGTAAAATGTGGTTCAATAAGATAAAAATAATTTTTGGTTAATAGTAACTTTTATCTTTTATTTACCACGGTTAAAAGTAAATAGGGTAAGTAAGGGTAAAAATGATATTATTATTACCCTAACACATGTCCTAATTATATTTTATAAGTTTAATTAGACCAAAAACAATCTTAGGAATAAAATATTACCCTTTAGGTCCACTTGGATTAGATTAGGACATTTATTATTATTTTATTTAAAAAAGAGTTAAAATACTTTGAATCAATGTTTAATAAATAAAACATTTTTATTATAGGATTATACATAAGATAAATTCGACTATAAATATTAATTATAAAGATAAAAATATTTCCTACCTAATGGTATTTTATTTATAATTTTTAGATATTAAATAATTTAATTTATTTATGACACAATGGTGATGCAGTAATTACCAAAATAATGAAATATTAAAATAATTGATATTATAAATACCCAAATAAATTTAATTTGATACTTTTTATGAATTAAACTAATTTTATAGGTAAATATGACATTTAAGTATTCAATTAATTAACTTTGTTCGAACTAATCATTCTGTTATGATTTTCAAAAATAATAATTACCAAATAGTGTCAAAATTGACATAAAATAGATTTTTAAAACAAATATTATATTATTAATTGTTATATATTCCTAAAAATATAAGGTTGGGAGAAATGACTTAGATAAGGTTATATATATTAATAATGAAGCACTTAGTGTTTGTTTGGCTTGTTATAGTAAGTTTATTAAGCATATAGTGTAAAAAAATAAGAATACGCGGTAAAAGTTAAATTATTTAACTTAGAGTTAAATCTAAAAGATAAGGTTACAAAAGAACCCTAAACATGTCTAAAACCTATTGGTTGAGATTATTTTGAAACATCCCCAGTTTAGATTCTAAATAAATCAAACACACAAACTATTCAAGTGTTATTTTTAATAAATATCTTTGGAATGGTCTCATACAGTGTGTTCGACTATTGATTTTTCAAATCCAAATGATTAATTTTCTTAAAATGATTATCAAGTGCATTTATTAGGTGATTTATTGGTAGAGAATACATTTTATTAACTCTTCTTCCATATACTCTTAAATAGAAATCATCTTCAATATTGTACGCACCATAAAAAACAATATCCATGGAAACTTTAAAAACTATTTTTTAAAGTTCATTTAAATATATATAGACTCTACCATAATCTGAATTTCCTCGTAATATTCCCATAAACGGCATATTAGTAAAAAAAAATAGAGTAATATTAAGCTCAATGCTACCTTATATTATTTTTCTATCAAACCTAACCTCTTATTTTATAAAAAGGTCTCTCTCAAATTAAATATAATTTTATTCAATAGTGTAATTATTGCTCTCAAATATAGATTTTATAATCACACAATATATATGATATTTAATATAGTTATCCAAATTATTATAAGTCTCTAACCACTACGTCTATGTTTTTTCATCTATAATACTTTCAAATTTAAGATGCCTCTTTTTTTGAGTTCTTTATTTCAAATTCTACCTTCATATTATTTTCTAAAACATTATCTTCTAGACATTGAATTTTCAATAATATTTCTCCTAAAATTCCATTTAGATCTTTATTCTCTTTAATTTTACTTAAAAATAAAAAATATATTGATCTCCTTCATTATATTTGATTTATTCATGTTCATCTTATAAGGATTTCATCTCTTCCTACTTATCATGAAATAATTTCTAGTATTAGTTTATGAAATAATTATCCATTTTAACTTTCATTTTTCTTTTCAATGTCCACCAGGGTGCACTACACCTCAATCAATAATTAAAAAACACCAATAACATCCTCTAAATTTTCAATAATATAACTTATGTATTTTTTATAAAAGGAATTATATTAATAGTATACTAATTATAATTTACATTATTTTACCCTTATTATATATATAGATAATATCATTCTACTAGTAATTCCTTCCTTTATTTTTCCTTGATAATTTTCATAAAATTTCTCATAGAAGGATTATTTTTATACCTTTTTTAAAATTATTTTTTTTCGTGCTCATCTTTATCTTTAGTAGTATATTTGGAATCAAGAGGTCTAAGATTACCATATACAAAACAAATTAAATTTGGATACCCTTTGTTGTTTTTCCTTACTATTTTGAGCCTTCTTGATAGAACTACCATCATCTAATCACACTACTCTTTTAATTTAATAATTATAGAGATTTTTCTAATATATTTAAGAGAAATATGTGTTGGATTATTTTTATCATTTGAAAGCCTTATTAAAACCTCATTTCATAAGAAACTGATATGCTCTATAAAACATCAAGAGAGAATGTATTAATTCCATTTTTACTGATTATAGTGAGATTTATATTAAAATTAGGATTAAATCACCCTTATATTTTTTATAAAATATATATATAAATTATTCCTTCTCTATTCCCTCTCATATCTCTAGTGAAATCATCAACTTTATACAAATTAATCAATGGACTCTTCGAAATAAATTTTTATATCATTAAAAGTTTTTATTCGAACCTATTTTTTAATCTATATTTATAATAAACTTCATTAATTTTAATACTATTTTCCCTCATGCATGTAGATTACATATAGTCCATCTCCTTTTTAATAAACCAACTCGGGTCAACAAACCACATAACCCAAGACAACCCACCACAGCGCCCAATGCATGTTCTCAATCTCTACCGACTAGACACAAGAATTAGGGTATTAAAATTTGGTCATTTGGAATCAGTTTCACCCAAAAATCCAATAAATACATCATATAGATTCCACTAAGAATTATTCATGACCCACCACAAATTTATATGTCCACACCATCAAATATATAGTTTCAAAATAAAGAAGCAGGAAAATAGAGTAGAATAAATTAAGTGACAATAAACCATAAACTGAAGATAAATATACCATAACCACAAGTAGAACAATAACCTAAATCACATTAGAAAATAAGATGAAATATAAAACCAATTTATAGCCATGGATGGTGAGTCCATTATGAAAACACCTCAGATCCCTGGATGGTCTGCATCATCCAAACCCCCATATGACAATTGATAACCTCTAGAATACACCTGGGAAGGATGAATCATATCAATAATAGTATCCACACAAATTTAAATGTTTACATTACCTTTATCCTATAAAACAAGTCTTTATATTCCTAAAGGAATATGCAGGGTGTGAAGTAAATCCTGGTAGGATACCATTATTAATCAACATAATGAATATCTCCAAAGAAACATTATTCTATATTTCAAAAAATAATAATTCAAAACCGTAATTTATTTATAATATTTTTCTTAAATACTTTGTTTTTAGTTGAATAAATCCCACACCTGTAGGTAAATCAATAGTATAACTATGGAAATCACAGTATAAGTAATAAAAAGCTCAAAAATAGAAATAATAAGTAATGTATATTTTCTAAAAACCATTTATATAATATCACATTCATAACATAAGAAAAACATTGATCTCAGACCTATAGGTTACAATAGAAATATGACTCTCTCATAGAACACCAGAAGTATTTTATGATTGTAAACAGGTAATACAACGTGAGCATATAAAGTTCACCAATGATGAAACCTACATCATGCATAAATCTAAAGAAACACCCACTCACTCACCTATGTACCTAAGTAAAACCATTTTTAACAAAAAAAAAATCCAAAAACAATAAAAAATCATTCACATCCTTAAAAATGACCATAATTAAATTAAAAAAATCCATGGTAAACCACCTTCAAGGGCCTTCCTTTGAAATCAATTTGAGTTAAATCCCCTTTAAAATAATCACTTATGAATAAAATCAATCCTTCAACTATATCCTTAGTTTTTTAAATCCTTTTAAAACCCATTTATCAAACATGATAGGTGAAAAACTCTATTTTTGTGGGAAAACCCACTTAAAATAACCATTTCAGACTACATATTCCATGAAATATACTAACAAACACACGAAAAAAAACAAGTATATCACAACCAACATAACCTATCAAATTAAACTATAAAATCATTAATAAATGGTATTCAATTAAAATTTCCCATTACAAAAAGACACCCACATTATAATTGGTGTTAAACCCATCACAAACCTCAAAAAGCATAAGAAATTGGTATAAGGGATCCCCATGAGCCAACAAAACAAGCATTCGCATCAAGAAATCACCCCTAACCATAGTTTCATCACCCATGGCCACATAGGGTTACAAAACTCAAAAAAATGGAAGAATATTGTTTGAAAATAATAAAATATTAATAAAACAAGAGAAAATACTCTTTAACTTAAGGAAATTAGCTAGTAATCTGGGAAAAATTATAAATAAGGAAGGATATAAAAAATGGTAATGGGTGTAATATACACCCTCCTTTTATATTTAAGATGTTTTCTTTATTTGAGTGGTGCAGATATGATCTGGGGGGTTTCTTAAAAAAATGTACCAATCAATGCATACATGAAGAAATTCATTATATGATTGTATATTCATGAAATGAATAAATTCTAAGAAGAATCCGGGATTTTGGGTTTAGGATATGAAAATTTTCAACAAATTGAGAAATTATTCACACTATGAATTATACTTCAAAGATTATAAATTAAGGTTATACATTATTCGTTGTATTAACCAATTTGAAATTTCACATCATGAACCAATGATTAACATCATAAATCATTTGTGTCCAAGTAGATTATATGATTTGGTCATCCATATCTTTTCACATTTTCCTCCCTTATCATTTTCAAAAATTCCAAGTCTAGTCTAGGTGATTTTGGGTGATCAAACTCTTTCTCTTGGTGTTTTGATCCTAGGTTTATCAGTTTTCACCAGATCGGTATTCTTGATCCAATATATTTAGTTAATTCTTGATAACTTGGTTTGGTAATGGTTCTAGGATATATTGTTAGATTATGTTGAGTTTTTTTATCTATCTTGATCCTTTGTGGATTCATCATGGGTCTGTCTTATAAAGGTCTAATCTCTTTTTGATAGTGGTGTGGAATGTGTTACCTTTGACATGTTTGTTATTATATCTTATTTGTGCGCCATTTTTGTATGGAATCATGATTCTAAGTTGAGGGAATCAATGTTTAATGAATCCTATCATTTTTATTTAATTCCATTTCTTTATAATGTTTGGATCCCATCATGGTTGGTGTGAAACTAGAGTTATAAGTAAGAGGTTCTTCCTCTAGCCTATGTTTTATTAACCATGAATGATCATGAATTATTATATATTTTTCTAAATTAATTTTCATGATTCTTGATTTATTTATTTGTGTTTGTAAAAATGGTTTCTAATAAAATATGGGTTTCCCATCGTTTTAGAGAATGAAAGTATCCTTTAATGTGTTGTGAAATAGATTATCAAATTTGTTTTCAAAGCATTTTTTTTATGAATAAAGGGTCGTTTGGAATTGTTTTTTAAATTTCCTAATACCTTTGAAATTGATTCAATATATTATAAACATGGGACCCTTGGGTACCTATGTGGAGGGTTTAGTATGGGGCCTTTTCAATTATATGTGTGATTGGGTTCACATTATTGGGTTCTCCTCCATACAAAAAACATATATATATTGGAACTAGGAACTTTATTAAAATTGTAATGGGGTTCACTTTCCTGGTTGTTCCTCCATTCCTAGTTTATAGATGCATTAAATCTAGGTTCATGAGTGTTCACTAGTAGTTAATTGGTTATTAAGGTACGAGTGACCTATCAATCTTCACAATTGTTATCCTAGGGGGTTTTACCATTGTTCTTTGTTTTTTTTTACTATTTTGGATTTGATATGATATGAAAAATGATTTGATAAATGTTAATGGTTTATGAAATTTATTCCTTGAAATTATATTACCTTGTTTGGTGAAATAACTATGTAAATAGAGGAAATTGTTTACCATGTATTTGATATAAAACTATGTAACTGCTTATCATGCCATGTACTCTTCAAATTGATCATATGAAGACTATTGAACAAATAATTTTGTCAAAACACCTGGGTGGGATCTTAATGTCATTTTTAAAATCAATCCAAAAAAACTCCCTTGGGGTTTTTTAGGCCTTATTTTATTTGATATGGTAAATATAAAGGTTCCACAGTGAGGTGTCGAGGTTTATTTCCACTAGGTATGGGTTGCTGGTGGTGAGATGGTGGTATATTTCTCAAAGGTCACATTGATTATTGGTTGTTATCTAGGGTTTTCCTTTATTTTTAGTTGTCTTATAGACTTTTACATTAGTTTTATCTATCTACCTTATGTTGTATTTCTACTATCATTTCTCTTTTATTATTGCATATTTATTTTATGGTTTTCCTTGTATTTATATTCCATTTCTCTTGGTTTGGGATGGGAATATATTTCACTATAGTTATCGTTGGATGTACTGGTGCTCATAGCTAGTCTATTTGGATAAATAACACCATTCAGGTCTTTCCATTGCCTAGTTTGGAGCCTAGTTGGATGGGTTTTCTTATCAAGGTCCTGATAATTTGGTATTAAATGATGTTTGTACTAAGTATTGTGTACTTGGTAGATAGGATATTTTTAAAGCCTTCATTTTTTTATTTATTTTGATAATCCACCTTCCGAGGGGTGAGGTGGAACCCTTACAAAACTTGTAGGAATAAGTATTACATAGACCATAGGCCTTAGAGGAATTCATTGCCCGTAGGCTTCAAAAATTACATACAACCCAGACTAACTACTTGTAACTGCTCCTCCCCAGCATCTTCATCATGAAATCATCTCTCCACCCTTGCATGGTTGTTCGGTCAGGCTTTCCTGTGCATGCACAGTCTTCTCCCAATGGAAGGTTCCATACCCTCTCATTATTGAAATCCATTTAGCTTTTACTATAGAAAAAGCTCCTTTCTCATCCTCCTTATGAAGCTTGTTCCTTGTAGGTTGTCTGGTTTTCATTGGCACTTAAGGTGTCCCTAGGGCCTTGAGGTCGCTTGATGGCCTTACTGACCCAAAGGCCTCAGTGGCCCAAAGGCCTTAAAGGACTCAGGGACCAAATCGGTGGCCCGAAGGCCCAAACGGGGGAATATTCCCGGCTACTACAGTTCCAAACAGTGCCTGTTATAGTACCTGCTACAATTCTGCATAGTTTTTTCTACAGTCATGCTACAATACCTTCTACAGTACTGTATATTTTCCTCCTCCTATATTTGATCCCAGGTCTCTTGGATGTACTTAAGGAGTCCTCACCAACTGGGCAGAGGCTCATGTGCATATAGGAGGTCAGATTGTTGGTGTTTGAGGGGTTCGTTAGGATGAGTGACTATATATCTATTGCTTTGATGAACCTTAAGTCATTGTGGGATGTTAGGTTGTGTGTCACTTATGTCTGGTTTTGACCTTTTCCTAAGTATTTACTTATGTTCTTCTAGTTTAAATTGGGATCATTTCATTATCAGATCATATTTTTTACTTTTGGGTATGTAGATACATGCGTAGGAGACATATTATATGGGTTCATCTAGATGGTGTAGTTGGAGATTCTATTCAATGGAAACCTCATTTAGATCAGAATATATTAGAGTCTATTGTATGGTTGGGTCATTATATAGACCAAAATATACCACTGGTTCAAAATGAAGCTATTTATTTGAAACTATGATATGGATGATAAAGATATTTAGTGTGGGATTTTATATATGAGAATCCCCCATTCTTTAAGGGTATGAATGAACCCTAATAGGTGGGGGACATACTAGAAAAGCATGATCAGTTATATGAATTCATAAAGGATACTAAATTTGTTAAGGTGAAAAGTGAAACGTTCTAGCTCAAAGGTCCTAGAAGTGGTGGTGGGATTCCATGGTTCTAGAAAACTTGAATTTGGGATTTGTGTGGAAGGGATTCTAGGCCCTTTTATTTCGGTTTTTATATCCATAATCCCTTATTATGTAAAATTCCTTATATTTACTCTCCTTATAGTAGGGATAGAGTTATGTGTTAAAGTACACCAACCATCTTATAGTGATGGACAATTTTTCTCTAGATATAGTAATTTATGATCAACATAAGGCTCAAAAGTACCTTTCAAGTTTATTTAATTATATTCAATCATAGCTATACATTCTAAATATCAACATCTATTCTAAGAAGTTTTATAGGGAAATGATCTCATAAAAGGATATGGGGGGAAATGTTGGATTCTCTGGCTCTTCTTTTTCTCCTAGTGGGAGCTTTAATAGTGCATTGGGATTAAATAATAAGTGACATGATAATTGTAATGATGATGAAGTTGAATCTCAATATAGGTCCTCCTCAGCACCATCATTAGAAGAATGTAATATGACCCTCAATTTTAATCAATGTAGAATTATAGGGCACTCCTAATGGTCATATCCCTCACCTAAAAATATTTGTGGTTACTTTCTCTATTGAGGCCATCCGTAGAGGTTCTGATGTCAATTTTTTATGCCAAGTTATAGAAAATTATCTTCAAATCCAAAGGCCTCTATGGTGCAGTCAAAACCTCCAATGTTCATAAGGTTCCAACCACAGTCTTCAGGAATGAATCATCTTCACGTAGTGGATGAATTTTAGTTTGATATTTATGTGGGACCGAATACAGTAAGAGGTACTAACTTTGTTTCATATTCTATAACAACTGATCTGATATATATAGGTTCACCATACTCTTTCATATCATCTAGTTTTATTTAAGTTTTAAAAATTATGATGGAACTTGTTTCCATTGTTTTGGATTTAATGAAACCTCTTGGAAAGGGTATAGATGATGGGTTTCATTGTACATATTTTTATATTTTGATAACTAATGTGGAGTTGGCCTAGGATTTTTTTATTCACTATTTAGATATTGTTGACATTGTCATAGGGATAGATTAGTTGGTTTCTCATTAATCTGTGATTTATTATTACTGTTAGCGTGTCTCTTTATATATTGTCTATGGGAGCTCTCATGTGTTCTAGGTATGTGGGATATGACGTATAGTCAAGAAAGGACCTTCTCACCCATAACTTCTGATTTTTTCGTCTATCATTCTTTTGATACTGATGATTTTTCCTCTTTTTGTGATCTTACCTTTGTTTTATGGGATTTCCCCAAGGTTTTACTAGTTTACTTCTCTGATCTTACTCTATATAAATATTTAGAGTTCTCAATCTTTTTTGTGTCGGCTACATCGGTTATTTCTACACCCTCTTACTATATGGAACCTGATGAGATGAATCAGCCCAAGATTTATAGGGATGATCATATACTATTTGGATCTTAATAGAACTCGGTAAGTGCTATGTGGTATAATGTGATTCTTCTAGTACTAGAAAGAGGTGTTTGCTTATGTAGGATGATAATGATGTGGAATATAGGTCTCTTCAGCTCAACCCAAACAAGAAGAATTACCCCACTCATTATTTGGAGGACTCCATTATTATACATGTGCTTAATTATTAGAAACAATATCATTTCAGAAATAGGTTCGTAATATTTTCTAATCATAATATTTTGAGATACATATTTATTTCAAATGGACCGAAATATTAGGTAGAAAAATGGATGTAATACCTCTATAGGTTTGACTTCAACATCTCCTAAACCCTAAGGAATTCGAATTTCACCTCAGATACTCTTTATAGAAAGGGCACATCTAATGCTATTTTGGAATCGAAAAGGGAGTGGAACTTTATGGGTATTTTTAATCAGTTGAATATGGAATTTCATGACGATAATCCAAGTATGGTTTTAAACATTTTCTAGTCTTAAACTTCTCTCCTTATGTATATTCTAGAATAATAGTAGTAGGATGATGATTTTATAGAAATTAGGGAAACCCTATATGGTGGGGAGACCTTTACTTTCTATTCTCTATCTTTTAATGGAATTATTCACTTCAAGAATTATATTTTTAACCCATTCTCTTTCAAGTACTATATGTTGTATAATTTTCATAGTTCACTGTAAGAACTCATATTTTTTGGAGTAGAAATTTGCACAAAAATTTTAATTTTTTCTTTTATATGATTTTAAGCAGAAAAATGGTAATTTTACAATATCTAACAATCTCAGATAATTATTCTAACCACTTTCTTTATCCTAAATATAGTGTTTTCCCTATTATATAAGTTTTGTTTAATTATGAACCTTTTTAATTTAAGTGAAATGATTAATATTTAATATTTAATTAATTAAATATTAATTTATTTTCCACTATTCTTTCAATTTTATCTTTTTAATAGAGTATCCGATTGAGATTTTTTCTCCATAATTGATTCTATAATTGGTATTTTTTCCTAGGTGGGGAATAAACCATAGTTGGGAATCAGGGTCGGGAACAGGCCCCTTTTTAGTTTTCTTTTTAATCCTCATTTTTTTTCTTTTCTTTCCTTTTCCTACCATGTATTATCATGAAGGACCATGGGGATTATCCTTCAAAAATCAAGAAACAAAAAGGGAGTGGTAGAGAGATAAAGAATTATGTCAAAATTTTGGTACCACTATGGGACTCAGAAGGAGTTGGATTGTCATGTGGAACCCATAGATCACGTAAATGGGAAAATCCTCAATGTATTCAACCCAAATGTTAGTCATTTTTATTTTTTTAGATCCCTATAGATTTTTTATTTTCATGTTTTAATTCATTTTTTATCTACTTAGCAACCCTTTTGGGTTGATCTATAAATTTTGAGGATAAAATAGGGTTTTGAAGATTTGAGGTTTTTTCTATTCTGAAATATGGATCACATGGTGTGTAGTTTGTGAACACATACCTTTTGTTCTTCCTATTCATAGAAGATGATCTTTTTAGAATTACACACCTTTTATGGGGTATAAAATCCATGTATGATAACTCATTTGTGTAGCCAGTTACCTGGCTAGACAACCCATGTAGGGGAACATGGCCCTGTAGAGTACACGGCCAAACCCTATATAGGTTGCACACCGTGTAGAGGTACAAAACCAGCTGAAGTACATGGCCAAGCCATGTGAGGTACATAGGCAATTACTTTGTGTAGGGTACATGCCATGTACATGATCTACACTCCTTGTACTTGGTTTTTTAGATTCCAATTCTACATGGAGTACAATCCCAGATGGGGATTTGGGGGTACATGTCATTCACTGGGCATACATGTCATGTATTTCTTCCTTACAACCCTTTTGGGTAGATTTACATATATTTATGCCCATGAGACGAAATTGGACACATGAGCTCTCCATTATGAGCATTTTTCTACATAGATCATGATGGTGAAACCCTTAAAGTTATTTGAGTAATACTAGGAGTAATTTAGTGTGTTTTACTAAATGGATAGGTTTTCCCTATAGTAATTAAATCAAATAATCTTCTGAATGTGAGACTATTTTATTTGAGATCATCTATAATCTATCTCTCCTGATTGATACTTATGTAGCTCTTGCTTGGAGTACTTCCGCCTTTCAAGATGTTTCCTTTGACTTAGGAGGCCATGAGATTTGTTATTTATAAGGATCCCTTATATGATGCCCATTACTGTGTGCATTTTTGTTATGGGTCCCATGTAAAACATCTCTTCCAATGTAATGTTATAAGGACCCCATTGAGGATTCCTCTATTTTCTTACCATAAGTGGATGCAATGTTTGATTCCTCCTTTTACATTCACTACTGAGGATCCCAAGTGGGATGCCTCACTAGTGTAATGAAATGAGGGACCCAGTGGGTGCCCCAATGTCGGACTAACCCTGAGTTAGTGTGTTGATGTTTTGGGTACAACTGATTGTGGTTGTAACCTTAGAACGCATGTTAAACTTATAATCCCAATTTCCAGTGGAAATTGTGTAGGGTTTATTCATTCATCCACCCTCAACTTTTTTAATGAATTCAGTTGTTTACTGTTGATTTTGTGATGATTACTAGATGTGCTTCTTGGTTTGTGGATGATGTGGTTGATGTGATGTGAATTTTATCTTTCAGATCCCCATATATACATCCTAGGATCCATTTTTTCATCTATTGGGACGCCTGGATGTTGTTTTGTGACCCGGATTCTAAACCTTTTTTTGTTTTTTTATTTTATTGGTATTTCTAGTGGTACTTATTTGGATCTAGATTTTGATCCCTATGGGATTGATATTCATGCATGGAATCCCTTTATTATGATATTCATGAATTTTATCCCTTGATTATAATATGTCGTCAAGGCATATCTTGAATATTATATATGAGAATGTCATACCGATTTATGATACTTAGGGATGATTATGATATCATAAGTGATATAGATGATTATGCACTCCCTAATCAATTACCTAATCATGGTGGTGGACATGGAACTCCACACCATTTATGTGACATATACTTGATGGATAATTATGCTCTCCTCAAGTGATGCCTTGGACTCTCCCTAGGGTCCGATGGATGAACAATTCCTACATCTCCCAGTGTTACTTCCTAGGGATGGGAGCTCTTTATCCATTTATATGAATGGATGTCAATAATAATCATGGGTCCATATAACATTCCATTTATAGATCGCCTTAGGGTGATCCCCTTAGGGATTATCTGAGTCGCAATGTCATCACTGCCTATGGACGGGGACCTAGGGATTATTCATTATACTTGAATAAAATGACATTATGGCATGAAATCTTGCTCAATGACCATTTATGATATTTTCAATCAATATATTTCATCCTTCGTTATAGTGATTAGAGGTTGTTATGAGTGAACCTTGGGTTAAAACAAGCATCCCCCTATAGTTATGTATCTTTATCAATGATATTATGCAATTGGCTGAACTAGGTATTGTTGATCGGGATTACAGACCCTAGAATCAACTTAATGGTATAAGTCTTGAGTGGTATGAAATCCATCTCAATTCCCTTTGCACAGGATGTTAGGACGGTCAGTATTATGAACCCAGTGATTGACTGTTGTTGTTTATCTTATTTTTCACCTTAATCATGTATATTTTTTTTATGTATATATATATACATAATGGAATATATATATATACTCATATAAATAAAAATATGCATGATGTAACCTTGCCCATTTGACTGATATTATGAACCCAAGGAGAATTTGTGATTGATATTTGGGAATGGCATCCCTTGATTATGATATTCAATTATAGCATCCCTTAATTATGATATTTCGACATAGAATCCCATGAATATGATATACATGCATGGAATCCCTATTGATAATACTCATGGATTATTATTCTCTCCCAAATGATAGGGATGACCAATCTCTCCCTTATTTATTACATGATCATTGTGGTGGACATGTTTCACCTCACTATTGATGTGTCATATACTCGATGGATGATTTCTCTCTCCTCTAGTGATACATAGGATTCTCCCTAAGGTTAGGTGGATTCAACATTAATACATATCGCAGAGGTGATTCTTGGGGATGGGGGATATTGATCTATTTATATGAATAGATGTTGAGCATGTACTTGGGTCTGGAGAGATTTACATTTAAAAATCACCTAAGGGTGAGCCCCTTAGGGATTATTCAAGTCGCAATTTCATGAATGCCAATAGACTAAGATTTAGGACTCAGACATCAAACTAGATTTCCATGTAATGAGTGTCATGGTGATCAGATCAATGACTATTTATGGGATTATTCGTCCGTATATAGAATCCATCATTATAGTGATTGTATGTGAGTACGGGTCAACCAAGGGTTAATACATGTATCCCCATATGGTAATATATCATTCTCATAACCATTAAGGTATTGGACGAAGTAATAATTGTCTATCAGGATTACGGACTTAAGGAATGACTTAATGATACTCAACTTGAGTAGTATGAAATCCAACTCAATTCCCTTTTCACAGGACATCCAAACAATTGGGATTACAGACACAAAGATCAAATGTTTTCAGTTATGTTATTTTTCACCTTAATCATCTATATTAATATTTATGTGTGTGTATGTGTATATATATATGGGATTAAGTATATATATATATGCATGATGGAACCTTTCCTAGTTGATCGAGATTACTGACCCAAGGATTGACTATGGTTCCACGTTATTATTTTATATATCTTTTCAAGTTGTATCTCATATAGGATGAGAAAATTAAATGGGCATTCACTTATGAGTACAGATTTTTAGTTTCATCTATGGGGTGGGATAATGATATTATTTCACACCCCATTATGTGAACCTCGGTGTGTGTATAGACCTGATGTCTGCTTTTCAGGTAGAAAATAAATATATGGTGGATAGGGATTAGTCCTAGGGTTGCATAATTGAGCAGAGGCACTCATGGGGATTCTTATGATTTGGCTAGATCAGCTTAGTAGTGTCTTGGAGACTTGGTATGTGGTCTAGCATAGAGTTAGTAGTAGATCCCTATAGTTTTCTTTCAGTTTCTATTATGTACACCTGTATGTATTTTCATCCCAATGGGTTACTAATGATGTATGTATTAAATAGTTGTTCAGGCTTCTATGTCATTTAATTTATTATTGAATCATGTTATATTTTAATTTATTTATTGATTTCTCACTCTTTTTATTTACTACTTTGGATAATATGTAGTTATTTCTATTGTATTTTACTATGATATGAGGAAATTTTCTCCCCATAGGCACACCCTAGGACCTTGCCTCTAGTCAAGAGCCTCTTTAATATAGATAGGAACTTTTGAGACCTTCTGTAGAATTGGTTTAAAGCACCATTTTAGTGTTAAACTTGTGGATATATTACATTCACCATAGTTCCTTAAACCTAAAACTATAAATATGTATTGTGACTAGAGATGGAATTTTAGGTGGTCGGGTATGAAGTGTGACATCACTAATTTTGTGTCTCACTGTTACACTTTTCAACAGATAATGAAATAGCACATTAATACTTCTAGTCTACTCCAACTACTTCTGGTGTTGATTTTTAAATGGGGTGAGGTGTCCATGGACATCATCATTATATTACCATGGAATCCTTGGGGAAAGAATGTTACCTTGGTTTTGATTAATCATTTGACTAAATCTACAGATTTTATATTGATCATGGAGACTTCCAAGGTTAAATATATTATTAAGTTGTTTGTGGAGGATATTTTTAGGTTTTATGGGGTCTCATATGCCCTTATTTCAATCTTGGATCTCAAGTATACCTCCGAGTTTTATAGTAGTCACAATTATGTCGTGGTGACTCCGGTTATGTTGACTAAATCTTACCATCCGATGAAAAATAGCTAGGTGAAGTATTCTATACATATTTTTAAGGATATACTTCACTTATACATCTTGAATTTCAGTGGATCATGGTACAACTGTCTAGGACTACTCGAGTTATCCTATAATAATAGTTCCTAGTCATCAATAAGAATGTATCCCTTTGATTATTTGTATAGTCACTCATGTGTGTCACCTATTTGTTAGGAAGTTGTGGGTGGGGCCTCCCTAAAGTGGTTGAGTCTCATTCAGGAGACATTAGTGAGGATTTACGATATACATCGACAATCGGTTATATCCCAAATTTAGTAGAAATCATATATGGATTGTCAAATCTATCTTTAGAATTAACCATTAATATATAGGTTTTCCATAAATTTTTTCCTCATTTAGGTCACTGTTAGTTTAAGAAACAGTGGAATCTATCTCCAAGATTTCCTGGGCAATTTGAGATCACAAATAAATATTCATAGTTTTCTTATTTGTTTAAATTACTGGCTTGGTTGATAGGTATTTTCAGTGTTTACCACATATCTCACCTCAAGAAGTACCATTCTTATCTTTCCCATGTTTTGACTTTATAGGAGATTAAGTTAGAGCCAAAAGTTTTTGTTGTTGAGAACCTAGGGGAAATCATGGATTATCATATAAAATTCATGCTTGGTAAGTATATTCCATTGGTAAAAGTTTTATTGAAGAATGAATTAAAATTTCATGAGAATTAGGAGAGTGAATTGTTGATGAGGGAGTAGTGGAATCACCACTTTTGAGAGAATCATTATTCATCAAGACTTTCTAATGATAAAAAGTCATATTGTGTGAATAATTGAAGCATAATAGTTAAGATATGCCCTCTTTTTACATTTAAATTGTTTCCTTTCATGTTTAAGTGGTGTTGTCGGTGAACTATGGGTTTTTCTCAAGAAATTTGGCTGATTTTTGGATACAAGAGCTAGTTTATGTCCAAAATGTATATTAATGATGTGAATAGATTATGGGAAGAATCCATGATTTAGGGTTTAAGACATTAAAATTGATCACAGTGTGTGATATTATCTATATTGTGAAATAATATTTTTGGATTATAATCCAAGGTGACATATTATTCAACATATCGAACATCCTAAAATTTCACATCTTAAACTAATGATTCCCATCATGAATCGCATATATAATAGTAGATTAAATTTTTTGGTCACCCATCTATTTTATTATTTTCCTTCTTTCTCTTTTCCATAAACCCTAGTTCTTCCCAAAATATTCTCGATGTTCTAGCTCTCTTTCAAATCCTTCAGTTGTTTTTATCCTAGATCAATCAGTTGTCATCAGATAAGTATGTTTGATTGAATCTCTTCCATTTTATCTTGATCTATTGGTTTTTTTGTGGTTCCGAACTAAATGTTTGGAATCTATTAATCATGTTGTAATCTATCTTGATCCTTTGTATATTCATTGTGAGTTTATCTTCCAAAGTCTGTACCCCTTGTGGATTGTAGTTCAGAACATGTGACCTTTTAGGGGTGTGTTGATCTATCTTCTATTCTGATGCATTTTTTGATAGTGGAATGATTCTAATTTATGGGAATTATTGTTTAGGTCCTCCTCTCATTGTTCTAAATTTCAATTTTCTTGTTATGTGTTAATACTATCATGGTTGTTCTGTAACACTAGTTTTAGATAAGTGGTTCTATCTCTATATAATGTTCTATAAACTATAAATTATCTATATTTATTAAATGGTTTTATAAATGAATTGGAATAATTAATTATTGGTTTTTTTGTGTCTGAAAATAATAATTTTGGTGAAAAGTTGGTTTTCTTTTTGTTTTGGTAAAAGAAATATGTTTTTCAATGCAATGTGAAATGGATTCAGAAAATGTTTTTCAAACCACGTTTCCAATGAATAAATGGTCATTTGGAATAGTTTTTTGAATGTGATAACCCCTTTGAAAATGATTTAATATATTATTCTCAAAGTATCCTTCGGTACCTAGGTGGAAGGTTTAGTATTGGTCTTTTTCAATTGGAATTGTGAGTGGGTTTACTTTTTTGGGGTATTACCCTATTCCTAGATCATAGAAACATTGGATCTAGAAATTTATTGAAATTATAAGAGGGTACATTTGATAGGGTATTTCTTCTTCCCTAGTGTTTGTATACATTTTCTCTAGGGACTTGAGTGTACACTAGTCATTGATTGGATACTAAAGTATGAGTTACCTATCTATCTAATCTGTTGTTTTCCTCAGGCTATTTACCATTGTAATTTGTATTTCAATTGTATTGGATTTGATTTAATATTCTACATTTTTTTATAAATGTAAATGGTTTATCTAAATTATGATTTTAAATTATATTACATAGTTTTGTGAATGAACTAAGTAAAAAGGGGAAAATTATTGGCATAATTTTGATATAAAACAATTTATCTCCTTATTATGAAATGTTTTCATCAAATTGAGTATATTGATATTTTTATACCAAGATTTGTTATATAATACTAAGTAGGGATCCTACTATGAGTATTTATATCATCCCCTACACACACCCTCAAGGGTGTGTGTAACAAGTTTTATCTGATGTGGAAATGGGAAAGGTTTCGTAGAGTGGTGGAAAGGATTATATTTGCTGGCTATAGGTAGAAGGTGGAGAGATTGTGGGATGTTCCCTACATGTCACATGGAGTATTAGTTGTTATCATGGGATGACCTTTATTATTAATTGTTTTATAGACATGTATTATGGTTTTATCTTTCTACTATTGGTTATATTTCTAGAATTTTATCTCTTTTTTTATGGAATATTTATTTTATAAATTTATTTTTATATATATTCCATGTATCTAGTTTCAAGTTGAAAAATTAATTCCCTCTAGTGGTTGTTGGATTCTTGGGTACTCATTTCTTGCCTGTGGGGATCTAGAATTCCCTTATGGTATTTTTTCAGTCTAGTTCAAGGTCCATTTTGATGGGTTTTCTAGGTTGGGTCTTAAAAGACGGGTTAGGATTTCATTAATTATGAGGAGTAGGAGGATGATAGAATGGAGAATAAATTAATTTAGTGAAAATAGGTAAAATCCATATTTATAAGAATTTTTTAAGATCACATGGTTAGGAAATAAGATTTTATAAAGTGTTTTCCAACCATAACAAAAATATGGGATTCTCTAGGAGTTGAATCATGGATTGGATGCATGGTTATAACTAATCATTCATTAAATTTATACCCTAGTTTTTTTTTCAAAAAACTAGAATTTTGACTCTCAAATAAAAAAATCTAGAATAAAATTGAAATAAGACCCAAATTTATTTGTATTAGTGTCTTAGTAGGTGTCACAAATCTCTCTATCATAACACTTTCTACATTAAAAAATTTCTGAATATTTTCATAAATGATAAGTTAAGACCACTTCTCTCACTCTATTTGAATATTTATGCATCCCAAACTTGAGGCCATCTCAGACCAACTGCTATAGAACTTGGATAAAAGGACTGATTATAATAAATCATTGGACTAGATAACTCAAAACCATAAATAGCCAAATCAACAATAGAGAAATCATATTTTAGTTTATAGTCTTCTCATTTCCCAATTAACGGGAGTCTATCTTAAAAAAAATAATCTTCCCAAGGAACTTTGCAACTCAAAGTCACAACATAACACAAAATAAATTGTCCAAATTACCCTAATGATAAGGTACCAGTCAAATTAATACCTAATAAGGGTACCCAATCATTAATCACAAACCACAATGGAATATAACAAAAAATTCTAGGAAAAACTCCAGTAGTCCTAAGACATAACCAAAATCCCCCAGACACACTACATCCCACTGATCATATCTAGAATGACATTTGGTCTTAAAAAAAATTAATTCCCCAAATTCCAAATCAAAATTATGATTGGTATCAATTAAAATAGGAACGAATGTTCTAAAATGATCCAAAGAGATCATTTGTATCAGTTTCTAGAAATTTTTCTTACATGAGATCAAATCTAACACTAGATTCTTTTTCTATAATCCATTGAAATCAAGTGTAAATGCTCAAAATATGTATTTACATATTTGGATGACATACAAAAACCCATAAAATATAAAACAAAACACCAAGGTCAATATGAAAGAGGCCTGCTCCCCATAACTCTTACCTCCATGCTTGGGGAAGTGTAGTAATGTTTTAATGAATAAGTCAACAATGGGAGACTGGGATTAATTAACTTAGGTATCCTCACCATTTATAGTTTCCAATGAGTTTTAGAATAAATTATTGATACATATGAACAATGTTCCTTGTGAAATAAGGGAATCTTCACCATTACCATAAATTTAACCTCACCACCAAGCCACAACCACCACTCCTAGGACAGATAATGACTTCTTTAAAGGAAAAAATACAACTTGAGATAAAACTCAAGGATAATGGGTTAAATTTCCTTGATCACTTCAAAACAATATTAATGATAATGAAAATTCACAAACATAGTTTGATAAGAATTTTCATAGTTCTTAGACTTGGGTCATGAAATAAAACAATACTTCCAAATCCACCACTACCCCCATAACCAATCCCTCAGAATAATTCCTCCTAACTTCCATATACCATATAACCAAAACACAATGAATACACATAATGTGAAACACAATATCACAAATGGATAATTACAAACTCATTTGGTACACCTAAAAAACCTAAATAACACTAACAAGGGATATACCAAAAACCCCTTTCCATTATAATTCGTCAACATGGATACCAAAATTACACTATATCCATTTCATAAACCCTCATGAAATGTTGATGCATTAAGATGAAACTAGTAATTCACTCTATGATAATCAATTTTGACTCCAATAGGCACCGCATTTATCCATCACACACTCAGACCAAAAAGGGTATAAAATTTCAATAATTACTTCTGCCTCTAAATTACCAGAATACCATCTGTGAATAAACCATTATTACGAGGGATATCATGATTTTTTATGATGTGAGTAGGTCTTGGAAGTTACTTTTCACCAATACCAACTCAAATCATTTAGAAATCCCATTATCGTATTTATCCTTAATGGTTTTTTTAAATAATTTTAGGTTTCAATTATAATTTATAACTACATCACCTCCTTAAAAAAACTTCAACTGTCATTAAAGGAAATAAATATTTATTTAGTAAATATTTAAAAAGGTCGATTGGAATGAGTATCATGACTTCACAACTCAATTTTGAGTCTAGGTAGAGTCAACAAACAAAGGTACCACTTCTATGTAGATAAGGTAGTTACATAGAGGGTTACTCTAAATATTAAACTATCCACCATTCATTGACACCTTTATGAGAGGGGAACATAAAATAAAAAAAGATCAATTTCATTTGGGTCTTACCATCCAAATCAAATGGTTCCACTATAACCCAAGAGAAAATAAAAAGTGCATATCACTAGGGTAAACTATTTCAAAACACCAACCACTAAATTTCAGAATTCTATGCATTTTTTAGACAATTCACCTTTTAAAGAATCCCACTTAAAAAACATATTTTAAAATGCTTCAATTCCCTTACTAAAGATTTAAAAATAAACCTATTAGCCTTGAAAATATTTATCATCCCAAAACTCATCAATTGTTCAATTATAAATATTCATTCTCCATTTAAATATCTACTCATATTTCAAAAACCATTTCATAGGAAACCCCTTGTTTAAAAGCATAATTCCTATTCCAAAATAATATCATATTTATCCCCAAAATTCAGGTTTTAGAGTTAAATAATTTTATAAAATACATTTTTTTAATCAAAACATCACATTAAATACTTCCCCTAACACAAATAAACACCCAGAACAATTACTCTAACAAATATGGGCTCATATCACCCAAAATAATCAATTCCAAATTACCAATATATAACAAAAAACTATTCGGTTACTTTTAAAAAAGTAACAAAAAAATGATAGAAATTTTAAATGTCAAAGGAGTGAAAACATAGAAAATTTAAACATTTCCCAATTGTGTACTATTTGGCTGTATGGTTTGAAAAGTCCTGAAATTCCCACTAGAAGAGTTCTAGACTGGGACATTTGGTTTCCACTAACCATGCACCTAAACTATGTTCTTTTTCTACCCTTTTTATTCCACACTAATACTCTAAATTTATCAAATCATTTTATTATTTCTTCATAAAACCAATAACCATCAGTAAAATAAAATAACATAACATCCAGACAACCTAAAAACAAGTTCAAATTAGAAACACAACTTTTGACCAACCAATGTAACTTAATGTTTGACATGAAGAAGAGTTAGTCATCCATTAACCTATAGATAATTCATAATATTTGATGTTATTACCCCTATTCTACCATAAATTTTCTAAAAAGAGAGGAATATCACAACACCTTATAACAAACCAACCTAGGTTAACCATCCATGTCACACATGTCAGCATGTCATAAGGCCTGAAGTGTGTTCCCAATCACCATGAGTTAGATACAAGCATTGGGGTTTTAAAATAAGACCATTTTAGGAATGGGTTGATCACTAAAATCAAATAACCACATCATATGGATTACATCAATAATTCTTCATGACCCACTAGGAATTTCAATGTACAAGCCATCAAGTAATTAGTTTCAAAGTAATAAAGAAAAAAAGCAGAGTATAATGCATCAAGTTATAATAAAACTTCAACTCAAGATCAAAAAACTATAAGAACAACCTAAAAAATAACCAAAATTACATTATAAAATAAGAAACAAGAGGTAAAAAAAGTATATCCATGGTTAGTGAGGTAGATATAATAAATCCAAATCAACAAGGATGCTTGAAACTCAACATAATCTCGACTACCATTTGGTATTTTGTCACCACCAAAACATACCCATGAATGAAGGTGAACTTCAAGAAGGTTCTCCATACAAATACCACATATTACTTTACCTATATAATAAAAAATTTCTTCATAATTACAATTACATGTACAAGATGTGAGACAAAGCTTAGTAAGAGACCACTATTAATCTACATGTTGACTATATCCATGTAAAACACAACTTGAAGTTTGAAAACAATAATTGAAATCAATTTTACATTTAAAATAGTCTTTATTAAATAATTTCGTTTTCTTTAAAACAATATATTTTCCATCATTAAATAATATAGGTAAGTTATAAGTAAATCAAAGCATATTTCATTATAAATAATGAAAATATCAATAAATAGAAACAAATATTATCATTTATTAACTAAAAACCATGTAGAAAATGTAAAAACATAATTTTAGAAACATGGGTGAGATCTCACCCATGTATTCAATAGTAACAAGGACTTTCTCATTGAAAACTAGCTGAAATATGTTATCATAAGAAATTAATATAATTTGGGCCTCTCAAGGTCACCGAAGATGACCCCCCAGCTATCATCAATCCTAAAATTATGGTAAAACTCCTCCAATAAACCATATACCTAAGGTCATCCCTATGAAACCAATAACTAATCTATATTGTATAAAAATCCAATAATATCCCCAAGAATTCCCATAACCAAAAGAAACACCAAGACATGGTAAAACACCTTCAAAAGAATTCTATTTAAGTTACCAAGAGCCAAATCCCCTTTGAAAACAATTTAACAAACCGTGTTCAAGCATTTAACTAATACTTCAAGAAAACCATTTTAATATTCTATTTTAAACCATTCAAAAAACACCATCAGGGGAAAATATATTTTTATTGTATGACCCACTTGAAAACACCATTTCAACCCACATGCACCAAAAACATGCCACTTCCCAGAAAAATTACAACCAATATAATTTATCAAATTTAACAAAAGGAAATCCATAATAATTTGATATTCCATGGGAAATGTGTTTTACATTGATACACTTAGCTTGGTATCAAAGTCAAACATGACATATTTGTTAAAAACCATGAGAAATGGGTATAGTGATCCCCAAAAACCTGTAATAACCATGATTATCATTAATATATCACCCCTAAACCTAGGTTTATCTCCCATGGCCATAAAAATATCCAAAATAAAAATTAATAATAAGGTAATGTAGGTATAATATAAGAAGACACCAAAGGAAACTACACCTTATATGGGGGAAATCTACCAATAACTAAAGGGAAATCATTATGAGGTAAGGGGAAGAAAACTCATAGTGGGAGGTGTTTAGATTTCCATAATGGGGTGGAAGATGGGAGAAATTTTATACAATTAATAATGTAAAATAGGTAAAATTAAAATTTCTAAAATGTATGGTAGACCGCCTGGTTTAAATACATTGTTTTTCAAACCATGTGTCAACCGTGTGGGAGTTAATAGATACTCCAGGTGATTTATCATGGCTTGGATGCATGGTTATCACTAGATATATGTCATGTTCTATTTTTCCAAAAATTAATAATTTTTATTCTAACCCCTAACAACTATAAGAATAAATAATATAGAAATACATTCTTAATTAAAACATATTAGTGACCTAATGGGTGTCACAACATTGGTGTAAATGATGTTCATGTTAGACTTTTATGGGGACAGATAAGACTAATCTATGGAATAATATGTAATTATAAACCTTAAATACCCAAGACCATCCATGTGTTTTAAATGAAAATACATAAACCATAAATGAAGAAAAAATATATATTATTTAACCTAGAACTCCTTATTTTCATGAGTTTAATAGAGATCCCAAAGTAGAAGAGTTTGCCTCCTCTAGGAATGTGCACAAGCTAATGTTAATAACCTTGAACACTTTTAGGGAGGGTCATCTTATTAACCATGGAATACTAGAACCTTTAGTTAAAGGTGAGAATGAATGAGATATTTGACTTTGAGATCTAGTCTAGTTTTCTGAACATACACATTCATGTTTCCATTATAATGGTACAACTGATATATATAATTCATGAGACACTCCCCCCATCACTTTAATATTTCATAAATTATTTAGTAATGAAAATCTATTACAATTCTGAGGGTACCATTATATCATGTATGTATACTAATATGGAGGGTGAATCTGTGTATACATGTTTTACAGAATACTTTTCTTTAACATTTTATGTTTTTAAAGTTTTAAACAATATAATTGTTATAATTAATGGATATTCTTTATTAAAAAACACAATCATACATATTAAAAGATGAAAAGTTAATGAATACCATCACATAGTATTTTTACAAGGGTCCCATTGAATGTGTGTGACTACATCCTTGATATGTTCAAGATGATTGAAGACATTGATTCTCTACTAATAATTATTCATCAATTGTAAGTTGGTTGGTCATTTATCATCATAAAACCATGATGGATGTGTATAAAAAACGTTTTTTATTGTAATAAAATCCCACTAGTGTTTTAAATACAGCAATCCCACTAGTGTTCATAGACACAACACCCATAGAATGAGAAATATCACATAAACTCTAAGATTATAAGGAAATAGAAAACTAATATTACTCTTTGAGACACTATGATATTTTGATTATGAATTCATTCACTTCAATTGTAAATATTTGGGTATCATTATTCCCCTCTTCATTGTCTTGAGTCAAAGAACAATTTCTACTCTACCTTAATAGAAAACCCCTAGGTGCCAAAGGCTGGAAATAAATTTCAAGGAATTCAATATAATTGGGAGATGAGTTTCTCATTGAGAAATAAATAAACCCAACCAAAAACACCATAAAAAATAAATAATAAATAATTTATGATAACAAAGTATATAACTCAAATCATAACAACTGAATATTATACCCCACCACAAATAGAGTACTACAGTAGAAGGATACCATCATCAATATACAAAGGGGGAGAAAACCCAAAAAAACTCAAAGACTCTAAGACATAACTCCAAATATCATAACATACTCCATGCTCCAACTCCACCAAACATCCCAAGTATTATGAAGAACCATTAAAAAATATGATAACTTTCCTTTACATTTATCTTGATAGAAAATATCTGCAAAATCACCAAACAGATAAAGAAGGGGTGAGTAATAAAACTCAATAGGCTTTCCCCAAATGGCTTCCCTACTCACTCCACTAGGATAGAACACAATAGATCATTTATATAAAAAAATTATATAAAAAAATTATATGAAACACTTTAAACAAATTGACTATTTATATCTAGAAAAATATTTTCACACTAAAATAGTTTCTAAGGAAAACAACCAAGAAACTCCTTAAACCATTTCATATATTCTTTTTGGCATACCCATTCCATGATTCATACACACACCAACAAATGAATGATTCATTGATAGTTCCACAATCATGAGTGGTTACTCATCCATCCACTATGTTATCACAAAGTTTCCAATATTTTTGTGCCTTAATGACACACTCCCCTTATCTAGGGCAATGTCCCTTTATACCCTAATGGTAGACTCCCCTTATTTAGGGTCATGTAGAACACATGAAATCACAACAACCATTTATGAAAAAAAACATTTCAAAAGAATCATTCCAATAAATTTCAATAAAACTATTCTTTCATTGAAAAACTTTCAAAAAAACATTATCATAAAACCAAAATATCCATATTTTCAAATCAACATTTTAAAATCAAAAAAACAAACCACCTTTCACAATAAATTTCCAAAAAAACACAAATCTGAAAACCATAACTAAATAAGGTTTATACTATGATTTTCATACCAGTGTTACAAAAACAATAAAAAAAATTAACCACTTTGAAACTAAGCCTTCAAGTTCTAATAAGATTAGTTGAGAGTGAAACCACCTACCTTGGGAATTACGAAGAAAACAAAGAACATCATAAAAATGCCAACAAAATTAGGTTGAATATCCAAAAACATGCCTTATATCTTGTTCCCTAACATCAAAATATACAAATATAATAATTATTGGAACCATAAATGATTGATATATCAACAAAAAAACTAGATCTATGTAGGAGGGAAGAGGATTAGATCTAAGGAAACTACAAAAAACAAAGACTTTCCAAGGTAAGTATGCTCCAATGCAAAATAAAGTTCAATTGGATTGCCTTTATTTTGACGGGGAGAGACTACATAGTGTTAGGGAGGAAGAAAACACAACCTACGGCAAAAAATCGGGGAAATGGGGGTTTATAGGTGAAAACAAGTGAGGTCCAATTTTTTAGGATCTCACTTTAAAATTGTGCACAGTTAGTCGGACAGTTAGGAAAACTGTACGCTAACTGTGCATCAGCATATACCTCAAGAATCATCTTGGATGGTTGAACAACACTGTTAGATAGTCCATGCACCAAATATGAAAAATATCTATTTCCCAATTTTCATAGTTTCTCCTAGGTGGTCGCATGGTATGGCCAAAGCATGTGCCTTACCATGAACCTTCCCAGAAGCCCCTATTTCACTATGCACAGTTTTCTATAGGAGTTTCATGTTTTCAACTAACCCTACTAAAATTTTCAACCTTTATTAAATCACCTAAAAACATTAAAAAAGTTTTCAAATACCTCCTAAACTTCACCCAAAAACTTTAAATACCTAAAAAGAATAAAGAAAGGGTTACTTAATTAGAGTAGGTCGTGCTACATTATCATATCCATTTGCCTTTACATCCCTTGAAATCAATAAACCAACATTTACATGAAAGAGTTTTCACCATTTCTTGATCATTTCTTTCTCTCATTCTTAAGTTTATTCCTAAATCTAACCATGTTTCCACAAAACCCACACTATATTGATGCTTTTACCATGCAAGAATTTTTCTTGACTATCCATAATCCATACTGAGGTATGAACCAACAAAGAATACATATCTAGGTCAAAATGACCCCATAAAATCACATGGTTAGGATCATGCTGATACATTTTCAACTAAGATACATGAAACACATTACGCACTAAACTGAACCATGGGTGAAAAAGAAATTCATTTTCCACCTCACCAACATATTCCATATCTCAAAAGGGGCTATGTAACAGGGATATAACTTTCTCTACATCCCAAAACAATGATTTTTAAGCCTTAGAGATATCCCAAAAAACACATGATCACTCACCAAGAACAACAATGGTCATAAATGATGATCCTCATAAGATTTTTGATGTCTCTATGTCATCTAAACCCATTTCCGAGTCTAATTAATCTTCTCTATTATTTATTAGACAAGGATTGGCCCAACAATTGAAGTCTCACCTCCTTCCACCCAAAATATTGGAGAAATACAAGGACATATATAAAATAGTTCAAAAAGATCTATATGTATCAAGTCATGATAACTATTTTCATATATAAACTCCACTAATAGTATGTGATCCTTCAATGAGCCACCAAAATCAATTACACAATCCCATAGCATGTCTTATATTGTCTTTATCACCTTTTAATATTACCCAATGTTTTGAGGATGATATCTCCTAATCATATTCAACTGAGTCCCAAGGGATTTCTATAAGGATTTATAGAAAAGAGATATAAAACTTTCATCTTTATCTGATACTATCAAAATTGGTACACCATGCCTCTTTACCACTTCTTGGATATATATTTTGGAAAATTCCTCCACCATACAAGATTCACATACAGGGATGAAATGTGCATAATTCATGAGATGATTCACTATCACCCATATGGATTCGTGTTTTAGAATCATTATTGGGAGACCTGTTACAAAATAAATGGACATATTTTCCTATTTCCAAATAAGAATAAGTAAAGACGACAATATACCCTCGGGTTGCTGATTCTCTACTTTAACCTACTGACAGGTTAAGCATCTTGAAACAAACTCATCCAACTTCCTTTCCATACAAACCCACCAAAAAAGTTCTTTAAATGCTTTATACATCTTATATATTCTAGGATGAATATCTCATCTATAATGTTGGTAAGCATTAATAAGTAGTTCCTAACAAGCCATAGGTACAACCATCTGATTTTGAAAACACAAAACTGAACTCCCATCCATTTTCAATCCCTCAATGGTCTACCAACCATTGAGTTTTTTACTCATAGAAACAAATTCATAATCGCATGTCTTCACCTCTTTAACCATCTCTAATAAATCAGTAATGACCAAAATTATAAAGAAAACCACAACTTCACCCCATTCTTCAAATTCCAAGGGAATGTTAGTTATAACTGACATCGACTTCCACTGATCTGAAGGATATTTTTCTAACAAAGAATATGAATTTATTCTTATTGCATCTTCCATCTAATTACCATTACCCAGTGTATACATAAAGTCAAAGTCAAACATTTTGAGATACTCCATTCATCTTGTCTATCTTAAGTTCAAATCCCATTGTCAAAAAACATGTTTCAAACTCTTATGATCTTTGAACATAGAAAATTTCTCACTAAACAGGTAGTGACACTATTTTTTCAAATCATGGACTATAGAAACTAAATCAAGAAATTGGGTTGGGTATTTCTTTTTAGGTAATCAAAAATACCATGATCCATAAGCAGAAACATGATCTCATTTCATGAGAACACATCCCAACCCAAATCCTAAAGTAACATAATATACAATATACCCTTCTCCTGATTCTTGAAAAATAAAGATTAGTGTTGATGTATGGTGAACATTAATCTCTTAAAAGTACTTCTAACATTATTCATTCCATTATAATGGAACATTTTTTCTCCTCAATGTTAGTATTTCTGAATCTATTCATGATAAATCATGAATAAAATTTTGATAAGAATCATCTAAACCAAGGAAATTATGTATCTCAACGACATTCATTGGAGGTATCTAAGATATTATAGCCTCTATATTTTAGGGATCCATAGAAACTATTCATTTAGAGATTACATGGATAGGTAAGTGTACCTATTTTATACAAAATTCAAACTTTTATAATTTGGCATACAGATTAGGATCTCTCAAGATTCCAAACATTGTTGTATTGTGTTGATCATGCTCATCTCTAGTCCTTGAATACACTAATATGTCACCATAAACATCACCACAAAAAAATAAAGATATATTTGAAACATTGCATTCACAAATTCAATAAATACATCTAGTGAAATTATATAACCAAAAGGCATTACCACATATTCAAAATTTTCATATCTACTCCTAAAGTTGTATTCATAATTCCCACATTCTGAACCCGGAATTAGTGATATCCTTAGCGCAATTCAATCTTAGAAAACCACTGATCTCCCCCCAATTGATTGAAAAGATAACCAATGTGTGGAAGTGTATACTTATTCTTTATCATAAATTGGTTAAACTTACAATTATACAAACACAATAGAAGAGTTACATCAACCATTTTGAAAAACTAAACTAGTTCTGCCCACAAAGACATGATCGGCCGAACGAACACTTTGTTGTATAGATTTTCAAACTACACTTTCAATTCCTTTATTTATATTGGTTCCATTCAATAAGTCTATTATGATATAGTACTCGTCCCTAGAAAAAGATCAATCTTAAACTCAACTTCTATTTTGGGTGGAAACCGAGATAAATGTTTTGAAAAAACATCATCAAAATGATTAGAAACCACTAGAAAACTATTATTCCAAATATCTTCTCTCGATGCCAAATTCAATGATTCCAACTCATATAGTATAAATCCAAATACTGGTTCCAGCATTCCCTTTTCACCTACCTTTACATTTCGGTCTACTCAAAAGAGATGTTTGATGCCATCATCAGTCATAAAACTAATTGTTTGGGTATAATAGTTGATCTAGGCCTTTAAAATATTCAACCAATCCATGACTAGGATTATATCCTAGGCATTCATCTAAATTATAGATAAATCCCTTATCAACTCAAATCCATCAATAGTCATAGATCTTTCTCTGCACATAAAGTCTTGACATTTCATTTGATCAAGAGGAGTATGGAGTTTCAAAAGAGAAGTCATTGTCTCAACATTTAAACCCATAAGATCAATAGCATGAGAAGAAATAAAAAATGGGATTCACCTGTATCAAAAAAAATATTGAATACAGGTAGAATTCAAAAGAATCATACCTTTCACCATCGATGGACAAGATTTATCATCCATAATAACTTTCTCAGTTCCATATAATTGTTTTCTCACTGCACTTCATTCCTTATTTCCCTCTTGATATTTCCCTTAATGATGAGTCATGGTATTCCTGGAATAACCAGGGATATCTTGGTTCCACTGATAAGGATTATTCTACTTTCCTCATCTTGTCTAAGTATACGACGTTTGTGACACATTATTGTCTGGAACACCTGACCTTGGAGAATTATGAAAATAGCACTAAAGATGACCCATCTAGTTACAATTGCGGCATGCTCTAAGTGGTGTCATAAACTGTTGCTTCATGTGGTCAAAAGAACCACATTGAAGTCATCCATATTTAATCTTAGGTCTTGGAGGAAGATTCACTGATCCATTCATCTAATTCTAAATCATCTCACTATATTTGAAATAGGTTTCCCTATTCCTCTAGTTTACAACATTAGAGTTCCCGGTGTTTCTTATAGGTATCAAAATGATTCCTCCACCAATATATCCTGAGATGTCCCTTTATACCACTATCACTTTATTAACCATCCTCATATAATATGTTATACAGATCATATTAATCTTTAAAATAGTTTACTACCACAATCCGGATTCCGAAATGCATGCCCTCAATGATGCAATTCCATCAACTTTAGGTGAAAAGTAGACAAAATTCATGGATTTAGTTGTATTCACTATTACTAATAGGATATCCTGCATCAAGATGAAGAAGAAAATATTGCAATAATGAATTTATGAGGATAAAATTGTTTTTTTAAAAATTCTTCAATATCCTCCCATATGAGGACTTGGTTTAATTTATCCAAAACTGTCAAATCCCGTCATTGGCTTAGAATATACTCCAAAATATATGTCTCCATCTTGAAATTCAACTATACTTGTGTGACTAGAAAATAAAATTGTTAATTCTTATTATTTAGCCCCACATCTTTATTTTTTGGTTCTGAATAACCCCTAATGATGGGTGGATTATACGTCTCAAATTGGACAGAATAATCCACTTACCTTGGTTCATCCATTTTTTCCTCTACCTGTAGCTTGAAAATATGAGACAATACTCTGAACCGGCTTTTGGATCACCAGTGGATCATATGAAACCACATTCTTGGCAGCCTCTTCTGGTTGGCCTCTTCTATGCCTACCGAGTTCCATTTTCTATAAAAAAAATCTCATAAGCCTCCCACTCTAGGAAATTAATGTTTAACAATTATCAATTCTACCACATCATATAGCATATCATTGATTCCCAAAATTCAACAATTTTCTTCTTTAAACCATTTTTGAACATTTCACCATGCTTTTGAAAATAAATACATTTTCAAAATATCGAAATCATTACCTTTAAAAATATCACATTTGAACTCATTTTTCAATAATTCTTCAAAAAATGAACATAGTTGCCTCAAATCATAAACTGATACTCAAAATTAAATATGTACTCCTAGTGGGAATTCATTTTTATCAATTCATGTTATGATCATATCATTGTCTAAACCCATGAAAATGAGATTAAAAATCATATAAGTATCCCCAAAACACTTATGAACCCAACTCCCTGATAACCTAATTTTCAGCATAAAAAGGTCAGCTATATATTTTTATGCTATAAATTTTATTCCCTAACAATCCTACACCTTTCTACCATCCCAACACAAGGATTAACCAAAATTATTATCGACTCCAAGACTAAAAAAATCGTACCATTTTTTCCAAAAGATATTAAGAATGACCAATATGGGTTCCACTTGTAATCCAAGACTGAATAAACTGATAGTACTTGTAACATCCTACCCCTCCTCATAGTCTTGAGTAGAGTTGGAATTTATACTTGGCCTTAAGTGATGTCCCCAAGGTGCCAAAGGATAGCAATAAATTCCAAGGTCTTTAATACTATTGGGGGGATGATATTCCCTTTGAGAAATAAAAAAACCACACCAAACACACTGTTACAAAATAACCACTAAATGATGCATGAAAATAATGTATATAACTCAAATCATAACAAATTAATATCAAACTCAAAAATAAACAGAGTACCACAGTGGTATCCTACCAACATCAAATTATAAAGAGGAATACAAAACCAAAAAAACTCAAAGACTCTAAGACATAACTCTACAGCTCCTAGTATTCTCCATGATTCAACTCCAACATACAACACAAGTATCATGAACCACCACTAAATTAATTTGATACATTTCCTTTACATTTATCTTGATATACAATATCTACCAAATAACCAAAGTTCCAAAGTAGGGGTGAGTAATGAAACTCAGTAGGCTTCCCCCAAATGTCTTCCCTACTCATGCCACTATGATAGAACAAATTATCTCAATTATATAGAATAATTTATATAAAAAAATATCAGATAAAACACTTTAAAAATAATAACAATTTATATAAATCCAAGAAGTTTCACATAAAAATAGTTTCAAAGTAAGAAATCCAAACAACTCTTTAAACCATTTTATATATTCTTTTTGGAAAAACTATTCTATGATTCACATACACATCCATGCATGCATACTTCCCTGAAATTTCCATACTAATGATTGGTTCCTCATCCATCCACTAAGTCATTATAAATTTTCTAATATACATGGTCCCCATTAACACATGCCCCTTATTCAGGGTCACATCCCTTTGTATCCCAATGGTAGACGCCTCATATTCTGGGTCACAGCAAAAGCATGAACTCACACCAAGCATGTATGCTAAACCCTTACATTTCATTTCAATAAAACCATTATTTCATTGAAAATATTTCAAATAAATGATTTTCATAAAACAATCAAATCTATACTCTAAAATTAATATTTTAAAATCAATAAAAAATCACCTTTCATGAAAAATTTCCACAAATCCAAAAATCCACATTCTATTACTAAAGAATCTTTCTACCATGATTTTTACACCAATTTAACAACCAAATTTAATAAATTTAAAACAAATTGAATATAATCCTTCAAGTTATAATAACAGGAGTTGAGAGTGAATCCACCTACTATGGGAATTATTAAGAAAATTCAAAAACGTCAGAAAAACACCAATAAAGGGGGATTTAATCTCCAAAAACCCACCTTAGATATCATTACTTAACATAAACATAGTAAAATATAATCATGATAAGAATCAACCATTATAGATCTATCTACATCGAACTATATATAATAATCTGAGAGAGGGAAGAGAAGTAGATCTAAGTAAAACTACCAAAAATGAAGACTTACCAAGGGAATTGGGATTCAACACAACAAGAATTGATTTCATATTGCTTTTGGTTCAATGGGGAGAGACTATGTTGCATTAAGAAGGAAGAAAAAATGACTTAGGGCAAGAATAATGGTAAATGTGACATTTAGAGGTGAAAATGAGTGAGATCCACTTTTTTGGGATATAACATTTAAACTATGTAGGGTTAGTCACATTATTAGGAAAATCATGCACAAATCGTGCACCAGACACTACCTCAAGAAGAATCTCACATGGTTGGATAACAATATCAGGAAAACCATGGACTAACCTTTCAATATCCTATTGTCTAACTTTTCATAGTTTCTCTTAGGTGGCTTCATGGTCTGGACAATCTGTGCGCCTAACCATACACCTACCAAGAAGCCCCTATTTCCCTATGCACAGTTTCTTGTTAGAGTTTCACGGTTTCCCTGAACTATACTCAAACTTTTAACCTTTATAAAATCCTCAAAATATTTCAAAAGTATTCTAAATCCTCCAAAACATCACCCGAACACTTTAGATACATAAAAATCAAAAGCAAATGGTTACTTACTTCAAACAGGGGTGTTACACTTTGACTGCTAGTCAATGTAATCAAAAAACACTTCATAGATGTCATCCCTGTGATATTCATGAATAATTAAAATATATCACTTATAAATTATCACATTTAATTATTATAATGATCAACATAAATATTTTCATTGCATTGTAGGTTATATTCTTCCTTTATCTTCTGAATAAATGGTAGACAAAACTTACAAGTCTCTTGATATCAATTATTCTTAAGATTCATCTCATAAAAATAATTATCCAAGAATATTGATCCTTTCATGCATATATATATTATAATTACTTAATGCATGTAACATTTTATTTTTGGTATTATCCTCTTTTCTATACTTTTCACACTTCAAACATGCATAAATTGATTTTCACTACTTATTCTTACTTATACATCACAAAGCATTAATCATAGATACTTGTACTCAAACAACACTTTGAGTAATAGTATACTAATATTGTTTTCCCTCATCCATTTTATGAATCAAATTCATTAAATCGTGGTGTTTTGTGAACATCTCATCTCACTATCTTCATACAATTCTTATTCTTGTTGCTCTTTTCTTCACAGATCTTACCCACCATGTCATCTTTTTTACATTATTATATCACAATAATCAATTTCCTCTACCTATATTCTCACTTAGACTTCATGGTGTCTAAAATTCATGGTACTCTTCTACTTTGTGAAATGTTACCACTAAACACACACAAACTTCACACACTACACATAAAATAGGAGCACTATAGATAAAGCTCATGTAATACTGTATACAGTATGGAATTATCCTTTTTTATAAGCTAACAATAATGGAACAACTTATTCTCCATCCTACATTCACATAAAAAACCCCTCATTCATACAATGCATGGTTCTCATTCTCTGTTTCACATATAATAGGAACTTAATGAGAAGACCACTCAGTATCCCACTAAACATATGAAAATAAAGAGAGTTATTACTCTCGAGATGGTTGTGATAGTGGCACCATTTTTTTAACAAAAACATTGAAAAACAACTGCTTTATATTCAAAAAATAAAACATTCATAAAAATTACTAATCTGGAATATGAATAATGTATAATAATTTCATTCCATATAAAATTCTTAATATTAATTATATTTTTTCCAAATTCACCAATATCATCTTCAAAAATCATTATAAAAATGATAATTATTCTTTAAAAACATCATGAATGGCCTCATTAATTCATATTCATCAACTAGTAACAAAATATTTTCATTCTTATAAACAATAAATACATTGGTAGGGTCCTAAAAAATTTACATAGGGAAGTAAATAACCCAAAAAGAACTTTTAAGAGGGAATCAAATATTACTACAAGTCCAGTAAGATAAATGGATGAAAATTAGACTGAAATTTTGAGAAGAAATTTGAAGAAATCAAATTTTTAAAATGTTTTTAGGTTGACCATGTACCATCACTGGGAAAGGTTCACGGGGTGCATGAACCATGAACCATCGGTACATGGAAGGACTCATGAGGCGTTGGTCCATGGGGCGATGGCCCAAAAAACCAAGACGTCACGAAATATGTCATTGGGGAAATAAAATGAATAAATTCCATCTGTATAATATCCTACGAACTAAGAAGATTCATAGATGAAATAAGCTGGAAGGGTTCTCCGAACCACGCCTAGCGAACCATAGCCTTCGCAAAATCTGGTTGACCAAGTCATCAGAAGGTTGAGATATATCTTCATCGGCTTCGGAAAATGGGGCTTCAGGCCCATAGATATGATTTCCCTAGTTCTCTATAAAAGGAGAACAATATAAATTGGAAAAAAGGGTGGAGATAGGTGGAAGATATCATGAAGGAGGCCCTAGAGATTGGAAGATAGCATTAAGATACGGAGAAGATTCAAACTTTGGTTTCAAATCATCGGCGAAGTGAAAACCGTGAACCACCTTTCCACAGGTATAACCAACCACAATCAAAAAAAAGAAGGAAATTAATAATAATTGATAAACTGTGAACCTAATTGGTGCATTAACGAACCATAAATCCCTCACAGATGAATTACACGTGAACCATAGGCTCCATGACCCTTCTTAAATTTTTCACTCTATATAGAGCATCACTATACAGATCGAACCTTTCATCACATACAGCATTAGTATGTGGATGGAACCTGGAGTGGCATAGTGAACCACATCCAGGATTGTGTACCACTTTGGTACGTGGTGGTCCATACCCACACCCGTATACTTCTTCAGTATACAGACAACCCCTCTACCCACATAGCATTATGCTATGTAGGGATTTCCCCATCCCACATGAGAAATGAGTACATGGAATGCATTTCTTTGAGTGTCATTCCCCCCAACTCTAATCATGTCCCTCTATTACCATTCATCCCTCCATAGCTCCTTCACGAACCAATCCACTGGCATCAGGCCAAAGCCCCCTACAAAGAAATTGTACCCGTATGATTAGATCAAGAGGTGCACCAGCGCACCTTTCTAAATCAACATACATAAGGTAACCAGAGTCATGAAGGTTGTCACAACAATGGTTTGGACCCCCAGAATGTCTCTAATTCTACATTCCCAAGGGGACCTAAGGACCAACTTTGGGATGCCAATGTGAACCTCTCTGTTCTCAGGTTTAGGGGTAACCAATCTCATTTCTCATAAATAAGTGCTACTGAAAAGAACAAACATCACTCTTTCCATCCCCTTTGACCAGGTATTATGCTCCTTCCCTTCCCAAAAATTGAAAAAGGGCACTCCTCTAGAGGTAAACCCCTAGCCTTTTGTAATAGGTGTCACTCTTCACCCTCATTTCATCAACTTGGGATGTGTCTGGTTATATCACTAGATGCGACTATCTTGGATATCAATATGGTTGTGGGTTTCATGCTTAAAGCTCTCCTTCCCATCTCCCATTGGACTCATATCCATGGTCTCTTCAACCTTTTTTATCCTCCTTTTACATTAGTGGAGAATAGAAAGTGACCCTTTGTTGAATATTTCATATCCTCTTGTTTCTCACATCGATCATGACTCAAATGGGATTATAATTTTGTGATGATACAACATTCTCCCACTCATAAGGAACTATGAGAAATATGATTACTATTCCAACTAGGATACGTAGGATGCCTTCTTGAAGGCCCGAGATCAAAGGGGTTCCCTTCCCAAAGGTTAACCAAATTATTCCCCAACAAATGGGCCTCCTCCCAAGTGTAATCCCAAAGCTAAACGATCTTTGAGAACTCTAATTCCTATTCCAACCAAGACACATAGGATGCCTTATTAAAGGCCCAAACTGAAAGGGGTGTCATTCCCACCAAAGGATAACCCAATTATGACCCCAAAAAATGGGCCTAATCCCAGGTTTAATCCCCAAGATAATATAACTATGATAACTCTGACTCCTATTCCAACTAGGATACTTTGGATGCCTTCTTGAAGTCCCAAGATCAAAGGGGTGCCTTCCCAAAGGTTAATGCAATCATCTCCCACAAAATTGGTAGCACCTCTAACTAAGCCCCAAGAAAGAAACCATACCCTCATTAAGGGCATCCTTCTGGGTATAAGTATTGATAACATAACTACATAGACTTTGGTTCCCCATTTGATCGAGATATATAGGAAGCCTCCCTGATGTCCAAATTTGACCCTCAAATCAACCCTAATGTTCATCGAGCTATATCCTCGATAGGGTCACATAAATCCGGGAGACCATATCTTTCCAGAGTATCCTGGGATACTTTGGCATAAGCTCCATACCAAGTCTTGACCATGAATCTTTAAACTAGATGTCCTCACCGCATGTTGTTAAAATTCATGGATGGGTGCCCTTTACATAGCCTTAAAAGGTGATGTGTCCAGTTAAGTGACACCGAACTATGTGGGCTCAAATTCCTCCCATGAGGATACGTAAGAAGCCCATATTATGGTTCTGACCACAACATCAAACCACCTTACATCCCTCCTCGATGAAGATAAACTACAGAGCGCCTCATTCCATGTCTTGAGTCAGCATTTCCTCCATAGCATCAAATCCATGCATATCCATGATTGATTTTTGAAACCTAGGGGTAACATGTGGATATACTCATTGGGAATAAACTGGGGATTCACAAACATATAAACATAACTTCAATATATAAAAGAGTCTCAGAGTAGGAAATAATTCCCCACTAAAAGGATTTGATGATCCCAACCTCTCGTCCTCTCGACCAACGGAGTCCTCAAGTGTCATTGGCCAAATCTTCATCCAACGAGTGCCTGCCTTTGGAAAGTAGGTACATGAATCAAGGATACCAGGGGCGTTGGGTGTTTTTGCATCCATTAAAAAACCTATTGTAGACCATATGAGGAAATCATATCCTAAGAGGGTCGATTTAACAAATACTTAACTCCCTACAATCTCTCACTAGGAGCATTTGATTTTAGAACCTCTTAGGTAACAAAAAAAGGGATAAAATTCCATATCCCCATGGGGTCAATCCAATTCCCCCAAAAGGATAATGACGTGAATCAGGTTGGAATAAAAACGGTGACATGAAATTCTATATAATAACAGACAATTTCTTTTCACCCATTAGACCATTTTTCATTCCTCCAAATGTTCCACCTCGGGTCGAAATAAAAATGGTTAACCTGACGTGAATCCTCAAGAAAGGTGGTTGTTTCACCCCACTTAATCCCCTTTACCTCATAAAAAGGACGGAGGATAATCCAAATTGTCTATTATGTATATGATCAAGATATTCTACATTGACAGGGTTTTGTTGTCTCAATATATATATATATATATTGAAGGTTTCTAGAGAAACCTTTGATCCAAATGGAATCTCGACAACCATCACAGACATGCACCTCAACAATACCACAGGTTTCCGGGGCCCTGATAAAGAGCAGGACCCCCTCACCTACCCATTATCTTCAACACTCAATAGCCAACATGCTGATTAGAGAGTAGCACCAAAATGGTACTCACCCCACTGTGGAGGCCACAAGACAAGCCCTCCAATCTGCAAAAGCTCACCAGCTACCTCCTCAAAAGTGACCGACTCCCCAGTACAAGGCGGCCTCGGTGTTCATCTCAAACCATTTTGAGGTCATATCCCTAGAACGCAACAATAAGCACCTCCCTTATACTAGGGAGGCAGATGAAGTTATGATGACTTTATCCCAAAAGCACATGGTTCTTACTAATGGGACCTTGATAGAGAGTGTCTCCACCAACACCGGGCGGCCATGAATCCTTTCTCTGAAGAGAATCTCATGCTGAGGGAACCCACTAATGTCCAAAAAAGATAGGCGCCTTGGGCCACCCACCGAGGAAGGAAAACATATAACCAGGATTAGGTAATCACCCTGATTCCTAAGGAGGAACTCCACCGTAAAAAAGTGGTGGAATTCAATGGGAAGACATACAACTCTTCCCCATCCACTCAATCTCATCACAAAAATATGGGGGCACAATACAAGTGTGCAAACATCCCATATAATGATCTATGGTCCCTCCGTGTAGACATAGTGTAAAATTACAGGAAGATGAAAATTTCTACTAATGCTTAAGAAGCACATCATCCAAATAGGATGGTAACTAGCTACAGGCAGGCACAAACACCTACTGATGCATACCAATCCCACCATCCAAATAGGGTGGAAAATGAATATGAGAAGAGTCAAATTCCTATGGATTCATACAAATAATGTGAGACAAATACATTATTAAGAGAGCATATGAAAATTATTGGTTGTAAATATGAATCCCACCAGTCAAATATGATAGTAACAGGAGAAGACAACTGATAGAATACTCGTTCCTCTATCCCAACAGAAGAGAACTTTTAGTATCCACTGGAAAACTATGGAGGACCAGAGAAATAACCAACTCTTTCTATGACATCGAAATGGGCATTCATATCTATTCTAGACAAATTTGTATCTCAGCACATCTTTTCAATGATATAAGATCAGACGATGATCATGGACTATATCCCCCATACATGTAAAGAAATCATTGTGTTAACAGAAAAAGAAAGGAGTTGGGACCATAACTCAGTCTCCTCAGTCAGGGTGATTCAACCACAAAATCAGGTAATCATCATAGATTAGATCTGCATCCATACTCTAGTCTAGGAGGGTTGATGGAAATATCCCATGATACAAGGACAATTGGATAGGGAACAAATTCTCGTTCCAACCAGGGGACTCTGGTTCAACAAGGTGGCCACTCCAGGACAGGCATATATCCTTTTCAAGACATAAAATATATATTGGAATATCTCAAAGACACCATGAGAACCAATAAAATATGAACCCATTTATGAAGGTTGTTACCAACAATAAACGATCATCATCACCCGCAAGAGAGAGCCCAAAAATGAAATGTTCCAAAGGCAACCAAAAAATAAAGAGCATATACAAGATTCTACTCTTCTGGAAGTTGGAGTTCTTGACATCCTCAACCATATATCAATAGAGTCCCATGATCATGTTAGTCCATTACCAAATTATGGAAGTGGAAGTGGTATTTTTGAAGGGCCTCCCCACAATGCTTCTTCCAACAACTCTAAGGGTCCTCCCCAGAGCACCCATAGGGGCATACACTATGGGCCAGGAATGATCAATCATGGGATCATATCTCCTTATGCATGTAAGGGTATCCCTCCCCTTGACAAAATGATCATACAGCAAGAATTTTCTCCCCTTGTTATTGTCTTCCTTGATGGTCCTCCCCAAGGTATATGCTGCAGATATGCTTCTCCATGTAGTTGGACGTCAAGTCATGATGGTAGTCCTCACCCTGATTAAATCCATTGAGAAGGCCCTCCACACAATGGTATTTGTATTGAAGGCCATCCACTCAGCAACATCAAACAAACAGAAGGTCCTCCCCTCATTTTAGTACATCTCGAAGGCCCTCCCCATAATGTACACAGCATAAATTCTCCCTATATTCAGATCTCAAGCTGTGATATTTGTCCTTTACATCATATACATATTCAATGAGGTCATCCCCTCAGTGACATCAAGCATCAATAAGGTATTTCTCCTACTATATCCCACCCTGAATGTCCTCCCATAGGTATACATCAGAAGTACATTCCCTATGAACGGGAATCAATTTTCATTGGTATCCCTCACCATTTTAGAAACGATTGTAAAGGTCTTCCCCATAGTCAAAATTCACACCCACAAGAAGGTTCTCCCCTAGCCTATTAAAATGTGAGAAATCCCTCTTATGCTGAGGTGATTAGAAATATAGAGTCAGACATGTTAGAAACACTCTTTATAACGAGTGATATCTGTTCTCAAGTCGAAGATGGTCTAGGGACACGCTCATCTTCTGAGCCACCCCCACACTACTCACATATCAATTAGTCTTCTACCAATCTTTATTCTTGGAATGAAATCATTAATAAGTAGTAAAGAGAGGAATATCAAGTAGAGGAGTCCCCAAAATAACAATAGCAGGATATGTTTCTCATGAGAAGACAACTAGGTAGGGATGATATACTAGTGATGTATTGGCCCATGGACACTTATCACTTTGACATACAATGGGAGTTGTCTAGGGAATGTATGCATAACATTCACCTCAATATCTAGATAACTTTTCTCTAGCTAAAAGAAAAGTTCTTATCCTATGATGGGTATGTAGACCATGTCTCTATATTAGGAGAGCTTCACCGTATGATTGACCTAGAATCCCTCCCATCTGCACGATGGTCACAATTTTAAAGGTGAAAGAAAGATGTTGAACTGGTCTGCCTCCATGAACTATGAAATTTTTGTTACCTAATCTGCAATGCCCCCATATAGAGTTCATATCTTGGGATAGGGAGAAAATGGATCACTACACTTCACCTCACGTCTCTTCCAGCATACCTCATCATAAATGACATCTTTCAATTTCATTACACAAAGGAAGTAATAAAATAAAATACCTTCCCAAGAAATTTGGAATGATCAACAAGAAACATCCTTTAGTAAGTCTAAAAAGCATCAGGTCTGACAAGATAAAACCATCAATAAGATCCTAAATCAGGCTAATGAGAACATATTGAAGGCTTCTCGCCTTCGGAAAGCAAATCAAAGAACAATTATCTTGCCCTCAGAATCAAATAAATCCCATGAAAATCCAATTCCATAATCATATCACACCCATTCAAGAGTTCATGAAATCAGGTAGGTGTAAATAACAGCATCTACTACCACAATACAGAAACCGCCCAAGCTTATAGGGCAGGCGGAATTTTTAACTCAAAATTCCCCTGTAAGACCAACGAATATGGGCCATATGGCACCAATAGAAGAATGGAAGAAACCCCATCCCAAAGGGATAGGGTCATTTTTACATCAAATTATCATTCAATGGACATATTTATTCTCCCTTCTGGGAATAACGATGATCATAGAGGTCACCTGTCTAGTCATATCTCATGGTTCATACCCCTGGGATGAAGTCTTATTGTAAGGTCAGACCAGTGATCCCTTTGGGTCTCTCTTCACCAAGAAATTTGAAGAATGCCACAGAATGGAAGGAGAAATTCCAAAAAATGATGAAAAAAGTTCTCCTACCATTTGGAACTGGGTACACCTCCCCCAATGCGGTGTGCATCAGTGAACGTGGTGGACTTCAGTCCCATAGACCTCATAGGAAATGACACAAATGTAGAGGATGCAATAGAAGATGGTTACCTTCCAAATATGGTCCACACCTAGCCTGAGGGTGTGCATACCCAGAACTAGAGATATGAATTAAATTTGGGAACACCATCTGCAAACCCATTACTAACTGTCTCTCTAATTCCCAATAAGAAGAAGAATAAATCGCAGGTCATCTATGACCCACCTTCTCCTCCCCCTGATAATGTGTCCCTCACGCTCGAGGAATGAATCCCCAAGAAGGAGGAAAAATGAAATATATTAGGTGAAAAAATGTTGATATGTTTCAAGGAAGATATCTTGTTGAGTGTCTTCCTCAATTAGAACGTTAACAGGTGTTCCCAAAAGAGGTTCCTCTTCCATAGGCACTCAACCCGGTAAGTGAAACTAAGCATAAAGGTCCATCCAATACATCATTGGGACCAAAAGTCTACTTGAATCTGACCCTATACTAATATCAATACATCCCTCCACTAGGGAAGTTGATAGAATATATTCAATTGAACCCACAAAGGAAACCTCTGGCTGGGTATCCACACCAAATTCTATCGGTGTCGGCACGTCCAGTTTTCCTCCTGCTGCACCAGCCCAACCTAAAGTCTGGTTGGATATGCATTAAGGGATCTTGAATACCATCGAGAAATTGACATCTCGACTAGAATCCATGGAAGGGTGGTGTTCTCCTATACAACTAGAACACAAACCTTAACCTGATTAGGTGAGCAACATTCTGCCACAGCCAAACTTCGGGAACCCCATATTCCCAATGTTAATAGTTCAAAAGACCTAGAACAACATCTAATTCACTATACATTATACTGTCACTCATGATGGGTGATTATCCAATAAAAAAATATATTTTAATTACATTTTAATGTTATTAAATGTTAATTTTTGATCTTATGGTCTTGAGTTAGTGCATTTTCATTATGAACATCCATTCTCATCATTTGTGCACTTCATGCCTAATATACACCAATTTAGGCCCAAAGAGTCATCTAATTCTAAGGAAAGTAATTATCAATATTTTAATTTTATATTTTGGGAAATATATCTACACTTAAATTTGAACATTTTTCATTCATGGATCAATGGATTATTCATAAACGATGATGGATATATTTGGAGATGAATGGAAGTAATTCTAGAGAAGGCATATTGGACACCATATAACTTATGAGCCTGTGGGGCCCAACGTACAGGCACAATGAATCCCAAATTTTGTGGGATGATAGAAGAAATGTTTATGAACAAATCACCTTTCATGATATAATGATAATTCGGCCTCTATGGTGGTCATTAAGGCGGCCCAAGTTAGAGATACAATTCTGGGCCAGATTCTGTGGCCCAGAAAAACAGCTCACTAATTTGATCATATCTCGGAATCCACAACTCCAATTGGGCCCAAATTTTTACAGGCGGTTAGAAGACGTCAGGAGATCCATTTTCTTACTCTATGGACCACTCTGATTCGGCCATCTAAAAGGTCTTCCAAATGCGTTTTTTCGGTGAAGGAAAGTTGGTTTCCACCTCGGGTCAAGGGTGGAAAAATAAACTCTCCCTTACTTTCCACCCACCTGTGGCCTACCAAAATTAATTGAGGAGACTTGGACTGTTGGAGGCTCGACCCAAGGGCTCAAAAATTCCTATTAAAGGCAGTGGTGTTGGAGGATTGAAGAATATTGGATGCTTTGTTCAATTTTAATGTTATGCTGCAATTTTGTTGTCTCAAATTTATCTTTCACATGTAAGTTGTTCAATTCACTTTAGTTTCTTAATAAAAGTTCTTCTTATACTCTTATTCTATTGTTATTAATATCACTTTGATACCATTGGATCAAGGTGTGAATTTACTCACACCAAACCTTGTGAAATTATTCACACAAAGGTGGAGTGATCATTTTATTTTTGTCGTTTTCTTTACTTCTCCATTTCCTCCCTCATGAGTCTACTTTCCGCTTCCATTGAAACCATGGGAAAATGGAGGGATAACCCACTTATGGGTTGATCCAAGGGAGTAGCAAGGGGCTGTATTGGATGTTATTTATCACCTCATTAATGTATAATCACTTCTTTAATTGAGATTTTTATTTTATGATTTTTAAACTCCATCGTCCTTGTTGAATTTAAGGCTACACACTTCAAGTGCTAATATGAACTTTTACCTTAAAGTGCTCAAAACTTTGATCCTTCAAGTGTATAGGTGATTAGTATTAAAGGGTGTAGGAATTAAACCAATAATTGATGATGTTTTTTATCTCCTTAAATGAACCCATCTCAAATATAATAAATTGAAATCATTGAAAAGGAAATACATCCAATCCACACCAAGTGATAACCTAGGATCAACTCATTATTTTAAATTGAATTCACTTAAGTCTATTTTATTTCCATTAAACCCATATAAAATCAACCCAAGTTGGCCACTTAATAGCCAAAAATAGTCCATAGAATGTACATGTCTATAGGTTACTTCTTAGGTCTCTGAGTATTCGACCACCCAAGCTAAACTACAAGGACCGTATTACCTTCTTCTCTTGGGTAAATTTGAGCGAGAATAAATGGGAACCCTAGAGAAACAAGAATTAGTGAAACTCAGGTTCTACAGGTGAACACTGTATGGTTCATCCTTCGTCTGGTATATTATATTATCATCTAACTCAATCACAGGTTGGGAGGAACATCAATTATAGTTTCTCTTCCAGTTCAATTAGATTTTGCCTAAGACAACAGTTAGTGATCTCATGAAATGTAAGGAGAAAGAGAATGAAAGTGTTTCATACTTCATCTACAGATGGAAATTTTTAAATTACTCCTTAAACTGGCCACTCCCCTACGATGAAATGCTTGCTATGTGCATCAATAATCTCTGTGATGAATTCTGAACGCCACTCATCCCAGTAAAGTACATAAGTGGGTTATGATATTTCTAATCCATTACCCAAAGGATAGAAGACACCTTGAAGTAGACAAATTTCAAGTCCCAAGTGTCCTCATCGTCCGTAGAAAAATGAATAGGAAAAGATGAATCAGGTAGTATCACAGATAAGGAACCCCCGACACCTACCCCAATTGTGAGGCCTCCACCAAACCCTGCAGGACCCCCTAGACGCCAACAGAAACCCCCACCATGGAAATATGAGTGAAGGGGTGACAAAAGAAATCAGCTATAGTAACGAAGAAACAAATTCTAATCATTCTGATATGACCAAGTCCATGGCTACTTCGTTGTCGCCATGAATTGCAACTTGCTCCGGCTACTACAGCCAGAGTGAGATGATGAGGTGGGTCTCAATGACCACCAAATTTATTGTCCCTACCACCAGATACTGGGAAACACCATCCAAGAGTGATTCAAATTAAAGGATCTCCTACAATATATAGTGGATTCTGAGTAAGTCAATTTAGTTCTGCTACCACTACAAGTGGTGTATATCTCCAAGAGAGGAAGAGGAGTGGAAAACAGTCACCAGCAAAAAGAATAAAAAAATTTAAAATTTTTAGGAATAGGAAAACAGTCAACCAAGATCATAGAATCCTCCAAGCATAGTTGAAGCAACCAAACATGCCCCCAATAGATTCTAATGCAATATAACCATTGTCCTAAGTTCCACAATCCTATGAGGGCCGAAAATTTAGAATGAAGGATAAAGAATATAGGCCCAGACCAAAGACGAAAGTGGTCTTGACACTTTAGGAATTTATACTAGAAAACTTATAATCATGGGAACCACCCTGCAAAATTGTAAAACAGGAAATACCCTGCCAAATGGGACAATGGGCACCACCCTGCCAAACAGAACCATCAAAAGAAGACAGTCTGATAGAATCATTTTCAAATCAAGAACTGATCTTTGGCTCCATTAATATCATTCATGTAATGCAACCCTTCTCTGATAATGACTATGTCCACGAACCCAAATTCCCCATGTCCAACCAGAGATCTAGAAGGAGAGGTCACAGAGCCTGAGGGTTTCTAGGAAGGTGTGATCATCGAAGTATTCAAATTATCATCCACAACTTAACTCAAACCGTTAATGTTACAGAAACACACAGAAGGATCCTCCATCAGACACAATAGGAACCAAACTGTTTCTCTTCACCTGCTAGAAGAAATATAAGCCCAATCATCTTAGAAGATCCGTCGAAGGAAGAACAGATGTCTAATCACCCAAGGCATGCTGGAAGACTAGTTCATCCAAACTTGGAAAGTAAAAAAGTTCCATCAACTCCTATCATAGAGGCCAGACCATCTATGTCCAAAGCTCAGGCCCCTAAATCACCCATGAAATAGCACCCCCAAACTAAGAAGCACTATCATTTAGAGTATAAATATGATATTCTGAAGTATCTATCCTCAGTACCAGAAAATATATTGATCTTGTATGCCTTGAATATATTAGTAGACATTATGGAGGCACTCGTCAAAGCTTTACTAAGTCCTCATGAATTTGAGGCCGAAGTAACAGCTGTTGAAGTCTATTAAAGAGATACAAATCACACAGAATGCCATGTTGTCATCTTCTTCAAAGATCATGATCAAGATAACATCATACAGGGATACAAAAAACCCTTATATGTGTCGGGAAAGATAAATGGAATTGATTTCCAAAAAAAGTGTCATCGACAATGGCTCTAAAATTAACCTCCTCCCACTGCGAACACTTGTTCATTTGGTCTATGATAAGGAAAGTTTGACACAATACACCAAAAATTTTATGGGATATGAAAAAAGTGTGTAGTAGTCATTTGGATGAATCAAGCATGAAACTTGGCTTGATGACCTCGTGTCTCATTTTGATTTTCTAGTATTGTATCAAAGTACAGCCATCAATGTTCTATTGGGGAGGCCTTTGCTACATCATCATTATTCAATCCCCTCATCATACCATCAGTGTGTAAAATATTGCACTAATGAGAAAAATGGTGCATTGTACGCCGATAAATCCCTATTCAAATCCTGTGAGTCACATTACATCAGTGCATGGTTCTATGAACCGAAAGAGGAGAAGTATTTGGATGATGATGTTGGTTGGATCACCACCCCAAATGGATTAGAAATGAATCTCATTGATCCCCTAAATCTACTTGGGGAAGAGTGTGTATTACCCATCAATCAGGCTAATTGTATAAGTTCATGCTCAGATGTGGGATCAGTCGTATTCATGATTTCTGTTATGGCCACCAAGTCCAAGGATGCTGAAAAGTGTGTTAACCCCCATAATAGTGCTGAGGGATCAAAAAAATGCTCCTGACCCATCCTTGGGTCCCCATACAGTTCATGCCTGACTCACTAAGGAAGAAGACAATGTCCTATCACTAAAAGATAGTGAGAAAACTCATCCACCCCTCATTTCATCTTCTTTATAAAATTACATGTAGTCAACCATGGTAAAAGGGGTGATTTTTTATTCCAAAAATCATAGTTGTGATTCCTCTCCCAATGATGGAGATTTCATCTCAACAATCTTCCGCCCATAAAAAGAGGATGAAGATGAAGAAAATAATGAATAAGAGGAAGAAGAATAATATATCAAAGATTCCCCTCACACATTCGAATAAGGAATCTCTATCACAATCGATAAACTTAGGGAGATAAACCTGGGAACTGAAGATGACCTACGGCCCACTCCGATTTGAGTGATTATGCCTTTCTAGAAGCAGGAGGCATATACCTCCTTCCTAAAGAATAAACGAGATGTTTTTTCCAAGAACTACAAATAAATGTCAGGCCTCGATCCTAAGGTCACCACTCATCACCTTGGTCTGCTAGAAGACTATCATGGTTACAAGAAGGCTACCAGAAAGAATCACCTGATACATGCAGCCAAAATAGAGGCTGATGTTGACAAGTTAATAAAAGATAACATCATTAAATAATTCCAATATCTGATCTTGTAAGAAAACATAGTCCCTATAAAAAGAATAATGGAAATATCAGAGTCTACATTGACTTTAGAGACCTCAATTGGAATAACCTAAAAGATGATTTTCTGATCTCGATCACGGAATTGATGATTGATGTGACCGCTGGATATGAGGCCTTCTCTTTCATGGATGGATACTCTGGATACAACCAGATCTGAATAGACTGATAAGATGTAGGAGACATTACTTTCAGGGACCCCTAGAGAGTTTTCTTCTATAAGGTATGGCCCTTCAGTCTAAAAGATGTTGAAGCCACATATCATTGTTCCATGCATCAAATTTTGAAGCTTGTCCTGGGAAAATTATTCAAGTGTTATGCTGGCGACCTGGTGGTTAAATCACGACAATGCTCAACCACCTAACAGATCTGAATCTTTCTTCAATAAACTATGACATCAAAGTCTAAAATTGAATCAAATAAAGTGTGATTTTGTCTTTACCTCTAGTAAATTACTTGGCTTCCTCGTACTCCATCACAACATCAAATTTGACCCCAAGAAGACAAAACCCATCCTTATCATGTCACCACCTCACAACCTCGCTGAGTTGAGGGGTATCTAGGTTCACCTAGAATATATTAGGAACCTAAAATACAACATTATAGGAAAGATATTTCCTTTCACTTGGTTGATGAAGAAAGATATGGCATACCAGTGGGATAAGAAGTGTCAAGAAGCATTCGAAAATCTTAAAAGGTATCTCCTAATCCCACCAGTGTTGATGCATCTAGTTGAGGGGAGACCACTCATTTTGAATGTAACTACCTTGGAATGATTTCTAGGTTATTTACTTGAACAAAATAATGATGTCGGCAGCGAGAATAGTCTCTATTTCCTCTGTCGAATAATGACTGAGTTGAGACTCGATATTCAACTACCTAGACCTAATCTTGGTAGTTCAGAAACTCAAGAATTACCTGTAGCACCACGAGGTCCATTTGGTCTCCTTCTACAACCTGATCAAGTATATCCTCATCCATTTTATGCTAAATAGACACCTATCATAGTGGGCAGTCATCCTATAGCAGTTTGAAATATGGAATGTTCCCCAGAAATCCATAAAAAGATATGCGTTAGCAGATTTACTGGAAGAGCAACCCTTGGTAGAAATGACCCCATTAGATACTGAACTTCCTGATGAAGAAGTATCATCTACCCAAAAAGGCCCCCAAGCATTGGAAATATACTTTTATGGTGCCTCCATAAGCCCAACAGGGAAAAGTATAGAGGACCCCAAGCTCAATAAAGTGGGTCTGGGAGTTATACTCATATCTCTAAAAAAGGTTATCTTTCCTTACTCTTTCCTACTTTTTGAGGGGTGCACAAATAATGAGGCAGAATACCAGGCCCTCATTATAGTCTTGGATCTGGAACTTCATGCACAAGTCGAGCTCCTAAAGATAAGAGGTGATTCAGAGCTAGTCATCAAGTGGGTCAGTGGTGATTATGCAATCAAGAAAGAGGTATTAATTCCTTTGATAAACCACATCCAAGAACTGATCACAAAATTCCAATTATAACCAACATGGAATTATGTCCCCTGATCACAAAATTCTCAAGTCAATTCATTGTAAAATGAATCCATAGCCCTAGCAGATCCAGATTGGGAAGAAGCAGTAATCAGCATTTTCCATTATTGTATGATATTTACATTCATTCTGAACAACATAGAAGAAATTTAAGATATTAACCCTATTCCTAAGCCTCATGGTCACACCACCAGTTAGATGACTCTCATTGAAAATTACCTCTATATGGGGGAACTCCCACTAGATAGGTTAGAAGATAACAGATCAAGAGGTGGGCATTCAATTTTTTTGTATGATGGTGAAAACCAAGAAATTGTTTTCTTCAAGTGAGGCCTTGACAGATTCCTTATTAGGTGCATCGATGGAGAAGAGACTTATTACCTCATGAAAGAAGTGAATTCTATAACTTGTGGAGCACACCAATTAGTATCCAAGATATCCCATAAAATTCAATGGCTTGGATACTATTGGACCACTATGATACAGGATTGTGCCACATTCTCTAAGAAGTGCCACACCTGCCAATTTCATTCACCAGCCCCCAAAGCTAATTCACACAGATAAGTACTCCAGGACATTTTTTTTATGGGGATGGATATCATGGGACCATTTCCTCCCGCCACAGCCAGACAATTCAAGTTCGTTCTCATATAAACAGACTTATTCTCCAAATTGGTTGAACTCGTACCCCTTAAAGAGGTCGGGGCAAGAAGCATTATTATCTTTGTGAAAGACAACGTCATTACCAAATTTTGTGCCCCCCATACAATACTTAGCAACAATTTTACCAAATTTTAATCTAATAAGTTGGAAAATTTATACCAGAAATATGGAATCAAATCCAACTGTTCATCCTAGTACCATGCAGCGAACAATGGGAAGATAGAGTCTTTCAATAAGAATTTTTCCAATATACTCCAGAAGATGGTAGAAAAGGATTAAAAAATTAGATAGACAAGCTCCCATATGCTTTACGGGCTTACTAAACCGTGAACCGCACTTCCAATCGGGCAACCCCATACCCATTATTATATGGGACATAGGCAGATTTTCTATCGAAGTTCAAGTTTCATCGCTCCACACTAACTTCTGTGATCAATTTTCCATTGATGAGTAATCTCAGAAATGGTTTTATGAGATAGATCAACTAGATGAGAAAAAGTTTCATACCTTACACCATTTGGAATTATATCAAAATCGGATCACATGAGCCTTCAAAAAAAAGGATCGCCTTTGGTCTCTCCTCGAAGGAGAGATGGTGTTGGTCCTTACAACCCCAATGATACTCAAGAAAAAACCTTCAAAGCTTGAGCCAAAGTGGTTGGGACTATATGTCATACATAATTTCTACTCCAATAGAGCATATGCCTTGATATCAATGGATGGACTGCTCAACACAACTCCCACTAATGAAAGGTTTCTAAAGAAATACTTCACATAATAGCAACACATATGTCTTAGCTGTAAGATATTAAACTGCATAGCAACATTTTCATTCTTATCGAATATTTTGAAACTACATGAACATATTCTTCCATACCACATGATGTTAAACTATAAGGTCATCGTCTTTATTACACAACGTCAAACTGCATGATCATTTTCATCCTTACCACAAGATTTTAAACTGCAAGGCCAAAATCATCCTTGTTGTATAATGCTAAACTGAATAGCATATCCATCCTTTCCACATGACGTAAAACCGCAAGGCCAAAATCATCCTAATCTCATGACGATAAAAAACATGACATAGTCTTCTGTACCACAAGACGTGAAACTGCATGGTAGATATTGTGTTCTAGATAACAATTTGTCACTTATAAGTCAAGTTCATGTGATGAAAATATAGAAATCCCATCCCCTTTTCTGTGAATTGGTCATAAAAACACATTAAAGTTATTCTAGAACTACATATGGATTTATTTCCTTTCATTAGTGGGATACGTAGCGACACCTCAACCCCCGATATTAGCCCAGCCATCACATGAAACAGAATGCCCTTGTTATATCCCCTATCACCCCATGATAAAAGGGAAATCCTTTTCACTCATTATTTTACACATCGATTATATCTCACATGATTTTAGGATCAGTGTTAAGGGTTCCCTTGCTTATAAAAATCATATAGGAATATGATAGACCTGACACCCATAGAGGATGAAACAAAAATACCCCTACACCTACGCCTGAGTCAGATCGGTTCAGGGATCATATTCTTTATAGAACTACAATGGATTTATTCCTACCCTTGTAGGATATGTAGTGACATCCATATTTAAATTCTTGGCCCAGCCTCCAATCAAAGAAAAACTCCCTCTCATTTCCCTACACATAGACCAGACCTTTTTTTTGGACCTTTTAGAACTTTGTATGGCTTTATTACTTCCCTTGCAGGATATGTAGTGATGATGGGATTATCTTTCTTGGCCCAACGATCAACACCAGATAAAAATTCCTTCCCCCTCTCTATGTATTTATTGGACCTATATAGAGAGAGAATTTATAGAATTATGTATGGCTTGATCCCTATCTCAATGGGATACATAGTGACGCCCGAATCCAAAGTTTTTTACCCAAGTGCAATATGGTTATAATTCACATTGGTTTACCTTCTTCCTTAAGGTATGACATCAAACTACATGGAATTTTGAAGAACTATGTATGGAATGATCCCTATATCTGTGGGATGCATAGGGTTTCCCGGATCTCATATCCTGGTTTAGCCATCATTTAAAATGCCTTCCCCCACCTTGTACATGGATAAGACCTTACAGGGAGGATACTTCCAAAACTACGTGTGGCTTGATTCCTTCCCATGTAGGATACATAGTGAAACCTTGACCATAAATCTTGGTCCTACCACCAAGAAAAAAATGACCCTTTTCCCTACATATGGGCCAGACCTATGAAGGGAATTCCTTTCTAGAACAATGTGTGGAATGATTCCTGCCCTTACAGGATATGTAGTGATGCCTGAATCCTCTATCCTGGTCTAGCCACCATTTAAAAAGAAAAAAAAATCCCCTTCCTCTATTTATAAGTCATAATTTCATAGGGTAATTAGTGAAGTTTACTAACCGCATGACATTAAACTGCAAGGTTCTACAATAATCATGTTTGGCCCGATTCTTGATGTTACAAGATCTTAAACATGCCTCCAAATTCCTACACAAAAAAATGAAAAAATATTATAGAAATTACAAGTCTGAATTCTGACACCCAGAAATAGTCAAAAGATCATGCTTCCCCATACATATGAGTCAGATCTATGTAGAATATTTTGTAGTTCACGTCTAATCACAGTCTAGATATTTCTTATGTTCCCAGACATATCTTTCCCATTCGTCAAACTCCATACTCCTGGAAATCTTGGGTCCCTGTAAACATTCACAGACATCAAATATGGAAGGATAGTGTCTTGTGGACACCTTTGTTTGACTATGCACAAAATGACCTGGTGGCTCTGCATACGTTTCCCACAAAACTTCCCTATCAATCAAAAGCAAATTCATCCTCTAGAGAGGATTTACTTATTTCTGTGTGCTCATTGGCTTCCAAGACCCATGTCATTACTACTGAACCAAGGGTCCCCCAGGACTATGGTTTACACCTTCTATCATCACTCATGTATAAGGAATACTAGAATATCCTGACCATGATTAAATCAAAGCTATTTATCGTCTTTGTGAAAATTTGTCTTCATAACAGATAGTAGATTGTGATTCCAACGTCCTTATCACACGATGCTAAACAACAAGTCCAAAAGTGTCCTGGAAGCACGACATTAAACTACACCACATAATAGAAATGATTAGATTTTTATCTTGGCTTGGACACCTCAAAAAAATGCCTTTCTTTCATGTGTATGGGATAGACCTCCATAAGTAATGTTCATTTAGAATCATGTGTGACTTGGTTTTCCCTGATATATGTGTGGTAGAATTTAATCCTATGATCCAGACTCAGCCACAGAATGTATTGAAATGTTCCCTTCTCTGCACACAAATTGAATCGAATCATAGAATTCTCAGAAAAGCCTTATATATAGGGTTGCTTAAGGGTAATCATATTTCTATTATTTCACATTGGTATTACCCAACATCCACCCCACATGACTATAAATTTTCTATAATTCACTCTTGCTTCATGATGCTAAACTGCACAATGTTGGTCTAATAATAATATTATCCCTTCCATTGATTATGTCATTCTTAAGTGGTGAACCAAATTCATTTTCATCACTTGTTTCCCACACCGAACATAGCTCATGTGATCTTAGGGAACTCAGCATGAGATCCACCATGGCATCATGGAAAATCAGTTTAGGATTTTGGTCCTATCAGCATGACCATAAAAGGCATGTTGTGGTTCCCTTCCCCATAAGGAACCCCTAGTCTTGGCCATATGATGTAAAACTACAGGGTACTCCAAAGATTAAATGGATCCCTCACCCTATGTATGATCTAGATATATGTATGGGATTACTTGATCCCATGGGTGAATCACATCCTGGACATTTCTAATGTATCTGGATTAATTACTACCACACATCAAACTTCATGCTTTGAGTAATCTTGGATCCTCATAATCCTCCATGGCCATCAGATATGGAAGGATAGTGTCCTACAGACACCTTTGTTTGACTATGCACATCATTCCCTAGTGGCTTTGTATATGTTTCCTATAAAATAGTTTTCAATCAAATGAAAAAATTTCCTCTGGAGAGTCCTCTACTACCTCGGTGTGCCAAATGGATCCCAAGCCCTGTGACATCCCTCCAGATTCAAGAACCCTCAAAATCATGTTTTACATTATCTTTCTTATCCACATCTTGGAAATATCATAACATCTTATCGTGATTCCTCTCCAGTCTCTCAAGGATTCTACAAAATAAATATTACCCATCCATATGCATGAAGTTGATCTACATATGAAAAAAAATCCCCCACTTATTTTTGGTTTTCCCAGTAAATTTCAGCCAAATAAATGCCCCCTTTTATATTTAGGCACACCCCCTTTCATAAGTTATAAATCATGTCTATAATGGTACAAATTCCCATAATCCTTCATGGACATTAGAGATGGATGGCCAGTGTCCTATGGATACCTTTGTGTGACTATGAACATCATTCCCCAGTGGCTCTGCATATGTTTCTTACAAAAGGGACATTAACCAAAGATAAATTTGTCACCAAGAGAGTCATTTTCTATTTTCATATGCCCGAATAACATTTATGTCACATCTCACTCCCCAAATTTAGAAACCCCCTAGATTATAGTTTACATAATTTTCCCCTTTCAAATGACCAATGATTAAAATCATTTTTAGTTGAACTGATGAATTATTTACTCTCTCTTGGTTAGAGAAAAATGATCCCCCATAATAAGTTTCAAGTTTCCTAGTTGTATTACATTAAACTATACCATTCTACAACCCTCTATTACACAAGTGAAATACATGTGGGAGCGGTTTCTCACTCAAAGCTGAAGAAAATTCCCCTGATAATTTCATACATCATCCCCCAGATAGGACAACCACTATGGTCTTCAATCCACAAAAAAAAATGCAAAATTCCCATAAATAACACCACCCATCGGAAATTGAAGGCTAGTGTTCTGTAAAAAGCTTTGTTTGACTATACACATCATGCCCTGGTGGCTCTGTATATGTCTCATACAAAACAACCATCGACCAAAGGAAAATTCATCCTCAAGAGAGTCATTTCCAACATCTAAACACCTAAAATGGCTCCCAAGCCCCATATACATCCAAAACTCGCAAATTTGGGGTCAATAAAAATCCCACATTCATGACTAAGAGTTATTAGGGCATTCTTGTCTAAATAATCCTAAATTTTGGCCCCTACCCCCATCAATTTTATTCAAAGATGTTTGAAATAATACATTAGTAATAAGTCTTATTGACAAGAATGTAAACCTCTAATGAAAAAGAGGCAACACTCGCTATAGTGAAACCCACAAAGGGAAACCCTAGATGAAAGTGAAGTATCATGTCATTAAACCTATACTATGTATGGTTTCGGAAAAAAATTGAACAATCAAATATTCAAAAAATACACAATCCTTATTGGTTCCAAACCCCACTAAGTGGAAACTATGAAAAAGTCAGGTTATACTTGTTAATCCCATACCAAACAGGCTTAGGAAAAAATTAGGGAAATAATGAAAAAGGCACAAAAGTTAGTGAGGTTTTCCATGTGACCCCAGAAATATTTGAACTATGCTTACTAAGTCCTACGACTCGTGAAAAAATTAGAGCCTGATTCAATTATTTCAATTTACCAATTTTGAATCATAGTTTAAATTAATACCTGATCAAAATGATGTTTATATGTTGTTATTGATTTATATTTTAGGGAACATGAAAAAGAGTGGAATTAGAGGGGGAAATAGTCCCATTAGTTCCATAAAAAAATTTTAGAACATCCCTAGTTCATAGTCTCTCCATGGTATCAAAATAAGGTGAGTACATCACCATTTGGGAAAAATACAGTGAGGCTTAGATCTCCCTTTCTATTAAATTGGCAAGTGACTATTGTGGACCATCAAGGGTTTTCTCTAGAGTATCTCTATCTTCTACCTCATCTTCAACAATAAAGAATACACATTTTATAACAACTTTGAGTTCCTTCCATTTCTTCTTCATAGCTTCATAGTCAGCACCTGAGGAGGCTAGTTAAGCCTCCAACCTTACCACGTGAGCCTTGTATTCTAGTAGATCTTCTGTTCAAGAGACCACCAAGTCATGATCCTTCACCTACTCAACTGTAGGATGATTGAGTTCTTTAGAAACATCTTAGAAGTTCGTTGCCTGATGATGTGAAGAATTGAATCTGGAAAGGTTGTTCCCACAGCAAGTGAGGTCTTCCCGGGATATGATAATCTAGTGAATAAGAATGTGTAGATGTCGGTAATTGAAGCCACCCAAACCCAATTCGGAAAATAATCACTGAAATTTGTTCTCTTCATTTGTGAAGTTAACCGAAGGAGTTTCCATCGAAAAGGTGAATAACCGAAGCCACACCTATTTTTTCACCGCTTGATGCCTCCTCGTGGCACCAGGACCTTGGTCCTCCCCCACTACAATGGGTATATATATGGGAAGCACCATTGTATCAGTTGAAATATACCTAAGTTAGGTTACCGATGTAGGTGTCTCTCTCTCCCTATAGATGCTTCAGCCCCTAGTACCAGACATGGGGGAATTTCCATGGCTTTCTAAATGTCTAGTGACACCCTGTAGGGGATATCCTCATTAGGGATTTGAATGGTATCCACAGAAGGGGAGTGGTATGAATCACTCACTGCTAAAATGAGCTATGAAGATGAAGGCCCTTCTAGACGCATATGATGGTGGATCAAGTGTCTTCTCACCATAGGGATAGGAATATATGGTGTGTTCATCGTGGTCAAGACAGGTCGAAGGATAGTTAGTGGATTTTTGACCCATCGAATTGGTCTTTTGAGTACCCTATCAGGGTAATAGTACACCCACAGTTGGGCATACTCCAATGATATAAATGTGGATCCCGTTGTATTATGGATGATGACCTCCATGGTTGCACATTCCCGCATCATTATAATCCATAATTGGCGAAGAATTTTATGATGATATTCTCCGCTAAATTGAATAGTAGGAAAAATCATAGTCTATTAAAGGCAAAAAAATGGTCTAGAAAATCAGTAGGGGGTGTATGGATTAAAAATATTCACTTGATCTGTGAGATCAGTTAGCATATCGTCTCAAAGAACGATGATATATGAGCGCTCCTCTGAAGAACTGCTTCCAGCATCCCTTACTGGACCATGAGGGGTAGGGTACAATGCAAAAGAAAAGGGAGAAGTTCCATTCAGTAGCCCGACTACAGCACTAATTATTAATGTCATAGAATGAATAGAGGTAATGTTAATAAGGGTGGGATAAAATTCCTAACAATGAAACTTGTCGTAAGTCGATATTCATACTATGGGAAATGTTCTATTATTAACCCATATAAAAATTAAAGCAGACTTCTCAGATGATGTAGAGGTTTACCTTCCTGTATCTTCCCAAACAACTCATAAAATCAGAAAAAAGTAGGAATAGCCAGATTGATTGGTTGACCCCCTATCAACATAGATTCCATCATCAGAGTACAAACTCTAAACCCTGGTATATAGGTCAAAGAAGGGAAAGATCCATCCACAAACATGGAGAAGAAACCTAATAATCTAAGGTCAGGTGTCACATCTGATCGAATCTCATATCCCCAGGTAGTGCATCATCCTGCTTTAAGGGTGGTGCAATATGACCCTGGAATTTGTCATGATTGTTGAATTGGAGGAATCTAATTGTGTCATACCCTTATCCTAGGCCCATTCATCTTCAGAAATGGCCCAACACAATCCTCAAAAGGGGTAAGGGAGTGATCTTGGAGAGGTCGACCAAATAATCCCTTTGTTACACCAAGAAGGATCATGGCCAGTGAGGATACCATATTGGCATTATCCCAAGTAGTGGCTATTGGAATGAACTAGTCACACATATTGTCGGGAATGGGTAGTCTTTCAAGATGATAGATGTTCCATAAGAGGATCCACACCTCTCCATGTGATAAATGGAAAGTATTGGTATTTGAACACTAGTGGCTCAGCATTTCGGGTAGGATTTTTTCTCGAGATAAAACTGTAAATTGGGAGGCCGAAGTTGTCTGGTACAATTTCACCAATTCCAACTAATTGGGGGGCTCTAAAAAATTTTGATGTACCCAAAATGCCTAGGCCTATTTTTCAAAAAAAAATCCTTCAGCTCGTAGGTCCCATTTGGTTCTCCGCCCACCATTAAGTTTTTCTTGGGAAAGGTTGACAACATATGGGTACTCTTTGGTGACTAGTCTCAAGGAATTTTTGTGACAACTATTATTTCTCTAAGTTCACTCTGAGCCACTTAGTGTGAACACATTCTCTTGAATGGGTGTAGTTATGATTTCTCCTGTTAAAGAAATATTGGATTGATTATTCCCTTGGGGTGATTCCAAGAGAATGAAGGGAGTATTATGGTTGTTCAGTGGCAAAGGGACATCATTAGAAAGACCAAATCCATATAGAAGAAACTTCACGGATAATGGATAGGCTAGAATATTTGGAAATAGAATATCTTTTAAGGTACTATCTTAAGGAACAATGTAAGATCAAAGTTGGTCCTCAGTGTCCTCAATCATGGTTTCTCTAATCCTGGTTGATTCCATTGAGGTATGTTGAAGATCCATTGCAGTCTACACAAAAATATCTAAAAGTTGACAAATAAGTCATTCCAAGGAGAAATTTGTTGGACAAAGTCTGCAAAAAATGGCCAAAGGACTTAAAAAAGAAGGTACGTATAAGGATCCACATACTGCTCCTGGAAATGGTACATAGAATCTATATCTGGTGTACTTCACCTGTATGTGGAATACATTTTCCAGGTATGAACTCAGTATACGGAAGGCCCGTGAGGCACTTGCCCACAGAGTATTGTCCAACAAACTCAGTGTTTTGTAGAACAAATAAACCATAAAGCGATCCCACGGTATGTAGATGTTCAAATTTTGTTGATTGAAATTCTAAGTTCATTTTAACAAAGCTTAAAGTTCAGTTCACCAGTTTAAATTTTGGTGTGTAGGACATGGAAATCACGTAGTGTTCTTCTATGCGAAGGTCCAGACATAAGATATAAATTCCACGGTGCTGTTTACGGACTCAAAATTCAGTTCGTGGGAAAAATAAATTTTTAACAATTTAGTTCACTGAACCTATTGAGTGGTTTGTGAATGAATATTTTTCAAAGGCATCAGTATGTGGATGCAAAGGATTCCCAATAGAGGCCAAGAGAACTTTTTTTGTGAGAACCAATAAAATAAAAATGAAATGGGGCCCTATAAATAGGCATGGTCTCCCCTACCATACCTACTTGTTCTATCGCAAACCACTTAAATTTAGGACTACTTTGAAATAAGAATAGAATTCTATTCATTCCGATCGGACCCCATTCCAATGGGGGCATTTTAAGGGTCCTGAAAACTTCGAAAAGGGAAGTAAATACTCCCACAAGAAATTTTTAGGGGGTAGAAAATATTCCTACAAGTTCAGCAAGGAAAATGGATGAAAATTGGAATTAAAATTTGAGAAGAATCATGAGGAAATAAAGTTTTGAAAAGGGTTTTATGCTGACAGCATACCATCACCAGGAAAGGTTTGTGGGGCGCATGACCTACGAACCATCAGTATGCGGAAGGACCAACAAGACTATGGCCTATAGGGAAATGGCCAGCAAACCCAGTATTTCATTAACTATGTCGTTGGTTAAGTCAAACATAAAGATTCTATCTACATATCATCCTGCAAACTAAGAATATTCACGGACGAAGGAAGAAAGAAGGGTTCTACAAACCACAGCCTCTGCAAACCCCAGTTGACCAAGTCTTATGAAGGGTTGAGATATATATTCATGGGCTTTTGAAAATGGTGTCACAAGTCCATAGATATGATTTCCCTAGTGCTCTATAAAATGAGTACAAGGGGAATTAGGAAAATGGTGGATATAGGTGGAAGAGAGCACGAAGGAGACCCAAGAGGATGGAAGAGAGAATTCAGATACAGAGAAGATTCCTATTTTGGTTTCCAATCATCGATGAAGTCTGAACCGTAAACAACTTTTTTGTAGGTATAACAATCCACAAACCATAAAAAGAAGTAACTTAATAATAATTTTTGAACCCCGAACCTAATTAGTGCAATTGAAAACCATAAATCTCTCACAGATAAATTCCCTATGAACTACAGGCTTCAAGACCCTTCTTCAATTTGGTGCTCTGCATAGCTCATCGCTATGCAGATCGAACCTTGCACTGCATACTGCATTAGTATGCAGATAGAACCCGAAGCGGCATGGAGAACCCATGTCTATGTGTACATTCAGTGCGTGGATGACCCTTATACCCATATAGCATTGTGTTATGGGGTTTTCCTCCATCCCACATGAGAAAATAGTTTGGAGAATGGGGTATCTTTGTGTGTCCTTCCCTACAACTACAATCATGCCCCTCCATAGTTCCTCTATGAACCAATCCACCAGCATCAAGCCAAATCCTCATCCAAATATACCACACCTATATAATTAGATCATCAGGCGCACCAGTGCACCTTTATGAATATACATACCTAAAGTAAGTGAAGACACAAAGGTTATCCCCATAATGGTTTGGATCCCCAAAATGTAACTAATTCCTTGTTCCCAAGGTGATCTGAGGACCAACTATTGGATGGCAAAGTGAACCTTTTTGTTCTCAAGTTTAGGGGTAACTGTTGGCCTTTACCTTCAATAAGTGACAATGACAAGAAAAAATTTCACCATTTCCTTTCCTTTTGACCAGGGATTATGATCCTCCCCTTTCTCAGAACCCGTAAAAGGGAACTCCTCCTAATTTTATCCCCTACACTTTTGTGAAAGGTGTCACTCTTAATGTTCTTTTCCTCATTTCAGGACCTTTCTGGATAGATCACTAGACGCGGATATCCTGGATATCAACATGGGTGAGGGTTTCATACTTAATGATGTCCTTTTCTATATCTCATTGGGATTATATCCATGGACTCTTCCACCGTCATCATCCTCATTTTCATCAGTTGATAAGATAAAGTGTTTCTTTGTTGAATCTTTCACATCCTCTTATTTCTCAAACTGAGCATTACTAATATGGTCTTAGGGGTTTGTGATGATACAGTATTATCCCACTCATAAAAAACTATGAGAACTCTAATTACTATTCCAACTAGGATATGTAGGATGCCTAATTGAAGAACTGATCTCAAAGGGGTACCCTTCTTAAAGGTTAAAAAAATTATTCCCCCAACAAATGGGCCTCCTCCCAGGTTTATTCCCCAAGAAAAATGAACTATGAGAACTCTGATACCTATTCCAATAAGGATATATAGGATTCATGCTTGAAGGCTCAAGCTCAAAGGTGTGCCCTTCCCAAAGGTTAACCCAATTATGCCCCCCCACAAATGGGCCCCCTCCCATGTGTAATCCCCAATCTAAATAAACTATGATAACTCTAACACCAGTTCCAACCAGGATACTTACGATGCCTTCTTGAAGGCCTGATCTCAAAGGGGTGACCTTCCCAAAGACTAACCCAATCATGTCCCCCGAAATGGGCAACACCTCTGCGTAAGCCCTGAGGAACAATTCCCTCATGCAGGGCTTCATCCTAGGTATAAGAACTGATAAGGGAACTTTGCAGACTTTGATTGCCCATTTGATCGGGATATGTAGGAAGCATCCCTAAGGTCAAAATTTGACCCTCAAATCAAGCCTAATGTTATCCGAGCTATATCCTCGATAAGTTCACATTTATCCAGGAGACCATGTCTTTCCTGATCATTTGGGCCACTTCAACATAATCCTTACACCAAGTCTTGACAAGGAATCTTTCACCTGGATGTCCCCACCTCATGATGTTAAATAGTATGGATGGGTCCCTATCACATGACCCTAAAAGGTTATGTCTCCAGTTAAGCAACACCTAACAATGTGGGATATGATTCCTCTCCCAAGGATATGTAGTAATCCTATCTTATGGGTCTAACCCCAACATCAAACCACATTTTGTCCCTCCTAGAAGACGATAAACTTCAGAGCACCTCATTGCACACCTTGAGTTAGTATTTCCTATATAGCATCAAATCCATTCATATCCATGATGGATTTTGTAGCCTTGGGGTAACCCATGGATATACTCTATGGGAATGAACCAAAGATTCATGAACATGTGAACATGTCTTAAATCTATAATAGATTCCCAGAGTAGGAAATAATTAACCCAAAAGGGTGTGATGACCCCAACCTCCCATCCACTCAACCAATAGAGTCCTAAAGCATTGTTGGACAAATCATCGTCCAATGAGCACTTTCATTTGGAAATCAGGTCCCTGAATCATGCATACCAGGTTCCGTGGGTGTTTCTAGTTCCATGAATAAACCTTTTGGAGACCATCTAAGGAAATCATATCCCAAGAGGACCAATTTTACAAATACTTAACCCTATGCAATCTCCTACTGGGGCCATTTGATATTGGCACCTCCTTCACAATGAAAAATGGATAAACTACCCAATCCACATGGGGTAAATATAATTTCACAAAAAGGATAATTATGTGAATCGGGTTGGAACAAAAATAGTTATGTGAAATTCTATATAATAATAGACAAATGATTCTCACCCATCGAAGCATTTTTCATTCCCCAAAACATGCCACCTCGGGTCTAAACAACATCAAAAACAATCCATTAGGTTCTCCAACCCCACCCCAACCCCCATTGTATTTTCTGTCAATAAAGTGACCCATTTCAAAATATTTCTGTATATAAATGTCAATATGTCCAAAAAACTCTTCAAAAATTATTTTCTCTATAGAAGTTATTTTCTCTCCCCCTTATTCACTATAACTAAAAATGTCAATTAATAGAGAATATTCTGATCATATTTTGAAAAACATTCATCTTCTAAATTTCCAACTTCTCCCCTTTCATTACCTTAATTTATTCTCTAAATTCCCTAAGAGATACTATTTGAGAGAAATATAGATTTATCTTATTGAAATAATTATGGAATGAATATTCTTAAATAAATGAGTCATCAATTAATTAAATCTAAGTCTCTCTAGGATAACCCAATATAGAAAACATGATTGATTAATCTAGGCAGAAAATTCCATTAATTTTCAACTTGTAAAACTAACACTAACACCCTCATTTAGGGATTGTTTAAAATATTTTCATCCAATATTATGTATTCATATAAAAAAAATTAAAAACATTAAATTGTTAGAATGCTTAACCAATTTTTGAGCCATTTTTCTTTATTTAAAAGAAAATTTGTTTCTCTTATTCAATTTGAGAATTAATTCTCAACCCAAAGTTATAAGAGTATAGAAAACATAAATTTCTTAATTAAAAATGTTAATTTTCATAATTCACCCACTAGAACCACCATCAAAATATCTACCAAAACTTCAGATATTAATGGGATTCAAATTGAGTTATAGAAACTGAAATTGTGATATAGATAATTGGCAGTTGTTCTTTTGAAAACCATTTCCTAATAGGTATAAACTTCATCCATTTTTTTCAACATGGTCGAATTTCTTCAAGAATGAACTTCAAGAATAACATTGGATATAATTATAATTTTTCTAGAAGAAAACATGGAATACATTGAAATAAAGTAACCCATAATGGATATGTTTCAAGATGATATATAATTTTTCATATCATTCATTTCATCAGGTCTCCCCAAAAAATATATTCACCTCCCTAAATTCTATATACAATTAAACAAACCCAAAATGCACATGGGATTAATGTGGTTCATTCCGGATTTTTAATTATATAAGAAGAATTGAGGTTAATTTATCAACCAAAAAACCCAATTAATTAATACTCTAGACATATAAATAATCTTTATGATTATTCCATCCTTGATTTTCATGATTTTACCATTCAATATATGCATATAATTATTTATCACTCCAACTTTATTCTTAGATGGAATAGGATTGTTAACTTTAGGATGTAAAGAACATTCACTCTTATATAATTTATCCATATTCTAAACCTATTACAACTAATCTAGCCATATATCTAATCATTAGTTAGGTATATGATCAGACTTTTTCATGTGTGTGGACTCCAACTTGAAAAAAAAATTAACTACAAGAAGTCACTGGTTTTCTCCATTTCTTATTTAAAAATTCCTCCTATATAGGAATCGAAGTCATACATTTTTCTATTAAAAGTATAGATATTTTACACCTTCCACATATTTTTTCATTATAATTTGGTTCATACATTTTTGAAAACCTCTTATTAAATTCAATTCTTTCATCATTGATGTCTCCAGTGGAAACAATCATTTTACCTTTTTCCTGTACTGATTTATTTTTTAAAATCAACTTTATTGAAATGACACTAATTTTCTTGGTATGTTTCAAAGATCTATGATATGGCCCTTATTACCATAATACAATAAACTTTTCTTTGGTATTACACCCATTTTAGTATTATTCTAGTGTGTCACTTATTGAACAGGTTTACTGATTGTATTCTTCTTCTTATACCCAAAAGATTACTTGTCTACTTTTTATTATTTTATTCAATATTTGTAACATTAATTTAATTTCATTAACATATTCATATTTTATTATAGGAATATACTATGAATCATACTAACTATGACTACTTTTATCACAATAATCACAGAAATCTTCAAGACACCCATATTTGTTCTTGATAGATAGATTACTATTTTTCTCTATATTCTACTTTAATTATAAAGTATTTCTTTTCATAAAATTTATTACCCAAGTTAATACTTACCTTATTAAATTATTATGCATCAAAAAATTATTCCAATAGAAAATTTCATTATTCCTAGACTTGGAACTGCACCAAAAGTACCAAACCAATCTATATTTTTTCTTCTCTGAAATATTCCATCCATCTTTTTCATCTTGTTATTTCTGTACAACCTTTTTATTTATTTAATCTTTTAGTGAGGAAAAATAACTTTCACACTTATTCAAATCCACATTTAATGGTATATTTTATTTTTTATAATTTTTATTCACCCATATTTGTCTATATTTTTATTCATAACTTGTACTAACACAAGAGACAACATTAGTACAACAAATTTATTAATACAATGGGTTTATTTTTTTTTGTGAGACGACAGAAAATTTATCTTTGGATAATCTCAAACTCATTTATTGATCTATTTTAGTTTTTTTATGATAGTAGTTTTTTCGAAAAGTGTTCATAATGTAATATGTTTTTTCAATATCTTGGGAAGCTGAAGATTGTGTTAATTTGAGAGTTATAAGTTTTACTTATATTTCAAGACACTTTATTTTGATAGAATTATTATCATATTCAACTAATTTTAGTCTTTAATTCCATTGAATATTAATTATCGGAATCTAATCCTCATATATCTTAATCATTTATTGTAATTATTTTTCAATTTTGTTCACCCTTCTATCTTTGATTTCATTCTTATAATCACTGAGAATCATAGTAGATCTATTGAATTCTTTATGTGAATATATCATCTCCAAAAAAAATTCAATCAATAATTTCTCATATACATTTATTTATAATCCTCTCCAACTTGGTATAGATTTTCATTGCAAAGTAGTACAGTTTCTTCTTTGTATTTAATATATTGTGTGATAAATTTTCATTATTGAAATATCTTTTCCAAATATTTCTCCATATATTAATCTTACTCTTAAAACTATGATTTATAATCAATTAACCTCTTGATTAACCTAAATATATAAAAAACTACCTAAATGGTAACTTTATTCAGATAATATTTGAATTTAGAGTATAGGTATTCATCTATTTCAATGGTCTAGTCCTCCTTATACTCTCCACAGTATGAACTGGCCTCCTTAATAGTATAATTTTCAATAGAGTTAAAAATATTGTGTTTCATTGAATACCTTTATTTAGTGGTGTATCCCATTTTGTTTTCAAATCATTATCTTATTCTTGTCCTCTTTATTATTTTTATTCTTAAAGGTTTTATCTGAAACATCCACTATGGTACTAACAGAGATGGAAATTGAATTTTCCATTTGAGTCAACTTTAACTCTTCTTCAAATTAAAATTTAAACATTAGATAATCCTGATATAAACAAGTAGAATGTTAATTTAGATCTAATAATAGGTGTAACCTTTAATCTTATACTAATTAAGATGCTCATTGGATTTCATATGTACATTTAAATGGGGGAGAATTAGTGTACAAAGGTTTTACTAATTTTTTTCTATCACTTTTTCCCTTTTTAAATTTGAAATTCTGCACCAGTTTGAACAAATATATATTTTATATTAATAAACACAATAATAAAACATGAAATAAAGAAATTAAATGAAGTAAAATTCATTTTACTTTTACATGGTTTGGTCCAAATACGGGTGTATACATCATTTTTTTTTGGAAGCATTTGGACATAAACTCTCTACTAATAATCAATCATAAATTACAAGTGGGTTGATTAGGTTTCATCCTAAAACCATAACGGGAATACATGAACCACTTTATGAAATATTATGGAATCCCATAAGTGTTATTTATACGAGAAACCCACTAGTGTTCGTAGACACAACACCAACCCCATAACAACAGTCACACAAACTCCCAGTTTACACTGTAATAGAAAACTAACCATCCTCTTCAAACCACTTCGATATATAGGTTTAAGACATTATCAAATCCACTGAAAATATTCTTCTACCATTGAATATAATCAATATAAATATATGAAATTAATACCAGTACTATTCTTGAATACTAGAAAATATGACATCTACTTCAACTCACTAAATTACTGGAGTGATCAACTAAAAGAAATTCAATACATAGTATGTTGTCTTCTTCCTAGATCTTCTAAATAAATGGACAAAAAAACTTCTAATTCACTCAATATAAATTCTTACAAAGATTTACCCCATGAAAATAATTTCAAAATTATTTTTATCAGTTCATCCACATATATATTTCATAGACTTCGTCCATATAACATTTTATGCTTGGTATTATCTTCTTCATAATGATTTGTGCACTTCAAAGATGAAAAAATTGATTCACTCTATTTATTCTTTCTTGTTATTTATATGTCCTTAATCATATATACATATAAAATAAAATAAGTTAATTAATTGTATATTAATTTTTCTTTTTCTCTTCCAGTCTACAGATCAACTTTATGAATCTCAATGCTTTGCGAACATCTCATCTCACTATCTTCATGAAATGGTTAATCATGTACATATTCACATTACAAAATGTACTCATCAAGTCTTCATATTCATGCAATTATATCGTGTTAATCACTCCCTACATTCTATCTTCTCACATTAATTTTACGATGCCTCAATTTCATGGTACATTTCTTCTTTGTGTAGGACTTCCACTGAATACACACAAAAAATATGCACTTCACTTTAATTATAAAAACTATAGAAGAATCTCAAGTAATAAAATATATTCAATGTATTTATCCTTCTCACAAAAGATAATAAACATGGAACTACTTATTCATTGTTCTAGATAATTATGTTGAATCCCTCATGCATATAATGTATGGTTCTCATTCTCTATTTCATGTATAATAGGTAGTGAATGAGAATACCATTCATTATCTTACTTCACACACAAAACAAAGAGAGTTGTTCCTTTATTTTGGCTCTCAAGATCGAATTATATCTCCCCTTAATTATATAACCCAAAATAAGATATCCCAGGTTATTTGTAAAATTATATCCAACAACGGACTCCAATACCTAAATCTCCATAAAAGCACTACCACACTTCTCTCATAATTTAACTTTATATATTTAAATGAATCATCATCATAATTTAAAAATAATCTTCCTATGGAAACCCTATCTTGACATGCATGTATATTACATCATTTTAGTTTGATATTTAGCACAATGAAAAAATACAAGACTAAGGACAATAATATTTTAGTGATGTTAAATAAATATTCTAACTTGGTTAAAGATATTAAATGTTTTCCAAAAATATATTCCCCTCCAGTACTTTTACTTAAAAACTTTCTTCATAACCTGGGTAAAGGAAACATAAGAAAAGGGTGTTCTCAGATACTCAGTAAGGGAAAAATGATATACATAAGCATAAAATGACCATAAGTTTATGTTAATATGATAATATTATTTGAAAATCATACCTTTCATATCAAATATCATATACATGAGTCATGGAATAGATATTACAGGTTAATAAGAAATAAATCATAAGGGAATCAAGAGCATAAAACATAAAATCATTACATGAGAATAAGATATGGGATTGTGGAAAAAACATATGCATAAAAAATGATCTCCATAGTAGTCAATTAATCTCTACTAGGGTCATATTAGTAGTATAAGATCACTCCCCATACTATCTTGGTATTCATGGTTCGCTCCCCTGACCATCTAAGTAGTCAAGGATCACTCCTAATATTATCTTAGTAGACAATGTTTTTTACTGAACTGAGATCAATCTCCATTCCATCCATGTTTATCTCATGAGATATAAGTATTTACCTAATGAATTAGATTGAGATATAGGTACCACCCACCTTATAATAAAATCATACTTGTGTGTTCCACTACATCATAAAAAATTTTCATGTAATAACCCATAAAACGAAGTGGGTATCATAAAAATTTAATCATATCATAACATATGCAAAAAAAGGTTTAATAACAATTTCATAAAATATAAACCGTGAAAAAAATAGGGTTTCATAAATATATAACCCGTTAAAACGAAACAGGGTTCATAAGCATATAACCTATGAAAAAAGGAATGGATTTCATAAACATATATCCCATAAAAGAGAAACATGTTTCATAAACATATATGATCAAAACATAAACTATTCAGAGAAATAATATGAATGTAAGCATTATATATTTTTCCCAGAAATTCCTCAGTAACACCAAATGATTTCATTTTAGTAGTAAAAAAAATTTGAAATATCTTTTAAAAGCATTTCTTGGGTAAAATATCCTTTCTTCTCAGAAAAATGAATTTTAAAATATAAAACATTTTAAAAACATTATCCTTGAAAACATATAAAATAATCTTTAAAACATGTTTAAAGTGTTTTTACTTGAAAACATATAAAATAATCTTGAAAAAATTTTGAAAATCATTTCTTTGAAAACTTATAAATGAAGCATAAAAATATTTTCCAAACCCATTTCATTTAAAAAGAAGCTTGACAACCATCTTGAAAAAAAATTTATTGTAATATACTTTAAAAATTTATAAAATAGTATTTTAAATCATTTAAATATTTTTCTTTAAAAATAAATTTTTGAAAACATATAAGGGAAGCTTTGAAAATCATTAAAAACTATGGATACATAAAACCTTTTTTGAAAACCTTTTTCTTTGAAAATAACTTTAAAAATAATGAATTTAATGAATATTGGGGAAAAAAATTCTTAAAAAAATATTTTAAATATAAAAAGGAATCTCCAAAGAAAGGATGGTCATGAAGGTGGATAAATTTATACATGCTGAACAATCATTTTTCACCATAAAAATTTTAGAAAAGTTACTCTATTGGAAAATGATACGAAGATCCCTTTTTAAAAACCCTTTTTTTTTAAAGGTAAAATATTGGTACAAAATTATTTTACATGTCATAGAATAATATCATAAAAATTTTGACATTTTTTTTATTAAACATGCTTTTAAAGTAACACATATTTCCAACCGAAGAGGGAGAAAAAGTCAGATATTCTTAAAAACACATTCTTAATTTTCTCAAGTACTAAATAAAGTAAAATTGGCATTAAAACTGGAATTTATCATGAATAAACATAGGATAATAAAATTCATGCGTTTTATTGGAATATTTATCATAATTTTTCATCAGTTAAATCATAATCATAAATAATCCCGATAAACGATGAGATTGTTGTAATATACTCTTACCACTTGGTAGCATTGAATCATACTCCCCGTGTAAGAATAAGAAATTAAATGAATTTTAAAATATAATACAAAAAATTATATTAATGAGATAACATGTAAAATGGTGGTGTATTCACCTCGTAGAATACTATAGATTCATGACATGGCATGTGTCTCAAAGAAGGAAAATCGAGAAAAAAATACTTTAGCTATTTGGTAACTTTTAAAACATAAGCTCCATGAAATAAATATCATAAAATGGATATTTAAATACATATAAATTTAATTATATTAATAATATAATACATCCATGGTTATTATACTCCCCACATATAATAAAATATGATGTGAAAATCGCTTGGGTGTCATGTAAAATAAAAGTGAGATGAGAAAATCCTTACCTTAAATCTTGCATTTCTTAGTACATGTACAAAACTCATGTTTAATGAATATAAAATTATTATAAATATACCACAAAACTATATTGTTTTATATAATACCGTATATTATTTTATTATCACTTTATATTACCCTTTTATTAAAAATTTCATATGAACTCTATGTTTTGAGTAATATCTGTGTTGTTTTCCATAAATGTTTTGACTTGTTATTCTTGATACCATTAATTAGATCAAGGTTTAATTATTTAGATAATATAAAACATTATATAAGTTTAATATATATTCAGTAAAAAAATATTAATAACAATATATCAAATATAGACTTATGAAATGGAATACACCTTTCGTGGAGATGGTAGGTTGAACGTACGCATAAACATTGTTTCCGTTTTATTATTGTATTAAAATAAATAAAGTGAATGAAACATGTGTATATCTATATAATAATAATTAAAGTATAATTATTATGTTATATATGTTATATTTGTTCACTAACCCCATATTCAATGCATTTCATGTAAACTTTGAACGAATCACGTCACTTTGAGGAGGCGGTAGTCCACACATACACCAACGAAGTTATTGTATTTACACAAAATGGAAATCCTGAAGGTATGTTTTATAAAGAAATTATAAAATAATAAATAAATCATAAATATACTATATATAATATTAAAATATATTTTTCATCAAAATTATCAACCATGATAGGTGGTAAAGTAAAACTGAATAACATCATTTTGTGATGCAGTAGTTCGTCGTACACAAAAACTGTAAGTCCATTACCCCTTAGATGGAAGTGTGTGTAATTTTAGGTAGAAACCATATAGTAAAAACATATAATTATATTTTTTAAAATTATGTCATTATTTAATAATGTAATAAGTATATTTTAGGTTGTGGTAAATGAAAATAAAACAAAGCAGCATGAGGAAGGATGTTACCTCTTCTTTGGGTCACTTATTTTCGTTTGCACCAAAGAGATTCCGTGGATATATTTATTCCAAAATTGGGGATTATAGGATAAATATTTGGGTTTTGGGATCTTATTTTATCCTATTTTGAAAGATACTAATGGCTTGATATGTATAAATAAGTGGGAGGGGTGATTTCGTTTTTATAGTGGAGGAGGAGTGGCATTTTTTTCAATCTTTGAAAAGAGAATTCCACCTAGATTTTTTATAAGTAAAATGGATCCAATAATGATAAAAAGTAAATAAAAGTGGGTATAGGGTATTAATATTTCCATTAAATGGATTTTGGAAAAATTTATAGGTTATTTTTCTCCATAAGTTTAAGGTTTAATACATTGTTAAGCTAATTTTTCTCTTAATTGTTGTAGTTAATATTAATCACTTTCAATAATATTTTTGGAAAAAAACAAAGTTGAACTTATTATAAATTATATATTATGTTGAGTAAAATTATGGAATACATTTTTTCAAATAAAAAAAATAAGTGGTAGAAATTAATTTAAAATTAATCCTACAAACTGGACAATAATGCAACTTTTTAAAGCAAAAAGGTCCAAAATATTGAATTGTTCTTATATCCAATTTCATTGTGAAATCGGTTAGAATAGCCAAAATTGTATTAATTGGTGTATAATTTATCTAATTAAAAAATAAAACTAAAATAAAATATAATTTAACCATATAAATAAATTATATGAAAAATTAGCTTTAAATTAAATATATGTGTTTTTAACTATTCATCAAAAATGAAACTTCTCAGGAAAATACAAAAAATTAACCCAAAGTAAATTTTGATATTAATATTACAAAAATGAATTTAAATTTTTGAAATAAAAATTAAATAATTTTCAAAAATCATATTTAAAATGGGTTCACTATTAAAAGGACATAAAATTACCTTTTAAAAATATATCTTTTTATTCATAAAATTGGATTTATTCTTATATTATGCCTAAAAAATATATTGGATGAGTATGAAAAAATATTTATTTAATATATAACATATAATGTTTTTTTTAACATTTATAAAAAGATGTTTGTTTAATTTATTGGGATAAAATTGTTTTTGTACATTGAAAAACGGTTTCCTTAGAAAAATAATTTATTTATTTTCAAATAGTTCTTACTTTAATTTATAAATAATTTATAACCAAAGGAATCATTTTATATACATGTGTAAGTAATATTTTCATAGTTTTTTTAATGTTATTTTTACTTCCATTCCAACATCTAGGTGTTAGATATAATAATATTTTAACAATATTATAAATAGTATTTTTTAGTTTGGTAAAACTCAACCTACGTGCAATGCCAGCTATTGAAGGAACTTTGAATTGTGAGAAACAAAATACAAACACAGCCTTACATTTATCACAATATAATATACGTGTTGTTTTTGGTGAAAACATAACTTGGTGTAACATGAAACATAATAAATATTTATTAATTTTAGAAGATATATTCAGTGTTGCGGGAAATGAAAATATAAAAATAAATAAATTATTTCAAAAAATTACAAAATATAAGGGTTTTACATTATAACCCTCTTAAAATGAATTTCACCCTTGAAATATTTTTGGGTGATCAAAGGATTAATTCTTTAATGTTCCTTCCAGAAAAACCCACATTGTAAAAAATTGAACACTAAAACCTCCTTTAAAAAGAAATGATGGAAACATAACAGTGACCCAAAGTAACAAATAATTGTGTTTCAACATATGAGTACATAGGTGGGAAGTGAAAACAAGGATATGGAATATAAATATAACTATCAAGTTTTGATGGAGAGTGATCGAGATCATGGTTAGAAGAAAGTTAACAATCACAAATCCATGACTGAAAGTTGCTTCAAAAGGGTCCTTGATATCAACAGAAATGATGATAAATTGAAAAAATTATTTCAAGACCCTTTTTCTAAAGATTGTGAATTTTCAAGAAAAGATACATGTATAGTATTTCAATAAAACATTACCCTTTTGTGCCTTGATCAATTTCCACTTTATCTCTTATTCCATGAAATAAATGTGAATTTAGAATTCCAAAATCATTAGTACGGCTTGTGATCCATAAATAGAATGATAGGTGATTTAATATGTCTTTATATATCACAAAACAAAGTTATTATAGGTTATCCAATATGTATAAATCCACATATGGTGAGATAATACTTTAATATCTAAAACCACATCTGATGTTTAACATAAACCATTCAACAAACAGTTAACCTTATAACCCTTCAAGAATATGAATGTTCAAAAATTTAGAAGTAAGTTAACTAAATTTCTAAAAATAATTTTATCATTTATCCCCCATATATCATAAATTATCTCTTATTTATCACATACCAAACATGTGAATACCTTAATCATATATTCTCTTGAAACAACGTAATAACTTGAATTACCATAAATCCTTACTGAAAATATGAATCTTTCCTTATTAATATGTTTATTAGAAATATAATTTAGTCCAATAATGTTGTAAATACCATCCATTATAGCATAAATAATTTGTCAACAAATCCATTATCAGTTATGAGTTAACCAATACCATCTAGTTTACTTATTTTATCCAACACATCTTTATCCAAACACCATTATCTCAATTTTAGGAACATGTTAAGGGTTATATTTAACTAAGTCATGTATTTCTCATGAACATAATCATTACATTAAATAACTTTTCTATTCCATCATAACCATACAATATATTCTTGTAAATATTTATAAAAACCATAAACTGAACAATCCTTTTATATTTCAAAGTTCATAATTCTAGAATCCAAAATACATATACACTTTGATTATTATACTTCACCATTAAACCATAAACAAGGCTACCTCATCTTATTACTTAATAACTATTTCATTTTACATTTCACTTTAAGTCTCATCATTAGCATAAATATAACCATCACTCATACCACCTTGATGATTCTCTTCGTGTTCTTTCCACTTTGGATATCAATTTAAAAAATGACCACTCATTTCACACTTAAATAACTGAACTATCGATGATACCTAAGGGGTTACAGTATTCCCATACATTATGTTAACTTAAATCTTCATTTTTTTCTTTGAAGTTACTTTCTTAGTGTCCTTTTCCACACTCAAAAACATCATCGTGTTCCTCTAAGACATTAAACTATGTGATTATTTCCACATTATTTACACAAAAGAAACTGAATATTCTTTTATTGATATTATTCATTTCCAAAACTCTAAGTGAAATCCATCCTTTTATTATTTAGGAATCCAAGAGTTAGTTAAGGTAAACATAGTTAATCATGTTCCTTTTAAAATACTTATGCATGATCACAACATCTTTTACTCTTGTGATCATCTCATTTGACTGCTCATTAGAACATTTTCCATCATATTCAACATTAACCCAATTCCTTCTAGTTCCTAATATTTAATTAAACCATAAAGAATAGTGTGGGCATCACTTCTCACAGTGTAAAACCACATAACCATAAAAAATAACTTATATAATGTCTAAATTATGACACCTTATAGTGAAAACTTGGGATTATCCTTAGATACATCCATAGACATATCCTTAGAAATATCCCTAGGGATCTCACTAAAGTTTTCTCATCATAGATTCAAAATATTGACTAAAACATTCATTTGATACCAACTATAGCAACCCAGGCTTGACATATATGGATATTACATCATTTTAGATTAATATTCATAAAATTACAAAAATACATGCCTGAGGGCAGTAATAGTTTGGTGTCTTTGGAAACTTGGAAAAAATTATTCTAACTTGGTGAAAGATAATCAATGTTTCCCCAAAATATCTTCCCTTTTAATGCTTCTACTTAAAACCTTATTCGTTACCTAGGGAAAGAAAACATAAGAAATCGATGATCTTAGATACTCAGAAAGGGTAAACAAAGGAGAAACATAATCATAACATGAACATAAGGGTATGTGAACATGATAATAACATTTTATTATCATTCCATACATATAAAAGATCATATTCATGAGTTATGAAATATATATTGGTATTTCATAAGACATGAATCATAAGTGAATCAAGAGAATAATCTATTAAACCATAACATAGGAATAAGACGTAGAATTATGGTAGACACATAACAATATAAAATGATCTTTATAGTAGTAAAGGAATAACTTATAAGTCCATATTAGTAGTACTATTTCACTCCCCATACCATCTTGTAAGTCATGGTTCACCCCAATGACCATATTATTAGTCAAGGTTCACTCCCAAGACCATCTTAGTGGAAATATTCCTTTACTGAACTGATTTCACACCCCATTCTAGCCATGTCTATCCCACGAGATATAAATCTTTAACTAATACATTGGAGGGAGATATAGTTCCCACCAATAAAAAAAATTAAAACATACATATGTGTTCTACATGATCACAAACATTCTTCATTTCATAACCCATGAAATGAAATGGGTTTCATAAAAATGTAATCATATAAGAACCTATAGAAAAGTGAAATGTTTAAAAATAATTTCATAAAATCATAAACTATGAAAATAAGTGGGTTTCATAAACATATAACCCATGAAAAATAAATGGTTTTAATAAAAATATACCCCATGAAAAAGGAATGTGTTTCATAAAAATATAACCCTTGAAAGAGAAACGGGGTTCATAAACATGTTTTGTCAAAACATAAACTATTCCAAGAAATAATATTAATGGTACCTTTAGATAATATCCCCATAAAATCATGAGTAACACCAATTTATTTCATCCTAGATGGTAAATAACATCAAAACAAACTTTTAAAAAAAATCTTTAGGAATATATCCTTTCTTCTTAGAAAAATGTTTTTTAAAACATAAAAACTATTGAAACTCATTTTACTTGAAAACATTTAAAATAATATTGAAAATATTTTGAAAAAGTATTTAATTGAAAACATATCGAATAAGCATGAAAAAAAAATTTAAAACCTTTTTCCTTGAAAGCATATCAAATAATCTTGAAAATATTCTGAAAAACATTTCTTTCAAAACTTATAAAGGAATCATTAAAAAAATTTTGAAAACCATTTCTTTGAAAAGGGAGATTGAAAATATTTTAAGAATAATTTTTCATCGAAAATAATTTTAAAACATATAAAATAATCTTTTAAATCATTTAAATACTTTTTTTTGAAAATAAATTTTTTAAAACACATGAAGGAAGCTTCGAAAATCATTTAAAACACTTTTTAAACATAAAACTTTTTTTAAACTTTTCCTTTGAAAATAAAATTAAAAATAATGAAATTACATAATTTTAGGGAAAACATATTCCTTAAAAATGAATATTTTAAACCTGAATTGGAAACTTCAAAGTAATGATGGTCATGATGGAAGATAAATCCATACATGTCGAACATTCTGTTTTCACTATAAAAGTTTAAAAAATGACTCGATTAGAAAATGACAACAAGATACATTTTTAAAAAACATTTGGTTTTTAAGGTAAAACATGGGTACAATTTATTTTAAATATCATAGGATGATAGTATAATAATTTTGAAAAAAAATTTAAGACATTGTTTTGAATAAACACAGATTTCCGGCCAAAGAGGGAGATAAAGTTAGATTTTTTTAAAACACTTTATTAATTATATCAGGTTCCAAAGAGAGGAAAATTGATATAAACACATTAATATATCATTAATAACTATAGGAGAATAATATTAATGAGTTTTCTTGAAATATGTATTATAAGGTTTCATTAATTAAAGCATAATCATAAACAGTCTTGATAAAATATGAGATTGTTGCAATAAACTTTTACCACATTGTAACATTGAATCATTCTACCCAAGTAAGAATATGGTAATACATAAAGGTTAAAATATCAGGTAAAGAAGGATATTCATGAGATAACATTTAAAAGTGAAGTTTATTCACCTTTTATAATAATATAGGTCCATGTCCTCGCTTGGGTCTCAAAGAAGACAAATTGAGACAAAATTACTTTTCTGATTTTGTAACTTTTGAAACATAAACCCCATGAAAGAAATATCATAAAATTTATATGTAAATACTAATAAATTTAATTATAATAATAATATAATACATAAAAGGGTAGTATAAACACTATATATAATATAATAGGAGGTCAACATGGCTTGTGTCGGACAGAAAATAAAAGTGAGATGAGAAAACCCTTACCTTAAGTATCGACTTTCTTTGTACACGTTCAAACCACCTGAATAATATATATATTTATTATAACTATAAAAAAGAATAAATTTATTATATTTAATACTGTATATTATTTTATTATGAATTAATATTACTTGTTTGTTAAGATACAATGTTACCGATATGTTTCAGGTAATTTCTGCATTGTTTTTCGTATACGTTTTGACTTTTTATTCTTGATACTCTTATTAGATCAAGATTTACTTATTTAAATAATTTAAATAATTATATAAGTATCATATATATTAATAATATTAATATTTATATTATTATATCAAATATATAATTATGAAATTAAGTGAACCATTCAAGGCGGCGGTAGGTCGTACGTACACATGAACATTATTTCCATTTTATTATCGTACGGGAAGAAAGAATGTAAATGAAATATATGTATATATATATAACATAATTAAAATAGAATTATTATTTCATATATATCATATAATTTCACTGAACCAAACCATAATTAATTCCATGTAATGTCTGAATGAATCATATCATTTTGAGGAGCCAGTCATCCACACATCCACAAACGAAGTTATCGTATTTACAAAAAAATAGAAAACATGAAGGTATGATTTACAAAATAATTAAATAAAAAAATAATTAATATCATATATATAAAATAAATAAAATATTTTCCATTATAAAGACCAACTATGAGGAGTTCGTAATGGAAAGAAACAACATTGTTTTCTGATGTGGTAGTTCTTTGTACATAGGAACTGTAAGTTCATTTCCCATTAGTCAGAATTGTGTGTAGGTTTCGGTAAAAACATTAGAATAAAAAAATATTAGTATATATATGAATATTAGGTTATTAAATAATGATGTAATAAGAATATTTGAGATGGTGGAGAATGAAAATAAAACAAAGGACCTTGAGGAAGGATGTTCCCTCTTCTTTGGGTAAATCCTTCCGGTTTTCCCCAAAGGGATTCTTTGAATGGTTGTATAACCAAAGAGGGTATTCAAGGATGAATAAAAGTGTTTTGGTAGATTATATGATTATATTTTTGGTGATCGTAAGGGTTTGAGAGGTGTGAATAAGTGTGAGGGTGAGTGCCTTTTTATAGTGGAGGATGAGTGGTCTTCTTAAAAAAATTAAAAGGGAATCCCCCCCAAATTTCTCTAATTTAAAGTGGCTCCAATAATGATAACATTTTTATACAAGGGAGTATAGGGTCTAAATATGAACATCCAATGGCTTTTTGACAAGTTTATAAATTTCTTTGGCCCTTATGTTTAAGGTTTAGTCCTCTGTTAAGAAAATTGTTTGCTTAATTACTGTAATTAATTTAAATCATTTTCACAAATATTTTGGGTAAAAAACTAAGTTTACATTACTTTAAATTAGGAAATATTATAATTCCAAATATTGAATCAATTTTTCCAAATTCCAAACACAAAATTGGAAGAAATTTATTTCAAATTAATCATGTAGATGGGATGACAATGCAGGTTTTAAAAGCAAAAAGGTCCTGAATATTAAAATGTTTTATATCTAATTTCATTATTAAATTAGGTCCAACGACATAAATAGGATTAAATTATGAATAGTTTTTTACACCCTATGGATTTATAAATAAATTCAATATATAATTAAATGCATGCAACATTGAGTCTCTATGAAACAAAACTTTGTCATTTATAGGATATAGTTATAACCTAACCATTAAACATAATTTGATTCTTATATTATTTTAATTTTTGAAAAATTAACATACATAATCGTGATCAGTAAGTTTTTTAGAGTCATATTGGATCAAATTACGTTTTTTATGACTAGTAACTTGACCCTTTGGAATTGTAATATACCCTTGTGAATAGTAATATGACCCTTATGAATAGTAAATTGGCTAAATGAATAGTAACCTCGCTCATAAATGTATAGATAAAATTTAGGCACCATATAAATAAAACAATATGACATTACAAGTGAATATTTTAAAAATCAATAATTAAGTGTTGGTATTTTTCTGAGTAATAAATATTGAATAATTAATAAATTGATTTAAAATAAAATTAATTTTCATAAAAATTATTCAAAAATAAATATTCTGTTTTCTTATGATATTAAGATAATTTAATGAGAGATTATATAATTTTTGAAAGGGTTAAAAAATCAGTTGTAAATTTATAACTATATTTCTCTAGTAAATAATTATTTTAATTAAAAATTAAATTTATAATATTTATAAAATTATTTTCATAAATTTGAGTTCATTATTGAGTTATACACATCAAAAAATGGGTGGGGTGTGTTTTTGGGATTTTTCTAAACTACTTGAATTTTTGTGAATAGTAAAATATGATAGTTTACAATAAATGATTAATACATTTTTTATTGAGTCATAGGTGATGATTGGATGATGTAATCAACCTTGGTTAAAACTCACATGCACCTATTACTTTATATAGTCACAAGAATCAACGCTATTGGTTGTCTACAGAAAAATAATAAAATAATGAATATAACAATAATAAATCACCCCTCCCCTCCACTAAAAAAACATCCATCACCCCCTCTTCTCCTCACTCCTATAAGACTTTAATATTGTCCAAGTAATTCCTAAATCATCTTCTCTAGTCTCTTCCCACTTCCAGTATCTCTTGGTCTTACCAAAATACCAAAACCCCTATGCTTAAGGAGGTTCTCATGTAGGAGTATTCAAGAGGTAAAATCCTCTTCATTTTCCTTTTATTTTCTATTAAAGTTATTTGTTTTGTTATTATCTCATAACCACCTCAGTAAAAATGATCTTGATAACTCCAATATCATTTACATACTGAAATTATATCATGTTAATGGAATAACCATCATCAATTACTTTACTCTCCCTCTTTTATTTTAAATCGAAATCATCATCTGGGAGGTGCCAATTTACAACCTTTGCGGAAGACGAATCTTAGTTATTCAATTTCTCCTTCAAGGATGGTTATCAAACCATTTTTATGGTTTAACCAGAATATAGTATATGTATTATAAACTATTTATTGTTATGTAAATTGAATATATACATAATACTAATTAGTACAACAAAACTAGTTCAAGATGATCGAAATACCTCCGTAAAAATCTAAACGATGATCACTAATGTTTTATCTAATAACTCATAAAAATGTCATATATTAACTTAATAAAATTATAATAAATAAAATAAATGTATATAAGGTTCTTAATTAATTAATTAACATATTTAATTTGATTATCTATGATGTTAAGGTCAAGTGAAAAACTCATTCGGACATAAGGTAAGGATTTTTACCCGAACATCCTTCTTTAAGGTTACTCTTATTATCTACTTACATCAATGAAATTATTAATTATTATTTTATACTCCTCATAAATTATGTTTTAATGTAATATATAAGATTACCAATAATAATTTTTCATTATTTTATGGGCAATTATGTGTTTTTAAATTATCTTTCAAAACAATCCCGATAAACAAACACTACTTAAATTTTAGGTTATAGCCACAGTTTATAACCGCGGATATAAGTCCAAAAACCATGGATATAGGTTATAGCCATGGTTTTATGAATCATGGATGGTATTGGTGTGGATATAGGGAAAGACCTATAGCCACAATTTTAAACCATGGATAAATACCTAAAGCCATGGTCTGAAACCGTCGTAGCAGCTTAAGGCACGCAAGGCAATATCCACAGTTCAAAACCATGGATATAACGCTAAAACCAAGGTTCAAAACTTGGCTCTATGTTTATAGACATGGTTCGAAACAGTGGCTATAGGGTTTTCCATTTTATAAAAAACACCTCCACCCCTGAAAATCCCCCACCCCCTACAGCACCCCTTCCCCCATAAAATTCCCCCCTGCACTCTACCTGTCTAGCCCCCCATAGACCCTGGACACCCCCTGGACAGACCCTAGACGCCCCCAACCCATACAGACCACCCCCCCCCCCACCCTGGACACCCCCCAGACCCTGGACACCCCCTGGACAGACCCTGAACACCCCCCCCCCAGACAGACCCCCCCCCCCCAGGACAGACCATAGACCCCCCCCCCCCCTAGACCACGGACATCCCCCACCCTAGACAGCCCCCCTGCAAAGCCCCCTCCACCCCTAGACAGACCACCCTACAGCACCCCTTCCACCATGCAAATCCCCCCTCCCTGGACAGACCCCCCCTAGACCCTAGACAGACCCCCCCCCACCCCAAACCTTGGACACCCCCAGACCCTGGACACCCCCCAGGACAGCCTTCCCCCCATTCCCCCCTCACCCTGCCTTCCCCATACACCCCCTACTCATTCCCCCTACAATCCCCCACTGCCACCCCCCCCCCAAACCCTAGACACCCCACCACCCCGCCCCCTGCCTTCCCCATACACCCTCTACTCTGCCCCCTGCTTTCCCCATGAACCCCCTACCATTCCCCCCTACCCATACCCATTCCCCCCCCCCACCCCCTTCCACCCCCCCCCCCCCACCCATTTCCCATCCCCCCCAGACACAGGACAGACCCCCCCCCAGACCCTGGACACCCCCCCACCCTTAACCATGCCTTCCCTAGGCACCCCCTCCCCATTCCCCCCTCACCCTACCCCCTGCCTTCCCCATGCACCCCCACTGCCAGTCCCCCCCTACCCATTAGCCCACCCCTACCTCCCCCCACCCCCTTCCCATTCCCCCTTCAGTCCCCCTACCCATTCCCCCCTCCAGTCTTCTACTGTCATCCCCCACCCCACCCCCTGCCAGAACCCCCTGCCCATTCCCCCCTCCAGTCCCCCCTGCCCATTCCCCCCCCCCCTTCCCATTCCCCCCTCCAGTGCCAGCCCCCCCCCCATTATTCCCTCCAGTCCCCCACTGCCATCCCCCCCACCCCACACCACCCCCTTCCAGCCCCCCCCCCCCTGACCAGATCTTTACCAAGTAGGTTGCAGTAGGGGTTCTCAACTTCCTCGTTTTAATCCATGTAATTATTCCATGTGTAGAAATGGTTTGAAATACATAAGTTTTACATGTATGTCCATGGGATAACCTTGTAAATTAGAGTAAAATACCATGGTTAATCCCATGGAAATTATATGATAAATCCATGATCTTAAAAATGGTAATTTTTAACTACAGCCATGGTTAAATGATGGATCTTGGTCACTAATAACACTTTCAAAACCATGGATCTTGGTCCCTAATAACACTTTCAAAACCATGTAAAATAGACCCTATATCCATATTTAATAACCATATAAATTAATTCCTACCCAGCTACACTTAATCACCAAATGCTTCCATAATAGTTTCACCTTATAGCAGTACTCACATCCACTAGCTTCGATAAAAAACACCACCTTCAAAATAAAACTAAACTCAAACATAATACAATATATATCATAATAATTCAAACTATCTCCAATATAAACAATATAAAATTCCAATATCATTATCATCCTACCAAAAAGACCTATTTGATAAAATTAAATGTATAAACAAAAAATAAAATTTACATCTGAAATATAACTCAATATCAGCATCACCAGAACCATCATTAGCCTCATCATCTCCAATAGAAACACCAACATCATTATCACCTCCTCTCAGACCACGACCACCACCACCATCATCATGATCACTGAAATATTCACTGGTTTATGAACTTAAATCAGTGGAAGGAGCGAAGAATCCTGATAAACATAATACATACACATGAGAACACATTTAATTAATGAAAACATTCAATGTTTATATGGTGATTCATATAATATCATAATTTTACCAATAAAATACTCTGATAAACATAATGCATACAAATGAAAACACGTATAATTAATGAAAATCCCTAAAAACCTTTCGTGAGGTCTACCCCCTGGCCTGCAGACCAACCCCCAGCCCCCTTCCACCTCCACCCACCCCCATCCCCCCTTCTCCCCTCCCCCTGCCCTGCCCTGCAGTCCTCCCCCCCTCCCACCTCCCCCATACCCCCTCCCACCTCTCCCTTCCCTGCAGACCCCCCTACAAACCACCCCCTTGCCATGCAGACCTCCCCCCTACCCCCTGAACCCACCCCACTCCCCCTACCCCCAACCCTACAAACCTCCCCCTGCACCCCTACCCCCCCTCCCCCCTGCAGACCCCCCTGTAGACCACCCACAATCCCTACAGGCCTCCCCCCTACAGCCACCCACTCCCCCTTACCCTACAGACCACCCCCCTACCCCCTACCCTACCCCCCTCCCCCGCCCCCCCTCCCACCTGCCCTGCAAACCCCCCTGCAGACCACCCCCTACCCTGTAGACCACCCCCTATAGAAAACCCCCCAAAAAGACTTATCTAATCATGAAATCTCATGGAATGAGAATGTGACATGTGTAAATTGTAAATGTTAGTTTTATTCTATGTCATACATCAGTTCCATATCTTAAGACTGTATAAAATTGTGCACATATCCTACCAAACTGGAACACAAAAAACAATATCCCCATTAAGATTTTTGAAAGGAGAAGAGATTAAATAAATTAGAGGAATATAAGAATAATGGTTTTTAATTTGGATTTTAATAAGTACCCATGAACATTATAATAGATATGAAGGATAATTTTTCAAAACATTAGGGGCCCAAAAGTCCCAATAAGGTTATCCTTAGAAACCACCTGAATTATTTAACATTCCATAGAATGTTGGGTTACCCCATTTAGGATTGTTATTCCATTATAGATATTCCCTAGAAAGTGGAAGATTTTAACTAGAAATAATATCCATTCTAATGATGCAGGATAAATGTGTTTCTGCTTCAACCATGAGGGAAGAAGGTTAATGGAAATTGGTTACCAATAATAGCCCACAAATGGTAAATGATTATGTGACTAGAAATATGATCATTTTGACACACACTATACTCAATGAATAGTTGAACCATTCAATTTTACCCCTGTTTATTTCTAAAATTATTAAATCAAACTTTATAGCACCATAATCCTCTAAGATATAATCTCCTAATATATAGAGTAACCATAAAAACAATGGGATTCAATGGGAATATTTTCTAGTGATAGTAATGAATTCATCCATGACCCATTGATACATCAATCTTATAGTTCTTTAACCATGGGTGTCACAACATCTAAAAAATAAACTTCAAATGGTGAATTTTGCATTGATTCCCTAAATTTCATTGACCAAATGGATGCCTTATTTAATTATGAATATGGATATGAACCTGTGTTCCTTATGAATGAATTGGGAAATAAAGGAAATGACTATATAAGTTGAGGGGGTAGGTTATATACAGTAGTGGAAGAACCCAATCATTTAGAAACATCCCTACCATATATATTTACACAATATAATCTCACAATAAATCACTTTAGCAATCCAAAAATTTGTTATAAAATTCACACACAATCCATATTTTTCATCCAAACAATAATTTTTTAGAAGACAAGATGGAGGTTGTGTTGAATTACAGTCATCCTAGGTGGGTAGGCATACTAAGTCGACATAATTTTTCAGTGATAGGAATTCATTCCATGTATGTTCCGGGGTACGACCAACCTACATTAAGAGCATTATCTTTAGAAGTATATTCTAGCGAGTAGAATTATAGTGGGTAGTTTGGACCTTTGGCTAAAATTTATGAAATAATGAATCAATTGGATCTGGTTAGAGCCATGTTTTCAATCCTGTATGATCTCAATTTATTGAAATACCTATTGGAATCCCTCAATGAGGCCTTGATAATCCCTAAATTGTCTGATTCAAATTCCACCTTTGATGAAGTTTTTTTTATCGAGATCAATCATGCGGAATTCAGCATATTTATCTCCATCACATAGTCATACAAGGAATCTACTATATAGGAGAAGATAAGATCTGTGTATGTTCCTAAAATTCTAGAAGACAATGATACATGATGATCTTTCATTGATAATGGTCTGGGATTAGACCTCGTTATCATCTAATAATTTCATCAATTAGGTTATGACGATGCTGATTTATCCACATTTTCCCTCACACTCTAGTGTTATGTTAAGATTGAATAAAATCCATTTGGATGGGTTAGGCTTTGAACTCGATTCAAGAGCTCTGTATCTAACACATGATTATTGTTAGTATGAAAAGATATAGGTTTTATCATCCTTCAAGGAAGTCATTTTTTCAAAAATTAAGAGGCATTCCCTTTATGATATCACTAATATCTCAAATTCTTCTCATTGGAAATATCACAACATTTAAAGATGAAAACGAGCCATTTGATTTGTAAAAATACTAATAAATTGTTGAAGTATTTTACTATATATAGTGATAATAGACCATGGTTGATAATGATGAAGGTTTTTATTTATCAATAATGATGACATAATTTATATGAACTAAACTTGATGATTCTAAATAGATATTTAAGTTCCATAACGATGAATGAAGCCATAGTTGAAGATACACCCTTTTTTCTAAGAACTTTTAAAATAATCTCTATCAAAGGGTAAATTAGTAAGAACTCATGCATCAGTTATAGGGGGTTGTTACACCATTTCTTTATTTTGCAATGTTAGTATACTGATAGTTCATCTACCAAAGAGGATAGACCAACACCATCATTAAAATGTCAGGATATTAACTATTATGAAACCAGCTAAGACACCCATTCATTAAATAATACCCCTATAGGATAATTGAAAGAGGAATAAGGATACCTATCCACTATGTACAGATTTTCATGGAAAATATGCACAAGGGATCACTAGATATATGTTTATACTTGTATATAACCCTTTACACTTACACCTATATGCATTTTTCATATCTATATATAATCAAACCTAGCCCCAATATATATATTCATACTTCCATGAGTGAATATATATAAAGGGGGAACTTATATATGTATATGCCTACCTATGCATACACATTTTTGTCTTTTTCAATGGCAACTCGAATCCACCTCAATAAAATCCAAAATATACTACAAAAATATAAAAAACCCAAAAATTAAAAATATCCCTAATTAAAATTGGTTGAAATACTAAAAATAGGGTAAACCTTAACCAAATCCGATGTTGAACTCTTTTTCTTATATGTTTGTGGATAGACAAGAAGAATTAATAAGGTGCCTAAATGCAATTTAAAATATTATTGAATTAAAGAGGCTAATAAAGGGACCCTGCCTCAAAGGAGCCAAGCCACACTCGGCGCTCGACACTTTTATTAGCAAAAACTCTAAGTTTCTCCATCCATCCTCTGACCATATGCACCATTGTATATACATAAGAACACCCTAACCCCTATGTACGTATTTGCATGGCCTTGAACACGCACAAGAGGATCCTCATATATATTCTCACATGAATAAGCATGTAATCACCCACACACATAGGCATTTTCCATATATACATAATAACACCTAGCCCCTAATATGTGGTCGCACATCCATGGATGGACATACATATATTGGGAGATTTTATTATATGTATGCTTACCTATGTATACGATGTGAGTTGCCTTCGTCAAGCAGCTCGAACCCACCTCAAAAATATCTAAAACAATCTACAAAATTATAGGAAACCCAAAAATCAAAAAAACCTTATTTAAAATTAGGCCAAAGAAAAAAAGAAGAAGAAACCATACCCAAATATGATGTCAAACTCTCTGCCTTTGATGGTAGTGGATAGAACCGATCTCATCATAAGAAACAACCTGTAAGGAAATAATGGGAAAAGAAGTGAGATATAAAGACTTTTTAAATTTATGTGATCAGTGTGTCAACTCTACTTGATAAATAATACATGAATTTAATTCCAACATGATCAAAAGGATAATATTAATAATTACACAAACATAATATAATCCAAATGATCATGAGAATTAGTAATATAAAATACACCTACCCTGATAATCCATAAATCGATCTCAAGATTGTGCCAACCACCAATGATCCTTTTATACCCTATATCATCATTGAATACATATGAATCAAACAAAAAAACTTTTAAAAATTATAACTATAATTGGTATAATTGATGCTAAACTCACCAGGTAATATGCTGCACTCAGGCAACAAGCCAAGCCTGGGGTCCACTCTGGACACCCACCCAGACCTAAGAAACACAAAAAATCAAATTTATCAACACAAGACAACTTAAAATTTCATCAAAATTCATGAAAAACCATAAATAAATCCACTAAGTAGTACACCTCAACTCAAATGACATGTAATAATGATATTTCAAGATTTCAAAGTCTCCTCTATATGCCGCACATGAAATCCCAATCATATAGAAGTGATCCCACTAGGGGTTTAAACAACAATACAACCACAATTTTAATTAAACACGTGGCTATAAACGAAGTTATAGACACAAACATATATTTGGTTTGGTTTATTTTAGTGGTTTAGGGAGACATGATTTGTCTTTATTCAATTAATGCAGTGATTTTCTTTCATCATAGAAATGATACCTATGGGATCATGGGTGATCAGGTATTTTTTAGTATACACCTAACGGATCATCCAAAATGTTGGGAGTATGAATTTTAAGTTGAAGTTTGGAAAGTAGATATAGTATAAGGCTCAACCCCCCCCCCCCCAACACCTGCAACCCCCTACCAATTAAAAAGACGATGATTCAATTGAAGGACAGTTTTTCAATTCACTTAGTAGTTGACCTCATAAACACAAATGTATGTATGAAAAGGATCCAAAGTACTTATCAAATTTATGATCATTCTCATAATTAAAATTTATAAAAAATATTAACCTATGTTGAATAAGAAAAATATGATTTAATGGTAAAAAATATTGATTTGGAATAAATTGATATGAGGTCTACTCAAAATAACCCATCTCCAAACATTTTTTCACTTATCATTTTTTTAAAAAAAACATAAATGAATATTAAAAATGGACAAAAAATTTTAAAAGGTGAAAACATAAATTGAAAATAAAACAAAATACTAACAACAAAATCAAACCAACTAAACCTTTTACCTTCAAAAAGCCTCCCCCACCAAAGCTTATATAGATATGAAAAAGAAATAGGGGGAATCAGATCTTAACAATTTCTCATTGCTAGTTAAAATTAAACATAATTACTTAAGAAATGGATTTCTCCCTATACCGTCTACCAAGTATGTGATTTAAAGCTCTTAGAGGCCATGGTTTTGGCTTTTGAGATTCCTTAGTCCAACATATTTGGAAACTATAGCAAAAAAATATAAAAATATAAAATAATAATAATAAAATGATATAACCTTAACAGAATAAAAAAACTACTAAAAAAAACCTAAAGAAAAAAATAGTACATACTTATTGATCAAAGTTTTAGTTCAATCCCACACATCTAATTTCCAGTTATCCTTCTCTATAATGGAGTGTCTAAATCCTTGGTAAATAACAGGATTCATCTATGAAAATATAATTTCTACAAATAGGATAAAGAACAAAGCTATAAGCTAATTCAAGACAAATTCAAAGGCAAAAAGATATCATGATTTTTCGAAACATGGGCACTGGTGGGAGAAAAACATCCACAACTTGGGGCCCAAGTTTTCTTGGTTCATATAGTCATTAAACACGATTTCCTAGAGATAGTGAAACCATTTTTTTATAGAACTGAATCAAAGGGTTTTAATTTTTGAATGACAAACACATCTAAGTATCGGTCCTCCCTCCACTCTTGATACTCATGGTCAAGAATCCTAAAAAAATCTTTCAAAGACTATATCCACCAACAACATTTACATTTAGACTTGCTCATACAACCAATGAAAAGAAAAAACATGTCAATGGATAATTTGTCCCTTGTCAGTATAAAATTTTTACCCAAAATAAACAGAGTAAAGTCATTTCATACTTCTTCAAAGCCAATTGAAGTAATATGATGGATTCTAGAGTTTCATCAAGACAAACAGCTATATTTAAGTCATGAACAAAGACTTCTGAATATTTTGGATCATGCTATTTAACAAAATAATGATGATGATGATGATGATTAAGAAGATGAATACATACTAGAAAAAATGTTGGCATGCCTCTCAGGGAATATGTGTTCTCCTCCAGTAAGTTCTTCATATTAAACGTCATCAAGAGATTCATCCCATTCTGGGAGTGTAACCCATATAAGGGTCCAAAGTATAAACATACACATCCTAAGAGTATTCCAAACAAAACCTATAAAAACAAATTAAGAAATGAAAAATTTTGACACCTTTGGATAGAATTAAAATATTTTAAAATTTAACTCTTTGAATTTTAAAAAAAAATCAATCATCCCTTCCTTAAAAAATTCCCTTTCATTCTGCTCTAGGAAATCTCTAGGTGAATTAAACCAAAATAAAATCATATTATCAGATAAAAGTGTCTTTTAAAATCAATACTAAGACTTTCAATAAGTTCAAAAAATGCTTCGTGAAGTTATGCATTGTAATATAGTTAAATCATACCTGAAGGAGGACCTCACTAAAGTACACATATAGCTTAGATCTACAAACCCATAGAAAATGGAAGAGGGGGAGAAATCAAAATCCTCCAAGAAAAATATGCAATAATTTTCTAGTCTACCCAAAAATAGATACACTCAGGGGAGCAACAACAATATTTAATTAATGGGAAATTTGGTGCCTCAAGACCAAACAAATACCAATGCCAACAATCTAATAACATCATTGAAAATTCAAATTTGTAAACTATATATCACTAAATAGTGAAATTAATTATTAACTCCTAAAAAATGTCTTTCCATGACATAAGAATTCACCAATAAATACATCATGGGAATGATATAAAGAGGAAAAGTCAAGTGCGCAATCCTTGATAATTAGCAATAAGTTTTTATTTTATGAATAATAGAGAAAACCCTTAAGGGTGTAAGACAACTAAGCCACAACACACTGTACATGGTTCCCAGTTCTTAATGTGGGGTGGGTTTTTTATATTTCATTAGTGATCTATGAAAAAACAGAACCATTCTACTATAAATCATATTTCCACATTTGCAAAGGGACTTGCTTCATGAAGAGGTACATAAAACTCCAATACATACCACCATTTTAAACATAAAAAAGAATAGAACTGAACTCTTGTAGAACTCTCTTACAGAAAGAATGATATTTAACAACACAACATCTCAAACCAATGCATAAATAACTACAAATATTAGATACCACCATAGCTCCAAAATGTTTACCTTAGTTTCTACACCAATCATAAGCAGAACAGAACACCAATCTAGAGCTTCAATGACCAAAAAAACCACCTATATACACATAAGCCTAGTAAATCTGACCTGCGATTGGAGAATATGAACCATGAATGAAGTAATTGAGATGAGGGATAGAGGAACAAAATCCAGTGAGGACGAACGATAGAGGACAGAAGCGAGGGAGAGAGAGGAAAGCCACGAGGGAAGAGAGGAGGGCATAGTGAGAGAGGTCATCGGGGAGGAGGAGAGGTCATCGGGGGAGGAAGGTGTCGCGGTGAGAGGGTCGAGTGTCAGGGAGGAGGGTGTTGCCACTGTGAGAGATGTCTTTGGGGGGGAGAGGTCATCAGGGAGGAGGGAAATGTACAGTGATAGGTTGCAGATCGAGGGAGGTGGAGGAGCCCGATTTTGATCGCGGAAAAAAAGGACAGTTGGGAGATAAAATATAGATAGCCACAGAGGTTTATTAAAATCATGGCAATAAAAAATATATCACCACAAACCTCTAAAATCGTGGCTATAGGTCCATGACTATAGCCATAATCTCTTGTAGTGAAGCCAAATTCAAGGGAACTTCTAAGATTATTACATATTTTCAAGTACACTCTATAATATATTTAAAGCCACTATTATTTTTATAAAATAACTAAATTTATAATGAAAAAATTATATTATTTCACTTCTGTTTTTATAAAAATATTTCTACAAAAGAGCTCTTCTTTTTAAAGTAATATTGTATTTCTATGAAGAATTACTCAATTATTTTATTAGAGAATTTTCATTTATTTCAACACCCATGTTGATTAGTATGCTTAATTAGGATTAATATTTTATGATATCATACACCATATTTTATTAAATGGTTTATTATTATTTTGACTGTGGACGTTCTATTTTTATACCATTCACCTTATTACTAATAAAGGTAAGTGATTATGTCAATATATTGGAGAAAGTTATTCATATTTCATATATATATGTAGTGTATGCTTAACTCCATTCATATGAGGAATGCATTGGACTTAGTAAGTGATGGGTGGAGCCTATTATAGCCCCCAAATTTATCTTTATGTTTCATGAGACAAAACAAGTATGGAATTTACCTAGGCCTTTCCCATTTTCATATATGGTTTTGGCCAAGGCCTTAATCGTTTTTAGTTGTATTGGCTAAGGCCTTGGTGATATGATTCATATGTCCTGCCTTATGCATTCCCTCATTATGAAACATGCACTTTATAGTCCATGAGGTTACTCAACTAGTAGAAAACCATGGTTATGTTTTATTATCACATTATTTAATCATCTATTATTATTTCCATATTATGTTCAAGATTATGTTTTAATGGAATTTGTACTTTTAGTTATTCACCATGCCATTTTATTTATGATTTTGATCTATTTATTACCCTTATTGAGCATCTGATCTCAACCCTTTATTATGTTTTATTTTTAAAGAATGTGAAGAAGTATATTATGAGTGAATTTCTGGGATTATATCAGAGTTATTGATGTTTCCAAAGGAATTTGTATATTTTATTCCTTTTCAAGTTTTAATGTCAAACTCATGTATATATAGTTTTCTTCAAAACTACTAAACTATTTGGTCCTTTAAGATGCCTCTTCCTTATGCATATTCCAATGTAATGAAATAAGGCACCAGCTCCAGGAAACTGGGGTCAAGTCTTTACAGTTGGTATCAGAGGAAGTTTAGTAGAATAATTGAAAACTATATATATATTATGAAACAAAACCATAAGATAGAATTTTAGGAAAAGCATACTAGAACATCCTATAATTTTGGTAAGGTAGTGATTATGTTGACCTTCCAAGAAATACATCCATGTCTATATAATACAAGTGTACAAGGTTTTGGAAATAATGTACCAAGGGGTAAAAACTTCCACACGGTGTTATAAGTTTGACTTAGGGTAACCTGGTACATGACTACAGGCCTTAATGCACACTTGGTTTTACACTCTAGGGGGATATTCTTAAGATAATTCAAATTTTATTTACTAATAATTATGAATGATTTAATTGTAAATATGTCCCCAAATAAACCATGCTTATGATTATGATATTAGACATGCATAGGATTTAAATTTAAGTATTTTACTTGTTCGGCATTAATCATTATGATTCATAACTGAATTTGGTGTGTAGAATTATTTAGAAATTGTGCCCATTATAAAGAATAGAAACTTCATGAATGTGTATATCTCATGTAGGTATTTTCCTGATATGCAAGATAATGATATCGGTATTGTGGTTGTGACAAATTTTGAAAAAATTATAACTTTACTGGGATATCTGACTCGGGTTATGAAGAATAACCTTACCTATATGGATCATCTAGATTCACAATGTGGAGGAGAAATGTTATACCGCTTTATGTGACAACAGCCTCCATCATTTGATGGTAATACAAACCCTTTCATAGAAGAGTAGTGGATAAGTTCTTTAGAGAAGATATTTCTCACATTGGTATGTAATGAAAGAGATAAGGTTTTCATGGTAGTTTACCATATCTCGAGATATGTGGATAAGTGGTGGTTATTAATTCAAAACACAAAGGAGGAGTAAGAAATATAAGAATTTGAATGGAAGAATTTTAAAGAAATTTTTATAGAAAAATATTTTCCTCGTGAACAATGAGTGGATATGTAGAGTCAATTATTGAGTCTCAAATAGAAAGAAGATGAAAATATTGAAAAGTATGAATCCATCTTTATAAGGTTATAATGGCATGCTATAAACTACATACATAATCCAAGGAGCAAGATTGATTGATTATTTGATGGTTTAAAATCATTCCTTCAAAAGGTATTAGTCTCCCAAAGTTTCTCATTATATAATGATATTGTCTCATGTGCTATAAAGACAGAGAAATAATTCTCTAAGTCCTATGAATTTTATGTAAAACATGAAAAGAAGGTGGTGGTGGATGATGTAATGGATAAAGTGGATAATAAAATGGGGAATTTTCCAACATGCAATACTTGTGGAAGGAAACACCCTGGTGAATTCTTAAAAGTGAAAGGAGTGTGATACAAGTGTAGACAGAAATCCTATCATACTGGTTATTACATGAGAAATAAAGAATCTATCAATGTTAAATACTGTAAATATATGTATATGGGACAATATGAAAATGATTGTCTGAAGCATCGAGGAAACTTTCCTCAGAAAGGGCCATAGGAGAAAGGACAAGCTTATGCGATCACAAAAACTGAGGTTGAAGTTCTGAATGATGTGGTTACAGGTACATTAATCATCTTCACAAATTTATCTAAATCTTTATTTTATTCTATATCATCACATTCCTTTATATCTTCCTAGTTTTTATTAAAAATTATATATTTCCAATTCTCCTTAATAGGGGAGTAATCTATCAAACCACCTAAGGGAATTCTCATTGCAACAAAGATGTGTCAAGTGGTTCCCACTATGGAATATAAATGCGCTTTATCTGCTAATTTTATTATCATACCAATGGTCGAATTTGACATAATCCTTGGCATGGACTGGCTTTAAAAATATGATCCAAAATTTTATTTTAAGAAAAAGGAAATTATGATTTTTGATGAAGGTGTAGAACCCCTTATCTTTAAAGGAGAAACATCGCCATCTGATTCTTATCTTGATTCACCACCAATAGCTCTACTGAATTGAATTCTTGGGGAGGAAGAGAATGCATAATCTATGTGTGAGGAAAGAAATATTCAAATTGAGTATATACCTATTGTAAAAGAATATAATGATGTATTTCTAATGGATTTACCTGGACATATTCTAGAGCAGGAGGTTTAGTTCTCTATTAATTTAATTCTTGGTTTAAGACCTATATAAAATACTCCTTAAAAAAATTAAATGGTTGAATTAGTATAAATGAATAAATAACTAGATGAATTAAGTGACAAAGGAGTTATCCACCCTTGTGTTTCTCTATGGGTATCCCCTATTCTATATTTCAATAAGAAAGAAAAATCCTTGAGGTTGTGCATTGACTATAGATAAATAAATGCTATTGTGATGAAGAAAAAATATCACCTACCTTGTATTGATAATTTATTCGATCAACTTCACGGAGACCAATATTTTTTGAAGACTGACCTTCAAATTGTATATAATCTATTCTATGTGAGGAAGAAATATATTCCAAAGACAACATTTCAAACCAAGTATGATCATTATGAGATTATATTAATCCCTTTTGGGCTGACTAATGCACCCTCTGTTTTCATAGATCTAATAAATATATTTCTCAAGGAATATCTTGATGAACTTTTTCTGGTGTTTATTAATGATATCTTGGTATACTTCAAAAGATGATAAGATCATGAGAATCACTTCTGCATTATTCTAAAATCTCTTAGAATAAATGAGTTATATGGGAAGTTTATCAAGTGTGATTTTTGGCTTCCAACAATTTCCTTTCATGGACATATTTTCTCTAAGGATGGAATCTTAGTCGATCCTATGAAGAAAAAGGCAGTTTAGTAATGGTCTGCACAAACGAACATAATTGAGGTATATATTTTTATTGGTTGTGTAGGTCATTATCAGCGTTTCATACAGAATTTTTCCTAGTTATCTAACTCATTAACCAAGATTACATGTAAAGGGGTTAATTTTTTATGGACAAAAGAATGTACAGAATGTTATGAATAATTGAAGAGGATATTAGTGAATTCTATAATCATGAATATAATGTCAGGAAATGATGTATTTCTGATTTATAGTGATGAATCAAATAAATTACTTGGTTGTGTAGTTATACTAAATGATAGAGTTATTTACTATGAATCAAGCCAGTTAAAAATTCATGAACAGAACTATACAACTCATGATCTTGAGTTAGCAGCTATAATATTTTCTCTGAAGATATTAGGACACTATATCTATGGAAAAATATGTGAGATATATACACATTAAAATATATTGAAATATATATTCTCAGAGAGAGAACTCAACATGAAAAAATGGTGATGGATCTATCTACTCAAGTATTATGATTATTCAAAACACTATCACCCAGGAAAGGAAAATAAGAGGATCATGGAGTTCTAAACATAATTTGGATTTCCATGGACCCCATGTACATGGATCTAGAAAAGATGGATATGGGAATTATCAAATAAGGTGAATCATCATTAATTTTTCAATTAGTTGTCCAACAATATTTAATAGAAAGGATTAAAAGTTCCCAGTCTGATGATGAGAATCTTCAAAAGAATATTAAAAGTGTAAATGATGGTAAGTTTTTTGACTTTGTGTGTGAGGATGGAATTCTGAAATTTGAGAAGAGGATTTGTGTTCCCTCTATACCTAAGTTAAAAAGGGAGTTATTGGATGATGTTCATAGTTTTAATTTATGTATACACAATTGTAGCACTAAGATTTATAGATATTTTAAGGAATGTTTTTTGAGGGATAACATGAAGATGGAAATTTTTTATTATTTATCAAGATTTTTAGTCTATCAACAGGTTAAGGTTTAAAGACAACATCCTATAGGAGTCTTGAAACCTCTTATTATTCCTACATAGAAATGGGATTACATCGCTATGGATTCTGACACTAGATAACCAAAAACACTAAGAAATAATGGTGCAACATGGGTAATTGTCGATTTACTTACAAAATATACACATTTCCTCATTATAAGGGAGGATTGTCTACTAGATCTCCTTGCACGGATCTATATTAATAATTCTTTAAGACTCAATGGATCACCTCTCTCAATTATGTCTGATCATGATCCGTGATTTACTTTTAAATTATAGAAAAGTCTTCATAAGGCTGTGGATAATGAGCTTTGTTTAATGACTTTTTATCACCCTCGAATTGATGGGTAGTCTAAAAGAACCATTAAAACTTTAGAAAACAAGTTGAAATCATACTCCATCAACTTTCAATATATCTGGGACCAATATTTTTATTTCTTAGAGTTTTCCAATAATAATAGTTTCCATTAAAGTATTCAAATGAAACCATATGAAGCATTTTATGGAAAGAGATATCATACACCAACATGATGAGATGAAGTTGGTGAAATAAATATTTTAGGCCCAGAACTTGTGTAGGAAACAATATAAAAGGCAAATATTATTCAAGACTCTATCAAAGCAACTCCAAGTAGGAAAAATAGCTATGTCTATAATCGAAGGATTTATAATTTCAAGTGGGAGATCCCATTTTACTGAAATTATCTCCATGGAAGGGTATTATAATATTTGTTAAGAAACAGAAATTGATCCCTAGGTATATTGTTCCTTTTGTAATATTGTAAAGAATCAGAGGTTTGACTTATTGTTTGGAAATCCTTCCTAGCCTTTCTAAGGTACACAATGTGTTCCACATCTATTTGTTATGCAAGTACATGCTAGACCCAACACATGTCCTCACTCATTAAGGAATAGAAATGGAACTGGACTTATCTTACTGTAAATAACCTATCTAGATTTTATACACTAAATAATTGGTATCGAGGAACCAATTGACTCTACTAATAAAGTTAATTTGGAAAAATCATAAAATTGAAGAGGTGATAAGAGATCATAATGAACTTATAATGAAGATCTACCCAAATCATATTATGAGGTAACATTCTAGTAATTTTTAGCACGAAAATTATGGAGGGGAGAATGTAACACCCCGAGGATTTAAAAATAAATTTAATATAGAATGAAATGCATGAAACAATGAGTCTATAAGAGAAAACTCTTTTTTATTTATAGGAGATAGTTATAAACAACCCTTTGATATAATTTTTTAGCTTTTATGTTTCTAATATCGAAAAACAAACATACACAGTTTTGAAAAATCAGTTTTTTAGGGTCTGATAGGATCAACTTACATATTTAGTGAATAGTAATGTGACCCTTTGGAATATTAATGTACCCTTATGAATAATAATAGGACCCTTATGAATAGTAAATTGGCCAAATGAATATTAACCTCACTCGTGAATTTATAAATAAAATTTATGAACCTTATAAATAAAAGTATATCATAGTTCAAGTAAGTAAATATTTTTAAAAATAATAATTAATTGTTTCCATTTTTGTGAGTAATAAATATTTAATAATTAATAAGTTGATTTAAAAGAAAATTATTTTTCATAAAAATTATTATAAAACAATTTTTTTGTCTTATGATTTTAATATAATTTTATGAGACCATAGTTAATTTTTGAAAGGGTTATAAAATGAGTTATAATTTTAAAACTATATTTTCTGAGTAAATAATTATTTTAATTAAAAATTTTATTTATCATATTTAGAAAATTAATTTCATAAAATGGAGTTTATTTTTTAATTATAAACATTGAAAAATGGTTAGGGTGAATTTTTGGGTTTTTTCTAAAATACTTGAATTTTTTGTGAATAATAAAATACAATAATTTACGATAAATGATAAATACATGATTTATTGAGTCATAGGTGATGTTTGAATGATGTAAAAACCCTTGATTCAAACTCAAGTGAAATTATTACTCTATATAGTCATAATAATCATCACTATTTTTTATTTATAGAAAAATAATAAAATAATGAATAGAATAATGAGAAATCACCCCTCTCCTCCACTATAAAAATCACCCCTCAACCCCACTTCTCCTCATTCATATAAGCCTTGAATATTTTAAAAGTTATGAAAAATTATCTTATAAATTATATCCCCATTTTCATTATCTCTTTATCTTACCAAAATACCAAAACTGATTTCCTTAAGGAGGTTCTCAAAGAGGAGTATTTAAGAGGTGAAATCCTCTTTATTTTCCTTTTCTTTTCTTTCAAGTTATTCCTTTTGTTATTACCTCATCACCGAATATATAAAAATGATCATGATAACTGAATTATAATGTATATAGTATAATTATATCATGTTAATGGAATAATCATCATCAATCTCATTAAACTCCCTCTTTTATTTTAAAACAAAATAATCATCTAGGGGATGACGATTTACAACCTTCGTGGACGACGAACCTTTATTCTTCAATTTCTCCTTCAGGGATGGTCATGAAACCATTTTTATGGTTGAAAAATACTATAATATATATATTATTATCTATTTAATGTTTTTTAACCATTATATATAATTAATACTAATTCATACAACAAAACTAGTTTAAGATGGCCTAAATACCGCCGTAATAATCTAAACATTTATCACTAATGTTTATCTAATAACTTATAAAAAAATTCTTAAATGAACTAAATAAAATTATGATAAATTAAATACATGTATATAAGGTTATTAATTAATTAATACATTTAATTTGATTATATATGATGTTAAGGTAAAGTGCATAAATCATTCAATCATAAGGCAAGGGTTTCTACCCGAGCCTCCTTTTTCTTTCAGGTTACTATTATTCTCTACTTAACTCAATAAAGGTTTTTAATTATTATTATTAAATCCTCATAAAGTTTAAGTTAATGTTATATATATGTGTACCAATCATAATTATTCTTTATTTTATGGTGATTTATAAGTTTTAAAATGATCTTTTAAAAATTATTAACGATAAACAGACCCAATTCAAGGGAAACTCTTGAATTCTTACCTATTTTAAATTACACACTCTAATATATTTTAAGACATCATTATTTTTCAAAAATAACTCAATTTATTATAAAAAACTATCTTAGTTCACTTATGGTTTTATACAGATATTTTTCCAAAATAACTCTTCTTTTCAAAGTAAAAGAGTATTTCTCTCAAGAATTACTCGATGATTTCATAAGAGTATTTTCATTTTCTTAAATACTTGTGTTAGTTATTATGTTTAGTTGGGAATAAAATTTTATGACATCATCCACCATATTTTATTAAATTTCTTATGATCATTTTGACTTTGTATGTTCTATTTTGATATCATTCTCCTTATTACTCAGAATGGTTAGTGATTATGTCTACAGAATGGGGAAAGTTATTCACATTTCATATATATATAGTGTTATGTTTAACACCATTAATAAGCGGAATGAATTGGAATTTGTAATTTATTTTTGGGTCCCACTAAATCCCCTCAATGTATCGGTAGGTCTCATGAGACAAAAAAGATATAGATTTGGCAGAGGTCCTACCCATTTTCAGATATAGATTTTCCAGGGGCCTTAATCATTTTTAGTTTCCTTAGCAGAGGCCTTGAAGATATGGTTCAGATGTCCTACATTATGTATTACCTAATTATAAAACTATAAATTCACATTCCATTAGGTTATTCAACTAGTAAAATACCATGGTTATGTTTTATTATTACATTATTTAATCATCTCTTATTCCAGCCATATTATATTCAAGATTATGTTTTAATGGTATGCATACTTTTAGTTATCCACCATTCCATATTATTATGATTCCACTATATTGATTACCCTTACTAAGAATCTGAGCTCACCCCTTCCTTATGTTTTAATTTTCGAGGATCTGAAGAAGTATATAATTAATGACTTGAAGGTATTCTATAGGATTTTTTATATTTCCAAAGGAATTTCCATATTTTATTCCTTTTGAAGTTGTAATGTTGAACTCATGTATATATCATATTCTCCAAAGCTATTAAACTATTCGGTCCTTTGGGATGCGTCTTCCTTGTTTATATGCCAATGTAATGAAATAAGGCACTAGCTCTGGGAAACTGCATTCGGGGCCTTTCATAATTGATCTACTTAAACATTAAAACCAATATAAAATATAATTGAACATTAAAAATAAATAATATGAAAAGATAGTTTTTAATTAAAATTTAGTGTTTTTCATTATTCATCAAAAAATAAAACTTCTCATAAAAATACCAAAAATTCACCCAATGGAAATTTTTAATTTCTACATCCAAAAATAATGTTTATTTTTTTAATATAAAATTTAAAAAATTATAAAGAATCGTATTTAAAATGGTTCTATCATTAAAAGGTGGTAAATTTACCTTTTGGAAAAATACATACTTTTATTAATAAAATTGGATTTGTTCTTATCTAATGTCTATCAAATCAATTGAATAAGTATCAAAAATAGTAATTCAATATATAACATATAAATTTTATTGAAAACATTCATAAAAAGTGTATTTTTTTAATTTATTGGGATAAAAGGTATTTGTACATAAATAAATGGTTTTATTAGAAAAATAATTTTATTATTTTCAAATAGTTCTTACTTTCATTTCTGACTAATTTATGACCAAAGCATGCATTTTATGTACATGTGTAAATCATATTTTTATAATTTAATTAATAGTTTTTATAAATTCCATTCCAACAACTAGGTGGTAGACATAATGATATTTTAATAATATTATAAATATTATTTTTTAATTTGGTAAAACTGGATCTTTCATGTAATGAAAACTATCAAAGGAACTCAGAATTGTGTTTAACACAAGACAAACATAGTGTTGTGTGTACCACAAGCTAATATAATTGTTTCATGTATTGAAATACTATATTAGTGCTTCATGAAACACAAGAAAAACTTATTTCTTTAACAATATGTATTTAGTGTTGTGTGATTTCAAAGATGTAAAAAGGTTAAATTCGCTAACAAAATCACAAAAATCTCAAGATGTTACACTTCCTTTTCAAACCATGCATTCACATTGGACTTCAATTATTTTTATTCGACATATTCTATTATGTGGTAACAAATGAGATATTATGAAAACCTTCACATGATGCTACCTCGTATAATTCATCATATTTTAGGTTCTTCCTAAACTTATTTTTTATAAAATATCTCATCAATGAAATTATTTTATCATTATAGAGAATATTATGATATTGTTTAATCGATCTTATGGAAATTGTGAGCTCATATTGATCATAATCATCACAGCATAAAAACACCCAATATACATAAACCATTCCCTGAGGCTTGAGGTAGAAGATGAATCTAGTGATGTTGGTATGGTGATGATTGATCAAACCCAATGGACCTCATTCCATGTGTTTTTTAGATATAGTAATAGCACGTTACACCTTGTTGATCCCATATTGAATGAATGTTCATTCTTAATCTATGTAATAATGTATTATTCACTTAACACTTCTTATTTACGGTATTTGGATCACCACTGGATACACATAAACACGCCCCATAGTGCACACCACCCTACATGTACCCTTTATAACCACTAATCCTGAAATTCCATTCAAGCACTCACAACACTTGTGCACGCTCTGTATACTTCTTCCTTCTTCAGATCATTTTCCACCAAGGGAATCTTCTTTTGATCTTTTCCCATACCTATATATATTTTCTAGGTTGGATATAGTGGTGGATCTATTTTTTTAAAAAAAATTATCAAAAATAATTTCTTTAAATTCGACAAATCCAGTAATAACAAAAATTCTTAAGCCAAAATATGAAATGTGTATAATAATTTCATTATAGGTAAAATTATTACCATAAATTAATTCCTTTTATAATTTATTGACCAAATCTTCTTAAATATTCATTAAAATGATAATTATTCATTTACAATTGTCCAAAATTTTCTCATTAATTAGTATTCATCACATAGTAATAAAACATTATTCACTTATCATGAAGAAAACAACTTTATTCTCATTTTATCATCACATATATAAAAAATTAAGAATTTTTTTCAATTATCATATTTGAAAGTTACTTTATTTAAAGAAACAACCCTTAAACTGAAACTATCTTTTCAAAATTATGAATAATTTAAACTCACCTTATCAATGATTCTTTTAATCATCCATGGGTATCATTATTTCCTTTCATTGATTGGGCTCTTTCACTTCACCCAACACATGTAGCCATTATTATTAGAGAAGAAGAAAAACCATAATCCATTAGGTTCTTCATAATATTCTCTAACATTATGAAAATTAATTATTTAACATTTAAACAATTTGATTGAAACTCATTTAACATTATTAAATAATGTATAACTAGTGTATAAATGATATCATTGATGGAAAAAATAATCAATACATACACTTCCAAACACATTGAATATTTTTATTATATAAACTATGGTGTATGATATCCAAATATCTTATCTTATGAAATATCCAAGGCTAATGTGTATGATATATATTTTATCATACCATGCTATATGAATAAATTTAACCATATAATTAAATTAATTTGTTTATATATTAATAAATCTCCCACTTACACAAAATCCCTATGAACTTATGTCTATTTTGAACATATGTAACACCAAATATACAAAAACTTATGAAATTATATTCAAAATCAATACATCTAATGAAACTTATAAATAATTCAAAATCTACTAATATATGATTCCTTTCATCATACATGGGTAACATAATTATTATTAATTCATTGGGATCTTCCACTTCACCAAACACATATTGACATTTATATTGAAAATAAATTCAACAAACACAATCCATTGGGTAATGAATTTTTTTTTAAAAGATTGTGATAATTAATTATTAAAATTTTAAAAAATCTGATTAAAACTCATTTAAATTTATCAAATAATGTCCAAATATTTCATAAATGATATCATTTATGAAAAAAGATATCAAGTCAATCACTTCCATAAAAATTTAAAATTATGATTCCATAAACCATGGGGTATGATATAAAATTTCAGATCATATGATATGTCTAAGACCAATGTATATGATATGCCTTATATCATACTATAATATATAAATAAAATATGATTTATAATTTACATAATTAGATATTGTATCCATTAATCTCCCACTTACACAAAATCCTAATAGAGTTATGTGCATTTATAGGTTATTTTATTAAAAACTAAAGCCTTTTATATGTATTATTACCTAATATTTAACAAAATAATCTATTAATTTTATACCAAATATCATGATTTTTTGTGTATTATGAACAATAGGTTAAAAATACATCAATGTGAGTCTAAAATAAAACTTCTTTATTTTATTCTCTATAATGAGATCCTAAATAGTTTCGCGGTCCTAAAACTACATGGGATAACTTGGGGAATACAGAGACAAAATTGGGTGAGATAAAAAACCTAGTAAGAGAATAAAACTGATAAGGAAACATAATGTGTGACTCAAATATATCACATGATGTTATAAAATATAGACCTCGTGAGTAATCGCATGAAAGAATAACATAAAGAACAGGGTATCATAAGATCATGGTAAACTAGGAAATGTGGAAGAAATATATAACATGATATAAACATGAGTCAACGATAATAGATAAAATAATATGACATAGTGGTAAAAGTCCTAAAATGGATTAGTTTTACACTTTAATCCCATGAATTACATCTCATGAGACTAAAAACATTATCCCATGCATTGAAGAGCTATCATGGTGTGCACATCGTATAAGATATATTGGGTTCACCCAGAACTATTTGGGAACACCCATAATAACAAGTTAATTATTTATATATTCCATAAAAATTAAATCAAACATAATTCAGAACATAATAATTACCCATAGAAATAAAATGACCTTCATAATCTTGTCTCATATCATAATCAAAATAAATTTCATAATGAATGCATTTGAGAGATGAACATAAGACATGTATTAACCCATAAAAGTAAGGTATAAATATCTAAGTATATATATGAGACATATATATATTTTTGAAGAAATATATAACATAAAAGGATGTTTTCCTTGATCAGAATGTCTTTAAAATATTACATGTAAAACTTCTTGAGAAAATACTCTTTCCACTTTGAAATAAATTCTTAAAAATTTAAAAATATTCAAAATATTATAGAAAAAAATTGAATATAAAAAAGGAAACTAATAAAATAATCTTAAAATATTTTATTGGTCATGACAGTGGGTAATTCCATACATTTCATAAAAAACATTCCTTTCACACTGCTGTAAAAACGTTTAAAAGTACATCATTCATAAAATGATAATAAGATTCATTTAAAGCCATTTTGAAAAAAATAAAAACTCGTTAAATTTTTATTTAATAAATCATTTGGATAGTTTTATGAAAAATAATCTTGAAAATATTTTTTTAAACATGGATACATTAGAAAAAGGATTTTTGACGTAAAAGAGAAATAAAGTCATCTTTTCTTAAAAATATTTTTTCAATAATTTTAAGTTCCAAAGAGAGTAAAATGGTACTTTTACATGAAAATTTAATGATTATTAATATGAGAATAAAATTAAAATCTTTTTTTAGTAAATTATCAAATACTATCCTATAACATAAATTCATGCATAAATGATTCTGATTAAAATGATAATGAAATATAAACCCTTATCACTTCGGTAACATTTAAATGATAACTCCCATGAATGAAGTAAATGAATTGTAGATAAAAATATCATTAATTATTATTTAATAATGTTATAATATTTAATGGTTTAATATATATACCATTTATAAAAAATTAGGTGAAAAAAATAACAGGTGTCTCAAAAAAGTAAGTTCTGAGATGACACCCTTACCTCGAGTTCTAACTTTATCAAGTACGTATTATCTATCTTGTATAAAAAAATAATATAAATTATTTTTTTCTTAAGAGATTTTTATAGGTTTAATTTATCATAATGAAACCATGAAATTCATTCATCTTATTTATGTATTTAATTAATTAATCTGTTATGTCTATGTTGGTTGTTTTGAGGATGCATAGTTCATAATTTCAAAACGTCATCGGTGTGTTAACTGGGGTTAAAGAGGTAATTGTTTCCTAATATATTAAATAATAATAATAAATAATATTAATTTTTATACATAAATTATAATTTTATAACCATTTATTAAGTATGGCTATGAAAGACAAACTATGTTACACTCATTGTGATGGTTGGTCATACGTACACATGACTAACATTCCCATTTTTAAATGATCATGAAGGAAAGAATATATTTGTTATTTTGTCTTTTCATAATTATAATAATATCATAAATGTTATATTATTACTTTGTTTATACTTACATATACCATCCATGATATGGAGTAACAAAAATCGAATCACATTGTTTTGTGACGCGGTAGTTCGTCATTCACATGAACGATGTTATCATTATTTTAATGGATGGTAATGTATAAATCTATAAGATATATTTCATTAAAATAATGATTTATAAATCATTAATATCATATATAAATATTAAATCCATCATCACAAATTACAATGAGATGTGATGATGGAAAGAAAATTACATTGGTTCGTAACTCAGTAGTCCATTGTATGCATGAACGATAGTTTTGTTTCCCATTTGACGGAAGAATTATTGAATAAATATTATTACATAAAAATAATATCAAATAAGTATATAAGATATAATATTTTTATTATATTTTAAATTTTAAGACATAATTTAATGTGTAAAAGGAAGAAGTGAGAAAAGAAGGACTCAATGAAGACAATTACCTTTGCTAAGAAGAACCTACTTTGGATCACTAATTAAGGATTCAAAGGTTGGTATTTTTGGAAGATGATAAGCTCTAGAATGTGGATGAAGATTTTAGGGAGATATTGTTTTAGTTTTTTTCTATTCAAAGTGGATTTAGAGGTTTGAAGAATTTAGGGGTGTGGTTCCCGTTTATAATTGAGGAGTGGCATTTGTGTAAATACTCAAAACTATTCAATAATGAGAAGTCACTCTCAAGTAATATGAATCCAAAATTAAAAAATATAGAATTGTATAAGTGATAAGTCCAATAAAAACCTCCACTAATAAAAATATACATGTTTTAAACATTTTAACCCCTTTACCTCTAAGGTTACTCACTTTTACCGTTTTAATTTGTTTACAATGGTAACTAGTTTTTTTACTGTTTTTGCTATTAATTATGACCAAAAATAAAGTTCAACTTATTATATAATATAAATTTTTATTATTTAGAATATTTAATAAAATTAATCAAATTATATAAACATAATTTAAATAATTTAATTTAAATAATACCTACAACAATAAATAAAAAATGGTTTTATAAAAAAAATACATTTTTCTAAGAAATTATAATTTTACATTAAATCTCTGAATGGTAATATTCATTGTATAAATATGAAATAATCAATTTATATTTATAATATATAAATTTTATTTAAATCATTCATCCTTAGGATTTAATTTAATTAATTAAAATTGAAAAACATTATGAACTTCAAAATAGTTTTCAGAAAAAATGTGTTAATAAGATTAAGAATAAACTTATACTAAAATCTTGTATAAAGATGATTAAAAAGTAAATAATTATATTAAATATAAATAAATAATATTTTTGTTACTTTTAAATAAAACTAAAATAAAAATATAAATTTTAAATTACTTAATTTAATAAAAATAAATGATAGTTTTAAAAAAATCAGTATTTTTAACTATTCCTAGAAAAATAAATATTTTCTGGGAAATCTCAAAATTACACCCTAAGTAAATTTTTACTTGAAGATTTAAAAAATGATTTTAATTTTATTAAATAAAATTTCTAAATGTTCTATCAATTAAATATAATATTTTCTTACAAAAAAATTTAAAAAAAATGGAGGAAACATATTTTTTATAAAATAAAATATCTTTTTTAAAAGTTCAGTTATTATTAAAAAAATCAATAAATTTATCTATGAACATTATTTATATTTTGTAAATTATTTTATTTTATTTATACCTACCTTTTTTAATGAATAGGTTAAATTGGACAGGTTTATATAATAATGTTTTAATATTATATCACAATTCATTTAAACTTAGTGTTGTGTGTTGAATACACTATCGAACATAGTTTTATTTTAAAATATTAGGGTGTTACATTCTACCCCTTTAAATCAATTATGTCCTCATAATTTAAATTAATGATTAGTAATAAAGGGTTTAACATTTGAAAATTACTTTATGGAAAAACCACATCCTAAAAAGCATTATTAAAACATACTCTTAGAAGGAGGTAAGGTGAAATATGAAGGTAGTACCATAAGTAAGTTTATACAAAAAATAAATTTGGTGGTAAGTGAAAATATCTATATATAAGAGAAGATTAAATATTTTTGGATAGTGATAGAGATCATTGATCGCATGAAAGTGAATCCTCAAGAGAATATCAATGACCACAAAACCATAAATCGATAATGAGTTGAAGGACTATTGATTTGTTAGATATGAAGATAATAGGATAATATTTTTGTTTCATGATTGTTTTCCTAGGGTTGAGGAAATATATTACTATTAAGATAAATAAAAACATAAAATATAGTTACTTGGTATCTTTTTATTTCAAAAACATAATTTCATCCATTGGTTGTGCTTTGATCAATTTTCACTTAAAATCTTACTCTAAAGAATGAATATGCAATATGAATTTTTTTAAACCTGATGCACTAAAATTAACTTTCAATAGATTATAAGATCAATAAATGAGTAACAATGTTTTTTATGTTGTATATTAAAAGAAAAGTGTTTGGCACAAAGTATATAATACCCGAGTATTGATACATTTTCTCTTGACACACTCTATCGAGCACGCTTCTCCTCCATCTAGGGATTTTTCCCAATATTTGGAGTGGCTCGCCTCTTCCTCATATTTCCCATATTCAGGATTCACTTCTTAGGCTTTATATATCTATTTCACCCTTATCTTTTTTTCTCTATTTTATGGTAACCTTGTTTTCATATTCTTCCCCTTCTTTGATAGAGACCTAGGTTTCCCCTTCTTATCCATCTTTATGATTCACTTATACTCTCTATTTCATTCGGTTACTCCTATTTCATCCCAGTGAAGTCAATTTTTTCTTCGATAAATTGATGGAAATTAAAAATGGAGTTTTGTTTGCTTTTCTATGGTGTTGGTTCATCGATGTTGTTTTTTGTAGGGTTAACGATGTTGGCTGCTTCAAGGATTGTTGTGGAGGTATGGTCCACTCTTACTCTGATCTGGCTTCTAGATCCACTTCTTCCTTCTAGGTCTATTGGGTGATATGGTTTCTGAAGATATTATAGGATATTTTTGTGTTAGTGAAAGCGTGTTCTAGGAGATGTGACTAGTGATGGCCTTATTCCTTTCTCTGAGTTTCCTCGGCGTTTTTTCTTCTTTTTGGTGCTTCTTTCTCTAGGTGTGCATGTGTTTATATTATGATGGGTCTGATTTTAGTCGATGGTTGTGTCGGTATATGTGTGTTAGAGGTGTTTGTGGTCACTCTGGTTGGTTTAGGGCTTGAGGTTCCATCTACTCACACAGCTCATAATGTATTCTACCTAGATGGTTTCACAATGCTTGGTCTGATTTTTCAATTTGAAATTTGAAATTTAAATCATGATTGGTGGTATGCAGAGTGGTTTTATGTTCACAATTTAATTTTGAAATTGGTTGATGTGGGTGAGATCTTGTGGCATTGGTTTGTTTCCCCAATTTAATTTGGCTAATTGTGTTTGATTTTGAAATTTGTATTTTTCCTACTATATTATTCATCTTGTCCTTTGAGGAGTTGTGTCTGTTAGGTTCCCACTAAACCAAGAATTGGTTTATAAAAATTAAACAACTAGATTTGGAGGAATATTAATATATTAATACCCAAAATTAAACCTTAAAATCAAAGGTTTAACTTAAATCATTCCTTAAATAAATATCTCTATATCCCAAATAACCTCAATAACCTCAACCCAAAAAAATTTTTTAACCTCAAAGGTTATCTCCTACCCTTCAACTTACATATTCAAAAAAATATCATTCTTATAAATTAATATGTTATATTGAAGAAAACATTTATATGTATATCAACCCAATAAAACATTTCCCAAAATATCAGTAATCACCTCAAAATAATAAAAATTCAAAAATATATGATCTTATTATATGTTTCCCAAAATCAACTTTATGTTTATCCACCAAACCATTAAAGTAAAAATAATTTCATGCTAAGAAGTATATCACATAGTTCAGTGTTAGGCATTTCACTCTTATCACCCTTCGATTGTGGGTTCAATCCTCATGGCCTTTCTGGATGTGATGGGTTTTCACCCAGTGTGTAAGTTTTCCTTTTTCTGAAACCTTATTTATTTAGTTCCTATAAAGTCCCCAAAAATATGATTAATATCCTAGAAATAACAATAATCATCAAATCAGTTTTTAATAGTAGAGGTTTTCTATATATCATATCTTTCGCATAAAAGCTTGTAATATTAATCAAATATTGTTACCTTAACATCAAATATAGGATAAATCCTAAATGTTACCAATAAAATTAAACATATTTTTAAAAACATATAATGGAATTATTTCTCAAATAACTTTTTTTTCTATACCCATACAAATCCTAAGGGTTAAATTTCTTTAAATTTCTCCTAGAATACTATTAATCATTTTATACTTCCATAACTTAAAACCTAAAAAGGGGTAATTATTCTATTAAACTTATAATCAAACTTAGACTTATAAACTCAAGTCAAATTAGTTTTAACATATTTCAACCATGATTATCATCTATTCAATTAAATCATGATGGTTCATAAATACTATGTGAATTTCCAAAACATGTCCCCCGAGAGTGTCAAACCATGTGTTCAGTAAGTCTAGTAGTAATGCACAGGGTGATGATTAACTTATATCCCATTGTTCTTTTTGGGGTTATTACTCCTCGATATAAATATTACAGAGCAATATTAACTTGTAATATCTAGATAGGGATATAATTTCTTTGAAACCACTTTCTCTAAACTTCACTGAATTCAATGATATTTTCATATACAAAGATATATCCTTATACTTTTCTGTAGGGTTCTCACTGAAGTATTCTAGTCCTAATCAAAAAAAAATAACTAGACCTTTATCTGATACAAATGATTGAGATACATGACTTTTATACATATCAGTACATGATTTTTAACCTAAACATCTATTAATTATATCCAAAAGATCATGAGGCCTAGTGTGTTTGGAAGTCTAGGTTCATAATACATCAAAGTGAGACTAAAAAAATATTTTTTCATTCTCCATAATGAGATTCTAAATCATTTCAAGATCCTAAAACTTCAAGGGATAACATATGGAATACATATACAAAAATGGGTGAGCTATAAAGCGCAGTAAAAGAATAAACATGATAAGGAAACATAACATGTGAATCAAAGGTATAACATGATATCATAGAAGCGAGTTCTCATGATTAATAAAACAAAATCTTAACATAAACAACAGGGTATCATAAGATCTTGGTAACATAGGAAATGTGGAGTAACCATATAAAATGATGTCAAAATGAGTCAAGGATAACTACCTAGATAATAACACATGGTTTAAAAAGCCACATAATAGATTATGTTTACTCCTTAATCCCATATATGATGTATTATGAGACTAAAAAAATTACATAATGAAATAGAGAACTATCTAGGTCCACCAATCATATAAGATATATCTGGAAAACCTAGAACTATCTAGGTATGCCCATATTAACAATTTCATGATTAATATGTTCCTTAAAAAGTAAATAAATCATAATGTAAAACATTATAATTACCCATTTAATGAAATATGGTTTCATAATCTTGTATTATATCATAATCAAAAGAAATTTCATAATGAATAAATTTGTGAAATGAACATAAGGAATGTACTGCCCCTTAAAATTAAGGGAGAATAACTTAGTTATATATATGAGCGAAATATAAAAATTATTTATATGTGATCCCTAAAATCAATAGTTGTTTTCATTGATGAAAATTAATTTTAGATATTTCGTGGAATGCTTCTCGAGAAAATAACTTTTTAACTTTAAAATAACTTTTTAAAAATCTAAAAATTTCCAAAATATTATGTAAAATGTTTTTATTTAAAAATAATCATGAAAAATTATTTAATATCATTCATATAGTTTAGTTTTCATGATGGCATGTAATTATTTACATTACCTAAAAGACATTCCTTTAATACTGTTCTAAAAAGGTTAAAAAGTGCCTCATTCGTAAATTGAAAATAATATTACTTTCAAAAAAAATATTAAAAAGTTAAACATGGTTAAAATTTCATTAATAATTAATTTATATAATTTTAAAAAAACATTCTTGAAAATATTTTTAGAAAATATGGATATGGATGAAAAATTATTTTGGACCAAAGTGCAAAATAAATTCAATTTTTATTAAAAATATTTTCTCGAACATTTTAATTTCCAAAAAGTTTAAAATGGTACTATTACTTAAAAATTTGATAAATAACACGTGGATAATAAAATTAAAAACTTTTTTTATAAAATTATAAAATAATTTTCTATAATGTAAATTCAATCATAAACAATCTTGATTACAATGAGACTAGAAAATAAATACATACCACTTTGGTAACATTTGAATCATAAATTTATGAATGAAGTAAATGAGTTATAACTTAAAATATCATGAAGTGCAAATGATTCATGATAAAATATTTAAAATTCTATTATATACACCATTTAAAATAAATTAGGTTCAAAAAAGAACATGTGTCACAAAGAAGGAAGTTTTGAGATGAAACCCTTACCTCTAGTCCAAACTTTTTCATGTATGTAGTTTATCTCGAATATAATAAATTTATATCAATCATTTTCTTTCAAAATATTATTTTATAGGTATAATAACTTATAATTAAACATATTTATTCATTTATTTTAATAACATATATAATTACTCAATTACTTATGTTCACATCAGGTGTTTTGAGGATGCTCGATTCAATTTTTCAAAACGACATTGGTGTGTTGATCGTGATCAAAGTTGTCCTTATTCAATAATATCTAGAATAATATTCATTAAATAATTATAATTTTTATATATAAATTTTAATTTTAAAACCATTCATGAATGATTATTATGAAAAATGATTTATGTTACACTCATGAAGACGGTAGGTTGTACGTACGCATTAGTAACATTTTCATTTTTCAATGATCATGATGGAAAGAAGATAAGTGTTATTTTATATTTAAATAACTAAAATAGTATCTTAAATATCATATTATTTCTTTAAATATACATTCATATACCATCCATGATATGTGGTAAAAAAATCACATCACTTCAGAAGGTGGTAGTCAACCAAACACATGAACAAGGTTATCATTATTTTAATAGATGGTAAATTCAGAAGATATATAATATATTAATTTTACATAATTTTTAATATTTCATTAAAATAATATATAAACATTGTTTATATCATCAAAAACATCCATGATATGTGATTATGGAAAATGAATTACATCAGTTCGCGAGGTGGTAGTCTTCCAGACTAATGAACGATAGTTTCATTTTCCATTTGATGGAAGAGGGTAAGGATAAATATTTTTATATAAACATAATAATATATAGATATATATATAGTATATATTTGTGTTATTATATTTTGATTTTTAGGATAATTTAACATGGAAATAGAATAAATAAAAAGAAGGAGCTCGGTAAAGACGATTACCTTATCATAGAAGAACAACCTCCAGATATCTTATTTAAGAACCTAAAGTTGGTATTTTGGAAAGACCAAAAGCTATATAATTAATATGAGGATTTTTTGGAGGTATAATTTTAGGGGTTTTTTTGAAAATAATTATTGATATGTTTTATGAAGTGATGGGAGGGGGTTATGTTTTATAATTGAGGAGGAATGGCATTTTTTAAAATACCCAACCCTATTTAATAAAGGGAATTCACTCTCATTCCAAGTGCCTTAAAAACTAAAAAATAAATGATTGTAGGACTTATAACTCGAATAAAAAACTCCAAAACTTATTATAAATATTTTTTAGACATTTTTTCTCATTTTCCTTTAAGGTTACTCACTTTCACCATTTTAAATTTTTTATCATGGTGACTAGATGTTTTACCATTTTTATCATTCATTATGAACAAAAAATAAGTATGCCTTAATATATAATATAATTTGTAATGACTAAAAATATGAACTCCAATTTATAAAATTTAATTTATATATGTGGAAAATTTTAATTTAATATAAAACCCACAAGAGCAAGGAAAAAATGGCTTTCTGAAAAGTTTATTTTTCAAAGAAAAGATGATTTAAAATTAACTCTATGACTATTAATATTTATTATATAAATTTAAATTCATAAATTTATATTTATAAAATATAAATTTATTTTATTTTATTCATTTTTAGGGTTTATTTTAATTAATTAAAATGGATAAATATTATGCACTTTTAAATAGTTTTCAAAAAACATTTGTTCTCAATCCTAAGAATAAACTTATACTAAAATCTAGTTTAAAGGTGATTAAAATGTGATTAATTGGATTAAATATAACTAATGAAAACTTATGATTTTTGAAATAATATTAAAATTATAATGGGGCTTCTAAATTACTTAATTTATTAAAATGAAATGATAGTTTTACAAAAAAAACTTTATTTTTTACTATTCATTGAAAAATAAATATTTTATGAAAAATCACAAAATTTTACCCTAAGTAAATTTTTATATATTTATTAAAAAACTATGTTCATTTTTTACTATAAAATTTCTAAAATTTTCATAAATTAATTATAATATTTTCTCACAAAAAAATAGTGAAATTAAATTTTGATGGTAATGTATTTTTGGTAGAATAAAATATTTTATTAAAAGTTGAGTGATTATTGAAAATTTATTGATAAATTTATATATTAATTTTATATAAATTTAATAATAATTGAATAAAATCAATATAAACTAATTTCAATATCTAGGTTATATCAATCATGTTTATGTTAAAATATTTTTAGATTTTGTTAGATTTTGTTTCAATTCATAATTGCGTGTTGAATATGCTATCAAACATAGTGTTATTTTAAAATATCTAGGTGCTACAATGATAAATAGCATATAACAAAAATTTCAAAAAATATCCAAAACTCTTTTTGGATATCCTCTAAAACACCCTTTGGTTAAGTATTATACATTTTCACTATATGTGACAAGATATATAACAACCTTTAAAAATACATCAAAACCCCTTTTATATATCTACCAAAATAATTCTGAATTAGCTTTAAAAATGTTTAACAAATAATTCATAAAAAATACTCAATTAATTAACCACTATATGTGACCTCATGTTCCTTTTTACTGTTGAAAAAAATTATGAATTCTTCTATAAAAAATTATATGCAATTTTTGGTCACTCAAAAAACATCACTAAAACACAATCTATAAAGGACTATAGAATTATATCTATTAAACACATCTATATCTACACATGTTTCCATACATTTTTTCATAGACCATATGAATAATTATATAATCACTTTTTCCATGATATTGAGTAATCATAAAGAATGAAGTATAAAGATCTTGTAGAGATAACTTATATATTTTGGATTCTTTGTGTACAGACTTACCATACATATAAAAATATCACATTTCATTCACCCAGATAGATGATAACATCACTATATTCATATCTAAATATATAAACACATCTCATTTTACTTATCTAGGCATTCCCATACGCTTTATCTTCCTATCACATTTAAGGGATGAAATGTCACACTAGTTATCTGATAGGGAAATATGATATTGATTAAAACCAACCAATGATATAAATATACCCACTCAACCATGATTATCTTGAACTAATGGATTTCATAATAGAGGTATCAATTTATAAAGTTTCTCATACAAATTGTTTTTTAACATTTCGGTAATAGGGATTCATATAAAACATGAACCCCCTAATTTACTAAATGCATGGTCCATGACACTAAATGTGGAATACATGGTGGGTTATTTAGCACACAAAATTGATTTTGTGCCTCAATAGTGAATTTTATATTGAAACCTTAAACCCTACCCATGTTGATATCCAAAATACATCACAACCCATAAATATCCAAAATTGTTATCAATTTGGGATGACATAAAGTCATATGTAGAATGGTTAATTTTCCTTTCACTATGTATAATATATATAGAAGGAATTAAATAATGATAATGTGTATATTACTTTTGAATAAAATATTACATTCATATCATCTTGAAATAATTTAATAATATTATAGAATATATACACAAAAGAAATAGTCTAATAAAAACTAAAATGATGAACCATAAGATAAAATTTATGTTTATTTAACTTTTAAAAATATTCTAAACACAATATATCCCTATAAAATTCCTTCCACATCTCTATCTAACCATCTAACAAATCCTCTTACTAAATTTCTTTAATGGGTTAACATCAATGCAGATATATTGTTTGAATAATTATGTGATTATGATTCATAACCCTTATTCTCAACACTTGAACATTATATTCAAACTTATTTTATTTCAAACATCTAATGTTATGATGTTAATAACTTTTACTTTTGAATAATTAGAACTATATTTTATAATGATGATATTATCTTCTTGAAACCATTCCTTTCAAATTTTTTATTGAGATCATTTTCAAATAAATAAAATGTAACTCTTTTTAATAAGATATTTATTTAACAACATATTCTAAATATTTTTGGGATATAATTGAATTTAAATTTTAATTAGACTATTATAAATAATTATTGTTATACTTAAAACTTATCAAAGTTTAAAAAACAACCACTAGACTTTTAGAAATTAAATTTTCACCAAAATATTTTTCTATAACATAAACACCACTCTATTAGTAAATAACACATATTTTATTTATGGTAATCTTTAATAAATATATTATTAATTAAAATATATTATATAGAATTTTATATTTTTATAAAAAAAATAATTTAAAGGAAATTTACATTCATTAAAATATATCACGGATGGGTTTTGGAAACTTTTCAACTCATATTTTACCAAAAAACAAAGATAAAAGACTTTTAACCTAGAAAAAATCCTTTCATTATTTCATTTAAAATAGTGTTATATAATTTAATTAATCATAAACCAATTGAAACATAAAAATTATCTCATTTTATTTTAAGAAACTCATTTTTTACAATCAATATATTGTTATACATGATAAATAGAATCAATGTTCCCCAGGAAAACATAATCATAAGAACTAAGAAGTTGGTGATTTACTATGACGAAAAACACAAACATTATTTCAAATCTCACAAGAATTATAGTACATCTGAAATACAGGATCCCTAAATGAAACCAATCATTAATTAAAAGAGATAGAGAGTGAGATTTAATACACATGATATGAGAGATTTATAATGTTCACAAACTCTTTTTACTTGGCATCTCATCCTTGTTCTCCAACTACTCTATTCCCATTATCAAAGTTCGTATTTTATTATTATAAAGAATAAGTAAAGAAGTGGGAATTTTGGTAAGTTCGATAAAATATACATGAATAAGATTCTTGTGAACACCCATATGATGCATAAAGTATATATAATATATGATTTTATTTAGTATACATTTAATTCATGAATATAATGCATCTATATTATCCTGATTATGATGTATGAATATAATATATACATATATATATTATAATGACCCGCGTTTTGGACCGGACTAAAACCCGAAGTAATTTGAACGTTTTTCGATTACTGAATGGGTCATTTTTAAGACCGAGATTAAGAATGGAATTATGAGAGTTGGAATGATTTTTTGTTTTGGTTTTGGGCTTGGGCGAAGGCTCGCAAAGTTTCCCTAGTGTCTCGATAGGTCTTGGGAGCTTCGATCCCGAGAGAGAGGCTGGTTTTTAAAAGGAAGAGGAAGGTGCACGGGTTGCGCACGGTTTGACCAAATTGTGCAGCCCATTATAGGAAACTTTGCAGCCTTATTTAAGGGGGTAGTGGCTTATAAAGGGTTGCGCACGGTTTCCTAAACCGTGCGCCTAGCGTGTGCGAGGGATCTCTCTTAGAAAGAGGGTGTCACACGGTTTGCGTACGGTTTGGAAAACCGTGTGGGTGATCCTTTTTAAGAAATTAATAAATTTTAAAATAAAAACTTAAAAACAAATCTCACTCTCCCTCACCCTCACTCATCATAACCCCCCACGGCGCACCTCCCTCCTCTCCCATGAGTCGTGCGCGACACCCCCCTCAGCTCCCTCTTTGGGCTTCGATTTCAGCCATTTTCCCTTTTGTTTCTTCTCCGAAGCTTGGACTTAAGGTCGTCTATCTCTTCTCCCTTGGTTTCGGACTTCAATTCGGTGCCCGGTGAGATTTGTCCAAGTGCCCTAGGGTTAGGGGTTGATTCATTTTTGGTTTCTCTTTGTTCCAGGTTCGATTGAAAGGCTTCTCGGGTCGTGTTTGGGTGTATTCCGGCAATTGTTGCCGAAGGAAAAGCGATTCTCCACGTTTCTGTCCACTAGCTTGGGTTCGCGGTAAGGTTTTATTATTATGGTTGGTTTTTCATATCCCAAATTAGTGTCTTTATGCATTTTAAGATTCGTTGGATTAATCTTGTAGTGTGTTCGATGTTTTGGTGTGGTTTCGAGTCACCAAAGTCTAGGAGACTAGCCTGTGTGGGTAGATGTATGTATTTATATATACATGGGTTCCCCCTTTACATGTTTAATCACACATAGCAGTGATTAAATATGTATGGGGAAAGGTGTGCCCATGTATATATATAAAGGTGCATGCGTAGTTGAGTGGATACGGGCATAGGTGTGTTAACACGCATGTAAGGATCCTCTTGCGCATGCCCATGTCCACGGGGGCATGTGTTCATAGAGGCTAGGTGTCCTTGCATGTGTGTGAAAGTGCCTATGCTCAGTGGGGGAGAAGCAGCGGCTCTTAGTTTGAAAGCACCAAGATCTGGAGTGGATGGATGGATCCACCTCGAGGTAGGGTCCCTCTCCTTTCCCTTTAAGTTTAAGTAAAGTAGTAGTGAGTTTAATATTGCACTGAATTGGAATTTTAACTATGCAAGTTTAGTTCCGATTAAATGCTTATGTGAAAATCATGTGAATTGTAGGAATAAGATAAAATAGGTTGATTGGTCACTAAACTAACGATTTAATAATTAAACCCCTCGATCAGAGGTACGCTATCTTCAAGATAAAAATGTAGAAAGTTGACATTTATGCTTTCCTGTTTGTTCTGCCTTGCTATAATTATTAAATTTCATGATTAGCTGCTTGTTTCTTTATTGTTGAATTTTCCCAAGTGGGCAAAGGCTTTGCTGTCATAACACCCCTTAATGTATTTGAACCCTTGAACGTAAATTCTATGTCCTAATAAGTTAAATGGTTGGGTTGAGATAAGCAGAACAGTTATAATGGATTAGAAGAGATGATGAAGACCTTTAACTGAAATGGATAAAGACACTTGAACCGTGAATCAATTTTCCATGTGTAGGCAGATTGAGTGAGATGACGTATGTGTGACAGTTTTCATATAATGAATAGCTCCTTGAAATGGGTTGGTGTATATTTAATGACTTATGTGATAAGTCTCTACCTCATGGGATGTATTGGAAGTGACCAAGCCCATGTTGGTTTCCTAATTGAAAAGATTAATGTGTTTTACCTTAGATATAATGGTGAATAATGTGTTTGTGCCACTTGTATAGATATGGATTGTGTTAAGGTTTGGGACTATAGTATGGCTATTTTAAATGCATAATATATACTTCCTTATGCATTATAATGTAATTGTGATAATGATTATGTGTGATTATGGGTGGGAGGCATTCATACCCCAGGCCATCTACTTTGAATGATTATGGATGATTGTGAATTTGATATGTTTACTTGAAATTCATAAGAGGTAGTGCCTTATGCATTGTGTTATAAAACTGAAGGTGAATGTGAATGTTTGTGGATTGGAGGTATGTATACCCCATGACAGCTTATTATAAGTATGGGTGAGAGGCATGTTACCCCAAACCAGATGTGATCTCTACACATGTATGGAAGGGAGGCATTCTTACCCCTTTCCAGTTGACCTATAGGGACGAGAGTCATTCTTACCTCGTGCTCGCTAATCTCGATTAATGGGTGGGAGGAATTCTTACCCCACACCATCTATGATCTAAATGCTTATATATATATGTGTGTGTGTGTGAGAGAGAGAGAGAGTGTGTGTGTGTGTGTGTGTGGTGACATGATCAGGTTACTTTACCGACAATGAGCTGAAGATGGTATAAGTGTCAGGTGTCCCTTGGGAACTTGGACGGGTGTTACTTACTTATGTAATTCTACATACTTATTTATCCATACCTGCTCACTTTTTAATTATTATACACTGTCTGTATTGGGTTTGACACTAGTGGTACCGGCCTACTGAGATTTATATCTCACACCCTACTCGGGCCGCCATTGCACTGGGGTACCCGAGTAGACCTTCTTGCTTGCAGGACCTAGGTTGTGTGTTGTGCTATTTGTTCCTGAGTAGTTAAGAGCAAAGGACCAAGCAGGATCTTGGGATGCTCAGGGGACTGCCATCGGGCTTTTTTGTCCTTTATTTCTCGTATTTTCTGTAAAACATGTTTTATTGATTCCTGCTTTCATAATTGTATCATCATCTATACATGCATTCATTATAAACTGGCATTTGTTGCCTTTTATAAAATGGTTATTACCTATATTTTTATTCTGCCTTTCAATTTTTTATTACTTCCGCTATTGAATATTATTTACTCTGATAATACCACTTTGTTACTCTGATATGAGGGTATAGTCTCCCCACTATCACCTCTTGATTAAGCTATCTTATTCATAAAGTGTTTATCATTATTTTCAATAAAGGATAAATAACCCACTCATCTTATAGGTATCATCAGGATATGATCACGGATATAAGTTTTCAATGTACTCCTTTATAGTAGGAAGCACTTGTTTTTTTCTTTAGTGATCTACATCAAACACATTCCATCAATTATATGAGATGAATGTTGTTATTTATTTCATTTTGTTGGTACTTTTTTCAATATTATATACATGTTTGTTTATTGGGGTTAGATATACCTATGTTTTTTAGGTTATTGTATCCACCAAAAATCATAATATGGTCTAATAACTTCATCAATGGTGTTAAATGAAATTTTATTCAATAATTAAATGTGTTTTGATCATTGTTTTTTGTGAAAAACTTAACTCAAAAGAAGTTTCTATATATTATAAAAAAATGGGTTTTTCTATTATTTTTACCTACCAATAAGGGTATATGTAAATTTCATCTAACTTACATTTAATTAGAGTCTTATAAATAAAGATCATGGTATTTTACCCTCTCATAAATGATTCTACATAAAGGTAAATTGTTGCTTACCCTTACATAAGGTGGTTGCGTAAAGGTCGTACCATTACAAGGATGTGTCATTTAAAGGTAATACAAAGAATTAACTTTACATGAATGGTTTACATAAATGTATTACCTATATTTTAGGCGTTTTCATAAAGTTATATATTTAATACCTTTATATATTATGTGTTGTGTATATGTTGTTTCCTCCTACACGTACAAATATATTTTTGTTTATGGGTCTATAATTTTTTCCACACTATAGAGTATATGTATAAAAATAAAATTGATTTACCCTTATATTAAGTGTATCTATAAGTTTAAATAAATGATACCATTATAAAAAATATAGATTCTCCATTAGGGAAAGTATAAAAAAATTTAAAACAATTGAATATATTAAATGATTTTGAGGGTTTATAAAATGTTTATTACCCATGTTAAAAGGTGTTTTGGGATATTCAAATTTATAATGAATTTAAAAATTAATTAATAAATTATAAATTTTATACAATTAATTAAATATTTATTATGAAACATTCTAATAAATATTGAAGTGTAATAGGAAAATACCTTTTACCAAAATTATATGGCATTCCTTGTGATTTATAAATAGTAAATAAAAATTTATAAAATGTTTATAAAACTTCAAATATATGATATTTAGATTATAATAAATGTTTATATTGTATAAATAGAAAAATAAAATGATTATAATACATAAAATATCATATAAATTCTATATAATATGAAATATGAAAGATTATATTGAAATGAATATAAAAATTTTATATTATTGTTAAAATCTAAAATGATTTTTATAGATTTTATTTATGAATTTTTCATAAATAGTTACCCCATGTTTTTCAAAAAAAGGTTTGTTTATTTATTAACTTCCTTAAATATTCATGTTTAGTAAATTTTTTATAAAATGTAAATATTGTTTATACCTTATGTTCAAATGTAAAAATTCTTTTAAAGTGAAATCAATTGTTTTTACTTAAGATATTGAGAATAGTTTTTTAATATAGTTTATTCCAATTTGGTGTTAAAGATGTCATGAATTGGATTCTGTCTTGATTAATTTCAATTGAATGGCTCGAAGTCCTTTTCTATTATTTTTGATAATCCACCTTTCAAGGGGTGAGGTGGAACCCTTAAAAGGCCTGAAGGCCTATCAACAATTACATGACCCGTAGGTATTAGAGGAAATCACCCAGAAAAGAAAACTTGGAACTACTCCTCCCCAACACATGTCACTTGATTAATGTCTCTTAGGGTAGGGGACTTTATTTCGGACAACCTATTATCCTGGAGGTTATTCCTTATCTATAATACTAAAAAGAGTATGGTATATATCACTCTATGCTTAACCATGTAGATATTTCCAATCTCATATAACTCTATGCCTTTACATAAAAATTTTCATTTACCATATGTATATAATTCATTTAGATATATATATTATTATTTTCTCTATTTTTGGGTAAGTTACAGAAACTTGTATGTTGTGTAAAGAGTTACAAATTAATATTGTGTGAACACTATAATTTGGTGGTTAGAATTGGGATTCCAAATCAAATTTTTTTTGAATCATGTATACCCAAAAGGAAAAACCTGAGAATACAAAAATAATATAAGATGTAATAGTTATGAATTTAATATGCATATGATGTGTATTGATTTTGTGAGACTAAAACCCCTAAATATTATGTGTTATATTCCTTCCAAAGTGGTACTTATTAAGACCTTGGTCATTCAACCAGGTATTTTAGAGATTATCAAAAATACCCCAAGATTGTCCCATGTAAGCAAATCAAGAAATGAGTAACTTTATATTTACATGTTTGGTATTATAAATTACAGTATGACTATCCCCAGATTTTCCATTGTAATCTTATTCATGAAATTTAATCTAGGAAACATTTATTTATGAAAACCTAAGGTTTAGTATTCTATAATAATATAGTTGATTTTATACATATGACGGATTTAGATAAAGGATTTTTCTCTTTACTATGAAAAAATCATAATTTAAATGATTGGGATGATTCCACAATTAAATAATAAATGCATATTTGTTTAGAAAACCCACTATAATCAATAATGAAATTTGGATACTAAATTTAATATCCTAATAATTTTATGAAATATTTCTCTTTAAATAATTTGATTTTCTTAATTCTGGTGTTGCATGCAAAAAAAAGTTAAGACAAGTCGTATAACATTATTAAAATATTATCACCTATCCATTGGATTGGTGAATATGAAAAGTAATAAATAAATTATAAAAAATATAAGGTCTATGAATTTTTAAAATTAATTCATTAGTTATCAAATTATTATAATTAAAAAAATATTGGACAATAAAAGTGTCATTTTTTCTGAAATAATTTTTTTTATATGCCCAATATATTTTATAAAAATAAATTAAATTAATAGTTATTGTTTAATTAATTTTATTAATTTTATAAATTATTAAATTGAACTTATTTTTTAAATATTCAACAAATATTTTTCTAAGAACAGGAAAATGATAAATCAAATTTTGTTCTTAAAAACGAATTTTTTCTAAAAATCTGTTTTTTGTCACATTTTATGGACTTAAATTTTAATTAATTTATTCCATTTATAGGTATTTAATTAGATTAAATAAATTAAATATTTATAATCATGAGGGTCAAATTTTTTAATAAGTCTGCTTTTGTTTTTGTTCAATATGAATAGTAATAACGGTAAAATTTATCACCTCGATAAAGAGTAAATCAACTTAATCTAGATTAAAAATAAGTGATATTGCCATAAATTTCATCATAATTATTATCATATGAATATAATTTTTCTCTTATAAAATTATTATTTAATTTTATTTGTTTAATTAACACTTTTAAATGAAAATAACTTATATATTATTTAAATCAGTGAAAGTTACAAAATGGCACTCTCTTTATTTTTAATATCTCTGATTATTCCACATAGGCAAAAAGGAGTTTATAAATGAATATAAATTTATAAATTTATATTAAAAAACTATTTTAATGATATAAATTAATCATTAATTTTTACAAATTATATAATAACCCTAATTTCTTATGCAACATCGAGGTAGTATTTCTCCCACTAAAAAAATATATAATAAATGATTTTAAAAATATTAAAATAAATATAATCTGAGTGAGTTAATGTGTGAAAAAATTTATAGTTTAATATAACTTATTTTTATTATTATATAATATTTTATTTTAATAAAAACTTTGTATTTATGTATTTTAATTCAAATTATGTGAATAGTATATAAATTCTCAATAATGATATTTTATGAGAAAAATATTTTATTAAATCGCATAAAAAATGCATAAAAATATTAAAATGGGACAAAGGGGAATATTTATGTCTAAACATTCATCTATATTCAATTTATAAGTCTTTTGGAACAAATTATTTTGATATTTACTTAATTATATTTTAATATTTTAAAAAATTCCAAAGGTGCCCCTTCCCTCTCTTATAAAAGGGCATCTCTCATTTCTCTTCTTCATATCACATTGATCATTATATCTCAATCATACTCTGAACTATTCTCTTCTCAAATTACCTATTCAAACATTATACATGTTTTTTTCTCAAAAACTAACTCTAGGGTTCTTAAGAATAGATCTAGAGGAGTTCTTTCCAAGAAGGGGTGATCACCTTAATCGGTCACTTTCTTTTCTATTATTCTTTAACTCCTATAAATATATGGTATTTATCTTAAAATAATAACTTCATTGTAAAAGATATCATTCAGTTTTATTATGATTAATAAAATTCCATTATTCACGCTCTTTCCCATCAAATGATAAGTGAAATCATTGCTTGAGCGTACATACAGATTACTATCTCCACATAGCTATACAATTCATTTATCGTAGCCATATTTTATGGATGGGTATTATAATGGGTTTAATTATTATTATCTCATGTTTATGAAATAATTATACTTCTTCAATTATAATATCATTTCCACCTTCTTAACCTCCAATCCTTTGGGAAATGATAATGTCGCTCGTGCATACATGTGGACCACCACCACCACAATTTGATGTGACTCTTTTTGAATTTAAATTTTACATGGAAGGTAATTAGGATGAATTTGATGAATATATATGATATATGTTATATAATAATAATTCTATAAATTTTAATTATTATTTACCTTTATTTTATTCCATCAATTGTAAAATGGAAACATTGTTCATGTGTATGTACGGTCTATCTTCTCTATGAACGGTGTAACTCATTTTTATATCTATAACTTTTATAGATGATTAAAAACATTTATATAATGAATATATATGATATTAATATCATGAATAATATTCTAAATTTAATTAATACAAGATAAATTTACAAGTATCGGAACTAATGAACTGAAATACTTAGGATAAACGAAATAGTTAACATCCTAAAACAATGATTTTAATAACAAATTATTGATAAAAGTGGTGTTAAAATGTTATAAAGGAACAATATATGATTTTATAAGAACCAAAAATACTCAATTATAAAATAATAATAAATTTATATTTATTATATAGGAGGTTAGAGTGATTTACAAGAAATATTAACTCGCTGTATGAGTTCTATTTCACAATCTCATCAATATTCGAGATTATTTACATTTAAGTCTCCATTAGAAGAATTAATTTATATTTATATTAAATACCCATGTTTTTTTCAAAAAAAAAAAGTAAATATTTACTGATATCATATAATTTTTTAAATTAATTTTTACCAATTTTTTACTTTTTATAAATTGGATTGAAAGAAATCTTCTGTTGTTTTCCAAATGTGGTAATTTGTTAATTTTCTGAAAAAAATATGATAGGATTTTTTTTAAATTATACTACATGAATATATTTTTCTGTCATAATTACACCTCAATTATTTGATGATAACTTTACAATTTTATATGGTTCTTTTGAAATAAAATGGTTTCTTTATTTCATAGGTAATTTTATATTTTAAAATTTTATTTTTAAATTTGAAATTGTATTTTATAAAATAAGGTTTTCATAATATTTTAATAGTATCTCTATTTATAAACAATAATATCCCTTGATTCTAAATATGCTTTACCGGGGTTATTATCTAAGTATATTATCATTATTCTTTCTCTGTATGTTTTATGTTTATGATGAAAATATTAATTTTTTTATGAAACCCATTTCCTTCTCATGGGTTATGCTATGATGAAATGTTTATGAAAACCATTTATTTTTATTGGTTTTTATATGATGAATTTTTTATGGTCCTATAGAACATGTCTGTATTATTTAAATTTTGTGATGGGTGGGACCTATATCTCCCTCCAATTCAATGTGTAAATTATTATATCTCATGTTATAGTTATGGGAAACACATCGATGTGCTTGATCAGTTATGGGAAACAATTCAAACTATATGAGTTATTATGGGAAATAAGTCAATGTGCTTGATCCACTATAGAAAATAGGTGTTTATTCCTAATCATATGGTCTTGGAAATTAAAATTGACATATGAAATGGTTTCTATACTTATGATTATTCCACACACATTTATGACATGAACTTATGGTTCATGATTGATTCATAATAATTTCTCATTATTATGATTCATGTCTTTTGAAATTATAATGTTTTATTCCATAACTCATATTTATGATATTTTTTAGATTGGTTATGAACGTTATGATTTATTTTTATGATATAGAGATTTTATGATAGTCTTACAAAATCATATGATCATATATTGATATCTCCCATATTTACCGTTACTGAGAATATAAACTCACACTTTTCTTATATTTCCTTTCACTCGGTTAAGAAGATACTTTTTAGTAGGGTATGACTATAGAGAATACTATGAGGGAATATCGTTATAAAATATGTTTATGATCTTTTATAAAATAAGGAGAATGTATATCACCCTTATGGTTCTAACATGGATCATATATTTATGTATTTAATATTAATTTAAATAAATGTGATATTTATGTATGAAAATATTGGGATGTCATAGTTGGTATTAAATCTAGGGTTTAGTCAATATTTGGATATTAGAGTTAGAAAACTTTTATTAAAACCCTAGGGACAGGTCTATGTGTAGAAAAGAATACTAATTTTTTGTAATGATCAATAATGAAGTAGGTTAAACCTAAGGTTTTATAGAAGAAGGTGTTGTGATTTTTATATTCTATTAATGATTTTTAAAAATTATGTGGTTTTCCACTATGGATATTGTTTCTCGCACTACAATTTTTGGGTTATAATCAATGGCTAGAACAAAAATTAAAAATATTAATACTAATTGTGATATATAATGTATTGATTCTATACCTAAGAAACAAAATGTTATGGGATATGGAATAAAAAGTATTACTATTACACTCACCCAAATTTCTCAGGGTATGAATAATTTTGATTTTCCTAATTTTCAAAAGATGTAACAATGTGCTATTGAATCTTTTATGAGGATACATCCACATTCTGTTAGTGGGTATTATAACCCAATAGTGGGCAAGTGGTGGATCAGAACCATTGAGAAAATATTTTTTGTTCTCCAAGGATCGATTCATAAAAAATTAGACCTGAATATTTATTTTCTTAAAAGCTAAAATAATAATAGACTATCCAGACAAAATAAAATAAATAGATATAGATTTCATAACTTTATATAAACATAGGGTGGTTTAAACATATCTGATTCTCATATTAGCTATCAATTCATATTCTCTATTGATATGGGTTATATATACATTATGATTTTTTAGGAGAAAATATATTGATAATAAATAATAAAATGGATTTGATTCTATTCAATCATATCTAGAAATATTTCTAGATAAATCATGAAAGTTCAAACATTAAATGTGTTTAAAATTAGAATTTAAAACACCTAATAAAAATCGAAACTTCCTTTAGAAATAAGAAATAATTAATCAGTTTTTAAAGATACTTTGAATTAGTCTTCAAATATATTTTAATGGGATATTTACTCAAGAAAATTCACTTCTAAAATAATGGAAAATATCTAGATTTCAAAAAATGCTGATGACGGATTCGATGTATGGATTGCTCTGCATATGGAATATTTAAAAGTAAAGTACATAATCTATTGTTCATTCTAAACAATGGGTTAAATAACTATATATTAGATACTAAAGTTTTGGTTTCATCACTAAATTTAGGTTCCCAATCATAACGTTTATTCCCAATATAAGGTAGGGAAAGTAGAATTCATTTTCAAAACCTATTCTCCCAAACATAATGTTCTCCTTAAGCATAGGGATATGAACAGTGATTCGAGACATACTTAATGTATCCAAAATACTTAAAATGGAAAGAATAAGATCAATTAATTCTGAAATTAAATATAAAATAAAATAAATATTATAATAAATATAATCATGAAATTCACTTAAAGTAACTTTATTTATAAAACAAATGATGGTGTTTTTGAGCAACAAAATCATTGAGAAATCAAAAGAAATTTATAGATAAACATTTGTATGCATAACAATATCCCCCTTTTTATGATCATAGAACCCAAAGAAATATAAATACAAAAATATAGATTTTAAATGATAATAAAAAAATCAATGATATTTTAAATCAAATAAAATAATAGAGATTAACTAAACTTATTATTGAAATGTGGAAATATTGTGTTTATCCAAATTTCTCACCCTATTGTGAAATTAAAAAAGAAAGTATTGAAAATATATTAAAACACATTCAATGTAGCACAGAATTATTAGTTAATGTTATGTTTTTTTCAATATAACTGTTTCCTAAAAATGAATAGGCTACAATAAAAAACTATATGAAAAAATAAAGAGAAAAAAGGATAAAAAAGAGAATATAAACAAAGAATATATTAATATTAATCATTCAAAATTATAATTACTTTTCCTAAATAATGTAAATATGGTAAGTGATGGTATAAGGAGACGGTTCAGTACCATCATACTAATATTTTTCTATTAGATAATCATGATCATTCTAATGTATGGCCTGAAACTAATTTATCAATAGATTGAAATTTCTATATACTAGGGTTGACCATTTCTCCATTAAAAACATTTATTACTAGCACATATTTAGCTCTTCTAAAAAGTTCACCTTTATAAAACTATGAATAGTCACTAAATATTGAACATATTTATCCATCATTCCACCAGTTAATCCAACTAATAACCAAACACTAGGCTTTGTAGAGGGTAGATTCTCATTCATATTTTTTTGATTTATGACCAAGGTGTTCATGGACAAAATGTCCCAATGAATGCTTTTAATTATTTTATCCATTGTTGATAAATTATAAGAAATAACGTCTAAACTTCTCAAAACATCAATAATTATTTTACCTATGGAATTAGAATATCTTTTTTTAATTGAACAGGTTTTTACATATTAATACTTACTTGAAAAAAACTTTTTCAAATCATAAACATCATATTTAAAAACTGCTTCACTTTTATATTCCCAACTTGATCATCTATTTCCATCTTAAAATAATAAAAAACAATCCTTAATAATTAAATTTCCTATAGAAATTGATATTTAACATGAATATATTCAAATGATGTTCTCGAAATAAAATAATTTTTCAACCCTTCATAATATTTTCTATAAATTCCAGATTCCTCTTATAAATTAATTACTTCAACTTTAAATTGATTAAAATTTGACACCATAACCATAGAAGAGGTATGTTTACACTACTAAAAATATATATCATCTTCAATAGCTAATTAATATTTCTTTATCCTTACAAAATTCTTTATAACCTCAACCAATTGAATCGATTGAACTTAAAATTATTCAACATTAAATTCATCAAGAACTTATGTTTCTTCGGGAGGTTCTTCATCTGTCTTCTCCAAGGAGCTTTCTATAAGAGAACCTGAATGATCCAAAATAATATTATTTGTTATAGTAACTTTTAGAATACTCACATTCTCTCTAACCTGAGTTTCATCTACAAGATTTTCTTGATATTGAACAACATATTAATCTCTTACTTTAGAAAAAAAACTTCTCCTTAGACACTTTCTTTACCAGAAATAGGTTGATTTACTTCTATAACCCCATCATCCATAGCCATATAAATAGGTTTTTTCTTCTTTCTAGGTCTCTAAACTAGAATCTCTCCACTATATTCAGTAAAGGTATCCTAAAAAGTTCTAGTGAACTGAATAAGTCCCCTATCCTAGCAGGGATATTCCCATCCACCACTCTCCTTCTTCTTGTACTGATTGGAATGTTAGTAGTGAAAACAAAGGTACTTCCTTACTTCTATCCAAATTTGGTAAAATATCTCCTTAAAATTGAGACTCACCAAATTCCTATGCACTAAACCTCACAAAACCAATCAGTTTCAAGCTTCTTTACTCTCCCTAAGAATGATCTCTAGATTGTTCTTCTTTCTTAGAAACAATAGGCATTAAATTACCCTTGGTTGTACTCTAAAAGAAGATAATTTTCTGATATTTATGAATGATGTAATATTTTTGTGATGACATCACAATATTATTTTAATGTCACCAATCATTCCTTTATTATATTGAAAAATAGAAACTAAACTTCCATGTGAGTTTAAAGACATTCATGCATCCTTCTAGAAACAGTGATGTGTATATCTTAGCATATACCCACTAAAATTAAATTTCATGTCTCTAAAATTAAAATTCATTACATAAATATTTGGGAAGATGATTTTCTAATGTTCTTACATACTTGGAATTATATTTTCTTGAATGAACATGACAAATAATGTTTTTTAACCTCTAAATCCTTCACAAACAACTTCTTGATTCGTGAGGTTATTAATAGAAAATACGTGATGTCTTATAGATTATGAATGTTGTCCCCAATCAACCTAAAGATGAAGTGAAACACACCTTCATAGGGAGATTTGAAATTTTGAGCTATATTGACCATAGAAATCAAAAATTATTTTTTCTTTCCTTATATGATATAAAATCATTTATATCTCTTAAACTAAATTGTACATGATCATAAAATTCCTTTACCTATTTTCTGAAAAAAAAAATATTTCACTTCATACATCAAAAATATATTCCATTCCTTGAAAACTCAATGATTGTTTTAATATAAGATCCATCTGTAAAATCCATTCGAATTATACTACACCCTTTAAGAAATTTTCTTTCTAAACTAGAAGGCATGTGTCTCATTGATAAAATCAGACCAACTTCATTGGTTATCTTTGTCATTTATACTATGAGAATCAGAAGGTTTGAGGGTTTGGAAATTGGGTTTTGAGATATATTTAGGGATCATAAGTTTTAAAGGAAGAAGGTTCAAAGGTAGAAGAAAGAAGGGTGTTACTCTAATGGTTTAAATTACCATTACAGTTTCTCGATCAAAATTTGTTGTGTAATAATTTTGGATTTTTTAAAATTGAAAAGAAAATTTCATGAAAATAAAATATGAAAATAAAAAAAATAAACTCATGAATTAATAAACCAAATAATTGAAATAACTAATTAAAAAAGTTTAAAACAAACATATAGAAATGAAAATTAATAAACTAAATCTATATTAAAAGGAAACCTAAACACTTTAATTGATATTAAATAAACCTAAATCCTCTAAATAAAATAAAAACATATAACGATATTTGGTTTAGTGAGAATATATATAATTTGATACTCATTATTTACAAATTTTAAAGATATATCCCCTTAATTAATATTATATCTATGAAAATAATTTTTAAGATCAATATGCTTAGTCCTGCAGTGAATCATAGGATTTTTTGAAATATTAATAGTACTAGTATTATCGCATTAAATAGGAATATGATTAAATTTAACTCAAAAGTCCAAAATTGTGTGTTTCATCCACATTTCTTATGGTCAAAAACTAATAACAAAAATATATTATGCCTCAACTGTTGTAAATGAAACTTAATATTGATTTTTAATAGAATGTGAAGATAGGGACTTTCCCAAAAATAGAAAATAACCGAAGGTTATTTCTCTATATAATATACACCCTCCAAAATTATCACCTAAATACAAAATTAAATCAAAACTATATGTTTTGGGAAATTTGAAGCTAGAAAAATAGTGCCTTTTAAATATCTAAAAATAATTATAACTTTTTTAAGATGGGATTCCTTTGTGTTTGAATAAAATCTTGCATAAAGACAAACATAAAACATAATATCTAACCTACTATTACTAAGATATAGAAGACTACTAATCATACCTTTTTATAACTTGTTGTCAAATGCTTTTAAAACTTCATAAAAATCAAGTTTTACATTTTTATACGTGGGATTTGTATAAGTCTTGTTGTTTTTAAGTAAAAAAAATTTCAACAAATAAATAATATATTTTATTTGATTCAGAAAATTTCCAAAATCATTTTGATGAAATTTAAATCCAAGAAATAAGTTTATCTCTCCCATCATACTCATTTTAAATTAATTTTGTATAAGTTTTGAAAGAACATTACAAATATTTTGATTTTTTTCCCCAAAATAACATTATCTATATAGATTTGAACTAATAAAATATCAAAATAAGAGTTTTTCATGAAAACAGTAGCATCTTCCAACCCCAATAAAGAACTAATTTTCAAAATAAAATAACTCATTCTTTCAAACCATGCCCTTGATGCTTTTTTAAGTCCATAAAGGGATTTAATAAGTTTAAAAACAAAATTTGGTAGATTATGATTCTCAAAACCTGGAGGTATTTCAGTATGGACTTCCTCCGCTAAATAACTATTTAAAAAATGTATATTTGATATCATTACGGTATAATTTTAAATTCAAATGAGATACATAGGCCAATATTATTTTAATTGATTCCAGCCTAGAAACAAAGGAAAATATTTCCTCATAATCAATTTCTTCCTCCTGGTTGTAACCCTTAGAAACTATCATAACCTTATTCCCAGATATTATACATTTATCATTTTTATTATTTATAAATACCCATTTGATTCTTATCACTAGAAGTTTTTAGGTTCTATCAACTAATTCCCAAACTTCATTTCTCTTAAATTGGTTTTGTTATTTCTATGTAGCTATCATCCAACTCCCATCTTCTAAGTCTTCTTCTACAGTCTTAGGTTCATACATGCATAGTTAGTGTAACATCCCACCCAATCCTAATTAGCTTGAGAGGGTGGTAAGATGCTACTTGTCCATAAGTGACATTCCCAAGGCACCAAAGGCTATCAATAAAATTTGATGAATTCAAGAGAAAAGGGGAATGATTTTCCCAAATAAATAAAACAACAACCAAATGAACCATAACCAAATACCCCCATGATCTATGTCCAAAATGTTTAATAATTTTAAAATAAAGACCAAAACCAAAAAACCACAATAATCCATAATTAGAGTACCAAATAGAAGACCACAGAAACCAAAGGAACCATGACACCACCCCATAGCGCCGCACCAAGATCTATGCTCCAAGCACTATTATAACCACTCAAGAAACACAAATTACCAAAAATGGAAGGATATTATTCACCTTTACCTTTATCTAGGAATACAACATCTGTAAAAGAACCAAAGTTCCAAATTAGGTGTGAGTAATAATACTCAGTAAGATTTACCCAAATGACTTCCCTACACACGCCACTAGGAAAGAACTGTTACCACATTTATATAAAATATTTTACATAAAACATTAAATAGTGCAATAATTTCCACAAGACAAACACACCCTTACCAAGACACCTTTACCCATATCCACACAAAAAAAAGGGAAATCCAAGAAAACATGCCATAATCCATTTCACCATCACACATTAGCACAACCAGTTTCATATTTCATAACAAAACACATAAGAAAAATAAACATGGTGGAACTTCCCATCCAATTTTGTTTACTAAATTCCCAATCTAGTGGTACTTACCGAAAACTTTCCTTAATAGTGGCCCTTCTGTCCACTATCCATCACCTTTTATAGTGAGACTTTCCACCCACTTAACACACAATAAACACAAGACATAATAATAAATCAACCAACAATCATAAAGCACACCAAGTCAACACATTATGAACACAACCATTTCCAAAACATTCCAAATCACTTCAATAAATCACTAACTTATTAAAAACACCCTTTAACCATTTTACATGCCAACCCATATTTGAATAAAATAATATTTATTGAAATTCATCTTTCATAACACCTTTTTCATAATTTAAACCATTTTCAATTTTAAAATCAACATTTTAAAATCCCACAACAAAACCCCTTTTTGAAATAATATCCCATTTTACCCAAAAATCCCCAAATTATCACCAAATGGGTTTTGTGACGCCCCAGGTTTTATGAACTGGTTTAAGTAAGAAGTGTTTTGCCTTTAATAATGTCTCTTGTTTTATTTGTTTTGCTAATAAGGAATTAGAGATAAAATAAAACATAGAGAATAAGGTAAACTGACATTTATTAAAACATTACTTTACAACGAGACCCAACTAGTTGAATGTACCATGCACAAGACCTAACACGGCCACCGCAAGACTACAAAGAACCACAATGCGGGCAATCGGATAGTCGTCATCTTCAAGGTCCAACAGCGTGAAAAGTATAATCGCCAGGGCCACGGCACACATTCTCAACGCCAATGGTATGAGGAGAGCCATCCTTCCTATTCAAGTGTTCTGTTTTAAGAAGTACCCCACACCCCTTTATTTATATTAGTCTTTGAGTTATGACCGTTATATTTATATATCCGTTGGGTTTTCAAAACGACCGTTGTGTTTCCACTAATAAAGTTTACGTTAAAAGAGAACTCGATTTTTATTCCCTCATTCTTAAAAACATTCTTTCATTAAAGATTCTTCGTTTTAAAAAAAAGTATTCTTAGAAGTAAATCTCCTCGTTTATACCTAGGTAGTGGAAAACATGGTATTCTTTTTATGAAGAATATGTTTAGAGGGAATTCATAATAATTATATCTTTTGATCTCATAAATTATGAAATTTTTGGGAAACTTTTGGTCATTAAAAGAATTTTATAAAACAAATAGTAGAGTATTTTAAAAATACTAATGATTATAATTATACAAAAGATATATCTTTTAAAAAAAATTTATACCAAGAGTTAAAATATTTTATCTAAACTTGAAATTGGTTTTAACATTTTGAGTTAAAACAATTTTTACTCAATTCCTACAAATATTTATATTTCACTCTATATTGAGCTAAGTATTTAATAAAACTAAATTTTATAAAAAAATTGAGTGGGACCCGGCTAGCCAAGGGCATCCTCAAGGGACAAGCCCTCAGGCCACGGTCGAGACCCCATAGGGACCCGAGGTACCGCCATCGGGCTCCCCATGTGTGCGCGCGCGTACAGAGAGTCAGCCAGGCTAGAGGCTCGGGGTGGGCCGAGCATAGGTTACCCAGGTCGCGTACGGGCCCGTGTATAAGGCCGCGGCTCGCGCTGCGTGTGGTTGGGCCAAGGCCCGCGGGGGTGGGGAGGGACCCGTGTATAAGGCCCCGTGTGCGTGTGTGTTGTGCTATTGCACCGCTCCCCGAATGGCTTGATTTTTATACCGCGCCTCAAAATCCTTTCGTTTCGATGTGGGACGAGCTCCCTGCGACCGGGACCGTCCGATCAACTTCCGCGACGATCTCAGCCATCCAGCCCGTTTTAACCGCGCGACCTCCCTGCGTCTCTGTGAGCCGTCTGATCCCTTCGGTGATTTAATCGCAACCCTCCATCTCTTTAAATCTTTTAAACTGAATCCCGCTTCTCCCTCAGCCGCAAGATCTCACCATCTTCAATTCGGACCGTTCCTTTTCTTACCGCGTCGCCCCATCGTCTTCTTCCCAGCATCGGGGTCCCGACCAGTAGTCCTGCACCAAGGACGTCGGGCCCCTCCCTTCGCATTGCACCGCTGACCCCCGAACACTCCCCCTCCTAGCTCACTGTGCTTTCGTCCTTCCCCACGACGGCCTACCCGCGGGCCGAGCCACTAGGTTACACTGTACCCTCTACTTAAACTCTTCCCCAGCCGCATAAAAGGGGGATCTTTTTTCTCCTTCTTCTCCTCCGCGGAAATCCAGCATCCTAGCATCGAGCTCCCTCCTCAAGTGTAACACCCAAGACTTTTATGTTATATAAATCATAAAAGGAATCTTTTTCTACACAACACTTTCTTGGCTTTCTTTACACGCAATCGCGACCTTCCTCGATAGCTTGCGTCGTACGCAATACCGAGTTTCACTAAACAACAATATGCTATTAAAACTAGCCGTTATGAATAGTAATAACCACTTTTTGAAATTTTATAAATTTTATTTTTCAAAATGGACTTCATTTTTGGACTCAGAATATCGAAATTAGCCTAGGGTGAAATTTTGGTATTTTTCTGAAAACTTTCAATTTTTGATGAATAGTGAAACCACTAAGTGGTAGGTTAAAAAACTGAATTTTGCATAAAACTTAATTTTACCGCTTCTGTGAATGGAATTTCAAAAATCCGAGAGACACGGTTAATATCAAGGACTAAAATGTGGTTCAATGAGATGAAAATAATTTTTTGGTGAATAGTAACTTTTTACCTTTTTTTACCGCGGTTAATAGTAAATAGGGTAACTAAGGGTAAATATGATATTAATATTACCCTAACACATGTCCTAATTCTATTGGACAAGTGTAATTCGACCAAAAACAAACTTAGGAATAAAATATGACCATTTAGGCCCACTTGGATTAGATTAGGACATTTATTATTAATTTATTTAAAGAAGGGTTAAAATAGTTAAATTTAAAGTTTAATAAGTAAATCATTTTTAATATGGGGTTATATATACGATAAATTAGATTGTAAATATTCATTAGAAAGCTAAAAAGATTTCCTACATGATGGTATTTTATTTGTAATTTTTAGACATCAAATAATTTAATTTATTTATGACACAAAGATGATGCAGTAATTATCTTATTAATGAAATATTGACATAATTGATAATATAAATACCCAAATAAATGTAATTTAAGACTTTTTATGAATTCCACTAATTTTCTAGGTTACTATGATATATTATTGTTGATTTAATCAAGTTGGTTTGAACATATAATTCTGATATGACTTTCACAAAAATCATATATCAAATAGTGTCAAAATTGACACAAAATAGTTTTTAAATCAAATATTATATTATTAATTGTTATTTTATTCCTAAAAATCTAAGGTTCGGCCAAATGACTTAGATAAGCATATATATATTAATAATAAACAATTTGGGGTTCTTTTGGCATGTTATAGTAAGTGTATTAACCATATAGTGAAAGAAAACAAAAAGACACGGTAAAAGTTAAATTAATTAACTTAGAGTTAAATCTAATTGATAAGGTTAAAATAATACCCCAAACTTGTCTAAATCCTATTGGTTGATAGTATTTCGACCCATCACCACTTCAGCTTCGAAATAAGACCCTTTGGAACCATTATAAACCGATTTTGACTTTAATATAAAATAATATTTTGAGATATTCCTAAGGTGCCCCTCTCCTCCCTTATAAAATGGCACCTCCTCCCCCTCCTCCTCACACCAATTTGAGCACTCAAGCTCGGCCAACCCCTGCCATTTTCTCCTCTCCACTTCCCTAGAATAATCCTAGAGGTCCTGGTCTTCTCCAAAGACCAATCTTAGTTCCTTAAGTGGAGGATTCAAAGAGGCGTTCCAAAGAAGAGGTAATATCCATTACCGATCTTTTCAATTTCTTTCTTCTTCAACTTCTTCTTCTTTAGTTGTTTCATGATAAAGTAATAACATCAGTATTACTTACATACTGATATGTTATTATAAATATGAAACAACCCTAATTCACTTTCTATCCATCCTACGGAAAAATGAAATCACCGCGCGTGCGTACGTACGGAATACCGTCTCCACGCCGTGGTGTAATCTATTTTCCACCATCACCTTACAAGGATGGGTATAATGGTGTAATGAGTAACTATATATGATTATTATGAAGTAATATTGATACTGAAATAATATATATATACTCCAATACAATTCCACGATCATAGGAACGATATCATCACTCGTGCGTACGTACGGAATACCGTCTCCACGATGTGATGCGACTCGTTCTACATGATCTTCATTTCATAATGATTATATAAATGAATTGAATGAATGAATATGGTATATACTACACTAATACCATTCTGGAAATGAATTATCTATAACCTAAAGATAAGAATAAGAATTTATTCGACAAAACACGCATAAGAACAAAAAGTTATAAAGACCCGAGTAACAAGTAATAATGAAATATTACTAACAAGAAGCTAATAATATGACCATATATGATCTCATATCAATATGTATGATTCTGGAATAAGTCAATAACATTATTTAAACCATTATACAGGAGCTTCGGACACGAACAAAGCAAATCGGACCTAAGGTAAGGGAAATATCACAATCTCATTTTTATCCGAGATTGTTTATTCGTAAGTATTTACTGGGGTGTATTTTATCATCCACATCCATGTTCCCTCAATATGTAATATTGTTTCCATCCACTTACAATAGTTTAAATCCAATTTTACCCTTAGGTGAGTTTTTAGTAAAGAATATGAAAGGAATCTTTTGTCGTTTTTCCGTACGAGGTACTTTTTGACTTTTCCGACAAAAGTACGAAGAATGTTTTTTTAACTTATACGACAAGAATGGATTTTTAAAACATTATTTCCAAGAAGCTTCCTTTAAAAGTTTTCAAGTTTATTTTTAATCAACTTCTTTTAGTTTAAAGTTGTATGACATGTTAAGAAATGTAAAATGTTTTTGAAAAAGAAAGGATATTTTCCTCAAGAATGAAGTTCAAGTGTTTTATCAAAATTATTTTCCATCTAAGATAATAAAGGGTTATGTTTCTATCCCTATTATTACATGGATTTGATTATGTTGTGATGGAAATATTTTTATTAATTCCTTTATCTTATATGAATTGTTTTATGATGTCATGTTGTTTAAGAATCCCATTTTTATTACATGGGTTACGTTATGATGTATGGTTTATGATTATGTGGCACACATAAGAAAGGATTAATTATAAGATGGGTGGGACCTATATCTCCCTCCAATGCATTGGGTAAAGACTTTATATCTCATGAGATAGACATGGCTGGAACGGAAGGTTATTTCGGTTCAGTGATACAGGACTGAAACGAGGAGTGAACTCAGTTCAGAAAGGGACTTTGTCCACTAAGATAGTCTTGGCAATGAGTCATGACTAACAAGAAATGATTTTCCATGATTATGTGTGCATGCCACAAAGTTTCAAGTTTTATGTTATGATTATGGGGATCTCATTTTCACTTCTATGATTTATTCCATGTTAAGATATTATGATCTATTTTGCAGGTTTTGATTTTCAAAAAGATATGATATGATTTTTATTTCCTTTATTTGCCCTTGCTGAGCATTTGAGCTCACCCTTTTATGTTTTCTTTTCCCCAGGTCAGGAAGATGGATATTAAGTAGAATATGCTAAAAGGGACCCTAGATATGATGAAATAAATGGGAGACACTGTAGAAGATTTATGAACCAGTTGTTTATGTTTCCCAGTTTCTGAAGACACTATACCTATACGGTCCTTTGTGGTTTTGTCATATGTTGTAATAAGTGTACTTAAATTTTTAAGTATTAACAATGTATGTAAAGTATGGGTCGTTATAGTTGGTATCAGAGGAAAGGTATAGTCAACCTTTGGAAACTAGGATGTGAAAGCCTTAGTAAGAACCCTAAGGATAAGTCTAAGCATAGTACACAATCTTAGTGTTTTAGAAATGGCCTTGAATAACCTAGGATAAGACCATAAGCATGAAAATTTTATTCTTGAATTATGTGGTTTCCTATTATAATTAGTGTTGCTCACACTATTCTTCTTGGTTTTAGTCAATGGCTGGAACCCGAAGGAACCGTGTTAATGCGGAATGCGATGGGCAATGCAATGATTGTCCCCCTGAGCAACCAAACGATATGGGAGCTGGAATTCAAAATCTTGTAGCCATGCTCACACAACTTTCTCAAGCTATGAATCATGCAGGATTTCCAAACGAGCAAAGGAGGGAGCAACATTCTGTTGAATCCTTCATGAGGCAGCGTCCACCTTCTTTCAGCAGGTCTACTGATCCATTAGTTGCTGAACAATGGATTAGTACTACTGAAAAGATATTTTCAGTTCTTCAATGTTCTGAACATGATAAAGTCATCCTAGCAGTGTATCGTTTGGAAGGAGATGCTGATCAATGGTGGAATCTTGTTAAGAATACGAGGCAAAGGGATGAAATTGAGTCTATGGAATGGGACTAGTTCAAGAACTTATTTTTCAATAAGTACTTCCCTCGTATTCTCCAAACAAAGATGGAGAAAGAGTTTCTTGAACTGAAGCAAAGGGATGATGAATCTGTTGGTACCTATGAAGCAAATTTTACAAGACTGGCAAGGTACGCTTCTGGTATTATTATCCAACCTGAGAGTAAGATCGATCGATTCTTTAGTGGCTTAAAACCAAGTCTTCGAAGGGCGTTAGCCATAAGGGACTTCAATAGCTACGAGGAAATCGTTCGATGTGCTATCAAAGTCGAGATGGAGATTGGAGTAACCCATCAGTCACATGGGTTTGATAAGAAGAGGAAGATGGAATTCAAAGAAAAATCTAAAGAGCACACAGAAAAGAAGATGAGCTTTTCCTTATGCTCAAAGTGTGGAAAGAAACATGGAGGGAGTTGTCTTAAAGGGACAAGTAAATGTTTTAAATGTGGAAAAGAAGTTCATCGGGCATTTGAATGCCGTGATAATGGGAAGAAGATGTCTAATGACGCAAACAAAGGAAGGGATACACAGAATGAACCTACTACACTTCAATGTTTCAAGTGCAAGGAGATGGGGCATTATGCCAATCAATGCCCAAATCCAAGGGTTGATGATGATGGTCGACGTCAACAAACTCTTAAGGCTAAAGACAAAGGAAAGTCACATGCAATTTCTATCAGCGATGTGGAGTACGATAACGATGTGGTGAAAGGTACACTTACCATCCACTCTAAAGTAGAAAATATTTTATTTGATTCTGGATCCACCCACTCTTTTATTTCTGAAGACTTTTCTAAGGGTAACACCGTATTACCTCAACAATTAGATGTTGAGTTAGCTGTGACAACACCTAATGGCACATCAATCGCATCAAAAGTTTATAATTCTTCTCCGATCGAAGTTTGTGGGAAAGTGCTTCCTACAAATCTTGTGATCCTTCCTTTAGTGGAATTTGATGTGATTCTTGGCATGGATTGGCTTTCTCTACATGGAGCTCATATCGATTGCCAAAGAAGTGAAGTCACATTTCATATTCCAGATCAATCTACGATCGTCTATCGATGCAAGGATGAATATAACCTTCCAGTGGAAATTTCTTCCATCTTATGGGTCTTGATTCCACTAAATGAAGGTTATTTATCTCAAATGGTTGGTGAGAAACTCACGATTAAGAATATGCCCATTGTACGGGAGTTTGATGATGTCTTTCCGGAGGAATTACCGGGTCTTCCACCAAATCGTGAAGTTGAGTTTTCAATAGAACTCGTACCGGGTGCTTTGCCTATTTCAAAGACACCTTATAGAATGGCCCCAATTGAGTTGCAGGAATTGAAGAAGCAACTCCAAGAGAATCTTGATAAGGGATTCATACGCCCTAGTGCGTCACCTTGGGGAGCACCTGTTCTATTTGTAAAGAAGAAAGATGGATCAATGAGACTCTGCATTGATTATCGAGAACATAACAAGATCACTATCAAGAACAAATATCCTCTCCCACGCATTGATGACTTATTTGACCAACTACGCAGAGCTCAATACTTTTCCAAGATTGATCTTCGTTCAGGGTATCATCAATTAAGGGTCAAAAGGGAGGATATACCAAAGACGGCTTTCCGTACAAGGTATAGACACTATGAATTTATAGTGATGCCATTTGGTCTTACTAATGCCCCTACTATATTCATGGATCTAATGAATAGAGTCTTTAGAGACTATCTTGATCAATTTTTGGTAGTCTTTATAGACGATATTCTTGTCTATTCAAAGAGCAAGGAAGAGCATGAAGATCACTTGAGAATTATATTGAAGACCCTGAGAAAGGAGAAGCTTTATGCCAAATTTACCAAGTGTGAATTTTGGCTTCAAAAAGTTGCATTTTTGGGTCACATAATCTCAAAAGAGGGGATATCTGTGGATCCAGCAAAAACAGAGGTTATAGAAAGATGGTCAAGACCAACAACAGTAACTGAGATCCGAAGTTTTCTTGGTTTGGCTGGATATTATTGACGTTTTGTAAAAGATTTTTCACGATTATCTAATCCAATCACCAAGTTGACTCGGAAAGGAGTTAAGTTTGTCTGGACAGAGGAATGTGAAGAGAATTTCAAGGAGTTGAAAAGAAGGTTATCCAGTGCACCTGTGCTCACACTGCCTTGTAGTGGAGAATGGTTTGTGATCTACAGTGATGCATCCAAGAAGGGATTGGGGTGTGATCTTATGCAAAATGATATGGTGATAGCTTATGCCTCACGACAGTTGAAAATCCATGAGCAAAATTACCCAACACATGATTTGGAGTTGGCTGCGGTAATCTTTGCATTAAAGATTTGGAGGCATTACCTTTATGGTGAAAGGTGTGATATTTATACTGATCATAAAAGTTTAAAGTATATTTTCACACAAAAGGAGCTGAATATGCGTCAAAGAAGATGGTTGGAGCTGATTAAGGATTATGACTGCTCAATCCATTACCACCCTGGGAAAGCAAACAAGGTGGCAGATGCATTAAGTCGACAAGACCATGCTAGTTTATCCATGATGAGGATCACAAAAGATCCAATATTTATGGATTTACAAAGGATGGATCTTGGAATTATAATGGAAGGGGAAAAATCTTATCTTTATCAAATGAATTTTCAACCATCTATACATGTGAAGATTAAAGAGGCACAGAAAGAAGATTTCGAGTTACAAAATAAGGTGAGAAATGTTCCTGATTTCAACCTTGATTGTGATGGGATAATAAAGTTCAGGAATCGGGTTTGCGTTCCTCCCATCCCCGAATTAAAGAATGAGCTGCTGGATGAGGCTCATTGTTCATCATTCTCTATTCATCCTGGAAGCACGAAGATGTATAGGGACCTGAAAGAGTACTTTTGGTGGGATGGCATGAAAAGAGATGTTGCTGAATATGTCTCTCGATGCTTGGTTTGTCAACAAGTTAAAGCTGAGAGACAGAAGTCTAAGGGGATGTTACAACCATTACCCATACCCGAATGGAAATGGGAAAACATCACTATGGACTTTGTCACAGGACTTCCTAAAACATCCAAAGGCAATAATGCTATCTGGGTCATAGTTGATCGTCTTACAAAGTCTGCACACTTCATTGCTATTAGAGAGGATTTCTCTCTAGATCATCTTGCCAGGATATATATAAAGGAAGTGGTAAGATTGCATGGAGTACCACTTTCTATTATATCTGATCGAGATCCGAGATTTACCTCGAAGTTCTGGCGAAGTCTTCAGCATACTCTGGATACAGAGTTGAGTTTCAGCACTGCTTATCATCCCCAGATAGACGGTCAGTCTGAGAGAACAATTCAAACCCTAGAAGATATGTTGAGAGCTTGCTCTATGGATTTCAAAGGAGGTTGGGATCAACACCTACCTTTGGTGGAATTTTCTTATAATAATAGCTTTCACTCCAGTATTCAGATGGCTCCTTATGAAGCTCTCTATGGAAAGAAATGCAGGACTCCAACTTGCTGGGATGAAGTTGGGGAAAGAAAGCTATTAGGACCTGATCTCGTTGATGAAATGGCAGAAAAGGTCAGATCTATTCAACAACACATAAGAGCAGCTCAGAGTCGACAGAAAAGTTATGCCGACAACCGAAGAAAAGACCTAGAGTTTGAAGTGGGCGATAAAGTGTTCTTACGAATATCTCCCTGGAAGAGGGTTATGAGATTTGGAAAGAAGGGGAAGTTGAGCCCTAGATATATCGGTCCTTTCGAAATATTGGATCGTGTTGGGAAGGTAGCTTACCGATTGGCGCTTCCACCGAATCTCTCTCAAGTTCACGATGTGTTCCATGTATCTCTCCTGAGAAAGTACATACCAGATCCTTCACATGTACTCAGCTCAGAAGTTGTACCGCTGGAGCAAGATCTTTCTTATAAAGAACAACCGATAGAGATTCTGGATCGTAGCGAAAAAGTCCTACGAAACAAGACCACTCGCTTAGTGAAGGTTTTATGGAGGAACCACCAACTTGAAGAAGCTACATGGGAGCTCGAGGATATGATGAGGGAGAAGTATCCTCATCTGTTTGTAACAAAGTGACGAATTTCGAGGGCGAAATTCTTTTTAAGGGGGGTAGAATGTAACACCCGAGACTTTTATGTTATATAAATCATCAAAGGAATCTTTTTCTACACAACACTTGCTTGGCTTTCTTTACACGCAATCGCGACCTTCCTCGATAGCTTGCGTCGTACGCAATACCGAGTTTCACTAAACAACAATATGCTATTAAAACTAGCCGTTATGAATAGTAATAACCACTTTTTGAAATTTTATAAATTTTATTTTTCAAAATGGACTTCATTTTTGGACTCAGAATATCGAAATTAGCCTAGGGTGAAATTTTGGTATTTTTCTGAAAACTTTCAATTTTTGATGAATAGTGAAACCACTAAGTGGTAGGTTAAAAAACTGAATTTTGCATAAAACTTAATTTTACCGCTTCTGTGAATGGAATTTCGAAAATCCGAGAGACACGGTTAATATCAAGGACTAAAATGTGGTTCAATGAGATGAAAATAATTTTTTGGTGAATAGTAACTTTTTACCTTTTTTTACCGCGGTTAATAGTAAATAGGGTAACTAAGGGTAAATATGATATTAATATTACCCTAACACATGTCCTAATTCTATTGGACAAGTTTAATTTGACCAAAAACAAACTTAGGAATAAAATATGACCATTTAGGCCCACTTGGATTAGATTAGGACATTTATTATTAATTTATTTAAAGAAGGGTTAAAATAGTTAAATTTAAAGTTTAATAAGTAAATCATTTTTAATATGGGGTTATATATAAGATAAATTCGATTGTAAATATTAATTAGAAAGCTAAAACGATTTCCTACATGATGGTATTTTATTTGTAATTTTTAGACATCAAATAATGTAATTTATATATGACACAAAGATGATGCAGTAATTATCTTATTAATGAAATATTGACATAATTGATAATATAAATACCAAAATAAATGTAATTTAATACTTTTTATGAATTCCACTAATTTTCTAGGTTACTATGATATATTAGTGTTTATTTAATCAACTTGGTTCGAACATATAATTCTGATATGACTTTCACAAAAATCATATATCAAATAGTGTCAAAATTGACACAAAATAGTTTTTAAATCAAATATTATATTATTAATTTTTATTTTATTCCTAAAAATCTAAGGTTCGGCCAAATGACTTAGATACGGATATATATATTAATAATAAACAATTTGGGGTTCGTTTGGCATGTTATAGTAAGTGTATTAACCATATAGTGAAAGAAAACAAAAAGACACGATAAAAGTTAAATTAATTAACTTAGAGTTAAATCTAATTGATAAGGTTAAAATAATACCCCAAACTTGTCTAAATCCTATTGGTTGATAGTATTTCGACCCATCACCACTTCAGCTTCTAAATAAGACCCTTTGGAACCATTATAAACCGATTTTGACTTTAATATAAAATAATATTTTGAGATATTCCTAAGGTGCCCCTCTCCTCCCTTATAAAAGGGCACCTCCTCCCCCTCCTCCTCACACCAATTTGAGCACTCAAGCTCGGAAAACCCCTGCCATTTTATCCTCTCCACTTCCCTAGAATAATCCTAGAGGTCCTGGTCTTCTCCAAAGACCAATCTTAGTTCCTTAAGTGGAGGATTCAAAGAGGCGTTCCAAAGAAGAGGTAATATCCATTACCGATCTTTTCAATTTCTTTCTTCTTCAACTTCTTCTTCTTTAGTTGTTTCATGATAAAGTAATAACATAAGTATTACTTACATACTTATATGTTATTATAAATATGAAACAACCCTAATTCACCTTCTATCCATCCTACGGAAAAATGAAATCACCGCGCGTGTGTACGTACGGAATACCGTCTCCACGCCGTGGTGTAATCTATTTTCCACCATCACCTTACAAGGATGGGTATAATGCTGTAATGAGTAACTATATATGATTATTATGAAGTAATATTGATACTGAAATAATATATATATACTCCAATACAATTCCACGATCATAGGAACGATATCATCACTCGTGCGTACGTACGGAATACCGTCTCCACGATGTGATGCGACTCGTTCTACATGATCTTCATTTCATAATGATTATATAAATGAATTGAATGAATGAATATGGTATATACTACACTAATACCATTCTGGAAATGAATTATCTATAACCTAAAGATAAGAATAAGAATTTATTCGACAAAACACGCATAAGAACAAAAAGTTATAAAGACCCGAGTAACAAGTAACAATGAAATATTACTAACAAGAAGCTAATAATATGACCATATATGATCTCATATCAATATTTATGATTCTGGAATAAGTCAATAACATTATTTAAACCATTATACAGGAGCTTCGGACACGAACAAAGCAAATCGGACCTAAGGTAAGGGAAATATCACAATCTCATTTTTATCCGAGATTGTTTATTCGTAAGTATTTACTGGGGTGTATTTTATCATCCACATCCATGTTCCCTCAATATGTAATATTGTTTCCATCCACTTACAATAGTTTAAATCCAATTTTACCCTTAGGTGAGTTTTTAGTAAAGAATATGAAAGGAATCTTTTGTCGTTTTTCCGTACGAGGTACTTTTTGACTTTTCCGACAAAAGTACGAAGAATGTTTTTTTTAACTTATACGACAAGAATGGATTTTTAAAACATTATTTCCAAGAAGCTTCCTTTAAAAGTTTTCAAGTTTTTTTTTAATCAAATTCTTTTAGTTCAAAGTTGTATGACATGTTAAGAAATGTAAAATGTTTTTGAAAAAGAAAGGATATTTTCCTCAAGAATGAAGTTCAAGTGTTTTATCAAAATTATTTTCCATCTAAGATAATAAAGGGTTCTGTTTCTATCCCTATTATTACATGGATTTGATTATGTTGTGATGGAAATATTTTTATAAATTCCTTTATCTTATATGAATTGTTTTATGATGTCATGTTGTTTAAGAATCCCATTTTTATTACATGGGTTACGTTATGATGTATGGTTTATGATTATGTGGAACACATAAGAAAGGATTCATTATATGATGGGTGGGACCTATATCTCCCTCCAATGCATTGGGTAAAGACTTTATATCTCATGAGATAGACATGGCTGGAACGGAAGGTTATTTCAGTTCAGTGATACAGGACTGAAACGAGGAGTGAACTCGGTTCAGAAAGGGACTTTGTCCACTAAGATAGTCTTGGCAATGAGTCATGACTAACAAGAAATGATTTTCCATGATTATGTGTGCATGCCACAAAGTTTCAAGTTTTATGTTATGATTATGGGGATCTCATTTTCACTTCTATGATTTATTCCATGTTAAGATATTATGATCTCTTTTGCAGGTTTTGATTTTCAAAAAGATATGATATGATTTTTATTTCCTTTATTTGCCCTTGCTGAGCATTTGAGCTCACCCTTTTATGTTTTCTTTTCCCCAGGTCAGGAAGATGGATATTAAGAAGAATATGCTAAAAGGGACCCTAGATATGATGAAATAAATGGGAGACACTGTAGAAGATTTATGAACCAGTTGTTTATTTTTCCCAGTTTCTAAAGACACTATACCTATACGGTCCTTTGTGGTTTTGTCATATGTTGTAATAAGTGTACTTCAATTTTGAAGTATTAACAATGTATGTAAAGTATGGGTCGTTATATCAAGCAAGGTAAGGGTCTACATTTTTTTCCTTCCTTCAAGGGACTCGTTATATTCTTTCGATGTATATGTTTATATAGTTCATGTTTGTATATATATGTATACACTTAAATATATATAACCCCTCAGGTTCTTCTGCCTTCAAAAAAAAATGTGTTTTCTGTTTTTGCCTTCATGTTTCCCGAAGAATGAATGGGAGGTCCGCACGTTTTCTTTTCTTTGGGAGAAAACCATGTCTATACATGCGGTATATATATATATGCAGTTTATGTATATGTACTTGTAAAACAAATCTTTCGGTATGAAATTCCCTCAAGATGTGTTTGTATTTACATTATAAGAAGAGTTAAATATATTCGAGCTGTGTTGTGATTAAGTTTTTACAAAAAAACATATATATTTACATATTTATAGGTGAACCTAAGAATTATTTTTTTTCAATATATAGTGTATATACCATTGGGTATATACATAAATACGTGTACGCATAGACCCCGAACCCTTTCGGTTTAGGGTACCCAAGATCATTCAGAGGATATACTTAATAAAATATGTATGTTAAAGATGCATTTGTAACCACTTAACATATACCTTTTCGTGAAAACTTTATATATATATATATATATATATATATATATATGTATTTCTACATGTTTATATATTCTTCAAAATAAGACAAATATGCTTTAAGGGAATGAATACCTATTTTAGAATGATATTTGGGATACAGTCTAGACCATTAGCTTATGTAAAATTGTTTTCTTTTTTTTAAATGACTTCCAGAATTCAAGAAATTTTCCAGGCCTTGTTTATTTAGTGTAAAACCCTTGTGTATATATTTTGGTGGATGTTACAAATTAACCAAGTTTTGGTTTACTTTAATTTAGGGGTTTTTATCACCATTGTTGTCTTTAAGCATCCCACCTCCTTGAAATAATAATTTTAGAGACTCATCATTTATTATGTCATCATTTTCATGTTTTAATGATTAGATTATGTAAGAAAAAAAATGTTGTATGGAACTATGTATGCCTTTGTTTAGTTGTCAACATATTTTGAAAATATTATCTATCATTTCATGTATAAAAAAAAGGGGTGTGGTGACTCATTACTCTTATTATTATTGTACAAAATGCATACTAATGACATATCCCTAAATCAACTAAGAAATTAAATTACCCAAAGTGGTATGGGAAATATTGAATATACGAATGGTTTAAGTAAATCATGAACAATGTGGCTCACATGATAATAAAGGCAAATTTAAGGGTGCGCCCTGATAGCGCTCCAATGCATTGGGTAAAGGCTTAATCTCTAGAGATGACCATTTTAACGACACCTTGGTGAATAACCTTGGTAATCATTAACGACACCTTGGGGATGGACCTTGGTGAAACGAAACGATTGTCGATATTGAATGCTGATGCCACATAATTCAAGTTATGTAACAAGTTATTTCCAAGATAAAGTCCATTCACGAATGATGCCTTTAAAGTTTTCATAAAGTTCTTATTTCCCTGGCATAAAGCTTGAAGCATGACTAGTGTTAACACTTAATAGAATGGTAACCAGCATATGAAAATTTAGTTATTTCCTTGTGCGCAACTCTGATTATGTATTACTTTTAACTGTTTAATTTACGCTTAAATAAGACACATGTCATACTTGCTTATGATAACCATTGTTATTCCCTCAAGAATTAACAACCCTGTTCTATGTTCTTATTGAAAACCTTGATTGAGCATTGTTAGATTATGTGTTACAATATTTCTTAGTGAATTCTTTTAAAAGAATGTTTTCAAATGTTACAGTGTTTTAATTTCTTTTAAAACCCCCTTACTGAGTATTTCAATGCTCACCCTATGTTTTGATTTAAAATTTTCAGGTATCAGCTTCTAAAAGATGAATGGTTTGAGAAGTTGTTGGTTTCCCAGAACCCGAACCGCACACGATCCTCTGTATGGGACATGATGTGTTGTTAAGAAAGTGTGTTTTATTTTAAAATAACACATCATGTTTAGAAGGCACCGACTCCTGGGTTTCTGGGGTCGGGGTCTCTACAGTTGGTATCAGAGGTTCGGTTTGGATAACTCTAGAAAGCCAGAAACTGAAACAAAAATATATATGTATATGTACTTCAATTTTATTAAAAACTGGTTTTCTTAAATTTCAGATGGAAAACGAAGGAAAAAATCTCTTATCTCTCCCCACAGAGGCCCTAGAGACCATTGTGTCTTTATCCAGCCGTGAGGACTTTCTAAACTATGCCCATATCCGCATGACATGCAAACACATTTACGATGTATCCAATTCACCACGGGTGCTTCAGCTACACCAAGGGGTAGGAATAGATTACCTCCTTATGATAATAACCCAATTTCCCTCCTATGTACGTTGAGGAAGGAACTAAGAGGGGCTTTTCCGGATTTTCACGGCGGGTGAGAACTTTGGCACTATGCTTGATAACCCCTTTCAAGAAGCTGTTGCTGACGGAGACCTCCGAGCGGGCTACCTTTGTCAGATTTTAAACTATGGCTTCTGGGGTCAGTTGTTGGACTTCGGAAGGTTAGAAGACAAGTCCACCTGATTGTCTTACAGACGACAAGTGTATGAATATGTCTCTCAACTTCATGCCCCCCATGCTAGACTCATAAGACGTCATAGGTGTCCTCATGAGTTTTTCCCTGAATGCTCGGCCTGTGTTTGGTTTGAGGAGTTAGGGAGTTTTTCTTCTCTGTGTGGAGTTCGTTTAGTCAATGAGTAAGGTAAACTCAAGCACTAATAATAATAAACGTATGTTTATTGAAATGTTGTCTTTCTCCTTTCCTTGTCCTTACTTTGTATTTGTCCTTGAATGATTTTCAAGTAATGGAACTCCTGTCTTAAAACTTTCAAATGGAAGGACAAACCCACCTGTTATCTCTTCCCACCGAGATTTTGGAAATCATTGCGATCAAAACGTGTGAGCACGAGTATGACCCCTTCTCAAATTTGTGAAGAACGTGCAAGCAATGGTTTGAGATAACAAACGGTCCGGAGATTCTTCGCACCTGCCAGGGGAATGCCTCCATCTATTACCGCATTGTCTCTGCTCAGCTAGCCGGACGTGAACGACGAGGAAGTTACCATGAAGGGCTCTTTCTTTGTTTCACCCTAGGCCGAAACTTCACGGCCAGAGTTAAATTCCAGGAGGCTGCGTTAGAGGGAAATCTTTATGCGTCTTATATGCTCCAACTTCTCAGCTTTAGCCTGTTTGACCATATCTATGGCTTCGATATCCTCGACTGAGACATAATTCGGCAAGTTCTTCGTACATTGGTCTGCAAAGACATTTCAGAACTGTGTACTGTTCGAGCTTCCCTTTGGAGGCCTGAAGGCCCGGAGCATAAGTGCAACCCCTCCTGTCTTAGGTGTATGTAGATTAGGGAGCTGGAATAAGTGATCTTTGCTACGGGGATCCCTCTAAATGCACCTATTGACCCTATTCGTTGGTGGAGGTGGTAGGAACATTTCTGAACCTTGTAGTGTCGTAAAATAAATTGCGAGGACGCAATTTTCTAAAGGGGGGGATAATGTGACGCCCCAGGTTTTATGAACTGGTTTAAGTAAGAAGTGTTTTGCCTTTAATAATGTCTCTTGTTTTATTTGTTTTTCTAATAAGGAAATAGAGATAAAATAAAACATGGAGAATAAGGTAAACTGACATTTATTAAAACATTATTTTACAACAAGACCCAACTAGTTTAATGTACCATGAACAAGACCTAACACGGCCACCGCAAGACTACAAAGAACCACAACGCGGGCAATCAGATAGTCGTCATCTTCAGGGTCCATCAGCGTGAAAATTATAATCTCCAGGGCCACGGCACACATGCTCAACGCCAATGGTATGAGGAGAGCCATCCTTCCTATTCAAGTGTTCTGTTTTAAGAAGTACCCCACACCCCTGTATTTATATTAGTCTTTGAGTTATGACCGTTATATTTATATATCCGTTGGGTTTTCAAAACGACCGTTGTGTTTCCACTAATAAAGTTTACGTTAAAAGAGAACTCGATTTTTATTCCCTCATTCTTAAAAACATTCTTTCATAAAAGATTCTTCGTTTTAAAAAAAATTATTCTTAGAAGTAAATCTCCTCGTTTATACCTAGGTAGTGGAAAACTTGGTATTCTTTTTATGAAGAATATGTTTAGAGGGAATTCATAATAATTATATCTTTTCATCTCATAAATTATGAAATTTTTGGGAAACTTTTGGTCTTTAAAAGAATTTTATAAAACAAATAGTAGAGTATTTTAAAAATAATAATGATTATAATTATACAAAAGATATATCTTTTAAAAAAAATTTATACCAAGAGTTAAAATATTTTATCTAAACTTGAAATTGGTTTTAACATTTTGAGTTAAAAATATTTTTACTCAATTCCTAAAAATATTTATATTTCACTCTATATTGAGCTAAGTATTTAATAAAACTAAATTTTTATAAAAAAAAATTGAGTGGGACCCGGCCAGCCAAGGGCATCCTCAAGGGACAAGCCCTCAAGCCACGGCCGAGACCCCATAGGGACCTGAGGTACCGCCATCGGGCTCCCCAGGTGTGCGCGCGCCTACAGAGAGTCAGCCAGGCTAGAGGCTCGGGGTGGGCCGAGCATAGGTTACCCAGGTCGCGTACGGGCCCGTGTATAAGGCCACGGCTCGCGCTGCGTGTGGTTGGGCCAAGGCCCACGGGGGTGGGGAGGGACCCGTGTATAAGTCCCCGTGTGCGTGTGTGTTGTGCTATTGCACCGCTCCCTGAACGGCTTGATTTTTATACCGCACCTCAAAATCCTTCCGTTTCGATGTGGGACGAGCTCCCTGCGACCGGGACCATCCGATCAACTTCCACGACGATCTCAGCCATCCAACCCGTTTTAACCGCGCGACCTCCCTGCGTCTCCGTGAGCCGTCCGATCCCTTCGGTGATTTAATCGCAACCCTCCATCTCTTTAAATCTTTTAAACTGAATCCCGCTTCTCCCTCAGCCGCACGATCTCGCCATATTCAATCCAGACCGTTCCTTTTCTTACCGCGTCGCCCCATCGTCTTCTTCCCAGCATCGGGGTCCTGACCAGTAGGCCTGCACCAAGGACGTCGGGCCCCTCCCTTCGCATTGCACCGCTGACCCCCAAACACTCCCCCTCCTAGCTCACTGTGCTTTCGTCCTTCCCCACGACGGCCTACCCGCGGGCCGAGCCACTTGGTTACACTGGACCCTCTACTTAAACTCTTCCCCAGCCGCATGAAAGGGGGATCTTTTTGCTCCTTCTTCTCCTCTGCGGACATCCAGCATCCTAGCACCGAGCTCCCTCCTCAAGCAAGGTAAGGGTCTACATTTCTTGCCTTCCTTCAAGGGACTCGTTATATGCTTTCGATGTATATGTTTATATAGTTCATGTTTGTATATATATGTATACACTTAAATATATATAACCCCTCGGGTTCTTCTGCCTTCAAAAAAAATGTGTTTTCTGTTTTTGCCTTCATGTTTCCCGAAGAATGAATGGGAGGTCCGCATGTTTTCTTTTCTTTGGGAGAAAACCATGTCTATACATGCGGTATATATATATATGCACTTTATGTATATGTCCTTGTAAAACAAATCTTTTGGTATGAAATTCCCTCAAGAGGTGTTTGTATTTACATTATAAGAAGAGTTAAATATATCTAAGCTGTGTTGTGATTAAGTTTTTACAAAAAAAACATATATATATACATATTTATAGATGAACCCGAGACTTATTTTTTTCAATATATAGTGTATATACCATTGGGTATATACATAAATACGTGTACGCATAGACCCCGAACCCTTTCGGTTTAGGGTACCCAAGATCATTCAGAGGATATACTTAATAAAATATGTATGTTAAATATGCATTTGTAACCACTTAACATATACCTTTTCGTGAAAACTTTATATATATATATATATATGTATTTCTACATGTTTATATATTCTTCAAAACAAGACAGATATGCTTTAAGGGAATGAATGCATATTTTCGAATGATATTTGGGATACAGTCTAGACCATTAGCTTATGTAAAATTGTTTTCTTTTTTTTAAATGACTTCCAGAATTCAAGAAATTTTCCAGGCCTTGTTTATTTAGTGTAAAACCCTTGTGTATATATTTTGGTGGATGTTACAAATTAACCAAGTTGTGGTTTACTTTATTTTAGGGGTTTTTATCACCATTGTTGTCTTTAAGCATCCCACCTCCTTGAAATAATAATTTTAGAGACTCATCATTTATTATGTCATCATTTTCATGTTTTAATGATTAGATTATGTAAGAAAAAAATGTTTTATGGAACTATGTATGCCTTTGTTTAGTTTTCAACATATTTTGCAAACATTATCTATCATTTCATGTATAAAAAAAAGGGGTGTGGTGACTCATTACTCTTATTATTATTGTACAAAATGCATACTAATGACATATCCCTAAATGAACTAAGAAATTAAATTACCCAAAGTGGTATGGGACATCTTGAATATACGAATGGTTTAAGTAAAGCATGAACAATGTGGCTCACATGATAATAAAGGCAAATTTAAGGGTGCGCCCTGATAGCGCTCCAATGCATTGGGTAAAGGCTTAATCTCTAGAGATGACCATTTTAACGACACCGAATAACCTTGGTAATCTTTAACGAAACCTTGGGGATGGACCTTGGTGAAACGAAACGATTGTCGATATTGAATGCTGATGCCACATAATTCAAGTTATGTAACAAGTTATTTCCAAGATAAAGTCCATTCACGAATGATGCCTTTAAAGTTTTCATAAAGTTCTTATTTCCCTGGCTTAAAGCTTGAAGCATGACTAGTGTTAACACTTAATAGAATGGTAACCAGCATATGAAAATTTAGTTGTTTCCTTGTGCGCAACTCTGATTATGTATTACTTTTAACTGTTTAATTTATGCTTAAATAAGACACATGTCATACTTGCTTATGATAACCATTGTTATTCCCTCAAGAATTAACAACCCTGTTCCATGTTCTTATTGAAAACCTTGATTGAGCATTGTTAGATTATGTGTTACAATCTTTCTTAGTGAATTCTTTTAAAAGAATGTTTTCAAATGTTACAGTGTTTTAATTTCTTTTAAAACCCCCTTACTGAGTATTTCAATGCTCACCCTATGTTTTGATTTAAAATTTTCAGGTATCAGCTTCTAAAAGATGAATGGTTTGAGAAGTTGCTGGTTTCCCAGAACCCGAACCGCACACGATCCTCTATACGGGACATGATGTGTTGTTAAGAAAGTGTGTTTTATTTTAGAATAACACATCATGTTTAGAAGGCACCGACTCCTGGGTTTCTGGGGTCGGGGTCTCTACAGGTTTCCACCAAGATTATCACATAATATTCACAATTAATTTCAAGAAAAAAATTAATTGAAAAAGGGCCTTAACTTCTAGAAAATTGGTGTTGAGAAATAATCTACCTAACTTGGAGTTTCGGTGAAATCGACCAATGCCCAACTAAACCACAAATCCAGGTGAAATAATCAGCAAATCTCTCTCAATATCATTGCCTAACATCCATATGCCCAAAGTTTATCATAATAGGTAAGAAACCCTCTATATCTACATGCAGAAAATGTAGATCTAGAAAATTTATAGAGAGAGAGATATATGGAGAGAGAATATTAGATCTAGAGAAAGCCACAAAACACTAAGAGATGAGACTTACCGAAGAAGAATCACCTTCACTGCACCTTGAAACCCATTTGAATCAATTCCAGAATAAATTGAAGAGCTCCTATAACCACTGAAAACCAAAAATCCTGAGTGAGGTTCAAATGAGAGGAATAGTAGAGGGTTTAGGGAAAATCCCAACCAAGCCTGGATTTAAAACCCTATTTTTATTACCACTCATGGTTAAGTCGCACATTTAGGAAAACTGTGTGCTAACTTTGCATATGATGCTGCCTTGAAGGGAAATTCGTATGGCCTCCTTTAATGGTTAGAAAAACCATCCGCAGTCCATGTGAAGGCCCACTATCTCATTCTACACGGTTACCTGGGGTTCTTCATAGTTTCCCCTAACCGTACTCAAAACCTGAGCCCTTTAAAAGGCTTACAAACATTTCCAAAACCTTCCCAAACTCTCCCAAACATTACCCAACAACTTTAAAACCTTAAAAAGTAAAAAATGGTTAAATACCTCAAACTAGGGGTTCTATATTCTCCTCACCATTGTACTTTCCATCCTTTAAAATTATAGAACCATTACTTTACAGAAAGAGCTCGGGTCTTTCCTCGACCATCTATTTTTCCTAATCCCAGGTCTCCTCCTAAATATGACCATGATGCCATAAAACCTGAACTATACCAATGATTTTACCACGTAATACTTTCTATTGCATATTCACAATCTGCATTATCACATGAACTAAGGAATCATTCAGCTCTAGCTCAACATGATACCATTGAATCACATGGTCACGATCTGGTTGATACTTCTTCAACTAAGAAACATGGAACACATTATGCACCGCACTAAACCAAAATGGAAAATCCAACATATATTCACCTCTCTAACTCGTTCATGTATCTAAAAAGACCCTATATACCTCATATATAACTTTCCCTACTTTCCAAAACGATAACGTCCCAATCATAGAGAAATTCTAAAAAACATGTGATCACCCACCTAAAATGATAATACCCATCAAAGATAGTCCACATATGATTTCTAACAAATATGAGACATCTCCATTCTCTTCCTAGACAACTTAATCTTCTCTATAGTATCTTGCACAATGCTCGGCCCAACCATCGAAGTCTCACCCATTTCCACCCAATATAGTGGAGAATGAAATGGACACCCATACAATTATTCAAACAGAGACTTATGTATCAGGGCCTAATAACTATTATTGTAGGATAACTCTACAAATGGAAATTCATTCTACTATTAACCTCCAAAATCCATCACACAATCCCACAACATATCTTAAAACATTTGTATCATCTTATCAGATTTCTAATCTGTCTAAGGATGATACTTCGTACTCATTTTCAACTATGTCCTAAGGGATTACTATAAGTATTTACAAAAAAATAAAATATGTACCTAAGATCTCTATATGATATAATCGAAACTAGAATGACATGCCTCTTTACCACCTCCTGGATATAGATTTTTGACAGATTCTCCACTATATGCTATTCATGAATCAGGATGAAATGGACCGACATTGTGAGTCGATCCACTATCACCCATATGGAATTATGCTTTTGTACTATTCTTTTAATACCTATAACAAAATTCACTATTATCTTTTACGACTTCCATACAGGGATAGGTAAATATTGCAACATTCCTATTGGTTGAGGATGCTCTGTCATGAATTACTGAGATATTAAGCATCTTAAAACAAACTCGGCCACTTTCTTTTTCATACCAGTCCACAAAAATTGTTCTTTTAATGACTTATAAATTTTTATAAATTCCAGGACAGACTAACAACCTATAATGATAATAAGCCCTAATAATTTTCTCTTGAAAATCCCATGGTACAACTAACTGATTCTGAAAACAAAAAAAAATTAATTTCCATTTAGTTCTCATTCCTCAATGGTCTCGCCACTATTGAGTTTCGACTTCATCTCCATGCACTCAGAATCAGACACTTATTCCTCTTTAACCAAAATAACCAAGTCAGAAACCAATGAAACTGAAAATAATATTACTCTATCACCCTGGTCCTCACATTCTAATCCCATGTCGACTTTGACTGACATCAACTGCCACTAATCTGATGCATGTTTCACCATCTATGCATATGATTTTCTACTTAATTCATCCGCAACTGAATTATCCTTAATTGGTGTGTACATTAAGTCAAAATCAAACATCTAGAGATACTCAATCCATCTCCTTTTCCTCAAGTTCAAATCTCTTTGTGAGAAAATATGCTTTAAACTCTTATGATCAGTAAACACCATGAATTTCTCACCAAAGAGATAATGACACCACATTTTCAAGACATGAACCAATACCACCAACATTAAATCGTGTTTTTGGTATTTATTCTCATTAAAACTCAAATTTCGTGTGCCATATATAACCACATGATCCCCCGGTATGAGAACACATTCCAAAACTAATCACGATGAGTCATAATACACCACATACCCTTTACATGGATCTCAAAAAACCAAGATTGGTGCTGATGTAAGGTGGCCCTTTAACTCTAAAAATCTTTTCTAAAACTACTCATCCCATTGAAATGGAACATTTTTCCTTGTCAAAGTTGTCCTTGGTGAGGCCAATTGTGAGAAATCACGAACAAAACATCGATAATAATTAGCTAGACCAAGTAAGATTTGCATCTCGAAAAAGTTATTTTGTGGTTTCCTTGAGATAACTACCTCTATCTTTTCTGAATCAATTGAAACACCTTTATTAGAAATAACATGGCCAAGGAAATGAACCTCTTGTATCCATAATTCACACTTTGACAATTTGGAATACCACTGATGATACCTCAACATCCTTATCACTATCGCCAAGTACTGCTCATTCTCCACCTTTGTCTTTCAATACACTAGTATATCATCCACAAATACCACCAAAAAAGAATCAAGATATCTTTGAAATATCTTATTCATCAATTCCATGAACACCATTGGTCCATTTGTAAGACCAAAGGGTATAAACACATATTCATAATGGCGATATCTACTTCTGGAAGCTGTTTTGAGAATATATTCCTTCTTCACCTAAAATTGATTATATCTTGACCTCAATTAAATCTTGGAGAAACACTGAGCTCCCAAAAATTGGTTAAACAAAACATCAAGGTATGGAAGTGGGCATCAGTTCTTTATCATAACCCGATTTAGCCTACGATAATCAACACACAGCCATAAGGTTCCATCCACATTTTTTAAAAACAAAACTGGTGCTTCCGATAGAGGCGTGCAAGGTTAGATGAACCATTTTTTTCTAACTCCTCTAATAGAAAATTCAACTCCCTCAATTATACTAGTTCCATCTAGTAAGATGTAATTGATATAGGAGTGGTCCTCATAAGGAGATAAATCTTAAAATCCAATTCTATCAAGGGTGGAAACCCTGCTAATTCTACAGGAAATACATCCAAAAATTGATCAACCACCATTGGAAAGATGATCTGATGCATTACTACCATTGATTCCAATGAAAATGCCACTAACTAATATGATATTGTGCCAAAAGATGGTGTTAATAAATCTGGTGCACCCATCTTTTCATTCTCCTCTCCTCTAAAGATATTTTCAAAACCATCATCCATAGTAAATATAACTATTCACACATAATAGTAGATGTGGGCCTTAAACATTACCAACCAACCCATTCCAAGGATTAGATTGTAATCAGTCATCTCAAGCACTAAGAAATCCCACATCAACTTAACCCCATCCATAACTAAATAGAATGCTCGACACATTAAGGCTCGACACTCTCATTGACCCAGATGAGTTTGAAGTTTCACAATGTAAGGCATAATTTCCACATGTAAACCCAAAAAACTAATATCATGGGAAGAAACAAAATAATGGCAATAACATATATCAAATAAATCTTGTATCAATGTGGAATTTAAAATAACTGTACCTCTCATTTTGGATGGTCCTAACTGGTCTTCCATCATAACCTATATAGCTCCAATCAACTACATTCCTACTACACTCTGCTCTTTATTTCCCTACTGAGGAGTCGTGGTATTTCTTGAATCACCATGACTAACTTTGTTCTACTGGTGAGGGGTGTGTTTCTTCCCCAGCCTATCATGGAATAGGATGCTTGCGATACTTCAGGAGTGTCACGAACACCCAACCAAGGAGCATTATGGAAATACTACTAAATATGCCACATCTTCTTATAATTATGGCATGCTCAAAGTTGTGTCAAAAAATCCCTATTAATGTGACCCATTGATCCGCACTGAAAACATCTTGGCTTACTCTAAATCTTCATAGGAAGATTCACCAATCCTATTATAGGATTCTGAACCATACTTCCACCCAGGAAGTAATTATACCTCTTCTAATTAAACCCATCATTGGAGTTACCACTATTACTCATGGGTACCAACATACTTCCCCAACCTGTACCCCAAATATATCACATTCAGCTATTGTTATTCTATTCACCATTTATATGTAATTTCTAAAACATAGCACCACTATTTTAGAATGAATTTCCTACCTCAATCCAGTTTCAAATATATGTGCCTTAAATGATGTACTACCCACCACCTCAAGTGAAGATTGCACTAAGTTCATAAACATAACTACATATTCCATTATCGAGAGGTTTTGTTGCTTTATCCTAAAGAATTATTTTGTGTGATAAATTCTAAATGTATGAGGGTAGAATATTTTATTAAATAATTCCTCAAAAACCTACCAAGTCATACCTTGGATTATTCTACCTTGGACCGCCAAATCCCGCCACTGAAGGGAAATGTCATCCATCATATACAAGGATAAATTTACTCTCAACTCTACCATCATTCCAAAGAATTCAAATATCCAATTTATTCTGGTCAGCCAGGCTTCTGCCCATTCTGGCTCTGAATCACCCCTAAAGATGGGTGGATTATTCTTTTGAAACTAAACTGCATGATCAACATTATTTGGTTAATCTGATTTATTGACATTTTCCATAGCATGGAAAGCTTGAACTATACTCTTCACAAGTTGTTGGTTCACCTGGGGCTCAGGTGCAACCACATTTTTTGTAGCCTCCTCTAGTTGGACTCTACGGTGCCTACCCAGTTCCATTTCTATCAACACAAAAACAACCATAAGTATCACTCCCTTAGTAATAAAAACTTACAATTCAATTTTAATTACATATAAATTATCACAACCCGATCTCCAACAAGTTCACATTTCCCAAGTTGATCCATTTTTTAAAAAAACATTATGTTTTGAAAATCAACCCATTTTCAAAATACCACAATTATCCACATTTCAAATCCATATATTTGAAATAATTTCCAAATTTTCCACACATCCATATATTCATATCACAAAATAAGTCATTAAACAAAATTAAATATTCATCCTAGTCTGAGTTAATTTAAACCATGCATTCCATGCTCATCTCATTGACTACACCCATGCAAATGAGATATCAAATGCCTATAAGTGTCTCCAAAACACTTATGTACCCAACTCCCTGGTAACATGAATTTTCCCATAAAAGGGTTAGATAAATCCTTTTATGTTATACATTCCATGTTCCAAAAATCATATACCTTACTACCATCCGGACTCAAATAATAGACCAAGAATGAATGTCAACACCAACATCAACAATCAACGTAAAAGAAATAAAAAACTTATCTCACTTGAAAGTCAAGGACCGAACAAACGGATACCACTTGTAATGTCATGTCCATTCCTCATTGGCTTGAGAAGGTGGTAAGATGATACTAGGCCTTAGGCGATGTTCCCAAGGTGAAAAAGGATAGAAATAAATGTTGAGGGCTTCAATAGAAAAGGGGAATTATTTTTCCCAAATAAATAAAACAACAACCAAACAAACCATAACCTACTACCCACATTAACCATGTCAAAAATGTTTCACAATTTGAAAATAAAGACCAAGACCACAAAACCACAATAATCCATAATCATAGTACCAAATGGAAGACCATAAAAACCAAAGTAACCATGACACCACACCAAGATCCATGATCCAAGCGCCACCAAAACCACCTGAGCATCACGAAGTACCACAAAAGGAAGGAGATGCTTTACCTTTACCTATGTCCCAAAATATGATATTCGCAAAAGCATAGAATTTCAAAATAAGGGGTGAGTAATAATAATCATTAATATTTTCCCAAATTACTTCTCTACATAGGACACTAGAAAATAACTATTAGAAATTTTATATAAAATAGTTCATATAAAACATTAAATAATGCAACAATTGCCACAAGCCAAACACACCCTTACCAAGACACCTTTACCCATATCCAAAAAAATAGGGGAATTCCAAAAAACCATGCCATAATCTATTTTACCATCACACATTAGCATAACCATTTCCATATTTCATAATAACAAACAAAAGGAAACTAAACTCGATGGAACTTCTCATCCAATGCCATTTACTATATTCCCAATCTAGTGGTACTTCTTGACCACTTATACTTAATTTTGTCCTTTTTCCACTATCCATCACCTTTTATAGTGAAACTTTATTCCCACTTCACACACAATCAACACAAGCCATATTACTTAACCAACCAATAAGCATAAATCACACAAAGGCCACACATTATAAACAAAACCATTTCAAACACATGACAAATCACTTCAATAAATCACACATTTATTGAAAACATCCTTTAACCAGTTTCCATGCCAACCCATATTTCAATAAAACAATATCTTTATTGAAATTAATCTTTCATAACACATTTTATAAAATTAAAACCATTATCTTTTTTAAAATCAACATTTTAACATCACACAAAAAAATCCATTTTTTGCAACAATATCCAATTTTACCAAAAATCTCCAAATCATCACTAAATGGGTTTCCAACATGATTATCACATCATATTCACAATTAATTTCAAGAATGAAAAATTAATTAAAAACAATGCCTCAATTTTTTAGCAAAGTGGAGTCGATAAAGAATCCACATACCTTAGGGTTTCGGTGAAATCTACCAATGCCTAACCAAACCACAAATATGTGTGAAATCCCCACCAAATCACTCTAAATATCTTTTTCAAAAATCCACATGCCCAAATATCATCATAATAGGTAAGAAAAATGTTACTTTTACATGAAACATTTATAGATCTAGAAAACAGATAGAGAGATAGTGAGAAGAGTTGGTCAAGAGAAAACCACAAAATAAAAAGAGAGGAGACTTACCATAGAAGAATTGCCTTCACTACACCTTCAATAAGCTTAGAATTGCTTTTAGAATTAGTGGAAGATCTCCTCTAACCCTTGAGAACCAAAAATCCAGAGTAAGGCTCGATCGGGAAGAAGAATGGAGGGTTTAGGGAAAATCCTGACCAAGCTCAGATTTAAAAACCCTATTTTTATTGTTTTGCACGGTTATCTCACACGGTTAGGCAAACTGTGTGCTAACCATGTGTAGGCTACTTCCTTGAAGAAAACTTCACACATAATCCTCACATGGTTATAAAAACTATATACAAACCATGTGAAGTCACACTATCTCATGTTGTACAGTTAACTGGTGATTCTGCAACGTTTCCCCCTAACCATGCCCAAACTGGGCGCCCTTTAAAAAGATTTCAAACATTTCCAAAACCTTCCCAAACTCTCCAAACATTAACCAATAACTTTAAACACATAAAAAGTCATAAAAAAGGGTTACATACCTCAAATTGGGGATGCTACATGTAGGAAGAAAAATTAACTAGGTTTCATAACATTATTATATTCTAAACACATTTATCTAGGTATCCTATAATATTCTCAAAAGGATAGTCCATTAAGGTTCTATAATTTCGAGGTAATAAACTTTTAGGTTCCCCAATATTATGTTCTTATAAATTCCACTAATTCTAATAATATTCTATTTTATTTTAAAAAACATATTTAGAAGGGTCAAGTCTCAAGTTACTCAAGGAATCAATGACGTAACATAATTTATTTTTATTGTGATCAAATTAATTACTTTCATAAAAATTTATATGAACATATTCTTCAACTAACTTTGACATTTTATTTAACACTCTAAATTCTTTAGAAATATCAATATATCCATGAAATATTCCTTCATCAACCTTTGTATTGAACTTACTAAGGTTTTCTTTAGTGTTCAATATATACTCCTTTTATAAAAAAATATATAAAGTATCCAAATTTATGATTTCTATTATTCTATAACTATAATGTTTCTTTTTGAGAAAATTTCTAATTAAAACACTATTCATGAAATGGAAATATGTATGAATAGCTTATTCCAAAAAATAGATGGGAATGATATATTAATTAAACATATTTATTATCATTTTTTGAATATAAATATTTCATATTTCTATAATTTCATTATGTTGAGGTGTCCTTGGAGAATATACGGTTTTTTTAATTCCACTATTTGGGAAAAATAAATTAAATTTATGATTCTCAAACTCTACTTTATAATCGCTTCTTAATGAAATTATTTTTGAAATATTTTTCATTTTTAAAAACCTTTAAAAAAATACAAAAGTATAAAAAGATTCAATTTTATGTTTTAAAACAATAAATCAAGGTAAATATAGAAAAATAATCAACTAAAATAAAAAAATTAATCTAAAAATTAATCTTGATACTCTAGAGGGTCCAAACAAATCCATGTTGATAGGTTATAAAGGTTTATAAGTAGAATCCTTATTATTATATTTAAAACATGAGTTATGTTTCTTTTATTATTGTCTCTAAAGGTAACCAAGGAATATTCTAAAGTAATCTTCAAATTTAAGTATATTCATGATGGATTTAAATGTCTTTCATTCTATATTAGTTAAACCATAATTCTATTCACAGATTTGGTAAAAATTACCTCATTTGGAAAACAAAATGAAAAATCATCTTAAGAAATTTTATATAAGGTAAAATATGAGTAAAAATAACTTTAATAAATAATTTTAGAATATGAAAAACCTTCTTGAAAAAATTTTATAGAAAATATGGATATGAAAGGAAAAATATCCAATTAAAGAGGAAATAAATTTGACTTTCCTTAAAAAACATTTCTCAATAATTTTTATCAAATAGAGGATAATGAAAGGAAAACATGAAAACCTAATAAATAAACATAGGAAAATAAAATATATTAGGTTTAAATTATAAGTATAATATAATTTCTATCAATGTAAATTTAACATAAATGATCCAGACAAGAAATGAGATTGTAAAATAATTCCCTTACCAAAAGTATCATCCTACTTCATATGAATTCAAACATTATATATAGTAAATATAGACTAATTATAAATATATAAAAAAAACATACATATAATACCATAAATGGTTTAATTATAAAAACTTATCACCTTTTCATCAATAATATGTCATTATCATATTCATTATAGGTGTCAACTTCAACATTTTTTATGTTTGTTTCGGTTCAGAAGTTATTATATTTTTTACTTTCATCATTGTTCTATTATATCTATATTTTTAATATTGTAATAATTATCATATTTAATCATTATATAAATTTTTCTATAGTTTATATAAATTGGTGAAGAAAAATTAATTACATGACTTCAAAGAGACAATAGTTTATACATATGTAGGAGTGATGTTTCCACTTTTCAAATAATGGAATGGAATAATATGAAATAATAATTCAACTTTTGATAATTATTATTATATCAAAAATATCATATATATTCATTAAATATAACCTTATTTTTATTAATCTAAAAAATAAATTAAAAATGTTTTACATTTCCTCGTGGAGGTGGTAGTCCACATATACACACGAGCGAACATATCATTTTACAAAATATAGGAAGGTAAGAAGGTATATAAGATCATATAATTGTAGAAGAATAGATATTTCATAAATATACAACATAAAAATTAAATTTATAATATTAACCAACCATGAAATATAGTGATGGAAAATGAATCATATCACTTTGTGAAGGTGGTAGTCTACACATATTCAAGAGTAATACTTTCATTTCCCATTTGATAGATTTAATGGGGAAATGGTTTTCACATAATCAAAGTATATTTAATATAATAGAGTAATAAATTTATGATGGATATAATATATTTATAGGATGTATAATAATAAATAAACATTTAAATACTTGGGAAAGATGATTACCTATCCTTTGACAGATCTCCTTTCACTTACTTCTTAATCAATCTTAGGATGGTCTTGGGAGAAGACCATGTGATCTTGGAAGTGGGGAAGGAATATATTATGGGATTTTAGAATCGATTCATTGAGCTATATGGCGCAAGAATTTTTAATAAGAGAGGATAATTGGTGCCTTTTTATAAGTGGGGTTAGTGACACTCTTGTAATTATTAAATGTTTTAAATTAATGTAAGGTATCATTCATGGTCAAGTGGCACCAAGGAACTAAAAATTAATATATAATATTTTATAGGGTAAAAATGATCTTAAAAATCACATTTAGACTACTTTTTGAGAAATTTTTCATCCATATCTCCTACTTAAATCCACTTTAAACCCAATTTATCATTAACCGCGATAACATAACTTTTTTACCATGATAGATTAATTTTAAGAACAAAAATAAAAAGGGAAATTATAAAAAAATAGAAATTATTATTAAAAATATGGAATAAAATTTATCATATTCAAATTCTATTATTGTTATAGATTACATTTAATATAAGTATTTAAAACACATTGAAAACTATTTATAGGAAAATGCTTAATTTAAATGTAAAATACATTTCACCTTGAAATAAAGTAAGAAGTTGACTTACAATAATTTTTTTGATTAAATAATAAACATGATATGTTTTTTAGCTTTTTTATCAAGTAAAAACCAATGAAAACTTTCAACTATACCATCAAATGAAAAGACACAAAATAGTTTTGTCATTTGAATTAATTATAATTTAAGTCCATTAAATTCAAAAATGGGCCAAAAATTAAAAATAATGCTTTAAAATAAATTATTTAACTATTTAAAAATATATAAGGATAAAAAAAAGTCATAAAATTGGACAAATATGATTTTTAGGGAGATTTTAGAGATTTACCCCATATTTTTAACCCTACTTCACCTATTTTACTGTTACCGAGGTGACAAATATTTACAATGGTTACTATTTATAATGAAAAAAAAATAAGTTAAACCTATTAATTCATATTAATTATTCTGATTCCAAATATTGATATTATTTTATAATATTCAATATCTATAAGTTTTAGAAATTTATTTTAAAATAAGTGTACAAAACCCAATAAAACTTGTTATTAGAAAAATGAATTTTTAATCATAAAACTAAGTTTACATTCAGTCCATTCCTTTTAAAAACTATTATATGAGTATTAAAATATTTTATTGAATATATTATTTATAAAATTTCATTAAAATAATTCATTTGTAGGGATTTATTCAATTTATTAAGATAAACACGCATTGTGTACATAAAAATAGTTTTCTGAAAAATATAAATTTTTGTCATTGAAAGAATTTATATTCTTTTATATCAAGTTTATAATATATATATATACACATATATAAGTAATATTATTCATTTATTTACATAAATAATTAATATATTTCTTTTAAAAAAAATTAATAGTGATCTGTATATTTTTTCAGATAAAAATACATAATATGTAGAAAAATATGACTTTTTATCACTAAATGAGTTTACTAAATCTTAAAAATTATTTAAAAATCACAAATCAATATTTTTTTAATAAGGAAACCCATTATACTTATATTTCATAATATTTTTATCCTTATTCATACTCACTGGTCCAATGGAAATAATAAATGCACAATAATATTTCAATCACATTTCATTTAATCTATATGTAGCGTGTAAAAAAATTATCAAAAATATTAAATTAATAAAGAGAAATAATATTCTAAAAAATCAGGGTGCTATAGTTCACCCTCCAATACCCTATACACTTTAGTCTATGATATAACTTTTATTCTAGATAAATTTTGGTTAGAGATTTGGAAGCTATTTCACAGTAGCATGGTGAAATCATCCATGAATGATGGGGATTTCCCCATCTTGGGTAAAGAAGGACCCAAGATACTATCTACACTCCATCGCATATTTTTTTAGTGATATATGTTGTTTTTTATTTTTAAATTATTTTTTGGGTAAAATTAAATTTATTTTTAGATTGAATTGGTTTCACATATTTTTGATTTTTCCTAAGATGATTCCAGGAGTGTGTTGTGGACTTTCTAAGTGAATTAGTTTATAGAATAAATGTAGTGTGAGAACCATGTGTGATTTTAGATGTTGTGAATACATTAAATAAATTTGTAAATGATTTTAAATTGTTTAAATAGATGTAATAATTAATTATAAATGGTTAAAAATTAATTATTTCATGTTTGGATGCGATTTATGGCCTTATATGGGTGGGTGATATCCATATGGACTTTTACAGGCTCGAGTAGTGTTATCTCATAGTTAATTAAAAAGGGGAAGAAGTTTTAATTGATGTAGGTGGTCCCTATATAGGCACTATGGTTTTATTCACTTTATTTATGGAATTTTATTTGTGTTATCTCCACTTATAGATGATTGTACACTTAAAAAGTAAGTAAATTTGTTTCAATTGAAATAAATACCCATTAATGAAATGAACAAAATTTCTTGGTCATGAGGGACCTTGGTCATTAGCTTGATTTCCTCAGCCATTGATGGTTGAGGAATTGGTTAAAGTTTATGAATTTTTGTATAAACCTGAGGATTGGTGTGAATTAAATGAAATTAAATGGGTGAGATGTAGCAAACCTAATGATCATTTCCTTAGTTACCTCCACTTAGAGGTTTGTGATGAACTAAAATGGGTGGAATATGGATCAGATATGTGAGATGCCTTACATATTTCAATATTGATAAATGCTTGTGGAGAGAGTTCCTCCCCCACTTGGATGTGATTACCTAGTTAGATAGACTTTATAGAGATATATCAATAGGTTGGGTGTGAAGATTGACCTATGATGAATTTTTAATGGGATTATCTTGGGGTCATCTCCCTTTTATGACAATGCATATTAGGCTAATGAGATCTTAATGTGATTATTATGATATCGATGGTTGTAAATACCTCTGGGTGATGGGCATGGACTTGAGTAACGAAAATGGTATAAAGGAACCGATGGAGGATTTTTTTGCAAATATGAAACCTAGGGATGCCTAGTGGGTGCCGAAGTGACATGAAGACTCTAGAGGTGGTGTGTATGAGAAATGGGAGATGATTATTATGGGTGTCACCTTAGAACTTGAATTGAAAGTTTGAGCCTATTATGGATGTGATTAGAGTAGGATGTGAATTGAGAGGCAGACCTCGACTATGTGAGATGGGTTTAGGAAAGTGGTTGACCTATGTGTTTTGGTATGTGGTTTTAGGGAGGATCTACCCTGGGGTAATTTTGATATATCTGATTCTCCAGGGTGGTATTCTCATAGTATATGTTATTTATTATTTTAGGATTATATGATCCAAGTATATGGATTGATATTTATGCTTGTGATGTATGTGACATATGGGTTTAAGTGTGAGGTAAATACTTGTATCTCTAGGTAATGATGGTATGGTACTTGGTTCTAGGTAGGGTATGTGACCCCTGAGTGTGTGATAATGATTTTTCTATATGAGATATGGACCGAGGAATACATGGTCTAATGGATGGGTATATTTTCCTTCTCCGAATTTTTCTATTAAAATATAGGTATATTTCCCTAGGTTTATATTACATGATGGTTCTGAGGATAGTTATATATCACTCGGGTGTCTTCTCAAGTTTTTCAGATGGGTATAGTTCCCTTATGTGGTTACTTGTGCTCAAATATAGTCTAGAATTGTCCAAAGTAGGTACGGTCAATCTTCGGGGTCAAGTTTGAATCCAAATATTGATAGTAATTATTATTTTATACTTATGCATGATTTTATTTATTTATTTATTTTGATAATATAATTTCATGTACACTGAAATTATTGGTTATATATGATACCATATTGGTGGTTCCCTATTGATTTGTACTCAAACATAGCTTGGGTAGCCATTTCACTTGGGTACCCGAGAAGACATCATAGATCAGAATTTTAGGTAGGGAAGAGGCTTGAAGTTGTATGATAGAGCAGGATATCTTAGACATGATATGTAGATTAGGATATGATGAGGCTTGGGGATGAAAGTATGGCCTTTTTTAATTTATTTTATTTTTTTTATTTCTATTTTTGATAATCCTTGTATGAACTAGTCGTCGGGATTATACGGTTCTGCATCATTTATTATTGACTAGGATGTTTTCTTTATTATTCATACACTAATTTTTATTCACAATGATTCTTGGTTTATTTTTTTAATTATTATGAACCCTGATATTGGGGTATAGTCTCACCATGGAACTGACCTTGACCCTTTCTACTAGTCGTTAGCCTGTAGCGCATAGGGAGGTGCACATGAGGTCCTATGAGCACATTGTCCAGTCACTATTCATAGTGAACCGATGCATATATACTAAAAAGTGTTATCAAAGAGATTTTATAGGTATCAAAAAATGTATTAGAATTTTATTTTTTCAAACTATTTATGGATATGGTAGAAAGTTGACATAGGGATGTTTTACATCATATGGTGGATATCAGACTGGTGCATCAAGAACACATTTTATAATAGGACATCCTGGTAACTAGGAAATGATATTTTTTTATTTCAATGTTACAATTGTATGATTATCACCTTGATTTATGAACTTGAAAATTTATATTTATGATTTATGATTTTTCTAGATTTCAGCTCTTAGCTCAATGGATAGTATCAAGTGTACATGCATCAAGTTTTTCACATAGAATTAAAATGAAATACATGTTTTTGTATGTGGTTGATATCACTAAATATAGGGTTGATATGTTTATTATTTCAAAAAAAACTTATATTTTTTCTCCCATATAACTTACTGGTAACATTCTACTCGGTTGGATAAAATTATATTTTCATTTTAATGATAAGTCATGTGGATATATGTAGGATGATCGATGATGATGAATATGAAGTCCCTTAGTGTACTGGATATATATAGACACTATTAGGTTGGTATAGATACATGATTCCTTAGAGATGAATCCCTTATGGGTGATTCTAGTAATGGTTGTAGACAAATAGAAAATATTTTTTGGTTTCTTAAAGTTTCATAAACATCCTAAGTGATTTCACATATTGGTTCTTAGTCTCATTATAAATAGTCAAGCTATATGCTTATGATTTTAGACACATATCAAGGTGGGTTGATGCAATTATATACATACATGATGATATATGAGAATGTGATCCTAAATGGGGTGACTCATGTATATTAAGTCCCAGTAAGGATCCATCTGAGTTCATAATTCTTGAGGGGTTAGTCTTGTATGTTGATGCCCATTCAAAATTAATTCCCAGTAGGCGGTGAGTTGGAATGTGGTTTATATGATATAAATGAGAGACCTACATTGGGTTTATTGAAACATGAGTTATCATCTAACATTTTATATGGGATCAAAGTGGTTCCCTACAAGATATGAAATATGTGAGGCATGGCCTATATGAATTATGATTTATATGTTACTAGGAATATATTTTTTATTTGAGATAGGGATTTAGATATTAGTGAGTCGGGTGATATTTATGCGATGAGAAGTGATGCTTTTGAGGGTAACTTGAGATAGGGGTTATCATAGGTTTTTGATTTCCATAGATATAAGAAGCACTGGAAGGTTCTTCAGTTTATGGGATGGGTTCACATGAGATGATACTATGCATTTGATAATGTAATGGGTATGCCTTAGGATTTTTTTTATGGTGAGCACCATGAGGTATTGTTATTTTTTATATCAAGCTTTGGTTTTGAGAATATTATTAGTAGGGTACATTTTACTATGTATTTTGGATGTTATTATGAGTGGTGTAGTGGTTAGATAATTTATTTATGCTTAAATTTTTGGAATTACAATGGTTATTAAGTGACTGTGCATTTTTCATCAACATGTGAGGGATGTAGAGTTGTTAGAAAAGTGCAAAGGGATTTTTTTTATGAGAATTACATTTTTTTTAGAGTATGGTCATTTGGGTAGGAGTATGGGAATATGTGAGAAGATGTGTGACTCTCAGGAATGTGTTTTGGGTTTTTTAACTAGGTGGTATGAGAGTTTATCATAAATTTTTTTGGGTAAGATAGAGCAGCACAATCTTGGTACACATGGTGTCATTGGTATACTAATAGATGAATGGTCATGTGTGAGTTGAGGACTCCTGGAAATGATGAGATACATGTGGATGAATTTTTTAGATTTTATGACATGATAAATGTCTATGTGGTAATGGTCATTGTTTGAATTAAATAGGTGTTTGATGGCATGGTTGATCCAGGATTGATCATATAAAAGTGTTCCCTTGGATTAGATGAGTGTAGCTCATAAGGAGTGATATGTGTGTGATGATGAAACTTGTTGAAGTAATACTAGAGAATCGGTATAAGTTAATCCATATTATGGGGAGATCATGAAAGGTTGTTGGTGGGTGGTTCCCTCATTACATATGGGATTAAATAGATTTCAAGGATGGTGTTCCTGATGAGTTAGAAATGGTAAATGTTGATGTTTAAAGTTGGTTCTCCAGTATGATCCAGATATCCATGTCGAATAATTACATGGGTAATGGATAGATCATGGGTTTTAGAGTCATGACCCATATGTTGGAAGGTTCATTAGCATGGTGATACCATTCGTTGGATGGTTGATGTGTGTTAGGTCCACTATGCTAGATACCCTAAGAGGGGAGGTGAATCCGGGTATGATAAATTAAAACAACTCCCCTTTTGATCTTGTTTTGTTGTTAGAAAGAACCATCTTCTCTCTCTCCTTACCATTGCATAGTATTAATAAATCTTAAAGCATGCACAGGACACATCAATTTTACTTGGTTCACCCTCACTGGGCTACGTACAAGGAGCATACACTAGCGATGTGTCGATGTACCACAACCACCATAAGTGCACTACTATTTACAAGTTTGAAGAGGACTCATGGTCCCTTATGGTTTACAACCACTCACAATTTGAGAACTCACTGGTCTCTCAACTGAAGTGAGCTCACTACTTCTTCAGAAGATCCACTCATAGTTTATATAAATGTAGTTATCTTCATTATCAAAAATGAATGAATCTTTCTCCGTATATAGGTGATCTGTTGATATCCAACTTTCACCCGCAGATGAATCTCACTTTGAACCGGAGGTACTAGGAAATCTTCCAATTTTTGAGTAGTCCTAGAGTGACTAGCCCGCTTCTCTATGCTTGCCACTCTTCTCTAATTCATAGCGCACTTCTTCAATCCTGACGTGCAAGTGTCACCTAACCACTTGCATGACACTCCCTTTCTCAACTCCAAACTTGGGAAAATCACACCCATTTATGACCAAACCAATATTGGCATGCAACTATCAACTGGTGCGCAACTTCTGAATAACCTTACACTTGTGCGCTCATACCACCACCTGTGCACCCAAACCACCTGTGCAACTAGAGCTCTAATTTTCTCTAAGTGTTTAACTTCATCAAAAATGAGGAGGGGTAGCCCTTTATTTATAGTTATTTTGGGTACCCTAAGTGCTGGCACACAAGTCTCCTCTCGGCACACAAGTCCAGCTACCCTAGTCTCTATCTCCCTAGTCACCTTTCGCGCCCAAACCAAAATTTGGGGACCCCTCTTTCCTTTGATATATTTTGATGTTCTGGTCATGAAAAACATATGGTGCATAAGTTTTCAAGTCTCTAAGACTCCAGTACACAAGTCACTTTTTCCAAAAACACTTTTCTCCATTTGTTGATTTTAAGGCCCAAAAATTTGGCAAACACTAAAAAATGGCGCCACCTTGTATCTTCTCTTTTTGTACTACCTCCAGATCATCTGTTCCATTGTAGAGGTTCTTAATTAAATCATGGATTGTAAATAACATCTCTTGAACTCAAAAACTCATCGTATAAACCTATTTTGTCAAAAAAATTGAACATCTTGGTTTGATTTGTGAACAAACACAACATGGAGGCCCACTTTGTCAACAAACACAATCACCTCAAAAATGATAAAATGAAACCTTGAGCGATTTTTTCCCAACAATATCCCCCTTTGGTTTTGTTGAAAACTTTTTCAAAAAATGATATTGCATTAATGCTTTATCCACCATTTTCCTCTTTCGATTCTGATAGTAATCAAGGATTCACTAAACACATACTCTAAGCCCACATGAGCAATGCTCTACGTGACAAACAAAAGTAAATGAAAATTTCATCAATGTATTACTTCATTTAGAAAAACCACTTGTTGATACCAAACTAATACCAAATGATGATCGTTGTAAACCTTCTCACACCATTCCAACACCACTCTTCTTCTTTTATCAGGATCCTCAGTTGTCGTGATATCTATGATTAGATCGATCACTTCTAGCATCGTCAAATATAATAATATCCTTCTTCACTTCTAGGGTCCTGTTTTTTCCAAGATAATCTCTGGATGAGTAGTTCGAACAGCCCATACTCTTATCATGGTGCTCCCCCTATTAGCTTCTTCACCTGTCTTGATAACCCCCCCCCCCCCCCCCCATCTCATTGCACTACCTATCAGCTTATCCCCATGACTTTGAAAAAGGCATTGTCTCGCTTATTTAGCCATAGTTTTTCCCCCTTGAGGGGTCACTATTTCACCCCCTTTGTAAATGAACCCAAAATTCACTCCTTTGTGGTATGAGACATTGGAAATAACACGGATTAGGACATTAAAGAAAAAGAAACCATACCTCAAGGAGATGGGGGAGGCCCGCATCCAAAAAATTTCCAAGTGCGGGGAGTCGACTGAACTCCCGGAGCCAGTCTATGCCTTTCAAAAGCTTCCTTGGGTAACACCTTTGTCAGAATGTCTAAAACATATAGTTCTATAGGAACAAACTCCAACTTCACGATTCTCTGCTCAACATTCTCCTTGATAAAATGATACTTTATTTCTTTATACTTTTTCCTTGAATGATGGATGGGATTTTTTTACAGATTTATAGCACTTGAGTTATCGCACTTGATTCTGATCAAAGACTTCAATTTAACTCCTATATCATCAAACTGCTGCTTCATTGAAAATAACTAAGTGCATGCTTGAGTGGCCACAATATACTCAGCTTTTGTAGTGCTCAATGAAATGTAATATTTCTTCTTTCTAAGATAAGAAATATAAAATCCACCAAGAGAGAAATCACCTATCGACATTGATTTCCTATCATCCTCTGAACTGGCCCAATATGCATCAGTATATCCCAATAACTCTGACTGATATTTGTCACTATATATCAATCTAAAATCCAACGTTCCCTTGATATACCGAATTATTATTTTCACTTAAATCATGTGACTTTCCTTAGGATTTATTTGCTATCACCCTACTTGGCATGTGGTGAAAACAATATCAGGACTCTTCAATGTCAGGTATAATAAACTCCCAATAATTTGCCTCTATTCTGTGATATTAAGTGCCTTTCCATTATCATCTTTCGATAATTTCTTTTGGGTGGAAACTGGAGTCTTCATATCCTTGGAATTTTACATTCCAAATCTTCTTAGAACCTCATTGGCATATTTGGATTGAGAAATTAATGTTCCATTACTTCCTTTTATCACCTGTAAACCAAGGAAAATGTAATCTCACCAATCATAGACATTTCGAACTAATGTTTCATGAATTCGGAAAATTGTCTACATTGTGCTTCATCTAATCCGCAAAATATTATTTCATTGATATAAACCAGCACCATCATCCTTTGATTACTGTTGTTGTTGAAGTAGATATTGTAATCAACTACACCATGCTAGAAACCAAGCTTCTTCAAATATTGATCAAGCCTTGAGTATCATGCTCTCAATGCTTGTTCCAGCCCATATAATGCCTTCTTCAACCAATAAACCTTTTTATCATCCTCATGAATGATAAAACCATATGGCTTCTTGATATACAATTATTCCTCCATAATCTCATTCAAGAATACAGTTTTGACATCCATATGGAACACTTTCCACTTCTGTTGCACTAAAATGGCTAGGAATAATCTAATTGTCTCCGAACATGCAACTAGTACAAATGTATCATAAACATAAATTCCCTATATCTAGGAGTATCATTTGCACACTAGTTGTGCTTTTTTCGAATCATTATTCCATATTCATTCATCTTGTTACGAAATACCCATTTAGTCCCGATGACATTCTTATCAGCTGGCCTCGAAATAATATACCCGTATGATTCTTCTCAATATGATATAGCTCTTCATTCATAGCCTGAACCAGATTTTCATCATCATATTCATCATCAAATCATTTAGGCTCTACCTAAGATAATAATGATGTATGCTTCATTGATTTCATTCTTCTTTTCTGAACTAGAGCTTATTGATCACCAATGATATGCTTCCTATCAATTTCATCTCGACTCATTGGATTCCGTCCAGATACAAATTTTTCTTCTTCATGATCATCATCAATATCTTCTTCTAAATCAGCATCAACCACTTCTTCTCCTCCTACATTATTTTCCTCATCATCACTTTCATTAGGAAATTGTTCATTGTGCTGTTGAATGTTCTCATAATTTTTCATAAAAGTGATTTCATTGCTCTCAAATAATTTTCCTATCCTTTTATTAAAGCATTTATTTTCTTTTCCTTTTCTTGAGTATCCAAAGAATATTCTCTGATATCTGCGTGACTCAAATTTCTTGTGTTTCTCTTTGTTGAGTGTAAAGAACTTACTCCCAACGATTTGAAAGTACTTCACTATTGGATTCTTTCCATACCATATCTCATACAGAGTCTTTCCTTCCTTCAGACATAACAGAGCCCTATTATAAATGTAGACCGATGTCAATACTACTTCCATCCAAAATTACTCTGGTATGTTTTTTCAATAATCATTGTTCTTTCCATGTTTTTGATGATCTGATTTCTCCTTTAAACTACTCTATTCTGTTGGGGGGTTCTTACAGAAGAAACTTGATTCTTTATCCCTTTTTCTTGAGATAGTCTTCTACCTGACTATTTTTGAATTCCATACCATTTTCAGTATGAAACTTCCAAATTTTCTGTCCAAGAATACTTTCACAATCCTTCCGATAATGTTTTAAGAAGATGAACACATCGGACTTATGGGAAATAAAAAATACCCATGCCATTCTGCTATAATCATAAATGAAAATGATATAGTACCTATTTCCTTCAATTTCTCTTAGTGTGATAGGCCCACAAACATCATAATGTACCAATTCGAGCATTCTTGTTGACTTATTTTCCTTTTCCTTATATGTATTTTTAATGAGCTACCCTTATTGGCATGCATCGCACGTGTGAGTATGATCACATGAAATATTAGGGAGGTCTCTTTCTACATCACACTTCACCAGATCTTCTAGGAATGGTTGGAATAGATGACCAAGTTTTGTATGCCACAGCTTGTCTTCTTCCTCTCTGGATAGAAAGCACATATCTTCTTCTCCACTTACTAGGTAGAGATTTCTCTTTGTTCTTTTCCTCTGTAGAACCATTATCCCGTATCTTCCTTTTAAAATACACATCTTCTTAGTAAGCCTTATAGAATGTCTTGAGTCCCATAGTTTAATGATGCTGAGCAAATTGTGATTGAGGCCTTCTACTACTAAGACATCAGCATGTCTCATCACTTTGCCCCCAAACCTGGGATTTTCTGATCCAATAATCTTTAGACCTTTATCATTTCCAAACTTTACAAATCCTTATTTGCTATATTTTAAGCCAATAAGAAGATCCTTATTACCTGTCATATGATATGTGCAACTACTATAAAGGATCCACACACTAGAACGGTCTGATGCTTTAAGGTAAATTTCTGCCACCACTACCTTCTCATACTTTTTCTTCTTGGTCTTTATTTTTTCCTTCACACTTAGCATAGATTGATACTTCTGATCTTTCTTAGAGTATGATTGACCGGTTTTACCTTGCAAAGATACAAATCTATTTTTCATTTTCAACTCACTTGTTGGTTCATTGATATGCTACTTGTGAACATTTTGATTCTGCATTGGAATATTCCTATGTATGGTCGATGTATAGTATATAGTCATGTGTCCAAATCCTCCGCACCAAAAATAGTGTCCTCCAAAACATGTTCTAGAGAACTATTCTCTATTTTGTTACCACATATTCTCTTATTCCCTTCAATATCTCTTGTATATAGATGACACATACTATTAATGTCCCATCTTTCCACAACAATAACACTTGATATAAGGTGCATTCCTTTATTTCACTTATAAAATTCTATTTTCCTCTTCGGATCTCTAAATATTCTGATTCTTCTTCAAGTCCAAATCAACCATCAATCTCAGAATGGGTTCTTAAGGTATCACTTCAATTTTAACAGCTTTTTTTATCAATCCCCCCATCGGCCTTACCATCTGAACATAATTGTTTCCTTTTTCTATTAAACCACTGTGCTCCACTTTTAGCTTCTCATTTTATTGAGTGATCTACTTTCTTGGTTTCCCAGTAGGAGTCAAGAGTTTCTCTTGATCCTTAATATTTTTCTGCATACCAACAACTTCTCCTTAAAGTTCTTTAATACGCTTGATTTGATCTTTCCTTGTGTTATTCAAGCCATCGATCTCCCTTTTCTGTTCTTCAACCTTGAGTTTATATTCTTCAACCTTTTCTAAGATCTCTATCCTAGCAGACTTAAGGTTTTCAATTTCTTTTATTAGCTCAGACATTTCTTATTCTTATTGTTTCATTTAGAGTTTGGCATCATGTACCACCTTTTCGGATTTCTTTTTTTCTCTCTAAACATCTATCTCTTCAAGAGCTTCTTCTAATTCAGCTTCCATGTCAACTCTTCCTTTAATTTTTTCTTCTTCTTCATCATTGTCTCTTTCTTCATTTTTCTGAGAGATACTGACAGCTTCCACCATAGCATTCTCTCCCTGATCTATGCTGTTATCAATCTCATCAACCACTTCATCCTCTGACTCATCTGAACTACCACATTATTATGAGAGAAGATTATTTTTCTCAAATAAATTTATCTTAATTTGTTTCTTAACTTTCACATAGGATAAATTCTTCTTCTTGGGAATTTCTATTTCATCCTCCTCATCTTCTTGAAAATTCTTGGGATACCTTACGTCAAGGTGACTGACTTTTCCACATGTAAATCAAGAAAGTGGAAGTTTACCTTTGAACTTTCCTTTTCCTAATTATATATTTTAGGAAAGGAATGACATCACCTCATCTATCTCTTCTTCTTCATGAGATATTCAAAGGTCAGCTTCTTCATGGCCTTGAATTCCACCTCTTTGGATTTCCCCTTTTCCACAACATCTTTATCATCAGTCCTCATTTCATTTTCAATAAGGGTGTTGTGTATCTTATCCAATGGTAGCTCTTTCGGGTCATTATCTTCCCAAATTGAAACTTTCGGATTGAACCATGGAAGTTTCCTTAAGATGTGCTTATCAATCCTTATATCTTAAATAACGTTTCTCATACCTCGCATATATTCCACTGCAACATTTACCCTATCAAAGAATGCATCAACAGACTCATTCGGGCTCATTCTCAGATCTTCATACTTGTTCAACAACACTTGCAACTTTTCCTCTTTGACCTTTGAATCTTCTACATATGTGTTCAATAGCTTTTCCCACATAGCATGTGATGTTTTTCATGACATCACCTTCATATAGATTTCATTGGATATGGATCCCCCTAAATCATTGATTCCTTTAGCGTCAGCATCTAATTCTATTCGATCGTCTTCTGATAATGCACCATGCTAAATATTGGCAGTTATACTATTCATTATTGTGGTGAACACATCTATTCCCAAAGATCTAAAGTAGTTCTACATCTGATTCTTCCATATATGAAAATTTTTCCCATCAAATATTGGAATCCCATTGTGATTGATGACCTCTATCTGAGAGAGAAACGCTGATATAAACATTTCCCTCTGATATCAATTATTAGGTCCACTAGGTAAGATACCATGAGAGGGGGTGAATCAGGGGATGAAAAATTAAAAAAAATGCCCCTTTTGATCTTGTTTTTTTGTTAGAAAAAACCCTCTTCTCTCTCTCCTTCCCATTGTAGAGTATGAATGAATCTTAAAGCATGCACAGGACACATAAATTTTACTTGGTTCACCCTCAATTGGCTATGTCCAAGGAGAAAACACCATTGATGTGCCTATGTACCAAATATATTATAAGAGCACTACTGTTTACAAGTTTGAAGAGTACTCACAGTCCCTTCTAGATTAAAACCACTCACAATTTGAGAAATCACTGCTCTCTCTACTAAATTGAGCTCACTACTTCTACAGAATATCCAATCATAGTTTATATACCTGTATGTAACTTAATAATCACAAATGAATGCATATTTATCTATATGTAGATGCGCTATTGACGTTAAACTTTCACCTGTAGATTAATCGCACTTTGCACCGGAGGTACCAGACAATCTTCCAACTTTCGCGCAGTCCTAAAGTAACTGGAGTGTTTCTCTAAACTTAGTGTGCTTCTCTAATGCCTGGAACGCTTCTTCAATCCTGATGCGAAAGTGTCACCTAACCACTTGAATGACACTATTTTTTCCAACTCCAAACTTGGGTGAATCAAACCCTTTTACACCCAAACCAATATTGGTGTGCAACTATCAACTGGCATGCAATTTCTAAATAACTTCATACTTGCATGCTCACACCACCACTTGTGCGCCCAAACCACCTGTGCAACTGGAGCTCTAATTTTCTATAATTTTTGAACTCTGTAAAAAATTAGGAGGGGTATCCCTTTATTTATATGCATTTTGGGTTCCCTAAGCACTGGCGCATAAGTCTCCTCTTGTCGCGTAAGTCCAACCGCCCTAGTCTCTGTCATCCTAGTCACCTTGTGCACCGAAACCAAAACTTGGGCACCCCTCTTTCCTTTACTATATTTTGATGTTCTAATATTGAAAAACATATGGTGCACAAGTTTCCAAGAATCCAAGACACTGACACACAATTCTCTTTTCCAACAATACTTTTCTTCATTTGTCGATTTTGAGGCCCAAAAATTTGGCAAACACTGGAAAACGGTGCCACCTTGTATCTTCTCTTTTTGTACCACCTCCAAATCATCCATTTCATTGTCGAGGTTCTTCTTTAAATAATGTATGGTAGATAACATCTCTTGAACTCCAAAACTCACCATATAAACCCTTTTTCCAACAAATTGAACATTTTGGTCTGCTTTGTTAACAAACACAACATGGAGGCCCACTTTGTCAACAAACACAATCACCTAAAAAATGATATAATGATAACTTGAAGGATTTTTTCCCAAAAATGTGGTTCCCAAATTCTGTTGAGTAGAAAATATGATTTATCTAGTCTTATATAAATGCAAGATTTGTAAATTCAAATGAAATTTTGTTTATTGGTGATGTGTTGATATGAAGATCAGGGCGGTTTCTATGTGATCTAATGGTGGTTCATGAGGTAAATCGTGATTTATGACATAGTTACGAGGGTCAAATATGATTTGTGACATAGTATAGGGTATGAATCATGATTTGGGACATTATTTAGGGGGTAAATCATAGTATGAATCATAGTAATGGAGTCAGTTGGGAGTAAAATTCTTGGAGATTTATGAGAAGTTATTTTTGCAGTTTCATGCATGAGTGGGACCCTACTTGTGGAGGTCATTTATGAAAATGTTGGGTCATATGTTAGTGGATCTTTTGTGGATACTTCATTGGGTGCAGATGAGTATTTTTTGGTTTATCCTAATAGAGGATTTATGACTGGTGTTTTCACATGATTTTGGATGTGATGCATTAGAAAATGAATCAGACACATCATATTGTATATGATGGGTGTGTTTTGGGATTAGGTTGATACTTTTCGAGGAAAATAGGTGTATTATAGCATTGTTCGTGGATAGTGGGTAGTCATTAAGTTTAGTTTGGAATCAGATATGAGGGGAATTATTTGCATTTAACTTACATTTTCATGTTTATTTCCATGTGGTGGGATGGGCACTACACTGAGAACGTTTTTGACCACTATGAGTGAATTTAGACATGAAATTTTTATTGTGGGGAGCACCATAGATTTTAATTGTAACTTGTGAGTTGATTTTAATATTAGGGAGAACCATAATCTTAGATGATGAATTCTTGGATGAAATAGTGGTTTCTTAGGGTAGATGGGTGTATTGGAGTGTTGTCTTAGTGTTTCAGTGATGGTTATCAATGGTGGATTAGTTTTAGATGAATAAGGTGCCTTGTGTTTGGAGTTTCATTGTAGGAAATTTTTGGGAGTGTGGTCATAGAACAAGATGCCTTGATTATTAATTGGTGAACCAAGTGGGTTGTTATTGTGAGTTTAATGGACCACCAAGTTTTCTCTAATTAGAGAAGTTCTATGGTGGTGAGGTTATAAAGACCTACACTTTTCTGGGTTCTGAAATTCAATTGGATTTTTTTTTTGTTTTCAGGTGTTTATGAGGTGAAAATGTTCATTTTCCTATAGCATAATATCTCCAAATTATTATTAAATGTTTCTTTTGGTTTATGAATGGGATTTCCACCCTACTGTTCGAATTTGGAGAGATTTCAAACTCGGTGAATTGTTTTGTATATATAAATATTTATTCAATAAATAATAATTATTTCACATATGTAAAGGTTTATATATTTTTAATGGATACTTATATTGAAATTAAAACACTTTTGTTGAGTTTAGAATCTGGGTTTTTTTCTATGAGTTATATAGGATCCATCTGGCTCCAAATATTGTACAAGCATTGAAGGAAGTGTTAGATCACCTGAGAAACTCCAAGTGCTCCACCTAGGGTGTTTAGCCCATGAATTTAATTTAGGCCAAAAAACTTGTTAGGGGGATACTTTTAGGGCATGAAATATTATAGGTAAAATAATTTTCAGATGGTAAAAAAAATTGAGGCCATGAAAGTATGTTGGGTGATTTTTTTTAGTAGGGAATTAGCTCTCTTTTTTTGGTTTGGAGTTTTCATGATTTAGGTGAGAGGGGGAATCGATAGATGCCATTTCTTTTCTGGTTAATCCCTCTCACACCACTCCTTCAATCTCTTTTTACCGGGGGTGATTCTGGGTATGATTTCATAAGGATTCATAGTGTGTTCTTTCTCTATTCCCCTCTTCTTTTACCTCTATAGTAGACCATTGATTTTGTATTTTTTTTGTTAGGGATTCAGTAGTGATTTTAGTGGATGGTGGTGAAATCTATAGTGAATGGTAGGGGTTTTTCTCAGCTTAGATAGAGGAGGAACCAAGATGCTGACCATAATTTGTTGTCCATTATTCCAGTGACGTATGTCATTGTAGTATTTTTTCAAATCTATTTGAGTTAAATTAAATTTATTCATATATTAAAACATTTTATTGTGTTAGGTATTTTACTAGGATGATTCTAGGAGTGCGCTATGGATATTCCTTGTGTGTAAGGTTGTGGTTTTAGTATGTTGGGAGAAACAGCTAATATTTTACTCATTATGCCTCATATAAATAAATTGTTAATTCATTTTAAATTATTTAAATAAATTATATAATTGGTTATAAATGGAACAAAATTAATTATTAGATGTTGGGATTCGATTTGGGGCCTCGAATAGGTGGGAGATGGATGTATGGACTTGGATGGAACCATGTAGATCTATTGGGATGTGAATTAAAAAGGGAAAATATTTGATTAAGTATGTGTTCCCTATACATTACATATAGTATTATGCACTTCATATATAGAATTTGATTTATGGTATATCAACTTTTGGGTGATCCGTTTTTTTTAATAATTAAATTTTTTTAATTGAAATGAAATCCCATAAATGAAATGAAAAAAGTTTCAAGTCCAAGAGAGACCTTGAGCACTAGCTTTATTACCTTGGTATCTTATGTAAAATTCCTTGATTAAAGTTTATGATTTTATATATAAATACCATGATGGGTGTGAATTAAATGAAATGAAATGAGTGTGATATATAAGCCTTAGTCGTAGGAACATGTGGCCGATTAATAACGTTGATTATGACTGGTCTGGAGTTTTTTCATTTTTTTACATGGTACTCTATTTTAGAAACTATTTAACAATGAAATGATCGATATTGTATGATATGATATCCCATGTCATACATTTTGAAATTATAAAAATAAATGTATTATAATTGTACTGTTGATTAGGATATACCATGTTTTAAGGAACGATTATTTCATAGTTTTAGATAACATGTATTGTAACATAGACTATAGTGATCAATAGTAATCGAACAACTCAGATGGATCCATTCCATACCATGGACTATGATATAGCATGTTGTATATTACATCAATCTTGTTCATTATTAAAAATAATAAATTTCAAATCAATTGACATTAGATCATCTCTAATACAAATATTGGGTTTCTAAAGAGATGGATAACGATTATCCAAGTAATAAAAGGAAAGTAAAAGGCTCAAAACACCTTATATTATCCATGAGTTTAAAATTAAAATATATAAAATATAAATTAAAAACATACCTTTTTGGATTAATAAATTTCTCTTTCATCATGTGAGTTTGATAAAGATTACAATGAGGCAAAATTATCCCTCTTATTATGGTATCCATGGGCTAATGTTAATCACTTTGAAAACTTTAGGGTGGTACCTCCATCCCAACTATGGAAATCTAGATTCTTTAGTTAAAGGTGGCAAGTAATTATAGCTTTAGATTTCAATTTTAGTATAAGGTTTCAAACATCCACATTCACAATACCAACACTATGGTCTATGTGATATATATAAGACATTATGACACTTTGTTTAATTATTGAATGTATCATAAATATTTGAGTAATTAATTTATGTTATAAATTTATTACAATTTTATTTCCATTAATTTATTAATATTAAAAAAATTATTGAAATTCCTTTAACATAATTCAAAAATATATAACTAATATATAAATGATATCCTTACTAGAAAGCAATCAATTCATTCACTACACGTCATAAATTATGATTATATAACCCATGGAATACAATATCTATATATAATATCTTATAACATATCTAAGACCAATTCATCAAATATTCCTTATATCATACCATACAATTTGAATAAATAATGTCTTAGGATTCATAGATTTTGGACATATCTATATCAATTCGGAAGGACTCCACTCGGTGTATTTGCAACCTTGGTATCACTCACTAGATCCATATTGTTTTTATTAGTAAAAATAGTATAATTTTCTAATAAAATATATATACTATTTAAGGAAGAAAAGTGCACATCAATTTCAAGAGATCACAAGTAATGATGCATCCTACACTTACACTCTTTAATATTTTTCCAATCAAACACTAAAATCCCATTTTTATTAACTAATATATCCAAGTTTCATATAATAAAAACCATAGGAGAATTATAGAAATATAGTTCCTATAACCAAGGATCTAAATAAAACATAAAGCTTCTATTGTTTCCCTCAAAGAACCTAAATATGACCCTAGAAGAATCGGTGTCTTTAAAAAGGGGATAGAATTCGGGAATTTTTTCTATTCCTATCTTGATAGTAAACATATTTGGATATATTGGAATAGGTATGTTAAATTCTAACTAGTTAGTGTTATGTCTCAATGTATCACTATTAGAAGCAGTCCTAGAAGTGAGGTGGTATTCTTCTCCTTTGTTTATTGCAGTGGTGACCCTCTTGGGAGGAGGGAACTTTGGCTTCATCTGGGTTCCTTTTAGGTGGGTGGTTCTCCCTAGTATGTTGAAGGATATTCCAACTCCATCGTGGTCATGTCAATGAAATGAGAAGGAATGGGAATATTCAATAGTGGCATGAAGGATTTCAAATATGGTCTACTAACATCGGTTATTATTGATTTGGGGTTTTCTAGTAACAATATTACCTAGTGTAAAAACCATAGGGCCCCTAATCACATTTGGAGTCATCTGGAAAGGTGCCTTTCCAACCTCCAAGGCATGTACTCCTTCCCCTGGACTTTTTTTATGCACCTCACTCATTCTCTTTCAGACCACGCTCTATTGTTAGTGGAGATGAAAGTAGGAGATAGAGAAAATAATTCCCTCTATTATTCTAGAAATTGGAACCATTTATAAGGTTTATTGTAGATGTTTAAAATCTCATAAGAAACTTAATAGGTGGAAAGATCTTGGGTTGTTTTTTCTAAGTGCCTTCAACGGATGAAGAAAGACAATCAAGATTAGTTGTAATCTCATCCATTGGAGGATAATGGTCTGTAATTCTTAAAATAAGGTATTTAAGGATTGGAAGAGGCTATTCATGTGAATTGGGATGATGAAAATTTTGTTTCTCTCTAGGATAAGAAATACTTGTCGGCTGATAGACTGTAGGAAATTGGGAAGGAATGTATAATCAAGTCCAAGGATCAGTGGATTAAGGAAGGATACCAAAACACTGATTTCTTCAAATCCCATTTGAAATAGAATATAAAAAAATGATAATAAGTATTAATCTATACAATGGGTCCTTCACCTCCAGCATGAATGTGGTAGGGTAGATGATGCTGACCCATTTTAAGGATCTCTTGTTAGGTACTTTAGTTTGCAGAATTGGTTTTGCAAGAATAACGGAAGAAGGGGAAAACTTCAGGGGCTGGCTCAATATTATAGTGGAAATCACACATAATAATTCTCTTATATAAATTCCCTTTGAGGAATAGATCAAAGGAACCATTATAAATATGAATCAGTACAGTTTTCTAGGCCCTAATGGTTTCCCTGGGGCCTATTATATCACTACTTGGAACATTGTTAAGGACCACATTGTTAATGCCATCCATGATTTCTTTAAAAGGGGCTACCTGAATAAAAGTTTGTGCAACTCTAGAGTATTTTTAATTCCTAAGGTTAATGATCCCACAAAAATCAACCAATATATACTTATATGACTTTTTAATGTATCCTAAAAAGGTCTTGATTTCCTCATTACTAGGAGACTTAATTTTATTGTTACTCATCTGATATCAAAAGAGTAGCATCGTTTTATTAAAAATTGGAACATTCATGGTGTGATTGGTATTGATAAAGAATTGGTGGATGATATAAACAAAAAAACTATGGGCTCCAATGTTGTGATTCAAATAGACATAGATAGGTATTATGATAAAATGGAATGGATTTTAATTATTCATGCTATGAAAAAGCTCGGCTTCCATGAATAGTTTTGTGAACTTTGTTTTAGATGCTACTCCTCCCCATGGATCTCTATTTCTCTTTCAGGGAAGGGGTTCAGATTCTTAAAAATAATCCATGGAGTCATACATTGGGATCCATTCTCCCCTTTTATCTTCATTTTGGCATAAGAGGACCTCTCTAAAAACATTCATAGAAACTTGAAGAATGGAAGGGTCCTACCATATTACAACAAGTCAGGGTGTGGTATCATTTCTCACCTAAAGTTTGTGAACGATGTTATCATATTGATTAATGTAATCCATAGATATATTTGAAATTTTATGAAGATTATATCCACCTATAGGAAGCTAAGTGGTCATAATATTAACACAAGGAAAAGAAACTTATTCATATCTAATAAATTTTTATGTAGGCGTAGTGGGGGACTCCAAAAGATTTTGGGAATTTAAAGGAAATAATTTTCTATGCAGTAACTTGGTGCTCTGATCTCCAATGTAATCATCAAGAAGGTATTCTTTAATGATGTCATCAACAGGATTATAGGTATGATCTCTAACTATAATAACAATTTCCTCTCATTTGGCGGTAGAGTCACCCATATCAATAGTGTTTTGACTTAAATTCCGATGTGCATTCTCTCTATCATTAATCCTCCCAGGGAGACTATTGGAATTATGGAGATGTTCTTAACAGAGTTTCTTTGGGATGCTAATTAAGCAGGGCATTATCACTGGGATTTCTATAAGATTATGGAAAATCCTATAAAGGAGGGTGGGTTGGGTATTTGTGATATTTCAGAAACCATGTGTTCCCTGAAAGCACATCTATAATGGGATTTTTTTAGAAGGGTACTCCTTTTGGGAATCTTTTTTTAGAGATAGATATGGAAAACACTAGGAATACTGGGGAATTAGAAGGTCCATAATTTTGAAACTCTCTCATTTTATTCCAAAACATTTTGGAGACCTTCATGACTCTTCTAGATGGATTGTGGGTCTAGGAAACATCAACCTGTGGAGAGATAATTGGGATGGTGAGAATTAATTCTTTCCAGGTTACCCAGTTCTAGATATGACCTTCAGGGAGGCCAGTACGTATCCTATATTGATAGACGTGATCCTAAGTAAATATCATATGGAGGCTTCTGATAAAATTATCATCAATGATGAGTAGTAAAAATAGTGTTTCATAGGTTCAAGTTCTGGTATATTTAATGGGCATGACTTCATATCGATGTTGCATACAGATAGTGTTCGTGAGGATGGGGTCTCTAATTAATTGTGTAAAAAAGTTCCCTCAAAGATGAATTTTCTCATTTTGAGGTTGAGAAACTAGGAAATCCCTACTGATGAAAATATTCAGAAGAAGGGTATTTCTTTGGTGTTGAGATGTTGGTCTTGTCTATACCCAAAACATGAATCAATCATGCACTTGTTTTATAATAGAGATTGGGCGACGAGCATTTGGGGTGCCATGAACCAAAGAAAAAGTCTCATATATGAATTTGATTCCTTTTATGAGGTGATCGGCATCCGGTTTCAAGGGGTGGAGTGGGATGATATGGATAGAAAGATCTGTATCTTCATATTCACTTCGATTAACTGGACACTATGGGATGATTAGAATCAATCCAAAATTGGGGATCAACATTTGACATTGTATTTACAGATTAGATTGAGGTCCTTATTAATGGATCCATTCTCATTGCTAAAAGGTAGGAAAATTCAAAGACTCTCTATAACTTTATCAATAGACCAGTTTCTAGATACTATTCTCTGTATTGGTAGGTGAAATGCATTCCTCCTAATAGTGTATTGAAACTCAATGTGGATTTTTCCTACATGAATGGTAAAATAGAGGGAGGTGGTCTGATCAGAGATCACAATGGATATGTTTTGTTGGATTTTAGTGCTTTTTAAAGCTCGAGAAATTCCTTGGGGCAGAGGTGAGAGCCTTGAATTTAGGTATCATGTTATGAAAAAGGTTTTTTCTGTAGGTCAAAGAAGTAGAATCTGAATAAGAGGTGTTGGTAAAAAATTTTCAATCGAAAATTGATTCTCCTTGGGATATTGTATGTCTTGTTCACGGATGAAAAAATATTAATTGGCCCATGGTGTTCCTGTGAATACCATATAGAGATAAAGTAATTTTGAAACTGATGGCTTAGATAGAGGAGGAAGAGAAGATAAACCTCTCTCCATCTACACCAGTTTGGGATCTCATCCAATTCATTGTAAGGACATTATTCTAGGGGATTAAATTGGTCTTAATCCTTATAGGTTGCCTTAATTGACTATAATTTTGTATATTGTTGGGTGGGTAAACCTATTTCTAATAAAAAATTAATTTTCAGTCAGCCATAGATCTAACACAATTTTTTAGTAGTAAAATAACTAGGTTTGCGGTAGAGGATGGCTTGAGACAGTGGTGATTCAAATCTATAAATAATTTACACTTATTTGTATAAAAATTTTAATACATGTATATATCTTATCTTATATAGTATAATATCCTATCAAACATCTAATTAAATTCTATAAAAAAAGATAAAATATGATCACACATAAAAAACATAATAATTTATCTGATTTACTAGATGTTGGCTATAAAAGGAATATATAACTCACTGTTGTACATATAGATCACTATGAATATCTATGATAATTAATATTATCATGTGGAGAGAATCACTATCAATCATAAATAAGTAAAGTATGACTAACTTCGTTCACATCATTATTCAAAATAATAATAATAATATGAAATAACCTTTCACAAGATAGGTGGTACATTTACTATATTTTTATCACCAATGGTCTTCCTTTTCTTTCTTGTTAAAGCTCTATTGAGATAATCATATTCTCTATATTCTTTAATAATTCTATATATTCTCCCTTATTCAATTATATCTTATTTTTATTAGTTTTTATAACTATAACTTACACCATTATCACTTTATATGTTATCAAAATATGATTCACATCTTAGTTTTTTTGTTCCACTAACATCATTAACTATAGCCATCTAAAAACTTTTAACTTTATCCAAAATTTGTTCCCAAAATTTACAAGAATAACTATTATATATTATATTATCAATATTTCTAGATAAAACTTAATTTTAATATTCGTTCATGTGTAAATTAATTATTTCTCAAACTCCATAAGATTCCACCACTGATCTTCATTGTATATGTCTCAGGAAATCTCTATATGAATAAGATGAACCAGTAGAGTAAAATATAAAATTATCAAAATAACTTTATTGTGTGAAGTGATATAATTGTAATTAAAGTGATATAAATATAGCTTATGATATATTTTATCAATATCTATGACATACCCTCTATATTCAATTAAATAAAACATGGATAAGGATAAATCCTTTTCACCACATGAGTTAAAGGATGTGAGATAATTTGTACCTAATGATAAGAAAATAATGCATCATATTACAGTATCATGGGAAATTATACCCTTATATTATGGGTTGTCATATATTTAAAATATTCACTTCACATAACTTACTAAACTGAACACCTTATCCAATAACTCAAAAAAACTATTTCATTTCAACAACAAGACAATAGTTAAATAAAAAATCAACCTCTACCAACCAATAATATTCTATCACCAAAGGGGATCCAATACATTTAAAACCCCTATCATGTTGAAAAATATTTTATCACCATTAATGTAGTAGTCATTGAAGACATATTTTTCATATTGTCTAATTTTTTATAGATTTATTCAATCACTACACCGATGGTGTTCATTAAAACATCATTTTTTTTCTTTTAAGTAGTATTATATATGTTCTCTAATATATCTATGACATGTTTAATTACTTTCTAATTAAAGGTCCTAGTTAGTTTATTGCTTTATTTCAATAATTTATCCAAGATAAATTCAGTTAGAACAAAATGTATCACTATAAAATAATTTGATTACATGTAATAATATGATAAATGACAACTATAACATATAAGCGTAAATATTTGTCCATCATATCTAAACTGGTAATCCAAAAACCTAAATAACACTCCTAAATTCACTAGGATGGAATATATTCCAAGGGTATCAATGTAAAGATATGAGAATGATTTTTCTATTATATAAAATATATAAAAAATTATTTTAAAATGAATGCATCAATTAAAATTTTGTAAAATATTCTTTATATAACAAAATAAAAATATAAATAAACAAATAAAAAGTTGAGTGACTATCATATAAAACCTGATACAACTAAAATGGAAAATATACTTTCCTCCAGGCCACATACAAACTCCATCATGTTTCACCACCACCAAAGTTTCACACATGAACCATGGTCTAATAAAAAAGAATAGGTCCATTGATCAAACCTATAAGACAAAATAAGAGAATACAATTCAACCTACACATAAAGGTGTGCATATAGAGTATGTGTGAGAACCAAGTAAGATCCCACTAATATTCTATACATTTTCTTTCCTTTAAAAATCATTATATTTTTTCCAAATATAAATAAGAATGTTCCCATTTATCTTTTATGAAAAACATGTAGCATGGAATACATATTTATTACCCACATTTTAAAATGAAAACAAAATATTCAAATGAAGAAAATATACATATGTACATGAAGGAAAGAAATAAATGGAGATAGTTTTAAATATAATTTTGTGATAAAGAATAATAGGGTGTTTCCTACAATACTAAAGTAGGGTGAATAAGGATCCTTATACAATTTAGAGACTTTTATTGTTCAAATCCACAATCATAACCATATCTAACTGCACACAAACTATCAATTAAAATTTTTATTATCAAGGAAAAAAGAAACAAACAATTTCAACGGGTTTAAATTAGTTATATCTAATGGAATACACTTGGATAATTCAAACACATTCCAATATAAGATAACTAAAACTAAAATAAATAATCATCACCTCTTCCTGATCACCTTTGGAAGTAAGAAGTTCAACTTCTATATTTCCCTCCTCCCATGTATGAACAATCACAACATCCTGATGGATCATGTTTCTATGAGCTCTAATAGTATAATAAATTCTCTAGTGATTATGAGAGATTATCCATAATGAATTTAACACCAAATATGATTCATATTTCACCAATGAGAGATTTAGGTTGTTCACAATACAGAGAGATATACTAGTGAGTACATATTGGGTTTCCTCTTGAATTAAACATTAATCCCATGAGAAAGAAGAGAAAAACAAGATGAAAGATCCATGAAAATATTATATAATCCCATCACCATTCATAATTCCATGTACAAAATAACCATTAGGTAGAGTCACATAATTCCCTAATAAAAATGTAATTTTAACTAGTCCACCCTAGCTAGAGTTTCATATTTACAAGGATGAAGTTTTATAGGCATATTCTCATAATTCCCTATCAAGTTACTTCCCATAGAAACCCTCTAAGGTATCCAAGGTCTTCTAAAAAAGTTTTTATAACCAAGGGAATCATCATATTCAATTGAATTACATGAAATAAACACTCAACTTTCCAATTAACACCCTTCATGAAAACATCCCCTTTATAATCATCCATCATCCATAAATTAAGAAATATGGTATAAGTGAATTTCACAATAAAAATGGAAAATAATAGAAAAGGTGTTAGACCATGAAATAAGAACTATGAGCTATCCAAACACCTCTTTAGTCATAAAAACATTCATTAAAACCTAAAATGTTATCATTTATATCAAAAAAATCATTGAAAATAATTTATTTTCATTTGAAACCATACATGACATGTAAACAAACAGTTGGAGTACAAATACTAATCAAACTAGATAATATTTTTTATAAATATAGAAAATTTTTTGAAACTCATTCACTATGCCAGTATTTCATGATTTTTTCTTTTAAAAATCAACAATAATTAAAAACATCAATATGAATTTTATTATAACATAATATACCAATCTTATTCTTTCATCAAACACATTATGTGCATAAAAACATGAATGGATAATTTTACAAGGAGATTTTATAAAACCCCTTTAATATAATATTAAATTGATATGTAAATAATTAAAAAAATTATTCATTATAGATAATATATAAAAACATTTTATAGGTATGAAATCAATTTATAAAAATTAAGTATCAATGGTTTTTCTTAAAAATAAAAAAAAATAGAATCACCTACCTAGAATTGATGAATCGTAGATGAATTTATAGAATGTTAATGGATTGGAGTAAGATTAGGGTTTTTCATACACATGACACTAACATTCCCATGGAATTTTGGGGGTTTTTATTTTACTTGGAAAACACACAACTCTCCTATTAACCCCAGCCCACAAAGAATCTAAGAGGAATAAAAAGTGGATAATGAGAGGAAGGGAAGAGAATAATAAAATAAAATATACATCAAATACATGGTGAGACTACCATTAGAATAAGATTAATTAAGAAGATTCCATATGGGGGATCTTCATCAACTCTTACCTATGGGCTCGTCCAAAGTGATAGAAATGTGTTGGACCCTCAATTATTTATATCATATTTCATTTATAATAATATTTTCATATTATTATAATATTATTATTTTTCAAATAAGATTTATACTTCACTCTAGAAGAAAAATTATATAATCATAATATTAGTAATATAATAACTCTTCATTAAACATAATAACACCACAATCCATCTCTATTATTTACAAATTATTTATTATAATAACTTATAATAGTAATCTAAAAAATAAATCACACACTAAATATACATATTTTTATGAATATAAAAACTAAAAAGATTTAGAATGTAAAAAAAATAAATTATGTAGTCATAAAAATTATTCAATAACATAATTATAGCAATTCATGAATCACCTATGAAAGGTATTTGGAAGCAGATATTTAAAAAAAATTCATGCTAATATTAAATGGAAATATGGTTAGTATATATGGTTAGAGAGGTTGTGTGTCTAATTAAGAAAATATATTGCCTTTGAAAATTCACCTTTAATGATTATCATACATGATCTCTATGAACACGTGTCTAACTATTAAACTCAATAAAATTTTGAAAAATTCAAAGTTTCCATCAAATTATATAAATAATAATAATATATAAAATAAGAAAAATTGGGCATCACAATTATTCCCACCATATATCTTTCAAATCCTAAAAATCACTCTTTAGATATTATAATTTTAAATAAATAATAAGTCCTTAAATTTAAAATATTTAAAAATATAACCCTTTTGAAAAAAATCAATTAAAAATATTACCTCCACCACTTTATTCTCATATAGGTACTCCCTATAATAATAAATCAATATAAAACTCATTTTCATTAAAATTTTAATTACCATATTGAATAAAACATTGAACTCCCATTTAATTTCAATAATAACCAAATTATAAAATTTGAAATATATTTTTATCAAAAACATATATTTATATACACCTTCATAAAAACTAACTGGGTGAAATAGAAATTATTTTTTTCGAAAAACCATACAAACATTAAAAAGGACTAAATTTTTGTAAAAAATAATTGAAAAATATTCAATCAAGCTTAAATCATAAATAGTATATAAGATCCCAATTTTTAATGAAAAAAGAAAGAGACAAATCAAAATAAAATTTCTCATTTCATTTATTCAAAATTTCTAAAGAACATGGAAATTTGGGTATCCTAACTTCAAACACATTTTTTAAGGTCTTTTAGACCTTTTTTCACAAAGAAAAAATGATACCAAATTATCTTAGTATAAAACATTATACATATTTTTTAAGAGTGGATTTTATAGGTAATAGAGCATGAATGGACTCTAAGATCAAAATATGTGATTGTTTGAGGTTGAACCCTTATTTTCAACATCAATTAGGATATATATCATGCTTAAGAACCATAAACAGGATTTTTTCAAGTCTTAAAAGTTATAAAATATATATAAATTTTCTATGATTGGTCAGTATAAAAAGTATCAAAACATAGTTTAAAAAATTTTAATACAAAAACATCAAGCATGGTTTGTACGCATGGTTTAGAAAATTGTCCATCATGTTTTTCATGTGTGTAAAAAACAAAAATCACTATATTAATGTGAAATTTCCTTAATTTTGATTCCAAAATTTCCTAATGCATGTTAAATAATAAATACTATCTATTAAAGGTGTATTTCAGCTTTTATAAATGTGTTTCAATGATTTCTAATCATCTCATCACTTGTTACATTTCATAATACCATAAATATATTGGATATCAAATAAATAAATATGTCAAATCCATGAATCACATTCAAAAAACATCAAAACACTTAAAAATATACCTATTTAGACATATCATTTATGCCTCAAGCTTGAATTTCAATTTTTGAATCGATATAAAACTTTTTCCAACCCATAATCCTCAAACCACATAGGATAATGAATTTTTCAAGGAATGATTTATACTACTAAGAACGAGGTTTAAATAAACAGTACTTACTCTATAATTTATTTTCCAAAAAAATTACCTATGTGAATTATTAAATCATGATCCTCACAACTATATATCATATCCATAACCAAATAAATCATAAATGAAAAATAACAAAAGGAATGCATAATTTTTATGAGGTTTGGTCATGAAGTGGGTGCCTACTCCTTATTGTGATCGGATTGAGACCAAGAACTAAATATTACACAAGAATGTATCAAAAGTATTATGTTGTTAGAGAGGTATCAACCTATAACTTTGATTATTTCCTAATACACATAGAATTCTATTGGAAATAATAACACCTGCCAAAAAACAAAGTACTTAAAAACTAGAGGAGTAATATCACTTCAATTCAAATATGCTTCAGCAAAATAAAATGATCATCCTATAAACCATTCCAATAAAAATAATTATATTTTACTAACCTATTAAATAACTTGAACATATAATATTTATTGTTTAAGTAAGATCAATTAGCCTTTCTCATTGCTTCCCAAACATCAATGTTCTGCTTCTCAATATCAAATAGCTGAACACTTAGACTATATATTTATCTTCACACGTATAAACACTCCGGTTTTAGAATTTATAATTTTTTATCTCTTATTATTATCTTTTTAAAAAATATATTTCTAATAAATTATTTAATTAATTTATAATTTTTTAAAAATCCGTCATTAATTAAATTTTGAAAATAAAGTTCAAAATCGATTCCTAAAAATTCTCTCTATTAATTGTACTACATGATCTTACATGAACATCCTTATACAACTATTTAAATTGGCCTATTACACATGATACTCATCTCAAATTCCATAAATATCTATTTACATATTTAAACTGGTTAAATAAATTACTCAATAATTGTACCATCTTGGACCACTAAAAATAATTATCAAATATTTTCATTTGAAATTTTCAAATGAATCATGTAGTGATATCATCGTTTAATCCTCTATAAACCTATATTGAATCATAGTATAATAATTATCTCATGATTTTTAAATTTAATAGTAACACATCATCATCCTAGTTAAATTCTATAAGTATCAATATGAATTTATTTATCTTTATAAATTTTTCTAATTGTTGAACCCAAGGTGTCCCTGATGTTCTCGAGTAAAGGTGAAAGTATATTGAAATTTCTCCCTAAATGAATATTAAGTTTTTCTTAACATACTATTATGTTTATTAGTATATATTTTAATTTTATCTTATATTATAATAAAATTACTCTTATATTTTCACTAATTTCTCTAATTTTCAGTCTGCACTTCTAGTTGACTCTTAAGAATTGTCAGATTACTCTTGCATATGAACTAAATTTTGCAAAATTACACTTTAAATTGTTTGAATGACTATAATGTTTTAAATAAAACTAATTTATTTTCCATATTTATGATTATATTCTACTTGATCCACCCTTAAAAGTATAGTGGATCTCTAACACATTTTCAATTTCATCCTCAGACATAGAATTTCAGAACATGTGAAAAACACCTAAGAAACTATTCATTAAATTCCAGGGAATCTTTAAACTTATCAAAAACATTCTGAATAACATAAAATAATTCTTCAATAACTTCTAATTATTCTCACTTATGTTTGACCAAAAATAAAATATTTCAATAATTCCATTAGCTTCTTCAATATAACCCTTTAGATTTTTTTTTCAATATCAAAAACTCTTTGTCAATCACAAAAAATAACACAAAGAGTCATAAAATCTTATACTTTATCAGAGAGAAATTTTATGACACCATGATATTGAATAAGGAAATGTTATTGAGATAATACCATATATTGTTGATATGTATTTTTAGACCAAGTGACTTAGATTCACTCCCCCTCAATCCATACATTCAATCAAATTTTCTCTTCATTTTTATAATAAAAATAGACTTTGATTAAAAAATAATAAATAAATACTTTTTATACCTCTCTACCCCATTTATAGCAGAATCTAAATAATTGAGGATGTATTCCCACATAGCCACAAGTGAGAGGGGAGGGTTAAACATGATGTTTCAGTATTAACTAAGAAAATATTTCCATTGTAATAGCTTTTGTAGACCCATTAAAAATACAATCCTTTGTGGAGAAATACTCTAGATTGACATATCCATTAGAAACATTATATTTGATTAAATTATACTTTATTTAAATATGTTTGGATCTGTAATGTTATATAGGATTCTTTTATAGATCAACAGTACTTTGATTATATGACAACCCTGATCTTTTATTACACAATTAAACATAATTTATTGCATAAACTTCACTTGATACAATATAGAAGATCAATAGATCTAGTGTATTTGGGGATTAGGATCATTACATAACAACTTAAAACATGAAATACAACATCTTTATTGAAAACTTCCTTTACATGACAACTACATTCCCCCGTACTTATAATTTCATGGGATAACCTGAGGACATGCATAAGAAAAGGGTGAGCTATAAAGCCCAGTAAGGGAATAATCATGGAATAACATGAGGAATAAAATAAATGGTAGATAATAGTCATATAAATAGAGAAAAAGAGAAGCATAAACATAAAGGAATGATAAATCATGATAATCATAACATGGAAATGTGACAACAACACTTAACATGGAATTAGCATGAGCCAAGGCTTATTGCACGTGAAGCATGATTAAGACCTAGTTTCACTTGAATTATCAAGATTAAACACCCATTGCACATGACGTATAATGATACTATATTTTACCCAATGCATTGGAGCACTATAAGGGTGCACCCTTCTTAAACATTTCATTTCATGCATAACTGTGCCACATGGATCATATAACATGGATTCATAAAACATCACAATTTATTCCACTATTATTGAATGTGGAATTCATACATAAAACTTTATAATAAATAATTAAATGTTTATAAAGGTGAATACCCTTGATAGAGTAATGGTCATGGTACTCACTACACAATGGTATTGGCTTGGAAAATCAGTGCAATTTCGGCAGCGAACGGCGTGACGTAAGAATTCGTAAAAATGGTTGATGAGAGAGAAAGGGGTGTCTCATTATATTTACATGACTTGGACAGTAATGTTTTCATATATATACATGTCCAAACAAATGTAATGTAAATTAGATTCATGATATAAAATGATTTCTTGAATGTAAACAAGGAGAGAGAAATTCCTTTCGGAATTTTTGCATAGTAACGGGTGTACATGGGAGGCATTTAATAAGAGATAAAGGTGTATCCCATCATTTAAAAATAAAGAGGGAAGTATGGGGGAGGTTTTAAACCATGCCCCAACATTTATAATTGGAAATAATAGGGCATTACAACATAAAGAATATTGGACAAAAATGATAAAGGAAGAAAAACCCTTACTTGGAAGTGTGCTTCCAAAGGCTTAAGAGAGGCTTGAGAGAGGATTCTTGGGAGCTTGGGGAACCTTTTGAGGATTATAGAGATAGAAGGGTAGAGGTTGGACGAACTCCAAAGTCTTTTAGTGAGGATTAAGTGTGATCCTTGGTGGATTTATATAGGAAAGGTGAGGGAATTTTTTATTATTAAATTGGGACACCTCACATTAAAGTAATCCAATCCACAAAACAATCCATGGTTTTTGCCAATGGTTTTTGGAAAAGGGAATTGGAAAAAAATATTTTATAATTCCAAAGTCCGAACTTCTTAAAATAATGGGGTTGATTATTTGGAGGTGAGTCACACTCCCAAGGAAAACAATTTAAAAAGGCAAGATGTTTAATAAGTCTTCAAGAGTCCATTAATGCTTTGTAAAATAAGTAAAAAAACCCAAAATCACATTATTTTAATGTTAAAACATATATTTTCCGAACATAAGGCATATAGTATTTTATTACATCACTATTGGGTCATTATGATGTCATAAAACACATTATATATTTAAAAGGTATTTAATTTTTACTCAAAATTTTGACTGTCTCAAAAAATTATAAAAAATTCACCGTTGGATAATTTCAACATCCTGATTCCAAAAATAATATTTATTTTATCTAAATAATTTTCTAAATATGTTAATTTTCACTTTTAAAATAAAAACCAACTTTTATCAAAAATTCACGGGTTTTGAAAAAAATGGCTTTCGAACCTTAATAAAAATTACAATTGCATTCATAAAATTATATGATAATTTATATTTAATAAAAATTAATTTAATAACAATGATAATATTTTATTAAAATATTATTTAATTAAAAAATCCATTAATTCGTCAAAATAGATTTCTTAGTTGAATATTAACTAAAATACTATTTGTGCTTTAAAAACTATTTATAAGGTAACAATAATAAAATGAAAGTATATTCATTATTATATACAAAAAATAATGTACATAACCATAGTACTAGGGATTTGTTACATAACCCCTTAAAACATCCGCATAAGACCTAAGGTTAAGGTGTGTGATGGTGATAGACTCTTAGGGTGGATCGGATAACATTGCACGAGTGGTGATCTCTATAAACTTCCACTTCTCTCATATATGGTTCTATTCGAGCTTGACATGATGAAGCTCAGCTTGGGATTAGTCAAGAGAAAATCCCAATGACGCCACCTCTTTTCTGAGCTTCGAAAAATGGGGTTCGTATGGAGCAATTCTACTGGATGAGGTCATCGCTTCCTTTGTCTGAGTAAATTAGATTGTTAAAGCCCTATATTTATATTAAACATGTGATCACTGTTCAATGGCTATAATAGAAACAGTCACAATTATTAAAACAAAACTAAAGAATTTTACGTTTTATATAAACATTTTACATAAAGATACATTTAATTATAACAAGAAGTATTTTCATTATTGAAAGTTTGGGTCGTTACAATATTCCCCCTTAAAAAAATTCACCCTAAAAATTTTCTTTTACCACACTAAAATAGATGTTGGTAACTCTGCTTCATCATTTCCTTTGATTCCCACATCGCTTCTTCAATATTTTTGTTTCACCACAACACCTTAATGAGGGGAATTGTCTTATTTCATAGAACTTTTTCTCTAAGATCTAAGATCTTCACCGGTTTCTCATCATAAGAAAGATCATCATATAACTATACCACCTCTAAAGAGAGTACATGTGAAGGGTCCGGTATATACTTCCTTAAGAGGGATACATGAAAGACATCACTTACCATGGCCATGGTAGGTGGAAGTGCTAGCTGATAGGCCACAGCCCTGAAACGATCAAGAATCTCAAAGGGTCTGATGTACCTTGGACTTAACTTCCCTTTCTTTCCAAACCTCATGACCTTCTTCGATTGATATATGCATAGAAAAACCATGTCTCCAACTTTAAACTCAAGGTCTCATTGACGGTTATCTTCATAACTCTTTTGTTGACTTTGGGATGCCTTGATATGCTGCTGAATGTTTTTCACCTTCTCCACCATTTCTTCGACCATTTCTAGTCCAAGCAGCTTACACTCAATGACCTCATCCCAACACGCTGGTTTTCTACACCTTTTCCCATAAAGATATTCATATGGTTCCATTTAAATGCTCAAGTGGAATCTATTATTATAAGAGAACTCAACTAGAGGAAGATGTTGATCCCATCCTCCTTTAAAGTCCATTGAGAATTCTCTCAACATGTCCTCAAGTTTTTGGATAGTCCACTTGGATTGGCCATCAGTTTGAGGATGATGGGTCGTACTAAAGTTTAGTTCAGTATTCAGAGCATGTTGAAGTCTCTTCCAAAACATGGAGATGAATCATGGATCTCGATTGGACACAATATATAGTGGTACTCCATGCAGCCTTACCACTTCCCTGATATATATTTGTGCCAGTTGATCCAATGAGAAATCCTCCCGTATAGCAATGAAGTGTAAAGCCTTTGTAAGATGATCTACAACAACCCAGATTGCATTTTTTCCTTTGGATGTATTCAGAAGTCTGGTGACAAAGTCCATGGTGATGTTCTCCCATTTCCATTCTGGTATAGGTAATGGTTGAATCATCCCCTTATAATTCTTCCTATTTTCCTTCACTTGCTGACACACCAGTCACTTTGATGTACATTCAGCGATCTCCTTCTTCAAATTATACCACTAATAATGATCTTGGAGATCTCGATACATCTGTGTGTTTCCTGGGTGAATAGAGAAATTCGAACTATGTGCCTCATCCAAAAGTTCCTTCTTCAGCTTCGGACTTGATGGAACACATAATATTCTCCCAAGTATCACAATTCCTTCTTCATTAACATTAAACTCTGAGGATTTCCCTTTTCTGATAGCTTCCACATTTTCCTAAATTCCCACATCATCTTTTTGAGAATCATTTAGCCTTTCCAAAAGTGATGGTTGAGAAATCATTTGTTAAAGGATTTTATGATGTTCCCTTTTTTATGATTCACATGTACATCTTCATTAAATATAAGAAGATTTGATCCCTTTCAATTCTCATCAATTATAGAATTGTTGGGTCCTTTCTACTTAGGGAATCCACCAACTTGTTTGCTTTCCTAGGGTGGTAATGGATTGAGAAGTTATAGTATTTGATTAGCTCTAACCATCTTTATTGGAACATGTTCAACTCTTTTTGTGTGAATATATACTTGAGGATTTTGTGGTCCGTATATATTTCACACTTCTCCCCAAAGAGATAATGTTGCCAAATTTTCAAAGCAAATATCACTGCAGCCAACTCGATTTCAAGTGTTGGATAATTCTGTTCATGAACTTTCAATTACCTTGAATCATAGGCAATGACTTTGTTATTTTGCATCAGTACACACCCCAGGCCCTTCTTCGAAGCATCACTAAATACCAAAAAAAGTTCCCCACTTGTGGGTCAAGTGAGCACGGGCATAGTTATAACCCTCCTTTTTAACTCCTTTAATCTTTCTTCGCATTCATCACTCCAAGAAAACTTTACTTCCTTCTGAGATAGCTTGGTAAGAGGGTTAGAAAATCATGATAAATTTCACACAAATCGTCGATAATATCTAGCTAACTCCAAGAAGCTATGGATATCTGTTACCTATGTTGGCCCCGGCCATCCCTCAATTGCATCTGTTTTGGAGGGATCCATAGATATACCATTTCTTTGATGATATGGCCCAAGAATGAGACCTCCTTCAACCAGAACTCGCACTTGTTGTACTTTTCCTAGAGCTTCTCCTTCCTCAAGGTCTCTATTATAGTTCTTAGATGTTTCTCATGGTCCTTTTTGATTTTGGATTATATCAGAATATCATCTATAAAGACTAACACAAATTTGTCGAGGTAATATATAAAGACTCTATTCATCAAGTCCATGAATATTTCTGGAGCATTGGTGAGTCTGAAAGGCATTACTATGAATTCATAGTGCTTGTATCTTGTATGAAAAGCAGTCTTGGGGATATATTCCTTCTTCAATCTTACTTTATAATATCCCGACCACAAATCCAACATGGAGAAGTATTGTGCTCCACGCATCTGATCAAACAAGTCATCTATTCATGGGAGAGGATACTTGTTCTTTATCGTGACTTTGTTAAGCTTATGATAATTGATGCAAAGGCGCATTGACCCATCTTTATTCTTGACCAATAGGACTGGTTCACCCCATGGTTAAGCACATAGGCGTATAAACCCTTTATCCAGATTCTCTTGTAGTTGTTTCTTCAGATATTCAAGCTCCACAGCATCCATTCTATACGGAGTCTTGGATATTGGTAATTCCCCATGTATAAGTTCAATTGAGAATTAAAAAACTCTTCTAGGATTAAGACCAGGCAATTCCTCGGGAAACACTTCAGTGAATTCCCTCACAATAAGAATTTCTTCAAAGATAGTTGCCTCCTTAGACTCAATCATCTGAGACAGATACGCGTGCTCATAGGGTAGTAATTTCCACACTTGAGATGATAGAGCTAAAGAAGATCCATCTTCCTCCTTGCACTTGTAAATAATAGGGGGTTGATTCTCCACATGGAGAGTGATTTCCCTCTCACGGAAATTTATGTTGGCTCTATATAAGGAAAGTCAATCCATGCCAAAATCAAATTAAATTACACCAGAGGGAGTATGACGAGGTTCGCCTGGAAGTTTAATCCACAGATTATGATAGGGGAAGAGTTATATTCATGGGATGCAATGATTTCCCCATTTATTGTACTCACCAACATCTTCACTTCCATGATTTGTGGTGGCACTGGGATTTTTATACTAAACTTTCGAGATATAAAATAATGTGTAGAACCATAATCAAAAAGTGTGTTTCCTATTCTTGAATGAATAAATAGTGTACCTATCACCACTTTATTTTTGGGGTTCAATTTGGTAGTAGTGATGGAAAAAGCTCACCCTTTCTTCCTTGGAGGTTATTGGTTTCCTCGGAAGACCCTTGGCTTAGGGCATTGATTTGCAAGATGCCCTGGTTTTTTGCAGTAGTAGAAATGAACAACGCATTGAGGTTCGAACGGAGCGTTCCTCTCCTCTATCGCAGCCGTGGGTCTTTCTTGACAACATTTAATATCTAGGTTCCTTTCTCTTCCACACCTAAAGCATTTCCTTATCCCCTTAAGACAATTTTCAGGGTGATTCTTTCCACACCTTTGGTAAGTGGGTTGCTGGATCTTCTTAGCACTGTTGGATTTATCCATCAGACCGCCATCATTGAATTCCACCTTACACTTATTATCCCCACGATACCCCTGAGATTCTCTAATCCTCATTTCAACCTTGAGGGAACATTGGAAAATATCCTCATAGTTTTCGAGGTCACATATCGTCAGCACTTTCTGAAGGATATGTTTCAACACACCAAAGAAGCGGTCAACCTTGAATTCGGGGGTAACGACAAAGCCAGAAGCATATCATGAAATCCTTGTAAAGTTTTCTTCGTATGCTCCAACAGATTCATCTGCTTTTTTCTTGAGGGCAAGGACGTCCCTTTCCATCCTAAGCCTGATAGTGCGTGGAAAATATTTATCGAAAAACATCTTCTGGAAATCCTTCCATTCTAACACCTCAATCTACTCCTCAGGCTTCATATTTTTTATCAACGTTAACCATTGATAGGATTCACCCTCCATATGATAAGAATCTAGGAGAACCTTCTCTTGTTCAAAACATTGAAGGATGGAGAAGATATTTTAAATGGAGTTGATCCATTGTTCAGTGATTGAGGGATCAGATGATCCATTAAAATTAGGAGGTCTTTGTCTCGTGAAACTCTCGATAGTGACTTGTTCTTTCTTAGGGGGGGTTGAACGTTCTTCTTGACCCATGTTTCTATTAAAATCATGAGTTAGTAGAGAGACAAGCATGACAAATTTCACTATTCCCACTCCCATTGGATTGGGAATCTCATTAATACAGTCATAACATTGATCTTCACATCGATTGTTATCTCGAGTCCTCCTATTACCGGCCATAGGATGGAATAAAAGGAAAGTTAGGGCTAACACATAAAGGTTAATCCAAGTACAAAACTAATTAATTATAAATAAATTTTATTTCCTTAACATATGAATCTATTGGATTCAGTCTATGATATCCATGATATATTCTTAGGGAATTTTTTTGTCCCTTAATAATGGTTCAGGCTAAGCTTGTGAATTTACTAAATCATATCCCCCAGGAGTTTCATAACCAAGAGTGCATTAAGGCCCGTTTTTGTGCACCAATTTCCATTTGAGTCTAGATCAAAGCAGTGTTTTTGTGTTTTACCCTTAGGATACATTTGTGCCAGAACCGCCTCTACGTGCTCGTATCCAGACAGAAATGTATTTGCTTGATAAACCACTTACTCAATACTCACCAAAACTTAGGGGTGTTTTTATTATACTTAGTCTTGTCTCTAATGCTTCACTAGGGTTTTCTAATCCTAATACGAAAAATAACTAAACCTAACCTCTGATACCAACTAGGACAACCTTGATCTTTTATTACACAATTAAACATGATTTTTTACATAAACTTCACTTGATAAAATATAGAAGATCAATAGGTCTAGTGTCTTCGGGGATTATGATCATTACATAACAACTTAAAACATGAAATACAACATCTTTATTGAAAACTTCCTTTACATGACCAATATATTCCCTCGTAATTAACATTTCATGGGATAACCTGAGGACATGCATAAGAAAAGGGTGAGATATAAAGCCCAGTAAGGTAATAATCATGGAATAACATGAGGAATACAATACATTTTAGACAATAGGAATATAAATAGAGCACAATTGAAGCATAAACATAAAGGCATGATAAATCATGATAATCATAACATGCAGATGTGGGAACAACACTTAACATGGAATTAGCATGAGCCATGGCTCATTGCACATGGAGCATGAGTAAATCCTCATTTCACATGAAGCACAAGTAAAACCTTATTGCACTTAAATTATCATGAGTAAACACCCATTACACATGACGTATCATGATACTATGCTTTACCCAATTCATTGGAGCACTATAAGGGTGCACCCTTCTTGAACATTTCATTTCATGCATAAGTGTGCCACATGGATCATATAACATGGATTCATGAAACATCATCATTTATTCCACGATAAAGGAATGTGGAATCAATACATGAAACTTTATAATAAAAATGTAAATGTTCATAAAGGTGAATACCCTTGATAGAGAAATGGGCATGGTATTCACTACACAATGGTATTGGCTTGGAAAATCGGTGCAATTTCGACAGCGTAACGGCGTGATGTAAGAATTCATAAAAATGGTTGATGAGAGAGAAAGGGGTGTCTCATCATATTTACATGACATGGAAAGTAAGGGGGCCATATAGATACATTTTCAAACAAATTTAATGGAAATTAGATTCATAATACAAAAGGATTTCTTGAATGTAAACGCGGAGAGAGAAATTCCTCTCAGAATTTCGGCATAGTAACAGGTGTACATGGGAGGCATTTAATAAGAGTTAAAGGGGTATACCATCCTTAAAACATAAATAGGTAAGTATGGAGGAGGTTCAAAACCATACCCCAACATTTATAATTGAAAATAAAATGGAATAAAAACATTAATAAAATTGGACAAAAATGAGAAAGGAAGAAAACCCCTTACTTGGAAGTGTGCTTCCAAAGGCTTGAGAGAGGCTTCTTGGGAGCTTGGGGAACCTTGGTAGGATTCTAGAGATAGGAGGTTATATGTTTTATGAACTACAAAGGATTTAAGTAAGGAGTAAGTGGGAGCTTGGGTAGGTTTATATAGGAAAGGTTTGGGAATTCTTTATTATTTAGGTTTCAGACACCTCACATTAAACTAATCCAAAACACAAACCAACCCATGGTTTTTTCCCATGGTTTTTGGAAAATGTAATTAGAAAACAATATTTTATAAGTCCAAAGTCCTAACTTCTTAAAATAATCCGACTGATTATGTGGAGGTGTGTCACACTCCCAAGGAAAACAATTTAAAAAGATAAGATTCTAACGCCCTGACCCCAGTTACCCAGAGTCGGTGCATTATTACATAACATTGGAATGATCACAAGAAAGATCAAGTCTCGAAACACTGATTAGTTTAGTATCCATGGAATAACTAGATACTTTCATAAATTTTAAATTATATCATAAAATGAAAAATACAACAATATAGTCTCCATAGTCCACACTCTTATCCCCTCATACTATCCCAGCAGGTCATTCATAAAATACTTCTTCACATCCTGGGAAAAATAAAACATAGAAAGGGGTGAGCTCAAATTCCCAGTAAGGATAACAATATAGCAGAAACTTTCATAAATAAGCATAAACATTTAAGCCAATGTATAACTAAAACAAAATCCTTTTAAAACTTGAACTTCAGCATAATATGGAAGAAATAAAATGAAATAATTCCATATATTTATTCAATAACCACTTTAATAATGATTGAATGCATAATGCCAGACTATCATAACCACATAGCCAAGGCCTCGTGCCAAGAATACAAATAAGATTTTGTCAAGGCCTTGTGCCAAGACACTAGTTTGTCTCATGAGACCTACCGATGCATCGAGGAGCTATATCGGGCTCCACCCAACACTTATTATGTCCAATGCATTCCTCATATGAACAGGTTTAAGCATAACGTAAACATTCATATTAAAACTAGCATACAAAATGTCAATAATTTTTCCATAAACCATGAATGGTATAAAAAATAACACATCCACAGTCAAACATATCACAAAACCTTCAATACAATATGGAAGTTTTGTATCATAATAAATAAACTTCAAATAAGCTTAAAATCCATCAAAGATATTGACATAGATGAAATCAAAACTATTTGAGAGAAATATATATTTTTTTGAAATCATTTAAAAGTCACATAATTATAAAATAAATCTTTTACTTTGAAAATATACTTATAATCTTGTAAGGGAAGATTCTAAGATTTTATGACGGTATAAAATAGCCGCACCCGCTGTATAAGTTAAAAAAAGACATTCTTACCATAATTCTGTCGAAAAGGTTAAAAAGGACCTTGTTTGGAAAACAACGGAAAGATTCCTTTATAAAACTCTTATAAAAAGTCAAACAAGGGTATAAATGACTTTAACCCATATTCTGTAAAATATCAAAAAAAAAATTTGAAATACATTTTTACGAAACATGGATGTGGATGATAAAGGGGTCCTAGTAGATAATTATGTATAAACAACCTCGGATAATGAAGAGATTGTGAAATAACCCTTACCTTGTACTTTTCCTTATTAGATGCTATGTTAACCTCCTGTATAATAGTTAAAACATTGTTATTAAATTATAAAATAACCATATACATAATTATGATATCATATATGATCTTTTAACATTGATTTGTTAATAATATCTTAGTATTATCATTGTTTCGGGTGTTAACTTACTCGTTTTCATTTATATGTTTTGTTACATAAGTTGTGTTTGTCATGGATAGGTTGTATATTATTCATATCCAGAATGATATCAAGTACTTAAACATTATTTTTAATCATTAAATGAGAATTAGTCTTGAATTGATACGATGGGGAATGAATCTCATCGCGTTCGTGGAGACGGTAGTCCGTACGTACGCACGAGCGACAATATCATTCATTTGATATTAAAATAATATATAATTGGATGTTATATCATATATACAGAATCATTATCATGTTATATTTATTATTTAAATGAATTACACATCATTATTATACCCATCCAAATAATAATATATTGAATAACAATTACACCACGACATGGAGACGGTAGGTCGTACGTACGCACGTATAGTGACATGTAATTCAAAGGATGGATAGAACACTGAATATGGTTTTACCATATTTATAATAAAATCACAGTATATATATGATACTAGAGATATTATTTTATAATGGGAATAACGAAGAAAGAATAATTTGAAGAAGAAAGGAACTTGAAAAGGGTGGTGAAAACATTACCTCTTCTTCGGGTTCTTCCTTTTGATTTGATCAAAAGGGATCCATAGGATGGCTTTATGATCAAAATAAGGTCTCTAGTTTTTATTGAGTGAAGTTGAGAGAGTATTGGGTAGGGTTTGGCCAAAGAAAAAGGCTTTGAAATTGTGAATTAGTGAGAATGGAGAGTGCCCTTTTATAAGAGGCGTAAGGGGCACCTTTGGAAAATCTAGAAATATTATTTTATAATAAATTCATATTCGGTTTCTAATGGCTCAAAAGTGTATTATTTAAAGTTTAAGGTGGTTATGGGTCAAACACCACTCAAAAATAGGTTTTATACAGGTTTGGGTCACTATATTAACCTTATCCTTTAGTTTTAACTCTTAGTTAATTAGTTTGACACTTACCATGTCACATTGTATTTTTATATTATATAGTTAATAAACTTACTATATACCTCCAAGAGACCCCCAAGTGGTCCATTAGTGATACAAATATCATTATATAAGTCTCTTGGAAGAACCTTAGATTTTTAGGAATTGAATATAAATTAATAATATAATATTTGTTTTAAAAACCCTTTTCTGTCAATTTTGACACTATTCAATAATTGATTTTTGTTAAAGTCTTAACAACTTTATTAATTCAAACCAAATTCATTTAAGAAATCCTACAATGTCATATTAAGAAATAAAAGTCATGTATTTTATCAAAACTTTCAAATTATATTAATTTTAACATTTATAATACCAATTATTTGATTCTTTCATTAATAAGGAAAATTATGCATCATTACTGTGTCATAAATAATATTAATTATTAAATTTATAAAAAATATAAATTAAATACCATTATGTATGTAATATTTTTATCTTTCTAATGAATATTTATATTCCAAAATCCAACATATATAACCCTATTTCAAAAAAAAATTCTAAAAGATATATTCTTATGTCATTTTTGTATTTATTTTAACTTAATTAATATAAAGTGTCATTATCACTTACAAGTGGCTCCATGGGGTCCCAAAATCGAGACAAATATGCCCATTGTCAGACATGTATCAACCAATAAGGTTAGGATATGTCTTAGGGTAATTTATTATTTTTATAATATTATTTTTTTTACCCTTATTTACTGGATTTACCCTTTAACCATGGTAAATAAAAGTTTTACCGAAGTAATTATTCAAAATGTATAAAAATAAAAGTTACATATTTACAAAATTTAGACATCCTGATTCCAAATATTTAATCTATTTTTCCAAATTCAAAACACAAAAGTGGCAGAAATTAATTTAAAATTAATTCTCATTGTTAAAATAAAAAAGCGTGTTTTTAAGAGATAATAACTATCAAAAGATTGACACTTGTTCATGTCCAGTTTAATTGTGAAATTATGTCCAATGACCAACATTGTATTAAATGTTAAAAATATATTCTAAATATACTTTAAAACCACTAAAATTCCTAATTTATCACTATTAATTATTTCGATTAAAAAAGTTGTTTTTAATTAAAATTTAGTAATTTTCACTATTCATCAAAATATAAATATTATCCGAAAAGTTCCAAAATTTTACCCTAGGCTAATTTCGATATTCCAAATCCAAAAATGAAGTCAATTTTGAGAGATAAAATTTATAAAATTTTAAAAAGTGGGTATTACTATTCATAACGGCTAGTTTGATTGGTTGTGGTGTGTGTGTTAGAACTCGAAGTTGCGTACAACACACGCTATTGTATTATTCAAAGGGAAGCGTACTGTGGAAGCTTGGGGTGTTAAATTCTCCCATCCTTCAAATAATTTAATCCTCGAAATTTCTATAATACTACCGCATTAAAAGACTCGGGTGGTTCTTCATCAGAAGTTCCTTGGATTCCCATGTTGCCTCTTCCATCTTATGGTTTCTCCACAAAACTTTTACCAGACGAGTCGTCCGGTTTCTCAGTACTTGTTCTCTCGTATCAATAATCGTGACATGCTCTTCACAGTAAGACAGATCGGGTTCCAGTTCTAATTCCTCATAGGTGAGTACATGCGTTGGTTCAGGGATGTATTTTCTCAATAGTGATACGTGGAACACAGCATGAACTTTGGAGAGATTTGGCGGGATAGACAAACGGTAAGCTATAACCCCAATTCGTTCTAGAATTTCAAAAGGACCGATGTACATGGGACTCAATTTACCTTTCTTTCCAAAATATATAACTCCCTTCCATGGATATACCTTCAAGAAAACATGATATCCCACCTGAAATTCCAAATCCTTTCTTCAGTTGTTAGCATAGCTCTTCAGTCTACTTTGAGCAGCTTTGATGTGGTTTTGGATTACCTTCACCTTTTCCATCGTTTCCTCCACCAGTTCTGGGCCTACAAGTTTTCTTTCACCAACGTCATCCCAACAGGTTGGTGTGCGACATCTCTTTCCGTATAACGCTTCATATGGTTCCATCTGAATACTTGAATGGAAGCTATTATTATAGGAAAATTACACCAGAGGTAAATATTGATCCCACATACCCTTAAAGTCAAGTGAGCATGATCTCAACATGTCTTATAAGGTTTGAATAGTCCATTATAATTTTACATCTATTTGAGGGTGGTACGCAGTGCTCAAATGAAGTTCAGTATCCAAGGCTTTTTGAAGACTCTTCCAGAATCTTGAAGTAAAACGGGGATCACGATCAGAAAAAATTGATATGTGTACTCCATGAAGTCTCACCACTTCATTAATATATATCCTTGCTAGACGTTCAAGTGGTAAATCTTCCCTTATAGCAAGAAAATGTGCTGAATTGGTAAGATGATCAACAATAACCCATATTGCATCGTTCCTTCTAGGATTATTTGGTAGTATCATGACAAAGTCCATCGAAATATTATCCCATTTCCACTCAGGTATGGGAAGAGGTTGCATGACTCCTCCAGGTTGTTTCCTTCGAGCTTTCACTTGTTTACAAACCATACATCTTGACACAAAATCAGCAATATCCCTCTTCATGTTGTCCCACCAAAAATGTTCTTTCAAGTCTCTATACATTTTGGTGCTCCCAGGGTGAATAGAGAAACTGGAACTATGGGAATTGTCCAACAATTCCCTTTTTAGATCAGGTAAATTGGGAACACAAATTCTCTTCCCAAATTTCAAAATTCCATCTTCATACCCAAAGTCATTCAATCTCCCATCATTCACAGCTTTAATCTTCTTTTGAAACTCTTCATCACCATTCTGATAACTCTTTATCCTTTCTAGTAAAGATTGTTTGGAAACCATTTGAAAAAGTATTGATGTTTCACCTTCCATGGTAATTCCCATATCCATCTTCACTAGATCCATGAAAATAGGATCCCATTCAATTCTCATCATGTTCAAAACTCCATGATCTTTTCTGCTCAAAGCATCTTCCATGTTATTTTCCTTCCCTGGGTGGTAGTGTATCGTGAAATCAAAATCCTTGAGTAGTTCAAGCCATATCCTTTGCCTCATGTTGAGTTCTTTTTGTGAGAAAATATACTTCAAACTCTTGTGATCAGTATAAATCTCACATTTTTCACCATAGAGGTAGTGCCTCTATATCTTCAAAGAAAATATCATAGCTGCTAACTTGAGATCATGAGTGGGGTAGTTTTGCTCATGAATTTTCAACTGTCGTGATGCATAGGCAATAACCCTATCATTCTGCATAAGGACACAACCAAGTCCTTTATTCGATGCATCACTATAAATAACGAACCCATCATTCCCCAATGGTAGAGTAAATATAGGAGAATTGACTAGTATTCTCTTCACTTCTTTGAAACATTATTCACACTCTTTTGTCCAAACAAATTTAACCCCCTTACGTGTGAGATTTGTTAATGGGTTAGCCAATCGGGCAAAATTCTGGACAAAACATCGATAATAACCTGTTAAACCAATAAAACTGCATACCTCAGTTATACTCGTCGATGCTGGCCATTCTTGGATTGCCTTGGTCTTAGAAGGATCAACAGAGATTCTATATTTAGAGACAATATGGCCAAGAAAAGAAATTTCCTAAAGCCAGAATTCACACTTGCTAAACTTCCCATATAATTCATGTCTTCTCAGAGTCTTCAGGATAATGCGCAAGTGATTTTAATGATCTTCGTAGCTTTTGGAGTATACCAAGATATCATCAATAAATACCACCACAAAATCATCGAGATATTCCTTGAAAGCTCTATTCATTAGATCCATGAATACAGAGGGTTCATTAGTCAGCCCAAAAGGCATTACCGTAAACTCGTAATGCCCGTACCTTGTTCGAAATCCTGTCTTCGGAATGTCTTCCTTCTTCACACACAACTGATGATATCCAGATCGAAGGTCAATCTTTGAAAAGTATTGATCTCCATGCAGTTTTTCAAATAAATCATCAGCGCAAGGATAGGGGATACTTGTTCTTTATTTTTATAGCATTGATCTCCCTGTAGTCGATACATAACCTCATAGATCCATCTTTCTTTTTAACAAAAAGAATAGGGGCTCCCCACAGAGAAACACTAGGGCGAATAAATCCTTTATTATTCAATTCCTCTAGTTGTTTCTTTAGTTCAACTAATTCCACAGTGTCCATTCTATAAGGGGTGTTTGATATAGGCCTTGATTCAGGAATTAAATCAATGGAAAACTCAACTTCTCGTTCTGGAGGATATCCAGGTAAATATTCCAGAAACACATCTACATATTCTTTCATAATAGGTACATCCCCTATTTGAACATTCCTTTCCTTACCCATAGTCATTTCATTCTCTTCCTCTCCAATAATTGAATTTAGTTGAGCTAATGGGGGTGGATCTAGATAAGAATTAGGTGGTGATGATTCTGCTCTAAAGATAAGGTGTTCTTTATCATCATCATCAAAAACCGTAACCTCCTTCTTCTTACAATAAATCTTTGCATCATGGTCTGAAATCCAATCCATACTGAGGATTATATCAAACTCAATAATAGGTATGACGATGAGATCAGCGGATAAAGAACATTTATGTGCTCTAATGGGGACTGATTCACAAAACTTTGTTGCAATGATAATTCCCTTAGGAGTTTTAACTGACAACTCCCTTGTTAAATCAAATTGGAAATATCTAATTTTCTTAGAAAACTGGGAAGATATGAAACAATGTGATGATCCAGAATCAAATAATGCATTTGCTAAACTTGAAGAAACCATTAAATTACCTGCCACCACGTCTTTCGGAGCTTCTACCTCAACAGTAGTGATAGCATAAGCTTGGCCTTGATCCCTTGGCCTTTTCTGAGGTAAGTTCCCCTAATGCTTAGGACATTCATTTTCATAATGTCCCATCTCCCTAAAATTATATCATTGGACATCGGTAGCTTCCTTCTTCCCCTTGCAATCACGATCTTGGTGGCCTTTTTCACCACACTTAACAGACTACCATTCCTTTTAAGAAAGTACCAGGGTGTTTCTTCCCACATTTACCACAGGATGGATATTCAATCTTTCCCTTATTCCCCTTATTTCCATTTCCAGATTGATCAGAAGATCTCTTCTTCTCTTGATTTGCTTTAAAGTCATAAGACTTATAGAATTCCTTTTCTATCTTGATAACACGTGAGACAATGTCTTCGTATGACGAGAAGGATTGTGAGACTAATGCTCGGCGGAGAAATGGTTTTAACCCATCAAAGAAACGATCAATCTTACTTCTTGGGTTACGTATATAATCTCTAGAATACCTTGCTAACCTTGTAATGTTAGCCTTATACTTTGTGACATTCTCATCCTCCGTTTGTCTCAGACTTAGACATTGTCTTTCCATATCAGCTCGATGGTTATGAGGAAAGTATTTTCTAAAAACATATCTTTGAACTCCCTCCATTCCATATTTGATACTTCATCATCTTACTTTGTGTTTCGAATCAATGACCACCATTGATCAGTATATCCAGTGAGGTGGTAAACAGCCATGATAACTTTTTCCCTTTCACTAATCCCTAAAGCCTGAAATATTTTCTCTAGGGAACTTATCCATTGCTCAGCTACTAATGGATTTGTACTCCCATTGAATATTGGTGGTTGCTACCTCATGAAGCGATCTAACATTGATCCTCCATGCTGTGGATCAGGGTGCTCCATACGAGTAAGATTATTATTCATAACCTGAGTGATTTGTCTCAGTATGGTGATTAGTTGATCAGCACTAGTTGCATCACCAGCTCCACTATAATTATCTTGAGCAGGAGGGAAATCCCTACATGGAGTGCATGCATTGATACGGTTTCCATTTCTTCCACTAGGCCCCATTTCTAAACAATGGCATAAATTACATCAGTTTATGAATCAAAATACATAATTACATACTTATAAAACACTTAACATAAATTGAACCATTTATGGATATAATCCATAATCATAAAAAATGTTTTCTTTTAGAACGTATATACTCATAAACCCTTCATAATTATTTGTAAAGAAAATGATATTTATCTTAAGCATATCCCCCGGAAGTGTCGTAACCTAGAGTGCAGCAAGGCCCGTTGTCGTGCACCAGTTCTCGTTCGAGTCTAGCTCAAAGTGGTGTTTTCGGGTTTTACCCCTAGGTACATCTGTTCCAGATCTACCTCTACCTTCTCATATCCAAACAGGGATGTATTTCTCAGAAAACTCACAAAATCTCTACAATACCAAAATTCTAGGAAGTTCTTCTATAATAATCCTCAAAGTCCATCTCAGGTCTATGTGCTCTAATCAGAGTTTATCTAAATCTATCTTCCAAGGTTTGTACTAAACCTCCCTCTGATACCAACTGTAACACATCAACCCCAGTTACCCAGAGTTAGTGCATTATTACATAACATTGGCATGATCACAAGAAATATCAAGTCATGAAATACCGATTAGTTTATTAGCCATGGAATAACTAGATACTTTCATAAAGTTTATATTACATCATAAAATGAAAACTACAACAATATAGTCTCCATAGTCCACACTCGTATCCCCTCATACTATCCCTGTAGGTCATTCATAAAATTCTTCTCCACATCCTGGGAAAAATAAAACATAGAAAGGGGTGAGCTCAAATGCCCAGTAATGATAACAATATAGCGGAAACTTTCATAAATAAGCATAAACATTTAAGGAAATGTATAACTAAAACAAAAGACTTTTAAAACTTCAAATTCAGCATAATATGGCATAAATAAAAAGAACTAATGCCATATATTTATTCACATTGATATTCTACTAGTCAAATAATCACATGCAATATCAATAACCCCTTTCATAATGATGGAATACATAATGCCAGACTATTATAACCACATAGCCAAGGACTCAATCCAAGACTACAAATAATATTTTGTCAAGGCCTTGTGCCAAGACACTAGTTTGTCTCATGAGACCTACTGATGCATCGAGGAGCTATAGCGGGCTCCACCCGTCACTTATTAATTCCAATGTATTCCTCATATGAACAGGTTTAAACATAACGTAAACATTCGTATTAAAACTATCATACGAAATGTTAATAATTTTTCTATAAACCATGAATGGTATAAAAAATAACAAATCCATAGTAAAACATATCACAAAACCTTCAATACAATATGAAAGTTTTGTATCATAATAAATAAACTTCAAATAATCTTAAAATCCATCAAAGGATGTTGACATATATGAAATCAAAACTATTTGAGAGAAATATATCTTTTTTTGAAATCATTTAAAAGTAACATAATTATAAAATAAAACTTTTACATTGAAAATATTCTTAGAAACTTGTAAGGGAATCTTCTAAGATTTTATAATTGTGTAAAATAGCAACACCCACCATATAAGTTAAAAAAATACATTCTTACCTTAATTCCGTCGAAAAGGTTAAAAAGGACCTTGTTTGGAAAATGACAGAAATATTCCTTTATAAACCTCTTATAAAAATTCAAACAAGGGTATAAATGACTTTAACCAATATTCTGTAAAATAGAAAGAATGATTTTAAAAACATTTTTAAGAAACATGGATGTGGATGATAAATGGTTCCCAGTAGATAATTATGTATAAACAACCTCGGATAATGAAGAGATTGTGAAATAACCCTTACCTTGTACTTTTCCTTGGTAGATGGTATTTTAAACTTCTGTATAATAGTTAAAACATTGTTATTAAATTATACAAGAACCATATACATAATTATGATATCATATATGATCTTTTAACATTTATTTGTTAATAATATCTTAGTATTATCATTGTTTTGGGTGTTAACTTACTCATTTTCTTTTATATGTTTTGTTAAATAAGTCGTGTTTGTCATGGATAGGTTGTATATTATTCATATCCAGAATGATATCAAGTACTTAAACATTATTTTTAATCATTAAATGAGAATTAGTCTTGAATGGATACGATGGGGAATGAATCTCATCGTGTTCATGGAGACGGTAGTCCGTACGTACGCACGAGCGACAATATCATTCTTTTGATATTTAAATAATATATAATTGGGTGGTATATCATATATACAGAATAATTATCATGTTATATTTATTATTTACATGAATTACACATCATTATTATACCCATCCAAATAATAATATATTGAATAACAATTACACGACGACGTGGAGTCGGTAAGCCGTACATACGCACGTATGGTGACATTCCATTCAAAGGATGGATAGAATACTGAATATGGTTGTACCATATTTATAATAAAATCACAGTATATATAATATACTGGATTTATTATTTTATAATGGGAATAAAAAAGAAAGAAGAATTTCAAGAAGAAAGGAACTTGAAAAACGGTGGTGAAAACATTACCTCTTCTTTGGGTTCTTCCTTTTTATTTGATCAAAAGGGATCCATAGGATGGCTTTATGATCAAAATAAGGACTCTAGGTTGTAGTGAGGGAAGTTTAGAGAGTATTTGGGTAGGGATTGTCCGAACCAAAATGCTTTGAAAGTGTGAATTAGTGAGAAGGGGGAGTGCCTTTTTATAAGAGGGGTAAGGGGAACCTTTGGAAAATCTAGAAATATTATTTTATAATAAATTTATATTCGGTTTCTAATGGTTCCAAAGTGTATTATTTAAATTTTAAGGTGGGGATGGTTCAGAAACCACTCAACCAATAGGTTTTAGACAGGTTTGGGTCACTATATTAACCTTATCCTTTATTTTTAACTCTTAGTTAATTAGTTTGACACTTACCATGTCACATTGTATTTTTATATTATATAGTTAATAAACTTACTATATACCTCCAAAAGACCCCCAAGTGGTCCATTAATGATACACCTATCATGATATAAGTCTCTTGGCCGAACCTTATATTTTTAGGAATTTAATATAAATTAATAATATAATATTTGTTTTAAAAACCCTTTTATGTCAATTTTGACACTATTGAATAATTGATTTTTGTTAAAGTCTTAAAAACTTTATTAATTCGAAACAAATTCATTTAATAAATCCTATAATGTAATATTAAGAAATAAAAGTCATGGATGTTATCAAAACTTTAAATTATATTAATTTTAACATTTATAACACCAATTATTTGATTCTTTCATTAATAAGGAAAATATTGCATCATTATTGTTTCATAAATAATATTAATTATTAAATTTCTAAAAATTATAAATAAAATACCATTATGTATGAAATCATTTTAGATTTATAATTAATATTTATAGTTCAAAATCCAACATATATAACCCTGTGTAAAAATTGTTTTGCTAAAATATATATGCTTATGTCATTTTTGTATTTATTTTAACTTAATTAATATAAAGTGTCATTATCACTTACAAGTGGCTCCATGGGGTCCCAAAATCGACCCAAAGATGCCCATGGTCAGAAATGTATCAACCAATTTGGTTAGGACACATTTTAGGATAATTTATTATTATTATAATATTATTTTTTTACCCTTATTTACCAGATTTACCCTTTAACCATGGTAAATAAAATTTTTACCGAAGTAATCATTCAAAATGTCTAAAAATAAAAGTTACCTATTTACAAAATTTGGACATCCTGATTCCAAATATGGAATCCATTTTTCCAAATTCAAAACAAAGAAGTGGCAGAAATTAATTTAAAATTAATGCCCGTTGTTAAAACAAAAAGTGTGTTTTTAAGAGATAATAACTATCAAAAGATTGACATTTGTTCATGTCCAGTTTAATTGTGAAATTATGTCCAATGACCAACATTGTATTAAATTTTAAAAATTTATTCTAAATATAGTTTAAAACCACTCAAATTCATAATTTATCACTATTAATTATTTCAATTAAAAAATTATTTTTTAATTAAAATTTAGTAATTTTCACTATTCGTCAAAATATAAATGTTATCCGAAAAGTTCCAAAATTTTAGCTTAGGATAATTTCGATATTACGAATCCAAAAATAAAAGTCAATTTTGAGAGATAAAATTTATAAAATTTCAAAAAGTGGGTATTACTATTCATAATGGCTAGTTTGATTGGTTGTGGTGTGTGTGTTAGAACTCAAAGTTGCGTACAACACATGCTACTGTATTATTCAAAGGGAAGCATACCGTGGAAGCTTGGGGTGTTACAAATATGTTTAATAAGTCTTGAAGGGCCCATTAATGCTTTGTAAAATAAGTCAAACAAACCTAAAATCACGTTATTTTAATTTAAAAACAAATATTTGTCGAACATAAGGCTTATAGTATTGTATTACTTCACTATTGGGTCATTATGGTGTCATAAAACACATTATATATTTAAAAGGTATTTAATTTTTACCCAAAATTTTGACTGTCTCAGAAAATTATGAAAAATTCACCGTTGGATAATTTCGATATCCTGATTCCATAAATTATATTTATTTTATATAAATAATTTTTTAAATATGTTAATTTTCACTTTTAAAATAAAAACCAATATTTATCAAAAATTAATGGGTTTTGACAAAAATTGCTTTCGAACCTTAATAAAAATTACAATTGCATTCATAAAATTATACGATAATTTATATCTAATAAAAATTAATTTAATAACAATAATAATATTTTATTAAAATATTATTTAATTCCAAAATCCATTATTTCATCAAAATATATTTCTTAGTTAAATATTAACTAAAAATACTATTTGTGCTTTAAAAACTATTTACAAGGTAACAATAATAAAATGAAAGTATATTCATTATTACATACAAAATTAATGTACATAACCATAGTACTATGGATTTTTTACATAACCCCTTAAAAAAACTGCATAAGACCTAAGGGTAAGGTGCGCAATGGTGACAGACTCTTGGGGTGGCTTGGATAACATTGCATGCATGGTGATCTATATCAACATCAATTTCTCCCATAGACAGTTCTGTTCGAGCTTGACATGATGAAGCCCGGCTTGGGATTGGTCCAGAGCGAAGCCCAATGAGGCCACCTATTTTCCAAGCTCTGAAAAAATGGGCATCTTATAGAGCAATTCTACTAGATGAGGCCATCGCTTCCTTTTTCTGAGTAAATTAGATTGTTAAAGCCTTATATTTATACCAATCATGTGATCATTGTTCAATGGATATAATAGAAACAGTCAAAAATCTTAAAATAAAACCAAATAAGTTGAAATTTTATAGAAACATTTTACATAAAGAGACATTTAATTAGATCAAGAGGGATTTCCATTAGTGAAAGTTTGGGTCGTTACAGATTATCACAAGAAATCCTCAATGGATTCTCAAATTCTAGTTTTAAGTCTCCCATATATACTTTTATATGTGCAATTTTTGTATTCTTATGTGTTTATACAACATATTCAGCTTCAGTTGTACTCAAATTTATAGAATTATACTTTTTTTATGTTATCTTAAACAAATTTCACCTAAAAAGAAAGTTACGCCTCGTATATATTCTTTATCATTTCGATATCCATCTAAATCTGAATATGTAAAACCCAACATATGCAGAACCTTGGTTTTTTTGTACAAAAATATATTTGATATATCTAGGTATTATTTTATCTTCGAACATGTGGGACTCCTTTGGATCACCTTTATATCTTATATATAATTTCATTTCATATACACTATGTAGTCATAATGTTGTAAAACAAATATGGCTTTTAGTGATCTTTTAGAAGAGTTTATGATAAACATAGTAACTCCCTTCATCTTTTCTCAATATCATAACAAATACTATGGGTGTTGAAACTACTTTATAGTTTTCCATGTCAAATTTCAAGGAGTATTTTTCTTAGGATAAGAGGATATAGTAATATTTTATGTAATTTTAAATCCTGGAAAGAATATTATATAACCTATAATTGGCATATAAAAATGTATATTCATATATTTTGAAAATTCTTCACAATCATACACTTTTTAAACTTCAAAAATTATATCATTAATATAAAATATAAAAATTAGAGTATGTGTGGTTATCTCCTTCACATAAAATTTTCTATTAACCTTTACTTTAGAAAATTTAAATTTAATTAGTATGTTATATAGTTTAGAGTAATAAGATATAATGGCCTATTTAAACCCATAAAATTATTTCTTTAATATTCACACCATGCTTTCATCGCAATCAAGTATAAATCTAATGGTTTCTCAATAAAGAAATTATTGTAAGTCTCAATTCAAAAAAGGTATATTTCATATCGATTTATTAAATCTAAAAGTGTATATAGCCATAATTTAAAAAAATAATATAATTTATTCAAGTCTTGAAACTGGTGAAAAAAAACTTTTTAAATTCTACCCTTTACATCTATGAATACCCATTACAAACTAGTATAGCCTTTTTTCTTGTAACTTCTCCTTTTTCATTGAGCTTATTTCTGAATACATACTTGGTTACTAGAATATTTTTATCTTTATGTCTAGGAACAAGATTCAAATGGTAATTCTTATCTATATATTAAAGACCTTCATACATGGATTTTATTTTATCCTTATACTCAACTACCTTTTCAACTATTTATGGCTCAATCTGTAAAATGAGATCAACTTCATCTTCTATTCCCAATCTTTTTATAGTCTATACAAGAGAATTATGACTATTGATAATACTCTTTGGATATATATTCTTATTCAATATATTTTTTTTCAGTTTATCATCTCATGTTACTTAATCCTAATATTTGGTTTGATATGAGTCAACATCATCATTTACAGTTTCATTTCTAGCTATTTCTTTATTCTTTTTACCATAAATTTATACATTTTATGATTCGGAATTTTCAAAAACTGATTCATTTTCCTTTCCAAATTTGAATTTATTTTCAATAATATTGACATAAAAATAATCCATTATTTTTTTCAGCTTTATATTACATCATCTATAGCCTCTTCTATTAGCTAAATTTCCTATGAATATCCCTTCTTAATATTTCTCCTTGAAATTTACAATATTTGTGTTTTTGACTTTATATAACATGGAATATAAAAAATATTGAAGTAATCCACTACAGTATTTATTTTATACCAAAATTCATATGTTTTCATTTTTTTCAGGTCTCAATAAGAATTTTCTTTGTATATGTACAGTGGTACATACTTCTTCCTTCCAAAAAATTGAGTGTTTTTTCTCATAAGTCATTGTTATACCCATTGAAACTAATCTCCTATTATTTATTTTAGATACTTCATTATATTGGGAATTATAGGGAGAATTGTATCAATTATTAATTTTATAAATTGAAATAAAATTTTAAAATAATTACAAGTTAACTCTCTACCATTATCAGATCTCAACCTTTTGACATAGACTCCCAACTATCTCAAAAATTGTCTCCTAAAAATTTTGAACATTTATACTACTTCAAACTTAATCAAGAACAGTACATTGGTCACTTTAATTAAATACTCAATGGTTTTTATAAAGTTAAAATCATATATGGTTGATAATTTTCTCATAGGAACATATAATTTTGTATGAATTTTCTCCAGTAACCTAGTGGGAAAAATTTTCACTTCTCTATGAGTTCCATGAACCATTTTCCCCATTTGATATGTTTCAAAAATAATATATCTCACTATATATATCTATTTACATGGGGTAGGTCTCTTAAAACATCATACTTTAAGAATTTACCTATATTTATTCGATATAGACAGCCAAGTCTTTTGTTTCATATCTTTTTTTCATCTTTGGGACTTAATTAACAATAATAAGTAATATCATTAATTTAGAATAGATTTCCAATTATTATTTTTTCATTGTGTAATAATCCTTATATCCTTTTTATTCTTGATAACATATTATTATTTCTTAAAAATAAACTAATTTACATCATCATATATTTTGGATCACACTTCATAAATTTTGTTTAATTCCTTTAATAAAAAGAATATATCTGGATCTTCACTTTTGGGCTTCAATTTCAATAGTATTGACTTATCTAATTTTTAAAGAACATTAATTTCCAAATGTATCATAACCTATATAATTATCTTCAATATTATTTGATATTTTTGTTTCAATGGTCATATAAAAGGATCAAACACTTCTAGGAATCTGTGAATTACTTCTTTGAAAATCATTCAAAGCAAATCTAGCAATCAGTGAATTTTTATCCTTCATTATTTTTTTAATTCCCTTTCCTTTTTCATTATAGGAAAATTATCCAAAAATATTATTCATTTACTATTAAACACAATGATATTATTAGTCACACTTTCCACTTTTGTTTCAAATCATTCAAATCTATTTTATATAGAGAGAAATGATAAATGTTTAGTCACATATTTCTTCCTTTAATAATATCTTCTAATATTTCCATAATTTCTCCCCCTTAATTCATGAATTTTACATGGAATAGAAATTTAGTAATGGTATGAATATGATTTGTTCTAAAAAAACTTCACAACACCATAAATATCCTATCAATCTAGATCTTCCATTTTGATAATAATTTTTTCCATGTAACTATTGTTATTAACCTACCATATGTTTTTCTTCCGTTGGTCTCAAGACTTAATATCTTTTTGAAGTATTTTATTTCTTTACTTGATGTAGAGGATAATTTATCATCATATATCTTGACCTAAACATTCAAAATTCGATATTGAAACATGTAATCTTATAAATAATATAATTAATTTTATTTTTTTCATATGTAAATTTAAGATTCCTTTTTGGGATCACATTTTCTATAGCTTGTAATGATTCATATCTGAATTCCACTACTTTTTTGAAGTCCTCTATTATCTTGTTTAGGTATTTTTAGCTTCTAAACACTTTTATTATGCCTTATTTAACTCCTCTTCCTTTAAAGATAGTTTTCACCAAGGCCCTTCAACATTTTCTCTTTTTTGAAAACTTTCAAGTTCAACCTTTTTATATCATAAATTTAAGCAACTAAAATTTTGATAAAATACTTATCTATATTCTTATTTATATTATATTTATTAAATACTAGTTAATTTTGAATTTAGTGTCAGGTTCAATATAGGATTCAATTTTTACCTTCCAAGTATGCTTCATTTATGTTTCTTGTCTTCTTTTTCTTCACTAATTCAGGTCTCTTAATGTTTTTAAACATAAAGTAAGAAATTTCTTTATTTTTCAATAGATTTTTCCTCTAATTAAATAATTTAATAGGATAAAAATTAAAATAAATGTTATTATAATTATTCATTTTATTATAGTAATATATTTCTTAGACTCAGTAGAATTTTTATCTTTCTTTGGGATCTGACTCAATTTTTTTCTCTGAAGTTCTTCCACTTGATCATTATACTCATACTCACTCCCTTTCTTATTTGGAAGGTTGGTTTCAAAATGTACAATTCCACAAGATTTGAAATATTTCAGTGTAATTTTTCCTTTATACTTTACCTTTCATTTTCAAATGTTTCTTGACATCAGATACAAAATTCTATTATGATTTCATTTTCTTCATCATATTTAGAATCACAAGAATCCTCATCTTCTTAAACTTTGATTTTGAGTTTTATTATGAATTGAAAAATAATCTCATCTTTGATCTTCTTAAATTATGGAATTTTTATCATATCATAAGAAATAATAATGAAATTGTTTTCATCAAGGTTTAAATCATCTATAACTTTTAATTTAGAAATTTTAGGAGTAAACATATTAGGAAAGTTCCTGATTATCTTATTAATATAAGTGGAGTCTTGCTAATTTTTTCCAAAACCTATAATGTTGTTGAATATTTCCTTTACTCTTGTGAATTAGTCATCAATGGTTTATTTATCACCCTTTTTCACATCTTAAAACATTTTTATCCATATTTAGTGCTCTAATTCCTTGACCTTCACTTTCTCTTTGAAAATATTTTCCACTTCTTAATAATTATTCTATAGTGTTTAATGTCTGGATATTTTTGTATAAAAATTATTTGATAAGTACAAAAAATGGAATTTATATCTTTTCCATGAACCTCTGGATTCTTCTTATCATCAAAATTCATAAGTTCATCCTTTAAAGTTTGTGTAAATCCTACTGTAGTTGCATCTAAAACTTATAATAATAATAAGGAAAGATAGGGGATTATCTTATTCTTCTATAAATGAAAAAAAATCATCTACTATTTGAATACCTGTAATTTTAAAAGAAATATATATCAATTAGAAGGAGACTAGGATGATTTGATATCAGATGAAGTGCTCGAAGAATGTTTTGTTCCATTGAGACATGGGAGTTGAATCAACGGTACTTCTATTAAAATTTATTTTCAAAAAATTAACTATTATTACCTATTAAAGTTTGATATACTCATGTATAATTATTATTTAATCCGGAATGAAAAATAAATAAATATAAAATATAAGGAACAAAAAAAATTATAAGTTCCAGTCCCAAAGTGGGTACCTCCTCCTTACTTTGATTGGGTTGAGAAAGTCGTAGATTTTCTACTAAAATGTATCACCAATTACAAGTGTATAGGGAAGTATCATTATCTACCTTTGAGTGCTTCCCAACACAGACAATATCTCATTATAAATACTTAATCATACCAGTTAAAAAAGTTTTTTTAACTAGGTGAGTAATATCACTTCAATTTAGCGATTGTTTAGTAATAGATGATGACCTTCCTCTCAAGCTGTTTAATAAACATAATTTTTTATGTCTTTAAATCTATAATAACTTCAACCTATGATATTCAGTATTGAATATAGATATTCAACGTTATCACTAATACTATAACTTTAATGTTCTTTTTCATAATTTTGGGTCACTAAATACTCAAGATATATATATTTCTCTTAAAAATTATAAAACACCTTATCTCAACCTTTATACATATTTTTCTCTTATTTTTCTCTTATCAAAACTTTTTTATTCCCCTCCAATATTTAGATTAACTAGGAAATTTTTAATAATCCAATATTAATTAAATTCAAAAAATAAATCATTAGATCAATTATAGGATATTATCTCAACTTATTGCAGTCCATAATCCTCTGTGAACTTCCTTATCCAGTTATTCATGTTGTTCTTTTCCCCATGATACACTACAAAAATTCTATAAATACACATTTGTATACTTATAAAATGTAAATAAAATTACTCAAGAAATTTTCCAACTTAGAACACCAAAAATAATTTTCAAATATTTGTATTTGAAAATTTTAGAATAATAAAGTAGTTATATCCTCATTTATTCTTCCAAAAAACTTGCATGAATCATAGTATAATCATTAACTTATAATTTTTTATTTTAAAAACATCACATAATCATCCCAATTAACTTCCAAAAGTAGCTTATAGAATTTATTTATCTTCAAAAAAAATTCTAAATGTTGGACACAATTTGAAATATGAATTATCTAGTAAAGCTCATAGTACATTTCCATTTTATCCCTGAATGGATCTTAAATTTGAGTTTAATGACACTTAAATTTATTATTATGTCAGGAAAGTTGATTTTATATTTTTATAAATGGACTCTTACATTTAGACTACCTTTTCTAATTTTTTATCTACACTTCTAGGTGTCTCTTACAAATTTTCATATGACTAGTATACATGCACTTCATTCTACAAAATTCGACTCCAAACTATTTTAATGACTTAACAATTTAGGAAAACTCATAAATTTTCCATATTTATAATTTATTTCTACTCGAAACCAGTGTTATGTATACAATGGGTCTCCAACACATTATTAGTTTTATCATTAAACAAAGAATTATAGATTTTGTGAAAAACATCTTATAACCCCCTCATTATTTATCATAAAATATTAAATAAACTAAAAAAAGTTATCAAAAACATAAAATACTTACTTAAAAACTTATAATGATTCTCAGTCAAGGTTTACAACAAATACAACATGCCAAACAATTCCATTGGGTTCATTATGCCAATAAAAAATAAATTATTTGAATAAAAAATCATCAATCCAAGCATACCCTAAGCACAATGTTTAATTATAAACCATGAAAATAAATCTCATAATTAAAAAATATTTATAATAAATATAATCATCACCAAAAAACTTTTACAAAACCAAACCATTAAAAAAATATTCTCACTTATGCAAAAAAAATTCAAACCCATAAATGATCAAAACACTTTTAAAATATAAATTCACTTAAACAGGTCCTTATACCTCGAGAGGGTGAAGAGAATCAAAAATACATTATTAAAACATTGAATATTAAATAAACTCTCTAAAATATTTGAAATAAAAACCACTTTTTCTAAATTCTATAAAATATAATGAAATTAATACCAAACTCTGTTTCTATATAACCAAACAAATCACAAACCATCATACCAACTAATATTAAAAAAGAGTTAAAAATCATATCATTATAAAAATTCCTTTTTATAAAATACACACAAAACAAAAAAAAGTATTATACCATGAATGGGTTAAATATCCATTTCCAAAACACTTTTAAAAATCAAACAAATATTCCCACCAATGAAAAATAAACATAATTTCTATTAAAAACCTTACCTATGAAATAAAATTTTAGTTTTATAAAACCATAGAAACATTTGTATTCAAAAAAACTATACAAACACTACCCAATAAGATTTAATACCATAGGTTTATTTTCTAAACAACTTAATAAATATTAAGACAAAACCCTCGATAAAATCTAAACATACATCACCATTTTATGTCAACTAATCAAACCTAAAAATCCATTTTTATAAAAACTATTATACCCCACTTTTATAAATAACCCCATAAAATAACTCAAACAAAAAATAACACCTACCCATTATTAAAAACACCAGAACATATATTTATATTTAATTCATTGAATAATTTTAAAAAACTCTTTCACCCAAAAATTATTAGTTTTTAAAATTATGATACATGTAAAACCTAATATTTTTATACATAAGTGAGAATCATAAAATTTAATCTTTCAAATCACTTGTGAATATTCAATATAAATTCAATAAATATTATAATCATTTGTACATTCATAATTTGAAATATTTTTAAATTACATAATTGAAATCAATTCATCCATTACTTATGTATGTTGACTCAAAGCATGAAATTTCAAAAAAAATTATAAAGGATTTAATTTGCAATGTTATTATCAAACCATAATTAAAATTATTCCATCCTCTTATTATTATATATATGAAAATAATATTTACTAACAATTATACATGAACAATTTTTAAAGCATGACACAAAATAAAATCAAGTTTTTTTCAAAGTACCAAATTATTTGAGAACACTACTTCCTAAACAATGTTTTCTAAATACCTTTTTATATGAAATACCCTCGTAGATTTAAAATATTACAAAATATAAAGTCTTGTTACTTTTAATAAACCATAAATTTATTGATTACACTAATAAAATTCAACCCAAAATCAATATTTTCAAATGATATATTTCAAAAAAATACTTTACAAACATAAAAGAAATGTTTTTTTCCAACCAAAGATACTATGAAAAGTTGAACAAGATAAACGAAACCATGTTATTCCATCCAATACCAATAATGAACCTATAAAAACTAAATGAATAAAATATATTATAAATAAAATACAATAATCAAAAAATAATAATTAGTAACCACATCCTGGTAACATTGTTACTAAAATAATACATTTATCACTATTTATGAACATATTTTGTAAATTTTCAATTAAGGTAAGTCCCATATCATTTTATAGATTTCTAACATGGGAAAAAATCTAATTTATGTAATTCCATTCCTTAAATTCAATATTTATTTGAATCCATTTTATATCTGAAATAATTTTAAAAATCCAATTAAAATATTTTATATTATAAAATTTTTAAATAACATAATATTATCTATTGATTTCAAATAAATTTCACAACCATTTATACAAATATAAAACATTTACAAAAAATGTAAACCAAACACTTCATACCACAAAATTTTAAAAACCCAATTTGTAATCCTAATTTTTTAAAATCTTTAGAGTCTTATTCATTATCATAAAAATGCCTTTTGTATGGGACTGGATCCCAGTAGCCCTTTCCTTTGTGTCTCTAGAGTTTTAGAGGAACCCAAAGTAGGTTCCAAGGAATTTGGAGGGAAAATAAGAAGTTTTGGGGAAGACACTTCAATTTTTTACTAGGTTGTGGGGTGGAGCCTTGAGGTTATGACATGTTGTGGGTATTTGCGATGTAGTAAGGATTACTACAACATAGGAGAGTTCAAGGGAGAATTTTGGGAAACTTACTTTTATGCATAGTTGTGGCATGGAGATAGGTTGTATCATAGGGCCTTCCCTAGTGGTCTATTGGTTGAGTCATGAAGTTCTTGACTACAATATAGTGGGTTTTGTGGCAACTGCCAAATCTGGGGTTGTTATGCCATGGTGTTTAGGCTAGGGCATGGCCTTCATGTTGGAAATGTAGGATCTTTTTTGTGGTGATTTGGGTTATTAAATATCCTCCAAATCAACTTTTATATGATCTTCCCATGTTTTTTGGATATGGGTTTGACTAGGGTTTTTGTATCGTTGTCTCCTTCCACTATGGCATAGATGAGGTATTCTGCAGCATGGTCCTATGAGCTACTTCATGGTCCTCTAAAAATTATCCTTGCCTATAAATTCTGCATGACCTCAAACCCAAATTTTATATATCCTTTTCCTATAAATACCTAGGTGAACAAGGGTTATTTTTGAATTTATTTTATGACCTTTTGACAAGTATTGATACCTAGATTCTCGTGATCAATCCCAGGTGATCCAAGGTGAGTTCTACCACACTTTTCTAGTAGTTTCTCTCCGTATGATTTAATTTTCTTCTTGTTCCTATTTATATGATTTTTCCTTTTATATAAATAATTATTATTATTATTTTTTGGGTGCATTCAAGGAACAACTTCTTTAGGGGATCATAGTTTCTTCACGAGAGACGTGATTGCAGATCCGCATTAGAATTCTATTTATTTTTCAAGAACATTGAATGTTTAAGGTAGGAAATTCATTTATAATACATTATTTATGTGAAAGAATAAGTTTTACATTGTTTATACCTTTTTATAAAAATGAAATTAACCTAATAAATATTAATGTAGATTAAATAATGAAATAGGTTTGTTATTATAGAGATCGCATGTTGATGCATTCCACTGTGATAACTAATTGCCTATTGTTTTTCTAGATAGTGTTATATCTATATTATGATTTTTAAAATGTTTTATATATATGTTTTAGAATATTTAAATATATGAAATTACTAAAAAACATAAATTTGGTAACATTTTCTATTGGATAAAGAATTAAAGAGGCATGTTTAATAATCTTGTGTTTCATGTTATTTAGTGATAAAAAATATGATGCAAGTATGCATGCTTAATTGAATATGGTATTCCATATATTGATAGAATTGATAAAAACTTGAAGTTGGAGATATTTTTTATGAAAAGAATAAAAATGAATGTTAATTGAGAATTGTTTTCTCCTAGTTTGATGAAACTAGTTTTATGCTAGTGAACATGTTTATAATTTTGTAAGTTTTTTATAGTGGATTCCTTAGGTTTCCCATGTTTGGAACATATGAATAATTAATTGGTTAATTAAATATGTAAAAAAAGTTTTTTAATAAAGATAAATATTTGGTGCATGATTTCCCACTTATTCATAAAGGATGAATTCCTTGTGTTGGGGGTTGTGAGAGCTTGTTTTCATGTGAAGGATAAATGCATTTTTAGGGACCAGATTTCCTTATTGACTATTTTTGTTTATTTTATGCATTTTGATGTGATCTATATGTGATAATTTCTATGTGATATGATTTTATCTTGATATGGATGATGATATGTAGGTGAGGAAGCCCATATGATGTAGTGGTTGTTGATGCTTGTGATAGAGAGATACATCGGGATATGCATGAGGGTATCAGGAATGACATCAGAGTTAATATAAAAGGTTGGATATGGGCTTACCCTTTTTGTGATAAAGGTGGATTATTTCTACTAATGGATCTATTTAATGGATATATGGTTAGGTTTCTTATTTAATATTCATTTCATTACCCGATTTTTGAGTAAGATAGATGTGCTTGGTTGCATATCTGTTGTGGTATATAAGGATGATTTCCTAGAGTACCTTTAATAATTTAAAGGTAAATTTTTAATAAATATTTAAACCATGGGTTTGGTTCTTTCTAGAATAAAAATTCTAAAATGAAGTTAATCTATAGAAACCATGGACTCCGGAGTCTAAGAGATGTTACCTTCTATTCAGTTTAAGACTAGTTTATTCTCATAGTGTGGTTGTGAGATATATAATATCATGTATGTTTTGTGATTTTATAAGATACCCCATCCATGTCAGTTATGGAAACTAAAACCTAGTGGACTCTAGAAGGGTGTGTTCAGTAATATCTAGGTTAGAAAGGATAGATGGATGACAACTCCTTATAACCCTGATCTATTCTCTTAGTAGTATTTGTTACTGGTATGTATGGTGGTTTGTTTCCCATATATTTTTATAGAGGTATATAATTACTTGTGGTCATTTCACACACATGTATATTTGGATATAGTATCCAAAGTATTATTATAAGTATAAAGTGTATAGGTTGTATGGTTTGAGGTACCTTACTCGGTGTATGGGATGTGATGTCTTGAGGTATAATACTCGATGTATGATACACATCATACGGGTTATGGTGAATACCATAAACTACTTGGTTAATATATGGATATTTGAAATGGGATGATGAGATGATGTGATGCACAAGGTTCATGTTGTGGTACAGTAGCCTCGGTGTCTCTAGGATGACTTATTTTAGAGAGATATAGATTAGGAAGTGTGACGTTGGTGTAGAGAGGAAAACCAGTGAGGAAGTGGTATTGGGGTACCCTTATTGATTAATTAATATAATATATGGTCTCTATTTTATGATATACTTGGTGAGAGATAGCCATGGCGAGGTTGATAACTTAGTATACATATCTCATTGATGATTTAGTTTCACTTATTGTTCATTGGGTTTAGTATTATTTATTTATCTTTTACAGGTGATAATTTGGGGAGGATCCTACTAAGTATATTGTTTTTATCACACCATGTATATATAAACTATTTTTTAGGCCAGTATGATAATGTTGGATAGTGGGATGGATATTACTAGCTCATAGTTTTTCTGGAGCTATTTTATCTTTATGGCCACTGCCAAATTTACCTTTTTTAGTACTTGTAGTTCCTTTTAAGTTGTATAATTTTGTATGAAATTACATGTATAAACTTGGGTTATATTTTATATATATGTGTGTGTGTGTGTGTGATAATGAGTTAATTAGAGTATCTATATTATCATTCTCTTTAGAATGTTCTCATAAAGGGTAGTGCCTCCCATTTATATGTTCATTATACCCTCGGTGCTAGTCTCCAACCTGAGGACTATTGGAGGTGGAACTCAAGAAGTCACCATATCCCTTCCCTCATTGCCTACCCATTAGGGTAACTCTTTTGGGGGTTTTCAGGACACCTTTATTTTTAGTTCTTAGAAAAACACTTTCATATAAAAATTAAAATTATAGATTTTATAAAGCTAATACATGTAACTATACATATCATTATATATATGAATCACCTAAGAAATTAAAAAATAAACCAAAAACATCACTAACTAGAATGAAATAAGATCATAGGACATCAAGAAATATTTTAATCAATTAGATAACATATCATAACTATTCAAGAAACCTTTAAATGTATATAAGATTCATGTTGTAAATTCGAAACAATTTTTAATTTATCCAACACAAAATAGAAATCATCTGTATTCAATAATAAAGTTCAAGACACATCATTGTCAATAAATAAACTAAAATTTAACCCATTAAAGATTTGTAAAATGGAATGTAATAAAAAACTTCCCTAGTAACTTTATTTTATATCATAAATGGGTTGATTATGTCCATTCATGGATTCCATCCTAGGATCCAATGATCCTAATAGTAACTACCACTAAACTAACTTCCCACTCAAGATCTAATACCATTTTATAACTTATTAACCAAAATATTTATCCATCATATCTAAACTATTTTTTTCAAAAACCTATGATGCATTACAGACCACCCCAGGCTAGAAAAATTACTGAGGGTATCAATGTAAAAATATGGGAACAATTTACCCTTTATATGAAAAAAATAATAAATTAGTATAAATTGAATAAATTAAAATAAAACTATAAAAGATTATATAAATAATAATAGAAAAAAATATACAAAATTATACAAAAGTGAGTGACTTCCATACCAAAACAATCATAATTAAAATTAAAAATCTTATCATCCCCATTTAATACATGAACTCCTATATGTGTCACTGCCTCTATAGTATTTCACCCAAGCCATGGTCTACTCCAGAATAATATTTTAATGATGCACATCTATAATGGGGTGTGTAAAAAGATAAATTATTCCCCTAATGTATATAGTAGTAGTAGTAGTAGTAAACTAATTCATCTCTAAAGAGTAGTTTTTTAATATAGTTTTCACTGGTGAAAAAAATCAAATAAGTAGATTGTTATTTCTAGGAATAGTGAAGAATAAAACAAAACCTAACAAATTAAATATGACATAAAAGTTAATGGGTTAGTATTAGAATAAATTTTATAATACTATCATAGTATTTTAAAAATAAATTTCTTTCTCTTGTTAATTAATTTAATAAAAGGTTTCATAATCACTTCCTATTTTTACCCTTTATCAAGTTTAATGTTGATGAGAATAGTCTTAAAAATGTCCTTGATTTATACTATTATTATTCCTATGTGTGAAATCCATAATGAAACCCCATTTATTTAATTTGGTAATGCCCAATGAGTTATTGTTATTCCCAAGAAACCATTTTTGATCACTACCTCTTCCTTACTACTTTAGTAATCATTAAACATTATCCACTTGAATCTAGAACAATCAATCAATATGATAAAATATTAATTAGAGGGAGAGAAAACATTACTTAATCAAGGAAACAATTAATAACTAGATTTAATCAAAAATAAAATCACACTAAAATTAAAGTTTGAAAATAAATCTTCAAAACAATTAACAAAGAAACTAGATAAATGTTTTAAAATCAATATCCTTAACTCAAGAATCATAAATGGGTCATATAATACTCCCCAATAAATTAATTATTTTAACCCTATATTAAATAAGAAACAATAGAGTTTTTACTGGTAGAATACATATTAAAATACAAACATAGTGGAAAGAAGTAGAAATCCAGAACATCAAGTTGATCCTCCATTTAAGCCTTCTCTACCCTTTACTTCTATTGAATTTATCTCTTCTTATAATGTTGTCTTCCAATCAACATAGAATCATACCCATTTAATTAATAGTCATATAATATCTTAGTTTATTCCTTTAAATATCCATGTATATTCCTCCTTTATTTATTCATATCTATTCATCTATCCGCATTTAAATTTGTTATCAGTTCACCTATATTTTAATTAGTGTTTTGACCTATTTGTGTGCATATGGGGCCTCCATGAATGTGTTTTCTTAATTTCTCTTAGATAATTGGTATGTATCTCATGGGTATATTAAGGATATTGGGTATTTTAAATTTCACAACAAAACCCCTATGTAGTGTGGACATGAATATTATGGTGTAGCATTCATTACTTTTTTCTATTCTAATTGGCTATAGAAATCCAACCATTAGATTATTTAAGTGACTTATTCCTTAAAAACATTCCAATTCAATAATGGGAATCTCCAAGGCTTAGTCTGAATACCCACAATATATCCTCCTTCATATTTTATTCCTTGTCTTCCCATGGTGAAGTGGTAAGTACGACTCTAAAGCCTTTATCTTATTCGTAATACAAGCACTAAAAATTTTGGAACCTCCATGGAATAGTCCTTCTCACCATGATTCAGTTTTTTCATGTGTTGAAACCTCTTCAATTCAATAGTTCACCTAAATACCTTACACCATTTCCTTCCATTAGTTATCTTCAACTCTTCAATCCATATAAGAGCTATAGATATGATGGTATAATCTTATTCATTCCAATTATTTGGCCTAATCAAAATATGGTGTAATGAGTAATCCCCTGGTGTATTCTCCTCTTTACACTTGTGTGATTGGAACTATGTAAGGGTGTTACCCCTATATAATTGGAACTATGTAAGGGTATCGTTGATGTATAAGGGTCTTACTCTTAGAAAATTGATGTTAAGTAATAATATTACTCATAGGAAATTGGTGTTGTGTAAGGGTATTATCCTTACATATAAATAGGTTTCTGCTCATAGTAGTATTTTGGCTCTCCTTTCTTCCTCTATGGTGTCCCTATGGTGTAGTAGTTGAAGCACTAGTGTAGCAACCCATTTTCTTTCATCAATTACATTTGGTATTCACCATGCCTGGATCGAGCTTATCTTCCCTTTCATAGTGTTCTTATATCCTTGTAGGGGTCATGTTTAATATCTAGAGGTGATCCATGGTAATCCCTAGACTCATAGTGTAATTTTTTCTTGATGTTAGGATTTATTTGAATCTTCAATGGAGTTCTACAATGAGTACATGTGGTAGTCTAGTGATGTAAAGAGGAAAAGGTAGTGGAGGTGTTTTTGGGGAAATTTCTAGGCTTGGGGTATGGAAATAAGGTGAGACTGTGTCATATATGTAATAATGAACAATGGCCACATAAGAAGACAACCCTCACTAAAAACTCACACGGGATCCCAGTCCCATATAATATTTTATGTGGAAACTCCAGCTGAAAACACCATGGAAGTGGGGGATCACCACCCACATACACTTGCACAAACTTATCAAAGTCCATACTGATACTCACTGTCCTAACTATCTTTGATTCATCCTATATGTGCATGCCTTTCACATAATGTGCACTCCATGCAGAATGTTGGATATACCACCACTATGGATTGGTCAGATGGAACCCTCGGGGCTACCAAGTGTCTAGTTATTGCGGGTTTAGGGTTGTCCGAGTATACACTAATTTTTTCCTAAAAATAATAAAACACTTAGTGAGATTCCAATAAAATTCATAATTCTCATATCTTTTTCTTCAAATTGATTCTTGATATATAAATTACCCAAATTTTAATATAACAATAATTACTTTTAAATAATAGTTAAAACATATTTAAATTAATAATTAAAATTTCTTAAAAAATTATGAAAAAAAAGAGCATAAAATAACCCCATACTTGAACTATGTTTCTTCTCAACCATTGAATCTCAATAAAAAAACAAATAGGAACAAGATGTTACCAATATTTAAATTTCAAATTAATAAAAAAATGAATATCAATTTTAAAATATACTTTTAGGAGTCATATAAAATATTATTTTAACTTCACATATTTTAGAGTAATAATCAACCCAAGTATTTTAATATTTATAATTGGAAATCAGTGGGTCTTCTCCTTCCTTCCATTAAAAATTTTCAATTTAATACTATTAAACATGCCAAGTTGTGATCTACCTCACTATGAATTTTTCTTTCTCTAATCACTCAAGGTAAAAATTAGAATAGATTTTTACGTGCATATTGAATACATTCTACTCCCATATTCTTGAAAAGTATCTTAATTATCTACTCTATAAAGGAAAAAAATCCCATAAAATCATGAGTACTTTTCCATTAAAGTTGTGATGACTCTGAGGATTTAGTTTTGCAGGGATTTTTTTCCAAAAAAAGTATAAAATGGGAGGCTTGTCTCTAAATCATAATACATGAAATGAAAAAGTAAAATCTCAATAGAAACCATCCCTTCAAAAAGTGACAAAACCCACTTCCCATGCTCAAAGTAAAGTTCATGAATAATGAAAAAATAATGAATGACTTAAGCCCAATTGAATTTTATCTACTTTTTTTACTTTTTTTTATTTTTCAATTTAAATTTTCATATTTTTTACTTTTTATAAAGTTATGCTTGGAATAAATATCACATCCACCACCAATAGCCATATGATAAAATCATCAGTTTGGTAATAGTGATTTTTTATTCTCATCAGTCACAATACACTATTTTTTTCATTTTTTTTTTCTTTATTTTCAAGAAGTTTAAAAAAATAATTATACAGTGAATGAATCATAAACCTTTCATAGTACCCAAAAGGGAACCCCTGCACTTATTCCTCATAATATTGTGCATCCCTTCCACCATGACTTCCCTCACCCCAATAATTAAACTTTAAATTATCATGAAAAACACCATGAGGATGGTAGTAATTAATATAATTGTCTTGTAATGTGGCTCATTCATAACAAGTTAATTCATGGATTCTATGGGATAAATAATAATTAATGTAAAATTCAGTCTTGGGGATAATGGATAAGTCAAAAAAAATTCCTCGATAATTTAAAAGTGGCTTTGTAAAATCATGGATTTGATAAGTTCTAATGTAATTTTAAAAAAGTGGAATGCCCAAATATCATTCAAGAAATATGCTCAAGATGGTATTGGAAAATTTATGTCTATAAACCCTCTTTGTAATGAAAAAATGAAGTTGGACAATAAATCATGGAATGGATAATAATATAAAATAAATCTAAATGAACTTAAAAAATTCAATGAATGAAAAATAGTAGGAAACTTTCATTACATGAATCAACTAATTACCATAAATAATGATTTATTAAATTAATATATATATATATATACATAACTATAATAATTAAATTATCCATATTAATAATTCTATATCATTAAAAATGAAATCTAAAACATTAAATCATGGGATTCCTAAAAAACATGCGTCTCCTAGTTTGGTTTGAGTAATGCAAAAACCCAAAGTGTGTCCATGAGATTTCAATTTTAAAACTCAAAAAATATTTATAGAGAGTTAAAAGATTAATTGAAATGGTGAATTCCATTTTCTTATGAATTAATTTTTCTCTTATCCTCCTTTTTTTGAAGTTATTGGAATGCCCGGTGACTTCCTTTCAAAATTCTCCCACAAAACAAAATGGATCATTCAAGTTTAAGAACCATTTCATTGAAGTTGAAATGTATAAATGGGAGAAGTTATTATAAAATAAACTCATAAATCATTATAAAACATTAGAAAATTGGTTCCCTCCTAGAAGAACCTTTTATTAAAATTATTGGCTCAACATGACCTCAGGAGTAATTATCAATAGATGGGTTAGAGAAGTTTGAACTCCTCTAGTGGTTCTTGAGGTAGATTCCAAAGGTAATTTTTTAGAATTTTCCCATTGATAGTAAATGGCCTTCCTTCTTATTATTTCTTGATTTTAATGGAACCAAAAGGGTTTATATGAGTAACAATAAAAGGTACTTCCCACCTGGAATAAAGCCTACATGTCTTTAACTTTAATCTATAATTATAGATTAGAACTTGGTCTTTGGGTTGAAATGTATTCTACTGAATCATATTTTCATGTGCTACTCAGGTTCTATCTTGTTAAATTCTAGATTTTTCAAAATCCTCCCTTCTGATTTCGTCTAGATCTTTTATTTTGAATTTCCTTTCTTTCCTAGTACTTTCTAAATCCAAATTTATCTTCTTTACAACCTAATAGGGTTAGTGCTTCAACTCCAATAATATATGAGAAATTATTTCATAAATAAACTATTATAGGATAATACTTGTAGATTTTTTATAGTATTACGTAAATTCCTACAAATTTTCTTATAATTTGTTTCTCTAATCCTACTGATTGGGTTTAACTATTTTCTCCAAAATACTTTTAATCTCTCGAATGTATACTTTATCTTTTACATTTTTTTTAGAAAATGTAGGGTGTAGATGTATTGTGATTTACATCATACTTATTAAGCATACCCTATATTATTATATTAAAAAATTGAGTCCCTTGGTCATTGATGATGCATTTTGGCACTCAAAACCTTTAAAAAATGTTGGACCTCACAAAATCACACTCAATTATTGAACTATAAAATTGCATGGCATTAGATTCCACCCATTTTATACATAATTAATATAAAGAATTATGTAATAATTACCAAAAGGAATTGGAAATGGTTTGATAAAATCAATTCACCATACTTCAAAGATTTCATAGAAAATAGTGCGGTTTTGATTCGTCTCTTTTCTTTTTGAAATATTTCTAAAAAATTGGAAATTCTCACACTTCTTGGAATATCCATGAGCATTTTAAATAAATTTTTCTAATATATTAAAAACTTTAAAAATTTTGTTTCCATTTTTTGAAGTCCAAAGTGACCTACATAAGAAATTTAATGATAAAATTCAAAAAAAAACTATATTTCACTTGTCGATAATCACCTTTTATGAATTTTTCATTGATATTTTAACAAATAAATGGATCCTTCCAAATATAAAATCTATATTTAGGATTGATTTTGTGATTTTGATGAGAGTTAAGATGAGAGGGTACCTGATATGTGACCAAATTATTCACTATATTGACATACCATAGTACTTCTCCATCTATAATATATATTATTTCTCTGATTAGATGATCATTTATTGGATTCAGATCTAAAAACTCTATTTCATTAGTTTTTGTAGTCCAAAAAGGTGATCAAACACGTGATTTTCATCTCCCTTATTTTCCTTGATCTATAAGTTAAACTCTTGCAAAAATTAACATGTATCTCACCTTGGCATCACCCTTATTCATCAATTACCTAAGGGTTTCATAATCAAAAAATAAAACTACTTTAGCTCCAAGTAATTAGGATATGAATTTATAAAATGAAAAAAAATATAGTAAGGAAATTATTTTCAGTTATTTTCCAATTAAGCTAACTAGATTATAATTTCCTCAAGGAATAATCTATCTCTTATGGTTTTCCTTTAAAACGTATCTCAAATTTGAGTTCCCAATTTGGTGGTTTCATTATTAGTGGGGTAATCATAATTTTCTTCTATTCATCAAACTATTCCCTGCAATCATTATTAAAATAAAATTCTACTTCTTTTAAAATGTATTCTAGAAATAGAAAGGAAAATCCTTATAAAATCCTTGATGAATCTTCTATGGAATCCTTCATGGATTAACAAATATCAAACATATCTCACATAAGTGGGATATGGAAAATAATTTTATCACTTTAATCTTGTATTTATTTATCTCGATGAATTTTTGTGAAATTATTTTTCTTAATACTATCCCTTTCTCAACCATGAAGTGGAACTTTTCAAAATTTAAAATAATATTCTTTTCAATGTGTTTTTTTAACACTTTTTTATTATTTTCTGAGCATGGATCAAAAAAATTACCAAATACAGTGAAGTAATTGAAAAATTCCTATAAGAAATATTCAATGTGATCTGAAAATTTACTTACCATATACCTTTCAAATATAATTGGGTAATTTAAAAACTTAAAATGAATCCCTTTATTAGAAAATGTTCCATAAGAAAATGTGAATTTTTTCTTCTCTTGATCATCCGGAATAATGGGATGAAAATATCCTGAGAAACCATCTAGGAAAAAATATTGAGTTCTTTATAATAAACTCTATATAATTTGGTCAATTAATGGCATGTGAAATTGGACTTTTATAGTGACTTTATTTATCTTCCGATAATCACTAAAAACTCTCCAACTATTTGGAATTATCATGGTAATAAATTCATTATACTCCTTCTTCACAATGGTCAAACATGTTTTTGTGGGAACTATATAGACATGGATGGCCCATTGTGAATCAGAATTTTGGTAGATGATATCATATAATAATAACTTCTCTATCTCCTTCTTTACTTCCTCTATGATAGTGTATTTTAGCATCCTTTGGGGATGCCAAACAGGTCTGGAATCCCCCTTTAACAAGATTCAATGTTAGCGTATTTTGTGGTTAGTTCTAGGTATATTTCTAAAGCTCCACCTTATAGATTGTATGTTTCTTTTTATAAGTTCAACAATTGTTTTCTCTTGATTTTTTAATTGTTTATTAGCATTAGGTTTTGGAAATTTTTCTCCTTCCATGAGGTATACATATTTCAAATAACATGGGATATGTTTTAATTCCATATTTGGGGGTTGTTCAAGAGATGATATTAAATTTAAGTTCCCTGCTTCAAAATCTTGAATCTCCCATGTACAACAAAGCATATAAGTTTATTAATCATATAATAAATTATAAAAGAAAAACAAAGTCACTTATTTCAACTATAAATATGAATTTATTGGTTTTTGAGAACTCATTTATTTTATTGTATTTTCAAAGGAAAATTTATCTTATAAGTTTAATAATTAACATATCATACTTGAATCTTTAATAGGTTTAGTAACTACTTCATGAGAAAGTGAAAAATGGAATGATTTCTTAAAGGGCGCTTCATGGGATCAAGAATGTTCAAGTGAAACATTCTTTTTCCAAGATCCATGGTAAGGGTTCCTTTATGTACATTCATGATTTTCTTTGATTCCATATAGAATATTCATCCAAAAATAATTGTTGAATAGAATATTTCTTTTTCTTCCTCTATGGTAAGAATATATAAATCGGCTAAAAATATCAATCCTTTAACTCCAACTAGAACATATTTTAAGAATAACTCTATATAAATAGTGGATCTATTCAAAAATTTTACTACCACTAATTTTGGGTTCAATTTTTATAATTTCAAAGATAAAAACATAGTGTGTGGAATGACATTTATAGAAGCACCAAGATCACATATAGAATCTAAAAATTTTAAAGAAATTATAGTGTAAGAAATAGAGAATTCCCCTATATCGTGAAACTTTTGAGGAAATGGTAGTGTGATCAATAAACTCCTCCAAAATATTATTCTCTAATACCCATAAAGTATATTTTTTTAGTGAAATGATCCTTTTTAAATTTCATATACTTTGGAATTTATTGGATCGATTCTAAGAGAGGGATATTGATTTTAACTTTTTAAATGGTTTCTTGAATATCTCTTTGAAGTTTTTATTCCTAAATCTTATTTGTATTAATTAAACCTGGAGAGACTATGAGGTAATTTCCTTCTTTCCATATTCTTCATTAGAAAGGGTTTTTCAGGTCTTTCCTTCCAAATCCTTGTCCTCACTTCTTCTTTCCTCTTGTATTATTCTCTTGGTTGGCTAAGTTGATCTTCAATAATATGTTCAGAATATTAAACCATGATTTCTTCAAGTTTAGTTTGAACCTTCTTAGGTTCAAGTAGATTAATATCCTTTATAATTCATTTCTTAATCATTATTACACTCTCCTTTAGATTCAGAACTATTTGGGATGAAATTTTTCTAGGATTTTTTGTAATTATAACAAAAAAATTGAACATGTTGGATAAATATTTTATGGTTTATTTAATCCCCTCAATATTTTACAATAGATGACAGTGTTTAGATGATAATTCCCTATTAGAGGGCTTCCCATAAGATTTTTTTTGCAAATTAGGTGGTAGATAAGCTTATTACTGGTATCACTATTAGTAAATTTGTTGGAAATATGGTGTGTTCTAGAACTGATATTAATTTTGGAGTGAGGTGGGTATTGGTTTAGATAAAAAGGTATATCTTGAATTTTTTGGGTTCAAAAATACTTCTTGGAATTGTGTGTCTTCTTTACACGGATGATTCTATTGGAATTTTCTTGGTTGGAACATTGTCTCACAACTCTCCATCCCTTTTATTTCATCACATTGATCTGTAATGTGGTTGGTTGATGAACACAAACCAAATAACTGAGGTGGTACCTATTTATCACTCACTCTATTCACATCCATTTATCTCACTAAACTTTCTATTTCTTTAACTTTATTATCAAATAACGATGATGAATTTTAAATCCTTAACTCATAATTCCCTCCTATGGTTGTACCTCTTATTTTGAATTTTCTGGTAATTTTGTGTTATCTTCTCAACAAGTATCCTAGATTCTATTGATATATTTTTAATTAAATAAACATTTGATGATGCATAAAAGAGGTTTTTATCATTTTCTAATAGACCATGTTATAAGAAGACTAAAAGGTAATGTTATTCCATATCTTGATGAGGGAAACTTTCATAAATCTTCTTTAATACTTCACAATTGCCATAAAGTGTTTCTATGGATAATTTTTAGAGGGTATAGTACTCCTTCCATATTTTTGTTATCGGGGAGGTTAGGAAGAATATTTTCATGAAATAAATTTATAGGTATTCTCAATCATGAATATCTCTAAGTTATAGGCTATACAACCACTCTTAGGTCGATCATTCATGAGAAAATGGGAATTACCTCCATTTGAATTGATATTTATCCACTCCTTTTAGATTAAAACATTAACACACAAAGTTAAATTCTTGAATACATCAATTTAGATCTTCAAATACAATACTATGGATTTTAGGTAGCAATGAAATCATAATGACACGTAATTCAAAGGTCTTTTTAAAAGTAAGCATATCTAATTTATTTTTTTGATTGGAAAATTAGAAATTGAAAAGGTCCCATAAATTTTGGTTTTGGTTTGTTACTAGGTTTTTGGGAATAGTTTGAATACTATAAGTATCACTTGATTCCTCTATAATAACTTATTCAAATTTATTATATAAATTAAGGATTTTATTTCAAGTTATAAGATTTCTTTATATTTCATGATCAAAATTAAATAATTCTTCTTTATAGGTCCTTGTCATGAAAATCTATGTTAGATTGGAACTCACTCCCCTGTAGTGGTGAAAAGTTTTTATGCAAACCTATCATGGGGTGTGAAAAAATATAAATTATTCCACTAAGGTATTTAGTGGTAATAATAGTAGTATACTAATTCATTTATAAGGAGTGTTTCTCTAATCTAGTTTTCACTAGTAAAAAAATAAAATAAGTATATTTTTATTTCTAGGAATAGAGAATAATGAAAAAAAAATGATAGACCAAAGAGGAGAGATAAGTGATCGGGTTAGGATTTGGTTCCCATTTCTAATGTAATCATAGTATTTTCTTAATAAATATATTTGCCTTATCAATTGTTTTAATAAAAGGTATCACAATGATATCCTATTTTTACCCTTTTTCAAGTTTGATAACAATGGTAATAGTCTTAACAATTTCATTAATTCTCACTATTATCCTTCCTATGTGTTAAATCCATAATGAATCCCCCTTTATTCACTTAGGAAATACCCAATCAAGTATTGGTATTCCCAAGAAACTAAGTTTGAGAATTGGCTCTACCTTGCATGTTTAGTAATAATTAAACACTATCCACTTGAATCTAGACCAAACAATAGATATGATCCATAACCAATTAAAGGGATAAAAACATTCCTTAATCAGAGAAATAATTAATAAATATATTTAATCAAAAACACAATCACATTCAAATTAAATTATGAAATTTGATATTGAAACCCATTAACAAAGTAACTAAATAAATGTTTTCAAATCAAGATCCTAAACTATATCATCACAAATGGGTCACCTCCCCTTCCCGAGTCACTTAAAGTTTCTACCCCTCTATTATATAAGAAAAAATGGATTTTTTAGGGAAATAAGATTTATTAAAATAAAAATAGAGTAGAAAGGATCATAAATCTAGAGTAGTAAGTCAATCCTCCAGTGTATCCTTCTCCACCATTTGCCTCTATTGAAGCTTTATCTTCTCATCTCGATTTCATCCCCTCAACATAGTAGCATGATCCATTGATTTATAGGTAAAGTATCTCCAATTTTCTTCCTTAAAATATCAATGTATCTTCTTATTTCCTATATTAATATCTATTTATTTATCCTCATTGAAATTGGTAAGTGGGTCATCCTTGTTTTAAGGAGTGTTTTGAATCCTTTGTGTGCATATGAGGCCTCCATGCATGTGTTTCTTTATGTTCATCTCAATACCCATGGTGCATACCATGGGTATCCTGAGGATATCAGGTATTTGAAATTACAGTGAAAAAACCCTATATGACATAGACATGAATGCTACAACATAGACTCCATAAATTATTTTATTTTTTATGGCTATGGAATAGCTAACCATTCCACAACCTTGGGCTCTACTTCCTTAAAAATTGTAACTTCTACAATGGGAACCTCCACTGAATAATATGGATAACCATGGTACATCCTCCTTTGTATTTAGTTCTTTATATTCCCATAGTCCAGTGGTAAGTATGATGTCACAGCCTCTATCTCCTTCATAAACCTGGTGCTACCAAATTTTTCACCTCCATGGAGTATCCCTTCTCTCCACAATATAGTCTTATTCATACATCAAACCCTCTTCTATTAAATGTCATAGCCGAATCCATTCTACCAAATCCTTACTTCAATTTTATTCAACTATTTGATCCATGACATAGATATACAGACAATTGTGTAACCTCACACTTTCCAGTTCCTAAGATAAAGTGAACCATGGTGAAAGAACTTAACCCATGGTGTCAACTCCTCTTTACCCTTATGTGATTTTTACTACGTAAGGGTATTACCCTTATACAATTGGTGATGTTTAAGGGTATTAGATTTTCATAAGGGTTTTACCCTTACAAAATTGGAACTACATGGGGGTGTTGCCCTTATTAAATTGGTGCTATGTACGGGTATTACCCTTATATAGAAATGTATTCCCACTCATAGTGGAATATTGGATCTCCTTTCTTCCTCCATGGTGTCTCTATGGCATAGCAGTGGTGGAAACGATGTAAAAAAAATATTTCATAAATGTCATATGGAATTCACAATGGACGAATGATCTCCTCTTCCCTTTCATAGAATTCATATATCCCCACATGGGATGTGTTTAAGATCTAATGGTTATACATAATAATATAAGGCCTCATTATGGAATTTTTTATTAACCCAAGGATTTCCCAGTGGTTACAATAGATTTATATGGTGAGTATGGTAAGTGTTCTAGTGATGTTGAGTGGAAGAGGTGGTAGAGGTTTCATTGGGGAAATGAATAATCATGGGGACACAAATCTAAGGAAAGACATCATCATATATGTAAGTATAAATAGTAACCGTATAAGAATCCATCAAAAATTAGAAACACTCATGGGATCCCACTCCCATATAATATTAGATGTGTAATATCCATCTTATAATTTTATGGTGGTGGGGGATCATCACCAAAATACACTCACACACACATATTATAGGTTATGCCAACACGTACTGTCCCAACATGCTTCATCCCATCCTATGCTTGTGTACCTTGTGCATATTTTCCCCTCCATGTCACACACTAGTTAGCCCTCCACTCTTACTTGGCTGGATAATCCCCTTGGGGTTTCCATGTGACTTGTTGTTGTGGGTTGGGGGATATCCAAATGATAACCAATATTCTTTCTTAAAAATAAAAAAATACTTAGTAAAATTTCAATCAAAGTCATCATTTTCATATTATTTTATCCAAATTAATTATTGAGATGTAAATTACCTATATTTTAATAAAACACAAATTACATAGGAAAAAAATAAAATTTATTAAAATTTACAATTAAAATGTTAAAAATTTATGTGAAAAATAAGGGCAAAAGGAAATAAATCACACTTTAAAAACAAACCAAGAGAATAAAAGCCTATATAGACACTAACTTTTTTATTGGTTGTGAAAGTGATCCAAATATTACACCACTAATATTTTATACCTTATATTTCTTTTTAAATAACATACATTCTTGTTTGAAATAAAAATAAGAAATAACCACTTTATCTTTTATTGAAAACAAGTAACATGGAATACATATTTATTAAACTCATTTTTAAAATAAAACAAGTCATGTATATAATGAAATGAAATAAATTAAAATAGTTTTATATATAAGTTTGTGTCAAAGTATCGTGGGAGAAAAACTAAACAGTGGCCCATATTTTTCTCTATCAGGACTTAGATTAATTTTTATTTCTAAATTTCATGGTCCTCTAAAAGGGATAAAATCATAAATTTAACCTTGAATATGACCACAAAAAATAATTTTTTCTTTCAATCTTAGTATTTGGTGTTTACCCCCATGATGAGTTTTTAAAAAATTAAATTTTTAGTGGTATTTAATTTTTATTAAATAATAAATATTTATCTCATGACTGCAGATGGTAATAACTACTAAATGAGATATTTGATGTAAATTTTGATACCTCAATTGTGTTTGGAAGGGGTGGTATAACATTGGTTCACAACCATGGAACCTAGGTTGAACCTGTCATGGGTGTGTTACTAAGTAATTAAATTAATTATTAATTTATTTAAATTACTACCCATAAAACCCAAATATCCTATATTTATCCCATCTTAACCTATCAAATTAAGTTAAGTTTTCATAAACCCTAAATTAGAGAGGGATATTTTGGGATAATGTTAGAGACCTAGATCTTCATGATCAATGAGTTTTCAACAACAGATCCCATAGAGATCTTGATATTTAATGAGCATCGGTTTGATCAATAGTGAGGTATTTTTATTTTTATTATTTTCTCATTTATTCGTGAATTTAGATATTATTATTTTAATCATGAATTATTTCTCACAATTTCATTCCCATGATATTATTTATTTTTAATGTTATCTAAATCCATAACCCCCTTATGTTATTCTCCAATGGTGATATTGTGAACAAAGATCGATTGTGGGGTGATTATTCCAAAAAAAAATTCACCTATCCCACCTTATTTACCGTCCTTGTTTTTTATCTCCCTCCTTTATTGTGGTTGTCATCTTGATGAAATTAGAGCAGTATGGAGAACAAAAAATCAATGGGACTGTGAACGCTTTTATCAATTATGGTAGTGGATATGAAGGTGTGTGGGTCACTTAACAAGAAATATTAGGGAATCAAAAGGTTTGGTGGTTTGAGATTTAGAAGGGGGAAACATAATTCGTGGAATCAAGTCACATTATAAAGGTATTTCTAGACATATTACTAGCCAAGGATGGATAGTCAGGCTCTAATATTGAAGGTGTTAAACCCTAGAGGTGTGATAAAGGATTTGTGAGTTGGAAATGGTGTTTTGGGTGTGATCAAAGGTGTATATGTAGTATAAATATGATTTAAAGTGTATTTTGTATCTAGTATATGAAGATGAGATCACACAACATGTGATTCTCATCCACAAATTGTGAATCATTCTGGAATTAGTGGTTATGGTTTCGATTCAACATTAATATCACAGAGCATGTACTTTGGGAATATACTCTATTTGGACTTATGTTTCATGGATCAGAGTGTATAGAGGCTATACACACCATATTTCAATTAAAAACATGTGGTGTCAGGAAAAAAAAAATCACCTAGGTCCCCACATTACTTGTAATGTCAATAGTACACATTGATTTATCTAACCAGGCATCCATGTTGTGTACCCGGTTAGAAACACACCTTGTATTATGATCCCACACATGACTTGGGGTACAAATATTCATTCCAAGTACCCCCCCCCCCCACACACACACACACACTTTACCAATATGTCATGTACACTATCCCACACTCCTTTTATATAGATCCCCCACATAGTATGTGGATGGAAGTACATGACAATACTTATTCTATGGAGTTACAAACTAGGTTCCCCCAAAGTACAAGTTGTGTACTAGAGATTTCCATATCTTATTTCTTGAGGATAAAAATTAGGCATGTGAGTAGTCTATCCTAATAATTTTTTCATATAAAATTTAATGATACATACCTATTTGGAATTCTATTTAAGGTATGAGGAACTTGAAAATTTTAATATTTTTATCTCTAAAGATCTTATGAGTGAGATTGGGTATGATGACCAGATTAGAAATGGGGTAAGGAACTCCCCCGGTGATGTGGCAGTTATTGTTCATAGGTCCACCACATTATTTAAAGGGTTTTTCACTACACTAATTATTTGGTGTTTAGGTTCTATAAATAGATCATGGGGTCTATTACATCCCCATCCATGTTCACTCTAGTAACTAGATCATATTTTCATGTGACCTCAGGCATGCTACCCCATACACCATAGGCTAATAACTAACAGTAAGGGTCTATGGTGATACCATGTGGAGACTATACCACCATATCAAAGTGATATAAAAATGTAAATAACCTTTAAATATCCAAATAATAATAATCAAAGTATGTAGAACAAATAAAACATATCTATGTTATAAAAAATGAAATGTTTTCATACAAAAATACATCTCAATTATCCACTCACTGAGTTGATCTCATATAAAAATAACTAAAAGTGAAAAGATGCAGAATAGTCTCTACTAATAGCCTTAATCCTCATCCAATGTGACGTCCCACTTCCTCTGACCACTTGATTGGTTCCCAGACTAGTGTTCACCACATGACCTCAGGTGTACCTCCCCATATGCTAGAGGTGTAGTGAGGGTCTAGGGTGTTACCATGCGGATACTATAAACTCATATCATAATGAATAAATATTAGAAAATAACCAAATATCATTCATTAAATATAATCATATCATGTAAAATCAATAAAACAAGACATTCAATATCAAATGTAAATATGGAAGTATATGTTCATAGAGACTCATGGTCATAAATAATACATCAACTAATATCATAATGCATTGATTTCAACTATAAGAATAAATGAAATAAAAAAATAAAATAGTATTTACCACCATCCTATAACCTCACCTTATTCTGGTCTACAAATCTCGTTCAATATATCATGTTCAATCATAAAATACTAGGCCTCTTACCCTACTTGAACCTTCAATTATTGAATTATAGCTTCAAGATAGTTCCTTTGAAAATATGTCCATTCCTCACTACCAAGTCTCGTTCAAGAATTACATCGACTCCTGAGAAATGAAAAAAAATTATCTCACTTAAATATCAAGAAATGGGGTGAAATCCACTCCTAACATGTACCCAAAATTTCATTGAAATGGTTTCCGACATCATACAGGCACCATTTTGGGATTTCCGCTAGACACATTGAGTTAAATACCCAATATAACATGATGATTTCACTATATTTTTTGGATTAATCTCTCAAATACCTAATTTATAAAAACAAAATAAAAAAGACAACTTGAGGGAAATAATAGGATATAGAGGATAATTTTACTAAAAAATATTGAATAGACCTCCAAGAATCCACCCCTAATCGAAGGGTGATTGAAGTTGAAGGGGGGAGACCCTCCTAGTACACATGTGTTATAGGGATGAAGGAGTAGGGTTTTTGGATTAAAAAATAGAGGAAAAATGGTATATTTCTACTTTTTAATGAATATCATCATGCCACAAGGTTTGGTCGCACAATTTTCCAAATCATGCACCAACCACATAGTTTCCACTATCTCAATCCATCCCTATCTCACAATTTAGATGCTTGGTTTTCTAAATTATGAAACAAATGTGTATAATTCCACTAAAATTAAATTGAAGGTATTTTATGGTTTTTCAACAATCATGCACTAATTGTCTTCTAAGCCCGTATTAAAAACCATCATGCATGGTTTCCCCACACTATCTACCCTAACTATATGAAAATTGTGCAAGGATAAAATAATTAAAAAAATTGAAAATATGTTGGGATGATCATGAGACTAACCCAATCCCCTAAGACACCATCTGAGTCTTGATCCACACTAAAAAAAATCTATTTGGGATGCTATAACTCTCATAATTCCAATCTGAATATCAGTTATCAAAATTAATCATGCTCTAAAAATCAAAAAATTCAAACTATGCCTGAATTTCACAACCCAAAAAAAAGACTTTGGGTTTTACAACCTCTAAACCATACACTTCTCAACCACAGGAACCCTTATCGGTCTTATAAACATAAAATCTATCCTACCGAAATCATCATATCATGCTCAATTTATCATGTTTTATCCTAAAAAACCAATTGAGCTTATTCTACACAACTCCAAACACAAAGTGCATTATACATCAAAAATTTAGCCACTAGTCACCACTATTATCAATTATAATATGGTTCCAAATGATATATATCTATTCTGAGACACCACTATGTCATCAATCAAATTATCCTTAAGATTTTGGAACTCCCCACTATAAAACTCAGCTAATAAAGACAAATTTTGATCCACGATGCTCCCCACCATCATAATTGCCTACTGAAACACATTTCCCATGATCCAAAAACCCTATCATTGTGATTTCCATCTCAACACACCCCATTATACATAAAACATTATTTTTTCCTCATATGGTTGGCCATTATTTAAAATTATAGTCCTCACATGTTGATGCACCATCACATCACCCAATCATGATTTCTTAACTCTTGAAGTAAACTTGAGATCATCCACAACCACAGTGAAGTCCAAACCCAAAATTTAGTGTGACTCTATAGTTAGTTCCTTAACTAACTAGACTAATCACCATTCCCTCACCCCCAAAACTGATGTATCTCTGATCTAACTCATGATAAGATCACATATAAATTATCTCAAGACTGATTCCAATGCAAAGGATCTATCCAAAAGCACATCAGTATCTCACCTATGGTATTCTCTAAGGAACCAACTAAAATTGTGTTCATATACTCGCCGACATTTGAATTCCATACCAACCATACAATGAATAGTTTAATCATATGCACAACCTTTCCCACACTTGTTCATATCTCTATGGAACATAATCTATCTATTACCCAATTTAATGGCTAGACATGAAAATATTGCTCATAACTGATTGCTAACACAAAACATCAGTCACTTCCTATTCCTAAATCATAAATAATTTCATCCATATAACCTATTGAATTTACATTTGAAAAAAGGTTCACACCATCTAAAAACCTATGGTGTGATCCCCACTATATGGATTTCCTTATACCACTCCTCAAAATCATCCTCAATAGGTTCCATCAACACACCTTCCTAAAAACCTATGTTCAAGAAAAACCTTATCTCAATCATACCATGGAACCTCAAACCACTTTCGATGTCACATCTCATGAAATAGATACATCCCAAATTTCATCAAAACCCTAGGAAACCAAGCCTATAGTAATTTAACCAAAACCATTGTTTCTCAGTCGGCACAAGGATGCTCACTAATCCACATCCTAAACAGCACCACGTGTAACCAACACATACCACCTTGATCTCATTTAAACCCAACATTTTTTCATTCCCATGACACTTGGTTGTAGAGCCTAACTCATACTCCCACAAGTTATGTGTCATCAATATTGGGCTCATTCACCTAAACCACCGACCATTCTAATTTCATGTCAGTATTATATAATTAGAACCACCTATGTGCTTCCATTATAACAAGCCTAACATCACACCCATGTGAGGGATACTCACATAATCAACTACCATATGAGGCTTTATTCAAAAAACAAAATCATTTACCCATGATCTAACCATCCCAGTTCCAACCATCTAGGATAATGATCTATAATCCCATCCTAAACCACACATAAAAACAATAGATATAAGAATCATATTGATCCTACTCTTTTAAAATATCATTGATACCAAAATAACTAGCACTGAGAGTTATTTAACTCATGAAACCCAATGAATCACCGTGCTTACACCCCATATATGATAACACCTCATGTGCACCAATTTCATGACCTGAATCATCTACCATAGCTTCCCATCTCTAAAGGAATCCACAAGCCTAGGATAACCCCTCTATTGGGTTACCCTCTTACATAAAACCCATATTATCAATAGGATAACACCCTTGATACTCAATCATAGCACTCGGCTCACCAACCATGCATTAATCCCTCATTCAAAAACTATCCCATGTGGTTTTTATGAATTCTTCCCTAACTATATAGTAACCATTCATATGATAAAACCCTTAAAAAATATCCAAAATACAATTCAAATCTCCTAAGACAAAACTAATCCCCTAAGACACCACTTGGGCCTCGATCCATACCCAAAAACATCTACCTAGGATGATTCAACTCATATAATTATAATTTGAATATCATTTATCAAAACTAATTCCACTCCAAAAATCAAAAAAAAAATAAACTTATATTGAATTTTACAATCCGTGAAGTATATGGGGTTTTACACCTCATCCAAATATATGAAATATTACCAATATTAGTATCTAGGTCATCCAATACTGGTCTTATCCCCTACCTGAACCTATGATCATGAGGTATTTTTGGGTAATAAAGTTCCAAGTCCACTTGATCAGAGTGTGAGTAAAACTCAGAAGGCCTCCATAAATATTGTCCCTAACATAAATAGTGGATATAATGTGTGCACTATTTTATATTCTCTATATAGTCAAATAAATCATGGAAGAATAACATAATAACCACCACCGATCTTGATATCAACTATACCAATTTTGGCTAGTGTCGGGTGTCTCTTAGCATAATGTATACCCATTTAGGGGGTAATGCCCCACCTTAGAATCAGTCATCAATATGTATATATATATATATACTTATTAGTGGGAATAAGAACATTCTCTATAATCACATATAATATCATAAGTGGGGATAGTGTCCCTCCATGGAAACATATCATATCATCGGAGGGAATAGTTCCCCTCCATGGAAACATATCTCATATCATCATGGGGAATAACACCCCTCCCTAAAAACATATATCATATCATACGGAGGGAATAACTCCCCTCTCTAGAAACATATCTCATATCATTAGTGGGATAACACCTATCCCTAGAAACATATACCATATCATCAAGAGGAATAGTGTCCCTCCTTGAAAACATATATCGTATAATTAGGGTAAATAATGACCCTCTTAAGAAACAATCATTATATCATCTAGTGGAATTTTTTCCTTACCTAATAATATATATCATATCATATGGGGGATAGAACCCCTCTACGGAAACATATTCCATATCATTAGGGAAAATAGTGCTCCTATCTGTTAACATATATCATGTCATCATGGGGAATAGGTCCCCTCCTTTGAAGTTTCCTTATAATCAGCCTTAGAAACATATATCATATCATCATGGGGGATGATACCCCTCCCTAGAAACATATATCATATTATATATCATTATATCATACTCTCTCCATGAAATCTTATATATCATATATTATCATATATATATAACACATAGGTGAAATGGAACCCCTCCTTTGTTCCACCTTATACAAACACACATGGGTTGGCCACTACCCTAAACCCATCACAAATTTCGTAGGTTGGCCCCTCAAGTTCACAACCCATACCTTCCACTGCTTTCACCCTAGATCATAATCATACTAAACTCCATGTACCAACCTTCTCTTAGGTCAACATGAGACTAGGGCACATGATAAGGTCCCCTAGGTCACATCATGTTTTGGATACACTAAATGGGATCCTTTATCTTATTCCACACTCTCTTGTTGAAATTATAACTTCAAAGAGAAATATACACCTTTAAGTAATCATAATTACATTATGGAATAATTGGCCTCAAAAAAACATGATATAAATCAAATATGAGGGAATAGAATAATGTCTACCTACCTTTCCAAGCTAACCCAAGTGATTCCTCTCACTATACCTACACACCATCCTCTATTTGAAATCCTTACTAGGATACACACACATACTTGGGGGAGGAACACTCTACCATATCCTATCATCTATCCAGGAGGCTTTCAAGTATTCCATGGCTCTATATAGACTATCCTTAAGCTAACCATTTCACATATATCACTATCCACTATATAAAAAAGACTAAGGGAACATATCCCAACATCTATTGTGTTTCATCCATCTTTTTGGAACATCATACGATGCACGTATTTCATTACATGCATTTATAATCAATCCTTTAGACATCGACATATGAGGAATCATGTTAGTGTCCAAGGGTCCATTATAGACCTTGAAACTTCTATTATATCCATATGAATTATAAAGAAAAATTTTATTTTTATTTCAAATTAAATCACATATTTTCTTGATAAAATATCATATGCTACATAAACAATGCACAAACCTTGGGGAGATATTCCAAGACCTCTTACCCGATTCAAAGTTATTTCCTTTATGAAATCTCGTTCATCCTCACCTAAGCTTTTCAATGATATTACCATCACCAAAGGTCTTATACAATTCCACAATATTCAAATATTTAATTTGAGTAATTCAAAATTAATTATTCAATTTAATTTAATAAGGAAAAATCTCCAAAAACTCATTGAGCAGTTTCTACTCACTGAAATGCTGAGAGACTGTATGTCAACACCCTATCTCTTTATCCTAGTATCCCTATAAAAAATCTACATCATGTGATGTCTACTCAGGAACCAATCTCATGCCAAAGTGGAAGAAACCCTTATAAAACTTAAATAGGAATATTACCTCTAATGAAAAAATGAGTAACGATATAAAATCATCATCTTAATACATCCTCTATCCATAAAATGAAAAATCCCCATACTCTCAGATTGATACCACTAAGGAATTGGCATCAAAACCCTAGCTTGGAGACCCCAAGATTTGTAAATGGTGAAAGAAAAGAAAAAAAGGAAACTGGGGGTGGAATTCACCATGATTCCCTAAAAAACCACCTCAAAATCTCTCCTACTCCAAGGGATATGAATAGTGGAAGAGAGGAGGGATCATCCAACCGAAAAGGGCCTCCCTATGAGCCTAGAAATCCTAAAAAAAGGGTAAACACTAAATTTATAGGTATTTAATTATTAAATAAACAAGGTAGAAGTCCCTTTATGACATGGACAATAGGGGTAATGGTACAAATCCCCTCACTTGGGGTTACCTTGTGGTGAAACCCCCAATATTTCAGTGCAAAGACCCACCCCAAAGAAGATATTTCAATACAGTAAAATATTTATGTTACATTAAGACTTTAAGAGGTAGTTTGATGGACTTTCCTCTTAACAACCCTCGATGACACTACCCCAATACTATATAATATGACTTTACCCACAAGAAACCCTCATGACACATCCATCCCTTCTATGGCATGGGCATACCTCTTTAAGGAATAGCCTTTATGCTATACACCTTGAATACTTGTCCCTCAGAACCCTAAAATCACATCCCCTTAGGCTATGAAATTTTCTCATTAATTACACAAAATGCTAAAAATTAAATAACTTAGATGTTTTCCTTTGAAAAATATCCTCACACAAGCACCCACCATGGCACATCCACCCGTATTGTGGTGTAATGCCTCTCACACACACCAAACGTGTAGTGTAGAGCCTTATATTATAGTTTATTTTTAAATATGTAAGTTTTTTCTTGGAAAAAACTATTACACATAACAAAAATTATTCCACAATGATCTTAGGTTGCAGAGTGGTCTATCACCTATAGAAATATTCTATAGTAGGGTCATCCCAGTCCCACCCTAACATTCACCTAAGCATCCAAAACATCTCTTGAATAGATAATTGCATTCAAAAACATCCCCCTGGTATATTCTAACACATATAATTCAAATATGAGTCCCAATTCTCAAAAAAACCCCAACTCTAGGACCAAAAAATAAAATTTCTTATGGATTTCACAACGCATAACAATTTGGATAATTAAAAACTCCCCACTATAATGCTTATCATCTTTAAAAAACTGTGATAGTTACCTATCCAATACTCATGGTCTACCTTAATCATCAATTCACCATTAACTCATTATGTTCTATCTTGGAACGTCGAAAAAACTTCAGTTTCATAACTCCAAAACCAATAAACACTATTCATAAGGAGGTGAGCTACCTGCTCATCATCAACACCAATACTGAGACAGATCTCAATTGCACCCACTTATCTTGAGACACCAAGTTGTCACCGACCGATTAATTCCTAGTATTATGGTTATCCCATTATAAAACCCACTGATAAAGGCTAATTATGATCCATGGGGCTCACTACCATCAAAATATATTACCAAAATCTCACTTCTAGTTTTTCACCGACATTCATGTTGTGGTTTCCACCTCACCATTCTTGATTTCTATGTAAAACACTATCCAGTACTCCTCCTATCAACCTCTCCTAAAAATTATTGGCCACACCCAAAGACATACCATCACATCACATGATCATGTTTCCTTAATCATTGGAGGAATCATGAGACTTTCCAAATTCCCGTAATGATTTATAAACCTAACACTTGGTGCAATTCCGTGGTTGGTTTCACAACCACCCACACCATTCTTCATACTATCACCATGAGAATGGGTGGACCTTGAATCTAAATCTCTCTCATATCATGTAAAATTACATCCTAATCCCAATTCCATACATTGACTCTATCTGATAATGCATATGAGTCCAAAATAACTTGTTTACCATAGAACTAGCTAAACTAAATATACATGTATACTATCATTATGATTTCATATAGATAATCCACCAACCAATCTTACTACATCTATGACCCATATGAGACTAGGTTTGTATCTTTGTGACAAATAAGATTCTCCCCACTAAAAGAGTATCCTTATTTTCACTCTACATAATCAAACCACTGATCAACATGGTATAAACTCTATCTATTAACTTATGTAATTATTAGACATAATTATCCCTCTCATAATTGAGAACCAATGAAAAATTCTAATCACTAACCATTCCAACCTCAACAAGAATTGTATCCTAAAAATTCATGGATATTCACCCATAATGTGGGCCATTCCCTGAAATTTCTAGCAGTTCACTCCCCACCATATGGTTACCCTTACACAACTCCTTGAGCATAATTCTAAAAATATTACAATATCATGAATGTGTCACTCTTCCTGATCCATACTCATCCTATCCCAATAAAACCTATTGAGGCATAATCTTGTATTAACCATACCATGGTAGTCTAGTCTATCTTTGATGTCTCCTCACACTATATAGGGACAAATCCCATCCTTATAGAAAACTTGGGCCTTCATTCCTATAGGTACATCACCTATCATAATGGTTCTTATTCCACACACAGCCACTCACCAATCTCTAAACCAAACATGCACCACACATAAACATCATGCACTTTACCTCAAACATATATAATTTTCCTTGAAAATTCATTCCAACCATCACTCTCTGCTTCCCATATAGAGTGAACCTTTAAGAACTCTACCACTGGTTCTTACCCACTTCCCAAACTAGCCTCATTTGAATCCAATGGGTGTACAATCATATATCACCTAATCACACCACTGAACTCATACTCTCATGAGTTGTGTCCTATAAAACCAAGGAGAATACACCTAATCAACTAACCAAGATCATTTCATATCAATCTCATCTAGATATGAGAATCCTCTTTTTTCATTACAATGGGCCTATAGAATCTCACTTTTTCTGAGGCCTATCACACAATCACCTACCACTTGGGAATCATTTTAAAACATCAAAGAATCCACCCATGCTCTATAAATCCATGATCCAACCTTCTAAGATCATCCAACACTCACTTTTCATGATCCACCCTTGAAATAAACTATTCTTGGTAGCTAACTAACTTTACCCTCCAAACCTAATGAAACTCATTGAATTGAATTTGGGGTATCCACATCCTCAAGTAAACTCACATGCCAACATAATCTCTCAAGGGTTCTCACATATATATATCATTCATCACATGACAATTCAACCAACCATTCTAAGGAACTATTCCTCATCAAGAATCTATATAATAGACTACCCCCTTGAGGACCAGGTCATATGAATATCCATATAATGAAACCATCATATATTAATTCATATCAGGTAAAACCATAGTTGTATGGTTTGGTTAAGTAGAATTCCACAAATAAGGTATATGGGAGAACACCATAGAGGTTTTTGTTGACAATATATGTAACTAAAACCCATTTTTTGGAAACAAGGTCATAATCACCCATAAAGGATCTATCACCAGGGAATCCAATGCATGTACTGAACCACTAAGGGTCACTATACATCTCATTCATAAAGGGAATATATATCCATCTTCAATGAACATCCCACAATGGGATACACAAGACCTGTTATCAGATAGAAGTATTTTAGTCAAGGTGAGTAGGATTATACCAATAAGTTATATCATAAAACACAGTATAAGTTATTATTGTCACATTGAACAATTGAATTCATAGTTGTTAGTGAAATCAATCACATAAAATCACATGTATTCCATTTTAACCCTATATTGAAGAATGATGCATGTAAATAGAACTCTTTCCATTGTGGACCAATATCCAAAACCAAAATAAAAATATTAATTACACACATTATACTTAAATAAATATCTCAAAAATTACAGAAAAGACCAAAAATGGTAATATCATAAACTTAGTAACTTAGTCTTCCCATTGAAAATGGGCTCATGACTCACCTATATGAGGTGCATCACAAGTTATAAAAAATATCTATCCCCTATCAATAATATCCTAAGAAGTAAGGTAAAAGAAAAAAATGATCTGATACTACTTCATGACATCCCCAACTTGGTTCACTCTATAGTAACTAGACTGAGTTTTCACATGATATCAGGTGTGTCTCCATGTATAGTAAAGGTTATTGACTAGCAATGAGGTTCTAAGTTGATACCATGAGAAGACCATACCATTATATTAGATTGATAAAAAAGAAACAATAACCAAGAAATATCCATAAAAAATAATCATACTATGCATAATAAATAAAATATATTCATGAAATAACAAAAGAAATGTTTTCATACATACATATATCTCAATTGACCACCCATAGGGCCAATTACATACAAAATAACCAAATGGGGAAAAATATAGATGAGGCTCTATTTTCATCCCAAAGCCTCAAATCATCAAAATATATAAACTCTGACCAAGATCTATCATTTGATAATCTAAAAAATCATTTACCCTATATAAACCTTTTATCATGAGGTCAACTCAGGTACCAAGTGTTAGGGTCTCCCAAGTAGGGTGTGATTAAAACCCAGTAGTCCACCCCCAATGATGTCCCTAATGTAACTAGTAAATACAGTGTATGAACAATGTGATATGATCATCATTTTTAAATAAATCATTGAATCATAATAAATTAACCATTATTGATCCTTGTGTTTTAAGGTTACACCTAGGATCGACCACACCTACTTTGGACAGTGTTAGATTTCTTTGAGCATAATGCATACCCCTCATGGGGGATGATTCCATACCCAAGAATAAGTAATAATTATATATATATACTTTTGGGGAGGTATAAGAACATGTCATGTAATCACATTTAATATCATTAATTGGAATAATGCACCTCACAAGAAATATCCATCATATCATTAGCGGGATAACGGTCCTCCTTAGAAACATATATCATATCATCAGAGGGAAGAACACCCATACTTGGAAACATATCTCTTATTATTTGGTGGAATAGTTCTCATAATAGGAAATGTATATCATATCGTCAAGGAGAATAAAATCCCTCCCTAGAAACATAACTTATATCATGAGGGGGTAATTTTACCCCTCTCTAGAATCATACACCATCTCATTAAGAAGGAATATCACCCATCTCAGGAATCATATATCATATCATCAATGGTATTAGCACCCATACTTGGAAACATTCATCATATTATTTGAGGGAATAGTTTCCCTTCTGAGAAACATATATAATATCATAAGGGGGAATGTATCCCCTCCCAAGAAAAATATATAGTATCATAAGGGGGAATATTTACCCTCCCTAGAAACATATATCTTATTATCAAGGGTAATATATCCCCTACCTATAAACATCCATCATATCATCAAGCGGATAGTACTCATCCCAAGAAACATATATCATATCATCAAGGGGAATAGTTCCCCTCCCAGAAAACTTATATCATATCATATATCAATGAGGCATACAATGTCCTTTGAATCTAATATATCAAATGTTATCATATGTGTACCACCCACAAGAGGGAATATAACCCATCCAAAATTCTATTTCATACATCTTCATATGGTGTTTCTACTCACTTAATTCCATTACACACTTCCTAGGTCGGCCCCTCAAGTGAAAAAACTTATACCCAACACTACTTTCACACTAGGCAAAAACTGTATTAACTTTCCAATATCGACCCTCTCTAGGGTCACCATGATACTAAAGGACTCACCAAGGTCCACTAGGTGAATTTTAGGTTTGAAAAAAATACATGGTCTTTTTTATCTCATTCCACACATTGGGGTCGAAATCATCACTTCAAAGGGCATAGTTTCCCTCAACATATCCATGATTACATCTAAGCCTAATCAGACACATAGGAAACATGATATGAATCAAACATAGGGTAGTGTAATAAAATCCACCTCCCTTCCCAAACCAACCTAGATTGGTTTTCTTCTAAACCTACAAACCATCCTCTCTATGGAATCCTTGCTTGAATTCACACACAAACTAGTTGGGGAGGAACACTCTCCCACAATCAATCATCTATTCAAGTGGCTTTTGAGAATTCCATGGCTCCATATGCCCAATCCCTAGGCTATCCATTTTATATAGTAATTTAATATTCATGTAGATTACTAAGGGAATATATTCCAAGGACCGCTGTATTTTATACATCTCTTCAGTACTCTCTTAGGGTCCACCTATCTCATCACAAACATTTATAATCAATCCCTTATCCCTTGATGATCTAGGAATCATACTAGTGTCCAATGGTCTATCATGGACGTTGATAATTTTGTTCTATCCTTAGGTGTTTTAAAGAAACATTTAATTTTTATTCCATGGTTGATAACACATGAGCGATAAGAATACATATCATTATGGTAACATTTGAGGAATGCTTTTTAAATGTAAAATTCATTGATTTCGTAATTAAAGTGAATATTCTTTCCAATTTTTTTATTGTTTTTTTCATATTTTAGAAGGAGGAATTTGAATTAAATTCATAGGTAAAATAACAAAAAGTGATGAAATTTAGGAGATTTTAATACTTCATTATGTCATACGAAGTGTCATAATGTAGCACCCAAAAAATTAAATGGAACAAAAGTGAAGAAATTGGGAAGTAATATTTCATATCCTAACACCCACATTCATAGTGTGAATGATTATAATATCATGTGGTGAGAAGATAAGAATTAAAGTTTCTCTGGGAGGGTAATAATGAACATTCATGGGTTGAAACCTCCTATCACACTATAAAACTAGTAAAATAGTAAATTTTTATTCTAAATTTAAAGAATCTTGAGTGTATATCACATTAATTTGATAGGGGACCACCACACATGATTGGGATGAATTAAATGGAATATTTTTTTTATAAGGATAAACTAGGGATGAATCTATGTCTATAAATAAGAGGGATAGATGCTCCTAAAAATGGGGATGGATAATGGAGTTTAGGGAAAGGTGTTGCACTACTGAAGATCTCTTCACCAGGCCATCTCCATAATTTATGTAGGATTTTATTCTCTCTTTAATGTCATGACCTTTAATGTATAGCATAAGGGGTAGTTTTTAAGGTTTTGAGTTATTTAACTAAGGGGTGTACATACTAGATTATATTTATTTTTTTAGTCTGTGTGTTCGGTTGATGTATTCTCAATTTATTTCTTTTACCTTTTTCTTTGTTATGGAATGAACATTTCACCCTTGAATTAAAAATGAACAGCTAAATAAATCAACTAATTATAAAAGGAATGTGCATGACCATTTCATGAGTTTGGTATAATTTTGTTTAAAAATGGTATTGATTTATATAATCCTTCAACAACCCCCAAGTATTTGACCATATAAACAGGTAATCATTGGATTAGAGAGGGAATAAAAAAACCAAGGGTTCTCTTAAACTCAACTCTGAAAAAAAAACATGGATAAACCAATTTAATTTATCCCTATACTAGAACAAAATCCCAAAATAAAAAGCAATAGAATATATTATCTTATTTAATTTCAAACTAATCAAATTTTATTATCAGTCTTAATCAAACACTTCAAATTTCAAAAATCTACTTAATTTTACTTGTGAGTTCAACACTCAGAAATTCAATATACTACATTCATTTAATTAGTAAAAGTTTTTTTTAGTCATTTATAAATTTATAAATTTGACTATACCCATAGAAACAAACAATACCTCATGGATAGTATTAAATTTTTAGTATCATTACTAAGGAAAGTTTCTTAGAATACTTAGGATCATTAGGAATCTTTCACATTGTTTTGGTTTTCATTTTCATTATTTATTTTATTCTTGGCCTTATTGTGTTATGATACCAGTTCCAGATTTACACAATTACTCAAATCGAGGAAGTGGAAAGAAAAATCTTGACTATGATCCAAATATTGAATCAAATTTAATGAAATAAAAGAAAAAAGAGTTGATCATAGTTAGAGTAGGGAAAGATCATGGAATAGTTGATGGTGTGTTATTGAGATATCTAGAGCAGTGAATACTTAGGTACTATGGAAGACAAAAAAATATGGAATTAAACTAATTATCTACATACCACATTTACCGTCAAACTACTTGGAGAAAAAACTTTACATCATCCAAATAATATCCAATTAAATTCAATTCTATGTGCAACCACATGAAGATATGAATGTGGAACTAAAGAATTGTCTTTTTCTCTGTGATAAATTTCAATTTCATAAAATTTCAAATGATAAATTAAGGAAAATATTGTTTTTATTTTCTTTAAGATATAATTCATGGGAGTGGATTCAAATCTTCACACCTCATTCCAACACTATATGGTATGAGTTGGAAAGAAATTTTCTAACCTACTTTTTTTCTCTTGTAAAATCAATGGATATTCATGTCAATATTTTAAATTTCAAATAATGTGATAATGGAACAATCTATAATGAATATTATAATTTCAAATATTTAATTACGAAATGCCCTCATCCTGGTAGTGAAATGTGGATTATAATGAAAAAAAATTACAAAGGTCACTGGTAGGAAAAATAATCAATTTTGGATATTATGGCTGGAGGATCACTCATGAAAAATTCAATGGGTTAAAGATGAACCTTACTAAATTACATGGAAAGCAATAGTTTTCAGTTGAATCATAAGGAACTCAAACAAGGGGAGTTCACATGATTGGTGAAAATGAATGGATGGTTGTTCAAATCGAATCACTAACCAAGAAGATGGACACAATAATGGATCTCCATAAACCACAATGTACATACTTTGAAGAATTGAATTATGTTCTCTGAAATCATGGTAATAAATGTCATGGGTAGAGTCCACAGAAACAATAAGGGAAATTATTTCAATAACTGGCATCAGAATTTTAGTAAGAACCTAAGGGACCACCTCTTTAAATAAAAATTCATTCATTATAATAAGCATTGGCTACCTTCATAACCACCATTGGATTTACTATCAAAGAAAGGAAGGATGATTCAAAATACCGAAATGATGCACTATAAAATATTGAGTTTCAAGTTGTCCAAATTTTAGATCAACTTAGAGAGAGACAATCAGGAGTACTACCAGGAAACCCAAAAGTCAATCCATGAGAATTCTTAAAGTCTATAAACTTGAGAAGTGAGAAAACCACTATAGACTGTCTTGAAATAAGTAGTGGATGGCCATAAAAAATGCGGCAAAGGTAGAAGTAAAAGGAGAAAGTTGATTAAGAATGAGAAAGAGAATATCCCCCACCACCATTCAACCCGGGATTATTATTTCTAGAAAGATTAAAATAAGGGTAATTTGATGCACAATGAGGTAAGTTTATTAAACATTTCAAAAAGTTTCATGTTAAAATCCCATATATAGAAGCTCTAGAAAACCTACATACCTATTCAAAATTCATGAAAGATTTGGTTTCAAAAAAATAGTTTGAGGATATTATATCTATCACGCTTGCAATGGGGTGATAATTTGTAGTGTTAATGGAATTCCCAAAGAAACAATAAGATTATGGTAGTTTTTCAATTCTAATTAATATAAGATCTAATGAATTTGGGTGAGATTCTTCTAATTTAGGTGTAAGTTTAAACATTATTCCATAAACATATATCAAAATAATGAGACTTGATTACATAAATACCATAAGGGTTTCACTCTAACTATTGAATTCCATAATAAAATACCCATGAGGTCTCATTGAAGACATTATAGTTAAAGTGGATAAATTTTATTTTCCTATAGAATTCCTTGTATTATAAATGAATTTATAAATAATAAAAAATGTCCTTCTAATCCCATTACTAAAAATAATATGAGCCTTTATTAACATAAAAATTGGTGAGTTATTATTGAGAGTCAATAATTAGTAAGTGAGTTTCAACATTCACGAGGAGATGAAGAATTACAATTTGAAATATGATGATCTGGAAGAGGACATAAAACTTGATACTTAATATATTGTGGTTGTTGAGGAAAAAGTGTAGGTATATGTTATCAATAACTAGGAAGATGTAGAAATAAATGTGAAATATAAGAATGAACTATAAGACAAGATTACAGAAGATAAAGGAACTACTATTAAAAATGAGTTTGAATAGGGGAACTGGGTTTGAATGGTCCATGATCTTGATTTTAGTTTTTTGGACTGACCAAACCCTCGTGGAATGGACCAATGGAAGTAGACTAGTTACTACCCATAGGAAGAGTAAATCTGATTTTAGATAAAGTAAATGGGCCTAATTATGTGTAGAATGCCTAGTGGCAATCATTTTTTGATCTAGGTCGGGTAAATTATTTTCAAAGTATAATTAATTCAGTGAAAAAAGAGGTAAGTTTGATCTTAACAATCATGAAAAAGTACTTATGGGATACAATATGTCTTTTTATAATTTTTAATTTTATGTTTATAAGTGTATGAATGCTTTCACTTATATTTTTGAGTTTTATTAAAATTGGTATTCAATTTCTTTAAATACTTTTTATTTTTAAGGTCCATTTTGAAGGAATAATGAATAGAAGTTGAAGAGGGGTATCCTCCTTATAATTAAATCAATATGAAGAAATATGATGAGGTTGTCTTAAAGAGATTTGTTTCATGATATGAAATTTCATACAATGAATTTTTATTTAACAAAAGACATGAAATGGAATCATTAGAGTTTATGGTCTCAAGTTAAATCACATAAATTCAACACAGGGGGTGAAAATTTTAATTTTAGTATATTTTATAACTCCCCTACATTTATTTTTAGGAATTTTTAATTATAAAAATACATGTCTTGGAAATAGACTATTTTATTTAATCATTGGTCGAGAAAGAAAATTTATTGGGATAAACATCATGCAATGTTTCTTATTTTTTCCCTAAATTCAAATGATTAAACTTGTGGAATTAATTATTAATGACAAACATGAGGATTTAGATTTAATAAATCATGATTTGGGGAAAAATTATTTATGTAGATGATAATTTTATTGTAATTTACATGATTTTAATTTTTAAAATTTGTATTTACTTCTTTCTTGTTGGTTCATATTTCCATGAGTGATTTTCCCGATTACATTTTCCTGTTACTAAAATATTTTTGAATAAAAATATTTCCATTCTTTCATCATCATATTTTTTGAGATAATCATGCAAGTTTTTCTATTTAACTTTCTTTTCATCTTGGTAAATCTATTATTATACAAAATCACTTTTAAGATGATATTGGAATATTTTGTTAATCACTTTATCCTTGGACCTATCATGACATTTATTATTCATTTTGATCATATAAACCATGAATGAACTCTATTATGAAGATCCATATTGTAGTCCAATAATTCCCCCTACCCTTACTCAATATATTTTTCATGATATTCATTAATTTAAGTTCGAGGGAGGGTTGTACATAGTGGAATGGATAATTCAATCTATATAGAATATGTTTGGTGAATTCATTAGATTATAGGGGAAAAGTTTTATGATTTTACTTTTATTCATTGTTACCCCTCTTAAAAAATGAAAAAAAAAATGGGTTATGTCATTAAAAGGTCAAAAATCACCAATATCTGACCCATGATCTTTATCATTTGGCATTAGATGGTGGATGTGACACTTTTCCCAAACACAACATTAAAAAAAATATAAAAAATAGATAAAAAACATGATGTTATATATATATCATTATATTTCATTTCTTCATGACCTTACTCTAAGTTTGGGAGAAAGGAGAGATGTCATTTTCATAAAGAATATTTATTGATATTCTTTTGATTATCATGAAAAATGTATTAGGGATTAACCTATTTTTGAGATTTAATTGTTTTTATATCAATTAACTACCTAACCTAAAGCCTAAAATTCATTTGAACCTAATTGAAAATACCTCATGATTATTTTTGATTATTTTTCTCTATAGGGTGGAGATTTGAGATGCATTTCAAGCCTATGGTAAGGATAATTACATTAGGTATGTGAAAAATCTCATTTAAATTTGCACCTTGAGTAATAAGAGAAAAGAAATATAAGTGAGGTAAATTAAAATTGGAATTCACACTAATAATTAATTGATAAATATTAATGTATGCAATAAAAAGAGCAGTCACTTAAAAATATAAAAAGTAAAATTCACTATTAACTTGATTTATTTATAAAATGAGCAGTTAGAGAATTTTTATTATGTAAATATTGAACATTTAATTCCTTATTAAATCACTTGAATCTATTGAAATTACATTTAAATATTTTTAGACTAATAATCCTTGGTAGTATGATGAAATTTTATTCTTGGGGACAATTCTGAATTCAAGTGTGGGAGGATTTGAGGGAAAATTTTTATGTATACATTTTTTAATTTAAAATTAATTGCTTTTGTAATTGAAGTGAATATTCTTTCCAATTTTTTTGTTATATAATTCATATTTTGGAATGATATATTTTAATTAAATTTGGATGGAAATAGTATATAAATATATTAAATAGAGTACCTTCTAAGAATTCGCACAATGAAAGGAAGTGGTGTAGTACGAGAGATGAAAAAATGAAATGGAATGAAAGTGAAGGAACTTGGTGGAAGTATTTTATATTGTGACACCCACATTCATAGAATGAATGTGTGTGATCTCATGTTGTGAGAAGAAAAGAAGGAAAGGGACTCTAGAGGGAAATCTAGAATATTCACAATGTGAAACCTCAGTTCACACCATGAAACCAATCAAATAACAAATTTTTATTTCGAATTTCCAAAATTTTGACCAAATCTCACATTGATTAGATCAAGGACCTCTATTCATGACTACGATAAATTAAATGGGATATTGTTTACTAAAATGGCTATCCTGAGGATGGATTCATTCTTATAAATAAGAGTGTTGGACACTACTAAAAAGAGAGATGAATACTTCTGGGGTAAGGTATTGTGCTATTTTATAGTCCTTTACAAAGACATTTCTATAATTTCATTAGGATTTTTATCTCTATTTCTTTTCTCAACATCTCATGGATAGAATGAGGGGGTGATTATTGAATTTAAAAGTGATGTAATGAAGTGGGGATGTTCACAATGAATTATATTTATTATTTTAGTCCATGATTTGGGTTGATGTATTTGAAATTTATTTATTTTACCTTTTTCTTATTTGTAGCCTAGCCATTGCACATTTGAATTAAAAGTCATAAATAACTACATCTAATAATTATCTAAGGATTTTTCATGAACATTTCATGATTTTTGTATAATTATGTTTAAAAATGGTATTGTGTCACCTAATCCATTATTCCCCCTAATTAGTTGTCCATATGAGTGGGGTTATTGGATTAGAGAGGGAATAGTAATACCAAAGGTTTTCTTAAACTCAAATATGAAAAAATATATATATATAAAACAATTTAAATTCTCAATACACTATCACAACAACTCTAAAATATAACAATTAATATCCTCTCTTATTTTATTTCAACCCAACCTACTTTTGTTCTCAATATCAATAAATCGCTTAAAATTTTGAAAATTTTTTTAATCTATCTCATGGGTTTGACACTCAAATATTACATTTATTATATTCATTTAAATGGTAATAGTTTTATTTGATTAATTTATAAATTTATAAATTTTATTATCCCTATAGTAACCAATAATTCCCCATATAAAGAATCATATCACATGCTACATAAATAATTCATCCTCAGGGAGATATTCAGGGACCACCTAATTCATTTTGACTTATTCCCTTTAAATAAGATAATTCACCCACACTTAAGATCATATAATCCTCATCTAATATTATATCATCACCCGAGATCCTATCCCAAGTCACAACATCCTTATAATTAATTATAACCATTTATAATTAATTAGTAAATTTAATTCAATAAGGTATAATCACCTAAAACTCACCAAGTTGTGTCAACTCACTGAAACCTCAAGAAATGAAATGTAAATTCCCCATAGACTTTCCTTGGTATCTTTAAAAATAAAATCTATATAATTAAATTTCAACATGGTAACCAGTTCCATCACTAAGTGGTAGAAACCCCTATAAAAATTCAATAAGTTATTATTCTACAATGAAATGGAAAGCAACCATCATCCCATTACATCCTATATCAACCACATGAAAAATCTACGTAGTGTTGACTTGATTCCACTATTATCTAGTGGAATCAACCTCAAAACCATATCCTATAGACCCCAATATCATCATCCCATGAATGGGAAGAAAAAACAAAAGGAAATATAGGTAGGAGCATAGATTGAATCACTGTAGAACCACCTCAAAATCACCCCTCCTATAGGGGAACCGAATAGGGAAAGAGAGGGAGGAGGATCCGACTAAAATGGCCATACCTATATGGATTATTGACATAAATTTAATGGTAGTGGCCATTAAATGATATGTATTAACTTTTTTAAAAGATATGTCAAAGGATATTTGTGGTGTGACCCATATGCACTACAATTCAAAGACCATCGCATGGGGTTTCAATGCGATGCAATGCAAAAAATTGTAGTGAAAAGGATTTCTCCCTAGGAACCTAATGTGGTGAATCATGAGAACCATGTAAGGAAAAACCTCTATGTAATTACCTCCCCGTTACCCTCCACAATGTTTCCATGGGGTTATGGTGTAGTTATTTACCCTCAATAAATATGCATTTTGCAACCTTCCATGTGGGATTTTTGGCCTCCCCCTTCATGGAATGGCCTTCATTCTACATGCTTTAAATACTTCTCTGTTGGTGAAACCACTTAGTATGTTTTTTTCTATCTTTCCTCATGAAAAATTATAGTAAGGGAAATATTTTTTAAATTAAGCTTTATAAAGTATCCTCGTGTAGGAAACAACCATAGCACATACACCCTTGTTGTAGTGAAATGTTTCACCCCTAAACCATCATTGCGGTGTAACACCTTCTACTATGGTGTGGTTTCCCCATACCTAAGGTTTTTACTTAGTGAAAAAAATCTAAATGTGACACACACTATAGCACAACGTTGCTAGATTGTGGCATGGTTTGTCATCTATAGAATAATTCTAGAGAAAGGTAATATTAGCCTTGTCCTAATGCCACCCTAACACATGAATTATCTCCCATTACTATAACCACATCAAAAAACATCCCATTTATATGTTCCTACCCTATTAATTTTGTTTTAAGACTCAATTTTCAAAATATTCCCTTCTCTGGTACCAAAAAATCTAATTTCCTCTAAATTTCACAACCCATAACAACACGATTTGTTACAAGAACGATAATACCTTGGTCTTAATAAGGTACAGTTCTCCCATATGACTAATATATTTATAAACTACCCTAATTACATAGGTCATAGGTCCTATATCCATGAATTCAGGTACTCCCTTATCCAATATGCTGCATTTAAAAAGGCTTGGGTCCTACACCAAGGTTGGTTACTCCCTCAATCAACACTTACCTTGTAAAAAGGTGTTGGCCCTCCACTATAGATTATGTGAGGTTAACTAGTTTTTGTATGGATGGGAGGAAAGGAAAGTTGATTTAAGTTCTCCTTTGATATATATATCTGCATAGATAATGTATGAAATCCATAATATTTTTCTAGAAAAATGGAATAATTATTATGAGTGATAGAGTGTAGTACTCCCTTAAATGATTCACATACCTCAGTAAGGTTTAGGTTCCCACAATGGTTGAGTGTGGTGGTATGAAAATAGATCAATAGATTATATGCTTTATACCCTATGAATCCCCAATCATTCTTGATTACCTTAGATATGTGAATTATCGATGTAATATTCAATTTAGACTTTATAAACATTTCAGTACTTCAAGAATCCCTAGTTACTTGTGAGATAGGATCCTTCATGGAAGAGAGCTGAGATGATTGAGAATTCCCTATATCTATAAGACATATAGTTTTATATAATATCTATATTCTTTTTCTTCTTTCGGGTTACTCACTTGATTCATTGTTTGATTTCACTTGTTTCTTTTTCTTTCTTTTGTGGTTTTAGGGATTAATACTAAATATGTTTATACTCACCCCCACATAAAAATTTTTCTCACACGTGTTGTGTTTTTGTATGAATTGGATAGATTAGAAATTTTTATGATGTATATGGAGTTTTTTTGGATTGTTTGGATTAAATATAGGGTGAATTTTGTTGGGTCTTGGTCATTTATACTGTTGTAAATGACTGCTACAGTTGAAGAATGGCCTAAGAGTACTTGCAATGAAGATGATATTTATACTATCTCGTGATTATAAAATTTAGAGACTTTTTTATGTGTATTTTTATTTGTATTTCTTGATTTTTATATTTACTTATCATGTTATATCTCGTGAATACATTTTATATAGTTTAGTTTTTTTATATATGTATTTATGTATATATATACAAACACTAAGGGTGTTGTTTGTTTTTCCACATATTGAAGATGTATGTCTATTATAGGTTGATATATTCTAAGTCTCCACATAGATTTTTATGTCTTATTTGTGATATTATTCAACAACTACTCTATTAGAGGTGGGATTAGGGTGGCACACTTGGCTTACCTCCAACCCAGGTGGGGCCCTAGAGGGTCAGGCTATGTCAACCTATGCGAATAAGGAAGGGAGACCTAGGGTCTTTATACTAGTAAAATCCATAATCATAACCATATATAACTATCTATACACCTCTATTTGGAGTGACATATTAACCTAGTATATAAATCTACTAATCATGGTGGAATCATAATCTAATGGTGAGCCCAAAGTGGAATTAGTCAAAGTGACATCATAATTAGTCTACCCTAGCTAGAGTGGCATCATGACTGGGAGTGAATAGGTTAGGTAGAGTGTAATCATTACCTAGAAAGTTACTTATCCTAGAAACACTCCTTTTTACCCATGGTCTTCCCATTAAGTTTTCATAATCAATTGAATAATTATATTAAAATAAATTACATGATATAAACACTCAAATCACATTTGAACACCCTTTATGAAAACAATTCTTTTATAATCATCCATCATCCTTGAATAAATTAAATGCATATAATTATATTTTAAAATAAAAAGGGTCAATAATATCAATGCTGTTAAACCACGAACTAATAATTTTGAACAATCTAAAAACCTTGTTAGTTATGAAAATCATTAATAAAAACCATATAAATTTTATTAATAATTTATAACAAAAAATCATGAAAAAAATACTATTATTTTATTTTTAAAGCATACTTGAAATTTATATGAACACTTAGTGTGCTAAAACTTTTTAAACTAAAAAATAGTTGTGAAAAAATTAAAAATAATTCAAAAATCCATTTATTAGAGAACTAATAAATGCATTTGTATTTTTAAAAACAATCATAAGTTCAACCATCAATATGGATTAAATTATAACAAAATAAACCCACATTTTCCTTTTATTGAACGCATTGCATGCATAAAAAAGTGTGAAAATTATTACTTGTATTTTACATAAAAACAAATTTTTTATAATATTAGATTGAAAAACCAATGGAAAACTTTCATAAATCCATCCTAGATAATATATATAAAATTTTTATATATATTAAATAAATTTATAACACTCAATAATCCATTTTCTTACCAAAAATAGGGAAAGAATAAAATTACCAAATGGGAATTGATGAAGTCATGATGCCTTTAATAAACATTGATGGATTGGTGTTAGAGAAGGGGTTTTAATACTCTTGATACCAAAAGGCCCATGGAATTTGAGGGTTTTTCCTTGACATGGAAACCCCCCAACTCTCCCATGAAGTATATACCATATAAAATATGAGAGGAACAAAGAGAAGATAAATAAAGGAATGATAAAGAAAAAGAAAATAAATATACCTAAAATCCATGGTGAGACAACCATTAGAGGAAGAATAAACCAAAATATTAAAGAAGGGAGCTCCTCCTCCACTCTTAGGAATGGGCTTGGACACAGTAAAGGAGGGGGGTTCCCAATTTTATTTATTTTATATTCCAGGTATATTAACATTATTATTGTTTTTATTATAACTATTATACTTAATTCTATAAACCCTATTATTTAATCATAATATTAGTAACCTAATAACTCATCATATGTGATAATAAAATCACTGTTAATCTATGTTATTTAAAAATACTTTATAATAATAACATATAATTGTTATCCAACAAAAATAAATTACAATCAAAATATATATAAGTTTTATGAAAACATGTTCTAAATTATTTAGAATCTAAAATACATAAATTATATAGTCACGTAAATTATTAAATAACATTGTTATAATTAAATAAATTAATATAAACAAATAAATCCAAAACCTCAGTTTAACCTATCACCTCTTATTGAACTTCTTGATATATTTTTTATAATGACAACAAATATTGTAATTGGATAACTCACATTAATTTGGAAAATTATTAAATCAGTTAATGAAAAAAATAAATCAAAAACATAAACTAAACCTACCACCTACCAATGAGTTAGACTATGTGTTTAACCATGTATAACTAATGTCGCTAAAAATTTACCACACATGTTTAGTATGCATTATCCCCAAGACTATTCATCTAACTATGCAACTTTATAAAATTTTAGAAAATTCAAAATTTCAACCAAATTATAGAAATAATAATTTATATATATATATAATAAGTAAAAGTGGGGTGTCAAAACAACAATGGTGGTTGTTTCTTCGAGATAAAAATAATTATTAGGGATTTAATGGAAAATTGGTTTACATTGAAGAAAATTCAATCACCTCACTGATGTGTGAATGGCCCGAAGGCCTTATTTTATTTATTTTATTATGGATAATCCCCCTTTGAAGGGTTAAAGGGGAACTCGTAGATGACCAGTAGGCCCAATATCGTTTGTCTTATATAATCCTAGATGTATTTTTACTCCTCATAAGTAATGGTAATAAACATTCAATTTTTCAAAGACATGTTCAATTATCATAGGTTGTGTGACTTCAAATTAATGTAATTACTTAAGAGGTTTATCACAACAATGACAACAATAATGTGGTTTTAAGGGAAAATTATCTTTGATACAATGCTAAAATTTGAAGGAAAATATTAACAAGGTCTTATATCTTTTCTCTTAGAGATTGAGATGGGTACTCATTGACTGGGTATCTTGAATTGATTAAGGATAGTTTAAAGAGTGGTTAATTTTATTTTTATACGATTAATGTCGTAAATTAAAAACCTAATTATTATTTAGGTAGGGTTCAGGTCTCTTAGGGTATATTAAACCAAAACATAATTAAATTAAAATAATAATAATACTATAAAATATGTTTATTATTTATATAATTACACATTATATTTATAGATTAATTATAAATCTAAATCCAATTTAATTTATTATTATTAATCTATTAATTGTATAATTTTAAATGGAAATAAAATTATAAAAAGTATGTATTTAATTTAAGTTCCATTAATTTTAAATTTATAAATCAATTTTAAATATATAAATGAATATTTAAATGAGTTGGAGTATATAAACTAGTATTTAAAATTTAATATAATTGATTTTGAGTATTAAATTTAAAAATTTAAATATTATAAATAATGTAGGGTTTTGTAAAATTAAGTTGTATTGGGTTCCATACATGACATTTTCATAACTATTTTATCTACATTTATTAAAAATTATGGAATTAGAATTTATATTATTTAAACAATTAAAATAGATATTATATTCAGAAAGGTTCATGAATCGAGCGATACTAATATTAAAAAAATATAAAAAGTAAAACAAGAGGCGTTGTGAGGGGTATTTTACAAAGGTGGGTGTGAATTTCACCATGCGTATCTACATCAAAAAATATGAGCAGAAGTCAGGGATCGTAAAGGATCACATCAATATTACCTCCACTATTGCTCTATTTGACAGGGAATTGCCTACTTTATTAACCTCCCTATAGGAATGTGTTACATTCAAGTTAATTAGATTGGTGGATAGAAGACAATCAATTTAGGATTGAATCAGTCTTCATGGAAAATTTCTAGAGCAATAATTTAGTGCTTCCATAATCAGGGTTGATCAAATTCAATATAGAGGATATTCTATCCAAAATGAATAGAATAATTAATGTCTTGAATCATATACCATAATTTAACTTAAAGGGATCCACCATTTCCAATATAGTGATAGAAAAAACCCTTGAAAAATCCACAATGGTTATAGAATACACCACTATAACATAAGGGTTATAGTGCATCTGAATTAGACTTATCAATATTCACTTTGATATATGAGAGTGGTCCAATTAAATAGCTTCATCACAAAAGGCTTCTTGGCCCTTTCAGGTACACCAAATAGACATTAAATGATAAGGTAAGAAAAATCATTCTTCATAAAACCTGTTTTTATTTTAGAAGTTGTAATTACATCCTTGGGAATATAATAAATTCTTTCATGAAATGAGGGAAAAAAATCTATCCCAATACTTTCTCTCCAATTGTAAGTAATGGTAGAGGCAGTGGTTGTCATTAGCATGTTGAAAACCTATTAGTTGTGAATAGAAGCAATTATGGATGTCATCATTTCATCAATGTTATCCAGTCACAAATTGATTCTGAATAGGACGTGATGGTAATGCCATATCTTAGAGATAAAATCATAGGTGGCAAAGATATGATGAGTGCTTTCAATATTTTTCAGAAACTAATGACAATATAGGGAAATATGCAGCCCTATTTTCTATAGTAGATATTGAAAGGATAATTAGCCTTTCTAAATCCACAAGAGAAACAACGATCTTGATAGATAGATGAAGGGTCTCTTGAACTTCAATAACTACACAAGAAGAGTGATATTTATTTTTAATTTGTACCTATATGATTCTCTATCAATGATTTGGACAATGGTATTCATTTTCTAGATAATTATATTCCTATAAATATAAGCATACCTCTATATTTTCATAAGAATATTTGGTGGTACAAATCCATATACAACAGAATCGTTGGATTTTATCTCTAAAATAGACATGTGTTAAATTTTTGGATGAATATCCACATATTTATTCAATGTTTTATCCAACAAAGGGGTGCTCTAACAATTTATATTGTATTTCTTGCATACCATCCATTTATATAAATTCATTAGCTTGTTATTGGAGTGCTTGTTATCTAGCCATAGTGATGAGGATAGATATGAGTAATTCTCATTCTACAACACTATTATGAACCTATGTGAAATGATCTCAAGGTATCATCATTAGACATTAAAATATTCCAAGTAAATTTTTTAAGAATTTCTTCATTGAGGTATCTAAGGATCTTAATAACCAATCCCCCCATGTCAATGGTTTTGATTTATTATTCCCATGAAATTGTAATTAATTTACTTTCTTATATCAATCTGGTCCAGAAAAAATTTGTGATCAAGATTTTAATATTTTTAAAATGGATTCTAGTCCATTTATATATAAAAAATAATATAAAAACAAGGATGTGATCACATAGTTGACCAAGAAAATTTTTCCCACTTTATACATATGTTTCACTTTACAAGATTCCATTTGTGTAATGATCCTGGAGTAAATGACCTCAGGTAGAAACATTCGAAATTTCCCCAAAATAGATGGACACCAAGATAGATAAAGGGTAGGGTTCCTATCTTCACTCAAAGGGTCTTTGAAACTTTGTTTTTCTTAGAGACATGAACTCCATTCCCAAATACAAAAAATGATTTTCTCCAGTCTATAGCTTTCCCAACCTCTTCCTCATAATGTCCAAGGATTTATTTTATAAAATAAATTTTTCTTTTAAAGGAATTCCCAAAAATAATGATATCATCAGCATACAAGATATGTGAGGACTTGAAATCCTTCTTCCATACTTGATCTACTTATAAATACTATTATTAATATGATCATTAATACATATACTCATATAGTCTTTAGAAATAATTAAAATAATTTTATATAGAGGATTTTCCTATCTAACCTCTCTAGAACATTGAAAAATCCTCTAGGAGATCCATTAATGAGGATATACCTAACACTTTTATGGATGATATTTATAAAATTAATGAAGTATTGTATAATACATGATTCCCAAGGATGGAAATAATGACACTCTATTTCATCATGTTAAAAGATTTGTAGATGTCAATTTAAAGGTAATTTTCCATATTTCACTTTCTTTTTCATAATTTTTACACATTTTGAGGTTGTGGAGAGGTAATTTTGAATGTTATTTATAGGGAAAAACCTAAACTAGTTTGGAGTAATCAAATTGCCAATGATATTCCCCATCCTTAGAGTAAGGATTTTATTATTGATCTTAGGAATAGTTTTCCCAATTGTGATCATCCTAAAGTCTCCAATATCCATAGAACTTTCTTTATTGGGAATCAGGGAAATGAATTTGGATTTGAATCTACATGTAATAGAGACATGACTAAATAATTCCCTCAAAAAATTGGTGACATCATCATGCACAATATCCCAGTAGAACATAAATAATTTATTAGATAATCTATTAGGACCTACAACACTGTAAATATTCAAAGATAAGATGGATAATTTAATCTCCTCATTATAAGGGATTTAAATTAATTGGAAATTAGGGTGATATTCAATTTTGGGGATTATATTTTTAATAAACATTGATGTGTTATTATCCCCATCATCAGAGTACCATCCTTGAAAGTATTCAACCATATCATTTTAGATTCCATTTTCAACAGTGAAGATCTATCCATTAATACTGAGGGTAGTGAACCCACTCCTAAACTATTTCTCCTTGTGTGGGTTATTAAAGATCTAAGAGTTTCTATAACCATCCTGAATCCATAGAACATTATATTGGTTTTAATCTAGATACTATTTGAGGACTAACTATCCATCAAACTTTGAATGGACTTGAATTTCATCCCAATAAAGAATATCCTAATTTTGAATGCTAATTTAGTAGTGTGTAAGATGAGATTCAGAAACCTTAATGTCATCATAAATTTTGGATAAATATTCTTTGCACCACCTTATTAATAGGTATTTTTGTATTTAATCTTACTAAATAAGATCTAGAGGGTGTTAGTGTAACGTCCCGACCTAGGTTCACACACCAGTGCCCCGATCCAGTTTTCTACATGACCTCAAGCACTCCTCCTCATACGCCGGAGGCTATCGACTAGAAATGAGGGTCTAATATCAGTCATGGGGAGACTATACCCTCTTTTTCAGAGTAAAAAACTTGTGTAAAATAAATCAACAATAACCAAATATATAACCATAACCAAAAATATTACCATATCATAAGATGACTAAAACTGAAGATGCAATATCAAACTAAACAATAAATGTGTCATGATAATGTATGTGCCAAGTTTCAAAATTAAAAATAAAAAGTAAAGAAACTGAAGACTCTCAAACAGTCCCCAAACCATGTTTAGTTCCCTCATCCATAATCCATCCTGACTTACCCACCTAACACAGGGGATTTACCCTTATCTTGTCCTGTGACCATGAAATCAATTTGGGTATCGATCAGTAACCTAAGTACCTAAGTAGGGTATGAGTACAACTCATTAGACCACCACCAATGGTGTTTAAAATAATATCCAGTCAAATAATAGTGTATATAGTTTTATAAAGTATGAAACACAATTCATAAATAAAAATTTGTCACAATATCAACTATTATTTATTTAACCACATAAACCCCCAGGTTCCTATAGACACGTATATCTCAATACCTTTTTCATCCCATGCTAGAGTATCAACTATTCCAAAGGAATATCATGTCTCGTAATTTCATTGTTAGCATTCATTTATTCACATAAATTAATGACCATGTTACAATCCATTAATTAATATCATTTAATGACCATGTTATCATTCATAATTCACACATTATAATGACCATGTTCCAATTATTTATTTCTCAACTAAATGACCATGTTACCATTCATAACTTCACATTCAAATGACCATGTTACCATTCATCATCACATAATTAATTCAACAATTAATTATCCATATCAAATCCATTAATAATTAACCAATTAGTTGAACAACACTATTCCATTAGTTAATTCAACAATTAACTATTCACATAAATAACATTAATTAACTCCATAATTAATTAATCACATCAATAATATTAATTAATTTAACAATTAATTAGTCACATAAAATACATTAATTAATTCTACAATTAATTAATCAATTCTATTCTATTAGTCAATTAAATAATTAACCAACCACACCAATTTCATTAACAATTCAACAATTAGTTTATCACATCAATACCTTTAATTAATTCCTAAATTAATTAATCACATAAATACCGTTAATTAATTCATCAATTAATTAATTAATATCCACAAACTCAAAATCCAATAATTAATTCCATAATTATTTATCTAAATCACAATCTCAATACTTCATAATTAATTCCAAAATTAATTATCTCAATTCTCAAATATAAATATGTTATAATTAATTTATCAATTAGTTATCTCAAATCAACAAACTCAATATCTCATAATTAATTTTTCAATTAATTTCCTCAATATATAATTCCAAAAATCCCCAATTTCACATCTTCTTAATTAATTAATTCACCAAATTACATAATTAAATAAAGAATAAAATTTCTAAACATCTAATAAAAATTATACAAATAAATAATCATAATGTAAATAAATACTTTGGGATTTTAATTATAGACCATCTACCTCAAGTTTGATGAAGAATTATCGCCAACCAAAATCCCTATAATTTGATCAGCACAACGATGTAGAACAAGATATGAATCTAAAACCCTAAATTAAGACTTAACAAATCAAGATCTATTATCTCTAGATATAGATCCAAAATCCTACATCTATATTCATAAAATCTAAATCTAGATCAAAAAAATAAAGGATAACAACCCACCAAAAGAATGGTAGAAGAATGGGAGATCAATATAAAAGATATCACGTACCTGAAGGGGTGAAGATCTACCAACCAGTCTTTGAATCACCAAGAATAGAGGTTAGATAGCCCTATAATCTCTCTAGGAGGCTCTATAATTGAAAGAAATCGAGTGTGGATTAATCTAGGTCTTTCAAGGATATTATAGAGGAAATTCATATTTTTTAATAATTTTTGGGTATTAAAATCTCGTACATATGGTTTCCTGCTCGAGGTGCACGGTTTCCCATAACTGTGAACCTAACCATGCACCTCTTCTTGGGGGTGAACAGTTTTTCCTAAGAGGTTTCACTGTTTGAAAAACTATGTTCAAATTGTTCAAATCCAAACTATCCAGGGTTGAATGGTTTTTTGATCTGGGGTGCATGGTTTGGACAAACTATTTTTCAATCGTGCCCTTGCCCATTTCCTTCCAAAAAATACAAATTTCACCCAAACTCACCTCAAGGTAAAATAAAATTAAAAATTAAAAAACATATGGAAAAAGAGTACCTATAAATAATCTAGAGACATCTCCAAAAAAGGTCAGGGTTTTATAATCTCCCCACCTTGTAACATCTCTTCCTCAAGATGAACTCCCAAGGTTATCTACGTTTTTATGTCAAATGGATTGGGCCATTGAGCCCTCTTATGTTCTCCTCTATTCCAATTTTTATCATGAACATGGTTGTGTTTAAAAAATACATGAACTATTTTCATGGCCTTTTCTATAAAAACTTTCTCACTGTGATCCAACACATGTATCGGATGATCTACAATGGATGCATCTACCTTGAGATCGATAACATCTGCATCGATCACATGAGAAGGGTCGGGGTGATACCACTAAAGTTTTTACACTTAGAAAACATCATTTATAGAACTACATCTTTGAGGAATATCCAATTGGTATTCCATCGGCCCAATCCTATCCACAACCTCAAATGGTCTAACAAATATTTGTGCCAACTTTCCCTATCTCGGTATCCTGTGATGAACCAATCTAGGTGACACCCAAAGAAATACACAATCACCCACTGTAAACTCTATGGTTCGTTAATTTCTATCATCATATGACTTATACCTACTCTAAGTTGTATCTATACATTTCTAAATCAGTTTAACCAGCTCTGACATCTTCTACATGAGACCCAGTCCAAATAAATCAGACTCACCTACCCCCATCCAGAATAGAGGTGATTTACATAGCCTGCCACAAAGAGACTCATATGGTGACATCAGTATAGTTTTCTAATAAATTTTTTTATTAGAAAACTCCAATATTTTTAGGTTATTCTCCCAAGACCCTCTAAATTCTAGAACGCTTGCTCATATAATATCCTCAAGAACATGTATAGTACGCTCTAACTTCCCATATATTTGTGGGAGGAAAGATTTAATCAATAAAACATGTGTACCAAGCACCCTCTATAATCCCTAATAGAAGAGAAAAGTAAAACATGAGTCACAATTTATAACAATATCCCATGGAACCCCATACAGACAGACAATCTCCCAAACATATAGTTCTCCAAACTGCTCCATTGAGAATATTTCTTTTATAAAAAAGAAATGTGATAACTTCGTTAAGTGGTCTACAACCACCCAAATAGTTCCATTCTTCTTAGGTGTATTTGGGAGACCCACCACAAATTCCATGGTCACATCATCCCATCTCCAATCCAAAATGGTTAACGGCTGTAGCAAACCTCTAGGTCATTGATGCTTGACCTTCACCTGTTGATAGGTGTAGCATCATGTCACAAACCCTGTTATTTCCTTTTTCATGCTCATCCACCAAAATTTTCATCCTAGGTCGTGGTACATTTTATTCACACCTGGATATACCACCCACTTTGAGGCATAAAACTCATGCATTATATCCTCTATAAAGCTCATAAGCATAAAAATCCAATTCCGGATATGGATGACCTCATCCTCATCTATGCTCCAATTAGAGGTGACTCCCCACCTTCAATGGTTTCCCTCAAGGTCAAACATTATGGATCTTTATACTTCCTATCTCGAATCCATATCAAAAGTGTAGACTCTATTAAAACTAATATGATATTCATCTTCTCTTCATTCTCCTAAACCACAACATGTATCTCATCTAGTAAATCTCTCATCTTCCTCTTAGTACTAGACTCCTAAACTACCTGAGTCTAAGTTTTCCTACTCAAAGAATCAGTAAAAATTTCAACTTTTTGGGTGTATATTTTAGATCAAAATTGAAATACTGCATATACTCAACTCATCTCCACTACCAAAGATTAAAATATCACTGCTTAAAGATATACTTAAATATCTTATGGTCCATATACATAGTAAAATTTTCACCCAACAGATAATGTCACCAACATTTTAAAGAATAAATCATTGATTCCAACTCAAGGTCATGCCTAGGGTATTTTTGTTCATTTATCCTCAACTTCCAAGACCCATACACCAAAAATTGATCACCTTTCATCAACACTACTCGAAGACCTATCCCATAAGCGTCACAACACACCATATACTCCTCACCTAGATCAGAAAGAATCAATATTGGTGTTTATGTTAAATGATTCTTTAACTCCTAGAAATCATTCTCACATGCTTCTAACCAATAAAAAATTATCCCCTTTTTGGTCAATACCTAAAGTAGTGATACCAAACATGAAAAGTCCTAAATGAATATCTGATAATATCCATACAGCACCATAAATCTATGGATATTGAATACGTTCTTGGGGTGATCCCAAGAAACCATTACCTGAACTTTCACTAGGTCCACAGAAACACCTTCCTCTGAGATGATGTGACCAAATAAGTGTACCTGATCAATCAAAAACTGACACTTTGATATCTTGGTGTATAGTTGATTCTCTCTCAGTATACTCATGATGATGTTAAGATTTTTAGAATGATATTCATGAGTCATAGAGTACACAAATATGTAATCCACAAAAACTACCACAAATTAATCTAGGTATGGATGGAAGATCATATTCATCAAGTTTATAAACACTACTAGTTTATTAGTCAACCCAAATGGAATTAGGATGAACTCATATAGGCCATACCTACTTCTGAAAGCAATCCCCGATATATTAGAAGTCTGTACTCTCAACTGATGATACCCTAATCTAAATTCTATCTTGGAAAAGACACAATATCCTCTTAAATATTCAAACAGATCTTTGGTACATGGATGAGGATAATGATATTTCATAATCATCCAATTCAGCTATCAGTTATCGACACACAAGCGCAGAGTCTCATCCACCTTCTTGGAAAACAAAACTGGTGAACCCCAAGGGGACGTATTTGAATGGATGAACCCCTTATCCTCCAACTCTTCTAACTGAGTCTTGATCTCCTAAAGCTCTATTGGTGTCATTTTGTATGGTGGAATAGAAATGGGCTCATCCCCTGGCATTAGATCTATTATAAGTTCCACATCTTTATTAGGTGGAAACCATGATAAGTATTCAAGAAAGACATCCTAAAATCGATACACTACAAGTGGAAGTACATCCTTCTCTATACCTCCATCATCCAAAAATAGACTAACAACATGGGCTTTGAGCTCTCCTAGTTTCTGAGTAATTTTCCATGATCATTCTTCCTAGATATCCCAATCTCTATGGTGAACATAAATTTCACCCTTAAGAGATATAAAAGTCACTCTTCTATGATAACAGTCTATGTGGGATCTGTATTCTATTAACCAGTCCATACCCAGAATTAGTTCAAAACCTGACATGTCAATAATATAGAGATCCCACAAAAAAACAATACTCTCTAACCTTGAGAGAACATCCATTGCATAAGAAAAAGTCTCATGACCATGCTCCCAAAGGTGTGTCTAATATCAACACACCAATCACGAACTCCATCACTATGCTCAAAATGTTCACAAGTTTTGTTGAAATAAAGGAATGAGAGGCACCATTATCAAATAAGGAACTAGCTAAACTAGAGGATATAATAATAGTACCACTCATTGTTGATGGTCTAGCCTCTCTATCCACATGTGTAGGTTACACCGCATGAAACTATCTTACCCCTCTTCTCTATGATGTAGTCTGACTCCTCTAAGCTACACCACTCTACTGATATTGGCACTCTTTCCCAGAAGAACTGCATCCACTACCTCTACCACCTCAACTAGTAGAACTCCAACTTTCATACTGATATGGTGCAGAAGATCCCCTTCCTTCACCCTAGTTCTATCTAGATCATGTATCATTTCTCTCCAGTCGCTAGGTACTACAAAACTTATGTATGTGTCTAATAATTTTGAAATAATGGAACTCTACCGATGGTTAGGGGAACTATCTCTATAAGAGTCACAACCTACCACACTGGTGAAAAATAACTCAATTAAGATCCTGAGAAACTGATCCCTATGTCTATGCACCATGATTCCTACTTCCCTGACTAACACTATCATAGCGATTCTTTAAGATCTTGGGATTTTCACCTCCTGATCATCCAGCTACAATTATTTTTCCTGCACCGAAAGTCTCTTTCAGGTTCCCCTCAGCTATGAGATCCTAATCCACTACCTAGTAAAACTTCTTTAACTAAAAACAGTTAACCTGGGACTTAATCTCACATTTAATCCCATCTTAAAAATGCCTCATCGTAGTTGTCTCATCCCCTGCCATCATTGTACAAAATATTTGAAAATTTGGAAAGCAACCAGCATATTCTATCACAGATATACTCTCCTAAGTAAACCTCATAAACTTAGTAGATTTCTCCTGTATTAGTTTTTATGGATAGATCTGATCTAAGAACCTCTCCAAAAAGTCCTTCCATAACATACCATCTATCAGTCCAATCAACACCTAAATGTCTCACCAGCACTTCACTTATACTTGTAGCATATAAGAAACCAACTTGATGCTCCTCTTAGCAAGAGTCTCCAAATGGTCAAGTTTCATCTTGATGGACACAACCCAAAATTCATCTCCCTCTGGTCCACCCTCTCTAGTAAAATTTAGAGGGTGTCATAAATGAAACTCCCTCATCAGATCAGACAAACTATTCACAAACCACCCTAGGTCTCTTTCCATAAGTTGCATAAAGTGAGAAATGTTCTCTCAAAACTGCTCCCTAACTTCCTCACCTAGAATGATTAGTACCTTAGGTTCCACCATTATAGTATCATTCCCAGCCATGTCCTCTGGTCATCCTCTCAACAAGAATCATCATGGATGCATACTCTATACAATTCCAAATGTGCATCTTAGGAAAAAATTCAAAAAAAAATTATGTAAGAGGGGAATACAAAAATCCACAACAATCATTTCCCTCAACCCTCACCATGTGGTCAAAACTAATGAATTATCACTACCCTTAACTATCATACACCTACGTCCAGGTTAACAAGGGTAAACACATTCTCATTATTCAAATTTCTCATATAGAAACCCATTTATTCTAATCTTGAATCATTTTACAATATTTCTCAATTTTATGTTAGGAACCACTTTCATTTCAATTTCACAAGCATGGAAAAATAGTTTAATTTCAACAACTTACCCATAACCCGTTTTCTCGTGCGTGCCTAAAATGATGCATGCCAAAATAACCCAAAGTGCCTATAATGATGCATGAAAACTAAAATATCATTCCATACTGGTATATTAATCAAATCTCAGAAAATATCAACATCAATAATCATATAACACAATAATTTTGTCACCCAAGTTGAAATAATATTCAACTGTAATAGCAAATATCCATAACAACAATCCCACTCTAGGTACTTGTGTTCTCCCCCATACATAGGGTAGCTAATACCATGAATGGACTTATAACCAAGGACTAAATCTTCCTAGTCTTATATATACCTTTCCCAAATATTAATACAAAATAAAAAGTAAATAAAACCTCCTCTAATACCACTTTGTAACATCCTGACATGGGTTCCACACACTGCTTCCATGAGTCAGTTCACTATGTGACCTCAGGTGCACCTCCCCATATGCTAGAGGCTGATGACTAGCAGCAAGGGTATAATATCAGTCATGGAGAGACTATAAAATCTTGGTCATAGTAAAACACTAGCATAAAATAAATAAATAGTAACCAAATATATAACCATAACCAAAAAATATTCCTATATCACATGATGACCAAAACTGAAGATACAATATCAAACTGAACAATAAATTTTTCATTATAATTTATGTTCTAAGTGTCAAAATGAAAACTCAAAATTAAAGACATTGAATACTACCAAACAGGCCTTGAACCATGTTTGGTTCCCTCATCGATACTCCATCCCGACTCAGCCACCTAACACAGGGTCTTTCCCCTTGTCCTATCCTGCAACCACCAAATCTATTAGGGTACTGATCAGGCATACTAAGTACGGTGTGAGTACAACATAGTATGACACCACCAATGGCATCTAACGCAATATCCAGTCAAATAATAGTGTATGCAGTTCTATAAAGAATAAATCACAATGCATAAATAAATAGTTATCACATTATCAACTATTATTTATTTAAACACATAAACCTCCAGGTTCTCATAGACACCCGTATCTCAATACCTACTTCATCCCATGTTGGAGTCTGAACTATTCCAAAGGAATATCATATCTCATAATTTCATTATTATCATTCATTAATTCACACAATTGAATGACCAAGTTACAATTCATTAATTCATATCATCGAATGTCCATGTAACCATTCATACTGTAAACATTAGAATGACCATGTTCCCATTATTTATTTCTCAACTAAATGACCATGTTACCATTCATAACTTCACAATAGAATAACCATTTTACCATTCATCAACACATAATTAATTCAACAATTAATTATCCATATTAATTACATTACTAATTCAATAATTATTTAAACACCACTATTACATTAGTTAACTCAAAAATTAACTAATCACATCAATAACATTAATTAATTCAATAATTAATTAATAACATTCATAATATTAATTAATTCGATAATTAAATAATCACATCAAATATATTAATTAATTGTACAATTAATTAATCAGTTCAATTTTATTAGTCAATTCAACAATTAACTAACCACACCAATTTCATTACTAATTCAACAATTAGTTTATCACATAAATCCCATTACTTAATTCCAAAATTAACTAAGTAAATAGATCCCATTAATTAATTCATCAATTAATTAATCAATATCCACAAAATCAAAATCCCATAACTAATTCTATAATTAATTATCTCAATCACAATATAAATACATCATAATTAATTCAACAATTAATTATCTCAATTATCAAATTTCAATATCTCATAATTAATTAATAAATCAATTATCTCAAATAAACAAGTTAAATATCTCATAATTAATTCTATAATTAATTATCTTAATCTATAATTCCCAAAATCCCCAATTTCACATCTTCTCAATTAATTAATTCTCCAAATTAATTAACTCGATCAAGAACACAATTTCTAAACATTTAATAGTAATGATACAATTAAATTCACATATTTTAAATAAATACTTTGGTATTTTAATTATATACCATCTAACTCAAGTTTGATAAAGAATGCTCACTAATGGAAATCCCCAAAATTTGAGCTGAAAAACAACATAGATCAAGATCTGAATATAAAATCCTAAATTAAGATTGAACAAATAAAGATATATTATTTATAGATCTAGATCCATAAGTCTATATTTAGATTAATCAAATCACGATCTACATCCAAGAAAGAAAAGGATAACAACCCACCAAAAGAATGGGAGAATAATGGAAGAGATCAAATACCTGGAGAGATTCATATCTTCCAACCGGGCTTTGAATCACCAAGAATAGAGGTCGGACGGCCTTGGAATCCTTACAAGAGGCTATGAAATTAAGATAAATCTATTATGGGTTGAGAAAGGTAACTTTGGGGTATTATATTGGGGTTTGGAAATTTTTTTAATAATTTTTTTGGGATTAAAATATTTTATGCATGGTTTGCTGCTCGAGGCGCACATTTTCCCCTAACTACATTCCTAATCATGCACCTCTTCTAGGGGGTGCACATTTTATTCTAATAGGGTTCATGGTTTGAAAAACCATTCACTAAGAATTCAAATACCCATTGTTTAGGGTTTCATGGTTTGCTGGGCTGGGGCACACAGTTTGGGAAAATCGTGTGCCAACTGTGAACTTGCCCATTTCCTTCCAAGAAAAATACAAATTTCACCCAAACTCACCCCAAGGTAAAAACCCAAATGAAAAGTAATAACATAAGTAACAAAATAGTCCCTATAAATGATCTTGTGACAAATCCAGAAAAGTTCCAGGTTATATAGATGGAAAGGATTTTTTTCCCAAGCATTAAATATCACTTCCCTTCATCCATGTATGAAAATCCAAGAATTATTTAATTTGAAAGGGAGAGGTGATGATATTATAATTCTAGTGAAAATTTCATCCACTTTAGTATTTTTATCAGAGTTAATTTTATGAATATTGAATTCATATACCTCAACAACATCACTTTTTCATCAACCTAGAAAAAACATCTATCCAATTTTCAAGATTTCTTCCCATTTTTTGTCACGACCCGCCCTCGGGGTCCGTGCCGTGACTACCCCAAGCCCGCCTTCCATAGGCCAGGGGCTGGCGACTAGCACCAAGGCGTAAATCCTGGTAAAAAAAAGGAAGGCATTGCCTTTGAAAAGTAAACAAACACCACAGAGTAAGCAAGCGGAAAGTAAACACTAAACAAAAGCAGAGTACAACTGAAAGTGAGGAAAAGTAAATGAGCCAGTATACAAACCCAAACTGAAAGTAAAGTACAACTCGAAAGGGAAAACAGCAACTAAAAAGTAAAAGCCGCTACACCGAGCTGTCCACTGGAAATCCCACCTGAAGGGTGGGTACAGATAGCCCCTCTGCTCCACGGGTCCCGCCGTCCGCTCCGAGCACGTACCGTCCAGTGGTCCACCTCCGGGTACCGTCCCGCTCTGCAAGCCTCAACTAAGGTCAACGCTGTCCGTCGTCTGCAACCAACACAACGTAGTGCGGGCAAAGCCCGTGCAGGGGTGAGTATAAGCTACTCAGTAGGGACCCCGAGACCACTGAAGGTCTCTCAAATCCACAAAGGATAAATCACGAAGAAAGGAACAATCACGAAGTAACAACCGACACTGCTTAGGTATATGCCCATACATATACCTAAGTCATGAATTTCAAATACGCTCCAACCTCCGAGCCCAAGTACAACTCAGTCCACACAGGAAAGTAAACGTATTCCACACAGGAAAGCAAAACGTAATCCACACAGGATTGCACAACACAATCCACACAGGAAAGCAAAACGTAATCCACACAGGATTGCACAACACAATCCACACAGGAAAGCAAAACGTAATCCACACAGGATTGCACAACACAATCCACACAGGAAAGCAAAACGTAATCCACACAGGATTGCACAACACAATCCACACAGGAAAGCAACAGGCTTCAGCTCACACAGGTATACTTCTTCAAAAGACGATAAAGATGATCTCTGATCCATCTAAGTCGTCGGACCCACGAAGGATCAATAGGTAACTAACCCCCGCAAAAGACCCACACAGGATCGGGCCCACACAGGACCTGTAGGCGCTGGTTCACACAGGACCGCTGAGCGCAAAGACCCACACAGGATCGGACCCACACAGGATCGGGCCCACACAGGACCTGTAGCACTGATCCACGTAGGATCGCTGAGCACTGTAGTCGTCGTCGTCGAATCCACACAGGATCGGGCCCACACAGGACCTGTAGCACTGATTCACGTAGGATCGCTGAGTGCTGTAGTCGTCGTCGTCGAATCCACACAGGATCTCTGTACTGTCGTCGTCACAGTCACAGTAGCAGTAGTAGCAGTAGTAGTCACAGTAACAGTCGCAGCCAGCACTAAGGTTCCCGCACACAGCAAGCTCGTTCGGAGGGTCCGCTCCACGAGCCGAGATGCTGATACATCAACTGTCACAAAGTCCAGAGTTGATGTATCCAAAAGTTCCGTATCGTCAACAGGAACTCAACGCAACAGACGGCGCGTCGATCGGACGCCCGGTCTGAGAGTTATTGGCATTTTCGTCCCCGGGGCCCGGTTGGTTTTTAAGGAAAAACCAACCCGACCGTACTCCACCTGCGTCCAAACCTCGGGCAGAGTATGCCAAAAGATCCGTCTCACTAAGAGGAACACAACAAAGCTGACGGCACGTCGATCGGACGTCCGTAGCTCAAGATATGAGCGTTTCCGCTCCGAAGGCCCGGTTGGTTTCGTGAACGAACCAACCTGGACGAACTCAAAGTAATCCGAAACCTTGAGTGCGATAAACCGAAATGACCGTCTCGATCCAAGGATCGCATCGCCGCTGACGGTTCGTCAATCGGACGTCCAGTCTGAAAGATATCAGCCTTTCCGTCTCACACCCACCCTGGGAAACTTCCCAGGAGGTCACCCATCCTGATCACTACTCTAAGCCAAGCACGCTTAACTACGGAGTTTTAACCACGTAGGCTCCCGAAAAAGAAGGTGCGCCTTGAGTATAGTATACCGAAACGACCGTCTCGATCCAAGGATCACGTTGCCGCAGACGGTTCATCGATCGGAGGTCTGTGGCTCAAGTTATGGCCAAAAGACCGAAGTCGTCTCGAAAACGGGGGGTCCGGGTCCGGGCCGACCCGGCCCGACCCCCCCTGGTCTGACCCGAACCGGGTCGACCCGACCCGGATCCGACCCGAACCGGGTCGGACCGACCCGGTCCGCTAGACCCGGCCCGGCCGGTGGCGGCGCGGCCCAGCCAGCGGCGGCGCGGCCAGGGGGCCGCGCATGTGCCGCACGCGGGGGGGTAAACCCCCCCTTTTTTCGGATCTCGGCCGGCCTAAGGCCGACCGTTTCTTTCTCACGCGGGACCCGCGGGTCCCGCCTCCTAACCAAACCGGCGGCCGGCGCGGCCGGCCGCCTTCTTCTTCTCCGCCGCGGCCGTAGTCGCGGCTCTTCCCCGATCTCCGGCGCCGGCGGCCCGGCTGGCCGCCGGTCGCCTCCTTGTTCCGCCGCGGCCCGTCTCCGGCCGCGGTCTCTTTCGTAAACAACGACGCGGTGCGTCGGCACCGCGTTTCTTCGTCGCAGCTCGCTCCGACCATTAATTCTTTTGTTCCTGCGCGGTTGCGACGACCCCGCGCTGTCTCCGCTAAATTAACACGAAAGAATAGAAGGGGGAGGAGAATCGGCCGTGTTCGTGCGGTCCGGTCTCCTCCCGTTATAACGATATCAGTTGGCCAATCGTATAAACACAACAATGAATGTTTCACAATTTTTAATAAAATTTGGAACTACGACCAACGGATTATTCTTTCATGTTCGAGGGAATGAAAACACGTAATTTAAAAAGGACAAACCCCCTACCTTGAAAATTGACGTTACACGTCGGTTATCGTGGAGGAAGGCGTCGCGGCGTCGGACGTAGATTCCGTGGACGTCGGGGTGCGTCCGAGGAGGGAACGTCGTCTCTTCACTTGTTGCTTAAGACGAAGAAGAGAGGTACGTTGTCGTTGGCGATGATTACCACGGTCGGCGACTTCTCCCTTGTCGAGGAGGAAGATGAAGACGGAAGAATCCGGGACGCCGAGTCTCGATGGTCGTGGGATCGATGTTCTTTGTCGGAGAAGAACCGTTCTTCACGTTCTTCGTCGAAGACGAAGAAGATCTTCAAGTCTCTCAACGATTCTCCCAATCCTCTCAAGTAACAAAGGAACTAACCCAAAAATAAATCAAGCTTACACTTAATTTATTAACACAACCCAACCTTTGGAATTCAAGAGTTTGAATTTCAAAAACTCAAAATTAAACTCACTTATTAATTATACATGAGTTGTATAATTAATTAAAAGTTAAGTTGTCAAGCCTTTAAGAGGGAGAGAGGGGAGTTAGGGAATTTGAGGGGTTTTGGCACATTAAGTGCAAGGGAGTTTAAGGGGGTAGAAGAGAGTTAAGGGGAAGGTGAAGGGTTGGGGCTCGTGTGGGCCCCACCTCACCTTAATCCTCACTTGGTTAGTTAGGAACTTGTGATTCCACCCCAACTTCCACACTTAGGATATAACCACATAAGAAGATAAATAAAATAAATATTGTATAACAAATTTATTTTACTCTTCATTTCATCCAGAAAATTAAACATCTCCTCCTAGGCAAACGCAACTTCGGGAAAGGTCTCCTTAAGCGAATATCGGCGCTACGAGTTCATCGGTGTCCTCGGATTTCAATTTCGAGCACCGGATCAAAAGTTAGGAAATCTCGCTCGTTCGTTCACTGAACGTACCCGAGCCAAACTTCGGAAATTAATTCCGGGCACTCCGGGCCTTGGAATCAGGTGCCGTCAGAAACCGCGCTCTTGTAAAATTCCAAAGAAAATTAAGAAAAAATTTCCCTTGAATTTTATGGGTCTTTACATTACTCCCACCTCAGGGCTTTACGTCCCCGTAAAGATACATCAAAACTAGGGAAACAAATGAGGGTACTGAGCACGCATCTGAGCCTCCCGCTCCCATGTGCTTTCCTGGAGGCTCCCGTGCTGTCATCTGATGCGCACAAGAGGAATCGATCGCCCACGTAGGACCCGCTCATGTCGATCCTCTATCTCCATCGGGACCTCCGTAAAAGTCGCCCCATCGTCAACGTCAAGCTCCCCATGGTCAATGATGTGCGTCGGGTCGTGCACGTATCTCCTCAGCTGAGACACGTGGAAGACATCGTGCACCCGGTGCAACTGAGGTGGTAGAACCTAGCGATAAGCCACCTCACCAATCCTGCTGAGGACCTGGAAGGGTCCGATGAAGCGCGGAGATAACTTGCCGCCTCGGCCAAATCTCTGAATACCACGTCGAGGTGAGACCCGCAAGAAGACGTAGTCGCCACCCTCGAACTCCAGTGGCCTCCGCTTCCTGTTAGCATAAGACTTCTGTCGGCTCTGAGCTGTACTCATTCGCCCCTGGATGACCTGGACCATCTTAGGTCCCACAGGAGCTGCAAGATTTCTTCTTTGCCGATAAGAGAAATCTGGTCTCATCCCCTGGATGAACCACATTCTTCGCCTAAAACAGTCAATCCTAACATGGATGATACTAATCCATACCAAGGATGACGTCGTAAGGCCTCAACGCTACTACTAAGAGATTCAACCGTTACTCTCGCCTCCAAGGGTTGAGTCACACTGTCGGCATCAGTGTGTGGTAACTGGGTCTCCTCCAGTAGATGTCTCACAAGTGAGGTTCAAGTCAACAGCCAAAACTGGAACCTCTTAGTAACATCACGAAAGAGGACAGGAACGAAAATATCACAAAGGTATGCGTCTTTTATTATTGCAGCTCATAAAACAAGACGTTACACAAAAGAAACAAGGAACCAGAAGTACAAAGGATGTATCCACTAGTTCTGCTCCTGTACACCTACTCTCGGAGCTCTACTGCCTTGTCCACTACTCGGCTGTTGCTCAAGCACTCGTCGCTGCTTCTGTCTCAGTGGCTCCTCTAACACCCGCTGATCAATCGTACGAGGAGTCGGACAGTCGCGTGCCAGGTGACCCTTCCCGCCACAGGAGTAACAATGTCCGTTTCTGGCACGCCTGGCTCTGACCCCACCTCGGGTGCCCCGCACCACCGGTCCTAAAACCCGAAATCGTCCAACTGCTAGTCCGGTCCTCCTGGACCTCTGCATCATCTGTCTACTGCCCACAGATGACTCGGCTACTGATCGAAAAACACGCGGCAAAGGCAGAAGCTCCTGTACACGCTCGGGGTGTAGAGCTACTAGCACAAACTCCACCCTGAAGAAGGTCTCGATGTCTTCCCATGCGAAGTTCATCCCATCGCAGAACTGAAACAAGTGGCTCCACCACTTTTCTGCTGCTGCCTGAAGGAGGCTGGCAGCAAAGATCACCATGAAGTCTGCTGGCGTCCTCACTAGCCTAAACACACGTACCACTGCCTCCAGCCATTCCTCTGCTGCCTGGGGATCCGTCTCCCCGCGAAACCTGGGTGGTCGCTGGCGCTGAAACTCATGCAGTGCGCTGAGGCGATGTGCATCGTCAGCGGCTGGCGCTGGAAGCGTCGGGGGCTCGGCGGGTAGAGCTACCGCTGGTGCCACTGCTGACAAAGGGCCCTGCACCAAGGCCTCGTCGCTCGGTGAGCTGTCGTCACACTCGACTCTCGGAACCCTAGCTGGCTGTCGTCGTGGGGCCATCCTGAAAGGAAACAGGTGCGCCACGGTCAAACAGTATACCTGGTGAGCTGACACAAAGAAATCACAAAGAAAACTTTGAAACACACACGCAATCAATGTTTTCGTGCATTAAGTCGGAAATCAGAAGTCAGGGTCCTGGTGTACGGATACGTCGGCCGCCGCACCAACACTGGACTCCCTGGACTGATAACCACACTCAATACGCTAAACATTATTGCTTCACATAGAAAAGATCAGAGTTTGCGGTAGAACCGAACTCCTCTGAAACCAATTTGTCACAACCTGCCCTCGGGGTCCGTGCCGTGACTACCCCAAGCCCGCCTTCCATAGGCCAGGGGCAGGCGACTAGCACCAAGGCGTAAATCCCGGTAAAAAAAAGGAAGGCATTGCCTTTGAAAAGTAAACAAACACCACAGAGTAAGCAAGCGGAAAGTAAACACTAAACAAAAGCAGAGTACAACTGAAAGTGCGGAAAAGTAAATGAGCCAGTATACAAACCCAAACTGAAAGTAAAGTACAACTCGAAAGGGAAAACAGCAACTAAAAAGTAAAAGCCGCTACACCGAGCTGTCCACTGGAAATCCCACCTGAAGGGTGGGTACAGATAGCCCCTCTGCTCCACGGGTCCCGCCGTCCGCTCCGAGCACGTACCGTCCAGTGGTCCACCTCCGGGTACCGTCCCGCTCTGCAAGCCTCAACTAAGGTCAACGCTGTCCGTCGTCTGCAACCAACACAACGTTGTGCGGGCAAAGCCCGTGCAGGGGTGAGTATAAGCTACTCAGTAGGGACCCCGAGACCCCTGAAGGTCTCTCAAATCCACAAAGGATAAATCACGAAGAAAGGAACAATCACGAAGTAACAACCGACACTGCTTAGGTATATGCCCATACATATACCTAAGTCATGAATTTCAAATACGCTCCAACCTCCGAGCCCAAGTACAACTCAGTCCACACAGGAAAGTAAACGTATTCCACACAGGAAAGCAAAACGTAATCCACACAGGATTGCACAACACAATCCACACAGGAAAGCAAAACGTAATCCACACAGGATTGCACAACACAATCCACACAGGAAAGAAAAACGTAATCCACACAGGATTTCACAACACAATCCACACAGGAAAGCAAAACGTAATCCACACAGGATTGCACAACACAATCCACACAGGAAAGCAACAGGTTTCAGCTCACACAGGTATACTTCTTCAAAAGACGATAAAGATGATCTCTGATCCATCTAAGTCGTCGGACCCACGAAGGATCAATAGGTAACTAACCCCCGCAAAAGACCCACACAGGATCGGGCCCACACAGGACCTGTAGGCGCTGGTTCACACAGGACCGCTGAGCGCAAAGACCCACACAGGATCGGACCCACACAGGATCGGGCCCACACAGGACCTGTAGCACTGATCCACGTAGGATTGCTGAGCACTGTAGTCGTCGTCGTCGAATCCACACAGGATCGGGCCCACACAGGACCTGTAGCACTGATTCACGTAGGATCGCTGAGTGCTGTAGTCGTCGTCGTCGAATCCACACAGGATCTCTGTACTGTCGTCGTCACAGTCACAGTAGCAGTAGTAGCAGTAGTAGTCACAGTAACAGTCGCAGCCAGCACTAAGGTTCCCGCACACAGCAAGCTCGTTCGGAGGGTCCGCTCCACGAGCCGAGATGCTGATACATCAACTGTCACAAAGTCCAGAGTTGATGTATCCAAAAGTTCCGTATCGTCAACAGGAACTCAACGCAACAGACGGCGCGTCAATCGGACGCCGGGTCTGAGAGTTATTGGCATTTTCGTCCCCGGGGCCCGGTTGGTTTTTAAGGCAAAACCAACCCGACCGTACTTCACCTGCGTCCAAACCTCGGGCAGAGTATTCCAAAAGATCCGTCTCACTAAGAGGAACACAACAAAGCTGACGGCACGTCGATCGGACGTCCGTAGCTCAAGATATGAGCGTTTCCGCTCCGAAGGCCCGGTTGGTTTCGTGAACGAACCAACCTGGACGAACTCAAAGTAATCCGAAACCTTGAGTGCGATAAACCGAAACGACCGTCTCGATCCAAGGATCGCATCGCCGCAGACGGTTCGTCAATCGGACGTCCAGTCTGAAAGATATCAGCCTTTCCGTCTCACACCCACCCTGGGAAACTTCCCAGGAGGTCACCCATCCTGATCACTACTCTAAGCCAAGCACGCTTAACTACGGAGTTTTAACCACGTAGGCTCCCGAAAAAGAAGGTGTGCCTTGAGTATAGTATACCGAAACGACCGTCTCGATCCAAGGATCACGTTGCCGCAGACGGTTCATCGATCGGAGGTCTGTGGCTCAAGTTATGGCCAAAAGACCGAAGTCGTCTCGAAAACGGGGGGTCCGGGTCCGGGCCGACCCGGCCCGACCCCCCCTGGTCTGACCCGAACCGGGTCGACCCGACCCGGATCCGACCCGAACCGGGTCGGACCGACCCGGTCCGCTAGACCCGGCCCGGCCGGTGGCGGCGCGGCCCGGCCAGCGGCGGCGCGGCCAGGGGGCCGCGCATGTGCCGCACGCGGGGGGGTAAACCCCCCCTTTTTTCGGATCTCGGCCGGCCTAAGGCCGACCGTTTCTTTCTCACGCGGGACCCGCGGGTCCCGCCTCCTAACCAAACCGGCGGCCGGCCCGATCTCCGGCGCCGGCGGCCCGGCTGGCCGCCGGTCGCCTCCTTGTTCCGTCGCGGCCCGTCTCCGGCCGCGGTCTCTTTCGTAAACAACGACGCGGTGCGTCGGCACCGCGTTTCTTCGTCGCAGCTCGCTCCGACCATTAATTCTTTTGTTCCTGCGCGGTTGCGACGACACCGCGCTGTCTCCGCTAAATTAACACGAAAGAATAGAAGGGGGAGGAGAATCGGTCGTGTTCGTGCGGTCCGGTCTCCTCCCGTTATAACGATATCAGTTGGCCAATCGTATAAACACAACAATGAATGTTTCACAATTTTTAATAAAATTTGGAACTACGACCAACGGATTATTCTTTCATGTTCGAGGGAATGAAAACACGTAATTTAAAAAGGACAAACCCCCTACCTTGAAAATTGACGTTACACGTCGGTTATCGTGGAGGAAGGCGTCGCGGCGTCGGACGTAGATTCCGTGGACGTCGGGGTGCGTCCGAGGAGGGAACGTCGTCTCTTCACTTGTTGCTTAAGACGAAGAAGAGAGGTACGTTGTCGTTGGCGATGATTACCACGGTCGGCGACTTCTCCCTTGTCGAGGAGGAAGATGAAGACGGAAGAATCCGGGACGCCGAGTCTCGATGGTCGTGGGATCGATGTTCTTTGTCGGAGAAGAATCGTTCTTCACGTTCTTCGTCGAAGACGAAGAAGATCTTCAAGTCTCTCAACGATTCTCCCAATCCTCTCAAGTAACAAAGGAACTAACCCAAAAATAAATCAAGCTTACACTTAATTTATTAACACAACCCAACCTTTGGAATTCAAGAGTTTGAATTTCAAAAACTCAAAATTAAACTCACTTATTAATTATACATGAGTTGTATAATTAATTAAAAGTTAAGTTGTCAAGCCTTTAAGAGGGAGAGAGGGGAGTTAGGGAATTTGAGGGGTTTTGGCACATTAAGTGCAAGGGAGTTTAAGGGGGTAGAAGAGAGTTAAGGGGAAGGTGAAGGGTTGGGGCTCGTGTGGGCCCCACCTCACCTTAATCCTCACTTGGTTAGTTAGGAACTTGTGATTCCACCCCAACTTCCACACTTAGGATATAACCACATAAGAAGATAAATAAAATAAATATTGTATAACAAATTTATTTTACTCTTCATTTCATCCAGAAAATTAAACATCTCCTCCTAGGCAAACGCAACTTCAGGAAAGGTCTCCTTAAGCGAATATCGGCGCTACGAGTTCATCGGTGTCCTCGGATTTCAATTTCGAGCACCGGATCAAAAGTTAGGAAATCTCGCTCGTTCGTTCACTGAACGTACCCGAGCCAAACTTCGGAAATTAATTCCGGGCACTCCGGGCCTCGGAATCAGGTGCCGTCAGAAACCGCGCTCTTGTAAAATTCCAAAGAAAATTAAGAAAAAATTTCCCTTGAATTTTACGGGTCTTTACATTTTTGGTGAATCTACTCTAGGTAAAATCGACTCTAACAATAGGGACCTAAAAAAGGTTGAAATAATCAATGAAAAAGTAAAACTAAAAAGAGACTATCCTATTGAATTTAGTTCAAATTTTCTCACCTATCCTCAAAACAATGTTTAAATCACCCAAAATAATCCCTTTTTTGAGGCATATGATTATAAATTAGTTCTCAGTCCTTCCAAAGATATCTTCTTATAATATATGATGTGAAGGAACATATAAATTACGGGTTAAAGATATTGTTTTTAATTCTATATAAGATAGATATATCTTGATGAATTTTTTTTCAAGACATAAGTTTAATATTTTCATGCTTTAGAACACAAATATTTTTAACATCACATTCATGGGAGTTTTGGGAGATGAAATTATAGCCAAGGGATTCATGTTTGAAATATTTCTAGTTCTCATATTCATTTTGGGATCAACTAAACTTGTCAACAGAGGTTAGTTAGTCACTATAAAGTGTCTAAGGTTTGTTATTATGAGAGAGTTCTCAATTCCTTGATAGTTTAAGTATATAGTCTTCATTGATTGAGAGATGATCTACCTCTATTTTTCATCCCTCTCTATTATTCCATCTTCAATCATGGATTCTTTCATTTGAAATTTCCTTTGTGTCCTTTTCTCTTAGGATTTTTATTCCCTATCATGACATCATTATTACTAATAGGGTTGTTCCCATTAGTGTTGTGATCATTGAGAAGATTTTCTTCGGTATCATTATCACAAAATCTTCTATCAAGTGGTATAAACTTACTCGAGGAGTGTTTTATTCCTAGAGAAGGACCTTTAAATAGTATTCTTTTAATAGATTTATATGAGGAAACTTGTTTGAATGGTTCATCTTCCTTATCTTTATGGTCCAATATCACAATCCGAGAGACTTTTAGTAAGGCATCTAATTCATTAAACTTATCCTCTATACCCACCTATGTGTTCTCAATGAGGGTCAAATCCGGTGTAGTGGATTAAGAAACCACCAAGGAATCCTCATTCACTTTCAGAATAGGGCTTATTGTAGTATCATAATATATATTGGTGTTCCTTCCATGCTATTTTTCATTTATATTGCAGTCAACATGTATAGAATCCTTCAAATAGTAAGTGCCTACCTTGTGAAAACCCATATTTTAATACACATTGTTTTAGGATTTATAAAATAAAGGTAAGAATAAAACAATCCCATAAGATCATGAATCCCAATGTATTTGTGATATTAGTTACATACAAAATCAACTTGAAAAATGGATACAATAAGATTAATGAAAACGTCCATAACATGCTCTTAAAATTCCATCATTCTTCTAAAACTACATGCGATAACCTAGGGATGTACATTAGAAAGGAATGAGCTATAAATCCCGGTAAGGGAATAAAAAAAATAATATAATATGGTAAATCAGTATATGTTAGCCAGAGGCATATCAATGTTACATTAGAGGGGTGATAATCATAATCTATTACAATGAGGCCCGATATAACATGATAGCATAAAGGAAATATGGGAATGTGACAACAACATTAAACATGACATCATAAACATAGGTCAAGTTTAACCCCAAATTCATCATAACATGGTGGAAAAAGTTTCATAATTGATTATTTTTACTCCTTAACTTTATGCATGGAGTCTCATGAGACTAAAACATTACCCAATGCATTGGAGCACTATCTGGGCACACCCGTCATAAAATATGCATGCCCATGTCTGCCACATAGATCATTAAACATAAGAGAATATTTCATCACATTTAATCTCATGATTAAGAAGTGTGGGATATAAAAATGGAAGTCCCAAATCAGTTAATGATGGGTAAATCTAATTTAATACACTTTAGTATAAATGGGTATGGGTATTCGCTAGATAATTTTTTAGCATGAAAAATCACTGAGAAATTTTGACATCATAACAGTAGTAATTAAAGTTTCATAGAAGGTATTAATTAGAGATAAATGGTTATGTCATAACATTTACATAATAAGTGAATTAAGTGGGATATATAAAATCATATTCCAACATAATGAATTGGAAAACAAAAGGCATAATTTAAAAATGGGAGAAGGAGATGATCTCTTACCTTGAGAGGGTGGTTCTTAAATATTAAGAGGGGGTTATTAACATTTTTTAGGGAAGTTAAGATTAATTTCATTCTCCAATTGTTTTTAGTGTAGAGTAATGGGTGTTTAGGTGGGTTTATATAGAAAAATAGAGTATATTTTTATATTAATTTCCAAACCTAGGTTTTGAACTCTATATGAAAAAAGTAATCATAACCACAAAAATTACAATATTTTTTTCAATGTTTTCTACAAAAGTGGAGTGGTATTAATTATTTTTAAAGTTTAATAACCAATATCATTAAAATAATATCCTTGTTGATGTGTAAGTGAGTCATGTTTATAATTAATTGGTTTTAAAACCTTAAAATACAATATAGGTTTTTGAGGATTCATTAAGGGTTTGTAAAAACAATAAAATAACCTAAAAAATCATTATTTTAAAGTATAAATATATATTTAATATTGGATAACTTTAATTTCATATATTACATCATTTTTGAGTCATTATGATGTTGTAATACAAACTATATATTTATACCGTATTTAATTTTGACCCAAAAAATCGATTATATCCTGAAATAATAAAAAAATAATCATTGGATAATTTTAAAATTATTATTTAAAATATTTATTTAATATAAATAATTATCTAAGTATTATAATTTATACTTTTAAAATTAAAAATCCAAATTAATTGAAAATATTAGTTTTTTTAAAATAATAGTTTTCTGACCCTTGTGAAAATTATTTTGGACTTCATAAAATAATATCATAATTTAAATTTAATAAATATTATTTAATAATAATATTTTATTAAAATTTCATTTATTTCAATAAAATCTTTAATTCATTAAAAAAAATTATTGAACTATATATTTCCATAAAATACAATTTGTGTTTCATTGAATCAAAATCAAGTTTTTATCAACCTTATTATTTAATAATTATAAAAGAAATATTAAAAATGGATAAATATAATAATTATTTTATTATAATAAAATATAATAATTCATATTATTAACATCTAGATACATATAACTTTATTATACTAGATAAATTTAAAGCTAGACCACACAGGAAGTCATCACAACAAAGCTAAGGTACTTTGTCTAGAATAAGAAAACAATTGCAACAGATAAAAACATCCAGCTATGAGACATCATTCATCCTCCTGGATGTGTAGCCTTGTAAGCTTGTTCAGAACAACCACATCCATCTACACATACTGCTCCACAATATCATTTATCTACTTCATTGACACATTATGGGCAATTTCCGCACAGTAAGTTCTGATGTGCATCATGAGCAGCTCCAGCTCCGTCGGATTGTGGATGATGAACTTCTTGAAACCATTCGTGAGATAGTGGTGGGTTTTTTTATTCATAACGGATTTTCGGTATCAAGGTCGATCCCTTGAACTTTCTCCTCACTCGAGAGTCGATACCTTTCAGTCGGCACCATTTTTCCTTGATGCAGACATGGAAAACACTTTGAGGTCTCTTTAACTTTTTAACCCTCTTTTTAACAATATTCTTGTTCAAAATCAGTACATCCGTGGATTCAGATAAAGGCTTACAGTGAACAGGAGAGGTTGTCGGGTCATTCTCCACCTCGAGTCATCATAGCCCTCTATTACACCAGTGAGTTTCATGAGGTTAAAGTGTGGGATGGTGATATTTTCTTGGGGTGGTTTGGTATAAATGGTTTGGTCTGTGATCTCAATGATCTTGGAATTCTATTTTAAATGGTTTATTTCATTCTATATTTGTTAAATCTTGGCATGTTCTTGGTTAAGGGAAAATCCTAATGATGATATATCCCTCTAAAGTTTTGATAAATGGGATTTGGAGGTTATGATCTTACTGGTTGAGGTCATAACTTCATTCTTATATATCAATTGAACTTTATCATAACCCTTAATATACTAACCTTAATGGTTATTGTACAATGTCTATATTAATAGAGGTTATGATTTATAATAGTATTTTAAATTTAACAAACTATATATCCAAATTAGTGTATGTATTTTCTATAACCACATTACATAATAGCTAATTTAATTTAATCACAAAAGGAAATTCATTTATAAAAATTTTAGGTTGTTACATTATTCCACAATTTATAAATTTCACCCATGAAATTTTCATTTCATACACAAAAAAAAGATGATTGAACTTATGTTTCATTGCCTCTTCCTGTTCCCAAGTCACTTCCTCAATCATTTAGTTCTTCCATAATAGTTTGATTGGGTGAGTTATCTTATTTCATTGAACATTGTCACTATAATATAAGATCTTCACTGGTTCCTCTTCATATGAAAGATCATTCTCCAATTATACCACCTCAAGATTTAGTGCATGTGAGAGGCTTAGTATGAACTTTATTAAGAATGATGCATTGAACAAATCATGTACTTTAGATAGGTTAAGTGGGAGTGTTAGTATATAGGCCACCACTCTGACCTGATTAAGGATCTCAAAGGGCTCGACGTATCTTGGAATAAGATTTCCATTCTTCCTAAACCTTGTGAATTTATTCCATATAGATATATGAAAGAACACTTTATCTCCAACCTTAAACATCAAGTCTTATTGATGATTATCTGTATAGATTTTCTATAGAATTTGCATGGATTTCATATGATGTTGGATGGTTTAAACCTTATTTTCCATAAAATATATAAGATTAGGTATCATCAAATTTTTCTCTATAATGTCATCTTAGCATATTGGGTTCTGACACCTCTTACCATATAGAGGCTCATAAGGTTCCATTTGAATTCTATAAAGAAAACTATTATTATATGAGAACTATATAAGGGTAATGTGTTGATCCAAATATCCTTGAAAATCCATTGAACAAGATCTAAACATGTTCGCTTGAGTTTTAATGTTCCTTTCATACTAACCATCCATTTTAGGTTGATAAGCAGTGTTGAAGCTCAGTTTTATATCCAATGCTTGTTAAAGATTTCTCTAGAACATCAAGGTAAACTTCATATCTCAATCAGATACAATATAGAGTATAACTATATGTATTATTACCACTTACCTTATGTATATCTTGGTGATATGGTTAAGAGAGAAATATTCCTTGATTAAAATTAAATGCGCTGACTTGTTAAGGAAATCGAAAACCACCTAGATGGCATTATTTCCTTTTGGTTTCCTCAAGATTCCTAAAACAAAATCCATCATTATGTTTTCTGATTTCCACACTGGTGTGGGAAATTGTTCCATCACACACTTAGACTTGTTTTGTTCCATCTTGATTTTTTTTAATACCAAGAATCAAGATAAAAACTCTACAATATCCATCTTTATGTTATCCCACCATAATTTTTGCTTCAAATCTCCATACATCTTAGTACTTCCTAGATTAATAGAGAAGTATTATCTATGTGCATCGTCTAGAAATTAATTGTTCTATTCTAGTTTTTATGGGTCACATATCCAATTTCTAAACCTTATAATTCCATCGTCAGTAAATTTGAACTCTATAATATTCACTTCCTTTTTATGTGTCACTACATCATCTTTTTGGACCTCCCTGATCCTCTCAAGAATAGATGGTTGAGAAGTTATTTTTTAAAGGTAGGATGAAGATCCCGTTATTAATCCCATATCCATATTTTTCATGTTCAAGAATATTGGATCCCTTTCAATCCTCATCATGGTTAGAGTTTCAAGATCTTTTCTACTTAGAGCATCTTCCACTTTGATTGCTTTCCCAGAATGGTAATGGATTAAACAACCACAATCCTTGATCAACTATAACCACATATATTGGAGTATATTTATCTCCTTTTGTGTGAATTTATAATTTATGATTTTATGGTCCATATATTTGTATCACTTTTCCCTATAGAGAAAATGTCTCCAAATCCTCAGTGTGAATATCACTGCAACCAATTTGTAGTGACCCCAACCCCAGTAGCCCAGAGTTGGTGTCTACTTTATTACATTATCATATGATACAAATAATCACATCTCAAAGTACTGAATAGATTAGTAGTATTGGTAAACTAGATACATATTATAAATTATTATTACAATTTAAATCATAAAATTTAAAAAGTGTTTTCTTCGATAACACTATTATTCCTCGTAGTGTATCCATGTATATCAATCACAAAACACTTCTCGATGTCCTAGGTAAAATAAATCATAAAAAAAGGGGTGATCTAAAATAATTAGTAAGGGTAAGAATATAGTGGAATCTATGAATAAATAATTCATGATCAATATGGAAAGGTAAATAATTGAAATATATTTCAACTAATCAATAACATTAGCGTAATATGGAAAGAATAAATGATGATCAAATAATTCCACAAAAATATTCACATGAGATTTAAAACTTAACCATGGATATTCTAAATAATCGAATAATAGCATGAAATATCAATAATTGAATTTATAATGATTGAGTGCATAATGTTGAACATCTAAAACATACCATTGAGGCCTTGTAGAAAGATTACTAAATAAATGGATAAGGCCTCGGTCAAAAATCAATCTGGTTTGTCTCATGAGACCTACTGAGGCATCAAAGGGATATAGTAGGCCCCTCCCATCACTTACTAAGTCCAATACATTCCTCATATCATAGGTGGAACATAATCAATATAAACATTCTTATTGAAATTCTAGAATATGAAATGCTAATAATTACCTCAATCAATAAACATAATTACAAACCATCAAATAATATGAATGATATTAAACAAGTACATCCCCAGTAAAAAATGATCATAAATATTCAAATAAAGAATAAGGATAATGTCAATAAAACATATCCTTAGTAAATCATAATTATAATGAAAGTTTGATGTTGTTGATGCATATAAATTCCATAAAAATTTCATTAAAAACATTCTTGAAGAAAATAACCATTGCACTTTGAAAATTGCCTTTTAAAATAAAAATTTCAAAAAACAATTTGAAAATACTTTTATTTGAAAATAAAATTTTAAAAAATTTAAAATAATCATTAAAACATTGAGTGGTTATGACGACGTAAAATTATATTTATGTGGTACATTTTAAAACAAAGATTTCATTCACATTTTTTGGTAAAATCAAAATGGGCCTTGTTTTCAAAATGAAATGAATATTCATTTAAAAAAATTAAAATTCAAAATGGATAAAAATTTATTTCATAATTAATTTTTAAAAGGTTAAAAATATTTTTGAAAACATTTTTAGAAAACATGGGTTTTGATGAAAAAGGATTTCGGTCCAAATAGAGAAATAAAGTTGTATTTTCTTAAAAACATTTTCTCAATAATTTTAAGTACCAAAGAGTATAAAAATAGTATTATTACTTGAAAAAGTTCATTTATAAAAATATGTGAATAAAATAGATTTATTTAAACATATAAATTTCAAATAATTCTCCCAAGGGATATGTAAACAAAAACAATCCTGAATAATGATGAGATTATGAAATAAACCCTTACCACTTTGGTAACTTTTGAATCATAAGAACCATAAAATAAATGACATAAAATAAAACTTTAAATACCATGAAGATAAATATATTCATGATATATAATATCAAAGGGAAATTATATACACCACACAAAGTAAATAAGTGATTAATATTATATATGTCTCACGGAAGTAAAAGTGAGATGAGAAACCCTTACCTCATATCTGATTTCCTTAGTATGTTTATGTGCCTCATATATGATAGTTTTAATCATATTATTAACTTATAAAATAACCATAATCATGTTTATAATATCATATATGATCATATTAGAACATTTTACCGCCCTTTTGTTGATAATATTTTGTTATTTTCATTATTTCAAGTGTTAATTTCCTTGTCTTCTTATGTGCATTTTGTAATAAAAGTTTTAGTTCTTTTCATAGGATATATATGTATATCATCTACATAATGGTAAAAATTTTAAAAATATAATATTTACTCATTAGATACATTTTAAGGACCATTTATTAATCTTGTACATGGAAAATGAATTGCATCGCTTCGTGGAGATAGTAGGTAGTATGTATGCATGAGCAGCGATATCATTCCCTTAATGAGTGAAAGGTTAAGGAATTGGGTGATATATTAATTTTAAAGAGTAAATATAATATCATATATATCACATATATTAATTAACTTTATCCTTATTACATTCCATGTAAATCATAAGTGGAAAATGAATCACATCGCTTCATAAGGCGGTAGTCCACTATACACGTGAGCGACGTTATTATATTTAAAACAAAATGGAATATTAAAAGGTATAAGTGATATTAAAATTAATAAAGTATAATAATATTATAAATATCATATAAATTTTTTAAATTCATCATTATATGCATCCTTTAAAGGTAGTGATGAAAAATGAACTGCATCGGTCCGTGATGCGATAGTCTGCCATACACAAGATCGATGATTTTCTTTTCCATTTGATGAAAGTGGAGATGGATAAATATTATTCCATAAACATAATAAAAAATAATTATATGGTATAAACTGGTGTTATTATATTTTAAGTTTTAATACATAATTTAAGGTAGAAAAAAATATAAATAAAATGAAATATCTTTGTTAACATAATTACCTTCTCTAAGAGAAACCTCCTTTGGATCTCTTCTTAAGGACCCTAGGGATGGTATTTTGGGAAGACCAGAAGCACTAGAATATGTATATGGATGTTGGAGATATATATTTTCTGTTTTTTTTCTATCCAAAGTTCTTTATGGGTGTGAATAATTTAGGTTAGGTAGTTCCCTTTTATAAGTGCGGAAAGGGAACCCTCTTGGAAATTACTTGAAAAGTTTCCAAAAGAAACCAAAATGAGAAATTCATTCACATGTAAAAAACTTCCAAATAACCTTAGGTTATAATTTTTGATATTATAAGTTGTAAATATTCCTATAAAATGAGATTTTTACTAGTTGGTAGGTTGTTTTAACCCTTATCTTCTTAGTTTAACCCCTGGGAAACACATTTTTACCTTAACCGTGATAATTAATTTTTATTGTTCTTACTATTCATTTTGGTCAAAAATTAAGTTGAAATTATTATATAATATAAATTATTATAATTACAAATATTTAATACATTTTTTTAAATTCAATTCATGGAATTGGTAGAATTAAATTTAAAATTATACCCATAGATGCGACGAGAAAGCGGGCTTTCAAAGAGAATATTCTCATAAGTATATAAGGTTTTAATATCAAAATTCATTATGAAATTGATTAAAATAACCTAAATTAATTAATTTTTTATATAATTAAATTAATTTTAATTTAAAAAAATATAATTTAATTTAATTTTGTAAATAATTTAAGCGAAAAAACAGTTTTATTAAAAATCAGTATTTTTCACTATTCATCAAAAATGAAACATTTCAGAAAAATACCAAAAAAACACCCTAAGTTAATATTTATATGATGATTTCAAAAATAAATTTTATTTTTTATGAAAAAAAATTAAAATTGATAAAAAAAATAATTTTAAATTATGTGCGCAATGCATCACCAAACCGTCTTTTAGAAAAATAAATTTTTTCAAAAAATATTTATTTTACTTTCAAATGATTCTTATTTTATTTAAAATAAATAGATAACTGTTGAATTTATTTTATACATGCATAAACTATAAAATTTTCATGATTTATTTAGTAGTATTCATACCCACCAACTTAACGGCTATGCTAAAATGGTCATGTTTAAATAACAATATTTTAATAGAGTATCATGTTTCATTTTAACTCATTATTGAGTGCATCAAAATATATAAAATATATTGAATTTATTTAAAAATAAATATATTATAAAGTATTAATATGTTATATTCTATTCTAATATTGTTTTTTTTTCATCACACATGCTATCAAATATGATTTCCATATTTTAAAATATTAGGGTTTTACATTCTACCCCCTTTAAAAAATTGTGTTCTCATGGTTTAATATTGATTTTTCTAATCAAGGGTTTGGATTTTGAAAATAAATTTTTTGGAAACCCATGTTGTAAAAATGTTTAAAAATAAAACCTCTTGATAAGAGTGAAAAGGAAGTGAAAATTTCATCTAGAATAACATATTAATATGTTCCCATATAGAAGAACATTGGTGGAAAATGAAAATATGGACATGGAAGAAAATAATAACACCCAAGGATTAATAGAGATTGATAGAGATAATTAATCAAAAGAAATTTGGTGATTTATAGAAGGTTAATAGCCTCAAAACCATAAATATTTGTTGAGTTAAGGGGACATTTCATTCATTAGAAATGAAGGTACTAGGATAACATTTTTGTTTCAAGATCCTTTCCATGAATTTGAAAAATTGCTTTATCATCTAGACTGAGAACATAAGAAAATATAGTGAGTTTTTATCTTTATATCATAAAAATTTCAACCATTTCATATGGTTTGATCAATTTCTACTCTATATCTTACTCTAAGAAATGAATATCTATAAGGAACTTTTATGATTGAAGCACTAAAATTAACAATTAATAGATCATTAACTCAATAGAATAATGAAAAATTATTGATCATATCTCTCAGTATTTTCTAAGAATATAATGGTTAGCACAATTTATCCAATAACACCCAAAATTCAACTTAATAAATTCCATTAATAGTTAACCTAATGACCTATCTAAAAAATTTTGATCCAAACTCAATGTCCAAAAATATTTAAGGAAGGTTACTAGATCAACATTATATTCCTCATACAATATAAATTACCTCTCAATGTCACATTAAAAATATATGAATACCTTGATCACCATAAAACCTTAATTAAAACATGAATCCTTATAAATATAAAATCTTAGGTTTTCGAATATATTCCAGAAATCAATATTTACAATAAACTCTAACAAAGATGGAATAAACCATCAAACCTCTAACCAATTTCATGGTCACCAACATTATCCCATAAATATCTTATTTTATATCAACATACAGAAAATATTAATAGTTATCCTCCTTAAATCATGTGTTTTTAATAGGTTCAACTTGTCACTAAATCACTTTTCTTGTTCATCAGTACCATTCAACATATGCTCTTAAATCCTTTAAAAATAGTATTATAGTACAATCCTTATACATTCCTTGATTCTTATAAATAAAATATCATTGAAAAAATACTCCTATAGCATAATTATTGAATCCAAACTCAAGAACATTAATCATTCCACTTCATCTATGGTAATATCATAATCATGACGTAATCTCTTAGCTTTTTTTGAGGTATATTCCCTTGATGTATAGGGAATTTATTTTATATAGTGCCCCATTTCCTTATAGTTTAAGAATTAGACATTAGAAATTTATTTATTTTCATTACAATAATGATCATGGTGTAATTTATCTCTACACTTGTAACAAACTCCCATTCCCATCAAGCAAGTACTAGAGTGTTTATTTCCACATTTTTCACATGTGGGAAAATCATTCTTTCCCTTCTTCCCCTTATTAATTTTTTTCTCTATCATCCTCTTATTATATTTATTCCCTATAAATCCATAATTCTTATAGAATTATTTCTCTATCTTGATATCACATTATACTATGTCCTCATCTAATGAGAATGTTTTGGATACTATTTTCCTTTGAAATATTGACTTAATCCCATCAAATAAAAAATAATTATTCTCTTTGGATTATGTGCATTGATACGGTTCTCATTCCTTACACTAGGAACCATTTATAAATTATTTCATACACTATATTAGATTATAACATTATTAAACATAATTTATAATCCCAAGAATAGTGAAACACTTAACATAAATTTAAAAAATGTGCATAGCTAATCTCATAATCATAAACATGGTTTCTTTGGGGATATATTTATTTTCAAATCCTTTATAATGGTTAGTAAAGAAAATTTTAATTATCCTAAGAATATCCCCTAGGAGTGTAAAACTATAGGTATATTAATCCCTATTTTTCACTAGGTAACAATCATGTCATGCCCAATATGACATTTTGAGAGTTATTACCCCTAGGTACATCTGTTTCAGAACCACGTCCACTTGTAGTATCTACTCATGGATGTATTTTCTTAGAAAATAAAATAACCTCTTACTTACCAAAACATTAATATGTTCTTAAATAAATATCCTCAAATTATATTATAGGTTTATCTTCCCTAATCTGTGTTTTTCTAAATCTAGTACCCAAGGTTTCTACTAAACTTCCTCTAATAACAATTGTAGAAATCATGATCCCAGTAGCTTGGATCTAGTGTTTACTTTATTACATTGGCATAAGATAAAATTAACCGCATCCCGAAGTACCAAATAGTTTAGTATTCTTAGTAAACTAGATACATACTAGAAATTATTATTATAATTGAAAATATAAAATACTCAAAGTGTTTTATTTTATAACCCCATTATTCCTCATATTGTATCCCTACATATCAATCACAAAACACTTCCTGGTATCTTAGGTAAAATAAAACATAATAAAGGGGTGATATATGATTCTTGGTGAGGATAAACATATATCATAAGCTATGAATAAATAAGAAATAATCTATATGGAAATGAAAATAACTTAAACACACTCTATTTAATCAATAACGTAAGAATAATATGAAAAGAATAAATGATGATCATATAATTCCATATAAATAATCACATGAGCTTGAGAACTTAACCATGAGTATTCTAACTAATATAATAATCACATAGAATATCAATAATTGAATTAATAATGATGGAATTCATAATTTCATATATCTAAAACATATTATAAAGTCATTGTTCTAAGATATCTAAATAAATGGGTAATGTCTTGGCCAAAACCCAATTTGGTATGTCTTATGAGACCTACCGATGCCTCGAGGGGCTATATTAGGACCTTCTTGTCACTTACTAAGTCCAATAAATTTCTCATATGAAAGGTATGAAACATAATAAAAATAAATATTCATATTTAAAAACTATCATATGAAATGTTAACAATTACCCCAATCAAAAAACATAATCATAAACCATCCAGATTAATATGAATGGTATCAAAGTTGTACATCCTTCTCCAAAACCAATCATAAACCATCCAAATGAAGAATAAGAATTATTTCAATACAACATATCTCCATTGGATCATAATTATAATGAAGGTTGATTTCATTTATGAATGAAATTCCATAAAAATGTCATTAAAAACATTCTCGAGGATGCCTTGAAAAAAAATATTCTTGAGGAAAAAAAACCTTGGCACTTTGAAAATCACCTTTTAAAACAAAAAGTTCACAAAAACTTTTGAAAAATACTTTTCATTGAAAATAACCTTTTAAAACTTGTAAAATAATCTTTAAAAAATTTATTGGTCGTGATGACTTCTTGTCATGTTGTACATGTTAAAACAAATATTTCTTTCACATTTTTCAGTAAAAGTAAAATGGGCCTTATTTTCAAAAAGAAATGAACAGTCCTTTAAAAAATTGTAAAAAGTAAAAATAGATAAAAATTTATTTAATAAATCAATTGAAAATTTTTAAAACCATTTTTGAAAACATTTTCAAAAAACAAGGGTTTTGATGATAAAGTATTTCCAACCGAAGAGAGAAATAAAGCCGTATTTTCTTAAAGACATTATCTCAATCATTTTTAACTACCAAAAAGTAAAAATGGTGCTATTATTTGAAAATTTAATGAATAAATAGAGGTGAATAAAATATATTTATTTTAAGATATAAATATCAAATAATCCCCTAAGGGATATGTAAACATTAATAATCATGAATAATGATGAGATTGTGAAATGAACTCTTACCACTTTTTTAACTTATGAATTTTAAGTCCCATAAATGAAATTACAAAAAAATAAACTTTAAATACCATTAAGATAAATATATTAATGATATAACATATCAACGGGGAATTATATACACCAAAAAAAGGAAATAAGTGGTGAATATGGTATATATGTCATGGAAGTTAAAGTGAGATGAGAACCCCTTACCTTAGGTCGGATTTCATTTATACATGTTCATACCTCATTTATAATGGTTTTAATAATTTTATTAATTTATAAAAAACCATAATAAAATTTATAATATCATTTTTTATACTCTTATAACATTTTACCACCTATTTTTTTTAATATTTCATTATTTTCATTGTTTCGGGTGTTAATTGTCTTGTTTTATCATGCAAGTTTTGTAATGAAAGTTACAAATCTTATGAATAAGATATATATATATATATATATATATATATATATATATATCATCACCATAATGATAATAATTTTATAAATATTATATTTAATCAGTGAATAAATTTCTATGACCATTTATGAAAGTTGGAAATGGAAAAAGAATCACATCGCTTCGTGGAGACAGTTGGATGTACATAAGCACGAGAAACTATATCATTTTCTTAACAAGTGAAAGGGTAAGGAATTGGGTGATATATTAATTTTCTAGAAAAAATATCATCTCATATATATCACATATATTCATTAATTTATCCTTATTACTTTCTATGTAAATTGTAAGTGAAAAATGAATCACATCGCTTCATGAGGTTGTAGTCCGCCATAAACTTGAGTGATATTATTGTATTTGAAATGGAATGGAACATAAAAAGGTATAATTGAGATTAAAATTAAAAAATTATAATAATATCATAAATATCATATTCATTTGTTAAATCCATCATTATATCCATCCTTGAAAAGCGGTGATGGAAAATGAACTACATCGATTAATGAGGAAGTAGTCCTCCGTAAACATAATAGATGATTTCATTTCCCATTTGATGGAAGTGTGTGTCATGACACCCTCACTAAAAAGATACCCCTCCTAGACTGGAAATGAAGAAAGTGAGATAATGACCCCTGAGTATCGCCTCCATTAAGCCTCAAGTTGGCGACTAGAACCAATGTTGTACAAATCTCACAATATGGGAGGCATTCCAATTTACAAAAAAAACAAGATCAGGAGATAGGATGAATCAACCATAAACAACTCCATGAAAAAATATAAAAATAAATCAAAACCATCCCAAAATTCATGCATAAATCAATATTGATACATATAAAGTCTCCAAATGAAATCCCAAAAGAATAAAAGTTAAGGCAGTGACAGAGCAACTTCTCCAAATTCCCAAACTAGAAATGTCCAGTATGGTCCACAAAGTCCTCCTAGAAACCTAAAAATAGTTTTTATATAAGTAGAGTGAGAATTTGGGTATACTCAGTAGGAAAACCAAAGTCTCCCATACACATGTGAAAAGAACATACTAATGCACCTGTGTGAAAACAGCAGAACCAAACAGCACCTAAGTAGGTATACTAACCACCCCAACCTCACCAAGGCATGCTCACCAAATAACACAGTTCAAGTAATATAATATAATGCACATCGATGATAGGGTACCCCACACCACTTTCCCACTAATTATTTTCTCTCACACCCTAATGGTAAACGTCCTGGTGATCTTACCTCTTTCAAACATACCACATCACAACCTGCTCGCACACACCGGGGCCCCACAACCATATCACATCCCACCCGCAGACACCTGGGCCACACACCACATAATATCCCACCTATAGAAACCTGTTCTACACACCACATCACATCCCACCCATAGACACCTGGGCCACAAACCACATCTCATCATGCCTGTAGGAACCTGGGCCACAAAACACATCTCATACAGCAAAAAAAACCTAGAAAATAAAAACACATATCACCCCGAAGACACCCGGGAAAGCATAACACATCTCATATATAAGATTCCTGGTAAAGAAGAAATTAACCGCACACACCTAGGCCTCACAAACCATGATCTTTCAAAATAATCATAAGTTATCACCACCTAGAAGAGGGATCAGGGAAGATCGGGTGGCCAACCATTCATCCTCCCACCAGGATGTTTGGGAAAGACACCCTCCCCCTTGACGATGGGGGTGTTCGGAACATGGTGCTCAACTATGGTGTGGTGAGTATAGAAATAAATAGAATGTATAGTGTATATACATATATAGTTACAGCACATAAGCTGGTCCTATGGGTTTATAACAAGAACTAACCATCTCACAGAATCCACACAATCATTGCCACCTCTAAATGAATAAAAACACACAAACAAAACACAATCCATAATTCATTTTTAATATTTAAGAAATATTACAAAATCTATGTTTTATAAATAATTTCCACTTTATCTTCCATATTGATTTGTGAAATCAACATTCGTTAGAAAACCCATTTCATTTAGAAATATATCTTAGTTCATATTTCCAACCCATTTGTTTATATATAAATATCAACTAGTTAAACAACATAGTCATCATAAAATTCCTCATTAAACATACCCATTTGAAATTATTAACATATAGTATTAATTAAATTAATAATTGGTTAGATATAAAAAAACAAACTACATATCATAAGCACAACACCATATAAGCAGAACATAATCCATAAGTCACATTATACTTTTAATCCACATTTGGTTTCTTAATAGATTTCACAAATATCAAATAAACCCATATTAACAACACATTGGTTAATTAAATTCCATCCTTTTATCATTAATTCATTAGATATTCACATTCCACATTCCATTTCAAATGAATCATTTTTTCATATTCTTCCCAAGAAAGGATATTCCATTTTAGTTCCATATTTCTTAGGAAACTGGAATTTATTCACACAATACAATTACTAACACAGAGAAAGTATCACCACACAGAAAACCATTACTCTCTTACCAATAATCCCACATCATCATCAATTCGTAACCACATCCCCTTTTTCACAACCCTAATGCATAACCATGTCACACCCCCCATCGCAGCCCCACTGCACCATTGTATCATAACAACCATCACAGCCCCACTGCATAAAACATCTCATCCACTACCCCCACATATCACAATACAATCATATTCTATCCATCATATCACAAAATCCAACCCACATCACACAATCATGTCCACAAAGAAGTTATAGAACATGACAGAGAAAAATATACTTTCAGATTTAGCAGGGCGTACCTTATTAAATTTCACTAATTTAGGGAGTTATCACAGAAACCATATAATCCTGGGGCATCCATTTATTTTAACTGAATGTACTTGGTTAACCAATTATATAATAAGTGACATCAGCATCCATATATCATGGATGTATTCCACAACCAATAAACTAGTTCACAAGCAAGGACCCCCAACTTCCATAATTTTAAGTGGGTATTTAAACCATGCAATTCACAACATTGATTAAAATATCAATAAAATAGTAGGATCATATGTCACATTCCCACATCCCCTTTATATTAGTTTTAAACGAATTTTATTATCTTATATTAATTCAGATGTAACCATATTTATAATATGTGACAATAATAAACCCATCCTACATGATACACATAAAGATAAATGAAATAAAAACCTACTTAGGAGAAGAGACAATCATCACTTTCTCATTGCACCAAAATAGGGGGTGCGTACAGGAGGAAATGCATTAGGGGGAACTCAAACCAACCACAACACCTTGTTCCAGGGCACCTATGGGAAGAAGGATTTGGTATGTTCCATATCAAGAGTAGGAAAGACCAAAGGAGGGTAGGAAGGATCTTCACTTTAAGGAGACTAGATATTGAATGTTCGTGATTATATATTGCTTAGAAATTCTATTAAATCAAATCACATTAAACAATGTGGTTTTGACCATTTAAAAGCCTCGAGATTTTTAGAAAATCAAAGATATGATATATCATCCTTAAAATGGCTTTAAAACATTCTAAATATGGAATTAAACTCTTTTTATGTCAAAAGGGATGTCAAAAAAGAAAAAATGGAAAAATATAAAAATTATGGAAATTTGGAAAACTATTGAAATGAGTCACTGCCGCCTCTAGACAATTCACCACCAGATGAGTCACCATCAATGAGTCACCACTATACAAGTCCCTTCCAGATGGGTCACCGCCAGCGAGTCACCGCCAGATGATTCACCGCCAGCGAGTCACCGCCAGCGAGTCGTCGCCAGTGAGTCACTTCCAGATGAGTCACCTCCATCGAGTCACCGCCAAACAATACACTTCCTATGAGGCACCATCAGAATAAGCTTCCACTAGAACAAGCTACTACTAGAATGAGTTACCGCCATAATGAGTTACTATTGGAAAATTGAAAATTTTAAAAACTCTTGAAATTAGTCACCATTGGAATGAATTACATGTCTCAAAAACACCTTAAACTACCCCTAAACACCTCAAACACCAGATTTATCACAAGGTAATGAACTTTAAAGTCTGTATAATTAAATCAAATACCTCTAAAACTATTTTGTCCCTCGAGAATTCAAAACCAACCTAAAATAAAATAAGGTAAGGGTATGAACAACCATCCCTTAAGATACATATCAAGGATCTTGTTACATATGAAACACTATTAACAACTAAACCTATTTCCCCAAACACCCATAATATCATAACATAACATATTTCCTTGAAAATAGGAATAATGGAATACCACCCTCCAGGCCACCATGCCTCCCCAGCACCCAAATCAGGGGAATGGTTCATCCTTGAGAACCAAAACAAAACTAGAAGGAATGAGAATGGTGTTATGAACAACCCATGAGATACCTCTCATAATTCTCGATATATTTGGAACACAACAACCAAAAGGGATAAGAAGTTCAAGTCTACACAATACATTAAACATAATATCTACACAATACATTAAACACAATCTTCTAGGGGAGATACCTCTCAAGTAAGAAGACATCCACATAGATAAGTATAATAAGTCTAATAAGAAAATACATAACAATAAAAAAATGATAACATCATGGGATGTAACACATTCAAAAAAAATATACATGTTATTTTAAACAGAATGAATATATTTTATATTCAATAAAACATCATTATAGCTTTTACTTTAAAGACTTCACTTAGACATGCCATTGTATGAATATCTATAAATTGTTTATCCTCATTTACTAATCCATAAATTTTAAATTCAAAACATTTAATACATACCATTCTTAACATATTGCGAAGAGAAAAAATTAGCATGGTTGAGTAATAATTTGTTAAAAAACATAGATATTCTATTTTTTACATTTCATTAATTCATATTGGTGAGTGAGTTTAAAAGATAAGCATGCTTTTTCAAAGGATCTATTACTTTTCAAACATGTATCTCAACATTTTGTTTTAGAACATGCTAAGTTTGGAAAACATGCTTATTAAAACATTCCCATTAAAGATCTTGCTTTAAAAAAAATAGTCATCTAAGAAAACTATTTTGAGTTAAAACCTATTTTTGAATCCATCTTATAGGATGGTATTTATCAAAATACATTTTTTTTAAACACTTTCAACAAATTTTGTAAAACCACTTTTATTAAACAAGTTTCCCAAGATAACTTAAGTAAATTGGAAGGTTTCATGATTTCTCAAATTTTATTCAATTATGCTGACACAACTCTATCATGCTCTTTACCAAGTTAATATCAACACAAATAATCATCAAATACAAAAAGATAAAATTAATATATAGAAATCATAAAAAATATGACATGAGTTTTAAACATACCAGATTATCCAAGTTTAAAACTTTTCCAAGTTTTTCATCAAAACATTAATTACCAGTAATATACTTATGCAGAACTTGAAAGGGGTTCAACATTTCAAATTTTTATTTTCACAGGTGCATGTCATTACTTACAAGAGTTTCAAATATCATTACTCTACCAACACTAAAACTTATATTAATATAGACATATATATCACAAGCATACAAATCAAAGGAAACCATCCACCACACCATGATATTGTCTTCTTTGGGTGGAACTGACTGGCCTGCACAGTTTTAAAATGTGTTGTAATATAATACATCTTGATATGGGGAAATAGTTACCCTATATTTATATGTTTGTGGTCATAACACATTCCATCAATATAAAATCAATTACAATAATCCCAACCAACATGATAGTATCCAAACATTACCATTAATTCCATTATAAAAATATTTAGGCAGGTGAGGAAATCCCATCCTTATTGATTTCTTGATCTCCTAAAAAACCGGTTTATTTTATTACCGGATTTAAGTGATTAATCCTTTTTATGAGAGGTGAGGGATTCCATAAATATAATCACAAAACATCACAACAAAACACACGTTATATCACTATATCAATCACACATCTCTTCCACCACACGTCACCATCACTACACAGTATAACCATTATCTAAACTTCTTAACTAACAAAAATTTTTACAAGACATTTTACACAGCCACATCCTCACACCACTCTACCATCCACAGTCAAAAACCATTTTCATATAAACGCCTTCTCCATTTAATCCTCCACACCACCCCAACCAATGATCATAACTATCATCACACATAAATCCCCAGGCACAAAAATCTAGTAATTACCTCTCCCATGTTGAGATATTATCTGATTTGGTCGGTAGTGACTTGCCCTCGTGGTTTTAATCGCGTCAAGTAATAATTTGTCTTATTTAGGAATCAGGTTTCCCACTATTTGTACACTTGAAGGTTTTTAAACCACATGACACACAAGGAATCATAGTAATAACAATCACACATAATGGCAACACATATCATATTCCATAATTATCCAGGGGTTATATTGATTCATCTCATTATTTAGTATGGGTACTTTCACAAAATTTTAAATTATTCATGGGGAATCGGTTCATTAGTCATATATAAGTGATTATCATTTTAATACATGGTGTGTTTGATCTATCAGTCATGAAAAGGTTCTCATAATCTACAACAGTCACTGCATAAATAAGTTTTCCAAATACTTCAATTTTCAGAAGGTCATATCAACACATCAATGCAGTGATAACAATGTAACCCCAAGAAACACTCAATATTTCTAGGTTATTTCTATTAAAACATCATGAATTGAATTTAAATAGCTATAACATGCATCAAAGTTAAGGAAAAAAATTCATACATGTTATATCACACATGATGTTCAATATGGTTACACAAGACATTTTGGGTTCATATTTTTATCAAGGTAATAAACTTCCAAATTCATCTGAATAATTCTACTTACTATATTCTTGTGTTCAATTAAAATAATATATTGCATAAACAACAAGTTATCATGATCATCAAAGTATAACATGATTAATGATAAAAAAAATTAAACTACACATGTTTTATTACTATGTTTAGGGATTTATCATGCTCAAGGTGAATATTATTTAATCACTTCATTACTCAAGGAAACATTCTTTCTGACAAAAATATTAAAAATGCACTTGTTATATTAATAAATATCATGATTTATCATGCTAAAGATAAAAATTATTTAATCATTTCATAGTTTAAGAAAACATGATAATATACGGAAAAAATTATAACATTATTCTACCTATATATTTAAATGTAACGTATTAAACATGCTACATGTGTATTTCTTTCATAATAGAATTTTCCTTATTACCAAACCAATGGTTTAAACTCTAAACATGCTTCCCATAACAAACTACACATGACTTAACATGTAAGGTAAGGTTATTTTAGTACTTAAAAATTATTATTAGTTATAAAATAGTAAGTTTAATCACATACATAGTTCTAAATATCAGAACGTTACCAAAAAGAATGCTTATTATCTTCCAAAATTTAGAAATAAATGTCACATGGATTTCTTCCCTAACACATGCTTACAATATATGGTTATATCAATACTATATAACTGCAATCGAGGGAAATATATGAATCAAGTTATTATTATCAAGGATTCCAAATTCAAAATAATTATCAATAACTAAGATGTAAATTTTTAGAAATTTTAGAATTTAAATGTATAAAGCCACATTTTATAACAAGTTAACAACACATGCTTATGAAAAATTACAGATGGAATGAAATACAAGACATTTTAACTCACATAGAAACTAAAATACATCTAATCTTGCTTCTCTAACAATTCTAAAAATTAAGAAAACTATATGGTGTGTTATACATTTATAACAAAGGAATAAAAATCCAATTTATTAGTAATCATAAAATAAAATAAAAGGAAACAACATATCCAAAACTCAAGAAGGTTTCAAACAAACAATTAAAGCTAGTTAACAATCATATTGCTCTTTACACTTGGTTATAGGAATAATTCAACAAACTATTAATGAATTTTATTAGCATTAAAAGCATGGGAAAAGTCATAGAAACAAACATAAAGTTTCATGATTAATTTTATTCATTTTATCTTCACAAAATCAACCAATTTCAAATAAGAACACAATTTATTATGATGCATGTACCTCTCCTTGGTCTCTAACTAGAAAGAAGTGTCGCCTCACTTGGCCATTCAGAAGGCTCATAGTCTATGCATTAGATTATGGGGGGATAAAATTCCATGTCCTAGCTAGTCTCCCTGACCTATGTCACATACCAAGGTCAACTGACGTTGTTACCATACCAACCCATGAATTCCTCACTATGCCTAACTCTGAACTCCACCCTATCTCTCAACCATCAACCTATGATACCATTCTGTCATGACCCCCTCCCTCCAGAGATAACCCTACTTAGATAGAAATGAAGAAAGGGATATAATGAACCCTGAGTCCCACCACCAGTAGGCCTCGGTTTGGAGACTAGAACCAAGGGTGTACAAATATCACCATATGGGAGGCATTACCCTTTATAACAAAACAAGATTGGGAGATAGGATAAATCAACCACAAACAACTCCATGACGTAATATAAAAATAAATACAAACCATCCCACAATGCATTTATAAATCAAAACTGACACATATAAAGTCTCTAAATGAAATCCCAAAAGAATAAAAGCTAAGGAAGTGACATAGAAACATCCCCAAATACTCAAACTAGAAATGTCCAACATAGTCCACAAAGTTCTCCTAGAAACCTATATATGTGTGTGTGTGTGTGTGTGTGTGTAGGGTGAGCATACAAGTATACTTAGTAGGAAAAAAAGTCTATCATGCACATGTTAAAAGAGAATACTAATGCACCCATGTGAAAATAGCAAAAACAAATAGAACCTAAGCAGGTATACTAACGACCCCAATCTCACCAAGGCACGCTCACCAAATAATGAAATTCAAGTAATATAATATAATGCACATCGATGATAGGATACCCCGCACCACTTTCCCACTGATTAGCCTCTATTACACCCTAAAAGTAAACATCCTAGTGCTCCCACCTCTTCTGAACATACCATATCACAACCTTCCCACTCACACCTAGGCCTCACAACCATATCGCATATCACCCTCAGACACCTAGTTCACACACCACATCACATCCCTCCCACAGACACCTAGGACACACACCACATCACATCTCACCCATAGACACCTGGGCCAAAAAAAGCATCTCATCCCACCCAAAGGCACATGGGCCACAAACCACATCTCATCCCAAATACACCTAGGAAATCATAACACAGATCATTCCAAAGATACTAAATAAAGCATCACACATCTCATCCCGAAGGCACCTGGGAAAGAACAACTTGCCCGCACACACTTGGACCTCACAACCCACAACCTTCCCGAAGAATCTTGGGCTATCACCACCAGGAAGAGGGAGTAGGGAAGGGCAGGTGTTCAGTCATCCATCCTCCTACTAGGATATTTGGTAAAGACACCCTCCCCCAAGATTATGGGGGTGTTCAACACATGGTGCTCAGCTATGGTGGAGTTTCTATATAAATCAATAGAATGTAAAGTGTATATACATATAGAGTTGAAGTACACAAGCCTATCATATGGGTTTATAACAATAACTAACCATCTCACAGAATCCACACAATCGTTTCCACCACTATATGCATAAAAACACACACAAAAAACACTATACATAATCTTTAAACCATATTACAAAATCTCTATTTTATCAATAATTTCCACTTTATCAACCATATTGATTTGTGAAAATGAAATTCATTAGAAAAATCATTTCATTTAGAAAGATAACTTATTTCATATTTCTAACCCATTTGTTTATATATAAACATAAACTAGTTAAACAACACAGCCATCATCAACTTCCTCATTAAACATACCCATTTTAAATTATTAATGTATAGTATTACTTCCATTAATACTTGGGTAGATATAACATAACAAATCACATAGCATAATAACAACGCCATATAAGTATAACATGATCCAAAAGTCACATTATACTTTTAATCCACATTTGGTTGCTTAACAGATTTCAAAAATGTCAAATAAACCCATATTTACAACACATTGGTTCATTAAATTCCAACCTTTTATAATACATTCATTAGTTGTTCACATTTCACATTCCATTTCAAATGAACCACTTTTTTAGATTCTTCCTAAGAAAGGATATTCCATTTTAGTTCCATACTTCCCAAGAAACTAGAATTTATTAACACAATAAAATAACCAACACACAGAAAGTAGTACCACACAACAAACCATTACTCTCTTACCAATAATCTTACATAATCACTAATTCACAGCCACATCCCCTTTTCCACAGCCCCGCTACATAACCGTTCCATGCCCACCATCACAGCCCCACTACACTATTGTATCATAACAACCATCATAGCACCACTATATAAAACATCTCATCCACTTCCCCCACATATCACAACACAGTCATATTCCATCAATCATGTCACTAGAGCCAACACACATCACACAATCGTGTCCACAAACATGTTACACCACATGATAGAGTAAAATATACTTTCAGATTTAGTTATGAAACCCTTATTTGATTTCACTTAATTTAGGGAGTTATCACAAAAAATATATAATCCTAAGGCATCCATTTATTTTAACTGAATGTACATGGTTAACCAATTATATAATAAGTAACATCAACAGACACATAAAATTCATGTATTCCACAACCAATAAACTAGTGCACAATAAAGGACCCCCAATGTCCACGATTTTCAATGGTTATTTTACCCATACAATTCACAACATTGATTAAAATATCAATAAAATAGCAGGATCATACATCGCATTTCATATCACCTTTATATTTTTTTTAAACCAATTTGATTGTCTTATATTAATTTGGATGAAACCATATTCACAAGAGGTGACAATAATAAACTCATCCCACGTGATACACATAAATAGAAATGAAGGAAAAACTAACTTGGGAGAAGAGACAATCATCACTTTCTCATTGCACTAAAAAAAGGGGTGTGTACAGCAGGAAATGATTCAGGGTGGACTCGGACCAACTACAGCACCTTGTTCTAGGGATCCTATGAGAATAAGGATTTGGTATGTCCAGTATCAAGATAAGTAAAGACCAAATGAGGGTATAAAGGATCTTATCTTTAGGAAGACTAGATCCAGAATGTCTGGGAATAGATATAGTTTAGAATTTCTATTAAATTAGATCACATTAAACCACACGGTTTTGACCATTTAAAATACTTTGGATTTTTATAAAGTCAAAGATATTATTTATAGTCCTTTAAATGGATTTAAAAGATTTTAAATATACAATTAAACTCTTTTTATGTCAAAAGGGATGTTAAAAGGGAAAAACTGGAAAAATATGGAAAATTTTGGAAATTTGGGAAGTTGATGAAATGAATCACTGAGACCGCTAGAAGAGTCACCACCAGATGAGTCAACATTAGCGAGTCACAACTAAACAAGTCACCTCTAGAGGATTCACCACCAGTGAGTCACCACCAGATGAGTCATCATCAGTGAGTCAATTCCATACAAGTCACCGCCAATGAGTTACTGCCAGCGATTCACCACCATACAAGTCACTAACAATGAGTCACTTCCAAGGATTCACCGCTAGATGAGTCACCACCAATGATTCACTTCTAACAAGTCACCACCAGTGAGTCACTGCAAGCTTATTCACTACCAGCAAGGCACTGTCAGAACAAGATACCACCAGAATAAGCTACCACCAGAACAAGTTACCGCTAGAATGAGCTACCATTGGAAAATGAGAAATTTGGAAAAGTATTGAAATGAGTCACTATTATAATGACTCACATGTCCCAAAAACACCTTAGACTACCCCCAGACACCTCAAACACCAGATTTCTCACAAGGTAATGGATCAGAAAGTTTGGTACATTACAGTAGATATGGATGAATATTATTCCATAAACATAATAAAATCTCATTATATGGGAGATAATTATGTTATTATATTTGAAGTATTAATTCATAAATGATGTTTTAAAAATAATAATGAAAATGAAAGAGATTTGTTAAGATAATTCCTTCTCTAAGAGAAAACTCCTTTGGATCTTCTCTTAAGAACCCTAGGGATGGTCTTTTGGGAGGACCATAAGATCTAGAATATATATAAGGATATTGGGGAGATATTTTGGTAGTGTTTGGTTGATTCAAAGGGATTTATGTGTTTGAATAAGTGAGGGGTGGGAGTTCTCTTTTATAAGTGGGGGAAGGGAACCCTCTTGGAAATTACTTCAAAATTTCCCAAAAGAATCTAAAATGATGAAGGCATTCACATGTAAAAATCTTAAATATAACCTTAGGTTAGAATTTGGGATAGGATAAAGTGGAAATATGGACATTAAATAATATTTTGACAAGTTTTTAGATCATTTTAACCCTTATCTTCTTATTTTTCCCCCAGTAAACCCATTTTTCCTTAACTTCAGTAATTAATTTCTATTATTTCTATTATTAATTTTGGTAAAAATTTAATTTAACCATATTAGATAATATAAATTATTCTAATTCAAAATATGGAATACATTTTTTCAAATTCAATTCACAGAATTGGCATAATTTAATTTAAAATTATACCCACATATGTGATGAAAGCGTGGGTTTTCAAAGAGAAAATTCTCATAAGTATAGAAGGTTATTATATAAAAATTAAATATTAAATTTATTATAATGAACTAAATTAATTAAATTGAAATATAATTTAACTAATGTTACTTTAAAAATAATTTAAAATATAATTTAACTTTGTAAATAATTTAAAAGAAAATGCAGTTTTTAGTAAAAAACAATATTTTTCACTATTCATCAAAAAATGAAACATTTCAGAAAAATCCCAAAATTTAACCCTAACATAATTTTGATAATATGATTTCAAAAATTAGTTTTATTTTTTAAAATAATTTTTCTAAAATTTTTAAAATATAATTATAAATTATGTATACAAAGTGCAACTAAACCGTCTTTTAGAAAAATATTTTTTTTCCAAAAACATTTCTTTTAAATTAAAATTATTATTATTTTATTTATAATCAATATATATACATTTAATTTATTTTATATATGATTAAACCATAAAATTTTCATAATTTAGTTATTATTATTTATACTCTCCAACTTAATGGTTAGGTTATAATAGTCATGTTTAAATAATAATATTTTAATAGATTATAATGTTTATTTTAAACTCGATGTTGAATGAATCACAAGATATAAAAGAGATTGGATTTATTTAAAAATAAATATATTTTGAAGTCTTGTGGTGTTATATTCTCTTCTAAGCTTGTTGTTTTGCATCATACATGCTATCGAACATGATTTTCCTATTTTAAAATATTGGAGTGTTATATTCTACCCCCTTAAATAAATGGTGTCCTTGAAATTTAATCTTGATTTAAGTAATAAATTGTTTGAAATTTGAAAATAATTTTATTGTAAACCCACATCATAAAAATGGTTAGTAAAAAATCCATTTATAAGAGATAAAATAAGTATAAAGGTCATCTAGAATAACACATTACTAGGTATCTATGTAGGAGAACATTGGTAGAAAATAAAAACATGAACATGGAAGAGAATATTAATGCCCAAGGATTAATAGAGAGTGATATATATCACTAATAACATTAAATTGGGTGATCTAGATAAGGTTAATGACCACAAAACCATAAATCTATGATGATTTAAGGGGTAATTGGATTCATAGAAAAGGAAGGTACAAGGATAACATTTTTGTTTCAAGATCCTTTATATAGAGTTGAGGAATTCATTTACCCTCTATAATGAGAAAATAAGAAAATATAGTGACTTGATATATTTTTATAGGCACAATTTCATCCTCTGGATGTGTTTTTATCATTTACTACTTTATCTATTACTCCAATAAATGAATATCCAATAGGGATTTTTTTCTTAAAGCACTAAAATTAATAATTAACAAGTGATTATCTCAATAAAAAAATGAAAATCCATTATTCCTATCTCTAGATATTTTCCAAGACTAAAATGGTTAACACGAGTTATCAAATAACACCCAAAGTTTAACTTAATACATTCCATAAATAGTTAACCTGATGACTTATCCAAAAACATTCTGTCTAAATTCAAAGTCCAAAAATTTTGAAGGAAGGTCACTAAATCAAAGTTATATTCCCCAAAAAATATAAAGTGTATCTTAATGTAACTTCCAAATATGTGAATACCTTTATCTATATAAAACCTTAATGAAAACATACATCATTCTAAATATAAAATTTTTGGTTATCGAATATATTTCATAAATTAATACTTGAAATAAACTCCAAAAAAGATGTCATAAACCATCAAACCTATAACCAATTTCATAGTCACCAATATTATCCCATAAACATATCATTATTATCTCAACATTTGTAGCATATTAATGGTTATCCTCCTTCAATAATTTTATTCCAAAAGGTTCAACTTATCACTGAATCACTTCTCTTAGTCATTGGTACCATTTAACATATGCTCTCAAATCCCATAAGAAATAGTAATTCAATACAATACTTATACATTTAATGATTATTAAAACTATAATATCATTGATAAAATATTCCTATATCATAATTATTGAATCCAAACTTAATAACATTAATCATTCCACTTCATTTGTGGTAAGAGTGTAACCATGACATGATCCTTTAGCTTCTTTTTAGGTGTATTCCCTTGATACTTAGGGAATTCATTTTTATAGTGCCTCATATCCTTATAGTTAAATCATTGAACATTATAAATTTATTTATTTCCCTTAAAATCATGGTCATGGTTTCATTTCTCTCCACACTTATATCAAACTCTCATTCCCTTCATTAAAGTATCAGAGTGTTTCTTTCCATACTTATTACATGTGGGAAAATCATTCTTTCCCTTCTTCCCCTAATCCATTTTTTATACCTTATTATTCTTTTCTTTCTTCCCTTGCTTACCTTCAAAGACATAATAATTATAGAATTATTTCTCTATCATAATAACATAATATATTACGTCCTCATATTATGAGAATGTTTGAGAGACTAGTTTTCTTAAAAATATTAGCTTAATCTCATCAAAGAATCTGTCATTATTTCTCTTTGGATTGCATGAATTGATAAAGTTTTCATTCCTTCCACTGGGTAGCATTTCTAAATGATGTAATACACTATATTAGATCATAAAATTATGAAATATAATATATAATTCTAAAATAAGTGAAACACGTAACATAAATTCAAAGATCTATGCATGGTTAATCTCATAATTTTAAATATGGTTTCTTTGGGGATATCTTTATTTTAAAATCCTTAATAATGGTTGGTAAAAAAATTAAATTATCCTAATAATATCCCCCAGGAGTGTCAAACCATGTGTGTAGTAAGGCATGTTTCCATTCACCAAGTGATGATCAGTTCAAGACCAATATGCTCTTTTTAGAGTTAGTACCCCTAGGTTTATCAGTTCCAGAACCACATCAACTTGTAGTACCCATCCATGGATTTCATTTCTAATAAAAACCACATAATCTATTCCTTACAAAAAAAATAGTATGTTATTTTATACATATCCATGATTTATATCATAGGGTTATGTTCTATAATCTATGTTTTCCTAAATATAGTTCCCAAGTTTTCTACTAAACTTACTATGATTCCAAATATAGTGACCCTAATCCCAGTAGCCTAGATCCAGTGTCTACTTTATTACATAAGTATAAGATACAAGGAATCATATCTCGAATGACCAAATAGTTTATTAGTCTTTTTAAACTAGATACATACATTAAATTATTATTACAATTGAAAACATAAAATATATAAGGTTTGTTTTAGAATGTCATTTTTCCTTATATAATATCCTTACATATCAATCACAAAACACTTCTTGGTATAATGGGGAAAATAAAATATAATTAAGGGGTGATATCAAATTCTCAATAAGTGTAAGAGTACAACATAGTCAATGAATAAATAAGGCATAATCAATATGTAAAGGTAAATAATTGAAACACATTCCATTTAATCAATAACAAGAGCGTAATATGGTGGGAATAAATGACGATCAAATAATACCATATAAATAATCACATGAGATTAAAAACTTAACCAAGGATATTCTAAATAATCAAATAATCACATGTAATATCAATAACTAATTTAATAATGATGTAATTCATAATACCGGACACATAAAATATACCATCAAGGCCTTCTTCTAAGACATCTAGATAAATGGGTAAGGCCTCATCCGAAACCCAATCTAGTTTGTCTCATGAGACCTACTGATACATAAAGGACCTATAGTGGGCCCCTACCATCACTTAATAATTCTAATGCATTCCTCATATGAAATGGATGAAACATAATCAATATAAACCTTCATATTTAAAAACTATCATGTGAAATGTTAATAATTACCCCAATTAATAAACATAATCATAGACCATTCAAAGTAATATGAATGGTATCAAATCGGTACATCCCCAATCAAAACTAATCATAAACCATCTAAATAAAGAATGAGGATGATATCAATAAAACATATCCCTAGTGAATCATAAGTAAAATGAATGGTTTATATATTTGATGAATATAAATTCCATAAAAATTATTTTTAAAACATTCTTGAAGAAAATAACTTTTTCACTTTGAAAATCAGCTTTTAAAAAAAGTTCACAAAACATTTTGAAAATAATTTTATATGAAAATAACCTTTTAAAACTTGTAAAATAGTCTTTAAAACATTGATTTTTCATGATGGTGGAACATTTTTTCCATGTCGTACATATTAAAACAAAAATTCCTTTCACATTTTTGAGAAAATCCAAACAGACATAGCTTTGAAAATGAGATGAAGATTCCTTTAAAAAACTATAAAAATTCAAAATATGTACAATGAATTTAATAGTTCTTTTTTAAAGGGTAAAAAATATTTTTGAAAACTTTTTTAGAAAACATGGGTTTTGATGAAAAAGAATTTCTAAAGGAAGAAATAAATAAATTCATATTTTCTAAAAAAACTCAATAATTTTAAGTACCATATAGAGATCTAGTTTTTGCCTAATAAGACTTTGAAATATTTATAAATGTTATTCCAGATCTAGGATCTTAGACGGCGTGTGATTCTAAGTCCCAGTGTTCCCAAAATTAATTTTATAAAAATATTAAATTTATTTTATAATATGTGTGCACGGTTAATTAAAGAAAATGAGATAACTCTTTAATAGTTGATTGGATTGGAAATATGAGACCACGGTTGGGTTTGGAATGCAGTTTTTCCCATAGGTGTGACGTAAAATGAGTCGGTGTAGTATGTTCGGCTCCCTCACTCATTGGCGGGACGTTTGAGTGATTAAATGGGTTAATTTATTCAATTAATTACTTAAATCCATTAACCTAATAAATGGTTATATATTCATGATTATGAGGTTTTAGCCTCATAAATTTGTTTTTCCAATGATGAATCACTCTCTACCTCTCCTTTCCATTGGCAAACTATGACCAATAAAGAAAAAACGATCAATCCTTGGATCTAGGTGGATCGAGATGCGGCGAACGCAAGAGATAATCCTCTGTTTCCAAACGCATTCTTCATTAACATTAATTTATCCAATCTAGGTACGGCTTGTCTTTAGTATTTTTATGTCTTAGATTAAATTTTTAAGCAATTTGAATCCCTGTGGATCCTAGTTCGATGATTAATGGGTGACCCAAGCTTGATCGGGTGCCCGAAAACGAGATGGAATTGTGGAACGATGATAGAATTATGATCGAGGAAGAGATTTTGGAAACAGAATGATACAGGGATAAAAAATACAAAGGTTTTGTACTAATATTATGAGAAACAAATTTGCAATGGCATTTAGAAAATCTGTCCAAACCCTCATTTTCGAACGAGGTTGATTCACGATGAATGGTGAAGGCATAGTCACCGTTAGGATTACCAAAGCATTCTGGTCTGACCATCCTTATATTTTCCCAAACCCTAGAATTGTTGCATATACAGCACCCGATGATGGCAGTGATCAGATAGGCTTACTAGAGCATTCCGGCCTGACCCTCTAACCGGGCTGAGTAGTGCAGTCCCTAAGTAGATTCCAGTCTGACCCTCTAGCTGGGCTAGGTAGTGTATTCCCCAAGGACATTTCATGCTAACCCTCTAGTTGGGCTGGGTAGTGTAGTCCCCAACGACGAGATATAGGGCTGACCCTCCATCTAGGTTTGGTAGTGTAGTCCCCGACGAGAGATATCGGGCTGACCCTCCAGCTGGGCTGGGTAGCATAGTCCTCGATGATATCAGGTTGACCCTCCATCTTGGCTAGGCAGTGTAATCACCGAAAATTCAAAGATGACCCTCGACTATACGTGTAACATCCAAAGTAAGTAATTAATAATAAGAAATTATTATCTATGTCTATTTATGAATTATATAGTTTTTTAGAGGCTTAAAATGAGAATAAATCCAATCTTAAGCATGGAATACACTAATATTTTTAAAAGATTGTTTTACCGCCTTTTGATGGAGAACCATTTTTAAATCTATATTTTGACAATTTTATAAGCTCTATTTGTCAAAATAAACTTATTCTTTATGATTGGGACATTCAAATTTACCTTGGGTAAATTTTTGGTATTTTTCTGACAATGTTCATTTTTTAATGAATAGTGAAAATACTGCATTTTACATCAAAACTTCTTTTTCATCTAATTTAATTATATGCTTAGATTATCTTTTTAATTGGTATTAAAGTTTAATTAGAATATATTTTTACCATATAATCCAATGGTGGTCATTATAATTAATTTCACTTTGTATTTTGGCATAAACAAGTGCCAAACTTTTCATAGATATTGTTTCAAAAAACCCGTTATTTGTTTTGACAACGGGAATTATTTTTAAATTAATTATTGAAATTTCTATGTTTGTAATTTGGTAAAATGTATTACATATTATGAATCAGAAGGTCCAAATTATCTAATTAATACTCTTTTGTTTTTGGACATTATGAATAGTAACGACAGTAATTATCTTTAATTATCTTGATTAATTAGTAATCGGGTAGTTAAGGATAATAAAATAATATCATAATAATAAAAAATGACCCTAACATGTGTCCTAATGCTACTGGTTGTGTCATGGCCGACCATGTGATGCCTTTTTCTAAACTTAGGGACCCCATGGAATCACTTTTAGGTGAATGTGACACTTTATCTTTTTATTTTTAAAGAAAGTAGAATATCACTAAAGAATGGATCATCTGAGTAAAAAAAATTTAATTTTCTCTAAATAAATGATCTATTGGACTATAAATAGTAATTGTAAACCTAAAAATATTTCCTACATAATAGTATTTTTTTATAATTTTTAGATATTAAATAAATTAAATTATTTATGACATCGTGATGATGCAGTGATTACCTCATTAATTAACGATTTAAATAAAATGAAAAGATAATGTAAAATCTAAGACTTACACTTGTAAAAGACCTATTGGATCAGTATTTTTCTAACCCTTATCACCTTATACTAGAAATATATCAATGTGGGACCTTTTAAATCCGAAACTCTTTTTAAAATAATGTAACATTTCTTAACTTTCCAAGAGTGCCCCTCCTCTCCTCTTATAAAAGGCCCCCACCTCTACCTCCTTACCCACCCTTCTCAAGCCTTTGGATCGGAAAAGACCTTATCATTTTATCTCTCCAAATCCCTCTCTTAATCCTAGAATCGTTAACTTAGGCATAAATATCTTCAAGAAACCATTTTGGTTCAAACCAAGAAGAGTTACCCAATTTAAAGGTAGAGTCTTCTCAAATGTTCTTTTGTTTTATTTTGCTTCTCCAACCCCCTAAATCATTTTATTCATTTCTTTTGTAACAACAAAAGTATCTTTAATATACTATGATTTTTTTATAAGAAGTATTAGATCTACACTTACACACACCTTTATCTAATGGTTAAAGAACATACTGTTTCTGTGGATGGCGAATTCCTGCCTCACGAAACGATGATTGTTCAATTTTCTTTTAACACCTTTAAATGTGGCCATTATGATGTCAATATATTTATATATGATATATAATATGTTTATGTTTTACTTAAGATTCTGTATTTTTCATTTATGGAATACCTTTATGGTTTCGATTATGGGTAAACGTGATATCTTCATTTTAGGAAGTGTGGACTACCTCCCCCTCAAAGTGATTTGATTCGTTAATACCATATGTGGTATGTATAAAGGATAGATTTAATGATATTATATGTTATACCATAATTAAGTTTTAATACAATTATCTATCATTATGTTTTAATTCCATTAAATATGAAATATAAATGGAAGTAGCGTTCATGCGTACGTACGGCTTACCGTCTCCATGAACGGTGCATTTAATTTCTTACCTCTAAATGTTATGTAATATTATAAATGCATGTATATAATGGATATATATGATATATATGATATCTACATCATGAATATAATTCTGGATATAATGGATATTTCACCCCATGAACAACTTGTAATTATAAAGAGTTTATTTTTTACTCAAGTACCAGTGATCGTTAAAACGACCGTTATTAACTTAAATAATTACATAGTGTTGATGACAAGGTAATAAGTGATATAAAAGGAATGATGAACTTGAAAAAGGTTCTTAAGCAAGTAGAAATTATCTCAAGTTTATTATTCAGGATATTAAAGAACGATCGAGTCAAGTCGGATACGAGGTATGGGACTTCATCTCAATCACCATTCATTGAGGCATATTTTGTTTTATACACAACCTTCTTTTATATGGTGTATAAACCCCTTTTTTCAAAATGAATATTTTTATATGAAGTGTTTTACTAAATTAAAAAATGAATGCTTTTGTCTTACGTATGCGGGAACAACGACTTCTCTGCCGCCGTGACCATTATTTGAGTTTCGGATTCCTCTACAAGCGATAACTTTTTTTTAACAAATGAAAAATAAATACCATGTTTTAATTTTCTTTTATTTTGGTATTGAAAATGGTTTTCATAATGTTTTTATTATATCAATGTGTTGTATTGATATCTTGTGATTGAAATGTGGAAATGTTATGTTTCCTTTATGCATGTTTTATATGATACGATTATGTTATGGTTCATGGGAATTGTTATGAAGACTGGTGGTTCCGTGATAAACTAAGGGCGGGTGAGCCTGATATAGCTCTTCAATTCATTGGGTAATGCGAAGGGGTTAAACATTAAGGTTTCTCCGAAGAGATTTAGGGAATATACTGTGATGGGTATTCCAAACGTAACCATGAGGGTTACTCCCTACATAAGAATGTTATGAATGCCTCAAGTTACCTTAACGTCTTATGATTTCTATGATTTATTCATGTTTTCATGAGGTATGATAAATTGCTTATGTTATATGATTAAAGTATGATTTTATCAATTCTTATGTATACATTGACTAATTTTTTCATTCCGTACGTTTTATATCCCTTAATGAGCTTTTTATGCTCATCTTGATTTTGTGAAATGTTTTTCATAGGTTAAGGGAAAGGTACATGATGTGATGATAGTGTCAAGGAAGTGTCAAGAAAGAATCTATGTTTTATTTTAAATATGTTTCCGATGATGGGAAAAATGAGTACTATATTTTATGTAACCACTTTGCTTAAATGTGGAGTGTAATGCATGATTTATGATCTAATTCTCTAAAACTCTAAACCTGAAAAGATCCTCAATGTGTAATCTTGTAATAACTCATTATTAAGTAATGTTTAAGGCTGGGGCCTTATAGTTGGTATCAGAGGTCGGTTTAGATAACTTTAAGAGTTATAATTCTATTAAATTATTATCCAAAAATATTTTTTTATGGTCAAATTGAAATGATATAGCATTTGAAGATTACCATGTTGCTTCATCTAAGACATGTTTGTTCAGAATGGTTTTCCACAGAGGAAACAAGGAAGGAGTGCTAGGAAGGCATACAGAAGGAAATGAACTTCCGAATCAGCATCCTGAGATGGTCAGAATTGGAACTGAACAGTTTGTTGCAGTGATGGCGCAGTTGACTCAAGCGATAAATGGTAGTGGTATCCATGCACGAGATCAACCAGATCAACCGTAGAGGAACATGTCAGTGGTTGAACATTTCATGAGGCAAAATCCCCCATCATTCAGAGGATCATCTGACCATGTGCTAGCTGAAGGGTGGATTAAAGCACTGGAGAAGATTTTAAATGTCATGGGGTGTTCAGACAATCAAAAGGTTAGTCTTACTATTTACCATTTGGAGGGTGAAGCAGATCAGTGGTGGTCGATGGTTAAAAATATCTGGGACGCTGATGAGATTGATGCTCTCAACTGGGATGAATTCAAAGGTATGTTTCTTGAGAATTATTTTCCTAAGGTTGTTAGACTTAGTATGGAAAAACAATTCTTGGAATTGAGGCAAGAGGACGACTCAATGGCTGCTTATGAAGAGAGGTTCACTCGATTGGCAAGGTATGCTCTAAATTTTATCCGAGACCTTGATAGTAAAATCAATCGTTTTTACTCAGGATTAAAGCCAAAATATCGAAGGGCATTGGCTTCTCGTGAGTTAAAAAGTTATGAAAAGCTTGTTCGATGTGCTGAGAAGGTTTAAATGGAGTTTTTCGATGATCAAGTGTTCTATAACAACCAACATAAGAAGAGACCGAGGTGGTAGGAGAAAGGGAAGAATTCTTCAAAAAGGTCTGATGGTAAGAAAACTAAGTTTCCAGTTTGTGATAAATGTGGTAAAAGGCATGTTGGGGAATGTATTTTGAATTCTGGAAAGTGCTACCGATGTGGTAAGATGGGACATAAGGCTTGTGATTGCACTGAAAAAGATCAGGGTGATGGTAAGACCAAATTTGATTTACAGTTAGTGAAATGTTTTAAGTGCAATGAGATGGGTCATTATAAAAACGAGTGTCTGACAAAGAGCTCGAGTGATGGGAAGCAGTTAGACTACAATCAGAAAGGGGTGGTGAAATCCTTTGAAACTACTTCATCAGATGTCGGGCCATCAAATGAATTTGTATCAGGTACTTTGTTTGTTTTTTCAGATTATTCCAGTGTGTTGTTTGATTCGGGGTCTACACATTCTTTCATCTCTGAAAAATTTTCTAGTAAAATGGGAATACCATCTCAAGAAATGACTCTTGAACTTGTGGTAAAAACACCTGGGGGAAATGTTGAGTCAAAAAGAATTTTTAAGGATCTTCTTATCCTTATCCGTGGAAAGAACCTACTTGAAAACCTTATTGTTTTACCTCTAGTAGAGTTTGATGTTAACCTGGGTATGGATTGGCTCTCTATTTACCATGCTAAGAATGACTTTAGATCTAAACCAGTTTCTTTTCAGAAAGACTTTCAGTTTGTGTAAAAGAATGAACCCTTACTATTGATAACATATCAAGATGCTGAGAAACTTGTAAAATATGGGAATGAATTTTACCTTGCACATATTGTTGAAAACAAGGGAACTGTTCAGATTAATGATGTTTCGGTGGTAAATGAGTATCCTGATGTTTTTCCTGATTAGTTTCCTGGAATAATACCAGATCGGGAAGTTGAGTTTACTGTTGACTTAGTTCCTGATTCTAATCCAATTTCAAAACCCCCTTATTGAATGGCTCAAATTGAAATTTTAGAGTTGAAGGAGCAATTGCAAGATTTATTAGAGAAAGGTTTCATTCGACCTAGCACATCACCATGGGGTGCTCCTATTTTATTTGTTAAAAAGAAATATAGTTCAATGAGACTTTTCATTGATTATAGAGCCATGAATAACATCATTTTTAAGAACAAATATCATTTTCCTCATATCGATGATTTGTTTGATCAGCTCCAGGGAGCTCAGTATTTTTCAAAGATTGACCTGAGATCGGGGTACCATCAGTTGAAGGTAAAGGAAGAAGATATTCTGAAGACCGCGTTTTGTACAAGATACGGCCATTATGAATTTGTAGTTATTCCTTTTAGGCTAAATAATGCACCTGATGTATTCATGGACCTTATAAATAGAATTTTCCATGAGTTCTTGGATAAGTTTTGGTTGTTTTCATTGATGATATTTTGGTGTTTTCTAAAAGTAAAGAGGAGCATGAAAGACATTTAAGGGTTATTTTGCAAACCTTAAAAGAAAAGAAATTGTATGGGAAATTCAGTAAGTGTGAGTTTTGGTTGCAACAAATTTCTTTCCTTGGTCACATTGTTTCTCAAGATGGGATAATTGTTGATCCTTCAAAAACAAAGGTTGTGGAAGAATGGCCAAGACCCACAAATGTGACTGATATTCGTAGCTTCCTTGGTTTGGAAAGCTATTACCTAAGGTTTGTTAGAAATTTTTCACGGTTATCTAGTCCAATGATTAAGATAACTCGGAAGGGTGTTAAGTTTATCTGGACAAAAGAATGTGATGATTGTTTTTAGGAATTGAAAAGAAGATTGGTGAATGCTCCAGTTTTGGCACTACCTTCTAGGAATGGTGAGTTTGTTATCTACAGTGATGCTTCATTGAAAGGACTTGGTTGTGTCCTAATGTAGAATGATCAGGTAATTTCTTATGCTTCACATCAGTTGAAAACTCATGAGGTAAATTACCCTACACATGATTTGGAATTAGCTGTTGTTGTTTTCACTTTAAAAATTTGGAGGCATCATTTGTATGGAGTAAAGTGTGAAATATATACCGATCACAAAAGTTTAAAGTATATATTCACTCCGAAAGAATTGAACATGAGACAGAGGAGATGGCTGGAATTAATCAAGGATTATGATTGTACAATTAATTACCATCCGGGAAAAGAAAATAAAGTGGATGATGCTTTGAGTCGAAAAAGTAATGCTTCATTAACAATGTTGTGTTTGGAACGTGATCCTTTGGTTAAGGATTTGATGAACTTTGGCATGGAATTTGTTGGTGCAGGATGTCCTTCTGTTTTGTTTCAGGTATCAGTGAAATCTTCTCTATTAGACAGAATTAATCAAGCACAGAAGCAAGACAGTGAGTTGCAGAAAAAGGTAGAGCTGGTTCAGAAGGGTAAGTTGCCTGAATTCAACATTGATAATGTTTGTGTTTTGAGATTTGGGAGGAGATTTTTTGTGCTGTGTGATTCACAGTTGAATAGAGAGTTGTTATGTGAAGCTCATAGTTCTCCATTTTCAGTTCATCCAGGCAGTACTATGATGTATAGAGATCTTCGGGAGTACTACTGGTGGGATGGAATGAAAAGAGATATTGCTGATTTTACTGTGAAGTGTTTGACTTGTCAACAGGTTAAAGCAGAGTGGAAGTTAGCGAAAGGGATGCTTTAGCCTTTACCAGTACCAGAGTAGAAATGGGAGAATATATCCATGGACTTCATTGTGGGATTGCTGAAGACACCTTGAGGTAATAATGCAATCTGGGTTATTGTTGATCGCTTGACTAAATATGCTCATTTCCTTTCTATACGAGATACTTTTTCGCTAGATCAACTTTCCCGTTTTTATCTTAAAGAGATAGTCAGCTTACATGGATTTCCTATCTCCATTGTATCTAACCGTGATCCTAGGTTCACTTCTAGATTTTGGAAAGGCCTCCAAAAGTCGTTGGGTACTGAATTAAATTTTAGTACAGCTTTTTATCCTCAATCAGATGGGAAGTCAGAAAGAACGATTCAGACTTCGGAGGATATGCTATGTGCTTGTTCGATGAATTATCAGGGAAGTTGGGACCAACATCTTTCTTTGGTTGAGTTTTCTTATAATAACAGTTTTCATTCCAGTATACAGATGTCACCATTTGAGGCATTATATGGGAAGCGGTGTCAAACTCTAGCTTTCTAGGATGAAGTTGTTGAAAGGAAGTTGATGGGACCAGAATTCGTAGAAGAGTTGGCAGAAAAAGTTCAGCAGATACAGAGACACATGAGAACAGCTCAGAGTAGGCAGAAGAGTTATGCAAACAACAGGAGGAAGGATCTTTCTTTTGAGGTAGGTGATCATGTCTTCCTCAAAGTCTCACCATGGAAAAGTGTGATGCGATTTGGTAAGAAAGGAAAGTTGAGTCCAAGGTTCATTGGACCATACGAAATTCTGGAGAGATTTGGATCAGTTGCATACCGAGTGACTTTACCTCTAATTTTATCTCAGGTACACAATGTTTTTCATGTTTCAATGTTAAGGAAGTACATGTCAGATCCATCTCATGTTTTGAGTCCAGAGGTAGTTCAGTTGGAAGAGAACCTATCTTATGATGAATAAATTTTCCAGATTCTTGACCACAGGGAGAAAGTGTTGCAAAATTAGTTGATTCATCAAGTAAAGGTTTTTTGGAAAACCCACATGATTGAAGAGGCAACATGGTAATCTGAAAATGCAATGAGGGATAAATACCCCCACTTATTCAATAAGTAAATAAATTGCGGGGATGCAATTTTCTAAAGGGGGAAGGATGTAACATCAAAAGTAAGTAATGAATAATAAGAAATTCTTATCTATGTCTATTTATGAATTAGATAGTGTTTTAGAGGCTTAAAATGAGAATAAATCAAATCTTAAGCATGGAATACACTAATATTTTTAAAAGATTGTTTTACCGCCTTTTGATGGAGAACCATTTTTAAATCTATCTTTTGAAAATTTTATAAGCTCTATTTTTCAAAATAAACTTATTCTTTATGATTGGGACATTTAAATTTACCTTGGGTAAATTTTGGTATTTTTCTGACCATGTTCATTTTTTAATGAATAGTGAAAAATACTGCATTTTACATCAAAACTGCTTTTTCATATAATTTAATTATATGGTTAGATTATATTTTTAATTGGTATTAAAGTTTAATTATAATATATTTTTACCATCTAATCCAATGGTGGTCATTATAATTAATTTCATATTGTATTTTGGCATAAACAAGTGCCAAACTTTTCATAGATATTGTTTCAAAAAAACCCGCTATTTTTTTTTGACAACGGGGATTATTTTTAAATTAATTATTGAAATTTCTATGTTTGGAATTTGGTAAAATGGATTCCATATTTGGAATCAGAAGGTCCAAATTATCTAATTAAGACTCTTTTGTTTTTGGACATTATGAATAGTAACGAGGGTAATTATCTTTAATTATCTTGATTAATTAGTAATCAGGTAGTTAAGGATAATAAAATAATGTCATAATAATAAAAAATGACCCCAACATGTGTCCTAATGCTACTGGTTGTGTCATGTACGACCATGGGATTCCTTGTTCCAAACTTAAAGACCCCATGGAATCACTTTTGGGTGAATGTGACACTTGATCTTTTTATTTTTAAAGAAATGAGAATATCACTAAAGAATGTATCACCTGAGTAAAACATTTTTATCTTGTCTACATAAATCATATATTGAACTATAAATAGTCATTTTAAAGATAAAAATATTTCATATATTATCGTATTTTTTTTATAATTTTTAGATATTAAATAAATTAAATTAGTTATGACATCATGATGATGCAGCGATTACCTCATTAATTAACGATTTAAATAAAATGAAAAGATAATGTAAAATCTAAGACTTAAACTTGTAAAAGACCTATTGTATGAGTATATTTATAAACCTTATCATCTTATCCTAGAAATATATCAATGTGGGACCTTTTAAATCTGAAACTCTTTTTAAAATAATGTAACATTTCTTAACTTTCCAAGAGTGCCCCTCCTCTCCTCTTATAAAAGGCCCCCACCTCTACCTCCTTACCCACACTTCTCAAGCCTTTGTCTCAGAAAATCCCTACTCATTTTATCTCTCCACATACCTCTCTTCATCCTAGAAGCCTTAAATTAGGCATAAATCTCTTAAAGAAACCATTTTGGTTCAAACCAAGAAGAGTTACCCGATTTAAAGGTAAAGCCTTCTCTAATGTTCTTTTGTTTTATTTTGCTTCTCCAACCCCCTAAACTCTTTTTATTCATTTATTTTGTAACAAAAAAAGTATATTTAATATAATAGGATGTTTTTATAAGAATTATTCTATCTACACTTACACACACCTTCATCTAATGGTTAAAGAACATACAGTTTCTGTGGATGGTGAATTTCTGCCTCACGAAATGATGATTGTTCAATTTTCTTTTAACACCTTTAAAGGTGGAAATTATGATGTCACTATATTTATATATGATATATAATATGTTTATTTTTTAATTAATCTTTTGTATTTTTCATTTATGGCATACCTTTATGGTTTCCATTATGGGTAAACGCGGTATCTTCATTTTAGGAAGTGCGGACTACCGCCCCCTCAAAGTGATTTGATTCATTAATACCATATGTGGTATGTATAAAGGATATATTTAATGATATTATATATGATACCATACTGAAGTTATAATAAAATTATGTATCATTATGTTTTAATTCCATTAAATATGAAATAGAAATGGAAGTAGCGTTCATGCGTACGTACGGCTTACCGTCTCCATGAACGGTGCATTTCATTTCTTACCTCTAAATGTTATGTAATATTATAAATGCATGTATATACTGGATATATATGATATATATGATATCTACATCATGAATATAATTCTGGATATAATGGATATCTTATCCCATGAACAACTTGTAATTATAAAGAGTTTATTTTTGACTCAAGTACCAATGATCGTTAAAACGACCGTTATTAACTTAAATAATTACATAGTGTTCATAAAATGGTAATAAGTGATATAAAAGGAATAATGAACTTGAAAAAGGTTCTTAAGAAAGTATAAAATAACTCATGTTTATTATTCACGAGATTAAAGAATGATCGAGTCAAGTCGGATATGAGGTATGGGACTTCGTCTCAATCTCCATTCATTGAGGCATATTTTTTTTATACACAACCTTCTTTTATACGGTGTATAAACCCCTTTTTTCAAAAGGAATATTTTTATACGAAGAATTTTACTAAACGAAAAAATGAATGCTTTTGTCTTACATCTGTGGCAACAACGAATTCTCTTCCGCCGTGACCATTATTTGAGTTTCGGCTTCCTCTACAAGCCATAACTTTTTTTTAACAAATGAAAAATAAATACCATGTTTTAATTTTCTTTTATTTTGGTATTGAAAATGGTTTTCATAATGTTTTTATTATATCAATGTGTTGTATTGATATCTTGTGATTTAAATGTGTAAATTTTATGTTTCCTTTATGCATGTTTTATATGATACGATTATGTTATGGTTCTTGGGCATTGTTATGAAGACGGGTGGTTCCGTGATAAACTAAGGGCGGGTGAGCCCGATATAGCTCTCCAATGCATTGGGTAACGCGAAGGGGTTAAACATTAAGGTTTCTCTGAAGATATTTAGGGAATATACTGTGATGGGTCTTCCAAACGTAACCATGAGGGTTATTCCCTACATAAGAATGTTATGAATGCCTCAAGTTACCTTTACGTCTTATGATTTCTATGATTTATTCATTTTTTCATGAGGTATGATAAAGTGCTTTTGTTTTATGAGTAAAGTATGATTTCATCAATTATTATGTATACATGGACTAATGTTTTCATTCCATACTTTTTATATCCCTTACTGAGCTTTTTATGCTCATCCCGAGTTTGTGAAATGTTTTTCACAGGTCAAGGGAAAGGTACATGATGTGGTGATAGTGTCAAGGAAGTGTCAAGAAAGAATCTATGTTTTATTTTAAATATGTTTCAGATGATGGGAAAAATGTTTACTATCTTTTATGTAACCACTTTGTTTAAATGTGGAGTGTAATGCATGATTTATGATCTAATTCTCTAAAACTCTAAACTTGAAAAGATCCTCATGTGTAATCTTGTAATAACTCATGATTAAGTAATGTTTAAGGTTGGGGCCTTATAGTACGTCACAGTGGTGAGGCATGGTTCTATTTACCTAAGGACTCATAAGAAAGAGGGGAGCTTTCCCCACTAAGACGCATCCTTGTGACATGACCTAAAACCATGCGGGTAATTCCCTACTGACCAAAGTGGATAGTGTTGAGGTGTGGTGATTTGATCCCCTTTGACTAGTGTCTCCTGAGTAGACACATGAGGTGTTGGGCATTACAGATGGTTTTATCTTGGAACTATTGGATACTCATCTTCTTGGGTTGAGCTATGAGATGGAGATCCCCTTACTCTCTCATTTTGGATTCTTTGATTGAGCATATATATATATATTCCGCTATAGTACCCACTCTTTTTGTAACACCCTGAGATTTTATGAAAAATATTCTTTTTAATTTTATTGATGTCTTGTGTTGTACGCTACACCAAAAGGATCTTTCACTACATGCATCCCTGACTTGGCTTTCATTACACGCAATGGCGACCTTCCACGATAGTGTGTGTTGTACGTAATACTGAGTTTCACTAAACAACGATATGTTATATAAACTAGCCATTATGAATAGTAATACCAACTTTTTAAAATTTTATAAATTTTATCTTTCAAAATGGACTTCATTTTTGGACTCGGAATATCGAAATTAGCCTAGCGTGAATTTTTGGTATTTTTTTGAAAACTTTCAATTTTTGATGAATAGTGAAAACACTAGGTTACTATTTAAAAACCGACTTTTTATTTAAATAATTATTTATTTTATTTAAATTTATTTTAGGTCAAAATTGATACATAATACCTATATAAGTTCAATGCAATTCATTGGAGTCATTTTATAATAACTTTAGATATATAAAAATTTTATTGAACTTTTCACCGTCTTTTACCCACCTCCTAGGAGAATTTGGAAATTCACATAAAACTTAATTTTACCGCTTCTGTGAGTAGAATTTTGAAAATCCAAGAGACACGGTTAATATCAAGGACTAAAATGTGGTTCAATGAGATGAAAATAATTTTTGGTGAATAGTAACTTTTTACTTTTATTTACCACGGTTAAAAGTAAATAGGGTAATTAAGGGTAAAAATGATATTATTATTAACCTAAAAGATGTTTTAATTCTATTAGATAAGTTTAATTCGACCAAAACAACCTTAGGAATAACATATGACCATTTAGGTCCACTTGGATTAGATTTATACATTTATTATTAATTTATTTAAAGAAGGGTTAAAACAGATAAAATCAAAGTTTAATTACTAATTCATTTTTAATATAGGGTTACACATAAGATGAATTTGACTATAAATATTCATCAGAAAGATAAAAATATTTCCTAACTAATTGTATTTTATTTATAATTTTTAGACATTAAATAATTCAAGTTATTTATGACACAATGGTGATGCAGTAATTACCTAAATAATGAAATATTAAAATAATTGATATTATAAATACCCAAATAAATGTAATATGAGACTTTTTATGAATTCCAATAATTTTATAGGTTAATATGACATGTTATTATTGAATTAATTAACTTTTTTTGAACTAATCATGATTTTATGATTTTCACAAAAATCAATTACCAAATAGTGTCAAAATTGACATAAAATAGTTTTTAAAACAAATATTATATTATTAATTGTTATTTTATTCCTAAAAATATAAGGTTCATCCAAATGACTTATATAAGTATATATATATTAATAATTAACCACTTGGGGTTCGTTTGGCTTGTTATTGTAAGTTTATTAACCATATATTGTAAGAAAACAAGAAGACACGGTAAAAGTTAAATTATTTAACTTAGAGTTAAATCTAAATGACAAGGTTAAAATAGTAACCTAAACTTGTCTAAAATATATTTTTTGAGATTATTTCGACCCATACCCACCTTATCTTAGAAATAAATCAATTTTGAGCTATTAAAAACCGAATATGACTTTATTATAAAATAATATTTTAAGTTTTTCCTAAAGTGCCCCTCTCCTCCCTTATAAAAGGGAACCTCCTCCCTATCCTCCTCACACCACTTTGAGCCTTCAAGATTGGCGAACCCCTGCACATTTCTCTTCTCCACTTACCTATAAACATTTTGGAGGTTCTTTTCTTCTCAAAATACCAACTCTACTTCCTTAAGAGAAAGCTTAAAGGAGGTGCGTCGAAGAAGAGGTAATCTCTTCTTCCGATTCTTTCAAGTTTCTTTCTTCTTCTACTTATTCTTATTTAGTTATATCATTATAAAGTAATAAAATAAGTATTAATTATATACTGATATGTTATTATAAATATGAAACAACCCTATTTCACCTTCTATCCATCCTACGGAAAACAAAATCATCGCGCGTGCGTACGTACGGAATATCGTATCCACGCCGTGTTGTAATCTGTTTTTGACCACCACCTTACTTAGATGGGTATAATGTTGTAAATAAATAACCATATATGATTATTGTAAAGTGATATTGATTCTGAAATATTATACATACACTTCAATACAATTCCACGATCATGGGAATGACATCATCGCTCGTGCGTACGTACGGACTACCGTCTCCACGACGCGATGAGATTCATTCTCCATGTTAACCATTCAAGAATGATTATAAAGTTTATATAATGAATAATAATGAAATATATGAAATAATGAAGCTACTGGATTTATGTATATATATATATGTCATCTACTTACTAAGTCAATAGAGAAAGGAAAATAGCGTTCATGCGTACGTATGGCCTACCATCTCCATGAACGGTGTGTTTAATTTCATTTATCTATATATTATATATATATATATATACTGAATATATATGATATATAAATCATGTTTTACATTCTGGAAGTAATTAAATCATGATATAAGTAATAATAACATCAAGAACAACAAGTCCAAACACGTACGATAAATGAAACAATTTTACCCAAAACGCTACTTTAACATGGAATTGAAAAATAAACGGGTAATATAAATACCTAAGTAAACCATATAGGATATAATAAAAATGAATATGATTTTTTAATAATTCAATGACATTATTTAAATCATTATGCAGGAGGTTTGGATATATACGAAGCATATCGGACATAAGGTAAGGGATAATTATTCTAATCTCATTCTTATCCGAGATTGTTTATTCGTAAGTATTTACTGGGGTTATGTTTATTATCCATGTCCATATGTTCTAAAAATGTTTTCATAAAATGTTTACTTTTCTTCCATATATGTTTAAAGTAATTCTTGCCCTTTTTTTTACTTTTACCACATCGTATGGAAGGAATCTTTCTTTTGTTTACCATACGAGGTACTTTTTTACTTTTCTGACAAAAGTACGAGAAGAATGTTATTTTTAACTTATACAGCATGAACGGATTTTTACAGTTTCATAATGCCTCATTTTCATGAAGATTACTCTATAGTATTTTATTACTATTTTCAACAAAATACTTTTCTTTTAAAATTTCTTGGAATTTTGTGAAAAGAAAATGATTTTGAAGAATAAAGGATATTTTCCTCAAGAATTCATTTCAAGTGTTTTATCAAAACCATTTTCCATCTAAGATGACATTATTTCATATGTGTATGTTTCATGTATAATGTCTCTATGATTTACATGGTTTCACTTTTCTTATTATGAAATATCCATTTGTTTTATATGAATTATGTGATGATGGGATGATGTTTATGAAACCCATTTTATTCTTTGGGTTATGATGAATGTTTTAAGTTTATTTTGTAGCACAAGTAAGAATGATTTCATTATGAGATGGATAGGACCTATATATCCCTCCAATTAATTGGGTAAAGATTTATATCTCATGAGATAGATATGGCTGGAATGGTAAGTTAATCTGGTTCAGTGTTACAGGACTGGAACGAGGAGTGAACTCGATTCAGAATGGGACTTTGTCCACTAAGATGGTTTTGGCAGAAATGCCTTGGCTACTATGGAAATCATAACATGTGCTTAATGGATGCCACAATTACATGTTTTATTACCATGCTAGTTTATCATGACTAATTTTCCTTTATGATCTATGCCTTGTGTACTTCCAAGATTTATGTCGTTGCTCGTGATTTTGATGTTTAGATTTTATGTTCAAGTTTTTGCATTCAAATGTTTATGGATTGTTTTATGTTCTCTATGCTTACCCTTACTGAGCATTGGAGCTCACCCTTTATATGTTTTCTTTTCCCTGGGATTTAAAGAAAGGTTTTAGGTAAGAAAACAAAAAGGGGAATATCTTTATGGGATATTTTGAAGATCTTTCACCACGATTAGAATATTATTTTCTGAGTTTCCAAAGACACTAAACTATTACGGTCCTTGTGTATATGTTTTCGTTATGTATTAAGTATTCCTCAAAAGTAATGTAATGTCCATGTACATCTAGCTTTGGGTCTCTACAGTTGGTATCAGAGGAAAGGTTTAGTTAACCTTTGGAAACTAGGATGCAAAAACTTTAGTGAGATCCCTAGAGATATTTCTAAGGTATGTCTAGGGATATCCCTAAGGTTAAGTATACGTATAGGTTATAGTCCTAGAATTACAGAAACCATATTATAATTAAACCTAAGATGATATATATTGAAGGTAATCCCCCTTTATTATGTTGTTTTCCCTGGCATTATCTTTGCCTCTCATACTATTCTTTTTGGGTTTTAGATGATGGATGGAACCCGAAGGAACCGTGTTGATCAATGTAATGGAAAATGCAATGATTGTCCTCCTGAACAAACCAATGTTATGGGAGATGGAGTGCAAAATCTTATTTCTATACTTACACAAGCTATGAATCATTCTGGATTTCCAAATGATTAGAGAAAAGAACAATATTCTATTGAATCCTTCATGAGGCAACGTCCACCGTCTTTCAATGGGTCTTCTAATCCACTTGTTGCTGAACAATGGATCAGTACCATTGAAAAGATATTTTACATACTTCGCTATTCAGAACATGATAAAGTCATTCTAGCTGTTTACCGTTTAGAAGGTTAAGCAGACCAGTGGTGGACTCTAATTAAGAATACAAGGCCCCAAGATAAAATTGAATCCATGGAATGGGATGAGTTCAAGAACTTGTTTTTCAATAAGTACTTCCCTCGTATTCTTCGAACAAAGATGGAAAAGGAGTTCGTTAAGCTTAAGCAGAAGGATGATGAATCTATTGGTATATACGAAGTGAATTTTACAAGACTTTCAAGGTATGCATCTGGTTTTATCATCCAACCTGAAAATAAAGTTGATCTATTTTTCAGTGGCTTAAAACCAAGTCTTCGAAGGGCATTATCTATAATAGACTTCAGTAGCTATGAAGAAATTGTGCATTGTGCTATCAAAGTAGAAATGGAAGTTGGTGTTATATATCCATCTCATGGTTTTGACAAGAAATGAAAGATGGTGTTTGAGGATAAATCTCAGAATAATGGTGAAAAGAATCATGGTGGAGATAAATGTTTCTTTATGCTCAAAGTGTGAAAAGAAGCATGGTGGAGATTGTATTAAAGGGACTAGAAAATGTTTTAAGTGTGGAAAATAAGGTCATAGAGCAGCTGAGTGTCGAAGTAATGGAAAAAGGGTTGTTAATGATGTGAATAAAGAAAAGACTGCAGAAAACGCACCACCAACACTTCAATGCTTCAAGTGCAAGGAAATGGGGCATTATGCTAATCAACGCCCTAATCCAAGGGTTAATGATGATCAACATGAGCAACCACTAAGGAAAAGGACAAAGGGAAGTCACATACGATCACTATTAGAAATGTTGAGTATGAAGATGATGTGGTGGAATGATTATGTGTTTATGTAATGGGTTTCCAAAATAATGTTGTATATAGTATCATGGAATATTGGAATATTTATGTATTGGTCTATTGTGGTTTTCAATAATTTTATGGTACTGATAACCATGGAAAGTGATTGAGTTGGAAAGAAGATGATATGCGCATAATGAAGGGATAAGGAGAAAATAAATTGTTTGATAGTATTCATGAGCTCATGATTGATATAAGGACTAAGTGATATCATGGTTTGAGTATATAGAATTTTGGGGATTTTGGTATGTGGAAAGTGTTAACTTTTAACTGCATTCATGTTTTCACTAAGGTTCAATGGGTATTCATTTTTCAATAGAATACATGATTAAGGCCTTCGAATGTTTGGAATGTGACCAACAAGATATATCGTATGATATATGGGGGATAAATGATGGTATTCATGTACTTGTTATGTGACCTCTCAAGTAATCATTTTCTTTACACTATGAGATTGGACAGAAGTATTTTCAATAAGCTTAAAGGTTGGAATGGATTAAGTTGGACATCATATAGAATTTTTTAAGGCTAGAATTTTTTTTATTTCGATATTATTTATGGAATGTTATAATAATGTAGTTTTAGAAAAAGGACAACCTGCAGGACGGGAGACAACCCGTCGCGTTGGACAAGGCTATGGGAATCGAACCCGCAACTGAAGTGTGACAGGCCTTTATCACCTACCACTGGCCTACAGGAAGTCTCTGTTTAGTAGAAACCAGTTTTATTATATTAAGCAGTATGATATATGAAGTATAAGTCCATTTTAGGAACCATATATGATTAATCTCACTATAGATGGACTTATGTATTTTTGATAACTTTTTTTAACCTTTTGTTTGAGACAGATGGAATGACCCATCATTCTATCACATGATATGCTAACACTTCACGAATGACAAATTCAACTTTATTTCTTTAAGAGATGAAGTGGAAATTGTCCAAGGAATGACCGACGGTGAGACTATACCAAAATCAAGAAAGTATTTCTTCTAATTTCAAATTCTTCAACTTTAGGGAAATGTTCTTGAAAAAAAAAATGTTGTCCTAGTGCCCTTATATCCAATGAATCATATGGTACCTTAGATCATCACAAATTTATGGCTTTGTGATTGTTTGCTTTTTTATAGCCATGTTCCCTACCACTCACCATCAAAACATGATGGTTATATTTCTCTTCCATATCCATATTTTTACCTATGTTCTCCTATGTGGAAACCCAGTAATTAGTTAATTTGGGTAACCGTTACATTTCATACTTTAGTTTTTAAAGTTATGTTTTGTTATTCAATTTTACGATGTGGGTTTCAATTAAAGAAACTTTAAGTAGAAAACCATTTATAACCCCGGTGAATTTCAAGGGTGAAATTCATTTTAAGGGGGGTAGAATGTAACACCCCGAGATTTTGTGAAAAATATTCTTTTTAATTTTATTGATGTCTTGTGTTGTACACTACACCAAAAGGAGCTTTCACTACACGCATACCTGACTTAGCTTGCATTACACGCAATTGCGACCTTCCATGATAGCGTGTGTTGTACGCAATACCGAGTTTCACTAAACAACGATATGTTATATAAACTAGCCGTTATGAATAGTAATACCCACTTTTTAAAATTTTATAAATTTTATCTTTCTAAATGGACTTCATTTTTGGATTCGGAATATCAAAATTAGCCTAGGGTTAATTTTTTGTATTTTTCTGAAAACTTTCAATTTTTGATGAATAGTGAAAACACTGGGTTACTATTTAAAAACTGACTTTTTATTTAAATAATTATTTATTTTATTTAAAATTTATTTTAGGTCAAAATTGATACATAATACCTATATAAGTTCAATGTAATTCATTGAATTCATTTTATAATAATTTTAGATATATAAAAATTTTATTGAACTTTTCATCGTCTTTTACCCACCTCCTAGGAGAATTTGGAAATTCACATAAAACATAATTTTACCGCTTTTGTGAGTGGAATTTCTAAAATCTTAGAGACACGGTTAATATCAAGGATTAAAATGTGGTTCAATGAGATGAAAATAATTTTTGGTGAATAGTAACTTTTTACTTTTATTTACCACGGTTAAAAGTAAATAGGGTAATTAAGGGTAAAATGATATTATTATTACCCTAACACATGTCCTAATTCTATTGGATAAGTGTAATTTGACCAAAAACAACCTTGGGAATAAAATATGAGCATTTAGGTCCACTTGGATTAGATTAGAACATTTATTATTAATTTATTTAAAGAAGGGTTAAAATAGTTAAAATCAAAGTTTAATAACTAATTCATTTTTAATATAGGGTTATGCATAAGATAAATTCGACTATAAATATTCGGTTAAAAATATTTCCTACCTAATGTTATTTTATTTATAATTTTTAGACATTAAATAATTCAATTTATTTATGACACAATGGTGATGCAGTAATTACCTAAATAATGAAATATTAAAATAATTGATATTATAAATACCCAAATAAATGTAATTTGAGACTTTTTATGAATTCCACTAATTTTATAGGTTAATATGACATATTATTATTGATTTAATTAACTTTTTTCGAGCTAATCATGTTGTTATGATTTTCACAAAAATCAATTACCCAATAGTGTCAAAATTGACATAAAATAGTTTTTAAAAAAATATTATATTATTAATTGTTATTTTATTTTTAAAAAACTAATTTTCGGCCAAATGACTTATATAAGGATATATATATTAATAATGAACCACTTGGGGTTCATTTGGCTTGTTATAGTAAGTTTGTTAACTATATAGTGTAAGAAAACAAGAAGACACGGTAAAAGTTAAATTATTTAACTTAGAGTTAAATCTAAATGATAAGGTTAAAATAGTAACATAAACTTGTCTAAAATCTATTGGTTGAGAGGATTTCTACCCATACCCACCTTAGCTTCGAAATAAATCAATTTGGAGCTATTAAAACCGAATATGACTTTATTATAAAATAATATTTTAAGTTTTTTCTAAAGTGCCCCTCTCCTCCCTTATAAAAGGGCACCTCCTCCCTATCCTCCTCACACTAATTTGAGCCTTCAATCTTGATCAAACCCTGACCATTTCTCTTCTAGACTTCCCTAGAAACATTATGGAGGTTCTAGTCTTCTCAATATACTTCCTTAAGAGGAATCTTAAAGGAGGTGCGTCGAAGAAGAGGTAATCTCTTCTTCTGATTATTTCAAGTTTCTTTATTCTTCTACTTCTTCTTCTTTAGTTGTCTCATTATAAAGTAATAACATAAGTATTAATTATATACTTATATGTTATTATAAATATTAAACAACCCTATTTCACCTTCTATCCATCCTACGGAAAACAAAATCACCGCGCGTTCGTACGTACGGAATACCGTCTCCACGCCGTGGTGTAATCTGTTTTCGACCACCACCTTACTTAGATGGGTATAATGGTGTAAATAAATAACCATATATGATTATTGTAAATTGATATTGATTCTGAAATATTATACATACACTTCAATACAATTTCACGATCATGGGAATGATATCATCGCTCATGCGTACGTACGGACTACCATCTCCACGACGCGATGAGATTCATTCTCCATGTTAACCATTCAAGAATGATTATAAAGTATATATAATGAATAATAATGAAATATATAACATAATGAAGCTACTAGATTTATTTATATATATGTGTGTGTGTGTGTGTCATCTACTTACTTCCATTCAAGTCAATAAATAAAGGAAAACAGCGTTCATGCGTACGTACGGCCTACCGTCTCCATGAACGGTGTGTTTCATTTCATTTATCTATCTATTATATATATATATATAATGAATATATATGATATATAAATCATGTTTTACATTCTATAAGTAATTAAATCATGATATAAGTAATAATAATATCAAGAACAACAAGTCCAAACACGTATGATAAATGAAACAATTTTACCCAAAATGATACTTTAACATGGAATTGACAAATAAATGGGTAATATAAATACCTAAGTGAACCATATAGGATATAATAACAATGAATATGATTCTTTAATAAGTCAATGAAATTATTTAAATCATTATACAGGAGGTTCGGATACATACGAAGCATATCAAACATAAGGTAAGGGATAATTATTCCAATCTCATTCTTATCCGAGATTGTTTATTCCTAAGTATTTATTGGGGTTATGTTTATTATCCATGTCCATATGTTCTCAAAAAAATTTCATAAAATGTTTACTTTTCTTCCATATATGTTTAAATTCATTCTTACCTTTTTTTACTTTTACCACATCGTATGGAAGGAATCTTTCTTTTGTTTACCATACGAGGTACTTTTTGACTTTTCCGACAAAAGTACGAGAAGAATGTTATTTTTAACTTATACGGCATGAACAGTTTTTTACGGTTTCATAACGCCTCATTTTCATGAAGCTTTCTCTACAAGATTTTATGACTATTTTCAGCCAAATACTTTTCTTTTAAAATTGCATGGAATTTTGTGAAAAGAAAATGATTTTGAAGAAGAAAGGATATTTTCCTCAAGAATTCATTTCAAGTGTTTTATCAAAACCATTTTCCATCTAAGTTGACATTATTTCAAATATGTATGTTTCATGTATAATGTATCTATGATTTACATGGTTTCACTTTTCTTATGATGAAATATCCATTTTTTATATGAATTATGTGATGATGGGATGATGTTTATAAAACCCATTTTATTCTTTGGGTTATGATGAATGTTTTAAGTTTATTTTGTGTCACAAGTAAGAATGATTTCATTATGAGATGGGTGGGACCTATATCTCCCTCTAATGCATTGGGTAAATATTTATATCTCATGAGATAGACATGGATGGAACGGTAAGTTAATCCAGTTCAGTGTTACAGGATTGGAATGAGGAGTGAACTCGATTCAGAATGGGACTTTGTCTACTAAGATGGTCTTGGCAGCAATGCCTTGGATACTATGTAAATCATAACATGTGCTTAATAGATTCCACAATTACATGTTTTATTACCATGCTAGTTTATCATGACTAATGTTCCTTTATGATCTATGCCTTGTGTACTTCCAAGATTTATGTCGTTGCTCATGATTTTGATGTTTAGATTTTATATTCAAGTTTTTACATTCAAATGTTTATGGATTGTTTTATGTTCTCTATACTTACCCTTACTGAGCATTTGAGCTCACCCTTTATATGTTTTCTTTTCCCCAAGATTTAAAGAAATGTTTTAGGTAAGAAAACAAAAAGGGGAATATCTTTATGGGAGATGTTGAAGATCTTTCACCACGATTAGAAGATTATTTTCCGAGTTTCCAATGACACTAAACTATTATGGTCCTTGTGTTTCTGTTTTCGTTATGTATTAAGTATTCCAAAAAAGTAATGTAATTTCCATGTATGTCAAGCTTTGGGTATCTACACTTTGGGTCTTGGCTACTCTCCTTCCAAGAGAGGCGAAGACATGTGGGGTATGCCACGTGTTTTTGTGTCTAGATTCTCATGGTTAGATAGGTCTACTCTCCAGTTATAGGTAGAAAAGACTCAATGAGGAGGTTCACTTCCTCACCACATCAATCTCCTTATGTTTTTATGAACCTAATTTCACACTCTTATTGGGTTGAGCTACACTCTTTCTGTTCTCTTTTACTGTACCTTTTTCCATTTACTACTTCTCTTCAGTTGTATCTCTTACTGCTCCCCCTTCATCTTTTTGGGGCATTCTACTGCGTATGTATATTCTCACCTCTTTATGGGATTTTCCTAACATGTTTTATGTATTTTGTAGATGGTGTATAGTTTGATCATGACTACATATGAGCATAGGGATATGGGTTGTATAGACCACGTATGGTGGTCGTAGCTCGGATATGGGAGTTAGGCTCTCTCAGTGGATACTCTTTTCTAATTGTCTTTAGTTTGGGACCAGATTCTGGTTTGTGCATGTGTTTTTTACCTTTACATTTTATTATTCACTACCATACTCTTGTACCATATATAGGTCCATGCATGTTCACTTTACTTTATAGAAGTTTTCACTTTTTCTACTTTTCCTCTCCACTTTTTCATTGATTTGGTTGCGTGCATGTGTACAGGTTCTTAGGAAAAGGCCTTCCTGAGTTTTGTGTGCCTTCGGTGCTTGTTGCCAACCTCTGTCATATAGAGGCAGGCTTGGGGTAGTTGAGACTCGATCCCGACTTGGGTCGGTTCATGATAGAGTGGTATCATAGGGAGGTTTGTTCCTTGGGACATTTTTTGTACGTTCCTTAAAAAGGAATTGGTTGGGATTATGGAAACAATTTCAAAGTGTCTTGAGATCGGCTCTTAGGGAAAAGAGTCCAATGATGTTACAGGCGGCCGATGTAGTCATTCACCAGGACCCTAATTACCCGCTTGTTGACTCGACACATTGAGATATTTTTGTGGGGAACAATGGTACATGCATCATATAGGATCAAGTCTTTGATTGTCCTTATTGAGTCAGCTCCCCATTATGTTATTGATATATATATATATATACTCATCTGACCATGGTACTCCTTGAAAATTTTCAAGATACCTCTACGATGACATCCATCTAGAATACCATATATGGCTTGTGATGATGACCCTATAAGATAAGAGGCCTCAGTTTAGGGTCCATCATGTGATCCCCTTCCTCCCCTTCCTCTAGTTGGACCAGTAGCGGCGCCTCCACCCATTGAGTTGTAGATAGTCCTAGCAGGGTAGTCTGAGGACATGTGCGGTTTGAGCGCACGTTGCGAGTTCCAACATCATTGATCGCTAAGGTTCTGCAATAAGCCATACCCTCAGGCATCAGAGGATTGGATGGAGTCAGTGGTCCAGGTTTTTGGACTGGTTCAGACCCTGATGGATCGTAGCATGGATTTGGAAGCCAGGATTTTCCACAGAGTAGTTGGGAGATGGTAAAGCTTAGTTACCCAAATGAACGATGAGATGACACTCTCATGGGAAGACTTTCAGCAGCTATTTCACGAGAAGTACTACCCCTCCTACTTGCACTCCATCTGGATTCAAAAGATTTTGGATCTTTATTAGGGATGGATGATAGTGGTAGAGTATGTGGTGAGGTTCACCGACCTAACACGCTACTCTCTTAACATGATTAAAGATGGTTACCTCTAAGCACAGAAGTTAGACTAGGGACCCCGTAGAGAGATTTGGGCCAATGTAGTTCCCTTGTACATCTTTGCCTATGACAAGGTGCTAGTGTAGGAACTTGTGACAGAGAGATTCTTGGCAGAGGGATTCCATATAGGTATAACTATAAGTAGATGTGATAGGGCTGAGTCAACTTTGGCAGTAGGCAGGTGTTAGAGGTCTCAGAATATAAGACCCTTCCAAGATCATACTCAGGGGCATGGTCGCCCAGTTTAGGGGCATCACAGAGCACCCGGGAAACTTGGAGAGGGACAATGCTACACTTGTAATGGGAAAGGTCACATGGCCTAGGACTGACCGACCAGGCGTATTGATTATCTTAGGCAGGCATCAGATAGACCACCACAGCAGAGGTAGTGTCTTGATCAAGGATCTACCCGACAGGGATAGGGTGGTCCCCTGGGAGACAAAGCTGGAAGAGGAGTGGGAGGAGATGAAGGTGGGGGTGGTGATACAAGGTTCCCCCACCACCACCACCAGGCAGCCCACATTGGGGTCAGGGAGTTGGTGGACGGGTCCGCGGACAGTTGCAGGTTATGGACATCTATGACCTGGCGGCACATGAGATGATTTGAGGTACCATATGTGTTTACTCTACTCTTGCCTCGCTATTAGTAGACATAGGGGCTATCCATTATTTTATCTCTTGAAACTTTGTGAAGGAGTAAGATCTCCCAGTGGAGACACTAGCATAATAGTTATTCCTTGAGATTCCTATAGGGAATGTTTCCTCCATATCTTTCATTTTTCAGTAATGAAAGTTATCGCTTAGAGGAGAGAGGTTTTCATATGACCTACTGTTCATCACGATGGAACCCTATAATGTCATCTTGGGAATGGATTGGCTTCCCATGGTTCAATCCTAGATTAACTATCACTGCATGTTAGTCATATGCCTACCTAATGATGGGATGAGGTTCTCTTTTCTTGGTAAGAGAGACCTCATAGCAAGATGAGTAGGTGTTGTGAGCAAAAATTTACAACACATTACCCATCAGCTAGTGAGTATGACCCTTGGTACAATATAATCTTCATGCATCTGGATCCCTTTAGTTGTAGAGGATTATTTGGACATCTTTCCCAAAGATGTTATGGGACTACATCTAAGATGAGAGTTGGAGTTTTTCATTGACTTGTAGCCAGGGAATTCCCTGATATCTTATGCATCATATTATATGGAACCCACTAAGCTTTGGGAGCTGAGTTTGCAGTTATATGACCTTTGTGAGAAAGGTTTCATTAGACCCAGTGTGTCCCCCTGGGAAGATCTAGTCTTATTTTTGAAAAAGTAAGACGATATCTTACAGATTTTTGTGGATTATTGTCACCTGAATCTGGCCACTATAAAGTACAAGTACCCCTTTCCAAGGATTGAAGACCTCTTTGATCAGTTGTGAGGTATGAGATGGTTCTCCAAGATCGATCACAGGTCCGACTACCACCAGTTGTGGGTTCATGAGGTTGACATTCTGAAGTTGGCCTTTCGATGTCGCTATTGACACCATGAGTTTCTAGTGATGCCCTTTGGTGTGAAAAATTCCCATGTTGTTTTTATGGTTTTGATGAACTATATCTTCCATCCATACTTGGACCATTTTTTTGTTATCTTCATTGATGACATGCTCGTCTACTCTGTGATAAAGGAGGATCATGTGGAGAACTTGAGGAGGGTCCTTGATTTACTTCAAGGGAACCAACTTTATGGAAAACTCTTGAAATTAAAGTTATGGATATAGTAGGTTTACTTTTTAGGGTATTTCATTTTTCAGTAATGTTTATCCATGGATCCAATGAAGGTTGAATTAGTGCTTTCTTGGGAACCACCCAAGATTGTATCTGATGTGCAGATCTTTATTGGCTTAGTGGCGTATTACCAGAGATTTTTGGCATACTTCTCTATAATTTCAACCCCATTGACCACTTTGATGTGGAAGGGATAGTCATTTACTGAGTCTGAGTAGTTCCAGAAGGCCTTCGAGGAGTTGAGTAAGAGGCCAATGAGTGCTCTAGTTTTGAGACTACCAAAGGATGTAGTTGAGTTTGTGGTATATTGCAACGCCTTAGGAGCTAGGCTCAGTTGCATTCTAATGCAATGATATGTGGTCATCGCATATGGGTCGAGGCAATTGAGACCCCATGAGCAGAACTATGTGACTCATGATCTAGAGCTAGTAGTGGTAGTCATCAATTTATGGATGTGGAGGCACTACCTTCTAGGAGATCACTTTGTGATTTACTTAGACCACCAGAGTCTCCGGTATGTCTTTACTCAGAGAGACCTAAACTTGAGGTAGTAGCACTGGTTGGAGTTCATACAGGGCTACAACTTCAAGATAGTCTATACTCTAGGGAAGGAAAATGTTGTAGTAGATTCCCATAATAGGAAGTCTTAGGCTCGCCTAGTGTGGGATGATTCAGAGTAGTTAGCTTCCCTGTAGCTGACCCTGATGGAGCAGGAGGGTATAGTTTTCCTACAGTCGATGGTGTTGACTCCTACACTCCTTGAGCATGTGAAAGAGTCTCAGCTAAGATACATTGACTGTGAGGTTATTTTTGATCATATATCCATGGGCGATGCATCATATGGGTATTCTAAAGGAGGGATCATGAGATCTTATTTCAGGGGTGAATAGTGGTTTCGGTGGTGATGTTGGAGGAAGTGATGTGGGAGTTCCACACTTCTCCCTTAGTTGTACATACTAGTGTGGGGAAGATGTATAGGGATCATTAGTGGCAGTTTTGATGGTCTGGCATGAGATGGAGTGTAGCTGATTTCATCTCATGATGCCTTACATATCAACAGGTGAAGGCTAAGCATCAGTTTGTGGATGATTTTTTGCAGTCGCTTGATATCCCAGAGTGGAAATGGGATGGAATATCCATGAATTTATTCACAGGGATTCTACACACAGCGAAGAACTATGAAGACACCTGGGTGATAGTAGACCGACTCACGAAGTCGACCTACTTCCTTGCTATTAAGGAGTAGAGTTTAGTGGAGATTTTGGGCCAGTTGTATGTGCGAGATATCATCCTCCTTCATAGGGTAGACTCGACAATTGTCTCTAATCATGATGATCAGTTTATGTCAAGATTATGGGGAGGCCTATAGAAGGAATTTGGGACCCAGCTGCGAATGAGTACAACCTTTTTCTCCCAAACAGATGGACAAAATGATCACACTATTCAGGTGCTAGAGGATATGTTAAGAGCATGCATCTTAGATTTTTTCTGGAGCTAGGAGGATCACATGCCTTCGGTGGAGTTTACGTACAACAATAACTACCAATCCACCATCGGCATGGAACCTTTTGAGGCCCTATATGGGAGACCTTGAATGTTACCCTTGTGCTAGATGGAGATTAAATAGTCATCTCTTGTGGGCCCAAAGTTGGTATAGGCAATAATAGAGAAGGTGCAGGTTATCCGTGAATGAATGAAGATGGACCAGAGCAGACAAAATTCGTATGCAGATAATCGTCGTTGGCCCTTGGAGTTCGAGCAGGGATACTATGTCTTCTTGAGAGTCTCCCCACAATTTGGAATACGGAGGTTCAATCAAGGGAGAAAGCTATCACCTAAGTTCATTAGGCTGTTAGAGATCATGCATAGGATCAGTGACTTTGTCTTTCGCCTCACCTTATCCCTACAGCTGGAGCGGGTTCATTATGTCTTCCACATATTTCAATTAAGGAGATATGTTCATGACCCTATGCACGTTATTGACTAGGGACAGTAGGACATTGAGGATGGATCCACCTTTTTAGAGCACCCAGTGGTGATCGAGAACTGATAGGAGTGGGCCCTGTGAGGATGAGTCATCACTCTGGTTCACGTGTTGTGGCAGCATAGAAATGTGTAAGAGATTTCCTGGGAGTGGGAGATCCAGATGTGGGTTTAGTATCCTGAGTTATTTTTTTAGTTTTTCTTTTCGAGGATGAAAAGTTTGAAGGAGGGAATGATTTAGAGACCCAATTTTTTCATAATAATACTTTAAAATATTTCTAAATATTATTCCAGAGCTAGGCACTGAGACAGCCTGTGATTCCTAGACTCGGTGTTTCTGGAATTAATTTTATAAAAATGTTAAATTTATTTTATATTACAGACGCATGGTTAATTAAAGAAAATAGGATAACTCTTAAACGGTTGATCGTATCAGAAATCTGAGACCACAGTTGGGTTTGGAACATGGTGTTTCCCCTAGGTGAGACATAAAATGAGTCGGTGTGGGACGTTCGGATCCCTTTCTCGTTGGTGGGATGTTTAAGTGATTAAATTAATTAATTTATTCAATTAATTACTTAAATACCTTAACCTAATAAATGATTATATATTCATGATTATGAGTTTTTAGCCTCATAAATTTGTTTTTACAATGAAGACTCCCTCTCTTACTCTCCTTTTCGTTGGCGAATGATGAACAACGAAGAATGAATGATGAATCCTTGGATCTAGAAGGATCGAGACACAGTGAACACAATGGATATTCCTCATTCTTCAGTGAACATGTTCTTCATCAATAATAATTGATCCAATCTAGATAAGTCTCGTCTTTATCATTTTTATGCCTTGGAATAAATGTTTAAGCAAGTTTAAAATTAATTCTTCAATCTGCGCCTTTGAATTCAAACTTTGTATGAGCCTGAGTACCGGTTTTCAATTATTTATCGGTTATTCTATCCCAAATTGAAAAATTAGGATCATTTGGACAAGAACTATTGGAAAATGATATAACCCATATATTTTATGCCTTTCCCCCTTTATTTCTTTGCGTTTATCACCGAGGAATCCCCGTGGATCCTGGTTCGATGATTGTCAGGCGACCCGAGCTTGATCGGGCACCTAGAAACGAGATAGAATTGTGGAACGATGAGAGAATCATGTGCGAGGAATAGATCTAGAAATGGAATGATGCAAGGATGAACAATCTAAAGGTTTTATACTGATTTGATGAGAAATGAAGTTGCGGTAGCGTGCAGAAGATCCCACCAAACCCTTGTTTTCGAATGAGGTCGATTTGCGATGAACAGTGAAGAGATTCCATGTTCTTCAAACATATCTGAAGATTTCAGAGAAAAATTAGGTGACTCTGACCCTAGTTGTAGCAAATTTGGAGCACAGATAATTTTTTAAGAAATCTAGAGATTCTGGCTAAAATCTCGACTACGCGATGTGTTCAATGAAGAATGCACAGCTTGTAGCCTCCCTCAGTGGCAGTTCTAGGGTTTGGGAAAACATAAGGATGGCACCGTGTGTACTCTCTTTGACACATTTTGTACCACCTCTCCATGTGAGATGAGTCATGTGAAGGAGAACACTACTAGGCACACGCTCTATGTTGAGAACACGGATATAGCTTGTTCACATATACAACATCCCATGTGGACCAACATGTCATGTACCAAAGTACACAGGCATGGAGTCTGAGTACATAGACACAGCCGGCAGACACGACCCGGACCCCAGATAGGTGGGACACGCCGTGTAGTCCACCTACACGGCATATTACTTTATATGGGATGGGACCTGTATCTAACCAAAGTCATGGCCAGGCAGTGAATAGGGACCACACTCCGTGTGGGCCCCCTCACACGTCGTGTACTTTTTGAGCTCGTCTGAGAAATATTCAATCTTTTGTACCTCCTTCATTTGAACTCATATTTCAGGCCACAAGATGTCTATCCTGAGTTTTTTTTCATGTAGAATGTGATGGTCCCCTCAAAATCATCTTTATAGATATGCTGTGGAAGTTCCATGTTTGGAATGCATAGAGATGACACCCGATGACGGCAGCGATCAGATATGCTTACCATTGCATTCTGGGATGACCCTCCAGCTGGGATGGGTAGTGTAGTCCCCGAGAAGATTCTGGGATGACCCTCCAACTAGGTTGGGTAGTGTAGTCCCCAACAACAATATAGAGGGCTAACCCTCCAGCTAGGCTGGGTAGTGTGGTTCCCGATGAGAGATATTAGGCTGACCCTTCAGCTGGGCTGGGTAGCGTAGTCCCCGATGATATCGGGCTGACCCTCTAGCTGGGATGGGCAATGTATTCACTAACTATTCCGAGATGACCCTCGATTATACGGCATAATGGCGAGGCATGCTTCGACTTACCTAAGGACTCACGAGAACGAGGGGGGGGCTTTCCCCACCGATATGCATCCTTTTGACACAACCTAAAATCGTGCGGGTGAGTCAGTGTCGCCCAAAGCAGATAGTATCGAGGTGTGGTGATTTGAGCCTATTTTACTTGTGTCTCCTAGGTAGACACATAAGGTATTGGGAATTGCGGATGGGTTTACCTTAGAACTATTGGCTACTCATATTCTTGGGTTGAGTTGTGAGATGGAGATATCCTTCCTCACTCATTTGGGATTCTTTGACAAATAATGTGTGTGTGTGTGTGTGTCCCACTATAGTACCCACTCCTTGGGTCTTAGTTACTCTCCTTCCAAGAGAGGTGAAGATTCATTGAGAATGTCACATGATTTTTGTGTCTAGATTCTCATGGTTGGATGGGTCTACTCTCCAACTATAGGTAGCAAAGACTCGATGGGGGGTCACCTCCTCACTACTTCGAGCTCCTTGTGTTTGTATGAACTACTTTCACAATCTTGTTGGGTTGAGATGCACTTTTTTGTTCTATTTTACTACACCTTGTTCCATTTACTATGTCTCTTTAGTTGTATCTCTTACTACTCCCCCTTCACCTTTTTGGTGTGTTCTACTATGTATGCATATACTCACCCCTTCATGGGCTTTTCCCAACATGTGTCATGTCTTTTACAGAAGGACAATTTGATCGTGACTACAAAAAAGCGTAGGGATAAGTGTTGCGTGGACCGCGTACGGTGGTCATAGTTGGGATACATAAGTTGGGCTCTCTCAGTGGATACTCTTTTCTATTTTTCTTCAGGTTCGAACCGGATTCTGGTTTGGGCATGTGTTTTTTCTCTTTACATTTTAGTATTCACTATCGTACTCTTGTACCGTATAAAGGTCCATGCATGTTCATTTTACTTTATAGAAGTTTGTAATTTTTATAATTTTCCTCTTCACTTTTTCATTGATTTGGATGCATTCATGTTTACAGGTTCTTAGGAAAATTTATCCTCAAGTTTTTTGTGCCTTCATCACTTGTCATGAACCCCTGGCCTATGGAGGTCGGCTTGGGGTAGTTGCGACTCGAGCCCGGCTTGGGTCGGGTCGTGGCATACCAAAAGTATAAAAATGGTAATATTACTTGAAAAAATTTATGAATAACCACAATTGAAGAAAATAAATTTATTTTAAGATAAAAATATCAAATATTTCCCCTAAGGAATATGTAAACATAAACAAACCTGAATAATGATGAGATTGTAAAATACACCCTTGCCACTTTGATAACTTTTGAATCGTAAGCCCCATAAAATAAATGACATCAAATTAAAATTTAAATTCCATGAAGATAAATAGATTCATTATATAACATATCAAAGTGGTGGTATATACACCACACAAAGTAAATAATTGGTAAATATGGTATATATCTCACAAAAGTAAAAGTGAGACGATAAACCCTTACCTTAGGTCTGATTTCCTTTTTATGTCTTTGTAACTCCTGTATAATGGTTTTAATAATGTTATTAATTTATAAAAAAACCATAATAATATTTATAATATCATAAATGATCCTATTATAACATTTTACCACTCTTTTGTTAATAATATTTCATTATTTTTGTTGTTTCGGGTGTTAATTGGCTTGTTTTCTCATGCGTGTTTTCTCTTGAAAGTTATGGTTCTTGTGCATATATATATATATATATATATATCATCTCTAGAGTGATAATAATTTTATAAATATCATATTTACTCAGTAGATACATTTTTAGGACTATTTCTGAAAGTTGGACATGGAAAATGAATCGCAACGCTTCGTAGAGATAGTAGGCCGTACTTACGCACAAGTGACGATATCATTCCCTTAATGAGTAAAATGGAAAGAGATTGGGTGATATATTAATTTTATATAATCAATTTCATCTCATATATATCACATTAATTCATTAATGTTATCCTTATTACATTCCATATAAATCGTAAGTAAAAAACAAATCACATCGGTTTGTGAGGTGGTAGTTTGTCGTACACATGAGTGACGTTATCGTATTTGAAACAAAATGGAACATAAAAAGGTATATGTGATATTAAATTTACATAAGTATAATAAAATCATAAATATCATATAAATGGGGTAAAATCAACATTATATCTATCCTTGAAAGGTGGTGATGGAAAATGAACTACATCAGTTCTCGAGGCGGTAGTCTATCATACACATGATCGATGATTTTGTTTCTCATTTGATAGAAGTTGCGATGAATAAATATTATGAAATAAACATAATTACATATCATTATATTTTAGATACTTTTTTTATATTGGAAGTTTTAAGGCGTAATTAAAGTTTGAAAATGGAGAAATAAAATGAAATATCTTTGTTATGATAATTACCTTCTCTAATAGAAACCTCTTTAGGATCTCCACTTAAGGACTCTAGGGATGGTATTTTGGGAGGAATATAAGCTCTGGAATATTTATAAGTATGTTGGGTAAATATTTTGGTAGTTTTTTTGTAGCAAAAGGTCTTGAGGGGTGTGAATAAGTGAGGGGAGGGAGTTCCCTTTTATAAGTGCGGAAAGGGAACCCACTTTGGAAATTACTTGGAAATTTCCCAAAAGAATCAAAAATGATAGTCATTAACATGTAAAAAAGATTAAAAATAACCTTAAATTCAAATTTTGGATAGGATAAGGTGGAAATATTTCCATCCAATAATATTTTGATAGGATATTATCTCATTTTAACCCTTATCTTCTTAGTTTAACCCCCCAATAAAGCCATTTTTACCATAACCGTGATGATTAAATTTTGTTATTTTCACTAAAATTAAGTTGAACTTATTAGATAATATAAATTATTTTGATTCAAAATATGGAATCCATTTTTCTAAATTAATTTCATAAAATTGTCATAATTGAATTTAAAATTATTCCAGTAGATGTGACAAAAAAGCGTGTTTTCAAAGAGAAAATTCTCATAAGTATAGAAGGTGTTAATATAAAAATTAATTATTAAATTGATTCTAATGACATAAATTAGTTAAATTGTAATATAATTTAAATAATTTTACTTTAAAACCAATTTTAAATATAATTTAACTTTGTAAATATTTTAAACGAAAAGACAGTTTTTAGTAAAAAATAGTATTTATCACTATTCATCAAAAAAATGAAACATTTTAGAAAGATATCAAAAATTTACCCTAATATAATTTTGATATGATGATTTAAAAAAAAATTATTTTTTCAAATATATTTTCTAAAATTGGTAAAAAAATAATTATAAATTATGTGTGCAAAGCGTGACTAAACGCATTTTAGAAAAATATAGTTTTTCAAATAACATTTATTTTACTTTAAAAAGATTCTTATTTTATTTATAATAAATTAATAACTAATGAATTTATTTTATACATGTTTAAAACAGAAAAGTTTTATAATTTATTTAATGTTATTCATATCCACCAACTTAACAACTAGGTTCTAATGGATAATATTTTAATAGAATTTCATGTTTCATTTAAAACTGGTGTTGTGTGCATCGCAAGATATCAAAGAGATTTAATTCATTTAAAAATAAATGTATTATAAATTATTAGGATGTTATATTCTCTTTTATGTTTTGTGTTGTGCATCATACATTCTATCAAACAGGATGTTCCTATTTTAAAATCTCGGGGTGTTATACAATTCTAGATCATGTGTTGGGTAGTTCTTCTCATGGATCATTAATTAGTGGAAGTCATAGGCTATCACTTTTCTTCTTGCATGAGTACAAAACACAATCCCTTTTTGGATTCATCATTGTAGATCAAAAATATATCCTTGATGGTGGGTAATGTGATCATAGGTGTAGTGATAAACCTCTCCTTCATCTATTTAAAACATTCCTCACATTCTTCATTCCTGATAAACTTTACCCACTTCCAAGTTATCTTAGTTAGTGGGATTAAAAATCATGAGAAGTTTCTCACAAATCTATGATAGCACTCATCTAATCCAAGGAAACCATAGATATCCATCATAGAGTTTGGGTTGGTCCATCCATTAATTTCCTCTTTTTTTGAAGGGTTCACATATATCCTTTTCTAGTGATAACATGTCTCAATAAATGTGCTTTCTCCAACAAAAAACTAACATTTACTATATTTTTCAAATAAATTTTCCTTGCTCTAAGTCTTTAGTACATAATTCAAATGCTCCTAATGTTCCACCTTACTTTTGGAGTAGATGATAATATAATTTATAAAGACTACAAAAAATTTGTCAATGTAATCTCTAAAGACTCTATTCATCAAGTACATGAATATTTATGGAGCATTAGTGAGTACAAAATGGCATCACTATGAACTCATAGTTTCCTTAACTTGAAAAACAAATCAGTCTTGGGTATATCCTCCTTCTTCACATTTACTTAATAATATCACAAATGAATATCCACCTTATAGAAGTATTATGCTCCTTGTAGCTGATCAAACAAGTCATCAATCCATGGAATAGGATACTTGTTCTTTATCATGATCTTGTTTAACTTGTGATAATCAATGCATAGGAATATTGACTCATCCTTCTTCTTGATGAAGAGGACTAGTGCACCCCATGGTGAAGCACTTGGGTGTATAAACCCTTTATATTGATTCTCTAACAGCTGCTTCTTCAACACTTCCAATTCAACAATAGTCATTCTATATGGAGTCTTAGATATTGTAAAATATCCAGGTATGTGCTTGATTGAGAGCTCAACCTCTTGGCTAGGAGGAAGACTAGGAAATTATTTGGGTAACACGTTAGTGAATTCCCTTATGATGGGCATGTCATCAAGGATGATCTTTTCTTTAGTATCAATAACTTAAGCAAGATACGCTTACTCATAAGGAAATAATATCCATGCCTGAGATGATTATACCAAAGGAGATTACTCCTCCTCTTTGCACATGTATAGAATCAAAGGGTGATTTTCAATACAGAGGGTGGTTTCCTTCCTTAGGCAATTTATATTGGCTTTATACAAGGAAAGTAAATCCATTCCTATAATATCATCGAATTCTGCTAAGGGGAGTATCATAAGGTTTTTCAGAAAATTCATCCCACAAATCTGGATAGGGGATGAGTTATATGCTTGGGATGCAAAAAATGACCCATTTTCCATCTTCATTGATAACTCAACTTCCATGTTTTGAGGTGCGTCGGGGTTTGTTGCTCGTCTATCTCTCTATCTAGTTTTCTGATGTTCATCCTTGACACCACAACGACTATGTCATGATGACGACAATGATGGTTGTGTGTTGGTAATGACGGCGATGGTTTCTCTTGCATCAATGGTTTCCTTGGTTGGTGGTTCAGATGGTCTGTGGTGTTGTGTTTTGGTGTTTTACATCGAGGTTGATGGACTTTGGCGATGGGCTTTTTTTCCAACGACTGGTGTGGTGTTCGACAACAACTTTTCGGTGGTGGGGCGGGTTTTGACCGTCACCTATATTGATAACTAATGTTATGATATTGATGGAACGATGCTGATGGGATGACGCTGTGATGTTGTGGCGTTGTGATGATGATCAGTTCGAGATTCGCGACTCGATGCAGGACGTGGCCCATGGCGGTGTTGATTTTATTTTTTGAATTTTGAAAAACAAAATTTGAATTTTGAATTTTCTATTTGATGGTTGATTGGGAGGTAGTTTGATCTTGTGGTTTCCCACTTTTCCAAAAAGTGGTTTTCAAAAATAATAAAAAAATGGATTGTGGATAAGCCTACCATTAACTAAACGATTTTGGTTCAAATCATTTACTTCATCCAAAATAGACTTTGGGAAGATAATTTTTTAAAATATTAAACACATAAACGGGAGACCATGAACATTAAAAGTGTAACTCATAAATGTAATATATTATTTAACCTAATAATTTATAGGTTTTCAATCTATATTATCCTTGATCTATTTCCTAACATAAAATATTATGTGCATTTTTGTTCCCTTAATAATGGTTCATAAGAATCTTGTAAATTTACCAAAGCATATCCTTCAAGAGTGTCAAACTAGGTGTACAGCAAAACCTGTTGTCATGCACCATGTAACAATTGAGTCTATCTCAATGTGCTCTTTTTAGGTTTATTACTCATATATACATATGTGTTAGATCCACGTCCACTTGTAGTGTCCATATAGGGATGTATTTTCTTAAAAATCACTTACTCTATACTTTACCAAAATTTAGGGATGTTTTCCTATGTGTCTTATCCCTAAGGATTTCACTAGAATTTTAAAATCCTAATCCCAAAAATAACTAGACTTTCATCTGATACCAACTATGACAACTCATATTTTAATACACTTTATTTCATGATTTATTACATAAAGGTACACATAAAAAATATCATAAGATCATAAAGCCTGGTGCCTTTAGCAGATTAGGTATATAGAACATCCACTTGGAACATGGATACAACAACATTATTTAAACCTTCTTTAACATGCTCTTAAAATTCCATCATTCTTCTAAAATTGCAGGGGATAACCTGGGGATATACATAAGAAAGGGGTAGCTATAAAGTCCAGTAAGGGAATAAAAAAATAATAGCATGGTACATGTTAGCGAATAAGCATATCAAGGTAGCATAATAGGGTTGAGAATCATAATCTAGGCCAATAAGGCATGATATAACATGATAGCATAAAGGCGAGATGGGAATGTGGCCACAACATTAAACATGGCGTCATAAACATAGGTCAATTCTAACTTCCAAGACATCATAACATGGTGGACAAAGTCCCATAATAGATTAGGTTTACTCCCTAATCTCATACATGACGTTTCATGAGACTAAAATATTACCCAATGCATTGGAGCACTGTCTGGGCATACACATCATAATATGTACATGCACATGTGTGCCACATAGATCATTCAACATAAGGAAATATTTTATCACATTTAATACCACGAATATGGAGTGTGGGTTACATACATGAAATTACCCAATAAATGAAGGATAGATTCATCTAAGTTAATACCCTTTGAGTAGAAATGGGGATGGGTATTCACTGGCACAATTGTTTAGCTTGAAAAATCACAAGGAAATTTCAACAGCATAATGGTGGTACTTAAAATTTCATAGAAGGGATTAATGAGATTAAAAGGGGTCTCTCATCACTTGGAAATTATAAGGATGGTAATATGGGTATATAAAATCATATTCCAAGATGGAGAATTGGAAAACAAAAGGCATAATTTAAAGGAGTTGCTTGAATAAAGAGGAGAGGATCCATTACCTTGAGAGGATGCTTCTTAAAGCTTAGGAGGGGATTCTTAAGAGCTTGGGCCACCTTGGGAGGGCTCTAGAGAGGGAAGGTTAGAGTAATGTCATGCTTCAAGGTTTTTCAATGAAGAGGTATGGGAGGTTTGGTGGGTTTATATAACAAAAGAGAGGATAATTCTTTATTAATTTCCAAACTTAAGTTTTAGACTCTATGATAATGTAATCAAAACCAAAAACATTCTCATGGTTTTTCCCATGGTTTCCATCAAATTTGAGTGATTTTAATTATTTTATAATTTTGAGAACCAAACTCATTAAAATAATACCCTTGGTGATGTGGAAGTGAGTCATGTTTACAAAGAATCAATTTTAAAACCTTAAAATATAATATAGGTTTTGGGGGATTCATTAAGGGTTTATAAAAATAATCAAATAACATCAGAAACACATTATTTTAAAGGGGAAATATATATTTGGTCAAGGATACCTTTTATGGAATATATTACATTACTTTTGGGATATTATGATGTCGTAATACACACCATATATTTAAACTGTATTTAATTTTGAACCCAAAAATTTGATTGTCTCCAAAAATTATGAAAAATCACATTTGGATAATTTCGAAGTGCTGATTTCAAAAATAATATTTATTTTATCAAAATAATTCTCTAAGTATGAGAATTTACAAATTTCAATCAAAAATCCACATTTATTGAAAAATAATGGTTTTTTTAACAATAATAGTTTTTTAACCCTTATAAAAAATATTTTTGACTTCGTAAAATTATATTATAATTTATATTTAATAAAAATTATTTAATAATAATATTTTATTTAAATATCATTTATTTCAAAAAATCTTGAATTCATTAAAGAGTGTTTTGATTGAACTATATATTTCCTAATAATACAATTTGCGTTTTATTGCATCAAAATCTAATTTTTATCGAACTTATTATTTAATCATTATAAAAGTAATATTAAAAAAGGGATAAATATAATCATTGCTTTATTAAAATAAAATATATGAATTCATACTATTAGGGTCTAGATACAAATCTCTTTATTACAACAATGAAAGCTCTAAGGGTAAGGTGTGTGATTGTGAGATTTTCTTGAGGTTGTTTGGTGTATATGGTTTGGGTCGTGATCTCGATGAGCTTAAACTTCTCCCATAAACGGTTTCATTCGCGCTTTAGTTGTTAAATCTCAATTTGGGCTTGGTTAAGGGCAAAGCCAATGATGTTATCTCTCTCGAAAGCTTTGATAAGTGGGCTTCATAGGGTATGATCTTACTGGTTTAGGCTATCGCTTATTTCATCTGTATCAATTGGACTTTATTATAACCCTTAATAGACTAATCTTAATGGTTGTTGTACAACAGATATATTAACAACGGTTATGATGCATAAAGGTTTTTTAAATTTGATAGATCATATAGCCAAAGTAGTGGATGTGTTTTCTATAACCACATTACATAATAGAACATTTAATTTAATCATAAAAGGAACTTCATTTATAAAAGTTTGGGTCATTACTCGCCTGATGAAAGTTAAAGGGTTTGGCTACCTCCTGCACTTCCTTAATTTCGACAAGAGAAAGCATATCATGGTTCAGATCCCTATCCACATCCTGAGGGGGTGTGAGGGCGTGTGCAACGTACTTGGGGAAAGACCCTTGTAAGAGTTGAGGATCCTCAGTAACCATCATGTGAACCTAAACAATCACAATAATGTATGGGTCCCTCACCAAAACCCCATATTCTTGCAGTCTCTATGGGTAATCCTGGAACCAAAATGGAGGTGGAGGTGGGGGGGGATCTTCTCCTTTCCTTTAACATTGTTCCTTCAAAAGGTGGAATTAGATCCAGAACTTCACACTTTCCTATTGCATTCATCAGAGGGGAAGACGATATGGAAGTAGTCTATTCCCATAGCGGTCATCTTCCACTCATCAAAGCTCCAGATCTCCACAATCCTTTTGGTAAGGTCGTTGAAACATCTTCTCCCCTTTTGGAGTGAGGGCCCTCACGATAATAAAGTATTTGTAGGGGTTGACCCTTTTCTCAACATCACATTGGTTGGTCGAGACATGAGCAACTCGACCTTTCTTGATGACTTTTCGAGAGATTGAAATGTCGTAATCAAAAAAAGAAAGATTCACGATAAATTGAACAACATCTGCAAAAAATTTATAGTCCAATCGTCTTCGAGACCGCACCCTGATCCGATGATATCCATTTGATAGGAGCATAGGGTTGGAAGAACTCTGTGTGACCAACAAGATGAGAGTGGTTCAAAGGCAAATCTGGAATCTAATGCATTGAAGCATTCAAAAGTTCATGTCACATGCAAACCTCATGTTTGTTTGGTTTCCCCCTTGCGCCGCTATGGTTATATGAACATGTATTTCCTTGGACTAAGTTTAAACGTGGTAAACTATTATATAATTATATAAAATATTATAAACCAGTATTATTTATTTATAGGTTAATTTATACAAAACAACGAAAATATAATAAAAACAAAATTATATAGGAAAACGGCGGAGTAGATAACACGGGAGGGAGAGGCGCGTAAATCGAGTCACATTAAAAGTAAAATTTTCATAACAGATTCCAAAATCGGGTCACATGTACGAATGGTGATCCGACAGCCCGACCCGCCATAAACGGGCATTAATGGCGGGGACCAGCTTTACGTGACCTTATAAAGGGGCACGGCCGGAGCGGCGGGCATCCCGTGGCGCTGCTGCTCTCCGGCGAGATGCCGAAGGCTCAGATAAGGGATCTCTACGTCGCCGCTCCCCGCCGGCGTAAAAGTCCCGGCGAGCAGCGCCGGCGCCGGCCTGGTGGCTTTATCCCCGAACGGAGGGGGCGAGCCGAGCCGGCTCTCCGTGACGTACAACGGGCCGGACGCGGAAGCCGGGAAGTCCCTGGCGCTGGCGCGGCGGACGTCGGCGTCTCCGTCGGCGGCGATGTCCCGACGGCGGGCGTTGGCCCACTTCCGTTTCATGAAGAGAAGGGCCTTCCTCCACCACCGCTTGGTCTTGGCTTTGCGGTGGGCGTCGTCCTTGGAGATGGGCTTTTTGAGCTTGAAGCGGAGGGAGTTGATGGATCTGGATGATTCCCGCATGTGCTTCCTCGCTTCCTCCACCACCTGTAGGTTTAGTTTACGTACCAGGAAATGGAGGAAAATGGAAGAAGGAGATCGAAATGTGTAGGGATGGAACCTGAAAATAATCGAGTTGTGGGTCGAATCCATAATCGCTGAAGTGATAAGGCTCTGTGACGGAGAAGAAGGGGGGTTCAGTCGCCATCTTCGCCGCTGTAATCCTGCGGAGGTCAGTGGCGACGGGACGCTTTTGCAGGGGCGAGGGCAGCGCGGGGAGGCGGGAACCGAGAATCCGGACGACTGGTCGCGCCGGATGGCTCCCGTTCCGATAAATTGAAACACGCACATGTATACATATATGGGAAAAAGTTGATTTTACACCTTTTTTTTTTACGCCGCTTTTAGTCGCTCATAATAATTTTCTGATAAAATAAGTTACTTTTATTTAAATGAGTACAGGAAGAAGAACAAAATACATAAACGCACCTGATGGGTGGTCCGGGTTGAGGTTGAAAACCTCCAACTATCACGTGGGTCTAAGTAGGAACCTAACAAGGTTTCAATAATTTAATCAAGACATTTAATTAATTTAGGAGCGACAATAGAAGGTATGACATGCGGCATAATGACAACAGGATATAAAAAAACTTGAATTTTAGGGAAAAGGTATAGACCACCTACCTTATGATTGTGGTTGAACACTCATCCAATACCAGCTCCTAACTCGACCTGGATTGGAAGAAAAAGGATGAATGAATGAATACCCTGAAAATAGGGCATATTAGATTGCACCAAAATAGCACAATCTAGAGGAAGAAGAACAAATATATGAGAAAGGGGAATAGAGAGCTCATCGACGCTCATACAATGAGACTGACATAGGAAGAATTGGAGTCTGGATCAGAGAGACACAAAAAAGCCTAGGTTGAAGGCTTATGGGATCTCAAAGGAGGGAGAAGGACCTCCTGCATGATGGAAATGAAAAAGAAGGAGGTGGATTAAACATTAAATGAAAAAAGGGAAAAAATGCCCCCCCCTCTAAATACTGGGTTGTATGGTTTGGCCACATGGTTGGCCAAACCGTACGCTGACCGCGTGCACCACTCTACCTCAAGACCTCCCTTGTATGGATTATGCACACAGTTTGGGAAACCATGCACAAACTATGTTATTTCCCTCGCACGGGCATGTGGCCATAGTTACATGATTTCATCAAATCGTGCGCCCTGGGGTACACAGTTTCTACTAATTATGCAACTCAGCTGCCTCATTCAAAATCTCAGGCTCTGGGCTCCGAAAAAGCCTCAAACACCCCCCATTTCTTCCATAGCCTCACTGGGCATCCCCAATAGGTAAAAAAAAGGAATTAAAATGAAATTCAAAAGATCCACACCTCATAGAAAACCTGGGATCTTACACTCAACATAGTATAATCATATCATCGTACATCATTATATCATTCTAACAATCATAAACATAGCCTCAATGTGTTAAGTAACTTGGTACCTCAGAGTACGATGTCAATGTCAAGGATAAACCACCCCGTATGGTTTGAAAGATAGAACAGACAACTCTACAGCCAATAAAACCTCCTCCCAGGACTTATTATCGTAGTTGTCGACACATCAACATTCAATGGTTTTCAAGGATTCCTAAAACCAATTTTACCATTTTATTTCAAAAATAAATAAAAACTTACATGCAATAACATCATTATCTCTCTCTCCTGAATAATCCAGAATAATTTATAATAATTATTCTTCATAATTCTTGATAATTCTCTCTAGAATAATCATAGACAAATTATCAATTTTTTTACTTTATCATTTTAAAAAATATGGTGATTTAACACTTGATAATAGCTCTACCTTTATTTCTAGAAAGACTAGAAATATAATTTCACATACTATAATTATTACTCTCTGTAGAATAATCTTAGATAACTTGAGGTAATAATTCCTTATCATTCTTAGAATAATTAAAGATTATTGTTGTTAAAAAATATATTTATCCTTCAAAAAGCCTTTATAAAGAAGGATTAATAAACAAAGATAAAAGAATACTTGGTATTTATTCCTTGAAGAACGCCTCTCTCATGAACATAGGTGAGAGGTGTACAATCGTGCCTTGAAAACAGAAGAAGAACTCAGATCTTAAGAAGTAGACATTGTAGATATCATGTAAAGGATATCTAGGTGCTCAGGCTCAAGAGATTAACTCAAAATGAAGGCTGAAAGGGTTAGACTATTTATAAATAAGAATATGTGTATAGGGATGAAACATTAAAGCCATAATTAAATTAACAATTTAATTTTCCTCCAAACCAATTCTTAAAGGTAGATCATTAAAATATTCACAAATAATTTGACTTAATGTACTATGAATCAATGTAATTAAATTCCATGATTTTTTTTCCATTTAAAGCTGTTAAAACAGGTTGCAAGGTCGAGATGGAGAAGAAGGAAAAAAAAATAGGTTTTTTAAATATTCCTCTTAAAAATGGAATTGTGTAAGGGTAACATGGTTTTACCCTTATGCAGATCCTAGGTGTTGTGTAAGGGTGCAAGGTTACCCTTATGAAACCTTTAAAAACCCTATCTTACCCTTACATAACGGTGGGTTACCCTTACATGACCTTTAGAAAACAATGGTTACCCTTACACAAGTCCAAGGCTATCCTTACACATCCTTTAGAATTGGCGCTATGAATAGAAATAACCATATTATGAAAAAATATCTCTAAAGATTTTATATAATCTAAATTTATTGATTAATACATAATAAATAAGTACTCAATTTTTAGTAAAGTAATTTTATTCTTCAAAAATAGGTTTTCTTCAAAAATACATTTTCTTCAAAAATGGATTTTATTGCTTTTCATGGAGAAATATTATAATTAATTTTTGGAAATTTTTGAAAATTTATTTGATAAAAAATTTATCATTTTGGAAAGAATCATATTGAAATTATCCAATGATGAAAGTTTAATATTTTTTGAAATTTTTTGATTTTCAGCAAAAAGTGAAAAATATCGTTTTTTGCAAAACTGTAATTTATTTTCATTAAATTAAGTAATTTAAAAGTCATATTATAATTTTTAATTTTATTTAAAACTAAAATAAGTATTATTTATTTTTATTAAATATAATCAATTACATGTTAATCATCTTTATACCATATTTTGGTATACGTTTATTTTTAGGCTTATTTTTTTTAAAAACTGTTTCTATGTGAATAATGTTTCTCCATTTTAATTAATTAAAATAACCCATAGTGAGGAATGATTTAAATTAAATTTATTGATTAATCATATCTATATATATGAATTTAAATTCATATTATGATGATTATTAGTCATATAGTTAATGTAAGATCATCTTATGCGTGAAAAATACATTTATTGAAAAACCATTTTCAACATGTTTTACGGGTTTATTTTTAAATTAAATTATACCACTTTTGTGAATTGAATTTGATAAAATTAATTCCATAATTTCAATCAACATAATTAATATTATTTAATAAGGTCAAATTAATTTTTTTGTTATAATGAATAGTAAAAACAGTAAGAATTTGGCACCACAGTAAAAGGGTAAATCGGGTTAACCTAGGTAAAAACTAAGTGATAAAGTCACCATTTTCATATTAACTATTATTATAATAATTTATTTGGACTCTTATCACATTATTCTTGACATTAAATTATTTATAGGATATTTTCTATGAAAGTGACCTATATAATAATTTAACTAAAGAAAAAGACAAAATATTACTCTCTTTCCTTTAAATATCTCTTATATGTTCACATAGGGATAAAAATAAGTGGTGAATGAAAATTAAAGGTTATTTTGAGTATAATGAAATTATTTTCATGATGGTAATTTTTTTTAATTTTTAGTGATTATATAGTTACCTTAAACGTTCATACATCACTCACATAACGCTTATGAAAACAGTGGAAAACTCAAGGTAAATAATTTTAAAAATATTAAAAGTAATGTATTTGGGATGAGTTATGGTTTAAAAATAATTTTATAGTTAATAATAATGTATTATTGATGTTTAAATTGATTATATTTGAAATTAATTATTATCTTCATGTATTTAAATTCAAATTAAATGAATAGTATAAAAAAAATGAAATTAATGATATTTTATGTTAAATAACATTTTACTAATTTTTTTAAAATTCCTAAAAATTACGGAAGAGAAAAATTAAGATTATAAATGGTCTAAAATTTCATTCAATTTTCGTTTATGATCCAATTTTTATCTTATAATTAAAATTATAACACTTTTAGTTTGAAAAAGGTGTTACTACGGTTAAGGTTAAAAGTGGATTTTTCACATTACCTGATCTTGTGTTAAAATTAATTTTCCACACATATTATTTTTATATGATAAATTGGATTTCATATTTATAATCACATGGTCTAAATTATCTAATACGTCTGGTTTTATTTTTAGGTTTAATGGATAAATTATCTAGGTAAAAAACTAGTTACCATGGTAAAAACTAAAATGGTAAAAGTGAGAAACCATAGAGGTTAAGGGATTAAAATGTTTAAAAAATATTTATTTTTTATTTTTGGAGTTTTGGATAGACCTTATATTTTCTTCACTTCATTATTTATCAATTTTAGAAGCACTTGGATTGAGACTGGCTTCTCATTATTGAATAATTTTGGGTATTTACAAAAATGTCACTTCTTCACACTTATAAAAGGACACCCCTTCTCCTATCCTATACACACTTCAAGAGCCTTTTTTTATCCAATAAATACCCAAATCCCCTCCCTTAATTCCCTTACCATATCCTAGAGGCATTGTTTTCATTATAAAACCCTCATAGGAATGATTTTGGTGAAAAACTAAAGAGGTTGTCCGAAGAAGAGGTATCTTTCTTAACCGAGCATTTTTGTTTTATTTCCTCTTCAACCTCCTTAAAATATTATCCAAACATGAAGATATAATAAAATCCTTATCTATCATATAATGATATGTTTTTATGTTAATGGAATACCCTATATCCATCTCCTCTTCCATTAAATGGGAAACAAAACTGTCATTTGTATGTATGGCGTACTACCACCTCGTAACCTAATATAATTCATTTTCCATAACCACTACTCATGAGTGGTTTTAATTATAGATTTAATATATATATATATATATATATTATATTAATTAAATATTTATAATTATATAAAGATAATATATCATATAATTTTTTACCTTTTCATTCAATTAAAATGATAATATTTTTTCGTGCGTATGTGTGAATTACCACCTCCACGAAGTGATATGATTTGTTTTTCATAACCACATCACACTATTGTTATATATAAGTATATTTAAAGAAATAATATGATATTTATAATATAATTATTATTCTAAAAAGATAAAATAACACTTATATTCTTTCCATCATGACCGTTGAAAAATGGAAACGTTGCTCATGCGTACATATGACCTACCGTCTCCATGAGTTAATATCAATCGATAAATTATTCCTTGATGTGATCCCAAGATAAATAATGAACTTTGACTTGTTGGGGTCAGTAGGTTACCCGCGTTGATTCCAAAAAACCTCAAATTTTGTACCCTGACTTCTTTCCTTGAGACACTAAATACGAGACACGACCTGCTCAGATATCTATAGGGCAGGCACTTGATGGATTTTCTGAAGGTGGGGAGCACGTCATCCTCTTCAGAGGATGTACTATGGTGCCAGTGTCACTTCAGGAAGAAGTGATGAAGGAGTTCCATACATCCCCTCTATCGTAACATCCAGGAGTGACGAAGATGTACCAAGACCTTTGACGATAGCACTGGTGTCTAGGTATGAAAAAGGTAGTAGCGGAGTTTGTCTCTTGATGCCTCACTTGTCAGCAAGTTAAGGAAGAGCATCTAGTACCAACAGGCTTTGTTCAGCCTTTAGAGGTCCCAGAGTGGAAGTGGGAATGGATATCCATGGACTTTATGATGGGACATCCATGTACATCTAGAGGTCATGAATCTATCTGGGTGATCGTCGACCTACTCACCAAGTCGGCCCACTTCCTACCGATCAGAGAGTAGGGTTTAGTAGAGAGATTATGACACATCTATGTGAAGGAGATTTTCCGGCTACCAGGAGTACCTTCTTTTATTCTCACTGATCATGGCGCACGGTCTACTTCCCAGCTATAGAAGGGGTTGCTGGAGGCTCTCAAGACGCAGCTTTGTCTGAGCACCACCTTCCATCCTCAGAAACATGGTCAGACCGAGCGGAGCATTCAAACCCTCAAGGACATGCTACATGTTTTTTTCCTTGACTTAGATTGTAGCTGGGAGGATCACATAACTTTGGTAGAATTTTCATACAAAAATAGCTATCACTCCACCATCGGGATGGCACCTTATGAGGCATTGTATGGTTGACCATGTAGATCATCACTGTGCTGGACATACCGAGGGGATTCAACACTAGTGGGACCAAAGATGGTATCAAACACTATGGATAAGGTAATGATCATACACGAGTGGATGAAGACCGCACAGAGTAGGCATAAGTCGTATGTTGGCAGGAGACATAGACCTCTAGAGTTCTAGGATGGAGACAACGTCTTTGTATGGTTCTCACCTCAATAAGGATTATGGGGATTTGGCCGAGGCAGTTAGTTATCTCTGCGTTTCATCAGAACTTTTCAGGTCCTCAGTAGATATGGAGAGGTGGCATACCGCTTAGCTCTTCCACCTCAGTTGTACCTGATGCATGATGTCCTCCACGTATCCCAGCTGAGGTGATACGTGCATGACCCTTCTCACATTATTGACCATGGAGAGTTGGATGTCGAAGATGGGGTGACTTTTACGGAGGTTCCATTGGATATTGAGGACCAATAATAGTGGGTCCTACGAGGATACTCGATACCTCTAGTGCATGTATGCTGGAAAAATGGGAACCTCCAGGAGAGCACATTGGAGCAGGAGGCTCATATGAATGCTCAATACCCCAATTTGTTCACTTAGTTCGAGTTTTAGCTTATGCGAATATAAATCCCTAAGGTGGGGAGAATGTAGAGACATGTAATTTCCGTGGATTTTTTTTACATACATGAAAATTTTATGAGTTCGTGAAAATTGAGGGCGCTTGATTTTGGGGACCGGTGTTCCCAAAATCAATTTTTGAAGTTTTGTTCGGGTACAATCAGTAAACATATGGGCGTGTTTTTATAACATTTGAATTGATGCTCAGAATAGAAATCCGAGGGCACCGTTGAACTCGATGTGCCAATATTCTCTTAAAGAGACTTTCACCTCAACGGTAGTTGGACGAGAGTAGAAGATAGATTTTGGGTTTTCGTGGAATGTAATAAAATATAGTGAGTGTTCACTTTATTTTTATTAGAGATTCCATGTGGGTGTTTGGTGGCTAAAACCTCCTCATGGGAGTTGGATGTGGGACCACCACCCCTTAATCTCCCATGAGAGGATTTGGTGGTGGGGCCCACCGAAAAATAACATCCCATTTGAATAATAGGGGTGGGAACTACCCGACCCCTATTAATGGGAGGAGAGTATAACCTCTCAACATTACCTCATTAATGAGGGAGAGCCTCTTGACATTTCCATAATATAATTGATACCAACTCCACAATTAATTCTTGACAACACACGTGAATTAATGAGGTGGAGCGTTTTAATTTAATACGCCCTTTTGAGTTTGTGCAAACGAAATAATAGATTAACAAATATATTATCTGGCACAATTATTTAACATGGGTTATTGGAGGGAAATCTCTCAATTAGGACCCTCATATTCCAACGAAGAATGCGTTATTCCAACAAAGAACGCCACCGATGATCCTTCTTAGACTTCTTCCTCGAACATCTACCGACATGGAGCGTCTTCCAAAGCCGACTCAGATCGGGTTTGGAAGCGTGTGACAGACACAACAAACGATGATACTCTTCATCTATTTTCTGCTACTCTGTCAATGAACGATGACCGACGTTTAAAGGTAGGGGGTTTATTACTTGATTAGGTTATTCCTTTTCTAATCATCATCAAACGGTTAGAAAGTAATTGTTTGTGGATATGTTTTTGTTCATCTGTTTTTCTTGATATTCCAAGTGATACCTCCCTAAATGCGGAGGGTGCAGGCCAACCTAAAATGGCCCGACATTCTCTGTCGATTTTTCTTTCTTGTGAAATTCTTTAGCGTGGTGATGTAACTACGACTAGGCGACGAAGAAAATGACGACAAAGGACGTGCTACCCGCAGCCTCCACGAATCACGCTACCCCGTGGCGCTCCCGACCGAATACCACCGGCCTCCACCGGCCCGACCTTCCAGCCTTCCGGGCTTCCAGCCTCCCGGCTGCCCGTCCTCCGCAAGAACCCCTTTGCCCACACCAAACCAGCCACCTGGCCATGCACCACCTAGCTGCCGGCCCACCTGGCCGCCCACCTGGCCACGCCCGAACCGGCCGCCCACCGGCCCGGCTTGCCGAGCCCTGCCCGAATCGCACTGGCACACCTGGAGACGATCTTTCTTCAACTTCTTCCCCAGACACCTACTGACGTTGAGCATCTTCCACTGCTGATGCAGCTCGGGTTTAGAAGCATGCGACAGACGAGACGAAAGATGATTATCTTCATCTACTTTCCGCTACTCTATCAACGAACGATGACCGAAGTTTAATGTTAGGGGGTTTATTACTTGATTTCGTTATTCCTTTTCTTATCTTATTCAAATATTTAGAAAATAATTTTTTGCAGATATGTTATTGTTCATCTATTTTTCTTGATGAGCCAAGTGACACCTCGCTAAACGCGGAGGGTGCGGGGCAACCTAACATGGCCTAACATCCTCCATCAATTTTTCCTTCTTGTGGCATTATTCGGCATGGTGACGTAACTAAGATGAGGCGATGAAGGTTGAGATGAAAAAGTCCACGCTACCTGCGGCCTCCGCGAATCGCTCCGCCCCTGCGACGCTATGGAGCTCCCATCCGAATACTGCTGGCTCGCGCCGGCCCGACCTTCCAACCTCCTATCCTCCCAGCCGCCCGGCCTCCGTGCGCGCCCTGATAGCCACCCCAAACCAGACACTTGGCCGCATGTCTCCCAACCATCATCCCTCATGGACGCCCTCCTAGTCATTCCTGAACTGGCAGCCCGCCTGGCCATGCTCGAACCGGCCAGCCGCCGGCCTTCCTGGCTGCGCCCTGCCCGAACCGTGCAGGCCCACCTGGCCGCGCCCATCCTGACCACCTCCCAGTAGCCCAGCCATACGAATCGGCATGTGGTCCCCTTCACAGCACCATGGCCAAACTAGCCTAGCCGCAACCTCTGGCTGAGCTGGGCCTTCATGACGCTCGTGGCCGAACCTGCCCCGAGACCGGGCTGAACCGCCCTCGCGGCCTGCTGGGTTGGGCCCTGCAGGCCGGGCCGAACCTAACAGTCTGGCCCACCCAATGAGCCAGGCAGAACCCAAAAGGTCTGACCGGGTCGACCCAGACGAGTTCAGCCCAGACTGGGTTGGGAAAGTCAGTCTAACCGGGTCGGACCGAACCTGGGCCCACAACCGACCCTTTAATTTCATTGGCCATAACTTTGGCATCAGACATCCGTTTAACGAACCGTTAGCAGCGCTAGTATTCATGGAGCATGATGGTACCTTGGAGTATACTCCACAAGAGTTAAGGGTTTAGTTGAGATACGGTTAGGTTGGATCGTACACGAATCCAGCTGGGCCCCTAGAAATAAAAGGCTAATAACTCACAGATCGGGCGTCCGATTGACATGCTGTCTGTTGCGTTGAGACCCCTCTGACGAGACGAACCTTTTAGATACTTATTCTTGGGACTTATTGGTAGTTGATGTATCGAAACTCAGTTTGAGGAGTGGTACCTCCTGAAATCAAGCATTCTTCGTGCAAATCCCTGTGGCTGGTTATGCACTGATGATTGTTCCTGGATCATGTGTGGGTTCAACAACACTAACGACTGTTCCTGGATCCCATACAGATTCGACTGTTCTGACTACTGTTCTTGGATCCTGTGTGGGTTCGACAGTTCTGACTTCTGTTCCTGGATCCTGTGTGGGTTTGATAGAATAACTGTTCCTTATTCCTGTTTAGTTTTGATAGTTCTGAATTCTATTCCTGCATCCTGTGTGGATTCGACAGAATAGATGATTCAGTGGCTACATATGATCATCTTTATCTCTCTACAAAAGTTGTATACCTGTGTGAGCTGAGTTAGTAACTTTTTGTTTTCCCCATGATTGAGATGGATTACTTGATAACTTAGGAGTCTGTATAGGAATATACATAAGTGGGGTTATCTATTGATTTCATAATTTTTGGTTTATCATTGTTAGATTTTGTGAGACCTTGAGGGTCTCGGGGTCCCTACTGAGTATCATTTACTCACCCCTGCATAGGTTTTTCCCGCACCGTGTTGTGTTGGTTGCAGATGAATAACATCGTTGACCGAGGCTGAGTGTATGAGGACTGGATGATACCTGGAGGTGGACCTCACGACGAGTCGGTAGTCAGAGGAGACTAAAGGATGTAGAGTGTTGAGGAGGCCATAGGTACCTACCCTTTAGGTAGGATCCATGGTGGATGATCCGGGAGCTGTTTTTCATTTTTCAGCTATTTTTTTCCTTTTCAAATGTACTTGTACTTTCAGTTGGGCTTGTATTTTCGGCCCCTTTACTTTTAATCACTCTCTTGTTATACAGTTTTACATAGTTTTTTGTATCCATCTATGTACTCTTTTGTGTGTTTTTCAATTATAAAGGCAATGCCTTCCCATTTTAGAGATTTATGTCATTGGTTCTAGTCGCCAGCCCCTGGCCTATAGAAGGCAGGCTTGGGGTAGTCACAACACGTGCCCTGGAGGACGGGCTGTGACACTGAGGGATCAATATCACATGCTAGTGCAGATTTCGGTTCTATCTTGGGGTGTATATCAATTCATAATTCTATATTCAATTGGGAATGTAAACTAGTAACATCCTCAGGGAATACTACCTCATGATCCTCTACCACTTCATTAAATTAAGAACCCGTAACATCCACTACACTAAAGGATAGGCTATGTGGGTAATGATTGACCAGATTTACCATCACGTGAATGATTCTATCATTCAAGGAATGGGATTCCTTTTCACTAAAAAAGGAAAATAGGTTCTGTCACTACAGACACACAACATCCTTTGCCTAAAATATCCTATTTTGGAATGAATTGTAGATAACTAGTTTCTAAAAAGAATGATGTTTAATAGAACTGACATTACTACCCAGATATTCAACTATAAAACCTCACCTCTAATATTTGGGTCACACAATCACCACATGTGATTTTTCACTAAGACTTCTCTGGTGGGGGTCACCAAGTGCTGGAGTAGAGCCAAGGCCTCCACCAGAATCTCTAAGTCTTGTACAAGGTATTGGGAAAAAAATGAATAAATAGAACCATTGTCTATCAGTACTATAGATATGGTATAAAAGATAGATCATACATAAAATAATTCCCATATCCCCTTGTTCATAATACTTGACTGCCTGCAACTATTTTCCACCCATATCCTTCATCTCCTTGATCATAGTGTGGACCACTTGGGGTAGTGATGGTAAAAAGTAAAAGCATCGACCACATCCCAAGATCTCACAACTCCTCTAATATGTCCTTCCCCCAATTAACATATATAATCATTATTTTTACCTCTATCTATGTGGCCCGTCCAAAGTCTCCATGTCAGCTATATGGTGGGAAAGATAATCTCATGCAAGATGTCACGTACTATCACATGAGTAGCATCACCACCCACGGTTCTGACAGGACCCACCCTATGTTCCTTGTAACATATATACTCTATCATGGGACCTACTCCTAAATAATATTGCATACCCATGTCCCTGGGATGAATTTTGGATCTCTACTTCTGAGGTATCTACTCCTTCATTCCCACTACTGACAACCACCAGCTACATGTTCTCATCTAAGAAACTCTCAACCACCAATAAACTCTCTATCACCCCATGATAGGTAAGAATTAATAATGATATAAAATTAGATCATTTGTCTCTAAAAATACCTCACACTAAGGTCCATGACTGGAAGAACAGATCAAAAACCATATTAATCAAGTATTAGGCGAGGTTGGGAAACCTCAAAAAATTATCAGTTATAATCATGTTTCCCAAATAAAGATATGGAAGCTCCTTGATAAGTCCATCACTTAGCATAGATATTAATAAATCCTCTATGAAACATCACTAAATGTCTATCCAAAAAAGTTTCACATCATCATATGATTGGGTTACTAAATCCAAAAATCTCTTTTCTGATCCTTAAAGAAGGCTCAACACTAAGACCACCATATAATATACTGGAGTCCTGACTAGATAGAAAACCCATGTCACTATCTCATGCTAGTCCTCAGCCACCTATAGGTTTGGATATCCTTAGAACATGAGTGGTGTCTTCAAATAAGGCTCATGAAGTATGCTCAGATAGTGCCCCTAAGAAATTAGTACTTCGAGAGAAGTGTGCTCCTCTGTGGGGGTTGTATAGCTAGGAAACCACTTGGAGGTAACACCTCAAGAACTAGTCCATGCATAGACACCTCATCATTGTGGTTATTTTCCATGTGATCCAAATTCGTAATATTAACTAGAATAGGTTATAGTGTCCTTTTGAAATAAAAAAGATGATCCATGGTAAATGAGTATATCATGAGAGTTAGCTCAAGAAGGACATGGAGACCAAAACTCTTTCATTTATGATGCGTGTACCATTGTCTTCCCTCCAACTAGTGTTCTCATGTACGGATTCAAAATGATGTTGAATTGAATATAGGTTTATTGATATGTTAGCCGCTACACCAAGGCTTGAGTCCTGAACCTGAAATCCAAACTCAAAACACTTAACAAATTCACCCAAAAATAATCTCATAAACTCCCGGTCCTATGTTAGAACCTACTCTGATACCAATCTATCATGACCAGTCCTAATGGTTACCATTTCAGGACTCCCCAAGACCACATATAATTGGCCATGGGTTGTCAACTAGCACAGAGTAGGCATATAACTAACATGGTAATCCTATTTTTATGTACAAGTACACATGCAGACATCTCCAAGAGTATACAATGGAGAAATGAAAAAAGAACTAAAATCCATGCATGCATATAACTAGATATCATAACGAGACTATAAGGTTAATAAGGATAAGTAAATAGGTACACATATAGTCTCAAAAAAGAGTCAGAAACACGTGTCCAAAATGTAGGTAATTAAATGGGACTTCTATCAAAAACCTCATAAAAAAACATCGATCTGTCTGATCTCATAATGAACTCTTTGGTTCAGTTCAATATAAGACTATGTTGAATGGTTGATCATCTGCACCTGACATGAAACATGCATGAAAATTCATACAAGGGTGAGTATAACAATACATAGTTGGAAATCCTGAAACAAAAAACCATACAACAAGGGAAATATATTCAGATATACATAATAATATGCTTAAAACACATATACCAAGGATATAGAGATATACTCAACAATGGAAAATTGTCCAAAGGTATGTCACTACCATAATATACTAGCCTAGGATTACATATCCATGTTTTAATAAAGAGCTCACTTAGGATAACACACTCCAAATTCTGATAACACCGATAAATTCTATCTGATATGTAATTTTGGTAAGGTCTCATCATTAGATGTACACGCCGAAGGTGTGAAGGGAATATGATACACAGATGAGCATCACTGCCAAGTCCATTGGGTGATACTAATGACTCAATTGAGATTAAACATAAATGCAGAGGATCATCAATTATGCCGTGTTTGGTCATGGAGATACCGAGAACTCCACATAGTTCATAAAGGTGAATAGATGATCTCACTCTAGGACTCTCTATCATATTCCAACAACTCTGTCCAAGAATTCTTGTTGAAGGGATCATATTCCTTCGTGAATAAGATGATTCTATACATATCCTTAGGAAAAAGGATAAGGGGAATTCACCCTAAAAAATGTGTTCAAGATATAGTGTAAAATGGATATATTATGTGTATAATAAATTACACTATGTCTCGAAGGGGTCACACATCATGTCCATTGACCCTAGGTCTTGCTCGTGTAACCAGCCAGTGTAGTATAATTGTGTTTCAATACATGGATTCATCCTATGTAAATGTGACCATTTACCAGCACACATCTTATCCCATGTACTTTTCTAAGTTCATCATTATGTGGTGGAGTATATGTTTTTCTCCAACACGTGTTATCCAACCCATGTACATGTACCCAACATGGTATACAATGAATCATTATGGAGAGACCACATGTCATGTGAAATCACTACTATATAACAGGCCTTTAACAATGCGAAAAATGGATTTTATCAGTGCTATATATGTGTTGACAATTGTATTGAGATTAAAAAATAGATTATTTTAATAGAACTAAAAAACAGTGATAATTGACCTCTTTATCAGTGCTTTAAATAGAATGGATAAATGGGTCCTTTATTAGTTATTTTAAAAGAATTGTTAAAGGGGATTACCACGGGGTGCTGTAACGGTAAACTACAACACCAGTGTAGTGTTCTCTAACAACAAACTACAGAACCAAAAAAACATGGAATAAAAAAAATCAAGTGTGAATACAAAATATAAATGAATAAAAAAAAATCTAATCTTATTTGATTGTTTTTAGTGATGATATGTGAATTTTAATCTAAAATGATACTTTTATATTTAAAAATACACCTTGATTTATACTGGTCACACCATGCATCAGATCGAACTGTTGGTACACATCTCAAATAAATTATGGGTTTTTTTATAATGTATCAAAACAATACAAGTATGGTTTCTCAATATTGAGTATGTAACTTTCCCTTTTAACGAAAAATTCATTTTAAATAGGACCACCCACTTTGAATCATACATGTCACATCATTTTTTTGGTTTGATGTGATACTGATTCGTAAACATCAATAATTATATATGAATAATTTTTATAAATGATTATGTCAATCCGATCATGTTTTATTGGATTTCAGTGACTTACAATTTTTGAACATTAAATTGAAAATGGACACATTGGGTCATACCAGACAAATCGTGTACCATATTGTGGTGTTGATGATTTATAAATGAAAAATTACTTATGAACCATTTTCATAACATATTAGAATAATCCAAATGTGTTTTCTTATCTTTGAGTAGGTGAGTAATCCATTTTACTAAAATTGATGCCAATTTTAAATAAAAAGACACACTTTGAGTCATATCGGTCGTACCATGAATTGGATTGATTTTCACCTTATTACTACACATCTCAAATGACATATGGGTAATTTTAATAATGTATAAAAATGATATGAATTTTTTTACTCGATTTTGAGAATGTCACATTTCTTTTTTACAAAAACATTATTTTAAACAATAAGCACACACTTTGAATCATAATATTCACATATTTTACATTTTTATGTGAGACCAATTCCAACACATAAAAAATTATTTATGAATAATTTTCCAAATTTATCAAGAAAATCCAAGTGTGTTTGATCAGTTTTCAATGAGTGAAATATTTCAAACTAAACTATATATTTTAAACTGATAATGAACAAATCATGTAATAACAGGCACATAGTGTATCAAATTAAGGTTTGAATAATTATAAAATATTAAAAATGACTTTTAGATAATTTCCCAAATGTATCAAAACAAGTTAAATGGGTTTTCCCAGTTTTTTTAGTCCAATTATTCTTTTTATTAAAATTTATTTCATTTTTAAATAAAAATACTCACTTAGAGTCATACTAGTTACACCGTGCATTAGATTGTGGTACAGAATATTCTTTCACATCTCGAATGACAAATGGATCATTTTAAAAAAGTACTAGATCAATCCAAATGTTTTTGGTCAGTTTTTAGTACCTGACATTTCCTTTTTATTAAAATTGATATCATTTTTAAATAAAAAGATGCACTCTGATTCAAAATGATTACATCATGCATCATATTGAGGTAAGGATGATTCCAACACATCTAAAATTATATATGGATCATTGTAATAAATAATCAAAACAAAATGAGTGAATTTTTTGTTTTTACTACATCACTTGTTTTTTTACTAAAATGACATTTTAAACTGGAAACATGCATTTTACTATATATCGATCATATCATGTATCAATTTCATGTGATACATATTCCAAAACATCAAAAATGACTTATGGATTGATTTAAAAAATTATCAAAAAAATATGAGGGTTTTTTATCTATTTTAGTGAGTGAAATTTTTTAAATAAACTTATCGATTTTAAAATGATAATGAACACATTATGCCATAGTGGTCACACCATGCTTGAATTGAGGTGTTTCTGATTTATACATGTCTAAAATAATACTTGTAAAATTTCCCTAATGTATCAAAACAATAATAATATGTTTTCTTGATTTTTAGTATGTTAGTTTTTATTTTTTAGTTAAATTATAGTCAATTTTAGTTTAAAAGAATTAATTTGAGTTATGCTGGTAACACCATGTGTCGGAATGAGGTGGGAATAATTAATACTCTTTTGAAAGGCTAAAAAACCTAACTTCCAATGTTACCGCATTTCCATTGTCTTTGTATGTTGAACATAAAATACTATATATAGAATCGATGTTCCTATCCTAAAAACATTTCTCATTTTTTATAGTCATAAAACCAATAGATTTCAGCAACAATAATGGGATTTCAGCTAATAAAATCCAATAAATATGTAGTGTTGGTAGTTAGACAATGAAAGGAAATGAATATTATGAATCTGGTTATATTAAATGAAATAATTATTTTATCTCTTTTATGGATCGATACAGATAGTTGAAATCAAAATATGACATTCCAGAAGATATATAAAAACAACTATATAAGTATTAAATTAAAATTAAAAAATAAATTAATTGAAAAATACTATATAATTTGATGAAAAAATTAACTAATTAATTAGTAATAATTTACCTTTCTTTATGGTTGTATTTATTCTTGACAGATTTTTTATTATCATTATCTTATTTCTTGGATTGAAATCCAATCCCTCACGAGCATGAGAAACTTTGAAAAAACTAGACCAATAGAAACAAAAGGATCCAATTGTATAGGAAAACAATTATTATATGATTAATACTGAAAAAAGTAATTAATTAATTAAATATTTATTTTAATGTGAAAATATTGATGACCACAAGGACCTGTTGACAGTAAATCAATAATGATGATAAAAACACAAATAGATATCACTAAACAATCAATCAATGAGTAAGGAGGATGAGAAGAAGAAAATATACATTTTATTGAATCTTTGAATCATCCTAAAAATAATAAATATATTCTATTTGGTTCATAAAATATTCATGGTTACAATAAAAAAAATAAACATAAGAAATTCATTATCAAAGGTGAATGCCTCCCATTTGTGAAAAGTTACATGGGTGGTAATAAGTGATTCTTAAATAATGATCCAAAAAAAGTAATGTTAATGAATGCTATATTTTTATATGGATTAAATTAAAACATACATTATTTTTAATATATGTGTAGTAAAATCAATGAAGTGATTTTTAAGAAGTATTAATGAGTGGGGTTTCGTTTCAAATATGGATATATTTTTATCAAATGCTAGAAATATAATAAAGAATGAAATAAATGAAATAAATGTCATTAGTTATTGGAGAGTTTCCACAAAAACATGATGTTGTAATACTTTACAAAGAACGTCATCTTTACCCATGCATGGACTAAATAAAAAAGAATGGTTGACTAGAATGATAATTGGATCAAATATATGCTTGAGGAGCTTGATCTGAATAAGAACGATAGGGTATTCTTATCGATCAAGTTGCTTCATATATTTCTCCAAAAAATGTCCATTAGTTTAAAAATACATGATTTCTTTAGTTAAATTTTTTCCTAATTCTGTAAAGCACATAACATTAAAGTTGTAGTAATTTATTTTAATGAATCATTTATTATGTCATTAAATTGAGATGGTCACATCTATAATGCATCATATTACATCAATAGGGGAAAAATAAATTTAATTTATATTATTAACAAATAAAATTCTATTTAATTAAAAATCCACAATGAAAATAGAATGTCATTTAATTATGAAACCAATATAATAATGTTTACTTAATGTGGGATAATAATGTTGTAATGATTTTATCAATGAAAAAAAATTTCCAAATATTTGATTCTATAAAAAGTTATTTTTTATAATTAAATCAATAAATGTAAATATTTTATATTATTATGGTATGTTTAATCTAGTGTTATGGGATTTAATCTTGAATGATTTAAAATTTCAAGTGAAACATAAATAGTAGAATATTTTTTTTGATTAGATAACATTCCTTTCAATGAAAATATAAAATTTAGAAACATTTTGATAAATCCTAAAAAATTGAGAACAATAAATCCAATCAACAATGTACTATTATTCTACATCATGTGACCAAATACTGTATTGTTTTTTAAAACATTATGATACTAAGGTTGTTCCTAGAAAATTACTCATTCCAATTGATTATTTTCTGACTATATTTCAACATCCAAAATCAAAATTTCAATTATATTTTATCTCAAAGTCTATTTTTCCAAACATAATTTTATTCAAGGATTATAAAATCTTAAAACACTTTGATTTTTATTTTTATAGAATTTAAGTCAGATTATTTAAATAAAAATTTGAAAATTTTCAAAAATAAAGACTAAAAAGATTATATTTTTTCAAGAAGTAGTTAAATAAATAATAAAAAAATTAAAGCCTATATATTTATTTTTCTCATTTGATTTTATAGGTTCATCAATATAATTGTATTGATAAAATTCATAATTGACCCCTAAATCTATCCCAGACCCCATGAAATATTTCAAAGTCATTCCAAATAAATACTTTAAATTAATAAATTATTTCATTTCTCATTAACTGTAAAGACACATAAATTATATATATATATTTTTTAAATTATTTGGGATTATTACGAGTCTATAAAAATTGATGGCCTTGATTCCTAGGCCTAGTGTTCCCAAACGAAATTTAGAAATTTAGTTACTGTACATTCAGTAAACACATGGGATACATTTTATAATATTTGAACATGTGCTCGGTTTTGAAATCCAAGGATACCATTGAATACGCAACAATTGTTTTTTATTAAGGGAGGCCTCACCTCAACCATATTAGGTTGGAAGAAAACAATAGTATAGCATACTTTTTAAAGAATAATAAAATAACATTAAAATTGTGATTTTATTTTTCTCAAACGGTTGAGAGGTAGGGACGAGACCACTGAGTTTTCCAGCCATTAAATAGATAGACCCTTCGATTTCGTAACCACTCCATTAAGATATTAAAGGATTATTAATTAAGTTATTAATGAACCAAATTAAACCTACGTTGCATTAAAATCTCATCCACCATCTATTTAAATGGAGATCGGGATGGGGTTTTTGACATAGATTCATCAAGTGAGGAACCTCTAGCGTGGTACTGCAGCAACCTCCAATGGTGGAGGATGGAAGCATGGGTGGAAATGATCCGAGAATTAAAATACCAAAAAAATCATCCAAAAATACTCTTCCCCACCAAAACAGCGAAATCATGTAATTTTATGAGGTAGAGAGGTTTATTAGTGTTTATCTTTGATGAATTAAATTTCTACCATTGGTTATGATGTTAACACAGAGGGCACAGGCCAAACGAACAAGTCCCATACCCTCCGCTGCTTCATTCTTGTTATGTTCTTTAGGGGATGATCATACAACATGGTAGAACCTTGAATCTGGAATTCGTGCAGCGATGACAGCATCCTCGGAGGCCCATAGGCATTAGCATAAGAGAAAACGGACTACTGGAACTTACTTGGTGGATGGTGGATGTCCCACCGGTTCCAAAGACTGATGCTTGCAGGCGAAGAGGGTGGCCAAATCTTACTAACCGCAGATGGAGGTGAATCCACAGTGGATGGTCGGGGTGGCTGACAATGGCTGACCACGGGGTGGAGAGGCGACGAGATGTTTCATGCTGTGGTGATAAGGCCACAACTTGGAAGCCACAACGGTAGGGGACCATGTCCATATGGGTCCCACGGATAGCCAGGGCTGTGCAACCTAGTGCTTCCAATTAATGAGCTGAACAACTTTTTGAGCCATTCAAGAATGAGGGGGAGCGTCTCCTGTCACTGTGTGGGTCACCATTTGGGTGTCGCAACACCTAGCGGGTCGGACTGCCCGCCGGGCCTTGCTGGTCTGCGGCCTGGCGTGTTGAGCTCGATGTGGCCCAGCCCTGCCAGTGCGGGCCGGGCCAAGCCCGTCACATCCCGACCCAACCAGGCCAGCCTCGTATGGTTCGGCCTGGTCCGGGTCGGACCCATGATAGGTTAGGTCGACTAGAACCGGGTTCGGGCAGGTTGGGCCCGGGCGGACCTGCCCCAAACCCCATTCGGGACTAGTTTCGCTAATGGAGCCATATCATGTGAACCATACATCCATCTTATGAACTGCCTTCAAATATAGGATTTTTTAAGCGAGAATATTCTTTTGAGGTACTCCACAAAGGTTTTGGAGAAAGTTGGAGTACAGTCGGGTTAGATCGTACTCGAATCCCACAAGGCCCTCAGCACTAAAATGCCTAAAACATAAAAACCAAACATCCGGTTGACGCACCATCAGTTGCATCAGAACCCTTATGATATAGAGATATGTTGGGTTACTCCTTAGTAAATATTCATAGATGTTGGGGTATGTCTAATGTCTAGAGGATAAGATACTATGTAACTCATGCACACCGAGTGAGAGGAATCTTGTGGCAGGGTGTCATTCAAGTAACGATCCTGTATGGATCAACATCATAGCGACCTTGTGTGGATTATCATTTAGAAAATATGTGTGGATCAGCATCATAGAAACCCTGTTGGGATCAAAATCTTAGATAATATTTTTGGATCAGCATCTTAGAAACCCCGAGTGGATCGATATCATAATGATCATGTGTGGATCAGCAACTAGAGATCATGTGTGTAACAACATCATAGTGAATCTTTATAGATCATCATTCTAGAAACCCTGTGTGGATTAGAAACACGGGACCAAACGAGGACCAGCCTTCGAGTGGCCCATCGTGGATCCGAGACATATGACCATGTGTGGATCGAAAATGGAACAACTTATTAGGGGCTCAATTGTAGAACTTCATAATGGAATAAAATGATATAGCTTAAGACTAATCATCTCAATTCATAATCTCTGAGTTGTATACCTAGTTTGAGATGAGTCGTTATCTTTGGGATTTGTGATTGAGAACATGATTTGTGGTTTTCCTTTGTCAAATTTTTAAAGTCCATCTAATTTATTGGTGTCCCTACTGAATATTGTTATACTCACCAATGCACAGGCATCGCCCACACCTTGTTGTGTCTTGTGTAGACGACAGTCAGCCATGACTGAGACTCAGGGAGCTAAGACCTGATGGTGGATGGAAGTGACGGTTGACATGGAGAGTTGTGGAGATGATCTATACCTCCCCTTTAGGTAGTATCCTTGGTGGATAAACCAAGGAGTTGTTTAATATTTTTTGTTTTAGTTTATCCTTTAGTTGGGCTTGTATTTTGGCCCCTTTACATTTAGTAAAAACTTTTAATACTACATTTTTACTTTGTGGTTGCATCTTATTATGTTATTAGGATGTGTGTTTGTATAGGATTAATGTAAATGGATTTATATTTCCGGGATACACCTTTACAGTGCTAGTTTCCAACCCCTTCCCTATGAAAGTTGGGCTTAGGGTTTTCACGGCATGGGCCTCGGTTGATGGGTCATGACAAAGTGGTATCAGAGAAGTCAGTTCTATCGAAGAACTTGGACTATGATCTATCTAATAGAGCAATAGTGTTATGTGTTTCAATTGTTGATTTCAGTTTGGTGGGTAATGTGTTAGTGTGACAGCCTACCTATCCATACACCCGGACCCATAATTCTAATTTCTGACATGGTGCATGAAAAAACTGATTGTATGTGTTGTAGAATTTTATAACTTTTGATCTCTTTTGAGTTAGCTCACTAGGTATAACTATTTGACCATGGAACACCTATTTCTTTTTAGGATTCCATCACAAAGACAACCAGCGAGGATTCCTGAGAGAGTTAGCAATGACGAACCACCAAGGGAAGAGGCTTCGGTGCATGGCCCTCTAATTGTGTTTCAACCTTCGAGTGGTGTACCTACATCACCAACACTAAGAGGGAACTAGTTTTGACCATCCCCAATTGTGGATGGTGCATGCCAACTGAACACATCCAATGTGTTTCTGTGGTACAGGCCTTCGATGATTAGAGGGGAGATAGATCCCAAGGTGGCTGAGGACATGCTAGAGGTTGTGACTAGAGTTTTCAGCATATTTGGGACATCAGCATAGTAGATGGTGATCCTAGTTTCTATCTGCTTATATGGAACATATGGGATATAGTAGATTCTGATACTCAGGAATCATGAGGAGTTGAAACTCACCTGGTTGGATATTGAGAGCCTTCCCAGGGCGGAGTTTGTACCAGCGACTTTATGCTCAGTGCTTATCTAGGAGATGTATCACTTATACCATGAAGCCTATCAGAGGACCAGTACTCAGTGATATTTACATAACTCTCATGCTAATCCACTGAAATGGTATGAGTCCCATTCTTTCGGGCCTGTACCTTTGAGAAGGGAATCTGACCAGAGATTAGGGTGTCTATGATATCGTTGAATATCTCAACACTGACTGATGTTCTTGAGGGATCATTATTGGTGGAGATATTATTAGCTAAGCAGGAACCGAAAGATAGATCCACTATCGAATGACAGGTATTCGAGTCATATGAAATAGGAATTAGGTAGATGATGTAGAGTTTCATGATGGAATGACCCTCTGGTGGATGACCCTGGGATGCAGGGTCAGAGGTGCAGAGCTAGTGAGGCAGAAGGGGTCAGAGGGGAAGTAGACTGTGCATCCCATGCGGCGGGTAGGGCCACATGGCTCGCGGCTACCTGAACTGCTATACCAACAATCAGCTGACGTTCGAGTGACTAGTGAGGTGGTGACTAAGGTTTGATCAAGGGGGTTCGTAGGGTGGCGTATGTGGAAGAGGAGAAGGTCGTGCATCAGGAGGTGGATGATGTATTGGGGCTCTACCACCACCACACCAAGGTGGTCCATCCTAACCACAAGGAGAAGGTGGACAGGGGTGAGCCCAGTTACAGGCGGAAGAGGCATAAGACCATGGTGCTCAATATACTATTAGACGTACAATCTGTGTCTATTCCACCCTAGCTGCAATACTTATAGACACAGGTGTCAATCACTCTTTCATTTCAATGACACTTGTTCGGAGCTTGGAGATTCCAATGGAGTTTTGGAACGATCCTTAAAATTTGATACTTATACGAGAGTAGATTCAACGATGAAACAATGGTGTAGGCTATGTGGGCTCACTCTAAGAGGAAAGAGATTTAGCTGGGATCCTGTAGTAGTAGCGTTTTGGCCTTATGATTTCATCTTGGGTATGGACTGGATATCCACAGTCCATGCTCAGATTAACAGTGTCAGGCACAAATTGTGGTGTGTTCATGAAGATGGGACCATGTTTTCCTACTCTGACTAGAATGGAACCTTTTTATAACATTATGGACTTACTCTAATGAGGGTGTGTCAGATCACTCATCAGTTGGATAGCATCACCCTCAGAGTTTTCGACATGTGGAGTCTGAGTTATTCTGTAGTGGCTGACCATTATGCTAATGTCTTTCCTGATGATGTTTCAAGACTACATCCTCATAGAGAGGTAGACTTCTACATTGATCTATACCGTGCGACAACACCGATATCTACACCTGCATTTGGTATGGCTCATACGGAGCTTCGTGAGTTGCGGGTACAATTGGAGGACTTTGTAGGGGAAGGGGTTCATAAGGCCTAGTTTTTCTATGGGAATCCCCGATTTTGTTCTCCAAGATGTTGTATGAGAGTCTGAGGGTTTGTGTGGACAATAGGTGCTTGAACTAGCTGATAGTGAAGAAAATGTATCCACTCCCAAGGATTGATGGTCTCTTCAACTTGCTGAAGGGAGATCGATGGTTTTCGAAGGTATACCTTAGATCAGGTTATCACCAGCCCAGGGTACAGGATGAGGACAAACCGAAGAAAGCCTTCAGATGTCGGTATGAACATTATGAGTTCTTGGTGATTCCTTTATGGATAACCAATGCTCCGATAATGTTCATGGGGCTCATGAGTAGGACCATCTATCCTTACCTTGATTTCTTTATGGTTGACTTCATTGAAGATATCTTAATATAATCATCATCGGAGATGGGGCATGCCACACAACAGTAGAGAGTTCTGGATACACTCCGAGACCACCATCTTTATAGAAATCTCTCTAAGATCCTGTTCTGGATATAGGAAGTCCACTTCTTAGGGCATTTTATCTCAGAGGCTAGGCATGTAGTGGATCTAGTGAAGATAGAGTTTGTGATTTCTTGGAAGCCACAAAGGAGTGTGACCAAGGTGAGAAGTTTCCTAGAATTGGATGGATGCTACCAGAAGATTGTATTGGAATTATCCAAGGTTGCGGAACCCTTTTCATCTTTAAAGAAGAAGGGGAAATATTTATTGTGGATGAAGAAGTGACATCATAGTTTTCAAGAGCTGAGGCAAGGATTTATGAGTGCACCCATCATGAAGCTACCAGAAGAGGGTGTCAGGATGTAGTCTACTAAGACATGTCATGGACCAGACTAGGTGGTGTCCTGATGTAGGAGTGAGTAGTGATCACCGAATGACCATAGATGTTAAGACAACCTGATCAGAACTACGCTACCCATGACAAAGAGTTAGCAGTATTGGTATTTTCTCTAAAGCTGTGGTGGAACTACATGATGGGTTAACCATTTACTATTACTCAAATAACAATTGCATCAGGTATATCTTCTTACAGAAGGACATGAACTTGAGATAGAGGCGATTGTTGTAGTACCCCTAAGACTATTACTTTGAGGTCGTCTGCACTCATGGGAAGAAGAACATAGTAGCAGACACACTCTGTATGAGATCTGATCTACAGTTGCTGAGTGATGCGACACAGTAGCTTTCCACATTGCATATATCCTTTGTGGGTAGAGATGGATCCCAATATCTCTAGTTTATGATAGTTACTCCACACTCCTTCACTGAGTTAGGGAGGCACATCTTGGGGACATAGACTGTGAGGCCCGACATGCTCAGATATCCTCAAGAAAGTATTATTATTGATTTTCAGAAGATGGGGAGCACATCGTTCCCTTCATAGGATGCACCATGGTACTGGTGATGCTATGAGAAGAGGTGTTGAGGGAGTTCCATATATCCCCTTTTGCTGTATATCCCCGAGTGGAGAATACGTACAAGGGCCTCCGGTGTTAGTACTAGTGGACATGTATGAATAATGAAGTTATAGATTTTGTATTACGATTCCTCACTTGTCAATAAGTGATGGTTGAGCATCAGGTACTAGCAGTTTTAGCACATCCACTTGAGTTTGTCTCAGATCGCGATACTCAATTTACATCACATTTGTGGAAGGGATTACAAGAGGTGTTTAATAATTAGATATTCTTGAGTGCTGCCTTTCACCCTCCAATATATGGTGAGATGGAGCAGACAATACATACACTTGAGGACATTCTTCATGCTTCTGTCATCGATTTTGGCCGTAGTTGGGAGTACCACCTGTGACTTGTAGATTTCGCATACAAAAATAGTTACCACTCCACTATCATCATGGATCAGTTTGAGGCCCTATATAGGTGACCCTATATATCACCTCTATACTGGATAGACCCATGGGTGTCAGCACTTATGGGTCCAGAGATGGTGCAAGATACCATAGAGAAGGTGATGATCCTCCAGGAGTAGATAATGCCTACACAGAGCAGGTAGAAGTCATACGATGACATGAGATGGAGACCATTGGAGTTTAAGGTAGGATGTCATATATTCTTATGGGTCTCACCGAAACAAGAATTATAGAGGTTTTTTTGGGGCAAGAAGCTGTCTCTAAGGTTCATCGGACCTTTCTATAACCTCAACAGAGTAAACGAGGTGGCGTCTTATCCAGATATACCCTCATAGATGCACCTGGTGCATAATGTTTTCCAAGTGTCACAGCTGAGGAGGTACATGCATGATCCATCATACGTTATCGACTGGGGAGAGATTGACATTGATGATGGGGTGACAGTTGCATAGTTCCCGGTAGAGGAAGAGGATCGACAAGAGTGGGTTCTTCGTTGGCAGTTGATTCCTCTAGTGCGAGTTCGATTGCAGCACATGAATCTCCTGGAAACCACAAGTGAGCGGGAGGCTCAGATACATGCTCGGTACCCCCATTTATTTCCCGATATTTGTTATAGAATTCGGGGAAGAAAGTACCTATGGTGGGGATAATGTAAATACCCATAAATTTCATATTTTTTTAATTATTTGGGTTTCTTACAAGATTGTAAAAATTAACTGTTCTTGATTCTGAGGCCCGGTGTGCCTGGAAAAGATTTTTGAACTTTATTTAAGGCACGTTCAGCAAACATATGGGCAACGGTTTCTAACATTTGAACCGTTGAACATAATTCAAATATGTATACATCGTTGAATCTGTTGCCCCAAGAATCTCTTAAGGGACGCTTCACCTCAACCACATTTGGTCAGTAGAAAAAGACAGTATTTAAGAATTTTTAATTAATAATAAAATAACATAAAAATTTTTAGTTTATTTTTCTACAATGGTTGAGTGTTGGTGGTGGGAATGCTGAGTTATCAAGACATTTAATGGAATGAACTTTTGTTTTTTTAACCACTCCGTTAAGAGATAATAGGTTCATTAATTAACTTATTAACGAACCTCATTATAGCTATGTAGAATTAAACTCACACCCCTAATTTATTTAAATTGAGGTCAGGATGGGTTTTTGACAAGGATTTATCATGTGAAGATCCTCTAGAGAAGTACTGCGACAACTTCCAACTGTGGAGGATGGTAGCTTGGGTATCCACAATCAGGGATCGACGAATGCCGGCAACTTCATCCAAAGAGGACTCTTATCCCTCCACAACCACGACGTCACCTCCTTTTATAAAGTAGAGGGTTTATTAAAGATTATCATTGATAAATTAAATTTCTATTTCTAGTTATTTTGTTTACACAGAGGGTGTGAGCCAAACAAACAAGGCCCAGACCCCCCGCCGCTTTGTTCTTGTCATGTTCTTCGAATGATGATCATACAAAATGCCAGAAACTTGATTCTGGAAGCTGTGTAACAATGTTGGAATCCCAGGAGGACCGAAGGATTGAGAATAAGGGAAAAGGACCACCATAGCTCACACAGGGGCCCACAAAAAGTCATACCAGTTGGCGATGGAGGCAACCGATGCTCGCCGGCCACGGAAGGAGGCTGTACTATTAGGCATCACAGGGAGCATGTCGTGGCTTCAAATCCATGACAATAGGGTACATGTTCCCTGTTGGACCTTCAGAAGGCCAAGGCGGTGGGACCTGGCACTGCCAATTAAAGAGCTGAATGATTTTTTGAGCCATTCCGGAAGGAGGGGTAGTGGCTCCCCTCCTCATGTATGCCACCAGCTGGGTGTTGTGCCACCTAGTAGGATGGACCACCTGGTAGGACACACCCATACAATGAAATTTGAGCCAGTATGTGGGCCATTATGCCCAGCCCACCATGGCCTAGCCCAGCAAGGGTGCGATAGTTCAGGTCAGGTCAGTCCGAATGGGTCGGACCGGACCCAGACCCCTTTGTGGCCCAGTTTCTTGTAAAGAGTCGTATCTTGCAAACCCGACGTTCATTTGACGAACAGTCTGCAGCATTGGGATCCTAGGAGCGAGGCAGTACATTTGAGATACTCCACATGGGTTTTGACAAAAGTTGGAGTATATCCGAGTTGGATTGTACCCGAATCAAATTCGGCCCTCAGCACTAAAATGCATATAACTCAAAGATCGGGCTTCCGGTGGACACACCTTCTATTGCATTGGATCCCTTACGATATTGAGTTCCTTTGAGTTACTCCTTCGTGGATCTTTTTACAAGTTGATGGATGACCTATGTCTAGAGGAGATGATACTATTGAACTCAAGCACACTAGGTGTGTGGAATCATGTGGCTGTTTGTCATTCATGTAGCGATCCTGTGTGGATTAGCATCATAGCATCCATGTGTGGATCATCATCTAGTGGCCCTATGTGGATTAGCATCAAAGAGACTCTGTATGGACCAACATCATTGAAAACATGTGTGGATCAACATCTCAACAACCCTTTTTGGATCAGCATCATAGCGACCCTATGTGGATCAATATCTAGAGACCCTATGTGGATTAGCATCCTAGTGCCCCTGTGTCGATCAACATTCTAGTGACCCTGGTCGATCCGTAATGTGCAACCCGACAAGTCCCAGCTTCATAGAAACCCATCATGGATCAATGAAATATGACCCTGTGTGGATAAAAAATGTAACAACTTCTCCGTGGTTCAGTTGAGAACCTTACTAATGGAATAAAATGATATAGATTTAGACTAATCATATTTATTCATGGTCTATGAGTTGTATATCATTTTTGGGCGGAGTCACTTGATTTGTTCTTTGTGATTGAGATCATTCTTTTTTATTTTCCTTTGGAGAATTATGTGAGACCTTCGGGGGTCTTAGGGTCCCTACAGTGTATTGTTATACTAACCTAGGCACGTGCTTCACCCGCACCATATTGTGTCTTGTGAAAACGACGTGAAACCTTGACTGAGACTAGGGGAGCTAGGATGTGATGGTGGATGTGATGGGGGATGACAGTTACAGTTGAAATGGAGAGATGTTGAGTTGAGCTGTACCAAACCTTCAGGTAGGATACTTGGTGGATGATCCCAGGAGATGTTTACTGTTTTATGCAATAGTTGTATCATTCAGTTGGGCTTGTATTTCATCCCCTTTATGATTTGTAGACACATCTACTACTGCATTTTTACTTCATGGTTGCATCTTGTTGGGTTCATGGGTTGTTCATTTGTATAAGTTTAAAGGAAATGCCTTTTCATTTTAGGGAAACACCTTTCTGGTGATAGTTAACAACCCCTGGCCTATGGAAGGAAAGCATGGGTTAGTCACGGCACGGGCACCAAGGGACATGTCGTGACATTATACATGGAATTTTTTTATGAAATAATAATTATATAGTTGTTCACTTGTGTTAGATAATTCATCATATATTTTTTGGAATCAAATGCATGAATTACCGATCAAATGGATGGAAATAGAACTATATTTCAATTTATCCCTACTCAACCCTCTCATTTCTAATTCTTGTATGACATAATAAAATCCCACAATGATGGGAAATGTTTCATCATCCATGTGATTTGAAATGAAATATTCTAAATAAATAAAATAAATTTCTGTTATATGAATGTTTTTTTCAAAATATGACAGTGAAAAATAAGTAGATTTTGTGGAATATATGTATTGAGAGACTATTATACCACACAACAACATAAACAAACATTGGGTTTGATATATTTTAGGTCATATAGTACCAATCCGAGAGGACCAGTTTTGGATATACCTAACACTAAGAGGGGGGTTAATCATTGTTGGGGGACATTTTAAAACAATTATAACCTTTGATCCATGTACCTCATGACCTGTTAGGATCCTGATTATATTATTCTCTTTTCTCTGTCACAAGTAACAATAAAATGCAGTAAACATATGAACATGCTATTTCTAAAAGGTTCACCACTCAATAAGGGAATCCACATCCTTTCCATGCAAGGGAATGTCAATTGCACATATTCTCCACTATAATGTGATATTTTGTTATAGTGGGTTGACATGGAAGACAATTCTCTAGTCAGTGTGGCTACCTACACATGGAAGAGGAAAAAATATAATAGATTCCCATTGTGATTTCTTACACTCAAAATTGGAAGAGAAATAATCTTTCTTCCTGAACTAGTGATGACCTACGAAAACATACAATGCCCTTCTGGTTCTTTAAACTACCTTTGAAGAAACTATTCTTCATCATGATAAGGGTTTTCAACACCAATATATTCTTCCACCAGTTGATACCTAATAGATGTCACAGTGCTACTTTATTCTTCCAATCTTTACTTATCACTTTCCTATTAGCATGAAAGTTAACATCTACTTCTTTGTCAAAAAAAACCTGAATGATACAAACTCGTCTTCTACTGCATCTTCAGTGATGAACAAGCTACACAGAAACCCATTCTTCTTCACCCTTTCTTCTCCAGTGATACACCAACTGCACTGAGAGAACATCTCTTCTTATTTGTCATAATCAAAAACTCATTTTGTGATTATCAGATCGATGAAGTCTACCATGGCTTAGTATCGTCCTAGTTATTCTTCCCAGAATAATAATCAGTCTCTATGTGGGCACAAATTTTTATTCTTAGACACACAGTGATATAAAATAGTGTAGTAGTTTCTTCCCTTGTACTAGTTCACCTAAACCAAGAATTCAAAACTTTTATATTCCAAGCTCTATTGTGATGGTCCATCATAATGCTCCTTCGTAGAGCTCCTTCGTAGAGCACACTGCTTTAGAGATATCACTGATTCACAGAGCTCACTAATTTGAAATGCTCTTGCCTTCACAGAGTATACACCTTCACAGAGCTCTCTGCCTTTGCAGAGATCATAAATTTTTGAAAGAGGAATTTCTTGGTGGAGCACTCTGCCTTCACATATCATACAAAATTTTCAAAACTCACATCATCCTCAAAGAAAAAAACCTTCACCATGCTCAGAAATTCACAAAGATCACTGAGACTTTGCGGAACAACCTATCTTCGTGAAGTATGTCACCTTTGTGGAACATCTTACTTAGAGAATATTCTTCTTAATTAGAGAACTCTAAAATTATTTTTAAGTATCTCATCTTCTCTCGAGGGGGTAGGATCCTGTTTATCGATATTTACCAATGACTCTAGAACCATTAGGAACCCTTGGTGCAAGGTCATCACCAAACCACGGAGCTCCGTTTTTTCCACTCAAATTCACTCTACTTCTCAAAGAACCTTGGATATTTGTTTGATTGGAAAAGATCATCATAATTGCGATGAGTTCCATAAAATTGTCTATACTGCTGAAATACTCTTTCTTCCATTGCGCCACTGCGATGCTCCTTCCTTTTCACCACCGTGATTCTCTTTCTTCCTTTTCACCTCAAGGATTTATTGCATCATACTTTCTACAACCAAATAATGATCTTTGGTTAATAGAGGTCAGCATAGCATCATCATATTTATATATAAATGTATTCTAACATCCATATATTCCAATATCATCTTTCATTACAATTGTAACTGAATATTATTGACATCACCTTAACTCCAATCTCATGCATGGACATTTTTAATTTCATGCCCATGCATGGAAATCTCGCTCGGTTTTTTTTAACATGGTTTGGGTATTCATAATTTATGCACATGAGTGCATGCATGATTTGTTCTCAACCAAAGGGAATTCACACTCCACTCTTATTCTCTTCTTCACCCAAATCACATAATTCATTTATTTTTCATGATCCCTCTTAGAACATAACCACCCACTATTTATTCTTTATTCATCCTTAGAGGATGATACATCACCATTCTTCATTGCGGTAAACAATGTGTCACCTTCAGAACATGTTCTTTGAAAATTAATATTACAACATCAATCATCTAATTTAACTTCCTGGAGAATATCCCCATCATGAAATCCAATGCTATGATTTCATAAAAATTCTACAGAAATCCCCATTTCAGCCAATCTCCATTAAAATTGGAGTCATTATTCTTACCCTTCTTCAATTTTACCAACATTCACAACTGTTGAAAACAAATACAATCCTCATTCACAAAGTGGTCCCAATACAATGTTTCCCCAATGAGTCCCACATGATATCATAGAAGACAACACTTCAATATATCTCAAAAAAATTTAATTTTGGGTTGTTTTGTTATAGGATTGAGAAAATAAACATTTTGTGATATAGAGATGTGGGATGAGAAGGTTTTGGGGATAACTGAGAGAAATTTGAAACATCGAAAAACCAAGATTTAATTCAAGACATGGTTTCATTAAACCCTTGAATCCATTTAGACGTGGATTCAAGCCATGTAATAGTTGGAGACTTTATTCTATCATAGATTCATGCATAGATTCTACAATGATTTGTGCCGATAGAGGGCACTTCCACAAATATGTGCGGATATCTCAAACTAGTTCACGATGGTTGGGGTTTTTAAAATATATTGTGACACTTTTTTCATTGCTTCAAAAACAATAACCTATAATGATACCTTTTATCATCATAATGTCAATAATCACTGATAAATATCTATTTTTATCATTGTTAAAAAGTGCTCATAAATACATTTAATACTGTTTTAAAATTAAATAAGTCTTGTAAAAAATTATAATTATTTTATGTAATTATAATCATTATAATAATTATAGTAATTATAATAATTATAATAAGAGTTTTTAAAAATTAATAATTTCGAAATTATTTTAATATATAATTATTTATTTAGGATATTATTAATAAATATTTTAAAAATAATATTTATATTATATGTATATAATTATATATATATATCTAAACCTAGTAAATATATTCATTATTTAAATAAATTTAGTATAATATTATATTTATTTATATATAATTATATAAATACTTTTGAAACAAATTTTTGTATTTATAATTATAAATGTATAAAAATAGTTAATATACATTTATAAATATTTTTTAAAAAATGTATTTTTAACATTATTAATGAATATGTAATCTTACGTTCATTCATGTAAAAAACGAGTAAAATTGATTCACTAAAACGAGTACAATATTTAAATTTTGGTTATTTTTGATTAATATTAATCATTTAAAATGTATTTATATTGAAATAATCATTAATACCTATTGAAAATATTAAAACACTATAAATTAATATCTATAACGTAAATAATATAAACCGAATAAATTACAAAATACAATATCTGTGTGTGCATATGTATACAAAACTGAATTAATTACGTATAATTTCAATTAATATAAGATATTTGATCTATGTTATAAATGGGAAAACAAAACGACATTCAATTATGTCCATTAGTTGATGCAATTAGTTAGTATTTTTAATTCATATAAAATATTAATTATAAAGCATTTTTCATTAAATACAGTACTACTTAATGTAATGCATAAATAATTTTTGGTGTTATATAAGTCATATATATATATACATTCATATGTATCTATATATTAAATTTATACTATTTATTAGAATTATAAATAATCATCTAATTAAAAAAATGTTTCATATTTTTCTCAATTTACTTATTTTTAATTTTTATTTATTTAAATTTCATTTTTTATTTATATATATATTTAATACATACAATTTATTAGTATTTATAATTTATATTTATTATAATAAATTTATTTATTTTTATATTTAATTATTTAATAAATAAAATTGGAAATTTTTATTAATAAACTCAATTTTTATATCTTATTTATTTAATTATATAATTTCATTTATTTGGACCTTTATCAGCGTAATAAAAGAACTGATAAAGGATTCCATTATTAGTAGTAAAAATATAGTCCTGATAAAGGGTACCCTTTATCTATGATAGAAATAGTGTGCTGATAAAGGTGCCCTTTATCATTGATAAAAAAACTGATAATGGGTTAAACTTATTATTTCTTTATTTAGTGATGGTAATGATACCATTTATCGATTATTTTTTCTAGCTCAGATAATACTAGTATTTTTAAATGCTTATTTTTTAGTCATTTATGTGTCACATTCCATTTGAATGGTATGTTTCTCCAAAACCCTATCCACTACAAGCAGGGACCCACACATCATCTAAACAAGTATTATAGGACTTATTGAATGGGGTTTTCAATAATTCCATATCAATGATCTGTAAATCTCCCCCAATACTCCGACCTTTGATCTAGCCAAGCCTCACCTGAAGAAGCAAGAATTAAGCCTTGACAAGCCTGGCTATCACTAATCAACATCTTTTGGTCCGTTGATCCACTTATAAAATGGGATTATCATTGATCTTCTTTGGGTGCTGAAGTGCATTAATATCGGTTGTCTACATTGTTTGATCTGCTATCTTCTCCATCATCACACTACCTTTTTGTCATGTTGATCCTAGATCTAAAATTGTGGATCGTTCCACCAATAATTTAGTTTGTAATGATCGATTTTCCGGGATGCGTCAAACCCCACACCAAACAATGAATTCCCATGGTGAACAAATAATTAGGGGAGAAAATCATAAAGAAAATCATGATGAATGAACCACGATCTATGTTCATGTTTATATTGATTCATTTCCATGAGAATAAAAATGATAAATCATCAAATCAAAGTAATTCACCCAAAATCACCATGAAATAAAGTCAGCCAAAAAATAAAAAAGATCCACTTATCAATTAGTTAGTTGATAGATCCATGTTCATTGTAGGAATCAATAATAAGAAATGGAACAAAATAAAAAAAATTACTATAAATAGATTTGGATAGATTTCAGATGAAGAATGATGATTTGTTGTGTTCTTTAGAGGGATCCTTCAATTCTATAATGCATTGGTCATGGATCACAGTTTCAGTCATCGTCTGCTAATGCAATCTCCTCTAAATGCTCCAATGGATTTCTTGAATTCACCAAGATAAGTAGATAACCCTACGAATAAACCATAAGTTTGTATTTAATGAGGGAAAAAATTTTGTCACTACATTGCAACATAAAAAAATCAAATCAAATAATTTTATTAATTTCTTAATTAATTTTATTCCCACAAAATCTTTTCCATTAATTACCTATTCTGACTATGTTAAATTCATTCCTAGGGTAAATATTACATTCTTAACCAAATAGTTCCCTTTGAATTATAATCTGGGAACCCATTTAGAGGATATTCAAATTTTCTGGGAAACCGTGTCTGCGTGCTATTTAATATATTTAATATAGTTTAAACATTTATTCTTGGAAAACTGATACTTAGAATCAAATAATTTCTCACCACCTGGTCTCAAAAATAATCAAAAAATAATGAAAACAAATAAATTGAAAAATAAGATTTTTTCAAATATAAACACAATAAATTAATAATTAAACAATACATTTAACTCATTCAAGATGATAACTATATTAAATTCAAAATATGTATTTTCATAAAAATATTATATATATATATAAATTAATTAATTATATATAATTTCATAATTGTTAGGGACCCACTATATTCTAGAGTTTTATATATTATTAATGAATGTGAAAACATGTCTGGTGTCAATATGAGAATAAGTAATACAGTATATAAGGATATTGTAGAACCTAAGAACATTGAGAAGGTTTCTAAAGCTCACATGTCTATATTTTTCTACGTCTAGGACATTATATGATAGTAGTGGATTACAGATTAAAACATAGGGGAAATGTTGTTACATATCATATTTTTATTGGAATGGTTGTAAAATACTTGAGCATTCCTAGAGATCCACACTTTAATATAAATTGTGTGTTTTCTAATAGAGATTTTTCCATTGGATTTTTAAATAATAATTCATTTTATTGAAAATATGATATGAATATGGCTCAATGTTGTATTTTACATGCCAATATGGTTTAGGAAAATTTGGAAAAATTTATATAAGTGATTATATGAATGTGTTTGTACACTTGGTTGATCTTCTATAGTCATGAAATAAATTTAATAGATATTTTTTAATCAATATGAAATATTTAATATGGTTGATCAAATTACCATAGTTTATTTATCATTAGTTCACTTAACTTCATCATAGTTTATTCAAATAGATCTTGTTTATACATGTTGTTAATATTTTGTTTCTTGTTGTTGTAGATTTCTGTTTATGTGGTATATTATAAAATTCATTGTTATTTGGTTATTTGTGTGGTAAATTGTATTCCTTCATGTTTTTGAATAGAATTATTGATTCAAAGATATATTCAATCTTTAATGGAACATTTTATCTACTAGAAATAGAGATATATTGTTGAAAATTAGTGTTTTAAAAAAAATATGTTTGGAATAATGTGATGAATTGTAATGATAGACCATTTCCTTTTTAGTTAAGATATAAAAAAGTGAATATAATAATAATTATTTGTTAAATGAAATAGACATTTATGAAGAAGATAAATTATGATTCAGATAAAAAATTTCACACTATAAGCACATGACATTTTGACGAATGTTGGTCTCCACAGTATATCCTCATACTATGAATTTTACCAATTGAATATCATTAAATATTTGTTTCTATTTCTATAAATCAATGCTAATTATGGAAATGGTGATAATATTACCCATTTTATGAATTGATGTCTTCATCATGGGACTGATAGATCATATAACTTCAAAATATAAATGTACTTGTTTGTGATGCATCATAAGTTATTATTCATATTTCTTAAAATTATATCCCATATATCTATAAGTCTTCTAGAAACTAATTGAATAAGAAAATATTTATTCAAATCCATGAATTAAAATTAAAATATCATAAAAATTTTCTATTCCATTATTTAAGGAAAAATGATTTGATATCCATTGAGATTCTATGAACCAAGATGAAAGGCGTTTAAAAATATATTGAACATTCCATTCTATGGTGGAGAGTTGAAAAATATAATACCACAAACATGTGGAATTGGAATAGATTATTTATCTGTAGAAAGGAAAAGAAATATTCTGAATTAATAGAGATATATAAATTAAATGTTTTATGGGTTGAAGGTCAATATTTTCAGAGAGTTTGAATATGGGAAAGTCTCAATGCTTCTTCAAATATTATCTCTCAATATATATCTATATTTAAATATAAAATAATGAATGTTATATTCTTGAGTGGATGGGGAAGGATGGTTATCATAATATTTGTAGAAAAAGATTACGATATAGAAGGATAAAAAGTATGACAACAATTTTTTTTGATCCTCTATATTGTGGATAAGAAGTGTGTTTCAACGGTCTTATACTTTAAACTGGATAAAAAAGGATAAATAGAGAATTTTTTCCATCATAATACTTATAATATCGATACTGAACTAATTGGGAAATATAAAATATAATCCATCAATTCTTATTAGATTATAAATAAGATAGATTTCATATGTGCTACTACTAATTATATTCATTACCAAGATGATGATAGATCAAGAGAAGAAAATTCTTCTCTAAATATCTAAATAATAATGAGGTAGCCAATATTATTTTTTATATACGGAAGAAGAATATTCATATTTTCACGGATAAAAAAGATCCAATAAATTTAAAATTTCTCCATGGAGGTGACATTCCATTATTTTATAACACGTTGTTTCAATCCATCATTATTATTGCAACTAGTAAATATTAGGTTAATAGTTTCAATATCACAACTCTTTTGAGTCTTCTTTGACAATAAAATGAATTTGTGAAAAATATACAATAACCATGAAATACTTGGAACATATTCATCATTAAGGATAAAAAAACTCCTTTTAAAACTCTTTTTTTCACTTGCGCATCTTTACATTTCTATACCTACATGTCCCCCAAAAGATAGATTGAGAAATATAAGTCCAATAAATGAATATGTGAAGAAGTTATTAAGAGGTAAAACTATAATTGGGTAAAAATATACCAATAATGTTTCAATAATACTACAATGGTGTTGGGAACATCCCCATGTGATCTCAAAAATTGGTATCCATGAAGGTAACACATATATTGGATTCTATGTATTGATTTTTGTATTAATATATAAATTTATTCTATAAATTATATATAAAGTGAAGATTTTTATGTTCATATTATTTCCCTATCAAAGTAATCATTGATTAAATCATTATGACAACAAAAATTAAAAGGATGAAATAGGAACGAAATATTTTGAGAAAGGCCACACATAACAAGGGAGAGAAAATTGAATCTATAGAGATTTATGGAACATAAAAGAGTCTCCATCCTTACATTTCATTTGATAATCTATCACTCAATAAAATATGTCATGAGAAAACATGATTCTTGATATAAGAGGATGAAATATGAGATTCCCTATAAAAAATTCTTTTCAACTATATTCTAGTATAGACGATGATGATATAGTTGATGAATACACCACTATGAAATTTTATAACCCTCAGGCATAATGTATTTTACAATTTATACATATATAAGGGTTAGGAAATCCCCCATTCTATAATTTTCCTAAAGAAGAAAAATGCATCCGTGTGGATTATGACCATTATAAGGATTCAAAAGATGAATCAGTTGGTTTTATAAAATATATTTTTTAAATATTCCAAATGAAATTTAATCAGGTTTTGTTTTTTTAGATTTATGTAGGAAGATACCACCTATAATTAAAATGTGAATTAAATAATACATATTGTATTAATGAAATGGTGTGAATATATGTTAATATCATTCAATGGGGCCCCATATGAAATGAATATGGTTCAGGGTGAATGTTCCTATAAATTTAACAATGAGTAGCATAACATAATTATGGAGAGATACAAATGAAAGTTAAATATAAAAGAAATAATCCTTGCATCTTATTATTAATTACAATTAAATATGATTTATATGGGAATAATATAATAATATCTCAAGAGATTGACCATCAGTTGAATAAAAAGAAAAATCCATAGGAGGAGTATGGTAAAATAATATTGAAATATTTTAAAGTGAAATTAAAATTATGTGTGGATGAGAAATGAATCCTTAATATGAAATTCATAGAGCTTAAAATTAAATTCATCAATATTAGAACAATATAATATATATTTTCAAAACATGTTTAAAGACGAGTTGATTCAAAAAAACTATTAAATATTATTTTGAAGAAAGTAAAATATCTTGGGGAAGGAATGTTAGTGGATAATTTGTAGATAAAAATAAATAATACCCAAAATCTATGGTGTCATGCACTTCTAAAAAGATATTTTTTATAAATCATATTGCATGTGTACTACATAAATGAACAATAATATTATACAAATTATGTTGAAGATAAAATATAAAAAACCCACCAATCCATCCAACATGGATGAATGTATGGGTATGGGGATTTTCTATCCAAAAAAATTCAAAATAATATATATAATTTATAAATAAAAAAAATTTAGTTCTATTATGTCTGGACTGAACAATTTTCACACAAATATAACGAGTTTTCATTTTTTTTGTTTTTTTCATAGTATCAAATATGGGATAATGGATTTGAAGCACATGTATAATATATCAACCTAAGGAATAAAAAAATCCAATGATCAGGAAGAGTAGTTTTAAGATACTGAAACATCCACAAGTAATCATGTTGAATCTGTAAACAATAAATAGATATTTTGTTCTAGAAGTAATCGGTAATGATTTCAAATGGGAGTGGTCATAGAAAAGATCCATGTATGTTTAAATTCTAAAATAATTATTCTAAAACAAATTTGAATAAAATATTATATGTAAAAAATAATGTAGATGACACTATCTTCATAAAGTATCCTAATACATTTATAGAAAAGAATATTTACATAAATTCTATGAAAAAGGTGGGTAATTGAACCATAGATAACTTAAAAAATGAAAATATTGATATTAAAAAATCCAACAAATTGAATGATTGAAGATAAACCAATATGAATATGTTTATTCATTTTATAAAAAATAAGGCACAATATGAACACCTATAAAGAGTTAGTGAATGTGATAAATCAAAGAACTATGTTGGGGATGGGAAAATAAAAAAATAAATTTGAAAATACAAAGCTGTTTATAATATTTATGAAGGATGTTTAGAAATATAGCTAGATGTTTTAGTAAATTTAAAAAACTATATTATAAATAGATCATAAGAAGAAAATAGAAAGTGAAAATTTAAAATGATGGTGCAATAAAATAACTTGAGAGGCTATCAATTTAATAACACATGATTTTTAGAAGATTATTTTTTACTTTAGTAAATACTAATTAAGTACCTTACCTTGAATGAAAAAATAAAATAAAAAACTATGTTGCCATAATAAATGTATTAAAAATCACTATTATACTACAATCATTAAATTTTTATATATCAATATAATTATCAACGTTAGAAAAATAGGAAAATTGTTAGAATAAAAAGAGAACATTTTATGCTTAGAATATACTTGCTACTTAGAATTTTTTATATTAATATTAGTATATATATCCATTATAAATCAAACCATTGAAAATAAATGGATTATTTATACTTTTAATTTTCAAAATAATTAATTTTATTCATTTTCATTTTACGTAATAATCATACCAAAGTAGATGTTAGTTACAGTGAAAAAATTGTTATTTTTCATAAAATGATACTTTTATAAATATTGTTTTTTCTCATTTAAAATGATATATTTGAAATTAATGTTAAAATAGAATTATTAATATTATATTTAAATTAATTATTACTAATTTATTTACAATAGATGTTAAATAAAATTAAATAAATTTACTTCTTAAAACAACATTTCTTTTGAAAAAAAAGTCAACATATTTTTTTAATATAGAAGTTATTTATCTCATATATAGAAATTGAATTACATTATATTGATTTAAAAATCTTTTTCAACATTTAGAAATATTCTATGAAGTAAAATCATGTAATTTTAGTGATATTATTATAATCATGACTAATATTTAATCCTTATTAAAAAGTTTCGAAATATATAATCTAATGTGGCTTAATGTTTGTAAATAAATTTTAAATTTAGACTATACATAATACACAATTTAGGATGTAAAATCACCAATTAATTTCACCGAAATGTTTTTCCACATAACTCACCTATCCTTAAATTTCTTCCATTCTAACAGTTAGATAAGATTCTTTTCTATATATTTTCCCCTTTTTCACAAAAAAATACCTCATATATACCATTTTGAAGATATAGTCATTTCCCAATATTACCATTAAAATATACCAAATTATATTCTTTTATCCCCCATCTACACTTTTACAATATGTACCTTCAACATTGTGCGTCAATTCCTTCATTTCGAATGATAAATCAAGAGACGATCCAAATCCTCAATGTAAGCATTATCCACCCTTTAATTTGATTTCATTATCCCTCAAATACAACATATTAAAATAACTTTCTAACTAAATATATAAAATTCCATATGTTTATAAAAAATAGTTAAATTTTATTATATTTATGGTATAACCATTATATATTCCCATCCCATTCACAAAAAAAAGGATATATAGCACATTTTAATCTGTAGACTACAACCTAGATGAACAAAATGTTGCATTTATTTATTTGCCACCATTCAAGGATAGTAATAGAAACAAGTAAAGTAAATATATATTCTATAGATTTCAGGTTTTTTGTTTTCAAAATAGAAAATTATAATTTTATAAGTAATATCATCAAAAATATATCATTGTAAAACTAACCTCATAAGGAGAACATACCAAGAGAACAATGACCCTTATTTTTAAGTGGAAATATATTTTTCTTTTCCCATTTAAATATAACTCACAATTATACAAATTAATCACCTTAATAAAATCTAAATAATTTCATTATACATTTTTGAAAAATATATAATTAAAAAGGATCTCTTTCATAGCCATACTTACTCAAGGATTGTTGAATACTCCTGTCAGGCTGGTTGAAATACCTTCATTAAGAATAATATCAATTTAAAAATTTATATAACTTGAGATTATAATTCTATATTACTATGTAAATGATTAATTTTTTGTTTCTGTTTGGTAATATAAAACATTTATCTCATTGATTAAATTATATTATTTATTTGATAAAAAACAATAAAACTTGATTTTCTCTAATTATTTCTATCATAAAAAGTAAAAAAATTTCATATAATGAAAATATATGTTAATGAAAAAATATAATCAAATATTTTAGTAAATTTTTTGAATCGGTATTAATGATATTTTGGAAAATAATGATGAACATGACCTCCATTATTAAACTAGATAAAAAGATCATGGATAATCTAACCAAAAATTGAAAATAGATAATAACCAACTTGTTGAATGTTGGGAATAATTATAATTAATGTTTATAAAATGATATAGATATGAATATAATTGTAAAATAACTAATTAAGGTATATATTTTAGTTGATTCATGTAGTTAAATCAGTTATATGTAATTCAAGAGTAATTAATAAGACTATTTCTAACAAAAATCTTGATATTTTATTTATGTGGTTTATTTATAAATTCATCAATAAATAGTTAAATTAAAGTATATCATTTTTCATATGGTAAAAAAAATTTATCATACTAAAAAATTTGGTTATTAATTGAAATCATCAACCTAGATATATTTTCTTTTCAAAAAAATTATATCATGTTTTGAATAATTCTCAACCTTTTATTTGATGATATATTCTGAATGAATTTTTCCATCAAGTCCATTATTTCAAAAACTTAAAATTTCACCCTTCATGTTTTAAAATATATGTATCAATTCATGTGATCTTCATAATGCCAAATTAATGATAATCTTTTCACTTTTTAATGATTTAGTTATTGTTTTCCTACTAATCTCAAAAGGAATTATTTATGTGATGTTTTGTTTTATTTATCACTATCTATATTATTTTAGGATTATTGAATTTTTATTTATTGAATTTGGTTTCAATTAATTTTTTCTATGTTGTAACTTGTGTAATACCCATTTACTATAATGTGAAACCTGTTATTATTCCATTGTTTTAATTATTTGATAATTATATGTTTTCTTGTTAAACACTTGTATATACATAATCGTAATGTGATCAATTGTCTCTATATATCCCTATATATTGAAAAGAAATGATTTAAATCTAATTATATTACTCTAAAAAGAGTAGTTATTATTGATCTGAAATAAGAAATAGTTTGTGATTCTGGATCCACTATGGTCTACAAGTTGTGTTTCATAATTAACTATTAGAATTAGGGGGTGATGAGAGATCTTTAATAGTTTATTTTTTTACTCATGTTGGTACTATAGTCCTTTTTTATCTTCCTAAGTAGTAATCCATATATCATAATTTATGTCTCATGTTTTCCTCTTCTTTAATCCATGTAATATGTTAGATGAAATAAGATTTTTCTCTTATATTTTAATATGAACCCTTTTTTATGATTCCATGTTTATTGAATTTTATATTTATCAACCAATTATATTTTCTCATATTATTATTATCTCACATTGAGTACCATTATTATATCATTATTTTTCCATTAGAGAGAACATGATCTCATGAGTATCTAATGTTTCTTTTTCCAATGGAATGATGTTAAGTTCAACTAAGGATATATTTAAAAGAAGACCTAGTAGGATGAAAGTACATGGAAACATTCAAATGAAATTTAAAATATGTTGCTTATACAGTTAACCTCCAATGATACTAAACATATCAAATAACAAGATATTGAGATTATTATGTATTGTACATATTTTATTAACGGAAAGCATGTGACTTTATGCTTGTGTCGGTAATAAGATCCTTTAATATGTCAGTATTATATTCTAACTATTTCATGATTTATGTCTCATATTTTCCCAATTAATACTTTATGTAATACGTTTGATCATATGGGATTATTTTTTCTCATATCATTCTATATGAACATTTATATGAATCCATGTTCTTTAAATATTAAATTTCTCTCTTAATAATATTTTCTCATCTTATTATCATCTCACATTTGGTGACAATTTGATATGATTATTTTAACAATACTGAGTGTTGGATCCCATAAGTATTGTTTGTTTCTATTTAATAAGGCTTTCAGATTAGTTTAAAATTTCATATGATTATAAGAAGACAAATTATGATGAATTTATTGGTAAATTTCACAATCAAAGAAAAAATAACTAGCTTGTGTAGAAGGTCTCAAAAGACACTATCCATATTTATTCTCATGATATTCAGTTTGATATATAATATAATTATTTTATTTATTTAAATGATGTACAATAAAGGAATGTTTAGCATGGGATTCCATAGTTAATATTAGAGTAATGATTTAGTTATTTGGATATTATTTTAGTTACCATTGGTGTTTAGGTTGTAGATCTTTTAGGATAATCATAGATATGATTATACATATTGGACAATGTCCTAAAATATTTATAATGTACTGAGTACGTGTTTTTCCTTGAAATACATACCTATTTGGACATTACAAGTGGATTCAAGTTCTATCATAAATATTCCAAGGGGTAGTAACCCTGAAATGGGTGTGTTTTGTATCAACTCAATCATCACCAAGTGCATGAAATATGTCCTAAATACTCACATATTTTGACAGACCAGGTCACGATATATTGGTTGATCATATGATCTTTATATAAAAAATAAATGATTTATTTCCTAAATACACTTTGGGGTCAGTTTGAAAAATATATGATAATACAACATGAATATATCTAGGACAGATATAGAAGGAACTAATATGAATTACAAGATAATGTAAATATTTAAATGGTTAAATGATTTTAAGAATGAATCTGATTTTTTATTCATTATTATAATACCTATTTCATATTAACTTTTCACCAATCATGATTACCCATATTGGTTTTAGATATGGATTGAACCAAATGGAAGTGAATAAAAAATGGGGGTGATGGACAATGTGATGGATTCCATAATAATAAACCTAATGGAATGATGGATAGATTACATAACATCATTTAAATTAACACCCATATCTTATTAATTATGAATATTTATGTAAATAAAATTTATCTTCCAAATTAACCAAGGAGGGAGTAATTTGTTTTTTAGTCAATCATGGTGAATATTTTCCCCTCATTCAGTGGCTCTTAAATACACTTACATCAATGAAATGAATCAATTAGATGGAAAGTATATTATCCACTCTATAGTAAATATAATCAGATAGTTATTTTCTATATTTTTATCTATTGGAAGCTGACTTAATCCAATAGTGTACTCTTAATTAGAATAAAATGAATAAATAAGTATAATATATATTATGGTAAGAGTTTTTGAATCTTTTCCCTGACATATATTTTCCATAAACTCTTCTCATAAATAAGTTTATGTATTTATTAGAGTGAGAATATAATGATGATTAATCATCTACCTATTATTATTTAAATCTCACAAGACAAGTGAAGTATGCCTCCATCTATTTTACACTCAGTGATTATTAGATCAAAAGAATCATTAGTTACCTTAACCTAAGATTCTAAAGTGAACTATCTATATGAGAATTTGATTTCGATGAAGATATTTTTTGTTGTATAATTATGATGGTGATTTAATATGGATACTCTTGTTTCTCTAGATATAATAAATGAATGGCGGAGTTCCAATGGAGCTCAGATGAAAAATACCCCGATGTAATTAAGATTCAACTCGATTAATGATATAATAATCGGTAAGAACACCTATCATGTTTACTATGTCGACCAAGAAGATTTTTTAAATGGGTTATAGATTTCCATTAATGTTTCAAATATATAAATTATGTAAAAAAATTAATAGAAAAAATTCCACCCTAATAATCCTCCCACCAATCAATGGATCAAATTCAAGGAGTTGGGGAATTATGTGAATCAATGCCCTAACCCCAAAGCTAATGGAGAGAATATGAACAAAGAACCACATAGCCCTATGAAACTAGTGAGTGCATATCGATTCAATACCACGATGGTGGATCATGATAATGGAGGGATATAAATTCAAATTATTCGTTATTAAAAACCCATGAATGAATCATCTGATTTTGGTTATTCACATTCTATTATATCAGAATAGTTTTATAATAATATTGAATCATCACCTCAAGCATTAGATATTGAACTATCTATAAAATCACCTAGTACAATAATGATTGCATGTATGATATAAAAATCCTCCCCGGTCAAAATTTCCAGTAAGATATTTCATGTTTCTCTCACCCCTTATTTGAATTTGACATAATATTTGGCATTGATTGGATATCCCTATATAGATCCCATATTAATTTTCACAGAACAAACATCTCAATTCATATGCTGAAACATTATGTTATAAAGAGTCAATTCATGGAAAATCATTGAATTCCCCATGATAAAAATTCTATAATATAGATGTCAATTCTATTTAATGGTCAATTTGTAGCTCAAATGATCAAAGAAAATGTCAATATTGATGAAATATCTATTATACAAGAATACACTGATGTATTTTCTAATGAACTACCTAGTATTCTGATTGAGCAATAGGTTTGAATGAACTCATTAACGAATCCATACCGATCTAAATGAGTCCTTATAGAATATACACTATTGAATTAGATTAATGAAATAATTATATAACAGGGAAATTGGAAAAGGGTTTTATATATAGTAGTTATTCACTATGTGGAGAAGTAGGCATCTTTGTTAATAAGAAATGTGGATCAATGTGTGTTTCATGGATTATCATGAGTGTATAAAAAACACAATTAAGAATTAATATACTTTACCACAAATTTATTAACTATGAAAAAATTAATAAAAGCAACGCACATCTAATATATTAACCTTCTATGTAGACAACATTAGTTAAGCTGAAAGGAGATGTAATTTGAAAAATACTGTTCTAAATTTGATATGGAAACTATTAATTTATCGATATTCCATTGTAACTGAATAATTCTCATAGAATATTTATTGATCGAATGAATATAGTCTTTATATACTCCCTTGATAAATTTTTGGTTTTATTTATAGATGATATTACTATATACTCAAAGAGAAAGGAATAGTTTGAATTTAACATTCATACTGTGTTAAAGACCATGATAAAAAAGAAATTATTTTCCAACTTTAGAATAAGTGAATTATATACATATGAATAATCATTAACGGTTTATTTAATCCCAATAAAATGATTATTAGAAAAATAATCAAGGATATAATTTATCAAGAATGGGTCCTAATATAATTCTATAACAATGATCCATAGTTTTCTGGGGTTAATAGGGTATTATCAAAGGCATCTGAGAAATGTCTCATATATACCAAATAGAGTAACAATGTTAACAGGGAAAGGAGTAGTGTAACATTTTATACAGTAATTTAAACATTTTTTCAATGAACTAAAAAAGAGGTTGGTCACCTCTCTTGTGCTTATATTACCATGTTTAGGTGAAGGGTTTTTAATATATAATGATGTTTTGAAAATGGAATGGGATGCATAATGATACATAATAACAATGTAATATAATTTTATTCACCATAATTAAAGATTCATTATATAAATTACCAAAAATTTGTTTTGGAGTAGGATGTAGTTATCATTTCAACAAAGATTTATCAACATTAACCCTACTCACAAATGTGTGAAATATATACTGGTCATAAGATTTTGAAACCTATATTCACACATAATGAGTTGAATTTGATGGAAAAAAATACAAGAAGAATAGATAATATATTGTTACTAACAATAAATTACCAACATGATAAGGAGAATATGTTCTCTGATGATTTGAGAAGAAAAGATCATGCTACCCTATTAATGAATATGATTGAAAAAAACCCTTGGTTAGATATATGTCATCATTTTATGTTTCTTATTTAATTTTTGGAGGTTTTAATATATTAAACATGATTAATTTATAGGGAATTTTTAAAAATTAATTTAATCTAGAAATGTGAATTATTATTTTCATTAATGATGTATTCAAGATATAAATAATCCATTACAGATATCATTAGAGTTCTTCACAGTGGGAACAGGTTTCTCCATGTCATTATCTCAGTAATTTATGGCGTGAATCCCTTTAACGATATGATAATTGTTTTTTAAATTATAACTTGGGATGAAGAGATATTTAGAATAAGATACATATTGAATATTTACAATATTAATGGGGAATCCATTCCATTGATAGTATGGGTCCATCCTATTTTAGTCCATACTACATTTGAAAATCCTTATTCATTTTCAACTTTCTCCCTATCATCTTTTTTGTCTACACTATGACATTTCATGTGATATTTTACATTCAGACTTTGATGACAATCATTCATTTTGTGTTCAATTATTAAAATCAATTTTTAATATATATGTTTTCATTCTTTTATAAGATATCCATGTGTTGTGTTCAACAAAATCGTAGATAAATTTGTATACCTGGATCTATGTGTTGGTATTTTTGATGATGAGAGATTATTGCGTTTTAAAAGAGGAACTAAATTTAGAGTATTTCTATGTGAAATATTAGTAGATATTTTGTTCCAAAAAATCTTTATATAAGTGTATTCACTCCCCCACAACTATTTAGGACCATGATAGCTGGATTTTTTCAAAATTATGTTTGTGCTTGTTTATAAGACAACTTTAATAAAGTTATATGAAAAATCCCCATTATGACGTGATTTATAAATGGTTGTTTTTGACATATGATAAAAGTGAATTTCAAAATATGATTAATTAATTTTTTTCATAAATGATTTATTATTATATTGGAATGGTTTTATTGGGGTGAGATAATGTTCATGTGGGGTGGATCATGGTCAGTAGTACCGTTTCCTATAATAAAAAACATTGGATGGACCATGGTCTAATTTATCATAATAAAATAACTATTGACATGGTATGAATCATGCTCATAAGTAATTCCGTCATAATTAGGACACAAAGTGACTCATTAGTGACTAGTTGACTCAACATTCATTAGTATAGAGTGGTCCATAGATGCATGAATAGTTTATGTGTGGAATGGAATGGTTAATCATGGTACAATGTATAAGAATAAAGAACTATTTAATGTTTTAATATGAGGTAGTTTTTTATGGTTTTGTTATAAAATATTTATCTTCTCCCCTCCTATTTTATATGTAATTTTCTAACATGTTTTTTTTTCTAGTGTAATGCATTTAGAATTATATAGGGATTATATATTGAGTGCTATGATCATCCCCTTCTTTCGATCTTTGGTGATTTTTTAATATGAAGTCTACTAAGACATAGGGATGGGACATTGTTCATACATAACTAGTGGTGTCACATGTTGTATTTTTTTGGATTCATAAGATAATGGGGTGAATTATGTACATTTTTTTTAATGTTCACCCACATTGATGCTAGAGCCTATACATTTTAGATAATTATCATTACTCTTCTAAATTTATCAAATTTTACTCTAATATGGGGTTCATTGGTTATTTGTTGAGTTTCATTATTTTAATAATCATGAATAAAATATATATTTCCATAGTATTTATTTATTTTACTTACATGTTATTAGGAATTTAAGGAAAAAATCTGCAAATACTCTCTTATTCTGATATAATTTATTTCTATCACTTTGTTTCTTTGGGTTTCACATCATGGTAGCATGCCCCCACCCCCTCAAGATAACGAGTTGATAAAGGATGTTTCAAATGATATATGTCTTCTTCTATCCATATGTTGGGTTATTATCATTGAGATAGGAATATAGGAACATGAAATATGTAATTTATATACATATATAAACTTTTCATGATGAATAACTAGATTACAGGGTTGTTTTGGTACATAAGTATTATAAAACTATTCTTGAAATGTTTTCATCTCATTATCATTGGTTTAGAATGTTAGTTTATCTTATACCCCATCTATCTCATTATATTATCAGCATAGATGAGCGTATCTTCTCAATAATTTGGACCGCGACATCTAATATAGTGTTTCATGACTCATATATTGGTGCATGATTTTTGTAAAATGGTTAAAATGAAAGCATATTTCTAGTGGTGTGGTATGAGACATAAGATTTTAAATTATGTGATGAAATTATTAACTCGTCAATAGGTAAAATTTAAGCATATATTCTCAGATAGTATTCTATATTCTTTTCTTACACCAGTATGGAAGTGTGAAAAGATTTTAATTTACCTTATCACATGTATACCAATAATGTTATGGAAGAATGATTATATTTTGGTACAAGTGTATTAAATCACCAAGTTAGAAAACATTATATCTATTAGAGATTCCATAATGTTAAATGACATAGAAAAGTTGTATATCCATGAAGTGGTCAAGTATTATAAATATCCATTTTATATTTTCTCTGAAATAGATGACATATTTACTTCTCGATTGTAGTGGTTTTTATAATAGGTTATTGGAACTAAAATGGAAATGAAATCACAATTTCATCCATAAAATAATCTGTAGTTGGAACAATAAATTAGGAAATTTAAAGATATTATTAAAGCATGTGTTATAAATATTGGTATGTCATGGTATGATTATATGAATTTTTTGATGATATAATATAATAATAGATATCATGTGACAATATTGATATCCCCATTTGAATCATTGTATTGACATTCTTATTTCTATCTAATGTGTTAGTGGAAACCAGAGAGGGACCATTGATTGGATCAATTTTTTATATATTAAAATTTAGAGATATCTAGATGATACAATAGTTGAAGGATATGAATCAAGGACAATAGAAATCATATGTATATAATCATAACTAAATTTATCCTTTTGATGTGACTGAACACATCTTCTTGAGAGTTTCACTGAGACTTGGTCATCGATTTGTGAGATAATAGAGGAAGTCCTCACCCCAATATAATTTGGTTCATTCATGTTTATTGAAAGTATAAGAAATATGGTGTATAATATATCCCTTCATCAAAATTATATTCCATTCATAATTTAATCCCTGTATCTCAACTAATTATGTATTTGTGGGTTCCTAATCATTTTATCATTTGGGATCATGATATCATGATCTTCATTTTGATTTTTATCCATGAAACAATTCTGATTCTAGATATAGATGAAATGAACCAATGAGGGAGATATATTTTCAGGGTGTACGGTTTATGGAGGCATGGTTCGGTTAAAGGCAAGTCACCGGGACAAGAGAATTTTACATGGGACAAATTTCTTGGTATATCAAACAATTTTTTTACGAAACTTCATGTGGATGGAAAGCTTATTGATGAGGAGAATGTAACACCATTAGTTTAAGGATTATCATCATTTAAAGATTCTTCTTTTATTTTTGGAGTTACTGATATATCTTATTAGAATTCATTTTATGATTTTTTGTAAATTCTATTTTAATATGGATAGATGGGTTATTCATTTCATCAATTTAGTATTCCTGATGTGAATATTCATAACTAAATTGTATAAGAGTTCATCCTAGAATGAATGAGATTCATTAGGTCATTTGATTAGTCATCCATGAAAAGATAACTAATCACAACATGGTGTGGATTTTTAGAAATTATAGCCTAAGGTGAAATGATTTCTTTCATAAGTGACCTCACAAATATTTACATCATGAATAGGAAATTCACATAATGAATAGTCCAGGCCTGACATGTTCTTTTCTAGCCTGCTATAGTAATTACTCATTCGGTTTCTTATTTTTCAATTTATTTATAAATGTTTACCCTAGGTGAATTTAGAATATATTTTACATTTGGACTTTGATTCAAAAAAATATTTAGTTGTTCAACTGTGGAAATATAATTTTTAGATTTCATTCTTCCTTGTATTAGAACACCAGGAGTTATCTTGAATGGAGACATAAATCACTGAGTATACCTAGATCAGTGGGTTTGGATTAATGATTATGATATAATCACGGGGTTTGATAGAGGAGTGAAATAAAGAGGAATGATCTATGAATCATCAATAGACATTTCATACAAAACAAAATTGAGTTAGGTGGTTTCTATATAACATTACATTTAATGAACATGTGGGAATGATTTTTTCAAAAAAATTCATGGTATTGTCTTGGATAATATATTGATGAAATTTAACAATAAAATCCTAGTTATGATGTTATTTAAAAAGGGATGTTTTTGAAGTATTGAATCAATGTCGATTTGAAGATAATCTTAATGAAAATTGTCTTTCAATAGTTGTTGTATTACTATATGTGAATAATATTATGGGCATGAGTTATTGTTCATGTGGGATAGATCATGGATGATAGTACCAAAATCTATAATAGAAGATATGGGATGAATAATGGTTAGATGTATCATAATCATATGATAATAAACAATGGATGGATTGCATTATGATGTACCAAAATCCAAATTAAGTCACAAAGTGATAGTTAGGTGATAGGATGACTCACCACTAACAAGTACAAATAAGAGCATGTTTGTATGAATAATGTTTTTGGGAGTGGAATAGAATAAATATTCAATCTATTAATAATTATAATTAAACATTGATTAATGTTTTAAGATGGGTAACTCTTTTATCGTTTTGATATAAAAGGTTTATCCAATTCCCCTATGTTCTATATAAAATGTTCTAACACATGATTTTCCTAGTATAATATATTAGGATGTATCTAGGAATTATCTATTGAGTGTCCTGATCACCCCCTTATTAGATATATTGGTGTGTTTATATATGTTTTCTATTGAGATATTGGGAAAGGACACATATCTAACTTCACTAGTGGTGTCCCATGATGTTGTTGATTTCGTTTCTGGAGATGGGGGTGGAGTATATAAATCCTTGTATGGAGTGATTCCATCTTGGATCAACAATATTTACATTTTACATTGTTAGGCTTTCAATAATATAATTTTTTATGTTGTTACTCTGATATAGTTTTATTGGAAATGTATTGACATTTATGTTTTACATTAACATGCTTCAACTAGATTTCAATAGTTGTTATATATTTTTCGTACACATTGTTTGCTTCATTGGGAAAACATTACCCCCATATTACCTTTATCCATTTGAATTTACATCCTCCCTTTGGTTTCGTGGATATATCAACTCTTATTAGTAGCACATATTCCACCTCTCATGCTAATTAGTTGGTGTGGGATGTTATAGTAAAAGGGTAAATATTTATGGATTTGTAATGGATGAACATTTTACTCATAAGGGAAGGTAAAAATAACATATCTCCAAAATAACTTCTCGACAATATATATATATATATATATCTGTGTATCCCATAATGATGATATAGATCAACAAAAAAGGTTGTGACCATTTCAGATTTCATATTGGATAATGGTAGCGTTTTGATACTTTAAACTGGATATGTTTCTAGTAAAATATGGAATAAATGAAGGAATATTTGGATAATGAACAATGAATATCCTTCTATATTCATCCTGGGTATATAAACATTCATATTTACCTAATACAATACTACTAATGGGATAACATAAAGATATAAATTGATGAATATGTAATTTGGTGCATGGAATGCCAGTACGTTATATCCATATGATAAAATCCTAAGGGTATGTTTTAACCATTACCAATAAAAGAATAAAAATTGGAAAATATCAATGTGGATTACATTTCTAGAATCCAAAAAATGTTTTAAGGTCATAATAATATTTAGTTTTTATAAGTATTCTTATGATGTATATATTTTTTACATCAAAAAATATTTATCCCTTAACCAACTCACATTGATATTCATAAGGGATGTGATGATACGACATAGAGTACCAATATCCATTGGATCTAATAATTATATATGGTTTGAAAAGTGATTTTTAGAATACCTTCAAAACAATGTATTGAAAGAGTTTAGTCTCATCAATACTCATCATCCTCATATGTATCTCAAATATGAAAGAACCATTAAAAATATCTATTATATGATAAGATATTATTCAATGGACATAAAAGGATATTATGATCAACATATTCAGCTGAATGATTTATCATATAACAGTGGTTACAATTATAGCATTCATATAGAACCATGTGAGGATCTTTATGATAGGATATGTATGAATCCACTATGCAAGGACGATGTTAGAGAGAGGAAGCTGATAGTTCTAAGCCATGAAAATGAAATTATGGAGAACTTATAAACCATTTTTTGGTATATAAATTGAAAAAAAGTTTGATATATTAGTTATATAGATAATCATCGATGAAATTTGTTATTTGAAGGTAGTGACAATACATTCCTATAGATATCTACATGGAACTAAGTTTTGAATTTTTTTTGATGTATTTGATAAGACATAGTGTTATCAACCCCTTAATGATCCTTTATCATGTCGGTGTTGTAGCTTATCACATAACACTCCCTAGCATCCTATAAAAAGTTAATGAGGTTTTTCATTTATATAATTCATTGATGTTAATACTAGACACATCACATGTACTAAACATAGAAGCTATTTGAAAATAATATGATCTCTCATTTGAGGAAAAACCATGGGAAATTATTGATCAAGGAGATAGGGTGTTATGGAAAATGACTACTCATCTAGTCAAATTTAAATAGAGGAATTATAAGATTGAGGAAGCTACATGTGATCTTGAGGATATAATGATAAAAAATAACTCACTATATTTGAATAATAAATATTTTATTGAAAAATTATTTTTAATGGGTAAAATCAATTATTCCATTATTTGTATAAAAAACAATTCATTAATTAAATTCAATGTGAGTATTTTATGCAGTATAGAACAATAAAACTAAAGGAAAATGGAATAAACATAATGAAATTATTAAAAATTATTATTATATTATAACTATTATACACATGGGTATCCATATAATAATCACATAATAATACCACTGTCAACATTTTTAATAAAATGAAGTCATTGTATATTGAATATTATATTTAATTCTTTTAAAAATTGGAAAATATATAATTACATTAATATACGTAATAATAATTTCCAAATTATACAAAGGCCACAATTTCATTTTTAGTCATAAAATTAACATGGTAAATAGTTGATACAATTATAAAAAAAATTATTTTTAATGTTTGGTACATTACAAAAATGTTGTGTTTTTAATAAAATTTATCTATTTTGAATAAAAACTATAATGGGATGTTGAATATTGTATACAAATTATTTAACACTCATTTAATTGGTAATCAATTTTAAATTAAATTAATTATAATATTAATAATAAATATTTTTTACAAAAACAATTTATTAACACATAATATTTTTAAATTTAGACTTAATTTATTTATATTAAAAATTGAATTTAAAAATGAATTGAAATTATGATTTATCATATATAAATTTAGAATTAAGGGACATATTATATTTTTTGTGATAAAACAACAACCATGATTAGTATTTAATCGTGATCAATATGTTATTAAATGGGTAATCTATTGGGGAATGAATTTTACTAAATCATTTTTAATCTTGGACTTAATATTGTAATTTTTTAAAATTTAAAATCATACAAACAATTATCAATAACATTTCATCACCTTACTCTCCTACAATTTCATTAATAAACCTTTTTTAACATAATTTTTAAATTATTTTTCCCTCTTCTTCCAATATAAATGGATATCACTTTTAACCTCTTCAAGGGACATACCTAATAAAAAGTTACAATGAAACTCATCCCGATTTACTTAAATTAGATTAAATTTATGATTTTTTAGCCAATTTCCCAAAACAATTCCCCAGACCTTCATTCCCAATGGATATATCAATAGAAGATACATCTGATCAATTTAATCATTACCTACTCATTAACATCACTTCTTTATCCTTCTCTTCCACCCCAAACCCATTTTAACTATATGTATGTAATTAAATAATTATATATAATATAACAATGTTTTATTACATTTATTTTATAACTATTATATAATCCCATCCAATTTATTTGAAAACAATGAAAATGTTTCTCATTATCATGTTTCAACTACCACCTCCAAAAATGACATGTTTCATTTTATCCATCACCAATTTCATGGATGGTTCTAGAAATAGATTTATGAAATAACTATTGGAAATATTTAAGTATTTATATTCTAGAACTAACATTTATGCATTCTATAAATAATATTATCAATAAATGATCATTTTAAATCTAACTGCCAAAAATGAACATACGAAGAGGAAAACTAAATTTATTTATAACATACAATTTTTTACCTTATTCTTATTAAACTATCCAATTAAAATTAAACACATGTATAACATGTAAATTAATTCATTATTCTTTTTGGATAATAGTATTACTAAAAAAATATCTTCCATGTCCATAATCACATATAGATTGGTGCATATGCTTGTCAGGTTGGTTTATCAATCAACATGATAAATAATATATATTTATATCTTGTATGTCATTAAATGATTAATATTTAATATTAATATTTAAATGAAGATTTTATTTTTTTTATTTTTTTATAATATATAAAATTAACTATTTAATTTTTATACCATTGTTCATTGGTTAAACATCACTGAAACATGCTCATAACGATTTTTTTTACAATAATTGTTTCTAGAACATTCATATGTTGAAATTATAATTTTTAAAAATATGTTAAAAACATAAATTATAATACCTTGTATAATACTGTAATGATGATAATTAGAAAAATAATGAATAAAAACACAACTATTACCAAAATTCTTCCAAATGATCAAATTACTCAGACATGAAATATAAAATTTATAGGAATTAACAAATATAATTGTGAAAAATAATTATATATTTTATTTATAAAAGGCTATGGATATGAATAAGGTTTTTCAATAGGTGATTAAAATTGTTATTATTTATATATATATTTTAGGTTAGATCACTTTTGTGAAAATCAAGAGTAAATGTATGGGACTTTGGAAACTCAAATCAAGTTCTTCAAGTTATATAGATTATTTGGAACATTAACCTTTATTATTTCCTGATATTGAATGATATCATATTTTATTTGGTTACCACTTTAATCTCTCTAGGGAAAATGTGTTCTTAATTAAAATCCCATTTACTTAAGGATTTTATTTTTTATAACATTGTAAAATGTTTTAAGTAATTCACATCCTCATATGTGTTGAATTATATTAAATCGACCATTATTTCTATCTATATTCACATACCTAAAAAATTCTTCCATATTATTTCAGTTATATATATATATATATATCAATTCATGTGATCTTAAAACATCCAGTTTAAGGAAATTATTTGATACTGTCTTTTAGGATTTCACTCCTTCTATCATCTTTATCTCAAATGAAATCAATTTTCCAATATTTTATTACTTATTAATCACCTGATAAATTATTAGTGATGTTATTATTTGGTTTCATATAATATTTTTTCAATTAATCTTATTTATGTTATTATTTATGTGACACATTTTGAAATGTAATTTAAAATCAATATTTAATCTTGGGTTTTAATGATATGATGATTATATGATTTCTTATGGAACACATGTGTGTGATTGATATTTATATAATTGATGGGACCTATGTAAATGCCCAATGAAATTATATAACATCTTATATCCCAAGAGATAATGGTGAAATGTATAGTTATGATCGATCTGAAATTGGAAATAGGTTGTGATTTATAATGACCTATGGGAAACAAGCTGTGATTCCTGATACACTATGGAAAATAGTTAGTTATTACTCATCCAAAATGTTGGGTTTCTATAATTATTTTGGTTCCAAACCCCTTCCATATTTAATTACAAAAATATCACTAGATCACTATGTAAGTCTCATGTTTTCCAATGAAATATTTAATTCCATATTATTTATCATATTTAATTATTTGTTCTTCTAACATTCCATATGAAAAATGTTTTCCTTCCATATTCCTAATATGTGATAATTTTATCCGACATATGTTTTCCCAAATTCTCATGATCTCACCCACAATAACATATTGAAATTTTGATCTTCCTTTCATAAGTGTAACATCCCATGCAATTAAATAATAATATATTTTTATATCTATGTCTATTTATGAATTATATAGTGTTTTAGATGCTTAAAATGAGAATAAATCTAATCTTAAGCATAAAATACTGTAATATTTTTAAAAGACTATTTTACAGCCTTTTCATGGAACACCTTATTTAAATCTATCTTTTTACAATTTTAAAAGCTATATATGTCATAAAAAACTTATTCTTTAGAATTGGGACATTGAAATTTACTTTGGATAATTTTTTTTTATTTTTCAGACAATGTTCTTTTTTAAAGAATAGTGAAAAACACAATATTTTACTTCAAAACTTATATTTCATATAATTTAAATATATGGATAGATTATCTTTTTAATTGGTTTTAAAGTGTAATTATAATATATTTTTACAATTTAATCCAACTGTGGTCATTAGAAATAATTTCACTTTGAAATTGTAGATAAACAATAGTCAATCTTTTGATAGATATTGTTTCTTAAAAACATACTATTTGTTTTGACAACAAGAATTATTTTTAAATTAATTACTGAAATTTTCTGTGTTCAGAGTTTGGTAAAATGGATCACATATTTGGAATCAAAAGGTCCAAATTATGTAATTAATACCATTCTTTTTTGGACTGTATGAATAGTAAGGACAGTAATTATCTTTAATTATCGTGATTAATTAGTAATCGGGTAGTTAAAGGTAATAAAATAATATCATAATAATATAAAATGACCCCAAAATGTATCCAAATCCTTTTTTTTGAGTCATGGTCGACCATGGGAAGTGTTTTACCGATCTTTATGGCCCATGGAGTCACATGGGTGTAATAGTGACATTTCTGACATTATTTTTAAAAAGAAGAGAAATATATTAATCGTTTGTATATCCTAAGTAAAAAAAATTATTTTGTTAACATAAATGATATTTTAGACTATAAATAGTCATTTGAAATATAAAAATATATCCTAAATCATGGTATTTTTTTATAAATTTTAGACATTAAATAAATAATGTTATTAATGACACCATGGTGATGCAATGATTACCTCATTAATAAAAGATTTAAATAAAATGAAAATATAAGATACAATATAATCCATAAACATGTATAAAAACTATTGGATTGTTATATTTCAAAACCTTATCACCTTATCCTCAAAATATATCATTTTGGGATATTTAAAATACGAAAATCATTTTATAATAAAATAACATTTCATGACATTCCAAAAGTGACCCTCCTCCCTCTTATAAAAGGCTCCCACCTCTAACCCCTTACCCACACCTCTCAAGCCCTTGCCTCATCCAAACTATGCTCATATTGTCTCTCCACATCCATCTCTTAATCCTAGAAGCCTCACATTGGGAATAAGTATTTCCAAGGAAGTCATTGGCTTAAATCAAAAAGAGTTACCCGATTTAGAGGTAATGTATTCTCTTGAGTTTCATCCATTTATGATCCTTCTTCACTCACCAGTATATTATTATTATTTTATCCCATAATAACACTAGTATACTCAATATACAAGGATGTTTTTATGATAATTATTAATCATACACTTTCACACACCTCTGTCTAATAGTTAAAGAACATACTGTTTCTATGGGTGGCAAATTATTGTCTCATGAAACGATGATTGTTCAATATTCTTTTAACACCTTTCATGGTGGAAATTATGATGTAAATGTATTTATATATGTTATATATGTTATTTATTTTTTCTATATTCTTCCATATTTTATTTTTAAATCACATCGTTATGATTTTCATGTTGTGGAACTGCTATAATTTCATCTGAGGATGTGTGGACTACCGCCCACTCAAGTGATGTGACTCGTTAATGCCAAACGTGGAATTTATAATGAATGTAATTAATTAACTTATGTTACATATATAAAATATATATTATAATGTAATTATAATATATATATGTCTCATTTAGTTTTAATTCCTTTAATATGACAAATAAATAAAAGTAGCGTTCATGCGTACCTACGGCCTACCGTCTCCATGAATGGTGCATTTCATTTTTTATCTCCAAATATTATAGAATAGTATAAAATGAATATATACTTGATATATTTTATATTTATATCATTAATAACATTCTAGAGATGATGTAGATATTACTACATGGGAAATTATTTTCAAACAAGTTCATTTTTGACTCATTTACCGAACATCGATAAAACGTATTATATGAACTCACATAATTCACTAATTTTTATAACATGATAATATGTGATATTAATTGAATAATAAACCTTAAATGAAGTCCTTAAGAAACTATAAATTGACATAATTTTACTCTTCAGCAATATAAATAACGAACGAGAACAAGTCAGACTTGAGGTAAGGGACTTATTCTCAATCACCTTTCGTTGAGGCATACATCAATTTATATATGACCTTATTTTATTAGTTGTATAATAAAACCTTTTGACTTTTAATTTCGTTCAAAAAGAATCTTTTTACATGAAGAATTTTACTAAACAACAAAATAAATGTTTTTGTCTTACGTATGCGGTGACAACGACTTCTCCGCCTCCGTGACAATTATTTGAGTTTCGACTTCCTCTATAAGACATAACGCTTTAAATGAAAAATATATACCATGTTTTAATTTTATTTTATTTTAGTATTAAAAATGTATTTGATAATGTTTTGACTATATCAATGTGTTGTATTGATATCTTGTGATTGAAATATGGAAATGTTGTGTTTTCTTTTATGCATGTTTTATGTGATACAATTATGTTATTTTTCTTGGGAAATGTTTATGAATTCCAGTTGTTACATGATAAAATAAGGGCGGGTTAGCCCGATATAGCTCTTCAATTCATTGGGTAACGCGAAGGAGTTAAATTCTAATGGTTTCTTCGATGAGATTTAGGGAATATACTGTGATGGTTATTCCAAACGTAACCATGAGGGTTACTCCCTGCATAAGAATTTTATGAATGACTCAAGTTAACTTTATGTATTATGATTTCTATGAGTTATTCATAAATATTATGATTTCATGAGGTATGTTAAAGTGTTTATGTTTTTTGAGTAATGTATTTTTTCATTGATTCTTATGTATACATGGACTAATGTTTTCTTTCCGTATTTTTATATCCTTTACTGAGATATTTTTGCTCATCCCATGTTTTCTGAAAAAAATTTCACATGTCAAGGGAAAAGTACATGATGCGATAATAGTGTCGTGGAAGTGTCAAGAAGGAAACCTTGTTTTATGAAAAATATGTCTCCTTTGGTGAAAAAAATGAATACTATCTTTGATGTAACCACCTTATTTAAATGTGTAATGTAATGCATGGTTTCTGATCTAATTCTCTAAAACTATAAACCTGAAAATATACTCAATGTGAATTCTTGAAATAACCCATGATTAAGTAATGTTTACATCTAGGGCCTTATATTTGGTATCAGATATCGGTTTAGATAACTTTAGAATATAGAATTATATTAGATGATTATCCAAAAATATTTTTTTAAACATTATGATAAAATTGAAATGATATAGCATTTGAATATTAATATGTTTCTTCATCTAAGAAATGTTTTTTCAGAATGGTTTTCTACATAGGAAACATGGAAATAGTACTAGGAAGGCATGTAGAAGGAAATGACCTTCCAAAACAGCATCCTGAGATGGTCAGAATTGGAACTGAACATTTTGTTGCAGTAATGGTGCAGTTTACTGAAGCGATAAATGGTGGTGGTATCCATGCACAAGATCAGCCATATCAATCACATAGGAACACGTTAGTGGTGGAACATTTCATGGGGAAACATCCCCCATGATTTAGAGGATCATATGACCCTGTGCTAGCTGATGGGTGGATTAAATCACTGTATAAGATTTTCAATGTCATGTGGTGTTTAGAAAATCAAAAGGTTAGTCTTGTTATTTAGCATTTGGAAGGTGAAGCAGATCAGTGGTGTTCTATGGGTATAAATATCAGGGACGCTGATGGTATTGATGCTCTTGACTTGGATGAATTCAAAGGTATGTTTCTTGAGAAATATTTTCCTAAGGCTATTCAACATAGGATTGAAAAACAATTCTTGGAATTGAGGAAATAGGACGACATAGTGGCTTCTTAAAAAGAAATGTTCACTCGATTGGCAAGGTATGCTCCAAATTTTATCAGTGACCTTGATTGTAAAATAAATCATTTTTACTCAAGACTAAATCCAAAATATCATAGGGAATTAGCTTCTCGTGAGTTCAAAAGTTAATAAAAGATTGTTCGATGTGCTGAGAAGCTGGAAATGGAGTTTTCCGATGATCAAGTGTTCTATGACAACTAACAGAAGAAGTCCCCGAGGTAGTAGGAGAAAGTAAAGAATCCTTCAAAAAGGATTGATGGTAAGAAAACAAAGTTTGTAGTTTGTGATAAATGTGGTAAAAATCATGCTGAGGAATGACTATTTAATTCTGCAAAGTGATTTTGATATGGTAATATGGGACATAAGGCTCATGATTGCGTTGGAAAAGATATGGGTAATGGTAAGAACAAATCTGATTTACAGTTAGTGAAATGATTCATCTGCAATGAGATGGGTCATTATGCAAACGAGTGATCGAAAAAGAGTTCGAATGATGGGAAGTAGAAAAACTACAAGCAGAAAGGTGTTGTGAAATACTTCTACAGTACTTCAGCAGATGTTGGGCCATCAAATGAAGTGGTATCAGGTAATTTGTCTATTTTTTCAGAATATTCCAATGTGTTGTGTGATTCAGGGTCTACACATGTAGATACCCAAAGCTTTATGTACATGGAAATTACATTACTTTTGCGGAATACTTAATACATAACAAAAACAGACACACAAGGACCATAATAGTTTAGTGGCTTTGGAAACATGGATCGTAATCTTATAATTGTGGTGAAAGATCCTCATTATATCCTATAAAGATCTTCCCCTTTTTTTCTTACCTAAAACCATTCCTCATATCCTGGGGAAAAGAAAACATAAAAAGGGTGAGCTCAAATGCTCAGTAAGGGTAAGCATGGATGAAATAAAACATACCATATACATTTGAACTTAAAAACATGAAAATAATGTTTAAACATCAAAATCTTAAGCAATGACATAAAACATGGAAGTACGTAAGACATAGATCATAAAGAAACATTATTCATGATAAAATAGCATTGGAATAAAACATGTAATTGTGGCAACCATTAAGAACATGATATGATTTCCATATTATCCAAGGCATTGATGCCAAGACCATCTTAGTGGACAAAGTCCCTTTCTGAATCGAGTTCAATCCTCGTTCCAATCCTGTATTACTGAACAGGTTTAACTTGACGTTCCAACCATGTCTATCTCATGAGATATAAATCTTTACCCAATGCATTGGAGGGAGATATAGGTCCCACCCATCTCATAATGAAATCATTCTTACCTGTGCCACAAAATATACATACAACATTCATAATAACCCAATAAATAAAAAGGGTTTCATAAACATCATCCCATTATCACATAATCCATATAAAAGAAATGGATATCATTTCATAATAAGAAAATTGAAACCTTGTAAATATTAGAGACATGATACTTGAAACATACACATATGAAATAATGTCATCTTAGATGAAAAATAGTTTTGATAAAACACTTGAAATGAATTCTTCAGGAAAATATCATTTCTTCTTCAAAATCATTCTCTTTTCACAAAATGTCATGAAATTTTAAAAGAAAATGATTTTGTTGAAAATAGTCATGAAGTATTTTGGAGTAAGCTTCATGAAAATAAGGCTTTATAAAACTGTAAAAATCTGTTCCTGTTGTATATGTTAAAAAAACATTCTTCTCGTACTTTTGCCAAAAAAGTCAAAAAGTACCTCGTAATAGAAAGATTCCATACATACCATGTAGTAAAAGTCAAAAATGGGTAAAAATGAATTTAAACATACATGAAAACACTTTTATAAAACATGGACATGGATGATAGAAATAACCCCAGTAAATACTTACAAATAAGCAATCTCGGATAAAAATGAGATTTGCAAAATTATCCCTTACCTTAGGTCCAATATGATTTGTATGGATCCAAACCTCCTGTATAATGATTTAAATAATTTTATTGACTTATTACAGAATCATATTCATTGTTATGATATCATATATGGTTCACTTATGACTTTATATTACCCGTTCTTTTGTAAATTCTATGTTAAAGAGCGTTTTGGGTAAAATCGTTTAATTTGTCGTCCGTGTTTTAACTTGTAATTATTAATATGATTACTTAGATCACGATTAATTAATTCAAGAATATAAAACATGATTTATATATAATATATATTAAGAATATAAATATATAATAGATCGATAAATGGAAAGAAATACACCGTTCATGGAGACGGTAGGCAGTACATACGGATGAACGTTGTTTTCGTTTCCTTATTGAATTGAATGGAATTAAATAGATGAAATACATATATATAAACATAAATCCAGTATCATTATTATGTCATATATTTCCTGATTACTTATTATATATACTTTATAATCATTCATGAATGGTTAACATGGAGAATGAATCTCATCGCGTTGTGGAGACGATAGTCCATACGTACGCACGAGCGATGAGGTCGTTTTCATAATTATTGAATTGAATTGGAGTGGATGATACAATATATCAGAATCATTATGATGTTATAATAACTATTTAGTTATTATTTACACCATTATACCCATCCATGTAAGGTGGTGTTGGAAAAACAGATTACACCACGGCGTGGAGATGGTATTCCGTACGTACGCACGCGCGGTGATTTCGTTTTCTGTAGGATGGATAGATTGTGAAATAGTTTTGTTTCATACATATAATAACATATCATTATATGATTGATACTGATGTTATTAATTCATAATGAAACAACTAAATAAGAAGAAGTATCAGAAGAAATAATGTTGAAAGAATCGGTAACGGACAATACCTCTATTTTGAAGCGCCTCTTTGAGACCTCCTCTTAGGGAACTAAAATTGGTCTTTTAAGAAGACCAGGACCACTAGGTTGTTTTTAGGGAAGTTTAGAAGATAATTGTTTAGGGTTTGGCCGATCTTGAAGGCTCAAATTGGTGTGGGGAAGGGAGGGAGAAGGTGCCCTTTTATAAGGGAGGACATGGGCACCTTTGGAAATCTAAAAAATATTAATTTATAATATATCTAACCCCACTTAAAAACCACAAATAATGACTCATATTAGAATATTATATGATATAGGGTTGTAATATCATCAAAAAATAAAATTTAGTCATGTTAGGAATTTATGTTCAACATTATCAACTTGATTTATCCTTATTTAATCAATTCAATTTTATTTGTGGTAATAACATTCTAAATTTTAAATTATAACAAATAATTACATATTTGTTTTGAATTGTCCATAATTGGATACTTTATAACATTTTTTACTATATTAATTTAAATTTATAATTTTTAAATATTGTTTTGATTTTTAAACAATTTTATAATATGTTATTTTTATAAAATAACAATAGTGTCAATTTTGACCCTATTCATTTATTTGAATTTATATAAAATATATACAGCAGATATGTTATAACTAAAAGCTTTAATAGATTCATAAAAGGTAATATATAACTAGAAAATTAGTTTAGAACATTAAATAGTTCATATAAAATTTATTTTATTATTTTTAAAACCATTTATTTGGTTTATCTCTTAATAAAATAATTACTATATCATTTTTGTATAATTATTTAATATACATATTTGTTGCATAAAAATTAAAAGTAAAATATTATTATGAATATAAATCTATTATCTTTCACAATAATACTTTTACTAGAATTTATAATCTTAAAATAATAATATTTAAATTGTTATATTTATTAAATTATGAAGGTGACAACTTTGGCATCATTTAAAATAAAATAATATAAGTGTCATAATCACTTTTATAAGACTCCAAACGGTTATATATTAGGTACCTGGATGATTATGGTATAGATATACACTAAAAATAAGTTTTATTCAGGTTTGTGGGCCTTTTAATGGGTATTATTATTTCAATAAAAACTAAATTATTGATTTTTTCACTTAGTAAATAATATTTGCATCATTAATGTTTCACCATTAATGACAATTATTTAATCCCTAAAAATTATAAATAAATTATCATGATGTATATAATTTCATTATATTCTAGAGAATATTTATGTTCGATGTTTTATGATGTTTATCACTAAAGTAAAATTATTATACTTATAAGATTTAAGAGAGTGACATGTTGTCACTTTCTTTGGTTTTAATAATAATTAAATTATTTTCATGGTCAAAAGTCCATAAAATGAATCTAATACGACCCTTAGGTGATATGGGTCTACTTTTATCCATCCAATAGAATTTTGGCATGTGTTAGGTTAATTTTATAATATTATATTTACCCTTAATTACCCAATTTACTTTTAACTATGGTAAATAAAATTTACCGTTGTTACTATTCATAAAGCCCAAAAATAAAAAGTAGTATATTAATATAATTTTTACCCACTGATTCCAAATATGGAATCCATTTTTTTAAATTCAATACACAGAAGTTGCAAAAATTAAATTAAAATTAATCTCGTTGTCGAAAGAAAACGGGTTTTTGTTTAAAACATTGCAAAAGATTGAATTTATTTAACCTACGAATTCAAAGTAAAATCAATGATAATGAAATAAATTGTATTAAATGGTAAAAATATATTATATTTATAATTTAAAAACATTAAATATTATAATTTAACCACAAAATTTCTGACGATGAAAAAAGTTGTTTTTAATTAAAATATAACGTGTTTTTACTATTCATTAAAATATGAAAGTTATCAGAATAATATGAAACTTTCATCCAAGGTAAAATTTTATATCCTTATTCCAAAGAGTAATTTTGTAAAATTGAACTTATAAACATGTCAAAAACTTGATTTAATGTCGGTGCGCCATCAAAAGGCGGCAAAACTGCATTTTTTTGAAAAATATTTATTTTACCTGAAAAATTTATTTTGTTCTTATACCATGTTCTAGAAAATGTGTAAGATGAATAATAATGTAATAAAATTCAAAATTTAGTTAATACTATTCATAATGTATAGTTCATAATAATATTATAATAATATATCGTTGTTTAGTAAAACCCAGTATTGCATACAACACACGCTATTGTGGATGGTCGGAATTGCGCGTAACGTAAGCCCAGTCAGAGATGCGTGTTGTGAAAGATCCTTTTGGTGTAGTGTACAACACAAGACATTAATGAAATTAAAAAGAATATTTTTCATAAAATCTTGGGGTGTTACATTCTACCCCCCTTAAAATGAAATTCTCCCTCGACATTCGTCGGGGTTATAAATCGTTTACTATTCATAGAAACCCACATCGTAAAAAGGAATACTAAAACATAATTTTAAAAACTAAAGTATGAAACATAACGATTACGCAAAGTAACTCATCATTGGGTTTCTATATAGGAGAACATAGGTGAAAATATGGATATGGAAGAGAAATCTAAACATCAAGTTCTGACAGAGAGTGGTAGAGAACATGGCTATGATAAAGCCAACAATCACAAAGCCATAGATTTGTGATGATCTATGGTACCATCTGATTCATCAGATATAAGGGCACTAGGACAACATTTTTGGTTTTCAAGATCATTTCCCTAAAGTTGATGAAATTGGTATTAGAAGAAATACTTTCAGGATTTTAGTACAGTCTCACCGTTGGTCATTCTTTGGACAATTTCCAATTCATCTCTTAATGAAATGAAGTTGTATTTGTCATTCGAAGTGTTAGCAGATCATGTGATAGAATGATGGGTCATTCCATCTATCTCAAAAAGGTTAGAAAAGTTATCAAAAATACATTAGTCCATCTATAGTGAGATTAATCATATGTGGTTCCTAAAATGGACTTATACTTCATATATCATACTACTTAATATAATAAAACTAGTTTCTACTAAACAGGGACTTCCTGTAGGCCAGTGGTAGGCAATAAAGGCCAGTCGCACTTCAGTTGTGGGTTCGATTCCCACATCCTTGTCCGACGGGATGGGTTGTTGCTTGTCCTACAGGTTGTCCTTTTTCTAAAACTACATTACTATAACATCCCATCAATAATATTGAAAAAATTTCTATCCTTAAACAATACTAACTTATGTCCAACATAATCCATTCAATCTTTAGGCTTATCTAAAATACATTGGTCCAAGATCATAGTATAAAGAAAATTATTACTTGAAATATCACATAACAATCACGTGAATGCCATCATTTATCCCTAATATATCCTAAGATATATCTTGTTGGTCAAATTACAAACATGTGAATACATTAATCATGTATTCTACTGAAGAATGAATACCCATTGAACCTCAGTGAAAACATGAATGCAGTTAAAATTTAACACTTTCCACATAACAAAATACTAAAAACTCTATATACTAAAACCATGATATCACTTTGTCCTTATCTCAATCATGAGCTCATGAATACAATAAAAAATCTCATTATTTTCTTATCCCTTCATTATGCACATATCATCTACTTTTCAAAAATATCTGAATAACCTTCCATGGTTACCAGTACCATTCAACATATACTTCCAAATAATTTACGAAAAACAATAGTGTAACAATACTTAGATGATTCTTTATTCCATAGTGCCATTAACTCTACAACATAACTCTTGATAAACATACAATCCTTCCACTACCTTCTTAAACAACTGACTGAGCTTCAACACTTTTTTCATATCATATTTCATTTTTAGTCTCCTCATCATCATCCACATAAATACTACTCATATGACCATGCTGATTCCCTTCATGAGATTTTCCTTTAGGGCATTGGTTTTCATAATGTCCATAAATTCCAAATTTAAAACATCTAATCACTATTGATGTCGTAGTAATACCATTATCCATGTCCATGGTGTTAACTGAACCTTTTCCTTTGCACTTACTGGCTTTGTGTCCTTCTTTTCCACACCCAAAGCATCTTCCAGTTCCTTTGAAACAATCACCCCGATGCCTCATCCCACATGATTTGGATGAGGAAAATTGAACTTTCATTCCTCTACGATCAACATGAAACTCCATATTTATCATATTATCTGAGTTGGGAAAGTTACCAAAGTTGAGATTATTGATCATTTTATGAGATTGTTGATTAGGCATAATAACGATGCTTGGACTTCCAAATCCCGTTTCATTTGGTTTCTCATGAAGAATATCATTCCATTGTCTGTCATATCCTCCATTATCGTGAATCTTCCTGTTTCCAGCCATTTTCTAAAACCCAAAAAGAATAGTGTGAGGGGAAAAAATCAAGCTAGGGAAAACAACATAGTAAAGGGGGAGTAACCTAAATATCTAGCATCTTAGGTTAAATTATAAGATCATTAGCACAATTCTAGGACTATAACCTATATGTATACTTAATCTTAGGGACATCCTTGAACATACCTTAGACTTATCTCTAGGGATCTCACTAAATTTCTTGCATCCTAGCTTCCAAAGGTTGACTAAACCTTTCCTCTGATACAAACTGTAGAGACCCAAAGCTTGACGTACATGGACATTACATTACTTTTTCAGAATACTTAATACATAACAAAAATAGACACATAAGGACTGTAATAGTTTAGTGTCTTTGGAAACTTGGATCGTAATCTTTTAATCGTGGTGAATGATCCTCATCATCTCCCATAAAGATATTAACCTTTTTTTCTTACCAAAAACCTTTCTTTATATCCTGGGGAAAAGAAAACATAAAAAGGGTGAGCTGAAATGCTCAGTAAGGGTAATCATGGATAAAATAAAACATATCATATACATTTGAAATTAAAAACATGAACATAATGTTTAAACATCAAAAGCTTGAGAAATGACATAAAACATGGAAGTATGTAAGGCATAGATCATAAAGAAACATTAAGCATGATAAAATAGAATGGGAATAAAACATGTAATTGGGGAAACCATTAAGAACATGATATGATTTCCATATTAGCCAAGGCATTGATGCAAAGACCATCTTAGTGGACAAAGTCCCTTTCTGAATCGAGTTCACTCCTCGTTCCAGTCCTGTATTACTGAACTGATTTAACTAGCCATTCTATCCATGTTTATCTCATGAGATACAAATCATTACCCAATGCATTGGAGGAAGATATAGGTCCCACCCATCTCATAATTAAATCATTCTTACTTGTGCCACAAAATAAACATACATCATTCATAATAACCCAATAAATAAAAAGGGTTTCATAAACATCATCCAATTATCGCATAATCCATATAAAAGAAATGGATATCATTTCATAATAAGAAAAGTGAAACCATGTAAATCTTAGATACATGATACTTGAATCATACGCATATGAAATAATGTCATCTTAGATGAAAAATAGTTTTGATAAAACACTTGAAATGAATTCTTGAGGAAAATATCATTTCTTCTTCAAAATAATTTTCTTTTCACAAAATGTCATGCAATTTTAAAAGAAAAGGATTTTGTTGAGAATAGTCATGAAATTTTTTGGAGTAAGCTTCATGAAAATAAGGCTTTATAAAACTGTAAAAATCCGTTCGTGCCTTATAAGTTAAAAAAACATTCCTCTCGTACTTTTGACGGAAAAGTCAAAAAGTACCTCGTAATAGAACGATTCCATACATACCATGTAGTAAAAGTCAAAAATGTATAAAAGGACATTAAACATACATGAAAACACTTTTATAAAACATGGACATGGATGATAGAAATAACCCCAGTAAATACTGACAATAAGCAATCTCGGATAAAAATGAGATTGGAAAAATTATCCCTTACCATAGGTCCGATATGATTTTTATGGATCTGAACCTCCTGTATAATGATTTAAATAATGTTATTTACTTATTAAGGAATCATATTCATTGTTATGATATCATATATGGTATGACAATATATTACCTGTCCTTCTGTAAATTCCATGTTAAAGAGCGTTTTGGGTAAAATCGTTTCGTTTGTCGTCTGTGTTTTAACTTGTAATTATTCATATGATTACTTAGATCATGATTAAGTTATTCCAGAATATAAAACATGATTTATTTATAATATATATTAATAATATACATATATATAATACATCGATAAATGGAACGAAATACACCGTTCATGGAGACGGTAGGCCGTAAGTACGCATGAACGCTGTTTTCATTTCCCTATTGAATTGAATGGAATTAAGTAGATAACCTACATATATATATACATAAATCCAGTATCATTATTATGTCATATATATTATGATTACTTATTATATATACTTTATAATCATTCATGAATGGTTAACATGGAGAATGAATCTCAACGCGTCGTGGAGACGGTAGTCCGTACATACGCATGAGCGATGTGTCGTTTCCATAATTGTTGAATTGAATTGGAGTGGATGATACAATATATCAGAATCAGTATGATGTTATAATAACTATTTAGTTATTATTTGCACCATTATACCCATCCAAGTAAGGTGGTGTTGGAAAAACAGATTACACCACGTCGTGGAGACGGTATTCCGTACGTACGCACGCGCGGTGATTTCGTTTTCTGTAGGATGGATAGATGGTAAAATAGGTTTGTTTCATACTTATAATAAAATATCAGTATATTAGTGATACGGATGTTATTACTTCATAATGAAAAAACTAAATAAGAAGAAGTAGCAGAAGAAATAAAGTTGAAAGAATCGATAACGGACATTACCTCTTCTTTGAAGCCCCTCTTTGAGACCTCCTGTTAGGGAAATAAAATTGGTCTTTGAAGATTAACAGGACCTCTAGGATGTTTTTAGGGAAGTGGAGAATATAATTTGTCAGGGGTTGTCCGAGCATGAAGGCTCAAATTGGTGTGAGGAAGGGAGGGAGGAGGTGCCCTTTTATAAGAGAGGAGAGGGGCACCTTTGGAAATCTCAAAAATATTATTTTATAATAAATATAACCCCACTTAAAAACCTCCCAAAATTACTCATATTAGAATATTAGATGATATAGGGTTGTAATCTCATCAACCAATAAAATTTAGACATGTTAGGAACTTATTTTCAACATTATCAACCTGATTTATCCTTATTTAATCAATTCAATTTTATTTGTGGTAATAAAATTCTAAATTTTAAATTATAAAAAATAATTACTTATTTGTTGTGAATTTTCCATACATGGATACTTTATAACCTTTTATACTATATAAATTTAAATTTATAATGTTTAAATATTTTTGTGATTTTTAAACAATTTTATAATATGTTATTTTTATAAAATAACAATAGTGTCAATTTTGACACCATTCATTTATTTGAATTTAAATAAAATATATATAGAAGGTATGTTCTAAATAAAAGCTTTAATAGATTAATAAAATCTAATATGTATCTAGAAAATTAGTTTAGCACATTAAATAGTTCATATAATATTTATTTTATTATTTTTAAAACCATTTATTTGGTTTATCTCTTAAAAATATAATTACTAAATTATTTTTGTATAATTATTAAATATACTTATTTGTTGCATAAAAATTAAAATTAAAATCCTATTATGAAGATAAATCTATTATATTTGAAAATAATACTTTTACTAGAATTTATCATCTTAAAATCATAATATTTAAATTGTTATATTTATTAGATTATGAAGGTGACAACTTTTGCATCATTTAAAATAAAATAATATAAGGGTCATAATAACTTTTATAAGACTCCAAACGGTTATATATTTGGTCATTGGATGGATATGGTATAGATATACACTAACAATAAGTTATGGTCAGGTTTTTGGGCCTTTATTGTGTATTATTATTTCAATAAAAACTATAATACTGATTTTTCACTTAATAAATAATATATGCATCATTAATGTATCACCATTAATGACAATTATTTATTACCTAAAAATTATAAATAAATTATCATGATGTAGATACATTTATTAGATTTATGGAGACTATTAATGTTAGAAGTTTTATGATGTTTATCACTAAATTAAAAGTATTATACTTATAAGATTTAAGAGAGTGACATGTTGTCACTTTCTTTGGTTTTAATAATAATTAAATTATTTTCATGGTCAAAAGTTCATAAAATGAATCTAATCCGACCCTTAGGTTATATGGGTCAAATTTTATCCATCCAATAGAATTTTGGCACGTGTTAGGGTAATTTTATAATGTTATATTTCCCCTTAATTACCCGATTTACTTTTAACTATGGTAAATATAATTTACCGTTGTTACTATTCATAAAGCCAAAAAATAAAAAGTAGTATATTAATATAATTTGTTCCCACTGATTCCGAATATGGAATCCTTTTTTTAAATTAAATACACAGAATTTGCAGAAATTAAATTAAAATTAATCTCGTTGTCGAAAGAAAACGGGTTTTTGTTTAAAACATTGCAAAAGATTGAATTTATTTAACCTACGAATTCGATGTAAAATCAATTCTAATGACATAAATTGTATTAAATGGTAAAAATATATTCTATTTATTATTTAAAACCATTAAATATTATAATTTAACCACATAAGTTATTACGATGAAAAAGGATATTTTTAATTAAAATATAGCGTATTTTTACTATTCATTAAAATATGAAAGTTATCAGAATAATTTGAAAATTTTATCCAAGGTAAAATTTTATATCCTTATTAGAAAGAATAATTTTGTAAAATTGAACTTATAAACATGTCAAAAACTTGATTTAATGTGGGTGCGCCATCAAAAGGCGGCAAAACTACATTTTTTGCAAAATACTTATTTTACCCGAAAAAATTATTTTTTTCTTATACCATGTTCTAGAAAATGTGTAAGATGAATAGTAATGTAATAAAATTCAAAATTTAGTTAATAATATTCATAACGGCTAGTTCATAATAATATTATAATAATATATCGTTGTTTAGTAAAACCCGTTATTGCGTACAACACACACTATCGTGGAAGGTCGCGATTGCGTATAATGCAAGCCAAGTCAGAGATGTGTGTTGTGCAAGATCCTTTTAGTGTAGCGTACAACACAAGTAATTAATGAAATTAAAAAGAATATTTTTTATAAAATCTCTGTGTGTTACAACACATTCTTTTATATTTGAAAAATTTTATAGTAAATTGGGAATTCCATATCAAGAAATGACTCCTGAACTAGTGGTAAAAACACATGGGGAAATGTTGAGGAAAACAAATTTATAAGAATCTTCCTTACTTATCTGTTGAAAGATTATACTTGAAACCCTTATTTTTTTTAACTCTAGTAGAGTTTGATGTTATCCTAGGCATGGATTGGCTCTCTGTTTAACAAGCTACAATTGACTGTAGAGATAACGAAGTTTCTGATCAGAAAGACTTTCAGTTTGTGTACAAGAAAGAACCCTACCTATTGATAACATATCAAGCGGCTGAGAAACTTGTAAAATATGGAATTCAATGTTACCTTGCACAAATTTTTGAAAAAAAGAACCGTTCAGATTAATGATGTGCCAGTGGTAAATGAGTATCCGAATGTATTTCCTGATGAGTTTCCTGGAATAATATCAAATCGAGTGGTTGAATTTACTATTGACTTAGTTCCTAATACTAATCTAATTTCAAAACCCCCTTATCGAATGGCTCAAATTGAAATCTTATAGTTGAATGAGAAATTGCAAGATTTATTAGAGAAATTTTTCATTCGACCTAGCACATCACCATGGTGTGCTCCTGTCTTATTTGTTAAAAATAAAGATGGTTCAATGAGATATTGTATTGATTATAGAGCCTTGAATAACATCACTATTATGAAAAAATACCCTTTGCCTCATATCGATGATTTGGTTGATTAGCTCCAAGGAGCACGGTATTTTTCAAAGATTGACTTGAGATCAGGGTAACATCAGTTGAAGGTAATGGAAGAAGATATTCCGAAGACCAAGTTTCATACAAGATATGGACATTATGAATTTGTAGCTATGACTTTTGGGTTAACAAACACACCTACTGTATTCATGGATCTTATGAATATAATTTTCTATGAGTTCTGGGATAAGTTTGTGGTTGTTTTCATTGATGATATTTTGGGGTTTTATAAAAGTAAAGAGTATCATGAAAATCATTTAAGGGTTATTTTTAAAACCTTAAAAGAAAAGAAATTGTATGGGATGTTCAGAAAGTGTGAGTATTGTTTGAAAAAAATTTCGTTCCTTGGTCACATTGTTTCTGAAGATGGAATAACTGTTGATCCTATAAAAATAAAGGTTGTTGAAGAGTGCCCAAGACCCACAAATATAACCGATATTCGTAGTTTTCTTGGTTTGGTAGGCAATTAGCGAAGGTTTGTTAAAAAATTTTCAGGGTTCTCCAGCCCATTGACTAAGCTAACTCGGAAGGGTGTTAAGTTTATCTAGACAAAATAATGTGATGATTGTTTTTAGGAATTGAATAGAAGATTAGTGAATGATCCAGTATTGCCACTACCTTTCAGGAAGGGTGAGTTTGTTATCTACAATGATGCTTCATTGAAAGGACATGGTTGCTTCCTAATGCAGAATGACAAGGTAAATTCTTATTCTTCACAACAGTTGAAAACTAATGAGATGAATTACCCTAAACATGATTTGTAATTAACTGCTGTTGTTTTCACTTTAGAAATTCGAAGGCATCATTTGTATTGTGTAAACTGTGAAATATATACTAATCACAAAAGTTTAAAGAATATATTCACTAATAAAGAACTGAACATGAGATAGAGGAGATGGCTATAACTAATCAAGGATTATTATTGCACGATTCACTACCACCAAGGAAAAGAAAATAATGTGGCAGATACTTTGAGCCAAAAAAGTAATGTTTTATTAACCACGTTATGTTTGGAACGTGATACTTTGGTTAAGTATTTGATGAATTTTGGCTTGGAATTTGCTGGTGCAAGAAATTATTCTATTCTCTTTTAGGTATCAGTGAAATATTCTTTATCAGATAGAATTAAGAAAACACAGAAGCAAGACAGTGAGTTGCAGAAAAAGGTAGAGCTAGTTCAGAAAGGTATGTCACCTAAATTCAACATTGATAATGATTGTGTTTTGAGATTTGGGAAGAGACTATGTGTGACTTGTGATTCACAGTTGAAGAGAGAGTTGTTATGTGGAGCTCATAGTTCTCCATTTTCAGTTCATCCAGGCAGTAATAAGATGTATAGAGATCTTAGAGAGTATTACTAGTGGGATGGAATGAAAAGAGATATTAATAATTTTACTGTGAAGTGTTTGACTTTTCAATAGGTTAAAGAAGAGCGGTAGTTACCAAAAGGTATGCATCATCCTTTACCACTACTAGAGGGGAAATGGGAGAATATATCCATAGACTTCATTGTGGGATTACCTAAGACAACTCTAGGTAATAATGAAATCTGGGTTATTGTTGATCGTTTGACTAAATATGCCTATTTCTTTGCTATACGAGATACGTTTTCCCTAGATCAACTATCTCGATTGAATCTTAAATAGATAGTCAGGTTGCATGGAGTTACCCTCTCCACTGTACATGATCATGATCCCAGGTTCACATCTAACTTTTTGAAAGGCCTTCAGAAGCCATTGGGTACTGAAATAAATTTTAGTACAACTTTTCATCCACAATCATATGGGCAGTCAGAATGAACAATTCCAAATTTGGAGGATATTCTATGTTCTTATTTGATGGATTATCAGGGATGTTGGGACAATTATCTTTCATTGGTTGAGTTTTTTTATAAAAACAGTTTTCATTCCAGTATACAGCTTGCACCATTTGAGGCATTATATGGGAAGCATTGTCGAACACCAACTTTTTGGGATGAAGTTGGTGAAAGGAAGTTGATGGGACCATAATTGGTAGAAGAGATTGTAGAAAAAGTTTAGCTGATAAAGAAACACATGAGAACATCTTAGAGCAGGAAGAAAAGTTATGTGGACAACAGGAGGAAGGATCTCTCTTTTGAGGTAGGTGATCATGTCTTCCTTAATGTTTCACCATGGAAAAGTGTGATGTGATTTGGTAAAACTGGAAAACTGAGTCCAAGGTTCATTGCACCATATGAAATTTAAAATAGAGTTGGATCAATTGCATACTGAGTGGATTTACCTCCGAATTTATCTTAGGTACATAATGCTTTTCATGTTTCAATGTTAAGGAAGTACATGCGAGATCCATCTCATGTTTTTAGTCCATAGGTAGTTTAGCTGGAAGATAATCAATATTATGAGGAACCATGGGTCTAGATTCTTGACCATAAGGAGCATGTGTTTCAGAATAAGGTGATTCATCATGAAAAGGTTCTACGGAAAAACCATATAGTTGAATAGGCAACATGGGAATCCGAAAATGCAATGAGGGACAAATACCCCCACTTATTCGATAAGTAAATAAATTCTGGGGATGAAATTTCCTAAAAGGGGGATGGATGTAACATCTCAGGTAAGTAGAGTATAATAGATTTACATATCTATGTATATTTATGAATTAGATAGTGTTTAAGAGGCTTAAAATGAGAATAAATCCATTTTAAGCATAAAATACTCTAATATTGTTATAAGATTGTTTTTCCGCCTTTTGATGGAAAACCATTTTTAAGTATAACTTTTGAAATTTTATAAAATCTATTTGTAAAAATAAACTTATTCTTTATAATTTTTACATTGAAATTTAAATTGGATAAAAATTTGGTATTTTTCTAACAATTATTAATTTTTAATGAATTGTGAAAAATACTGCATTTTACTTCAAAACTATATTTTCATCTAATTCAATTATATGGTTAGATTATCTTTATAATTGGTTTTAAAGTGTAATTAGAATATATTTTTACCATTTAATCTGATGGTTGTCATTATAATTAATTTTACTTTGAAATTGGACAATAACAATTGTCAATCTTTTGATAGATATTGCTTCTTAAAAACACTGTATTTGTTTTGACAATGAGAATTAATTTTAAATTAATTACTACAATTTCTATTATTGTAATTTTGTAAAATTGATTACATATTTGGAATCAAAACTTCCAAATTATGCAATTAATACCTTTTTGTTTTTGGACATTATGATTAGTAACGACGGTAATTATCTTTAATTATCGTGATTAATTAGTAATCGGGTAGTTCTGGGTAATAAAATAATATCATAATAATATAAAATGACCCCAAAATGTGTCCAAATACTCTTTTTTGAGTCAAGGCCGACCATGTAAAGATTTTTATCGAACATGTGGGCCCATGGAGTCACATGGCTGTAATAGTGACATTTATGACGTTATTTTTTAAAAGAAGAGAAATATAACAAATGTTTGCATATCCTAGGTAAAACAATTTTAATTTTGTTTACATAAATGATTTATTAGACAATAAATAGTCATTATAAGTTTAAAAAATTTTCCCACATCATGGTATTTTTTTATATAATTTTTAGACATTAAATAAATAAATTTATTTAGGACACCATATTGATGTAATGATTACCTCATTAATAAACGATTTAAATAAAATAAAAATATAAGGTAAAATCTAAGACATAAACTTGTCTAAAACCTATTTTATGGGTGTATTTAGAACTCTTATAACCTTATCCACAAAATATGACATTGTGGGACCTTTATAATCCAAAAATCATTTTATAATAAAGTAAAATTTCAAGACATTCCTAAAGTGACCCTCCTCCCTCTTATAAAAGGCCCCCACCTCTACCCCCTTACCCACACCTCTAATGTCCATGGATCCTCCAAAATCTGCTAATATTATCTCTCCATATCCCTATATTACTCTTATAAGCCTAACTTTGGGCATAAGTCTTTTCAAGGAATCCTTTGGCTCAAATAAAAAAGACTTACCCGATTTAGAGGTAATGTCTTCTATCGAGTTTCTTCCTTTTATTTTCCTTCTTCACTCACCACTATCTTATTCTTATTTGATCCCATAATAACACTACTATCCTCAATATACTAAGATTTTTTTATGATAAGGATTCTACATACAATTACACACACCTCTGTCTAATGTTTAAAGAACATACTGTTTCTGTGGGTGGTTAATTACTGCCTCACGAAATGATGATTGTTCAATCTTATTTTAACACCTTTCATATTGGCCATTATGATGTCACTATATATATATATGATATATATGATATTTATTTTTTCTATATTCTTCGTAATTTTATTTTTAAATTACATCGTTCTGCTTTTCATGTTGTGGAACTGCGATAATTTCATCTGAGGAAGTGTGGACTACCGCCCCCTCAAGAGATGCGACTCGTTCATTCCAAACATGGAATTTATAAATAATGTAATTAATGAACTTATGATACCTATATAACATATATATTATACTATAATTATAATATATATGTCTCATTTACTTTTAATTCCTTTAATATGACAAAGAAATGAAAGTAGCATTCATGCTTACGCACCGTCTACCGTCTCCATGAACAGTGCATTTCAGTTTTTATCTCCAAATGTTATGGAATAGTATAAAATGAATATATACTGGATATATATGATATTTAAATCATTAATTCCATTCTAGAGATGATATACCTATAACTACATTGGAAATTCTTTTCAAACAAGTTCATTTTTGACTCATGTACCGAACATCGACAAAACGTATGATACGAACTCACACAATTAACTAATTATTATAACATGATAATATGTGATATTAATTGAATAATAAACATTAAAGGAAGTCCTTAAGAAATTATAAATTTACCTATTTTTATTATTCAGGAATATAAATAACGAAGGAGAACAAGCCGGACTTGAGGTAAGGGACTTCGTCACAATCTCCTTTAGATGTGTCATACTTCAATTTATATACAACCATATTTTATTAGTTGTATAATAAAACCTTTTTACTTTTAATTTCACTCAAAACGAATCTTTTTACAAGAAGAGTTTTACTTAATGACAAATGGAATGTTTCTGTCTTACATATGCGGCGACAACGACTTCTCCGCCATCGTGACCATTATTTGAGTTTCGGCTCCCTCTACAAGCCTTAACCTTTTAAATGAAAAATAAATACCATGTTTCACTTTTCTTTTATTTTGGTATTGAAAATGGTTTTGATAATGATTTGATTATATCAATGTGTTGTATTGATATCTTGTGATTGAAATATGGAAATGTTATGTTTCCTTTATGCATGTTTTATGTGATATGATTATGTTATGGTTCTTGGACATTGTTTATGAAGTCAGGTGGTTCCATGATAAACAAAGGGCGGGTGAGACTGAGATAGCTATCCAATGCATGGGGCAATGTGAAGGAGTTAAAATCTAATCTTTCTTCGAAGAGATTTATGTAATATAATATGATGGCTATTCCAAACGTAACCATGAAGGTTACTCCCTACGTAAGAATGTTATGAATGCCTCATGTTACCTTTATGTATTATGATTTCTATGCGTTATTCGTAAATAGTATGATTTCATGAGGTATGTTAAAGTGCTTATGTTTTTTTAGTAATGTATAATTTCATTGATTCTTATGTATACATAGACTAATGATTTCTTTCTGTATTTTTATATCCTTTACTGTGCTTTTTATGCTCATCCCATGTTTTTGAAATGTTTTTCACAGGTCAAGGAAAAAGTACATGATGTGATGATAATATCGAGGAAGTGTCAAAAAAGAAACCATGTTTTATATTAAATATGTCTCCTTTGGCAGAAAAAATGAATGATGTCTTTGATGTAACCACCTTGTTTAAATGTGGAATGTAATGCATGGTTTATGATCTAATTCTCTAAAACTCTAAACCTGGAATGATCATCAATGTGAATTCTTGAAATAACCCAAGATTAATAAATGTTTAAGGCTGGTACTTTTAATAATTGTTTGAACTCCCTCGTTTCTCATGTTTTTATTCCCTGGGGCATGATGATGAGTGAAACTTGGAAGATATTTCGAAAAAACATATAATGATAAAACTATGGAGATACATTCATAAGAATGGAGAAATATATAGCTTATATAAAAATTCTTAAAATACACTTAGAATATTGATTCACTAGATATTCAGTATATTAAATAATTTAGTGACATTAATTATATGTATAATAATTAGTAATGGAATTCTTAACAAGGGTTGCCTCAATCAACGGTGGACAACAAATTTTTTCCAGAAGCTATGGGTGTGAGGTATAAATATATTGGACATAACTCAAATGATTGTTTAAAAATTATTCTGTCCATATAAGAAATGTTTATAAGTTTAGATAATTAAAAATGTGATAAATTGGACTTGATGGATCTTGTTTAAATTTGGATATTAAATAATGGACAATGAAAATAATCCATTCTTATAGAATCAAAATCTAAATTTAATGATCAATATGAAAGAAGAAAAATTACATGTTGACATGGATTTGAATTGAAATAGGAAAACTATATGATGAAAAATTACCAATATAACATATAAACTTGTGGAACATAAATGTAATCCTTGTTCTCTAAGTATATTTTTTTTGTATTTTGGTTCTAAAAATATTAGGAATTAAAGGTGAAATGGGTTATCAATTGAAGAGTTTTTAAATAATATGTGTTGTATAATTATTTCAAATATAAATAAATCACAATATTTTTATATTTTTTTATTGCATATTGAACAAAACATTGATAGAATTCCAACCATGACAATTTTGAATAATATATTAAAATTGAACAATAGTGTGCTTCGAGTACCCAACATGGTAGGATGGTAATACATGATATAATTAAGTGTTATTGAATAATTAAATATTCTGAGACAAATAAAGAATTAATGTCTCTATATAAGAGATATGTAAAAAATATAATCTTAATTGTTATTTTATGATTAAATCACTACTAATGATGTGAATGGGAATTTCATCCTTTTTGGATGAGTTTATTGATAATATTTTGGGATCATTAAAGTTATTCTTTATATCTGGTGTTTGATAAATAACAATTCAAGAGGTATTAATGAATATTCTATAATACTTATTTTTAAAAAACATCGGTTAAAAAATTATGTGGGAGAAATATATTTTGATCAATGTATAAAATTTTATGAAACATAATGTTATCTAGTAAAATTTGAAATAAAAAACTACATATAGTATTTGAATCTTATTAATTAATTCCCTAGTTATGGCTATGAAATTTAGGTTGAATTTTTTTAGAATATTTAAAACAATTGATCAAATTTTTGTTATCTACGTAGATATATAAGAACAAGCCCTGAGTATGAAATTGGAAAAATTAATAGAACATATAATATTCTATTGATTATAGACACCCTTGATATCTAAATTGAACCGTATTCTTTTATTCAATAGGTATTGCTCAATTATAAGTATTATGGAATGGTTTATAGCTTGCTGTATAAGATGGAGATGATTTTACCCTCTCATGTTATTTTTAATTATTGGAATTAAATGGTAGAAAAATTATAATGGATATAGATAATGGTTACAATATAAATGAAAATAAGGAAATGAGTTCACATATTTACATTTCATTTTCGTGCATTATTATTGAAAGAAATAAAAGTGGGAGGTTTATAGAACCACTTTTTTATTGGTATTTGTTTAAATGGTTTTCAAAACATTCATGATTATAATATTTTATAATGTAGGATATTTTTGAATGAATTTTTAAATCACAAGAATGCTGATAATTGTTATAATTTTCCCACGTCGAGATGATTCCTTGTATGTAACTATATATAATGGATATTAATTTGACATGTATATCATATAGGAAATTGAATTCATTTTCACATTTATACTAAAAAAATGAGTCAATTTATGGGAATAATTGAAAATAAATTATCAAATTATTCCATTTTTTTATTTTTCAACATAAATATACCAACCCATATTTATATAATTAACATGTTTCAAATGAAGGTGGTATTTGGAATGAAAAGTGAAAAATATTACCATATATATAAGTATATATATAGTATACTAATATAAAATATAAGGAAATATATAGTTGATCAATATCATATAAATTATTATTTTGGTATTACCAAAATTGTTCTTAAATATTTTACAATATATCATCTTTATAATCATCCATATCAACAAAATCGTTTTCATATTTTCCCAAAGACTAGGACACTCACCTACCTAAATAATATATAATATTTTATAATTTTAATCACAATAATTTTTTTTGATCTAATAGTGAAACAAAAACAATTATTTAATTATACTTTTATAATAGACACGTGTCATTCCTAAGACACCAATATGAATGGGTAATTTGATTGAAAATAACACTATCTATCCACTGCTCTAATCCATAATTGTCTACATGCATTTCTTATTTAGTAAATGTATCCGAAAAAATAGATTTCAATTTTATAACTCTTCATTTCATGTAATAATCTATTATAATTATTTCATACAGTACATAATAATATGAAAAATAATTTGAATGTTGTTTCTTATCACTTACACTAGTAAACAAGTTTATTTTTTTATTGTAAAACAACACCATAATAATGGGTTAAATATTTAGAAAATGAATTGAAATAATGAACGTGTTTCAATCAATGGAAATTTATTCACATTCATGTCCCATTTTATTTTTACAATGTGAGAAATATTATAATATAATGATATATCAAACTAAATGTAAATATATCAACCATATAGATCATAAATTTTACTTAATATTAGTATAAAATTTCATAATATAAACATGATTAAAATTGTATTGATTTATATGGGAATTATACCATAGATGAAAATATATACAATGAATCTTATCACTCATATTATGCGATAAAGAATTATTTTTTATATTTATATTTTCCTTATTCATTATATTAAATTATAGAATTTTATTTTTTTAATAAATAAGTGAAAAAAATTAATTTAATTTTATACATAATTTTTCACACTTACTTGATGTATTCATATGTATGGATCAAGATCATGTAGTCTATCCCTTTGTGTGTTCTTGAATAATATTATAATTCAAAGAAGTTTGGTGGGGGTCTAGTGGTATTTCCATGATAAAATTTCTAATATCAGATAACTTATGGTAGAAGTATGTATTTATAGTTTTAAAGGGGTTTAATATGTAAGTGGGTTACAAATTATGTTATGAGGTTCATGGAAAATATGTTGTTTTTTGGGAATTTGTGATGTAAATCAATTATTGATGAAATTGTTTAGAAGAGACATTTTTTTAGTGAATGTTAAAATTCAAAACATTATAGATTTACATAGATGATTTACGCCATAAATATACCATGGGCAGTGCATTTTATATACTCCAACACTCTCATATCTCTAAAACCCAACAGTTCATTCCCCCAAAACATCTGGATACTAGTAGTGTCTTCTCCATGATATTGGGTTCCCATTAAATGGGATTTATTATTAGATATTATCATCAATACAAAAATATACAAGGTATATTCTACCCCTTCCTCTCATGGTTCTTCGATATAGATCCTCCCAATAATTTTTACATGAAATGGAAGTTTTAATCAATCATTTTAATGGATTTATCTATGTTTTTTATTAGTGAAATTATTGATATATTTTCAAAGAGGGATAATTCTCTTGTAGGAGGGGTGATTGGGATCTGTGATATTGTTCTGTTCTTGTGTGACATAAATTTTCTTCTTCGAGGTAATGGATTTATTAATTATACAATATATTGATGTGTAATTGTAAGTTTATCATTTTTTATCCAATTTTATGGAAATGTAATTAACCGAATAATTATTGAACTAGATTAAAAAAAATAGATTTTTATCACATGTCGATGTTGTCACTTTATGCTATGAATGTTGTTTGCCTCTTGTTTTCCTATATAGTTTTCTATATATTCTCTTACTTTTAGAATAATTTTTATTCTTTTTATTAGAATGATTTTATTAATAGAAATGTTAAAAAAATTAAAACTATAATTAATTGATTAATTGGATGAATAATTTAAAGAAGTGGTATTTTTGCAATCTACCATTTATTGTAATTTTATGATAATCAAATTGGGGGGAAATTATAGTATAAGTTTATATGATATTTCTCATCTTAATAGTATTGATAATGAACCAGAAGATTTTTAATTATTGATAGTTATAAAATTAAATTTTAAATGATAATGATTATTTTCATATTTTGATGAAACTGATTTTATTCAATTATTCTTGTTGTGAGAACATGTTATAGTTTAGGTCTCATATTTTTATTAGTAGGACCCAAAATATAATAAATCAGTTAATTCAAGATGGAACTAATAATATTTTTTTTCTAATGATAAATATTTGGGGTCAACATTGCACTTTGTCTTACAAATGATGAAATCCTTCTGTTGGGAGACATGAGAGCTCCATTATGTGTGATGGATAACATACTTATTTGTAGCGCCTAAATTCCCTATTGACTATGTTTTTTCTTGGTAAATATTTAAAGAGATATAGATTTTTTCTTCAATGTGGGATGTGATATGGTCATGGGATAGTTGATGTGATATGAGATAGAGAGGCTAGGATGATGTGATAGCAGTTGACACTTGTGATGGTGAGATGCATCGAGATATGCATGCGAGTTTTGGGGAAAACATTGAAGATGATGGAAAAAGTTGATGATAGACTTAACCATTTTATCAGTAAGGTTTTATTATTATTTTAAATGAATCCATGTAATGTATTATGCATGGGTGTCTTATTTTATCTACATTCCATTCCATACTACATTAGGTAAATAGATGCGATTGGTTGCATGTTTTCTCTTGGTGGTATCATAGGTTGGTTTTATAGGAGTACCTTGATATATAGAATAGTTATGAATTTTTAAAAAATATTTAAACCTTTGGATTAGTAGATTCTATGATGAAAATGATATTCTCAAAAGAAACCATGGACTAGGTTTTAAATTATGCTTCAGGGCATGGTCTTTACTATGACGATTAAAGAAATGTAAATTCTAATAACTGGATTGGTTAATTAATAGATAATTAATTAATTAATAAATGTAAATGAATAAAACAATGAAAGTAATTTAATGTTCCTTTTTAAATAGTTTATGTGCTTATACAACATATGGTCTTCGTGGTTCCATTTGGGAATCCAAGTGATGTCACCTAATTTTGAGTCTTAAACATGGTTTTTACTATAGTGTTTCTTTGATATACATTATATCCTATAGATTTTTTAGTTTCATATGATACAACTCCCTTGTCGGTTTAGGTGATAGACACCCAGTAGACTCTAGTAGGGTGTATTCCCCATCTTCTCAGTGGGGTGATTTATGGATGACTACCCCCTCTATCCTGACTCACTTTTTGTGGTTGTTATTTGTGACTGTTTGCTATATAGTTAGTTTTCTCATATATATTTGTAGAGGGTTGTGATAGATTTTGGTTTTTAAAAAAATATGTATACTGGGATATAGTTTCAAATGGATTATTATATAAATGATGTGTATAGGTTGTGATGGATTGAGGTACCTTACATGGTGTTTAGGTTGTGATGTATTGTGTTATAATTTACAATGTTTGATACATTTCCTATGGGATGTGGTAGCTCCCAAAAACTAGTTGGTTACTATATAGAGATGTGATATGAGATGATTTGATGATGTGATGTATGATGTGAATGTTGTGATACACTTCGTATGTTTCTATAGGAAATCTTAATTTTTATAGATATGGATTGGGATGTGAGTAATTGAATAAGAGAAGAAAAACAAGTGTCGAAGAAAGAGAAATGCACCCCTTCTATTTCATTAAAATTTATATTATCTCTTTTATATTATAGTTGGTACTACATAGCTATGTCAATTATTTGAACATAGTATACCTTTTTCGGTTATATGTTAGTTTCACTATTGTTCACTATTCTTTATTGTGTTATATTTGTCTTCTAAAAGAGAGGCACATGGGATGATCCTGCTGAGTATTATTTTATTCTCATCCCACATATATAAAATCATTTTTAGGAAAACATGAGAAGGTTTGATATTTGGATGGATATTACCAGCTCAAGGTTTAAGAGGAGATGTATGGTATTTTTTCACTACCTAGGTTACCTTTCTAGTAGTCATAATTCCATTTAGTTTTTTTACTATATGAAATTTCATGTATGATCTTTGGATTTATTATATATATTTTTGGGTGAGTAAGAAGGGTTTTATTTCATTATTTATAATGCCTTTCTCCTTCTTTCACATGTTCTCATAGAGGGTAATGCCTCCCACTTGTGTATGTATTGTACCCTTTTGGTAAGTCGCAAACCCAAAGACTATTAGAGGTGGGACTCAAGTATTAATGATCTAACTTTTCTACTTTCTAGAAGATGAGGGGTACCGATTAGCAGAAAATGGGTCATGAATGTGTGGTATCACGGTTTTATGTTAATACATAAGATGTAGTATTATGTTATTCAATGCTGGGACAACATAGGTTGGTTGGGAAACAGTATAAGCTATGTTTAGTGGAAACTGTAAAAACATGTGATCAGATTAGAGATGGGTATTTAGGTTCCCCTAGTATTCATTTTATTGTAAATTATGTTTACTAATCATATTAAATGAATTTATACTAGATGCATGTTATAGATCTATAAAAGGATCATGAATCATGAATCTTTATTCCTTTGATTGAAATATATAAAATATACAATAGGTTAAATGTTTAATAAAATAAGAATAATTAAATAATTAATATCAAGTAATCTTTATTCTGGCTTTAATATAGCTAACCATATTTTCCTTTTACATTTATGGCTCCAGGTTGATTACCTCATTATGTTCATGATGAAAATGTTTAGCACTATGTTCCAATAGATTGCTATAGAGTATATGTCGATGAAGTCAACACTTGGAGGAGGAAACATTGAGTGTTTCAATTCCAAGGATTATATAATAGTAAGGGATATTTTTCAGATTCATTCATAGAACAATAGTTTGGGGAGGTAGAAATATTTTTGAGTTTGATGCATCATATATATAACATTGGACTTTATTTGAAGTGATGATTTTTTGTGGGGCAGTGACGAAGTGGGGGTTAATATTCCTTGCGGATCACAAGTAGTCTATATTATTTTATGAGATATTTATAGACAAATTACTAGCATAGATTACTTCTTTAACCATTAAGGAAGCCAGTAGCCAGGGGATTTTTACCCTTACATATGGGTGTTCCGGTGTGAGAGAGTTCAAGATCCATTTCTGGAACCTTTTATGATATGATTCAAACCAATTTCAAGATTTGGAAGCTAGGATACACAAATTTAAAGAGACATCACATCATGAGATCTCACTTGAGGTCACATAGTTTATGCTAAAAGAATATCTAGTAGTGAATGTGATAGAAGAAGTTGTTGATAAGTTGTTGTCCTGAATTGGATCATCACAAGAGGGGGTTAATTAGGATTCCTCATGAAGTAGATCCAATGTCTAGGGTTCCAAGATTTGTGGATATAACGGTTTTTTAGCCATGGGTAAGTCCTAACCCTCGTCATATTGTTTCTATGATGGTAGATGAACTCAAAATTATTCCAAGGGATAAGATGAAATGATTTATTATGTAGGATGAGATCATTAGTGGGGTGAGTACTTGACCTTTGTAATGATTCATCATGAGGAAGATTAACTGCTTCAGGTTCATTTATTAGGCAGTTTCAGCCAAGGCTACAACAACAGGTTGTTCGAAATTTGGGACCAGTAGAGAGGATACATGGAAGACAGAAAATATTCAAAGTAGACTTCTTCTCCTCAAAGTATAGAGCATGAACATCAATGTGTTCAAAAACATGTTCATCTTGTCTATAGAATAGGTCATGGTCAGCTTCAGGATTTATAAATTCTTACTCTTAAAGAACCATATATAATTCTTGGTAACATTATCTTGTTTCATACATGGGATTAATATTTTCTTGATTTAGTAGAAAAATGCTCTTTTATAACACTTTATCTTTTCATGTAATGGGGTATGAGGTGAAGTGGTTTCCAGTTCCCTTGGCATTGACTATGTCTATTAGAGGATGAGGTGAAAAGTTTGAAATATGTAGTGACTTTGAGTTAGTACTAGGGATTCAGAACATTGTGGGAGATTCTATATGTTTATTGATATAGCCATATGAAATCTTCCTTATCATAGATTTGTTATATTTGGTGAAAGATATAATGGATGAAGATTTTATCTATGATAATAATTGAGATACAATAGTGTTCAATGGAAATGGATACCCTTATATAGGTTAAAGGCATGTTTTATCCTTGTCTTCCATGAGGTTTGAGATTATATTGAGCCCATAATAGGTTAAATAGATGGTGTTTCATTGTTTTTTGGAATATTACCATAATTTATTTCCTGAGGAGGTTGTAGTGTTACTCCCTCAATGGGAGATCGTGTTTGGGAACGAGCTATTGCCAAACATTTCTAAATTCCTAATATCTCACTATAGATTTTCGCATTTTATGTTGTGATATTTTTTCATATAAATCAATTTTATTTTATAATGATGATTTTTTGGACAATTAATTAACTATTGGGTGCACTATTTTCATTCATAAAGAATTCTGATGGATACATGTGGTTTTGTGGTAGTTATTGTTGATTTAATCTGGTGATGGTGAAAAACATCTATACTCATTCCCATATTGATTATTTATTTGATCCATTCAATGTATGTATTATGTCCTTGACTATCGATTTTATATTGGCATACCATCAATTATAGGTGATAAATGTGGATATTTTTTACTTTCTATTGGCATTATTGTTATTATAATTTCCTAATGATGTTGCTCAGAATGAAAAATTCAATATCCCTAGTCATGGGGTTGATTTATGTAATTTTATAAGGGTTCCTCTATATGTTCATGGGGGTATTGATCAATGATATCCTTGTATACTACATGTCAATAGAGGAGGATTCAGAGAAGTTATGTTATGCTTTCAGAGTTTTTCCCTATTTGAGGTTATTCAGGACGTTTTCATTGTGAGGATCTTGGGATCCTGAACATCATTTCATTAGTCATATTGGGTCACATCTAAGAGAAACTATGGATACATCCAACATAGAAAATATTGATTCACTATAATCCCCCTAGATAGTTGTAGAGGTGTGTATTTAACTTTTTCATGAAATATATTATTGGAGGTATGTAGCTCATTTATCTCGGTTTGTGAATTATATGATATCCTTGACATGATTGGATTAGGAATTATTATGGAAACACTAGTTTTTTATAATTTTCTAGTACTTAAAGGAGTATTTTTTCAGTGCTCCCAAAATATTTATCCAAATAGAGGGATTTATGTTTGAGAATATCAGTGATTCTTTGATTCTTTGAGTGTGATATGTTTTTATGCAGCAGAGAATTGATTTCTTTATGGGTCTTTTTAGTTTAACCAAAATTAGAATTAATGTGCCACCCGTGATCTTTAGTTAAAAAAATGTGTTATTATTGATGTTGTGGCTAAATTACTTCATCGTTGAAACTTTTTTTTGGTTTTTACCATCAATAAGGGAATAAGTTTTGTTTTTTTCCCTACCTATGTTTAACATTCAATAGTGTCAGTGTCTATAATTGCTTCAAGTTTATAAAATTGATATTTTTAAAATTCTAGGGATGATAAATACTATAGTCTGATCACTATTAACAGATTCATGTATTAATGATTTCCATGATTCATGGGATTATTAGAGAGTGATAAAAGATTTATCAATGATGAATCTGAAAATTGGAGAGGATAGAGGTTGTGGTATCCTTTTCCAACTGATAGTGTAGTCATCTTTGGTGCAGATGGTGGAGGTGTCCCATCTTTTGTATTATGAGGCATATGTGTAGCGGGGTTGGTTTTTTTAGAAATTACATAATGGATGGACTTAGGATGAACACCAATGGGTGATATTATAGTGGTGGATTTCATCCCTTCAATGATGTGTGAGATGGTTCTTTAAGAGTTCCATATCTTAGCCTTTGTAGTACATTCTAATGTTAAAATGATGTACTATACTTTGGGAGTTCAGTTTTTGTGGCCAGGGTTGAAACATGTTTTTTCATAAATTTTTTCTGGATGTTTGTACTGCCAAAGTGTGAAGGTCGAACACTATGTTCTCTTGGGTTTTCTCTAGCCTTTAGATATTCACAAGTAAAAGGGGGATGAAATATCAATGGAATTATTTTTTGGTTTCCCTCAAGATCAAAGAGATAAGAATTTATATGAGTTATAGTGGATAATATGATGAAATCATCCAACTTCATAGTGAATATTGAGTCGATCATAGTTTAGATATTATTGAGGCAATATCCGGAGTAGTTTGTGAGACTCTATAGAATCTCACAGATGATCAGGTCATATTGAGATCATTTTTACCTCCTGGATAGAGAGGGGTCTCAAAAATTATTTTCATTATCAGTAACATTATATCACTGCATTTTATCCTTATACTGATTTTTAGATATAGTAGAGAATCCAGACAATTGATGAAATTCCACATTGTTGTTTCTAGATTTTGGAGGTTGATGGATGATGCACAATCCATTGATTGATTTTCATTCAATATTTTTATAACAAGACCATTCTTAATAAACAGTTTGATGCATTATATAAATGACCTAGACATTTTCCATTTTTGAAGACTTGGGTAACATATTCTTTAATTCATGGGCCACCTCTAGTGAAGAATAAGAAAATATGTGTCAAGTAATTTCTGAAACGATAAGGAGAAAATATGATCCTGATAATTCCTATACTAATTAATGGTTTAGATATATTAGTTCAATGTTATAGATCACATGTTTCTGATGGTGAATCCTTATCATGGGAAGTGAATGTTTTTTATGGGAGGAATCTTTCACCCTTGTTTTTTAGACCTTTAGAGGTGTTGTCTCATATTAGAATTTTAAATTAAAGAATATCACTTTCCCCATAATTTATGTTGATAAAAAATGTTTTCACATTTCACATATCAATTTTTTTACTTTATAGAGACTCTTGCATCCTTGAGTGAGGTGAGGAAAGTGTTCTAAATGATCTGGCCTTTGAGGAGAATCCTGTAGAGATCCAGGATTTCTAATAGAATGTGTGGTGTGAGCATGCTACTACATTGGTTCATGTATGTTAAAACTATGGTGGAATTTAAGAGTGTAATCTGATATTTTTGTTGCAGATTTTCACTCATTACCATAGATATTTGATATTTAACTCTTCTTATGTAACATTTATCTTGTGGATGTTTATCTTTTTTGGTTATGAGGTGTTTTCTTGTCATTTAATATTATGGATTTTTCTTGTTTGAGAGGCATCTACCCTAGGATATTATTTTGGATCTTCTTGTTATAGTTTCATGACTTTTTTATGTTCCTATGACGAGGTGTTTGAACTCCTGTGTTGTCGACACTCTTGATAGGTATATTGTAATGTGTATATTAATATGACCCATTTTATTTTCCCTCGATGGTTGATATTATATTCTCACAAATAATTAATTTTTTTGGTACTTAATGTAATGGGATGGATCTGTTTAGTATCAGCCATTGCATTTATTTAAATCTTGTGATTCAAGGAAGTGGATTAGTGAAGTATAAAGGTTTTTTGCAACTAAAATATAGATTAAGGGATAAAAAATGGTTCAATAATGGGTTTATGGTATAAGAGGGGTTTATGACATAAATGGGTTGTATATTGTGTAATGTATCATGTGGAATATACATCCTAAACAGAATATTTATTTTATAAATTAAGTGAGGGTTGAAATATTTTGGGTGAATCATTTTTTTGAGAAAAGAAAAATTCAACACATTTACGATGCAATTGGATGATTTATGAGGTAGAAGTCTCATGGATATTGAATTTTAAAACATATAGAAACCAAGTATCTCTGAAAACCTTAAAACAATTTTTCCCATAACTCAAGGTGGCATGCATATTCTTCTCTAGTTGATTGGTATCCCTTTGAAGGGGATCTATTCAGGGATTTCATCATTGATCCACAATGATACAAGGTACATTCTACCCATTTCTCTCATAGTTAATTGATCTAGATCCTATATATTTTAATTTACATTTGATGGAAGATTATCTATATAATTTTGATAGAGTTTTCTTTGTTGTTACATGTTTTATTTTAGGTACGACATTCATAGAGTGATGCAGCTATTTCCGAGGTGTGATTGAGGCCTGCGATGTTAGCCTGTTCTCATACGAAGAACATTGAATAGATTGAGGTAGGGGATTCATTTCTTCTCCAGTAATATTATTTGATATTTTATGTTTATAAATATTTATTTCTCATAAAAAAATTAATAATAAAATAATTTTTTCATATTTTTTAGTATTCATGAATTAAATTTTTATATTCACCATGTTACATAATTTTTAAAATAACAAATATTATTAACCAAAATTTTTACATGGTAGTATTTAAATAATTAATATTAAAATTATATAAATTTGACTTGAAAAATATAATTTAAATTTTTTAATTCATCATGTTGACATTATTTTTTTATGAATTTATGATAATTTTTTTGAAAAGTTAAATTTTATTGTGGATTGATTTTTTTTTTAAAATAGAGAATTATTTGTCCTCGTGAAGGCATTATAATGATATAAAATTTACTAAAATTTTGGAATGAATAAATAATAATTTTATAATATAAATAATGTATATAAATAATTAATAATATGTAGAGTTATAAATTTTTTACTAATAAGTATATAAATCATTGGCACTCCCAATGCAGTGCCTACGCAATGTTGACAAAGTCGAATTTGGTTCCTTATAGATAATAATTGAGTTATAAAATGTATTTTATATAATTTTTTTGATAATTTTCTATAATTGATTTTTTTGTCTTATATTATTGAATTCTAGAGTTATATAACAAGTGTTTTATCCAAATACATGTGCAGTGCTTGCGCAAGATAAGAAAAATAATTTTAACAAAATAAAGAAGTTGTGTTGACATTGATATGATTAATTTACTTAAAATGAATATAAATGATTCTCATGAACCATATTATTTATATTTATGTTATTAATGTATTTTTGATATTTATATATTAAATAATTAAATTTAATGCTTATATGATGTAGATACTGTGCTTTTGAAAATAGAATAAAAATAAATAAAATGATTTTAATTAAAATTATATGAACCATTATATGAACTAATATTTTGAAGAAATAATTTTTATTTATTATATAATTACCATATTTTCCAAAGGTAGAATTTACTTCTATTTGGAGTCACCTGGATATGATTAAGACCTATGTAATATTTTATTTAAAATAAAATTAAGTTGGTCACATTATGGTTTTCAACTAGTACAATATTTTAATAAATGATTTTCAAAAATATTTTTTCAACCATAAATTTTCTTTTGAAAGATAATAAATTAATAGTATACTTGGAAATTTATTTTTATTTTTTATTAAATAAATAATTATCTTAATGGAATTCACAAAGATGATGAATTTTTTTTAATTAATGAACAAATAAAATAAATGCTACTAAAAATTTTAAATTAAACACAATTTTATATTTATAAGGTAATAAATTCATTATATATATAAATATATCATGTATACTATATAATATACCATTTTGTATCTAATTTTAATCCTAGTTTTTATGTTCTTAAAAGCATAGTAGTGAATACGGTTTAATTTGAAAAATGTAATTTTTCGTGAATAAAATATTTTTTCAAATTATTTTACAAAACAAAAAATAACGAATAAAGAAAATTGTGTTACTATTATGTATATAATGATACCCCATTTATCATTTTAGTTATTTTTAAAATTATTACACCTATATTAGACATATTATATTTTAATATTTTATGTAATTCCAAATTTTCCCTCTCAAATTAATTACAAAAGGGGGCTCATTCCTTCACTTAATTTCATCACCTTAATCCATCCATCTCAACCATCTTATGAAAAATTACATTATAATCATCCAATTAAGAATTATATTGTTTATAGACTCAAATAAGACTAATTCATAGTGTCTTAATGAGGTTTTCAATGTGAAATGTTTCAAGAGGTAAATTCATTCCTCTTCACATTTAAATTATTTTACACTTCTACCTTATCCTCACCCATATACATAGTTTCATGATAACTCATGCATAATGTATATATATAGGATTTTTTTAAAAAAAATTGTATATCAATAATCAAAAATATTATTCTCTTCATTTATTTGTAAAAATTAAATCTTCATCCATGGTGTGTCAACTCACCACCTTTGTGGATATTGAGTTTCTGTTTCAATTTATCACAATCATGGATGTTTTAAATATGAATATAATATTTTAAATGACATAAATATATATAATTTCTCACATTTGGAGTATTCTTACAATTTTAAAGTAAATTTCATAATAATCCGACTACTAACCCATGAAACGAATGCACATGAAATAATGGAAATAAGATATATTATTGTTAACTTGTTCGAAATATGTTTTAAAAAGACAATGTAAGGTACTAAAAATATTAATATGTTAAAACAATAAATTAATAATACTCTTTAAACCATTATACATGAGGTTTGAACATATTATATGGATGTTGAACCATGGGTAAGGTATTTTTCTCTTTAAATTCAATTTAACTTTTCTTTTTAAAATAAATTAATAAAAATGTTTTCTATATCTTATATGTAATGAGATGATTTTCTCAAATTTAATAATTCCTTAATGTTTTGATAGTGTCTCTAAAATTTTACATGATTATATTGAAATAAATTATTTTCATTTTCTGTGCAAACAATTACTATAAATTAAGTGATTTTCCCGATGTAATGTTAGTATGATGCATGTATTCATGTTTTATGATTATGTTCTAGTTCATGGGAAATTTATTTGATGAAGGCCAGTTCCATTATAAACAAAATCGTGTTTGAATCATGAAATCCCTCCAATGCATTGGGTATGTTGGAATCCAATCATAATGGTTATTCCAAGTGTAACTACGATAGTTACATCATAAGGTTGTCATCAGGGTTACATTGTAAGGTGGCTGTGAGGGTCACAAATCATATGGTTTCCATGAGGGTAATAATCATATGTAAGTTTGTTAAGAATATTATTCCCCAATGTACCTACAAGGATTATTTTTGTTTTTTTACGTTTTATGAATATATCGTGTTTTCACAATGTATATATTTTTTTATAGGTGTGAAAAATATCATTTTGAAAATGGTTTAATATTTTTATGAGAGGAATAAATGTTTATTTCTTTATTTTAATGTCACTTAATGAGATTTATGTTCTTATACATAGTTTTAAAAACAAATATTGTTTTTAGGTTAGGGTAATGGGAAATAAGAATCCAAAATGAATGTTGTTGAGATTCTTGATGAAAATAAATCATTTTTTATTTTTATTAATTTTTATGTTACGAAATAATGGATACTATTTTATTAGAATCCAATTTTTATATAAGTGGGTTTTTATGTTTGAATTATGACCTGATTGTATAAAAAATAAACCAAAAAGATCATTAGGAATGAAATAATGTAAATTCTAGTTAAATTATCTAGATTATGAAATGTATAAGGCCATGTCATTATATTATTCTGTTGGATGGAAATTAAATTTACTAAATTATAATTTAATGGGATTAACAAATAAATTGGATAGTGATCACATGTCAATATTGTTTCTTTATACCATTATAATGGTCTAAAAGATTTTTTCTAGATACCATTTCACCAATAATATTCTTATTAGCATGTTTTGTTATTGTAATATTGTCCTGTTTTCCATGATGTAAAATGGTAAATGAAATAAATGCAGAGTTAGTACATTAATGATCTTAATATTTTTAAGAAAATTCATTTTTTAATGCTGTTTTTATTATAATTTTATGATAATAAAATTGGTATAATTCACAAGTTTAATTGAATATGATATTCCATGTGATAATGGAAATAAAAAAACAAGAATCATGTTAATGATTTTTGATGTAAATAAAAACATCATGTTAATTGAGAATGGTTCATCAGGCAGTTTAATGATAATAGTTTCGTACTCTGAAACATTTTTTGGCAACGATTTATTATTGATACCTTAGGTTTTTCAAACTTGTAACATGTGAATAATGAATCGACCAATGAAATATGGAATAAAAAATAAGTTGTTTTATAAAGATATATTTTATGGCCTTAGTGTTCCAATGATCTTATAATTTTTGAATGGACTGTGTTGGTAGCCATGAGGGATTTTTTTCACACAATGGATAGAGGCCTCGTTTTGAGGGAATTAATGCCCCATTAACTATAATTGTTTCTAGCTAATTTTTTCATTTTCTCTATATATGAGTTTCACTATGAAATATTATATGAGTCTAGGATGGATGATATTGTGATGAATGATATGATATGGGGTGGGGTGGGGAGGATCGGATGATAATACATTACTTTACGACAATAATGGTGATATGCTTTGGGATATGAATTTGGGTGTTAGAGATGAAACTAGAGATCATGGAATGGGTAGAAGGTATGTTGAGATGTTTATTGGATACAAATCGAAGCTTGTTTGAATTGAATACAAATCATGGAAATTATATGGGTTTATTTTTATATCTATATTTCATTCTCCATTATTTGAGGTGACTGGATGTGTTTGGTTACATGTTTTCTATTCATGATTTCTTAGGATTGTTTTTATAGTGTACCTTAATGTATGGAATGGTTATTAGTTTTTAATAAATATTTAACACATGTGGTTGTATAATTCCATATTACAAATCTGATTATCTTGAAAAACCCAAGACTTGGTTTATATTATTCCTCTGGGGAATATAATTTACACTAATGAGTAATGTAATGTAATTTGAAATAATCGGAATGGTTAATTAATGTCTAATAAATGAATGAAAATGACAAAATAGAATTATTGAATTTAATATATCTCTTTAAAATTCTTCTATTCTTATTGAATATCTGGTCCTAGTAGTGGAAATCGGGAGACTAAGAAAAATTAGTAGTAGTTGAGTCAAGGACAATGTTGTCCCCATAGTGTTGTTGTGAGCTATATTATACCGTATACATTTTTTTAATTCATTCACAACCGCTCCCATGTATTTAGGGTGATTGAATTCTAGTACACTATCTGAGGGTGTTTTCTCCAACGTCATTGGGGGATAGTGGATGACTGGTTGCCCCCTTTAGCCTCACTCTTTTATATTGTTAGTTACAAATGCGAGTGTGAAGGGTTGTCTATTTTCTAAAATATGACTACCGAGGGATATGATGGATTATAGTTATTTCAATCTCATTTATCCATAGATATAGTAACAAAATGATTATTTTTCGAATGGTATGTATATGATATGATGTCTTTCGGTGCCACACTCGAACACTCACTTGTATTGTCTTGAGGTATAATACATGAAGAATGATACATGTCATACATGTTATGTTGGCCCCCAAAAATGTCTTGGTTACTATATATATATATGTTATTTGTGATGATGTTTTGATGTGTTGCAAAAGGTTCATGGTTTTATAAAAATACAAAGTGCCTATGGGGTGGATTATTTTTTTGAAATATGTCTTATGAAATTTAAAGTTAGGGTGGAGATTAAAAACAATGGGGAAGTGGGAGTTGGGTACCCTTGATGTTTCCTTAATATATTATATTCTATTATTTATGTCATACTTTTTGGGAGTTATTCACGTTGAGGCATCAAACTTCGTATACTTGTGTATGTGATTAGTTACATTCAATATTTTTCATTGTAATTTATAATGATTTATTTATCATTTACAAGAGAGTCTTTGAGGAGGATCTTATAGAGTATACTATTATTCTAAACAGACATATATATAAAAAACTTTATTATCTATAACAATATGCTAGATATCTGGATTAATATTACTATCTAGAGGTGTTGTAGGAGCTATTTGGGTTTCATGGTCACTGTCGAGTTTACCATTTTTGTACATTTGGTTCTTTTTAGTTTAATTAGTATTTTATGAAATTTCTCATATGAAATTATGTTATCTTTTATTTATATGGTTTATTAGGTGTTCATTTGGATATCAAACTTACATCTCAGTTCCCCATGTTTGTATATAGGGTAACATGACACATTTTTATTTTTATTATACCTTCAATGATAGTTTCCATACCAAGGCCTACGTGAGGTGGGACATGTGCAGTCACCATATCTTGTCTTTAATTTATTTTCTTAGAGGGGTACCCATTTAGAGAGGGTGTCATTATATCATCATTAACACTAAAATTAGTCATTATAGTATGATTTTCCATCTCAAATATCCCAAATGATCAAATTAGTTATGTTCAATGAGTCTATAATCCACAGCCCACCTCCCCCTCCTCCGATTGAAAATGTGATAAAAATGATAGCACACTTGGATTTTATTTATCATTTTCATTTCATGTTTGTATGTTAGAGATCATATAGTAGTTACTCAGATATATATATATATAAAATATCCATGCACTAATAGGAAAAAAGGCTTAACGGTGGATTTTTATTTATAGTACATAATTTTGATATATAACATCATACTTCAGGTCATTCCTTTAGTGAGGTACATCAAACATTAATATTCTTGTCCACTAAAAAATCTTTGTATCATAAGGTTTTTAATAATATAAATTATATATATAAAGATATATGGTGGATATTAATTATGAAAATATGAATAGTTGTTTAGTTCATCTTATTCAAATTTATCGACCTCAATTTTTTTTGATCATTTATGATATATAACTCTATATATATTACAAAAGTGAATAATAGTAACTAATGTAGTTTTTTCAACACTTGTTGAATAGGTATTCCAAGATACTCATTTACCATTAGGTGATAGTATTTTAATTTCAATTATTTTATCATAACCTCTATAGTATTCAATAATTTAGATATGTATTATGTATTACCATAATGAACCCTAAGAGACTCTAACAGATATATAAAATGGTTTATCTAAATTGATTACATCATATAACATTCATGGGGAACATAAAACCTATGTCTATAAGATAATTTTAAATGAATTAATCTACCAAAACATTTGTATCAAATAACACTAGGTTTTCTTAAGTCATCCTTCTTCTTCCTCTTCATATTCATAATTTCAGTTATAAATTAGTAGCATTTTTTTCATTGGGCATCAAAACTAAAAAATATTTTAATACATTTGAGAACTATTAGACAATTCCAATACTATAAATTAATAATCCAAATTATGTTAAAATCATTTAGTGTGACCTATATCTTTGTTAATGGATGAAACACCTTATCATATTAAAAAAAAATTTCCTTCAATATCTTCCATGAACCAACTATAGTATTTGTGATAAGGTAGTTATCCTTTCTAGAAAATACCATCAAATTGATGTTGACCATTTCCAAATTGATGTATATCCAATAATAAGAAATAGAATCCCCTAAAAATTAAACTTTTGTGATGTTTCATTCTTCTTGATCACTTATTTTTTCAATAATTTTGAAAATAATGTTTCCCCGTCATGATCCCGTAGAGAGTCATTACATTGGATGAAAAATATTTACAGTATTTGTAAGATTTGTACCCATTTGAAATGATTACTTCATTAAAGAATCATATATAAGAACATCATGGTTGAAAAATTATTTAATTATTTAATCATTGGTTCTATATAAATATCCATACCTCTCCCAAGATAATTTCTCCTTGAAATCACCATATTCCTAAAAGTATATGTTTTCTTCATGCATATCCAATGTAAAATAATATATATAAATATATGAACAAATAAAGGTGATTTTTTTGTGCAAGGTATGAGCCTCTATAAAAAGAGTTAGCCAGTTATGTGAAAACCATAGTCTAAAACAACATATTTTAGAAGAAAAATAATTATGGTTCTTCGCAAACTACTTCCATATTAATCAACAGTAGGGTGGACCCAATTCTAAATATTTTGATTTATTATTTCATGACATTTCATATATTTTATTATTTATTTTACATGTAAATTCATTATAATATATATACGAAGGATATATTCGATATGACCTTAAATGAAATTCTAGCTAATATTCTTTTATTATTTATCTCTATATATATGTAATAATGTTGTTATAATAATTTATTAATTCAATTTCATTCTAGTATATCATGGATTATTTGAATATGGCATATATTTTATTTCAATAAAACATAATCTGAAAAATTAACTTTCACACATCTTTAAAATATTCTAGTGTATATAATAAAATTTGGAAGAATGAAATTTATAATCTCAATATATTGTTCAATATTATTATTACTTAATCCTTATATCATTTAACCATTAAATAATAGAATCATCAAATCATGTTTGTTCATGTGAACATAACAATGATATACTGGGTTCTTATAATACCCCATCTCCATTTTAAATTTAGTAATTCTATAATTTGGTCTAAGAATAAATGAAATTAAAATTAAATTTCATGTAATTAAATTTTATATTTTAAAAGGTACATAGTTTGGTTGGAAAATAAAATAGAACTAATGAAATATAATATCTTATACACCCCACATATAATGCAAGTAATTATTTTTTTGTTGTTTAAATATTTCACTTTTATCGTTCATAAGACATTATTTGTTTGGAATACAACTCTAGTGATATCTTAACTTATTACCTCATGTGTTAACCATGGTCTACTAACAAATTAATATAACAATAATCCAATCAACTCACTCTATGGTTAATTGATTAATGTGAAATTCAAATTCATTTCAACCTCATTTTAAAAGACATTTTATTCATGATGAGGTTCATATTTACAACTTCTTCCACTAATGATATAGTTAACAAAATTCTAAAAATTATAAAATAATTATAAATGATTTAAAAAAAACAAATTCAGAAAATAAAATTCATGTTAAAAAATCAAAAAAATATATTATAATTTATAATAGTAAAAACTATAGCTGTATAAATGTATATAACTATTAGGGGGCCTTGGAATTAATGATAATAAATATTCTAACGACTCACTTATTTGAATATTCATATATAACCATATAACTGCTAATTAGCCATTTTGAGTTTTAATCCCTATGATTTACCAAAATTTTGTTAAATGGGTATTATTATGAACATTCATCTTCAGTATAACATTCATCCATTGACGACATGGGAAACTCCAAATGCATGGTTTTCAGATAGTCCAACTTCAATTATTAGTACACCAAAGGGATTAAAAATCCTATATAAGATAGAATGGATGTCCCTCAAAATATAAATAATCTCACCATCATGGAAATTATATGTAGTAGACCTAGCCATGAAATGATTATACCTTCTCATATATCACTTGTGATATATATGTATGATTTTTTGGATAGGAACAAACAGTTGAAGACCCTAAATGAAAATTTAATTTTAAATTTTTTGGATTTCTATAAATGACAATATGAAGTAATCTCTAGAACCCCTACATGGATATCCAGATTTAGGACCTCATTCTTCCATACATCAATTACAATACTCCTTGGAATATTTGTAAAGGTATACATCTTACACCAGATCTGATTCAAAGGTTTGGGATCCAGGTGGCGTTAGATAGTCACTAATGATAGAGGGTTATGGATAATATCTAACATAACCTTGATAACATAATTTTCATCTTTTTGAGTTGAAAACAATTTCATGTATTTTTATAGTAATATATTCATTAGAAACTAGAATATAGACATGCTAATCACGCTCACAATGACTCTATAGTGAGAAGGTGTGTATCCTTCTAGTTGTAGCCACTGAATCTATCATTTAAGACACCTAAAAAAACCTATGTATTGATTCATCTAAAAGAAAAAAATAATAGTCTCATCATGAGGTGATCCTTAATGGTCACTAAGATGTATTCACTACCTCTCATTTGAAAATTAGATCCATAAAAAAACATTAGGCCTTAATTATTCTATTTATGCTTTGTGTGCTTTGGATAGAAAGAATACCAATTGTTCGAAAAATTTTAGGACTTTTCCCAGATGGTCCCATGTCTTGACTTTCCCTATCCCTCCTCTAATTGGCTAGGGGCTAGTGACTAGTACCGAGTATCAATATCCCACAAATGGGAGGCATTTTCCTAAGTACATTTACACACACATACAAACACATCTCCAAGTAAAAAATAATAATTAAATGTAAAAAAACAAAGTAAAAAAGAGTGAATACCACTAAGATACAAGGAATAGAGTACAAGAGTATAAAATTAGAATGTAAATAGTTCTAGATTAAAAGTCGCCCCAAAAAATAATATAGAAAGTGAAAGTACATGTTAATTAACTTATCTGTAGAAAACCCTTCTTAATGGGTAGGTATATGGATAGATGACTGAAGCCTCAGGAGAACATTTCGACTACCTGGTCTCACTAAGATACATCAATTCCTTGTCCTCCTAGGACTCCCTCAATGCACTGATCATCTGCACAAGACAAGACACATGCAAAAAATCCCATGGAGGTGTGAGTAAAATAATACCTAATAGGACACCTATAAACCACAAGTGAATACCACTAAAAAATACACAATGTACAGCACAAATAAATACTTGGAGTGTATGAAATTAAAGTACATGAAATTTTACACAATGAAAAAATTCGGTCAGCTCACACAAGTATACGTCTATAGCAAGAATAGTAGAATTATTATACATAGTCTATAGAACACCTAGTATTGATGTGACTTGAAGTGCAGATGAGACACTCAGTCCATATAAGACATGTACTATTAGTATGAATTGTTGTCTCAGTAAGACACATAGTCTCCATAAGACATATACTCTCAGATATTCATGTAGTCTAATAAATTAAAAAAAATCTCAAAGTCACATAGTTTCAAAGTCACGTAGTCACGAGGTCACAACCAGCCACAAGATTCCACTCATAGAATTCTCATTCTAGAAGAGCCTAATACTTATGGAATTAGTTCTTATTCACACCTAAAAAAACTCACTTAGATTGTCTCAAAATGACCGTATTGTCTCAAAGGCCCCAATACCACAAATGTCTCATAAAATGGATATTATTAATGAAATTTACACTAGTTATCTTAAAAATGTCTGACCCAGGTCCGGTTTGACCCACCAGATCCATCCCGACTCCATTGTCTGGTCCTCTAGCTTGCAGGTCGGCCTAATGCACCTCACAATGTTTTCCATAACCGCTTTCCTCTCATCTGCCCCATGGATGAGCCGCCACCAAATCCTCCTCTAACGAAACACCCTGTCACATTCCACCTACCCCATAGCCTGTTTTAGCTACGGTCCACCAAAAATAGTCGAGCCATGTTTCACATTGTAGATTCACCCTCCATGTGGATTTGCAGCACATCGATGCCATGCACAACCATGAACTGGTGGTGAGACATAGTCAAGAGTTCTATTTTCATGCCCTTTTGCTCTGTTTTTCAAATGGGAGGCATGCATATATTCCTTAAGTCACGTTCTTCACTACCCTAGGCTCAAATCAATGTTATTATTCATCTTGAAGAAAAATCAATCGATTGTTAATATCACCCAATGTTCTTTGATCCATCTATTGTTTTCATCATATTTCCATTAGTAGGTGGTCCCGACAATGGATCTTCAATCTCGGTTTGTTGCACCTTGAATTGAAGGTGAAACAATCCTAAATTCATATTTCAGGAAAAATGAAGAATACATGAAATTGGGGGAGAGATATAAATGATGAAGAATGCACAAAAATCACATCCTGTCATTTTTCATGTTGGCCTCAATCCATTCTAGTTAGAATGCATAATTTATAGGAAACAATTAAAATCTCTAAATAATAATCAACCATGATAAAAACCCACAATAATAGCACATCACGCAAGAACGATCGAACAGTGGGTGAACATGTTCATTGGATGTTCTCCGTTCGACATTGTTTTTTAATAATGGGGAATTTAATCACAAATAAAACACCCTAAATTGATTTTGTTTGATCGCCAATGAAGAACAATCATCACTTCGTTGTCATGGAAAATATCCTTCAAATATTAGGTTTTTCAATCTTGATTCACTAATCCTTCAAAAATCCTTGGATAGAGATCTCTCTCATTGCCTCAAAAGAGTTCTAGGGCTTGGTTGTGACCAGGGATTCCTGAATATATGAAATGTTAAAATAAAACCAACAGTGTATCAACAATATTTTTTTTAAAACATTTTAATGACTTTTATGTTCAAAAACTATCTTTCACAGACATCCCATTTGGAAAACGTTTCTACTCAACTAAGGTAAAACCGCTGCTCTAAATGAAACAATGCCCACATATTTTTGATACTAGATCCCATTTACGAGTTATTCCATGTTTTATGGAAAACCAACACTGTGTGCTATTAAAATCAAAACATTTTCAATGAATTGTTCTAGGCACAATGAGCCTTATAATATAACGCTGTATATTTACTTGGTCTTAGAATTTTCCCAATTAATTTATAAAAATAAAACTAGTGAAATTCAATTTTTTATATTCTCCATTAAATAGGGATTTACATTCCCAAAATCCAATACATTGGACTATTAATAAAAATTATGACAGTACGAAGAATGAACCGGAGCCTCCTGGTCCCATGTGATCTCATAGAGTTTCCTATAATTCCTCAAAATTCACAGCAGAGGAATTGACCACCACCTAAGGATCTTCTCTAGTCGATCATAAATCTCATCTAGTTACACCTCAACATTCTACCCATCATAAATTTCCAGCTCACCCAATTCCATAATGCATGATGGATCATGAATGTATATCCTTAGTTGTGACACATGGAAGATGTCATTCACCCACTATAAAAGTGGTGTTAGATTCAAGAGGTATGTCACCTCACTAAATCTATGTAGTATCAGAAAAGGGATGATAAACCATAGAGATAGCTTGCCACCCTGGACAAATATATGTATCCCTCATCAAGGAGAGACATGAAGGAACACATGGTCTGCCTCCTCGAAATCCAAAGGCTTCCATCAACAGTCTATAAAAGACATATAATGGCTTTGTGTAGTCTTCAAACACTGATGGATGACCATAACCTTATAGGTATTAACCTCCAAAAACATTGGGCCCCTGAGTGATGACCCTTACAAGGCCTCGAATGGTGACCTATCGATGGTGGTATGGTAGATGTTTTTGTATGAAACTATACCAGGGGTAGATGATTCTCCCAACTACAACCAAACTCATGGATGTAGTAACATAGCATATCCTCCAGAACCATTATGGTCTACTTAGTCTTGTAATCTATTTCTGGGTGAAAAGATGTGATCTAGTGAAACTGAGTCCTAAAGGGCTCTTGTAATCCCGTACACAATTGGGATTTTATGCGAACATCATGATCTGAGACTATCGCAGATGGAAATACATGGATTAAAATTATATATTACATATAGAGGTGTCACATTCTCTATACTGAACTGTGTTCTTGAATCACAAGGATGTGGACCAACATGGTGATTCGGTCAATGATTACCCATATAGAATCAAGCCCTCTGGATATTCATGGTAACCCTGTCATGAATTCAATCAATATATCATACCTCTTATACTCTAGCAACTCAAGGTGTTGATTCAAACTCACTAGAACATAGTTCATATCCTTCACCTGTTGACATGTGAGGGGTCTATAAAAAAACCCGGCCACTACCTTTTCCAACCCTGACCACCAGAACTGACATCGAAGGTCTTGGTATATCTTCTCCACAAATAGATGTACCACCAAATGGGATGTATAGAACTCCCTCAATACCTCATCCAGTAATTCCAAATGTACCATAATATATTCTATAAAAATAATGATGTGCTACCCAACTATCAAACATCTATCTGGGGCATGCCTTGTGGACATCATAGTACATAGAGTCTCATAGTATGTGTCTTCATGTTGTGCCTCCAAAACAGTCTATAATATTGGAGGGATGATAACCATCAGTTTGTGGTAAGCTTCTCTATCACCATCCATAGAGGATTTATATTTTGAGTCTAGCTGATATGATTCCCCTCTCAATAGATGCGAACCTGACTTGCTACTAAGAGCATCTTCCTTCACATTCCCCTTCCTAGGAGTATAGAATAATTCAAAGTTGTAGTCCTAGAGGAACTCTATCCATTTAATTTTTCTAATGTTTAGATCATTCTGAGAGAAAATATACTAGAGACTCTTGTGATCAGAGTAGATGATAAATCACTCACCGATATTGTATTGAAACGACATATTAAATGCAAAGAATACCACCAAAAACTCAAGATCATGGGTTGTGTAGTTTTTCTCATGTATCCTCAACTGGAATGAACCATAGGTAATCAATACTTTCCCCTAAATTAGGAATGAAAAAATCTTGATACCTGATGTTTCAAAAAACACTACATACCATATACCCACCTTTGGTAATATCACGATGTGATCCATCATCATCATCTATCTCATCTCTTGAAAGAACTATTGGCACTTCTATATCCACAAGAAAGGATTCCCCTTACATTTCAAATCCTTCAAGGGTTATTCTACTCTATAAAATTCAGCTACAAAACATAGATAGTATGCCTCCAAACCTAGGAAACTCTGTACCTTAGTAACACTCTTAGGTTGATCCATGAATATACCACCACAATCATCATAGGATCCAATAAAAACGTAGCTTATGAGATGATGTATCCTATAAATTCGGACTCCCGATACTTCGAGAGATTCTCATTAAGATGGTTCTCTCAGAGTGTGTCCAAAACCATATTGAATTGTATCACGTGTTCCTCCTCACATACTAACTAAACTAGGATTTAATAAATGAATACCACAAAAAATCGGTCAATATAAGGTTGTAATATCCTACTCATGAGTCCCATGAACAATATTTGGGCTTTTTTAGGCCAAACAACATCACCAAGTACTTGTAGTGGCTATAAAGACACCTGAAAGCTGTCTTTAGTATATACTCATCCTATAATCGAAGCTGGTGGTAGCCAAATCGATGATAAATCATCAATAACCTCCATTCCCATTTTAAATAATTAATTAGGTCATAAATCCTTGTTAGTGTATAATTCATCTTCACGGTCACCTACTTTAGGCACCGTAACTCCATACATAACCTCAAGCTCTCATCTGCATTCTTGGAAAAAAAATCGGGGATAACTGGGGTGAAACATTAGGCCTCACAAATCCCTTTCTTTACTGGTCCTCTAATTGTACCCCAAACTCATGAAGCTTTATGGTATCCATACGATATACAAGTGTAGATATCAATTTCATATCAAGTAATAGGTCAATGAATATGTATACCTACCTACTGGGAGGTAACCCTGTAACATCTTTAGGAAATATGTCCTAAGAGACCTCCACCACTGCAAGAAGCCAAGGACTTATATCATTCTCTGTGTTGATAGTCTGTCTATCCAACTGATGTGTGATCGGGTAAACCCCCTTTCGAGTAATACCATCATGTACTTCATGTGTTTCCTCTTCACCAACAATGGAAAGCCTGGTCCCATCACGACATACACACCTCACTCTTTTGCCTAAAACAGTGAATATGAGCATGGGCTATTGATTACCAGTCCATAATGAGAATGATTTCGCAAGGCCTCAATGATACTATGAAGATATCCCCACCTACACTCTCACCTCCAAGATTAGGGTCACACATTCATCATGAGTGTGTGGTCATCAAATCACATTTCATAGGAGTCTCTAAGAGTATGTGTGGAGTAAGCATTTCAATTGAAAAATCTGATTCTCAAACAGTGGTCCTTGAAAGAAAATAATGACGGGAACCCGTGTCTATCAATATTATATCTTAGGGAGAAAAGACACATATATTACTTCTAAACATCCTAGGAGTATCGGTTTCATAATCCTCCATCTCTTGTACCTGACATCATCAATGCCCACTAGATCTTTGAGCCTGTGGTGGAACACATGGGGGTGGTGGTGGTAAAACTTAAAACCTCCCCCCACCACCTCCTACTATTATTGTCATCTTTCAATTACTAGACCATAAAGACCACCCTTATCCTCCCTCTACATATACATTAGCAGTCCCTCCACCATCTCCTGGTCATCTATATGATGTGATGGGAAATATCATTCCTGATGTCCCCAACTACCGCATGAGTAGCACAGTCTATCCTTCAGCTGAGTCACTATGCTCTGGGAGACCCGCACCACTAATCCTATGTATTGGGGTCTCCCATAGATGGAATTACCTTCATTTTTTCATACGACTTCTATTAGCTACCTACAACCAAGACATAGTTACATGGTGCGGGGTAGTAGATCCCACTACCAGTGTCTTCACCGCCATAAATCTCTCTACTAGTATAGCTCCCTCCAGTACCCCATCATTTGGGGGAATGATAATGGATATCATGGAGGCCCGAATTCCCAGAGTAATCCCTACTCGAAGGTCTGAGCATGGAATAATGTGTCTCATACCATATCCATGGAGTAACGAGAAATATTAGTAAATCTTATCGAGTACTTCGCCACTGTCTGATAGCCTTGATTCATATGTAGTAGCTCATGTATCTGCACCGAGAATAAATAAATGAAATAAAACTACTCTAAAAATGTAAACATGATGTATTCCCATGATATGTTCATATAATCATGTGTATAGGTCACTAATCTCCACGATCTCCCCACTGATAACTGATGGAGACTCACATCTAGGACTATCATCAAGTTAGATGGCATGCTCACATGGAGGATGACAAGTGTAATAGCCTATAACCAATCCTCATCTACCTAGGGTATGTATCTCCCTGTAACATGGGATGTCACTACATAAGGAACTCAATCAACACACCCTGCATAATTGCATCCTCAACTGGTAGTGCTGGTAGTAATTGTTCCTCGACGGGTGGTGGTATTGCTAGTAAACAACCTATAGGTTCTATCTCCGGTACAAGCCCATATACTGACAACTCATCACTGGGTAGAATATCCTCATGATCACTCAATAGAATCCTAGATGACAGTCATTACGGAGGCATCCTGAAATAGAACAACATATACCACAGTCAATAGCGTATAACTAGTGAGCTGACCCACGAAGGACATGAAGAATCACAAAAATCCCATATGATATATTTACCATTTCTTTCCCTAAAACAAATTTTTTCATGTACTGAGATAAATAGAAGTATTAAAATTCCTAGTGTATATATACGTTGACCACTTCACCAACACTGGATTCCCTAGCCTAGAATGTGATCTCAAAACACATAAGAAATTTTCCCCCAACAAATCTCACATACTTTTGGTCCTTTAGTAGAACTGACCACCCCTGATACCACTATGTCATGACCCAACCCATATTGTCCCATGCCGTGACTACCCCATGACAACATCCTATAATCTTGGGGATAGTTACCTACATTGAGTAGGCACATCACACAAATGGGATCCATTTTCTGAAGTACCTGTACACACACAAACATCTCCAATCCCAAAATGCTAAAATGTAAACACACTAATTAAACCAGCATTCATACAACTTGGATACCAAAAATTCAGTATAAAATTGGAAAGTAGAAATTAAACATGTCCAATATACAAGACCAATGAAAAAGGGGTCCGAAAAGTGACTGTACACGTTCTTATACTCATTTGTAGAAAACCCTACATGAATGTTAAGTACATGGATAATTGTCTATATTGGAAAGAGCACAAATCTACTATGTGGTCCTTATAATAGGCACCTTGTACTATTCCAACTAGGAATCTATCGAAGCATTGATCATATGAATAAGATAGGACACGTGATGGAAGAGCCTATGTAGGGGAGATTAAAAAAATACTCAGTAAAAAACCCAGAAACCATAAGGGAATAACACTAAGAAATATATGAATTAAAAAAATAAATACATGTATTATACAATAAATAAATACACAAATTCTAAAAAAATGAAAAAAATAAAGTCAGCTTAAACAAGTGTAATTCTATATCATGAAAACTAGGATTATCGGAAATAGTCCACAGAATACCCAGTATCAATGAGACACATTGTCCCGATGAGACACTCAATCCTGATAGGACATGTAATATCAGTAAGACATGTAGTCTTAGTAAGACACATTATATTTGAATGAAATTTACTCTTGGTAGGTCAGTTAGTCTCAATAATTAACACATTCTCAATGTCACGTAGTCTGAATGTCATATAGTCTCGAGGTCAAGTCATCTATATGATTCTACTCATAGCGCATTCATTTTGGGAGATCCTACTCATCAATACATTAGTTCATAGGGAAATATCTACAACAAAATAACATAGAGTATCTCAAGAGTACAACTTTTTCTCAAGGTCCCAAATACAAAAATCCTCTCCTGAGAGGGACCCATAGTTTGAATATTATGGTTTTCTTCATATAAAGGTCAGACCTGGGTCTGGTTAGGGTCTGATCCGACCTTCCGGACTAGAATCGACCCACTAGACCATGGTCTGACTCCCTTTCCAAACTACTAGTATATAGGCTAGTCTCCTTATCCACACGCGGTTTGCACTGACTGTGTGCCACAAGTCTGCCCCATGGCGAAGCCACCACTGCAGGCTTCTCTAATGTGGCAACGAGAAATGTTCCATCGTCCATGAGGCATGTTACCATAATGGGCCACAAAATGCATCAAATCAATATTTCACTTGGCCATACCTCCCTCTATGTGGGGTTGAAATGCCTTGCAACCATGAACCTCTTGGTGTTGGTGGCTTATGGTCATGATTTGGTGCTTCATTTTTCGAAATATAAGAACATATATGATCCTAGTGTTGTGTAAATCACAATCCAAGGCTTGGATTAACATTTAAATTAATCCAAATGAAAAATAATTTGAATATATATACATCATTTATTTCCTTGATCATTCCATTTTAGTTTTATTCTTTCCTCTGATAGGTTTTCCCGACATTGGATCTTCAATATTGGTTCGTTTCACTATTAATCGAAGGAACAATGATCCTCCATTCATATTCGATGAAGAAAAAAGAACATAATAAATTTATGGGGGGAGAGATAAATGCATTAGAATTTCCAATGAATAGATATATTCCTTGTTCGTGTCAGCATTGATCCATTCACATTACAATAATGAATGAAATGAAACTATTCAAATCTCTAAAGAGGAATAAACCCCGATAAAATCTCGCAATCCTACCCCATCCAGCAAGAATGATCGAACCGTTGGGTAAACATGATAGTGGGTTTATCCGCATTAATCATTTATATTTATGAACATGGAAATGAATCTCAAATAAAACTCCCTAATTTGATTTAATTTGATCACTGATGAAGGAAGGTCGCCAGGTCGTTGTCATGGGAAAGATCCTTCGAATCTAAGGATTGTTGTTCTTGATTCTACAATCATTCAGGTTTCAATGGATAGATCTACCTCTTCATGTCATAGAGGATTTATAGAATTATGTCATAACCCTATATTCCTAACAATATGAAATGTTAAAATAAAACCAACTCCATGCCATAAATAATTTTTATTAAATTATTTTATTGAAGTTTGCATCTGAAAACTATATTTCATCAATAACACATATCATCCAATGTTAGGCCTTTTTTAATATAACCCCACTACTCTGAATACAAAAGTGCACTCAGATTTCTTATCTGGACATACGTTTAATAGTTACTCCATATTTTCTATAAAACCTCTCACTTGTACTATAAAACACTAAACATTTTTAATGAATTGTTACATGAACACTAGGAATTAGAATCACATGATGACTTAGATCCTGGTTATGAAATTTTCCAAATTAATATAAAAAATTTAAACCAGATAAATATGTGTCATTTCAGAAATATATTTATCATAATATCATGATCAATCAATTGATCAAGGTGAACACTGATGGACAGACTTTTGGCATGCTAGGTCCCTCAGGATGTGGAGGTGTCTTCCGCAACCATCTGGACTTTATCAAGGGTTTCTTATCCTATTACGTTAGAAATGGAATTTATTGCAATGCTAAAAATTGGGTCATTTTTCAGGATAAAAACCATGTAGTTATAAAGAATGGATATTAATATGGATTGAATCCGACGTAATGCTTGTGGTTGACGCTCTGAATAAAATAACTATAAATTTTTATTGAAACTTGTATCCCCCATTGGATCAAATATCTTCATCACTCTGACCACCCCAATATGATAGTGTCATATTCATACTAAAAGTCCAATCCAGTTACATATTCTTTGCAAATATGGGTAATCATAGGGTTGATCTTGATGTGGTCTTTCCAGATCCATGATTTTTCTTCTTCCATGGTTTAAGTGTACACGTGAAGTTTGAAGAACTCACACATTTGTAAATCACAATGAAACCCATGAACAATCTTCTTTATTCTTTTCTTAATAAATTTTAGGGTCCTATTATGTTGGGTCCCAAACCTTCTTGGTATAAAAACATTGTAAAATTAATAAAATTATAATATTATATATACTTAAAAAAAGAATATATATTTAATGAAATATACAAATATTCTAAATTGTTATAAATTTATAAACATAAATAATGTTTAAATGTATAAATTTTTAATCAAACTATAATATTTTAATAAAATTACCCAATTTCATAAATGTACAATGTACCAAAGATATATTAAAAAGTAAAATTTAATGAATTTATAAAAGTAAAATACCCTATAAAACATAAAACTATAACTCTATATAAATTTATAATGGGCTTAACCTAAAAAAGTATATAAAAATAATAAAATTAAATAAATATTTATATATATAAAAATTATTTATCATCATATGATACACTATAATATTTATAATACTAAAAAAAATTATAATTTTATGAAACGATATATCAATATATAATTAGATAAATTTTATATATAAATTATAAATGCATTATATGATATAATTCATAATTTATAAATGTATATTGAAATACAAGAGTGTAAAAATATACAAATATAAATGTATAAGAAAATATTACATATAAATTATATATGTATAATATGAAATAATATATATTTTATAATTGTATATGTTAATATGAAAAATTATATATATGTTTATAAACATAAAACAATAGACTCATATAAATTTTAAAATTTATAGTTCCTAGAATTTCTAGAACTAAAAATAAAAATTGATATCATTACATCAATTTCAAACACAAAAACATACCAAAATGAAAACCAATGCTACAAATAATTGAATTGATGGCAATTAATAGTTTTATTAAATTATTATCAATGTATCAATCCCTAATGAAAACCTAAGTTACAATATATATATGTTCAAATATATAAATACATAAAAAATCATGTACATTTAATCAAAAATAGAATATTGATGTTGTAAGTCATATCAACAATGTTAGTTTTTTGGTAGTGAATATGGTAAAAAAATAGAGTGATGATATGAAATATACAAAATAGTGTATAAATTCTTTGTTGGATGGTGTGGGTGCAGATTAGAAGGAGACATTGCTGAAGTTCCCTAGAAAATTATTGGATTATGGAGGCATTTATTGTAGTGGAATCTATTAGGAAAAAGAAGATATGAGGTATGTAGAGAATCATGAGGTGAGGAAAGTTTATGCTTTTGTTTTTAACCTTATTGTAACAATTTTAAAATCACATTAGTGTTGAATTCTATTGATATGGTTTTTTAAAAATCATAAAAATATTATTTCATAGAGATCGTATAATTAAAAATGATATGATCTAAAACAATATACACTTATTAACATGGTTATATGAATAATGACAAGATATCTGAGGCAACGTCAATAAAATCTAAAATTATAGGATGTATTTATATCTCCGTATATTTTTTTATCCACATGAAGAACCAACTCTAATCGAGGTCATTAAAGATACCATTGTCCCATGTATCATGATAGAGACCCTATTGAGATATCTCAACATTGTAATTCTAATCTCGTTCTTAAAAGGGACATCACTACCCATTTTTTATATCCATATACATACAGTCTTATCTTATTTAAATATATACCAAAGTAAATTACAATGAAATAATTTTTAGGAGCCCATAACAAACTCATAGACATGATTTGGAAAACCCCAAACATGAATTTTTCATTGAGATGGATTTTTTCTATGTTGATAAATCTCATTATAATGTCATGATGTGGATTGAGATGTATTCCCACACCAATTAAGGAAAACAAAATTAAGTATATACATATGAATAATTTAATCCATATAACTCATCCATATAAAAAAATAGGCAGTCTGAGTACATGACTACTATAAAATTTTTATTAATAGAGTATCATTTCATGGGATTTATTATACAATAGGAAAAAATAAATCATAACTCATAAACACATTACAAATACATATACACCACCATAAAACTGCTTACATCAACTAATTACATATCTTAACCTAATTAATATAGTCCATGTAAGTATTAAAAACTACAAATCAGGTTTAAAAAATATAATTTCACAATATGGTTCTCCAATATCATTAGATTATACTAAAATAATATGATTCAATAACAGGGGTCTCATTACTAGTTGAAGATTCAATGTTAAAAACACAAAACAAAAAAAATTATTTCCTTATCATACATCATTCCACTAGGGAATTCGAACCTAGGTGAAATAGATAAAGAAGAATGAATATTAACTATTATAGAAAATGTTGTGAGGAAACATACAATATTTATAGAATATCTTGATGAATCATTAGTAGAATTTAATTCCCATTCAAATTAAATCAGTTAATGTTTTCCAAAAGATAAGATACTTTTGTATGCCTATATAACATACAAGGAAATAACATATGAATACCCATAATAAAAAATACATTTTATTTATAGATCATAAATATAAATTCCTATGTCTACCAATGGGAAATTCCACAATATCTTCTACACCCATAATGATACATCATACTTATAAATGATTAAATAACAATAAAACACATCTATAAAAAGTGTAAATTTTTACTAATCATATATTATTATACTCACTAAACATACTTATGTGTCTCATCAATCCATATTGAATCTATAATTTATATTATTTCAAGTGAATATATAACTCATTGATAATGAATATATTTCTAATCCATTGTTAATTTTCCATATCTTAGAGATAGCTGACATGAAACAACCAAATGCATAACTAATTCAGTTTCCATGAAGTTGAAGGACTTCCTAACTCATCCCTTATGAATGTTGTCGAGGCCTCCTATGAAAATTCATGATGGTTAGTACTTATGTTATATGGTCACTTTCATGTGAATTTTTAAAATTCACATGAATATAAAAACATATATTCCACATTACTCTTCATATCAATTCTTTATAAATTTCTCATTTAGGATCTTATTGTTTATGTAGTCTGATAAAGTAAAGGAAATAATTTCCCAACATTTTAAACTCAACAATATTGTGAATGGACATAACAAAACAAGAAATATAGAACCATAATATGTAAAATTTTCTAATTCAATATTATAACTACCATATACTAGTAATAAAATTAAATAAAAAATCACCAAAAATAATAAAAATAAATCTCTAAAATAAAAATTACTTCGAATACCTCTAGTATATTGAATTGAAACCCTTATACTCAACAATATAAAAATGGACTCTCCACCACACATTCATGTGACAGTTTTTAATAAATATAATTTTTTTATCAAAACATCCATGTGACATAAAAAATAATTATGAATACATAAAAACGTACACAAAAATTATATACCATCAAAATTCACATTAGTGAAAATATTATGTACTAAATATATCGATTGGGCATAATTACAACCTCTCACACCATGGATAAGAAAATATTAGAATTCATATATAACACATTACTAAAGTTAATCTATTTCTTTACCCACCTTAAACTCCTATGGATTGAGTTGTTGTTTGTGTCAATTTTGATTAGGAAAACCACATTTTCACAGTATCATTGGTAGGATTGTTTTAAGACCAAACCATTCATCCTAGAAGCTAAAAAGATAAAGTATGAATCCATTAACATAATAAATATTACTAAAATTTTTATTTAATGAAGCCTTCACTATGGAAAAAATGATATATATAATCATGAAATTAGATGAATTGATGTGGACCTACTAATAAATATTTTTAAATATTTCGATGTGGAATATTATAAATGATGTACCACTTTTCATCCTTCTAAATTTATTGGATACTCAGGGTATATAGAGTCATTTATTAATCTAGTAATAATAAATCACATACATATATGACTAATGGATTCTTATAACAACAACATTCATTATTGCATAATAATTCCTGATTTATTACATAAATGTAGACATAATAAAACACATAAGTACATGATGTACAGTGTATTGGGGAATAAGGTAAATTGAATAACATTTTTAACATGGGATATAATCACATTATTTAAAACATCTATGACATGATTCTATAATACCGTGGATTTTAAAATAGCACGGGATAACCTGAGGCTTTCATTAGAAAGGGGTGAGCTACAAAGGCCAGTAAGGGAATAAAAATAAAATTAGGTGATACATGTTATATAATAAGAATATCATTGTAAAATAATAGGCATTAAAATCACAAACATGAATAATAAGTCATGATATAGTATGTTAATCATAACATGGGAAATGCGGCATCAACTTAAAACAATGCATCCTAATCATAGGTCAATGATAACTACCAAGACATCATGATGGAAAAGGCCCAATGAAGTAATTAGGTCCACTCCCTATCTCAACATTATGTATCATGAGACTAATAGTTACCAAATTAATCAAAGTGCTATATAATTTTTGGCTCACCTATCACTTTAATTTAATTTTCATGCTTACGTGTGCCACATAGATTATACGACACATATTAATTTGTAACACCCCATGATTTTATAGATAGTTATCTCTTTAATGTAATTTAATAGAATATATTTCATGCCACACTGAATTAGCCTGTTTTATACACAAGATTTAGTGTATGCGAAACAACACATTCCTATTATATTATTTATATGATATATTTATTTATCAATTAAATATTTTAATATGAATAGTAATATGAAAATTTTAATTTTAATTTATCATGTTTTCACAAAAATAAAACATATTTATAATTTAATGTATACTTTTTTTGGATTAGTTATATATTTAAAAGAGCTATTTTCATAAAGGAACTACTTTTATGTCCTTTTGTGAACAATAAAAAAAATAATTTTAGACACTCCAAAAAAATTAATATGGTAAAATTGGCATCATTTTTGAATTTGGAATATCAAATTTATCTTAGGGTGACTTTTTGATATTTTTCTGAAAACAATAAATTTTTTATGAATAGTAAATAGAATACTGCATAGTACATAAAAACCGACTTTATCATTTAAATAAATATATTTAATTAAAAATTTATCCTAATGATAAAATAGATACAGAATATATATATTTGTCCAGTGTAATTCTTTTGAGTCATTTTATAATAATATTAGCTATATAAAATCTTATTGAACATTTTAATGTCTTTTACGCACCTTCTAGGCACATTTACAAATTGGAAAAAAATGTAATTTTTCTACTTCTATAAATTGAATTTCAAAAATCTGAGAGAAATGGTTGAAATTAGTATGTAAAATTTGGTTCAATAGGATGAAAATTAGGTTTTTTGGATAGTACCTTTTGAATTTTATTTTACATGGTAAGAGAAAAATATGGTATTTAAAGGAAAAAATAATATTATAATAATCTAAAATTACCCCAACACATGACCTAATTCTATTGGATAAGTGTTTTTCAACCAAAATAAACCTTATTAAAAAAATAAGATCCCTTTTTATCCATTTGGGTTATTTTAGGAAATTTACGAGATTTTATTTAAAGAATAGTTAAAAGTGTTAAATTCAAAGTATAATAACTGAATCATTTTTAATATAGGGTTATACATAATATTAATTAGACTATAAATATTAATTATAACACTAAAAATATTTCCTACATCATTTTATTTATTTATAATTTTTATACTTTATATAATTAAATATATTTATGACACAATGATGATGTAGTAATTACCTTGTTAATAAATGATTAAAACAAATGAAATTATAAATATTAAAATAAATATAATTTGAAACTCTTTCTTCCATCTGCTAATTTAATAGGTGACTATGACATGTTAGGATTTATTAAATATATTTTTTCGAAGGAATAAAATTATTATGACTTTTACAAAAATCAAATATTAAAGAGTAACCAAATTGACAAAATGATATTTTAAATTAAATACCACTTTATTAAAGAATAAAAAAGTCATTGAAATCTAAGGTTCATCCAACTATGTTGGATAGTGTTAAAATTTCACTAATGATCTACTTTAGGATATTCTGGAATCATATAGTAACAATATTAACCATATTTTAAAAATACAACAAGACATGGTAGGAGTTAAACTATTTAACTAATGGTTAAATCTAAAAGAAAAGGTTAATATCAGGAACTAAACATGTCTACAAACAATTGGTTGAGAGGATTTAGACCCCTAAAAACCTAATCCTCTAAATAAATAAATTTTTAGATATTAAAAGAAGAAAATTATTTTATAATAAATAAATATTTCAAGCTTTTTCTAATGTTCCCCTCACATATCGTATAAAAGGGCACATCCCTTTCTTTCAAATCACATATCCAAATCCTTTTTTCTCGGCCAACCACTAATAGAATATCCTACCAACTACCATAAATTTATCCTATATTCCTTACATTGATCAAAAGATAACCTAAGAATCCATTATATTCAAATTAAAACGAAGCACCTCAAAGGAGGTAATTATTTTTTCATCTCTTTCAAAGTTATTTTCATCATCTACATCCACATTCATTGTTATTTCCATAATAAAATAATAACACCAAAACCTTATGCACACTTATATGATAATATAAATATAGTTCAACCATATTCAATAATCAATCTGTCATATAAATGATAAAGTTTCTATACGTGCATACGTATGACTTACCATCTCCATGTCGTGGTGTAGTTTCTTATTAACCACTTCATTATTTGGATGGGTATAATAATGATTATAATTGATGTCAATAATAAATATATCATGTTAATGATTCTTTATATATATTATAATATACAATTAAACACCTGTTTATCATGAATAGAATTATATTGTTGCTCGTGCATACGTATAGCTTACCGTCTCCACGACGCGATAAGACTCATCTTTAACGATCACCCTTTAAGATTTTTTATAAATATATATATATATATATTGATTAATTATGATTTATGTTACAAAATATTTCTTCTATAAAAATATATATTTATGTTGATAAATATATGTATTTTTTATTCCATTCTATACTATATGATAACCGAAACAACGTTCATGCGTACATACGGACTACCATCTCCATGAATAATGCATCCATTTCACACACACACATATATATATACATATATATTATACACATTTATATTCTGAATATTTATGATATATAAAACATTGGTTATATTATTGAGGTATATAAATCATGATCTATGTGACATGATCAAGAATAACGAGTTAAAACTTGTATGATAACAAAAGAGATTATTACCCAAAATGTTAATTTTACATGGATATTATTATTAAGTTGGAAGTATAATCTAATAATGGAATAATATATGATATCAAATATATTAATATGGTTATTTTATAATTTAATAAAATACTATTTTCATTATAAAGAAGGTTAAACACGCCCTAGACTAAACGAAATTACAATGTAAGGGTTAATTCCTCAATCTCATTATCATCCAAGATAGTTTATGTGTAAGTATTTACAGGGAAATATTTATCATCCATATCCATGATTCATAAAAATGTTTTCAAAAGGAATATTTTATGTTTTTGTAGAAGGGAATTGTAACTCCCTAACCCCAGAAATATAGAGTTGGTGTATTGTTACGTATCATTGACATGATCACAAAAGATCATGTCTTCAATGATCGATTAGTTTAGTAGCCTTGGAAGTACTAGATACATTCACAAGGTTTAAATTACATCATAAAATGGAAAACTACAACAACAATGTTTCCATAGACAACACAAAGATCACATAGACTATCCATGCAGGCCAGTCATAATATACTTCTTTTCATCCTGGGAAAAATAAAACATAGAAAGGGGTGAGCTCAGATGCTCAGTAAGGATAATAATATTGCATAAACATTCATAAATAAGCATAAACAATTATGGAAATGTATAAAACTAAAACAAAATACTCTTCAACATAAAATTAATCATAATATGGAAAATATAAATCGAAATAATGCCATTTAATTACATAAATAGATATTCTACTAGTCGAATAATCACATGAAATATCAATAGCCACATTCATAATGATGGAATACATAGTGCTAGACTTTCATAACCACATAGTCAAGGCCTTGCGACAAGACCAAAAATATGATTTTGTAAATTCCTTCTTCTAAGAAACTAGTTTGTCTCATGAGACCTACCGATTCATCGTGGAGCTATAGCGGGATCCACCTGTTGCTTACTAAGCCCAATGCATTCCTCATATTAAAAGGTTTAAACATAACATAAAGAATCGTATTAAAAATGGCATAAGAAATGTCAATAATTTATCCATAAACCATTAATGTTATGAAATAACACATAAATAGTCAAACATAAAACAAAACATTCAATACAATATGGAATTTTTGTATCATAATAAATTAACATCAAAGAAACATAAAATCTATCGAAGGATGTTGGCATAGATGAAATCAAAACCTTTTTAGAGAAATTTTTGATTCTATTTTGAAATCAACTAAAAGTAAAGTAATTATAATAGAAAAAATCTATATCTGAAAATATTATTATAAGCATGTAATGAAATTTTTTGACAATGTTATAAAAGAAAAAAATAGTCGCACCCGCTGTATAATTTTAAAAAAACATTCTTACCTTAAATTTTTCAAAATGGTCATAAAGTACCTTGTATGGAAAACGATGGAAAGATTCATTTATAAACATATTATAAAATTAAAACAATATTAAACCTGACTTTAACCCATAGTCTATAAAATAGTACGATGTTTTGAAATACATTTTTAAGAAACATGGATGTGGATGATAAAGAGGTCATAGTAGATAATTACATATAAAAAACCTCAGATAATAAGGAGATTGTGAAATTAACCCTTACCTTGTAATTTTCCTTGGTTGAGGGTAGTTTAACCTCTAGTATAATGCTAAAATAATTTTTATTAAATTATACAATAATCCTATATAATAATATGATATAATATATGATCTTTTAACATTAATTTGTTAATAATATATTAGTATTATCATCATTTCAGTTGTTAACTGATTCATATTCCTTTATATTATTTGTTACATAAGTAATGTTTGTTAAGGGTAGGATGTATATTATTCATATTCAGAATTATATTAAGACTTTAAATATTATTTTTAATTATCTAATGAAAATTATTCTTGAATGGATACGATGGGGTATGAATCTCATCGCGTTTGTGGAGACGGTAATCTGTACATATGCACGAGTGACAATATCATCCCTTTGATATTAAAATAATATATAATTGGATGGTAGATCATATATAAATAATCATTATCCAGTTATTTTATTATTTACATCAATTACACATCATTATTATAACCATCCAAATAATAATGTATTGAATAACAATTACACCACGACGTGGAGACAACAAGTCGTACGTACGAATGTTTGGTGAAATGTTATTCATAGGATGTATAACATAATGAATATGTTTGTAACATTTTTATAATAACATCGCAGTATATAGAATACACTAGAGTTATTAATTTATAATGGAAACAACAAAGAAAGAGGAAGTGGAAGAAGAAATGAACTTGAAAGAGGAGATGAAATATTTACCACTTCTTCATGTTCTTCCTTTTGATTTGATCAAATGGGATCTATTGGTTGGATTTATGACTAAAGGAAGGACTCTAGGATAAATTTAGGACATTAGAAAGGGTATTTGGGCAGGTGTTGGCTGAGAAAATGGCATTGAAGTAGTGAATTAGAGAGAAGGGGGAGTTCTCTTTTATAAGAGGGGTGAGGGGCACCTTATGAAAAGCTAGAAATATTATTTCATAATAATATAATTTTCATTTTATAATGTATCCAAGATGAATAATTTAATGTATATGGTGGGGATGGGTCCTAAACCACTCAACCAATAGGTTTTAGAGAGGTTTGGTCACTATATTAATTTTATCTTTTAGATTTAACTCTTAGTTAAATAGTTTGACATTTACCATGTCTCTTTGTATTTTTATATTATGTGGTTAATAAACATACTATACACTTTCAAGAGAACACAAAGTGGTTAATTAATTATAGACATATCATTATATAAGTAATTTGTCAGATCTTTAGATTTTTAGGAATATAATATCAATTAATAATATATTATTTTTTAAAAAACATTATTATGACAATTTTGACACTATTTGGTATTTTGTTTTTTCTAAATTTAAAACAGTAGTATTACTTTAACAAAAATCATCTAAATAACTAGAAAATGTCATATTAACCTATAAAAAGAGTTTAATTCATAAAAAAAATCTCAAATTACATTTATTTATATATTTATAATATCAATTATGTTAATATTTCATTTATTAGTTATCTACTGTATCATCATTTTGTCATAAATAAATATAATTATTTAATTTCTAAAAATTATAAATAAAATAAAATCATCTACGAAATATTTTTATCTTTCTAATGAATATTTATAGTAGAACGTATCTTATGTTTAACCCTATATTAAAAATGGTTTAGTTATTAATCATTGAATTTAACACTTTTAACTCTTCTTTTAATTAAATAATAATAAATGTCCTAATCTAATATAAGTGGACCTATGTATTATATGTTATTCCTAAGGTTGTTTTTGGTCAAATTACATTTATCCAATTTAATTGGGACATGTGTTTGGGTAATAATAAAATCACTTTTACCCATAATTACCCTATTTACTTTTAACCGTGGTAAATAAAAGTAAAAAATTACTATTTATCAAAAATTATTTTCATCTTATTAAAGCACATTTTACTTACTTATATCAACCATGTTTCTCAAATTTTTGAAATTAAACTCACAGAAGCTGCAAAACATTGTTTTATGTAAATTTTCAAATGCTCCTAAGAGGTGGGTAAAAGACGGTTAAAAGTTTCCATAAAACATTTATATATCAAATATTATTATAAATTTACATCAATTAATTACATTGAACTTATATAGATATTATATATATATTTTGACCTAGAATAAATTTAAATAAAATAAATAATTATTTAAATAAAAAATTGGTTTTAAACTATAACTCATTGTTTTCACTATTCTTCAAAAATTGAAAGTTTTCAGAAAAAGAACAAAAATTAACCCTAAGATAATTTTGATATTTTGAATCCAAAAATGATGTCCATTTTGAAAGATAAAATTTATAAAATTTCAAAAATTTGGTATTAATATTCATAATGGCTAGTTTGATTGGTTGTGGTGTGTTAAAACTTTAAGTTGCATACAACACACGCTACATTATTATTCAAAGAGAAGCGTATCGTTGAAGCCTGAGGTGTTACATTCTCCCTTCCTTCAAATAATTTCATCCTAAAATTATCTAGAGTATTACTGTATAAAAAGACTCTGGTGTTTCTTCATCATATGTTCCTCGAGTTCCCAAGTTGCCTCTTCCATCTTATGGTTTCTCCATAGAACTTTTACCAGAAGAGTCATCTGGTTTCTCAACCCTTGTTCTCTTGTATCAAGAACCTTGACAGGCTCTTCGCAATAAGACAGATCAGGTTCCTGTTCTAATTCATCATAGGTGAGTACATGTATTGGGTCTGGAATGTATTTTCTTAACAATGATACATGGAATACAACGTGAACTTTGGAGAGACTTGGAAGCATTCCCAAATGGTAAGCTACAACCCCAATTCAGTCTAGAATTTCGAAATGTACGATGTACCTTGGACTCAATTTCCCTTCTTATTGAAACTTATAACACCCATATATGGAGATACCTTCATGGAAACAAGATCTCCTACATGAAATTCCAAATCCTTCCTTCGGTTTTCAACATTGATATTATACATACTTTGAGTTAATTTGATGTGAGTTTGGATTACCTTCACCTTTTCTATCATTTCCTCCACAAGTTCTGGGCCTATGAGTTTTCTTTCACCAACATAATCTCAACAGGTTGGTGTGCGACATCTCTTTCTGTATAATGATTCATATGGTTCCATCTCAATACTTGAATGAAAGCTATTATTTTAGGAAAATTCTAATAGATGTAAATATTGATCCCACATACCTTGAAAGTCAAGTGAGCATGATCTCAAAATGTCTTATAATTTTTGAATAGTCCGTTTGAATTGTCCATCATTTTGGGGGTGGTAGGCAGTGCTCAAACGAAGCTCAATATTGTGGGCTTTCTGAAGACTTTTCCAGAATCTTGACGTAAAAGACGGACCATGATTAGAATAAACCAATAGTGGTACTCCATGAAGTCATAAAACGTCATTAATATATAGTATTGCTAAAAGTTAAAGTGGTAAATCTTCCCTTATAGCAAGAAAATGTGCTGACTTGGTAAGAGGATCAACAGTGACCCATATTTCAACATTCATTCTAGGAGTATTTTGTATTCTTGTGAAAAATTTTATCATAATATTTACCTATTTACACTCAGGTATGGGAAGCGGTTGCATGAATCCTCCAGGATGTTTTCTTCTGGCTTTCACTTGTTGACAAACCATACATCTTGACACAAAATCAGCAATCTCCCTCTTCAGGTCTTCCTACCATAGATGTTCCTACAAATCACTATACATCTTAGCACTAAAAGGGTGTATAGAGAATTTGAACTGTGAGCATCATCCAACAATTCCCTTTTTAGATCAGGTATATTGGGAACACAAAGTCTTTTCCCGAATTTCAAAATTCCATCTTCATACACAAAGTCACTCAATATACCATCATTCACAGCATTAAACTTCTTTTTTAAACTCTTGATCACCTATATGAGAACATATTATCCATTCTTGTGAAGATGGTTTGGAAACCATTTGAAAAAAGTATTGATGTTTCACCTTCCATGGTGATTCCCATATCCATCTTTACTAGATACATGTATTTAGAATACTTTTCAACTCTCATCTTGTTCAAAAATCCATGATCCTTTCTACTCAAAGAATATTCCACCTTATTTTCCTTCCCTGAGTGGTACATTATAGTGCAATCATAATCATTGAGCAGTTCAAACCATCTCCTTTTCCTCATGTTGAGTTCTTTCTGTGAGAAAATATACTTCAAACTCTTATGATCGGTATATATCTCATATTTTTCACCATTGATATAGTGTCTCCAAATCTTCAAATTAATGATTACAACTACTAACTCAAGATCATGAGTAGGATGGGTTTTCTCATGAATTTTCAGTTGTCATGATGGATAGGCAATAAACCTATCATTCTGCATAAAGACAAAACCAAATCCTTTCATTGAAGCATCACTATAAATAACAAACCCATCATTTCCTGATGGTAGAGTCAATATATGAGCATTGACTAATATTCTCTTCAATTCTTCAAAACATTCTTCACACTCTTTTTTCCAAACAAATTTAACCCCTTTTCATGTGTGCTTTGTTAATGTGTTAGCCAATCAAGAAAAATCCTAGACCAAAAGTCGATAATAACCTAATAAAACAATAAAACTATGTACCTCAGTTATACTCATCGGTGCTGGCCATTCTTGGGTGGCCTTGGTCTTAGAAGGATTAATATAGATTCCATCCTTAGAGACAATATGGCCATTAAAATAAATCTTCTGAAGGTAGAATTCACACTTTCTAAACATCCCATATAATCCATGCCTTCTAAGAGTCTTCAGGATAATGGGAATGTGATTTCCATGATCTTCATAGCTTTTAGTGTATACCAAGATATTATCAATAAATATCACTACAAAGTCATCAAGCTATTCCATGAAATCTCTATTCATTTTACCCATGAAGACATAGGGTGCATTAGTCAATCCAAATGGCCTTGTTGTAAACTTTTAATGCCCGTACCTATTTTGAAATACTATTTTTGGAATGCCTTCCTTCTTCACCCATAACTAATGATATCCAGATCGAAATTCAATATTTGAAATGTATTGATCCCTAAGAAGTTGGTCAAAAAAATCATCAATGTGAGGTAGGGGATACTTGTTCTTTATTGTTATAGCATTGATCTCCTTGTAGTCAATGAACAACCTCATAGATCCATCTTTATTCTTAACAAAAAGAACAGAGCCCCCCATAGAGAAACAGTAGGGGGAATAAATCCGTTATTACTCAATTCCTCTAGTTGTTTCTTTATTTACACAAATTCCATAGTGGCCATTCTATAAGGGGTCTTCTATATGGGCCTTGATCCCGGAATTAAATCAATGGAAAACTAAAATTCTCATTCCGGAGGATGTCTAGGAAAATATTTTGAAAACAAATCAAAATATTCTTTCAAAATATGTACATACTCTATTTGAACATTCCTTTCTATACCCACAGTTATTTTATTCTATTCCTCCCCAATAATTGAATTTAGTTGAGCTACTAGGGTTGGATCTAGATAAGAATTAGGTGGTGATGATTCTTCTCTAATGATAAGATGTTCTTTATCATTATCATCAAAAATAGTAACCTCTTTCTTCTTATAATAATTTTTTTCAACATGGTCCGAAGGCCAATCCATACTGAGGATTATATCAAAATCTATCATGGGTATGATGATGAGATCAGCAGATAAAGAACATTTATATGCCCTAATGGAAACTAATTCACAAAACTTTGTTGCAATGATAATTCCGATAGGAGTTTTGACGGACAAATCCCTTATTAAATCAAATTGGAAATATCTAATTTTGATAGAAAACTTGGAAGATATGAAATAATGTGATGATCCAGAATCAAATAAATCATTGGCTAAACTTGAGGAAACCCATTAAATTACCTTCCACTACGTCTTTCAGAGATTCAACCTCAGCATTAGTGATAAAATAATCTTGGACTTGATCCCTAGTCCTTTTCTGAGTTAAGTTCCTTTAAATCTTAGAAAATTCATTTGCATAATGTCCCCTTTCTGTACAATTGTAGCATTCAACATCGACAACCTCTTTCTTCCCTTGTAATCACGAGCTTGGTGGCCTTTTTCACCACACTTGTAACAGACTCCCATTCCCTTCAGCCAAGTACCAGGGTTTTTTTACCACATTTACTGAAGGATGGATATTCAACTTTTCCCTTCTTCCCCTTATTTCCATTTCCAATGTTTTCAGTGGATCTCTTCTTCTCTTGGTTTTCTTCAATGTCATAAGACATAGAAAAATGTTTTTCTATCATGATAGCCCATGAGGCAATATCTTTTTACGATGAGAAGGATTTTGAGACTAATGCTCGACAAAGAAATAGTTTTAACCCATCAAATAAACGATCAATATTACTTCTTTGGTTACGTATATATTCTAAAGCATTCCTCACTAACCTTGTAAAGATAGCTTCAAATTTGTGACATTCTCATCCTCCTTTTACCTCAGACTCAAGAATTTTCCTTTCCATATCTGGTAAATGGTCAAGATGAAAGTATTATTCTATGAAAATTTATTTAAACTCCTCCATTCCATATTTGATACTTCATCATCTTCCTTTGTGTTTTTAATCCATGACCACGATTGATCAACATCTCATGTGAGGCGGTAAACTACCATGACAAGTTTTTCCCTTTCGCTACTCCCAAGGTGTGGAATATTTTTTATAAATAATTAATCCATTTCTCATCTACTAGTGGATTTGTTCCCCCATTTAATGTTGGTGGTTTTTGCCTCATGACAAGATCTAACATTGATCCTTCATGCTACGGATCAAGGTTATCTATACGGGTAAGGTTATTATTGATAACCTGAGTGAGTTGTCCCACTATGGTGATTAGCTGATCAGTACCGATTACATCAGCATCTCCACAAAAATTATATTATGTAGGAGGGAAATCCCTATATGGAGTGATTGCATTGATATGGTTTCCATTCCTTCCACTAGGTGCCATTTCTAAACAATGGCATAAACTATATTAGTTTATGAATGAAAATACATAATTCCAAACTTGTAAAACACTTAAAATGAATTGAACTATTCATGGATACAATCCAAAATCATAAAAAATATTTTCTCTGTGGAAGTATATACTCATAAACCCTTTATAATGGTTTGTAAAGAAAATTCGAATTATCCTAAGCAGATCCCCCAGGAGTGTCGTAACCAAGATTGCATCAAAGCCCGTTGTTGTGCCCCAGTTCCCGTTCGAGTCTAGCTCAATGGGGTGTTTTTGGGTTTTACTCCTAGGTATTTTTGTGCCAGAGCCGCCTCTACCTGCTCTTATCCCGACATGGATTTATTTCATGGAAAACTCATAAAATCTCTACAATTCCAAAATTATAGTAAGTTCTTCTATACTAATCATCAAATTCTATCTTAGGGCTATGTGATCTAATCAAGGATTATCTAAATATAGTCTCCAAGGTTTTATACTAAACTACATCGGATATGAAATTTAATTCCCTTACCCCAGAAGCCCAGAGTCGGGGCATTATTATGTATCATTAGAGTGATCAAAAAACATAATGTCTCAAAAGGCCGATTAGTTTAGTATCCTTGTAAAGTACTAGATACATTCATAAGGTTTGCATTACATCATAAAATGAAAAACAAAAACAACATTGTTTCCATAGAAAACCCTGAGATCCCATAGACAATCCCTTTAGGTCGGTCATAATATACTTTTTCGCATCTTGGGAAAAATAAAACATAGAAGGGGGTGAGCTCAGATGCCTAGTAAGGATAACAATTTAGCCGAAACATTAATAAATAACCATAAACAGTTAAGGCAATGTATAGAACTAAAACAAAATCCTTTTCAACATAATACTTATCATAATATGGAAAATATAAATAAAAATAATTCCATTTACTTACCCACTTGTATATTCTACTAGTCGAATAATAACATGAAATATCAATATTCACTTTCATAATGATTGATTGCATAATGGAAGACTTTCATAACAACATTTTCAAGTTCTTATACCAAGTATACAAATAAGATTTTTTCAAGGCCTTGTTTGAAGACACTAGTTAGTCTCATGAGACTTACCAATGCATCGAGGATCTATAGCGGGCTCCACCTGTAACATATTAAGTCAAATGAATTCCTTATATGAAAAGGTTTAAACATAACATAACCGTTAATATTAAAACTGGCATACGAAATGTCAATAATTTACCCATATACCATGAATGGTATGAAATATCACATCTATAGTCAAATATATCACAAAACCATCAATATAATATGGATGTTTTGTATCATAATAAATAAACTTTAAACAAACTTAAAATCCATCAAAAGATTTTGACATAGATGAAATAAAAAACTTTATAGAGAAATATCTCTTTTTATTTTGAAATCATTTAAAAGTCATGTAATTATAAAAGAAAACATTTATATTTGAAAATATTCTTATAAACTTTTAATGGAGGATATAATGATATTATAACGACAAAAAATAGCCACACCCACCGTATAAGTTAAAAAAACATTCTTACCTTAGTTTTGTTGAAAAGGTCATAAATTACCTTGTTTGGAAAATGAAGGAAAGATTCCATTATAAAAATCTTATAAAATTCAAACAAGGGTATAAATGACTTTAACCCACATTATATAAAATTTTAATAATGTTTTGAAATAAATATTTAAGAAACATTTATGTTCATGATAAAAAGGTCCCAGTAGATAATTACATATAAACAACCTTGAATAATGAAGAGATAGTGAAATTAACCCTTACCTTGTAATTTTCGGTGGTCAAGGGTAGGTTAACCTCATGTATAATGGTGAAATAATTTTTAATAAATTATAAAAGAATCATATACTTTAATATGATATCATATATTATCTGTTAACATTGCTTTGATAATAATATCTTAGTATTCTCATCGTTTCTATTGTTAACTGATTCGTTTTCCTTTATAGGGTTTTTTTATAAGTAATGTTTGTTATGGATAGGATGTATCTTATTAATATAAAGAATGATATTAAGTCTTTAAACATTATTTTTAATCATCTAATGAAAATTATTCCTGAATGGATATGATGGGGAATGAATCTCATCGCGTTCGGAGAGACGGTAATCCGTACGTACGCACGAGCGAAAATATCCTCCTTTTGATATTAAAATAATATATAATTGGATGTTATATCATATATAAAAACTCATTATAATATTATATTTATTATTTACATCAATTAAACTTCATTATTATACCCATACAAATAATAATGTATTGAATAACAATTACACCACGACGTGGAGATGGTAAATGGTACGTATGCACGTATGGTGACATGTTATTCATATGATGAATAACACAATTAATATTGTAATAAAATTTTTATAAAAACATCATATTATATAGAAGATACTGAATTTATTATTTTCTAATTGAAACAACAATAAAAAAAGTAGTGGATGATGAAAAGAAATTGAAAGAGGGGATGAAATATTTACAACATCTTCAGGTTCTTCCTTTTGATTTGATTGATAGGGCTTCTTAGGATGGCTTTCTGACTAAATAAAGGCCTATAAGATGAAGTGAGGACGGTTGAGAGGGTATTTGGGCGGGGTATGGCCAATACAAATGGCTTTGAAGGTGTGAATTAGAGAGAAGGGGAAGTTTCTTTTTATAAGAGTGGTGAGGGGCACATTAGGAAAAGCTAGAAATATTATTTTATAATAAAATAATTTTAGTTTTCTAATGGATCAAAAATGATTTATTTAAAGGAAATGGTGGGTATGGGTCATAAACCACTCAACCAATATGTCTTACACAGATTTGGGTCATTATATTAACTTAATCTTTTAGATTTAACTCTTAGTTAAATAGTTTGAAATTTACCATGTCTTTTCATATTTTTATATTATATGGATAATAAACATAATATAAACATCAAAACAGACCCCAAGTGGTTCATTAATGATAAGAATTTAATTAAATATGTCTTTTGACATAACCTTATATTTTTTGGAATGGAATATCAATTAATATTTTTATATTTGTTTTAAAAACGATTTTGATGTCAATTTTGACACTATTTGATATTTTGTTTTTGCTAAATTCATAACAGTATTTTTCATAAAAAACAATTCATATAACCAATCCTAACATTTCATAGCAGCCTATAAATTTATTATAATTCATTAAAAGTTTTAAATTATATTTAATTGGATATTTATAATATCAATTATTTTAATATTTCATTAATTAGGTAATTACTACATCAACATTGTGTCATAAATATATTTAATTATTTAATGTCTAAAAATTATAAATAAGATACCATTATGTAGGAAATAATATTAGCTTTATAATGAATATTTATAGTCAAACTTATCTTATCTGTAACCTTATATTAAAAATGGTTTAGTTAATAAACAATGAATTTTACACTTTAAACTCTTCTTTAAATTAAATAATAATAAATGTCCTTATCTAATATAAGTGGACCTAAAAGATCATATTTTATTCCAATAGTCTTTTTTGGTTGAATTACACTTATCAAATATAATTAGAACATGTGTTAGTGTAATAATAATATCATTTTTACCTTTAATTACCCTATTTACTTTTAACCGGGGTAAATAAATGTAAAAAGCTACTATTCAGCAAAAATTTATTTTCATCTTATTGAACCAAATTTTACATAATTATATCAACTATGTCTCTAGTTGTTTTTAAATTTAACTCACAGAAGCAGTAAAATAAAGTTTTATGTAAATTTGCAAATGCTTCTAGGAGATGGGTAAAAGACGGTAAAAAGTTCAATAAAAATTTTATATATCTAAAATTATATTAAACTAACTCCAATGAATTAAATTGATTGTATATAGGTATTATGTATGTATTTTGACTAAAAATAAATTTAAATAAAATAAATAATTATTTAAATAAAATTTTGGGTTTAAACTATAACTTATTGTTTTTCACTATTCATCAAAAATTGAATGTTTTCAGAAAAACACCAAAAGTTCACTCTAAGCTAATTTTGATATTCTGAGTCCATAAATAAATTCCATTTTGAATGCTAAAATTTAAAAAATTTCAAAAAATTGGTATTACTATTAATAACGGTAGGTTTGATTGGTTATGGTGTGTTAGAACTTGAAGTTGCGTACAACACATGCTAATCTATTATTCAAAAAGAAGAATTCCATGTTAGATTGGGGTGTTGCATAAATGTTTAGAAATATCATCATTTTAAATGTTTTAATGATTTATTTTTCCAATTCATTTTAATTAATGTTCATGTTTTAAAATTAAATTTAAGGATTTATTTATGTGGACATGATTATTTTAAAATGATAATTCCTTTGAAAATTTTCGAAGTGTTATGGGACAATTTGATTCAAAAATATCTTTCAAATTACTTAATTTATAAAAGTATGAATTTCAAAATATTTTACAAAGAAATATATTTCTCTCATAAAATTTTATAGATCATTTTCAACTTTGTAAACATCCTCTACAGAATATTATTATTGATTGAGGTTGATTTTTTATAATACAACATTCAATATTATATTTATGAGTTATGATATGTTTTACTATGGATGTTCTATTTTTAATTTATTCATGGATTATGGTTAACTTATTGGCATTTCATATGCTATTTTTAATACGAATGTTTATGTTATGTTTTAACATTTTCATATGAGGAATGCATTAGACACAGTATGTGACGGGCGAGGTCCGCTATAACCCCTAGATGCATTGGTAGGTCTCATGGGAAAAACTAGTGTCTTGGAATAAGTCCTTGAAAAAATTTATATTTATGGTCATGGCACGAGGCCTTGAAATTATGGTTAAGTTTTCCGGAATTATGCATTCCATCATTATGTGATTAGTTATTAATGTTACATGTGATAACTAAACTAGTAGAATATCCATGGGAATATGTAAATGGAATTATTTTATATATATTTTCCATGTTATGTGGATTTTTATTTTTAATGGGATTGTGTTTCATTTTATGTCTTTCCATAATGGTTTATGATAATTTATGATAGCTTCAGCTACATTGTTTTTTTTACTGAGCATCTGATCTCACCCCTTTCTTATGTTTATTTTCCTAGGATTCCAAGAGGTGTAGTATGATTGATATGAAGGATTAAGAAAAGGTAATAATGGAATTATAAAAGGATTATTTATGTTGGATTTTATGATAGAAATTCTAATGTAGAGTTAATTTAAGAAATATATTTTCCAAGACTGCTAAACTGCTCGGTCCTTCAGGACATGATTCCTTGTAATCATTCCAATGTATTAAAATATCTCACTATCTCTGGGATTTTGGGGTTAGGGAATTACAGTTGGTATCATGGGATGATTAATAATACACATTGAAAGATATTTAGATAAAATCGGATTAGAAAACATTACCCTAAGATAGACTTTCCGGATTAGTATAAAAGAACATCCAAAAAATTTGGTAATATAAAATTGTGTGGGTTTTTCAAGAAACTCAACCCTGTCTAAATACTACAACTGGACGTGGTTCAAGAATTGATGTACCTACAATTTAAAACTCTATCAAGGATTTTTGGCCTTGACCCATGGTATCCTGGTACACGAATATGGGCCTTACTGCGCACCTGGTTTGACACTCCTGGGGCATATGCTTATGATAATTCATATTTTCTTTACAAACAATTATGACGGATTTCTGAGTAAATATGATAGAAAAGAAACAATTTTTATGATTATGATAATATATTTTTGAAAATATTCAATTAATGTTGATAATTTCTCTAGTTTTTGTATTATAAATAATTTTATGATCTAACCTAGTGTATTTCATCATTTAGAAATGACACCTAGTAGAATGAATGAGAACTCTAGAAATACGCATGATCCAAAGAGTATGAATGATCATATCTTTCATGGTCTTAAGACAACATTTTGAAGGGAAATAATCTCCCACGTATTCACATCACATGAATAAATAATTACATGTTTTAATAAGATAAGTAATGAATTTTCTAAGTCTAATGGCTTTGAAGGTAAGAAAGTGAAGAATACGATGGTAGAGAAAAAGATGGATAAAGGGAAGAAGGGAAAGAATTATTTTTTCACATGTGATAACTGTGGAAAAAAACACCCTGGTAAATGATTGAAGGGAATGTGGGTTTTTTATATATGTGGAAAAAGGACACAATATATGTGATTGTAAGGGTAATAAAAAGGTTTTAAAAGTACAATGATACCGATGCAAAGAGTTGGGACACTACACAAATCAATGTCCATATGATCATAGTATAACCCAAATGTTGATATTGGATAATAATTATGTTATGATACTATGCATATAAAGAGGAATAATTTGTGTTATTATATTTTTATTAATGAAACACGTCATTTTAGTGTTGTATCAATGATATACATGTTATATGAATTATGGAAATAAATAAATATTGTACTACAACACTATTTCATTAAGGATTTGATATTGTATGGTACCATGTAATGCAAAAAAGTTTCTAGTTAAAAATTTAGGAAAATACATGGTTGTGGGAAAGATAAACCATAATATGGTCATCATACATAGGTAGTGATTTTGGAATAAGAGATGATTGATTTGGATAAATTATATTTTATATTATTGACTACCTTAGAATTAATTAATTGTTTTGTTAATACATCATTGTTTGTGTTTACAACATTTTTGGATTTACGGAGTATATTCAGTATTCAAAAAGGAATAAGGGATCATGAACGTTTTTAAAAATGTTTTATGGTAATTCAGGGTGGTACCAAGTTTAATGAAATTACATGATGAATGCATTTACATGTTGTTATTTGAAAAAAATGATATTCATTATGTTTACCTCCCACATAAATTTTTAGAATGTGAGTTTGGACACAAGTAATTTTGAAAAGTCTAAAGGTTGGAATGAAGTAATTTGAAAATTTTGTATTTTGTATAAGGTTAAAGTATAATATATTGGATATTCTGACCTAACATTTTTTATTTCAGTAAACATATAGAGGATTAAGGAAATACATTAGGATCTTATGATTTATCAAATGTGCATTAATAAAAAAAATCACTCTTGAACATTCATTTTCTAGTGTAAGGGATGAAGTTAAAATAGATCGAAGCACAACCAAATGATGACATTATGATTATGACAAGTAATAAAATCAAGTATGTTCTCTTGAGTTCTTATCTAGATAGTAAATTAATCCATCATCTTCAGAAAAAAAGAGTATCTTAAAAAATGTGTTATCCTAATGCCATATGTTTTGTTTAAGCAATGTTACCTTAAATCCTCATATATTGATGGCTTTTAGGCCCTCAATTTTATATTTATTGTTCAACTATTTTTGATTGATGACATCAATCACACTATATAAATATTTACGTTTTTCATTCAATTACATGTCTCTAAATTCCACCAATGTTCTCCTATTCTAAATCCTAATTTGTTGATAACATTTTCATTTCCCTTTCCCAATTATTAAAAATAAATTTCATTAACCTTATTTCCAATGTGGTTTTTCCACAAATGTGTATTCTATTTTTAACCTTTTATTTTCAATGAACAATTTCAAATTTCGTGGATTCAATTTATAGAAGGATGGGAGAATGTAAAACCCCAAGACATTATAGTATGTAATCTCTTTAATTTAATTTAATATCTTATATTTCATGCAACACCAACATGTCTTATTGTATATGAAATATTGAGTTTTTTCAATACAACACATTATTATTATAATTATTTAAAGGATATATTTATTTATCAATTAAATATTGTTGTATGAATAGTAACATGTAAATTTTAGAGGTTATTTATAATGTTTTCACATAAATAAAACACATTTATAATGAATTGAATTTAAAAATTAAGAGATACATAGTTGACATCAGTATGTAAAATGTGGTTCAATATGATGAAAATAATTTTTGGTGAATAGTTACTTTTGAATTTGAGTTACCACGTTTAAAGTTATATAGTGTAATTAATGGTAAAAATAATATTATAATAATTTAGAATTATCCCAAAAAATGTACTAATTCTATTGGATAATATTTTTTCAACCAAAATAACCCATTGGACAAAAATAAGATCCTTTTTTATCCATTTGGGTTAGATTAGGACATTTTTTTAAAGAAGTGTTAACATTTTTAAACTGAAAGTATAATAAGTAAATAATTTCTAATATAAGGTAATATATAATATAAATTAATCTATAAATATTCATTAAAAAGATATTTTTTTAATAAATCATTTTATTTTGTTTATAATTTTTATACATTAAATAAATAAATATTTTTATTACATAATGATGATGCAGTAATTACCTTAATAATGAATGATTAACACAATTGATATTTTAAATATTAAAATAAATATAATTTTAAAATTTTTATGCCATAAAATAATTTCATAGTGAACTATGACATGTTAGTATTTATTAAATGTATTGTGTTTGAAGAAAATAAGTTTTTTTTACTTGAAAAAAATAAAATATTAAATTGTTACAAAATTTACATAAATGATATTTTTTAATAAATACATTTTCATTGAAGAATATAAATGTCATAAAAATATATGGTTTTTCTAACTAAGTTGGATAGTGTTAAAATGTCAAAAATTATCCACATTAGGTTATTTTGGAAACTTATAGTAACTATATTATCCTTTTAGTATAAAAATACAAGAAGACATGGTAAGAGTTAAAATATTTAACTAATGGTTTAATCTAAATGATAAGGTTAATATAATTACTTAAAATTTGTTAAAATCAATTGGTTGAGAGGATTTAGAACCATCCCCACCATATCCTCAAAATAAATCCATTTTTTTCAATTAAAATTACAAAATAATTTTAAAATAAATTAATATTTCATGTTTTTTCTAAATTGATCCTCAGGTCTCTAATAAAAGGGCACCTCCCTTTATTTTATTTCACACCTTCATAGCCTTTTTTCTCGGCCAAATAATGCTCAAATCCTTTCCAAACAACTATCACTTTAACCAAGAGGCCTTAATTTGATTAAATGATAACCTAAGGATCCCTTATGTTCAAATCAAAAGGAACAACCCAAAAACTATATAATTATTTTAGCACCTATTTTAACGTTCTTCTCATCTTCTACTTCAACAATAATTTTTATTTGAATTATAAAATAATAAATCTAGTACCTTATACACACTGATATGTTAATATAAATATTTTTCAACCATATTCATTATTCTATCCATTCTATTAATGACAATGTCACTATACATGCGTATGTATGACTTACCTTCTCTACATCGTGGTATCGTTCATTATTCAACACTTCATTATTTGTATGGGAATAATAATGAGTATAATTGTTGTAAATAATAAATATAACATGTTAATGATTATTTATATATAATATAACATCCAATTAAACACCATTTCTCCATCAATAGAATGATATTGTAGATCGTGCATATTTATAACTTACCGTCTCTACGATGCGATAAGATTCATCTTCAACGATCACCCTTCAAGAATTTTTATTAAAATATATATTGATTAATTATGAGTAATATGAAATAATATTGCTACTGGAAAAATATATATTTATTTAGACAAATATATATCATTTACTTACTTCCATACTATACGATATGAAAACGGAAGCAACATTCATGTGTACATACGTACTACCATCTCCTTGAACGATGTTTCCATTTCATATATCTATATATTATAAATATTTATATACTGAATATATCTGATATATAAATCATGTTTTATATTATTTATGTATGTAAATCATGATCTATGTAATATGATCAATAAAAATGAGTTAAAACACGTACGATAAAGAAAATGTTTATTAATCAAAATGTTACTGTAACAGAGAAATTAATATGAAATGGGTAGTATAAAGTAATAAATAATCATATAATATAAAATAAATATTAATAAAATTATGTAATAATTTAATATCCTACTATTTTCATTATATAGGAGGTCAAACATACCCTCGACTAAAGGAATATACAAGGTAAGGGTTAATTCCTCAATCTCATTATCATACAAGATTGTTTATGTGTGAGTATTTACTGGAACATATTTATCATTCATGTCCACGATTCCTAAAAGAAATTTCAATAGAAATTTATTATGTTTTTGAGGAATGAACTCTTTAGAAAGACCATCATTTTAAATTTTTTACTGATTTATTTTTTAGAATCTTAATATTTAGTGTCCATGTTTCAAAAATAATTATAAGGATATATTTATATGGACATGATTGTTTTTTAATATTAATTCTATTAAAAAGTATCAATGTGGTGTGGGAAAAATTGATTCAAAAATATATTTCAAATTACTTTATTTATAAATGTGTGACTTTTATATGATTTCACAAAAGTATATTTCTCTCAAAGCGTTTTACTTATCATTTTCAACTTTGTCAAAATCCTTTACTAGATATTATTCTTGATTGAGGTTGAATTATTATAATAAAATTTTCTATATTATCTTTACTGAGTTATAATATGTTTGAATGTGAATGTTATATTTTTATACCATTCAATGTTTATGTTTAATGTATTTTCATTTAGTCTGCTAGTTTTAATACGAATGTTTACATCATGTTTGAACATTTTCATATGTGAAATGTGTTAAACTTAGTAAGAGACTGGTGGGGCCTTCTATAGCCCCTCGATGCATCAGTAGGTATCATGAGACCAACTGTTTTCTAGGCACAAGGCCAAGAAAAAAATTTATCTTTAGGGTCTTGGCATGAGGCATTTATTTTATGGTTAAGAGGTCTCGCATTATACATTCCATCATTAAGAGATTAGTTATTAATTTTACATGTGATTATTCGACTAATAGAATATACATGTGAATAAGTAATTGGAAATATTTTATTTATCATTTCCATATTATTCTTTTTATGTTTAATGGTCTTGTGTTTCAATTTTATACCTTTCCATTAATGTTTACAATTATTTATGATAGATTCGGCTATATTGTTTATCCTTACTGAGCATCTGAGCTAACCCCTTTCTAATGTTTTATTTTCCCCAGATACCAAGTTGTGTATTATGATTTATATGACGGTTTAAGATATGGGAATTATGGAATCCTAAAATGATTATTTAGGATGTGTTTTATGTTATAAATTGTAATGTAATGTTCATGTATGTAATCTATTTTCCAAGACTGCTAAAATGATCGGTCTTTTGGGGCATGATTCCTTGTAATCATGCCAATGTAAGAAAATAATCCATCGACATCGGGCTTTTGGGGTCAGGACGTTATATCATTCATCATGGTATTTTATTCCAAGATCTAGGAGTATAAAATATTTAAATTTAATCCCCATGTTAAATTAGTATAATTTAATAAAGGTGATCCCACTTGATATGAAATGTGTATGGTATTCACAACACAATTGGTTTATCATGGAAAATAGTTGTGAAATTTTAACAGCATAACGACGTCACAATGAAATCATAAAAATGTTTGATAAGAGAGAAAGTAGGTCTCTAATAGATTTTAAATTAAATGGGATGAAATAGGTACATTTAATTACATATAAAAACATTATAAAATGTAAATTATTGCAATCATATAATAATAAAACATGCATATAATATAATTTGAGGATACCTTACGTGAGCGTGTGACCCCAAATGATTACGATAAGCTTCTTCAGAGCATGGGGGAACCTTGGTAAGACTTTAGAGATTATAAATAATAGTACAAAAGTGATAAAAGTATTTTTATTAAAGATAAATGAGTTCATGGTTGGGTTTATATAAAAAATAAAAGGATATTTCTTAAATATTTCTCAAACATATGTTATGGACTATATGTAATAAAATAACCAAAACAACAAAACATCCGATGGATTTTTTCCAATGTTTCTACCAAATGGGATAGTTTGTATTTATTTTATATGTTATAGGGAATAAAATAATAAAAAATAATTTTTATTATGTGGAAGTGGGTCATTCCCTTAAAGAAGTGATTTTAAAATAGTAAGATATATTACTAGTTTCGAGGATTCATAATGGATTTATGAAAATAAGTAAATAACCATAAAATGAAAATATTTTTAATTTTTAAAATATATTTCTTCATTGATAATTTATATTATTTATGACAACATTTTTGGTGGTTATGATGTCTGAATACAAAAAGTATTTTTATACAGTTGTTAATTTTTACTTGAAAAATTGACTGCCTTAGAAAATAACGAAAAATTCATCATTGTAAAAATTAAAATTTATTATTCATAAAATAATATTCATTTTGTCTAAATAATATTATAAATATTATAATTTTAAATTTTAATATAATATTCGACATTAATAGAAAATGGTGGTTTTTTTAAAATAACAGTTTTCAAACCCTTATATAAATTACATTTGACTTTATTAAAATTATGTGATAAATTATATTTAATAAAAATTATTTATTTATTATATTTTATTAAAATATTATTTATATCAAAATTTCATTAATTCATCAAAATAAATTATTTTGTTGGTTTGTAATATTATCTGAAATAATATTTTTTTTATTTTATCAATATGAAATATATTTTTTAGGTAACAATAATAGGATGAAAATATATTCATTATTATGTTAAAATAACTTATATACTCATGTTCATAATGTATTAATATATATCCATTTAATACACCTAAAAATGTCTGAAGTGTATGATGTGTGACGGTGATTCTTTTATGGGGTGGTTCGGTGTACATAATTTAGGTAGCGATCTTGATAATCACGAGCTTCTATCAATAATTGTATTTATCATGAATAATTTTTTGGTTATCATCATAGGATTGGTCTAGGGAAAATCATAGTGATTCTATCTCACTTGGTATATATGATAAATGGGATTCATAGGGTATGATCCTACTGGTTGAGGTCATCACATTATTTATCGAAATTGGCTTTGTCAAATCCATATATTTATAAAAATCATGAGATCATTGTTCAATGTATACTTTTTCAATGAAAAATATTCTTAAATTTCATTTAAATCTGATTGGATATAATTAAAATAAAAAATTTCATGTATTTTCGATAAAAATATTAAATTATATGATATTTAATTAAATAAAAAGTGAAATTTTATTTACCACAATTCATGTCATTAAAATTTTACCCATGGATAATATTGTCATATATACCAATTTAACATGATATCCATGATTCGTGATTATGGGTTATGATCATTGGGTTCAATAATTTATATATAGGAATAATTTTACATCTATCTATTGTTAGAACGAATCATATTTTCGAATGAGCACACCCACCGATTTTTTCAATCGACCTTCACTCATATTTAGTTTATAATATATAAGATTTTAATTCAAATGAACCCATAATTTAGTGTATTAAAAAATATAAAATATTATATTCATGTAAAATACCACAAAATATGGCACTAGGCTATGTGTTTTCTAATTCACATAATATAGATACACATGAAGCCACTCTAACAAGTCTTATACCAATATCAACACAATTTTTTCCATTTCACAACCCTTCAGTCTTTAAGATGAAACAATACTCTAATGGCAGTCCTATTTCATTGTTTCTATATAAATGAATACTTATACAAAGATGTTCCTCGAATAATGATTATATATTAAATTTCATAAACTAAAATCGACGAAATGGAAATCCATTGGTGAAGTGATATTGAACTCTATATCACCAAAATGATAATCGAATGGATGTAGACACTTTTTTTAGTAGGGTTAAGTTATAAATTTCTATCCTTAAATGATTTAATAAATAAAACCAAAATATATATTCATTTCTTCTATAAAAGTGTATGAAAATATCCTTCCATATGCATGATATGGTTTATATCAATCGAAACATTAATTTAATTTCTTAAATACTCCATCACGACATTGTTATGTTTTTCACTCACTATCGTGGTAAGATAATAAAAAACTAGTATTATTAATATGAATTTAATTATGAACATATTCTTAAGTATATTATATAATCATGTAATTGATGATAATCGCATTAGTGAGATGAGAATATATCTCATCCACTGAATTTTATTAGTTGTTATTCTATGGGTGACTTACTTAAAATAGTTCTAAACTGTCCATTGGAATGATAGTCCATGCTAACGATAATGCCAAATCATAAGAAAAAAATATTATGAACTAAAAAGTAACCATTTTACCATGATTTTTATTTAATTATCAAACATAACTATTTACTATTCCCTATCAAAAAGTATCTCTTAATTAATAACATCAACATTTTACTAGGATGTTCTATCTGACAACAATCATTGAAGTGCCCTAGAGGCTTTTTATGCACAATTAACAAAAATAACCTTTAAATATCTACTGTAAATTATACCAATGCTATAGTGGATTCATCTATAACAAATTTCAGAAAAATAGAATCCATTTTCCCTTATATAGTGCCTCAACAGCCAAATGAAAAAAAACTATGGTTTGATAGTATATTCACAAGATAATTATCCTACTGTATGTTTGAGTTATCAAGAACCAGAAATAAATGATGTTGTGTATAACCTAGGTATGGTATGGTCCATAATAGAAGGGTTAAATCAGTGATAGTCCTCTTGATAACAACCATATCATAATATTCATAAATTTTAAAGAATAATTTATTTTTCTTCCCCTCCTACTTTTATAGTTAAATACAATATATTTTGAGGGAATATAAATCAAAATATAAATATATTTGAAATATAAACATGATACTTTTTTTACTAAACTAATAATTTGAATCCTTGATAATAATTTTATAAAAAATAATTTGATCTTTTATAGAGATATTATCCATCTTGATATCCTTATTATCAATTTTCTCATTAAAAATGATATTTTACATTAATATATTTGTATTGTTTTTGCTATAATATATTCATGTAATGATTAATAGAACACTGAATTTCCATGGAATCCTAAATATCTTTTCAATATATACTTCTTAGTTTCCGAAAATTACATTCATCCATAATATTTTTCTTAAAGGAATGTGTTTTAAATATATATTCTGTAATGACCCGAAAATTTGAATAAATCTTATTTCCTAATTTTATGTGTTATTTTATTTTATTTTTATACTCAACAAAAATGTTTCATTTGATAACATGATTATAATTAAAATGAGATTGTTGGGTTTACACGGGTATATAACCATTGGTCAATATGACCGCTGGAAACTAAACGTTTTGATTATTGTCACTAAATACAAGTAATCTTGGTTAATTATTATAGAAAGAAGATTCGATGACCTCACCCAGTAGTCTTGGACCGATCGAAGCCCATCTAACAGAACTTGGGAAAGAGGTAGCACCACTGAGCTTCGCTCTGGACCAAACCCAAGCCAAAATTCATCATGTGAAGCTAGAACTGAATCGCCTTCGTGAGAAGTTCAAACTGATAGAAATTACTAGTTGTGCAATGTTAGCCGAGCCTCCCTCAGATTCTCTCAACATAGCACACCTTACACTTAGGTCCTATGCTGGTGTGATAAGGGGCTATGTAAGGAGACTGTAACTGCCTTGTGTAATCCTTTGTTTTAAATAAAATTTGGGATTTCTTTTTATGATGAAGTTTATGAATTTTTAAATGACCAGATAAATATAGTGTGCATATTTTTGATGAATTTTAGAAAAAGGATATTTTAAAAATGTTTATGTAAAGCTTAAATAATTAAAAATGTGCAATGATTTTTAAAAGATAGTCTTCTACAATTATGTTTAGTACGAAATTTAGAGTCTAATAAGATCAACATGATTCTTGATGAATAGTAAAATATGAATAGTGATTTTATGATTAGGTTTAGTAATGTGTCCAAATGTATTAGTAATCTCACTTAAAGAAAGTATTAATATAATATTGGCACCTTGATTAAGTAATTTGATTCAATAAAATGGTTAACTAACGGTTTCATAAATTATTATTCAAGTATAAGTTTTTTTCGAGTGAATAGTATTTTTTAATTATAAATTAAATTAAAAAATTTTAAAAAAGTATTTTTATAAAATGGATTTCATTTTTGAACTCAGAGCACCGATATTATGTTATGGTAATTTTTGGGGTTTTTTCTGAAAAAATAAATTTTCGGTGAATAGTGTATTTATTTAAAAAATAAATTAAAAATATTTAGAAAATTATTTTTATAAAATGGAGTTCATTTTTGAAATCAGAGCATTGAAATTTGGTTGAGGTTAAATTTTGGGATTTTTCTGAGAAAGATGAATTTTCGATGAATAGTGAAAATACAGTTTTTAAGTTACGCGTGTTTAATGACATCATTAAATAATGTATTAAGTATGTAATAAATATGGTATACTTATGAATAGTAAGATAAGGTATGAGGTGTCCCAAGTGGCCAATACCATGGGCAAATACCATGGTCAAGCCCATGGTTTTTCCAAAACCAATAATGAGGTGTCCCTTGGCCATTAATGCCTTGTCCCCTCACTTTCCCTCTAAATAGCAAGCCATCCTCTCATCCATTCGACTCCCCACTCTCCCCCAACGAGGTTCTGGTCTCATTACCTCCCAAGGAGTCCTCCCAAGGTGCCCCCAAGCCCTCAAGGTCCCAACCATTGAGTTTTAAGAGTCACGTTTTAAGGTAAGGGATCTGACCTCTCTCTTTCTTTTCATGTAATCTCTTTTATGTCATTCCATTTATGCTCCATGTTCTTATTTGAGAGGATGTTATTTTATATTCCTATTACTGAACTTTTAATTTTCACATAATTAGATATCCCCTCTTACTCTCATTATTTCGTTTTATGAAGTTTTAAGTGGCGCCGTTAGGATGCCGAAATTTTTGTAACGGATTCGTTCTCCCTTCTCATTTTTCAAGATCTATTTTCATGTAATGTATTTCAAGTTCCTTTTTATTATGTTGGGGTATTATCTCTAAATTTATCATACTGATCTATTATGATCATATGATGAGAGACCCCATTTGATCTCTTCAATTCAGTATTTTGATGTTTTAAGTGGCGTCGTTAGGCTGCCGGATTTTTAAGTTGTTCTTCACCCTTCTCGTTTTGATGTTCTACTTTCATGTCAATTCATTCAAGTTATTTTTTTATGTTGGGGTATGATCTCTATATCTATCATACTTATATTTTATGTTCATATGGTGAGAGACCCTATTTGATCTCATCAATTCACTTTTGTTGAAGTTTAAGTGATGCTGTTAGGCTGTCGAATTTCTAAGGGGTTCTTTCACCCTTCTCATTTTCAAGATCTATTTTCATGTCAAGTCTTTCAAGTTACTTTTTATGTTGGTGTATGATCTCTATATCTATCATACTGATCATTTATTTTCATATGAAGAGAGACCCTACTTGATCTCATCAATCCATTTTTGGATGTTTTAAGTGATGTCGTTAGGCTGCCGAATTCTCATAAGAGAAATCTTATTTTTTTTGTCTTCCTTTCAAGTTCTTCGTTTCAAATGGTATATCATTCAAAATTCATTACCATGTTCTTAAATAATTTATATTTTTCCCCTACTTTTTTATGTATCATTTTTGAGTGGGTGACCCATGTCCCCTCTCTTTCCAACTTTTCTAAAACCATGTATCATAGACATTATACTGCATAGTTTTCGTCTCAAAATGCCTCCCTCTTTATCTCAAAATTATTTTATGTTATTAGGTGAATACTCAAAGATATTATTTCTACAGGGGTATTCACATATATATCAAAATGTTCTATTTTAAATTATGGTATTTACATACATGAAACCCGCTTTCCCTTTTCTGTGGGTTTAAAGTGACATAAAGATCATGTCTTTAAAGCAGTTTTTAAAACGTTATGATTATGAAATGAAACCCATTTATTTTATGCTATATGGGTTATTTATGAAATGTTTAATGATGATATATGTGGCTCACATGATAATAAAGACATGTCAAGGGTGCGCCCAGTTAGCGCTCCAATGCATTGGGTAAAGACTTAATCTCTAGAGATGACTTTTTAGACTGATACCTTGGTGAATAACCTTGGTAATTTTTAATGACACCTTGGGGATGGACCTTGGTGAAACGAAATGATTGTCAATATTAAACGTTGCAGCCACATCTTCATGTTATGAAGATGTTATTTTTATTATGATATGCCTCATGATTTCATTCTCATTACTTAAAGTTCTTTTCATGACCTTATTGATGTATCTCAAGTTCACATGTAAAATGTTTCTCTTGTTTCCCTTACTGGGCTTTTTTCTCACCCTTTCTATTGATGTATATCCCCAGGTTATGTGATGCAGTAATGAACCTAGGATTAACAAGAGGAAAATCCTTTAAAGTGTTTTATAAGAATGTTTTATGTTTTCATGTTTAATGTTCCTGGTTTCCAAGACACTAAACCTTAAAGATCCTCAGTTTTGTAAAATGTAATGAAAGTTTATGTGATAAAAAGGCGGGATGCTATAGTTGGTATCAAAGGATGGTTTAGTTATTTGTGGAAATTAGGATATGAAAACTTTAGGAATAAACCTATAGAAAAGTTAAAATATAGGAAATCTTCCCTGGTATTTTGGTGAGTATTGAGTAAGGGGTTGCCAAGGAAATACATCCCTATCTAGATACGAGCAGGTAGAGGTGACTCTAGCACAGATGTACATAGGGGTAAGACCCGAAAACACCGCTTTGAGCTAGACTCAAATGGGAACTGGTACATGACAACGGGACTTGCTGCACTCTTGGTTACGACACTCCCAGGTGATATGCTTTGGTAAATTCATAAGCATAGTATGAACCATTGTTAAAGGAATAAAGATAAAATAAAATAAAGATTCACATAAGAATATATGTGTAACAGCCCAAGATTTTATGAAAATTATTCTTTTTAATTTCACTAATGTCTTGTGTTTTACGCTACACCAAAATGATCTTGCACAACACGCATCCTTGACTTGCCCTGTATTACACGCAATCGTGACCTTTCTCGATAGCGTGTGTAGTACGCAATACCGAGTTTCACTAAACAACGATATGCTATTAAAATATTATTAAAACTAGCCATTATGAATAGTAATAACCACTTTTTGAAATTTTGAAAATTTTATTTTTCAAAATGGATGTTATCTTTGGATTCTTAATATCCGAATTAGCTTAGGGTGAAATTTTGGTACTTTTCGGATAACTTTCATTTTCTGATAAATAGTGAAAATTACTAAATTTTAGTTAAAAACAACTTTTTCAATCGAAATAATTAATAGTGATAAATTATTAATTTAATTGGTTTTAAAGTATATTTTGAATATATTTTTACAATTTAATACAATGTTGGTCATTGGATGTAATTTCACATTTAAACCAGACATAAACAAGTGTCAATCTTTTGATAGATATTGTTTCTTAAAAACACGCTATTTGTTTTAACAGCGGGATTTAATTATAAAATAAATTAATGAAACTTATATGTTATGAATTTGGTAAAATAGACTTCATTTTTGAATTCGGAATATGAAATATAGTTTAGGATGAAATTTTGGCATTGTTCTAAAAAACATCAATTTTTGATAAATAGTGAAAATACTAAGTGGTAGTTAAAAAGCTGAATTTTTCATAATACTTAATTTTACCACTTCTGTGAATGAAATTTCAAAAATCCGAGAGACGTGGTTGATGTCATTAAGTAAAATCTGGTTCAATGAGATGAAAATAATTTTTGGTGAATAGTAACTTTTTACTTTTATTTACCACGGTTAAAAGTAAATAGGGTAATTAAGGGTAAAAATGATATTATTATTACCCTAACACATGTCCTAATTCTATTGGACAAGTGTAATTGGACCAAAAACAATCTTAGGAATAAAATATGACCACTTAGGCCCACTTGGATTAGATTAGGACATTTATTATTAATTTATTTAACGAAGGGTTAAAATAGTTAAAATCAAAGTTTAATAAGTAAAACATTTTTAATATGGGGTTATACATAAGATAAATTCGACTATAAATATTCACTAGAAATCTAAAAAGCTTTCCTACATAATGGTATTTTATTTGTAATTTTTAGACTTTAAATAATCCAATTTATGTATGACACAATGATGATGCAGTAATTACCATAATAGTGAAAAATTAGAATAATTGATATTATAAATGCCTAAATAAGTATAATTTGAGCCTTTTTATGAATTACACAAATTTTCTAGGTTAATATGACATGTCAGTATTGATTTAATTAACTTTTTTATCACTTATCATTCTGTTATGATTTTCACAAAAATCAATTAATAAATAGTGTCAAAATTGACATAAAATAGTTTGTAAAACAAATATTATATTATTAATTGTTATTTTATTCCTAAAAATCTATGGTTCGGCCAAATAACATAGATAAGGTTATATATATTAATAATAAACAAGTTGGAGTTCGTTTGGCTTGATATAGTAAGTTTATTAACCTTATAGTATAAGAACACAAGAAGACACGGTAAAAGTAAAATTATTTAACTTAATGTTAAATCTAAATGATATGGTTAACATAGGAACCTAAACTTGTCTAAATTCTATTGGATGAGAAGAGTTCGACCCATCCCCACCTTAGCTTTGAAATAAATCAATTTGGAGCTATTTAAAACCGAATTTGGCTTTATAATAAAATAATATTTTTAGTTATTCCAAAGGTGCCCCTCTCCTCCCTTATAAAAGGGCACCTACTCCCTCTCTTCCTCACACAACTTTGAGCCTTCAAGCTCGGCCAAAACCTGCCAAAATCACTTCTATACTTTCCTAGTATCATCCTAGAGGTCCTGGTCTGATTCAAAGTCCATCCATAGTTCTTTAAGTGGAGGTTAAGAATAGGCGCGTCAAAAAGAGGTAATATCCATTACCGATCTTTTTCAATTTCTTTCTTCTTCAACTTCTTCTTCTTTAGTTATTTCATGATAAAGTAATAACATCAGTATTTCTTATATACTTATATGTTATTATAAATATGAAACAAATCTAATTAACCTTCTATCCATCCTACGGAAAATGAAATCACCGCACGTGCGTACGTACGGAATACAGTCTCTACGCCGTGGTATAATCTATTTTCCGCCACCACCTTAATTGGATGGGTATAATGGTGTAATGAGTAACTATATATGATTATTATAAAATGATATTGATACTGAAATAGTATACATACACTTCAACACAATTCCACGACCATGGGAACGATATCATCGCTCGTGCGTACGTACGGACTACCGTCTCCACGATGCGATGAGATTCATTCTCAATGATTAAACATTCATGAATGATTATAAAGTATATATAATAAGTACTAATGAAATATATGACATAATAATGATACTGGATTTCTGTATATTTATATGTATGTCATCTACTTAATTCCATTCAATTCAATAAGGAAACGAAAACAGTGTTCATGCGTACGTACGGACTACCGTCTCCATGAACAGTGTATTTCATTCCATTTATCAATATATTATATATATGTATATTCTGAATATATATATTATATATAAATCATGTTTTAATTTCTGGATATAAGTAATCATGATCCAATTAATCATATTAATAATTACAAGTTAAAAACACGAACGACCAATGAGACGATTTTACCCAAAACGCTACTTTAACATGAATTTACAAAAGAACGGGTAATATAAATTCATAAGTGAACCATATATGATATAATAACAATGAATATGATTCTGGAATAAGTCAATAACATGATTTAAATCATTATACAGGAGGTTTGGACACTAACAAATCAAGTCGGACCTAAGGTAAGGGAAAATATCACAATCTCATTTTTATCTGAGATTGTTTTTACTTTGGCATTTACTGGGGTGTATTTTATCATCCACACCCATGTTTCTTAAATATGTAATATTATTTCCATCCACCTAAAATTGTTTAAATCCAATTTTACCCTTCAGTTAATTTTAGTAAAAGATAAGAAAGGAATCTTTTGTCGTTTTTCATACGAGGTACTTTTTGACTTTTCCGACAAAAGTACAAAGAATGTTTTTGTTAACTTATACGGCATGAATGGATTTTTAAAACATTATTTCCAAGAAGCTTCCTTTACAAGTATTCACGTTTATTTTTAATCAACTTATTTTATTTTAAAGTCGTATGACATGTTATGAAAGGAAAAATGTTTTTGAAGAAGAAAGGATATTTTCCTCAAGAATGGAGTTCAAGTGTTTTATCAAAATTATTTTCCATCTAAGATAATAAAGGGTTATGTTTTTATCCCTCTTATTACATTGATTTGATCATGTTGTGATGGAATTGTTTATCAATTCCTTTATCTTATATGAATTGATTTCTGATGTCATGATGTTTAAGATTCCCATTTGTATTACATGGGTTATGAAATGATGTATGATTTATGATTTTGGGGCACACATAATAACGGTATCATTATGAGATGGGTGGGACCTATATCTCCCTCCAATTCATTGGGTAAAGATTTTATATCTCATGAGATAGACATGGCTGGAACGGTAGGTTATACTGGTTCAGTGAAACAGGACTGGAAAGAGGGTGACTCGGTTCAGAAAGGGACTTTGTCCACTAAGATAGTCTTGGCAATGAGTCTTGACTAACAAGAAATGATTCTCTATGATTATGTGTGTATGCCAAAAAGTTTCTTGTTTTATGTTATGATTATTGTGATTACATTTCACTGCCATGATTTATCCCATGTTATGAAATGATGATCTCTTTTGCTGGTTAAGATTTCCAAAAGTTATGTGCCTGTGTATACGATGTGATTGATATTTCTTTTTTTTTACCCTTACTGAGCATTTGAGATCACCCTCTTATGTTTTCTTTTCCCCAGGATATAAAGAAAGGTTTTAGGTATAAAAAAAGGAAGATCTTTATGGGAGATGTTGAGTATCTTTCACCAGGATTAGAAGATTATATTACGAGTTTCCAAAGACACTAAACTATTACGATCCTTGTGTGTGTGTTTTTGTTACGTACTAAGTATTCCGCAAATGTAATGTAATGTCCATGTACGTCAAGTTTCGGGCCACTACAGTTGGTATCAGAGGAATGGTTTAGTCAACCTTTGGAAACTAGGATGCGAAAATGTTAGTGAGATCCCTAGAGATATTTCTAAGGTATGTCTAGGGATGTCCCTATGTTTAAGTATACGTATAGGTTATAGTACTAGAATTATGCTAACGATCATAGAATTAAACATAAGATGTTAGATATTGAAGGTACTCCACCTTTTGTATGTTGTTTTCCCTAGCATGATTTTTGCCTCTCACACTATTCTTTTTGGGTTTTAGACGATGGCTGGAACCCGATGGAACCGTGTTGATCAATGCAATGGACAATGCAATGATTTTCCTCCAGAAGAAACAAATGTTATGGGAGATGGAGTGCAAAATCTTATTACTATACTTACACAAGCTATGAATCATTCTGGACTTCCAAATTAGCAATGAAGGGAACAATATTCTATTGAGTCCTTCATGAGGCAACGTCCACCTTCTTTCAGTGGATCATCTGATCCACTTGTTGCTGAACAATGGATCAGTACCACTGAAAACATATTTCCAGTTCTTCAATGTTCTGAACATGAAAAAGTCATATTAGCAGTATATCATTTGGAAGGTGAATCTGATCAATGGTGGAATCTTATCAAGAATACGAGGCAAAGAGATGAAATTGAGTCCATGGAATGGGACGAGATCAAGAACTTATTTTTCAATAAGTACTTCCCTCGTATTCTTCGAACAAAGATGGAGAAGGAGTTTCTTGAACTAAAGCAAAAGGATGATGAATCTGTTGGTATATACGAAGAAAATTTTACAAGACTTGAAAGGTATGCATGTGGCATTATCTTCCAACCTGAAAGTAAAGTTGATCGATTTTTCAGTGGCTTAAAACCAAGTCTTCGAAGGGCATTATCTATAAGAGACTTCAGTAGCTATGAAGAAATTGTGCGTTGTGCTATCAAGGTAGAAATGGAAGTTGGTGTTACATATCCATCTCATGGTTTTGACAAGATACGAAAGATGGAGTTCAAGGAGAAATATTAGAATAATGGTGAAAAGAAGATGAATGTTTCCTTATGCACAAAGTGTGGAAAGAAGAATGGTGGAGATTGTCTTAAAGGGACTAGAAAATGTTTTAAGTGTGGAAAAGAAGGTCATCGAGCAGCTGAGTGTCGAAGTAATGGAAAAAGGTTTTCTAATGATGTGATTAAAGCAAACACTGCAGAACACACCACCAACACTTCAATGCTTGAAGTGTAAGGAAATGGGGCATTATGCTAATAAATGCCGTAATCCAAGGGTTATTGATGATCAAATGAGCAACCATTGAAGGCAAAGGACAAAGGGAAGTCACATGCGATCACTATTGGTGATGTTGAATATGACAACGATGTGGTGGAATGATTAAGTGTTTATGTAATGGGATTCCAAAATAATGTGATATCATAAAGTATTGGAATATTTATGTGTTGGTCTAATGTGGTATTCAAAGTGATTGAGATATTTTTTGGAAATAAGATGATATACGTATAATGAAGGGAAAACGAGAAAATGAAGTGTTTAACAGTATTCATGAGCTCATGATTGATATAAGGACTAAGTGATATCATGGTTTGAGTATATAGAATTTTGAGGATTTTGGTATGTGGAAAGTGTTAACTTTTAACTGCATTCATGTTTTCACTAAGGTTCAATGGGTATTCATTATTCAAGAGAATACAAGATTAAGGACTTTGAATGTTTGGAATGTGACCAACAAAACATATCTTTTGATATATGAGGATCAACGATGGTATTAAATCTCTGGTAATCGTTTTCACTGTGTTATGAGAGTGGACTGCAGTATTTTAGATAAGCCTAAAGATTAGAATGGATTATGTTGGACATAAGTTAGGATAAAACATTTTTCAATATTATTGATGGGATGATAATGTAGTTTAAGAAAAAGGACAACCTGCAGGACGGGCGACAGCCCTTCGCGTCGGACAAGGATGTGGGAATCGAACCCACAACCGAAGTGCGACTGGCCTTTATCGCCTACCACTGGCCTACAGGAAGTCCCTGTTTAGTAGAAACTAGTTTTATTTTATTAAGCAGTACGATATATGAAGTATAAGTGCATTTTAGGAACCATATATGATTAATCTAACTATAGAATGACTTATGTATATTTAATAACTTTTGCTATCCTTTTGTATGAGACAGATGGAATGACCAGTCATTCTATCATATGATCTGCTAACACTTCACGAATAACAAATTCAACTTCATTTATTTAATAGATGAAGTGGAAATTGTTCAAGGCACGAAAAACAGTGAGATTTTACCAAAATAAAGTAAGTATTTATTCTAATTCAAATTCTTCAACTTTAGGGAAATGATCTTGAAAACCAAAAATGTTGTCATGGTGAACTTATATTTGATGAATTAGATGGTACCTTAGATCATCACAAATTTATGGCTTTGTGATTGCTGGCTTTTCCATAGCCATGTTCTCTACCACTCTTCATCAGAACATGATGGTTAGATTTTTCTTCCATATCCATATTTTCACCTATGTGGAAACCCAGTGATTAATTTATTTGGGTAACTGTTACGTTTCATACGTTCATTTTTAAAGATTGGTTTTGGTATTCCTTTTTACGATGTGGGTTTCTATTAAAGAAACTTTCGAATAGTAAACCATTTATAACCCCGGCGAATTTTGAGGGCGATATTCATTTTAAGGGGGGTAGAATATAACAGCCCAAGATTTTATGAAAAATATTCTTTTTAATTTCACTAATGTCTTGTGTTTTACGCTACACCAAAAGGAGCTTGCACAACACGCATCCTTGACTTGCCTTGTATTACACGCAATCACGACCTTCCTCGATAGCGTGTGTAGTATGCAATACCAAGTTTCACTAAACAACGATATGCTATTAAAATATTATTAAAACTAGCCGTTATGAATAGTAATAACCACATTTTGAAATTTTGTAAATTTTATTTTTCAAAATGGACTTTATCTTTGGATTCGTAATATCAAAATTAGCTTAGGGTGAAATTTTGGTACTTTTCGGATAACTTTCATTTTCTGATGAATAGTGAAAATTACTAAATTTTAGTTAAAAACAACTTTTTCAATCGAAATAATTAATAGTGATAAATTATTAATTTAAGTGGTTTTAAAGTATATATAGAATATATTTTTACAATTTAATACAATGTTGGTCATTGGATGTAATTTCACATTTAAACCAGACATAAACAAGTGTCAATCTTTTGATAGATATTGTTTCTTAAAAACACGCTATTTGTTTTAACAGTGGGATTTAATTATAAAATTAATCAATGCAACTTCTATGTTATTAATTTGGTAAAATAGACTTCATTTTTGAATTCGGAATATGAAATTTAGTTTAGGATGAAATTTTGACATTGTTCTGAAAAACATCAATTTTTGATGAATAGTGAAACTACTAAGTGGTAGTTAAAAAACTAAATTTTTCATAAAACTTAATTTTACTGCTTCTGTGAATGGAATTTCAAAAATCCGAGAGACACGGTTGATGTTAGTAAGTAAAATGTGGTTCAATGAGATGAAAATAATTTTTGTTGAATAGTAACTTTTTGCTTTTATTTACCACGGTTAAAAGTAAATAGGGTAATTAAGGGAAAAAATGATATTATTATTACCCTAACACATGTCCTAATTCTATTGGACAAGTGTAATTCGACCAAAAACAATCTTAGGAATAAAATATGACCACTTAGGCCCACTTGGATTAGATTAGGACATTTATTATTAATTTATTTAAAGAAGAGTTAAAATAGTTAAAATCAAAGTTTAATAAGTAAAACATTTTTAATATGGGGTTATACATAAGATAAATTCTACTATAAATATTCAATAGAAAGATAAAAAGATTTCCTACATAATGGTATTTCATTTGTAATTTTTAGACTTTAAATAATCCAATTTATGTATGACACAATGATGATGCAGTAATTACCATAATAGTGAAAAATTAGAATAATTGATATTATAAATGCCTAAATAAGTTTAAGTTGAGACTTTTTATGAATTCCACAAATTTTCAAGGTTAATATGACATGGTATTATTGATTTAATTAACATTGTTCGAACCTATCATTCTGTTATGAGTTTCACAAAAATCAATTACTAAATAGTGTCAAAATTGACATAAAATAGTTTTTAAAACAAATATTATATTATTAATTGTTATTTTATTCCTAAAAATCTAAGGATCGACCAAATGACTTAGATAAGGTTATATATATTAATAATAAACAATTTGGGGTTCGTTTGGCTTGATATAGTATGTTTATTAACCTTATAGTATAAGAACACAAGAAGACACGGTAAAAGTAAAATTATTTAACTTAATGTTAAATCTAAATGATAAGGTTAAAATAGGAACCGAAACTTGTCTAAATTCTATTGGATGAGAGTATGTCGACCCATATCCACCTTAGCTTCGAAATTAATCAATTTGGAGCTATTTAAAACCGAATTTGGCTTTATAATAAAATAATATTTTTAGTTATTCCAAAGGTGCCCCTCTCCTCCCTTATAAAAGGGCACCTTCTCCCTCTCTTCCTCACACAACTTTGAGCCTTCAAGCTCAGCCAAACCCTAACAAAATCTCTTCTATACTTCCCTAGTTTCATCCTAGAGGTCTTGGTCTTCTTAAAAGACCATCCATAGTTCTTTAAGTGGAGGTTAACAAAAGGCGCGTTAAAAAGAGGTAATATCCATTACCGATCTTTTTCAATTTCTTTCTTCTTCAACTTCTTCTTCTTTAGTTGTTTCACGATAAAGTAATAACATCAGTATTTCTTATATACTGATATTTTATAATAAATATGAAACAACTCTAATTAACCTTCTATCCATCCTACGGAAAATGAAATCACCGCGCGTGCGTACGTACAGAATACCGTCTCTACGCCGTGGAGTAATCTATTTTCCGCCACCACCTTAATTGGATGGGTATAATGGTGTAATGAGTAACTATATATGATTATTATAAAGTGATATTGATACTGAAATAGTATACATACACTTCAACACAATTCCACGACCATGGGAATGATATCATCGCTTGTGCGTACGTACGGACTACCGTCTCCACGACGCGATGAGATTCATTCTCAATGATTAACCATTCATGAATGATTATAAAGTATATAAAATAAGTACTAATGAAATATATGACATAATAATGATACTTTATTTATGTATATTTATATGTATGTCATCTACTTAATTCCATTCAATTCAATAAGGAAACCAAAATAGCGTTCATGCGTACGTACGGACTACCGTCTCCATGAACAGTGTATTTCAATCCATTTATCAATATATTATATATATGTATATTCTGAATATATATATTATATATAAATCATTTTTTACATTCTGGATATAAGTAATCATGATCCAAGTAATCATATTAATAATTACAAGTTAAAAACACGGACGACCAATGAGACGATTTTACCCAAAACGCTACTTTAACATGAATTTACAAAAGAACGGGTAATAGAAAGTCATATGTGAACCATATATGATATAATAACAATGCATATGATTCTAGAATAAGTCAATAACATGATTTAAATCATTATACAGGAGGTTCGGACACTTACAAAGCAAGTCGGACCTAAGGTAAGGGAAAATATCACAATCTCATTTTTATCTGAGATTGTTTTTACTTTGACATTTACGGGGGTGTATTTTATCATCCACATCCATGTTTCCTCAATATGTAATATTATTTCCATCCACCTAGAATTTTTTAAATCCAATTTTACCCTTCAGTAAATTTTAGTAAAATATAAGAAAGGAATCTTTTGTCGTTTTTCATACGAGGTACTTTTTGAATTTTCCGAAAAAAGTACAAACACTATTTTTTTAACTTATACTGCATGAATGGATTTTTAAAAAATTATTTCCAAGAAGCTTCCTTTACAAGTTTTCAAGTTTATTTTTAATCAACTTCTTTTATTTTAAAGTCGTATGACATTTTATGAAAGGAAAAATGTTTTTGAAGAAGAAAGGATATTTTCCTCAAGAATGGAGTTCAAGTGTTTTATCAAAATTATTTTCCATCTAAGATAATAAAGGGTTCTGTTTTTATCCCTATTATTACATTGATTTGATCATGTTGTGGTGGAATTATTTTTATGAATTCCTTTATCTTATATGAATTGATTTTTGATGTCATGATTTTTAATATTCCCATTTGTATTACATGGGTTATGCAATGATGTATGATTTATGATTTTGTGGCACACATAATAATGGTATCATTATGGGATGGGTGGGACCTATATCTCCCTCCAATGCATTGGGTAAAGATTTTATATCTCATGAGATAGACATGGATGGAACGGTAGGTTATACCGGTTCAGTGAAATAGGACTAGAACGAGGGTGACTCAGTTCAGAAAGGGACTTTGTCCACTAAGATAGTCTTGGCAATGAGTCTTGACTAACAAGAAATGATTCTCTATGATTATGTGTGTATGCCACAAAGTTTCATGTTTTAAGTTAATATTATTGTGATTACATTTCACTGCCATGATTTATCCCATGTTATGAAATTATGATCTCTTTTGCAGGTTAAGATTTCCAAAAGTTATGTGCTTTTGTATACGATGTGATTGATATTTCTTTTTTTTACCCTTACTGAGCATTTGAGCTCACCCTCTTATGTTTTCTTTTCCCCAGGATATAAAGAAAGGTTTTAGGTATAAAAAAAGGAAGATCTTTATGGGAGATGTTGAATATCTTTCACCAGGATTAGAAGATTATATTCCGAGTTTCTAAAGACACTAAACTATTATGATCCTTGAGTGTGTGTTTTTGTTGTGTACTAAGTATTCCGCAAATGTAATGTAATGTCCATGTACGTCAAGTTTCGGGCCTCTACAATATGATCATGGATAACCTATATGGGAACCTTGGGGATCACAAGTTAGGGTATATATTTCTTCTATAAGTTATCCTTATATGCTTTCGGTTCCTTTTCATGATTTTTGGCTAAGTATTTAAGCCCCTAATTATAGTTTCCTTTCTTAGTTAATGGCAGGAAATGGAAGAACATGTCCCAACAACCAATGTGATAGGAAATGCGACGATTGTCATATTAATATGATAGGGATGATTAGGGGATTAAAATATGATTATTATTATGGAAGACGTTCACTATTTTGGGGACCCCATATGATGAAGGTAAATAGATTACTACGTTATTTTCATTGAGGAGTAAGGTTGACTTATATTTTGAAGAATCGATGAATTTAAGGTGGACTTATATTAATTTAGGTTACTTATTGAAATGATTAACCTATCTTGGGTAAAATATGATTAGGTTAGCTACTTTTGTTATAAGATGTTAGGAGTGGTGTATGTTGTTTGGAGATGAACAATGAAGTTTATTTTGGAAGACTATGTTATCGAATCCTTCTTGTATTTGGGTTTCAATATTAGTTTGGTTTATTTTGAGGAATCTTAATGACCGTTATTTATGGAATGGTCAATGATGAACTATGGTTAGTACCATGGAACTTTGAAGATTTAAAGGTAGTTTCCATTCCTATGGGATTATTTCTTTTTGAAGAGTTGTTTTACCTTACCCTTTCTGTTTTTGGGATAATGTTTTAAGATAGAAGAAATAGATAGTTAATCTTTTGTGAATTATGTGATTCTCTAGATGATGATTCTTGTGTTTTGATGAGACTAAGTAGTTTTGAATGCTCATAGTTTGGAGAAAAAATTAGTTTTGGGTAGAAACTTATTAAAGGATGAAACTCTACATGAAGATAGGTATAATTTCTTATGTTTTTGTTTTATTTTGTAAATGAATTCCTCAAAATTATGAAAAGTAACGTAAAACAAAAACGTTGTTGGTTTCCGTTTCCTACTAGGTAATCAAAGACCGTTTACACACATCATATGTTCGGGATTTTCTTATGGTTAACTTTCTCCTAATCATGTTCTCTATCACTCTCCCCCAGAACTTGCCCCTTTGTTTTTCTTCCATGTCCATGTTTTCATACATGGAATCCTAGTATGGGTTAACTCGGGTGACCTTTGTACTTCCCTTTCATTCTTTTAAAGTAATAATTTTACTGAATCCTTTTTCGATGTGGGACTTTCAATGAAATTTCAAAACCCAATTTTAAAGAATTGCGAGGACGCAATTTCTTAAGGGGGGAAGAATATAACGACCCGAAATTTTGAATAAATATTGTTTCCTAATTTTATGTGTTATTTTATTTTATTTTTATACGCAATAAAAATGTTTCATTTGATAACAAGATTATAATTAAAATGAGACCATTGGATTAAGACGGTTATATGACCATTGGTCAATATGACCACTGGAAACTAAAAGTTTTGATTATTGTCTCTAAATACACGTAATATTGGTTAATTATTATAGAAAGAATATTCGATGGCCTCACCCAGTAGTCTTGGACCGATCGAATCCCATCTAACAGAACTTGGGAAAGAGGTAGCACCTTGCTCTGGACCAAACCCAAGCCGAACTTCATTGTGTGAAGTTAGAATGGAATCACCTTTGTGAGAAGTTCAAACTGATAGAAATTACTACTCGTGCGATGCTAGCCGAGCCTCCCTCAAATTCTCTCACCTTAGCACACCTTACACTTAAGTCCTATGCTGGTGTGATAAGGGGCTATGTAAGGAGACCGTAACTGCCTTGTGTAATCCTCTGTTTTAAATAAAAATTGGGATTTCTTTTTATGATGAAGTTTATGAATTTTTAAATGACCGGATAAATATAGTATGCATATTTTTGATGAATTTTAGAAAAAGGATATTTTAAAAATGTTTATGAAAACCTTAAATAATTAAAAATGTGTAATGATTTTTAAAAAATGGTCTTCTATAATTATGTTCAGTACGAAATTTAGAGTCTAATAAGTTCAACTTGATTTTTGATGAACATTAAATTATGAATAGTGATTTTATGATTAGGATTAGTAATGTGTCTAAATGGATTAGTAATCTCACTTAAAGAAAGTATTAATATAATCTAGGCACCTTGATTAAGTAATGTGATTCAATAAAATGGTTAAATAATAGTATCATAAATTATTATTCAAGTATTAGTTTTTTTTCGAGTGAATAGTGTTTTTTAATTAAAAATTAAATTAAAAATATTTAAAAATATTATTTTTATAAAATGGATTTCATTTTTGAACTCAGAGCACCGATATTATGTTATGGTAATTTTTGGGGTTTTTTCTGAAAAAGTGAATTTTCAGTGAATAGTGTATTTATATAAAAAATAAATTAAAAATATTTAGAAAATAATTTTAAAAAATGGAGTTCATTTTTGAAATCAGAGCATTGATATTTGGTTAAGGTGAAATTTTGGGATTTTTCTGAAAAAATTGAATTTTCGATGAATAGTGAAAATACTGTTTTTAAGTTACGGGTGTTTAATGACATCATTAAATGATGTATTAAGTATCTAATAAATATGGTATACTTATTAATAGTAATATAAGGTATGAGGTGTCCCAAGTGGACAATACCAAAGGAAAATACCATGGGCAAGCCCATGGTTTTGCCAAAACCACTAATGAGGCGTCCCTTGGCCATTAATGCCTTGTCCCCTCACTTTCCCTATAAATACCAAGCCATCCTCTCATCCATTCGACTCCCCACTCTCCCCCAACGAAGTTCTTGTCTCATTACCTTCCAAAGAGTCCTCCCAAGGTTCCCCAACCTCTCAAGGTCCCAACCTTTGAGTTTTAAGAGTCACGTTTTAAGTTAAGGGATCTGACCTCTCTCTTTCGTTTCATGTAATCTCTTTTATGTCATTCCTTTTATGCTCCATGTTCATGTGTGAGATGATGTTCTTTTATATTCCTCTTACTGACCGTTTAATGTTGACATAATTAGAGATCCCCTCTTACTCTCATTATATCATTTTATGAAGTTTTAAGTGGCACCGTTAGGCTGCCGAAATTTTTGTAACAGATTCTTTCTCCCTTCTCATTTTTAAAGATCTATTTTCATGTAATGTATTTCAAGTTACTTTTTATTTTGTTGGGTTATGATCTCTAAATTTATCATACTGATATTTTATGATTATATGATGAGATAACCCATTTGATCTCTTCAATTCAGTATTTTGAGGTTATAAGTGGCGCCGTTAGGCTGCCGGATTTTTAAGTGGTTCTTCACCCTTCTCATTTGGAAGTTCTACTTTCATGTCAATTATTTCATGTTTCTTTTTGTTATGTTGGGGTATGATCTATATATCTATCATACGGATATTTTATGTTCATATGATGAGATACCCTATTTGATCTCATCAATTCATTTTTTTGATGTTTAAGTGACGCTGTTAGGCTGTCGAATTTCTAAGGGGTTCATTCACCCTTCTCATTTTCAAGATCTATTTTCATGTCAAGTCTTTCAAGTTCCTTTTTATGTCGGGGAATGATCTCTATATCTATCATACTGATCATTTATGTTCATATGACTAGAGACCCTTTTTTATCTCGTCAATTAATTTTTGGATGTTTTAAGTGACGTCGTTAGGCTGCCGAATTCTCATAAGAGAAATATTATTTTTTTTGTTTTCCTTTCAAGTTCTTCGTTTCAAATGGTATATCATTCAAATTTCATTACCATTTTCTTAAATACTTTGTATTTTGTTCCCCTACTGTTTTATGTATCATTTTTGAGTGGGTGACACATGTCCCCTCTCTTTCCAAATTTTTCTAAAACCATGTATCATAGACGTTATGCTGCATAGTTTTTGTCTCAAAACGCCTCCCACTTTATCTCAAAATTATTTTATGTTATTAAGTGAATACTAAAAACTCTTATTTCTACAGTGGTATTCACATATATATCAAAATGTTCTATTTTAAATTATGGGATTTACATACATGAAACCCGCTTTTCCTGTTCCGCGGGTTTAAAGTGACATCAAGATCATGTCTTTAAAGCAGTTTTTAAAACTTTATGATTATGAAATGAAACCCGTTTATTTTATGCTATATGGGTTATTTATGATAATTTTAATGATGATATATGTGGCTCACATGATAATAAAGACATGTTAAGTGTGCGCCCAGATAGCGCTCCAATTCATTGGGTAAAGACTTAATCTCTAGAGATGACTTTTTAGACTGATACCTTGGTGAATAACCTTGGTAATTTTTAATGACACCTTGGGGATGGGTCTTGGTGAAATGAAATGATTGACAATATTAAATGTTGTAGCCACATATTCAAGTTATGAAAATGTTATTTTTATTATGATATGCCTCATGATTCCATTCTCATGCCTTAAAGGTCTTTTCATGACCTTATTGAAGTATCTCAAGTTCACATGTAAAATGTTTCTCTTGTTTCCCTTATTGGGCTTTTTGCTCACCCTTTCTTTTGATGTATGTCCCCAGGTTATGTGATTCAGTAATGAATCTTGGATGAACATGAGTAGAAGCCTTTCAAGTGTTTTAGAAGAATTTTTTATGTTTTCATGTTTAATGTTCCTGGTTTCCAAGACACTAAACCTTAAAGATCCTCGGTTTTGTAAAATGTAATGAAAGTTTATGTGATAAAAAGGTGGGATGCTATATATTCATTCTTGGTTATACCCATAGTAAATAACCTTATCTTATTTCAATGCCATCACATATAGTTTTATCTTAACAGTAAATCTCCCCTTGATGTCAATTTTTTAAAATGTAATTACAAAACCATTATTAATTATTGGAAAATTTTGATTTTGTTCATCAGTTCTCTTTTATTTCATACCCCAGATCAATATTACATTAATATATCTCAATATTTTTTTAACGATGAGAATATTTAACAACTTTGGATAACATTTATAGTTTTAACAAAGTATAAAATATTATAAAATATCAGTTCTTGATGATGTAAAATAATTCATCCAATTTATAATATTCTTTAATTTCCTTTACAATAACATATTTATAGCTCCATTCATACTCAATTTTATACCCAATCTATTCAGTTTTGATACTTACTAATAATATTCCATTCCAAATAACTTAATAAATTATCATCCATTTTTTATTGTGTTAGATGATATTGATATCTTCTTTTATAACTTGTAATCCCACAAATTAGCTCAATTCATCCTGAAAATACTTCTCAATATACAACAATATCCAAATTGAAAATTCCTCATAGCTATACCCCTTGGAATAATTAAAAATTATACCAAAAATATAAACTATGATTATTAGAGTATATATACTTTTCACAATAAAATATAAATTGTTTCAAATTTTATTTTTTAAAATTTCAAGTTATTCACTCAACTATCATGTTTAGTGTACTCGTATTTGTGATCTTGTTTTGAACCATAAAAGTATTTAGTTAAAATGTATACTATAATTATAATATATTAAAGTATGAATATGTAATATTTAACAATAAAATCATAATCTTCTTAGTTTCTATTTAGAAAGGATTATTTCATACCAATTTTATAATCATTGTAATTCATATGTAGTGCCAAATATTTTGGAATATATTTTCTCCAATTTAATTCTATGTTCAATAAATTTCATAAAAAGAAAAAAAGAAAAAAAAAATTCCCTAAAAAATTACCAAAAATATAATAATAAAATATAAGAATGATAATACCTATAGTAAATAAGAATATTATAAACATTTAAAACATCATACAAAATGGGATTAATAACATTAAATGTTTAAAATAGGCTATTAAAATATTCTTTTTATTATAATATTGACTTTCACAGAAAAGATAAATTTAGAAATATTAGAATTTCAATTTTGGAAAATTAATTTCATTTATTAATTCATCATAGTTAAATTATACTATGATGAATTTTTCATTTTGTTCTAAAATAAATGGAATTTTAGGTGAATAAATAAAATGATCGTTTATTCTCCAACTAAATAACATATTATTTTATAAAGTTTTTTGTATAATATACAAATATATACAACATGTTTCATTACAATATTTTTTTGTGGAGTAAAAAATACATTAAATAAAAATATTTTGAATTTATAAAACCCATTCTTGCCCTTATATTAACTTATGTTATATTGTCTAATAAAATAACATCAATTATCTATTATTTTAGAAAAAAATTATTTATTGGTAGAATGAGGTATTGGTTTTCTTGGAATGATATAAATGTTTTAATTTTTAAATAAATAAACCCATTTATATCACGAAAATCAATGACAATGATAATTTTTCCCTACATATAAATTTTTATCTTAAAAATACACTTTTTATACAGAATAAGTATATACTTGTTACATGAACTAATGTAAAATTTTAATTATCATAAAAATAGGAATTGTATATGTTAAATTGGAATTCATGTTTGATATTAATCAGTTAAAATTATTTAATATAGAAATTCATTTTGTATCACTTAAAATTAAATAATGTAGGTAAAATTAATTTACATTTTAAAACCATGAATGCTAAAATTTAATATTATATGACTAAAGGACATAGAAATTTATTCAAACATGTTTCAAAAAGGATGTTTAGTTTATTATTGAACATATTTGATCCCTGAATCCATTTTTTTTATTTTAGAACCTTATTTATATATGACCCGCGTGCTCTCTATATATTATGATTAAATATATAGAAATAAATTAGTTTCAACACTTAAAAAATTGTTCCCTCACCACCCCTTTAATACCACTTAATTTTTTTTTTCCACCATAAATTATTTTAAAATGAAAACAATTATAATCAATCTCCATTTCCTTTATCCTATGTTTACAATAATGTTTCTTAAGACCTGTATTTATAAGGAGCCTTATAAGGGAAATCCCATTTTCTCTACATCTAAACAACTTTTAGTCCCTTCATTTTATTGTTCATTACTTTCCAAACTATAAATTTATAATTACAATATAACGAGGTAATGATTTTTTATACCAGATATTATTATGATAATTGAATAAATATATACATATTTATTATTTTCTATTAAGAAAAATATATCTATCTTTACTAGGTTATACAGAATACTACCGCCATGAAGTTTAAAAATTATTTTTACACCATGACATCCCTTCAAGGATTATAAGTGTACTGTTTTGAGATGGGTTCCACTTAACCCATACCCCGACCGAGTGGGTCACATGGACACAAGCTTTCCTCCTCGTTTACCAGATCTTTCTTACTAGGAGTGAGGGGGTAAATGTGATATGTTGGGAAGACTATACACTCTTCATAGAGTGGAATAACCAAGGAAATCATTAACATACAGTGGTAGAATCATATATAATGACACCGAATAATAAAGAATTATATGATTAAATAACAGAGAAACTAAATAATAAACTAAATCTATAAGGCATTGTCATATACATTGGTCCATGGATTGATAATATATTGAAGGGAAACAAGGGATACATATATACAATCAAATAATAAAAAACTTGCAAAAAGAAAAATTGATTCACAATAATCATATTGAAAATAATCTTGATCCTCTACTCTTATGCTCTATCTATAAGTAATTTATAACAAGGATCTGAAGTGAGGTTCTTGACCTTATCCATACCTAGAGTCATATGATCTTATTAGGTTACAATGTCATCCAAATTAGGGTGTGATATAAATTCCCAGTTTTCCACAAATAATGGTTCCTAGAATTAATCCAAGAAATTATGATATCTAAAAATTGTTTAATAATAAAAAGAATAATGAAATACTGCTGAATAGAAACTAGCCTCCTCAATTTCCTAGTAGAGACCTAGATACTCTACCTGCTTTGACCCAGGGTTAGAATGAATGTCTGATCAATCACTATATATATATTAATAATATATATATATATATATATTATAGTTATATATTTCATCCATCTATATAGAAAATTTACGTCTGGTGAAAGTTGATATATACGCAAAATACTAGATCTTTGTTTGACATGGGTGTATCATAGACAACATAACCTGTCCAAATGATCTTATAAGCTCTAGAAATTGACTAAAAACTATGCATCTCATGCTGAATGATGGATTTCATGAACATCACTTGGGATGGTGAGTTTTCTATCATGTAAACAATTTACATAGGAGACATGGTGTGTTATATGCACCATCAAAATACTGTCAATGGTGTGAGAAGACATGATCCACAACCGATGTAAGGGTGCATATAATTGTCATTCTTAATTAAACCTTTACCATTATCTTAATTCCTATATAAAGTCATAATCATATTTATACTATATTCATTAGGAAATATCTCTCATGCATTACAATCATAAATCCAAAATACAACAAGTCATTAAAATTTATATTTAGCATATGTTAAAGGATAAAATCATTGGTAACTCCTTTCCACCCCTTAGAAATAATTTCATTTTATTTTATTTAATTAAATTAATCCATTTATGTAATGTAAACCATAATGATAATTCCATTACATATAAACAATACATTGAATCCACTAAAATAAATAAAAAATTAAAATTAAAATGTTTAAAGTAGAATTTAGAAGGTGGAAACATCAATAATGGAATTTCCTATATGGTAAATTCCCTGTATAAGATAGATAAATCACATAGGGGTGGTTTTGGATATATAAAAATTATATAAAAAATTGAAAAAATCATTGCAACCAATTCTGGAAATTTAAAAGTTTTTGGGTATTTAAATAATTAAGCATACAGTGAAATTAAAGTCTCCAAACCCAAGCGGTGTTCTTTACTAATGGAAACCTCATACAATATACTAAATTTGGATCAATGGGTATAAATCAATATGTATAGATGATTTAATATGAAGGACACAATTAAATGTGGATGCTCAGAAAAGGCCAGTATGTTGCATAATGGAAAATCTATTAAAAAAATAATTTTGGGAAAATGAATAGACCATTGCCATTTGTGAAATTTCTATATCCTCATCATATTGAAGAATTATATTCTGATTTGGTTGCATGAAATTTAAGAAACAATCCAATCCTCTTAATATAGGGAATAAGAGAATGAAACTAATTAGCAAAATGGATCCGGAGATTAACAAAAAATTGAAGGTAAAGCATAATTTATAATACTAATATGAATTAGATATATCTGATGGAAATTAATTCAGATAGTCAATAATGAATTTATCAAGAATCCAAGATCAATGGAGGAAAAGGATCTCAAGAGGAGGAGAATCATTTCACCCTTTGTAAAAGAAGGTGAGGAAAAAAGGGTTATGAAAATAGGATCATTAAAAGGGTTTTGTGAATTTCTCCCTCCCAATAGAGGCATGTATAAGTCATACGGTTTTCTAAACTGCATATAATCCATGATCGAGGAATTCATAATAATAGAAACCCTACATGGATAAGATTAATGAATTTCCAAACCATGCTAAAACAATGAATAAATTTACTATAAAAAACTATAGGTGGCTATCACAACCATATTCCTAAAGTCACATAGTTTCAGACAAACTATGTGGCTCTATCATCTTATATTATTTTCCATGCATCATTAGTAGGGACCTAGCTGGATGGGATTCAAAGTTTCAACAAACCATTCATCCTAGTTCTATTTACAAATTTCTACAGTTCCATGTTTTGAATAATCCTTAGTCACCCTTTAGTACCCCATGACTCTATTAGGTAACATTATAATAGTCGTTTACAATAATTTTAAAAAAAAATTAATTATATGTAACTTTTTTAGAAGATGGGTCATTAAAACCTACCCTCCATAAATAATCTTGTTTCTATGTTATCCTTTGGGGAGTGAAAAGGTATCATAAACATTGAGATATAGCCATTAGGCTTGTATATCAATATCACACTCCCAGTTCACTTCATGTACCCAGATGTTCTATTATAGAACCCACAACAATTGAACTAACCAACTAAAGAGTGTCTTCTCACTCTGATCAATAATAAAAATAGGATACTCCATGAACCAATCATCTTCATTCAATTCAACCTCATCAGGTAGAAAGACATGTGACAAGTCCATAAAATACCAATGAAGATGAGATACCTGAAATACATCATGAATAGATTGGTAATTATGAGGAAATTATGTCAAGTAAGGCACTTTTCTTTTCAGTTCCAAAACCATTAAGGGTCCAATGAACCTCGGTTAGATCTCACCCAACATTTTAATATGGCAATTTCATATACTAGGTGATACTCAAAAGAAAACATGGTCTCCAAACCAAAACTCCAGAGGTCATCATTATTTTTTGTCATATTACTACTATCTAGACTGAGTTTTCATCATGTGATTCTTGATATATTATACATACCATTCAGTATCCAACACAGGATATAGCCCAAGAAATTATAATTCCTATACCTCTACCCAACTTAGTGGTGAAAGGAATTGAAAACCATATGAGACATTATAAGAATCCATCTTGATTGTAGCATGAAATCTATTATTATAAGAGAACTCGATGAGGGGAAGTGTCTCTCCCATGAACCCCTAAATCAATTTCAAATTCATGGATCATGTCATTTTATACATAAATCACACACTCCATCTTCCTATAAGATTCAGTATTACATGTCATGCTCATATGTACTTGTGTACCCAAGCCCTTATGCAATCCCTTCCATAAATGAGATGTAAATAATGATTATCTATCAGAAATGATAGAATATAGAGATGTCTGAATACATAATTTTTTTTTGATATACAACCTCACTAGATTTTCTACTAATAAAGTCTCTCAAACAGGTAAGAAGTGTGAAAATTTTATGAAATGATCATATAAAACCTATATCGTATCATTTTAAACAAGGTGATATGGTTATACAATCCATGATATCCATCAAAAAAATCAGCCAATTTCCAAACAAGAATGGACAATAACTAAAAATGACCTGTTGAACCCTGATGTTCTACATTCACCAACTTATATGTGGAACACCTCCTGATGAAGATTACAATATCCCATTTCATACAAGGCCACCAATACTAGATTTGTAGATCCTGACAAATCTTGGTGAGTCCTGGATTAAATGTCAATTTGAGGCATGAAATTACCACACCAGTTCTTCCATGATGCCTATAAGGACCCATACACGCCCTTGGAATAGCAAAGTATCATTCCCATACATGGTGAATCATGAATATGTATCATCATATGAAATTATTTTCCTCAATTAAATTTCATTAGGATCTGATAGTTTCCTCATTATTCACTTTTCAAGAACAATACATGTATTTATTACTGTAGAGAGGAGAGTCTGACCATGGTCCTCATGAACCTCTATGTGCATCTTTGAGAATAATTCCTTGAGATTTCATTTCACATAGGCCTCTTGAGCATTATTTATTTGAGTCTTCCATCTCAGCCCATTAGCCAATGCATTTCCCTTACCAGGCATGTAGGCTAGCTCAAAATAGAACTACTATTATTTCTCAACCAACCTATGCTCCCTAAGAATGACATCACAATATGTAAAAATGTACTTGATGCTTTTTTGATTAGTGTACACCAAATTTTTTTTATACATGTAGATATTGTTTCCAAAATTTTTGAGGACGAACTATAATATCTCGATCAAGGTCATGTGTCAGGTAATTCTGCTCAGCAAGTATCAATTTGTAAAAAACGTATACAATGATCCATTCATCCTATATCAAACCAGCTATAGAATTGCTACGGATTGTGTTAGAATATACAGTATAATTCCAGCCTATAAATGGATTAATAAGTATTACTTTTAAATTAATTCTCTCCTTCAAATACAAAAATTCTACCGCACATGATTTTGAACATAAAAATTTCAAACCATCCTTTTTCAAGCCCATAAGTAGCGATTGAAGATGTGATAAATTATGGATGAAGCATATTTAATATCCATATATCCATAAGAAAGACATTATTTCAAATATATTCTTTAGATACTCCTAGGAAACTACTTCTCTCACGTTCTAAGGGTCTAATTAAAGTACAAACTATTATATAATGTGACCTAGGAAGTGGACTTTGTTGATCCAAATGTGGCATTTACCAATTTTAGCATAGAGCTTATTTTCTCTCAGTGTATTAATCGTGATCCCAAATGGTCCCATGGTGATGTAAGTAGAGTAAAAAAAATATGACATCATGAATAAATACTACATGAATGAATCCATATACAGATGGAAACCAAGATTCATTAGATCCATGAAGACACCACATGTGTTTGTGAGTCGGAATGGCTTGAAAAGGTACTTGTATATACCATACATTCTCCTAAAATCTATGCAAGGTATTTCCGGTTAATTGACATGAAAATGGTGATAGAACAACCTCAAATATATATTTTAATGTACTCTTCATCCTTGTAGATGATCAAATATGTCTTCTTTTTGAGGCAATGGATTCAAATTCTTTACCATAAAATTGTTTAATCAACGGTAATCCACATAGAGCCTAATGGTACCATCCACCATCATGGAAATAAGGATTGGTGAACCCTAATGAGAGTGATGGTTAATATAAATCCTTCAACCTCAATATCTTCAAATTTATTATTGAGTTCTAGAAGCTCCATAGGTTTCATCCTATAATGAGGGATGGTTATTTCTGTTTCTCCAAACATAGGATTAAAATTAAATTCGACCTCTCACAAAGAAAGTAGAAAAATTAAATTTTTAGGAAAAATGTCCCAAATAATCTCCACAATAGGAGGAATAAAATGGGTTTTTACCCCTCGTCATAAAAAGACTAGTGATCTAAGCTGTCACACTACCCAACATCTACTATCTGCATCCCAATTCCATATCTTGAACACCCCATCCTCACTTATGCATAATATTACCATCCTAGAGTGATGTAAACATCACTCAAGAATTCTAGAATTCTATATAGGATAGATAGAGAACTAAATAGTCCATCCCAATGATTATGTAAAATCCAATCATATTGGGGATTAAATTATTCAAAAAAAATATGTATCTTCCTATCTCAATGTGGAAATACATGCATTTAAGAACACACATATAGTGGATACCTAATAGGTTTTGTGGAATCATAATTCGAGAAATGAGTTTGATCTCTTGGCATGGAATCTCTATGATAAACTCAGATATAAATGAGTATGATACACCTCTATCAAGTAATGTTGATACTAAAGTGGAGGCTTCTGTAATAGCAAGTCATACAATAGAGTGTTTGGTTTTATGCACCTCATGGAATAAGTGGTTCTTCATGTAAATGAAATGTACCATGGCCTAATGACACTACCCAATAGCCCTGTAAAATCCCACTCTTTTGGTGGTGAGAATCATGAATATGTCTGCCCCTACCTCGACCACCAAATAAACCTAAATGGCTGGTGGTATTCCAGTTTATTTCCTAGTATGATCCTACTGTCCCAGGTTCAAAATGTGGGCTAGGAATTGATCCCCCTCACTAGGAACTCATTGGAATGTTCTGTTGAAATGATCGATATTTCACATCATATTTCAGCCTCTATATTCCAGAAAAATTTATAAGAATTGGGGTTTTGTATGTACTGGATTCCCGCACATGTGACATATTAGAACATTTCCAACCTGATGATATTGACTGATGTTATCTTCAAGAGAAACCTCGAAATGCTTATTTCACCCAGAAGATGAAACAATGATAGATATAGTTTTCAAACCACCCTGATTCACAGAATCATATTCCTTTTATATATAGGTATGTGATAAGGATGTAGTTAATGATTTCAAAAATTGTAGTCAACCTAAAACAAATTACCTGCGACCATATGGAATATACCAGCCCATCCTTGAATCACCCAGAATTCATAAGATCATCACCCACAAGCATAGAAGTAAAATAGTGAAACTCAGTAAAATGAGAATTGTATTTCATAACAAAAATGCTTCCCTTCTATAGGATTACAAATTACTTTTGTCGTTAAATCCTCAGATTATAGGTATAGAAATTGTTATAAAATATCATTTGAAAATCTACCCATACCATATCACAATGTTGATATACTTATTTGATAATATCCCACCCCAACTTATTATAATCACACTACTTTTATGTACTGAATATGAACATCTTATATAGAGATTTATCTAGATGATCGAATATCTAAAGAATATATTAGATCTATGATTCAAAATCATGTGGTCCACCATCCATCAAAAAAGGATGCAGGATGTTGCGGCTAGAATTCCTGAGTCAACTCTTCCATAATCTGGGATGGTTCAACACAAGCTTTTATATTCTTCAACCTATAAGGGAGTCCCTGATAGAACTGGGCATCAGTTCCCATATCAGGAATAGGAATATGTGGCACATTTTCCACTATTGAAGGAATTACTGGTGGATCAAGGCCCACCGCCTCACGTGCATAGTTTTCACTACATTCATAGTATACAATTGGAGGGAGACTTAGAGTTATGATACTACAACTTCAAATTTACATCTTTTGAGTGATCTTAACAATAAAAAATATTCTATTTAGAAAACTTTGATTAGTGCATAGCCTTGCAAAATAAATGAACACATCTAATGGTCTACTCCAAAAGATTGGTTTAGGTGGTATAAGAGAGAGTGGTATTGACAATAACGTAATACATACACAAATAACCACGACTATGTCTATGCATTGTGATAATTATTTGTTATATATATATATATAAGATGCATATTTTCTTTTTAATAATCATACACATTTTAAATTTCTTCTTCTTCAAAACATTAAATCACATTTAATGGTTTAATTAGATGGATCAACATTTCTGATCTCTATTGAGAAATAGTCCTTAAAAATGATAATATGTTGTCCACATAACTCACATTATAACTTGTTCCATCCCATGAAACAAATGATCCATGGTTCAACATACCATAATTATTTTATTATGGTTTTGTATTTAACCTATGTAGGAAATCAATATTAGGTTAAGGTAGACACTTTAAGTGTTAATTATTTTTTACAATCCCAATAATAATGTTAGAACATTTCAACACTAAATCAATGCTCTTTCAATACTCAGTAGTCAAATGCATGTTGAAAATAGAAGGGTCTTTAAAAATGCATGGAATATTAGTCATATTGTGCCTATAATGATTCATGTAGTTTAACACCCTCATTCAATTGGTACTAGGTAAACAAAATAACCATTTCAATAATACCAATATCAATAAAATTTCAAAACATGTGTGTCACCCAATGGTGAGGTTTTATAAACTATAAATGGAAAAATCAATAATTGTAATTACCAATATAAAGTAATTTTGGTTTCCCCTATACATGGGTTAGATATATCTAGGCATAAGGTAAATTCCAAATTCAATTAGATTATATTATCCAATAATATACCCAAATAGTTTTAAAAATAAAAAATAGCTCTGATAAAACATTGTAACTTCCTAACATGGGATTCACTTAATCTATTCCCCAAACTAGTGGGTCAGATGGCATCATGCACACGTCCCTATACAATAGAGGATCCCGACTAATAGCTAGGGTGTATTTGTGGCACGTTTGGGAGAAAATACCCTCTTATCAGAGTGGATTAGCATTGAAAATTACAAACATAAAAAATAATAATCCTATCTATAGATTCATAATAATCAATATTCAGAAGATTAAATAACTAACCTTCTGAATAATAATAAAAATAAAATAAGATTTTTAATATACATGGATTCATGGAAAAGTAGTAATAAAAAATCAAAAAGGCATATATAATCATGCGATAAAAACTACGAAAAACCAAAATGTTTCCACTATACCATCGCGATCATCTGATTGATCTTCATCTCATATGATTTATCTCTATGTAATGCATATAATGGTAGGATTCGAGGTAGTTTTCATTATCCATACCTATTGTAATATAATCTTCCCATGTACCAAAGCCACCTTGAGTAGGGTGTGATACAATATCCTAGTAGGAGGCCACCAATAGAGTCCTGAATAAATCCATGTAGTCCTCATATATAAATAGTGTCATGTTTAAATCGAATAAGATACAGGTGCTGAAAAAATAACCAACCTCATTGGGATCCTAGAGGAAACATGGAGCCTATAACTTCTTCGACTCATGGTTGTACTGAATTTATAATTAGTAACTATATATATAGTATATATAGGTTATATATATTGTATTGTTATATATTTCATCCACCGATATGGACCAAGTATGGGTTGACTTAACTAGCCATATACCAAGAATACTAGATGCTAACTACATTTGGTCATTACACATAAATCCATAAATAGTCTAAATGATACTATAAGATAAATTAATAGGGTCGATGCCTAGAATATCATAATGTGTGACAGATATCAGGATTTTCACTAAAGATGGAATTTGTTCCGTCATTTCATCACCAGAAACTGGGGAAATGGTCCATCATTCCCAATATCCAAATAGTGTCAGTGGGGTGATACGTCATGCTCAACACCTGATGTAAGGGAGTGTGTACCCATCATGCCAAATTTATCCACTACCATCTTCTCAAAACACATATCAATTAATAATAATATTTTCGTTATATAAATGATTCAGTAATTCTCTTGAATTTCACTCATCAAACACAAATTAATCATGTCATTAAAATTCAAATTTACCATATGTTGAAGGATACAATAATTTGTGTGGCCAATCCAAAATTTAAAAAACATTTAATCTTAATTACTTCAGTTCATTGAAATAATTTAACAATTTTAAAACATCATGACCATTCCATTCTATATAATCAACACATTTAATCCACTAAAACTTGGAAATTAAATTTATAAGGTTCATAGGGGCATTAATATGGTTCCAACATCGATTGGGAATTTACCCACATGGACAATTCAATTTATAATACAATAAAATAACCTTTTATGTTTTTAGGGAATTTTAAATTTATATAAAAGAGGGGAAAACACATTACAACCCATGATGGACACTTAGGAGGTTATCTGGGTATTTAAATAATTTTCCCTAATAGCGAATTCAAGGAGAAACTCTCATGTGGTTTCTATAACATAAGGAACCATCATATACTCTCCTACACAAGGATAAATGGTAATATATCAAGTTGATTACATCAATTAAATATGATTAACTCAATTTAATGGTGAATCCTAGAAAAGGATGGCATGGGGAACAATAGAAAATCTACGAAAACAAAAAAACATGGATAAAATTAAGATACCACCTACCTTTGATGAAACCTTGTCTGATAGAGGCCTCAAATTCAAAGTAGCATGGATGAAATTGATAAAGTGGTCCAAAATAATGGATAATAGGGAAAAGGTGATTACACCTAATTATGAAAACTAATATGAAGATAAACTAAAATAGAAATGAAGTGTATCATAGATCATACCATGATAAATATTATGGTTCTAACAGATATTGATTCGGACAAAGAATGATGAGGATATCATATTTCCTAGATCGAGGGAGAAAATGTTTTTTGAGAGGATGAACTAAATTTTATTAACTAGAAATGATTAATAGGAAATGATAGATAAAAATTTGGCTGATTAAAGAGATTTTTTGTATCTCAACCTCAAAAGGGGCACAAAATTAAGTCACGTTGTATTATAAACTATGTAAAAATTGTTCTCAATCCACCATATAATTGAGAGACCCCAGACGATTAAGCTGCACAATTTTCCAAACTGTGAAAAAAATCCACGATAAAAAAATAGGTGCCTCACACGTTCATGCTGCTAGAGTTGAATGCTTGTATAAAAACCATGTGGCTCCTACTACTCCTCTATTTTACCCCACATAGTTAGTACATACCATGTAGGATGAGTTTTATGGTTTCTACTAACTGTATAAACTGGTTTATTTTCCAAATATCTAGGGTTTTAGGCTCTAAACAAGCCCCGACACCCTCATTATCCCTGTGAAACTATTGTGTATTGTTATAAGGGCATTTTAGAGGAATTTAAACAAAAAATTAACTATCTTTACCTTCATTAAATAAAGTAAAATTAAGAGAAGGGTTAAATTTAATATATATATATATTATAATTATGATTATAAATAGAATAATTATAATCAACCCACTTTCCCTCTCATTCGTCAAGAAATTAGAACGTTAAACATTCCTTGTGCATACTATAACTTCTATAAGGTAACATAACTAAAGGTGCATGTAGTTTATTTATTATTTTAAAAAAAATATTAAAATAAGAATAAAAACCTTTAAAGTATAAATATAATATAATTATGATTCATTAAAAATGTTATTTTATAATTATAACCGCCATTCATAATCATAATAATCCTTTAATTATATAATGATCCTGTTTGGGTTGGTCTAACCACCTACATGAACAATGATATAAAATAATACAATGTATAATTATATGTAAATAATTAATAATAATATATGATATAAAAAATAACATTTTTAATATTTTATTATAGTTTTAATGTTAATATTGAACTTCCTAATTAATATTCCTATATCCCTTTCTTAAAAATCAATTAAACATGCCCATCACTAATCTCATCATTAAATATTATAACAAGAAAACATAGAATTAAATTGTAAAAATATAAATAATTATAAAGAATAAATTTTAGTACATTTTATGATCTAGTAATTATGGAATTTGAAAATTAATAAACAATAATATTCTATTAAGAAACTACTTCAAAATGATCATGATTACTCACACATGATATATAAAAATACAATCTAACTAACTAATATAAAAATTAGGACTACATATAAATGATTTTTATTAAAGTGTATAGATATTAATAATTCTCATAAATAAAATATTTGGCTATCTATGTTTTTTATTTTGATTGTTAGAGTTAATTTGACTATGTAGGGAAATAATAAGGGGATTATGGTCTCAAATTTACACCCCATAAATCATATATCTTTTTATATACCATATTTATTTTGTAATTGTTTATATAATACCCATTTAATATTTTTAATTATTAACCTAGAATTATTTATGATATTTGAAATTTCATTTTAAATAATTTAATTTTAGGGGTTTTCACTATAATTTATGTATGTACTGAAGTATTTTTTTTATCAAATTCTTTTATTAGAGATATATTTGTATTATAAATCCAATTGTTTTTATATAGATTATATATTTTTTATCCAATAAACTAAACCCTTAACTCTAATTTATTCATGGTATTATTAGATCAATATTGATATCTTTATCGTTCAATAGGTTTTGGATTAAATGATACCAGGGCATTAATTGTTTTCTTGACTCAAATTCCTTCACTTTGAGTCATAATTTCTCCACTTGGTTATAATCATCTAATCCTATATTATCTTTTTAATTATATATATCTATTGTATTTTTTCATAATATGTAGGGAGATTACATCATTTTATTGATCTCATCTTCTATGTTGAAATATATTCCTAAATAAAATATTGACTTTGGAATAACTAACTGTCATTCATCACAATTGATATATAAATCCATCCCTATATTTTCCATTCATATAATGGTATCCATCATTTTAAAGAACTCTAATATAGATTATTTCTTATGATACTCATAATTCTATTTAACTTTATTAAAAATTAAAATATTTTTCTATTTTAAAAATGAGACTTCTCAAAAATTTGATTCAAAATATATTAAATTTGTTTCCATCCCTTCTAATAATAATTTTGTTTCTTCTAAACCATAATTTTTTGGGTTAACTATTTTTATTTTAAATGATCTATTATTCAAATTTATTTTTCAAAAGAAAGTATTTTATAATATTTTTCCTCACTTTTTTAGAAGAAAAACAATCATAACGGACCCACAACATTATCCTTTTACAAATATAGTAAAAATAAATTCTAAAATATATTTTTATTTATTTATTTCTGAAAACATATTTCAAAATACTTCTCTAATTTATATGAAAATTTTTCTCAATGATTTCATTATTTCATGAAGAAATTAATTCTATCATTATTTTATAAAATATTTCATTTTAAATTATTTCAAAATCTCATAAATATTTCTTATTTCATGTGTTGATTTTCTAAAAAACATTAAAATTGTTTTTCATCAAAGTCATATCCCTATGATATGTATTTTTCTAGGTCACAAATATTTTTCTAATGATATCATCCAAATTATATCTCTTTATACATTATAAAACTTATTTCTATCTTAAAAATGATATATCCATGACATTATATTACCTAATAATTAATGGTTTATACACATTATTTTTTAACAAGTGAATAATTTCTTTAATATCTAACTATATATATCTCTTGGATTAATGGGTGTACATAAATATTTCATAAAATGAGTGGTTGTATTAATTAATTACTTAACCATAGACCCATTATCTATATGATTTAAATTACACATTCTCTCTTATATTTATTAAATGGTATTTATATAAAAATTTATTTAATTAAATTGGATTACATTTTATTATCTATGGATATATCCTACTAATGTAATTAATGGAAATATTATTTTTTCCATAAATTATCCCATTTAAATTTGTTTTGAAACCCATTTCTATTTGTCAAATTTGACATGAAATTCATTAATCTATTATTTCACACATATGTGAGGATGATAATGGGTGGGATACTATATCTCCCACTGATCCATTAGTTTAATGTTTTAGTAACATATATACATAATTATATTTTCTCTCATAGGAATGTGAATAATAATTTTTCTCATATTCCAAGCATAGAGATAATGATTTTGTTCACATAGATTTGGGATTAAATAATTTTCTCATTATATTTTCATTGGATTATGGTTTTTCAAGAATTAGAAGTTCTTTTCGTGGTATAACTCATTTATATGTTTTCATTAATTTCATACTTTTTTATATTTTCCTATTATACTATATTTTATTTGTATTCTTATGAATGTTATTTTATCACGACTTATGCATATTGACCCATGTTTACACTCTCTCTTTATTCATTTCTTATGTTATTTTGTGTCCTTTAACCTGGCTATATTTATATTTTTAGTTAATTGTTAGTTATTATTTTGTTTTATATATATATCTACCTATATTCTCATCATATAATAAATTTTGAATATTGATTTTTATAATATATTAATATACAGGGTATTGGGGGTACAATTTCAACCAAAACAATCACACACATAACCCCATCATTATGTTGACTGTGCTATTAACCCTGCCTATGGATGATAAAACATCATAAGACATTATTAATAAATTTTATAGGCCAATATGAATTTATCAAGGCCCAGCGGTTGAGCCAGTGTAGCCCAATCATCCACCCCACCAACATGATCAACAAGTCCATGATCCACCAGCACTTTCTTCTATAACTTATTATTACACTTACTGAGAATTTGAGCACACACCTTTCATATATTTAAATTCCAAATGTTTTTAAAATTAGTGTGACATATAAAAATTCTATAAGGTATTCAAGAATTGATCGATTATAGAGAAAACTTTGGATGTATTGAAAAATAAATTTCATCTATAATTGGTCATCAATTAGATTCCAAGATGTGTTTTTATTTTATTTTATTAATTTTTCTATGTTTTTTGGTATTTTTATTAGGATAATTTAACTATAGTTAAACCCCAGGGAGAAATATAATGGATACATGTTTGTGGAGAATTATATCTATAAATTATATGTATGATTATTGTGGTTGGTTTTCCTCTTGATTACATTTTTGTATTGATTATTTATGTTTGTTAAGGCTCTAGAATGATAATACCAAGGTGTGAAAACAATGAAAGGGTCATATTAGGTATTAACCCAATCATCACTTGGTTCAAGTTAGAGATACCTAACTGCACACATATATTTAATATCCTATTTGATATGCTTTAGTAAACCACATTCCAATTGTGATCCATTATTATGGTTTGTAATGTTAATTAATTGAAATATGATTAATGCGATAACCCAACATAAATAAACCAAGATTAAATAGAGAATTATCATGATGAACTAAATGATAATTTAATGGGTTTTAGTAGTCATACATGTTGAGGATTATTTTTAATGAGGTCATTTATGATAATTATGGTATGATGCTAATTTATAAACACTCTTGTAAACCATTTCTAAATTTGTTGTTGGATATATCCACAATTAATTTTATAAATTATGGGTGACATGGAAAATTTAGATATTATCCCAACAATATACATGATAGGATAAGATATATAGTTAGAAACCTTGTTATTATGTAGAATGTGATATCATGAATTATGATTAATGTTTCTAAATTAGTTGATTTTACAAACACTCCAAATGAGAGAAGGATGAAAACTCATTGATGTTTGAGTGAAAAATATTATAAATTAATGAATATTAATTTTCCAACATATAAAAATGGTGGGATGTGACCCCTTGGGGAATGTCTCAAAAGAATAATAAGATGTTTTATATTTGGTAAATGTGGTCTATGAGTAAAAAAATACTGAGGGAAAAGGATGATTATAATCAACAAAACTGTGGGTAATAATGATCATCCTAAGGTACCATGTATATTTTAATTTCTACAATGTAAAAAATTGGGGCATTATCAGTATCCATATCATGATACAATATTTTAAAAGGATGATAATAATCATAAATAACCACGAAAAATGGAACATGGTAAATCCTATGTAACCATAAATTCTGAAGTGAGTTCTAAAGCTGATGTGGATTGAGAAAAATAGACCATCAAATTGACAACTATGAGTGTTGTATATTCACCTTTTTCAATATATTCTATTGTACCTTTAATGTTTCGAAAATTTATTAATTCACAACTTTTATGAATAGATTTTGAAATTATTAAAAGATACTTATCGAGTTAAAATTATTTTATCCTCTATTAATGTTTATAGTAAAATGAGTTGTATAATTAACATTATCCTTCAATTATATATATATATATAGTGGCTTGGTTCTCTTTATTTAGAGGAAAATTATTTTTAATATGTAGATAAAAATTTATAAAAACCAATTATAGTATATCAATATAATGGTTATTATGGACACACTTTATAATGAAATTATATAATATGGGTCTTGATACTCAAAAATGATAGAATATTAGTTCAAAATTTCAGATAAAAATTCAATATTATAGTTATGCATATTTTGAGAAGAAATGTGTGTTTAAGAGTTTTAAATGTTGATATATCTATAGAATGTGAAATTGAAGTGAGGTTTATATATTTTACTTCACTTAATATTTCAAATGGTATATTATTATTAAAATTTAATTGATTATATTAATTTATGGTAGAATGTAGTACCCTGATATTTTTTAATTTTTTTTCACAAATAATATGTTGTTTGATAGCGTTCTTTGATAAAAACACTAAACTAAATAAAGTCATGACGTATTATAGGAATATTATTAATGAAATTTAAAAATAATTAAACCTATAATAAATAATTTTTTAATAAATGGATAATTCGTTCAATATAGGACTAAGAATACATATTTTATTACACTTGTGTTTTTCAAAAGAAATTTTTTTTCATTATATATTTTCTTTTATTCTAAAGATGAATTAAAAAAAATTTAAATTACCTAAATGAATTTAAATTTTAAATATATAATTCAAAATTAATTTAATATTAATTGATGAGTTTTTTAAAAAATAATATTTCATTTATTGGGAATAGTTAAAAATACTGTTCTAACTAAAATCACGATGTTTATGACTATCGGGAAAAAGTACAAAGATAAAAACTATAAAAAAATCACGATCATATAAATTCTAAAAGTGTAAAAATATACATTTATAAAAACTATTATGAATTTATAATAACTACTTTAAATGATTTATTAACCTATGTTATTTTTTCTAATAAAAGAAACTATTTAAGACTTTTTTTTAATTAATTAATAATCTTGGATAAATTCTCTCTTGGATTTCTCTAAAATGAAAATGAGTTTTATCATATTTATAATAGAGCAGTTTATATCAAGAAAATTAATTTTATTTTTAATTTTATTCATCACATAAATTTTAAGATTATAAATAATGTTTTTCATAAAATAGATTTTAATAATTATATGCACTAATGTTTAATTTAATTTTTATTATATATAATAATTTTATCTTATATAATATAATAAATATTTTTAATATATTATTCCCTGTTATTTTTATACATAATCATTACACTATACAAATAAAATTTGTTACAATGTTAAAAACAAAAATGGAAAAGTGAATAAATTTAATAGTAAATGACTTAAAAACATCTCAAAAAAATATTTAAAAATTTTTTATAGTGTTTATTGATCTTATGTCATAAAAAATTCCATTAGATTTTATTTTTTAGTCTTTTTGACAAGTAAAACGATTTCTCTCTTTAGATGATATTATTATAATAGAAAAATATCCACTCTCATTATTTATAAATGTGATTCTATCCACACCTTCAGGACCACTCAAACAATACTTTTACACCTTAAAATCTACCAATTTTCATTCATTTAACATCCCATTCCATTTCCTTGAGCCTCTAGCCATATGAAAATGTCTTATGACCTCTATTTCTAAGGATATTTTCAAGGGAAAGGCCATGACCTCAATGTGAATATTTTTTACTAACATATAGAAATTTCTTTATTAATTCCAAAAAATAATTTTCTACTCACTATATAATGATTTTTTATATAAAATATTTTATTATACTAGGATAATAACTATTAAACACATTTCCCCATTCTATTAGTAAAATTAAAACTTTTATTCATGTGTGGTGTGAAATTCTACCACCGCAATGAAACAAATTATATTTTCCAACACCACCTCTATTCTATAATTATAAGGGTTAAATTGATGATTAAATGTTACATATATAATATATGTATTATTACTAATGGTCGTATTATAATCCATCTTATTTTCCATCCATTCACGGAGAAATTTAAATGTTACCTTTTTGTTTTGAGGACTACTTCCGCTACCAAGTAACATATCTATTCATCAATCAATAATCATTATTATTTATATAAATAACTAAAAATACCATGTAACACATTAAATTTTTTTAAATAATATAATTTAGCTTTTTTAATTTTGAAATTATTCCAGAACAAACTACTATGATATTTATAATCATCAATTAATTATTATATGTTCATGTTTGAGTTGGTCTAAACACCTACATTATAAATGCAATAAAACATTGTCATTTATGACTATAAGAATATTATTGATGATATTATATGATATAAACAATTAAATAAACATTCTATATTATTTACACATTAAAAAATATAATATTTTACTCAATAATAATTATATAAAATTCATTGGATTAAAAATCATCAAAACAAATCATTGATTTCACATTGAAGGATTGTAACCAAAAATTCGTTATAATTAAATTATAACATTATTGAAATTTATTAATATAATATTATTTTACCTTTATTGAGAATTTTATCATTCTATTTTTAGGAACATTTTACAATAAATCCATTAAAAAAACTAGTTCCAAAACATCATGATTACTCAAACATGATAATAAAAATATATAAAACTAAAAAATATAAATGTTGAGAATAATTATAAATTGAGTTTATAAAATAAAATAGATACGATAATATAAATAAAAAAACTTATAAGAAACTATTTTTTCTATATAGGATCATAGACTGCATTCGACAACGTGAGGAAACATGATATGTATTTCTTGTTTTGTATTTTCACCCCTTAATATATATATATATATATATATATATATATATTATAAATACAGTTTTATATGGAATGGTGTATCAACCATCCTTATTATATTTTATATCATTAACTAAAATTATTCATGGTATTTATTTTTTATTTTGAAATCATATCCTTTAATGAGTTTTTATTCAAGTGTTTTTAGGGTTGTAAGTGTTTTTTATTTAAAATGACATTCCTTGAGATAATTTTGGATTATAAAAATTATTTTTTTTATAAGTTGTATATGATACCTATTTTATTTATTAAACAATGAAATAAAATTAATCATTATTATTATAGGATCAATTTCCAAATCTGACTCATTCAAGTACTGTTTATTAGATTGTTACTCAAGACTTTTTATTCTTTTCAACACAAATTCTTCCTCTTTCACTCATAAATTATATTCCTAAATATGATATTATATGATAATTTAATTCATTTCACTCCATTTATGTATGATAATTTTTATTTTTCTTTTGGATGGTTAAAAATTTTCATCGAGATATTCTTCCTTGATGAATGGCCTTATCAAATAAAATTGTGATGTTCAAAAGAATAACACTCATTATTTCTAATTGATATTTCCCTAAAAGCCTATATTTCCTTCCCACCATTGTTTTATATTTTTTTGAAATTTAATATGGGTTAATTATATTACCTTAATAATTATATTTACATATTTTTAATGGTAATATATGATACAATTTTTATGAATTTGGTTTTCCAAAAAAGATATTTAAATCCACTTAAACAGTTTTTCCAACCATTCAAAATCCTTAGTTTTATCTTCCACAAAACATAATGTTTTATAATCATTAAGAATTTTGAAGCACCAATTTTTTATGTATAATGGTAATATTTAAATTTTATTTAATGACATAAATTATGTTTTCTGATATTACTTTTTAGTTTTATCTCTAATATTATATTTTTTTAAATATGTTATATTGGCTTCTAAAATATTGTTTAATACTTTCCAATGTGAAAAAATCAATATGAAACCATATATATTTAATATTAAACATTATCTCAATTTCATCAATGTTTATAAAATAAATTATTTTTCTATTTGTTATATAAAATATTTCATTTAAAATGATTTTTAAATATCAATGGTATTTTTTTTTCCACTCTGATTTTTCAATAGCTCTAAAAAAGTGTATTTAATATATGTATTTTCTGTTGGTATATATTATTCCGGATATAAAATATTCTTTAAATAATGAAATCTACCTTTATTTTAAAGTTGGTTTGGGAATTTATAATTTCTATCATATAAATGAGCATTAGTTACTTTTAATTTCATTGTTATTAAGAGTTCAGAAAGCTTGTTTATTCCAAATGCGTTATTTTGTAAATACCTTGTTTTCATTCTCTTTGATTATATATTATTCACCTCGATTTCATATATATATTTATTATAGAATGTATTAACTTAACTGTAAACCCATAATCAATATGGTCTAAATACCAATCCTCTATTGTTGTTATATATGCGAATTAGAGTATAATGTAGACATATATATTTACACATCTGTATATTTTCCATGGGTATATCATGTCACCATTATTGATGTAATTTCTCATGTTTTCTCATATAATTCCATCTAAAATTATTATTAATCCCTTTTTATTTTCATGGGTTCACTATAATGGTGAATGATTTTTATGAGACACATATATTAAGATGATGATATGTTGGTTTATATATTTCTCTATAATGACATAGTTATATTTTATATTTCATGAGATATATAGGAATGGAAAGATTGTTTTTTCATATATTCATGGAAAAAATGAGATTTCTCTATATTTAGGCTTATATATAATGTTTTGTTCACATATGTGTAGAATAAATGAGTTTTATAACAATATTTTATTGTTTATTTTTTTATTCCACATTTTTATGTTTTATATCATGTTATGACAATATTATATTTTTCCATGAATTTTTTAATATGATATATTTTCATTTTATTCTATTTTTTAATATTTATTTTTATAACATACTTATAAACTCATGAATTTTTCATTGGATACTATTTCCCTACACTCTTTATTTAGTCCTTATGTTATTCTATGTCATATTCCATTAAAAATGTTGTACTATCTAGGATTTTTAGGTATGAGTTTATTATATATATTGATTATGCCCTTTTGATAATCATATACTCAGTTATGGTCCTTTATTTTTATGGATTATTTTTACCCATTAACAGAGTTTTAGATAACCCATTTCATGTATTACTAGTCCCCATGTTATGAATATGAGTGTTTCCTATGATAATTCTAGTTTTATGAGTAATTTTTGGGAACTCAATCTACCCCTCTTATTTGATGAGGGTGTTTTGTGTTTTACTATAGAACATTAAAATTTATATAGACCCCTATAATTAGTTGTTTATTAATGTGACATTTATTTTATGTAAAAAATCCATGAACTAGTGGGACATGTGGGTTTAAGTGGGATAACCATATCTCGTGTCCCATAAGGACTCTAAATTATTGGTCTTCATGTAGTTTTATTTGATACTCTAAATAGTTTAATATACCATTAATTTATATATCATTTTTCATTGAGATGTGTTTTTTATCAACTGTATAACTAATTTCCTTGAGAAAATTTTTTTTCCCAAAGATACATGAATATAGTAGAATTCTAGATTAAGAGCCTCTAAAATTATGAACTAATCAGATTGGATACTAAACATCAAGCATAACTCCCCATACACCTTAGGATACTTGCTAGTGGAAATGGGTATAGTGGATTTACAACGGCGACACTATACCCTCTAGATCAGAAATAAATACATCATAATAAATAAACATAAATTTAGGAGAATATATTGATAACTGGAAATCAAAAATAAATGATTAAATGATCATGCATGAACATGCTATGAAAAATAATAATGTAGGTATACCCATTACATGGAAAGAATAAAATTGAATATAATTAATTAAATTACACCCTGAATATTTCCAATAGAATCAAGAGAATTCTCTCAGTTCACTACTCTCATACACCCTCCTAGACAGGAATGGTAATAAACAGAAAGCACAATCCAAGATCCAAAGCCTACAACCAAGAGGTCTGTTTGGGTACCATAGTTCTATGGTGGCCAAAATATGGAGTCAGTGCCACCAATAGTATATAATTCATATTATATTCATTGGATATAAAATAAAGTATTGTAGATGTGTGAAAAAACTAAATAAATTTTTTAATAATAAATATAAACAAGTAATGATTAGGTATCTCAAGGGCACATGTATGACTATAACTTCTTTAGAATAAACTGACATATCTCTTAACATGTCATCTTTTATATATATATGTATATAAACCGGAAAATATATATGTGTATATAAATATATTGGTGTCATACGAGTTAGTGCCCAAGGTATACCTCATGAATCCTTATATAATCATAAGAGTGTCAAACTCTTTATGGGATTTCATGCTTGTGATATCTCAATGAATGAATAAGGTTATAACATAAAATAGTCATAGGGGAAATTAATAATAATAAATCATGTTCTCAAATAAAAATATCATAATTCCAAATGTTTGAAATGGGTTATGAGAGTCACATCCTTTATCGTGCACATGGATGTTACTATCAAGCTCAACATCTTAATCGACGAGGCATGAGACTCGTTTCCCAACAACCCTAGTAATGTGAGGCTCCATTCCCATAATACATATCATGGTGGTGGGATAGGTCATTCTAAATGATCCATATTGATTTACCTATGTTCATAATAAAATTAAAGGTAATCCCAATATCCCTATGATTTATTACTTCGATATTCCATAATGAGGCAACACGATTGCTCATGGAATAGTGGATCATTTAACTATAATAAACAATATAATTTTTATTATAAGAAATAAACCCATTCATTCCATAATCTATTCAATTCACACCACTATTATATTTTGTTTAAAAGCCACAATAGGTAAATAACATTGAACAACAGCTATTAAGGTCATGGAAAAAACCCACAATAATGATACAAATCACTATCCACACTATCAATCAACTCAGGTTTTATTTATAATGTAACACACCTAGAAAAATGATTTATTATAAAATAGGACATTTCAATCATATATTTCACTTAATTTAATTTAATCATCCCATTTATGTCTAATAGTTTATTACACCAAAGCAGCATGCCCTAGAATGCATGACAAACATGATCAGTTGAATATAAACATAACTATTATAATGAACTCACCCGAATGGTGCTTTAGTCATGAATCCACGATAATTATTATATTTCATTAATGGAACCCAACCTATGGGGTGTTTAGGTTTGAGTTCCTAACCTCCATCCATATCAATGGGGGGTTAAAACACAATACAGGGTTGTGTATGCATTTTATATAGGTTAATGATCATTTTGAAGGTGACACCCAAATGGTTTGGTTAACAAAATGGTGGAAATATTATATACATGATGAAACATAAAGTTAAAATCATATTGACCATATGAATCATTATTATAATGGTAATATCATCCAAAACAAATAATTTATTCAAACTAAAATAGAATAAAAAGGAATAATCATCAAATACTCTACAAGTAAGGGAAAACATACATATATTTAGCATTCTGTATAGAGAGGTAAATGAAGAAGAGAATCATTAGGAGTAGAGGGATTACATAGAAGAATCCAGTGAGATCTACGATGAATAAACTAGTTTCTAGAAGAGTACGAGGCCTCAAAGTGTAACGCCCCGACCCCAGTTACCCAGAGTCGGTGCATTACTTCGTAACATTGACATGATCACAAAAGATCAAGTCTCGAAAGACCGATTATTTTAGTAGCCTTGGAAACACTAGATACATTCATAAGTCTTACATTACATCATAAAGTGAAAAACTAATAACAAAGTCTTCATAGTCCACACTCATATCCTCTTCTGACTATCCCTGCAGGTCATTCCTAAAATACTTCTTCACATCCTGGAAAATATTAAAACATTGAAAGGGGGTGAGCTCAGATGCTCAGTAAGGATAACAATATTGCGGAAGCTTTCATAAATAAACATTAACATTTAAGGCAATGTATAACTACAAAAAGCCTTTTAAACTTGAACTTCAACATAATATGGCAAAAGTAAAATGAGATAATGCCATATACTTCTTCACATGCATATTCTACTGGTCGAATAATCACATGAAATATCAACAACCACTTTCATAATGATGGAATGCATAATGCCAGACTATCATAACTACATAGCCAAGGACTCGTGCCAAGACCACAAATAAGATTTTGTCAAGGCCTTGTGCCAAGACACTAGTTTGTCTCATGAGACCTGCCGATGCATCGAGGAGCTATAGCGGGCTCCACCCGTCACTTACTAAGTCCAATGCATTCCTTATATGAAAAATGGTATATAAACATTTAGGAATACCATTTTTTTAAAATACCATTTGAAATTAATTGCGGTATCAAAATACCAGTTTAATTTTTTAGAAGATACCTACATTTAAAATTTCTCAAATATACTCCAGTGTTTTTCTAAAAACATTATGCAAGCTTCTTAAAACAAAATTACTAATTCTGAGACTCATCGACTAATTGCAGGCCATGATGGGTCCACCGCCAATCCCTTCCTGTCTACCACACTCGAGAGTCAGGTTTTCTAACAACATTTTTAAGCTTGCGTTAAATACGTATACATTTTCACTGGATTTTCATACATTTGAGAGAAATATCTCTCTTTTTTTTTAAAATCATTTAAAAACAGTTATGGCTTGTAGAGGAAGCCAAAACTCAAATAACGGTCACGGCGGTGGAGAATTCATTGTCGCCGTATATGTACGGAAAGAAAAACATTCCCTTTTTGTCGTTTAGTAAAACGCTTCGTATAAAAAAGATTCCTTTTGAATAAACGTAAAAGTCAAAGCGGTTTATACACCGTATAAAAGAAAATTGTGTATAAAACCAAATATGTCTCAATGAAAGGAGATTGAGACGAAGTCCTTAAAAAGATCATTTTTAAAATAATATAGATCTATTATGTGTATTCACTATAAGTACACATAAAGAAAGTACAAATACAAGATTGGAAATAATAATATCATGACATAATTTGAAAGTAGGAGATTAACCCAAAGAATAGAAATTGGGTTAAGAAGTTCCCTTACCTTGCGTCTTGTCCCGACTCGACCATTCTTTAACCTCCTGAATAATAAACTAGAGTTAATTTCTATTTACTTAAGAACCTTTTTCATGTTCATTATTCCTTTTATATCACTTATTACCATGTTATGAACATTATTTAATTATTTAAGTTAATAACGGTCGTTTTGTCGATACTTGGTTCTTAAGTCGAAAGTGGACTTCTTACAATTACATGTTGTTCGTGTGGCCAAATGTTTATTATATACAAAATTTTATTCATGATTTAGATATCTTATATGTCATATATATCCAGTACATGCATTCATTTGTAACATTACATAATCATTTAGAGGTAAGAAATGAAATGCATCGTTCATGGAGACGGTAAGCCGTACGTACGCATGAACGCTACTTTCATTTCTATTTCGTATTTTATAGAATGGAATAATAATTATATAAAGGTATATTATAATTCAAGTATAATATCACATATAATATCATAGTTCCATCCTTTATACATCCCACATATGGTATTTAACGAATCAAATCACTTTGAGGGGGCGGTAGTCCGCACTTCCTTAAATGAAAATATCGCGTTTACCCATAATGGAAACCATAAAGGTAAGACAAAAATGAAAAATACAGAAGCATAAGTAAAATATAAACATATTATATATCATATATAAAAATAGTGACATCATAATGGCCACCTTTGAAGGTGTTAAATGAGTATTGAACAATCATCGTTTCGGGAGGCAGAATTTCGCCATCCACGGAAACCGTATGTTCTTTAACCATTTGATGTAGTTGTGTGAGATTGTAGCTCGAATAAATCTTATAAAAACATCATAGTATATTTAGGATACTGGTGTTGTTACAAAAGAAGTAAATAAAAAGAGTTTAGGGGGTTGGAGAAGCAAAATAAAACAAATGAACATGAGAGAATGAATTACCTTTAAAAGTGTAACTCCTTTTGATTTGAGCCTAAAGGCTTCCTTTGAAAGGATTATGCCCAAAGGGAATCCTCTAGGATGAGGAGAGGGATGTGTAGAGAGTAAATGGGCAGGGTTTGGCCGAGCCAAAGGCTTGAGGAGTGTGTGAAAAGAGGTAGAGGTGGGGACCTTTTATAGGAGGAGAGGAGGGGCACTTTTGGAAAGTAAGGAAATATTACTTTATTTGAAAATGTGTTTCGGTTTTAAAAGGTCCCAAATTGATATAATTCGTGGATAATGTTATAAAGGTTCGAAATCCACCCATACAATAAGATTTGGACATGTTTATTTCATAGATATTACATTATATTTCCATTGTATTTAAATCGTCAAATAATGATGTCATCACTGCATCATTATTATGTCATAAATAATTTAATTTATTTAATGTATAAAAATTATAAAAAAAATACTATGATGTAGGAAATATTTTTATCTTTATAATTGTTATTTATAATAAAAAATATGACTTGTATAACCCCACTTAAAAATTGTTTTAGTAAAACAACTCATGTTTGTGTCAATTTAATTTTAAGATTAAATAAATATATATTAATGTCATTTTCCAACCAATGTGGCTCCATGGGGTCCCCAAGTTTAACCATGGGTTGTCTTGGTCGGCCATGACTCATCCAATAGGAGTAGGACAGGTTTCAAGCTCATACCATATTATTAAAACATTGTTTTTACATTAAACTACACTAATTACCTTTAATCGCGATTAAGAACTTAAAAGTTACTATTCACCAAAAAATTATTTTAATCTCATTGAACCACATTTTACTTCTTAATGACAACCATGTATGTATTATTTTTGAAAATCAAATCACAGAAGTGGTAATATTTCATTTAAACGAAAAATCAGTTATTTAACTACCACTTAGTGGTTTCACTATTCATCAAAAATTGAAGTTTTTCAGAACAATGCCAAAATTTCACCCTAAGCTATAATTGATATTAAAAATTCAAAAATTATTTCTATTTTAAAAAATTCCAAACATATAAGTTCCATTAATTAATTTTATAATTAATTCTTACTGTCACAACAAATAGCGTGTGTTTAAGAAACAATTTATATAAAAAGATTGGCAATTGTTTATGTCCAATTTCAATGTTAAATTAATTCTAATGACCAACATTGGATAAAATGGTAAAAATATATTCTAATTATACTTTAAAACCACTAAATTGTATAATTTATCACTATAAATTATTTTGATTAAAAAAGTTGTTTTTAAGTAATTTTCACTATTCATAAAAAATTGGAAGTTCTCAGAAAATTACAAAAAATTCAACTTTGGATAATTTCGATATTACGAATACAAAAATGAAGTCCACTTTGAAATATAAAATTTCTATAATTTTAAAAAGTGGTTATTACTATTCATAATGGCTACTTTGATTAGTCGTGGTGTTTTAGAACTCGAAGTTGCGTACAATGCAAGCTATTGCATTATTGAATGAGAGGCGTATCGTGGAAGCTCGGGGTGTTACATTCTACCCTCCTTCAATAAATTGCGTCCTCGCAATTTGAAATTTTTCTTTGAAAATAAAAGGTTGAAAATAGAAAATACCTTTGTAGAAAACCCACATCGGAAATAAGGTTAATAAAAATATAACTTTACAAGAAAGAAAGATAAGTACAAAGGTCACCCGAGATAGCCCATACTAGGATTCTATGAAAATATGGATATGGAAGAAAAAAAAACCATCAAGGTCTGATGGAGAGTTGTAGAAAACTGGATTAGGAGAAAGTTTAACTACAAGAAAATCACAAACTTGTGATTGGTTAAACGGTCATTGAATCCCCAGTTGGAAAAGTTAACCGACAACATTTTTGTTTTAATTTACCTTTTATAATGTTGAGTAATTTATTTAGGAGATTTACTAAGAACGTAAGGGAATATACATACTTGTTATGTATACTTTCATTCGTTAATAAATTTTTACCACAACCCATCTTTTACTCCAAATGGTAACGGAACTCAAAAATATTCCATTTATCCTAATTGTATAAGGTTCCAAATATTAACACATACCATTTAGATTAGTAAAATTATTTTGTAATAACCAGGGACTTCCTGTAGTCTAGTGGTAGGAAATAAAGGCTTGTCGCACTATGGTTGTGGGTTCGATTCCTGCAGCTTTGTCTGACGCAACGAGTTATTCCCCACCCTGCAGGTTGTCCTTTTCCTAAAACTATAGTATCATAATATTCCAAAAATAATCTTCATAAATTTTTTAACCTTAAACAATACTATCCAAATATCAACTTAATCCACTCCAACCATTATAGTTATCCAAAATACCTCTGTCCATACTTTCTCTAAAAGGTCTCTAAATTCCAAAATTAATTGTAACATCAGATTCCCCAAACAAAGAAAAGTTTCTTTTATTGTCACATACTAAAAATATGATTACCTTAATCATATTAAAACCTTACTGAAATCAAAAAGTACTGCAGTACAATCTTTATATATATCACATTATTCTTATAACCAGAATATAATCCTTGAGTCCAAAAGCACCAATACATTAATTATTCCGCTTCAACTGTAGTCACATCATAAGATTGTCCTTGATCCCTTGGCCTTTTCTGAGGTAAGTTTCCTTGATGCTTAGGACATTCATTTGCATAATGCCCCATTTCCCTACAATTGTAGCATTCAACTTTGATAGCCTCTTTCTTTCCCATGCAATCACGAGCCTGGTGACCCTTTTCTCCACATTTATAACAAACTCCCATTCCTTTTAGGCACGTACCGGGGTGATTCTTCCCACAATTATCACATAATGGAAAATACTTCTTTCCCTTTTTCCCTTTATCTGTCTCTTGTTCCCCCATTCTCTTCTTCTCTTGCTTTACTTTGATGTCATAAGACTTAGAGAATTCCTTTTCTCTCTTGATAGCACACGAGACAATATCTTCGTATGATGAGAAGGATTGTGATACTAAAGCTCGATGGAGAAATGGTTTTAACCCATCAAAGAAACGATCAATCTTACTCCTTGGGTTACGTATATAATCTCCAGGATACCTTGCTAACCTTGTAAAGTTAGCCTCATACTTTGTGACATTCTCATCCTCCTTTTGTCTCAGACTCAGAAATTGCCTTTCCATATCTGCTCGATGGTCGTGAGGAAAGTATTTTTCTAAAAACAGATCTTTAAACTCCCTCCATTCCATATTTGATACTTCATCATCTTCCTTCATGTTTGGAATCAATGACCACCATTGATCAGCATCTCCAGTGAGGCGGTAAACTGCCATGATAACTTTTTCCCTTTCACTGCTCCCCAAAGCATGAAATATTTTCTCTAGGTAATTTATCCATTGCTCAGCTACTAAGGGATTTGTACTCCCATCAAACGTTGGTGGTTGTTGCCTCATGAATCGATCTAACATTGAACCTCCACGCTGTGGATCAGGGTGCTCCATACGGGTAAGGTTATTATTCATAACCTGAGTAAGTTGTCCCAGTATGGTGATTAGCTGATCGACACCAGTTACATCACCAGCCCCACTATAATTATCTGGAGCAGGAGGGCAATCCCTACACGGAGTGCGTGCATTGATACGGTTTCCATTCCTTCCACTAGGCACCATTTCTAAACAATGGCATAAACTAGATTAGTTTATGAATCAAAATACATAACTCCATACTTGTAAAATACTTAAAATAAATTGAACTATTTATGGATATAATCCATAATCATAAAAAGGTTTTATTTGAGGAAGTATATACTCATAACCGTTCATAGTGGTTTGTAAAGAAAATTAGAATTATCCTATGTATATCCCCCGGGAGTGTCGTAACCAAGAGTGCAGCAAGCCCCGTTGTCGTGCACCAGTTCCCGTTTGAGTCTAGCTCAAAGCGGTGTTTTCGGGTTTTACCCCTAGGTACATCTGTGCCAGAGCCGCCTCTACCTGCTCGTATTCAGACAGGGATTTATTGCTCGGAAAACTCACAAAATCTCTACAATACCAAAATTTTTGGAAGTTCTTCTATACTAATCCTAAAAGTTCATCTTAGGTATACGTGCTTTAATCAGAGTTTGTCTAAATCTAGCTTCCAAGGTTAGTACTAAACTGCCTTTGATACCAACTGTAATGCCCCGACCCCAGTTACCCAGAGTCGGTGCATTACTTCATAACATTGACATGATCACAAAAGATCAAGTCTCGAAAGACCGATTAGTTTAGTAGCCTCGGAAACACTAGATACATTCATAAGTCTTACATTACATCATAAAGTGAAAAACTAATAACAAAGTCTTCATAGTCCACACTCATATCCTCTTCTGACTATCCCTGCAGGTCATTCCTAAAATACTTCTTCACATCCTGGAAAATATTAAAACATTGAAAGGGGGTGAGCTCAGATGATCAGTAAGGATAACAATATTACGGAAGATTTCATAAATAAACATTAACATTTAAGGCAATGTATAACTACAAAAAGCCTTTTAAACTTGAACTTCAACATAATATGGCAAAAGTGAAATGAGATAATGCCATATACTTCTTCACATGGATATTCTACTGGTCGAATAATCACATACAATATCAACAACCACTTTCATAATAATGGAATGCATAATGCCAGACTATCATAACCACGTAGCCAAGGCCTCGTGCCAAGACCACAAATAAGATTTTGTCAAGGCCTTGTGCCAAGACACTAGTTTGTCTCATGAGACCTGCCGATGCATCGAGGAGCTATAGCGGGCTCCACCCGTCACTTACTAAGTCCAATGCATTCCTTATATGAAAAATGGTATATAAAAATTTAGGAATACCATTTTATTAAAATACCATTTGAAATTAATTGCGGTTTCAAAATACCAGTTTAATTTTTTAGTAGATACTTACATTTAAAATTTCTCAAATATACTCCAGTTTTTTTCTGAAAACATTATGCAAGCTTCTGAAAACAAAATAACTAATTCTGAGACTGCTCGACTAATTGCAGGCCATGATGGGTCCACACCCAATCCCTTCCTGTCTACCACACTCGAGAGTCAGGTTTTCTAACAACATTTTTATGCTTGCGTTAAATACGTATACATTTTCACTGGATTTTCATACATTTGAGAGAAATATCTCTCTTCTTTTTAAAATCATTTAAAAATATTTATGGCTTGTAGAGGAAGCCGGAACTCAAATAACGGTCACGGCGGCGGAGAATTCATTGTCGCTGCATATGTACGGAAAGAAAAACATTCCCTTTTTGTCGTTTAGTAAAACACTTCATATAAAAAAGATTCCTTTTGAATAAACGTAAAAGTCAAAGGGGTTTATACACCGTATAAAAGAAAATTGTGTATAAAACCAAATATGACTCAATGAAAGGAGATTGAGACGAAGTCCTTAAAAAGATCATTTTTAAAATAATATAGATCTATTATGTGTATTCACTATAAGTACACATAAAGAAAGTACAAATACAAGATAGTAAATAATAATATCATGACATAATTTGAAAGTAGGAGATTAACCCAAAGAATGGAAATTGGGTTAAGAAGTTCCCTTACCTTGCGTCTTGTCCTGACTCGACCGTTCTTTAACCTCCTGAATAATAAACTAGATTTAATTTCTATTTAATTAAGAACCTTTTTCATGTTCATTATTCCTTTTATATCACTTATTATCATGTTATGAACATTATTTAATTATTTATGTTAATAACGGTCGTTTTGTCGATACTTGGTTCTTAAGTCGAAAGTGGACTTCTTACAATTACATGTTGTTCGTTTGGACAAATGTTTATTATATACAAAATAGTATTCATGATTTAGATATCATATATGTCATATATATCCAGTACATGGATGCATTTATAACATTACATAATCATTTAGAGGTAAGAAATGAAATGCACCGTTCATGGAGACGGTAAGCCGTACGTACGCATGAACGCTACTTTCATTTCTGTTTCGTATTTTATAGAATGGAATAATAATGATATAAAGGTATATTATAATTCCAGTATAGTATCACATATAATATCATAGTTCCATCCTTTATACGTCCCACATATGGTATTTAACGAATCAAATTACTTTGAGGGGGCGGTAGTCCACACTTCCTTAAATGAAGATATCGCGTTTACCCATAATGGAAACCATAAAGGTAAGACAAAAATGAAAAATACAGAAGCATAAGTAAAATATAAACATATTATATATCATATATAAAAATAGTGACATCATAATGTCCACCTTTGAAGGTGTTAATTGAGTATTGAACAATCATCGTTTCGGGAGGCAGAATTTCGCCATCCATGGAAACCGTATGTTCTTTAACCATTTGATGTAGTTGTGTGAGAGTGTAGCTCGAATAAATCTTATAACAACATCCTAGTATATTGATGATACTGGTTTTGTTACAAAAGAAGTAAATAAAAATAGTTTAGGGGGTTGGAGAAGCAAAATAAAACAAATGAACATGAGAGAATGAATTACCTTTAAAAGTGTAACTCCTTTTGATTTGAGCCTAAAGGCTTCCTTTGAAAGGATTCTGCCCAAAGGGAATCCTCTAGGATGAGGAGAGGGATGTGGAGAGAGTAAATGGTCAGGGTTTGGCCGAGCCAAAGGCTTGAGGAGTGTGTGAAAAGAGGTAGAGGTGGGGGCCTTTTATAAGAAGAGAGGAGGGGCACTTTTGGAAAGTAAGGAAATATTACTTTATTTGAAAATGTGTTTCGGTTTTAAAAGGTCCCAAATTGATATAATTCATGGATAAGGTTATAAATGTTCGAAATCCACCCATCCAATAAGTTTTGGACATGTGTAGTTCATAGATATTACATTATATTTCCATTGTATTTAAATCGTCAAATAATGATGTCATCGCTGCATCATTATTATGTCATAAATAATTTAAATTATTTAATGTATAAAAATTATAAAAAAAATACTATGATGTATTAAATATTTTTAGATTTCCAATGACTATTTATAATCAAAAATATTACTTGTATAACCCCACTTAAAAATTGTTTTAGTAAAACAACTCATGTTTGTGTCAATTTAATTTTAACATTAAATAAATATATATTAATGTCATTTTCCAACCAAAGTGGCTCCATGGGGTCCCCAAGTTGACCCATGGGTTGTCTTGGTCGGCCATGACTCATACAATAGGAGTAGGACAAGTGTCAAGCTCATATCATATTATTAAAACATTGTTTTTACATTAAACTACACTAATTACCTTTAATCGCGATTTAGAACTTAAAAGTTACTATTCACCAAAAAATTATTTTAATCTCATTGAACCACATTTTACTTCTTAATGACAACCATGTATGTCGGATTTTTGAAAATCAAATCACAGAAGTGGTAATATTTCATTTAAACGAAAAATCAGTTATTTAACTACCACTTAGTGGTTTCACTATTCATCAAAAATTGAAGTTTTTCAGAACAATGCCAAAATTTCACCCTAAGATATAATTGATATTCCAAATTCAAAAATGATGTCTATTTTACAAAATTACAAATATATAAGTTTTATTAATTAATTTTACAATTAATTCCCGCTGTCACAACAAATAGCGTGTTTTTAAGAAATAATTTATATCAAAAGATTGGCAATTGTTTATGTCCAATTTCAATGTTAAATTAATTCTAATGACCACCATTGGATAAAATGGTAAAAATATATTCTAATTATACTTTAAAACCACTAAATAGTATAATTTATCACTATAAATTATTTTGATTAAAAAATTTGTTTTTAAGTAATTTTCACTATTCATAAAAAATTGGAAGTTCTCAGAAAATTACAAAAAATTCAACTTTGGATAATTTCGATATTACGAATACAAAAATGAAGCCCATTTTGAAATATAAAATTTCTATAATTTTAAAAAGTGGTTATTACTATTCATAACGGCTACTTTGATTAGTCGCGGTGTTTTAGAACTCGAAGTTGCGTACAATGCAAGCTATTGCATTATTGAATGAGAGGCGTATCGTGGAAGCTCGGGGTGTTACAAAAAGAGTAGGAATTATATATGAAGTATCTCTCATGTAGCCACACGGTTGTGCATGAATGAGGAAGACAATAGGGAAGAGAAAATAAATATAGATAATGGAAAATGTTTTTCTATATCCAATTAAAAATATGTACTGTTAGGATTCATGTTTTTAATAGATAATATCCAAATGTGGAGGCATTACTACCCAAAGAACAACACATTGAAAATGGGACACAAGGTTGGGCTGCATGGTTGGACAAACCATGCACCAAACAGTGAGTAACTACTAGTCATGTGACACAAAGTGTGTGATTAGGTTAATATTTTGGGAAAACCATGTGTATCCCTTGTGGGTCACCTCATCATACATACAACAAGGTATATAGTTTCTACTTGGAGGATTTACAATTTAAATGGATTACTCCCATTAATAAAATATGATACACAGTTGACCTGCATTCTAAATATAGTTCTGATCCAACCGTGCACCACATTATAATTAAATAAAAACTGGTTATTTTAGAGATAGAGTCTTTCTAAACTCGTTTAAACATCTGTCAAACCTTCCACGACTTTAAACTCTCCCAAAAACATCACATTAAAGTGATCAAAAGCACATATTTTTATTCTAAATATTATTTCATGCTTTTACATTCCCACCAAAAATTTTTTAAAAAACTGACTGAATTTTCAACACATTCCAAAAAATGGGATGTTACAATATCCCCACCATAGAACTCATTATACCCAATAGTCATTAGGGAACAACATAAACAAAACATGAACTATGAGGATCTAGATGTTGCATTCAAATAACTATGTTGCATTTCAAAAAATCCAATTCCCCATCAAGAGTTATTGCAAACATGATGTACCTAAACTGTTAAAAATGATCAAATGGTTTTAACTAAGGTTGATAAGTCAAGATAGTGATTACTGAATCAATTCAATCCTAAGACATGATCCTATAATCATAACTATTATTAATAGGCCTAAGGTGCTTCACACTTTATGTATTAACTTTTGAACAACCAATTCTGAGTAACAGAACTTGAGACACCATAATCTTGCACAGAAACACATCTATAGAGCTTTATCAATGCTCCCAAAACAATTATAAAATTACATGGGAGGAATCGCTCAGTACATGGTCTTATTAAAATGGAAAAACTCAAATTTACTATAGATAACTAGTTGTACAATTTTTTCCTTTAAATTACCCACTCATGATTTTTAAGATGCACCAATCTCATCCCAATATCATAGTCTCTGAACAGTAATCACAAATCAAGTATATCTAAAGGTTATAAAACAATTTGATCAACCTTATATCAACTATTTCATTAAAATAATTGACTCATATGTCCAATGAATCACTTATGTAAACTCTGAAGCCTTTAATCCCTGATTTCGGGATATTGTTCTGAGCATGATAATGAGATCTGATATATTTTGTTCAATCATTTTTCTATATCCAACCATTTTTGGTTTCTTTATCAAATTTAATTTGAGTTCCAACACGACAATCCAATGACCGATTTTTCATTTTCATGACCCTTCATTCTGTTGGTTCATCTACCAATGACATATGGTGTCATCCACGCCATAATTATTCCATTAAACCTCTCCTTTAGTGAACTAATAAAGAGTTTATTAATTAATATAGAAAAAAAACCATTAGTTGAGCTTAGAATATAATTTATTCTCTCTTGATAAAATCATGATGATATTAATATAGAGGTCAGTCTCACCTCTATGAAAAGTGTATAAAATATTTTATCTCTATGAATGTGTGGCTATTTCTGAGAAACCGCCATAAAAATAGAATATATAATAGCCTTAGAAAACACTAGACACCATATCTCCCATAAATGATTATTTAGGACCCACACAGATCAAAAACCTTATGGTCCCCAATTAAACTATAGGATAGCCCATTTCATGGGTACAATTTGGAATTTTACTAGATTTGTACATCCACGTTCCCAAAAGCATGTAGTGGAATCAATTGATCCTCATCTCACAGTTGGCCACTCACCAACTAGTTTTCAAAACAATTTCCCAGGAAATTGTTGTTTACCGAACATTACCTACTTTGTGGGTGTACACTCCCATTCGACCCATTTCCAAACTTGAATCACAATCTTGTAGGTATTTCATCATCAAATACAACCTAACCACGATACATTACAGGTTATTCTCATTACGTAAATAACTCCCTTTGAACTCTCGTTGGATACACTCATCCAATAGTTCCATCAATTAGTTAATCCCATTATGAATATTTTCAAACATTCCCTTAAAATTGTATTCCTTTTACCTGAAAGGAAACATTTATTATGATATATATAATGCTCCCCACCATAGAATATTCAAATTTTCCATGTTACCGCGATTGAAAATAATCGGAAAATACACATTCTATCACCACAAAACCTGGTTCATGGACATGGAAGAAATTATTTTTACAAGTGAGTCATAAGAAGTGGAAAAAATTACCCACTAATAAGCACACTAGGTTAGATTCAACTATAGTTATACATGTCATTCTACAATAACATGTGTTTTGATAATTAGTTGTATATGCCAAAACTAATTTTTATTGTCAATGACAAAGCACAAGTTACTCTATGTGGCATCATCCTAGTCAAATGGAACTTCAAAACTCACAATTTCTATCTCAATAGTAAAACACTCATAACAAGCTGACAATGAACATGCCACTCTAGTATAGGGACAACTCAAAAATGCAGAATTCAAGATCCCACTATCCTTCATCAATGTAGTCAGGTAACCACTCGATTAAAGGTATTAAGTAAACTTATCACTCAAAAAACATGTGATTTAACATATCTCTTTTAGATGGATGGGAACTATGTGTAACACTATGTGATACTACAATATCTAAACATTATAATAAAAATTAATAGTTCTCATTATGTGATATCCCATAAGAAATAATGATGGTCGCATGACCTATAAAGCACTTGAACATGCCTGACGCATATATAACCTAATAATATAGTGCATTACATGATTATCACTCCATTAAAAAAGTATCAACTTTCTGAATGATGAACCATTTTCATGGGGTGTCACTTCATTATTATGAGTTATACCTGGGAAAATATTTCTCAAATGGAACCTCTAATTGAAAAAACAATAATTTTGAAATTATTATAGGTTCTAAGGGAAATACCACTATAGGTATATTCCCTAAATTTACAATTAGGCAACAATTATAAAGAAATGTCACGCAAAAAATATCACTAAAAACCTAGTGATAAAGAAATACCCTAAGTATACTCAACACTACAAAGGGACAAAGTACCAAAAAAATAGTCGTAAAACCCCAAAGTTTTTCATTATCGAAGAATGCATTATCTAATTGAATAAAACTAAAAAATAAAGTAAAAAATATGATAACACCTCTACTAGTCACCTTCATCATTCTAATATCAAAGGAGAAAGAATATCCACAGCCTCTATGTGGATCTTTCCCTTTCACAACCCTAGCATGAAGAATGTTAAGAATCTATAAACATAAATATTAGTGTGTGAATTATAAATCCCTATAAGGACAAACCATTTCATCCATTAAATATTACTTAATGATAAAAAAATAATACATTAATTTTTTTGTAAAATTAGGCATGGCATGAGATATCAATATCATTTTGAAAACAAGAAAGAAGTTATTTTAAAGGGATATAAAATGTTTAAACATTAATTAAATATATATTATAATAAAAATAATTTATATAAATAATATGGCATGAGTAAATCAGTTATATAATGAATATAATTATAATAGAAACAGTCAAAACATGCACCCCATTCAACTTCCCTACAATACATTAGTTTCAATTTATAAGATCATCACACTTCTCACATGAGAGATCATGGATATGTATGTGTAGAAAACTCCCTTCGGATTTGGCTAAATAGGATTTATCTACATCCTATCATGAATAATCATCCTAAATCATTTTTTTGTTTTTATTTCCTTCATTAATAAATTTATTGGTGATCAATATCCAGGTGTTTATGTACCCAATATCCCACTAAATTCCATGGATCACATGTCATCAATCAATCAATATAATTATAGAATACCATCTCTTTCCAAATCAATCATCATTTATAATTCAACTGCATAATTCTCAATGTCAATATGCATATTCAATTTCAAAACCAAAAATAGGGATTATCGTTATTTCAAACCTTTCAATTAAAAACCAATTATATGTCTTCATTATTTTTGTTTAATCTATTTTCTCTCATTACATTTCAAATAATTTCATCAGCCCCATAATTATCAAAATACACACTAAATTTCTATTACATTGGAATTGGGGGGTTTTCCCCAAATTCATGCCATTTCAAATTCAATAATAATATATTTTCAAATAATTTTTTTAAATATAAAAGGAAATATATTTTAAAAAATTCAATAATTTAAATGTTTAAATTACTTAGGAAATCTCAAATTAAAGCACCTAACATTAATAATAGAAATAAAATGATCAACATTGATAATTGGAATTCCAAAGTTGATTGAAGATTAATGAGATCTATAAATAAAAAAAATATTCAAGATGCAATCAAACATATTTTAGATTAATATAATATCCAATGCTCTATAAAAACATAGGGATGGTTGAAGAAGAGATCAAAATGTACTATTAGATTGAATATCCTCTTAGTTGAGTGGGATCAGATCTTTCATCAGCACTTTGATTCATTAAAGGAGGAGGTTATAAGAGCAAAAATTGCATCTCAGGAACCTTCACAAGCTTGTAAATTATATTATGGTTGAACATGGTGATTAGGAATTTTAATGTTTGGATCAATATTTTTAAAAAAGTTCTAATTAAATTAAAATATTGTGCACAATTTATTGGGGAGTTCCACATGGTTTGGAAAACTGTATATCCTAACCATGCTCCCCCTATGAACTCACACTCTAAGGGTGCATGGTTTCTCCTAAGTGGGAGAACGGTTTGAGAAACCATTCACCAACCATGCATCTCACTACTATCCATGGGTGTATGATTTTCCTCGGGGGATAGATGCAAACATTTTGGTAAAACTGTGATCCAAGAGTGAATTTCCAAAATTCTTACAAAATAATAAAATTCTCCTTGAAAGGCCCCAAAAAACATGTCGCAACTCAATGGGGTCAAAAAAGGTCCAACGAATACTATAAAAAATAACAGGATGTTACAACATCCCCACTATAAAATCATTTTGATCTCAGAAATCATGTTTATAACATTCTATATGAAAAAAGATAAGGCCATTTATCTCTCAACTATGTATGTCAGTACCATGTCCCATGATAATCAAAACCATGCAATCATAACACATAGAACAAAGTTATTATCCTCCCATGAAGTTCCTTTTTCTTAGAAACAAAAGTCCTGACTGCATGCTCAGTCAAGAATAAATCACAATTAATATCAAGATTCTCCAATCTCAAGACATGAGAAGGGTCAAAAAGATACTTTTGAAGATTAAGTACATTGGACACATTACGTATTTACATCAATAGTGTTGGAAGTTTTAATCATTAATTCACTTTCCCACCTTCCCACAACAAAAACATTTCCCACACACTAAGAAGAATGATTTTAATGCCTCTTAAGGCATTGGTTATCCAACTATGGTGAAACTCTAAAGACATGGTCACCAAATTAGAACACAAGTACTATATGATGATCATCGTCATAGGATTTATATTGTCTTTGTAATTTAAAAATTATATACATAATCAAATAATTTGTTTTCTTTCTACTTAGACCAAACTCATCCCAACCATGAAATTTTCTTGAATCTCTAACCAACACAGTGTAAATTTACATTGCCTACCATACATGGCCTCAAAAGGCGAAAATGTTGATGGAAAATTGGGAACTATTTTTATAATAAAACTCATCCGGCCTAAATAGTCATCTATATCTGCACAAAAGTCATGAAGGCAATAATTGAAAATTTCTACTATAATATTTAAAACTCACTTTGTCTGGATTTCCTTTATTGGATGGTATTCCACACTGAAATAAACATGAAATCCCATTACCTCTTAAAGAAATCTCCGAAAAATGAGAGTTAAAGTAGGGATCCCTATCAGAGACTATAGTATAAGTAATTCCTTGAAATTAGAAAATCTTTTTCACATAGATATTTCTCAACACATAAAATGTTTTTTTTCTGAATGAGAAAAAACTATATTTATTTATTCAATCGATCTAAAAAAACACATTTCAAATTAATCTTTATAGGTTTGCAAGGTAACTAAACCAAAAAGTCCATAGAAATGTCATCCCACTACAACGTCAGAACTGGAAGTGGCTGAAGCAAACCCAAACATCTCTAGTTCTCATCCATGACCAACCTACAGGTATGGAAACAAAAAACAAAGTCTTTATTGTTCTAACTCATTCCCTAACATAACAACTTACCCTACAAATATAAAAAAATTGGTTTCTTGGTTCATATCCCACTAAAATTTATGGAGATTGTAAAATACAATATTCCTCATAGAAAAGGGAACAATATATCAATTATGGAAAAATAGAATACCATTTGTGGAGAACTACATCTCATCAATGGTCTCCCCATCATAAATAGATTCCCTAATTACATGGAATTTCCCATCAAGATTCCACTCTCGAAGATTCATCTTAAGAAGAGTAGTGGTTAACTAATCTCTAACCATGAAAACCTCGGCCTCATATTCCCATAACTCTTAAATTCAATTGTAAAAAGGGCCAAAAAATCCACTCATCTGGTAATTATTTCATTCTATGGGAAATAATTTTTCTAATTAAATGATTAGAAACAATATTCCATATTCTCGAGGTATAGTAGACGTGATAATTAAAATAATATATGTACTCCACCCAATGAATATACCAAAGTTTCAAAAATTTTGAGAGAATATATAGCTATTGAAATTCACTTCTGAATATATAGTATTCCTGTAACTAAAATGTTAATTAATCTAACATTTATGTTTATACGTCATAGTTGTTCCTTTAGGATCATGGGATGGAAAACTATTATCATGTTACCTAATATATTGATAACCATAGGCTATTAAATTATCACCTGACATAATAACGCCACCCAAACCAAAACAAAATTCTTCAAAGAAGACCACATATCCATTTATGGCCTCTATAAGAGTTGACAACAATTCATAAGTCTAAATATGTTTTATCTCAAAAAAATTACTATGAAATTTATCATCTCAAATTAACATTAATCAATTTCGAGTGATAGTGGTCATCCAAGAAACCAACATTGAAAAATCCCTTAAGAACTTGTGATAATACGCTGCTAGACCAAGGAAGATCTTAATATTAGAATTTTTTTATGGTTTCTCAAATTTCATAACAACATTCATGTCATGAACCATCCCTTGGGGCCCGTATCGTGTCTACCCCAAGCACGCCTTCCATAGGCCAGGGGCTGGCGACTAGCACCAAAGGCGTGAATCCCAAAACTGGGAAATAATTTCCTTTATAACGGTAAAAAAACACTTCAGAGTACACATATGGTAGAAAAACACTAAGTAAAAACTATATACAAAAGAAGTGTTGAAAAGTAAAAGGGGCCAGAAATACAACACCAACAAGAATGTTCAAGTAAAACTGAAATCAAGTACAACTGAAGAAAAGTAAAGCAGCTAGTGGGTTATCCTCCGAGGTTCCTACCTAATGGGTAGGTAGGGATGGCCTCCTCAGTAGTCTAGTCTGTCAGTCTCCTCCATGTACCGATTCGTCGTAGAGTCCACCTCCAGGTTCCGTCTATTCCAACTACTCTCTGCCTTAGTCAGCATTGACCATCGTCTATAACCAACACAATGAGGTGTGGGCATAGCCCGTGCAAGGGTGAGTAAAATGAAACTCAGTAGGGACCCCAAGAAACTCAAGGTCTCACAAAATCCAATAGAGATAAACCACAAGGTATGAAATAAATGGATAACCATTACTTAGGTGTATGCCCATACATATAACTAAGTTATCTAGTATCCCATCTCAATCATTAAAAAAACATAAAAGTTACTGACTCAGCTCAAACTAGGTTTTTTATTCTAGGGGTAGTATCAATCGGAAATATCGGCTACTAGAGAACTCCTTCTCTATCAAGTACAGTTGTCCTGCCTTGTCACACAGAGGCACTTCCCGCTAACTTGGACTACTGAGGTACTCCTCCTATCGAGTACCGTGGATCTACCATGCTCACACAGAGGTGGTCACCCCCATGGGTATGCTGTCCTCACACAGAGGCGCTCCCCCTTGTAGCTTGCTGAGGTACTCGACGTGTTGAGTAATATGTGTCTGCCATGCTCACACAGAGGTGCTCCCCACCACGGGTCTTCCGCACTCACAAAGAGGTGCTCCCCACTGGGGTAGTTGAATCACTCAGAGTCAAATTGATCAGAAGTCATCAAGTCTTAGCCAGCTACTAGGTTCCCGCACAATGCATGCTCGTATTAGTAAGATCTGCTCTACAAGCTATTGGTTGATATTCCAACTGTCATAAAGTCCCACGTAGAAGTATCTCAAAGGTCCACCATGTCGAAGAGGTCTCAACGCAACAGAATACGCGTCAATTGGATGCCCGGTCTATGAGTTATTAGCCTTTTATTCCCGGGGGCCTGGTTGGGTTTGTGTACGAACCAACCTGACCGTAACTCAAAAATTCCTCGAACATCGGTGGTGTATACTCAATGAGACTGCCGTGATCCACAAATATCAGCTCCACTGATGGTTTGTCAAATGGACGTCCAGTGCCAAAGATACGACCCAAGAAGGTAATGGGGTCAGTAGTTGGCTCGGGTCCGGTCTAACCTGGTCGGACCGACTCGGCCCAACCCAGTCCAGGCCCAAATGGTCTGGGTCAACCCGGTTAGACTCGCTGGGTGTAACCTAGCCCGTTGGGCGGGTCAACCGGTTACGTTCGGCCCGGTCCGCTGGGGTCGACCCAGTGGACGACGAGGGCAGTTCGGCCTGGATGTCGCCAAGTAGGTGGCTCGGCCCGAATGCCGAGGCCAATTCGGCCACTTCTGTGAGGGTTATGGCTTATGAGACTCAGCTCGGGAGGCCAGCAGGAAAAACGCGCTGGGCGTGGGCAGGCCAGTTTGTCACCGGGCAAGCCGTGGGTGCACCCGGTAGGGCGCGACATGGGTCAGGCAGGCCACAGGGGCACCCGCAGGGCACCAGGTAGGGCGAGGGGGCCCTAGTACAGGCGTGGTAGTGGCCAGGTTGGTTCCGAGGTCACTAGCAGGGCGCCAAGTAGGGTGTGCGGGCCACGGGCAGGAGGGATTGGTGTCGGGAAGGGCTTCAGGAGGCCGCGGGTAGACGACCCGCACGTCGGGCAGGGCACTGGGAGGCAGTGGAAAGGTGGGCTGCGCACTAGGAAGGGTGCCGAGAGGCCGGGAGGCCGCAGGTAGGCAGGCTGGGAGCCGCTTTGGATAGTAGTGTTTGGCCAGAACCATCGTAGAGCTGTGGGGTACGACGCGATTCTTGGAGACCATGCGTAGCGCGACCTTCGTTGTTGCTGCCTTCGTCATCGTCGCCTCATCACAAAGCCATAGAACCCCACAAGAATAGATAAAATGACAGAGGATGTCGGGCCTTGTTAGGTTGGCTCGCACCCTCCGCATTGAGGAAGGTATCATTATCCTCATCATGAGAAGAAGATGATCATTAATACTTCCGCACCAATCCCATTTTATCCTTTGAAGAAGGTAAGAAAACGGTACAATATCAACAAGTAATAATCACCCTACCTTTGATTCAATGCTCTTCATTCGTTGATGTCACGGAAAGATGGTCGTCGATCCGTGGTAGACAAACACGTCCCACGTCTAAAGAGTCCGTGGAAGAAGGTCGGAGGGGGTCGTTCATCATAGTCGAAGGCATACCTCATCGATCATCTTCATCAGGAGTGAATTCTTCATTATTCAGTGGTTGTTCTTCGTTGGAGAGTTCTTCGCCTCCCCAAGATCCACCAAAATGCGAAGGAAAAAATAATCGAAGAAAATGTTGTCTATTATTTGTTGGAACAACAATTCAAATTGTGATGTTTAATTAAATGAGGCAACTCATTTAATTAATGGGGTAGAGCTGTATGAACTAAGTGATGAGGGTTTTCATAAATTAAATAAAGGGGATTTGAAGAGTTTCTACACCTTAAATGGGGGGTTCTAAGGGGTTACAAGCCTGGGTGGTCACCAACAAAATTATCCTCCCAAGGGAGGTTATGTTCGGGTGGGCCCCACCACCATAACCTCTCGTGGGAGGTTAAGGTGTGGTGGCCCCCACCTCCAACCTCCACTTGGAGGTATTAACCAACAAGAAATAAAAATAAATCCTCCACTTTGTTTTTATTTAATTTATTCATAAAAACCAAAAAACTAACTTATAAACTCGACCCACTACCATCGAAGTGAAAGTCTTTTTAAATGAATACTGGCACTGCGAGTTCAACGGTATCCTCAGATTTCAATTCCAAACACCAGTTCAAATGTTATAAAATCATGATTGTACATTTACAGAACATACCTGAACAAAACATCAGAAATTGATTCTAGGCACACCGGGGCTCAGAATCAAGCGCCGTAAATTTTCACGGACTCGTAAAAAAACCAGGTATATATAAAAAAATTCCACAGGATTTCCAAGCCTTTACAATTCACATATTTAGGGTAGACTATGATACTAGGTTCAGACACCGTATGTCTCCAAAAGTGAACTTCCCAAATACATAAATTCTATTACTATAGTTTGGCATAAAATGACTGATTTCTCAACAATACCAAAACTACTCTTCAATTATTCACATGATCCTCCTCATATGTAGTGTAAACCGACATGTAATCCACAAATACCACCATGAAAATATCATGATTCTCATGTGAATTCATTTTTCATCATTTCCATTACAATATCAAGACAACTGGTTTAACCAAATGAAATAAAAAAATACACATAATGTTCATACCTACTCCGAAAGGCAGATTTGTAGATGTGGTATTCATTTATTCTCAATCGGTTATAACTATATCAAATATAAAATTTCACAAACAACTTATGCAATCTATGATGGATAAAAATATCATCGATCAATGGTAATTGAAACTTGTTCGATGCCATAAATTTTTTATGTTTCTAATAATAAAAAATTTGGTGATGTGCTCCATCAGCTTTATTTTAAAATCGACCAGACACCGACCAAGGTGACACATTCATGAATGTAAATAATTTCTATAAAAGATCATCCAAATGAGTCTTCATCTCATTCCGTTCATATAGATCCATGTCAAAATATTAAATAGATACTAGTTGAGTAAAATAACTAAATCAATAGAAAAAACTACATATATTATCTATAGAAACACAATGAAGTCAGAAGGAATAAAATCAAAAAACATGAAGGAATATTGAGGGAGATCATCGATCATGAACTCCCACTTTATATAAAAATTGAACAGTGATATTAATTTCAAAAACTCTATATAAGAATATTCTGATCTAGTCAAATTTAGGTATCATTCTCTTTGATAGATACTTTACACACCATCAAGTGCGGTAAAGGAGGCTCATCGAATATATTAGTCAATGTTTTCCTTAATATATATAGTCAAATACATTCCAAAAATGAAATAATGTTGTTTTATTTCAAGATCCATAAAATCCAATGTAAGATTGATCTTTGATAAGGAGAAGACATAAGAATGACAATAAAGACCCTTCTCTCACTTTTTTTTGAGGGGTCTACCAATATCTATTAGAAAATAGAAAATCAATATAGGATGATTTATCGTGGTCATAATATGATTTTATATAAATGAGTGAGATAAAATCATATCTAGGAAACCAGTTACAAATGTTGAATTTATAGTGGTTGTACCTCGCATGGTAGCAGAACCTGTACCAGCTTCATCTAGAGACTCGTTCACAATGTGAAGAAGCTTTTTTATAGATGTTTATCTTTAAAAACATATTTTACAAGAAGAAACATATTGAACCATGTTAATTTTTACTTTTTATGATCTTGTGCAACTACTTATAGAAGAAATGTCATAATTTAATTTCTTCAGGTAACCAAAGAATCCATAGAAACTACTAATATTGGGTTCCTCAGTACAAAACCAGCTTGAATAACCTTTATTTCAATACAAGAATAAAGTTAAAGGGAATATAAAAGGACCAAAAAGATTTCTAGAGGTTCTCTATAGTACATATCTTCTATGAAATTCATCACACTTCCTATTTCCTTTTAATGAACTCATTGAACTACCACTAGGAGAAAACAGAAATCCATTTATCCGCAAATTACTGTCCATTATAATCTTAACCCTCAATTCCATATCTATCAAATTTTAATATGGAGTGATACCGAGTAATATTACAAAAGAATAGATATCTAGGTGAGGTACCATACCAAATCGTTGAACCTTCGTCTTCTCATTTGATACAATAACTAGTGAAAACTACACAAGATCAGTTAGCTGATCACATGCTCCATCCTTGTCCAATCATCTTGATTGATATTGAAAAAATATATGGAAATGGACTAAACCATCTATTCCTAATAGAACTGATCATTTAAAAAAAAGTCTAAATACCTTCCAATCTAAAACCTTGTGCTTCATCTCTAATACAACAGATTCCCTTAATCTACTGCTGGGTTCCTTTATCTTTAAGGTGTCACAGTTCACGTTAATTGAACCAGGAAATTCAAATAGATATAATATAAGCTCTATATTTCTAAACCAATCCTCCACCACTTGAAGAACATTGGATACTTGTAATTATGGTGTCTTATAGGTAATTAACTCTTAAAAATAATTCTTACATTCACCCATATGATGTTTCATATATGGTGCCTGAGTATGAGTATTTATAGGTGCTTATCAAAGAGCATAGACAATATACACGATAATGTTAATAACTGTATGGTCTATGGTAGGATCAAATTGATGGGGTTCACCAGTAAAAATCTCTTGGAGATTAATAAAATGTATTCTTAGAGGTATTTCGTTACACAAAAAAAAAAAATCACTGAATATATCATATGATCACCCAGATGAGCTAATCAAAAAAGAGAAATGGGAATATCAAATCCATTATATAAGATATAACAAAAGAAATTTCAACTTATCTAAAACAAAATCAGGTAAAATAACATAATTGAATAAATTAATTACTCAATATTCATTTCTACAATCACCCATGGTTACTTATGTATTGTTAAGAGGAGAGTTTTTGATTAACTTGCTCATAACCACATCATAATTCCATAAAATTCTATCCCATGTCCACTAGGACAACCCAAACTCTCACGATCCAACTCGGGTCGACCCTGAACTGGTCACCCAAGCTGGTCCATATCATGTCCCAAGGGGTGTTCCCGATCCCCATGGGATCACAATTAATGTCGTCCCACAACACTTAACCATTATGAATGATTTGGCCCAAGAAAAAAAGACAAATAGATAAACAGAAACCAACGATAACCAAATAAAACTAGTATTGGAACGAAAAAGGACAACACCTACCTCCTTGTGACCTCCTAGGTCACCACCCAACTCCGAACCAAGCCTGATCTAACATTGAGAAGCTAAACTAGGAAAATTCATGAGAAATTGAACCTGCAACTGGAAAGATAAAGTAGGGGTGAGCACCGAAATGATCAGTATGAAACACAATAGATTCCATTCCATTCTTTCCAAAATCATTTAGATTAATACCAGTTATAAATTCATTTAAAAAATATATTTCTATATCTACCTTGAATTTTAAATACAAAAAAACACACATGGTCCATTGAATTCTTATTTCAAAACAGGGCATAAGAAGGAAAATGAGGAATTGTTCTTTCTTTGTCAACCCTCCACTTAGAAAAACGTTTAAAACCCACAAAAAGTTCCTATTTTTCCAAATAATAACCAAAACTAGGTATAATAAATAGGAATTCAAAACGGAGAGGGAAACGATCCTAGTTGTACTCATAATGGGGAAACATGGGAAATCCTAGGAACTTAGAGGAAAACCAGAATATACTATACATGTGACTCATCCTAAAGGCGTTCCCTACTCAATGATGTCATAATTCCCTTTTGCTTGATTGTCACCCTACCTGGCCTGGTCAAGGTGCCCAATCCCATAATAATAAAAACAAAACATCCCCTTTCTAGGGGGCACTAACAGTACATACCCTAACAAGTGTAGAAATCATTCATAGGAAACCTCTTTGAAAATCGAGATTCCCATGAATATTTCAGAAAGGGGTGTGTAATGAAATGTAAATAACAATCTGCATATATATAAATATACCACCACACATACACACACTGCACAGACCGTCACCACCCTGACCACCTCAAATTTAGTTCCATGCCTTAAATAGAAATTACTCATAGGATGTCCAATACAAAGGACCCTCCCAATTCACAATCAACCAACATGGCACAAGACACACCTAAGAGGATTTTTTTTCCAAATAGTAATTTAAAAATTCCATATGATCCCTTAACATCAAATCATGTAACCATTCTAGAAACAATTAGAAACCATTTTCCTAAAACCTCACCAAACATCTTCTTTTTACCGATGTGGCCAAACAGGCCTTACAAACTTTTCATAAAAACAGTTCACTTAATAAATAATTACATAAAATCCACCTTTGTAACAAGACATAAATTTAAAAACTCATTTAATCAATCATGCACACTATTTAAAATAATAATACACTAGCAACAACCAAGGAGGAATATAACATTAACCACATAATGTGAAAAATCCATTCAAAGATGTAAATAATCAATTTGAACTTCAAAAACATGTTTAAAAAAACTCAACCTTTCCTCAATAAATCCCCAATAATTTTAAAGAAACAATCATGTCATTTAAAGAAGAAACATAAGGTGCAAAACTTGCCAAAAATGTAACACACCATAAAAATCCACTATTAAAATCACACGCACCTCCAAACATTTGAAAAATGTAATTCACACAACTTTCATTACTTAAAAAACCTTTTTAAAATTTTATAAAACAATTTTTAAAGAGGAATCCAAGGAATTACACACACAAAAACCCATCTAGAACACTCCTTTGTTGAAACACTCACCCGCCACCTTTAAAAACAGAGTCTGCACCAATCTAAATAATCATTAAACATGCCTCATATTATAAAAAGTTTCAAATAATTTTGAAACCACCCAATGTCACATTGTAACCATGTAACCAAATTTAAATTAGAAAGGAGAAATCATACAATTTCACTAAAACCTCAAGTCCCATAAACCAACCTTTTCAAATGAAATAATTTCTGTAAAATATTTTCACAAGGAAACATCACTCAAAATATATCACAACCACTTCAAGTTAAGGTCACTAATTCTAACCAAGTTTGGTAAAACTTTTATATACATAAGCAAAGAGACAATTAAAAATATATTCTTAATCAAATATAAATAAAGAAAAATGGTGCCACAAATGAACCATACTTATAATAGTGGTGCAAAACATATTTTTAATATTAATTAAAACAATTTATGCATAAAATGGATTGAAATTGATGTGAAGGGAAGGGACACCTACCTAACCCCATGAAAACATAATGGAACATAGGAAGAAGGATGAATATTTCTCCGCAGACCAAACTCATACCCAAGATACCGAGAAGAACACACAGAAAAAAATATGCAGTATTAGAGTGTTGATTTATTTGAGAAAAACAACAAAAATAAAAATAAAAATATACTGGAGGATGAGAACACTAGCAAGGTAGGTCATGCAAGGAGGGGCCACACAATGAGGGGCTGATGGATGGGGGCCAGGGAATCAGACATCGGTGGTGTTAGGCAAGGGTGATGGGGACCTGCTAAAGTGTAAGGCCGGTTGTGCGGAGGGTGCGGCCGGGGTAAGGAGATGGTGAGGTTGTAGGTGCGGTAGGGCGCATGAGCAGGTCTCGCCGAACTAGGAGGGGAGCCGTATTGAACCGAGAGGGGGGAGGGGGAAGTCGTTCTGGACTGGGAGGGGGGTCGCAACGGATGAAGGCTGTGCCGGATGGGGCAGAGCAGCGAGTGGCGATGTTTGGGCAGGGGGCTCGATGTACAGAATAATGAAGAACAAGGGGGGGGGGGTGTCGTGAGTTGGGAAGGGAGGGGTGAAAGGAATGGGTAGCTTAGGGCTTGAAAAAATTGAATAAAAACTACACTAATATAATAATGATAATAATAATAATAATAGAACCAAAAAATATTAATTAAACCAATATATAAAATTTGTTCTTATAAATTTTATTTTATGTAATAGTAATAATAATATAAATTTTACAATAATAATAGTATTGATTATATTAATAGAAAAAAGATAATAATATTAATATTAATAACCAAAAAAAGCTAATAACAAACATAATGATAATTAAAATGATAATTTTATTAAATTTTTTTTAAATAAAAATCATGTTTAAAAAAATTTAATAATAACCGTATTGTTACCACATTAAATAATAATAATATTACCATTTTCACAAAAATATTATCATTATTATAATTTAAACATTAACCATGTTTTTATAGTTTTAAATTTTCATTTACATTTTTTATTTCAATCAACTTAATTAATTTATTTAATGTATTATTTATTTGAAGTGCCGCATCGCTGTGCATTCACCAGGACCAAACGCACGGTCGCCGCTAATGGTGCGGTGACCATACACTAGCCCAAGGGCCACGAAAACATCAAAATTATAAATATTTAAAACTGATACCCAAGTAAACCTCGTCCAAATGAGGCGAGAATGAGTCAATAAAAAAATAAAGTCAAATAAATAGGCGTTTGAGGTCAGGGGGTGACAATTCACCCCACCAAAGACACTTTTTGGCCCTAGAAAGTCATCAAGCCAACAGTCGACACCACTAGGGTGCATTCCTAGACAAAACCAAAGGAAACGATAGCCTCAGAGTAACTATTCCAGAAAAAATGTCACACCCGACCAATTCTAGGAGGACCACAACCCAATTTTTATGGGAGAACACATGAGGGATCTCCCCACCTTGGGATTTCCAAAATATAGAAACCCTTGAAACCTTATGCAACCACCCCCTGGGGGGAAAATACGGGAACTCCCAAATATAACTCATTAAATCTCTCTATGTGGACTGATCAACACACCTAAAACAAAGATGAAAGCTCATTACGAAACAACCCAAAAACCTAAGGATGAGAAATTAACTCAACACTTCCCCTTAATTTCACGATGCCAAACATTCCCCTAACGGGTACAGCTGAGACAAATTCAAGATCAGAACGAGTCAGTTTATTCATGATCCTAACACCCTTCAAGGACAACGAATGATTTGGAATCCATGCTAATAACAAATAGGACTCATTGGATTGTGGTGGAACGAGCTAATCACGCTATCACAATAGAGATGAGATTAAGACAATGATGATAATAGAACAAGGAAATTTTGGATATTTCCATTCCAAAACCGAAGACATTATCTGGACTGAGTTTCCACACACCCTCGACAACTACTGACTATGAACGAGCATCACCCCGAGACCTGTGGCTGGGGCCATAATGGTTGAAGCATCTCATGCCTCGCAGTCAAGAATTTTCATAATCCGGTCCTTAACTACTTCCTTATGAATGATTCCTCTTCTAGAACTCTCCCCGATGGCCTGAAAAGTCGCACGGTAGAAAGTCCTCAGAGGGATGTGATAAGTTGGATTAGAGTGCATGAATCATCCAGGCTAGTCGCATGCGAGAGAATGATCCAACAAACTGGGAGTCAGTACAGATGAAGATTTTTGACTGATGGGGAACCTTTACAAGATCTAGCCCCCACCAACTACACCGAAGACTCTAATGAGGATGACACACCCCACTTTTACTAGTCCCGAACTAAAACCTTAATTAACATTGGGATAGTATGAACCTCAAATACCCTGTGAGTACCCAACTACCTAAATACATACTATCTTTCCAAACTATAAAACTTCATCTAACAGACTTCTATAACCTCAATAAGCAGGATACACAAAAAAAAGAATTAGGGACTGGGCATAACTCATTGACATGTTTTGGAGGCTTTTTGGGTAGCATACTCATAAAAACATGAGAAACACTATCAAAACCAACATCAAGACAAAGGTCAATCAAATAAACAACAAAATCCAAGGGAAAAATGGGAATAATCCAAACATATACAAACACAAGCATACATCACTTATCCAAAACCAATATTTCTTTAAAATTTTAATACTCGCTTATGGAACCTTTTGAACTGTCACATGTGAATTCATTCAATCCCACTCACATCATCAAAGAACATGTGCCCCCACACTCTCTATACATACCCCCACACGTGTGACCCTGTAAAAGAAGATCCAACATTCAAACACATACCAATTTTTTTCAAACCGATGCACTTTCTCTTTAAAACACCAATTTACTAATATCAAAAATATTTTTGAAGGAACCCATTTTTATCATTTTGAAACCACATTCATTTCTAACACACACTCAAATAAACTGAGTTAAAAATGAAACACAACCAACTATAAACCATCTAAATGGGGAAGTAGTGTATGTGCCTATCCTAACAAAATGGTGGTGAGTCATGCCCCAAGTAAGGAATAACACAAAGAAGAATTTAAACCAGGTACATAGAATCCACATGGGTCACCAACCCAAGTGAGGCCACAATGTGAAATGATTCTACCCCATTGTCATCCCTCAATCCAAGACAACCAAAGACAAATGAATCAAATTCCAGACTACCACTGGGAACTCAGGTCTCTTCGTGAGTAGTGGTGATTAGGCACCAACCCGTAACCTACTTCCTGAGCCATGACAGATCTAATATCCTTCTACTAGACACCCTAAATAACAAGAACCACCTTTGATACCATTTTTTCAAAAACCAACCTAGGTAGAACATAAAAGGGTCACCCATGATAGTCCGCGGCATGTCCCGAGGGGCATTCGCGATCCCCAAAGGTTGGAAACATGTGTCGGGAATCAACACATTACCATTGGGAATAATGTTTCCCATGAAAAAAAGATAAAAAGATAAATAGAAACTAACAATAACCAAATAAAACAAGCAGTGGATTGAAAAAGAACAACACCAGCCTCTTTGTAACCTCCTAGGTCCCCACCCAACTCAGAACCAAGCCTGCTCCATCATTGAGCATCAAAACCAGGAACCTCCATGAGAAACTGGACTTGCAACTGGATAGATAATGTATTTGTGAGCACCATAATTCTAAGTAACAAAGAACAAAATGTCCTCTCCATTCACTCTAAAAACATTTACGTTGATACTAGTTAGAAATCCATTTATTAAAATAGATTTATATATCTACCTTGAGTTTTAAATACAAACAAACCATATGGTTCATTGCCCTCTTATTTTAAAACAAGGCACAAGAAGGAAAACTGGGAAATGTTCTCTCTTTGTCCAACCTCCACATAGAGAAACTTTTAAATCCAACCAAATGTTCATAGTTATCCAAATAAAAACCAAAACCAGTTACAAAGGAACAATATTAAAAATAGCAAGGACAATGACACTGGTCATACTAATAATGGGGAAACAAGAGAAATCCTAGGAACTCAGAGGAAGACTAAAACATACTATACATGTGACTCATCTTGAAGGCATGCCCTATTCAATGATGTCAAAATGCCCTGACGCTTGACTGTCTCCCTACCTAGCCTGATCGAGGGGAAAAATCCCATAGCAATAAAAACAAAACACCCCCCTGCTATGGAGTACTAGCAGTACATACCCTAACTAGTGTAGCAACAGTTCTTAGTAAACCTCGTTGCTATGCTAGATTTCCAGGTATATTTCACAAAGGGGTGTGCCATGAAATATAAACAACATGACAGATATATATACATATATCACCACACAAACACACACACACACCATACAGACCTGCACCACCCAACCACCTCAATGATAGTCCCATGCCTTAAAATAATAATTACTCATAGGCGGTCCCACACCGAGGACCCCCCCAAACCACAATCAACCAACTGGGAATGAGACTCACCCTAAGAGGGTTTTGTTTTTCAAAATAGTCATTTAAAATTTCCCAACTGGCCCTTCACATCACAACATGTAATGATTCTATAAAAAATTAGAAACCATTATCTAAAAAGATGACCAAACATCATATTTTTACCAATGTGGCCAAACAGGCCTTGCAACCTTTTCATAAAAATGGTTCACTTAATAAATAATGGCATACAACCCACCTTTGCAACCAGACATACATTTATAAACTCATTTCATCAATCTTGCGCACCATTTAAAATAAGAAGGCACTTAAAACAACCAATGAGGCATATAACACTAAACACCTAATGTGAAAAACCAATTCAATGATTTCAAGCATCACATTGAACTTCAAAAACGTATTTACAAAAACAAAACTGTTCCATGATAAATCACTAGTCATTTAAAAGATCCAATTGGGCCATTTAGAGATGAAACAAAATGTGCACAACTTGACCAAAATATAACACACCGTAAAAATACACTTTAAAAATCACATGCACCTTGAGACATTTCTAAAACGTAATTCGCACAAATAGCATTACTTAACAATCCTTTTTAAAATTTTATAAAAAACTTTTTAAAGAGGAATCCAAGGATTTACATAGAAAAACACCATCAAGAACCCTCGTTTTTGGAAACGGTCACCCGCCACGTATAAAAATAGAGTGTGCGACAATATCATTAATCATTAAACAAGCCACATATTATAAAACATTTCACATAATTTTGAAACCACCCAACGTCACAATGTAAACCATAGAACCACTTTTCAAAGGGATAGGATAAATCAAACCATTTCATTAAATCCTCATGTTCCATAAACCTACCAGTTCAATGGAAATAATTTCTCTAAAATATTTCCACAAGGAAACATCTCTCAAAATATAACTCAACTATTTCAAGTTAAGGACACCAATTCCAACCAAGATATCTAAAAACGTTTATAGAAATAAGAAAAGAGACAATTTAAAACATATTATTAATCAAATATAACAACAAAAAACTTGGTGACAAGAATGAACCGTACTCATAATAATGGTGAAAAACATATTTTAAATAATAATTAATAAAAATTAATGAATCAAATGAATTGAAATTGATGTGAAAGGCATGGACACCTACCTCAAACCATGTGAACATAATGGAACATTGATGAAAAGAGGGATATCGCTCCATGGATCAAACACATACCCAAGATACGGAGAGAACACTCAAAAAATATGAAACACGGTTTTAGAGTTTTGATTCATTTGAGAAGAACACAAAAAATAAAAATTAAAATATATTAGACGAAGGGAACAACAGCAAGGGAGGTCACGTAATGAGGGGCCTCACATGAAAGGGCCACTAGAACTGGGAAAGGCCATCAGAAACCGGCAGTGCAAGGAAATGGGTATGGGGACCTGCTGGTGTATGAGGCTAGTTGTGCAGAGGGTGCGGCGGGGGTAAGGAACTGGCGAGGCTGGAGGTGCAGTAGGGTGCATGAGTAGGTCACACAGTACTGGGAGGGGGATTCGTGCCTGAACAGGAGGGAGGAGCCATTCTGGACCGGGAGGGGGGGTCGCACCGTACGGAGGCTATGACGGAGAAGGCGGAGCAGTGAGAGGTGAGGCATGGGCAGGGGGCTCACTGTGCGAATCAATGAAGAAGGAGGGGGGGGGGGGGGCTGGCTCATGAATTGGGAAGGGAGGGGTGATAGGAATGGGTATCTTAGAATTTAAAAAAACAATATAATAACAATATAATAATAATAATAATAATAAAAGAACCAAAAAATATTAATAAAACTAATAAATATAATTGGTTCTTATCCATTTAATTTTAGGTTATAATAATAATAATATCAATGTTATAATAAAAATAGTAATGACAATAATAATAGCAAAATGATAAAAATAATATTAATAACAACAAAGAAAATTAATAACAAACATAATGATAATTAAAATGATAATTTTATTACATTTCATTTTAAATAAAAATAATGATAATAAGAATTTAATAATTACATTATTATTACCAAATTAAATGAAAATAATATTTCCATTTGCACAATAATATTCTCATTATTATAATTTAAACATTAAACTTGTTTTTATCATTGTAAAATTTCATTTAACTTTATTTCAATCAAATTAATTAATTAATTTATTTTATTATTTATTTGAAGTGTCGTGCCACCGTTCATTAACCATGACCAAATGTGTGGTTTCTGCAAATGGTGCGGTGACCGTACACCGGCCCAAGGCCCAAAAAAAACATCAATCTTTGAAAATTTCAAACCAGGACCCAACTAAACCTCGTCCAAATGAGGCGGGGCCACATAGATAGTAAAAATAAAATAAAATAAATAGGGGTCGGAGGTCGGTGTGTGAACCAAACTACATACTAACATCCATATAAGATTATCAACCTTCACCTATGGTACCACTTTTTCACAAACCATCCTGGATACCCAGGTATCCTATTACCCAAGATGGAACCAACATGGCCATAAAGGAGTTCCCAATCCCCAAAGATTGGTGATTATAACCAATAAGCATACATGATCAATGATGGAACAAATTTTCCAAATACATCAAAAAATAATTATTACAAGTCAGTATGCACATCACTCCAAAGGTAGAAATTTCAAAAAACAAATAGTTATAACAAAACTTTAAGAGAAACATTATCATTGCACTCAGTATATAATAAGTTAAAACTCAATCATCCCATGAAAAAGTGAATATCATCTTCATCAGTCACTTTTATCAATCAAATCCAAGAAGATCAAGAACATCCACCACATCCAAGTGGTTCTTTCTAATGACCCACTTAGCCTTATTGGATTGAGAATACGAGTCATTACATGGCCTTAAAAGACATCCACAAGGCACCGAAGGCAGGAAATAAATGCTGAAGGGCTTCAAAACAAGTGGGGAATGATTTACCCTTTTAGAACATAACACAGAACCAACAACCATAACAAAACTAATAAACTAAATGATGAATGATAAAAGCTAAAACAACTGAACCATTTATATTATCATAAACCAACCAAGAGTACCACAGCAGAAACCAACACTAAATCAGAGTAAACAGCAGAAAGACTACCTGAATGACTACAGGAAAACAACCCTACTCCATGGTCCACAAGCTCCAAGCTCCAGCATCACGAACCAGCCCAAGTATCACGATGTAGTGCTATAAACATGTGACACTTTACATTTTACAACATCCTAGTATATGAAATCTACAAAAGCACAAATGTTCCAAATCAGGGGGTGAGTAATGAAACTCAATTGGTATTCCACGATGACTTCCCAACCCATGCATCTAGGATAAAACATGTTAGTGCATTTATTAATAGTGCATAAAACGTTATTTACGTCAGTTATTTTTCATTTTTTACATCGGTTTTTAGCCAACGTTAATACGGATGATGTTATAAATAACATTTTTTACATCAGTTATTTACAAACTAACGTAAAAAACCTAACATCGCGGTGTTTATCAAGTCGGTTAATTAATAACCGACGTGAAAAAACCGAGTGGGGGGGGGGGGGGGGGGGGGGTTATCACATCGATTATATAATAACCGAAGTTATAAACACCTGAAGGGGAGTTTATCACGTCGGTTATTAAAAAACCGATGTGATAAACCCCTGGGAAATGGTTTACTACGTCGATTATATAATTACTGACGTGCTAAAACAGTCCAGGGGGGGTTTATCATGTTGGTTATTTAATAACCGACGTGATAAACCATTTCCCATGCTTTTATCACATCGGTTTTTAAATAACCAATGTGAAAAACCATGCCACATGTGTTTATCATGCCAGTTATTAAATAAACTGACGTGATAAACCCTTCCCGATTTCTTTATCACGTCCATTATAATATAACTGACGTGGGAGACATTTTTTTTAAAATCGAATGGAGTCCTCTACTCTCCCCTAAAAACAACCAGAAACCAATTCAAGAAATTGTACCATAAAAATAGAAGGAGATCAATACAATAACTAAAGAAAATTTATGCTTCTACATTGATATCATATAAAACATACCCCACTTGACAGCCCCCATCACACCCCTAGACTGCACCCCAACCCCCTAGACAGCCCGAACCACCCTAGGATAGCCCCAAACACCCCAGGAAACCCCCCCCCATCATGTATACCCCCCCCACACCCTGGACAGCCCTCCCCCACCCCATTGGAGCCCCCACCACACCTCTGGACTGTCCCCTGACCCCCTGGACATCTCCAAACACCCTGAGACAACCCCCACCCATCTGAACAACACCCCCTCACCCCACTTGACATCCTCCACCACACCCATAGACTGCACCCCGGCCCCCGGGACATCCCCAAACACCGCGGTACAACCCCCCCCCCCCCACACCGACCCTCATGTATACCCCACCCCCCCACACCCTGGACAACCCTCCCCCACCCCATTGAAGGCCCATCCCACACCCCTGGACTGCCACCTGACCCCCTGGACATCCGAGACAACCCCCCCCCCCCACTCCCACCCTCCTGAACAGCACCCCCTCACCCCCTCACCCCTCTTGACAACCCCCACCAAACCCCTGGACTGCCCCATGACCCCATGGAGAGCCCCAAACACCCCGGGACAACCCCCCACCTTCATGTATACCCCCCCCCGACCCACACCCTGGACAGCCCTCCCCCACCCCATTGGAGCCCCCACTACACCCCTCGACTTCCCCTATCCCCCAGGACAGTCCTAAACACCCTGAGACAACCCCCCCACCCTCATGTATACCCCCCACACCATGGACATCCCTCCCTCACCCCATTAGAGCCCCCACCACACCCCTGGACTACCCCCCGACCCCTGGACATCCCCCAACACCCCGGGACAACCCTCCCCCCTGAACAACACCCTCTCACCCCCTCACCCCACTTTACAGCCCCCACCACACCCCTGGACTGCCCCCTGACCCCCTGGACAGCCCCTAACACAACGGGACAACCCCCCACCATCATGTATTTCCCCACACCCTGGACAACCCTCCCCCACCCCATTGGAGCTCCCACCACACCCCTGGACTGCCCCCCGACCCCCTGGACAACCCCAAACACCCCTGGACAACCCCCAAACCTCATGTATACCCCCCACACCCTGTAAAACACTTCCACACCCTTGGACATCCCTCCCACACCCCGAAAACAGACCAGAAAGTTGCCGAAATTAAACCAGAACCTCCTCACCCCACTAGACTTCCCCCACCACACCCCTGGACACTCCCCCCCCACAGCCCGGGACATCACCACCACCCCATGTACATCTCCCACCCTCTTTTAGACCCCCACCCCGTAGACAACACTCCCACATCCCTGGACAGCTCTCCCACACCCTTGAAGCAGACTAAAAAGTTTCGAAAAACAGACCAGAACCCCCTCAACCCACTAGATAGCCCCCACCACACCCCTGGACCGCCCCCCCATCCCCATGGACACCATGGACCCCCCCCCCACTGGACAACCCCCACCCTTGGAAACCCCCTCACCCCACAAGACACCCCCACACCCCTGGGCGTCCCTTGGACAACCTCCCACTCCTTTGGCAACCCTTCCACCCTACTAGAAATGCTCCCACCCCTTGGACTACCCCCACCCCACCAGACAGCCCTCCCAGACCCCTGGACACCCCCCAACCCCACTGGACACCCCCCACACCCTTGGAACCCCACCCCCCAGACCAGAATCCATACCATAAAAACCATCATAAGTAGACCAAAACAAGAAGTAGTGTAAAATTAAACATTCACATATATATCATTCGAAACAAACACTGTCAACTTAAAAAAATTAAATCCAACCTAAAAGACTACCAAATACAAAATTACAACGACAATATTCAAAATTACATTTTACATTACAAACAACTAAAATTCAATAAAACCTGTAAAATAATTTGACCACTCCACTTGTAATTGTTTGATGTCTTCAGCAGTATAGGGTTGTGGGTCATCAAAAAGCTACAAATTAAAAGGATAGAAGTTAATGTGTATAATAAATATATAAAATTGAAATATTATGGAAACGTTTAAGAGGAAATCATACCAGGTAAAAATTCACAATTTTCCTAGTTGTTATTATGTCATACATAAATCCTAACATATAATATCCGCATTCGATGACGCCTTGTTGTTCATGACAGTTCTGTTTGAATGAGTGTAAATTCAATATATTATTTTTATGTAATAAATCAAAAAGTACAAATTATAAATGTATTTTTACCTTCACATTTACATATTTTACCTTTGCACTCCTTTTCTTTTTGTTTTTTTGAAAGTAGGCCCATTCCTTGTTAGAGAATAATACGAATGGGGTAAATTTAAAATTCATTATAATATATGAAACTATAGAGAAATTGAATCTTAATTTTTCAATATATTTTTAAAACTTTCCCACACATCATCATGGGCAGAGCGTATCCAATAAAGTGCTTTCTCCCTTGGGAAAAAAACCCCTAACATCCAATGATCACTCATAAAAGAAAATTTAACACTAGTGGTTTTTTATGTTAAAAGATAATTAACTCTTTGAGAGAGATGTGTTTCATACCTCTCACAAAAAGAAATCACCCAACATTGTGTGACTAAAATCATTTCAATTATTTCAGCAATATAAAGCATTCTTTGTTCTTCATCCAATGCACATGCTTCAGGGGAAATCAATTGCGGGTCCATGAATCCATATACATCTATCAGCTCATTCCTCTCCCAAATTTTATAACGATGCCTAATACAAAACAGACATAAGTATAATTTTTTAATAAATATAACGCATGGAAAATGTGTTAAGACTTACATAGAAAAAACATGCACCACGTTGATGCCCAACTTATCTCCAGTAACAAGCTCCATGATATCTGTTTTCATAATCCCTACACTTATTGCACATCCACAAACATGAGATTCTATTGGAAACTCATAATGACCCACCAACAAATTTGAATATCTTAACAAATTGTCAATACTACTAGAATCTGTATCTGATGTCGTAGCCATTTGTATTTGTTGTTGTCTATATAGTATTTATTTAACCTTGAAGTATTCCTGTAAAAATAAATTGAAAAATATATTAGTTTTCAAATGATAAAACAACATTAATAAAATATATATATATATATATATATATATATAACATTCATACCACTATGGTAATGAGTCGAAGATGTCTGGATGGCCTAATTAAAAAATGGCATATACTATGTCCAACTGTCATCACCTCATCTGTAGGTAATGGTAATCGAGCTGATCTATCTATAATATTCTATACAGTGACCCTATGATTTTCTACCTCTAATTGTTGATGATGAACTATATCTCCTATACAATATACCAACACATATGCAACTATATGATGTTGAGGATCATAACCATACATCTCGCAATAAGTAAGAAGCTGCGACAGAGGAGTAGGATAAAAAATGGGGTCAACAGGCTGAGGTGGGGGAGTAGAAGCTACTGGAAGAGGTGGAGGATAAATAATGGGGTCTGCAGGGGGAGGTGGAGTGGGAGCTGCAGTCTGAAATTGTCTTTACATGTCTGCAAACATAGATTGTACTGACGCTCTAATAATTTCCTCCATCGTCGCATTAATATTATGACCTTCAGCCTCCAAGGATTCTATTTTTTATAAACCCCCTCAACGTTATAAGTTGAAGAACATGGAGACAGTTTTCTTACCGATACACCTACCGAATATCCTCTTACACGACCAGGATGTTCTAGATTTTCCAATGCTACAGATATAATATCTTGCCTCCTAGTAGCTGTAAATGTCCCACGTGAACTCTTCTTCTCAAGAGAGCCCTGTATTGATTAATTGAACATTTCTCTAATGATTGAAATTAGATGAAGAAAATAGTTAACTTAAATAAATAAAATAGATATCTTACAATCCTCTCAGCTACGATTCTCGATTCTTCAAAAAGATATTTCCCTTTTTTCCCCTTCTGAGCTCTCTTCTATTATTCATGTCAAGATGGTGGGGATGGAGGGACCACCTCTCTAGAGCTTGGAGGATCATCTCTTAGTTGTTGAAATTTTTCCGCCATCAATTGTTCTTCCAAAAATGCATACCCTCCCCATGATAAACTATGAGGGTCTACATTTTTAGATTGGATCTCTTGATGATATTTCCTTGTTTACTATAAATTAAGAATAAGAAATCATTAACAAAACATTATTAAGATCATTTATATAAGAAAAACTTTAAAAGTTTACATTGCCCTTTCCAAAAATGACTATTTTCTTCTACTTTCAAAAAACTGTCTCCATGTGTCTTCATCTATAAAAGGATATATACAACATGGATTGTCATAACTCCTATGACCATAAATAAAATTATATGAGAGGGTTGATTTGAAATCCCTCCATCTCCTAGCAGCCAACGATAAGCATTTCTTCATAACTCCTCCAGTGTCAGGAATATCAAATGCCATCTGATAAAGAAGAGATTAATCATGTTATATATACTAGAAACATTTAAAGTATAGTCAAACAATAGCAAAAGATCTTACCAAAATCGTCTCCCACAACTGAGAGATTATCTCTTTATCCACACTTCTCTAGTCATCATACAGAATGCTTACTTTTCTCTTTGCCAGAGTTGCTACAAAACTCTTAAAATCTTTGGTATTTGGACCTCTAGAAATATCATCATCATCAAACTCAACTAGTATCCTCTGATCCTACGTATGGTCCCATGCTAATTTTGATAAATGTGTACACCCAAGTTTACCAACAATTGAACACTTTTTTGTAATAGGAGCACATGAGTAAGATAGGGGAACATCAAGAGGAGCATGTGAATGTTCCTCCCCAAAGGTATGACCAATATGCTCATCTCCAGAATCATGTGGTTGATCAACTGAATGATCTATCATTATCCTTCAAAACAAAAAAAAAACAAACATTAGTTCACAAATATACAAATTCAAATATTTTAATACTACTGTAATCAGAAAATAGAAAAGTGTACTATTTTACGTAATAGTAAACATTGGTAATATGGTAAACATGTTAAACAATGTCAAAGATTGTCAAGATGGTCAAGATGGTAAACATGGAAAAAATAGTAAACATGGTAAACCTGGTAAACATGGTAAAGTAATTGTCACTAAATAAAAATAATAGATAAATTATTCATGTAATGGTAAACGTGATAAAGTAAACTAAACCAACTTAGAAAAACATAAAACACACAAAAACTTATACTTATTTTTTTAATACATGTTTTAATAAATAAAAATCTTACAATATCTATCATTTTATGAAAAAAATAAATTTAAACAAGAAATAAACATATGATACCTATAATTTTAAGAATGTACAAATGGATTTTTTCCCAAATTCCTTCGTCGTGATCATTCCTTATGGCACAAACCATGTCATTAACATGCTCATCATTATGTTCTATTAATCTTTCCATGGAATTAGGGATCTCACATAAATCATCATCATCATCAAGTTCATCCTCACCAACATATTGTTTTTTCCCTAGCAAAAAAACATCTTACTGCATATTTGATTGATCTACTACATATAATTTTTTTACATGTGTTGCCATTATAAAAGAATCAGTTGTGTCTTCCAATCTATTCAGATTAACAAGTGTCATTCCAAATTCATCATGTCTGACACTATTATTACTGATAAACAATTTAAAGTTAAAAACATGATGTTTAATTTTAATGTAATCAACCGCCATATGTCTTCAATCACTCAATAATATTCACATGATGCAGAAATTGGGTTTTTGTTCTTAGCACTCGAAAAATGAATTGCTTCTGCAAACACCAATACACCACTATTCTGAACTGCACTTATGTTGTCCTGAGCATTCATATGAAAGGTATAGCCATTAATGTCATAATCAGACCATGTTATCACATTTAAACATGGACCACCAACTATCCATTTTAATGTCTCTGATACATCTGATCTACCAAGCATGGTCTTTTTAAACCATGGAAAAAATATTTTGTCGTGCTCATTCAAAATCAAAATTTCTTTCTTCTTTGGATGACATTGTTTAAACTCATTAAAATTCAATGTGATATACAGTTCAACATCTGCTATGTTTTTCAAGATGTATGATTCTAACTTCTTCATCTATTTAGCTGACAATGATTTGACTTTCAAGCCACAAATCCCCTTTCCCTCATTATTAACTCATTCATGGCGAGATGGAGGCAAACCTTTGTGTTGAGCCGCAGCCAAGTAGCTCGTAAAAAACTCTACTACCTCCTCAAAAATATACTTTTCAATAATGGAGGTTTCAGGTCGATATGGATTTTTAACATACCCCTTTAATATTTTCATATATCATTCAAAAGGATACATCCAACAACGATATACATGTCTACAATGCTTTATTTCTCGAACTAGATGAATCATTAAATGCACCATTATATAAAAAAAAATTAGAGTAAAATACATTTCCAATTTAAAAATTATAAAAATTGCATCCTTTTCCAAAATGTTCAAAGCATTCACATCAATCGCTTTATTACAAATTGAATTGAAAAAATAACACAACTTCATTATAGTCTTTCGAACACGGATGGGGAATATACCATGCAATGCGACTTGTAGAATTTTTTTCATCATGACATGACAATCTTGTGATTTAATACCTATCAACTTCAAGTCGTTCAATGAGAAAAAACATTTCACATTTGAAGAATAAACTTGTGGCACTTTGATATCATGAAGACACTGACAAAATCTAATTTTCTCCCTCTTCGATAATGTATGAGAAGCTGGGGGAAGAAATGTTCATCTTCCTTTAAGAGTGGGAGCTAACTCCAAACGTATTACCATTGATAGTAAGTCTAATCTTGCATTCAACCCATCTTTTGTCTTTCCTTTAATATCTAAAAATGTTTTAATCAAACAATTAAAGATATTCTTCTCCACATGCATGAAATCAATATTATGTTTATCTTCATGATACCTCCAATATTGTAGCTTAAAAAATATTGACCTTTTCTTCCAAATATGTCTATCATTACTAGATTTCTGTGTCTTTCCCAATGTCACATCAAGGTTTTTCACCCTCTCAAAATACTGATCAGGGATAATGGTTTTGGAGGAGTTTCAATTTCTTGTGAGCCATTGAATTCCTTTTTTAGTCTTCTATAAGGGTGATCCATAGGCAAAAACATTCGATGACCCATGTACACTGTTTTCCCCCCATGATGAAATTGACAATATGATGTCTGTTGTTCTAAAATTGGACATTTATATGCCCTTTAACACAGTATCTAGACAAATTTCCATATACTGGGAAGTCATTTACAGTGAACAGAAGCACTGCACGCAGTTGAAAATATTCCATTATATAAGAATCATACTCCCTAATACCATTAGCCCATAACAGTTTCAAATCATCAATCAACGCTGACAAGTAAACATCAATATCATTACTAGGTTTCTTTGGACCAGAGATCATTATACTCAACATTACATATTTGCGCTTCATACAAACTTCAGAAGAGAGGTTGTAAATTACCAATAAAATAGGCCATGAACTATGTTTGCTATTGAGGGTTCTGTATGGATTCATTCCATCTGTGCAAAACACGAGTATGAGATTTCTAATATCATTACCACATGTAGAATATTGCTCATCAATTTTCTTCTATTGTGGACAATCAGCTGGATGACATATTTTTCCATCACATACCCTCTCATCAGCATGCCATCTTAACCTTTTTTGCATCATGTGAATTAGCAAATAAATGTTTGAAATGATGAATTTTAGGAAGATAAAAAAATACCTTTGAAATGATCTTTGTAATCTATACATCAGCCTATGAATTTTCTTTCACCTTATACCGTGATGTCCCACATTTAGGACACTCTGACAGAAATTCATATTCCTTCCTATATATAATATATTCATTCGGACATGAATGTATTTTCTTGTATACAAATCTCATCATGCATAATATTTTCTTGGCCTTATAATGTAGGTCTGGAAGATCGTTATCTTTAGGAAGAAATTCTTTCATCAATTGTAGCAGCTCTGTAAAACATCTGTCACTCCATCCATGTTTCGATTTCAGGTTAATCAATCTTAACACCACCTACAAAATCATAAAATCTGTACAACCAGGAAATAATGGGTTTCCAGCATCACCATATAGACGCGCAACTGTTGGTTCTATCTCAATTTGTTCTGCTACAATATCACGAATCATTTCTTCAATTCCATCGGAGTTACCATTTTGTGAATCATCATCATCAATGACATTCCATCCAGTTTCACCATTCCTAATCCAAGTGTTGTAACTCGGATTAAAACCATGACAAATCAGATGATATTTTATCTCTGTACTTTTCAACATCTTCATATTCAAGCATTTCAGGCATGGACAGAAAAAAATGTCACTACTTGGAACATTTCGTTTAGAAATTTCCACAATGGAATCAAAACATTCCTCATATTCATTTCTCATTCGATATTCCATAATCCAACTTCGACTCATTATTACCTATAAAAAATATTAAAAATATATTTTTTTTAAGAAAAGAAGAATATATGTTTATATGAAAAAAATCATAATTTGAATGTAGAACAATTTTGAAATATAAAACAAATCTATGCGTATTTAAAAAAATATACATGAATATTATTTTAAAAACAAAATATATTTAGATATAACAGTTTTAAATTCCATTGAATCAAAGAAAACAATGGGGCCTGTAGTGGTTTATAGAAAATTGGATAAAATGGAGTAAACCCGAGAATCAAATCATATTTAAAATGAACATTCAGATGGATAAAATCACATTGTAAAGCCAATCATCACAGTACAATCATCATGTCGTAATCTCAGAAACCATGATGCAGTAGTCAATCCCAACTGACACTGATCCCCACCCCCTTAGACACACCCTGGAAACCTCCACCCCCTTGTATAGCCCCCCACCCCCTAAAAACCACCCCCACCCCCTTGGACACCCCATGAACACCACCACACCCTTAAACAACCCAAAACCCCTCCTGGACACCCCACCCCCTGGACATCCCCCACCCCTCTAGACAGCACCCCCACCCCTCCTGGACACCACCCCCGCCCCCTACCCATTGGACACCCTGCTGGACAGCACCCCACCCCTCTAGACAGCACCCCCACCCCTCTGGACACCACCCCCACCCCCTACCCCATTGGACACCCCGCTGGACAGCACCTCACCCCTCTAAACAGCACCCCCACCCCTCCTGGACACCACCCCCACCCACTACCCCCTTGGACACCCCAACCCCTTAGATAGCCCCCACCCCCTAGAAAACCCCCAAAACCCTTTGGACAGGCCCCCACCCCCTTGGACAACCCCCACACCCACCCACCCCCTTGGACACCCCCTAGACACCCCAACCCTCTGGACTGCCCCTCCACCCCTGGACATCCCCCACCCCTCTAGACAGCACCACCCAACCCTCCTGGACACCACCCCCACCCCCTACCCCCTTGGACACCCCCCTGGACACCCCCAACCCTCTGGACAGCCGCCCACCCCCCAAAAAGCTCCCACCCCTCTAGACAGCACCCTCACCCCTCCTGGACACCACCCCCACCGCCTACCCCCTTGGACACCCCCTGGACACCCCAACCCTCTGAACACCTCCCCACCCCCCGAATAGCCCCCCAAACCCTCTGGACAGGCCCCCACACCCTTGGACAACCCCCCACACCCACCCACCCCCTTGGACACCCCCTGGACACCCCCAACCCTCTGGACATCCCCCACCCCCCCGGAACACCCCCAAAACAATGGTTTATATATAACAACTAGGTATGGTGAACAAATAAAAACACATTCATTTAATATATACTTCATCATGAAATAGATGGAATTAAATTTTATTAAATATGACTAGTTAAATGATCGTATGATAATGAAAAATAACCATTGATATTCAACTAGTCAAATGATCACAAGTTTTCTCGATAACTAATATCATAATGAGGTAATGGATAATTCTAGAAATGTTAATCATATTGTCAAGGCCAAGGCCAATGCCTAAAAAATACTAGTGTACGCCCTCACCAGAACCCAATTATTTTTGGAATCATGAGACATAGCGATGCATCAAAGGGCCATAGAGTTCAAAACCATTACATTATATGTCTAATAGATTCTAATATAAAAGAGGATAAACATAAGCAACAAAAACACATTAAATATCATTTCCCAATTCGTACATTTAATCAATAACCATTCTATGCATTAATATAGGTGAATTAGATCATTAGTTGCCAATGAAAACAAAAATTACCATCAATGTCTGGCATTCACGAAACAAAAACAAACTAAATAGAAGTATGTGAGGCTTACGTGAATATTGTGAGTCGATATATCAGATCTGGTGATAATAAATAAGATGATGATGGAAAAATGATGCAAGAGGTTTTGAAATCGAAGAATCTTACCAAGTTTAAACAACAAAATCACAAAACGTAAATATAGACTATCCGAAAAAAAATGAACAAAATAAAGTCCTGAAAGGCTTTACTGAGTGTTGCGAGTTGAGATGATAGATCCGAGGAGAGTGAAGATGATAAAAGATGATGGCAAAACAAGTTTAATGCAACGAGATCGACGAGTCGATTAGGGTTTACCGCGCGAGAGAGACGAGTCGCCGGACTGTCGATCGAAAAATCGTGAATGACAATCCACGAGGCTTGTTAATTTTTAAAATGTTTTATAACGTTGGTTATTTAATAACCGACATTATAAACAATTTTTTTACATTTATAATGTCGGTTATTATAATAACCGATGTTATAAATGTATTAGATATAACTTTTCTAAGATGGTTATTTTATAACCGGCGTTAAAAATTCCGCGTGTTGGTTTTTTACGTCGGTTATTTTATAACCGACATAAGAAATTCTGCGGGTTGTTTTGTTACGTCGATTATCAAATAACTGACGTTAAAAATGCTTCAAAATCCGCATTTTTTATATCGTTTATTTTATAACCAATATAAAAAATAAACACGCTCGATTTTTAACGTCGGTTATTAAAATAACCGACGTTAAAAATTTACTCACATCATTTTTTACGTCGGTTATAAAATAACCAACGAAAAAACCACGTTTCACAGATTATCACGTCGGTTATATATAACCTACGTTAAAAATTGTGATGTAAATAATGTTTTCTGCACTAGTGTATATAAAAAATTACATATAAAACAACTCCAAAACAGTTCAAAATATAACAAGTTCCATGTCAAAACCATTTTCCAACAAAACCATCTTTTTCAAGAAAAGCAACCAAGAAATGTTTCCAATCAAATTCCCATTTTCAATTTGGCACATTCATTCCATTTCAAAAACCCACACAACCAACCAAGCATGCAACATGGACCTCTATATACTCACGAGTGGTGAGTTATCCTTCAACTAAGCTGTCACTTAGTGGACTACCTTGACGGGGGTACTTCATGCCATTATCCATCCCAACCTTTTGATGGGGGTACCTCTCACCCTTATACATCCCAATTTATATGAACACACACCACATCCCATGAAAATCCACACCAAAACCAAGTGTATTCAAAACCATTCAATAAAGCATCAAACCTTTTATTGAAAATCATTTCTTTCAAGAAGAAAACCATAACCAGTTTAAAATCACCATTTTCAATTCACTTCAAAAACACTTTCCAAAAACACAAATTTTCTATCACCCATTACTTAAAAGGAGTTTCAACCATTCGTTCAGAGTGGATAGAAACACCATTTCATCCAAGGAAAAAAATTTGAAACTATGCCTTCATGTTCTGGGAAAGAGGAATCAAGAGTGAAGCCACCAACCTCAACAAAATAGGCGAAACCAACCAAGAACTGAGTTGAAACACCACGAAACCTCCTTAGATTCCTTCCGCTATCACCAACAAGACCAAAACATAACTTAAAGGTCATCCACTACCTTAGATCTACCCACCTTGGGCATAGATCTAATGATCCATCAAGAGCGAAGAAGGAGATCTAAGAAAACGAAATGAAACACGACTTACCTCGATCAACCAACCTCTAAAAGCAAAGGCAACCCTCCTGATTGCTTCCAAAATGCCTGTTATGAATTCTCCCACCTTCACTAGAGATAAATCCCGAGTTAGGGCCATCAAGGAGAAAAAACTAGTGGGTTTAATTATAAATAGATTAGATCCTTAAAAGTAGGATCTAAGTTGACCCCGCACACGGTTAGTCGGCACGGCTTAGAAAATCGTGCGCTAACCATGCGATAGTAACTACTTGGAAGGGGCGCTCCGCACGACCTCCATGCACGGTTTCGAAAATCGTGCACACACCGTGCAGTCTCCTCTATCCAAAGTGACACCACCCGCACGGCTTCCACACAGTTTGGGCAACCCGTGCGAAGCCCGTGCGTCACCACCTTTTGCCTTTGACATCTAAAAAGTATCCAAACTCTCCCCCACCATTTATCATATGCTTCATGTACTTAAAAGTCCTAAAAAAGGATTAATTACCAAAAACTGGGGGTACTACATTCTCCCCACCATTGGCCTTTCCATCCCTAGAAAGTAGAAAACCATCGCTTGCCTGAAAGAGTTATGGACACTGCTCTTTCATTTCATTCTCGTGTTACCATGTCCCTTCCTGAATCTGGCCATGCTGCCATAAAACCCGCACTAGACTGATGATTTTTCCACGCAAGACTTTATCCTTCCTATCCACAATCTACACTAGAATTTGTACCAGCGAAGCATCGAGATCTAGGTCAACATGATCCCATCTGATCACATGGTCAGGATCAGGCTGATACTTTTTCAACTAAGATACATGGAACACATTATGCATTACACTGAACCGTGGTGGTAACGCCAACTGATACGCCACCTCGCTAACACGTTCCAGTATCTTAAAAGGGCCTATATATCGAGGAGATAATTTTTCATGCTTCCCAAAACAACGTTGTACAGGCCTTGAAGAGATTCTATAACAGACACGATCACTCACCACAAATGACAATGGTCTTTGGCGATGATCCGCATAAGATTTCTGACGACTCTATGCCGTCTCCATCTTCTTTTTTATCAAATGAATATTTTTCATTGTTTCTTAGACAAGGATCATCCCAAGTAGTTATGTCTCACCTATTTCCTCCCAAAAAAGTAGAGAATTACAAGGACACCCATACAATGCTTCAAATGGAGCCATGTGTATCAAGGCCTGATAATGGTTTTCATATGAGAACTCCACTAAAGGAACATGCTCTTCCCATGAGCAACCAAAATCCATTACAAAGCCTACAACATGTCTTCCAACGTGTGTATCTTCCTTTCGGATTGTCCATCCTTCTGAGGATGATATGCCGTACTCATATTCAAATGAGTTCCCAGGGCGTTCTGTAAGGATCGCCAGAAAGGAAATGTGAACCTCGAATATCTGTCTCACAAGATTGAAACTGGTTTTCCATGTCTCTTTACCACTTCATAGATATGGATTTTGGATAGATCCACCACCGTATTAGATTCACGAATAGTGATGAAATGGTCTGACTTGGTAAGTTGATCCACTATCATCTATATGGGATCGTGCTTCAGAATTGTTCTTGGGAGACCTGTAATGAAATCCATAGCTATATGCTCCCATTTTCACACTGAAATTGGTAGATAATTCAACATACCCGCTGACCACTGATGTTCTACTTTAACATGCTGACAAGTAAAATACCTTGAAACCAATTCAGCTACCTTCCATTTCATGTCGCTCCACCAAAATTGTGCTTTTATCGCCTTATACATCTTCTGTATTCCTGGATGAACAACCCATCTGTAATGGTGGTAAAAATGAAGGATTTGTTCCTAAGCAGTTAAAGGTACAACCATCTGATCTTGAAACCGCAAAACTGAACTCACATCCAGCTTCCATCCCTCAATGGTCTCCCCACCATTGAGTTTTGAACTCATTGCAACACAGTCTACATCGGATTCCTATGACTCCATTACTATCTCTACCAAATCAGGAACAAGTGAAACTAGAAAGAAAACCACAACATCATCTTGGTCTTCACATTCCATATGCATGTCGGCTAGAATCGACATCAACTGCCACTCATCTGAAGCTTCTTGCGTGAAATGAGCATACAAATTTCTACGTAATGCATCGGCCACCGAATTTCCCTTACCCAGTGTACACATCAAGTTAAATTCAAACATTTGAAGATAATATATCCATCTCCTCTATCTAAGATTCTAATCTCGTTGTGAGAAAATATTTTTCAAACTCTAATGATCCATAAACATAGTGAATTTCTCACCAAAGATATAATGACATCAAGTCTTCATGGAATGGACAACTGCAGCTAACTCCAAATCATGTGATGGGTAGTTCTTTTCATGCACACTCAACTGTTTGGATCCATAAGCAACAACATGGTCTCCATTCGTGAGAAGATATCCCATCCCAGATCCTGAAGCGTCACAATAAACCACGTACCCCTGTACTGATTCCATCAAAATCGAGATGGGTGCTGATGTAAGGAAAACATTCAACTCTTGAAAAGATCTCTGACATTCCTCAGTCCTTTGAAATACACTATTCTTATTTTTCAATGATCTCATAGGCAAATCTAGTCATGAGAAGTCATGCACAAAGTGTCGGTAATAACCAGCTAGAACAAGAAAACTTCTTATCTCAAAGACATTCTTCGGCGGTTTCTAATAAAGAACAACTTCTATCTTTTCTGGATACACTAAAACACCTTTCTCAGAAAAAACATGGCCTAGAAAGAGTACCTCTTGTATCCAAAAATCATACTTTGATAATTATTCATACAACTGATGGTCTCTCATGATTTCCAACACTATCGCCAAGTGTTGCTCATACTCATCCATCATTCTTGAATACACCAATATGTCATCCACAAACACCACAAAAAAAGAATCAAGATATCACTGAAATATCTGATTCATCAATCCCATAAATACCGTTGGTGAATTCATAAGACCAAAAGGCATGACTATATATTCATAGTGGCCATATATGCTTCTGAAGGATGTCTTTGGAATATCCTCCTTCTGAACTCGCAACTGATGATATCCTGACTGCAAGTCAATCTTAGAGAACCACTGCGCTCCCCTCAATTGATCAAAAAGGTCATCAATGTGTGGATATAGATATGTATTATTTATCATAACATGGTTAAGTTTATGATAATCCACACAGACTCAATGTTCCATATGCTTTCTTTACAAAAAAAACTGTTACTGCCCACAGAGACACACTTGTCTTAATAAAACCTTTGTTTTCTAGTTCTTCCAATTGCACTTTCAATTACTTTAATTCCATTGGTGCCATCCTATAAGATAGAAGTGAGATAGGACTGGTCCCCGGAAGGAGATCTATCATAAACTCCACTTCTCTTACAGGTGGTAACCCTGAGATGTTTTCAGTAATAACATCAAGAAATTGATCTGCCACCAGTGGAAAACTATTATTCCCAATCTTGTCCATCGATTCCATGTTTAACACAACCAACTGGTAAGAGATCATTTCCACTACTGGTGCCAACAATCCCGTTTCACCTGCCTTTACCACTCTTTTCTCTCTAAAGAGATGCTTGATGCCATCCTCAGTCGTGAAACTGACCGTTCTACTATAACAGTCGATGTGAGCCCTGAACTCTTTCACCCAATCCATACCCAAGATTATATCATATACATCAATCTCCAGTATAGGGAAATACAATTTCAGATCAGTTCCATCAACAATTATAGAACATGATCTACACACAAAGGCTCTACATTTTCTTTCACCGAGAGGAGTTTGAAGTTTTATCACAGAAGACATAATTTCATGTTTTATGTTCAGAAAATCAGCAATATGAGAGGCAAGGAAATAATGTGATGCACCAGTATTGAACAACCCTTGTATGAGAGTTGAATTCAAAAGAATCATACCTCTCACCATAGACGGTCTAGGAAGGTCAACCACAATCACATGTTTTTATCCATAGAATTTCATTATTGATGCACTTTTCTCCTTATTTCCTTCTTGAGATTTCCCTGCCTGAGGAGTCATGGTATTCATGAAATCACCATAGATAGCTCTATTCTACTAGCGAGACTGATTTTTTTGTCCTCGAATTGCTGAAGCATAAGATGCTTGCGACACATGAGAAGTGTCACGAACACCCGACAGTGGAGTACTACGACCACATCGCTGAATATGACCCATCTTGTTGCAATTATGGCATACTCTCAGTGATGTAGTACATTATCGTTTCATGTGATCAATAGAGCAACATTAAAAACACCCGGATTTCATCATGGGTTGTGGAGGAAGATTCACTTATCCAGCTGCCTGATTCTGATTCTTACTCCCACTTTGTAAGTTAGTGTCCCTCTTCCACTTGTTCCCTACAATATAGTTCCTACCTGTTCCCATGGGTATCATCATACTTCCTCCTCCAATAACTCCAGATATGTCCCTTTCAGCTTCTTTTTCTCTATTTACCATCTCTGTATAATATAAAAAATTCAGAGCATAGATATCTTCAAGCGAATCTCTTGTTGCAACCCCGGTTCAAAGATGCGTGCCTTCAACGACACACTTGCAGCAACTTCCGGTGAAAAGCGCTCTAAATTCATGAATTTAGACGCATACTCTCTGACAGGGAGACTCTCCTACTTCATGCTGAAAAAGACCACCGTCCTCTGGATCTTGAACATGTGAGGATATAATTGTTTATTGAACAATTCTGAAAACTCCTCCCAGCCCAGGCCTTGATCCACCTTAGCCTGCACCACTAGCTCCCACCACTGTTGTGAAAGATCCTCCAGTATATACGTCACCAACTTTACTTTCCGGTTTTCTAGTGTGCTAATGAAATTGAAGATATAATTCATCCTACTCATCCACACCGCCAACCTTTATGGTTCAGAATCACCCCGAAAGATGGGTGCATTCTGCTTATGGAATTGGACGGATTGTTCTACATGCCTTGACTCATCCCTCATACTCCCCGTGTCCATAGCCTGAAATGCTTTAACTATACATTGGACTAGCTGTTGGTTCACCTGTGGCTTAGGTGCGACCACATTCTCTGTAGCCTCTTCCGTTTGGTTTCTACGACGCCTAACATGTTCCATTTTCTATACAAACAACACATGCTGTTAGTCTCACATCCTACCAACTGATGGATTAACATTTCAATTTCTACCACATCACTATCACAACATTGATTTCCAACCATAATACTTGTCCACATTTACCCATTTCTATAAAAAACTTTTCTTTCTTTTGAAAATCAATCTATTTTCAAAATACATCAACAATTCTCTTTTCAAAATATTTCATTTGAAAACAAGTTTTACATTTTCAGAAATCAGGCTTCTACATCAAACCATAATCCATTTCTAAAAATCATATATGCACTCCTAGTGGGAAATCATTCCACTAGTGCATGTCATGCTCATCTCATTGGCTAAACCCATGACAATGATATTTTTTAACCTATAAGTGTCTCCAAAACACTTATTTACCCAATTCCCTGGTAACATAAAGTTTTGCATAAAAAGGTTAGATACATCTTTTTATGCTCTACATTCCATGTTATGACAATCCTAATCCTTTCTACGATGACCACCCATGGAATAGACACGTAAGAATTCAACGCCAAGACCAGCAAAAAATGATGACTACTTGTTCCACAAAGAAAAGAACAAGCAGATTCCATATACCCGAAGGATCGAACAAGCTGATACCATTTGTAATGACCTACTTATCCTTATTGGCATGAGAATAAAACAAGTCATTAATTGGCCATAAACGACATCTCCAAGGCGCCAAAGGATCGAAATAAATGCCGAAGGGTTTCAAAACAAGTGGGGGACGATTTACCCTTTTAGAACATACCACAAAACCAACAACCATAACCAAACTAATCATCTAAATGATGCATGATGAAATCCAAGACAACTCAACCATTTATATTATCATAAACCAACAAAGATTACCATAGTGGAAATGAACACTAAATCAGTGTAAACAGTGGAAAGACAACCTAAAAGACTATAGGATGACAACCCAACTCCATGCTCTACAATCTCCAAGATCCAACATCATGAACCAGCCCATGTATCACGAATTAGTGCTATAAACCTGTGACACATTACCTTTGCCAACATCCCAGTATATGACATCTGCAAAATCCCCAACGTGCCAAAGCAGGGGGTGAGTAATGAAACAAAGTAGGTTTTCCCCGATGACTTCCCAACCCATGCCTCTAGGATAAAACATGTTAGCCCATTTATATAAAACATTTTATATAAAAAAATTCCAAAAAAGTTCACAATATAACAAGTTGCATGTCATAACCATTTTCCAACATAACCATCTTATTCATGAAAAGCAACCAAGAAAATATTCCAATCAAATTTCCATTTTTCGTTTAGAACATTCATTCCATTTCACAAATCCACACAACCAACCATGCATGTAACCTAGACCTCTCTATACTTGCGAGGGGTGAGTTATCCTTCCACTAAGCCATCACATAGTGGACTACCTTGACGGGGGTGCTTCATGCCCTTATCCATTCCAAATTTGATGGGGGTACTTCTCGCCCTTATCCATCCCCATGTTTATGAACACACACCACAACCCATGAAAATCTATTCAAAAACCAAGTGTGTTCAAAAAATTTCAATAAACCATCAAACCTTTTATTGAAAACAATTTCTTTCAAGCAGAAAACCCAAAACCAGTTTAAAATCACCATTTTAAATTCATTTCAACAAACCCATTATAAAAACACACAATTTTTATCACCCATTACTTAAAAAGAGTTTCAACCACTCTTTCACTGCAGAAAACAAACCATTTCAATCAAGGAAAACAATTTTACACTAAGCCTTCAAGTTCTAGGAAAGAGGAATCGAGAGTGAATCCACCTACCTCAACAGAATAGGAAAAACCAACCAAGAACCGGGTCGAAACAAAACGAAACCTCCTTAGATTCCTTCCCCTATTACCAACAAGACCAAAACCCAACATAAAGATCATCCACTACCTTATATCTACCCACCTTGGGCGTAGATCTAAATATCCATCAAGGGGGAAGAAGGAGATCTAAGAAAATAAAGGAAACAAGACTTACCTCGACCAACATGACATCTAAACGCCAAGGCAACCCTCCAGATTTCTTCCAAAACGCCTGGTATGTGTTCTCCCACCTTCACCAGAGATAAATACCGAGTTAGGGACTTCTAGGAGAAAAAAGGAGAGGGTTTAATTATAAACAGATTAGATCCATAAAATTAGGATCTAAGTTGACTCCGCGCGTGGTTAGTCCGCATGGCTTGGAAAATCATGTGCTAACCATGCGGTAGTCACTGCTTGGAAGGGGCGCTCCACATGGCCTCCTCAATGGTTTTCCCAAACCATGTGCACAACGTGTGGTCTCCTCTGTCCAAAGTGAAACCACACGCACGGCTTCCGCACGGTTTGGGCAACCCATGTGAAACTTGTGCATCACAACCTTTTTCCCTTTGAAACATTAAAAGTCTCCAAACACTCCCCAGCCATTTCTCATATGCTTCATGTACATTAAAGGCATAAAAAAGGGTTAATTACCAGAAACCGGGGGTAATTCGATCTTGCTCTTTTCTCATACCTAAAATTGTAATATATACGAACACACAATGTAAATGTTGGGGTGTGATCTACAAATATTTTTAGGGTCTCACCATGTTATCCATAATTGAATATATAATAATAAACAGAATCATTCATTCAATTTATGTTAAATGGGGAACGTAACGACATATAATTTTCATATTAAATATATATATATATATATCTTTCTGAGTGATGTAAAATGTCACGACCCGTCCCCCGAGGCCCGTGCCATGAATACCCCAAGCCCGCCTTCCATAGGCCAGGGGCTGACGACTAGCACCAAAGGCGTAATTCCCTAAAACTGGAAAGGAATTTCATTTATATCTGAAAAATGCACACAACAAATTACAATCTGGAAGAAAAATAGTAAGTAATAACTGTATAACAAATGATTGTTGAAATGTAAAAGGGGCCCGAAATACAAGCCCAACGGTAAAGTACAATAAACTAAATGTACATGTACTAGAAAAAGGTAAAAGAGCTCCTGGATCGTCCACCAGGAAATCCTACCTGAAGGGTAGGTACAGATAGCCTCCGCATTATTCCACATCCATCTGTCTCCTCCGTGTACAGTCACATCGTGTGGTCCACCTCCGGGTACCGTCTAGTCCCTATACACTCAGTATCTGTTAGCATTTTGCATCGTCTGCATGCAACACAATGAGTTGTGGGCATAGCCCGTGCAGGGGTGAGTATAATGATACTCAGTAGGGACCCTGAGACCCTCAATTTCTCACAAAACCAACTAGGATAAACCACAAAGTATAAAATCAACAGATAACCCCACATAGGTATATGTTTATACATATATCTAAGTTATCAAGTAATCTATCCGATCCATGAGGTAACACCAAAGTTACTGACTCAGCTCACAGAAAGATTTATTCTAGGGGAACTATCAAGTAACATTTCCAAGAACAACATCAAACCCCTCGGATGCGGGAAAACGCCTCCTCCATCGAGTACAATGGGCCTATCAAGTAACACATAGGCACTTCCCAATATCCTTGGACTCCTGAGGTACTCCTCCTATCGAGTACCATGGGTCTGCAACGTCACACAGAGGCACTCCCCACCGTGGGTCTGCCACGTCACACAGAGGCGCTTCCCCTAATAACCTGTTGAGATACTCCTCCTGTCGAGTATCGTGGGTCTGCCACATCTCCAACGCGCTCCCCACTGTGGGTCTTCCACGTCACCAAGTCGCTCCCCACTAGGCTAGTCAAGTCACTCTGAGTCGAAACGGTCAGCAGTCATCAAGTCTCAGCCATCCACTAAGTTCCTGCACTATGCTCGCTCTTCTCTAGGAGGATCCTCTCCATGAGCTACTGTCGACACACTAACTACCACGAAGTCCCACGAAAAGTATCTCAAAGGTCATCCATGTCATAGGGGTCTCAACATAATAGATGGCACGTCAATCAGACGCCCGATCTGTCTGTTATTAGCCTTTTAGTCCCAGGTCCCAGTTAGATTCATGCTCGATCCAACCCGATCATACCCATCAAAATCCAAAACACTAGTGGGGTATACTCAATGGGACCATCATTCATGAATAAAACCAGTGCCACCGACGGTTTGAAAAATGGTCGTCTGGTGCCAATGATATGGCCAAATAAATTAAATGGTCGATAGTGGGCCCGGGTTCGGTCCGACCCGGTCGGACCGACCTGTTCTGTGTCAACCTGGTCAGAATTGTTGGGTCTGGCTTAACCCATTGGGTGGGATAGCTTGTTAGGTTCGGCCCGACCCATTGGGCCCAACCCAGCAGGCCGTGTGGGTAGTTCGACACGGGCTCAGGGCTAGTTCAGCCAGGAGCACCGTGAGGGTGTGGCCTGGCGTGGCTCGGCCAGGAGGGCGCAGCTGGGCCAGTTTGGCCAGGGCGCCGCGAGGGGGGCCACAAGCCGACATAATAGGGTGGCACGACAACGACGCTGATTAAGTTAGTGGCAGCTCAGGAGGCCAGGCGACCGAGAGGTGGCCGGACAGGCTGGGAGGTGGTTGGGTAGGCCGAAGGGGCACGGCCAGGCTGGCAGGTGGGCTGGAAAGTGGTCGGGCAGGGTGGAAGGTGGGCCAGTAGGCGGTCGGGTAGGCCGGTGGGGAGCGTCCAGGCTGGCAGGCAGTAGGGTAGGGCGCGCCCAGGCCAGCCTGTAGGCTGGCGACCAGCTGGGAAAGGCGTCAGGTGGGCCAGCGGGTGTCCGGGGCCGGTTTGGCTGGTGGCAGTGTGGGACGCCATGGGGGCGGTGTGGATCACGAAGGCCACGGGTAGCACGAACTTTATCTTTTTCACCTTCGTCGCCTCGTTGTATCATCTCCATGATGAAAAATATCACAAAAGAGATCGATGGAGGGACTCAAGCCATGCTAGTTTGGCCCTCACCCTCTGCGATTAGTGTCATAATGATTGGTTTATCAAGGTAGGAGAATGATGAACAAAAACACACCCATCAAAGGAAACATATCCTCATTCTACGTTTTTAATGAAAAGAAGAACATGGAACATAAAAGAAGACAACCCCTACCTTTGTTCGTTGATCGACGATGGAGTCACAGAAAGAAGATGAAGGAGATCATCCTTCGTCATGTCCACCGTACACTTCCAATCCCGAGCTGCATCGGCTCCTTGACGACGATGCGAAGGGTAGGTCGTTTGAAGACATCCCACGTCGATAGAAGCTCCGAGGAATAATTATAAGAATGCCGGCGTTCTTCGTTCTTTGTTCTTCCTTGGCGAGAGATCTTCCTTCTTCTCCCAAGTTTCCACCATGATGAATATGCCATGCCAAAAAGATACCCCCTCCAAATAATAGATTGTCTGTTATTTTTTATTGATAGGTTTAAGATTCAAAAAGGAAGGATTAATTAACATGGCTCCCCTTAATTAATGAAGAGGATTTGGCCCCATTAAATTAGGGGAGTTGGCACCAATAATGGAGGGGAGGTGGTGGCACCATAAATGGTAGAGGAGGTAAAGGGGCTCCTCCTCATTAATTAGGGGAGTTGAGAGATTTTCCTCTCCTCCCTTTAATAGGGGGTTTCATCCCGTGTGGTCCCCGTGTCGTAACCTCTCATGGGAGGTTTGGTTCGGGTCGGCCCCACCACCATAACCCTTCAATGGAGTTTAAGGTGTGGTGGTCCCACCTCCAACTTCCAAGATGAGGTTTTAACCTACAAAAAAATAAAAATTAAGCCACACACTTTATTTTTATTTAATTAATTCTCAAAAAACACAAATACTATCTTTTAAGCTCAACCCACTGTCATCAAGGTGATAGTCTCCATAAGCGAATATCAACGCTGCGAGTTCAATAGTGTCCTCATATTTCAATTCCAAGCACCAGTTCAAAAGTTATAAAAAATGCTTGTATGATTATTGAATGTACCTGCACAAAACTTACAAAATTGATTCTTGGCACACCGGGCCTTAGAATCATGCACCGTAAATTTTTTAAGACTTGTAAAATCCCCATGTATTTAAGAAAAAAATATTTCTACGGATTTTTTGGGTCTTTACACTCTCCCCACCTTAGGTTTTTACATCACCGTATTCTACAACTCGAACTAAGGGAACAAGTGGGGGTATTGTGCACACATCTGAGCCTCCCGCTCCCATGTGCTCTCATGGAGGTTCTCATGCTACCAGCGAATGCGCACTTGAGGTATCAACCTTCCACGTAGGACCCGCTGCTGTCGATCCTCAATCTCCACTGGGAACTCCGTAAATGTCACCCCATCATCGACATCCAGCTCTCCATGGTTGATGATGTGAGAAGGGTCGTGCACGTATCGCCTTAGCTGAGATATGTAGAAGAAGTTGTGAACCCGGTGCAGTTGAGGTGGAAGGGCCCAACTGTAAGCCACCTCACTAACTCTGCTGAGGACCTAGAAAGGTCCGATGAATCTCATAGATAACTTGTACCCTCAGTCCAATCTCCGTAAAACTTGTTGACGTGAGACCCATAGAAAGACATGGTCACCTTCGTTGATCTCCAGATGTCTCCGTCTCCTATCAGCATATGACTTAGGTATGCTCTTTGCAGTCTTCATCCACTCCTAGATGATCTGCACCTTCTCCATGGTAGCTCGTACCATCTCGGGTCCCACTAGTGTTGACTCCCCAGGGTCAGTCCAACATAAGGGTGATCTGAAACTTCGCCCGTATAATTCCTCAAAAGGTTCCATCCCAATGGTGGAGTGATATCTGTTGTTATACTAAAACTCATACAAAGGTAAGTGATCCTCCCAGATGCGGCCAAATTTGAGGACACATGCACAGATCATGTCCTCAAGAGTCTGAATTTTCCTCTCAGTTTGGCAATCCATCTGAGGATGGAAGGCGGTGCTCAGACGAAGCTGCTTCTCGAAAGCCTCCTGAAACCCCTTCTATAGTTAGGAAGTAAACCTTGTGTTATAATACTAGATAATAGATGAATTTAATCCATGTATCCGCACAATATCCTACAAATAAAGGCATCACAAGCTCTCTACTGAACCCTATTCTCTGATCGATAAGAAGTGGTACGACATGGTGAGTCGATCAATGATCATCCAAATCGAGTCGTGAAACCTGGATGTACATGGAATTCATGTCATGAAGTCCATGGATATCTCATAAAACTTCCACTATGGGACCTCTAAAGGCTGTACCAAGCCTCCTGGTACCTAGTGCCCTGCCTTCACTTGCTGACAAGTGAGGTACCAAGAGACAAACTTTGTAACAGCCTTCATCATACCTGCCTACTAGTGCTGTTTCCAGGGATCCTGGTACATCGTTTCTAATCCAAGATGTACTTCTAGAGGGGATATGTGGAACTCCTTCAATACATCCTCCTAAAGTGACATTGGTAACATAGTACATCCTCTAAAGAGAAATACTATCTCCCCACCTTTAGAAAATGCATCAGGTAACTACCCTTTGAATATCTGACCACAACGTGTCTTGTAGTCAGCATCCTCATGTTGTGGCTCCGTGACTCGCTGAAGAAGTGGGGGAGTAATTGTATGTGACTGAAGGAAAGCTGCTCCATCTCTATCCACAACGGATATCTGCAAAGCTGCCAGCTGCTCCATCTCCTCACCTAGAAGATGTATACCATATCTTCTGATGAGTCAATCTGCAACAACATTCCCATTTCCAAGGTTATAGACTATCTCTAAGTAATAATCTTGATGGAACTCACGTCATCGCTGCTGTCTCATGTTCAGGTCCTTGTGAGAGAAGATATACCTAAGTCTCTTGTGATCAGAGTACACGGTAAAATGTTTTCCCATTAAATAGTGTCACCACATCTTCAAGGTGAAGACCACTACTGCTAACTCCAGGTCATGGGTAGTGTTGTTCTGTTCGTGCTGTCTCAGCTGCAGAGAACCATAAGAGATCACTCCATGCTCCTGTATCAGGACACACATGCGTTTGGTCCCAGACACATCACAGTAGACTATGTACGCTACGCCTTCCTTTGGAATCCTCAAGATGGGTGCACTAGTCAGCCTCTACCTCAGCTCCTGAATGATCTACTAGAATCTCTACGACCACATGAAGGGTTTCCTTTTCTTAGTAAAGGCTGATAGTGGTTCTAAAACTCTGGTGAATTCTGGAACAAACCTCTAGTAGTATCCAGCCACACCCAAAAAATTTCGTACCTCCGTCACACTCCTGGGTGGATCCCATGAATTTATCGCCCTAATCTTAGCTGGATCCACTACAACTCCAGCCTCCAAGATGACATGTACTAGAAATTAAACCTCTCATATCTAGAACTGGCTCTTCAAGAGCTTACTGTAATGTTGGTTCTCTCAGAGTGTGTCCAGTACTACCTGTAAATGGTAGGCACACTCCTCCTCAGTAGTCGAGTAGATCATAATGTCTTATATGAAGACTAAGACAAAGAAATCAAGGTAAGGTTGAAAAATCCAATTCATGAGTCCCATGAACACTGTTGGAGCATTGGTTACACCAAATGGCATAACCAAGAACTCGTAGTGGACGTACCAACATCTGAAAGCCGTCTTTTGAACATCCTTATCTCGAACTCTGAGCTGGTGGTATCCTGATCTAAGGACTATCTTTGTGAACCACTGAGCTCCCTTAAATTGATCAAAGAGGTTGTAAATCTTTGAGAGTGGGTACTTTTTCCTCACGGTCACATGGATCAGGAGACGATAGTTGACACAAAGCCTCAAGCATCCACCAGCCTTCTTGGCGAACAGAATCGGGGCTGCCTAGGGAGAAACACTGGCCCGGATGAATCCCTTCCAATGTATGCCCACCAGCTGTACCCCTAGCTCGCAAAGCTCAGCGGGAGCCATATGATACGCTGGTGTAGATATTGGTGTCATATCGCGGTACATGTTAATGTAGAAGTACAACTCTCTGCAAGGAGGTAGTCCTGGAACATCTTCAGGGAAAACATCTGCATATTGGTCCAGCACTACTAGATAGCTCAGACTCTCCACATCAACTACTCCAAGGGTAAGGTAGGCAAATAGAGGAGTGATCGACTGAACCCTCCTCCTAGTAAGTCTGTCCTATGCGGAAAAGGATCCCTTCTCGCCTGTCAAGGTTTACATGGTCCCATCAGTGTGGACACACCGTACTTTTCACCTAATACAGTTAATCTGAGCATGAACTATAGATAACCAGTACATACACAAGATGACTAGGTAAGGCCTCAATGCCAATACCAGAAGATTTCAATTGAAGATCTTGCCTCCTAGAGTAAGCTCACACTGCCATAACCAGTGCGTAATCATCATATCTGCTCCTGTACGAGTCTCTAGCTGTATGTATCGAGCCAATGGATCCGTCAAAATCTCTGAGATCCAAACTAGGGAAGTGGCGATAAAAGAGTGACTGACACTTGTGTCTATGAGAACTATAGCTGCGGTGGAGTAGACACAGATCGTACCTCAAATCATCTCTGAAGAACCCTGATCATAAGCCTCAACTTCCTGGAGCTGAGCTATTGCATATCCACCTGCTCCCTGCGGTCGGGGTGGACATTCTAGTGGTGGTGGCGGTAACACCTCGAAACGTCGTCCAATGCCAGCTGCATGGCCAGATCCTCTGCCACGTCCACCTGCTCCCTACAGACCACCTTGATTGAATATATGTCTCTACCAGGGTGGTCCTTCAACCATCTCTTGATCATCTGAATGGCGGGTCAGACAGTCACAAGCCATGTGACCCTACCCGCCACATGAGAAACACTGCCTGCTCTTGGCATGTATGTTTATGACCTGGGTTCCCCGCATAACCGATCCTGAGTCATTTAGTCTTCCACCCATGGGTCTAGTACTCTTGGACCTCTACGACATCTATCTACTTTCAGCTATAGAAGGCTCTGCTTCATGTCGACTAGTGATGGGTCTCGCTTCTGGAGACTGCTCAAAAAGGAAACACTCCACTAATAGGGATCGCTCTAAAACCCATGCCTACGTTGGCATGTTGAGGGAGATCATCGAATCTATGATATCTCTCTTGAGCCCCTGATCAAAGGTTTGGGCCCTGAAGAATGGGTCTCGTACCATATCAGTGAAGTAGATCTAGAGGTTGGTGAACGTCGCTGAGTATTGTGCCATAGTCATGTTGCCTTGCAGTAGGTGATGTAGCTCTTGTATCTGGACTGCACATAGGTTGTCTAGGAAAAACTACGCCCGAAACCGGCTCTCAATGTCTTCCAAGAGAAGTGTTTCCTTATCATGCACCTAGAGCATCAGGCTTCACCATCTTCCTGCTGCTTCCTGAAGGTGACTCGCGGCAAGGATCACTATAAGGTCTACTGGTGTCCCGACCAGTCTGAAGACTCTCACCACAGCCTCCATCCAATCCTCAACTGCATGCGGGTCCGTCTCGCCCATGAACCGGGGCATCCTCTGGCACAAGAACTCATGTAGCGCGCTCAAGCAGTGTGCATTGTCTTCTTCTGGGGCAGCTGGCATCTGTTTCCAAACAGTAATTGGTACCACTGGTGCCTCCACTAGAAAACGGCTTTACACCGAGGCCTCATCGCTCGGTGGGATATCTTTGTGAACAATTCTCGGGGCTCTAGCCGTTCGTCCATAGGGAGGTATCCTAAAAATATCAGATGCAAAATGGTGAAAGATTATACCTGGTGAGCCGTCCTGGTTGAGTTGACTTAGAAAAAACTTTTGAAAACACACATGCAATCAGTGTTTCCATGCATTGAGTCAGAAATCATTAGTCAAGGTCCTGGTGTATGGATACATCGGTAGACGCACCAACACTGGACTCCATGAACAAAAAAACACACATAGTACACTTAACAAGATTGATTCAAAGAAAAGGTCAGAGTCCTATGTTTTGTTGTAGAATCAACTCCATTGATAGAAATTTGTCATGACCCATCCCCCAAGGCCCGTGCCCTGACTACCCCAATCCCACCATCAATAGGCCAGGGGCTGGCGACTAATACCAAAGGCGTAATTCTCTAAAACTAGGAAGTCATTACCTCTATATCTAAAAAAACGCACACACTAGAGTACAAGCTGGATGCAAAACACTACATAAAAACTCTATAAAAAAAATAGGGCTAAAAAGTAAAAGGGGACAGAAATACAAGACCAAATGCAAAGTATAAGAAACTGAAAGTACATGTACTTCAAAAAGGGAAAAAAGCTCCTAGATCATCCACTGAGGATTCCTACCTGAAGGGTAGGTATAGATAGCTTCTACAACACTCCACGTCTGTCTGTCTCCTCCATGTACCATAACGCCGTGTTGTCCACCTCCGGGTACCATCCAGTCCTGGTACACTCAGACTCTGTCAATGATGTCCTCCATATGCATATAATACAACAAGGTGTGAGCATAACCTGTGCAGGGGTGAGTATTAGGATACTCAGTAGGGACCCCGAGACCCTCAAGGTCTCAAAAAACCAACAAGGATAAACCAAAATGTATTAAATAAACAGATAAACCCACATAGGTGTATTCCCATACATATACTTTTGTTATCATGTAATCCATCTCAATCAAGAGGTAAACACAAATTTTACTGACTCACCTCACACCAGGATTTATTCCAGGGGTAGTATCAATTAACATTTCCAAGCACAACATCGAACACATTGGATGATGGAGAAATCCTCCTCTATCGAGTACATTGAGCCTACAGTGTCCCATCGAGGCGCTTCCCACTATCTTTGGACAGCTGAGGTACTCCTCCTGTCGATTACTGTGTGTCTTCCGCATCACACAGAGGCGCTCCCCACCGTGGGTCTGCCACGTCATAGAGTGGTGCTCCCTCTCGTAGCCTACTGAGTTACTCCTCCTATCGAGTAACATGGGTCTGAGGTGTCTCCAAGCTACTCCCCATCGTGGGTTTACAGCATCACCAAGGAACTCCCCACTGGGCTAGTCGAGTCACTCTCTGTCGAAATGGTTAGCAGTTGTCAAGTCTCAGCCAGCCACTAGGTTTCCGTACTATGCTCAATCATCTCTGGAAGTATCTTCTCCATGATCTAATATTCGATAATACAAATGAGTTGAAGTCCCACTAAGAAGTATCTCAAATTTCCTCCACGTCATAGGGGTCTCAACGTAATGAACAACGCGTCAATCGGACGCCTTGTCTGTGAGTTATTAGCCTTTTAGTCCTGGGGGCCCGGTAGGATTCGTGCTTGATTCAACCAAAATTTTTTCCACCATAATCCAAAACTATTGTGGGGTATACTGAAAGGGACCATCGTGCTTGCAGAAAACCAGCGCTGCTGGCGGTTCGTCAAACGGTTATCTATTGCCAAAGATATGGACAAATAAAGTAAAGGGTCAGTAGTGGGCTCGTTTCCGGTCCAACCCAGTCTAGGCCGACCCGGTATGGGTTGACCCGGTCAGACCTATTGGGTCTGGGCCGGCCCATTCGGCAGGCCAGCCTGTTAGGTTTCCCATGACATGATGCGTCAAGTCCAGTAGGCCACGTGGGCTATTTGGCCTGGGTGGCGGTTCGGTTGGGTGGCAGCTTGGGAGGCTGGGAGGTGGCGAGGCAGGTAGGGAGGCATTCATGTAGGCTAGCGGGGTGCGGCTAGGCCGGCAGGCAGCCAGGCATGGCACGACCATTGGACATGTTGGTCGGCGGGCAGCCGGGCAGGGCACTGGGCAGGCCGACGGGCGGTCGGGCGGGGCGCCAGGCATGCCAGTTGCCGGGAGGTAGCCGAGAAGACCGGCGGGGCATGGCCGGGCTAGCAGGTTGCCGGTCTGGGCACGACCTGGCCGATAGGGGGGCAAGTAGGTGGTCGGGCAAGGAGCTAGGCAGGTGGGCGGGCCGCTGAGGCTTGTTTGGACGGTGGCGGTGCAGGACGCCACGGGGTCGACACTGATCATGGAGGCTTCAGGTAGCACATCCTTTGTCTCTGCCGCCTTCTTCAGCTTGTTGCTTTATGGAGACACCAAAGAATATCAAAAAATAAATCGATTGAGGGAGTTGGGCCATATTATTTTGTCCCGCACCCTCCATGATTAGGGTGATAAAAACCGGTTCATCAAGGAAGGAGAACGATGAACAACAACTCACATGTCAAAGGATACATATCCTTGTTCTCCATTTTGAATAAAATAAGAACATGACTCATAAAATAAAACAACCCCTACCTTTGTTCGTTGATTGACGATAATGTCACGGAAAGAAGACGAAGGAGATCGTCGTTCGTCGCATCCACCGCACACATCCAGTCCCGAGCTCCATCAGCTTGTTGACGACGATGCAGAGTGTAGGTCAATTGATGACGTCCCACGTCGGTAGAAGCTCCGAGGAAGATTTCTAAGAAGGTCGTCGTTCTTCATTCTTCGTTCTAATTTGGCAAGAGTTCTTCCCACTTCTCCCAAGTTTTCACCAAGATGAATATGCCAAGCCAAAAAGTTAGCCCCTCCAAATAATATGTTGTCTATTATTTTAGATTATTGGGTTTAAAATTCAAAAAGGAAGGATTAATTAACTTGGATCCCCTTAATTAATGTGGAGGATTTGGCACCATTAAATTTGGGGAGTTGGCACCAATATAGGAGGGGAGGTGGTGGTATAATAAATTATAGAGGAGGTAAAGGGGATCCCCCTCATTAATGGGGGGAGTTGAGATATTTTCCACTCTTCCCATTAATAGGGGGTTTAGCCCCGTGTGGTCCCCACGTCATAAGCTCTCGTGGGAGGTTATGTTTGGGTGAGCCCCACCACCATAACCTCTCAAGGGAGGTTAAGGTGTGGTGGTCCTACCTAAAACTTCAAAGAGGTGGTTTTACCCAAAAAACAAATAAAAATAATCTACACATTTTTTTTAAATTTAATTCAGTCTCTAAAAACCCAAAAACTATCTTTTAACCTCGAACCACTGTCATTGATGTCATAGTTTTCCTAAGAGAATACAGGCACTGTGAGTTCAAGGATGTCCTAAAATTTCAATTCTGATCACCAGTTCAAAAGTTATAAAAACCAGATCATACATTTACTGAATGTACCCAAACAAATCTTTATAAATTGATTCTGGCCTCACCGGGCTTCTGAATCCTATGCCGTAAATTTTTTCGGACTCATAAAATTCCCATGTATTTAAGAAAAAAAATTCCTACAAAATTTCTATGTCATTACATAAAATATTTCAATTATTTATTAAATATATATTTTGTATAAAATAATAATTATAAGTAATTTGGAATGTGTAAAAAATTTCCATAGTTAATAGATAATATGACCATAAAAAATCACAATAAGCACCATGATCATCAACACAATAGTCCGTTAGTTCATGGATATGGGATCATCACACTTCTCATATCAGTGATCATAAATAGTTATTTATAAACATGAACCTCGAGCTCATTCCAAATAGGACTCATCAACATCCAATCGGTGATAATTTGGCCATACATGGTTTTTGTTACTATTATTGTCGTCAATCAATTTTTAGGGGATTAATATCCAAGTGTTTTTATACCTAATAAAACAATAACTAACCAGGGTGGGATGTTCTCAATCAATGAATATAATAATAAAAAGTAATCTCATTTCAAATCAACCATAATATACAATTCAATTTTCCAATTTATAATTCCCATATAAAAATTCAATTTCAAAACGAAAACATGGATTTTTCATTAAATCATATCTTTTCATATGGATCCTGATTTGCTCCTTGGCGGTGAGGGTTCCTAGGTGGTTTCTCCGGTGGATTTGGGAGGTGCAGTTTATGGGGTTGGGGCTGGAGCTTCTCCGAGAGCCACCTTCAAGGAGGTGCAGTGAAAGGGTACCGCGAGGTGTGGCGTTAGTGTTCAACCTCTGGTGCATTTGGAGTGTTCAGAGGTTCCTTAGATTGTGGTGGAACAGTGGGGTCCTAATAAGGTCGAGGAGATACATGTGGTGAGAATATTTCCTCGGGAGCTTCAGCAGGCGGCTGCCTTTCATGAGCTCACTCTGGTGGCTCGTTTTGGCTGCTTCAAGCCATCTCTTGGTTTCTTCTGGGACTTTGTTGATTCGTGGGGGCTGTCTCTTCCAGTGGCAGTTTTCGACCTATTGAGGATAGATTTCTGTGTTCATCTAGCGTCCAGGGATGATTTTATGAAAGCATGTTCGTGGGAGGATAGAAGGTGTGGCTCTTGGAATTACTCGTTGTCCAGGCGGTCCTAGGACTGCCATCGTGGGAGCGAATCCTCCTCAGATGCGGTGTGGCTATCCTTACCAGGTCTTCCACTTCCTTTTCAGAACCCGGAAAATCTGAAAGAAGTTGGGAATTCTTTTGGCTCATTTTTATGCACAGACGAAGACACTAAGGTGCTCAAGGCGGCGACGAATCCTCGAATATGTGTTGAAATGGACTTAGCTCTGAAGAGGCCTTCAATGGTGCATCATGAATCTGAGGATGGGTTTGGTGGAAACAGAATCTGTTTTATAGATAGTTCCCTCATTTCTGTGTGTTCTGTGGCTTACATGGCCAAGATATAAAGGGTTTCCGGTGATGGAGGAAGGTGGAAGAGCCCTCTGGTCGTGCTCTGGTTGGGGTACTGGGTTAGGACCCATAAGTTTGGGGCGGGTGTAGAGTAACGGATCCAACCATTTTTTCTCGGGAGGTTTCAAATTTGATTCCGTCCAACGGGGTCTATGGGTTTGGAAAGACAAATGATGAAACTGGGGAAACACCTTCTAACAGCGCTGGACACCGGTTGAATTTACCCTCTGAGAATTTGGATCTCATCTCTTGGTCCCCGGGTCCAGTTCCGTAGAGGAATTCTTCTATCCGTGGGGGAAAGGACGTGTCTCAGAAAGAGGTGGAGGTTCATATGTCTCTCTCACTAGGGAGTCCGGCCAGACAACTGTCTCCCCCAGCTTCCTCCATTAGTTTTTCTTCGCATCTTTCACCAGGGGTTATTCAGAACTGTCTATTGAACAATTTTTTGGCTTCCTCTGATAAGAGTCTAGAGACGGTTAACTTGAACTTGGGTGTGGAGAAGGAGGTGAAGTCATTGCGTCGGTCTCCTCAGAGAATAATTCTGTTTACATTGTTCTAAGGAGAGTGGGGAGCAGAGTCTCTCCCTCGTGGCCCTTTAGGGAGGAAACCTCAGTTGGAAGAGTTAGACACTCTGTGTGATGATGGTCTTTTATCAGCGAAACATGGCAGTGGAAAGGATGGCTTTTCAGGGCCTATCACTCGTTCGAAAGCCAAGGGGAAGGGTGTGTTTGTGCACCCCATTCAATCTCTACCATTGGGTCAAAAATCCTGTAAGATTATTTAGTGATGATATCTATTATGATATGGAATGCGCGTGGTATGTGAGCTCATTCCAAGTGAGCTTTTTTATCTTTGGATGGTAGGAAGTCCAATGTTTCCTTGGTCATGATTCTTGAACCGAAACAGGATACATTCAAGCTTCCTGGGTTAGCAAAGAAAATGGAGTTTTCAAACTCTTTTCATGGTGGCCTCAATAATTCACAAATTTGTTTTTGTTGGAAGAATGATATATCAGTGGAGAATGTAGGTGTGATGCCTCAGTGTATTGACATGAAGATTGAAGTGGGTGGTTTCCATCATCTCTTTTCGTTTGTATATGCGAGCAATAAGGTAGTGGAAAGGAGGGAGATATGGACACACCAAAATACAGTTCAAACAGATTCTATGGCATGGTTTTTGGTAGGAGATTTTAACTCATTTGTGGATGTTTCAGAGAAACACAGAGGAGTGGGGTGAAACTTCGAAGGTATGGTGGATTTCAAGGAGTTCTTGTTGCAAGGTGGTCTGTTGGAATTAGGCTTCAAAGGGGCGAAATTTACGTGGTTCAATAACCATAAAGGCCAGAATCGGATATGTAGCCGGCTGGATAGGTGGCTTACCAACCTGCATGGGCTGGACCTTTTCTAAAAAAATTCGGTTATTCATCTTTCTCGTATTCTCTCAGACCATGCTCCACTTTTACTAGATATTAAACGCGAAGCTGTGATTGGCAAGAGATTCCATTATTCAAGTGAATGGAATAAGGATACTGGTTTCATGTAGGTTGTGAGGATGTATTGGTTGGAGGAGGAAAGGGAGAATTCTTGGGGAGGGCTGGTGAATCATTTTAAAAGGCTCAAACAGGAGATTAGGCAATGGCTGGTGGTATAGCCGGATTTGAATAATGGGGTGACCTCTTTACAGGACGAGGTTGGCGGATTGGAGGAGACTCTCCAAGTTTCTTGGGATGAGAATATTTTTACTACTCTATGTGATCAGTGAGTGGTCCTGGCAGAGAAGCTGTTGGAGATGGAGAGGGTCTTCATGCAGCGCTCCCGAGTGAGATGGCTTAATAAGGGGGACTGAAACAACACAGTATTCCAAGCATGAATCAAAGAGAGGAGGAACACGAAGATTAATATAAAAGGGGAGTATAGATCGTATACGTCTGATGTGAATGTGACTGGAAATCATTCTTTGGAACATTTTGAGGGTTTGCGGGTGGGTGAGAACACTTCTGGTTTTGAAAGAGAATCTTTAGAGGATTCAGATTTATTGATCCGTTTACCTTTGATGATAACTCAATCTGAGAATGATTGCATCTCCACTATACCACAGGAGAGGGAGTGTAACACCTAAGACTTTTATGTGAAATATTTATTTTTATGTTATATAAATCATCAAAGGAATCTTTTACTACACACTACACTAGCTTGGCTTGCTTTACACGCAACCGCGGCCTTCCTCGATAGCTTGCGTCGTACGCAATACTGATTTTCACTAAACAACGATATGCTATTAAAATATTATTAAAACTAGCCATTATGAATAGTAATAACAACTTTTTGAAATTTGATAATTTTTATTTTTCAAAATGGACTTCATTTTTGGATTCGGAATATCGAAATTATCCTAGGGTGAAATTTTGGTATTTTTCTGAAAACATTCAATTTTTGATGAATAGTGAAACTACTATGTGGTAGTTAAAAAAACTGAATTTTTCATAAAACTTAATTTTACCACTTCTGTGAGTGGAATTTCGAAAATCCGAGAGACACAGTTAATATCAAGGACTAAAATGTGGTTCAATGAGATGAAAATAATTTTTGGTGAATAGTAACTTTTATTTTTATTTACCACGGTTAAAAGAAAATAGGGTAATTAAGGGTAAAAATGATATTATTATTATTCTAACAAATGTCCTAATTCTATTGGACAAGTGTAAGTCGACCAAAAACAACCTTAGTAATAAAATATGACAATTTAGACCCACTTTGATTAGATTAGGACATTTATTATTAATTTATATAAAGAAGAGTTAAATAGTTAAAATCAAAGTTTAATAAGTAAATCATTTTTAATACGGGGGTATACATAAGATAAATTCGACTATAAATATTAATTAGAAATCTAAAAATAATTCCTACATAATGGTATTTTATTTTTAATTTTTATACATTAAATAATTTAATTTATTTATGACACAAGGATGATGTAGTAATTATCTTATTAATGAAATATTGACATAATTGATGTTATAAATACCCAAATAAATGTAATTCGAGATTTTTTATGAATTAAACTAATTTTCTAGGTTAATATGACATGTTATTATTGATTTAATTAAATGTTTTCGAACTAATCAGTCTGTTATGATTTTCACAAAAATCAATTACTAAATAGTGTCAAAATTGACATTAAATAGTTTTTAAAACAAATATTATATTATTAATTGTTATTTTATTCCTAAAAATCTAAGGTTCGTCCAAATGATTTATATAAGGTTTTATATATTAATAATAAACAAGTCGGGCTTCGTTTGGCTTGATATAGTTAGTTTATTAACCTTATAGTATAAGAAAATAAGAAGACACGGTAAAAGTTAAATTATATAACTTAAAGTTTAATCTAAATGATAAGGTTAAAATTGATACCTAAACTTGTCTAAATTGTATTGGATGAGAGGATTTCGACCCCTACCCACCTTAACTTCGAAATATATCAATTTGGAGCTATTAAATACCGAATTTGACTTTATAATAAAATAATATTTTTAGTTATTCCAAAGGTGCCCCTCTCCTCCCTTATAAAAGGGCACCTCCTCCCCCTCTTCCTCACACCACTTTGAGACTTCAACCTCGGAAAACCCCTGACAATTTCCTCTCTCCACTTCCCTAGAAACATCCTAGAGGTTCTGGTTTTCTTCAAAGACCTATTTTAGTGCCCTAAAAGGAGGTCTCAAAGAAGCACTTCAAAGAAGAGGTAATGTCCGTTACCGATTCTTTCATCTTTATTTCTTCTTCCACTTATTCTTCTTTAGTTGTTTCATTATGAAGTAATAACATAAGTATCACTCACATACTGATATGTTATTATAAGTATGAAACAACCCTATTTCACCATCTATACATCCTATGGAAAAAGAAATCACCACACATGCGTACGTACTGAATACCGTCTCCACGCCGTGGTGTAATCTATTTTTCACCACCACCTTACTTGGATGGGTATAATGGTGTAAATAATGACTATATATGACTATTATAAAGTGATATTGATTCTGAAATAGTATACATACACTCCAATATAATTCCATGATCATAGGAACGATATCATCACTCGTGCGTACGTACGAAATACCGTCACCACGATGTGATGCGACTCGTTCTACATGATCTTCATTTCATAATGATTATATAAATGAATTGAATGAATGAATATTATATATATTACACTAATACCATTCTGGAAATTTGGTATCTATAACTTAAAGAGAAGAATATGAATTTATTCGACAAAACACGCATAAGAACAAAAAGTTATAAACACCCGAATAACAAGTGGAAATGAAATATTACTACTAAGAAGCTAATAATATGAACATATATGATATCATAACAATAATTATGATTCTGGAATAAGTCAATAACATTATTTAAATCATTATACAGGAGTTTCAGACACTTTTGAAGCAAATCGGACCTAAGGTAATGGAAATATCACAATATCATTTTTATCCGAGATTGTCTATACTTTGGTATTTACTAGGGTGTATTTTATCATCCACATCCATGTTTCCCCAATATGTAATATTATTTCCATCCACCTACAACTGTTTAAATCCATTTTTACCTTTTGGTGAGTTTATAGTAAAAGATATGAAAGGAATCTGTTGTCATTTTTCGTACGAGGTACTTTTTGACTTTTCCGACAAAAGTACGAGAAGAATGTTTTTTAACTTATACAGAATGAATGGATTTTCAAAACATTATTTCCAATAACCTTCCCTTACAAGTTTTCAAGTTTATTTTTAATCAACTTCTCTTTATTTAGAATTGAATGACATGTTAAGAAAGGAAAATTGTTTTTGAAGTAGAAAGGATATTTTCCTCAAGAATAGAGTTCAAGAGTTTTATCAAAATTATTTTCCATCTAAGATAATATAGGGTTCTGTTTATATCCCTATTATTACATTGATTTGATTATTTTGTGATGGAATTATTTTTATGAATTCCTTTATCTTATATGAATTGTTTTATGATGTCATGTTGTTTAAGAATCACATTTTTTTACATGGGTTATGCAATGATGTATGATTTATGATTTTGTGGAACACATAAGAATGGTATCATTATGAGGTGGGTGGGACCTATATATACCTCCAATTCATTGGCTAGAGATTTTATATCTCATGAGATAGACATGGCTGGAATGGTAGGTTATACGAGTTTAGTGAAACAGGACTGAAACGAGGAGTGAACTCGGTTCAGAAATGGACTTTGTCCACTAAGATAGTCTTGGCAATGAGTCATTACTAATAAGAAATGATTCTCTATGATTGTGTGTGTATGACACAAAGTTTCATGTTTTAGGTTATGATTATTGGGATTCCATTTCACTACTATGATTTATCCCATGTTATGAAATTATGCTCTCTTTTGTAGGTTAAGATTTTCAAAAGTTATGTTCTTATGAATATGATGTGTTTGATATTTCTTTTGTTTACCCTTACTGAGAATTTGAGATCACCCTTTTGTATGTTTTCTTTCCCCAGGTCAGGAAGAAGGTTATTAAGTAAGATATGCCAAAAGGGACTATATATATGATGAAATAAAATGGGAGACAGTGTAGACACTTTATGAACCAGTTGTTTATGTTTCCCAGTTTCTAAAGACACTATACCTATACGGTCCTTTCGTGGTTTTGTTATATGATGTAATAATTACGCTTCAATTTTCATATATTAACAATGTATATAAAGTATGGGTCGTTATAGTTGGTATCAGAGGAAAGGTATAGTCAACCTTTGGAAACTAGGATGTGAAAGCCTTAGTAAGAACCCTAAGGATAATTCTAAGCATAGAACACAATCGTAGTGTTTTAGAAATGACCACGAATAACCTAGGATAAGATCTTAAGTGTGAAATTTTATTCTTGATTATGTGGTTTTCCTTTTATAATTAGTGTTGCTCACACTATTATTCTTGGTTTTAGTCAATGGCTGGAACCCGAAGGAACCGTGTTAATGCGGAATGCGACGGACAATGCAATGATTGTCCCCCTGAGCAACCAAACGTTATGGGAGCTAGAATGCAAAATCTTGTAGCCATTCTCAGACAACTTTCTCAAGCTATGAATCATGAAGTAATACCAAACGAGCAAAGGAAGGAGCAACATTCTGTTGAATCCTTCATGAGACAGTGTCCTCCTTCATTCATCGGGTCTACTGATCCATTAGTTGCTGAACAATGGATTAGTACTACTGAAAAGATATTTTCAGTTCTTCAATGTTCTGAGCATGATAAATTCATCTTAGTAGTGTATCGTTTGGGAGGTGATGCTGATCAATGGTGGAATCTTATTAAGAATATGAGGCAAAGGGATGAAATTGAGACCATGGAATGGGATGAGTTCAAGAACTTATTTTTCAATAAGTACTTCCCTCGTATTCTTCGAACAAAGAGGGAGAAAGATTTTCTTGAACTGAAGCAAAAGGATGATGAATCTATTGGTACCTATGAAGCAAATTTTACAAGACTTGAAATGTACGCTTCTGGTATTTTTATCCAACCTGAGAGTAAGATAGATCGATTATTTAGTGGATTAAAACCAAGTCTTCAAAGGGCCTTATCCATAAGGGACTTCAATAGCTACGAGGAAATCGTTCGATGTGCTATCAAAGTTGAGATGAAGATTGGAGTAACCCATCAGTCATATGGGTTTGATAAGAAGAGGAAAATGGAATTCAAAGGAAAATCTAAAGAGCAAACTGAAATGAAGATGAGCTTTCCCTTATGCTCAATGTGTGGAAAGAATCATGGAGGGAGTTGTCTTAAAGGGACAAGTAAATATTTCAAATGTGGAAAGGAAGGTCATCGGGCATTTTAATTCCGCGATGATGGGAAGAAGATGTCTAATGATGCAAACAAAGGAATGGATACCCATAATGACCCTATAACACTTCAATGTTTCAAGTGCAAGGAGATGGGGAATTATGCCAATAAATGCCCTAATCCAAGGGTTGATGATGATGGTCGACGTCAACAAACTCTTAAGGCTAAAGACAAAGGAAATTCACATGCAATTTCTATCAGTGATGTGGAGTACGATAACGGTGTGGTGAAAGGTACACTTACCATCCACTCTAAAGTATAAAATGTTTTATTTGAATTTGGATCCACCCACTCTTTTATTTCTGAAGAATTTTCTAAGGGTATCACCATATTACCTCAACAACTAGATGTTGAGTTAGCTGTGACAACACCTAATGGCACAACAGTCGCATCAAATGTTTATAATTCTTCTCGGATAAAAGTTTGTGGGAAAGTGCTTCCTGCAAATCTTATGATCCTTCATATAGTGGAATTTGATGTGATTCATGGCACGGATTGGCCTTATTTATATGGAGCTCATATCAATTGCCAAAGAACGGAAGTCACATTTCATATTCCAGATCAATCTATGATCGTCTATCAATGCAAGGATGAACATAACCTTCCAGTGGAAATTCCTTCTACCTTATGGGTCTTGATTCCACTAAATGAAGGTTATTTATCTCAAATGGTTGGTGAGAAACTCATGATTAAGAATATGCCCATTGTACGGGAGTTTGATGATGTCTTTCCAGAGGAATTACCGGGCCTTCCACCAAATCGTGAAGTTGAGTTTTCAATAGAACTTGTACCGTGTGCTTTGACTATTTCAAAGACACCTTATAGAATGGCCCCAATTGAGTTGCAGGAACTGAAGAAGCAACTCCAAGAGAATCTTGATAAGGGTTTCATACGCCCTAGTGTGCCACCTTGGGGAGAACCTGTTCTATTTGTTAAGAAGAATGATGGATCAATGAGACTCTGCATTGATTATCGAGAACTTAACAAGATCACTCTAAAGAACAAATATCATCTCCCATGCATTGATGACTTATTTGAACAACTATGCAGAGCTCAATACTTTTCCAAGATTGATCTTCGTTCAGGGTATCATCAATTAAGGGTCAAAAGGGAGGATATACCAAAGACATATTTCCGTACAAGGTATGGACACTATGAATTTATAGTGATGCCATTTGGTCTTACTAATGCCCCTGATATATTAATGGATCTGATGAATAGAGTCTTTAGAGACTATCTTGATCAATTTGTGGTAGTCTTTATAGACGATATTCATGTCTATTCAAAGAGCAAGGAAGAACATGAAGATCACTTGAGAATTATATTGAAGACCCTGAGAAAGGAGAAGCTTTATTCCAAATTTACCATGTGTGAATTTTGGCTTCAAAAAGTTTCATTTTTGGGTCACATAATCTCAAAAGAGGGGATATCTATGGATCTAGCAAAAACAGAGGTTATCGAAAGATGGTCGAGACCAACAACAGTAACTGAGATCCGTAGTTTTCTTGGTTTGGATGGATATTATCGACATTTTGTGAAAGATTTTTCATGAGTATCTAATCCACTCACCAAGTTGACTCAGAAAGGAGTTAAGTTTGTCTGGATGGAGGAATGTGAAGAGAATTTCAAGGAGTTGAAAAGAAGGTTATCCAGTGCACCTGTGCTCACACTGCCTTGTAGTGGAGAATGGTTTGTGATCTATAGTGATGCATCCAAGAAGGTATTGGGGTGTGTTCTTATGAAAAATGATATGGTGATAGTTTATGCCTCACAACAGTTTAAAATCCCTGAACAAAATTACCCAACACATGATTTGGAGTTAGCTACGGTAATCTTTTCATTAAAGATTTGGAGGCGTTATATTTATGGTGAAAGGTGTGATATTTATATTGATCATAAAAGTTTAAATTATATTTTCACACAAAAGGATCTAAATATGCATCAAATAAGATGGTTGGAGCTGATTAAGGATTATGACTGCTCAATCCATTATCACCCTGGGAAAGCAAACAAGGTGGCAGATGCATTAAGTCGACAAGACCATGCCAGTTTATCCATGATGAGGATCACAAAAGATCCAATATTTATGGATTTACAATGGATGGATCTTGGAATTATAATGGAAGGGAAAAAATATTATCTTTCTCAAATGAATGTTCAACTATCTATACATGTGAAGATTAAAAAGGCACAGAAAGACGATGTTGAGTTACAAAAAAAGGCGAGAAATGTTCCTGAATTCTACCTTGATTGTGATGGGATAATAAAGTTCAGGAATCGGGTTTGTGTTCCTCCCATCCCAGAATTAAAGAAGGAGCTGCTGGATGAGGCTCATAGTTCTTCATTTTCAATTAATCCTGGAAGCATGAAGATGTATTGGGACCTAAAAGAGTATTTCTGGTGGGATGGCATGAAAAGAGATGTTGCTGAATATGTCTCTCGATGCTTGGTTTGTCAGCAAGTTAAAGATGAGAGACAGAAGTATAATGGGATGTTACAACCATTACCCATACCTGAATGGAAATGGGAAAATATCACTATGGACTTTGTCACAGGACTTCCTAAAACATCAAAAGGCAATAATGCTATCTGGGTCATAGTTGATCGTCTTACCAAGTCTCCACACTTCATTGCTATTAGAGAGGACTTCTCTCTGGATCAGCTTTCCAGGATATATGTAAAGGTAGTGGTAAGATTGCATGGAGTACCACTTTCTATTATATCTGATCGTGATCCGAGATTTACCTCGATGTTCCGGCAAAGTTTTCAGCATACTCTGGATACAGAGTTGAGTTTCAGCACTGCTTATCATCCTCAGATAGACGGTCAGTCTGAGAGAACAATTCAAACCCTAGAGAATATATTGAGAGCTTGCTCTATGGATTTCAAAGGTGGTTGGGATCAATGCCTACCTTTGGTGGAATTCTCTTATAATAATATCTTTCACTCCAGTATTCAGATGGCTCCTTATGAAGCTCTCTATGGAATAAAATGCAGGACTCCAACTTGCTGGGATGATGTTGGGGAATGAAAGCTATTAGGACCTGATCTCGTTGATGAAATGGCAGAAAAGGTCAGATCGATTCAACAACACATAAGAGCAGCTCAGAGTCGACAGAAAAGTTATGACGACAACCAAAGAAAAGACCTAGAGTTTGAAGTGGGTGATAAAGTGTTCTTACGAATATCTCCCTGAAAGAGAGTCATGAGATTTGGAAAGAAGGGGAAGTTGAGCCCTAGATATATCGGTCCTTTCGAAATACTAGATCGTGTTTGGAAGGTAGCTTACCGATTGGCGCTTCCACCGAATCTCTCTCAAGTTCACGATGTGTTCCATGTATCCCTCCTGAGAAAGTACATACCTGATCCTTCACATGTACTTAGCTCAGAAGTTGTACCGCTGGCGCAAGATCTTTCTTATGACGAACATCCAATAGAGATTCTGGATCGTAGCGAAAAATTCCTACGAAGCAAGACCACTCGATTGGTGAAAGTTTTATGGAGGAACCACCAATTAGAAGAAGCTACATGGGAGCTTGAGGATATGATGAGGGAGAAGTATCCTCATCTATTTGTTACAAAGTGATGAATTTTGAGGGCGAAATTCATTTTAAGGGGGGTAGAATGTAACACCTGAGACTTTTATGTGAAATATTTTGTTTTAATGTTATATAAATCATCAAAAGAATCTTTTACTACACACCACACTAGCTTGGCTTGCTTTACATGTAACCGCGGCCTTCCTTGATAGCTTGCGTCGTACGTAATACCGAGTTTTACTAAACAACGATATGCTATTAAAATATTAATAAAACTAGCCGTTATGAATAGTAATAACCACTTTTTGAAATTTTATAATTTTTATTTTTCAAAATGGACTTCATTTTTGGATTCGGAATATCAAAATTAGCCTAGGGTGAAATTTTGGTATTTTTCTGAAAACTTTCAATTTTTGATGAATAGTGAAACCACTAAGTGGTAGTTAAAAAAACTGAATTTTTCATAAAACTTAATTTTACCGCTTATGTGAGTAAAATTTCGAAAATCCGAGAGACACATTTAATATCAAGGACTAAAATGTGATTCAATGAGATTAAAATAATTTTTGGTGAATAGTAACTTTTATTTTTATTTACCATGGTTAAAAGTAAATAGGGTAATTAAGGGTAAAAATGATATTATTATTACCCTAACACATGTCCTAATTATATTGGACAAGTGTAATTCGATCAAAAACAACCTTAGGAATAAAACATGACCATTTAGGCCCACATGGAATAGATTAGGACATTTATTATTAATTTATTTAAAGAAGGGTTAAATAGTTAAAATCAAAGTTTAATAAGTAAATCATTTTTAATATGGGGTTATACATAAGAAAAATTCGACTGTAAATATTCATTAGAAAGACAAACATATTTCCCACATAATGGTATTTTATTTTTAATTTTTAGAAATTAAATAATTTAATTTATTTATGACACAACGATGATGCAGTAATTATCTTATTAATGAAATATTGACATAATTGATGTTATAAATACCCAAATAAATGTAATTAGAGACTTTTTATGAATTAAACTAATTTTCTAGGATAATATTACATTTTAGTATTGATTTAATTAACTTTTTTCGAACTAATCATTCTGTTATGATTTTTACAAAAATCAATTACTAAATAGTGTCAAAACTGACATAAAATAGTTTTTAAAACAAATATTATATTATTAATTGTTATTTTAATCCTAAAAATCTATGGTTCAGAAAAATGACTTATATAAGTTTATATAAATTAATAATAAACAACTTGGGGTTCGTTTGGCTTGATATAGTAAGTTTATTAACCTTATAGTATAAGAAAACAAGAAGACATGGTAAAAGTTAAATTATCTAACTTAAAGTTAAATCTAAATGATAAGGTTAAAATTGATACCTAAACTTGTCTAAATTCTATTGGATGAGAGGATTTAGACCCCTACCCACCTTATCTTCGAAATATATCAATTTATAGCTATTAAAAACCGAATTTGACTTTATAATAAAATAAAATATTTAGTTATTCCAAAGGTGCCCCTCTCCTCCATTATAAAAGGGCACCTCCTCCCCCTCTTCCTCACACCACTTTTAGCCTTCAGGCTCGGCCAAAACCTACCAATTTCTTCTCTCCACTTCCCTAGAAACATCCTAGAGGTTCTGGTCTTCTTCAAAGACCTATTTTAGTTCCCTAAAAGGAGGTCTCAAAGAAGCACTTCAAAGAAGAGGTAATGTCCTTTACCGATTGTTTCATCTTTATTTCTTCTTCCACTTCTTATTCTTTAGTTGTTTCATTATGAAGTAATGAAATCAGTATCACTCACATACTGATATGTTATTATAAGTATGAAACAACCCTATTTCACCATCTATCCATCCTACGGAAAAAGAAATCACCGCGCGTGCGTACGTACGGAATACCGTCTCCATGCCGTGGTGTAATCTATTTTCCACCACCACCTTACTAGGATGGGTATAATGGTGTAAATAATGACTATATATGACTATTATAAAGTAATATTGATTATGAAATATTATACATACACTCCAATACAATTCCATGATCATTGGAACGATATCATCACTCGTGCGTACGTACGGAATACCGTCTCCACGATGTGATGCGACTTGTTCTACATGATCTTCATTTCATAATGATTATATAAATGAATTGAATGAATTAATATGATATATATTACACTAATACCATTAAGAAAATTAAGTATATATATCCTAAAGTGAAGAATAAGAATTTATTCGACAAAACACGCATAAGAACAAAAAGTTATAAACACCCGAATAATAAGTGGAAATGAAATATTACTACGAAGAAGCTAAGAATATGACCATATATGATATCATAACAATAATTATAATTCTGGAATAAGTAAATAATATTATTTAAATCATTATACAGGAGGTTTGGACACTTTTGAAGCAAATCAGACCTAAGGTAAGGGAAATATCACAATCTCATTTTTATCCGATATTGTTTATACATTGGTATTTACTGGGGTGTATTTTATCATCCACATCCATGTTTCCCCAATATGTAATATTATTTACATACACCTACAATTGTTTAAATCCATCTTAACCCTTTGGTGAGTTTATAGAAAAATATATGAAAGGAATCTTTTATCGTTTTTCGTACGAGGTACTTTTTGACTTTTCCGACAAAAGTACGAGAAGAATGTTTTTTTAACTTATACGGCATGAATGGATTTTTAAAACATTATTTCCAAGAAGCTTACCTTACAAGTTTTCAAGTTTATTTTTAATCAACTTCTCTTAGTGTAGAATTGAATGACATGTTAAGAAAGGAAAAGTGTTTTTGATGTAGAAATGATATTTTCCTCAAGAATAGAGTTCAAGTGTTTTATCAAAATTATTTTTCATATAAGATAATATAGGGTTCTGTTTATATCCCTATTATTAAATTGATTTTATTATGTTGTGATGGAATTATTTTTATGAATTCCTTTGTCTTATATGAATTGTTTTATGATGTCATGTTGTTTAAGAATCCCATTTTTAATACATGGGTTATGCAATGATGTATGATTTATGATTTTGTGGCACACACATGAATGGTATCATTATGAGATGGGTGGGAACTGTATATCACTGCAATGCATTGGGTAAAGATTTTATATCTCATGAGATAGACATGGCTGGAACGGAAGGTTATACCGGTTCAGTGAAATAGGAATGAAACGAGGAGTGAACTCGGTTCAGAAATGAACTTTGTCCACTAAGATAGTCTTGGAAATGAGTCTTGACTAATAGGAAATGATTCTCTATAATTTTGTGTGTATGCCACAAAGTATCATGTTTTATGTTATGATTATTGAGATTCCATTTCACTACTATGATTTATCCCATGTAATGAAATTATGCTCTCTTTTGAAGGTTAAGATTTCCAAAAGTTATGTTCTTATGAATATGATGTGATTAATATTTCTTTTGTTTACCCTTACTGAGCATTTGAACTCACCCTTTTGTATATTTTCATTCCCCAGGTCAGGAAGAAGGTTATTAAGTAAGAAATGCCAAAAGGGACTATAGATATGATGAAATAAATGGGAGACAGTGTAGACGCTTTATGAACCAGTTGTTTATGTTTCCCAGTTTCTAAAGACACTATACCTATAGAGTCCATTCGTGGTTTTGTTATATGATGTAATACGTATGCTTCAATTTTGATGTATTAACAATGTATGTAAAGTATGGGTCGTTATAGGGAGATTAGAGAGGCTCTGGGAAACATGCCACATGAGAGTGCACCTGGTCCGGATGGGTTCACAGCTTCCATCTACAGTGCTACATGGGAGTTTGTTGGGCCGTGTTGGGTGGAGACTATCCAGGACTTCTATAGGGGGGCTCCCTTGATTAAGGGGGTCTCTTCTCCAAGGGTGGTACTTCTGCCGAAGATCAAAGACCACTTTCTTATTAAACAATTTAGGCCGATATTCCTTTGCAATGTTTCTTATAAAATTCTTGCAACAGTTATTAGCAGGAGGGTATCTAATGTTATACCTAGGATTGTATCTGAGGAACAACATGGTTTTATTCAAGTAAAGAGCATACATGGGGCAGTAGGAATTGCGAGTGAGATGGTTCATGATTTGAACAAACGGGTTGTTGGGTCCAATATCATTTTGCAAGTGGATATGAATAAGGCTTATGATAATTTGGAATGGATCTTTATACTATGGGTCATGAGGGGTTTTGGGTTTCATGAGCAGTTCTGTGATATCTGTTTCAGGTGCTTTGCTTCTCCATGGATATTTGTTTCTTTATTAGGGAAATTTTATGGCATCTTCAAATCTATGAGAGGAGTTAGACAGGGGGACTTGCTCTCTCCTACCATATTTGTCCTTGCTCAAGATTTTTTTTTCCAGAAATCTGAAGAAGAGTATGGCAGAGGGTGTATTGAGGCCTTTCCATGGTAGAAGGAATTCAGGGAGTATATCCCACTTGATGTTCGCCGATGGCATATTATTATTTTTTAATGGAGGGTGTAGACCTTTAAAACCTCTTAAGGGAATTATAGTCATGTGTGGGAAGCAGAGTGGGCAGTCAATCAATCACGCGAAGAGACACTTGTTCATATCCAACAAATGCTAGGGAGGAAGATGTAGTATTATTCAGGAAGTTCTCGGTTGTGGACAGAGACAACTTCCTATTCTTTATCTGGAAGTTCCATTATCCAGTGGAAGGATTCTGAAGAACCATTTCATTGGGATTGTGGATCGTATCTTGGGAAGGATTTTCAACTGGAAGAACATGGTACTTTCGTTTGGGGGCCGGATCATGCTTATTAACAATGTTCTTTTATCTATACCCATGCATGTTTTTGCCATCATCAACCCCTTGAAGGGCATTGTGGATAGGATTGAACACATTCTCACATCATTTTTGTGGGATGCAAAGGGAGAAGGGAGATGTCATTGGGACTCATGGAAGAGGTTAGACCGTCCAGTGGAGGAGGGAGGGGTTGGTCTCCATGATATTCATGAATCCATACTGGGGATGCAAGCCAGACTATCTTGGGAAGTGATTTTTAGAAGACTATGTGGGCTAGTTTCTTCAGAGCACGGTTTGGTTGGCATGGGGAGTTTTGCATGCGTAGAGTGACGAGTCTCGCCAAATTCATGGTTTCTCATCTGGAGGTGCTACATGATCACACCAGATAGGTGATTGGTCGTGGGGAGATTAGCTTTTGGGAGGACACATGGACGGAGGAGAGGCTTTGGTTTGAAGGCTGCCCTCATCCTGACATCTCCTTTAAGGAGGAATGTGGAAGGTATGATTTTATACATGAAAACCTTATCCCGTCACCACTGAACCTTTTCAGCAATGTGGTTATGAGTGATGATCTAGACAGATGCTTTTTTATAGAGGTTAGCTTGGGGCGTTTTAATATGAATGGTTATAGGAGAATCCTTCAATGGAGAGATATGGCGGTGGTTGTGGATGAAATTACCTGGTGTAATGTGATACCAACGAGAATGAACTTTCTGGTGTGGATGATCTGAAAACCGAGCCCTGCCAACTTAGGAGAATATTCAGAGGAGAGGGGTCTGCATGGAATCGCGATGCTACTGTTGTTAGAGTCCGAGCTTGGAGTCAACAGTTCATTTATTTTTTCAGGGACATTTGGCTGCTTTCCTCTGGTCTTAGATTACTCAATATAGGTTTCCATGTGGGTAGTGTCATTCGGTTTGGGATTACGTTTAGCTTTGGTTTTCTGGTTTTTGTAGCAGAACGGGGGAGCGAACAGCCCGTATCATCGTCCTTGTATCAATCTGTTGAACTATATGGGAGGCTCGCAACCAGGTGTGGTTGGGTTGCAGGAGGTCCTTATTATACCTCCAGGTCCGGATGAGATCCCTTATTGATGTACTGTCCTCCCTCTTCAAGAATGGAGTTCATTCAGTTATGCTGGGGAGCCTGGTTCATAGACAGTGCATTCAGAGTTTGGATAGAGGGCAGTGGGTAAGTTGGCAGCCTCCAGCTAATGGGTGGATACTGAATGTGGATGGTTCATGCTTGGGATGAATCATGAGGGGTGGTGGTTTGCTTCAGGATTGTTGGGGTTTAGTTATTATTTCCTGCAGTGCTTATTATGGACCAAGTAACTCTATGGGTGCGAATTTTAGAGCTCCTCTTTCAGGTTTGATTGTATGCAGGAGGAAAGGCCTCCCGGTGATGGAAGTGGAATCAGATTCGGAGGTTTTGGTTAGATCGCTATAGGGAAATCACGACATCTCCTGGGATTTGACATATGTTTTTCGTAGGTGCAAAGTAGAAACTAATCAGGGAAGGATGGTTCATCATAGTCTGAGGGAGTCCAACTTTGTGGCTGACACGTTGGCTTGTTGGGCAGACCTGAGGAGACTATGGTGGTTTATGATAGTCTCAATTCTCTTCCTTTGGAGTGTGTTAATATGGTTCTGAAGGGCTCTCTTGGCCTTTATTATTTTTCTCCTCCGTGACTTGTAACCCTGGTTTTTAAGGTAATAATAAAAAATAACTTTAGAAATAACTTTTCAACACAAAAATGTTAGGTTTTTATTAATCATATATATTTATGTTTCTAAAATAAAATCTCATGTTATTTCATTAATTCCATCATTTTCAAAATAATCCCAAAATTCACATTCCATTTGAATATATTTTTAAAAATCCATAACATTTCAAATTACATAATCAAATAAATTTGAATAAATTTTTTGAAGGTCAATTGAAAGATATTTCAAAAAAATCGAACAATTAAATGTTTCAATTACATTAAAAATTTCAAAATGAAATAGATTCCTTTAGTTATTGAAATCAATCAATCAAATCAACTGATGGGAAAGAAAATGTTGATCGAAGGCAATGTAGATCTAGAAAAAAACCTAGAATCCATATCCCATAAAAAGTAGTTTATATCCCTCCAATATGTTATGAACCATCAAACTCATAAGAGGGAGGAAGGTGATATTAGAATAAACTATTAAATATGTGATCCAGTTATCAGAAGGGTATCAGATATTCAATGTTCACTTTGATATGACAAAATAGGTTATTGGAGGAGAAAAATCACTTCTATGGGGCCCTCAAAACACTATAAATCTTTTTTTTATTGAATATGGTGTTCAGGAATATTTAAATGGGGATCTACAATATCTAAATTAATTTTGGGATTAAATTAATGTTGGATGCATGGTTTCATGGGGTGGGTCCCACAATTTGACATATTATGCACCCTAACTGTACAATTACTCTAGACTGACTATCCAATGGTGGAATGTCTCCCCTATTTTGGGACAATGTTTTGGGAAACCTTTCACTTGCTTATCAACTCCACACTATCCAAGTGTGCATTGTTTTCACGGGGGGGGGGGGGGGTGCACGATTTGTTACGACTATGCCCCAACCATGAAAAACTGAAAACACTACAATAACATTTAAAATTACCATTTAAATACCCCAAAAAATATACCTAAATCAAAGGTTATAAAAAAGGGTCACATAAAATATAAAATAAGTAACAGGATGTCACAGGGTAATCAAGATTAAAAATAATAATTAAAAGGATACATTATATATCTCTCCAATCAAAAATCATTTTTATTCCATATATTTGTTTTTTAGAGATATTTCAATAAATGTTTTTCAAAATTTCAAAAATATTTATTAAATATATTTATAACCCTAATTTAATCTTTAAAAAATGGTATTAATGTAATATTATTTTCATTTTTCCAATATGATACATTTTAACTATTCTAAAAATATGTCAAAATAATTTTTTATCTTATACGACATTTAAGAAATTACACACTATCATGGAAACTAATTTTATTTAATGATGTAATAATGTTTACAAGATAATTATAATGAAAATATTATTAATAAATTTTGTTTTTTTTCGAATTTTGGGATGTTATTTTTAAATTGAAATGGATATTTTCCCCAATAATAATAATAATGTAATATTTTGGGTATTTATATTAATCAAGGACAAATATAATCATTTTTATTCATTTTAAATTGGTAATATATTATAATGACACCATAATTATTATTTATATTGATTGTTTAGGGTCGGTTTGAATATGTTGTACTATATTGATACCATTATCCAAATTACTCTAGATGGTTAATGATTATGTTTATCGACTAGGGAAGGTTTTTACTATCCTATGCTAGATTTTATATATGAATATTTATATTGATTATGCATATTGATTGAGGAAATTATTAAAATCTCATATGCTAGTTTTTCACTTTGAATGATTACATTTATTATTTTTCTACCCTTTTATATGAGGATTTCATTTCAATTAGTAAGTGATGGGAGAGGATCGCTATATAGCGTTGATGCATTTTTAGCTCTCATGAGAAAAATTTGTTTAGGTATTTGGATGTGGAAATACCAATTTATGTAATATATCATGGAAACATGCCTTGATTATATTATGATGATTTCCCAAATTCTGCTGTTCCTCATTATGTGATTAGTTATTTATGTCTGTTTGATTATTTGATTATTCAGTATATCCATGGATTTGATTCATGATCATGTTACTATTTCCATGGAATTATTTTGATTGTTATTTACTATTACAATATTATTCTTCATGAGAAGGTTATTTAGAATATGTAACGAGTTTTCATTATTTAAATTTCTATATTGATTATGACATAGTTTTTTATGATAGCTTCTGTTATATACAAAAAGTCACTATACATTGGTTATCAAACCGTTATTATTTTATATTTCCACCAAATTTTTTGGAAGTGTGTTTTTATTGTCTTGATGGAATAAGCTAATGGGAATAATTGTTTTCTCATTGAAAATTTTATATTGTATTGTAAATTTTAATAAGTAATGTATGATTCAAGTATACATCATGTTTTCAATGACTATTAAACTACTATGTCCTTCATGGTGATATTATCTAATATATTGATCGAATTTAATAAAGTAACCACTTAATATAGGCTAATAGGTACAGGTTCTTTATACAAGGAATCATAGTAATCATTGTTTAAATAATTAGAAATAAAATTTTGAAGACATAGATTAGAGAAAATTACCCTATGAATGACATTGAGAATTTTTCTAAGTATATGATATCATCCATGTTTTTTGGAAACGTAGATAATATGATCATTCAATATAATTTAATTTCTATTAGTGTACATCAAGTTTATTTCTCTTTATCATAGATTTATATAGGGATAATAACCCTGAAAAGGTCACATTGGACATTGACTCAACCTTTACCGGGTATAAGACAAAAAACCATAACGCAAACCTTGTATAACTCTTCCGGGGATATACATGGGATAATAAACCCATTATTTACAATCCATTATAAGTTATTTAAAAATATTTTTATGACTTTGGAATATTTCCAAATATAACAAATTTATGAGTATGATATCAAAAATGAATAAATTTCTTAATATATGTTAATGGTGTCACTAGTTATTAATTTATATTTTATGATTCATAATTTTATTATATAATATAGTATATTCCATTGTTTAGAAATGGTACCTATTGGATGTAATAGAAACCATACCAACACATGTGTTCTATGTGGGTATTTTCCAACTATTCGAGACAATGAAGCTTGATCTATAGTTGCAGATGGATCTAATCAGATTAAAAATGGATTGGGGATACCGAATAAGGTTATGTCTAATAATAATGAATTTATATAGTAGTCTAATTATCCATAAGGTAGTGTAATAGTGTTTGATGATTTCATGTTCTAGAGAACATCATTATACAATGGGATGAAAAATCCATTTCTATTAGAGAAACATATAAGATCCATAGAAAAGTAATTTCTCTCATTAGAAAGTAATATAAGGAAGAAGATTTTCATAAAAATTTATCATCACATAGGTGATGCAGATTAATGGGAGTTATTGAATCAAAATATGAACTACGAAGAAGAAATATAAAACATTTACTAGAATGGTTTTAAGAAAGTATTATTGTAAAAATATTTTCTCCTTATTAATGAGTGGAAATAGAGAGACAAATATTGAGTCTAAAAAAAGATTATGAGAAATTTTTTGCTAAGTATGAATCTATCAGTGCAATTTTAAAAATGAATGTTTTGGAAAAAATATGTAATCAAAAGATCAATATTTTCTATTCCTTTGAATGGAATACAAAAATCATTCAAAGGAAACCAGTCTTCCAAAAAATATCATTTTATGCAGACATGGTATCCTTCTCTCTCAAGATTGAGACTGAATTCTCCAAGACTATGAAAACACTACAAAATGAAATACAAAAAAAGGGAAGAAGGGAATAGTGGAATTTCTATCTTGTAACTTATTTTTAAAGAAACATAGTGGAACATACATGATAGGAATGGGAGTTTTCTACATGTTTGGGGAAAAATCTCACCACAATCCTGATTTATAGGTAATGAAAAAAGCTTCGAAAGTGAATTGCTTTAACTAGAAGGATGTATAAAAATATAAAAAATATTTTCCAATGTCCCAGGGAAATGATTAATAAATAATCCCAATTCCAATCTTATGAGATGAAAATAGATAAGGATGGAGTTAATAATTGGGAATTTTCAGATACATTACTCATATCTATAGATATATGTAATGATTTAACTGATATTGGGACTTCACAGTCTATTATATCATATATATTTTCCATGAATATTAGATATTTTCCTAGAACTATTATAAGTGGTTTTCCGATTAAGATAGTAAGTGGAAGTCATACCATAATGAAAATGATTCGATCAGTTCACATAATGACACATAAACATTACCAATTTTATAACTTCATTGTTATACATATGGATGATTTTGATATAATACATGGGATTGAATGGTTTTCAAAATATAGTGTAAATATTTATTTATATGTGATGGAAATTATGATTCTATACAAAGACATGTATTTCAATATCTTCAGTGGGTAGATTTCATAATATGGGTTTTCTTTTGAACAACCCCAGTAAATATTCTGAATGATTTTCATTACAAATAATAGGTGAAACTATCTACAGATGGAAAAGGTAATATTTAAATGGACTATTTACTAATTGTGTAAGAATATATTTATTAATTTACTAACTAATTTCCTAGACAACCACTAGAGCATGCAATTTATTATTCCATTGATTTAATATTTAATTCTAGAATTATATGAAAGACACACTATAGAATTGACATTGTGGAATTAGTGGAGTTGATGAAATAACGAGAGTCATGTGACTAGTTATTTATATATCCTAGTGTATCTCAATGGGGATAACTTGTTGTTTTCATTAAAAAGAAATATTAATATATAATGATTTTTTTTAGTATATCAAAATCAATGTTATCATGAAAAAGAACAAGCATACTCTACCTCACACCAATGAATTATTTAATCAAATTCACAATGATCAATATTTTCCAATGAATAAACATAATTATGGGTATCATATATTGTTAATAAATAAAGGAGATATTCTAAAGACTTCATTTTGTATGAGGTATAGACATTATGATCTCATAGTAATTCCATTTGCATTGACTAATTAACAATCTTCCTTTTTTGATACAATGAAAATATATTTCAAGGAATAACTATTAATTTTTTATATCATTATTTATTGATGATATATTGGTGTAGTATATTTTTTATAAGGACCATGATAATCACTTTAGGATCAATCCTGAAACATATATATAAAAAAGTAATAAGGGAAATTTATCTAGTGTGAAATCTGGATTCACAATGTTTATTTTCTTCACAATATTGTATCCCATGATGTATTATCAAATGATCCTTTGAAGAAAATTGAAGACCATGAATGGAAAAGAACAATGAATATAACCGAGGTATTTCATTTCATTGGTTAGTAATTGTAACGTCCCGGACCCAGGTGCCACGCAACGGGTGCCCCGAGCTCGGTTCACCACGTGACGTAAAACGCATTTCCCCAAATGCCAGAGGCTACCGACTAGCAGCGAGGGCACAGATCTGATAGTGGGGAAACTATGCCCTCATTTGTCAATGTGTAGCGCAACGAAATGGAAGTAAAACATACGACGACAACGTAAGTAGTAAACATACACAAAGGAAATAAACAACTGTAGTGGTTATAACCAAAAATTTTTAAGTGATGATGCTACATGTTTTAAGTTCTAAGAAAATAGCTAGAACATGTTATACATAAATACAGTACAACAAGATACAGAGTACAACAAAACAAGCAAAATAGCTGGCATCGGCATCCCGAGCCTAGGCTCGGTCCCATGCTCTCCATCTCCACAGCAACACTCAAGTACTTGTATAGGGACTAATGCCCCAATCTACACCTGCTGAAACATAATATGTTTGGGCTGAAAAGTATGACCCAAATAGGGTGTGAGAAATATATCCCAGTAGGCACCCACCAAAGGCCCGTGCCCAACTGCGTGTAAGAATGCAACAACAGTGTGCAATAGTAAAATGCAATAAAGTAAGCAGTACTAAAAAGTAACAAACTTAACAATTTAATTTCCATTTTATTATTCATTTAATTTATTTACTTTAGTAACATTATTGGGATCAACAGTACCAAGCCCTCAGGCCAACAAGAACCGTGCCCTCAGGCTAAAATATTAACCACGCCCTCAGGCTTACCCTCAGGCCATACAGAATCCGACCCGTAGGTATTTCCCTCAGGCGTAACCGAAATTTCCCTCGGGCATAGTAAGTGTCACCCTCATGCACAGAATTCATGCCCTCAGGCATGAAAGGTTGCCCTCCGGCGAAATACTACAGCCCTCGGGCTAAATAGTACATTTCCCTCAGGCTAATCACAACAATGCCCTCAGGCCAAATACAACAACGCCCTCAGGCTAAACAGGTAATCGGGCAATTCAAAATAGGTAAACAAGCTGTAATAATCAATTTCTTTCAAGACAGTTCTAAGATTACTAGTTTGAAGGCATACCCTCGGGTACCCTGGCCAAACGGCTAAATAGTGAAACACACCCTGGGGTGGTTTCGAATCCAAGAAACGATCCCAACCAGTAGTTTATTATCACAATTAAATTCCTAATCAATTTTAGGCATTAAATATAGCAGCGACCTCAGCCGCACGACACCCCAACATGGGTTCGTGGCACAAAAACACACAAAATCGCACGACAGTTGGAAAAATAAACACAAAGCCACCTACCTTATACGCAAATGAACATTATACCCATACGATGACTAAAGAAACGCCCATGAACGGCGTAGATATAATGAAGAAACAAAACCCATTAAAACATAAATAACATTCCCTCGGGAAAGAATTGGTATGAACGGTACCAGGAGAGGAGAGGGCTTACCAGTGCGGTTCCAACGGGATCGTCTGAGGCCGATACCGATTCCAGACAAACCCCCAGTGGATCATTAAAAGTATGGCCATCCTCCTTGGCTCCAAAATGGCTCAAACACATCCTCAGCCAAATGAGGAGGCTACTGCCGGTTTTAAGACAAAAAAAGTACATGGCGTGTACTTCTTGAGTACACGACATGTAATTCTTTCATTTAACTATTCATTTGGTGGCACCGCCACACTGTTCAACCTCGACATGAGTACACGACATGTACTCTAAAGTATATAGCGTGTACTATCGCCTAGATGTTGACTTCCCCACAACCTTACTATTTTGGCCTGCCGACTAACTACACGACACTTAAGGTACCACTACACAGCGTGTAGTCAGTTCCTACACCCTTCGTCGCCAATATGGCTACACGCCCCGTTACTCATCCCCACACGACCAGAAGTACACGACGTGCAGAAAATGTACATGGCGTGTAGTTCCAAAATTTAGGATTTTTCCCCATTTCCATATTTTCACAAAAACACTTAAGGAAAATCAAAAAGAAGAAGCATGTACCTCAAAACTATGAATTGGGATATTACAATTTTCACCCCTTATAACAATTCGTCCCCTAATTGCCCTTCCAAGGGTGGCGAAGAATAATCTCAAAACATCTCTGGCCACTGAGCACGTACGTCGACCTCCTATTCCCAGGTCTCATCCTGCACTCGGCCATGCTACCATAGCACCCGTACGAGAGGAACTGACCGGGCTCAGAGAATATTCATTCTCCTGTCTACGATACGGATTAGATGCTTCTCAAAGGACGCATCATGCTGATGCTCAACCTCCTCTGGCTAAAATGTGTGAGATGGTTCTGAATGGTAGCGACGCAACTGAGACACGTGGAAGACGTCGTGCATGGCTTGGTACTGCTGTGGTAACAGTAACCGATAGGCAACCAGCCTGAGTCTCTCCAGAATCTGAAATGGTCCCACATACATCGGTGAAAACTTACCATGTCTCCTTATCCGTTTGTGTCCCAGCCTCAGAGAAACTTGCAAGAAAACCTGATCCCTGACCACGAACACCAAAGGTCGTCTGCGGCGATCAGCATAAGGCTTCTAACGAGACTAAACTGTAGCCATCCACTTCCGAATCAACTGGACCTGCTCAGATGTCTCCTGCACGAGCTGTGGCCCCAGCAAAGCTTCCTCACCTTCCTCTAACCAGCACAAAGGTGATCGGCATGGCCTACCATATAAAGCCTCATATGGTGCCATCTCAATAGTTTCCTGGAAACAACTGTTATAGGAAAAATCAAATACGGGTATATGCTTCTCCAAAGATCCCCCAAAGTCTAGGACGCATGCACGCAACATGTCCTTTAGAACCTATATCGTCTGCTCTGACTGGATATCTATCTGAGAGTGGTATGTTGTGCTAAGAAGCACCTGTGTACCCAGTGCCCTCTGAAAACTCTTCCAGAAACAATACGTAAAGCATGCGTCCCTATCTGAAACGATACAATGAGGGACCCCATGACGATGTACGATTCTCGGATATACAGATTTCTGAGCTCTTCCACACTGATGGTCTCCTTGATCGGCAAGAATTTATCTACCTTCGTGAGTCTATCCACAACATCCCACACGACGTCATTGCCTCGAGGTGACCTCGACAATCCAGTCAAAAAATCCATCGCATCATTATCCCATTTCCACTCTGGAATGGGAAACTGCTGTAACAGCCCAGCTGGCCTCTGGTGCTCTGCCTTCACATGCTTTCAGGTGGAACACCTCGTAAAAAAACTAGCTATCTCCCTCTTCATACCTAGCCACTAGTACTAACGTCTCAAGTCTCGGTACATCTTAGTAACCCCAGGATGAACTGCCCAAGCTGAAGCATGAAACTCCAGCATCAGCTCCTCGCGTATATCCCATGGAATCCATACACATCCATGGAAATGAAAAACCTCATCATCTCCTATCGTCCAACTGAGAGGAGGGTCCTCACTTTCCACTGACTCCCGTAGAAATAGGCCTTTTGAATCAGATAGCTGTCTCATCCTCACTCTGTCCAGGAGGGTAGATGTCACAACCAAAGAAGAAAGATAATCCTTCCCCTGACTGTTGTGCACCTCCAGATGCATCTCAGAGAACAAATCCATCAGCTCCCACTCACCACTGGCCTCCTACACTTCCTGTATCTGAGTCTTCCTGCTCAGTGCATCCTCTACTGCATTACCTTTACCAGGCGTATAGGTAAGCTCAAAATAGAAAGACTATAGGTACTCGACCAACCTTCTCTACCTCAGATTCAGGTCACGCTGAGTAAAGATATACTTGAGGCTTTTTGGGTCTGTGAAAACCACAAAATGATCTCTTAACAGATAGATTCTCCAACAGCGCAACACATGAACAACTACAGCCAACTTGAGATCTTGCGTCGGGTAATTCCTCTCATGTGGCCTCAACTTCCAAGAACCGTACACAACAACTCGGTCACTCTGCATCAAAACGGCTCCCATCCCAATCCCTGATGCATCGCAGTAAACTGTATAGCTTATTCCCTGCTTCAGGAGTATCTGGATCAGTGCTGATGTCAACCTTCCCTTCAGGTCCTGAAAAGATGTCTCGCAAGCTTCGGACCAAACGAACTTCACACCCTTCTTAGTCAGACATGTCAATGGTGCTGCTAAGTGGGAGAAGTCCTGTATGAAGCGTCTGTAGTAACCAGCCAGCCATAATAAACTCTGTATCTCAAACATGTTTTTAGGATGCTCCCAAGAAACTACTACTCTCACCTTCTCTGGGTCTACTGCAACTCCTGCCTCTAAGATGATATGACCCAGGATTTGAATCTGGTCCATCCAAAAGTGGAACTTCGAGAGCTTAGCATATAGACGATTCTCTCTCAGTGTACTCAATACAATCTCAAGATGGGCGGCATGGTCGTGTCGAGTGTGAAAGTACACCAAGATGTCTTCCATGAATACTACAACAAAAGAATCAAGATACGGATGGAAGACACTATTCATCAGAGCCATGAAAACAGTTTGTGCATTCATGAGTCGGAATGGCATAACCAGTTACTCGTACAGACCATATTTTCTCTGAAAAGTTGTAAGTGGTATATCCGATGGTCTCAGGCGCAGCTGATGATATCCGGATCTTAAGTCAATCTTCGAGAACACTCGTGCTCCATGAAGCTGAGCAAACTTATCATCTATCCTTGGCATGGGATATCGATTTTTAACCATCAACTGGTTCAGCTTCCGATAATCCATGCAAAGTCCGAGGGTACCAACCACCTTCTTCACAAAAAGGACCGAGAACCCCAAGGAGAAGTACTGGGTCGGATAAAGCCCTTTGCATGTAACTCCTCTAACTGCCTCTTGAGCTCCTGCAACTCAGGCATGGCCATCCTATAAGGAGGAATGGACACCAGTTCTGCTCCTGGAACAAGCTCGATAAAGAAATCCACCTCACGCACCAGAGGCAGACCTGAAAAGTCATCTGGGAAGACATTCCTGAAACGATCAACAACTGGAGGGAAATCCATCTGACAAGTCCCCTGGTCATCCAGATATAAACTCGCAATCTGGGCTATGACTCCACCTTTCCAATGAGGCTCTGTTCCAGCTCGAATCGCCTGAACATCCCACTCACCCTTGTATAGAATCTCTCTGCCCTCTGGTGACGTGAAACTCACCCTATGACTATAGGAGTCTACAAAGGTTCAAAAGGGAACCAACCAACCGATCCCGAGAATGACATCATAGCTTGTCATCTCCAAGACATAGAGGTACCAAAGGAAGTGACACCCTCCAACCTCAAGGGGGAACTCCTTACACTAATGCACTCCAGCTGTCCTAGTCCCCAACAGAGTGTCTAGCATCATGATATCAGAATAAGAAGAAACATAGAGCCCAAGGCTCTCCACAACGGTCACAGATATGAAACTATGTGTAGCACCCGTATCAAAAAGTACTGAAGATAAAACAGAAGCTACTAGAATTGTAACTCTGACTGTAGAAGGTCCAGGATCCTGCTCCTGCTGGGTCTATTGCACTACATATGCCTACCCAGTGCCGTGGCCCTGCGACACAGCCTGGCTACCCTGAGCTGTCCTGCCATACTGCCTCTGCGATCCTGGCATCTGGCTACCACGGCCACGACCACCATCTCTACCTGCATGCACTGACGTATTCCAGTTCCCCGACTGGTAAGTAGCCACTGGTCCTGCTCCCGCACGCGGAGTCTACACAGAACCCCTCTCACTAGACACTGGTAGAAACACCCTGCAAAAGCACTGCATATGACGCATATTGCTTCAAGATCGGCACTCCAATGTGTCTCGTGGACACCGCGGTCTCTTGTGCCCCTCTCTGCTACACTGGTAGCACTTGATCAGGCCACATGAAGAAGTTTCCTAGCTGGTACTGCCACCCTGTGAGAAGTCCATCTGTCTCTTCCTCTTTCCAGTAGAAATAGTACCAGTAATTGGTGCTGAACCACCCTGGCCCACACCACTAGATTCCTGAAGGTTCTTCTCTGTAATCAGCACCTGATTCACAATCGCGTGTATAGTAGGAAACCTGAAAACATTTACCAGCGCTTGGATGTCATACTGAAGACCATCCTCAAAAACGTCTGGCTCTCAACGTCTCGTCACCCAGAAGAACGGTTGAAAAACACTGAAGCTCCATAAAACGAGCAGAATAGTCCATCACCGACATGGCTCCCTGCTGTAGATTCATGAACTCTCGACCTCTATCTGCCCTCAGTGTCTCGGGAAAGAAGAAGTCATAGAATACTGTCTGAAAATCTTCCCACGCCATGTCTCTGTGATGCTCTGACTGGGTGGTACCATCCCACCACCTCTTGGCGGAATCACACAGTATGTAAGTTGCCAACTTGACCCTCCGCCCTGGAGGCATCTCAAGATGTTCAAAAATAGTCTGCATCAATCCCAGCCAAGAATCCGCAGCCTGCAGTCCACCATCCCCTGAAAACCTAGGAGAATGCTGCTGCTGAAAGATACGTGTTAGCTCAGCCATAGATGTGGCTGCCTGAGGTGCTCCCTGAAAGGTCTGCATGAACCACATAAAGCCTTCACGGAACTGTGCCTCTGCGCCTGTGTTCGGTATAGCAGTTGGTGCTGTATCTGGCTCTGCTGTAGGATCAAATGGTAGCCAATTTCCCACCATCTATGGAGTATAATCGTCGCCGCTCTCCTGGCGAACAACTCGCGGTCGTCTCGGTGGCATGACTCTACAAGTTCAAAAGCATGCCTCAGATTCATGATTATTATGATCGGAAAGTGAAGGCACCACAAATGAAACAAGAGGATGAAAGCATTCAAAATTGGAAAAACAAGACTACACGGCGTGTACAATGACTACACGACGTGTACTTGACTTCCATTCCCCTGCCCGGGTCCTTCAACACGGCTAAGCCACATGGCTTCCGTCAAACAAAACTACACAGCGTGTATAATATCTACACGGCATGTACGATGTTATTTTCCAACTGCCCGTTTCGTCTATGACATGGCCGAATACTCGGCTTGACACTACACAACGTGTTACACCCATACACGGAATGAATAACACCCCGTTTCCCAGGCACATGGCTAACTCCACACGGCCTGTCCTCGGACAAGATTACGTGGCGTGTCCCATAGGTACACGGTGTGGTCAGGGAGAGGTGACACCATCCCGTGTTGTTAGTTACATGGCCTAGTCCCCAGGTCACACTACACGGCGTGTCTATTATTGACATGGCATGTTCCGTCAAGGAGTTCACCGACCTGTGTTGTTAGTTACACGGCCGGACTCCGTGTCACACTACACGGTGGGTCCATTCGGCACACGACGTGTTTTAACCAGGCTTTTCCCTACCCCATGTCACCACCCACACGGTTTATGACATGGGAAGAGACTACACGGCGTGTACTCAGGGTACACGGCGTGTACTCAAAAAGTTCATTTTTCTTCCCGAACAGAAGAACAAACACGGCGTGTATAAAAATACTTCACGGAGTGTATACTGGGTTTCCAGACAGTATGCCTCTGAAAATTCTCCGGAACCCAGAAACTACCATAAAACAACACCTATGTGTCAAATTCTGACCCGTGGGGGCCCATACTCCCCACGAATCAATGTTTGACATCTTGTATGAGTTATAACCAATAACCATTCAATGATCCACCAAATTCTGTTCAATGGGGGCCTATACTCCCCAAAAACCAATGTTTGGCGTCCATTCTATAAACAAGCTCAAACAAAAATACCATATCACAAAGCAGGTATTTATCAAGAAGCTATCACAACAGCATGCTTTACTAGAACAACAACTATGAAAACAACATGCAGATTATAATGCACCTACATGGAATTGAAACTACGCATGGCATGTGTCTATATGATGGATGAGATGTAATACCCTTATCTCATCGGGTTGCAACTAAATAGAACCCATAGATAAAATATAAACTCCACAATCTCAAATTGCGTCACCCAACGGTGAAAACATATCAGCAGTAAAATTTGCAATGTCAAAAGAATGAAAAATACGAGGTAGAATGGCATTTCCCCGTACATGGGTTTGCTATACCCGGGCACAACTTATTACCAACTACTGTTTGTCCTATCCCTGAATACGGATCCAAATAGTAAATCAATGAAATGAAATTACCCTCTGATACCCCTTTGTAATGTCCCAGACCCGAGTGCCATGCAACGGGTGCCCCGAGCCCGGTTCTCCACGTGACCTCAAGTGCATTTCCCCAAATGCCAGAGGCTGCCGACTAGCAGCAAGGGCCCATGTCTGATAGTGGGGAAACTATGCCCTCATTTGTCAAAGTGTAGCGCATCAGAATGGAAGTAAAACATACGATGACATCGGAAGTAGTAAACATAAACAACGGAAATAAACAACTGCAGTGTATATAACAAAAAATATATAAGTGATGATACTACATGTTTCAAGTTCTACGAAAACAGCCAGAACATGTTATACATCAATACAGTACAATAAGATATAGAGTACAGCAAAACAAGCAGAACAGCTGGCAGCAGCATCGAAATCCTAGGCTAGGACGCATGCCCTCCTACTCCACAGAAATAGTCAAGTACCTCTATAGGGACTCTTTCCCCTATCTACACCTACAGAAACGTAATTTGTTTCATCCAAAAAGCATGACCCAAACTGGGTGTGATAAATATATCCCAGTAGGCACCCACCAAAGGCTCGTGCCCAATTACGTGTAAGCAAGCAACAACATTGTGCAATAGTAAAATGTAATAAATTAAGCAGTACTAAAAAGTAAATAACTTAACAATTTAATTTCCATTTTATTATTCATTTAATTTATTTAATTTAGTATCATTCTTATGCTCAATAGCACCAAGCCATCAGACCAACTAGAACCGTGCCCTCAGGCTAAAATGGTAACCACGGCCTCAGGCTTACCCTTAGGCCATACAGAATCCAACCTGAAGGTATTTCCCTTAGGCGTAAAAGAAATTTCCCCCAGGCATAGGAAGTGTCGCCCTCAGGCATTGAAGTCAAGCCCTCAGGTATGAAAGGTTTCCCACAGGAGAAATACTACAGCCCTCTAGCTAAATAGTGCAGTGCCATCAGGCTAATCACAATAATGCCCTCAGGACAAATACAACAACACCCTCAGGCTAAACAGGTAACCGGGCCCTGACCAACAGGCAAACAAGCAGTAACAAGCAATTACTCTCAAGGCAATTCTACAATTAATACTTTGATGGCATACCCTCAGGTACCTTGGCCAAATGGCTAAACAGTGAAACACACCCCCGGGGTGGTTCCGAATCCAAGCAATGATCCCAACCAACAGTTTATTATCGCAATTAAATACCTAATCATTTTTTGGCATTAAATATAGAAACGACCTTAGCTACACGACACCCCAACATGGGTTCGTGGCACAAAAATGCACAAAAAAGCACAATAGTTGGAAAATAAACACAAAGCCACCGACCTTATATGCCAACAAACGTTATACCCGAACGCCGACTCTAGAAACGCCCAAGAACGACGGAGATCTGATGAAGAAAAGATCCCATTAAAATGTAAATAACATTCCCTTGGGAAATAATTGGTATAAACGGTACTAGGAGAGGAGAGGGCTTACCCGTGTGGTTTAAATGGGATCGTCCGAGGCAGAAACCGATTCTAGACGAACACCCGGCGGCTCTTCAAAGGTCCGGCCATCCTCATTGGCTCCAAAATGGATCAAATGCCTCCTCTGCCAAATGAAGAGGCTACTGCCAATTTTAAGCTGAAAAAACAAAGTACCCGACATGTACTTCTGAGTACAAAGTGTGTACTTCTTTCATATAACTGTTCATTTGGCGGCATCGCCACACTGTTCAACCGTCGACATGAGTACACGGCATGTACTCTAAAGAACACGGCGTGTACTGTCACCCAGCTGTCGACTGCCCCACTGCCTTACTGTTTAGGCCAGTTGACTGGCTACACTGTGTGTAAGGTACCACTGCATGGTGTGTAGTTGGTTCCTACACCCTTCGTCACCGGCATGGCTACACGCCCCGTGTGCTCATCCCCACACGGCCAGAAGTACACGGCGTGTGGAAAAACTACATAGTGTGTAGTTCCAAAATTTAGGATTTTTCCCCATTTTCCATATTTTCTCAAAAACACTTAAGGAAAAGTAAAAAGAAGAAGCACGTACCTCAAAACTAAGAACCGGGTTCTTACAGGAATGTTACTAACAATTATTTAATACATTTTTTTTGGATTTTCTAACCTCTTATCCAAGAATATTTGAAAATGGGTTGGGTTATTATGGATAAAATAATATGATGAATATTTTAATTAATTGAATAGGATATTGTTGAATGATCCTTTTTTTAATCTACCACACGTAAATGAAGGGATTGTAATATATAGTGATACATGAAAAAGAGACATGATTGTTTCATTATGATTAATGATAAAGTTAGTTACTATCCATCAAGGTAGATGGTGATTCATGAACAAACTATCCAACCCATGATCATTAGTTAGAAGCTATAATCTTCATTTTGATTATATATTGTCACTATACATATATTCAAAAAGTTAGAGATATATGTATATCATAAGAGTCTGAAATTCCTCTTTCATAGAAAGATATTAATGTGAGGAAAAATTGATGGGTTGATCTACTCAAGGAATGTTATTTCATAATTAACTACCACCTGGGTAATAAAAACAAGGTAGATGATTCATTGATATAGAAAGACCATGGTCTCATTAACCAAATTTGGATTGAAAAGGATCATATGTTCATTAGTTTAATAAAGATAGAACAAGTAATTGTTAATGAAAAAGAATTTATCACTCCTATTTCAAATGATTAAAAAACAGTATTGAATGTAAAATATACAAACATCTCAAAATAATGATGAGAGTATTCAATATAAAATTCATTTAATCAATGATGGAAAATAATTAGGCTACATTTGTGATAATGAAATTATGTTGTTAAGAACGATACTATATATCCAATATATACCTAATCTAAAAAGCGAATTATTTGATAAATATCCTTTTTGGAATTTCTATATAGAACCTTGTTATAAAAAAAATATATATTTTTTAAGGAAAATTTTTTGTGGTAAAACTTCTAGTTGTAAATTGTTGATTATGTGTCAACATGTATTGTTTTGCAACAGGTGTAGGCGAAAAGACAACATCATAGAGGAGTTATGAAACCTCTCCATATTCTTATATGGACATGGGATGACATTTTACTAGAATTATTCATTAAACTAACAATAAATCATCAAAATAATTATGATATACCATTTAATATTGACCACCTCTCCCAATCTACTCAATTCCTTACTATAAGAGAAAACGTATCCCTAGATTGCACTGCATGGATTTATATAAATGAAGTTATAAGAAAACATAGTGACCCTCTATCAATTGTTTCAAATTTTAATCATTGATTTACATATAAATTATGGAATAGTTTTCATAAGGGTCTTGATACTGAACTTAATTTGAGTATATGTTATCGCCAACAAATAGATGGATAGTTGGAAAAGGATAGTCAAACATCATTAAAAATGATGTGGACATTCCCATGTGTCGTTATAGGTATAGAGATTTGTATTTTCATATATTGGAGTTTTCCTATAATAATTGATTTCATTAAAGTTTTTAAATGGAACTGTATTAAGCATTATATGGAAAGAACTGTCTCACTCTAACATGTTCATATGAAGTTGGTAAAATGAATCATGTAGGACCAAAACATGTGGAGAAGACAATATAAAATTTAAATGTTTTTAAAACCCATACTAAATCATCTCAATGCATGAAAAAGTATTTTTTTAATAATTAGGGAAATGATTTGGAATTTAATATGTTGGATGATATTTTCTTGAAAATATGACATGGGGGTTATAATTTTAAATAATAAATGGATACTTATCCCAAGGTACATTATAAATTTTGAAATCCAAGTAAATATTACATCTACAGAATACTATTTAAAAATGGTACCAAGTCCCTCAAAAGTACATTATTTGTTCTTTATATCATTTTTAAAGATATACATTCCATACAAAAAGAATTCCCTCACATCTAAAGAAATATAATTAAAACATGATTACTCTTACTTAAAGAGACTAAAAAGACTATAGAAACTATATAACAAGGGGTGATGAATCATAAAACATGGTTGGTAAACATACATTGTATTAATCACAATATAAAAGAGGTGAGGTCGGAACCTAGAGGTGTTATAACGATGAACTACACAAATCATTTGATTAAGCTCTATTATTTAAATTTTAGTGAATGAAATTGTTGGGGAATAATTTAAAACTTTGATAATATATAATATATATTTAATTTTAAATAAATTCTTTCTCTTTGATAGCCTGTGATACACAGAACCCCGAGTCTAAAATAATCATAAAAATGTATATCATTATAAAATAGACATTAAAATAGAGGGTATGAATAATATTAATGAAATTATGAAAATTATATGTTTTAAACATGTATAAAAATATTTCATTAGATATCATGTAATTGAAAATAAAACTAAAAATCATTTGTTAGGGAAAAATAAATCTTTTTCTGAAAACAAATTTTTTCCTCAAAATGGGTTCAATGAATTTTGCACACTTATTTTAGAATTAAATTTTTCTACTTTATTAAATATTTAATTTAAAAAATGTTCTTAAATTTATAAATCATCATGATAAATTATCATATATTTTTTTTTGCGAACATTCTAAAAATTCATTTTTTGATAAATATTGAAAAAATTGTAATTCTTTTGAAACATTATTTTCATTTAACAATATTACAAAGAAACATTATTTTATAAAATATTTAACTGTAAAATTAATTTAATTTTAATATTATTTATTCCAATTTTGGTTATTGTAATCTATTATATATGAACTATTATTACGATTTCTTTTATATATATTAAAAAGTCTCTTTCAGAAAACTGTTTTTTCTTCACGTATATTGTATGAAAATGAAATTAAATTATACTAATTATTTGAATTGATTTTTTAAAAAAGTATTTAAAATTTGGTACCACAGTTATTAATATTATATAATTATTTTGAATTAGTATTTTTTAATAATTATTAGTAAAACCTTAAAAATTAATTATTGTCGTTAGAGAGAAAATGGGTCTACTGGGTGTTAAACTATGTTCACAAGGATTTACATTTCATAAAAACTTTTAAAATTTCAATTGTATGGAATTATTTTTTTTAATATCCTCTAAGGTTTAATAATTATCAATTTTGGATCCTTTTTTGATATGAAAAAGGCTAGTAAAATTTATTATTTTCCAAAATTCGAAGTATCTTCTTCCCCCGATTATAAAAGTGCTCCCACCATTATCTATTATTGACACATAAAAAACAAATTACATCATCAATTTACTTCAAAAAACCCTAAAATATATCCCACCACACAACCTACAGTCCTTTTTTTATCAAAAAACCAATCAAGTGAGTATTTAGGTGTATACATAAAGATGATGTCCAATGAAGAGGTTTAGTTCTTGACCTTGAATTTTCATTTTATTTATTCCTTTAACTGAATAAAATATGTATAAACTTTTATAAAATAATAAAACCATAATATTATAAATAAATATGATTTCTTATGTTAATTTATTAACCAATATCAATATCCTCTTCTATCAATTGGGAAACAAAATCGTGGATAATGTGTTCAGAAGACAACCACCCCACAAGCCGATATAATTCACCTCTTACAAAAGGATATAATTATGGATTTAATGAATATTTATATATTTTTTATTTATTAAATATTTATTTTTCTTTATTATAACAACACACCATCCATTTTAACTTAACATATATTGTAGAATTATAATGTCACTCGTCCAGAAGTGTTGACTAACTCTCCCATGAAGCCATATAATATTTATTCATTTTATTTTGACATGGATGGTATTGAGGATATATTTAATGAATATTTATGATATATATTGTATAATAATGATTCATAAAAGGTGAAATATTATGTAATTTTTTTCCATCCATCAAAAAAATGAAAACATCGTTCATGCATACATATGGTCGAATGTCTCTATGAATGGTGTAACTCATTTTTCCATCTATAAACTTTATGGTTTATTATAATAAAATATTTAAAAATATATATTAATTGTATATAATGTTTAAAATTCTTGATAATATATAATAATTATCAAATTAAATTGACCAACACTACCTAACCCAAAAATACATGGAAAATGAAGTAGTTTTCACCAAAAATTGTGTTTTTAATAAAGAATTGTTAACAAATGGGTAATAAAAATTCATTATACACTCATATTTGGTATGATATAAATGAGTATAGCGAAATAAAATATGTATAATAAATCTATATTTATCATCTTTTTGGATTGAACACATACGATGGAAATAATACCTGAGGTAAGGGTTTCTTGTCTCACTTTTACTTCCATGAGACATATACCTTACTCAATAGATATCTCATTAGTTTGGTGAATATAGTACATCTATTATATAAATATACACAATATATTTAAATTAATTTAATTTAAATTTAAATTTTATGTTCTTTATTTCATGTCGTTTTTGATTCAAAAGTAACTAATGTTTAAAAGCGTTTATTTCATGGTCCCATCATTTTTCAGGATTATACAGTTGAATCAATGATTAGGGGATTCATTCAATATTCATTTTTTAATCCCCTTATATTTTATTATACTATGTCTATTTTCAGAAAATATAAATTTTATTTCATATCAATATCTTTATGTGATTAATATTTTAAAAAACAATTTATGGAAAAAACTGACATAATTACACTCATTAATTAAAAATCCTCTATCTTATATAGCTATGTTTTATAAATATATTTTAAAAAATATTTGATAAATTTACAATGGATTATTCGATACATATTTACCCTTGATTGAATTTTTATAATAACATTTTTTAGTATCATGTTGTAATTTTCCATTTTGACCATATTACAACATTAATTTTTTTTTTTCCGAAATGAACAAAAATACCAACTGTTATAATGATGTTTTTTATAAACAAACTTTACATTTTAAAAGTGTTATTTTTAAAGAAAATATTTTTCCTATTATTAAATTTACTTTTATCATTTGAATTTTATTTTCAAAGTGATAATGACATGTTCCTCTATAATAATGTTAATGGAATATTTTTTTCTATTAATAAATGAATATAACAAACATTTTTTCTTATGATACACCTGGAATATGATTTAATAATCCCATCCTTATTTTTTCTTCAAATGGTTTTTGATGAGTTTGAATGAGATGTATTATTTTGATTCCATACACCATAGTACTCAAGATAGTTTATGATTGCATTTCATTGTTGGGGATATTATTAACATTCATATGATGATTTTCTAAAACTAATTATTAAGTTTATTATTTTTATTATGTCTATATATTTCTGATTTTATTAGAATATCATACGATAGTTTTTCAATTCATATATTTACATTTATTATGTTTCTCCCCTTTCATATAAGGAATGAATTAGACTTAGTATATGATATATGGGGCCTACTATAGCCCCACAATGCATTAGTAGGTCACATAATGCAATCTATTTTTTATATTTTGTTGAGGTCATTTCTCTTTATATAAGATTTCATGGAAAAATTCTTTAAATATATATTGATAATGTATAACCTTTTGAATTTCTCCATTATGATATTATTTATTAATGCCTATGTGATTATTCAAATATCTAGAATATTCAAGTATAAGTTCCATGTACATGTGATTATTTATATGGGATTATTTTTATGTTCATTTTATAGTACTATATTATTCATCATGTTAATGTTATTGAATAGAGTCTATGAGTTTCATTTATATTCCATTGCATATTTATTTTTCCATATTTTTTATGATATAATTAGTTATACACAAACCATTACTGAGCTTTTGAGATAACCCATTTCATATGACATCTTTCTCCATGACATTGGAAAGTGTATTATTATTCACATAAAAGTATATTCTAATGGTAATAATTTGGACATCCCATAAATTTCAATTTTTTATTTTATATTTTCAAATGTAATGTTTGAATTAAGTATGTATCTATTTTTCAAATACTAATAAAAAATTTTGTCCTATGGTATGTGATTTCCTTGTGCATGTCTTTAATATAATAATGTAACCACTAACTAAGGATATAGAGTTCGGGAAATTTTCATTTTTATTTTGTAGTGATTTATATAAATTGAGTATAATTAATTTTATGATCTTATTTAATGACAGGTATACAATTATTAGACAAGTCAATATTCTATAAAACCATTTTAATCACATTGAGAGGGGGGATCTGTAAAGTCACGTAAAAATCAAGGGAAATTTTTTCTAAATTTTCTTTGGGATTTTACAAGAACGCAGTTTTTGACGGCACCTGACTCCGAGGCCCGGTGTGCCCGGAATTTCTATCCGAATTTTAGCTCAGGTACGTTCAGTGAACGAACGAGCGTGAATTTCTATCTTTTGAACCAGTGCCCGGAATCGAATTCCGAGGGCACCGATGGAACCGCAGCGCCGGTAATTTCTTAGGAACTCCTGTTTCGGAGTTCCGTTTACACGAGGGGAGTTATTAATTTTTGTGTTAGTTGAAAATAAAAATTAACAATTTTTATTTTACCCACTTGGTAGTTTTATCCTAAGTAAGGATGTTGGAGGTGGGACCCACTTGTGATAACCAACCTTGAGAGGATAAAGTAAGGTGGGACCCGCACGAGTCCAACCCCTCACTTTCTTAACCCCTCCAAACCCCCCCCCCATTTAAGTTTTGCTAACTTATGTCCTCATTAATTTTATAACATCTTATGTTATAACATAAGTGAGTTAAATGTGGGTTTTGAATTTTCAAACTCTTGAAATTCAAAAACCTATTTTGGGTTAATAAAATAAGTGGGAGACTTATTTTATTTTTTGTTTTTAGATTTTTGTCGTTGTGATCTTTTGGGAAGAACACCTTCTTATTTGATGAAGAACGCGAAGAACACAATCCTTAGTGAAGAACATCTCTGCCGAAGAACGCGGAGAACTTCTTCCACGACGTTCTTCTTCCGCGACGGTTTTCCGTGACGAAATCTCCGTCAACGTCTTCGAATCCTTGCTTCGCGACGTCGACGTTCTTTTTCCGTGATGCCCGAACTCTGCGATGCTCGTCTTCCGTGGCTCGTTGACGTGCACCGTTCTTGAAACTGAGGTAAGGGTTCGACTATTTTAAGTTGGTGATTCTTTCCTTCGAATATAAAAGATAAATCTGACGGCCATGTTCCAATTTTTATTTAAATTAAAAAAATTGTGAAGGTTAAACGTTTTACGTTTCGGCCAACTGCTATCGATATAACGGGAAGGGATCGATCCGCACAAACACGACTGATAACCCTCCCCCCTTTGTTATTCTTCGTTTTGATTAGCAAAGACGGTAATGCATCGTTGCACCGCGCTTGAGCTAATGAAGACGTGAACGATGCGGGCTACGACGAAGAAACGCGACACCGTCGCGCCGTGTCGAGGGTACGAACGAGGCTGGGGTCGGAGTCAGGCTGCGCAGGAAGGACGCGGCATCGTCACGCCGCGCCGGATGAATTTGCAGCCATCCTGGAAGTAGCGGCTGAAAAAACCACCCACCGGAGAATTCGAAGAAGGCGGCCGGTACTCCGGCCGCCGGCACCGGAAGTAGAGGGACCGCGGGGTCCCGCGGAGAGAAACCGGCCGGCCCTACGCCTGCCGGCCGTTACAGGGGAAAATCAGGGGGGTTACACCCCCGGGTTGCACATGGCGCGACCCCTTAATGGGGGCCTCCGTTTGAATTAAAGGAGGGGCGAAGCCCCTCCCTTGGACGTGCTCGCGCTGCGCACTGGCCGCGCTGGCCGCACCGCGCTGCCGCCGCGCTGGCCGCGCCTCCGCGCCGCCGACCGGGCTTCCGGGCAGGGCCGGTTCAACGGGCCGGGTCGCCGCCCGGGCCGGGTCGACTAGGTTCGGCCGACCCAGGGGGTACTGGGTCGGGCCGGGCCGGGCCCAGACCCCCTATTTTCGGACTGAGTTGGTTCAAACGCCCATATCATGGGCTACGGACCTCCGATCGACGCACCGTCAGTTGCATAGAAATCCTTGGAACAAGTCAGTCGTTTGGGTATATCACACTCAAGGTTTCGGAATACATTGTGTTCAGTCCGGTTGGTTCGGATACGAAACCAACCGGGCCCTTGGAACGAAAAAAGCCAATAACTCACAGACCGGGCGTCCGATTGACGCGTCGTCTATCTCATTGACTTCCTCTTTATGAGATGGAACTTTTGGCATACTTCGCCCAAGTTTTGGTTGCTGTTGGATAGTGGCCGGGTTGGATTGCTCCTGAAACCCAACCGAGCCCCTGGAACAGAAAAGCTAATATCTTTCAGACCAGACGTCCGTTTGACGAACCGTCAGCGGAGTTGGTGATCTCATTGAGAAACGGTCCCTATGAGTATACCCTATGAGAGTTCGGGGTATAGTTGAGATACAGCCAGGTTGGTTCGCTCACGAAACCAACCGGGCCCCTGGGACGAAAAGGCTATTAATTAATAGACCGAGCATCTGATTGACGCGCCGTCTGTTGCGTTGAGACCCCTATGACGAGGAGGTTCTATGAGATAATTCTTCGTGGGACTTTGAGATACTTTGACTATCAACATGTATCTCGTGGAGAAGACCCTCCCGGAAACGAGCGTGCAGAGTATGGAGACCATGTAGCCGACTGAGACCTAACGACTGCTTGACCGACTCGACTTGGAGTGAGTCGACTAGCCCAGTGGAAGGAGCACTACTTTGTGAGGTACAGACCCATGGAGGATGGAGCACTACCTGTGTGACAGGGTAGACCCGCGATACTCATATGGAGAGTACCTTATCAGGCTACTAGGGTGTGCACTACTGTGTTTGGGTGACATACCTCGGTGGGAAACACTACTGTGTTTTGGTGGCTGACCCGCGGTACTCGATAGGAGGAGTACCTCAGCAGTCTTAGGTTAGTGAGCAGTACCTCGGAGTCATGACAGGACCACTGTACACTCCAGAGACGGGGCTCTTCAGCAGTTACGGTTTCGATAATGAAAATCCTAGTTTGAGCTGAGACTTTTGACCTTTGTGTTTACCTCATTATTGTGATGGGTCACTTGATAAATTAGGTATATGTATGGGCATATACATGGGTAGAGGTTATCCGTTGATTTCATGATCCTTGTGTTTTCCTCATGATTGAGATGGGTTACTTGATAACATAGGTATATGTATGGGAATATACCTAAGTAGAGGTTATCTTTTGAGATCTTCTTTGTGGTTATCCTTGTTGGTTTTAGTGAGACCATGAGGGTCTCGGGGTCCCTATTGAGTATCGTTATACTCACCCCTACATGGGCTATGCCCGCATCACGTTGTGTTGGTTGCAGACGATGGACAGTGTTGGCAGAGGCCGAGTGTTCGAGGACTGGACGGTACCTGGAGGCGAACTACACGACGAGTCTGTACCCGGAGGTGGACTACACGACAAGTTAGTATCTGGAGGAGGACTTCACGGCGAGATGACACACGGTGGAGGTTGATGGGAGAGATCATTGAGGAGGCTATCTATACCTACCCTTCAGGTAGGATCCGTGGCGGACGATCCAGGAGCTACGCTATCTATACCTACCCTTCAGGTAGGATCCAAGGAGGACGACCCAGGAGTTGCGTCCTTCTTCCACCTGTTTTCCTTTTTCTGTTGTACTTTCGTTCAGTTGTAGCTGCACTTTCAGTTGGGTTTGTATTTTGGCCCATTTATTTTTCAGCACATTCTTTTGTACATAGTGTTTTTCTTCCGCTTGTACTCTGTAGTGTTTTGTTTAATTTTATAAAGGAAATGCCTTCCCAGTTATCAGGATTTACGCCTTTGGTGCTAGTCACCAGCCCCTGGCCTATGGAAGGCGGGCTTGGGGTAGTCACGACATGGGCCCTGAGGATGGGTCGTGACAAATTGGTATCAAAGGATTCGGTTCTATCATAGAACTTATAACTCTGAAAATTTATTTCTGTGAAGCAATAGTGTTAAGAGTACCGAGTGTGGTTTTCAGTTTAGGGAGTCTAGTGTTGGTGCGGGTGGCCGACGTATCCATACACCAGGACCCTGACAACTGATTTAAAACTTTGTGCACGAAAACACTGATTGCCTGTGTGTTTCCAGAAGTTTCATTTAAATATCAGCTCAAACCAGGTCATCTCACCAGGTATAATCGTTTGACCGTGTCACATTGTTTCTTTTAGGATGCCTTTTCTCGAACGACCAGCTAGAGCCCAGAGGGGTGTGCGTACTGACAGCCTGTCGAGCTACGAGGCTTCGGTACATGGCCCTCTTGTAGTTGAGGCACCATCAGAGGCACCAATGGTACTACCATACGTTGGCCCACCGATTCCACCAGCCCCAGCAGCAGGTGATGCATGCCACTTGAGTGCACTGCACGAGTTCTAGCGCCAGAGGCCAACCAGGTTCTGGGGAGAGACGGACCCACAGGCAGCTGAGTTTTGTCTAGAGGCTGTGGTGAGAGTCTTCAGGCTAGTGGGGATGCCAGCAGACTTCATGGTGATCTTTGCTACCAGCCTTCTTCAGGCAGCAGCAGGCAGGTGGTGCAGCAACTTCTTTCAGTTTTACGACGGAATGACCTTCTCATGGGAAGACATCGAGTCCTTCTTCAGGGTGGAGTTTGTGCCAGTAGATCTACACCCCGAGCGTGTACAAGAGCTTCTGCCTTTGCCACGTGTTTTTTGATCAGTATCCGAGTCATCTGTGGGCAGTAGAAAGATGATGCAGAGGTCCAGGAGGACCAGACCAGCAGTTGGACGATCTCGGGTTTTAGGACCGGTGGTGCGGGGCACCCGGGGTGGGGTCAGAGACTGGCGTGCCAGAAATAGACAGTGTTACTCATGCGGTGGGAAGGGTCACCTGGAATGTGACTGTCTGACTCCTCATACAGTTGATCCACAGGCATTGGTGGAGCCACCATGGCAGAAGCAGCGACGAGTGCTTGAGCAACAGCCGAGTAGTGGACAAGGCAGTAGAGCTCCGGGAGCAGGTGGACAAGAGCAGAACTAGTGGATACGTCCCTTGTACTTCTAGTTCCATGTTGTTGTTGTATTCATGTCTTTGTACTATGAGCTGCAATAATAAAACAAACACTTATCTTTGTTTGATTTCCTGTCCTTTTGTTTGGTTGATACTAAGTGGTCCTGGTTAAACTGTTGATTTGACCCTCACATTCGAGATTTCTATTGGAGGAGACCCAGTGACCTCACACTGATGCCGACAGTGTGACTCGACCCTTGGAGGCGAGAGTGGTAGTTGGATCTCTTAGTAGTTACGTCGAGGCCTTACGACGTCATCCATGGCATGAATGCATCATTCATGTCAGGATTGACTGTATTAGGCAATGGTCGTGGTTCCTCCAGTGGATGATACCGAGTTTCTCTTTTCGGCAAAGGAGAAATTTTAACAGCCCTTTCAGATCTTATGCAAAGAATGTGCAGATCATCCAGGAGCTGATGAAGACTACACAGTGCAGTAAGAAATAGGAAACCGGCTCCAGCCTTAGAGACTCTAGCATGTTAAATGTTAAAGAAGAGGAAGCTTAAAGGACAGATGATTCTGCGAAGCAGCAGATGTGGAGGCAGAGCTAAGAGAGTAGCATGAGGTGGTGCATATATTAACATGCTACAACCACCCACCATAGTTATCCCAGCCAGGCTCAGGGAGCTGGAGAGCGGAGGAAGAGTGCGGCTACATGCGGTCAAGGAGTGTGACCCAATGGCTCTAAAAAATGATTCAAGGGAGAGTATGTGTCCACTACTAGCTGCTGTAGTAACAGAAGTTGATGTGAATCATTTCTCTCTTTCACAAATCTTGTCCCAGACCTAGAGTTTCCGGTAAGCCATGGACTTGACCCTCACGTCTGAAGATACCTTTGGAGGAGACTCGATAATCACACATACACCGATGGTGTGGTCAGACCCTCAAGGATAGAGTTTCGGTTGGAATCTCTTTGTGGCGGCGTCGAGGACTTACAACGTTAGTTTGAGTATGGAATGGGCTATAACTGTTCATAATCAAATTGACGGTATTAGGCAAACGTCGGGAAGGGTTTTCCTTGGTCAGAGAAAATGAAACCCCAGGCAGCACAGGATAAACTCTTTCACAGGAGGGTGCGACCGATCACTCTTGAGTCAGTCAACCTTACCCTCATGGCAGCAGTCGTTTTGAGTTCTAGTTCTAACAGGAATTGGAGACCTCTAGAGTTCGATGATGATGATCACGTCCTTATACGGGTCTCACCTCGACGAGGTTTATGGAGATGTGGCCAAGGCGACAAGTTAACTCTGAGGTTCAATGGACCTTTCTAGGTCCTCAACTGGGCAGCCGAGGTGGTTTACCGCTTGAACCATCCACCTCAGTTGCACCAGGTGCACGACGACTTCAACATATCTCAACTGAGGAGATACATGCTTGACCCTTCACATATCATCTACCATGAGGAGCAGGAGAATGGCGATGAGGTTACTTCCATGGAGGTTCTAGGGGAGATCAAGGATTGACAAGAGCAGATCCTACGAGGATGATCGATTCCCCAGGTGCACTTTCTCTGGAAGTATGGGAACCTCCAGGTGAGCACATGAGAGCGGGAGGCTCAGATGCGTGCTCAGTACCGCTTTTGTATCCCTAGTTTGTGTTGAAGCTTTACGGGGACATAAAGCCCTGAGGTGGGAGTATTGTAATGACCTGTAAAATTCATGGGAAACATTTTCTGAATTTTCTTTGGGATTTTACAAGAACGCAGTTTTTGACGGTGCCTGATTCTTAGGTCCGGTGTGCCCGGAATTTCTATCCTAATTTTAGCTCGAGTACGTTCAGTGAATGAACGAGCGGGAATTTATAACTTTTGAACTGGTGCCTGGAATCGAATTCTGAGGGCACCGATGGAACCGCAGCGCCGGTAATTTCTTAGGAACTCCTATTTCGGAGTTGCGTTTACACGAGGGGAGTTATTAATTTTTATGGTAGTTGAAAATAAAAATTATCAATTTTTATTTTTCCCACTTGGTAGTTTTATCCTATGTAGGGATGTTGGGGGTGGGACCCACTTGTGATAACCATCCTTGAGAGGATAAAGTATGGTGGGACCCACACGAGCCCAACCCCTCAATTTCCTAAACACTCTAAACACCCCCCCATTTATGTTTTTCTAACTTATGTCCTCATTGATTTTATAACATATTATGTTATAATTTAAGTGAGTTAAATGTGGGTTTTTAATTTTCAAACTCTTGAAATTCAAAAACCTATGTTGGGTTAATAAAATAAGTGGGAGGCTTATTTTATTTTTTGTTGTTAGAGTTTTGTTGTTGAGAGCTTTTGGGATGAACACCTTCTTCTTCGAAGAAGAATGCAAAGAACACTGTCCATAGCGAAGAACATCTCCGCCGAAGAACGTGGAGAACTTCTTCCACGACGTTCTTCTTCCGCGACGGTTTTCCGGGATGAAATCTCTCTCAACGTCTTCGAATCCTCGCTTCGCGAGTCGACGTTATTTTTCCGCGACGCTCGACCTCCGCGACACTCCTCTTCCGCTGCTCGTTGACGTGCACCGTTCTTGAAACCGAGGTAGGGGTTCGACTATTTTATGTTGGTGATTCTTTCCTTCGAATATGAAAGATAAACTTGATGGCCATGTTCCAATTTGTATTTAAATTAAAAACATTGTGAAGGTTAAATGTTTTACGTTTCGGCCAACTGCTATCGATATAACGGGAAGGCATCGGTCCACAAAAACACGGCCGATACCCTTCCCCCCCTTTGCTATTCTTTGATTTTTATTAGCAAAGACGGTAATGCATCGTTGCACCGCGCTTGAGCGAATGGAGACTTGAACGATGTGGGCCACGACGAAGAAACGCGACGCCGTCGCGCCGCGTCGAGGGTATGAACGAGGCCGGGATCGGAGTCAGGCCGCGCTGGAAGGACGTGGCATCGTCATGCCACGCCGGACGAATTTGCAGCCATCCTGGAAGTAGCGGCCGGAAAAACCACCCACTGGAGAATTCGAAGAAGGCAGCCAGAACACCGGCCGCCGGCACCGGAAGGCGCGGGACCGCGGGGTCCCGCGACGAGAAACCGGCCGGCCCTGGACTGGCTGGCCGTTACAGGGGAAAAGCCGGGGGGTTACACCCCCTGGGTTGCACAGGGCACAACCCCTTAATGGGGGCCGCCTTTTGTATTAAAGGAGGGGCGAAGCCCCTCCCTTGGAAGCGCTCGCGCAGTGCGCTGGTCGCGTTGGCCGCCCCGCCGGGCCGCCGTGCTGGCCGCGCCGCCACACTGCCTACCATTCTGGGCTTCAAGGCCAGGCTGGGTCGTCGGGTTGGGTCGCCGCCCGAGCTGGGTCGACCCGGTTCGGCCAACCCAGGGGGTACTGGGTCGGGCAGGGCCGGACCCAGACCCCCTATTTTCTGACTGAGTTGGTTCAAACGCACATATCATGGGCTACGGACCTCCGATCGATGCACCGTCAGTTGCGTAGCAATCCTTGGAACGAGATGGCCGTTTTGGTATATCGCACTCAAGGTTTCGGAATACTTTGGGTTTGGACGGGTTGGATCGGATACGAAACCAACCGGGCCCCTGGAACGAAAAAAGCCAAAACTCACAGAACCGGCGTACGATTGATGCGCCGTCTGTCTTGTTTCTTTCCTATTGATGAGATGGAACTTTTGGAATACATCGACCGAGTTTTGGTTGCTTTTGGATAGTGGCCAGGTTGTATTGCACTCGAAACCCAACTGAGCCCCTGGAACGGAAAAGCTAATATCTTTCAGACCAGACATCCGTTTGACGAACCGTCAGCGGCGTTGGTGATCTCGTTGAGAAATGGTCGCTATGTGTATACCCTATGAGAGTTCGAGGTACATTTGAGATATAGCCAGGTTGGTTTGCTCACAAAACCAACCGGGCCCCTGGGACGAAAAGGCTATTAATTCACAGACCGGGCGTCCGATTGACGCGCCGTCTGTTGCGTTGAGACCCCTATGACGAGGCGGTCCTATGAGATACTTCTTCGTGGGACTTTGAGATACTTAGAGTATTGACCTGTTGCTCATGGAGTGGACCCTCCCGGAGATGAGCGTGCGGAGTACGGAGACCGTGTAGACGACTGAGACCTGACGACTGCTTGACCGACTCGACATGGAGTGAGTCGACTAGCCCAGTGGACGAAGCACTACTTTGTGAGGTGCAGACCCATGGCAGATGGAGCACTACCTGTGTGAAAGTGCAGACCCACAGTACTTATCCGGAGAGTACCTTAGCAGGTTACTAGGGGGTGTGCACTACTGTGTTTGGGTGACATACCTCGGCGGGAAGCACTAGTGTGTTTGGGTGGATGACCCGCGGTACTCGACAGGAGGAGTACCTCAGCAGTCTTAGGTCAGTGAGCAGTAACTCGGAGTCGTGACAGGACCACTGTACACTCCAAAGACGGGGCTCTTCAGTAGTTACAGTTTCGATAATGAAAATCCTGGTATTAGATGAGACTTTTGACCTTTGTGTTTACCTCATGATTGAGATGGGTCACTTGATAACTTAGATATATGTATGGGCATATACCTGAGTAGAGGTTATCCGTTGATTTCCTGATTCTTGTGTTTTCCTCATGATTGAGATGGGTTACTTGATAACATAGGTATATGTATGGGCATATACCTAAGTAGAGGTTATTTGTTGAGATATTCTTTGTGGTTATCCTTGTTGGTTTTAGTGAGACCATGAGGGTCTCAGGGTCCCTACTAAGTATCGTTATACTCACCCCTACACGGGCTATGCCCACACCTCGTTGTGTTGGTTGCAGATGACAGGAAGTGCTGACAGAGGCCGAGTGTTCGAGGACTGGACGGTACTCGAAGGTGGACTACACGACGAGTCAGCACCCGGAGTTGGACTACACGATGAGTCAGTATCTGGAGGAGGACTTCACAGCGAGACGACACATAGAGGAGGTTGACGGGCGAGAGCGGTGAGGAGGCTATCTGTACCTACCCTTCGGGTAGGATCCATGGCGGACGATCCAGGAGATGCGCTATTTGTACCTACCCTTCAAGTAGGATCCGAGGAGGACGACCCAGGAGCTGCTTCCTTCTTCCAACTGTATGCCTTTTTCTGTTGTACTTTCGTTCACTTGTAGCTGCACTTTCAGTTGGGTTTTTATTCTGGCCCATTTACTTTTCAGCACTTTCTTTTGTACTTAGTGTTTTTCTTCCGCTTGTACTCTGTGGTGTTTTGTTTACTTTTATAAAGGCAATGCCTTTCTAGTTATTGGGATTTACGCCTTTGGTGTATATCGACAGCCCCTGGCCTATGGAAGGCGGGCTTGGGGTAGTCACAGCACGGGCCCCGAGAACGGGTCGTGACAGGATCAATTAGTGTGGATGACTATTTACTAATTAAAAATATTTTATTTTATATATTCACATGTTCAATCTAATATATATCAATATTATATTTCATACTTTTGTAATAATGAGTGAAAAAAGGAAACAATGTGTGAGATAGTTTTGGATGAATAATTGTTATTATCCCACAGAAACAATGATGGAATTTTATTATACAGAACATACCATAAAAATGGGATGGCCATGTACCTTTAACCATCTCAACAATAAGATAAAAATGCGTGAAACCCAATTTTTCAAAAAATCACTAACTCACCCTTTTTAAATACTATCCACATCCATAATATTTATGCTCAAATACCCAAGAAACAACAAGTTACATTATATAAAAATAAATTTATATGGTTCCTTCTTATATAATATCAATATTATAAGATCATTTCTTTAATTGAAATAATGTTCTTATATAGTTCTATTAGTCTCCATATAGGTGCCTCAATTATTCTTCATTATGAACTTCAATACTACTTATATTAAATAATAGAAGTGTTTGTATCTCAATACATAACTTCCCACTAGTACATAAATGAAATTGTGATACTCAATAAGTTTTCTATTAATCAATCTCGTGATCTCTTATTTTTTATCAGAAATAAATAATTATTAATAATTATAATTTGATTAGGATTTAATTCATCTCTACTTTCAGTATCAACTCAAATTAGTTTTTAAAGACACATTAATAATGAAGAGAATAATAATCTATAATTCAAATATAGAAAAATTCCATTATTTTAGAATAATTTTCATCTTTTTCAAAACCTCTACTTTTATGGTGGTAAACTTTTCACCAAAAAATGCATATCAGTGATCCCGAAAGACATGGAAGCATATTAAACATTCTAAATCCTCATCCAAAATCAGTAAATAGGATTTGTATATATTTAAAATATTATTATTTAATTTATCCCTAAAGACACTAATTATAATTTACTTCATGTTTACATAAATTATACATCCTATTTTCTTATATATCAAAGCTCCCAATAAAAAATATTTTTTATTCCATGTCTAGTTCTATAGGTGAAATATTCACCTTAAATCTCATCCATAATATAATATAGAATGAAGAAATATAAACAAACCATTATGATTTCTAATAATGATGAACATCATAATATCATAAAATTTAATAATGAATTTCACATATTTAAACTTATATGAAAATTATAAAGAAATTACATAGCACTTGATATATTTAAGACACTCTAATGTTTTATTAAAGATACTCTTACGTGATTCAAAATGTTTCATATGTATTATTTATAACCATCATTTTAATATTATATATAATCAATATTATCTTATGTATCATCAATGATATGTTATGAATAAATGTGTAACTCACATTACGTTACCAATTCTTCTTATAAAACTTAATATTATTATATTTTGTAATATAATGTTTCTCTAGGATATTATGTATGATCACTAGGTAGCTCAGACTTTATAAAACCAAATTAAAACATCTACAAAACAACTTTATCCAATTTAATTCATATCAAATCAAATATTTATGATTAAAATCATCTTTATCTATATCATATTAATTTTCAATCTCTTTTAGAATATTATAACTCCTTAGAGTACATAAATTATCTCCCACAATGTAAACATAAAATCTTCTTAAATTTTAAAATATTAATCATAATTCACTATATATTAATTAATTAATTCATCACCTATCTCAAATTTTATTTAACATATTTCCTATATACATCATCATCCAATTATTACTTCCATATAATTTTGTACTTTTAATGAATTATAACATAATTGTTGATCACTAAAACTTATGCACTTTCTCATTTTTCTATAATAATCACTATAACTATAACATTATTTATAGAGTTATAAATATCAATAATAAAAACACACTATTGAACTCATCTCGGAACACTAGATTATCAAGCTCCGAAGATATATTACCCTTAAAAAATAGTCTTCATATGAATTAAACAAAATACAATAAAACATAGAGAATAATAATTTTCTACCTTTAATAATAACATATAGTTGGAAATTCCAACATAACAAATAAATAAATGTAAAAACCATTTTTGATTCAACAAAATCGAAACTGTATATTAATTATATTTATGAAAATTTCAGGAATTTTAATCTCAATTTGTTTTAGGAAAAACTCATTCATCTTCAATTAGATTCTTCTATCTAAGTACCTCACTCTATTGGATTAATATCATTTTGAAAAACAAATATCTTCCATCATTATCATTAACATACAACAGGAATAAAATTTTCATTATGAACTCAAAGTTACATCTCATAAAAATTATTCCATGATGACATACACCAGTATTGAAATTCCAACATCAACATCTATCAAACATCGGTTATATTCATATCAATGATAAAATTTTTCTAAAATACTCATCAAGCTATAACACATTGACATCATTTATTATTTACATTAGTCATCACCCAATCATATATTGTCATTAAAATTTTACATCATTTATTATGGAAGAATAAAATAATATACCTTAAAAAAATAGACTACCGATCTGCCATATTGGATTTGATTACAATGCGCAAAAATAAATATTTTGTGAATATTAAATTAAAATTTTTCTTTTTTATTTCTCACCCCATTATTGAAAACAAATTCAAAGGATGATAGCTGTTTTTTTAGTTATGAATTCCAAAATTCAATGTCTACTTACGAAGTTTTCTGTTTAGAAAACATGATTTCCCAATTGGCATTAGGAAAGTTTGCTATATATTCATTTATTCCTCAAAAATATAATAATATTTTTTCCATTGAATCAAATAGACCCCAAAAAATCATCACACACTCATTAAAACATTGTATGGTAAAAAGATAAAAAACAGACAATAATGATGAAAACCTATATAAAAATTATTGTATTTATTATTTACATAAAATAATATATATCGGATGATTTACTGACTCCTCTATAATTTAATAGCTTCACTCTATTTTCTTATTATGTATTTTTTAAATTGGAAGAATTAATAATTTTTCTAAAATATCTTAAAGAAATAATGAATCTAAAAATGGATGACTATATGATGAATCATATAATGTACTATAAAATAATAATAAAAATTTCCACCTACCTCCTAAAAGGAATCCCCATCAAATAATTAAACACAATGAAATGAAACATAAAAGATATGGGAAGAAATTTGTTTCGAAGAAATTAATTGTTGAAGTCCAAATGGAAGTAATTTGTTTCCTGACCCGAGGCACTATTTTTATTTCATTTTTAATATATAGTGAAATTTTCATAATTAATTCGTTGAATTTATAGACCATAGTATTTGGGGGTTATAGGGTTTTATTTTTGTTTTCTTATACCTCATTATTCAGTATCCCAATATTCATTTAATACATTAAATCACATAATAATTTTGATGTTAACTTCATTTTCATCATTATATTATCCTATATAGGTTGTATGATAAAATATTACTTTTAAATTAATCTATAATTATTTCACAATTAATTCATCTTCTTATAAATCCTAGGGTCACCATCTTTTCAAAAAACCTTTACAAAATGAACTTCTTCTTTATTCCGAAAATTTTATACAATGAAATTAATCCTTTTATTTTTTTATTCATTTTCATATTTGAATTATTATATTTACTGCCTTAATACAAATACATACATTTTTTTGAAATAGTACTTAGTGAGTTTTTTTCATCAATAATAGATGTATATTTTTCTATTTCTTTTTGTAGAATCATTCTCACCATTATTGGGATTTAAATAAAACCATTCTTTTTTATATAACCCAATGTTAACCCACCACATTTATTCTATTTATTATTTATAATATTTGGTAATCATCTTATATCAAATGAATTTAACAATTGATTGGTTGACTTGAACTATAATTTTTCATCACAATGGCCATTGTTTCATAAATTTCCACAAAGATTCTTTAAAAATTTAAATCTAGTTTATATGGAAAGAATTTTTATATTCTTATTCTATTTACTTTTCATTAACTATTCAAAACTTCCCCTTGATCTGGTCATTATTTTTCTTCTATATTAATTCAACTTATGAAAAAAATTAGTATAATTGTTCCTAAAACATTCCTAGGTCTAATTATAGAATATGAAACTTTATTTTTTACCTTTTGAATAAAATCGATCCGAATTTAGTAGCTTGTTGTTTTTATGAAACCTTATTATTCAGTTGAGATTTATATAAGAGAAATCATTTAATTTTTATGAAATACCTTTTATGTTGTAGTGGCTTTTTCATTATTTCATTCATCCCAAGCATGGTTGGAAATTTTTAGTAAATTGTATATTTTCATGGAATTTTTTTTGATGAAAACAATATCTTTTAAATAAAGGGTGACTTTTTCATTGAACCTATAGAATATTTATCATTAGATTATATCAGTTATAAAATTATAATAAATGTTTTCTTTTAGAAGAAAAAATCAAATATTATTTCTTAATGTCATCATCACTTTTCCCATCTATTTTTAAAGTCTAACTAATGTAACATCATGATTTTCTAATTTAACTACCATCTCTAGAAACTGATGATTTATATTTTGATTATTATTTTAAATTGACTTCAATATTTCTATACAATATCATTTTATCCTCCAAACATGTGATGCATGAATCTTGCACAACTTTTACAAGAAATTAAAGGGAAACATTATCCGATTTTTAATGATTCTAAATTGTGAATCATTGAAAATAATTATTTCATCCAATGTAAAGATCTTTTTTCATTTACAATACAATCCATCATCCAGATCACGGATTATATTACTTTATTCTTTTTTAGATTTAAAAAAATATTCTATAATATTTAAACTTATAGAACCTTTTTAATCAATTTTTTTAGTGATATTTATGAATATAATTTCTTTCGGTGTGAGTGTTTCCTCTATCAATTATGATTATTCATTGTATTTGGTATTATCTTTTTGAAGTATTTAAATGTGACAGAAAAAAAGGATAGCCTTTTAAGGTTATTTCTATAGATCTATTTTTAAAACCTTATATGAATAACCATTTAATTTTTTGAAGTACGATATTCCCCACCTGTTATTGGTTCAACAAGAGAATAATATTGGAAACAAATATAACATACCACATATTTATATAAATACAATAAAACAAAGACAGAATAATTATTATATTCATTCTCACTATTTCCCCTAACATTAATTATTCATCACTGCGAGATCCTGTTTATATTAGATTACAACATGTGGAACACAATATTTCTTCCATTATTTGCAAGATAAGAATATTCTAAATATTTCCCTTTTCTATTCCCTTTCTATTTTATAAATTTATTAGAGAGATAATGTTTTTATTAATTGTTAAAACATATTATAGATATTTTCACATAATTAATACACTAAATGTGAAAATCCACAATTTATATGTTCAATTATTGGAAATCCAATCTGAGGTAGAACTTAGTTCTCTAGTAATTATTATTTATATCCAAGACACTGAGTGAGGGGGTGAATCAATGTTTTTTATTATATAATAATTAAAATAATTTCTTGATAATATTAGAGTGAATTGGTTTTAATCAATGATCTTACACTTATTGTAAATGAATTTAGTGATGAGAAAAATAGTATAGAATACATCACATAAATATTTATGAGATTTTAACACAATGTGTGATCTAATCCTTGTTGTATATTGGTTGTAATCCCCCCACAAAAATAGAATTAGTATTTTATTATCCATATTAATTAAGGTATTTGGGAATTCATTGAACACCTAAATAGGGAACAAACTAGATCATAATGTAATGCATCAATGATCTTCAAATATCATGTTGTCACTCATTGGTAAGTGAACTCCCTTGGACAACATCTACTAGGCTATGGGATGGAAACTATAACTAATGTATCTGCAAGAAAAAGGTAGTCCATACCTCTAAATATTAATGCACCTCATTTTATATATCACTATATATCATACAATAATGTAATATAAATTTTTTGATAACAAACATTAATATAAAAAAAAAATCAATATGATATAATGAAAAAACAATAGGTATGAGTCATTGAATATAATATCACACATCCCAAATAGATGTAATGTTCACCCCAATTTCATGAAACTTTCCTATTATCATGATATATCCACTCTTTCAATGATCCATATCTACCATACATTTCAATCTCCATGATAATCTATCATCTACATAATATTATCTACAAGGTCACTAGCTAAATGACGTGCTACATGTTGAGCTAGTATAATAGTAACCAGTATAGTTGTTCCAAGTTGTTATATATCCCAATAATCATCTATTATCCACATGCTTTAACAAAAACAAATGTGTAGATAGACCTACATCACCCGAAGACACCAATTTGATTATCTAAGGTCTATCCCAATTAATCGAAAAATAGTTTACATTATTTAATCTCTATAAATAAAATAATTTCGTATAATAGAAACCATAATAATATATAAAAACCCATAAGAGGTTTCCTTCTATGTAATTTACCCTAGATAGGCTACAAACAAGGTGTTCGATTAATACACATATATTTCTATCTAGATTGTACTTAATAGAATATATATCTCAAGCTATCTCAAAATTAATTTATTAAATACACATATATATGATAAGAAATACACATATATATAGTTGGATTTATAAACATACATAGATTCTAAAGAAAATAAATATCTATGTGGAAAAATCATTATACTGGTATACTATATGGAATATATATCGTTTTTTCTACATATGGATATATGGAACATCCAATCTAAATTCCTATGAATAGAGTGGATAGAACATCTAGTACATCATCGTCTACCTTAATCCTTATACTATAGTAAATAATGGATGTGCTAATTTCAAAATTTACACAAATACATTCACATGTTGAGGATACTGGAATATATTATAAATCTACCCACATTCCATTTATCTTGTTCTTTATCAGAGATACTGGTGGAAATTTAATTATCCATTTATCTCATACCAGAAATGTTGGAAGAATTACTCATCCTCAACTATCAAATAGAATTATTTTACCTAACTCATCATAGGGTAGTGGGTGACTTCTTAAATATTAATAATTATCACATCTTCAGTATCAAAATGGATTACTAGTTTAGATAGGGTATATTCATCATCATCCCCATTTAAATCCTATAAAATGAGTGATTATTGGGGGGATATGTCATTATAATCTATCACCATTGATATCATACTACTATAGTATATATGAAATCTCAAGGTGTGTAATCAAGTGTAAAAAACCCTAATCATAACCATGGATCCTCTTAATAAATATTTCAAGACTAATCTAGTTTTAAACTAGACCCTACAATAGATGTAATAGATCCCCTCTTCCCAAACTAATTTTTAGTGAAAAATATTTCAGTAACATATAAATTTAGTTATAGAGTTCTTTCACTAACCAAATTGCAAGATAATATACCTTAGTCATTGTAAGTAACACAATATTCTTCAACCATTTTCCAAGACAACAACGCAAAATCTAAATATTTATCATGAATATTCTTCCGCTAATTCTTTAATTTGATTTTTACCAATTCTATTTTTTAGTTACTATAATTTGTAGAACAATAAAAAAGAATGTGTAATTAATTGATGTCTTGATTACACTACTTGAAGGGGTAATATTATTCAATGTTATATAATAATTTCATTCCCATTATTATCTTATATATTTCCTTTAATTATCACAATTTATAATTCAATCAGGTTATCCATAATTATAATTCCATCATTTTCATAATATGAATTGATATAAATAAGTATATTTTTATCATCCAGTTAACTCCACAGATTCATGTTTATGAAAATGACTTTAATAATCCCCTACTAGCTACAAACAATAATTCCCTTATTTAATTAATTTTATAACGTATTGATAACCCACTTTTATTTAAATATCTCTTTACGATACATTACATAATTTACAATCATCTCAATCAGATATTATTGATTTATATATTTTATTATACCATAATTAATTCATTATATTTTTGTTTTTCAATATATTTTAAAGGAAACCATTACATAATTAATTTTTTTATTGTTTCCAAACATCTTATTACATCCATTGAGTTGTTAATTAGAACTATACACCATCCCTCGTCATCCAGAAAAACATATAAATAAGAAATTCCAACTCCTCTATTGACTTTCGACAATTATCCTTCTAATATTATTTGTATAATTTATTTAAAAATTTCTATGTATAATCTTCAAATTAATAATGAAATCCCAATATTGAAATCTATATTTCAATGATTCAATCCAACCTATCAACATGATACTCTAGATTTGGGTACCACAAGGGTTTTCACCTATTATTTTATTAATGATACGTTCTTATTATTGTTAAATAATAATAATTTTAATAATAATATAATAATTAATAACATAAATTATCCACTAATAAATATATAGATATCTTGAACATAGATATATTGGGTATGAATTGAAATTATAATTTTTATGAAATTTTTAGTGTCAAAATCTACTACACCACATGCTCTCAAGTTTACTCATGAAATGATATAAAAAATGGGGTTTTCTACATGTTTTCATTTCCTAAGGACAATATTGAAAACAATCAATCATGAAAATTATTTTATGGAAACATGAAAAAATATTTATTTTAATCTGAATGGAATGTCATAATTATCCATAGAGGTGATACTATTTTTTATGGAGATATATTCATTCAAAAAAAATATTTCTAATAGAAAATATTAGTCATAAAAAATATGTTATTTTCATGTTATTATAAATACAATTAGATTATAAATAATTAATAAATTTCATAATAAAATATTATTTTACATCAAAAATAATTATTTTGATGGAACAATTTTATTTGTAAAATTACTATTTAAAAATATAAAATACGTTGGATAATTAGAATCAATGATAATTAATTTACTATAAAATTAAAATTTAAATAATATAATAAAATTTCATAATGAAAAATATAATAATATTTTTATTGATGGGGGAGGGTATGATCTATCATATAGAGGGATCTCCACCCATAAAATTTGTGCATGTGTTTGCATACACTCCATTATGTAGTCATACTTCTATTATTATTTGCCATATTAATGAGACTAATATTATTGATATAACTGTATATATTCTTGCTACAGTCGCTACACATTATTCTCTATAGCCAATATATGTATAGTATCATCAAGAAATTGTAGCCTCATATGATACTCTGTAGTATTGAAACTTGTTAATGTCACACACTACCGTTCAAGAAAAATGATGACATCACATCAGAATTAAGGTAACTTTCCAATGATGATTCTGAGTGAATAACGATCACATTGAATTTTTTTATACAAATCATTTTCTCTCATAAGGAAAATAACTTATCATAATTTCACTTAAAACAGCCCTCATCTCATCCATCTATCTCGACCTATCTCTCACAAATAAGAGTATTCTATGTCCCATATGCCACTAATAATTGCAAAAAAAATTAAATTATAATGTTAAAAATTATATCATGTTATTTTGAAAAAAATAAAATAAATACTAAGCATGATATATCACTGTATATCACCAAAATCTTCCCTGATAGAATTTGTGTAAATACTTTTGTACAAATAAAACATTGAACTAGATGGATATTTTATAGATGGGATAAAATTATTATACAAAAATAAAAATATTTATATTATTAAATAAAATTAAATATAAAATATTTATGATATATCATAAATGTATAATTACAAGTATTGTGTAGGGATATTTTCTACCTTGATTCAATCAACTTGAATATGATAAGATCATAATAATAAATAATATTGATTAAGTGCATAATCCCTTCCAAGAGTGATATGGGATATAATTTGGTCGATGATGTTCAGTAGAGTTATCAATGATAGACATAGATTCTATCTCCATATCACACCTCTAATGGTTATTTAAAAACTAGCCCAAACATTTACCCAAAAATGTCTCCCATTCAATCAAAATCGGAGGTCTTATTCACTCATCAAAAAGAGTTCATAAACCCATAAATGTTTTACTAGAACACTAAATTTTAAATTATATTTATTGAAATTAAATTATGATTATTATTTATCCACCTCATTCATTTCTCGAGCATTTTATTATGTGCATTTCTTGAAACCTAATCCCATTATGTCAATTGATGAGAAACATAATTCTTAAAAATGGAATTATCCTTAACACCATAAATATTTAAAAATAAATGAAAATAGAAAAAATTATTTATCAAAGATAATAATAATTGAAATATAAAAAAATAATATATAAAATTACTTTTTGTGAATTTAATAAAATTAATGTTACAGAAGATGGCCCAGAAATGATTCGGAATAATCTATATTTTGATACCTCAACCCTTCCTATTAGATATTTGTAGGTCATCCCCCTAGAATTACAAGATGGGAAGCTCATCATCAGGAAGATGAACATTATCCATGGTACACAACGTCATAAAAAACTATATAGGATCCATCTGAGAGTGATATAGGTAAAATAATTTTTATTGAAAATATTTTTTTATATATGAATCAAATTAAAAAAAATAATACATATTCATTGAAAACAATATATATATATATATATATATTCACATTGAGATTATGTTTAATGTAATAAATTATTTTTTACCATTAAATTTATTTATTCAAATTTATTTATCTTCTTCCTTAGTATCATCAAATTATATGTGAGATTTAATTTCATAAACCCCTTATTTTTTCACACTCATTTGTCACGTCATCCAGATTATCCAAACAATTGATTATAATTGTAGCATGTACTCTCAAAATACATATGATTTTTATTAAGTGAATCATAGTTAATAACTAATTTATTTATCTTAAAGACATGTTGAATTAAACATATCCATATAGGTTCAAATAATCAGTGAAAAGACATAAAAATGTACGATAATGTACGAGGGGTTTTGTTAATTTTTTTTAACCAACTATGGCAAGAATCAAAATAATTTCTTTTAGAAAAATATTAATGATTTTGTTAGACATTATATTCTCCTTCATTTATCATAAATAATTGTTTCCTATAGTAAATATCATTCATTTGTGGTTCTATATTTTTTTAACCCATGAACACCATGGAAGAATACACAACCTTAAAGATTGAAAGAAGTTAACCATAAGTAAATTTCATGACATCTAATCATGACACACTTCATTGATTATTGTCCAAAATATAACTTATGATTAGTGGAAATACAGTAAAGAACCATCACTATAAAAATAAGAATTAATTTTTTTTGAATATTTGATATGAACCCTATGAATTGAATCTAAGTTTAGTAGGTTTTATTTTTAATGTTCTGCTGTCATGATTCACAAAATCCCAATGTCATAGAAATTAAGTCAATAATTTGTGTGATATTAACATTAAAAACTAATTTTTTAACTATAATTTATTGAATTACATAGATTATATGTATTAAAAATGGGTTATCATGAAGGTAATAATTAGAACAAACATAAAAAGAAATAACTTATCATGGTTGGTGTTATCATCATAGAGAAGATTTTCATAAGAAAATGATTTAAAGGGTATAACCAAATAACATCTAAAATAATTGATTATAACAAAACAAAAATATTGGTAAAATATAATAATAAATAAGTTTTATTAAATTAAAAATGAAATTATATACACTACAATGAAGAACATTAATGTTGAAGAAGAAGATGACTCCTTCTTAAAAGAGACCCCTTATAGAATTAAACCTTTCTTCCCAATGGTTTGATATGTGAGAGGATGCACAAAAAATTATAAAAATACCTTTATGAAAATTGAAAACTTCCCCAGCAATGAAAACCCATATTAAATAGAGCGGGATAAGGTTATGCTAGTAATGTTAGAAATAATAGTTATATAATTCTAACTCTAATATTTACAAAGTATTGAGAAAAAATTTCAATTGAGTTTTCTATTAATCTAGATGTCACACATTTTGAATTAAATTATATAAATTTGTCGCAATATAATTATAAAAATTTCATCCCATTCCATTATTGGAAAAAATATTTATTCCAAAATTATCACGGTAAGGTCCAATCTCTCAAATCTAGAACTTAACTGCATTATTTGCACATTTTGTCCTTTCAAATGTGGGATCCATCATTTTGATTATAAACAAAAAGTTTTGTAAAATTAAACTATAATGAATAAATGAATTTGAATCCAAAATTATCAACATATAAAATTTTAATTTACAAATGCTTAATTGAAAATTCAATGGGAATAATGGAATTCTCATGGAATTTAAAAATTCAAGTAAAAAAAATAAAATTCAATTAAATAATAAAATAATAAAAAATGTGGGGAAATTATATGAATATTTACAAAAAATATATTCACAAAAATGTGTTAAGAACTCCACAAAAATAATAAAAATTCTCCTAGGAAAAATAATATGTCATGTAATAAAGAAAATTATACATGTTGACACTTCATTATCCATGATGGAAAAATGAGTATATAAAGAATCCATGATAGAAGTAACTCTAAATTAGTTGGGAATTCATTGTCTCATAATTATTATAGAAGTAAATTCTAGAGATATAATTGAAACTAATATGGTTTAGACATGTTATTAGTGAACCATGAACTGAATTCCCTATTATTATATAGGACAATCAATTTAGACTAATATCGTCACAAATTATCCAATATATTCAGGTCGATTAAAACTTTTTTTTCTTAAATTATTATCTTCCACACAACATCCTGGATATATTTAGAAATAAAATACCATAACACACTCCGTTAATTATTTCCATAAGTGAATCCTTATTTTCTTAACCTAGATATCCCAATATGTTGTAAATTTTATCACAACCCTCTTTGTTTTTTAATTTTTTTTATGTAAACTGTTTTATATCAGGCAAAAATACATTGTTTAACTTGGAGTTATAATTAAATTAATAATAATAAAAATAAATTCATAGAAATTAAATTGTTATAATTTTTAAAAATTACTTAACTTGAATATACTATCAATTACTTAATAACAAAATTGATGAAGTTGTTTTGAGGGATGTTATGTGGAAAAATTAATTGAAAAAATATCTAATAAAATTCTCACACGAACTGGTGTCAAAATATCCATGGTTTTATAAATAAAATCAATCATTTCATTTAACGAAATTTATATGAACTAAAATTGGTCATTAAAGATGAAAACATTCCTATCATTAACATGACTCCCATAAGATTGGAAATTTTAAACAGAAATTAAATAACTTCAATGGATGTAATAGGAATGTGAATGTTCTACATTTTTCCCATTTAAGAAAAAATTCTATCAGATGAAAAAACAAAAAAAATGAAAAATCATAAATAAACTATCAAAAAATACAACCCCTCCCCATTATATAAAATGTTAAATTATCCCTTATGTATCTCATTTAAATGATGTATTCACATGAAATTAAAATTTTAAATTATGAATAAGGGAATTAAATTTAGAAGTAGATAACGGATTATTGGGTCATCCCCCAAGTGGTGTTGTGTTTATACTACCTATATTAAGGATGTACCTATTTGTTAACCCATGTATGACAATATATTGGGTTTAATTATAGAATCCCACAATTTTTTTTGCCAATATCCATAAGTGGATGATAATATTGAAGAACATTATGAAAATAGAAAAAATATCCCACTCTAAGAATAAAAAAAACTAGGTATTGATGGAATGGGAAAATGTATGCGGTAATCCCATTTAAATATCATGGATTTGTAATCACGTAGATATTCCCTTACTTGTACAGTTAGAAATAATATCACCATGATAATCTCAACCCATTATTCTTAAACCACCATATCATTATAGGTTTCTTGTGTAAAATATAGTGACTGATTTATATGTATCAAATATGCTTGAATATATTAAGTGAAATTATCTTTAAACTCTATTTGATCATAGTTAAATTTTAAAGAATTCAATAAACCAAGATCCGACAGATATTAATCTTATTTTAGGATACATTGGGTAACCCATGGGATTTCATCATCATCAAATTTTTCCCCCTTGGTCTCCACCTTGGTGGTCACTTCATCTTAATCATCATCACTCTCTAGGGAAATAATATGTGTAAATTGATCAATCCATAATTATGTTTACTAAATTGGTTTTAATAATATTGTAAAATAAAAAACAAGAGAATGTAGATTTGTTTCCACTACATTAAAAAAATCATCTTCGCATATTGGTTTTTCTTTAAAGGAATCTAGGAGGATTGAATAATTGTTTACGAGATAAGGGTTATACAGTTTACATTGAAACTTCCTAATATCTTTTTAAAAACTAGGACTGATTCTATCATTGTGTCCCTTGTATTACTATTGATGAATCTCTATAAGTTGTCATTAGAACTTAGTGTGTTCATTCATAGAAGCATCAAGATATTATAATTTATGGTTTCCAATAAGGTTTCAAATAAATTCCTTAAAATCATCCTATATACAATTTTAACTTCAAAACCCTATAACTTGTTTTTCTAAAAATTAAACTGATTAACTCATTGAGAGTTCAACAAAAATGAATTTCATTTTTTTAATATCATTTTAATGAAAATAATTGTTAAATCTCTATAAATAAGTGAATAAAACAAATTATCCCCATAAATAATGATTATTTGATGAATTTTAATAACACACTAAATTTTAGTTAAACATAATATTATAATAAATACATTTCTTAACATGCAAGACTGAGCTATAAGAAAATTTTGATACACTATAAAAGTATTAATATTTAAATTTGATCATTATAATATATACGTTAAATTATAATTATGAATATTAAAAACTAAATTTTGAAAAATATCTATAAAATAATTAAAAAATTAAATTGTATTGATTAGTATATAATAAAACAAATGATTTTTAGTATTGTCATTTTATGCTTCAAAACTATGTTATCATCAAAAATGCTTTTACTATTTTTTAGATAATATTATAAATAATTTATTCTGATAAAAGAATAAATGTTTTTAAAAATGATTCTATGTTTAAAAAACTATTTATAAATTATCATGTAATGATTTTTTTGTATTTTCTAAAATAATTAATTATATATAAGTTGTGAAAAATATTTATCTTTATGAAACATTCATTAATATTCATTAAACAATGAAATTTAAATATACCATTAATGTTTCAATTTTGTTTTAAATAAATAAAAGTATTCATTAATAAAAAATTGTTTTATTGATTACTTAGGAATTAGAATTATACCTGGTTTTTATTACTTGTTCAATTTTGGGCTTCAAAAACATTTTTCTAAAAAACATTACAATGCGTTTTACAAATTTATATTAAAATTTATTTCTAAAATGTGATAATATTAATTCATAAAATTTTGATTCATCATTTTAAATCATGAAGTTAAAATTTGATAAATAGTTCAATTTAATTTTTCATCTTTATAAATAGTAATCATAGGTAAATTGTTTCACCTCGGTGATGGAAAAATAGTTAAAACATGGTTGAAACATTAATATAAGGACTTAAAAATATTCTTAACAATTTTATTTTTGGTATAAATGATTCATAACCATGAATATAATAGGTTTTAAAATATGGAAATTTATTGCCACATTTATTCGATAACATAATTAACATTTTTTATATTTTTCTAAAGATTGGTGCCGAAGCCTCATTTTTTTTAAAGAAAAGAAATTTCATCATTTAACTAGGTAGAAGAAGACCTATTACATACCCTAAAGGTCCAGTGAGAATTTTAGCCCATTATATGGCCTGTAGGCCCAAATATTTGGCCCAAATCGCATTCTATGAATAGTACTTCTATAGTAGACACCTGATACAATACGCACAGTACCCGACACTACAATAGTACCATGCCACTGCTAAAGTGACCTACCGCTACTATAGTGCCCGCCGTTGCTACACTGTCTCCGCTGCTACAGCACACTAAAGTACTACTGTTGTGCCTACACAACCTGGGGTTTGAACCCTCATTTTTCATGTTTGCTTATGGGGTGCTTACCACCAAGCTAAACCCCAAAATTCTAATTAGCATTATTTTAAGTAATGAATTAAAAAATATCACTCTGTATTATATAATTTAATATTTTTTTTTCATTGGAATATAAATAGTTTAGGTTTATTTATAAATTTATATTTGAAAAGTTATTATTCTTTTTGATATATTAATTTATTTTAAATTTTGTGTCTTGTAATAATTACTTTATGTGCTTACAAAAATCCAACATAGTGCTAGTTAATGTAATGGAAATGTCATTTATAAGTATTTAAAAAAATAATAAATGTAAATCAAATGTGATTATTTATTTTTTTACATGAATTTCTTAGTTAAATATTACTTATTATCGATTATTTAAATGTTTAGATTTTAATTCCATTTCTATCATGCTATCATTAAATTCAAACTATGTGAATAGTCTAAAAAATGACATCAATTGTATATTATGTAAAATAGTTTATCATTTAATAATTTAATATTGATAAAAATAATATAATATTATAAGGGAAACATATATTGTTGATAATATGAAGAATTTTTCATTTGTGGGATAATTTTCCACTTATAGTATCTGTCTTGACCACTAAAGAGTAAAAAGGCATTGTATTCATCATAATCATTAAAAAAATTAATAGGAGGATAAAATATGATATATGGGTTAAAAATAGTCCAAAAAGTTTCATTATTATATAATATTATAGTTTTTATTATTAAATACATTCTAGATACAGAACATATCAAATTTTTTCTATTTTAACATGAATGTTTTTTATATAAATTTAATACTATAATTAATTCCAAGGGTTCCTTCTCCACCCATAAAAAAGAAATCCACTTCCCATTTATTCTTCACACCACCATGAGACAATAATATCAATGAGATCATAAAAAACTATTATTAACATCATTACAAAATTTATAGTGTTAATGGTGTCCTCTAAAGTCCATACCTAGGGTTTTAAAAGAGTGTTTCAAAGGAGGTTCTTCAAAGATTAGGTAATTATCTTAACCAAGAGTTTTCAAATTTATGTGTAGTATATGTCCATAAAATATTTCCTAGCCATTTATATTTAATAAAATATGTTTCTATTAAATAATTATATGTCATAATGTTCATTTAACTTCCATATTCATCTATTTTTTACATTAAATGGGTAAAGAAAACATCATATGTGTGTATATGTGGTCTAACACCACTATGAAGTGATGAATTTTGTTTTCTATCACAACCTATCATGGGTTATTATAATGATTAATTTAATATATATATATATATGTTATTTATGATATGTTTATAATTATATAAATATAACATATCATCATATTCTTACCCTTCACTTCATTAAAAATTGATTATGTCACTCATTTATACGTATGGATTACCACCTCATCAAAGCTATGTGATTAATTATTCATTTACACCTTTAATTGATGGTGATAAAATTGTATTTTATGTACATGAATTATAACTATTTTATTATTTTTATTATTCATATTATCGAACAATGAACCCCTTGATCGTGGCCATCCTACCGAAATCATTTTTCAATTATGAACGCAAAATCCTCAAAAAAATGAAGATGACTTAGACAATTAAGTAATTAAATATTTCAATGAAATAAATGAGAAAAATTGATTCATGATATTTTAATATACATATAAATTTTATTAAATAAATAAATAATAAATATAGGTTTATTATATTATAGTTAAAGGACACACCCACTATGTATGAACTCGAGGTAATTGGTTTTTTTAACTTTATTTACTATAATTGGGTTATAAAACTAATCCACTAAATTCGATATTCAATGATTATGAGAGAGTTGATATCTAATTTTTTTATGTTTTATTTCTAATTTATTCATGTTGATTTACTTGTGTTTACATAATCACTTCATGGGTTAACTACCACATCAAATGTTATAATCCTTGTAAGGAATTGTTTCTATCAATCACATTTTCTTCAGACGTGTTTCACGTAATTCGCCATGAATTATTTATATAGGGTAATTAATACCCCATGAATAAAATTTTTAATTAATTTAATCCTTTCTATTTATAGATATACATCATGTACATTACTCTAATGGATTTTTATTTGAATAATAACAATGTAATAAAGGCATTATGTTATAATGTCATTTACTACAGGATTCATTATGTTCAATTATTATTTAGGGGAACCATATGATCATATTTTCATAAAACACATATATATTCATATCCTATTATTGTTTAATATTTTTATGTTATTTTATTTCACTTATCTCTATTTAATACTTAAATATATCCAAATTATATTTATAATGGAATGTTTGATTTTCTTTTTTGGTCTGAAATGTTTTATCTTCCATATCTATGGCCTTTAAAAAAATAGAATGTTATTTTCCATCAAGATATTATTTTTATATTTCATTTTCAACTATATTTTTTTCCATTAAATACTTTCATATGTAATCTATTTTTAGTTTTAAAAATAGTTATTTTTTGTTTTTACGGTAAATTTCAATGGGATCTTATCTAACATTTATCAAACAAATGTATTTATAAATTTTACTAACTATTTTTTGATGTTTACTTCATAATATTTATTGGTTATATTAGAAAAATTTATATATCTCAATATTATAGAAATTTTTATAATATATTATAAAAATAAAATAATATTTTCACTTTTTTTCAATGAAATGTTTTAAATTATTTTTAAAGGTATTTTTATATATTTTATCTTCCTTTAATGATACCTAAGATTAAAAATAGATATTTTCTTGTGATATAATACAGATTCATTCACTAAATGTATTATGATGATTATTGTCAATATATTTTGAATTAAATAATACATTATCATAGGTAAGTTAAGGTATAATGGAACTGAAGTTGTTTTTATATGTTTGATGGTGAAAATAAAATTTTCAATGTATTATATTAATGTATGATACATTTAAATTATTTAAGATTATGGGTTTTATCTATTTATATCATTAATATAGTTGAAAACTACATAACTTATATGATAGGTGAGCCTGATATAAATTCCTAATGCATTGGTCAATGTTCATTATAATTAATGAAAATAAAGTGGCAGTTAACCAAGGAGGATTCACAAATAGATATAAATGGGAAATATTAATATCTGACATTAATCAAATTGGTTGCTTAATAATATGATCCAAGATTTCAACATGTTTTATGTATCTGTAATATGAGTTTATAATGGTTCCTTTGGCCATGATTGACATCACATGAATCATGATTATCAATACTTATAATGCATTACTTTTATAATGTATTATTCCAAGTCACCCTTTTTGTGATTCAAATTTTTATGGGCATGTTTCATGTTAAATAATTCTCATAAAACATGACTATTTTCTCCTACCCTTATTCTTGTCCTATTCTAAAATAATACATTCAATTGTTTAAGCCTATGTAAACAATTATAGAGAAGTTTTTTTTCACAATTTTTATGTTTCCCCAGTTATAAATAAATATTATAAGAAATATTTTCATAGAAATAATTAATTTTGGTCATGATAAAAAAATAATTTTTAATAATAAAATCAGGGTATAGTGTGGAGACTATCACATAAATATATGAGTACTATTATATAAGCCTTTTTTCTAATTCTCTAAAACTCTTAACCAAAAAGATCTTTGGGTATGTACATGATCTAATATTTTCTATTTATATTTTATGTTTGGGATGGATAAAATTATTTCTTGTTTATAATTAATTGATCCAAAAAATTAATTATTATATTTTTAACATTTTTTTCGAGAGTGAAGGTATGTGGCTATTATAACATGTATCATAGTAGGGTTTATATAAGTTTGGATATTAGAATATTTTTATTTAAGGTTATAAAATATTTTGTTAAACAATCGTATGTCTATAATTTTAGATATAATTATTTGGTAAATTAATAAATATCACAAATCATGTTAAAAAGTAATAATAAAATATAGGGATTTTAAATGTTTATTAGGGTTTAAAATGAGTACTCCATTTATGTAATTATAGTGAATTTTATATTGGGATAAACATGAGGGTTGAAATGGTGTATTTTTGTTATGTAATATGTTGGTGATAATTATGATAAATATACGGTTAATATTTATGATTAGTATTTAAATTTGTTTTGTATTATTTTGAAGATTTTCACTAAATAAAATAATTCTATACTGAATGAAGTTATTTTTGAGGAAAATATTTTATAGGGTTTTATGGTTTATATATTTATTGAATAATATATGTTGAACAATATGTTTTATTATTAATGTAATTAAGATTAATTTTTTATGCCTTTATATAATAGTTTTTTTGGAATTCTTAAATCATGTCCTAAAGGTTTTGTTTTAGTAAATACATGAAAAATATGTTTTCATCCTTTTATATAACTCATGGTAAATAAGAAGATAATTATTGTTCTCCATGAATTAAGTTTTCAAACTTACTATTTTGAGTAAAATATGAGATAAAGGTGGAAGCTGATTGAAATATATAACAAAATATTGAAATTTCATTTTTATAGAATGTTTTGTATATATATTTCCTTATATTCTTTGACTAGATGGTAATGATTTCATCAACTCTAAGAAAAGGGTCTTGAAATAAATTTTTTATCTTATTAAATTTATTTATAATGAATTGATGGACTTGTAAATCCCTTACTAATTTATTGTTATCTTATCATTAACACTTCTATGGCCATTTCCTACATCACTATCTATTATTTCTTTAATGTCAATTTTCTTATCCATGAACATAATTTCATTTTACATAAACTTCTATCCTTATATGGGACCATGTTCTATGGTATTTTAAGTTCCCTTCATATTTCAATTTTTTTATTTTCAAATTATATTTTTTAATATCCATTTTTCATGATGTCAATTTTAAAAAAGATGGTTTAAAATAATAAAAAAATGATTCCATAACAATTTGTTTTATATTTTTCTACCCAAAATTATTTTCTTAATTTATCAATCTAATTTTCTTGAAATGAAGTAATCTTTAATGTATTATTTTCATTAGTTTGTTGGAATATAAATATTAAAAATTTTAGTTTCAAATAATTCTACAATTTAGGGATTTCATAATATATAACACCCATATTTTAGATAATTGCAATATACTATAAAAATGTTTATATTTAAATGTGATTGAGAAAACCGAATAGTAAAATTGGAAGTATTAATAAGAATTAATAAATTCTAAAAACTATATATAATAGTTTTATATAATGAAAACTTATTTATTAATTGATAAAAAATAAATACTAATTTTCGGTAAATTAATTTTACATATCAAAAATATGTTTTCTTCAAATATGGGTTTTATTTCATTTTATGAGCGAATTCTATAATTGATAAGTTCTGGTTTTTGAAATTAATTTTTTTTAAAATGATATAATTTTTTAAATAAATTTGTAAATATTATCTTAGATAAAATTTTTGGTTTTTTTTCTGAAAATATTTATTTTTATGCAACTATTGAATTATATCAACATTTGTAAAACCTCCATATATTTTGATTAAATAAAAAAATTTAAAAGTATCATTATGTTTTTAATTTTTTTTTCAGGAATTAATGTTTCTATTCTTTAATTATATCTAATTCAATTAATTACGTAAGAATCAATATTGTACCCAATTTTGGTATAAGTTCATTTCTCCTAAAAAAATTCATTTTCTTAAAATGTTTTTCATTATGTTTATTCAAATTTATATTAAAAAGATTTATTACACTTATAGGAATTGAAACATGAAAATTGGTTTTTGTATTTATAACTATGAGGTTCACATTTGTTTAATATGGCCATTTTATTTATTCCATTATGAATAATAATCGAAGTAACTGTTAGTCACCTCAGTAATGGTGAAATGGGTAAAACCGGTTTAAAAATATTCGATAATGGAAAAAAATCACCCAAAAATTTCCTTCTAATTTATTGGATATGCTTATTTATACGATAACCATACAAGGCTCTAAATTTCAAAAATTTTATTACACTTTCCTTTTATGATGACCATAATATGATTTAAAGTGATGAATTAAAACTAAATGCCTCCCACGTCATTTAACATTACCAATATTTTATCATAGGAAAAATATATTTCATTTTCAGTTCTAATATTTTATTTAAAGTACAAATTTTTTTAACATGGTAGTTTATTTTTATTTATTATTGATTTAATAATTACCTTATGTTCTAGTTAAATGTAGAAATATTCTTTATTTATATAAAACAAAAACTATGTAAATGGTGTTTGAAATCATTAAATATAATACAATTTGAATTAATTGATGTGTTAGATGATTTTTTGGATAAATATAGCAATATATTTATTCTTTTAATGTTTATATTGGAATTCCATTAATATCTATATTTCATTAAATATATATATCTTAATATGCCAAAAAATAGGCTTAATGGTATATTATGTTAAACAATATTTTATTTAAGGTTTTAATAATCCTAAAAATGTTATCGTTAGTCATTTGAATGATATATGGTTGATAATATAAATCATTTTTCATTGATGGATCTATTTTTATTTCATAAAAACTTGCTGGACCCTTAAATAGAAAACAACATTATTGTCATGATAATCATTAAAAAAGATAACAAAATGTAAAAACTAAGAGATAAGGGTTAAAAATTAATTTCCACTTATTTAAATTTTATTTAATGATATTATTTTGATAATATATATCATATATTTTAAATATATCAATATATTTCAAAATTAACATGCAAATTAATTTTTAATTGGTTAATATTTTTTGTAATCTCAAGAGTTCCCCTCTTATCTATTTTAAAAGGACACCCCATATCTAATATTTTTTATAACACTTTTCTCTACTTATTTCAACTAAACAATGAAAAATATATTATTAACATCATTATACAAGCTATAGAGGTTTCTTAATCCATAAAAGTCAAGCCCATGGGTTCATAAGGGGAGATCTAATATAGGTTCTTTAAATATGGGATTATCATCATAACTAGTCATTTTCATTTAATATCTTCTTATATCTATTTAAATTATACCATATATATTTATATATTAAAAAATTATTATATCTAATATACTAAGGTAATTTTATGTAAATTTAATAACCTTTTTCATATCATTTTTCAATTAAATGTTTAATGAAAACATTGTTCACGCGTACATAAAGACTAACACCACCTTGAAGTACTTGTTTTATTTTCCATAACCTAATATCATTGATATTTATAATGATGAATTTAATTTATATATATAATATTTAGTTAATAATTATAATTCTAGAAAGATAATATATTATCTATTTTATTACACATTGAATATTTAGAAAATGATAATGCCATTCGTTTGTACTTATGGATTACCACCCCCACAAAGTGATGTGATTTATTTTTCATGTATTACTCTAATTAATGGTTATACAATTTTATATTATTTCTAGAAATTATAATTATGTCATTATTATTATTATTTATATGATTTAAAAATTACCCAATTGACCATGATCATCTATCCAAATTCATTTGGAAATTATGAACGAGTATCCTCAAAACACATATTATGGAATTACTTGAGTAAATAGTTAAAAATTCCTTTGGAATAAATGAAATAAATAGTTTAATAATAAATTAATAAAAATATTAAATGGTCTTATATAATTAAATAATTAATATATTTTGTTATAAATTAGTTAATGGACCTACAAACAATACTTGGACTCAATGTAAGAGGTTTCTAAACTCAATTTCCATTAATTAGGTTTTAAAAAAATCTACCTTGAAATTATTATTAAATTATTATATGTGAATTGTACTCTAAAGTTTTTGTAATTCCTTTTAATTTGTTTTATTTTCGTTTAAAGATGTGGACATTTTCACTTCATGGGTTAATTATCAAAATATATATTATGATCTTTGTAAGGGTTTTCATATTCTCAATCTCATTTTATTGAGATATATATCAGGTCTATATAATTTATTCCATTGTAAAGAGTTATCACTACAACATTAATGAATTTTGAAATAATATATCATATAATTAATTTTTTATAGATAAATTTAATATTTTTTCATTCAATGACTTTTATTTACCATACCAATAAAGGAAATATGTGAGGAACTCATTTCTTCTCTAGATTCTTATGTTCAATGTAACATTGGGGGAATTGTATGATCATATTTTTTAATATATAATGTTTATTATTATATTATAGTTACTTATAGGGTTATATTATTTCCTTTAATTTAATTGTATTTGGTATTTAAGGAAATTGAAAGAACATTTTAATGGGAAAATTGACTTTGTTTAATATTTTTTTTTTGTTTTGGAATAAATTATCTTCTAAAACCATGTTATTTAGAATGATTTCAATAATGTTATTTTCATTGATGAAATTAATTTCATAAGTCATTTTCAACTATATTTTACTTTCATGGTTATATTTTAAAATAGATTTTTTATTATTTTCCAAATAGGGTTCTTTTGGTTTTTAAAAAAAATCAGAAAGAGATTTTTTTAACATTTAATAAACTAATATATTTTTCTACCATGATAAGTATTATTATCATTAATGATTAAATTATAAGTTTCCACGTCCATTCTAAAAGAAAAAGAAATCCCAATATTATGTTTTTTTTTAATATTATCAAATGTAAATTATTTTTTTAACATGTTTTCATAGAAATGTTTTAAATGTGATTTTAAAGGTATATATATATATATAAATAAAATTTAATAGATCATATGATTCAATGAAAATATGTACTTATTATACCATTTATAATATTTCGTTGGATGAATTTTGAATATTTGTTTAAATATATTCTCATGAAAATAATTTATTTCTCTGCGTAAATCTATATCTAATAGAATTTAAATACTGTATAAATATTTTATGATTAAAATGGAAGATTAGATATGTTATATTCACATATAATACATGGGAATTATTTTTTATGATGTTTTATCTTGACAAATATAATGAGGATGGGTGAGACTGATAAAGATTTTAATATGGGTGACCCCGATATATTTATCCAACACACTGGGTTGTTCAATTACATTAAAGGAATGAAGAAGGAAGTTAATGTGGGATGGTTCCTCTATGTATTGAAATAGGCTCAAATTATTTTTAAAAAAAGTTAAAAAGGGTTATGAAGATAATATTTGAATATGAAATCATTTTTTTCTATGATTTTTGAGAGTTTTTAATTGTGCCATTGATCAATATTAAGATACATGGATCCTAAGTTTTTTTCTTGTTAATATTGCATTTGATATAGTTGTATTCCATGTCAAATGTTTAATTATCCAGGTTTTGGTTCATATTGAATTATCTTATGTAAATATCATTCAAATTGAACATTTTATATTACCCTTATTCTCATCTTGTGCTCAATTAAAATATTCATTTGTTAAGGAATATATTTACCCTTACTATGAATTTGAGCTCACCAAATTATATCCTTCACCTGGTTATAAAGAAAGTTTTTATGCATGATAATTTTAGCTGGGTTTAATGCTTTTCATGATGAACAAATAAGGTTGAATAAGAAAAATAATTCAAGTTTAAAATGATCACATAAATACTTGAGTAATGTTACGCAATATATTAACAAAATTCATTAAAACTATAATCTAAAAAAGTTATTTGGTATGTATGTGATCCTTTTTATGATTTTGCATGTTGTGTTAGGATATAATTAGTGAATATTTATTAGTATTAATTCGATAAATAAAAATATTATGTTTTTATCAACCGATCTTTATGTGAGGGTTTGGGACTATTATAGTGTTTCCACACACTGTGCCAAAATATTTATGATTTTTAATAAGCGTATCATAGTGGATAGCCTATCTTTTACTTAAGTTGAGTAATTTAAACAGAACTATCCTATTACTTTTAAAATAAATAATAATAGAAAATAAAAAAGGGTATAGACAATAAGGGGTTTTGTTGACTGACTTCTGAACCACTAATAGTTAGAAAAAAATAATTTATATGAAAATAATTAAAGAAATTATTGTTGTTGACAAAATCTACTCATTCATTAATCATTAATACGTATATATTATGGTAAAACTAGTTCAATTATTATCCCTCAAATTTTTAACCACTAAACCCTAAAAAATAAATGAACACTAAAAGATTGAACAAAATATACCATATATAATATTTTGGACTTCCAATAGTGCCACCACATATTGATTGCTGTCTGAAAAAGAACAGATGATCATTGAAAACTAGGATAGAACATCCACTAAGGAAATTATAAAATCTTTTCATCTAGTATTATATTTACTCCCTTTAAACTGATCCCATGTTAATTATATTCGATGATTGATGTGTCACTCTCATGATTCACATATGCCAGGACACATGGTCCATGTTTCAAATATTCGAGTGATCCTAGAATTAAAATATCATTTTTGTTATATATTATTTTATATATAATAGTTATTTCATTGATATATAACAATGATTGATGTTCATGATAATCAAATCAACTATATTAACAAATTCTCTTCCATAGGTCTTAATTTCATAATATATATGATTTTAATAAAAAAATATTTGAAAGCGTATAACCCAATATCGTCTCAATAAATAGATTCCAAAACTAAAATTCAAAATAAAATGATAAAAGTATCATAACTATGATGTTTTATTGATCTGAATATGATATTATATGGTCAAATTTAATGAAATAAAGAGTAAAAGAAGATGAGGAGTGATTTCTTTAAAGAGATGTGTTTCCAATGTCCATCTTTCTTCTAAATTGTGCTAAATATAAGAGGAGACAAATCCATTTTTTAAAACCCTATTAAATCCATTAATGGACCTACCCATTATTAAAAACCACAATTAAATATAATTGTTTTGGTTAGGGTTTGTATGGTATGCAATTTTATATGTGTAATTCAACCTCAAAAATATACGTCATATTCATCTTTAATTTCAATTATGTTACCACATGAATCACATGTCACTAATTTTTTTTTGAAATTATAAATAATATTTTCTCCAAAACATGAAATAAATCAACCCACTCTATTTTTGGATAAACATTTTATAGACCCACTGTTGATGTAAGATACAATAAGTCAAATATACTCTATCTTTCCAATAATGGAACCTCTTAACAAATTAAATGCGGGATACAACTTTCATGGTCTCAATTTAAAATGTATTTATATTAGTGGATATTATTTTCATTAAATATCAACTCCAAATGTTTAATAAATAAAAATTTATGAAAAAAAATATGATTAAAATTAAATCAGAGAAACATAAGTTTCATGTAATTCTCAAATTCAAACTCCAAACAAAAATTCCATTAAATAATCTAATAAACCAACATGTTGGGAAATTATATCAATAATTACCAGAATAATATTCAATAAAAACAAGGTTTTAAAACTATTTTCCCTAAATTATATAGTCCCAACATTGATATATGCAGCGCTTTTTATTAGAGACATAATTGAATATTTTAATTGAAATATTTTCATAATTTAAACTTGAAAAAAAAAATTTCATTTCATATCAACTAATTTTTGTGAAATTCCATTTTAATTAAAATACTCCAATCATATAAATCTCGACATGATATACAATGATTTTTATAGTAAATGTGTTGTGATTGATGTTAGAACATAAATGGTTCAATTATTGCAAAAATGATTTTATATATAATTTAGATAAATAAATTTCATTGATAAATTTTTATGCAACAATTATTAAGAAAATAATGATTGTTAAACATGGTTACATAATTCATTCAAAGATAACTTAACTGAAATATTTTATTCATCATTTCTTAAAATTCATCTTCACTTTCACTGTCATGGAATCCTTCTAAATAAACACCATTTTAACTGATTTTTTATTCACCATTTCTGTGTCGAGGAAATTGAAAATAGTAAACAACATACACATTATATTATTTTTTCAATATGGAAGGTGGGATTCCTAATGAACATATTCTATTATCAATTTTATTTCCATATTGTGATATCATAAGAAACAAAAAATATTCTTAAATATATAGAAAATACCAAATTTATTTCATATGTTCAATTGTAAAAATTTAATTTGATAATATTCCATACATGAATGAAAAAATTTGTAGTTTAGATTCATCAATGGTTACCATGGTAATTTTTTAGAATTATTTATTATAATCATCTTGTATTATATAAAAATATTTATATAAAATTAATTTTAAAAAAGATATGAAATAATATAGTTAAAAAAGTACATACTACACAACCGATCTAATTTCTTGAGAATTGGAAAAATATGTATAATAACTTTTATTACCTAAACTACAATATTGATGATTACCATAAAAAAACTATGAAACCTAAATACTGATAATAAATGGTCTATAATTTTATAAAAAGTTCATGTATTGTGACTAATTCGATTATATTTAATAGATATTTTTATTAAAAATAAAATGGGATGAAATTTTAAATTTTTTATATAAATATGCTTCAAATATTAGCCACTCAATGGATCCCTTATTATATAGCATCTTATTCAATGTTTTATTGTGTTTCTCATATCAGTATATCAATCCAATATGTAACAACCCTCCACATTATTCTACATATATAAAATTTAATTTTAAATATTAAACTAAATAAAATATATAATATATAAATATTTTTTTATAATTTACTTCTTTTTTTAACTACATATTTGTGTCCATATTTAGTGCATTATACATTATTGTTTTCAAATACATGTCTTCAAAAAATAATATATTTTGGTTAGTACATCCCATATAAAATAATTCAATGAATCATTGAGTCCAATAATAAATATCATATCTATGAAGACATGAAAATTTATAATATAGAAAGATAAATTAAGGGAATAACCATATAGTAACACAAAATATAAATCCACATTACATAATAATATACATCATTTAGTAGAAATTACATTACTATCTTTTAGATTCATTGAATTTTATGATCATTTATTTTTAAAAAACTAATTTCATAGATGATGATATTTTTTAGAATGACCTAGCCCAACATTTATTATATCATTATTATTTATATACATGTGTATTATAGTATAAAATTTGTTATTAAAATTTTTCTTCAAACAATGTGTAACATCTAACATGTGATGGGACCACAAATTTGACCAATATGGTAGGATGGAGAAAACATTTATTTATTTAATTTTGATATCTGATAATATATATATATATATATACATATAGTAAAAATTTGATAGGATGAAGTGAAAAGATTATAGATTTTAAATGATTTCTAGAGAGAAAATGGGATATTAATCACTATTAATTTGATCTTTTGTAAAAAAATCATTCATAAACATTGATTTGTTTGATGTAATCTACATGGACAATGAATAATAATAACATATACTATTAAATATAATAAAATATTTTCTTTTATTTTGTAATGTAGTATGGATATGATTTTGGGCAATGTATACTCATTCCAAAGAACATACCATACATTGTAAAATCTATAATTATACAACATAAGAAGCATTCAATGTGTGATTCTAATGTAAAACTTCATCATATATTATTACAAAATCATTATGTTGTAAAATTAGCTGATTTATCAATGGATTCAATTAGTCATCAATATTATTCTTTGTATATTTTGGAATTAGTATTGGGTAATAGATATATTGTTTCTTCAGTAATATCCATGGAGTTATGTTGTAAATAGTTATGAAATAATTTCAACAAGTGTATTAAATACCAGAACCAATAAATGGTTAGAACTCATTAATAACAAACTATAACAATATGTTATGAGGTTTTGAATAAAAATACAGATGAACTTGATCAATTAATTTACACAAACACCCATCATAATGATTATTTAATCATTTAGTGATGGAAGTATTGGATCAATTTCATGGGATCAACGTGGTTGTATTAGGAGATATAAATAAACACTTCCATTTATGTATAATCTTAAACTACCTCAACTATTTATTAGGAAATAATCTAAAAATTTATTTTTGAAATTTTTTATTCCTCGGTTTTCCATGTGTTGTTAAATTAAACAACGACTCATATTCATGATAATATATGATTTTATATTTTTAACGTGTATGGATATTATAATATCTAAGAACCAAATTATGATTAAACATTATTATTTCATATAAATATGAGTGTATAGTATTTACCTTCATTGATAATTATTTAATTAAATAAAATATTTTATCAAAACAACTATATGATATTCTAAAATCTAAAATAATATCCATAATTTTATAGTGACATATAATTTAATTTTCATGCATCCAAGATAGAATTCCACCTTTAACGATTTAAAAAACTCATAAATTGAGATATTATCAATTTCTGGTTATATTTGTCACTCTACTTTTTGGTCTCTTGAATATATGTTACAGTAACCTCATAACCTAAATTTTTAAACTAGAATTGACTAGGGACCCATACCAATTGTTTTTTCTTCTGAATTTGGTTCATTTTGTTTATAAAAAAATATATAATATTTCTAAAAACAAAAAAAAAGATAAAACATAAAATTAACAAAAATATCAAATCTCTTGAGATCAAATTTATAATTGTTACACTTAATCATCACATTTAATTTATTTAATATTTTATTATAAAAATGATATAAACATTTTAACACCCTCATAGTGAATAATATTTATAATATGGTTGCTAAGATATTTTCGATGACTTATTCAATCATGATCTAGTAATAAAATTTGGTTTATACTTCCAATTTTTATAGGTTTATATGAAAATAATAATTTTATTGAAATATGTGTTTTGATTATTCATATAGAAGTGTTTAATTGTTGAAAAGTTTTCTGAATATACAAAAAAATCATAAAAAACATGGGTTCTAATTAATCAAATTGATGGAAAAATTGTTTCTCATTATTAAAAAATATGGATAATTCATAAAAAATATGGGTTACGATTAATCTAATATAACGGAATAATTATTGTTAATATTTACTAAAATATGAACAATTCTTAAGAAATATGGTATTTGATTAATCTAATATAATGGAAGATCAATTTAATTTATTTACTAAAATATAAAAATAGAAAATAAATATGTGTTATAATTAATCTGAATGAATATAATAATGGTTTCAAATTGTTACTAATTATTCCAAATTAGTACTAATTATTCTGAATTATTACAAATAATTTCGAATTATTACTAATTATTTGTAATTATTAGTAATTGCTTCAAATTATTACTAAATTTTAATAACTGTTTCTATTTATTTCCAATTTCTAATAATTATTTTTTTATTATTTCCAACTATTAATAACTATTCATAATCATAACTATTTATTTCAATTTTTATTAATTATTAACAATTATTCTTAATTATACCATATTATATCCATGTTAACTAATTTTTTTGTACTACTTATTACTAATCATTAGTAATTCTTACAATTTTTTTATTTTTTACTTTTAGTTATTACAAACTATTAATAACTATTACTAGTTATTTTAATTAGTTAAATTTTTTAGATATTATATTTTATTATTACTAATTATTACCAATTATTGGTAACAATAAAAAATTATTACTATTATTACTTATTATCACTAATTTTTAAAAATATTTACCATTTTTATAAATTATTAAAAAAAAATATCTAATAATTTATAATTATTACTAATTAATACTTTTAAATTAAAATTATTGAAAATTAGTATTGATAATTACTAGTTATTAATAATTATTACATACTATATTTTATTACTTTTTATTATTACTAATTAATAAAAATTATATCCAATTATATCTAATTATTCAATTTTATTGATTATTATTGATATTAATTTACTAATTATTACTAATAATTACTAATTATTTCCATTTATTACAAATTAGTGATAATTCATACTATTTTACTTTTTTTAAAATTATTATTAATATTTACTTTTGTTAATTACTACTAACTATCACAATTTATTATTATTATTAGCTAATTAACACTATTTATTACTATTATTTTACTAATTCATCGAAATTGTTACAAAATATTACTAATTGATAATAATTATTTATAATTATTCATAATGATTACTAATTATTTCTAATTATAACTAATTGTAACCAATTATAATTAATTTTTTCTAATTTTAGATTTTTTACAAATTATTACTAATTATTCTAAAGTTTTACAATTATTTCCATGTCTATTAATTATTAATATTTTTATTTTTAACATTTTATACAGCTTTTATTAATTATTAATATTTTCATCTATTTTTAAATTTTTTATTAATTTCTATTATTTTTAATTAATTATTAATTATTTACCATTTATCAATTAATATAAACTAAGACTGATTATTAATTATTACTATTTATTGTTAGTTCGAACTACATATTAATAATTATTACTAATTATAACAATTTTTCCTACTTTTTAAATATTATTTATAATTATTTATAATTATTATAATTTATTTTATATTATAACCATGTACATTTTTTAATTATAATTTATAAAAATAATAATTACTAATAAAATAAAATATTTGTTATACAATATTTATTAAAAAATTTGAAAATTATTAGTAACATGATGTGTATATATAATTACATTATAATAGATTAAATTAACTAATATACTATATAATATATGCACATATGTTGATTTAAATTCTATTAAACTAAATGACATTATAAACTATTTAGAAAAATAAAAATAAATTATTAACATTTGAAACATTAAAGGAAATGGTTCAAAAATACACCTTGAAACTAACATTATCATTGTATATAAAATGTCAAAATTCCTACTATTGGAGGGATTGAATTGTAGTAACAAATCATCTAAAAGAAAATATGAATTACAACACCGAATTTGAGAACCTAAAAAATTAAATGAATATTGGTAACAGGATTTGTGTGTGCCAAATATAGATTATTATTTCCTTGATGGACTAATAACACAAAATAATTCCATCATAACTAATTTTATTTCCAAAAAATTCCATCTGTAATAATCCCCACTGTATTAATTTTTTTATAATGGGATGACACACTAATTGAAATGGGCCTCCTTTTCCATCATGATTTTTTATATTTGGTAGATACTCTATGTACATCATGAATACATTATTGGATTAAAGTCTTTATAACAGTAATATATCATTTTTAAAAAATATTGATTACCTACCAATTGGCATGTGTTTCCAATTTGGCTTTTTGTGATGAAATATTATTCCATTGTGAAATTGTGTTATTGAAAAATGATTTTGTGAAGAAATATTTATTATGTTGAAGAAACCAATTTATGGAACTATTTTTGAATAATGTAATTTTATTCACCAATGTTCCATTAAAATATCATTAATCCAATTAGGGTGTTCAATGTGGCACCCCAATATAAGGTCATGTGCTTTACCACTCTTAATAATGTCCAATTAGATCTCCACCACATAATCATCTAATTGAACGACCTCCCTTCACTTGTTGGAACACCCATCATGTAGAAGCTATTCAATCAACCCAATCAAAATACCACTTCTAGACAATGTCACACATCGAATCACATTTCCAATCGATTCATGTAGTCATATAATCATCTAACAAGATACCCATGATCAACATGGCTTCATATTGTTTTTGAATTCATCTATTGATACATAACCTAACACGTATCATAATATTAAAGAATTTGATTTTATAGATAATTTTAGGAATACTCCAAATTTTTCACCTCTTTTTCATATATCTATGTCTATGTGGCACTCTTCCAACTATCTGATCGAAGGTCGAATGATCCATGCTGCACCAGGCACCCTCTAACACCAAGCTAACCATAAATTAACATTTATAGTGGTTGATCATTGATGAACAACATCAATGATAATAAAAATTCATATATTGAGTATTTCCAGCTACTATATTTCATATCTAGTGTTTGTTCATTGTAATATTTACTCTATGTTTTCTAAATTTAAGGATAATTTAGAATTTATATGTCTTTCACTGTAGTTATCTCCCAAACCATAGCACTGGATGGAGTGAGTTGAATGGAAGTTGTTTCATGTTATTGATAAATTTCTTTGAAGATATATTAGGTTTAACTAATAGATGGAAAATATGATATTCACTTATTTCCAAAAAATAACCCTATGTGTTTTCTCAAAAGTTGTTCCTTAGATTTTGATGACTCCCAAGGTAGAGGATTCATTAATATTCATATTACAAAAATATATGAATTACATTCACAAGGATAAAACATTAAATTATAATATATATGTTTTCAATATGAAATGAATGTCGAAATCAAAGATCCATATGTGGATTTTTTTCACTGGCGATCCTCTTACAAAGCTCTCTAATTTCAAGAGATCCATCATTGGTGGTGGCCGCATCTCAAACCCATGATCCCCCGACCCTTAATTGGAATTTTCAAGTTATATGTCGAAGAGTATTGAATTTAATAAATATTTTATTTATTATTTATTTTAAATATTAAATAAAAATTTATTCATCACTACATCACACCATTGAAAACTCATACAAATTTACTAACTATAGGATAAATTCTCTTTTAATGCTCAACAATAAAGTATTAATTCAAATATATCACCCCAGTGACATTGAATGGATCATTTTAAGAATTTTAATCAAAAAATTAATATCTTCATATATAATCATACATGGAAATAAATCAACGCTCTAAATCAATTAATTTTTATTTAAATATCAATTTATAAATATATCTTCACTATGTTTGGAATCAGTTTCCTATAAAATTTAAGGGAATATATGGGTGAAGAAACATAACATTACATCATCACCATGTTAAATTTTTTCATCCTAAAAAATAAACAATCTTGACATAAAATAATCCATACCTTCATCAACATTCCATCCCAAGAGAGTGATCCCTCAAAAAATTACTAACCATTATTGGGGATAATGGAAATAATAATATCTATAACAACTGCTACAAAATCCATAATCTTAGGTGAACATAAAAATATTTCACTCCTCATTTATATAACCAAATCAAGGGTTCCCTCTTTGATAAATAAATTTACCCAACCAAATATGTGATAATAATAACATTTGTTAAATCTACTTCTAATAAATTACCTTTCATTATGAAACCTAACCACAATGGTATTATAAATAATGTACTATGAAAAGAAACCCCTCAAAATTCATGTTTATCAATATTCAAATACTTTTAGATATCATAATTTGAGAGTGTGATCCTCGATAAAAAATTTATATCATTCCTTAGTTAAATTTATTATCTATCTCGAGAAAGGGATTAAAGATACCAACCATTGAGGATATGATCGTGGTTTCTATAAAGATATAGTTTATCTGAAACAATCTTCTCATAAACCACTTCACATGAGTTATCAAAGGACTAATGGGATATTTATGCATTCCAAATCCCACGTCAATATAGGTTACTAATATTTAAAACACATAGTCACACAATAAAACATAATATACCACCAATATTTCATCTCTAGGTGGAAAACCATTAATTTTGATTCCACAAGATCTCAAAAAGAGGTTAACAATATCACAGTATCCCTTTAGAGAAACACATAAAACATTTGTCCACAATAAGAACCCTACATCTAGGGTATCCACCATATCCCCCAAGTGTCCTATAAGGGATAACCTATAATTACACAATAATACTACATACATTTTTATGAAATTAAATGATCAAATACTAAGAAAAAATATTGGGAAATGTAATTCTGGATTTTGATGATAAACAGTATAATCACAGATAATAACCTAGTCTATTCGGTAATTTATCATTACATAAGAAATTAAATTTAATAAACTTAATAATCACACTATAAAACAAACATAAATTTACATATTTCACTCACATCCATTATTCATTACCTATTTAAGAAAGTCGCATCACATTATAGGTTCCAAGAACAATGGAAGTGCACTATGGGTGGTTCCCAAAATTTATTTTTTCTATGTTCAATGATCAATCCAAGGTATAAAAGATGATAAAATATGTGTTAAATAGAATTTGATCAATGAAAATAGGCAATAATAATCATTTAGGAACAAGAGAGAGAATATTAATACATATTATTTATAATTAATTCAATTAAATGAAAATTTCCTTGACGTATTTCTTTCTTAGTTGATGGATGTGGTAATTGATATATCGTGCAACATCATTGTGTTGTTTGAATCATGTACATATTACATATAGAATTGATCCAAACATGTTACATGAATATATAGATGTTACAGAATTAATATCTAGGATCTATAATGGTATATCATTGTGCTTGGATAATCTATATTTGATCGCTATGAAAATTTCTTCGAGTTCTCCATGATCTAGTGGAGGAACATAACTCTCCATTATAAGGAGTACTACTAAAAACTGGTTTTATTTAGAGCTTGGTTTTTAACAGTCCTAACTAAAATCACTATTAAAACCCCATTTTTACGTTATAGAAATAACACTACTAAAAGTGGACTTTAACAACACTTTTTTTAGTTGTATAATAGGTTTATTTAGCAACGATAAAAATCACAGTTCTATAGGTACTTTTATTAACACTAATAATAAAGTGTCAGTAATTACCCTATAGTTATGATCGAAACAAATTGATGATAAAAGGGCCTCAATCAGTGCTCTTAAAAATGAACTGACAAAGGGGAGACTTTATTAGTGCTTGTAAAAAATCCCCGATAAAGGGTGGTCTTTATCATCATTTTTAGAAGTGATGATAAAGACCCCATATTGGTTTTTTACATTTATAGATAAAATTTATATTTGAAAGAAAATATTTCATTAACAATAATATATTAATATATAAGTATATTTTATTTCATATAAAAATATATATATTTTAAATATGCTGTAGATAAGGTAAAATAAGAAATTACACATAATGTATAAGATATTCACTGAAAATGAATTATAAAATAATTTAAGGAATATTTTATAACTATAATTTTCTAGTAATTATTGAGTAATATAAATTTAATAAAACATTAAAGATATATATATAAATTAATTAATAAAAGCCCAAAAATAATTTAAAAACCATACTCAGAGATTATTCAGAAATAACATTTGATCTGGGTGTCTGTTGAGGCTCTACCACATATCCAATCGAAGCATGCGATGAGATCTATTTCAGGTTGATTGGGGCCCCAATAAAATAATTTTTCAAGTCGAAAAAGGCTTAAATGCCTCTAAAACAGAGTTTTTATTTGAGGTAACCAAATTTCTTAACATTCGATGGATTTTCAGCCTTATTTAAGGGGTTATTTGTTCCCTTTTTAGTGGGGAATGAATTTTTTCTCTAGTATTACATTTATATAGATATTAGCAATTTTAATTTTTTGATTTTTCCCACTATACTATTATTTCTAATCAAATATATAATGATATATACATATTATATATATATTCAGACATTATAAATAAATTTTATAAATTAATAATTAAACATATTTACATAAAAATATTTTTTGAAGTACATAAACATTATCCTTAAATATATTAATACACACACAAAAAAAAATATATATATATATATATATATATATTTAAAGAAATATATATAAATATATACATATCATCAAATCTTAATCAAAACAATATACGTGAGTGGAAAATGATCTGTTGTTTAAGATGGGGGTCTCCAGTAAAAAATCATAGGAGGTAGAGGAATGAGTGTGACCGTTTAATTATATAAACTGTTGATAATGGGGTGGGGGATCATAGAAAAAGGGTGTGGGAGTTTAAATCATTGACAAAGGGGGTGGGAGAATGAATAATGAAAAAATTTCCCATTTTTTAGCAGGGCCTTTTTTAGAGATTTTTTAGTGTTGTTAAAGGGGGACTTTATAAATGTTTATTAAAATCACTATTAAAGACAACCCTTTTCCATTTATTACATTATATATTTATCTACAACGCTATTAAAGAACTTTTACTATCATTGTTAAAGGCCTGATTTGTTATAATAGAGTAGGCATAGAGAGGAAAGATCTCAAGTTCTTAAGAGAATTCTCTAATTCCACTGTGCAGAACCCAAAAAAATATAATTATCCTCATGATAAAATAACATTACATAAATTATATAACACTAGGTTTAAAATAATATAATTTCACAAATAACCTTAATCATTTATTATAACATATCCAAAACCCCATATCAATTATTATTATTATTATTATTTCTATACAAGTGCCTATCATCAAAACTAAAATAAAATATTATTTAATAAAATTTACTCAATATTTATTATTTTCATATTGGACTAAAAATTTCAGTCCATAATTCTTCTATAATATTTTGTAGACTTTGAATAAATTCTATTTAATTGTTAAATAAGTATCAGAACATTATTCACCAATAAATAAAGAAATATTATATTTTCTAAATAACAACTAAATATTTATTAAATATTCTTTTCATCTAATATTATCTCGAATAACTGGTGGAAGAAAATATTTGATCTTGGAAACATTAATATTGATTAACCCAGATGAAAGAATAATTTTTATTCAACTTTTAAAATAATAAATAATAATATACTATTAAAATAATATTCTTGATAAACTTAGTGTGTGACCCTCTAGACCTTTTTAAAAGTGGCATTGGGTGGATAAGCCTAATGTACATGGAGGAAATATAAAAACAATACAAGGCACCCATAGATAAGGAATTTATTGCTGAAATGACATAATACATCATACTGATTCTTATTGTCTAATTTAATCCCATTTTCATTTTATCTCAAATCATGTAGGCTGAATGATGGTTAGTTCAACCTATGTTCTTGATATATCTTTATTTGACTTTCTAGAAATAGAAAATGCCTATAGAAAACCACAAATATGGATTAATTTCAACTGTATCATTTATATAAAATGGAATGAGATATTAACTTCAATAAAACAACATAATGGATAAATATTTTCTCCCATTATTCATTAATAAAATATTACTCGTGATGCACCCAACATATTCTACCACACACTGAAATTTTTTTATCAAAGTATTTTTCAATAAAATAATGTAAAAACTCATGAAACTCATCAATAATAATATTAATGTTTATGTACTAATAAACTTATCTATAGATAATAATATAGAACGACACATATAAATGTGTATTCGGTGCTGGGGGTTCTATTCTCATAATATGTTACTGGTAATTAATAAGGGCATACACCACTTAAAGGATTCTCAATGTCCTATGATTCTCCACTCATGATAGCATGTATCCTCTGTGTCCCTAAAATAATATCATTTTTCTATATAATTTATATTTAGGAATAGTGTCAAAGCACTTCTAGGTTCTCATTATAACAGAGAACAAGTATGAAATTTTAGTATGATATCTATTATAGATACATTATCACATATTATACTATATATAAAAATAGATATGACATGAAAATTAATTTATTAATACTCACAAATATCAATAAAATTTATCATAAAGTACACAATATTTTTTTATGTGACCAAATCCTATAGACTCCCACTTTCACAAGAGCCAAATACTAACAACCTTCAGTCCACAAGCTGTCACATGATACTACTGCTTATAAAGATAATGGCCTTTTATTATGGGGTCTACACATTCTCTTCTTTAGGTACTATTCTCACATCAACATCACACCTTTTATAACTTCTCACAACATGGGATACATCTAGAGTATGTTGTTTGTCTGTTGGTGTGACCATGAATATTTTAAAAGATCCATCACTATAGTATTATCACAAAATAATGTGATAGGGTCTTTACTAAAATGTAACAAATAATGATCCATAAAAAATTTATGAATACAAAATTTCATCTTTAGCTGCATTAGATGCCGCTATATACTCAGACTCTATTTTAGAATTAGTTACAACTGGCTACATTGAACTCTTCCAGCTCATAGTTCTCCATTGTGATAGAAAACATATCTCGAATGTGACATCAGATTATTTTGAGCTGTATTAAAACCAGCACCATTATAACCCCTGATGACTAGCTCTTCATATCCTCCATAAACCTAGAACATATCTCCATTTCATCACAGATAATTAAGGATATAATTTACAGTAGTCCAATGTTGTTCTCATAGATCCTCATGACATCTTCCTACAATACTCAATGCATAGGAAATACCAGTTCTTGTAAAAAACATGGCATACATGATTGATCCAATATTTCAAATTTATGAGATCTTACTCATTATATCTTTCTCATGTTGTGATTGAGGACATATTTTCTTTAAAAAATTTAAACCACATAACACTGGAATCAATTCCTTCCCGGATTATTCCATACTAAATATATTTGGTATGTGGTAAACATATATATATTGACTCATCGTAAGCAACCTCTTGACTACATTATGAATAGGATTGATCCATGGGATTTAGGTGGCTTCACTAAATTAATTAATTTAGAAACACTTTTTAACTAGTCCTTAATAGATTATATGACTAGTATGTCATGTCCAATAAGTAGTATGTCATCAACATATACTACTAGGATAATGATCATATTCCCACTAAACCTCTTATGAAGAAGTGAATCACATTAAATCTTAATGAAACCAAATTAATTTTTAGAATCATCTATTCGAATGTTTCATGACCTAGATGATTTGATTTTATCCAGAAATTGATCTCTGCAAATTGAAAATCATTTTTTAATCACCTAGACTCACAAACCTTTTTATTTTTTTATAGATACATCTTCTTGAAGGTTCCCATTAAGTAATTCATTTTTTTATATCCATATATCAAATCTCAATATCAGGGTAATATTTCATTTCAATTAGAATTATGATATATTTAAACATGGAAACTGATTAATGTGTTTCATCACAGTCATGTACTTGACTGTGTTCCATATCTATTTTCTTTTGAATACCTAGTTTTACCCAACCAACATTACATTAACTAGCATATTGACCATAACCCAAACATGGTTCTGTTTGATGGAATCCATTTCACAAGTCATGAATTCTTTCCATCACTCTAATTTTGAGCTCTTTACTGCCTCCTCTTAGAATAGAGGTTCATCATTGTCTACCAATAATGAGTCACCTTCTCCTGTGACTAGAAAACCATATATATTAGGTTATCTTACATCTCATATTCTCTTACACAGTACCTGTGTTTTGGGAACCACTTATTAAACGGGGACCTATGGAACCTGTGCCCGTTCCAACTCTAGTTTATCTATAGAAACAATATTATCGAAGTAAATTATTGTCCCACTATTAATTTTTATGATGTTGTCCCTCTAAAAAAATATGTATTTGATGGTGTTAATATGTTTTTTTGAGGGGGTGTGTATGTAGTATCCAATTTTTTCCTTAATATACCCTATAAAGGTACAATTTGTGACCTAGGGTACTATTTTGTTGCACAAGAAGGCCATAATAAATGCCTTTCAACCCCATACATATGTATGAAAAAATTAATATTCTTTACACTCCATAACTATAAGGGAATTCCATTTGATGATTTAGTGAGTACTCGGTTTAATGTGTATGACACATTTTGTAATGCGTATACACAAATAAATATCGGATGATCTGTATGAGTCGTCATCAACCATAAAATATCTAACAAGGTATAGTTTCTCCTTTCACTGGAACCATTCCACTATGGTGTGTATGGTGGAGTTATTTGAAATAGATCCTCAAATTCACATGAAAATTTTGATGAACTCTTCTTTATAATATTCACCACCTCAATTTTATTAAAACTTATTTATCTTCATTCCAATGTGATTCACATCTTATTTCTTGAATTAATTGATTTTATCAAAGAGATAATACTTATACCTTATCTATAAGATATATCCATATCTACTCAATTCATTAGTAAGAATTATGAAGTATGAATATCTACATATAGCTTCTATTTGAAATTTTCCACACACATCATGGTGTACCAATCCTATATTCATTATGAAACTTTCATCATATCCAAAAAATGGTTGTTTGGTCATTTTCATTGTAAAAAAACATAAAATATTTCAAGTGGCATTAGAATAGAAGAGTATAAATAACCATCTAATAGAGCTGTGTCAATTGATTCTTGGTTACATGACTGAGTTTATGATGAAACATCTATGTTTTAAATTAGTAATGTGAACATGATTTGTTAACAATTTACAACAAAATCGTTTTTTAATTTAATATACAAATATAATTTTTTAAATGCGACATACCATAACATATGTTTTCCTAATAAAAGAAACAACATCTATTTCCCAACATAAAAATGAACCCATTTTTTATATGAATTATACATAAATTATGTTCTTGGTTACCATAGGTACTGAATAAAAATATTTTAAAACTAGAATCATTCATATTAGCAATGATAGTTGGTAGTCACAAATTCCTAGTGTAGCCATCCTTTCACCATTAACAGATTTTAGATCCACCTATCCTATACATATATTTAAAAATATATGTGATTATTGCATTTAGATATATATGTTAGGACCACATGCTATATCTAATATCCATTGTATAGATATTGAAATATTTCACTTGATAAAAAACAAACCATTACCATAACCATTGATTAAGAATGATGTTCTTTTTTCAGTGCCCTAACTTGCCACATTAAAAACATACTGCCTCTTATTCCTTAACTTACCTCTGGATGTTCCACTTCTTTGAATGACACTACTCAATATATTTAGACTATGTTTTGTTATTGGTCCCCTTTCCCTTGTTCTTCCTTGTATTTTTCACAATTATTACTAAAGGTTTATCACTCTACATTTACATACTCTCTTGGTGAATCAAGGTAAGAACGTATGAAAGACACTTCTAATTATTGATCATATTGTAATTAACAATAAAATTAGATATAGTGTTGGGATGTGTTGAAATTGTGGGATCTATATCCAACTCATCATAGTATCTAATTAATATTAGTTTTACATGTTCAATGTATCCAATAATCATGACGACATGAGGCCCAGCTGGTGCACAATATTCAAGCCTAGTCGTAAACAAAGCATAGTGATCTCATACCTTCCGTGTCTCTCCTTCTGTTGATAGATATTCTAAAGGTGAGACATTATGTTACCTGCATCCATGTCATCATACTGCTTAAAAATCTCATTGGAATTGAATGAAACATGGAATAGTAAATTTATGTTGCATCATTCAGATGTTTTTTATTAAGGGATAACTCTTTATCACATGACTTGTTACCAGGTGAAACTGGAAAAGGTTCTTCTAGAATATATAATTTCCTTTCATGTAGAAGTATAATGCATATGTGCTTTTTCCACTAATGGAATTTATTCTGGTGTGAAGGTTATCCTTCTTAAGTATAGGTTATCATGAAATGTTTGATGTAATTTTATTTATATTTATATAAATAATATAAGAAGAATTTTATTACTTAATATGATAAATTTTAGACAAATAAATAAATAGATATTATATTTATTAGTCTCCCACTATATTATCAAAAACTAATAACCGTGACTGTTGTCTTTGTAATATATTATTTTTTGGTCATTCTAGGGGAAATGAACCACATTTCCATCTTATTACACAAAATTTGGTTGATCAAGAAACTTGAATGGTTTTAGGTAGGCATTCCAAATGAAAATAATATTAGCTCATATTTTTTGGATCTATTGAGTGGACTCCCCATTCCATAAATCACTAATTTATAGTTCCTCAACCCTTTCCTCTTGTTATACCATCTCTTTCTTTGGCAGTCAACCCTTTATGTGACCTAAGTTAATTCAACCAAAAAATTCATGTTATAATTCCCCATTAATTGAAAACACCCCATACTTGGATCGTAAAGCACATTAAACTATATTTATATTTTAATTGATGTCATTGAATCATATACCGTCATAATATATATAATTGATGTGTTTTGTCCTTTATGTGTAGGTTTTCAATAATTATCTTTATTATATGGTTTCTAATATTCATTTTATTTTCTTAAGTGATTAATAATTTATTAGATAATATTTATGAATATGAAAATTTATATTATATATATCTTCAATGGACATTAATTTCATTAAATTTTCTGATCATGAAAAAAAACCCCTAATGAAATACCTATGAAACTGAAAAATAAAATAAAAAATCGGTATGATCGTGAGATTTTACTAATGGCCAGTTTATCTAGTGTTTCATAAATGTATCATTGAACTTGGGAAAAAACACCTTAAACCAATTATTGTTCATGTTAAATCATTCCATATATCCACCAATTTATCTCTCATAGATTGGTTCCTACCATAGATCCAATCTTGAGCTTGCTCTACGATCTTGGGAGCTTCACTGATTAAATATGTTTTTACTCACACTTTTGTTAGGGGAAAAGTGTTTACATAAAAGAAAGCATCAACACACGAGACCTAAATTATAATATGGGAGAAGGTAGACCACAGAAAAAGATAATTTAATATTTAATTAAATGAAACCAATCACATAAAATGTTTTTTCTATGCTCATTATCATCTACATTCTTGAAACTAATAAAAAATTTAATAAAAGTAGAATTAATTTCTTAATCTTTATTTTTTAAGATAAATCATGATTAAATGAATTAATTATAATATTTAATTAATCAATTGTTTTATCTTAATTAATATCCAAATTTCATTGATATTATCATCCATTTTAACAAAAAATAAATTAAATAAATTCATTCAAAATTAATTTTGTACATAAATGTACCATGGAGTCAACATAGTGAACCCGCATTCGAATCTACACAATAGTTATTAGAATCATATATAGTTTTACCTTTTTGACATATAACATACATGACATATCATTTTATTTCATGATGGATATTATCAACATAATGATTACACGAATTACATGATTTTTCAACCACATGTTATAATTCAATGCACGTAGAGTAACCACTATAATAAAACATATACATTATACGATGATTTTAACATTGCGTGGATATTAATTATATATTTATATATATGTACATATTAAAAACTATCACATGGAATTTCTAATCATCATAATTACCACATTCAAGATCAGGTAGATATGTTTTACATAGTATAATTAATAAATTTTATATTTTTTTTAATTTTTTTAAAGTAAATGGATTGTATAGAAGAGATACACGACATTTACAACTCTCACCGTGTATCCATGGATAATTCCTAGGGAATCGTTCTGTATACCCTACATTTAAAAATTGGAGTATATGGTATTCATCATAGACTAGACAGCGTGTTATCTATTTGTTACACGGTAAATAGTCAAGATGGTTGTGTATGGAATACATGCCCCATTAATGACTCAAAGTGACTACACACCATGTACGTGGTCTACATGATGTGTAATCTAAATGAGTGTGTGTCGAGATATCCCAGTCAACAAATGGTGAAATAATTAACAACATAACATGTTGTTAATGCACATATATTGAGTAATTGGTAAATTAGCTTTAGGTTGATTTAACACAAGTACATGGTGTGTAACTCTAGTGATGTAGCGTGTACCCATGTGTTGTCTTTCCAGAATCCTTGTCACCTTTGGATGAGTTTCTCAATTTTATTTTAATAAAAAAATGAATAATTTCAACAAGAACTATGAAAAATGATTGGGGACGAATCAGGTCTCCTGATTTTGATTAAAATAATGATTAAAATGTTTTGAAAAATTAATTAAAATTTTTATATCGCCAATGATCATAAACGAATAATAAATAATTATGTGAACTCTCTAATACCACTTCTAGGTTTTGAGTGCAGTGGAAGCCAGCAATGGGTGGTAACTAACTTTAATATTTACATTGTTCTATGATCAATCTATGATCTACAAAAAATAAACACCTTGATCATTAAAATTGAATCAATGAATACATAAAAGATGAACAAAATCAAAACCTCAGTGGGGATCATCAAATATTTTTTATTATTATTAAATTAAATATGAATTACCTTTATAGAATTATTTCTTCCATTATGGATCTGGTAACAGATCTACGATGCACCATCATTGTGATATAGGAATCAAGTGTTTATTCCCTATAACAATGATCCACATGTGTCCCCTGAATCTCAAAACATTACCAAAGGAATATCTAGATTCTATCACAATATATCCTTGAACTTGTGCCATCTACCATTGAACGCAATGATAATTTCTTCCAAATTAATATCCTTGATCTCATGGAGGAAAATTGCTATCATTTATTAGGAGTGATTATGGAGAAGTGAGATTTCTTGGTGTTAACTGAATTCTCCAATTCCATTTTACATAAGATAAACCAATTAACGGTTCTCTTATTAAAATAACATAAATGGGTTTATATATCGCTAGTGTGAAAATAAAATAATTGCGCAAGTGACCTTAATTATTTATTTAATCCTAGAGAAAACTCCATGTCAAATAATAATAACTCAACATGTTCATAAATTGGGAATTAAATTGAAATATTATTTAATACAATAATATTCAATATTTATAATTTTATCACAAGAACTAAAATCCAGGTCCAGGATTCCTCCATAATATTTATCGGAACATAAATGATGAATTTTTTTTGTTTAATAAATATCATTGTATTATTATCCAATAATAAATAAATATTATATTCACTAAATGTAAAGTTGTTATTTATTGAATATTCCTCTGAAATTATATCCTCTCATATAACTGGGGAAGGTTAAATGTGATAAAGAAAACAAGAATAATTATTAAACCACATGAGGGGATAATATTTATTTATATTGTTAAATAATAAATAATAATACATTATTAAACTATGATTTTAGATACACTTAGTTTGTGACCCACTAGGACTCTTTCTCTGTTGCATTATATGATGTAGCCTAGAGTCCAAGGATAGAATATAGAAACACACTAAGGAAACCATGTGGAATGATTTAAATGTCACAATGGCATAATATCTCATATTGATTCTTAGTATATAATTTAATCTCTTTATCACAATATATAAAATGAATCAAGTTGCATGCCAGAGCCATCAAACTATGTACTCAATGTTTCTGTCTTTGAGCATATGGAAATAGAGAATCCTTATAGAATAGCATGTCTATAGATTTATATAGGATATGTCATTCCAATAAATGGTCCGAATATATTAACATCCATTAAAAAATATATGGGATAAATACTTTATCACATTGTTATTTAATGTAATATTTTTCATGAAGCACCAAACGTCTCTTATGTCACCGTAAACATCTTTTGTCACAATTTTCATCAATACATCATATTAAGTGACTCATAGTACTCTTTAATAAAAATATTAATATGTAAGGACCATCACACATGTCCACATATATGAACATCCATTGACGCGTATAAATGTGTATATCCTATTTTTTGGTCTCGTACCCATAATATCTTAATGGATATTACCAATGACATACAACATAATAAGGTGATAAAATGTCCTATGAGTCTCCTACCCTGATAACCTATATCATTTCTCCCCCTAAAATGATATCATCCGGCTATATAATATATATATTTAAGAATAGTTTCATATCACTTTCAGGGTAGGAGACTCATAGGACATTTTATGAGATACTATGTTATGTAGAATACCCATCATGATTCCACAAGTTTTTTATTAATATTCAGAAATATTAATACTATTTTCCATAAAGTACATCGATGTTGGCTGTAGTTCACCAACTCCAACACACTATAGAATCATCCACCTCCCAAATAATCATTTCCATCAATTGATAACCACTCAGTGTCATAATGTTCATACATTACTAAACCTAGAAATTCAAACATTAAGATACAAATAGTAATGTTTGTGATAGAAAAAATGTTTACACCACGTTTTCAAATTTTTATTGAAAAGAAAACATTGAAAAAATTCGTATTCACTATCATCACACTAATACTCGATAACCACGATCTTACTACAATATCATGAATTCCTTCTTTCCATTAAATATATTAACTATCTGAAAATATTATTCTATATTTCTTATATATATAAAGAAAATGAATATTTAGGTTATCAACACATTTCTACAAAAAATACTTTCAATGAAGTATAAAATTTTTATCATGTTATCCCATCCAAAAATAAAATGGATAATAGTTTTTTGGGACCAATTCCATAACATTTAAAAATGATGATCTTATCCATGTATAAATGACTGAAAATGATCTTACCTAATCTCCTATATAAGACCTTACTATATTTGATATTCACTAATTATTCTACAAGTTAGACTCAACATCAATCATCTTATTATCCTCATACTTATCTTAAAAGTGAATTTAAAATTTCTTTAAAAATTCCCAGACTAAAAAAAAGAGTGTACCTAAATTAGAAGAGTCATAGTACACTGATATGTGGTGTCCTATCCTTTGAAAAAAAATTTGAAATGAAATTTTTATTCCTATTATTATAATTACACATGATTTTTACCTAGGAGATTCCATATTATAAAAATAATTCCTTTAAGGAAAATCCTAATAATAATTACTCTCAAGTAATAATATTATTTTATATTGATATTCTAATACAAAATATCCAAAAGTATCCAGAATTCCAATTGGGGGTACTGTAATAATTGTAAACAAAATGATATTATAGAGTCTTAATCCATTTAAAAATATTATTAAGGAATTTTCAAACATAGATATCTAATAATTACAACCCACTGATTGTGAGGCCTAATGTATTTAGAAGACAATGTTTATAATATGAAAAAATGGAACTAAAACCAAACATATTTATTTTATTCTCCACAATTAGATCTTAAATTAATGTTATCTATAAAAATATCATTAGATTACCAGGGGAATTCAGAAAAGAAATAGGTGATCTACAAATCCTACTAAGGGGATAATCATGATAAATAAACATAACATGTGATTCAATGGTATAACATGATATCATAATATGTAAGGCTCATAAATAATCACATTAGAGAATAACATTAAAAACATGGTATAAAAACATATTAGTTTTGGATATATGGAAGAAACATATTACAATAAATAAACATGAGACAATGATAATTACCTAAGTTATATAACATCGTTGAAAAAATACCATAATGGATTAGGTCTACTCTGTAATCCCACACAAAACACTCATGAGAACAAATAATTACCCAATTCATTGGATATATATGTGGATGCATCGATGAAAACATGTAAATAATTATGCGTGAAATGTCCCATTTTTTGGACTATGTCAAAAAGTCATTGAGTTTTTTAACTTTTCTTTGGTGGAAGGGTCAGATTCTATACCGAGCCTGCGAAAATATTTCTAATAGTTTGATCTCTTAAATTTGATGTTTTTGATTTGGTTTAATACACGAGAGGTACATTGGGTGTCCAATTCAATTTCAAAACACCAACCCCAAAGTCTCAAGCTTATATGGTGTGCTTAACGGTGCATGGTTTGTAAGAAACCATGAATCCCTTAGACAAATATTTCTGGCCAGCTCTAATAGAGAAAGAGGTGTTATATAGTTTGGTTTAATTTTTTGAGTTAAAGAACATTTGAAAAGAACCCCACCCATATTTTTATATAATTTAAGGGGTAGAATCAGTTATACCAATTTCCATTATGTTTACATCCTTTTTACACAAACTTTTCATTCTGTTAATGATTTTTCACATTGTTGAAAAAAAATTCACACATCCATAGGAACATAGTCATTTACGTTGATCACTTCTCAAAAGAGTAGCTACATCCTTTGAATGGTTTTGAAAAAATCTAACACAACAAAATCCACTAAAAAACAATCAATATTTTGGATAGAACAAGTTGGATATACCCATAAAAATGAGTAACACTATAATCAATACAATAGTGAAGGTGCCTATTCAAAAACATATTATGTTATAAAATTCCATCTAAAAAGTTAAGAAAAATTTAAAAATGGTTTCCAAACATGTTATTATATTAAATTAACAATTATTACTTTTGATAACCATTAAAAAAATCTCCAATTTTTTACCAAGCAGCAGGTATGAACTTCTCTTCGAATTATAATGATCCTTGTTTGATTTGTGATTAGGATTAGCCATCCTAATTAATCAATCTACAAATATTAGTCTACATTAATACTACTGAAACAATTCTAAAATAATTCTACCTCGGCCTATAAATATTTTTCCAATTTCCTTATCTAATAACCCATAATGATATTATAAACCCTGAATATGATCTTTCATCTTCTTTTATTGTCCAAACAAATTCTATTGCAATACTCTATCCAAAAATCACATCTCTTTAAAATTTTATATCTTCTTTATCCTCATGTGCACGTGAATAGTTTTCCAGTCCTTCATAATGTATAATATATTCACTTCCTTTCATAGGTGCTCAAAAAGTGGGTTGGGTGGGAATTAGAAATATTCTCCCAAATAAAAAAATTCGAAAAACAACAATTTCCCCTTAATAGTGTGTGTTGTACGTAACTTCATGTTCATAATGAGTATATTATACATTATGAAGGACTGGAAGGAAACATGACTTCTTCTCATGTTATAAATCTTAAATATTTTTAAAGTTTTTTGGGTTTAATGAAAATTTTTATTCTCCTATCTTCATAATGATGAAGACATCTGTACACTCTGATTTTCATAATCTAGTTTATAATACATTAGGAGAGAATAATTCACATTATGATGATCATGTGTAAACATAAAATATTAATGTATTTCCACCACAAAAATTGTATCATCTTCTAATTATATCACCCATTCTAGGATTAATTTCAAAAACTCCTTGAAACCCCACAAAAAAAGTCTCCCATGAAACTCTTCAATCAACCATTATTTTATACATTTCCTAAAACCGATGATCTTTTGTCTGAAGGAGTAATGATGTCATACAAAATCGGATGAATATGTCAATATTTCACTCTGTTGTATTAGTGTTATATCAAGTATGATGATTCAACACCACATATTTTTTTGATGATTTTGACCCTCTTGAAAAAAAACTACATCCATTATTTCATTCATGACTCACTTCGTAAGGAAACATGACTTCTTCTCATGTTAATGCAATTGAAGACAACCAACATATGCTTTTTGAAAATGGATCTCCAAAAGTTTTTCTATTATCTAGTCATTATTTCATTTACAATTTCACATGCATCCTGACCAACAAATTCGACTTATTTTATTTTTTATTGGTTGTAAAAACTCAGAATAAAAACAATTCAACATCTAATTGATATGTGGAACACCATCTATAAAGAACTAGTACTTGTAGTAACTTCATTCTCAAAATATTTGAATCTTTTGGCTTATTGTAATAACTAAAAACCAGAATTATATCTTCTCTTATTTTATAGAAATCTTCCCATCCTTCATATAATTCTATGGGTGGTGATGTCACATAAAGAAATTGAGATTATAAAACTTTGATTTCATTTTATTTATGCTTCCATAAACTCATAATTTAATAATTACATCACCATGAATTCAAGATCATTTAGGATATACATATAATCATCTAACTTACAATGGAATTAATTATAATATCACTTCCTTCTTGAGTCTTCTGTTCTTCCAATCAACACTCAAACTGATTGAGAATTCTTCTTCTCCCCTTTCATTCAAAAGGATTCAATAAAAAGTATCCAAGAGAACATATAATTTTTGAGAACATATAGAATATAAAATAATAATCATACTCAGTACGAGGATATTTATACTCGGATACACTTTTTCATACTGATGAAAACATTTATTATGGGAACAAGGTGAATCCAAATAACACATCTTTTCCAAAACATATTCAGAACAAAAAATTGTAACAAAGGAACTTTCATAAAAAATGTGTCTTATTTTTATGATTAAATTGAAACCACTCATTATATTCTGATTAATTTTAACCCTTTATTTCTTTTCTTCTCATAAAAAAAAATGTTGTGATAACATATATTTTAACACCCCATGATTTCATAGGGTGTTATTTCTTCAAAATAACTCAATAACATTCACTACACGCAACACCGAGTTCAAGTGCACCATGTCTTACCAAACAAGCCGTTAAAAAGAGGTTATGAATAGTATTAACTAAATTTTAAACTTTATATAATCCTTATAATTTTAGAATCCATATTATGAGTTTCTTATCTATAATGTAAGAACAAATTCATTTTCAGTATTAAACTTTTACAAACTTTTAATAGTGATCCCTTTTAAATCCAATATTTTAAAATTATATTCCATTTGACTAAATAAATTTACATTTTAGAACGAGGACATCAAAAATTTACAATGAAACATCCCAAGCTTCCACAATACGCATTCCTTTGAATAATACAACAGTGTGTGTTGTACGTAACTTCATGTTCTAACACACACCACAACCAATCAAGTTAGCTGTTATGAATAGTAATACATACTTTTTGAAATTTTATCTTTCTAAATGGAATTATTTTTGGATTCGTAATATCGAAATTAGCTTAGGGTGAAATTTTGGTACTTTTCGGATAACTTTAATATTTTGAGGAATAGTGAAAATTATTAAATTTTATTTTAAATTTTTTTTAATTGAAATAATTTATATTAATAAATTTTGAATTTGAGTGGTTTTAAAGTATATTTAGAATATATTTTTACCATTTAATACAATTTTGGTCATTTTACATATTTTCACAATTAAACCGGACATAAACAAGTGTCAATCTTTTGATAGTTATTATCTCTTAAAAACACGCTATTTGTTTTGACGATGGGAATTAATTTTTAAATTAATTAATGGAACTGATATGTTTTGAATTTGGTAAAATAGAAATAAATTTTGAATTCATAATATCAAATATGGCTTAGTTCTAATTTTTGGTATTTTTCTGGAAACTTTAATTTTTTGATGAATAGTGAAACCACTAAGTGGTAGTTAAAAAACTGAATTTTTCAAAAAACTTAATTTTACCGCTTCTGTGAGTGGAATTTTGATAATCCAAGAGACACGGTTAATATAATGGAGTAAAATTTGGTTCAATGAGATGAAAATAATTTTTGGTGAATAGTATCTTTTTACATTTATTTACCACGGTTAAAAGTAAATAGTGTAATTAAGGGTAAAAATGATATTAATATTACCCTAACATATGTCCTAATTCTATTGGACAAGTCAATATCGACCAAAAACAATAATAAGAATAAAATATTATCATTTAGGTCCACTTGTATTGGATTAGGACATTTATTATTATTTAATTCAAAGAAGAGTTAAAAGAGTTAAAATCAATGTTTATTTACTAAAACATTTTTAATATAGGGTTACACATAAGATAAATTATATAATAAATATTAATTATAAAGATAAAAATATTCACTATATAATGATATTTTATTTATAATTTTTAGAAATTATATAATTTAATTTATTTATGACACAATGATGATGCAGTAATTACCATAATAGTGAAAAATTAAAGTAATTGATATTATAAATATCCAAATAAATATAATTTGAGACTTTTAATGAATTACACTAATTTTATAGGTTAATATGACATGTTAGGAATAATGAAATTATCTTTTTTCTAAGTAATTATTCTGTTATGAGTTTTTCAAAAATCAATTATTGAACAGTGTCAAAATTGACATAAAAGAGATTTTAAAACCAATATTATATTATTAATTGATATTAAATTTCTAAAAATCTACGGTTCGTCCAAGAGACTTATATCATGATAGGTGTATCATTAATGGACCACTTGGGGGTCTCTTGGATATATATATAGTATGTTTATTAACCATATAATATAAAAATACAAAGAGACATTGTAAAAGCGGAACTAATTAAGTAAGAGTTAATACTTAAAGATAAGGTTAATATAATAACCCAAACCTGTCTAAATTCCATTGATTAAGTGGTTTTTAACCCATCCCAACCTTAACCATTAAATAATACATTTTTGAGCCATTAGAAACCGAATATGAATTTATTATAAAATAATATTTCTAGCTTTTCCAAAGGTGCCCCTCACCCCTCTTATAAAATGGCACTCCCCCATCTCATTAATTCACACCTTCAAAGCCTTTTGGTTCGGAAAAACCCTGGAAAACTACTCTCTCAACTTCCCTCAATACAACCTAGAGGCCTTAGATGGATCATAAAGCCAACCTAAGGACCCCTTTTGATCAAATCATAAGGAAGAACCCGAAGAGGAGGTAATGTTTTCACCACCCTTTTTCAAAATCATTTCTTCTTCAACTTCTTCTCTATTTGTTATTACCATTCTAAAATAATGAATCCAGTATCTCCTATATAATGTAATATTATTATAAATATGGTATAACCATATTCAGTATTCTATCCATACTTTGAATGTCATGTCACCATATGTACGTACACACGGCTTACCGTCTCCACGTCGTGGTGTAATTGTTATTCAATATATTATTATTTGGATGGGTATAATAATGATGTTTAATTCATGTAAATAATGAATATAACATGATAATGATTCTTTATATATGATATATAATCCAATTATATATTATTTTAATATCAAAATAATGATATTGTCGCTCGTGCGTACGTACGGACTACCGTCTCCATGAACGCGATGAGATTCATTCTCCATCGTATCCATTCAAGTCTAATTCTCATTTAAAGATTATAAATAATGTTTAAGTACATAATATTATTCTGGATTTTAATAAGATTCTACCTATCCATAACAAACATGTCTTACATAACAAAACATATAAATGAAAATGAGTAAGTTAACACCCCGAATGACGATAATTCTAAAATATTATTAACAAAGCAATGCTAAAAGATCATATATGATATCATATTAATATATATGATTATTACATAATTTAATAACAATTATTTCACCATTATACAGGATGTTAACATACCCTTAACCAAGGAAACATAAAAGGTAAGCGTTATTTCACAATCTCTTCATTATCTGAGGTTGTTTATACATAATTATCTACTGGGACCTCTTTATCATCCACATCCATGTTTCTTGAAAGTGTATTTAAAAACATTCTTAATATTTTACAGAGTAGGGGTTAAAGTCATTTATAACCTTGTTTGACTTTTTATAATGAGTTTATAAAGGAATATTTCTGTCATTTTCCATACAAGGTCCTTTTTAACCATTTTGACAGAATTCAGGTAAGAATTTTTTTAACGGGTGTGGCTATTTTCTGCCATTATAAAATTTTCAAAGCTTACCTTACAAAATTATAAGGATATTTTCAAAGTAAATGTTTTATTTTTTAATTATGTGACTTTTAAATGATTTCAAAATGAATATTTTAATAATTTCTGAAAGGTACTCTTTATCAAAATTAGAATTTTAAATGTTTTAAAGATTTATCTTTCTATATCTTTTTAATTAATGTCCATGTTTTCAAAATGATTTTAAGGATTTATTTATATGTACATTAATGTTTTGAAATGATATTTCTTTTCAAAAATTTAAAAGTGGTATAGAACACTTTGATTCAGAAATCACTTTTAAATTACTTCCTTTATAAATGTCTGACTTTTCAATGATTTCAAAAAAACAGATATTTCTCTCAAATATTTTTTATTTCATCTATTTCAACATCCTTTGATGGATTTTAAGCTTTTTTTAAATTGATATATTATGATACAAAACATTCGTATTGTATTGAAGGTTTTCTGATATGTTTGACAGTGGATGTGTTATTTTTATTCATGGTTTATGGAGAAAGTATTGAAATTTTGTTTTCTAGTTTTAATACGAATGTTTATGTTTTGTTCAAACCTTTTCATATTGGAATGAATTGGACATAGTAAGTGATGGGTGGGGCCCGCTATAGCTCCTCGATGCATCGGGAGGTCTCATGAGACAAACTAGTGTCTTGGCATGAGGCCTTGATAAAATCTTACTTGTAGTCTTGGCACGAGGCCTTGGCTGTATGGTTATGATAGTCTGGCGTTATGAATTCAATCATTAAGAAAGAGGTTATTGATATTGCATGTGATTATTCGATTAGTAGAATATCCATGTGAATAAGTAAATGGCATTATTTTATTTTATTTTTTCCATACAATGTTGAAGTTCATGTTTAAAAGGCTTTTGTTTTAGTCACACATTGCCTTAAATGTTTATTCTTATTTATGAAAGTTTCTGCTATATTGTTATCCTTACTGGGCATTTGAGCTCACCACTTTTCTATGTTTTATTTTTCCTAGGATGTGAAGAAGTAAATTATGAATGACCTTCCGGGATAGTATGAGAGGATAAGATTTTGGACTATGTAGACTATATTATTGTAGTTTTTTTTATTTTTTGATGTAATGAAATCTTTATGAATGTATCTAGTTAATCCAAGGCTACTAAACTAATCGGTCTTTCGAGACTTGATATTTCTTGTGATCATTCCAATGTTATGTAATAATGCACCAACTCTGGGTAACTGGGGTCGGGGTGTTACAGTTGTTATTAGAGAAAGTTTATTACAATCCATGGAAGCTAGATTTAGATTAACTCTGATTAGAGCACGTAGACCTAAGATGAACTTTGAGGATTAGTATATAAGAACTTCCTAGAATTTTGGTATTGTAGAGATTTTGTGAGTTTTCTGAGAAATTCATCCCATTCTGGATATGAGCAGGTAGAGGCGGCTCTAGCACAGATTTACCTAGGGGTAAAACCCAAAAACACCGCTCTAAGCTAGACACGAAAGGGAACTGGTGCACAAAAATGGGCCTTGCTGCACTCTTGGTTATGATACTCCTGAGAAATATGCTTAGGATAATTCTAATTTTTTTTACAAACCATTATGAAGGGTTTATGTGTATATACTTCCTCAAAGGAGACATTTTTATGATTATGGATTATATCCATAAACTATTTAATTTATGTTATGTGTTTTACAAGTTTTGGATTAGGTATTGTTTTTCATAAACTAGTCTAGTGTATGCCATTGTTTAGAAATGGCACCTAGTAGAAGGAATGAGAACTCCAGAAATGCACATGATTCATAGAGAAAGAAGGATCATATCTTTCATGGTCTTAAGCCATAATTTATAAGAGAAATAGTCTCCCATGTATTATCATCATATGAAGAAATAATATCACATGTTTATAAGATAAGTAAAGAGTTTACTGAGTCCTAAGGCTTTGAAGGGAAGCAAGAGAAGAAAAGGATGGAAGAGAAAAAGATGGATAAAGGGAAGAGGGAAAAGAATAATTTTTCCCATATGTGATAACTGTGGGAAGAAACACCATAGAACTTGCCTGAAAGTAATGAGAGTTTGTTATATGACTGGAAGAAAAGGGCACAAAGTACGCGACTGCAAGGGTAAGAAAATGGTTTCAAATGTAGAATGCTTCATTTTCAAGGAGTTTTGACACTACGCGAACCTATGTCCCAGTCACCAGACTATGCCGAAAATGATGCTATTGGATAATAATCAAGCTATGATTCTACCACAGATGAAGAGGAATGATTATAGTTCTTATGTTGATTATTTCATTTGAGTGTTTTATCAACAATGTACATGTTATAATAATTATGGAGTATATAAGGATTGTACTGCAGTACTATTTAATTAAGGACATGAGATTGTGTGGAATAAAGAAAAGTGAATCAATAGCAGGTTAAATTTTTGGAAAATATATGGTTGAGAGAAAGATAAACCATAATATGGTTCTGATACCGAGGTAGTGATTTTAGAATAATACATGATTGATTTGGATAAATTATATTTGATATTCTTGAATACCTTGAAACTGATTAATTATTTGTATATTCCATAATTGTTGGGGTTTACAAAATTTTTGGATTGAAGGAGTATATCTATTATTTTTTAAGGAATAAGGGATCATGAATTTAATCAATATGGTTTTACGGTAATTTAGGATGTTGTAGTGTTTTAATAGAATACATGATGAAGGTGTTCAAATGTTATTACGTGGAAAAAAGGATCTTCATTTTTTTTACCTTCTTATAAATGTTGGATTGATGTATTTTGGATATTTCTAGTTTAGATTATTTTGGATTTACATAAAACGACATCCTGGTGGTCGGGCGACAACCCGTCGTGACCGGCATGACCGCAAGACTTGAACCCACAACTGAATAGCGACAAGGGTGTATCACCAACCACTGACCCACGTGATGTACTGGATTGAATAATGCCATTTCTTAATGGTTCTGCAATATGAATTATAAATTCATTTTTTTAACCCTATACAAATAGGATAAATAGAATATTATATTTAAGTTCTGTTATGTTTTAGAGTGAAAGATGAGTTTTTGGTAGAACTTAGTTAAAGGATGAGACTCTACATGTCAAGTATATATTTTTCTTCTTCTCTTATTCAATGAAGAAATTAATTCTTATATTTAGTGAGGGGTCTTAAAACAAAAAAAAGTGTTATCCTAATACCATATGTTTTGCTGAACCGATGGTATTTTAAATCATCATAGAATGATGAATTTAATGCACTCAATTTTACAATTGTTTGTGATTGATGACCTCAATCGCTACCTATAAATATTTACGTTTTTCCACCAATTATATATCTCTAATTGCCACCAATGTCCTCTGAATAGAGATCATAATTTGGTGGTAACCCTTTCATTTCTCTTTTCCTCTTATTAAGACTAAATTTTATTGACCCAATTTCAGATGTGGGTTTTTCCCACAAAGATATTTTCTATATTCAACCTTTTATTTTTGAAGAACAATTTCAAATTGCAAGGACGTAATTTATTGAAGGAGGGGAGAATGTAACACCCCATGATTTCATAATGTGTTATTTTTCAAAATAATTCAATAACATTCACTATAAGAAACACTGAGTTCAAGTGCACCATGACTTACCAAACAAGTCGTTAAAAAGAGTTTATGAATAGTATTAACTAAATTTTAAACTTTATATAATCCTTATAATTTTAGAATCCATATTATGAGTTTCGTAGCCATAATGTAAGAACAAATTCATTTTCAGTATTACACTTTTACCAACTTTCAATAGTGAACCCTTTTTAAATCCAATATTTTAAACTTATATTCAATTTGACTAAATAAATTAACTTTTTAGAACGGGGACATCAAAAATTTACAATGAAAAATCCCAAGCTTCCACAGTACGCTTTCCTTTTAATAATACAGTAGTGTGTGTTGTACGCAACTTCAAGTTCTAACACACACCACAACTAATCAAACTAGCTGTTATGAATAGTAATACCTACTTTTTAAAAGTTTATAAATTTTATCTTTTGAAATGGACTTCTTTTTTGGATTCGTAATATTGAAATTAGATTAGGGTGAAATTTTGGTACTTTTTGGATAACTTTCACATTTTGATTAACACTTAAAATAACTAAATTTTAATTAAAAACAAATTTTTTAATTGAAATATTTTTTATTAATAAATTATGAATTTTAGTGGTTTTAAAGTATATTTAGAATAAATTTTTACCATTTAATACAATTTTGGTCATTGTACATAATTTCACAATTAAACCGGACATAAACAAGTGTTAATCTTTTGATTGTTATTATCTCTTAAAAACACACTATTTGTTTTAACGATGAGAATTAATTTTTAAATTAATTATTGAAACTGATATGTTTTGAATTTTTTAAAATATAAATCATTTTTGAAATCATAATATCAAATATATCTTAGGCCTAATTTTTGGTATTTTTCTGGAAACATTCATTTTTTGATGAATAGTGAAACCACTAAGTGGTAGTTAAAAACAGAATTTTTCATAAAACTTAATTTTACCGCTTCTGTGAGTAAAATTTTGAAAATCTGAAAGACACAGTTAATATCAAGGAGTAAAATGTGGTTCAATGAGATGAAAATAATTTTTGGTGAATTGTAACTTTTTACTTTTATTTACCACAGTTAAAAGTAAATAGGATAATTAAGGGTAAAAATGATATTAATATTACCATAACACATGTCCTAATTCTATTGGACAAGTGAATATCGACCAAAAACAACCATAGAAATAATATATTACCATTTAGGTCCACTTGGATTAGATTATGACATTTATTATTATTTAATTCAAAGAAGAGTTAAAAGTGTTATAATCAAATTTGATTTATTAAAACATTTTTAATATAGGGTTAAACAAAAGATAAATTCGATTATAAATATTAATTAGAAAACTAAAACGATTTTCTACATAATGATATTTTATTTACTATTTTTAGACATTAAATAAGTTAATTTATTAATGACACAATGATGATGCAGTAATTACCATAATAGTGAAAAATTAAACTAATTGATATTATAAATACCCAAATAAATATAATTTGATACTTTTAATGAATTAAACTAATTTTATAGGTTAATATGACATGTGAAGAATAATTTAAGTAACTGTTTTAGAAGTAACCATTCAGTTATGATTTTTAAAAAAATCAATTATTGAATAGTGTCAAAATTGACATAAAAGAGTTTTTAAAAACAATATTATATTATTAATTGATATTAAATTCCTAAAAATATAATGATCAGACAAGAGACTTAAATCATGATAGGTGTTTCATTAATGGACCAATTGGGGGTCTCTTAGATGTATATAGTAAGTTTATTGACCATATAATATAAAAATACAAAGAGACATTGTAAAAGCGAAACTAATTAACTAAGAGTTTAAACCAAATGATAAGGTTAATATAATAACCCAAACCTGTCTAAATTTTATTGGTTGAGTGTTGTGCGACCCATAACTACCTTAAACTTTAAATAACCCATTTTTGAGCCATTAGAAACCGAATATGAGTTTATTATAAAATAATATTTCTAGCTTTTCCAAAGGTTTCCCTCACCCCTCTTATAAAAGGGAACTCCCCCTTCTCATTAATTCACATTTTCAAAGCCTTTTGGTTCGCCCAAACCCTGGACAAATACTCTCTAAACTTCCCTCACTACAAACTAGAGGCCTTAGTTGGATCATAAAGCCAACCTAAAGATCCCTTTTGATCAAATAAAAAGGATGAACCCGAAGAAGAGGTGATGTTGTCACCACCCTTTTTCAAATTCATTTCTTCTTCAACTTATTCTCTCTTTGTTATTCCCATTATAAAATAATGAATCCAGTATCTCATATATACTGTAATATTATTATAAATATATTACAACCATATTCATTATTCTATCCATCCTTTGAATGACATGTCACCATACGTGCGTACGTACAGCTTACCGTCTCCACATCGTGGTGTAATTGTTATTCAATATATTATTATTTTGATGGGTATAATAATGATGTGTAATTCATGTAAATAATAAATATAACATGATAATTATTCTGTATATATTATATATAATCCAATTATATATTATTTTAATATCAAAATAATGATATTGTCGCTCGTGCGTACGTACGGACTGCCGTCTCCACGAACGCGATGAGATTCATTCTCCATCGTATCCATTCAAGTATAATTATCATTTGAAGATTAATAATAATTTTTAAGGAAGGAATATAGTTTTGGATATGAATAAGATACAACCTATCCATAAAAAACATGGCTTACATAACAAAACATATAAAAGAAAATGTGTAAGTTAACACCAGAAAAGACGATAATTCTAAAATATTATTAACAAAGAAATGTTATAAGATCATATATGATATCATATTAATATATATGATTATTGTAAAATATAATAACAATTATTCCACAATTATACAGTAGGATAACCTACTCTCAACCAAGGAAAAGTACAAGGTAAGCGTTATTTCACAATCTCTTCATTATCTGAGGTTGTTTATACATAATATATACTGGGACCTCTTGATCATCCACATCGATGTTTCTTGAAATTGTATTTCAAAAAATTCATTCTATTTTACAGAATAGGGGGTTAATTCATTTATACCCTTGTTTGACTTTTTATAAGAAGTTTATAATGGAATATTTCCGTCGTTTTCCAAACAAGGTCCTTTTTAACCTTTTCGACAGAATTTAGGTAAGAATGTTTTTTTAACGGGTGCGGCTATTTTCCATCATTATAAAAGTTTCAAAGAATCCCTTATATGATTATAAGGGTATATTCAATTTAAATGTTTTATTATATAATTATGTGACTTTTAAATTATTTCAAAATGAATATTTTAACAATTTATGAAAGGTACTCTATCAAAATCAGAATTTTAAATGTTTTAAAGATTTATCTTTATAAATATTTTTAATTAATGTCTATGTTTTCAAAATGATTTTAAGGATTTATTTATATGAACATTAATGTTTTGAAATGATATTACTTTTCAGAAGTTTCAAAGAGGTATGGAACAATTTGATTCAATAATCTCTTTTAAATTACATCCTTTATAAATGTGTGACTTTTCAATGATTTCAAAAAAAGAGATATTTATCTCAAATAGTTTTGATTTCATCTATGTCAACATCCTTTGATGGATTTTAAGCTTATTTGAAATTGATCTATTATGATACAAAACTTTCGTATTGTATTGAAGGTTTTGTGAAATGTCTGACTGTGGATGTGTTATTTTTATTCATGGGTTATGGAGAAAGTATTGACATTTCACATGCTAGTTTTAATACGAATGTTTATGTTATGTTTAAACCTTTTCATATGGGAATGAATTGGACTTAGTAAGTGACGGGTGGAACCCGCTATAGCTCCTCGATGAATCGGTAGGTCTCATGAGACAAACTAGTGTCTTGGAATGAGGCCTTGACAAAATCTTATTTGTAGTCATGGCATGAGGCCTTGGCTATGTGGTTTTGATAGTCTGGCATTATGCATTCCATCATTATGAAAGTGGTTATTGATATTTCATGTCATTATTCTATTAGTAGAATATCCATGTGAATAAGTAAATGGCATAATTTCATTTTATTTTTTCCATACTATGTTGAAGTTCAAGTTTAAAAGGCTTTTGTTTTAGTCATACATTGCCTTATATGTTTATTATTATTTATGAATGTTTCAACTATATTGTTATCCTTACTGGGAATTTGAGCTCACCCATTTTCTATGTTTTATTTTTCCCAGGATGTGAAGAAGTAAATTATGAATGACCTGCAGGGATAGTATGAGGGGATAAGAGTGTGTAATATGGAGACTATATTGTTGTAGTTGTTTTATTTTATGATGTAATGTTAACTTTATGAATGTATCTTGTTAATCCAAGGCTACTAAAATAATCGGTCTTTCGAGACTTGATCATTCTTGGGATCATGACAATGTTATGTAATAATGCACCGACTCTGGGTAACCGGGGTCGGGACGTTACATATATTGAAAACATATTCATCATATTAAAATATTGAATAAAATAAATCAAAAACACAACTTAGTCCAAATAGAATGGTTTTTTGGGGATATTGTATATTTTTTCAGATCTAGAACACATGTTTCACATAGTTTTCCTAACCTCTCACCAATACTAAATCATTAGATCCACTTAAAAGATAGCTATACATGTTTGAGTTGAATTGTTTTTTTAAAATGTGTGAGCTGACCACGCAAGGTGTGGATTTGGGATGTGAAGCTGAAATAGTTGGCACACTGATTGCAAAAATGTGTGGCCAAGAAATATGGGTCTTTAATGATATGAAAAAACAAATTTTCCACTCCATCATACATTTTTCATCTCCATCCATTCTTCCTTAATCATGTAAATCAAGGCGATCACATGAGAGATCCCTCCACTTTGTCACCTTGTATTTGGATCCTCCTCCTCATTCTAACTCTTTTTCATTCACTGTTGGCCTTGTTGGATGTGTATAGGTAATGATCTTTAATCCTCATGATTATCCACTTAATTTACCTTGCCATATAAAATGATAAATATAGAATTTTATTTTTCCTTATTTTTACAGTATTTGACAATTTTTCTGATTTCATCTATTCCTGGTCAAATGATATCCTTATATTGGATTAGTGTTTCTTTTTAAGAATGAGGTAGGTGTTTTATATTATTTCAACTTGTACTAACATCATTAATTGGTACATATATTTTTCTTTGCACTATAATTCATGGGTGTCGCTTCTACGTTATTAAACACATTAAATTAAATTCACAGTCAAATATGTTTTTTCTCTTAGACCACATGTGATATGGTTGGATGTTTTAACAACAACAAAAAACACCACTTTAGAGGCAGGGTTTTTTAAATCACATAATGATAATAATTTTTTATATCACAAAACGAACCATGGGGTGTATTAATTTACATTCGTAGAATAATATAGTCCACTTATGTCATGAATTTCTCTTTGGTTGTTTTTTATTTTTTTCTCTAATATGAACTATTACTAGTATATTGAGAATTTTTTAACGAAAGTTAATGTTCACTACTGAAACCTCCATTAAAGTGGGTGAATTTATATAATATTAATTAATGTTAAATGTAATTCTAATAAAATTAAATGTGATTTCATTTAAATTGGGCCTCCATACTGAATGTTATGTTTCCAATTATTCACACTACATGTCTTGGATAATGTGATTATAATGATTTTATTATTGGAATGCGTTGAGGTTCTATACTAAAATTATATTAAATAATGATTAAAGAAATTGTAGGTTCCAAAAATATGGATTTCTGGGATGAGATTGTCATGATTTATAATTAAAATAATGGTTGAGTGGTAAATATGTCAGGAGAGATAATTGTTTTCTTTTACTAGATTACCTTGGAAAGGCTCATTAGGATGATGACATATTTTCCATTTCATGATATTGGATCCATAGGAGAGATTACTTGGATGTGCTGATAGTAAATATAGTTATACTATGCCACTATAAATACTTGGTCCCTTATGTTTGATACCTAAACCAGACTCATCAGGTCATACATTACACCATGGTAAGAGTAATAGTTGAATTTTATGTTATTCATCACCATGGACAGACTCTTAATTTATTCATTTTTAATAGGGATCCTAGTATGATACAAGAGATTAATTTTTATGGATTTCATTGTATGGCCATAAGATTTTATATAATTAAGTTAAAAATGATTCTTATTTAATACCTCTAACAGAAAATTCATAAAGCCCATAGAAACATCTTCCATGTTAATGAACATTCTTGGGATCTATCCATGGTACATATTTTATAATAATGGCTACCCAATTATATTTTATACATGATTACATGATGTTTTGAAATGTATTTATGTATACCAAATTATAATTATATATGTATAGGATGAAATTAGTTTATTGATATATCATTTTTTACCAAAACATGTATAGTCTAGCCAGGTGACCCTGAGGAACCCCAACTTGACATGTTTTATAGTTTTTTAATTATTTTATATCCTTATTCATTTAACCAATATGTTTCTTTATCATATATATATAAATATACTAGAATATGTATTAGAAACTGTTAGTGGTGGCCTAATGAGTATATCTCAAACCCTAATAATGCCTATAGTGCACTGGGGTACTCGAAAACAACTCATGATTATAGGATCTGGTTTGAATATTTTCATTGTTTTTTTTCACTTTTGGGGTAAAGTTGAAGTACATGGGTAAAGGAATTAGGTAGTGACCGTTATTCTATTTTATATAGATTTTGTGTATTTAATTTGTTTATATACCAATTCTATGTATGCATCAACTACTATATGTCTATTTATTATATTTTATAATTACTATGAAGGACCCATTCATTAATTTACTGTTAGTATTTATCTTATTTATTTCATGCTACCTTTATTTATTATTTCATCTACTATGTCTATTTATGATCTAGAGCATATAATATCCACAATATACCTCCATTAGACACCTCCTTCTAGTTGGAATCCTTTTCTATCTATCGAGTAACCCTTGAGTCATAGTGTCAAAACTAATAAATTCATTATTTTAGTAGCTATTGAGTTATATTGCTATAATATTTCCACAAAAGTTAATCAATTTTAAGTCTTAAAAATAAAATTACCCATGGAAAGAAATGTGTTTCATTTGAGGAATGAACAAATGGAATGTGTTAACCCATAAAATGAATGAATAATGAGCTATTTATATATTTTAGAGACATATATTTTAATCTTTAAATAATTCCATAACATTAATTAATGATATAAAGTTAGAGGGAGAGAGTTTATAGCATGAAGAAAAGGGTAGTTTAGAGAGATCCCTTACCTTGATCTTGTCTTATCATGTGCATTATTTATCTTCTGGAAAAACTAAATTATGTTAATTAATTAATTTGAAAAGAAATTTTTTCATGTTAAATTTAACTTTTTTTATTTTTATAATGTAATATTAACTAAAATAATAATTTGGTTTATGTCAGACTTTTTGATGATATTTGGATCATATGTACAAAAATAATTTGGTAAGTTGAAAATTTTCATATGGATTATGAATATATCATTTCAAGAATACAAACCTTGTTGTTATATATATTTTTATACATCAATTATATTTTTAATGAAAACCCTGAAATATGGTAATGAAAATGAACTACCTTACAGTCATGGAGATGGTTGTTCATTTTTACGGATAAGTATTGTTTCCATTTTCAATGATCAATATCTAAATAAGTTAAGTTATATTTTATATTTATAGACATAAAACAATATCATAAATTTATATATTATTTATTTAAATACAGTTATATATATAATATATGTGATGTGCTAAAAAAATCTCACCTCTTTGTGGTGGTGGTATTCTAAAATTGCACATGGATAATGTTTCGATATTCTAATGAATGGAATAGTATAAAAATATATTATATGTTAATTTTATATAATGATATATATTTAATTAATATAATATATATAAAATTTTTGGATAATCATAAATTGTGATGAAAGGTTATTATGGAAAAAAATTACATCGGTTCACGTGGCGGTAGTCCACCTCACACATGAACGATGGATTAGATTCCCATTTAATTGGAGTGGATATGAATGTTGGTTTTTAAATTAACATAAAATCATATAAAATTTTAGGATATTATTATTTTATTTTATCATCATAGTTGAATATTATTTTAATTATGGTGAATAAAAAATAAAAAAAATTCTCAGTTAAGAAAGAAACAACTTCTTCAGAAAACCGCTTTTTTTCACACAAAAACGCATTAGAGGATGATTTAATAATTTAAAAATTAGCATAGGATATCTTAATTGATTTTAAGAAGTTATTTTTTCAGGTATTTGGAAAAATATATTCTTTTTAAGGGTTATGAAAAGAGGTTATCGCATGCCGTTTTGAAAGTGAGAGCGAGTGGAATTTTGGAAAATACACAAATCTATTTAATAATGGAAAGTCTCCCCTAATACCATTTCAACCAAGATTGATAAATTCTTTACTTCAAGGAATTAATGTTCAAGAAAATATTTCACTATAGAAAAAATAATCATTTTTATTCATCATATTCCCCTTAACTATATGGTTACACACATTTTTCATTTTTCCTTTCACTAGTTTAAGTTGTTTTTTACCATAGTAATTTATCCAATAAACCGAAATGAAAATGAATATTATTATATAATAATGAAATAATAGTTTAAATTATAAAATATAATTTATTAAAAAATAATTCTATGTTATTAAAAAATAGTTTTATCACAATCATATGTAACGTGCAAAGCCCCTTTTTGATCTTAATCGTGGTAATAAATGTTTAATGTTTTACTATTAATAATGAAAATTTTATGTTTTACATGATAAATAATAATAATTATGATTATTAAAATTATGGAATCTATTTTATGAAATTAAATTCATAGATTTGGATATTTTAATTTAAAATTTTCCACGAAAAAACTACAAATTGTTTTTTTCAAGAAAATGAAATTTTCAAGCAATAAATGATTCTATAATAACTATGTTACTACAAATCATCATTATATGAAATTAAATTCATATAATTTCTTTTATAATATTAATATTTCACTAAAATAATTCCACAATAGGAATTATTTTAGTAATTAAAATAGAAAAACTTTAGCATAATAAAATTCATTTTTAAAAATTGTGTTTTTAATCATAAATATAAACAAATACCAATATCATGAAATTTGATTATTAAATTTAAATTATTCATATTATTATAAAAAATGTTTTATATGTTACATTAATACCAAATCTAAAATATAATTGGGCTTTAAAATAACATTATTTCATAAAAATAATTCACATTATTTCAATAACATGTGAATTTCATTATTCATGGAAACATCAATAATTTTAGAAGCAAAAATCACACCCTATGATTATTTTCATTTTATGGGTTCAACAATGATTTTTAAATTTTAAAATACATTTTATAAGAGTTATAAAAATTATTTATAATATTTTTCTACAAAATTCAATAAAAATAATTTTATTACAAAATGTATTTTTTGAAGAAACAAATTTATTGTTTTTAAATTGATTTCGTAATTACTAGGAATTCATCAACATATTTATATTTATTAGGAACATTATATATATCATAAATAAATAAATCTCATTCATACCAAAAAATTTAATGGAAATGTTATTATGTCCATATTTAAATAATCATGGTTTGTTTAGGCTCGCTGTAGCATGTCATTTGTGAAGTCAAACCTTGCATTATTTAATTTATAGAAGGGTATTTCATAATTTTAACTTATGTAAATTATCACTAAAAATTTAATTTTACATATCGTTTTAATACATTTGAGGGTAAATATTAATTATGGATTCTTATTGCTCCAATGTTCCAACTTCGTATTTATGTTTCCACCATTGAACTTTTACTATGTAAATTATATTATTGTTTAGAACAATATTCCTCCAATCTAAGATCATCATCGGTTAATTCTAAAAAGATAGATCATTTTATAATTATACCACCTATTAATTTAGTACATGCGATGTATTTTTTATGAACATCATCAATAGAGGTAGTTGGAATACATCATGTACTTTGGACAAGGTTGGGGTTGTTCTAGTTGATAAGTCATAGAAATCATGTGATTGAGAATCTAAACGGGGAGATGTTCTTGGGGAATATCATTCCATTTTTCCAAAATCTCATGACACTCTTCTATTAGGATATATAGAAGAACACATTATCCTTAACATCAAACTCCATGTCTCGTTGATTATTGTCACCATTTCTCTTATATCAACTCCAATGAGTCCTGATATATAGATGGATGGTCTCAAAATAGTTTACCCTTTCCTAAACCATTACATGTCCCAAAAGCATGATTTCACCATCCTTATCCCAAAATTCATGTGTTTTAAATCTCTTCTAATAAAGGGATTTATAAGGAAGAATTTGGATACATGAGTAAAATCCATTATTTTATAACAACTAAACTAGATGAATATTTTGATCCCATCCACCATTTTAGCCCATCATGAACACTCACAACATGTCTTCGAGTTTTAAAATTTTCCTGTCATATGGTCCATCATTTTGGGTGTGATATTTCTTACTGATGTTTAAAATAGTTTTTAGAGTATGTTGGAGGATCTTCCAAAACATAGATGCAATTCTAATATCTTGGTTATATAAAATATAATGTGGTGTTCCATAAATAATAATCACTTATATGATGTAAATCCTTACAAATTTATCGAGTGAGAAATCCACTCAATGTTAAATATACTGGGAAATAATTTTATGATGATCCACCATAACCCATGTGGAATTATTTTCTATTGATATATTCTGAAAATGACTGAAAATGTATATAGTGATGTTTTACCATTTTCATGTTGGTGTCACAAACCCACATGGGACCCACCAGAACCCTATAACCAACTCATTCCTTACATAGCCTGAAGGGTGTCCCCAATCACCAAGGGTTATAGGATATCACCAGACATCATAAAACATGAATGTGGGAATGAATTTTCCTTAAAAAATAGTGGAATCAATACAAGAATGACAATATGCATACAAAAAAACTCCACGGGGACTAAAGAACTAGAAGTAAACAATGCATTAAATCCCAAATTACAACATCCTAGGTACCAAAATAGGGGAACATATCCCATGTCCATGAGGAAATAACTCAAAAATTTCATGTTTCAATAGTTAGACCGACCTCTAATAGATCATTTCCCCTTTCTCAAACCTGGGAGGATGTAATCTACAATCAACCAAGGCATAAGTAGGGTTTGAGACAATGCCCAGTAGTATTTTACAATAGATTGCATAACAAAATTAAAATATCTAATTAACTATAAATGTGCATTAAATTTCCAAATAAATAGGTTTGGAAATAGGGAATCATATGAAAAAAAACATTATTTACAATTTAAAAGATGGGAATACATTTAGTAATACATATTTTATATTTAAATAGATAGATAAATATTTCAAAAGAATAAATTTACCTTTAGTAAATAGGTATCCTTACAAAAATGGATCTTTTTAGAAAATGGTTTAAATAAACACAATAATTTAAAAATGTATATATAAATTGATAAGGCATCTAAAAAAGTATATAACAATGGAATATACATACATTATAATTCAATAAAGAAAGAAACATGGTTACGTTCCAATTAGGTATGATAGTTCAAGGATATTGGGAAACAAAACTATGAATATGATAATGTATTTACATATACCCCTTGAACCAATGCCTTCAAAATTCTTCACCATCACCTATGAGATTTAATTTGATGATATGATATTTTAGAACGTTGTATGTGATGAAGTGTTGCACAATATAACACACTAAATACCTAAGGCTTGAATTTAATCCAGTATAAAAAAATGATTGTCAATTTATTAAAATACATCTTGATATACAATTAAATATAAAACTCCATTTCAATATTGTTGTTTTAACTTTAAAAACATAACAGATATTTTAATAAAAAACACGACTTTTCAAAAAGATGAAACCATTGGGTCTCTATCAAAACCATTTTTGAACAATTTTTCTTAAACACATATTTGAAACCAATTCATGAAATTTCACAATCCATTATTCAATTAAATTCAACAAATTTTGTTTTCAAATAATTCAATAAATTTCATCAAAAACATGCAATTCACTGGAATTGGGTTTTTTGTCAAATACTCCAATCAATGAATTTTATTCAATTAATTTTCCCAATTCAATTAATTCATTTTCCATCAAATCTAGAATTCAAATAAAAAATTTAAATTACCACACTTTCCATAACCACACATAAATTCAATGGAATTTAGGGCATTTCAAATTTTATACCAAAAAACTCATTCTTCTTAAAAATCCCAATTCAGAGGAATTATATCATTCCAATAAAACAATTAACATTCACATAATTTAAACTAGTTTATTTAATTTAATTAAAAATAGTAGAGGTTAAATAAATCAATATAGGTTTAATATGATTTGGGAATCGTAACATAACCACCTACCTCGAACCCACTAGAACCTGAAGTGTCACACCCTAATTGAGATTTTGTAATGAATAACAAAAACAATTTGATTGCAGAGAAAAAAGAATGGAATCCTAGTCATATATCCATAAATTTTGGTATTAAATCCATAAATTAACACAAGTATCCATGGAACCTTGAGGAGAAATAAAGAGATCATGGAAGATCATGAACGTGAGGGGAAAACTAACTAAGAGGTCATATGAGGGCGTTACTATATCTTTTATTCCCTTATAAGAGTATTTAAAGGGTTCATAAATCTCCCTTGGGTGTATTAAGGAAGATAGAAACTGATTATGGTTCATATTGGTTCATCTTGTTTCTAAAAGCAGGTTCTAGAAACTTTTATTAAAAATATTGATCTTATATAATCATGTTCATAAGGTTTCATAAGAAAGACATATGGTTTGGACAAATAAGGATTAGTTTATGTGCCCATTATAAGTGGGTCACATGTTTTTTTTGAAGGGTACACAAGACTTTACTAACTATGTGCAATCCATGTTGTGCACCCTATCCAAAAATTGTCATTTTCCTTTAGTAGGGAACACGGTTTGGAAGACCATGCATATATCTTGTGCCAACAATGCACCCACACAAAATTATAAAAAAATCCTAAGTTATCATCCCAAAATGGACCCAATGAAATACCAACCAAATATCAATTAAAAGGATGCTTTATGGAATGATTTTAATAGTAACTGTGTGTTACAACCTCCCCACCATAGAATCTTTTTGTCCCAATAATGGTATGATGGAGCTTCCTTGTCATAATGATGGTGAAAATACTCTCTCATCAGTTCCTCTAACCCCCACGTCTCATGAGAATCAAAAACATGTTGCCATACCACCTGAACCAAAGGTATAATCCTTTTATAAAGTACCTTGGTCTCATATTCATCTATCCAAACATTTTGTTCCGTCATATATAAATCCAGCTCAGCCTCAAGATCACTCTAACTGGGAAAATGTGATGGATCATATTGATAATTTATAAAAATAATACATTAAACATGTTATTTATCGAATTCATCTCTGGTTTTATTCCAAAATTTTAGGAAATTTTCCCCACTTTCTCAATAACCTCAAATGGTCTAAAAACAAGGAGTATGCTTCCCTTTCCTCCCAAGATGTTGATGACCCAATCAAGGAGAAAATTTCAAGAACACCGGGTCACCAACTAAAAACTCCATATGTAAACATAGATAAACATCATAATATATATATCAACTCTATTTCATCAACATCCATTGAATAATCCTCTAAATCATTGTTATCATCTATTGGACCACGCTCGATCCAACCAAGGAAAATTCACCAACATCCCACCAACACAATATAGATTTATAATGATTTCCATACAAGGCCTTAAAAGGATCCATTTTGATCATGCACTATTATCTATTTTTGATGGAAAACTAAAATAGCCCTATGTGATCATCCAATGCCCCACAAAAGTCAAGAACACAAGAAAAAAGCCTATCCTCCAGAATTTGTATTTTTTTATGTCTGGACATCCTACTTCAGATATTATGCCATTCTCAAATGGGCATGATAACGTGGTGCATCCTGAAGGCCTCTCTAAATTTGAGATGTGAACTGAGGTTCCCATTTGAAGACAATAACAGATATAACTCCTTGAAAATTAACAATATCATTTACATATATATTTCCCAACTCCTCAAATTTTGTTGTGTCATGAATGGGTATAATGTGATCACACGTGATCTGCCTATCAATCACAATCCATACACATTCTTCATTATCTAGGTATGAGGAAACCAAACCATAAATACCATAGAGATATCATCCAATTCTAAAAATGTACTGAAAGTTAATAAAGACAACCAGAAGGCTTTTGATGCTCTGCCTTATCCTGTTCGTATGTATAACAATAAGAAACAAAACAAAAAATTCCCAATCACATACATAGCCCCCACAACTGCTGCCATATATCATAGACCATCTCTTTGGTTCCTAGGTGGAATCCCCACTAAGAACTATATAAATCAACCATCACAACATTCATTAACATTGATGGAACCAAAAAATGATTCCAAAATTATTGAATGTCCTCCCTAGATAATGAAAAACTAGGTATTCCCCCCACCATAAAAGGCTACCTAATTCTATAGAACTCATCATAATGGTGCAGCTCCAAAAAATCAACTCAAGGAGATTTGATGGATACTCTACACTGTCCAGGGAGACCTCATTCCCTGATTCATAGAATTTTATGTTCAACTATGCAAAAATAGAAATCATGTTTCACTCTTTTAATGATCCCTTCACTACCTAGGTTAAACATTACTTCCTCACAGTATTCGTAATTACATTCCCTTTCTATGTTTTATAGGAGATGTAAAAATAAAAATTCTCTAGGTATTCTATAAAACCCACCTGGAAGAGATTAAAATCATTTTTAGAAAATATATAACTCAATCTCTTATGGTGTGAATACATAGAAAATTTTTATCTATAAAGGAAATGCCACCAAATATACAGTGCATGAATCACTGTTTATAGTTCAAAGTCATGTGTTATATAACTATTCCTGTGTGGCCTATGAGGATGAGGTCCATACTCAACAACATGATCTCCTAGCATTAGAATAAAGACCAAACCTAAACCTGATGCATCACAAAATAAAACATAGCCATGACCAACCTATAGAAGAGTCAACACCGGCACCATAGTCCAAATATATTTCAGATCAACATAATAACTTTGAAATTTTTCATCCCAAATAAATTTTAATCCCTTCAATTTTAGTTTAGTCATTAGAGAAATAAACATAGAGAATCACTTAACAAATCAGAAATAATACTCCTATAAACCCAAGATCCTCTGAATCTCAAAGTCATTCTGTGGTGGTTCCCATGTCATAAAAACCTTCACAATCTCAAGATCCACTAATATTCGACGTAAGACACCACATTCACCAAGAACTTCACTTCCCAAATCTATAATTGACATTTAGATAGTTTGGAATATTATCGGTGATTTCTCAGCAAACTCAGAATATATCTCAAATGATGCACATGATCCTCCTATAACATAGAGTAAATAAGCATGCCATCCCCAAAGACAACCTAGAACGTGTCAAGATACTCATTGAATATCATTATCATAAAATTCATGAAAACTACAGGTTCATGGGTAATGCCAAATGGAATAACAAGGTACTCATAATGATCATACTTGCTCTAAAAGGAAGTTTTTGGAATGTTATATTCTTTTTTCCTCAACTGATGGTAAACAAATTCATGGACAATCTTCAAGAACCACATTTCCCTTTTTAAATTATCCACCAGATCATCAATTCATTGTATTGGATACATGTGCTTTATCATTAATCGACTGAGTTTTTGATAATCAACTCATAGACAAAGTGAACCATCGGCCTTCTTTGGAAAAAGAATGTGTGTCTCCCAAGGTGACACACTCGGTTGTATAATGCCCTTATCTAAAAGTCCATAAAACTAGAACATCATCTCATTAATTTATTTCAGGGCTATATGATAAGAGGGATTATAATCAGTTAGAGCATCATGAATCAAGTCAATAGAAAACTCAACCTCTGTTACTGGTGAAAAAATAGTGACTTCTAGAGTAAAATTTTTCGCAAAATACGTGACAACTGGAAGGAGATAACCACTCAAAGATTAATTCTCCAAATGAAAAGAAAACACAAATATCACATTCCACAACTCTGGGTAGGAGGGTCTGTATCTACTCATATTTTGGTCAAATTCTCCATAAATGACATGGAACATACCATATTGTGTCGTAAAGGAGATTTGTCGAAGATAACAGTCAGTTAGAAAATTATGTGAAATTAACCAATCCATCCCGAAAATGAAGTCAAGATGTTTCATGTCAAGAATCAAAAAAGTTCAACCAATATCAACATATGATAAAGATAGAACAAAATAAGGGCTATGAATACCCTACTCTTTCTTCGTAATAAGGGGCATAGTAATATACATTACATATGGAAAAATATCCATAAGAATATTTACCATATTAATAATACAGGTTGAAATAAATGAATGAGATAAACGGGTATCAAAAAGAGCATTCACTAATGATGAAGCTACATAAATGGTACCTCTCACAATCGCTGGACCCATATTATCTTCCTCTATAGATTCATCTACTACATGAGTAAGCTTCATTCCGGATTCCTGGAGCTAGAGCCCTTTCTCTCATGAATCATATTATTGCACCATAGTCTTATAAGGTGTGGATGACCCCATTCCACTATTCAGAGTGAAATAAAAATAGATGAACGTCTTAATGTGTCTCAAGCATCTGTTTAAACCATAGTTCTTGGTTCCCACATTAAAATACCCTCTTTGAATTTCCCCGATTACCACACTAGTAAGAAACCAATGGGCCAACTCCAAGAACTACTGATGGTTTGGAGACGACATGCCAGAGATAACCACCATGATAGTCATCACAATTACTATTTCCCTTAGAAAAGTCCACACTAACCCTGGGAATAAATGAGATGCCCAAAAAACCTAACTTCCTAGACACGTCCTTCTCAATCTTCGATGCTCTATCTAGTACATCTTCATAAGAAGGCGTTTTTTGCAAGAATAATTGAGAACTAATATCTAGTTGAATTCCCAAAAACAATATTTGATCCATAATCCTCTAACTTTATACAATATTATTTGAAAAATGAACATGATCATATAAATGGTTTTTATAGTCTATCTCATTCTTGTTAGCCTGATTGAATTTGATATACTCAATAGACTTGGCTAACATCATCGAATACTGATAGAACTGTTCAGTTAAAATAATCATGATGTATTTCCACTCTAATCCCTCACATTTCATAACTATTACCATCATACCCCACAATATCTTTCCATTTTATTCTAGTAAAAATGAGGAACACATCACCTTGATTTCAACAAGTTCTTCCGAGAACCGAAACAAATATTCCATTCCACTCAACCATTCCTTAGCCTCTTGAGGTTCATTTGAGCCTATGAATGGTATAGGGTTTAGATGAAGGAACACTTGAGAAAAATTCATTAGAACATCCCTCTGAGGTTCCATCACTCAATCTTAAATGGGTATTGTAAGGAGTTTTTGAATTTCAAAAACTCACCACCTAGAAATTACAAACTAGGCATGTATCAAGATATCTTTAAAATGAATCTGTTGATGATCTATTCATTTCATAATATTCCCTTTTTGAAGTTACCACACCTCGGTAAAACTGTGCTATAGCCTCAACCACATGAATTATACAAACCTGGATGCAATTATTTGGAAACCACTAACTCTATCCTTTTCTATAAATACATGATATTTTTCAATGATTTTAGTCATCCTTATGGTTTTCACTAAATTATATTATTTGTTATCCCAAAAACAATTATACATTTTTCTAATACCAATTATAATTTCTCAACCCTTTTATATATATTATTACATGGTTTTTAAACATAAATATCCAATAAGTTTTTCCTAGAAATTGCGTGGTCTAGTGTATTTGGAAGACTAGGTTGATAATACATAAAAAGGGAAGAAATACATGAAATCCTTAATTTATTCTCTATAATGAGATCCTAAATCTATTTGATCCCCAAAACCATATACCATAACCTTGAAAATTAATTAAAAATAATGGGGAGAAAAAATATCCATATAAGGGAATTAACATGATATGGAAACATAACGTGTGAGTCATAGGTATAAAAAGATATCATAAAATAGAATGTCCATCAGTAATAATGGGGGAGTATAAGTTTATGAACATGGTATCACAAGATTTTGAAACATAATAAACGGGGAATCAATATATAACATGACATAAACATGAGACATGGATAAGTACCTTGACAATGTCACATGATGTACAATGTCCCATAATGTATTAGGTTTACTCTCTAATAAAATACATAACATCCCATTAGAAAAAATCATTACCTAATGCATTGAAGTGATATATGGGCACACACATCACATCATTTACATTCTTATGAGTGCCATAAAAGTAAATCAATTATAAGGGATAAACATAAAATTAACCACAGAATGAAATGGGTTTTATTTGAGAAAATAATCTACAGGTTTCATTTATATATAGTTTCAAATATTAAATAGATAAACAATGTGAGTAAAAGTTAAAATGGTCATAACCAAATGAATAGGGTGGTTTTGAGCATCTCTTACTTTGAGACTGAATTTTCATGTGAGTTTTTATTATCCTATATAAAAACATATGTTAGTTATTTAATTTATTAAGGACATTTTATGTGTTTATTATTCATTTTATTTTGTTTACTATAATTTTTCTTCAATTAATTAATCATTTTGGTTATTATTATACTTTTTGATGATATTTGGATCATATATCCAAATTCAATATATTATGTTGGCGAAGGTCAAAGATATTATTAATTAATAATATATAGAATAATAATAATGAAATAATTATCATTTTAATAAATGATCTATACATTTAAAACAAACCATGAAATATGATTATGAAAAATTAATTATGTTATAATCATGGAAACTGTAAATCATAAATATGGATTTGTAATGATTCCAATTTTCAAAAATTCCAATGGAAAGAAGGTATGTGGTATATTATCCTATTATATTATATTAATATCATAAATACCATATTATTTCTTTTAATATACTTATATATAACATTAATTTGATGTGGTAATGAAAAATCAAATCACATCGCTTTGTGCATATGGTTATCCAAACAAGTGCCTAAACAAAATTATCATCTTCTAATCAATGGATAGTTAAAAAATATATGAAATATTAATATTAAATAATGATAAATATGTCATTAATAATAATATATATATATTTTAAATCTAGAATCATAAACATCCTTGGGAGGGGATGATGGATAATTAATTTCCTCGATTTATGAGTTCATAGTCCATCGTACAGACAATCAATAGTTTCATTTACCCTTTGATTGAATAGGAAATGGATTTATATTATGATATTAAAATAATAAAATATAAATATTCTTGATATAATTATTTTACTATATCATCATAGTTTAATAATATTTGATGGAGTTGCAAGATGAAATAAAAAAAATATGCTCGGAAAAGAAGGATTCATTTTCCCTAGATAACTTCTTTAGGTATTCACGAAAGGCCTTCCCATGAGGGTTCTCAAATAAAACCAAGGCATAATGGATTAAGAAGTTTGGTTTTTAAGTTTTTTTATAGTATGGACCAAATGCTTTACTATGTTTGAAGAAAATATGACAGGTGGTTTCCTTTTAATAGTGAGGATCAGGATTTTTGTAAAAACCCAGAACTATTAATTACTTTGAAGTCACTATCAAGAAAAGGTCCTAAAAATTTATAAACTGTGTTTTATGGGGAAGATAAATATAATCCAATCTTCCAACATAATATAAGAAAGATTTACTGAAATTTTATATCACTTACCATTATGGTTACTCACTTTTACCAGTTTAGTTTTCACCCCCGCAACTAGTTTTTTAACCAAGGTAATTTGATCTTTAAGACTAAAAATAATATGAGCTTTACTAGATAACATAGACCCAATAATTATACAAATGAACCATATTTTATCAAATAAAAAACCTGTATTTTTTATAATCTAATTTTAACATAATCACATGTAACTCGTGAAATTTGGTTTTAACCATACCCACAATAATAAATATTTACAATTGTAACTATTCATTATGCTAGAAAATTAATTTCATCTTATTAATATTTATTAATTATTCTGATTTAAAATATTTTATCCATTTTATAATATTCAATTACTATATGCTTTCGAATTGAATTAAAAATAAAACCCTCAAAATATGATAGAAAACTATTTTTCTAGAAAATATATTTTTCTAGAATTATATGTTATTATATTAACCATATGACTAGAAATAATCATATAATTTCTTTAAATTCATATCAATAATTATATATTAAGAAATTTAATTTAAATATTTCTTTATTAGGTATTATTTTAATTAAATTAAATGGATAAACATTATGAACATATAAATAGTTTACATGATATCATGGTTTTATAATAAAAATGAACTTATTAAAAAATAATAAAAATTAATTATTTAAATTGAATTTTTAATATTGTTATATATTTAATTTTTAATATTTCACTTAGATTAAAAATCAAAAATATAATGGTGCTTTTGGTTTTTATTACATTATGAAATGAAATCATAGTAAATAAAAAATCTATAATTTTCACTATACATTGAAAAATCAATCAGTTTAGAAAAAAATTTAATCTGATGTTATCAAGAGGTTTTTGGAGTCATTTTTTGAATTTTTATCATTTAAATATCACTAAGTGTTTACTGATAGAAAATGACATGGTGATGCTTGTAGAATTGTTATGGATTCATAAAATGGTATTTGATGACATGCTCAAGAAATTATTCTTATTATAATGTTTATTTAATTTTTATAAATTCACTTTATGGAATTAAATTTCATTACTGTAAAATTATTATTGCTATTATTGTGAAGTGTTTTTAATCATCCCTTAATTTTCAAAAAACATGTGAAAAAGGAAATAGTGAATACACATTTCTTGCAACAAGGATGACAATTAGTTTAATATGGCCATGTGTAATTATATTTTTTCATATACATTTTGAAGATGTAAATGCCATGAAAAATGAGAATGCATGAAATATATATTAAATAACATTCATGACAATTATTACAATAGTAAGGGCATTAAAAATATTCTTATATATATTTCCTTAATGGAGAAGGGATTTGAGTTTGTGCATTATGACTAAATTACTTAGTAATTCTTTGGGAGATTTATCAAAAAAGTGGGAAACCACTCGATTTATGATCCAACTCAACTGAAAATTATGGGAGGAAGAAAAAAAAGCATGTAGGGGGATAAGGACCCCAGAGCTGCATGGAGGTTGAGGTATTGGAGGTCTGTAAAAGTCTTGTGGGTGAGTGTTTGGGTGAGATCACATGGGCCAAGGGTGCTGATGGTCTAGTGTGTATTTTCAGGGCTTGTGAGGTGTGTGTGTGTGTGTTCGTGTGTGCACATTCATGTTCGATTGTTTTGGGTAATGATCCCCCACTACTATATTGAATCATTATAGATATGGGTTTGTTAATAATGAAAAAAATATGATAACCAGAAGACTGACGTGGGACTCCAAGATATGAGGTATTGTTCATCCATCATATAAAAATATGTATATAAATATCACCATACTTTCTGAATTATCATCACATGTCATTTTCCATCTTTAACCTAGGGCTACTGAGGCGTACACACATGATCTGAAGAAAATGAGAATCCCTATTTCAATGTTTGAAATTAAACATTCATCCATTCCTTATAATCAATATGACAAACAAAGATATTATTCAAATCCAAAATCCATGAATACTACATCATCTTGTATGAATGAAACTATTAAAATAAATGATTATCTAAAGATAATATTATAGATTAGGATAATAAAATTTTTAAATAGTTCATCATAGTAATCCATTACATTTTTATATTTGGATCTTGTGATCACATAGAGTCATTCCAATAGTTATCTCAACATCAGGTGAATTTTTTGTGAGCATGAATGAAAATCACCAATGATTGCACATGAACAACAATCCATTAAATTATTCTACAGTGTGAAAATATTAGTATTTGTACATCAACATTCCAATAAGACATCACATAAATAAAATCTAATCTAATTAAGCTCTGAGGTTCCTCATGATCATAATAAGTGATCATGATATTACTATATCACATCATTTGTGCATGCACATTATGGCATCAAAAGAGTAAGCATTCATTTAGATCCTAATATCTCTACGTTTTTGAATCGGTCTTCAATCACCATGGGAACCAGAGAAGACATCTTATATAAATATAGGCACTGATGAAGGAATTTATATCAATCATTTGAATATGTTATAGATATCTATTGATTAAAAAAAATAGAGCACTCACATAACCATTCACATTAAGTATAGAAAGACATTGTGGGATCCATTCATGTAAAGGAAAATATGGAATCATGACTTGTTCATACAAATCATAACCCACAATCAACCCATGTATTGTAAAGGAACCAACATACATACCCTTTTCAAACTAAGAAAAACCTTTTATCCACATTTGGATTTCATAATAAAGTTAAAATGTTTGTATGACTTAATCACATAAATATAAAACATGATAGAGATGTTTTTTCACACAAATTTATTCATCCTAACATATACTACATTATGTGAATGATTAGAGAATACCATATTTCTTTTAGCATGAAAGGTTACCTAACACTCACATATGATTTTTTGATTCTCATATGATTGGTTTAAGTAAATATTTATTCTCCAATGGTTGTATGTAGTGAATCCATTTCATGAATCTAGAGTGATAACAGTGAGATACCTGATATTTAAATAAATAAAATATTCATTGAAATAATGTAAAATAATAAAGATGAAATCTATGTTTATGTTATCTACATGTGAAGCCCCATTCTTGAAGTGTGTATTATTTAAATTAGGCCGATAATTCAATAGCCTACATAGTTACTATTATGTGGGATATTGTTTGTCATAAAATATTACCAAAAAAGGTGTGTTCACAACTTGAACACATTTGATGGAGTCTGGGTTTCATCAAATAAAAGGAAAAGTAATTTCTTTATAATATTTATTGACTAATGAAGACATGATCATATACTAAATATCATAATAATTTGGGAAATACTAGAATGTTTCAAAGGATATTGATGTTTACATGGAATAAAATTATATCTATTATGCTTGTGGGGGAACATCATGAGATCAGACAATAGTGGATCAATCCATCTGAAGAGGATGGTTATAACAGTGGGTATAACCAACTGCTGGAAAATTGTGAGAGGGGAATCTAACTAATAATTAATGAAATGGTGATGATGGGGAGGAATTATCAACTATGGTAGGTGTATTGGAAATAGGGGTAAAACAAATTTGTAATTGGGGGAATAATCAGTTGCTATTTTTAACCACCTTCTAATATACTGTAAAATCTTTGTTGGGTGTAATAACCAACATGGAAAGTATTTGGTCCTTTCATCAAACCAGGTAAATCACTGTGTTCTATAAAATTGTGATTGTATAATTATTTAGGGTGAGGTTGGGAGACACATTTAGTGTATATCCTTGCATCAACCAACTATTGAGGTCAAATTGAGAATAAAAAAACTGTAAAAGGGAAAAATGGACCATTGATTCACCCCTCCCCTTATAAGTTATCTAACAGTAATAAAAAAAAAATTATATTAATTAAGACATTTATATATATATTTCGTTAAGAATATAATCTTTCTCATACATCCCAATTTATTGGATAGGTTATAATGGTTATATATAAATAATCACGGTTCACGTTGGTATGACGTTTCATGAAATGTATTATTTTGAGCATAATTTTATCATTAAAATCATAGGGTTTTATAGATATATCCCTAGAATTCATACAGAATTCTATAGAGTCTAAAATAATACTCAATAAAGTATTCATAATTTAATCCAACTTATAGTACAAAAGAGATAAATTCAAAAAAACAATTAATTTCTATAATTAAATATATATAAATCAATACCACCATATGGTAATATTATTAGATGATTCTTCTCAAATACTTTGATATTCACCATCAAAATCTAAGCCATGGTATATCATCAGTTTTCTCTATATCATCCCACCATTTCACCTATTGATGGATAACACAATATTGAAATCCATAAATTCCTTTATCAACAACCCAACTTCTTATCCTCAATCTTATATCAAACTATAATGATTTCGACATATCTATTTCAAGTGTAGACCTTGTCATCTCCCTATGGATACAACCAATTCAAAAAAAAATCACAAAATCAAAACATATGTCTACATGCAACAATATCTTCCTTTTCCAATCCTAATTCTATACTATGTTCTCACTCATGTGTTGTCAATTAGTGTTGGTCTTAGTAATACATTGATCCCCACAATAATTAAAAATCCATATATTGTTACTATATGCACTCCAAATCCATTGAATGACTCTCACTTTTCTAAACCAGCAACCCTTATATTTTTCAAACCCTATACTCCCTCTTATACCATCGATACAACCCGGTCACGTAATGACTCACTATTAAGGGTCATGCCTCCACTAGGTCAGTAAAGGGTTAACAATGTTGAGTTATCCATGAAATCATGATAGTAATTTCCTCTATATTTACCTATCACATGATATCATGCATCACCATCCATCATACACGAATGAAATGTAAAATGATTAATTCATAACATGAAAATTCAATCAAATCAATGGGATATAACAAAAAATGGTATAAATAAATATTCAAATATAGTATCACACATCTTATATATATGTAATTTCAACCCTAATGACACAAGGGTGTTTTTTATATATGAGATCTCCACTCCTTTATCATTCCATGTCTATGACCCATCTTATATATCCCTGATCATCTACCATCTACATCAATTCTTCTTTATAGACAAAATTTAAATTATGAGATAGTATGGATACATGGGTGGGAATAAAAATTCACATTATAGTTATACTAAAAAGTCATTTGACCATATATACATCAAATATCTATTTGAATAAAAAAATGTAATGTTTATACATAATAAAATAATCTGATATCGTTAATGGTAATATATAGGGAATTTTCTGGTTAATAAACCCATATCTCAATTTCATCAAGATTCCTAAATTACTACATTTATCAACATAAGAACCATTATCACATCTCAGAAACCATTATAGGATTTATTTTAGGTAATTCACCATAGATTCACTAGTTATAATAGATAGAGTAAATATACTTCTCATCCTCTCTTGATTAGGGTATAGGGAATACAAATCTCCAGCGATCATTCTAGAACAAATAAAAATATTCACTGAAGGAAATACACATATCCATAACATTTTGAATATAAATGGTTGGATGAATTAGAAAATACATGTCTCCTAGGGTAAATGTATATACTAGTATATTGGAATGAATTATTATCTAATGGTATTCCATTTAATATCTAGTATTCCAAGTCTTATTTCAGTTGTTAGGTAGTAGAGATAAAATTTCCTCATTGTTGCCCATATTGAAACCTATATTATTAGAAATAAAGGATATCACGAATCAAGGGAATTATTGATATGACATTCACATATCAGACCAATATCATCCAAGAGTTGTGGGTGAGTTGTGGAAGATGAAACACATTATAATTTACCACCATTTCTAAACTGGGGTTCCACATGACCTCATTCATGACACTTAGTATAAAAGATGTTATAGACTATAAATATCAGTCTAATTCTATAAGTTGATGGACTATAACCTCATTGTTATGTTATAGAACCAAAATAAAAAATATAAAAAATAGAATAAAAATATTACCATGTAGAAAATAAATGATGGAATATCAATCATTCTTTTAATAAACATGCTCCCAAACTGAAAATACGATTCAGATTAATAAAATTGGTAGAAAAAGAAAAATTATTAGGGTCCTCTAATGTCTATATTATTCTACTACAAACAATATGCTACTATATATAGCCATCATCCATGGGACCCTTTCCCTTCCTCAGATCACTATGCATGATGTTTTCACATGAATTATCTTTATTATGTTGGGTGTGACTAATAAAAAATGTAGGACTCAAAAAACACACACATAAAAAATGTGTTCATTTACAATAAATGTGTTTCATAATAACAATGCATGCATAAAAATGATTTATATAAAAATATCATATACTTATAAGTCATGAACATAATCTAGTTTTGATGTATTTTAATATAATTCAAATCCTCTAGTATTCAGGTAAAAATGATACTCATAATATAGTATAAATCCTAGGAAAACATAGTAATTGTAAATTACATGGTTTCGTTGAGTACATCCTCAACATGAACTCTATAGAATCATTATACCTCTATATTTTTCTCAAGTACATCATATCCACCATTACAATCCATGAACACTCCCCTAATATAGAAAATGATTTTACAATGGTCCACCTATTTGAAGCACTGATAATGATACCTATGAATGTAAGGTAACATACATAATGATGGTAGAAAATACAGGTAATGCATATCATATTGAAAATAATCCACCAACAGAAAATCTTGTGATCATTTTAAATAATGTATAAACAAAATAAAAAATAATCATGTCAATAAGAACAATTAATAGTTTTCATAGCCTACACACACACACACCCATATGTGATTATAATATAGTTTTGTCATAATGGAAATATATAATAAGAACAATACCAAGGTAAAGAACATTTTTCAGATCCCCATAACATGAGGAACATCATACCACATATTCATTGATGAGAAACATTCAAGGTACATCATGGAAACATACCATTATTTTATTATTAATTTTATTCAGTTCTAACTACCTCCCATGGAATCTATGGACTAATTAAATGTATTTTATTTATAAAAAACACCACATGTGATAATAGTTTATCACTTCTAGATAATTAATAAATTATTAAATTATTCCAACACATGTGCTAATAGTTTTTTACTCAATAAATTTTTTTAAAATCACATGTTATAATATTCTATCTCACTAGAATAATATTAGATATAAAGTGTTATTTATTTGTTATTATTATTTGGTAATTCAGTGTTATTTTTGTTAAAAATATAATCCTCCCATTTCTCTAAAAATAATATTTTAAGAATTTCATATGAAATAAGGAGAATATGGAATATAAATTCAAAATTGGAATATATCTCTTCCAATAACTGTATAGAAGAAGGAAAGGGAGAATGTTCTTCCATGCTTGGAAATTGGGAGAAGGGATAATATTAATTAATGAGAAGATTCAAAAATATTAATTTAATTAGATTTCTATCTATGTACAATCATATGGATCATAAAAAATGAAGGCATTTATGTTTCATCTTTTTTAGAAGACGACCTCTAATGTACTGGTCTACAACATTATAATCACACGTTAAATCCATCTTTTAATTTTTTCCTTTAATCATTTTATATTTGAATTATTTTTAAATTATATCATAGTATTATTCAAGAACATTAAAGGATTTTTATAATTTATTCCCATGCTTTTCTACTTTTATCAATGTTAATACAATGTTTCATGTTCACTGTATAAGATGAAAAATTAAAAAACAGCTATTTCAAGTATTTTACATAAAAGGGATAACAGGGTTTTAACCTTATACAATTAATAGCTATAATGTATGAGTAATGTGTTTTATACACATGTTTCTCATTGGAATAACTTCCTACCCTTACATAATAAGAACACTAACCTTACCCAACCATTTGAAAAAAGGGGTTACCCTTATGCAGTGCATAGTTGTCCCCTAAATAACCTATAGTAACATAAGGCTCCATTATGAAATGATTGTACTACCATTATTCATCCTTAAAAAATTAAGGGTTACACTTATTCAACCCAAAGAAATTTAGTAATTCTTTAATGTAATGAATTGAAACACCATCATACCTATAAATAGTTTCTAGTTTTCATTTTTTTAACCCCTATAATTTCATCGTTACCCTTATAAAACACCCAAAAAATATCATGTATTATGGAAGAGGAATATTTACCATCACATATACCTTATTCCACACATAAAAGTAAAAATAAAGTTTTATTTTTTATAGTTTTATAAAAATAACATATAGATTAAAATCAAAATTGTATTTTTTGAACATCAAAAACATAAAATGTTATAATTCACCCTTTTATTTATAATCTTATACTATAATAATAATTCCATTATATTAGCTTCTCATCCTAGATATGTGTCTCCATATTTCTTTCTCTAACAACATAGTCCATAGAGCTCAAATAAAAAATTCATGCACTCAAATCACATCCTAGATCCGTTTATACGACCAAATGATCTTGAAAAATTTTACCATCATCCCTCAAAGAACATACTTACTCCAGTATATAATCCTCATTGTAAACCCATCATATAATGAATCTAGAACCAACTCAATATATTTTTTGTCTATAAAATTAATTTAGTCTTATATATTCCCTTAAGGTAGCTAAACTTGGAACACATCAAGCATGATTTAGTCATATAGATGGTGGTCAAGTTGATATTCCAGCATACCACATCATTTGATGACGAATAATATTCTAGAAATCTATGATTCCAATTTCCCATTATTCCCATAATATTGATTCCCTAATCGATGTGAGACTCACAAAAACAACAATTGGAAATAGTGCAATCCAAAGGTTGTCTCTTATGGTTTTCCTATGATCATTGGCTGCTATGATCTTTCACCAACTGCTTCTAGATCAGCTACACTCTAATTGAGGTATCCTTTACAATATTTGAACCAATAATTTTTACCTCTTTATTCTCACACCAACATACCAGGGTGTGTAATTACCATCCATAAAGAGACTAAAATGGTGACTTTTGTATATAATCACGGTAATAATTTCATTAAGTGATCTCCACTGATAATATGTTCTCATATGAAACTCTTCTTATGTCTATAAAAATTCTAAAACATATCATCCTGTATAAAAATCATTCCCATTGATTTCTTATCTATCATAGGCCGGTATGATGTGATCTATATCAACTAACGTTGCTGGGATATTTGTATTCCCTAACAAAAGTATGATGTGAAACATTTTCCTATATTAGATACATTTCTACAGAGAAATAAATATAATCATACTATCTCTCAAACATATAGTTTTTCATATTGTCCATAGAGTGAATCTATCAGATAATTATTAATTGGGAAACCATCATCATCTAGCTGGAAATAACCTTGAAAGAACCACAATTCCACAGTGTCCTAGATAACCCTATCAAAATGTTTTTATTGACATCCTTCCACTTAAATATGTGAATTTTAATTGAATAAAGATAACCACAAGGACACTATTTCTTACTCGTTACCCTCTATTCGGTAAGCTATTGGGAATAAAAACCAGTTATGTCCCTCTTCATCTCAGGCCACCAGAAACTACATATCATTTCAGGGTATATCATTCTCTCACCAGGATGTACCACCCATCAAGTGGCATGTAGCTACATCAATAGTTCCTCCATAATAGAAGTATGTAATTCTACCCTTCCATTCATAATTGTTACATCACCATATCCCAATGCCCATATATGTATCAAGTCACCTCTAGTAGGATGTTCCCATACCTCAACACAATATTAGTTAGCGCCTTGTTTATTCATTACCAAATTTACTAGAGAATAAATCACCAACAATGAATTCCAAGTCCTCAATATCATATCCACATATTTTTCCATCCTCTAGTCAAAAAATAATCTCATCATGTCCTACTACTTCTGAGAAGTCAACTCTCCATGATCCATCACCTCCCATGTCCTAAATCTAGTAGAATCAATAATGGTGGTATCTTCACTACTTTCAAAATCAATTTAAAATTAAGTCATATTTATGTACTCAAAACACTTCCAATTACTTATGTTCAGATACCATTTTATGAATATGTAACATAGGATCTTATATTTTTTATAGATAATAATCCTCTCACTAATGAGATAGTGCCATCAATATTTTAGTGTGTGAACAAGGACATCCAACAAAGATTCATAAGTATGATAGTTCATCACATGGGGTTATAACTATTGTGACCATTAAACTACTAAATTCTATGTATACTATATTATTACTCCCAAACCATTTCCATTAGCCTCTCATTACAATGGGTATCTTCAGAGGTCACCCATCCCGGAACAACTCTAGTTCCATCTACACATAATTGTGGATTTCTAGTCAAGTAGGCTATCAACTAGCAGTGAGTTCATAATCCCATTAGTGATGATACTATACCATCAATATAATATCCTAGTACAATAATAAAACTATATAATAAATATAATAAACAATTTATCATTTAGAAACCTATAAGAAGAAATATTAATCTTGAATGTAATAAATAGGCTCTTAAAGGGGAAATCCAATCAAGAATAATAAAATAATTAGATAGATAAATAAATAAAATAGGGGTCATATGGAGTCTCTCTCTATCTAATACTAATTAAACCATCCTCTTTTCATCCATCAACCATATCCACTTTCCCTTACTATGATCCCTATATATGAATTCAATACATTAATGTCAATTTCTATCCATTGCATGACTAATAAGACCAAGTAGGACCCCAAAAATCATACCCAAAAATTGTTCACATGTACAAAATGAGGATTACATGATAATAAAAAATTATTTAACTAGTATAATGGAACACATTCATGTATAAAGTGGTCACTTTATTTCCATGCTGTCAGAAACCCATGGTCATTCTTAATTATTACCTGGTTGTACTATTCATGGATATTGAGGTGATATTTAGAGTAACCCAAAAAAAATGAAAGTGTAATTAAAATATTCATTCAACATAATCCTATAATCATGTTTACATTATACTCGATATCGTTTAGTTTTCATATATAACATGCTACTAATTGTCCTTCATCATTTAGTAATCATGTTACTTGGAATCCACTAGGTATCATTGGTAAAACCGATACCTAGAATAAACTAGTAATTCTTCTATTTACTGTCAACATGAACTTCTTGGAATCATCATACGTCTTCTTTGTTTTTAGGTTCTTCATATCCACCATCGTAATTAATGATCACTCCCCCAACAAGGGACAATCCTATCATGATAGTCCACTAATTCTGAGCTAAAAATATGATACCTCCAAAGGGAAGGTAACATACAAAATAACGTTGACCGTACATCGAAATTATGTATTCATAAGAATAATATAACAACAAACATACATGTGATCATCATCAACCATTGAAAAAGAATATATAAAAATACTCATTGTATAATGCGTTAAAAACTGGTCTCATGGGATAAAAACACACACCCACATGTGGTCACAATAATGATTAGTAAACAAAGTATATAAACAAAAGAATTATACCAAGGAAACCAAATGTACACGAGATATCAAATTTGTAAATAACATCCAACCTCAAATTCAGTGATGAATAATCTTTAAGGTTCATTAGAGAATCACTACATGAATATCATTTATGTATTAGTTTATGCCAACCACTCACTAAGGGAACCTAGGACCTATTCCTACTATATTATTTCTAAAAATAAATAAATACCCAAATGAAATAATAGTTTCCATCTCTTATATAATATCTAAATTAATAAAATATTCCAAAGCATGTTCTAGAACATTATCCCTTAAATAATAATTATAAAACACATGCAATAATCTCTATAATAATCTAAATAAACATGTCAAATTTATTTATTTTCAATATATGATAATTATAAGTTATAATCGATAAAGGTATAATAAATCCATTTATCCATAAACATTATTTCCCAATTTAGAAAAAAAATAATAATAATAGGAAATATAAATTCAGATATGGAATTTATATCTTCCAAGAACAACCCCTCGTAAGATAAGAGAGAATGTTCTATAATGCTGGGAAACTGAAATATGGGTTTTGAATGGAATCAATGATATTTCATTAATTAATTTTCAAGAACTGAAAATTAAAAAAGATCATAAAAAATTAAGGTAGTAAATGTTCATCTATTTTAGAATAAGGAAACCCATGTAATGGTCCACAATATTAAAATACAGAATTAAATCCATCATTTAATCTATCCATTAATCATTTATTAATTACAGTGTGATTAAATTCTCTTATAATATGAGTGGTAAAAATTAAATGATTAAGGAAATTAATATCTATGATTTTATTATGTTAAAATCATCGAAAAATATGGTTTGTGTTCTTTCATGAAGAAGAATGTGAGAAATAGGGATTTTTAATAAACATCCAAAAAAGTATGATGTTTATGGGTAACATGGTTTAAACCATATGAAACAAATTTATCTCAGATAAGGGTTAGGGTATTTACCCTTAAACATGTCTTTATCCCTTAGTAAATTGGAATTCCAACATACCCTATTATCGGATAAATAACTATCCTAATGGAATATTCAAAAATAAAAGGCACCTTTATGCAGCGTATAAGTTACCCTTATGTACCCTTTAAAACAAAGCTATTCCATTATGTGGTGACTGTAAAACCTTTTTCATCCCATAATATATAAGGGTTACCCTTTCTCAACCAATAGAAAACAAGGCATACCATTTTGTATCATATGAAAACTATATCCTGCCATTACATAATACTTAGGTTACCATTATGTGACCCTTTAAATTTTAGAGTGAAACTTATGCAATAACCAAAATAATTTCCACATAAGGTTATATAAATTTTTAAAATTATGTAATCCAAATTCTACATGTAAGGACAAAAAATATCTATTTCGTTTAAATTCTCCCGAAAATAACTTTTATATTTTAACCGACATGGTTTTTTAGATTGAAAAAAAATAATGTTACATTTATATATTTGTAATGACATCTTTCACCAAAAAAGTATCATTAGTGGCCTTTATTGGAAAACATAGACCACTATGTTTTGAACATAAGTATCTCACTACCACATCTCTTTCGAGATAAGTCTATGTTTTTGTGGGATTAGTACATGTGATATAGTCATCTATCAAAGGAGTTTCTCACTCCATTATAGATGTTATAAAAAACTCATCATTATATGTATCTAGATCTTACTCAGCATCCCCATGGTCTATAACTTATGAATGATCCACCCTTGATGTTGAGAAACATAAAACACATCATGTATGTCTTAATAACATAGAGTAAGGTCTCGATGGTATGTAGATGTCTCATGGAATTCAGTGAACATGAATGGAAAAACAAAAAACAATTATTGTTTCCTACTCTTCTATAAATGATGATTCCCCAATTTAAGAAACAGACATAAGAAAAATCATCACCAATAGTGATCTCTAAAGTCATATCCTCTGGTGTACATATGATTATAGCCATCTCCAAGTGACAACCAACTACTTTCTAATAAACTGCACACTATATATAATCTCCTGCACTATAATATGACAAATAACTTCTACCTCACACACCTCATTACAACATAGAGGTGAGTTTCATTTTCATCTATAGAGATCCTCAAACATTTACATCATCATAAAATTCTAGAAACAATTATTGTAAGAGAACCCAACCAAGTCTATACACTCATATCAAGATACACATAATTATAGAACACACTCTTTGAATATATCCTATATTATGAAAATTGTTCAGGTTGATTTCCCATCTATCTAAAGCTGGTATTCTATACCCAACCATAACTGAGTCCGTAGGGATATCAACAAAACTTTTAAAATGTGAAACTTCAAACATTTATCCCTAATAGAAAAAATGATGAATGAAAATACATGTAAGCATATGATCTCATGGACACACTCATTTCCAAGATCATCAAATATGTGAGTCTCTTAGAATAGTATTATGTATGGAACCTTCATTAACCGATTAACAACCACCCAAAAAACAACATAACTCCTAGTGGTCTAGGGTTAACCACATTAAAAATTTCATAATTACATCCTAACACTTCTACATGGACACTGGATGTGGCTGGGAAAAACAACCAAGACACGGGTTCTCAACATTAATAATTTGGAGGGTATGTCATTGGAAAAAAACCATTAATGTATCTTTTTATCCAAAGACATCATAAATTCCATATGATTTCAAGTTATATGTTTTAGGAAGTAGGATACACCACCCATATAGAATAATTATTGTCCATCAAATTTTCCTCCCATCATGGATCACTATCATGATGTTTTTTTGGAAGACATCACAAGACTTCCTCTTGGTATAGGATATGATTTTGAGATAGAGTTCATCCAAGGTTTCTTGAATGTGAAACTTCTAAAAATGTCACCCATCATGACACTACTCTTCGAAAACCCCGTCTAAACTATGGATTTTTTATGTATGTTTCCAAAATGAATGGTTCACCTTGTAGACATTTATAGTAATATTTTTATTTTTATCCCATTAATATTATATCATGTTACCCCTCCCCCCCACATTTGTAAAAAAAGTTCACAATATAGATACTAAACTTCAATCCACACAGTTAGACTACAATTCTATATGGGTACCATATTTTCTACAATTATATATTTCCACAAACAAAACAACCGAGTTGAAACTGTAGTGAATCATGACCTCATGCATGCCTCCCCATATGAAACATGGTTTTTTCATGAAACAATATTCTAATTCCATAAGTGAGGAGACAACAGCCTTAGTATAATGAAATAAAAAAATAAAAAAATAATTAAATAAATATAATAAATAGAGTATTATGTTGAAATGAAAATATTAAATATCATTGATATAGGTAATAAAATTTCAATAAAAGTGGAAATAAAAACTAGAGTAATTAAATGAGTAGATAAATTAATAAATAATATGATATTGTACCCTATAGTACATCACGATCCATGACCAACTTTATGATCCAATACTCAACCATCATTAATTGGACCCTTTACATTTAATATTTCCCATCACATGAATTATGCACAAGCGTTCAGTTTTGAGTGTGTGGTGTGAGTTATAAGGCCTAGTAGGACACCAAAAATGCTCCCTTCTACAGACATATGGTATAGAGGCATAAAAAAGAAATATTAAGAGTGTATCCTTTTAAAATAATGGACACATTGATGAATTGAGACCCACTACCACAAGATACATGATGAGAATTATAATGTTTAAAAACCCATAAATCGCCAAAATCATTACTATTAGAGTTTTGAGAGACAAAATTGTACACAATACATGCCCAATTAAAAGAAGAAAAATTATCAAATAATATATTATGCTAATCCACCTCTATCAATAGAGGATTATAGGTCACAATAAAATAAATAAGGGTTGTACCAGTATGTGAACTACCCATCCCATGTAATTTCCAAAATAGAATATTAATTTTGAATTGGATCTGGGCATAGAAGCCCCTTTATTTTTCCCCAAATTATTCACGATTTCAAGCTTGGTATGCTTTATAGATTTCTTATTTGGGGAATTAACACAAGTACGACTGCTAAAATTACCTTCCTTTACCAAAACATTAAATGAATACTCACCTTGAATTCCTTTTACCTCATTCGTGGGAGGATATGAAGATGAACATGTTCAGGTTCGAGTGTCCTCCTAAATGGAAGGTCCACCAATAGCTTTATTCCCATTAAAATTACGAACATGAATTATATTTTCATTGACATCAGGATTATAATTCCCTTGTGATACTAGTGTCATCCCACCAGAAGTAGATTGAACATAAAATGGGATTTCTTCTCGAAAAGATTCAAGAGCATAAGATTGACAATACAACATGATAAAAATCTCTATAATATCCAAATATATTTCTATAACCAGATACTAATTATAAAAATCATCATACAATCAAAAATCTAAATCAAATATCTCCTTTAAAATGTCTAGAATTAAATAGATCTCATCCACCCATGTAGTACCCTTTTCAGAAGTATCTTCATGTCTTATCACATTGATAGCATGAGAAATAATTCCACCCCCTCCACCCCATATATATTGGCCAAGGATTTCATCATTGGAAAAAATGAAGTAGAAAGACATATATTTTATTAATTATACATTGAACCCCTAGAAGACTCTCCATTTTAAAAAGCCACATCCTTTATCCGATTTTTATTAACCACTTTCCAATCACTATTCCAAGGATCCTCAATTCCATTCATTTGTACATTTTTTTGTAACATCTATTACTTTCCTTTCTATTTATATATAGTTTTGAACCATGTATCCTATAAATTTTTATAACATTCAAATGGATGGAACATGTTCACATTCGACCCTCACATAAACCATTCTGTAATTAACCAGTAGAGTAATTTCATTAGCTATATTAACCTATAGATGGAGATCCACTAGGATATGAACCATGAAACAAAGATCCCCTACCAATGTTCTTTGATCAATCATAATAGGTGTTCGCAGACAAGAATAAAGGTAATTAAAAATCTTTGGGTGCCAATACAGGAAAATCAATCCATGAAGTCACACAAAAAAATGTGCATTATATTACTTTGGTGTAATTAGAAATATATTAAAATCTAATTCAGAGACTCCACAAATTCCTGGCTACAGCTATAGATTTCCAATGTTCCATGATGCATAGAGATCATATCTACAAATAAAAATAATATGAACCCCCCACCAAATGGGATGATTATACAATACTGATTACTCCAAAAATGAGAAATAATGTTCTTGAGATCATCATATATAAAAGTATGGTCACCCTACAAATAAATAACACTACCCATAAGTGAAAAATTACCAAGATCAAGCCATTGATTAAGGGACTCAAGATATAACACCAATAAGAATCCAACATCATAATGCTTCAGGATGGAAGAGTATCCAAAGACAATTGCCTTCATCTGGGTTGACGAACCATATAATTCCTCCAAAAAAATATACCTTGCCTCCTACAATAAGAAGTAATTGAATCCCAATAATTTTATTATAAGAACGATTCAGATCTTGTTTCAACAATAAAATCAAACTCTCAATTAGGATTGAAACAATCAATGTTTGAATATCATGTATAGATCAAAAAAATCAAACGATCACCATCACCGATTTAAAAATTTAACAAAATTTCTTTCACAATCCCCACCAATCATTCATTATAATATAAAATATACATATTAATATTATTATGTTATTGATACATATCCCATTAATACACAGAAAATTTACCTAAGAGTTAGGTGTGTTACAATGATACTTTCACTGGGTGTTTTGGTGTACATGTTTTGGGTCATGATCTCAATGAGCATGAAATTATCTGGTAATTAGTTTTAATCAGGATTATGTTATTGGATATTAGATTTGTCATGGTAATTGGAAAATATCAGTGATGCTATATCCATCAGAATATCTAATGAATGTGCCTAATAGGGTATGATCCTACTGGTTGAGTTAATCAAATCCTTTGTTTTTATTAGTTGGATTTTGTAAAACCCTATATTTATACTTATAATATGATCATTATTCAACAATTATATTATCAATGGAAATAAATTTACATGTGTTTAGAATCTAGGAGTTATAATGAAACCAAATAAGTGGATCTATTTTTGATATCTATATTATATAATATCACATTAAAGTTAATATTATGGTGATATATACTAATAAACGTTTTGGTTGTTACAATAATCCTATGAGAAAGACCTGATCATAAACCTCATGCTCTAGGATCCAACGCCAACAGTTTGTATAGGATTTTTGATGACTTTTTTGACATGATCAAATTTTTCTGTGTCATCCTCACTATATATGTCATCTCTTGAATAACACTCATCCCAATAAAGGACTTCTCTTCCAATGTTGTCTTGTACAATGGATATCTACGTGGGTTCCCATACAAATTTGTGAACTCTGCCATTTTTATTGATGCCTGATAACAATTGTTATTCAGAAAATAAACCAATGGAAAATTTTTCCCCACTATCCACTAAAATCAAGTGAAGTTGCCTAAATCATATCATATAGAACCTATATAACCATATATGTCTATCCATCTGTCTATGGATGATAAGTCATGCATAGTTTAATTAGGTAACCAATTACCTCATGAAAAGAATTCCAGAACCTAGATGTGATCCTCATATCCCTATCCGAAATAAATATAGGGGGAACCCCATGATGTCTCACAATATCATGGAAATATAATCTATTAAACTTTTCCACTTTCATCTTCTTTTTGATTGATAGGGAATCTGAAAATTTTGTGAGTCAATCAATGATCACCCAAATTGCATCTTTATTTTAGGATTCCACTGAAACAAAATGACGATATACATATAAATACCATCCCACGTCCATACCATAATGGGTAAGGGTTACAAAAACCCTGCAGGTCTCTGATGTTCATCCTTAAATCTCATACAACTAGAGAAACCTGTCAAACAATCTAAAATTGATCATATTAACCGCTACCACTAATACCAATTCCTCATGTCTTGATATATATTGATATCCCTAGCGTTCATCGACCAAAAATAATGATATACTATTTCTAAATAATCATGTCTCAATGAAAAAATAACAACCATCTTACTATAAGCACACATAGCTCCGATGGGATACCAAGACAACTCTCCCATGGTATCCCCACCATAATGTATATCAATAAATCAATGCAAATAACTGTTCTGAACCTACTGAATCCTCAATATATAATTAAAATAATACAAAAAATTCCTAAAATCCCCGAACACCTTCCACCAACCACATACACTTCTATGCTCATATCAACAAATAAACACATGAGAGTTTACTCCACAATTGATTCGTTCATGGATCATCTCAGTAATTTTCTTAAACAGGAATTAGAAACCACGTTTCTGTTCCCAAGGGTATTGGAAATACCAAAATCAATAGTATGAAGATTCTATACCCTAATTCGTTGTTGAAAATATAGATCCCTATATTTAATAATATATTCCAGGATATTGTGATCAGAATATATTGTAAAACTATCCCCAAAGAGATAGTGAAGCCACATTTTCAGTTCAGAAATAACAGCTTGCAACTCAATATCATGGTTAGGATATTTCTTATCTTGAATTAGAAATTGGTTAGTCAATAATCCATTACTTTTACCCCTGAATCCAGGAACATCCCAAACCCTTATCAGAAGCATCACATTAAATATCATAACCTGACCCCGATTCCTAATGAATTAAAATCGGTGCTAATGACAACCTCACCTTCATCTCTTAAATAGATCTATGACACATTTCATTCCATTTAATCCTTACACACTTATGGGTTGATGTATTCATAAATGAAAAAATCATGGATAAGTCTTGAACAAAATGTATATTGGAACAATCCGAACCCAAGATGCTCTAGATCTCAAACACATTTGTAGGATTCTCCCAGAATAGAATTTACAATATATTTTCACGATCTACTAAGACACCCCTCTCATATATAATATACCATAGAAATTTATCCTCATTTCTCCAAACTCAAAATTGTAAGTATTACAATAATGATAATATTCATTCATGGTTCGAAGAATGTTATCTAAATGGCCTATATGATCCTACTCTAACATCAAGTAGCCCAAAATATCATCAACAAATGCAACAACCAAATTTTCCAAGAACCAATGAAATATTTGGTTCATTAAATCCATAAAAATCACATGAGAATTAGTGAGAACAATGGCATAACTTGATACTAGAAATGACCATATCCACTTTTAAATATTATCATAGGTATGTACTTTTCATGGAATCTCAACTAGTGATAACCTAACTATATGTTGATATTATAAATCCAACAATCACATCTAATTTAATCAAAAAGATCATCAATCCATGGAGAATGATATTTTTTTAATGGTCAATATATTTAACAATATATAATCAATAAAATTTCTTAGTCTCATGTCTTCATTATTAGAAAAGAGTATTGGAAAATCCCATGGTGATATTCTAAGATGAATAAATCATTTTGACTGAAGGTCCTCGAGATGGAGCTTCAGTTAACCAACTCAAAAGGGTTCATAATGGAATACATCATAGTAATGGTCATTTTATTAGTAAGTATGTAAATAGTAAACTAGAACTATCTCTATAGTGTAAATATAGAAAAATTATATAGAAATACCTCAGGGTACACACAAATAACTATAAAAAGTCTACCACCCAAGAAATAATCAACTGCATTAAGAAATATCTTTGACCACTGGAATGATATTACACTAGCATAAAGAATAACATGCCCTTCCCTTCTTTATCTAGAGTTCCACTAACCCTAAATAATTAGTGACTCTATCAGAAGATAATAACTAATATTGAAAAATATAAAAGTCTCTCAAATCCTTATCATTGATCATCCAATTTGTGCTGATAATAATGTTGAAGATGTCAAAAACAAACACTAATAAATCGAACCCCACTTCAATGTTTTCTATCATCACCCGACAAGAAGAACGTCAAAACCCTTATTCATAACACTATCCAAAATGCATGTAACGATCAAAAAATAATGCCATAATTTCTAAAAACAATCCCAACATGTCATCTATCATTGATGTTATGAAATATTGAGTATCACCTATATCAAAAAACCATCCCCATAGAATACAATATAAACATTGTACTTATAATACTAGATATCCATTCATTAGATTCCTCTAGAACATTCTCCTCACAATAAATTCAAATAGTGTTAGCCAAAGGAACATATCCCATAGAAGAAGGATTACACCTTCCACCCATGGAATTATATACATGAACCTTTGAACCCTTGGTGAGAGTGGATCATTCTCTACTACCCTGAGAAATCTTTTGAAAAACACACTATAGTTAGACAGATCATCCACAAAGATGAAAAGCGTTAGGATAAACTGCACTATTATTCTTTGTATGACCTTGAATTCCACATTGGTAATAGAAAAACTATTGTTGTATAATCATCGCCCCTCAGACTGGTCATGAGGGAAAATGAACAATTGTATGCTTATTTTATGGATAGATGGTATAACATGGATATCCACTGAACTGACTAAAACTCTATCCAAACATGTCTTCTATGAAATTTCATCCTTAACTAAATATGCCTTGTAAAATACCTATATAAATGATATAAGGAATATTACAATCATCATCAATAAAATATCAACACTCATTCCATACCTAAACCTCCAAGCCTCCATGTACTAATCACTGACAAGATCTGATACCAGATGCACTAACAAAACCAAAATGGTAGAACAGTCCATAATACTACTCTCCCCCTACTCTAAAGTCAAAAATTATTTTCTTTCACCAAACCTAATGTATTAGGATAAAAATTATGGAAAATGATTTTCTAGAATGAAGTCCATGTAAGATCATCATTCAAATTTACTTTCACAATAGAGTCTCTCCATATCCATCCTAGTCCCTCTAGTATTTACATGGGGGACCCCCATCTTAGAGCGTTCGTAAGTCTTAATGAAGTTGAATATTCTCCATAACCACTCAAGCCACTCCTCATATTCCAAGCATCCTTTTTCACCATGAAACACATGGGGATGTTGTTTAGTTAATTCAGAACCGTGATCCACTATGTGTCTAGGGTACCAGACACCCACCTGACTCAGAATCCAAATAGTATGGATCATATATTTTAATAGATTACGGTCTATAACAAGATTATTATATATAAATTCTCTCATATCTTCCTCTCTCTAATTTGGAAGATTTTGTCTCAGAATAATTGTCTAGCAAAATAAAAAAACAATGATTCCGGAAAAAAATTCGAAAATCATTGGACCATCATTAGGTATTTGATAACAAATCATTAGAAAATTAAGAATTAAAACTATCCAATAAAAATTAAATTAAAAAATTAAAAATCCAATTTATAAAAACATACCATACATTTCATTCCCATGAAATCAAACAACAAGTCTCAATTATGGTGAACATTCGTAACCACCAAGGGTAACTCGATTTCTGTTATGAATGTGAGTTGGACATGCCCCTTTTATACCCCTACTATCCAAATTCTAATTGTCCTTACTTCATTATACCCATGAAATAGAACAAATTTTAGAAAATTATATCTCACTTTGTGATAATCATCCTTTGATATAAAATTTTAATGAACCAACCATGGAAAACTAGAAAATTCGACCAAACCGGCCCATCATATGATATATGAAAAACATGAAAATAGTTTCCATTCTTGAATTTCAGAAAAAAAGACAACAAATCATGGTAAAACTTATAAAAAGTAGATATACAACCGAATACATAGAACCCAAACCAAATTAGAATAATCTAAAAAGAAATTCAAGCCCTCACATGACCAACAATCACATCCAGACCAACCTATTCCAAAAACAACAACAAGAAGAAGAAGAGAACCTAATATGGTAAAATATGATCTTACCTTTAACAAAATCCTTTAAAACATGTAATAATTATAAAAGGCATAAGTAGGTTGTGATCCAAACCCTTGTAGTATACCACCATATTTTCTATAAAAGTTATGACATCACTTATAAAACAATTATAGATTTTAAAATAAAACATTTTCTAAATGATTTTTTATAAATCAAAAAACTTATAAAACATTTTCATTTTTTGTTCCCTTGGTTTTCAAAAAATCATTTCATATTATAAATCCAGAAATACATAATGTAGAATTGATAAAAATATGAAATAATATCCATGCAACAAGAGGTATATAGGTAAACATGTATCCATGAAATAACATATCATGAAATTATATGAGGAACAACCTCATATAAAAATATATCAGAAACAATCCATGATAAAAACATTCATTTTATAAAAAAAAATAAATGGGAATTGATAAATTACCACATTTTAGGCTTTAAACTATGGTTAAATGCATTATAGAATCTCAAAATCCTACACAAACACACATCAAATTCATAAGATAAGTATTCATGCCTATAAATATGAAAAAACGTTTCCCCCTAGTGGTGAAACACACACTAAAGAAAACCTGTGTCTAAATCCCAATGCACCCATGGTTTCCAATGTGCAGTTTTCTAATAAATTATCAAATAATGATCCAAATTTCATAAAATTCTATCAAAGCCACAATGATTTTCATCAAATTATTAAAATATTTTTATGGATCACTGAAATCAATTTTTAAAGTAGAAACCTATATTGAAAACATTATCCTCTCCATGCAAGCCATTGAAATTATTTATCACTTACATTAACTCAACAAACCACATTAATTTATCATGAAGGACATGAAATTAATCAAATTAACCAATTATAGAAAACTACCTATGTCAAAATATTATAAACATAGCTTATTTGAACAATGGTGACTATGAACTAAGATTACAACCTCCTAAATACAAGGAAAGCCAAGGAAATGAAATGTCTTGATATTAGATATTATAAAATCACAAATTCATAGTCAGACTATAGTATCAACCAAAACAAATAAATAACAAAAAGGATTTCATACCCTGAGATAATCAATCCAACATACATATGATCAATTGTTAAATGTAGTGATCTTTATGGATGAAGTTTCTAAAAAATCCTAGTGGGAGAGCTCAGGATAGGAGAAGATAGATTCTAAACAATTGAAGCCTCAAAAAATGCACATAACCATAAATATATATGTCTTTGACACTTACATGGCATGTAATACCATTAAAAATCACGTAATCAATGTAAATAAGATAATTTTAAAATAAACAACATATTTTTAATTAAAACTCATATTTTTTTCATTACACAATGTGTAATTATTACATGGAATGAAATATTATTACACCATGTATCTAGTTCATGGGTTTTGTCTGGTGTCCATTACATGTAATTTACTCCCATTACACATCCTGTAATTGACCAGTGAACAAAACTATATATGTTTTATGATGAAAATTCCAAAATATCTCTGACTTAACCATTATTGGTGTCCTCCTAATTCATTCTAGTCATTACTTAACCAACAAAAAACATAAACCAAAAAAGGTTAAAACATATCTTATTGAATGGTAATGGGGAATTTCATGATAACCTATTATACATTGATTGTATTGATGGTGATAAACATTTATCCTATGTTATTATTTTTATTATGGATGATAACTCATTCACTTAAGTTTATAATATGAGTAGTTATAACTAATTTAGTCATATTTTCATTCTTTTCATGACAACCCATTCACCATTGATTATATTAAAGGTAAGAGCCAAATAGCCTAAGTTATTCTTATTATTAGTGATGAAAACCCATTCTAGTTAATTTATTGTATGATTTATTCTAAATCTTGAGTCTATAATCATGTTCTAGTGTTGATGACATATTCACGTATTATTACATTTATGTGATAAAATCTTTTAACTATGGTTTTTTATTATTAGTAGTGATGACTGATTCATCCAAAATAAATTTTTAATGTGATAATTTCTTCAAACATGATATTATTGTGATAATTGAAACCCCATTCATTAAATTTTATGATAAAAAATGGTAGTATACATCCCATTATATTACATTATGATGTTGTTGGTGTCATTCATTTATGTGGATACCTGGAACCCCATGGTATGATAAGTGTTATGTAATTATTATTTTATTAGACAAACTATAATATAAATGCATGCATATATACTAAAGTATATTGAAACCACTGGTGGTGATCCACTAGTATATTAATCTTACCCTAAATTATTAACATGGTTTTTGGTTATACATCATATTCTGGATTCAGGTAATAGATGAAGTATTATGATGGTTTCTCATGACTTGGAAAAATAGATATGAGTTGTATATGTGACTGGGTAGATATAAAATCCAGTTTTTCAATATTTATCCATTAATTTATATTTTTATATATTTTTTCGTATGATTTACCCATAGAGTGATCTTTCTATTGATTTATGACTTATATTTCAATAGAGTGGGTTCATGTTTTCTTATATCATGTGATATTTAATTATAATTTTCTTATCAATTTAATTCCCTTATTATGTGACTTATATTGTGGATGATGATATTCATTATTGATTCTATTATTTACTATTAATTATATATATGGTTTAGTTTATCCAATGTATCAAAAGTCTCTATAGATTAGTCATATGTACTTGGTGAAAAAGAAGGTAGACCTTTATTCATATAGCATAACCCACTAGGAGCAACTAAGGATGATTGGGTTGAGGATTATATAAATTTAAATTAAAATATGGATTCAAACCCCTTATATTCAAGATCTATGGATATAGAATTTTTTTTATATACTTTAATGTTGTATCCATTGTGGTATATTTATTATTTTATTTTCTCCCCATCGTCCGTGGAACATGATTTCATTTCGAATCGTTTTATGTTACTAGCTTTGGATTTTGTACTTTTATTATGAATACTTTTACATTCATGTTATTTTGAATACTTAATTAGTTATTTATTCTAATGATTAAATTATAAATATCATCTCTAATCCCAAGAACATTATACACTAATATATTTAGATTATTAATAAGTATACCAATGGACTCAATCAAGTGTATCCTCATTTCTTCTTTATGATTCCATAAAAAATAAATTATAAATTTCTTGACATACCAATAAAATTATAATATGTTTTATATAATCTATAACTAATTATTTTAGGATTTACACAATATTACATTCATGTATACAGTGTTTTATAAAAACATCCCATTAGAATTTAGTGCTTTTAAAACTACATAATTATCTTTTTAATATTTCTCTATGATGGGTTTATTATCAATGTTCTATAAAATACCATGTACCATATTATTAAAAGCATACATAAAAATATATCAATATTATTATTTTACCCAACTATTTTATAATTAAATATTAATATTTTTCATTGATGTAACTCATTTATGATTTAGGATAACATCCATAATTGAAGGGAGAAATAAATTATTTAACACCCTATAAGAATCAACTCCCATGATTCTATCTATTCTATCAACTCCTCTTTCAACCGGGACCAAAAGTACCTACTAATTGAATTAACCACCATGTCATTGTCCTCCAACTATAATTTAATCAATTTTACCCAGTTAATTTTCATGATGTACAACCACTACTCCATGAATCACGAACACACATTTTGAGTGCTCACTGCACATGTACTACTCTCACAGTATGTCTTAGAAAACTCACCAAGAACCTATTAGGCTCATCAGAAAATCTATATAAGTAAATTTTTGATATATATGTCTCATAAACTCTATAAGACTTTCCACCATTCTATATAATAACACTTTAATGTCATTCCAAGAATATAGACTAATGCTTATGCCAATATCTACTCAGGAGAAAATCATGAATCACCCTTTAAAAGATTTTTTTTTCATTTCTCTACATTCAAATAAATATTTTTATTTACTGTGATCATAGTTCATAATTTATTTTTTACATCCATATATTTATGTGAATAAAACATATAAGGGGTTAACACTACTCACAAGACCTGAGTGGTACCACTCACCACTGATGGTGGAGCTCATCCAATTTACTCATATTTGTATCACTGTTTCATTCTATATATGAGAAACCAATCCATAACATCTTAGGTACCACATGATAATATATCATCTATTTTGTATAACATTAAAAATCCTCTTTCTACACTATGGTTCAACTCACATCCCCAGACAGTGCAAGGCAAAGATGGTGATCATAGGTATAAATTATCATGATAAAAAGGGTTTGACTAGGGTCTTTATTTTAATATTCATCTCTCAAACACTTGATACTAGAATAATAATTATTCTTATATCACCTAGTACGATGTTCATTGATTTGATCATACAAGTAATATCTCAGGAGACAACAAATGCCTCCTTTTTATATACATCATTTTCCTGTTTCAACCCACGAATCTAACTATTAATATATAATTATTGACAGGATGCAACTGACATCAATGAATTTGGGATTGGGTTGATGTGTAATCTATTTTTAACTAAACATATACCAATTTATCTCCCACTAATGATATTAGAAGTAAAACATTTTGTATAAAACACAGGTATTTGAAATCAATATTAAATCATTAACATGGAGGTCTATCCACATAACTGATCTAGAAATCTCTTAGAAAATGGATAACTAACATCAACAATATGGTGAATCACATCCCTGGATATTAAACTAGAAATATTTTCTCGATGATATCTACTATAGGTGGTGTTTTATAAGAAAACAACCCCAAATTAAAATCAACCTATGGTGTCTATAGACTAAATATATTTAGAATATTTCTTTATTAAATCTTTGATAGTTAATACCTCATGAGGACTGGGCCATAGATTCTTATTCAGATAATAAAATATTGTACTATAAATGGTCTTATATCCTCATATAAAACCTGATCCTTAAGAAGTAATCAAAACCAAACCCTAGTAGAGACTTCACTTCATGAATTTGAAAAAAAAATCATCCACTAATTATTTGACACACTATGTTGGGATCTCAATTTAGAAAAATCTATCTAGTCAGTGAAAGTACTGAACAATCAAGAACGTGATTCTTAGAATCCAACCTATTCTCTATATAATAAGTATTGTGCATGCCTTATTATTCTATGAGGAAACTGTCATTATATTTTCTATAGAATAGTCATCTTACATGTGTTCTTTTAAAACTTATTATAAACTTATATCCTCTCTACAAGAAGGTCTAAACTAGGAATGAAAGTGAGAGAAAATACCTCAAATTACAGGGATATGATAACTCTCAACCAAATACATTTAACAACTCTACATCACTCATGGATTATTAGTGGTAAGATCAGATATAGGCACATACTCATCATTTCCATATCTTTAGAAAAAATATACATATCTCCTGATATGAACCTTCATTTTAACCCATAATGATTATAACATGTCTACAATTGTTAATATAGGATGTGAATATAAAATCATAATTGGATAATGTATGATTTATTAAAAAATCATAGACATTACAATAAATCTTGTAGAGTTATAAGTCAAATAAATGGTTATCAATGTCAAGGAAAAATATAAGTTGTCCACCCAATATACTCTTGTCACCAAGACATGGTAACCAATAATATGACCACTAAACTTTTATACCCTAAATTTCCAAAAATAAGTCCTCAATTTTTGAAACACAAAAATCTATCCCTTGGACTAAATAACATTAATATAACTCTAATATGGCCTAATAAATTTAGTAAACACCTTGAGAGTACCACCCCAAGACCACCTCCAAATGTCTAAGTGATAGTGACTAATATCAAGTAAGAATATAATACAATATGGGAGTTATTATCATTTAATAACCTGAAATAGACATGTATCTCTAATTAACATAATAACATTATATTTATAAATAAATAAATAATAAAATTTTATAGAATTAATTCCTAATATATCATATAATAATTATTTAGCTATATAGTAAAAATAATAATGGAACTCCAGTTCAGGAAAGTTCTCTATACCAAACAGACATAGAACATGGGATATCTCCTCCTAAATATAAGGTCATATTGAGTAGTCTCCAATTACATTGATAAAAACAACCATCATGAAAAACAAATCCCCCCTAATAACTATCAAGAGTCAACATTGAGAAATCCACACCAGATCTTCACAACCAAAACAACCGATGAATTGGGTATCATTTTCACTAACACATCTTGTGTGAAAAAAAATTCGTATAGGGGTGATTGTAGATATTCACAATATGATTATAAAAAATCCGAATGGAAATACAATAAAAAATGTGATATCAAACAATATAATAGAAATTTAATTGTATGGAATACAAGGATTCACTATATTGTCTATAAATTGAATTCTAATGAATGATGATATATCACACTTATTATAACTCTAATATAGGAATGATCACTATCATGAGAAACTATATATTTTAAAAGTCCAAAAAGGATTAGAATGTTTTTAATTTATAATCCACCTACAAGTGATTTTATAATGTTGACAAAGGGGATCTTAATGTATTTTAAGTCACATAGATTATGAACTAATTAGCATTTTGAACCTCCATATTTAAACCTAAACTCATAAAGGGGCCCCTAGTCCATGATAAAGTATTTGAGTCTGTCGAGGGAGTACCACAAATTAATTTTCATAGTTACCATGTCACCATTCCTGAAATATATTGAAGAATATACAAAATCAACTAGAATAGTTTTCAGTAATGAAATTTCTATCCACTAATATCATAACTCCCCATCCATGAATTACCCACCTCACCCCTCTAAAACAATCTGGTAGAATCATTTCTAGCATAGAGGTAGTGTTAGTTGAGGGAGTTACCAACCCTAATAGATGATTTTTACCCCACTAAGTAGAACTAATATTATGAGGGTGTACCCAACTCTATAAATAGTGTAACCACACATTGTAATTAGGGGAGTTCCTAACTATATCATTTCTGTGAGGGGAATGTGTTATATTATAACCACATTACCATAATAGTTCTTAATTGAATTCATTATTTGATGATAAAATTTTATACTTGTTTTTAGTATTATAGAGTTAAGGATGATAAAATTCACAATGCATCCCATTTTTCAACATTGATGCTAAATAGGGGTTTATTAACATGCTCATCATAGAAAAAAATTCTTGAGAGACTACTAAAGGGGTAAAATCCATGTTTAGAGCTAGAGGATAGAAAAAACACCATGGATAGAAAAATAAAATGGATTATACCAAATGTCTACACAACCTGTAACCCCTTAAAATGAGTGTTTTTATGTACTGTTATCTATATGGAATGTAATTGTCAACATAAAAAGGGTGTAGGCTACAGTACATGATGTGTTGAACTAATAGTGTAATTAACATGAGGAATAGAAATTTATATCTTGCAATGGGCAAGGGTACATTGAATGTATGTCCAACATGATCACATGGAGTGTACCATTGGGAGGTAATGTCATGTATTGGAATAAGCTTATGTCCTATGGTCCTGATCCAAAAGACATATATGTCTAAATGGACGAATGTGCATATACTCTCTACATATTCTGAGTTGGGCCCCTTAAATGTACATAATTTTTGTAATCATGATATATATAGTGTAATATTTAACATAATATGTAACCCTAGATTCTTATAATAATGTGATCAAGGGTGTGTATGTTTGAAATACATTCTGTGTGTTCCCACATTAGTCCAATAACTCGATAACATTCTTCAAATTTCACCACCATCTTCGATTTCATATCCAATGACACCTAAATCTCTATACGTAGATCAAAACACCCCTGAGAAACATATATGACCCTTCACAAGTAAATTTTATTAGTCAAATTTTCTAAAAATGGATTCTCACATCTCCTCCATTACATGCATGTCATAGTCCATCAAGATCCCACACCATCAATTAAATCAATAATCTCATGTTCTCATTATAAATCCCACACACTATGATTTCCACTTATATGCCAAAAATATTTTCCCATGATCCTAGATGTTGATATTTAATTTATCTAGAAAATGAATTATTAAATTGTTGACCATTGAAAAAGTTGATTGAAAATAAAAAAAGGCGGAAAATAGTAGAGGGTAATCCTATAAAGAATTATTCAAGGTTAGTGCATACCATGTTCCCTAATCATTATGTGTGGATACCCAAAACCTAAACAACGTAGGGTGGTGATTTAAAATTAATATAAAAAACAAGTAAATTCATAGGGACATTGAAACAAAAAGAATAATTTAGGAATATACATTCATAACTCAAATATCGAAAACAATAGAGTAGATAAAGAATAATCCATAAATAATTAATGAGTCACCAGACCTACTCAATATGGATTTATAAAAATGACTAATGTTACATTAATCCTCACCATGAGATTAAATTATTGTCTCTATTGGGAATTCGCCCAGATTTATGTTACTTTTTGAAGAATACATCACCTCCCTCCACTCTCTCTCTCTCTCTCTCTCCATCTATGGGTATATCATCTAAATTTTTTGATAACCCATAAAGGATCATAAGGGATAATTTATAATCATTATATAGGTAGATATGGGTTTTTGATTTTTTATTCAAAAATTATTTTATTCATATAATGACACACCTGTATTGTGGAAATCCATGAATACTGATTGTGAACCTATATTAAACATTACTAACTGTAAACCTCATATATTTGATGTACCTGTAATGCAAGAATATGTTTTTGATCTCTCATTTAGAATATATCTATATAAATTTTATTGGGATAATATTTATTGAAATATTGAACAGATAAAATCATGTCAATATCAACATTATCCAAAATTAAATGAAATTCATCTCAGGGGGTAAAACCCACATTCTCTAGTCAAGAAATGAATGGATAAAAATATATAAGTTCATAATATTGGTAAAATTTATCAATTTACCTTTGGGAAGAACCATGAGATTTTAATTTCAATATCATGAAATGTCCCAACTGGTAATCAATTGGGTCACTATATGTAGATACTCACTTGTTACCTGATTAAATTAGTAATAAAATGATGAAAACCATTTGAAAATGAAACATTGATAATGTTTTTAATTACATTATTATAGAAAAAGTATTTTGAAACACCAAATAAACATTATTTTTATCAAAGAGATGTATAAGGAAAGAATCGTCTACTTAAAATGAAAATACTTCAATCCGTTAACATCTAATGTTTTATAATTGATATAAATGTATTTCTATCCTCTAGAAACAAACATTACCTTGGAATTTATGGTATTTATCATGATATTGAAAACCCTAATCACATCTTAACTCCTAGATTGGAGATAATGGTGATATGGGTAAGTGAAAATGTAATAGGATGAGAATCATTGTGAATAAAATCATGACTGTGAAATTCCATTGAGGTATTATGAGGAATAATCATTTAATTTGGTTACATGAGAATAGAGGTGAATCTCCTCCCAATATACAATGGCCATATCCTAAATGTTCAGAAATGATCCTCCTTCTCCCATTATGTCAATATGAATACTAAAAATAGTATTAAAAATAATAATATAAATATTAAAATATTTATATCATGAGTCCTCAATTTTTCATGATAATCACATATATCAGTAGCCAATGAATAATAATAATAATGAAAATCAACATCAATATTGGATGCTTACCGACACCCACACTAAATAAATATTATAATAATTAATAATATTATTATCATTATAATATAACACTTATATTTCAAAATCAAATTGATAAAATATTATTAAAATGTTAATAACACAAATCACACACATTTCACTTTCACATATATTTATATAATGACAAAAATTTGACTAATTAAAACACACTACAAATTAACACATCCATAATATTTGTTCTTTTTATCATTCAAATAGTCCATAAATTAATTACAATGGTACTTTAAAAGTCATGAAACAATAATATTTCTAGACAACTATTAGAATTTCATGATTTTTATGAATTTTTTACTTAACATTAGAGTAATTGTGATATGCTCATTATAAAAAAACAATTTCACTACATTATTATTACACATGGATTCCAAATATGTGCATAGACAATGAAATAGCCCATTTTTATAAAAATATCATGTTTTCATTAATTTTATTCCAAATTTTTTATTATGTTAACATTAATTTAATATATGACAAGTGGGATGTCATAATTCACCATACCATAATGTTTAAAAACTCTGGAAAGACCCATTAAATACAAATTTTTAGTTCATAATTTAACATTTATAAATAATTAATTATTGGCAAGAAATTTTTTTTTATTAAAATTAATTTTATTATTATTAAAGGATATGAATTCAAAAACACCACATTAATTAATCACTTCCATGTTTGTACTCTCCATCATCATCAATTCTCATTAAACTCATACTCTTGATTCTATATAATCATTTTTCGAATTCAATTAATTTACTTCTTAATAGAATTATAATTTTTAAAAGAATTTTCATACAAAAACAAAAATATATAATTGATGACATACTATATATAAAATTTCCACATGATTTAGAAAACATAATTTTCATTTCCAAATTTCTTGTTTAATATTAATATATTATTTTTATTTGTAAATTAGTAATAAAATCATGAACAAAAGTCACATTTCATTATTCTAGAATATCCACTAAACATAGAAAAATAGATAGAACAAGTACAAAATGTATTATATATGAATTATAAAATACGTTGGTCCAGAAAAATCTTTTCTATAGGGTTACCCTATATAAAATAGTAGATCACTTTGTAAGCTCACATTAATAGGTTACATATCAAAAAATAATTAATCAAATGTTATGATGTTTTTATGTTGGAATACTTTTATGAACTTATATTATAATATTTATGATGTATATGTGCCCAAAAAATTAAGGATTATACAGACAAAATTATATATAAAAATAATGTTTTTCGACACAATGTACAATTTATTATGACTTACTATGGTAACCTTACCTTGTATAAAACATATTGGATGTTCTAAAATTTTTATATTCATGAATAATTATGATATAAAATATAAAAAACCATAAATTAACTATAATTTTTCCCAATTAATGAGATCCAAGGGTTTATTTAAACTATTATCTAACCATTTAAATTTCAATGCCAATATTTAATTCATTCTAAATGACCAGTTAATTATTAATTTTTATTTTCGACCATACCATTTCTAAAATGATGTATTCTCTTTACATTTATCATTTTATTTTCAAAATAATAAAAATATCATAAATTAAAAAATCCTTTCAACAACTCAATAAGAACATTGTATATTTAAAATTTTTAAAAAATCAAATTAATTATTATAATTCTTATTTAAGAATATTACACATAGTTTTAATTTGACATTCAATTTTCTAGTCCATGATGTTTTAATAAATCCATATCCTCAAAATCTCATAATTCATATAAATAATACACGCTTTATAAGAAAATTAAATACTAAAAATATATCCCAATAACAATTAATTATAACAACTAATGTAAATAACATTCAAATGTTAAGGGGCCTTAAAAAATGGTTATATTTTGAATATTATTTTTTATTTAATAAAAAAACTCAATAAAAATATTAGATGTGGAATTTAATAACTTTTTAAATAAAAATACCATAATATCCTATTGAAAATTCTCTATCACACCCACATAATAATTTATATTCTCATGGACTGAAAAAAATTTATTGTTAGAAACAAAAAAAAACATTAAATAAAGAATCCTAAATAATTAGGCAAAAATAACCCCCTTTCAACCAATTAACTCACAAGAAATTCATACATGGAATAATTTTTTTCATATAACATTATATCTGAAAAAAATATTTTTTATATTTATTAATTCCTTAATCCCTAACTATTTACAAAACAAATATCCAACCATCACCAATATAATAAATAATGTATGTATTTTTAAAATATCATAATATATATTTCAAAATTCACTCCTACATCCATCCTAGAATAATTTTCTCATGTATAGATCAAAATTACCAATTAATTTCAATTAGTAGATAAAATATAGTTGAAATATGGATTTATTTTGTTTTCCTTTTCAATTATAAACTAAATCCAAAACAAAAAAATTCAATAGACTATTTTAAAAAAATTCATTATATCTATTACATCCTTTAATTGATAAATTTGTGATTGATTTATTAGAAAAGTAATTAGGTTTGAAAAGTAAAATAAATAATTGAAAAATTGAGAATTAATGCCATAAGAATTTAGAAAATTAAACAAAAATATATTAAATGATTTATAAATATCAAATAAAAGCTTTAATTTTACACGAAATTACCCATTTTTGTGACATTATTTTTTTAACATCATGAATACATGTATCATTGAAATGTAAAGTAGAAGTTAAAATTTGAAATATAAATTTCAATGAAAACTAAACAAAAATAAAAGAAAATGAGTACACCATAAATTATGAACCATATATTTTTCAAATGAATTCGAATCATAATCCACTACTCCTTCAAAATACACCCTAAAATATAAAATACGAATTAATAATTTAAAAAAAATTATAAATGAGTTTGAAATTAATATTAAATATTCAAAATCAATTTGATTCAATAAATTTATAAAACTACCATTTTTTAAAAATTATAAAATAAAAAATAGCTTTGCGTATTAATCGACTCATTTAAAAAAAATTACAATTAAATAAAATTTTATATAATTATATTATAAATAAAAAACAGAAATTTGTTTTTTCAATCAATGATAAACTGAAAATTAAAAAAAACTAAATACAAACTAGATGCTTAAAATCCCATCATTAATTAAAGAAACTCATATCTAAAATTGAAATCAAACCACAATCTAATTAGGAGTCACCTAAAGGAATTAATTAAGCATTTAATATGTCATTTATTATTATAATTTTAAAATTATATAGGTACTATATCACTTTATGACATCATAACCCAAGAAACATTCAAATAAATTAATCACATATCATAAAAAACATACGCATGATTCAAACCATACCAAATAAAATTCTTTATATAAAATACTATATATAATTGAAAATCATTAAATCATGTTAAAACATACAATGATAATTCATTATTGTTAAACATAGATATTCAGTAAATTAAAATTCCCTCATATCCAAAAAAAATAATATATAATAACACAAATAATTTAAATTTGATACTTTTAGATATAATCTAGTGTAAAGAATTACTTTTCTAATCCATGAATTTAAACATTAGTTCCACTATAAATGTTATTTAACCATGTGGAAATAGATATTTTAAACCAAAAATTTGAAAAATATCATTTGGAAAATCATATTATTTTTAGATATTTATAATCTAATTTATTATAATAGAAGCCACATTCTACTAAATTAATAACAAATATATCTTCATGAAAAATGTAAATTTTCATATTTTATAAAACAAACATATAACATTTTTCATATCATTATATTTTTAATATATATAACTCAATAAATTAATCAAAGACATGATTTAACATGAAATGAAAATATGTCAAGAGTAATGAAGGAATATGTTAATAAATTAGAGTATTAGTTTTGACAATTACAAAAGATGTCGAATGTTTAAAAGATGAATCTAATTAACTTAAAAAAATTAAATATATTTGAAATTAAATATAAAATCACTTATCTTGAATAATATAATTGAACATACCTATCAGTGATAAAATAAATGAAAATACACCCCTTATAAGGTTTTACATAAACCACTCATTCCCAAATATCCCATTGTAACATGAGTTTCAATAATAAATGTGTTTAATAGGTATATTCCTAGATAAAATTACATGTTCCAATGGTCTTATCTTTACCTACAACTAACACAATTTACTACTAACTCTTAGATATCATCTAGTAATTTTTTGGTCTAAATATAATTCTATTATACCCAAATGGACTATCTTTTTTCTTGTGGAACCTTTTGGATATACTAAGGCTTGTTTATGTTCCATGGGTATCAATATGGAAATTTTTCAATAATTTTCCAATTATATACAATAATGAATAAATAATACTAAAATCAATTATTTAATAAACATTATATAAAATATTCTATATATAAAAAGGAATGAAAAAAACAAATAAATTCAATATTGATAGATATCCATACATTACTTGATAAATATATAATTATATGTTTTATCATATCAATGTGACGAAAGTAATTTTTCATATGCCACTAACTCCATATTATCAAACAAAAACTGTTTTTAACCCTAATAAAATTTTATAACTATCCAAATATGAAATTTAGATTAGATGAAAATAAATCCACCTGAACACAAATATATATATATATATATATAGTTTTAGTGAAATGTAAGTGAAATACCACTAAATATACAATTCATTATCATTCTCTATAAACTTATACATGTTAGTTTTAACTAGAAGTATAAGAGTGACATATTATTATTAAAAAATCACTAATATTGGATTAATATTTTATATCATTATACTAAAAGGATTTAACATATCCATGTGATTCAAAATAAATATGCAAAGAAATAATGGTATCAATAAATGAAAATTCATAATAATGATCATGTTATGGAATCATGGAAATATAAATATATGAATAATGTATTTAATCCGAGTATCCAAATATTAGTCACATAAATTACCATATCACCATCTAATTGTGCATAAGATTCTTGTTATAGTAGAATTCTAAACAACTTATAAATAAAATTGAATAAATGAACCCTTAACTAGTGGGGGATCCTTGGAAGAAACAAGTTAGATTTTTATCATAACTAATCAAAATAAAATAGTGTTTAATCATATAAAAAATGTCCAATGATAGGTTGAGTGGAATCATACCCAAAAATATGTAATTCTTTTATAAACCCTCATAATTACCAAATATATTACAATTTTGATTTACATAAATGATTAGGTCATCTAATTAAATGTTTTTTTGAACTGTATCATCTTTCCATTAAACTGTATTCTCAAAAATAGCATTTTCCAAATCATCATTAATCCATGAAAAAAAATTCAGATAGAAGACGATTCATACACAGAAGGGAAAATATTTTTGGAGGCATCAAATATTATACATTATTTTTTAAAAAATCTAAAACAATTTATGACAACAATTTTCTATACAATAACATGCTATCAATTCATTATTATAAATTTAAATAATTTAATGAAATTAATTACTCCAATTTCACCTGAAAATAATAATTTTAATATTTTATAAACATTTTATGTTAAAATTTTTAATAAAACTATTTATAGTTGAGGAAAAATAAATATTTATTAAATTAAATTTTTATACACATTATATATAAATTTATCTTCATAAAATTATTAAAAATTAAAATTTAAAATGTCAGTAAAATTCATGTGATTATAAAACAAATTACAATTTTATAAAACACTTATATATATGTAGATATATACTCATAATTTTATAATAAGAATATACGAAAAATCATATGAAGCCCAAATAAATTTAAAAAAAACTCGACTACCCAATAAAAATCTGTCCGATATATTTTATTCAGGTGTTATATTGGGGAAAAATAACTTTGAAATGCCCAAGAAAAAAAAATATTATCTATGAAATAGATAGGTCTTAAATATCGTCCCTATATTCACATAAAATAGAGACCATAGAAAATTCACTATAGATAATTATTCGAAGAGGGTTTTTATCCCCTTGATAACATAAATCCCATTGAATTGTGGGGGTTTCACCATAACATTTAAAAAACATAATTTTTTCAAAAACCCTTGAAATTTTCCAAAGAATTACTAGTTTTTTATTTACTATCAATAAGAGATGAATAATATGAGAATTTGGTAAAGTCAATACATGCTGCCAATATGAAATTTTTCATAAAGATCAATTGAATATCTTATGTATTTTTTATTTTTTCCTATAAGGATGAAGATTAATTTTTAGGTTGGAACTGAAGACAGAGTCAATAAATAGAGATGTTTTTATATATTTAGAGTGAAGAAATTTTTTTTAGGACTTTGTTTCAAAATATTTAGATTTAAGGAAGCAGAAATAACATCTGATAATTTTAAAATAATCCATAATGAGAGTCAATAAAAAGTGTTGATGTATAATGAGAAAAATATCTATATAATGATAGTTGATGAAATAATAATTATTGTTATTGAAAATATTGAAAATATATAAATGAAGAGGCAATACATATGGCTATAAAAGTAAGTACCCATCCATGGACTATCAAAAAAGACAGGCACTACAATAATTGGAGAATATATGTTGAATAATATAGTTGATTGTGATTAAAAATTATAAATAAGTAGGATTTACCCTTATCTATGATTCAATGAAACGTCATAAATTGATAAAAACGATTATGTTAAATCTATAATTAATGAGGCAATGTAAATTTATTTAAATGTTAAAATAAGAGTATTTATACACATCAAAAATAATTTTAAAATTGGTTTGAGAATATGTTTGAAGGATTTATATATTCCAAAATTTATTTGTGTTATTTACTTATGAATTAGAGTTATAAGATATTCCTATAGAGTTTTCTAATAGTATTTGATCATTAATAAAGATGTTCTAAAATTATGATTTGAAAGTGAAATTTTGAAAAAGGAATACTATCATGAATCAACTCGGGTTGGCCAGACATGTCTCTTGGTGAATCTCAAAAATGGTATTCAAGAACACCGCATCTTATGTTAAAGGATAATAAATTTTAGAGAGGATATAAAGAGAAATAGTGGGGATACTATTCCCTCAAATCAAATTGAAATAATAAATTTAATGGAGTATATTTAATAATGATCATGATAGAACACACTAACCAATCCCGCACTAATCCAACCATTCATACAAACATAATAAATAAACAAACACTGAAGGAGATGTCTCTAGTGACATTCTCAAGTTATACCACATATCTGGTCTAAAAAATTTATTGAGATACTCTAGATTGATCCTCACACTGAACACGAGAATTACAACTCAACAATGAAATACTAAGCCTCTACCAAATCCATTAAAATTAATGTTAATCATTATATACGATATAATGTATTCATGTGTATCGAGGTGCACACATAGGGTGTGAGAGAATAATCCTTACTAGGATAACCGCAATGGTGTTCCTATCATCTGATGTCATAATAAATTCATGACACTATTTTGATTATAGCTTAGTAAGACAAAAATTATTGCATTGAAATCAAAAATAGAAATAAATAAGAAATAGTTTATCCAAGGATTCTATTGATCCACTATATTTTGACCATGCATTCTTGAGATAGTGCTATAAATCTATAAAAGTGTGTATTTTTATGACAGAACACATCAGGTGTGTCCTCCACATCATTAAGGATGATATGATACATCTAACACCCTAACAATAAAATATTAAAACCATGGAATCTAACTATTTCTCTTCATACAACAACATAAATCACTATTGTAATCTAATACTCTAATGTCAAGAATTGAAGTAGTGACATGATTTATGTATAGAAAAGGAGATGACATGCCCATATCGTGGAATTCCCATAGAACTGACTATGTATTATAACCAAAATAGAGATAGATTGATAAATTAGGTCCTATAATCTTTTGATTCCACATAAACTAACCCATAGTTAGAGATTAATCCTAGAATAAGGGGTTATACAAATATAGATAGCCCATTATCTCCCACAATCCTCTTAAAACCAACCAATAAAAAATATAACCAAATAAATCTCATGGAAAATTCAAAATCTAAAGATATCCCAATGTAAACAAATCACATATAATACCTATGAAATAAAAGCCTCGGGAATATAATGTATAAGCTAAAAAATATTGTTTGGATAACGCTATCAACAACCATCAAAAACACATCCACAATATCTTTATTTCAACACAATTTTTTTGAATGTATATCTCTTTAATAAATAAATTTGTTTGTTATCTTCTGAAGAATGTGACACTAAAATTATACGACATTTATTATAATTTATAAAATTATTGAAATTATATTACATTTAAATGAAATATAATTATTGAAAATAAAATTTAGTTCACATTAGAAATACAATTGATCCTAAAATCATTTCTAATATATTTATTAATTAGTCATATATTTTCATATATGTATTATTTAAAAATTAATTTTTATCTTGGATATTATAATAATTTTATTTTACTCATGTTGATGATGAATTAATTGGATATCAATTTGGTAAAAAAGTAAATAAAATAATTTTAATTTAAAAAGATAATCTTTTTCTAGAAGATAATCTTATTTTATGTTCCAAATTTGTTTTATATTAATAATAATTAAAGTAATCACTTTGGATAAATTATTTTATTTACAGTTTTAGATCATATATTCAATAAAATAATTTAACTTTAATTTATAATTTTCTACTAGTAAAATAATTGGAATATATTCAATATCTTGTGAATTTTTTTTCTAAAAAGTATATTTATTTATTTATTTCATAGAAATGAATTTATACCTATATTATAATGGACTTATATAAAATTATTTTTAAATATTAAATAGTTATTTTAATATTTAGTAATTATAATTTTTTTCCATATTTAAAGTTAACTATAGTAAGAAATTTGTTTCTAAGATTAAGGTTAAATGGTTTAAAATGGGGTTAATATAAAAATATATGGTTCAAAATATAAATAAAACTTGTCTATATTTTACTTTATTATGATATTTTAACCTTCCATTATATTATCTTAGGATTTTGGTTTCTTTGTTTCACATTCCCTAGAATATGAGATTATTATATATAAATCCATTAAGTGTTTACAAGTGTGACACGCTATACACTTATAAAATGAAATCTCCTATATTTAATTATTCAAATACGTTAAGCTATATAGTTCATAAAATATAAAAAAACTACCTTTATAACTTATTTACTAATTTTATGAAGTGTTTTTTCTTCCCAAAATTGTTACATTCTCGGTATTTATAAAATAATACATTATCATATGTATTAATATTTTTCAATTTAATACTAACAATAGATTCAAGGGGACATTAGGTAGGATAGCTTACCTGAATTGCAATAATGGGTTTCTCCAAAATCATACATTGCACAAAACACTTAGTTATACCGAAAAATTAATCAATAACAATAATAATATTTTAAATGGTAGTTAAGGCCATGACGTTTTATTTGTGATAATGAATATAATTTAATATATGATGATTTTACGTATTTAGTAAATGTTTTTATATTTTATCAATGAATTTTAGAAGCCTAAATTCTGAATGAATCCAATATTAAGCATAGAATACTCTAATATTTTTGAATGGTCGTTTTACTGCTTTTTTATGGAGAAAACTTTTTAAAAATTGTTTTTTCTAGGTTTATATGTTTTATTTGATAAAATAAACTTACTATATTGAATTTGGACATCAAAATATACTTCAGTTGAAATAGTGGTATTTTTCTAATAAAATCATTATTTTTATGAATTGGGAAAACCCTGTTATCTAATTAAAATCTACCATTTAAACTAATTTATTTATATAAATAGATTTTCCTCTAATTGTTTTTAAAGGATAATTGGATTATGTTTTTATCATTTAATACAATTATGATAATTTTATATAATTTAACATTTAAATTGGACATAAAAACTTGTCAATCATTCCATTTTTTTTATTTCTTAAAATCTCATTTTCTTGTTTTAACAACTGGAATTAATTTTAAACTAATTTATTCCAATTTTGTGTTTTGAATTTGGAAAAGTTGATCAAATATTTGGAATTATAAGTGTAATATTATGTAAATGTGTACCGTTTATTTTTAGACATTATGAATAGTAATTTCAGAAATTTTTATTTTTTACCATGGTTAAATGATAAATAAGGTTAATAAGGGTACACAAATAAAATTATAATAATATAAAATTAACCAAATGTGTTTTATAATCCTATTATATGATTTATTTCCAACCATTAGCATCATTCAGTCTAATTTTGGACCCCATGGATACACTTGGGTGTGATAATGACATTTTGTAATAATTAATTTAATGAAAAGGGAAATATAACAAAAACATGCATCTCCTAACTAAATCATTTTTATGTTTTTTATATAAAATGAATATTTCACTATAAATTATAATTAGAAATATAAAATAATTATCTACATAATTTTATTTTATTAATAAACTTTATACCATAAATAAATAAACATGTTTATAACATAATGATGATTGAACAATTATATTATTTATGAAATATTCAAAAAATGATATTATAAATAGTAAAATAAATTTAATTTGAACATTTTTATGCCATAAAATAATTGTTTGGATGACATTGGTATGTGTGGGATGATTAAATGCCTTTTTATTGAAGGAATCAAGTTGTTATTACTTTAATAAAAACTAAATTCAATATTATTCCATAATTTACAAAAATAAGTTTTAAAAAAAAATCATTTTATATTAAATGATATAAAAGTACTAAAAATCTAATATTCTATAAAATGACTTATATATGTTAAAAATGACCTTAATGATACACTTTTGGTTCTTTTTTTTCATTTCATAGTTACTATAATAACAACATATTATGCAAATATAAGAATTCATGGTAATAGTTAATGTTTTTCACTAAGTGATGAAGCTATAATATATGGTCAATTTTGTGGCATAAAATTTTCTAATACCTATTGGTTTAGAGTATTTATAGAAATACTCATATTATCCTCTATGTTTAACACTTTTTAACTATAATAATTCAAAAATAAATTTATAATAAAATAATATTCCAAGACATTTCTAAATTTCCCTCCACCCTCTTATAAAAGGACACCACTTATACTCACATAATCACTCCTATAATGACACATTGCTCCTCAAAAATCAGATAAAAAAATCTCCCAAAATATCTTCATTTTTTTATAAGCCTTTTATTGGGAAGAAAGATATTCCAAGAAAACTTTTGGAAAAAATCAAAAGGAGTTACCCTTTTTAGAAGTAACGTCTTCTCTAAATCTCCTTTAATTTATTTTCCTCAACCAAACCCAAAACAATATTAATTCCATTATGTTATAAGAAAACCATTATAAAAAATATATTAGGATGTTTTTATGCTAATTTTTCAACCTACACTTACACACACCTATGTTTATTTGATATATAACATATTGTTTTTGTGTATAGTGAACTACTACCTCACAAAATGAAGATTGTTCTATTTTCTCCTAACCGCTAACCTGGTGGAAATTATGATAGAAATTTATTTATATATGATATATATAATATAAATTATATTTATATTGTCTCTATTTTCTATAATATTTATTTATAATATACCATTATTCTTTCCATAATATGTAAATGTGATAATTTCATTTAAGGATGTGTGGAATACCGCCCCATCAAAGTGATATAAATCTTTCATTCAATAAATTGAACATATAAATAATGAAATTAGTGAAAATATGTAACATTTATAACATTTATATTTTACATTAATTATAATATACATATGTATCTTTTATTTTTTATTCCTTTAAAATGAAACAAATGAATGTATCGTTCATGGGTATTTACCTCCTACCGCCTTTGGGAATGGTGAATTCCATTTCATATCTCAAAATGTTATGGAAAATTATAAATAATTATATAATAAATATATATAATATTTATATCAAGAATTATATTTTGGAAATAATGTATTTCTGGAGAAATGGGTAATTTGCATCATAAAAATTTCATTTTTGACTCAAATACCGAACATCGACAAAGTGTCTGATATAAACTCAAATAATTAACTAATTAATATATCAGGGTAATAAGTTATTTAAAATGAATAATAAACCTTAAAAATGTTATAAAGAAATTATAAAAAACCCAATGTTTATTATTTAATAAATTTAAGAAAAAACTAGATAAGTCGGACTCAACGTAAGGAACTTCGTCTCAATCTCCTTTTACTGAGGCATTTCATGATATTATGCACATTTATTATTTTTAAGGTGTATATGAAGCCCCTATGACATTTAATAACCATATTTTATCTGTAATAATGTTATTTACTAAATCATATACATTAATATTTAATTTTTCATAGGTGTGTGGGACACCTTGAACATTTAAAGATCTAATTATAAAATCTGTTTCTTCCCCATATTAAATTATATATTTATTTATATGGGTATAAATGAAATATATAAAAAAATTTATGTCCCTCATGAATTTAATTTAATTATTTCTATGGAAATATTTATATTCAAGGCATTTTACTTTCTTTAAAAAATGATAAAATGAATGTTTTTTAACGTATACGATGATAATGACTTATTTTCCGCCATAACTGTTATTTGATATTTGGATTCCTCTTTAAGATTTAATTTCATTTAAAATGAAAATAAATAACTAATTACATTATTTGGGTATCACAGTAATTAAATTGGGTTAAAAAATAAAAATGGGTTTTGTATATAGAAATGTTTGTCATATGGAATTTGAAAAATATTTCGAAAAAAGGATTATGTGATGAACATGTTTTATTCATGAAATTTTATAGGAACATTAAGTAAAAAAGATGATATAGATATAGCTTATATGATGGGTGGAGAACCATTTTTGATGATGGGTGAACCATATGCAGCTTGTATGAATTTTTGGTCTCTATTGTAGATCACGATTTTACCTGAAAATGCTTATATGAAGGGTTGATCCCCATTATTTCTCACGGGTAAGCAAGATATATCTTATATGAATGGTGATCCCCGTATGGATATCATATATAGATTTCAACCATATTTTGTTTTTTCAATTGGACGATTTTTGAATGGTTTTTAGGTATATGATTTTCTAATTCACCTCAAAGAGTTTTAATTGGTTAATATTGGTTTTAGTGTTTTCTGTTGAGAAAATAGTAAAACAACATTTCAAATAAACAACATTAGGTGATGATAATTGGAACTGAATGGTTTGTTATAGTGATAGAATGGATTAATCATGCCTCAAATTGTAGTGGTATCCCAACACAAGATCAACCTGGTCAACCACATAAGAATATGTCCGTAGTGGAACATTTTATGAGGCAACATCCCTCATCACCCAATGGATATTTTTACTTAAAGATAGCTTAAGGATGGATTCATACCCTATTGATGATATTAGATGTCATGAGATATTTATAATGTTTTAAGTTCAAACTTCCCATGTAACATTTTGAAAAAGATGATGATTGATGGTGTTCAGTAGTTAAGAATACTGTAGAGAAAAATGTTCTTGTTTCATGGAATTGAAAGACTTTAAGGATATTTTACTTAAGAAATATTTCCTTAATGTTATCATGGTTAGGATGGAGAAACAATTAATTTAATAAATTCAAAATGATGATGATTCAATTTATTTATACGAAATATACTTCACAATATAGTCCATCAATGTTTTAGATTTTATTTGATACATTGATAGTAAAATTTGTAGATTTTACTCAGGATTGAAACCAGGGATAGGAAAATAATTGTCCTCCGAATAATTTAAATGTAATGAAAAATTTGTTTATTGTGTTAAAAACATTTTAAGAGAGTATTATTACACTTATGTTCCATAAGAGTATAAGAGTAAGAAATGGACAAGGGTCCAATAAATAGAGATGAAACCATCTAATATTTCATGGGGTAATCCAAAATCTTGTTCAAAGTGTGGTAAAATTCATTTTGGTTAATGTATGTCAGGATCTAGAAACTGTTACCAGTGTGGTATGTTTTGTCACAAGGTTCATGACTCTAAGGAAATGTTTCTTGAATAGTAAAATTAAGAGATATGAGATAGATAGTCTACATTAAAATGACTTAGCTACAAGGAGTTGGTACATTATGTAAATAAGTGTATGATGTTAGATACACTGGGTGGAAATCAATATGATCAAAAAAAGGTTTAGGAAAATATTTTTATATTACTAAAGTTTATTTTGAGACATCTGGTGATGTGATTTAAGCTCATGATATCCCGGTATTTTTTGAAGGATAACTATATATTATAGGGTTTAGATGCACCTTCTGAGGTTTTATGTGATGTGAAAGTATTTTATTTTGGATCATTCTAGGAGATATTGTGTGGGGTTATGTCCATGTATGAATTTTTTTATGTGAATATATGCCTTTAATTTTGGACCTCTTTTATAAGATATTGATATCAGTAATGTTTTGTGTGATCATTTATACTAGGTAATTCATAGGGTTGTATATCCTATTCTAGGAATATTATGCAGATTAAAATTGTTCTTAATAAATATAAATACATAATGTAATTATGATTCCTTATGTTATTATTCTAGAAATTAAATTAATCCCTCAAATCTAACAAATGTATCTTAAAAAAAATATTCTTTTACTTTTCACAATGTTCTTTTGACCAATCACATAATTATGGTTTTGTGATTGATATCCTTCTAATTATTATGTTTTACATAACTCTCTATTAGCCTTTGAGAGTTTGTTTCTTCATTCATCTAAATTTTTTTTCTATAGGAAACACTAGATTATTATATATCTTGTGACCTTTATACTTATATTTTATTCTTTTAAATTGATAGTTTTATTGACTCATTTTTTGATGAGGGATTTTCAATGATGTTTTTTTGCCCAATTTTAAAATTCTGAGGATGTAATTTCAAAAATAGGGAATGATGTAACATCATAGGTATTAATAGAATAATAGATTTTAATATTTATTAATTTTTTGAATTAAATATTAAATTTAGTTTAAAAGGATAATTATGTATGATGGCATACCTAACACGCAACAACAAGTTTCATCATATTCTTATGTTCCCACAATAGAGAGTTATACCATAAAATAATACAACATAAATATTATTATTTTAAATGGTAGTTAAGGGAAAGCATTTTTATTAGAGGTAATTAAAAAAATAACTTCTTTACAATTTACATATTTGTTACATATTTTTACATTTAACAAATGAATTTTGGAGTCTTAAAATGAGAATAAATCCAATTTTAGGCATAAAATAATCTAAATTTTTTTAAAATTCATTTTACCATGTTTTTTATGGAGAATATTTATTAAAAAATTTTTTGTGACTTTTATATATAATATTGGATAAAATTAAAATCTTCCTTATATTCTTGAAATCAATATTAACTTTTTTTGTAATTTTTGTTTTTTTAAAAAATCTATATTTTATTGAATACTAACAAATAAGAAATTTTAATTCAGAATTGCATTTTCATCTAATTTTATTAAATTATATTTTGTCCTTTTAATTTTTTTAAAAGTGAAATTGGATATTTTTATCATTTTTTACAATTATGGTTATTTTAATTCTTTACACATTTATATTAGACATAAACACAGGTAAATATTTTGATAGTTTTTACATCACAAACCCCCATTTTATGGGTTGTGACAATGAGAATTAATTTTAAATTAATTTTCTCCAATTTTGTTTTTTGAATTTGGAAAATTAGATTCCATATTTGTAATTAGAAAGATACAATTATGAAAATATGAACCTTTTGTTTTTGGACAATATGAATTGTAACTTTAGTAATTTTTTTAATTTACCATGGCTAAGGGGAAAACTATGTAAATAAGGGAAAATATTAATATCATAATAGTATAAAACTACCCTAAAATGTTTACTAATACAATGGGATGAGATATTTATGACTATTAGTAGACTTAGGTCAAATCTATGACCTCATGTAGCGATATTGGTGTGATAATGACATTTTATAATATTTAATTTAACGAAAAGAAACATGTAACATAATCTTGTATCTCCTAACTTGAACAATTTTATTTTGGTTTATATAAATGATATTTTTGACTATAAATAGTCATTATAAAGCTAAAAATATATCCTATATCATGGAATTTAATTTATAATTTCTAGGTGAAAAAAAATAAATAAATTTAACACATAGTGATGATGCATCAATTACCTTATTAAAAAAATATTGAAATAATTGATATTATAAATATTCAAAGAAATGTAATTTGATCATTTTTATGACATGAACATTATTTTGGAAGATATTTACATGTTAAATATGATTTAATACCTTTTTTTATGAAATCAAGATGTTATGTCTTTAAAAAATCAATTTCCAAATAGTGTCAAATTTGACATAAATGTGTTATTTAAACATATATTATATTATTAAATAACATAATTGTCAAAAAATCAAGGATTTGAAAACATTTATTGTATAATGTATCAAATATAATTAATTATTCACATTTTGTTATATTTAAATGTTATTGTAACTATTGTAACCATATTTTTCGAAAATACAAGAAGACATGGTAAAAGTTAATATTTTTAACTAAGGGATAAAGCTAAAGGTAATATTATTTTTTGTAAACTAAACTTTTATGAAACCTATTGTTTGAGATGATTTCAACCCATTTTCATATTATACTCCAAATTTATCACTTTCCAATAATTATAATTAGATAGAAAATCATAATAAAATAATATTTCATGTCATTCCTAAAGTGCCCCTCCTCCTTCTTATAAAAGGCCACCAACTATAACTACGTACACACACCACTCAAGAACCTTTACTCATCCAAATTAAGCTCACATAAGCTCCCAAAATCCCTCCATTAATCTTAGAAACCTTAATTTCAGAATAAATCAATTCAAGAGATCATTTTGGCTAAAAGTGAAACAAGTTACTTGATTTAGATGTAATGTCTTCTCTCAAACTCCGTTCATTTATTTTCTCATCCAACCCCCAAAAAAAAATAATGCCATATTTTATAATAACAAAATTATTCTCAATATACATGAACTTTTTTATTTTGTGGGTTCTACCTACACATACACACTCCTTCATCTAATGGATATTTAACTTATTGTTTCTCTGTATAGAGAACTACTACAACACAGAACAATGATTGTTCAATTTTATCCTACCACATCTCAGGGTGGGTAGTATGATGGATGTATATTTATATAAGATATATATTATATTTATCTTATTTCAATATTTTTTTTAATTTTTATTTATAACATACCTTTATAATTTTCCATAGTGGGAAAATACGATAATTAAATTTAAGGAAGTATGGACTACCAACAACTCAATGATATTTGACTCATTCATTCCCTTAATGAAGCATATAAAGGATGAATTTAATAAAAATTTTAAATATATATAACATATTTATTAAACAGGAATTATAATATACCTATGTATATTTTATTATTTTTCCCTATAATTTGACCAAGTAGTGAAAGTTGTGTTCTTGCATACATAAGGCATGACATCTCCATGAATGACACGTTTAATTGATTATCTCCAAATGTAATGGACTATTTTAAATACATATATACAAGATTTATATTATATTTGAATAATTATTAATATTCTAGAGATAATGGACTTCTGTCCACATGGATAATTTTAATCAAAACAAGTTCATTTTTGATTCAAATAGAGAACATCAACAAAATGTACGATATGGACTCAAATAATTAAAAAATGGATATAACATAGTAATAAGTTATATTAAAGTAATAATAAACATTAAAAAGGATCGAATGAAATTATAAATTAAACTATGTTTATTATTTTGGAAAATATTGAATGAATGATACTATTCAAACTCAAGGTAATGGACTTTATCTCAATCTCCTTTCATTGATTAATTTCATGATAACATTCACATTTATTCTTTTATAAGGTGTATATACATTCAATATTACATTTAATAAACATATTTAATCTATATTAATCTGATATAATAAATCATGGAGATTAATATTTAAATGTTCGAGGTGGTAATGGACATCCTGACCATTTAAAAACTTAATTATGAAATCTTTATCTCCATGATATTAAATTATATATTTATTTATATCATATAAGATGAATATATATGAAATTTTATATCACTCATGAATAACATTCAATTTTTTCAAAATAAATTTTTTGACGAATCATTTTACTTTAGTAACAAAATGACAAAAGGAATGTTTTTAATGTATACGGTGAAAACAACTTCTCCACTGCCATAACCATTATTTGATGTATATATTCCACTATAAGAATTAATGACTATTAAAATAAATAGAAATACCTTATTAATTTATTTGGGTATCTTGGTATTGAAAATGGGGTGTAAAATTAAAATGATGTATTCATACATATATGTTTTTCATATGAGATTAGTAGAAGCTTTTAAATAAGAGGGTTTTTATGAATGTTTTTTATAAATGGAATGGTAAAAGGGAATTATTTGAAACATGTGATCCTGATATATCTTATAAGATTGGTTGAGCCCCATTATAGCTTGTCGGTGAGGCTGATATGGATTATATGAATGGATGAGCCCCGTTAAATCTCACGAGTGAGCCCGACACATGTTATATAAAGGTTTTAACCCCATTATAGATCATGGGTGATATCGATATAGGTTATATGAAGGTTGGTACCCATTATAGATATAAAATTTGGAAGTTAGCCATATATTTTTTCCAATTGGAAGATTTTTGTATGGATTTCAAGTATATGATTATCTATGTCTCCAGAAATCATTTTTATTGCATCATATTGGTTTTAGTGTTTTCATTGAGAAAAATGCATGAGAGTTATTCAAGTGAAAATATTTTGTTTCAGACTCTCAATTAACATTGAATATGTTATAAGGTTTTGATAAAACTAATGTTTCTTTTATTTTTATGTTCTTTAATAATCTTTTTATTCTCATCCGATGTTTTTTAATGTTTTCAAGGTATTTAAGGGAGAATAGTGTGAAGGATAAAATCATGGAAGCATTATGATGATTAACCATTAAAATAAATGATGTTTCTTCTTAAAACAATTAGGTTGTTGATGAATCATATATTGTTGTTAGTTTCAACATTGTATTTCTATGTTTTTTGTTACGTGACAGTAATGGAAAAATCCATTAATGATCTGATCATAAAAATATATTCAAAGTGAATTCTTGACTTCACTCAAGATTATTAAATGTTTAAGGATGGGGACATATAAAAATACAATCCATTTATGTACTATGTTTTCAGCAAATGAATATTTCATAAAGGGATGGTAATTTTATTTAACAATATATTTCAATAATCGTTATACTTTAATTTCCTTAAATATTATATTGGAATATTAAAATGACGGAATAATTTTATTTACTATTATTATGTGTTTTTTTAAATTTAATATATTTTATACGTTCTTTTATCCTATGATAAATGATAACATTGATCATGCATACGTGTATGCCACCACATCCACAAAATTATGTGATTAATTTTTCATTCCTCCATGCGTGGATGGAAGTATGGATAATTTTAATGAATATATGTTATATTAATGATATAATTTGTTCCTAGAATGAAACATATAACATGATTAATATTCTGGAGATGATTATACTATAAGCAATAATCAAAGAATAGAATCATCGAACCAAAACATTCATTGAAAACAAACCATTTTTCATATCGATTGTTGAATTTAATGAGTATTTTTTATAAATGGTTAATTAAAAATTATAATAGAATATTATATTTAATATTTTTGAGTATGATTATAGTGTAGATTAATAATGAATATAAATTTATTTTATATAATATAAGATATATATAAATACATTTATGACTTGAGGTAAGGGTATTAGTTAAAATTTCATTTATTGTTATGATTTTCTATGTTAAATTTTTAATGTGGGAAATTAAATAATCAATGTCTTTTAAAACCAATTTAATGTTTTCTAATATATTTTTTTTACTGGGGTTTTTTTTCATTCCATTTTCATCTCTTTGGAATATAAAATAATTGGTAAAAAAATATTTTAAAAAAATATACCATATTTACACTTTGGTCAATGAAATTTTTTATCCATGTCCATGTTCTTTTAAATGATTTCTAGAATCATCATTTTATATGATTAAAATATTATTTAAAATTATTTTAAATAATGGTTTACATTAATTTAAATGTTTGTAAATGAATATAATTTTAATTATTTAAACATCGTACTTTAAAAAAATATTTATTACGAATTTTACTACACTATAATATGTTACAATCTCCATGAGCATTATTTAATTTTATGTAACATAAATAATATAAAAGTTTATTTTCAAGAAAAATAATTTTATTAATATTCCATAATTTTTTAAACTATACCAAAGAAAATTTACATTTTACACTATATCAAATGAAATGTTCAAATAATATTTTAAATTTATTATTCATATATATCAACATTACAAAATGTTTCTTATTTTTTTTAACAAATATATGAAATAATGATTTCATCAAAGATAATTATTTGGATATATTATAATTTTATGATGAATAAATGTTTATGAAAATCATTTATTTTCTATATATTACCCTATTCTGAATCTATGAATGTTTTTATGATCTTGTTTCATTCATATGTAAGGTTTTAATTATATTATTAAAAGGTTATATAATTACCTCTGGTGTATTCAATAATGACTGATATCTCATGAGATAATATAGAATGTAATTTGGAAAGAACTCTATTTAGTAAGGGTATATACACACTATGATAATCATGGGATTAAACCTTAAATAAATAAAAGATGGAATATGGAATGAACACAATCCAGAATGAGACTTTTCCTCTAATGTTAGTGATAGTATTAATGCTTTTCAAATTAAATTATTTTCTATGATAATCATTATAACTCACAATTCAAATAATGTGTTATTAGTATTTTGATATTCTCACATTAATAATGATTCATTAATGATGAATACTCACTCTTATGACTCATGTATTTTTAAATTAAATGATATTATTCCATGACTAAATATTACCGATAAATTAATATTTAAGTATGAACTTTTAAAACTATAATCATGATCTAATAAGATTATGCATATCTTATTATAACATATGATCATCAGAGTTTTTGCTAATTTTTACCCTTAATGAGAATTTACACTCATCATTTATTATATTCCTAGTTTCCTCAAAAAATGAGTGTATGTTTTAAGTAATAAATTTATAGAGATTCTAATTTTAGAGAAGAACATTGCTGGAGATGTTAAATATATGTTTTTAAATAAGATAAATTTGTATCAAGACTTTAAATACAATGAACATTTATGGTCCTCAAGAGTGTTTTATTATGAAAATTAATTAATATCAATCTATAATGATGTGATATTTATAGATGTCATTCTTGGATTTCTTCTATTTGTATGATATAATGGATTAATTATTTTTAAAATTATAAGTGTATGAGGATATGAATTTTGGAATCATTTTCAGAAATAAAATTTATGTATAGTAAAAGTAAAATTTTAATATGTTGATAAGAATATTTAATAATTTAGGACATATTAGGTATAATTTTCATGATTATATGATTTCTCACTCTTAAAATTGTATCCTAATGTTTAAACAATGCTTTTTATACGTTAGATGGATAAATGAGGAATCATGTGAGGACTGAATGTTGAACACAATTTAATGAATTTCATATAGAGAAGATGAACTATTGGGGATATGGAATGAAAAATATTTTTCAAACTCCTATAACTCCCTCATTCCACAAATCACACCATGAATCCAAATAAGGAATATAGGGACCAATTCTTTATTGAATCTGTAATGAGGGAATATCCACCTTCTTGATGTGGGTCCTCTAATCACTATCGATGAAAGATGGATAATAACCACTATAAATATATTTTCTATTTTCATGTTCTTAGATAATGTAAATGTTTTCTTCTTATTGTATCATTTAAAAAGGTGATGCATACCAATAGTAGAATCTTATTATGACTGCGGTTAAATATGTAGAAATTTACCTCAAAGAATGTGAAACGATTACTAGGTTATTTTTGAGTGACTCATTACCCAGAAAAAGTTTCATGAAAATAGTAATTGAATTCATTGAGAATAAAAATAATAATGATGAATCTATTTGTAATAAAGATGATAATTTAATAAGGCTTGTGGTGTACATATCTAGTTTTTTCATCAACCCTCAAAAAATTGGTTGGTTATTTAGAGGACCATAACCAAGAATCTAAAATGATCTATCCATATGGTAGATTAGTAGCTATGATGAAATCATTCAATGTTCTCTAGTTGTATAAATATATATTGTATATTTACATCATTTTAATTTTTTGGATTATAATAGTAAATAGTTGTTTTGAGGAATATATATCTATAAAACCCATGGAGAATATAAAATGAATCTTCATTTTTACAGAAGTGTATAAAGAAAATTGGTGAAATTTTATCTTAAGGGTTCATAAATCATTAAATTATGAAAATGAAGGACATCGGGAAAATTAATGTTGAATAGATATAATGTGAAATGCCATTGATAAAATGGGGAGAAATCCCAGCTTACCACACCACCGACACTTTAATACCAAAAATACAAAGAGTACATTCATTATTCCTACTAATTACCAAATCCAAGGTAAAAATGATAATTTTTTGAAATAAAATCTTAAGGAATGTGATATAGGGGAATATTATGCAATTAAAACTATAAAATTTGCTTAAGAGAACAATGTGGTGAAAGGTATAGTCATCCACTCTATTATGGGATATAACATTTTATATTTTAGTTCATACCACTTTTTTTATATCTTATGAATCTTAAGTTGTAATAATATCCCAAACACAATACCTGTATTCATAAGTTCTGGTGAAAAATCATAATGGTGTAATGATAGCATCTCATGTTTATAGCTCTTATCCAGTTAAATTTGTGGGAATGTGATTTTAGAAAATATTGCAATAAACCCTCTAAATTAATTTGATGTTATTTTTTTTGTGTATTAGAAAACTCAATATATAGAATATATTAATTATAAATGACAGGAAATCACATTTTATATTCCAAATCAATTAATAATTATCTATCAGTGAGAGGATAAATAAAAACTCACGATTGAAACTACATCAAATTTATGGGTCCTCTATATTATTCATTAGGGGTAACTATATCATATAGTTGGGGTGAAACATATAATTGAAGATATTCATACTTTTTGAATGTGATAATGTATATTTGGAAGAGTTTACAAGTATTACCCTAAATCATAAGGTTGGGTTTTCATGAGAAATCATACACAGTGATACACCTATTTTAAGGAATCATTATAAAGTGTCCATGAATGAGATGAAATAATTGAAGAAGAAAAACCATAAGAATTGTGTTAAGGGATTAATTAATCCATATGTGTCCCCATATGGTGTTCCAATTCATTATTTTAGGAATAAATTTTTTTCAATGAAACATTGAATTGATTCTCAAGATCATAACACTATTAAATTTTTTAAAAAATATACTTTAACATGTATTGATGATTTTTTGTTCAATTGTGACGAACAAAGTTCTTTTTAATGATTATCGACAAATAAAGATATCATTATTAGAGGATAGAAAATAATATTATATCTAGTAAAACCCTATATATAATTTATAACATCACACGTTATTATATTTATTTATTTAAAAAATAAATTTGATGTATTCGATATCTTACCTTAAATGCAACCCGAGTCTATAAGAACAGTGATATAGTAAACTATTATAACCTAGATATTATATTATATGATATAAATATTGTTAGAAAAACAAAAAAAATATTCATAAATGTTTTTATTAAATCAAATTTATTTATTAATTAATAATAAATAAGTACTCTATTTTTCAATAATCTCATTATACGCTCTAAAGATATGATTTTTCAAACAATATTTTTATTGCATTTATTTATAAAAACATTATAATTATTTTATAAATTTACATAAATATTTTTATAAAATAAATATTATAATTAAAATCATCATGTTATAACTATATTAGGGTGAATTTTTAGTATTTTTCCTAAAAACAATTGTTTTTTAGTGAATAGATAAAAATTCTAATTTATAAAAAATTTTATTTACATTAAATTAAATGAATCATTATGTTTTCAGTATTATATTAAATTGAAGTAAGTATAAATTAATTGTAAATAATATAGTCAATTATTTATTAATCCCCATTATTATTTATTTTTGTATAAGTTAATTTTATGGCTTTAAAACAATTTTGTTTAAAAAGTATTTTTATGCGCACAATGTGTTTATATCATAATAAATTAATTTAATCTCAATTAATTAATTGTATTAATAAAATTTAAATATTATATAGTCAATTAAATATTTTAAAATTCTTTTTATGGTTTCTTTAAGGATTGAATAGTAGTAATCTTAATTTAACACTTAAAATTCATCGGTCAAAAATAGGTTTTCATTGTGCATTGCACTCTTCAATACAAAAAATGTATATAACTTATATAAATTGAATAAACGAAAATAGATTAGATATCTATAATTATCCTAATTAATATAATTTAATATGGTTATCTTTATTTCATGGTAAATAGTAAATATTGTAAAATTTTCTTACCATGGTTAAGGTTAAAACAAGATTAATAAGGGTGATTAAACCACATGAAAAGAGAACTATTTCAATATAAACCTGTATAGTTTATATTTTTTTGAATGTATTAGAGACTTATAATATCCTTTCTTCATATATCTAGTAATTTAGATTCAGTTTTCCTTGAAAGTATCATTGTTTACTTGAAATATTTTCACAAATTCCATGTGTGTCCCTCCCCTCATTTTTAAAAGGGAACATATTTTCTTCCATTATTAAAACAATTTTAGAATTTTATATCAAAATATACCTAATAAAATTACTTTATAAAATCCATCCATTTATACTAGAGATTAATTTCTTCTTTCTAAGACAAATCCTTTATAGATGAAGGAGTTATACAAAGGAGGTATCTCTAAGAGGAGGTACTGATCTCAACCGAGCTCTTTCAATTTTATTTCTTCTTCTAGATCCTAAAAAAAATTTATCCAAAAAAACATTACTAATATAGAATCATAAATATATTTTTATGTTATTATGATGATTAATGATCCATTTTCCACATATTCTCCATCAAATAGTTAATAAAAGTATTACTCTTGCGTACGTATGGACTACCACCTCAACATAGAGATAAAATTATTTTCTCATCACCATATTTAATGGTAAGTATTTATAAAGTGTTTAACATTTGTAAATTTTATATTTATCAAATAATAATTATTATTTAATTATAATAAATTATCTTGTTTCAGTGTGTTTTATACATTTTAAAAAGATATTGTCGCTTGTGCATACGTGTGGACTACAACCTCTACGCAGAGACTAGATATTTTTGTTATTTTTCTATTAATTATATGGAAAAAGGATAGATTTAATTGATAAATATGATATTTATGATATAATAATTATTATTGAAATTTGAAATATTACTTACCATTATTTTTTTCTAAACTTTGAAAAATTGAAATGCCACTCATGCATATGTATGGACTACCCACTACACCTAGTGATGTATTTCATTTTTCATCACTACTTTATATAAAAATATATATATATATAATGAATATATATTATATTTATATCATTATTATCATTATATATATATAATAATAATTATTTATTTACATGGATCATAACTGTTGAACTAAAAAATATATGATATATAATAGAATTAATACATGAACAAAGGATGATAATGATGTATTGTTAATAAAAGGGTGCTAAGGTGTTATAAGTAAACCATGTATGGAATAATAGGTTTGAATATGAATACATTCTAAAATTATAATAATATTTAAATTTATTATACCAGTTATCCGATCACTTATACAGGAAGGTTGATATGAGATATGTTTTTTTCATCACACTTTTCTTTTCGTGAGACATATTCCATAATCACCCATTTTGTCTTTAATGTGGTATATATATTCCAGTTTTATATGTTTTATCAATTACAAAATTATTTTAATGGTATTTAATCTTTAAGTTAATGTTATTCCTTCAAGAGTTTATTGATTCTAAGGGTACCCAAGTTGTAAGTGTTTTATGTTACAATCACATTTTTTATCAGGATTATCCTGGCATAAATATTCAGATGATGAAATTATATGACCGATATGTCCAAAATATTATGTATTTCTTTATAATATAGTTATATCTATAGATTAAATGTTTACTTTTCATTTTATTCTCATTAAGTACTCAGATGATTGAAATGATTTTTTTATGAAATACATGCTTCATTACTCCTTTAGTTGGAAAAAGTTTCTTCTATGTCCATATTTTCATTAAAATGATTTTGAGAATGTTTTTATTTTTGTAGACGGTTTTTTTAAATTCATTTTCAAATATATTTTACTTTGGTTACCAGTTTTTAAATGTATTTTTTTTTATTTCTAAAATGTGATAATTTTAATACTTTATTGAAAATGTGAAAGGAATTGGTGTTTTAACAAACATAACATGAATTGATTCACTACTACAAAACCAAACATTAACATAATTCGCCTTTATTATTGCTAGAAAAAACCATTGATATAGGTTCCATTTATTAGTGATAAATAAAAAAATGATAAGGGGTACCTTTTATTAATGCTTCTTTTTACATTGATTAAATGTTCCCTTTATTAGAGATTTTTTAGCATTAATAAAAAGTAACATTTCTCAATGCATTTCTTTTAAAATGATAAAAGGTACCCATTTTCATTGATTTTCTAGCACTGGTAAAGGGTACCCTTTATTTTGTCTTAATTTTGAGCCCCGATAATGTTCCCAAATGAAATTATATAATTAAATAAATAGAAATTTATAAAATGAGTTTATTAGAAAAAAATATAAAAAATTAGTAATTCAATAATGAGTGATAGAAAATGTATAAATTGATTACATGATATATAAATTATAAATATTTATAATTATAATATATTAAATATTTAGGTATTTTTAAAATGAAAATTAATCAAATAAAAATTAATAATATGTAAAATAAAAAAATCTTAATATTTTTATTAATTAAATAATTATTAATAATATTAATAAATAGTATATATATAAAATAGAGATATATATGAATGTATATATATATTTTATTTATATAAAAAATATATATTCATTACAATAAATATTTATATATTTAGTGAAGAAATTTTTTATAATTAAAATTTAATATGAATTAAAAATACAAACTAATTGCATCCATAAATAGATATAATTTAATGTAATTTTATTTTTCAATTTAAAATAAATCAAACATGTGTTATATTGATTTCACAAACATTTATATACACCAAAATAATCTATTTTTATATACAACACATACATATATATTTACTTAATTATTGTTTTCTTATAAAGAAACGCATACACCTAATATTTCTGTAATTTATTCAAATCATAATATTCATTTTATAATTTTATTATAATATGATACATTTAATATATCATGTCATTAATTATTAAATTTTACTTATTTATTTTTAATTTTAAGATAAATAGTTATAAATGTATTTTAATATTATTTATTTATTATTTTTGGTGGAATTGTATCAATTTATATTATTTATTTATGTATATTTATTTACTATTTTATAATATTCTCATTATATACTAATATTTATTTTTATATAGAAAAATAATTTTTTATTATTTATATTTAGTTAATTAATATTCTCCCTTTTTTCAATACTACTAATGTGTAAACATTTTCAATTATACAATTTAACACATTTTATCAAGCATACACATATGATTATATATTAATTAATAATGTTAAAAATATATCAGTAAATAAATATTTATAATTAAATATATTTTTCAATAAATATTTAATATATTTATACATTTATATATTTATTATTATAAATAAATAATTATAAAAAATAATATCTATAATTATAAATAAAGGAAATATATATTTAAGTAATTATAAAAATATAATATGTTTTTAAAATAATTTCTATATTTACTATATATATATATACCAAAAATATATATATATTATAATTATATATAATGATATAAATGTATAAATGTTTTTTTATAAACTATTTACTTAATTATATATATATATATATATTTAAATAATTAAAAAATTATATAAAATTTATTTAAAAAATGAATATATTTCCTATATTTATTATATATAAATAAATATATAAATATATATAAATTGATTTTTATTTATAATTATAATTATAAATTCTTTATCAATGTTAAAGTATTAGCATTGATAAAGATGCATTTTATTAGTTATTTTTTAGCGCTCATAAAGATAGTGCATTATCCGCGGTAAGAATGACATGATAAAATCCATATTTATCATCATAGAAACATTAGAACTGATAAGCATGTATTTTATCAATTGTTATTATTTTTCCCTGATATAAGGGATCTTTATCATTTCTTTTTTGGAAGAGATCATAAATATGTCCCTGGTCTATTTAATGAACCCTAAATTTTAGCAAACGAGTTGCAAAGCATTCATGAACTCTAAGCCTTCTAGTGAAATCACCTAATGTTGGAACTCCTCCACATTAAAACCAAGCTCAAATCAAGGAACGAATCAAAGGTTGAGCAATTCCAAAGAAAGGATCCAAGGCTCAAACAATTCAATGGTTGAACGATTCCAAGCATTCAATAAATTCATATATTGTTGATATCGATAATTTATCTTATATGATTCAATTATTCAATTCAATGTATTTTATTTTCACCTCCATTCACTCGTTGATTATATGTTTTGAAATATCTATTTATGTTTTTATTAAATTTTTTCTTATATTCATTACATTACTATTCCTTCTCATTTAATAGTTTTTTAATATCATCCCCTTCTAAATATACCTTGAATACGATAGATATTGTTGATAATATAGTGAATGACGTAGTGACCAATTGAAATGTACAATGCAGCTCTCTTCATTCATTCAACATGAAGGATGTGGATTCCATGTTTTATTCTACTCAATTGAGTGATTCCTCCTACCATTGGACATAGAAAATACAAGTCCTAATTCACATGTGATTGTTTTAAACAAGTTCCCTAGATTGGATAAAAAGTGAGAGGTGGTGACGTGAATGATATTGAAAATTTGCATATAGTGATAAATAAAATGGGATATCACATTATGTAAAAAATTAATCACATATATTGGAATTCTCCCAAGGACAAATCATTGTTTCTGATAATCTTGTATTTATAATCATATAATATAATTATTTCTGTTATTTTGATTTCATCACTTTTCAAAATCCCCAATATTTTTATTTTATAAAAATATATACGAAATTATATATATAAAATAATGTGGTATGAATAGTGAGTTATCAAAAATAACATATATAATGTAACGAACATGGCTATCAACTGTATCATACAAAATAGGATTACAAATTTTATTTGTTACCACCCCATAATAGGTGTGTCAAATACTCAAACCCATAATCTAATAGAGACTTCCTTACAACATAATGAAAATCATTCTTATTACTTCTTTTTGAAATTAAAATATCCTTTAGAGAATTTTATATATATGAATAAAAAATAATACATATGATTTGTTTATAATTATACATAGATGAAATAAAATAATTCTCATAATACAATGATTTATAGTTTTAGGGTCCATGTATATCATATTGAATAAACTCCAATTGATGCTTCATTTAAATCTCCAATTTATTATTTGAATTATTAAAAATCTCCCCATTCTAAATAGTAATGAATGTCTATCAATTTTATCTTATTTTCATAAAATCTTCTCAACCCACCCTTTTTATGTCAAAACATAAATGTGTTGTTATCTAATATGATAAATTTTTCACTACCACAAATTCTTTTCATGTTATAAACACAATTGCCACAAATATTTCCTTGCCCCATATTAGAATATTGGTCTGGATTTTTTTCTACAACTTTCTAAAAATATATCTATGAATGAAATGATAAACCACCCATTAATACTTCTCAAAAATACCTTTACTTTCTTCATGACACATCTAATAAAAATTATGTAAGTTTTAATTTAATCAATCTAAAAACATAAAATGCTTTAACAATGCCTTTTATTTCGATCATATTATAAATGCAATAAATTTATCTTAAGAGATCCACAATTTCTAAAATAATATGTTCCCTTTGAACATGTAAAAAATATTAAATAATATCAATCAACCTATCAAGTAAGATAAAAAACCAATATATCACATGAAAATTTGTTTCTTTTGTAAATTCCATAGTGTTACATCAATAAAAAATTCCACTAACATTGCATTTTTTTCATATAATAAATTTATAATTCATTTTTTCATCGATAAATGTTTTAATAAAATATTAAAAATCCTTCATACAATAATTTAATTTGACACAAGTTTAGTATAGTTCATTTAATTGTTCAAATTATTTATCAAATTTAACTTATTATGATTTGAATCACATCAAAACTATTTTTTATCATTTTGTCATCTCCCCTTTAACAAAAAACCACTATATCTTCTGTAATTACTATTATTTATCTCATCATTTCTCACATTTTATACTATTTTGAAAAAATATCCACAGATCCTATATTATCGAGGAAAATGGAATTTTTTTCTAAAGTATACTCTTCGTATGCTTGAAAACAATTCAGGTTTTCAACCTATCTATTTCAAATTATGGAATAAATTATTCAATTATAATTTTGAGATGTTTAAAACCATTATCGCTATTAGCTATTTCCTTTTCCTTAAATTATTTTTCCCTTTCATTATCATTAATTAATTGAAAGATAAATTCTAATTTTGATATGTTTTTAAATATTTCATATACCATTAATATTAAATATAATAATTCCTTTGCTTGTTACATCAGATGTTCCAAAATATAGAATGAAGGTTATCATATTATATATATGAATATATAATTATTATAAATTATTTTTAGGAATTCATCATTTTATATCTAAATATTTTTCTTCCAGCCCTAGGAATCTCTAATTATCATCCATGTATATGACATAAATCTTTAATTGTCAAAACGTTTTATAAATATATTTTTAAATCTTATAATTAATGGATTGAGTTTTTATTATTTTTTTAATCATTTTTTCATTTCTTATTCTTCTTAATTTATTTTATTATATTTTCAATTATTTATGGGATTAAAAAATACTTCATGGGTTCGTTTAATAAAGTAGAGACTAGACATAGATAGGGTTTTAAAAGTATTTAAATTGGGATTTCGCTTATAAATATAGAATTTATAGAGACCCCAATGATTCATATATCATAAAATGTACACTATAATACCCATTTTATCACAGATAGAAATGTATATTTCCTTTAAATATAACCTTTGATTGCCCATGAGTTAATAACTAGTTCCAATGGTGTAATTATCACAATTAGGAGGCATTATCCCTTCTAGAGAACACAATGGAGTATAACTATCACCCTCATCAACTTCATGCCCCAAATAGTTATTATTGCATTTTTTGTCTTCAAGATCATCCTCCATATCTTTTATGTTTCTTATACTTCTACGAGTACTATTCTTCCCATGGATTACTAATTCTTATATTATTTCTGGAATCATAGGTTCACGTCCATAATAGTTAGAGGATGACTGTCAAACAACAAAATGAAATGTTAATTGTTTGTGAAATGAGATGATGTGGATTATAGTTTTCTATAACCTTCTCTATTGAATTAATTCTGAGGATAACACCTATAATATTGGATTTATTCTTTTTTTTAATTTCAATTACACATTTTCATCACAGAATATTGTAATTATTTGAAACAATCAAATGTTTGGTTTCCCTTATTTGAACTATCTATTAATTTCACCTTTGATAATGAAAATCTTATGTGTATTAATTTGTTTATTGTAAAAATTATTACTTTTTTAATGCAATAGGATGTATATGAATCAAAAATAGACAGAGGATAGATGATTGAAAAAAGTGAATGAATTTTGAGTTAGAGAGATGATCATGTTTTTAGTAATGCTTGTTTATGACCCTTATCAAAAACATTATTTCTGTGTATATTGTTTTTATTCAATAAAAACTATTCTAGAAGAGTTGACTGAACATTTGATTTTTCGCAAAATAGATTAGAACTATAAATATTTGACTATTCATAGGGAAAAATATAGACATGTACAACCATTTGTATGATATTGTGGTTTATATATCATTTTATATGAATACTAGTTTAAATTATGATGGAGATCACATGAATGAAATGAAAATGTGAATTAATGATGACCTTCATGATTTCCCAATGTTTTTGGAGAAGTTCAAAAGTTGTGCTAAGAGACAATTGTATATCAGTTGAAATAAAGTGAAATCATTGTCTTTTTTATTGATGTCCTATAATTTCTTAGAAATCAGTGCATGGAGGGACTCCATATTTATATAAGTACTTGTTCTCTTTAATGATATTATACCCAAAGAAAATGAACTACCCCATTTAACATATGAATCTAAATGAATGTTTAGTCTAGGGGCCATGATCCCTAAAAAATACATTCTTGTCCTAATGAATGAATAGTTTTTTCATAAGTACCATAAATCAATTTATAAAATTACCTATGTGTGGTTTATATAAATGATAATTGAAATGTCATGTAGATGCAAGAATTAAAAAGGGGAACATACATCATCCTGATGATTCTCCATAGTGGAATAAAATTTATTATGAGTATCCTAAATTTTAAAATGAGATAATAATCATTCATCTTATGTTATCTACAGATTTAATAAATCCATTGGGTGTATAGAGTAGTACTCACCATTCATGTCTCTTCAAGTCCATACATTATATATTTTCACTATGTTTATGTATGAAGGTAAAATAAATTATGTTGTCTCTTCATATATATAGATCAAGGAAACCTAGTAATGATATTGATGTCTATTTAGATCAATTGATCAAAGATCTAAAATTGATGTCGGATACAAGTGTTATTGTGTATAACTCTCATAGAAGTAAATAATTTCCAATGTGGGATATATTTTATGGGATGATAAATGAAATCACTGCATATAAAAATTTATCAATCTATATAAATAAAGGAATGTTGGGGGGTACCAATTTTGAATAATTTAAATAGTTAGACTGTTTGAAACATTACATGAATACTATGTCTTTAGAAATCATAAATTCTTAATTTGATGATATAAAAAATAATCCTAGATGAAAAAATTCAATGGGAATATCAAAAAAGGTACAACACTATCTCTACTAATGAGTGATCAACTATTCAATAATGAAAATATATTGACATTGTTTTCTATAAACCATTTTCTAAAAATATTACAAAATCATGTTTGAAGATGAGATACATTTTATTTAAATTAATGTATTGGAATTGTTAGTATGCCATAAATTTTCTTGATGTCTATAATGTAAAAAAATTTATTTTATAGTATTATTGGAATGTTAAAAAATGTTCCAAAAAATTGAAATATGGAATCAAGGCTTGGTTGGATATGATTATCATTGAAAAAATGGATGGTTTGGTATTTTTGTAGGTTAAAGTGAATAATGTTCTTCCTCATATAGTTAACACTCTATCCAAATAAGAAAATTTTCAATTAATCCTTTTTCCTTAATATTTTAAATATTATAAAGGGTAGTAATAAAACACAATGAGTCTTTTGTCAATGACTAATTTTATGTTACCAAGAATAAAATAACATGGCAGTCATGTAATGATGAAAGATTTAAATTTTTTGCATTCAATTGAATTCAATGTAAAAATATATAACAAACATCAAAAAGACACTATTTCTATTAAAAATATATATGTAGTAAAGTTATATAACTAAAAAAACACTCCAATAATGAATATGGTGTTTATAGTAATATTATGTGAATTAGGGTTGTTCTTCTCACCGTCGTTATTTGATATATTGGTCAAATTTATTAGAAATGTTTATCTTATTGTCCTATCCATTATAAATGGATTTACCCCGTTGAATGGAATATGAATATCTGAAAAGGGTATATCTTGAATCGAAGTCTACATTATGTTTGTACTGTAGAATGATATATTGTTAAAGTAGTTGTGGAATTATATACTGATTACCTCTTAGATATTTACTAAATAAATATTCCAAATTCTCATCATAGAGTATTCCTTATGGTGTATAGTATTTTTTGGAGTGATGTTGTTATAATATATATGACATAGAAGGAGAAAGAACACCTTTTCATTTTAAAAAATACTGATGATGATGGTCCATATGTTGAACCACATAAAGAAATTATCATATATTTAAATCCATCAAGTGCTGATGGATGGATATCAAATACACATAGTCAATAGTTTATAAGATGGTCCCATGATCAAATTTATAAGGAGTCATCTAAAAATCCAAATTCAATTATCTATTGACTTCTATTTGTCACTAGGGGAACAAATGAAAATGTTTTAACTTACACTAGTTCTGTAATCAATTGTGATATATTTTATATTATACAATACAATTACTCTAGTACCTTGAAAAAATATACGAGTAACACTTGTTGTGGACACGATGAACATATCTGGTTCAATGGATAGAAGTCCAAATTATGAAAATATTTCACATTTTGGAATTATCAAACATAAATATGACTTATATTATACAACATTTAATGTTTTGATTTTTTGTTCCAAAGGGTTGGAAAAAGGAGTGTAGAGATAGTTGATGAAATTGTATTTTTGAAGGTGATTTTTAGCATGAAAAGGAAAAATGCAAGCCATTCATAATGGAATCACAAGAATTGAATTTATTTTAAATCTCAAATCCAGTAAGCAAGAATTGGTCAAAAAATCTACTAAAGACTAAAATAAAGGGTTGATCAGATGAAAATTCAATTTAGGATAACCCTTTCATTATGTGACCAAAATTAGTTCATGTCAGTCCCAATGTAGAGAATTTATTCTATATTAGAGGGGACCACAAATAGGGGACTTTGACTTTCGATCGTGAATCCAAATCTATAAATCCTTTAAAAAAATGATCAATGAGATGGTAAATGTGTTATTTAATATTTCTTGTTTTCTATATACGGTAATCTATTCTCTACAGTAATAACATAATATAAATTAAATGTTTTTATAGAAATGAAAATATTATGGTATACACATGATGATGTTACCAATATTGTAAAATAATATAAAATAATAAAATAAACCATTTAGTAAGATGTAAAGGTAATTTTTGGAAATACTTTCTCTATTTTACCAAAACCAATATATACTAAAAAATTAATCTTATCTTCATAATTCTAATTACCGTTTTTAATTTTAGTAGTTTTTTTCAATATTTCATACCTTTATACAGAAAAAATCTATATAATTCCTATCCCTTAAATCATTTTATCCCCTATAGTGTTGTCATTTATCAATTTCTTTTATATTCCCTCCACTAACATTATATGAAGTGAAATGATGTAGTCTCTATTCAGTCACATGGTTGGTATTAAATTTTTATCAACAAAATCATTGTACATAGAAATAATTTATTGATTTATATTTATGATTATTTTTTTATTATTACTAATATAATAATTTTTTATTATATATGTGTATTCCTTTGTTCTTGTTGGGGTGGTTTATTCGAAGTTTCTCATGCTCATGAGAAATTGGAATTCATGGTTACAAATAAGATAATTACAATAAGTAAATGGGTCAATATTTATACGAATATCATTAAAAATGAATTATTATTATTAATTTATATAACTATTTAATCATTTTATATAAAATTTTTATGTTAATTTCCCCATCGTATTTATCTAGAACTTATTTGGTTTTTTCAAAGATCATTTCAGCGATCATATAATCATAATTTATTTTTTTTCATAGGTTTATATCCATCTCTAATGCATTTATAAATGAAAAATCCACATAATTATTCACCATCAACATATTTTCACCCCTGAAGTATTGGTATTTATCACTTTCCCTCATGTTCCCTCCAATACCTTAAAAGTAAGAGGAACGACAAAACATCCTTTCAATCATAGAGCTAGTCCTGATGTTTTCATAGTAAAGTAATTATCCATATAAATAACTTATTATTTCATATTTAGGTATAATTTATTTCATTTTATAATAACTCAAGAAAAACATGTTTTCTTGTAGAATTTTATTAATTTTTCAATTTGGGGTGGTTTGTTCTATTTTGTTCTTGCTTTTGAGAGATTGGACTTCGAGGATGTGACTGAGATAATGTCAACATGGAAATGATTCCAACATGTATACAACCTTCATTAATTGATTATTTCCTAATACTAATTTAATTATTTATTTTATTCATTTATTTATTAATTATAAGATAATTTCATTATCATTTTTATCTAATACTTATTTGGTTTTTTTCTGAGATATTTTGTGTTGTAATATTTTTCATTCAAATATCTACAACAATCCAAAAAAAGGGTAAGCTATTTTTTTCTTCCAATATCAATGTTCTTTTAATTGAATTTCTTTGATGAACTGTCAATACTGCATATCGAGTTGATGTTCTTAGCTGAGAAAATGCTATGAAAATCGACTGAATAAGAAATTTTGGCAATTCTATAGAGAAATATAATGAAAAAAATTTTAATATTTTATGTTGGGATTTTTTAATACTTTGGGATGCAAATTTTTTTTCAAAACCCTAATCTAACACCCAATGTTAACAATATTACTCTACGTTTTGTTTTAAACTGAAATTATTTTTTATATTAAAGAAAATTAATATACTCAAAATTGAAAAAACACATTAGGATTTAATTAATGCGTTTGAAAATGATATTATTCTCATTTATGAAGTGTAGTAATTATCCACACCTTGGTCTGTTACACAACATGTCTGGTAAGACTCAAAGTGTCTATAATTAGTTGAAAATTGACATTTTAATTCAAAAACATGTCACTTACTAAAAACCACAGAAACATACATATATTATATTGATAAATTAATATAATGATTAATATGTCATTTTTTATGTGTAAGAATCTGTATCATGTCAAAATTGATGCATGGTGTGATCAGTATGACTCTAAGTCCATCTTTTAATTTAATATTGACATTAATTTGATTAAAAAACAACTAACATACTCAAAACCAAGAAAACACATTTATATTTTTTTGATTCTTTAGGAAATTGATCCATAATCCATTTTTGATGTGTATGAATCATGCTCACCATAATCAAATATATGATGTGCCCATTAAGACTCATATTGCCTCTTACCATCCGAAAATTGACATTATAGTTAAAAAGTATCACTCACTAAAAACCTAGAAAACATTCTTTTATTATACTGATAATTAATGAAAATAATTCATATGTAATTTTCAACATGTTGGAATTAGTCAAACATAAAACTAACTCTTGATGTGACCGGTATGACTCAAAGTGCATATTTCCTGATAAAATTGGCATTTTAGAAAAAAGGTCATGTGATGTACTCCAAATTGAAAAAATTCATTAATATTATTTTAATAAATGATTAAAATGTTTCATAAGTTATTTGTGATGTGAACGAATCATCCTCACCTTAATTGAATGCACTGTATATTTAAATTGACATTTATTTTAGGAAAAAAGAAAACTAACACACTGAAAATCAGGAAAAATCACATTTATTGTTTTTATACATTAGGAAAACAATACATAAAGAATTTTCTTACATATTAGAATTAGTCACACCTCAATCTAATACATTATGTGTCTTCTATGACTCGATGAATCCATTATCTATTTAAAATTAACATTTGAGTTTACAAAGAATCACTAACTAAAAACCATGAAAATGTACTCATGATGAGTTGATAATTTATTAAATTGTTAAATAATTCATTTTTCATGTTTAGTAATCATGTTCAAATAAAATCCACACATGATGTTCCCATTAGGACAGAAAAGTTTATGCTTCTAGGGTAAAATGTCATTTTAGTAGAAATGAAAAGAAATGTACTAAAAAAATGATGTTTCATTATTTTTTTAATTTCTTAAAATGATACATATGTCATTTGGGACATGTAGGTATCATATACACCAAAATCTAATGCATTGTGTGATAGGTAGGACACCAAATGTGTCTTTTTAGTGTAAATTGACATTAATTTTTTTAAAAGAGACAGCTGACATTCACAAAACCAAGAAAACACATTCATATTATTTTAATAATTTACAGAAATGATCCACAAGTAATTTATGATGTATATGAATCATATGCACCCTAATATATTACATTATATTCTCGGTATAGCTGAAATTTCCCACTATCGGTTTAAAATTGGCATTTGATTAAAAAAATATTATCTCAATAAAAACATAGAAAACACAGTAAAATTATTATCATAATTTAAGAAAATTATCCATATTTTCTTTTTGATGAATAGGAATCAGTATCCTATAAAATCAACACATTATGTGACCTATGTGAATCAATGTGAGTCTTTCCAATTTAAAATTAATGTTTAGTAAAAAAGTCATGTTCCACAATAAAAAATGAGAAAATGAATCTGTATTGATTGAATATATTATAAAAATAAACCATATTTCATTTTTGATATGTAGTAATCATCCTCACCTCAATATGATGCACGATGTGATGGGTATGACTCCAACTGTGTCATTTTATTTAAAATTGATATTTATTTTAGTAAAAACAAAAAATCACATACTCAATACATTGAAAATCATTTGGATTGATTTTATAATTTAGGGTGAAAATCCATATGTAATTATTAAAATGAAGGAACCAAAAAAACCTCAAGCTGATACACTATGTTCCCAGTATGACTCAATGTTCCCATTATCTGTTTAAAATTTACATTTTAGTTCAAAAAGTGTCACCCACTGAAAACTAACTAACATGATTGAATTGTCAAGATAATTTATAAAAATATTTATAAGTAATTTTTTATGTGTAGGAATTAGTCTGAAATCAAACCAACACACAATCTGACCAATATGATTCAAAGTACATTTATTCAATTTGAAATACCATTTTAGAGGAAATGAATTTTGACGTACCAAAAAATGAGAGAATTAATGAAAATTTTATTGATACTTTAGTAAAATGATTTATAATTAATTTGGGATGTGTAGGATTCTCCCATACCTCAATCTAACGAACTGTGTGACTGGTATGACTCCATGTCAATATTTCCTCTATATAAGTGTCATTATAGTTCAATATATGCATCACATCACTAAAATTGAGAAAATTAATCTAGTTTGTTTCTTCGTCACTATATTTGTTATTGGATAACTAATATCTTCATCATTTTTAGTTTAGAATTTTCTAGTTAAGTTTCAAATAGATAATTCTTGAAGATGATAAAGAATTGGTGTGATGTGCAAGAATCAACTACAACTCAATTCTATACATAGTGTTCCTATGGTGAATCAGTGTTGATATTTCAAAAAAACAAATTTTGATAATTTATTTCATTGCATGATTAATAAAATATGATTTATTATTCATATTGAGGTGTTTTATTTTTCTCATGTAAGGGAGTTTTATTTGGAAATAGCATGAGTCGGGGTCAAGATCAAAAGAAAAATGGATATTGATGTTTTTGAATATTTGTAATCATTTTTACTTAAAATATTTTTTAATGTATGGTTTTAAATGAATATAATGTTTTTATTTTTTACATTATTTCTTTTATAAGTTTGATTTCATTTAATGCATTAATTTTTACATGATTTTGTTTAATTTATGGTGGTTTGTTTGGTGTTGTAGTTTGTTTTTACAGCATGCTGCACAGGTGATGTTGTGTGCTATAACTGCACTCTAATGTATACCCCGTTATCGGTTATGTTATATCATTGATAAAATCATAGGGTTTTTAATATCAATTCAATAGTCAGTGATTATCTTGTGATAATAAAGGCCTACATGGCACTGTTAGAGGCCTATTTTGTAGTAGTTCATATTGGTCAGAGAACAGTTTCACAATGACTCAAGAAGGGGGTGATAAAAGTTATTGATATTTTATTCACTTAAACCACAAACTTTAAATTTAAGATATATTCTGAAATTTTTATATGACATGTAATAATTGGTATTAAAATCATCAAATATAATATAAAAATATTTTATTTATAGTTGTTTGGGTAATATAAATACTCTAGACCACTCCCCCAACACTTGAATCCTAATGCTTAGTAAATTTAATAAAACAATTCATTTTCTTATGTAATAATTAATTATGTGTAAATAAATATCATTTTTTATAAATCAGATATAATTTTCATGTATTCTACAAGGTTTTATAATAATAATAGCCTTCAACACTCAGTATAAGGAGTCCTCACTTTTAGTAATGAAAGATAATAAGATTTCACAAAATAAATAACATATAAGAAATATGAATATTGAAGATGTTATGATTTCTCAAATATATATAATAATAATTAATAATAGATTAGGAGATTCATAAAAAAATTCCATGATTGATCATGATAACACAGATACATAAAAATTAAATTATCTTCTTATTTTTGTTACCACATCAAAGTAACATAGAAAGCATCAAGAGAGATAGAGAGTGATCTCAAGTACTGTAATATGTTCTTGTGGGAATTATTTAAAATATATTCTCAAATAATATTTCAAAATATGAAATACCATTAAATATGTTGTTTAAAAAAAATTCAAATGTCTCTTTCTAAAAAAGTGCATGAAATAATCACTAAGCAATAAATAAATCTATGATTTTTTATTATATCGGTACATGAATCCTTTGGAAAAAAATATTATCCTAAAGAGGTTTTCAAATATTTAATGCATGAATAAAATAATTAATATCCACAAAATTTACACCAATTATTAGAAATACTGGAGTTCTAGAGAGACATATTTAATTATGAATGACCATGTATCAAAATTATGTATATTCAAATTCACTTAGCTGATTTTGTCAGCATAGTAATTAATCATGAATCTAATTTCTTCAACTCAAAAAATTACATATACATATTTCTCATGTAACAATTTTCATGTAACTAACATGATTTTTTTAGCCAATTGGAACCACATATCCAAAAATAAAACATATCTGAATTACATAGTGGATTACTCCATGTAGCCTATTCAAGTTGGTTATTCATTGACACAATTGCTTCTCACAATGCTAATTTATCTGTGTGTAAATGTAACATGTAGTTCAATCTGTACAATATCTTATTTATGTAGGTGATTCATTTATATATACAATTGATGTAACTAATTTGTGGACATTGGAAAATATTGACACAAGTAATATCCTCACGTAGCTAATTTTTCTAGAGTATTCCAATTTTAAGAAATTGTTATTAAAATTGTATATTTGTAGAAACTTTGAATAAATAAGATAAAAACATGATAGAATATCTTAAAAATATAATCATTATAATTATATGAATAATTTTTTAGATAATAAAAACATAAAATCCATGGGATTTTTGAACAACATTACTAGTCTATAAATCTCTCCCTATTGATGATCAACATACCCATTTAGTACCAAATAATAAATTTTAAAATATTAAATAAGAATATAAAAATATTTATATAATATATAATGATATTAAAGTTTTTTTATCCTTTCATATCCACCTTTATCTCTATTATCCCCTTTTTTTGACATTAAAAAGGAAGGATATAGAGGTAAAAATAGTCAATGTAAAACCATGAGTGGTGAACAAGTAAGATACATTGATGAATTTAAATTTTGGTAAGGCATAACTACAATTCATAAATTATAACTAGTAAAAATTCATAAAAGATAAAAAAATTATTTAAAAAAAATCTCTTCACACATAATCAACATGACAACAAGGAATTTTATTATTCATATATACATTTCAAAATATATAACAACTCAATAAAAGAAATATACATATCCATTACATTAGTTATATGACCGTATGTTTTGTATGGCTTATAAATAAAATAGGTTTGGGTGGTGGTTTTATATCAGATGGAGATGACGAAGTGGTAGTTATGGGGTAAAAAACTAAAAGTAAGAAATCTCTTCTGAGATCCAAATAACTACCTTTAGTCACAAAACATGATTTTCTCTAGATTATTGTGTCAGAATTATTTTGAAATGTTCATGATTCAAATAAGGAATGTGGATGTAATATGAGGTGGAAATCCAAAATTACATCTCCATGGAAGGTTCTAATGATTTAGATTATTTTTCATTAGTTTCAATGGAAACCAACTGTCATTTTACTTACTAATAAAACAAAGTTATATCAAACAATGTGTCTAACTTCTCCGTACAGGCATTAGAGTTATCTAATGGTGTCAGTATGAGATTATTTTGTCCACCAAAAGAATAATGTGTATCATCACATGGATCTATCCTCTTTGATGATATATAATATTTATAAATTAAAAATGGATGTAATTGGCTTTTTATGCATCTAAGAAACTAAGGGTACATCATTCTTTAATAGTATATTAAAATCTTCTATATCTCTAGTAGAGAATCTCAATAAATAAATAGAAACTATATAATCAATATGGGGACTAGATGGATCTATATTAGTGGATGTAAAAATATTATCTGGAATTCAATCTACATATATCTACACCTGATCACCCTTCTATCCAATGAAGTTAAATTATTATCCAGGTTTTATAAGTTTAGTAAAACTACATGAGAGAGCTCATTCAAATTTTTAGAAGGTGATTGTTGAACTGGTGCACTGCCAACATCTGACATAGAAGAAACTATCCTAAAGGGTATAAACACTTCATGTTCTTTTCCATTTTCACTATCTATAACAATATGAGATTCTTCTGACATAGTGGATCAATTATCCTCTTCATAAGATTTTGTGTAATAATATACAACTACTGCTTTGATCATGTACAATAAAGAAAGAATTTATAGTGGTTTCTATTGTTATAGTCATTGGATGTTGAAAATTTATGTCTTATATTATTAGATACTTCCATAGATTCATCCATGCAAGATTAGACCAATGGAATAGGTTTCTTGAGAAATAAAACTATTTTAATCAAAGAGACATACGTACCAAGACCTTGTCTTTTAATAGCTTATATTTCCTCCTTAAAATCACTAATCATATCTATGAAAAAACATTGCTACAACACAAGAGTAACCATGTCACATTGATGTTACTAGATCTATGATGCAACTAATGTGATGTAAGAAGAGAGTTGATCAAAATGTTTTAGGAAATATGGAACTATTAAATGTTTTGAGTTAGTTGGGGCACTTAATTAATACTTTTTATTGAAGTAAAATTTTATCATAGTGATACTCTTCAACATGTATAGGCTCTCATTTGAATCTATTTTGATTCATTGGATATCATTAAAGGAAGCTTAAAAAATGCCTAATTTTATAAATGATGGTTATGAATCATGTACCTTTGAGATTTCACAATCACTCCAATTTATTTTAAATCTAACTTGGTAAAAGATATTGATTTAAGATCACTCACTTTAGATTTCATGGAAAAAAATTCATTGAATCCATAAAAGTTAAATCATGTTGAAACCATTGTATGTTCTTGATCAATGTGTTCTAAGAAGCTATCATCCTAACAGACTTATCAAAATCACCAAGAAAAAATAAGGCCAACATCAATTGTCTAACCACATCCATAAAATAGATCTAATATTTCTTCATCTCATAAATATTTTTTTGAAATTATCAAACTCTATCATAATAGTTTAGGAAATGTTTTACCTGTGTAACTCAACATCAAATGATTTAGAGATTATTTTTACAGAATACTGTCCATCTTTCCCATGAAGTGTAGATGGAATGGGAACTAGGGTATGTGAAAGATAAAAAATATCCTTCCACGGAAATATTTCCACTTAATAATTATAAATAGCAGGTTATCCGTATAATGGATCAACAAATGTGTTCTCAACCTCATACATCACTTTAGTGGTAGAAATAGTGGGCATCGTCTCCTCTATACTTTCCACATCAGCTCTATAAATTTTCTCAAAAACAGGAAAAACTCGATAAATTGAATCAATAAAGCTAATAGGAATAACATCCTCTTCATATATGACTTCTGATATGGTACGATCAAATCTGGTAACAACAATATCTTACACTTCTCTAGACAAAACCATCTCTCTAGGTACTCCATTTATAGGAGCCAATGTAATGGTTGGAACCTCCAATTTTAGTATAGGCTATAGTATAACAACTTATATATCAACTATATGCCTAAAATACCTTGATTATTTAGAGGTATCATCTTTGTTGTAACCAAAATTTTTTAAAATAATTTCTAATAGTATGTTGCTCTTATGGAAGGTCAAAATTTCTTCGACATTAATTTTTACTTATTTTCTATTTAACACTAATGAAATAATCCTTTCATATGGGTTGTAATTTATATTACCCTTTACCTAGTAATAATAGTTCATAAAACATGTCATTTAACATTTAATAATAACCTTGGAATATTTGATATGATCATAAAATAGATATATTTCTTGAAATTAAACTTTCTTTATCTCACCATATTTAAATGAAATATTAGTTGGAATAAATTTTTTGAGATCCTTTCATTCTAACCTAAATTCCTCCACATCCATTTTCTAAAAATATGAAGACCAAAATAGAATCTTGAAAGCATCAAATAGTCTATCTGAGATCATTCCTACTATGTTCTAAGTAAAACTCTGCACACCTTTAAGAGGACAGTGTATGACTTCTACCATATTCACAAAATCTACCAACATATCATTCTCATAAACGCTTATGGAATTTATATCCTTGGTTTCTCTAAAATAATAATCATCACTCATCATAAATTGAATTACATTTTCTTTAACCATGAATACTAAATTATCACCAAATTTAAACTCTTATCCACATATCTAGAAGAAGTTATTCAATGAAAATTTGGTTCCTTTCATCCAATACATATCCATAGCCTTCCATTCAAGAAATGAGCATGGTACACAACCATCCAATAATTTCTAAATGGTCTGGAACTGCTACCATCTACAAAGATATGCTCCACCATATCTAAATGGTTGGTTGAATTTCAATGGAATCAAAGGGTATAATTTCATTAATGATAAGTAAAGTATGCAGGAGAAGCTAAATAGAGGGATTATTGATTTTAAGTTAGGTCACATACCAAATTTGGGAGATAATTGCATATTTGATCTATGTTTAAGGTGACATATAACATTAAATAATTAATAACATAAAATCAAGAAAAACAAAAATATTTTCCTTCTAAAATGTATTAATTATTTTCAAAACATAAATTAGTTACTAATATATATAAATAAATTTTAAATTCATTTAACATTCACAATGAATAAAAATATTCAATAAAATATTAAATTTGAATCATATTTAAAATAAATATAAATATAATATGTATAAATAATTTAAATTCAAATAACCCTAATAATCCCTTAAAAAATTAAAAATTCTGACAATAATGGGTCCTAGTAAAATTATACGATAATGAAGTCACAGTAAATGTACGTTCAATGATGATATCAAATTAATGATTGTAATATTTACAAAAAATGATAACTTATATGAATATGATTTGTTCTATGTTGATTCATTGGATTATATGAAATGTGGATTGAAATAGTGTTATCACATTGGTTGATAATTGATTGTAATTTAATCCAAAATCCTATAAGGTGAGTTTCATCCCCAACATGTGTGAACAACAACTACCAATAATTATATAATCGACCAATATTATAGATAATAAAACATGTTGTTCTTTATTTCTAGATAAGGATAACATATATTTAACATTAAAGTCAATGATAATGTGCTTATATTATTATCTATTCTACAACCATAAAAAATATTAATGGAATATGATCTCAAATTTAATTTATAGGTATTCACAAGAATTATTGAAATGGAAACAGTTCATTTTATGTTCTGTAAAATTATTTATTATGATTTAAATTATGATTACTTAGGAATTTATTTGAAATACATCACATAGTCATACTGCAAACATAATTTATAGTCCACTAGTAGATGAATACATTATACTCCTCATCATTCCATATTGTAAATTACTACCAACTAGTTTCCCAACTACATCCAAAACATTAAAGTCATTATAACTCGTAGAAGTTGCCTGAAGTTTACTAATTCCAATTCCAAAACCCATAAGGAATTATATTTTGTATTTTCTATGACTGAGTACATTCAAAAATTATTTTTTATTAATTTAATAACAGTGAAAAAAATTCAACATACCAATCATGATAACTTAAAATTATTTTTTAATTAGTTTTGAAATCTAATTGTATAATATTTTATTTATAGAACAAAAAATATCCACATTAACATATATTAGAAATAAAAATATATCAACGGTTGAAGACTTATTGAAAATTGTAGAATATTCTACTTCAACTAATAATACATTTGATAAATAAAAATATCATATGCCCATACCAAGAAATATGTTTTATTATAAAAACATAATTGTCTTTAGTAAGTTTGAAAACATAATATTTATATTGGGATTTTCAAAACTGGGAGATTGTTCAACACAATCATCTTCCATAAGAAATCCATTAAAAATTCACATTTCATATCAATCTGATTTAATTTGAAATCCATATATTATGAATATGATATGAGAATTATAATTCTTTCAAATATATCTATGGATGAAATGATATCTTCATTGTTTATACCTTGAACTTGGTTGTGCCTTGGACATAGTGGTTACACTTAGATCAGATATTTTATTTCTAAAAACCCATGTTTCTCCTATAAAAGTGTAATCAGATGATGTACTAACTAATTCACATGCATTGTTCCTTAGGAAGTGGTTTAAATATTCATTCATTTTTAAAAACCTAGATTTTATAACATAATTATTCTTCAATGGTTTTAGGTTCAAGTTGAGATAAAAATTTAGATAATTATACAAGGTTTACACAACTTTATCCAATCCAATATATCTCTATATAATGTTATTATGATATTAGCGAAGGGATTTTTTTGGGTTCTTCAAAGTCGAGGTAGAACACATCAGTTTCAGAAAATATCCTTCCTTTTAGGTGTCATACATTCAAAATGATGTTCCAAATCATCAAATATTATATTATCAAAGAGTAGTTCAGGTGTTAGGTATTAAAAAAATTAACCTAACATATCAAATTTAGTCATTTATGATCAAACGAATCAATTTCATTAGATTTCACATTATTTAATTCTGCAAAAATATTTGACCATTTTGTTAAAAATATATATGAAATATAATTAGTATAATAATTAGGAAATATTTCTTCACATAATTGAATAATATTTACCCAGATTTTCCTTAGTGTTCAAAATGTAATCATTTCACCCAAACACGATAAATTATCAATTTTTTTGTTCTCAATTGTTCTATAACTCATAGGGTATTTCCTTTAAAATATGCTTAAATAGAACACTTTTAAAGACATAACATGTTGAATTTATTTATTCATCCCAAAATTATGTGGGAAAGTTATATTCAAATTACATAATACTTGAAATTTCATGCAATTTCCAATTATTTCTTTTAATAATAATATTATTTAATGGTGTCATGGGGGATAAAAAATTTTGTATGATTCAATGTTTTGAGCAATAATAACTGAAATAATGGTTTTGAAAATCTCCCATGGTCACTCCTAAAATAAATAACTCTAGAAGCATTATATTTTTCAACAAATGTATAAATACATATAAAAACATTACAATATTAACTTGTAAGACTAAAAAAGAAAACCCATGTATATATAGATAAATCATCAACTAACCCATAAATGAAGTATATTCCTCTTAGGATTTCTATTATAGATTTCATAAAAAATCAATTTTGATATATTTTAGAGTCTTATATATATGAACCAATAAAATCATTTTAATATATGCCTTGTGTTTCTTATCCATTTTTCATGCATCACATAGTTTCTAATTATTCAATTTAAGATGAGGTAAATCTAAAATTAAATTTCTCTTATAATTTTTTCACAATAAATAAACATTACAATGGCCATGTCATCTATGTAAACTCCATGCATCCTTTGCTATAGAATTTAAATAATTAAATTTATTCTAAAAAAGTAATTATGTTATAGATTATATACATTCTCATTTCAATGTAATTTTAACTTAAGAAGTTTATTTTTAAATTATAAATTCTGTTGTTTGGTAAATCGTCAAAATAACACTGATCACAAAATTAAAGAAGAATTATGAGAATGTGCTTAAATCGTTCCTCATATAGAGATTTATTGATGATAGGTAATCTTGGATTCTTAGTGATCCAACTCCCATAATTTTCCCCTTATCATTACCACTAAATGTGACATAGCCTCCTTTAATTTTGGATAATTAATTGAAATATAAGGCACATGACTTAAAAATTACATAATAAGTAATTAAAATAATAATTAAAATTAAAGATATTTTCATTTTGAGAGTTTTAGATAATTAGATCGAATCTATTACATTACATTTCAAATATTACAATGTAGACACTTCTATTCTTTCCAAATTTTTTCACAATAATAAATCTTTTGAAAAGAATAAGTGTAACTTTATTGATATAATTCTTCTTGAATTATTCCTTTATCTTACCCTTCATTATAACCTATGAAAAACATTTAAAATACCTGGGATGAGAATAACGAGCTCAGTAAGGGTTATAAAACAAGTAAAGGAAACATTATTCCATCAATACATACAAATCAATGAAATCATACTTTTCAATATTTAACATACCACACAAAATCCTTGGTTTATTTAATAACAGATGGAAATAATAAATCATAAAGGTAACTTATGGAATCCATAATATACATACGTTCTAGTATTTATAGTTACATAGGGAGTTATGTTTGGAATACCTAGAATGGTATATTCCCTAACTCTATTAGGAGAAACATTAACAATTACCTTCATTATGTTACCCAATGCATTAGAGAGCTATCCCAGACTCATCCACCCTATTTTTATCAAGGAAGTCCCAGTATAAATAAACAATTCCCAAGATACATAACATAATCATTACACATAACACAACCATAAAGATAAGATAACATTTTCACATTACAATAATAACACATAATTTCAATATATTTACTTAATAAATCAATTCTCAAAAAGATTTTCTATACCAAAATACATTATAAGAGTATATGTGTTTTATTTTCATTGTCAAAACATTGCAGCTTGTTATGTAATCAAAATATCAAATAATGCTTTCAAAGATGGAAAGGCCATAATCACCACATAAATTAAAAAAAGAAACATTTCCTCTTTAATTTATTAAAATTCTACGTATAAAATATTTCATTTGAATGAAATGAAACTTTAAAGGGGTTTATACACCATATAAAATAATGTGTGTATATATCAAAATACGTCTCAAATAAATAAGAGATTGAGACGAAATCCCTTACAATGATCATTTTGTAAATAAAATTGATTGATTATAGGTATTCAATATAAGATAATATATATCATGAATAATTACACGATAATATATAAAAATGTGTTTCTCACATAATCATATAACGACATAAATGTGAAAGAGAAGATCAACTCATGGAATGGAAATTGGGTCAAGAAGTTCCCTTACAACAATCATTTTATAAATGGAATAGATCAATTTTGTGTAATATCTTAAAGTTCAGATAACTCAAGATTAAAAAATAAGATATGATAAAAAAATTTATTTATCACATCATTGTAGCACAACATAATCCAGAAGTATAATTTTAACACAATGAATGGAAATTAGGTTAAAGAGTTCCCTTACCAAATGTCCATCTTGATTCGTTTGTTCCTTGTTCTTCCTGTAAAATAAACATAAGTAAGTTTATACTTTATTCCGAACCCTTTTAATGTTTATTATTCCTTTTAAATCACTTGTTACCTTGCTATAATAATTATTTATTACTTGAGTTCATATCGAACATTTTGACGATGTACGGAACATGAGTAAAAATATAAACTTGTTATAATTACAAATTTTCCATATGGTTTCATGTACATTATCTACAGAATGATAGTAATGATTTATATATCACATATATCATATATATCCAGTATATATATGTATACATACTAGTATATATCATTTTGATATAATAAATGAAATGTTCTTTTCATGGAGACAGTAAGCCGTATGTACACATGAAGGCTACATTCATTTCTTTTTCATATCTCATGAAAATAAAATGTAATGATAAATATGATTATTATAATTCCAATATAATATGTGTGTCATATATGATACATAATTTTAAAAATTATATCCTTTATACGTTCCATGTATTTCATGAATGTGTTATATCACTTTGAGGGGGATATAGTCCACCCTTCCACAAAAGAAAATTAACGTATTTAACTATTACGGGAAGCATAAATTTATTTTATAAATGAAAAAAAGAATAATATAGACAATATTTATAATATATATAATATATGAATATAGTTCCATCAGAATTTCCACTAAGAGAGGAGGTAACATATACATGAACAATCATCATATTGTGAGGCAATAGTTCACCGTCGATAGAAATAGTATGTTATTATCAATTAGATGAAGGTGTGTGGATGTGTAGTTAGATTTATCCTCACAAAAAATCATATCAAATTTAAGAAACTATTTTTGTTATAAAATAATGAAATAAATAGATTTTATGGGTTTGTAGAAGGAAAATAAACGAAAAGACCATGAGAGAAGATGTTACTATTAAATCGGGTAACTCCCTTTGGTTTGAACCAAAAAGCTTTATTTAATTTCATTCTGCCCAAAGTAAGGCTTATAGGTTGAATAGAATGACATTGGAAGATTATTAAATCAGAGGTTGGATGAGCCAAGGGGCTTGAGAGGTGTGAGTAATGGGTTATATGAGGTAGCATTTTATAAGAGGGATGAGAGACTCTTTATGAATGTTTGAAAGTATTATTTTATTATAAAATTAATTTCAGTTTCAAAAGTTCAAAAACTTATTTATATATAATATAATCTACATATAAGAAGAAATAAAATCATCCAATAATGATTGTATAGGGTTTGGATATTTTTTTAATCCTTATCTTTTTTATCGAACCCATCATTAACATATTTAACTTTCATAAAGTCCTCTTATATATTAATACTATATGGTAAATATATTTAAAATAAAATGTCAAGTGACCAAAAATGGATCATTTATGACATTTTTAACATTATTTAAGTTATTTTACTGAATAATGTAATTTTAGTAATTTTTATCCTTTAATTAAATATTAATTGTTTTAAAGATTCATTAGGGTATATTTCTAAATTATTCATATCATGGATTTTAAAAAATCAATAACACATGATTATTTTAAAAAACATTCATTAAATAAAAAGTAATAAGTCATTATTACCCATAATGTTAGTCGATGCAATAAAAAGAATCAAAATAAATTTATATTAATATTTATAATATCATTTATTTGAATACTTTATTAATTATGAAATTATTCCATCACCATTGAGTTGTAATAATGATTATTTATTTAATGTATAAAAATTATAAATAAAATAACATGATGTATGAAATCATTTTAACATTAATATTAATATTTATAGTTGAATAAATAACTTATATAAACCCATATTAAAATTGTTTTACCAAGAGATATATAATTATGTTACTTTTGTCTTTACTTCAAACTAATTAGTATAATGAGTCACTATCACTAACATATGGCACCATGGAGATCCCAAATCTACCCAAAAAAATCACACGATCAGATAAATATCATCCAATAGGGTTATGACAAGTTTAAGTCTAATTTAATATTATTATAATATTATTTTTCATCCTTATTTAGCAGATTTACCCTTTAACCATGGTAAGTAAAATATTTACTGAAGTAAATATTCTTAGTGTCTAAAAAAAGATACATATTTACCCAATTTGTACCTTATTATTCTAAATATGGAATAAATTTTTCATTATTCAAAATACATAAGTGGAAAAAATTAATCTAAAATTAATTCCTGTTATCAAAACCAAAAAACTCATTTTTGTGAAATAATAAATATCGAACGATTGACCTTTGTTTATGTCCAATTTAAGAGTTAAATTACATCCAATGACCATAAATGGATTAAATTATAAAAATATAATCAAATTAATCTTTAATACCAATTAATATAACAAACTATGTTGGTAAATAAATTAGATGAAAAGGCAGTTTTAAATTAATATGCGGTATTTTTTACTATTCATTAATATTTTTTACATTATCAGAAAAATACCAAAACATAATCAAAGTAAATTATTATGTCACAATACTAAATAAAAATTTTATTTTGTCAAATAGAACATATAATGGATACAAGAACAATATTTAAAAATGGTTCAACATCAAAAAGCTTAAAATCGACCTTTTAATGAATATTAGAGTATTTATGCCTAAAATTGGATTCATTCCAATTTTAAGACTCTAATATTTATTGGAGTAATGTAAAGAAATTTTAAAAACATGTATAATCATAGTTTAGTTAGTTCCGTTCATTCTCGCCAAAAAAATGGCTAGGCGTTAACTACTATTTAAAATAATTATATATAATTAATTTTCAGTATGACTCATCCTTATGTGCAGCATGTGATTTCATAGAATCCCATTGTTGCGTGTCAATTAAGCCATAGAGCTGATAATCCATTTCCATGTAAAATTTATATTTAAATCAAAAATATTAATAAATATAAAAATGACATATTCTTTATTTACCTTAGATGTTATTAGAAATATATTAAATCTATACGCATAAGCCATGAGAATCCACTATCTATATACAATTTCTCATAGATTCACTTGAATATTTTTTCTAAAAAAAATTAATCCTGTTATTTTTATAGTACTCATATTTTCATGGTCCGTAAAATGATAGAAACTCAATATTTGGGAATTGAAATATTCTTCTGTTATTAAGAAATTCAATAAATGAATCATTTAAAATTTCTGGAAAAAAACATTCGTAACAAAAAAACAGAGGGTTTCATAATATAAGAAAATTTTAATAAGTTTTATGTTCTTAATAATAAAAATTAATAACAATATACAAGAATTTTATCTTAAGAAAGGAATAAAGTACATTTTTTACATCTTTAGTTTTTCACATTTTCTTCTTATTCCAAAAATTATGTTTGGACATTATTATTACCCTATATTTGTGATAGATATTTTTTGTAATTTCATAAAAATGATAGATTATTATTTAATTCATGGAAGTTATTTTGGATTTTTTTTAATTTTATTATTATGATTTTCACCATAGAAAATATAATTATTCTTCTTGGAATTTAGGTTTGAGATATGTTTTTTAAGTCCCATATCTCACCTTTGAAAATGTTATAATATTTTTCTGGGATATTTTTATATAAATAATATTTAGTTTCTACCATGGTAAAATATTCCTTTAGCTCATAAAAAGAACAATTTTCAGTTTGAAAATATGATTCATGCTCAAAATGGTAAAATGAAAGTAGCCCCAATAAATGTTTCCTAAAGCACATGTTCGCCTTTTCATTTGAGATCTCAGCAATTGATTCTGTTTTTTTTCATCACTAAAATCCACAAAAGAACTCCATATATCCTTTATTTCCCTTGTACAATTTTTATTTAATTTTTAATCAATCTATACATCTTTTTATATTTCTGTTTTTCTAGTAGATAATTTATTTTTTATTTTTAATCATATTTAAATCATAACACAATAGTTATTTTGAAATTTTTTCATTTTTTGGTTTTTTATAAAATTTCATGAATCATATTCTCTTATTATATAACATCTTGAAACTCATTGTGAGTTGAAGACTCTCTCTTTCAAAATAATTATATTTTATATTTTTTTATAAAATGATTCTTAAACATGTATAAAGTTTTTCTTTTCCATCCATTGAATATAAAATTTCAATGCACCATTTCAATTTTTAACAATTCTATTTTCAACAGCATTAGATTCCATTTCTTCCTGAAAAATAATAAGTGTTCCAATGATTAATTTTTATTTTAAATATTTTCAACTATATAGATTACCTAATTACATCGGGGATTCTAATTTATTTGGTTGTTAAGACTTTGTGAACATTTAGATATTGAACTAGTTTAGGAATTGGTGATCCTGAATAAGAAAATACTTTCAAATATTATTTTGACCTATATCAATAAATGTTATTCACGCTCCACCATTCATGTTCAATGTGTCAAAATTACACATTTTTTTGTTTTATCTGAGTAATGTTACATTATCATTACCATCGTAAGATACTGATATAGTAGTCCATATCTCACATGTCCAAGTAAATTGGAAAACTCTATTAAACTCATCTGGTATGAGTCCACATATTATTTCATTCATATATTTGTATTTTAGATCAAAATCACTTTCTATATTAGCAACACATTTTTTGTATCTCTTTCAAGAATTTTTTGTGGTTTAGTGACCTTCAAGATAGCCTTTAGACCATGTTTCATTAATTAAATAGACATTTGTGTCTTCCAAAATCCATAATAATTGTCATTGAAAAGTTGATATATAACCATAAACATACCTTCTTTATTTATAGTCATATAATCCAGTTTAATGTGATCAATAAGACTTCAAATTTATATATTTTATAACTCAATGTCATAACTTATGATACTTTTTTTTGGTCGAAGAAGAGATGCATAATAGATTTAGAGGGGTTGAATATAGTGAATGATTTTTTTTTTCAATAAAAAAAATAATATTTTATGGTTTGATATATTAAAATATTTTATTATCAAAATAAATAATCGAAAATTTATATATTGAGGAAAAGATCAAATTTATAAAATTTATTGTGGTTCAAGGGACATAAATCCCCTAGTCCATTCCCACAATACAGGATCTCAATGATTAGATATATTACAAGAAGAAGTCCATTTCTAATGGACTACATTAATGAATCCAAGAATCCATCACATTACACAAATCCATGGTCATATTTTATGTTCCTATAAGGATTTATGAAAACAACATCCTTCAACATTCAGTACAAGGATGGCTCTCATCCAGAATCAAAAGAGAAAAATAAGTGTTTTCAAAATGAAGAAAATAGTTGCAGGATGCAACTACTAGAAGTGAATAGATCTCTAAGAGAGAAAATAATAATAAATAATATCTCTGTTAGAGCCTCCAAAACATAAAAATATTGATCTTTATAACACAACTATAGAAAACATGATTCTTTATATTTTTTTATTAATATAGAGAAGAAGAAAAAAATATTCAAGATAGAGAGAGTAGAATTTATTTAGTATATTAATGTTTTAATACTACAATATATATTATCACATAATATATCTCATCATAGTATCCCAAAATTTAATGCACCATGATAAAAATTTAGATTCCATCATCAAACAAAAACCACGACAAAAATCATTGGGAAATTAATAATCCATTAATATTTTCTCTTCTCAGTAATTTTATACTTTTGGAAATAGATTTTATCATAAATAGAATGTTAAATATTTAATTAATGTATAATAATATTAATTTTCATTAAAATTTAAAATTTTGATATAAATACTCATGTTTTAGAGAGACGTAGTCGATTCTGGATTACCATATTGCTGAATTGCACATATTCAAATTAATGTATCCAAATTTATCATTCTATCCATTCTTCATTGATCCAATTTATTCATGTATGAAAATTACATAGACATCTATCAAATGTAGATAAATATACTGACTTAAAAAACTATAACCACATATCCAAATGTACCATATATCGAAATTATAAAGCAAGTTCTCATAAGTGAATCATCAACGTTGCCATTTACTAGGAAGCTGATTTATCTATATAGTCGATTTGTATAGGAAATTCCTTTACATATATTTTTTATATAGTTTATTACTTGATATATCAAAATATTTACTTATAAAATGTCCTCCTATAACAAATTATTATAAACATATCCCATTTTTAGCAAACATGAATATAAATATCGATTTAATATAAAGTAAACTAAATAAGATAAAAATATGATAAACACACTTAAAAAATAAAATTAAAAACAAATGATGGTTTTTTATATAATAGAACAAAAAGTCCTTGTGATATTATGAAACACAATATATATTTTAACATGGATTTCCCTAAAATCATGAAGAATTTTTTATTAAATATTCATTTATAATAATCTGTTATTATTTTAAAATAATCTTTTTCCAATGATATTTCAATGTATTTTTCGTCTATAACAACATCATTGGATCATTCTTATGTTTTACAATGGATACATTCCAATGTTATCATCCTTATTATTTTTAGGAATGGTTCATGATTATTTTGAATTAATGATTATATTAATGTAATATTTATGAAACCCCTATCCTTTTTATGAGATATTATACAGTGATATGATGAATGTTTTATGATATTGTGACACACACACATATATATTGCTTTCATTAGGTGATCAGTGAGCCCGAAATTATATAGCCCTCTAATGCATATGCTAAATATTGATAACTCATGATATAATATGGTCTTGAATGTGTAGTAAACACATTTAAATAAGCGACAATATCAAATAATATTTTTATTGGATACAACCTTGATTAAGGAATCAATAGAATGGGGATTGAACCAAATCCACTATGATAATGTTCAAAATGGCATTTGTCTTAGGAAATTAATTTTTTACTAATGTGATTTATAAATACAAATATCTAATAATTTTGATATATTTTCATAACTCATGATTGATTATTGATTCTATACTCATATGTATTAAAAAATTTGGTTGAAAAAACCTAATTCCATATTTTATGATTAAATATCATTCACTGATTAGGTATGATTATTTTATGTCATGATAATGTTTCCAAACCCATATTCTTGTAATATAATAACTTTTCATCACTCAGTGATAACTATTATGTTTAACTTTACTAATACCTTAATATCTCTCTTTCATTTGTCTCCTATCCCCATGTTAATAAGAATGTATTTATGTATGTCATGTATAAAACTAAAGGTAGTTATAATTAACATAATCAAAAATGAGTTATAACATATATATTTTAATTGTTTACTTATCAAAGTTATGTGAGATGAATATTTGAAAAATATATATGTTATTGAGAAAATATAAGCCTTAAATTATTTAATAAATTTAAAAAGTTATGATTATTTAGGACTTTGTGAATTTACAATATAAGATTTAATTGGATTAAGACATGGTTTTTTATAATTTATTAATTTTCAGAATTAAAATTTGAAACAAAATATTTATTTTGATTATAAAATTTAGTTATTTAATTCAATTAGGAATTAGATACCTCATTTTTCTATGTTTCAATTATTTTAAACAATTTTTATTTAACACAAAATCTTTAATTATATTTTCTTAAATAGTACTTTTAATATGTCATTACATATTTTTTTAATATGATTTAAAATGAATATTTAAAAAGTTATTTTATTTTTTAGAAAACATGTATTTTTATGATAGATTATAATTTAATATTGGACATTATGTTTTACAAATTTAATAAATATTGATGTTATATTTATTTTATTATTTCTAATATTTATTACACAAAAAATTAATGTTCTTGAATTAATATTATTCTTTTGTGTCGTGGAATCATAAATTGTTCAACATAATGAAGTGATTATACCCGCCATTACACATGAATCCAATCAGGAAATAGAAAATGGAAAATTTAAGGATTAACTTCTAGTTACCTAGGCAATCATCTATAACTGAATATTTCAAAAATGTAATGATCAACTATATCTCTCAGTCAACCACACCACTGAAAAAAATCAGGAATGTACTATAGAGATCATATAATTTCATTTAATCATTTCATATCCACTGAAACCATTCTACCATACCTCCCTCTCTTTAAGGTTTTCCCAATTTACCTCACCTACACAAGGTGTCTTTGATGATCCCAGCCAAAATCCAATGCTCAGATAAGCTGGAAAGCCTCAACGGAATCTAGTGATTTTCTTTTTCACCTGTTGATCTTTCAAATGAGATTATAATGAAACCATGGAAGTATCTACTTGTGAAATTTATTTCTAATGAAGGGGGAATCACATGATCCAAAATTGATATATAAATCTGAATATAATATATGTGCACTCCTCTATAGTTCCAACTGATGAAACCAAATCATCGACATCAAGTAGAGGAGTTGTTCTACCTGTCCAGACCCAAAGTTCACCAAAGATGATTCTCCCCAATGTTGTAAATGATGATGAAATCACTTTTGAAAAAAATAAAACCTCATAATTGATTTTTTCTCTTGTAAAAAAGATGGAATCCTGATTCTATGGTGGGAGATATCAATTCCTCAATCAAGGAGATGAGCTACCTATTGATTCCATTAACGAAATTTGAATCATCCTTATAAATAATTTTCAATGTCTTTACAAAATTGTTTTTTAGAGGAATCAAATAAATATTTTATTTAGAGAATCCAAAAAACTTTTAAAACTAAATTACTATTGTGATTAAATGATCACAAAGAGAAACTAATTGAGGAAGAAAATAGATATTATTTTAATATTAACAAAGCTTATGAAAAACATAGTCCCTACCCCTAATGCTCTACAAATTGATCTCTATAAGTCTCTATCCTATATACAACGGATCCCTGGCTCAAATATGATGAATGTCGTGCTGCTACCCAAGACATCATTTTATATCCATGGTGTGAGGTTCAATTTTTGAATCAAATACCCCATAAATACCCACCAATCCCCACCTACCATGGACATCTCCTATGACTTCCAATGAAATATGTGATGTACATGTAAAATGTGTAGTATCCATGTTGGAAGTCATGGTATAGTGATGTGGGTGAACCAGCCACCTATAAGATATCTAAAAAAATTTATATCAATTAACCCCCTCTATATATAATCTACATGACCACAACAAAGGTCCTGCTCTTCCTAAGAAACAATATTTATCAAAAAAAACTTCTAGACCATACTTTATGTCGGTCGTCAAAATTAACATCATCAGTAGTTCCATCACTTAATATATCCAATTATAGAGAATGTCATTGTGATTTATCTAGGAATGGTTTATGGAGTTATTATGGAAGTACAAAGCACAATGACTATCACAATTAACCTTGTACTCCTTCTCTTGGAAAAAAAGCTCCTAGAGAAAACGATTTATAAAAAGCATCTTAATTCAACTTCTAATACATAATTGTACTCGAGATTCTTCATGGATTAAGAAATCCACTACTATAATATTGACCGCCATGATACAACTCCTCCTTTAAATTTATAGATGTATCATGTTATAGAAATCCTGCTATAAGGATCTCTAACCATATATACATATATATTTTCTTGTAAGGGAGGTTTATCTTCCCCACGTAACAAAAATAGATTTGAGGTAACTTTATGATACCTAAGAATCCGCTTTACAACCACCTAGTGCCACTTCCCAATATTGGACAGAAACTTGATCACGATTCCCACATCAGGTAAAATGCATAGTCTTATACTCATCATATCATACATCTTGCTTCCAACTATTATAGAGTATGGTATCATCTTCATTGTCTTTATTTCTTACATCGATGATGGATATGAACTCCTTTTCATCATAAAATGGCGTGAAAGATGAATTCTAACTGGATTAGAATTGTACATGTTGACACGTTTCATAACACATTAAACATAATTATCTTGAGATATCTATAAAATCACCCCACTTTCTGTAAAAAATTATATACATCCCCAAAATCTAATGAGATGCTCCCAAATACATTATGTCAAATGTATTGGAAAACTCTTTCTTCAACTAGACGATCATCACTACATCCTTCCCAATGATCAACATGTTTTCAATATAAATTAGAATATGGACAAATATAAGACCTTGAAATACTTAGAATAAACACAATGGTCCTCATATGTCTGCTTGTATTTATGAATTTACATGAATGAATAAAACATATTGTACCACTATTTGGGATCCTATTTCAATATGTAAAATCTATTATTAAATTTTCAGATGAAGTTTTCTTATTCAAAAACCTATAAACATTCAAGATTCTTAATATAGAACATCATAGAGAGGAAAACATGAAAACATTATATATTCACATTTATCAGTCCATGCACTATGTCAAAGTTAGCTACCAATTCCAAAAAGTCTTTGATTGAATTCATGTTCACTACGGGTAGAAAGCCATCATAAAAGTCAAATCACTTTTTAGAAAGAATACCTTGACATCTAATTGAGTTTTATATATGTCCTTTTTTATAGTTATACTTCCTTATCCCAAACGGATATTGGTTTGTTATTTCATTATTACCTTTTTGGAGTTCCAATAAACTCTATGTTTGGTTATTCTTCAAAGAATCCATCTCATCCTCCATTTCATGTATCAAATTGAGTTTTTTAAGATGAAACACTTCTTCTCAGAATCCTTCTAGATCCCAATAATTAGTTAGAAACATGTACTCAGACTCTATATTTTTTTTATAGAATAATTCCTTGTGAAGATCTTCAAACCAGTGAAATGTAATGTTTGGGAGGCATAATGTCACAAAGCTCCTATATATGTTCTGTAACTTCTTATGGATAGGAATGAGTCTCACATTCTCAATATAATCCTCCACTGTATGATGTTCCACTACTGATGACTCTTTTCCCACCTCCTCTATTTCATTGATATGTGGTTCCAATTTTGGGGTTGGATCATGGATTGATTCCTCAACACATTCCCATAATGTAATTCTATGATTTTTAATGTCCGTGATTTTCTTATTCTCGTGGGATATGACATCTTTACATCGTATCTCCATATTCTCGTTTTGATCCCAAAGAATTTATTTGAACTCCTCATCTCCATACCCAATGAATATACATATAGTAGATCTCATTTCAATCGTCTTACTATGTCCCTTAGATACATGAAAATTGGAAGTACCCAATGTACTAATAAATCAGAGTAATAAGGATGTTTACTAGAAAATCTATTCTATAGAATCTAAAAATTTATTTCGACCGATGGTGATGTATTGAAGATGTACCATGCATCATAAAAATCATCTCCCAGAATAGAATAAGTATCTTAGACAAAATTTTAATGCTTCTGACCTTTTACTTGATGATTTTTCCATACATTCAACAACTCTATTGAATTGTGGGGGGGGGGGGGCATTATCCACTCATGTCGGATACCCAAACTCCTTTGATAGGAAAAAATTTCTTTGAATATGTACTATCCTCATTTTTCTCAACAAATATACTTGATATTCCATAATATCTCACTCTTCACCATGGAAAGTAACGTCATGATGTAGTCAAAAATTTAGTACAATATCCAAAAGAAGAACAGTTACACCCTTTACGATAAATCATCGAAAAAGGTTAATAAATATTTGGTACCTTCCAATGAATAAATCATCATGGGTCCATATATATCAGAGTTCACTAGATCCAAAAACGAAGACCCCCTTGATGAAGTTATATTTAACGATACTTTATGCTTTTTCCCGTTCAAAAAGTATTTTCATGGATAATGTGATAAATAATTTTTAAATACTAACGTAATTCTTCATCATCATTGTTGATAACACTCTTTAACTCATGTAGATAATTGTACCATTCCACATATTGGATGAAATCAATTCATCCACTATATTAATGCTCTATGCATATATCTTCATATTATTTACATTCAAATAACCACATATGTGTCCTTGAGTGATGAAGTTTAATCCTTTTTTCAACATCCATTATCACTTTCTAACGATATTTTAATAGCCCAGTCAGTGGAAGGATATTCCTACTAATAATTTGATCTGATGGTTGGGAACATGTCGAAAATCCTTCAATGTGATTTTTTATCCAAAATTTTTCATGACAAGGATATCACTGATGCCAAAAATCTATTCAGAACAGGTATTCCCTATATTGACTATACTAGATTCACTAGTTCGATAAGTCACGAAATTTTAATGATGCAGAGTGAAATGTTACAATGTTTTAGTATACACCACCCATTCTATGTCCTGGACTAATGTATGAAATCATGTATCTTATTTATCATTGGATTAAATCACAACATTATTGGTAATTCTTACATGTGTGTCGCCATTTTTTCTTTATTTGTTTCTATATTTCCCCTTTTCTTATAAAAAAATTTGTCATTTTTTCATCTTGTGTCCCTCCATGAGACAATGAATGAATTTTTATTATGGTATCCATTCATCTATGGAAATTCCCCTAATATTAATTTTCCACTACTTTTTACCCCTCAACCTCCTCTTTATTGTCTTCCTTACTTCTCTAGGATGATAGCATGGGTTTTTCAATACGTTTCATTCTTCCTTTGGTAATATTTAATGAACATTGCATCCTTTACCACTGACAGAGTAAATTTTTATCCAGACACATAGTTGTTGAGTGATACCCATAGTGTATCCTAGCTATCCAAATGTTTTTATACTAGGTGGTTCACCTAATCTCCATTAGTTCGTGTCTTACCTATAGACTCGAATTAATTCAATATACTTTCGAACTTACTAGAGTGTTTAGCTATAGAGATTCTACTCCATAGTCATAAATTCCATAACTAATGTAACAATATGATATTTTTTTGAGTGTTCTTTAAATATTATATATTTTCCACTACTATAAAAAGTTCATATATAGATTCCTTTTGATTAATATAGTGTCAAATGTTGTGATCAAACCTTTGGAGGATTTGACTGAATGTCTTCTTAAACTGTTTTTTTAAACTCTACATTCTTGGTTGCATTGGGGTTCACATCCTTGTTATAAATGGGGTCAAAAAACATCCACATTAATGATATCTTACATTTGATACATCAAAATGGATTATATTGAATATTTTAACATGATCAGGCACCTATGGGTGGTCCCTCCATTTATTTTTAATATGTAAAAATTGGCAGAGAATTAAAAAAAACAAAGCTTACCATTGTGTTTGGAATGGTAAAAAATGATGGAATTAGCTCTAGGATCACCGAACTCAGACACTAATTGATAATGATATTACCTAATTTATATTAATTACTGAGATCAATTCCTTTCATGGTGAGAAAGTGGCCTTGATGTAATGGGTTGGGGATGATATCAGAATCTATCCAGAAATGTCACCATTGCAGGAAGAATATATTCTTCTTTGGAAACGTTTTACTTTAGCACACAAAAAAATAAAAACACATTAATCAATCCTAGTAAGATTATTTTAGTACCTTTTTATTTGATTTTTTTCATTTTTTGAATCCTCTTGACATTATCATTCTTAATATTCCTTCAAAACCCAATTCTAATCGAATTGAACTTTTCAGTCACCTAAAAATTGATACAGATTGTTGTCATTTCACTATAATAATACATGATAGCACTTGTTATGATTCACTGACCATTACTATATATTAATGAAGGAAAAAATGGGATGAAAATGGTCATCATTACAACAATAAAAAATATTATAAAAAACATATTCTCTGAACCTTTCCCACTAAAAATGGAACACTATAAGGATATTCTTAGATAGAATGGCTCTTTAACATTAATCTGATGAATGTTCGGTGGATCCCTATGAAATTTTGTTATATCCATGGTGGGAGGTGTTATGTTTTACAAAAAGCCTCCTATAATACCCACCTACCATATAATTATCCCATGGTTTAGAGTGGAATGGGGGATACACATATAGAATGTGGAGTAGCCATGTTTGAAGCCATGGGTTGATGAGGTAAATGCACCAGTCACATAAAATAAAGCTACATAATACTCTTTTAATTATGCATCACATGTATAATTTGATATCATTGGTGATACCCTATTCCCACCAATGAAACATTATATAAATACAACATTATCACACAATCATGGTTAAATATTTAATGAACCGTAGTGTGCCTGTTGACAGTGAATATTGTTAAAAGATTCACTAAATGTTCTTGGTAAAAATACCAGGAGAGTTTCTTTCCTACTACCTATAGAATCCTTAACCATTCCAGAAATAGTGAAAGTAAGTGTTAAATCTATATATATACACTAACAAATGAAGATAAACCCATGATTAGGATAAAAGGATGTCGTGAACTTATTAATAGAGCCACATTGATAAAAGAATCTTAAAAAAAAAATCTAAAGAGGATGATGCTTGTATAATTTCACTATGGTGAAATTATTATTTACTAGATATTTTTTTTTCTGATTGTGCATCAATGAATATGGGGGGGACAAATATTATACCCATAATAGACTTTTTATTCCATTAATAGACCAACACTAACTATTTGATTTTATGTGCTAATTCGTTACTGGGTGAGAGGTGAAGTACTTGAGTGTTTGCTGCTTCCAATAAAGAGATACATATAACATTGAACTAGATATCGACTGAGTAAATACTTGAATTTGTTCTCTACCAAACATCACAATCTATATTGAAAACATGATAGGGAAATAATAGGTCATGGTATTTTTCTGCACTCAATGACATTGGTTGACAGTGACCAACTCCTACTCAGTTTGTTGTGTCTGAATCACGAGCTCACTTGTGAAAACGAGATCCTTCTTTTAAATTACATGATTGAGATCTAATTTAACTTAACCTTAACAACTCTACTCATAGATATCATGGAATTCAACATATAGAAATATAGGTGGTGAAATCCATCGTCATTATAAATAATTCACATGCACATCCATTCCAATGCTTTGGACTACAATGGAAATTTTGAATCTCAATTCTGATGAATTCAAGTCCCACTCCAATTACAATTAAAATATAGATTCCATTTTCCTTCAAAAAACATCATATATTTCCCCCAAGAATAATATGAAGTCTAGTGAGATCTTGTAGTAACAAATAATTTCACTTCAATCCTTCAAGAAAAGGTATAGAGTCCAATAATGGGTAGAGAATGCTTTACAGAAAAATATTTTTGTACATTGATTTGTAGAAATTTAGACATCTAATTGTACATGTATGGGAAATTAGAAGAAATGAAAGTGGTTTACGAATTTTAGGCATAATTTCTATTCAAGGGGTTTTTTGGAAATGAAAATTATGCTTTCTAGATGTCCAAAATTAGAATATTGAAGAACTCGACAACTTATCTATCAAAGATGAACTATTCATAGGATAAGGTGGGATTCCATTATTTTTAATCCCATGCTATTTTGTCGGTATTATTTTTTTGGGTTTCCAACATTTTCATTTCATGTAATTATATATATATTTAATATTAATAAATTAGAGAGTGGTGCAAAAAGATATCTCTTACCAATTTTAAATGAATTCAATGTTATAGTCAATTTTTTCTTATATTGATCTCCCTATATTATGTTAATCATATTTTGGTTTTAATAAATTCCCATATTCTTAGGTGATCAAAATTTACCTTCCTTATTTATATGGATTAATCACTAAGGGAACATGAACTCACTCATCTACGTAGAGAATTGAGAAGTGTGTGAACTGGATGATGATCAAATATATCTAGTCACTGGGCTAGGTGACAGTTATGATTATAGTGATTAATTTAAATCCTTTTTCAAGAATAGACTTCTTAGAGAAGGATATATAAGTGAAGATTCATTAGGTTAGAGTAAGAATAAATATTTCAAAAAATGTAAATAGGATATTATAGGAATGGATAGGGGACGATCCGAGGTTAGGATTATATATCTGAAACTGAATTTTAAACCAATATAATCAATCTGACACATTATTTTTCGATAAATATAACCCAAAAAACAGAGAGAAACACAATCAAGATATTTACACATCCAAGAGAAAACATGAATTCCCCTGTTATTAGATTTTACATGGGTCCAAAAGTTGATTTAATAGGAACCCCATGATAAAAACTTATCAAACATGACATTATTTCCATGAATGACAATTAATTTTTTAACTGTGTTTTTAAAATAATTAAAAAAATTAATATATCCAATTTATCTCAATATATTGGTTTTTATTCGAAGGTTTAATGAACAATTCTAGTAAGACGTAGAACCATAAAATCCATCAAATTTTGTTTGGGAAATTTTCAAATTTATATCCATAAAATATCTATCATCAAATTATTTTTCCTCTAGAGTAACATTAGGTATATAAGGCATTGAATACAATTTGGAGAAATTGAACCAAACATAAACATACGTTTATTCATAAACTTTTAACAATTATAATCAACCTATATCACCTCATAATCAATAATAGATTCAACTAAGATCTTTAATGGTCTAAATCCTACCAATGATTTGTATATTGGTAGGATATGACCCTAACCAGAATATTTGCAAATTTTCTAATATTTGAAGTAATTCAAAGAAAAAGGGAGTATCAGATGATTATGTTAGATGGATTTTATTCTCCTTATCTCTCAAATGTGTATCCAAGGAGTTTATCTACAACCACCATACTAGGAATGTTACCACATAGTATTATTTAGAGATGTAATTCCTAAATAATTACCTCAACACCTCTTGGAGAACTAATATAAGAAAATATATCTAAGGGATAACGAAGGAATGTAGATAAACACCATATAATTTTTTGTGAGAGATTCAACCATTTAAAAAGATCATACCCACTTAAATCTTTTTATTATAACCATTTCAATGTATTACATTACCCATGGTTGATTGATAATGAATGAAATATTCAAGGTGATTCCTTTTGAAGAGAATTAATATAAAAGTCCCTCGCTAATGTATGAGAGATGATTAATATGATCTCTCAAAAGTATCAACAATGTGGTAACAAATCCATAGAAAGAGGAGTACATGTGGTAATAATTTATATCTCCTAATTTCTTGAAGTATAAAATTTACTAACTAGCTACTCTTGTGAGACTATTATCCATGAGAAATGTACACAAAACATCATCACCCACACCTCATATGGTCTTCCTTCTATTCAATTATCAAGTGAACTTCCACACATGAATCCCTTCAGTCTAATGAATTGAGAGATATTATGTTATTTTATAGAAATATTCCCAATAGAAACCAACAAACCACCATTGATTTAAATAATTTTCTAATATGTAGTTTTCAGTTGCGAACGAATAACTATAAAGAGAATTTTTCTTGAAAAGATTCATATCATACATCTAACTTCAACCCTTAAAAAAGGTAACTCTCATCCATAAAAAAGATACCAATATAAATAGAATAAAAAATCCATAATGAGGGAGTTATTGTAATAGTTTTTAGAATCTCACTATACTCAACAGACTACTATAAATATCATTGGATTGGGAATAAAAGAGATGCAAGGAAAGTACATCGATATTATGATTACCAGAAATGATATTAGAAAATAATGTCCTGAGTAATATTCCTGACAAATACATTCCTAAACCCAAGTGATTTTTTTTTCAATTACCATAAATACATTAAAGGGTATGGGAACTACTAATGAATTAACATCTTAATAGGTATATGAAAATGGAATGCCCAATGTACCCAACATATCTACTAATGATAAATAGGCTATAACAACTGGGGAAAACACCACTATGAAGAAAGATAATTGTAAATCCAAAATGGGGGATTCATATGAACACCATCCATAATTTAAAAAATTTACTGAACCACCTAAAAGACACGGTCAGGGAACACTCTAAATATTGAATAAATAAATATTTAAAAATATGGATATCAATATCACCATTATTGAGGCCATCCACAAACTTCATAGGTATGAAAAATTCATCAATGAAATGTGCACTAGTAGAAGGAGATTAAATGAAAATAGGGATGTTAGATTAAGTAAAATGTTTCTTCCCTTGTTAGCCCACAAAAATATTAATAAATTTCAATATCCAAGTATATTATTATTCTGTTCCCCATAAGGTAGATTAATTTTTTATATGCACTATGTGATTTAGGAGAATCAGTAAATGTAATGATTTATTCAATTTATTATTCTCTATTGATCGTATAACACAAACCCACTGATGTGGTTGTATGGCTCCGAAATTGAGTGACTTCCAATAAATTAGGATTTATTTATGTTATCATGGTATGTGTATAATGATTTTTATTATTTACCAACATCAAAATTCTCAACATTAAGAATGAAAACGTAAATAAAACTATCTCATAATTGTAGGTAGTACATTCTTCTTGACTAGTAAAATAATAATAAATTTAAATGATGGGACTATTTCATTTTCATTGAGTTATAATATAATTTATTTTGACATCATTGAATCAATAAAATACCAATATGATGAGAAAAAGAAATTTATAATTTAATATTTAGAATTACCTTGTTCCTGATGAGAGGAAATTGAACTATTTGATGACATAATCAAATTGAAAGAAGATTTACTGACACCTGATTTTTCTAATGAATCTGTTTTCTAAAAATATCATTATATTTTTGTGTTGAATACATTACTCAAATTGATGGATGTTTTCTAATCATTTACCCAAATTCCCTATTAATAAATAATATTTTTCTATATATTTTTCCAACAGTGAGAATATATAGGTTCAAGAATCACTATAAAATCCAAATAAACAAGAATTTAAAGTACTACCATCAAACATGAAATCCTCATATATAATGGAAAATGAAAAAAATTATGGAAATAATATCAAATTACTTATTACTAAATAATGATAATAAACTAATGCAAATTTTGAAACAAAATTAAATACATATAGGCTATACACCATGACAAAATTATGTGATTAAACTAACCACCTGAAATCATATATTTTTAATGTGAAATTATAGAAAAAAATGATATTTCATCAATAAAGTATCCACCTAACCCTCAAGGATTTATTGAAAAAAACGTTGAAGGAATTTTTAGATATGTAATAATTTACCCCATTTTAATCTCTAAATTGGGGAGTCCCATCGAATGTTTCCGAAACAAAACATCATATATAATTGTAAAAAATTAAAGAAAAAAATAGTTCACATAAGAATAAATAATATTTTGATTTTATTCATTGACTATAGGATATTGAACTATGTTACCTATAAATACCACTTATCTATACCCTTTATAGATCCATTATTAGAGAGACTAGTTGGTAAGGGTCACTTTTATTTCCATGATGGATTTTATATAAAGTTTTACTTTCTAATCACTATAAAAGGCCAAGACATGACCTCTATTTCATGTTCATTCATGAATGTTTCCTATTTAATTATACTTTTATGTATTTTAAATGCCTACTGTACCTTTAAACATTAAAATTTCATTATTTTATCTTCCATGGTTGAGAGATTCATGGAAGTATTACATAATAAATTAACTATAAATGGAATAGTTTTTAAATGTCTTCTGGAGACTCTAAAAATGTTATTAAAAATTTCATTGATAAATTTTTTTTTTGATCAATGAAATATGATATTTTATAGAAATTGAAGGAATTTTTTTGGGCCATATAATTTTGGAAGTTATGAATTCTGGAGGAAATTTAAAAAGTTTATGTTAACTCTAGACTACCTTACCCCACCACTATGAGACACATTAGATCATTTTTAGGGAATGATAGATTTTAGTGATGGTTTATTGAGGAAATTAGAAATATTTATTTTACACTAACTAATCACGTTAGGAATAAAATTGTGTTTATGTTTGACGATTGTTATAGTGATATGTTAAATGTAATCTTAACCACTACCATAATAATATACTGACCTAACATGTAAATCCTCTTTGAGATGGTATGTGATTCTTCTAGTAGATTTGTAGGAGTATTAATCTCCGGAAATAATGATATATACTCATAGGTAATAACCAACACTTTCCAAATTCTAGGCATATCTCTAATCAATTTTTTTTGTAAATTGGAAGGGGTTTTTTATTTTTATTGATTCCTTAAAAAATTGTACCCTAACTAACTTTTTTATCATATTGAACATAGGTACTTGATCAATAAGGATGATGTAATGTCAATGATATTAAGATGGAAATTTCTTCTATTATATGTTGACTTATATATAAAAAAAGAAAGGATTCGAGAATCTTGTTATATTACACATGATTATACCACGCCACATTGTAGATGTATAACAACCATCTAAAACAAATGTGGACAACTAATTTCTTACTAGGAATTTATATTAAGCCACCCAATATAATTTTTATTATAATTAATTGAATTTTATAGTCACATCAAAGGTATCTTATTTATAATACAAATAACAATAATGAACATCAAAATATTAATCTAGATTATTTTCCTTGTTATAACAATATAAATTAAATATCTGTATTGATCATGTAATCATGAGGTGTATCCTATAAAAAGAGGTTAATTATGTTCTTACATTTTATCCACACACTTTCATATGGAGTTAATTTTTTGACTATAAATAACATCCTGGAATGTTTTATACGTTGGTTTATTTTTACCAAATTTATTAAATATTGAAATAATTTTTTCATAAAAAATATCAACAGATAGTTTACTAGTGATATTTATAAAATATAATAAATGCTCAAAAAATGGTTTATTTCTTATAAAATATTAGATGTATAGGGAATTTATTTCACAAAAACATTTCCTATGTCATTTGGTTGTAAATATATATTTTAGATTATTTTCTATGTGGATTCGAGAAAATGATGCATGAATACATTATTCCAAAATTGTTATTGAATTTAAAAAATCAAATAATTTTTTGTTTGGAGTTCCTTGAGTAATAATAAATGAATAATTTATGCAGTTCTACAACAATAAATTTGAATCCATAATAATTTAATATTGATAGTATCAAAAAAAATCCACTACAAACATCCCAAAAACCAATTGGATAGTTATATATTCATATAGAGAGATATAAATGATACTATAAAATATAGTGCAATCCAACTAGCTAGAATGGGGTTGAAATAAGGGGGATGCCTTGTGAAAATACCGAACTACCTAAACCCCCCATCCCCTTAGGTATGTTTCCTTACTTAATTGTTTATGTAAAACACTACCACCTTCCTTTTGAGTTGCAACTTAAGAAATACTTGTTTTTCAACTGTGGAAACATCAATTTTGGGAAAGATAGAGAGAAGAAAAAGATATAGATGATGGATCTTTAGGATATGAGAATTGAATATTATGATAATTAGTTGATGTAAATAGAGAAATCCAAATCTATCCCTGACATAATCATCAATATGGTTCATATTATAATTGGAGAAAAAGTGTTGTTATTATCCTAAATAATGAAGCTCATGCTACGTAAACCTTGTTCAAAATGGATTGGAACATACATAGTAACTAACACTTTCACATTTTTTGTATTTGTGATCAATGTAGTTGAGTGTTGTTATTATCCTCAAGTATTATGATCATTTTAGGTAAATTTATTTCAAATGTATTTGATCATACCAAGTAACTTACACTTTCCCATTTGTTGTAGTTGTGATTATAGTATTCCAGCCACAAAACCTATTAAAAGTGATTTTTGAGAAAATGATACATTACCAAAAATATTTTATTCAATATCCAAGGAAGGAGTCCAAAATCCATATTATTTATATTTAATAAAGATCCTTGGTTACTATCTATCCTTAAAACAAGGTTAGATGTTTTTATTTTGAATGGGTTCTCCCAATAAAATTCATGCAAGAGGTTTAATAGAAATGTCTTTTAACTAAACTTATGAGAGAGAATAAAAAGTAATTAGGATGTATATACTATTCTTTTATTTTATTTTTTTCTTTCCATGATTTTAAAAAATAATTTTCTTCTTATTGTTCCACACAACTCTTTTGTATTATTTTATGATTTTGTTTCAATCATTCATTTATATGAATATTTACTTATGTAGATTTAATTTCATTGTAGAGTTAATAATTTCATTCGTTCATGAATAATAATAAATAGATGTGTTTTGAGTGAATTTGTGACTTCTTTCATGTCTCTATTGTTATAAAATTAGGTAAGGGATAATGAGAGAATTGATTTTTGTGGAATCATAATTATAAATTGAGGTCACTAGAATATATACAACATAATTTGAGGAATTATTACATCCATGAAAAGGGACACCTTAGGGTGAAAAATCATACAACATTGTTATAATTCATGGGAATGTAGAGTAAAACTAGAATTTGGTATCTCATGGGTAATCCTTGACACATTAGGCACTAATTTTGTATGTCATCCCTCTCTAAAAATCCAATAAGTGCATTTGAATTGTGCTATATAGGTACATGGCTGGGAAAAATTCATAAAAAAACAAAGAATATTGATTAGTTCAAAATTAACCTAAATGAATTCAATTACGTGAGGTGAATAATCAACTTTGAAAAAGAAAGAATAAATTGACTTATAAATAATACTTTTTTGTTTTATTAATGAAGTGGTAAATTGAACAAAGTTTTAAATGTTTTTTGAGAGAATGAATTATGGAGGTGATTCTTATTAAAAATTTGATTCCACTTAAATTTTATTCAATTCACACATGAAATAGGAACTTTGATTTGATTGATGAATGACATGAATAAAAATCATAGAAGAGGCATGATAATTTAAAAAATAGAAAGACCTATGAAAATATTATTCTCTATATTTAATACTTAGATATATGTATGATGAATATTTTTTATCATCAATTTATGAAATATAATTCAATGATACAATTTACTATAATAAAATACTTCAAGTGTGGGGGTAATGTGTGTGGAAAATTTGAAAATATTATGTTTTTAACTCATTGAAAACTCCCAATAATTTAATGAAAATCATTAGTAAAATTTTATTTTTATGACTTTCTTAATTCTGAACATTATTGTTAAATGGCCTGAAATTTTTTTTTCTTATTTATTAATTTTCTAGAATTACAATTTCAAGGTGAAGGTTGAACGAACTATTGGAAACATAATTTTCTATTTTAATGGGAAATCATATGTTTTGATCAATTTATTTTAAATATTTAAATGTTTTAAGAATTTTTTTAATTAATTGAAAATTAATTAATAGAATTGTTTTAAAAAAGGGGAATGTGAATTTTCAAAAGGGAATTATTTTCTTATGTATTAAAATGAATCTCAGAATATTAATGATGTTTTTTTTGGATATTTTAACTTATGTTGATTGATTGGAAAAAAATTTAGGATTTTTATTTATGAAAATTTTATTAAATCATAATTCTTAATTGATTTATATATATCTATATTTAATGAGAAAAAATGTCTAAACTTGGAAATAAAGTGTTGTTGTGTGTGCGGGAATCAAAAAATTTCCAAATTAATGAAGTGATTATTCCCTTCATGCATTTGATCAATAAAAAAATAAAAAATGCAAAAAATTTGGGATAGAATATATGTTCCTCATGTAGTAAACCACAATAAAAATTTTTTTCATTGGAAGACATCAACTACAAAACTAAAAAAAATCATCAAATTACGGATAACTAATAGAACACACATCTCAAATCCCTCATTATAGTTGATCATCCTGATCAACTACACCTGAACGCCACCATGTTAAAAAACATAGAAAAACCACCATGTTCAAGGATGTCTATCAGCCTCCCCCAAGGATTACAATGATATCATTTCCTATATATATCAGCAGCGTGAAGGTGATGATACCCTGATTCCTCACTCTATGCATTGTCTTCTTGATAATGATAGACTACCATGTTCGCCATTAGATATTTGAATATGAATGGAAGCTGAGTATGCCACCCTATTGGTCTAAATAAAGAAACCAATTCACCAATGTAGAGTGGAAGAGTTGTGCTACTTGTCGAGGACCAAAGATCGCTGAAGATGACGCTCCATCAAGACTGTGTTGGAAAATATGTAGGAAGAATGGGAAGATATAATGAACTTTGATGCGGGAATTTAATTCACAATCCAATAGGGTTTCATCCACCCCCAAGATGATGGTGTTGGGTTCTCTGTAGAAGTTTCCATTAAGGATTTCACAATGATTTGGTGAAAATCAAACACCAATTTCCGATTTCCCCTCTATATCATGTTGGGAGAAATTTTTATTATTTCGATGAATAAAAAATAATTAACTGTTATGTGAACTCACCATCACATATTTATAAATTAAAAGTGGTTCGAATTTCATTTTTTCGGTCAAAGAACTCATTGGTTCGACTAAAATAAGACAACTATTGGTGAGTGACACACCAGTTCGATCTCATTTTTCAGAGAACTGAATACCATGGTTCGTCCAATACGATAGTCCTTTGGGCGAGGGACATGTCCGTTTGAATTTGAAAAAACAATCGATTTATTATAATAATTATTTTGAATAAAAATATAACAATCTCCCACTTTTATTCATAACTATTAATTCATTAGATCACAAGTGATTGATTATAAATAATATAAGAATCATTTGATTTAAACTTTTAATTAGTATCAATATCCCAAAGTTTTATTAGATTTACAAGTTTTCAAAACATTAAACATGTTAATCCTTAACATAACCTGGACATATCCTACATAAAATGAACATTCATCCAACTTCTAATTTTTATCACTTTTCTGGAAATGTTATAATATCATTTCCCCGAACTCTCTATAGAGTAAACTCATTAACTCATCTATGAAGTGTCTCTACTTATAAGTTAACATAAGAAAATTATTACTATGTGTATTTTGTATTAGAGAACATAAATCATTCTGTATTACCTTTTTTTTTGAAATTTTATCACCCAATCTACAGTCATAATGTATGACATTGATATCATGATGTTTGGGCTATAATTTTAAAAAATCTATAATCATCTTCGTATCTGGTTCTTACCCATTAAACACATTGATAAAGATATAACTATAAAAAGTGTTGGGTTTCCATTATTGAAATGGTTTATTATATGAGATTAAACCCATCACATTATTAGTTACACGAATGATCCAAATCTATTGGGGTTTTATAACTGCATCTAATAGGTTTTAACATGATTTCATATAGATGATAGTTATGGTACCCTCATGTCATAATTTTCTCACACAATCACATCTCAAAGGTAGATGTCCATACATACCATTTTACATGAAGCTACATTTCATTTTTAATGTTGCATCACTATCACAACTGATAGCGATTGAAGGCATCAGACTATTACAGAATATACTAAAGAAAAATAGATTCTTAGATCATTCACCTTTTTTCCATTTTCCATTAATGAGATAAACTCTGAATCCATGGTTGAATGTGAAATACATTTTTGTTTCTTTCTCGGCCAAGAAACAATACATCCTCCAAGAGTAATAAACATTCCATATGTGGATTAGTTATCACCAATATGGGTAATCCAACTTGCATTGGCATATCCTTCTAATACAGCTGGATAATCATTATAGTGCAAACATAAATCATTATTCTTCCATAAGTATCTAAATATTTTCATTACACACTTCCAATTATCCACACAAGAATTACTAGTATATTTACCACTTTCAAATACAATAGAAGATATATCAGTTCTACTAAAATGAATTTAATACACTAATGAACTAATTACACTAGCATACTAAAGTTGTACTACAACTACATCCATGTTTATAAAAATTTTAATATAAGAATAAAATGGAGTATTCGAATCCCTAACATGATGATAATAAAATTTATTTAACTTTTGTTCTATTTAATGATAGTGACATAAAGAATAGCCCCCATATGTTTTGTTACATAAATACATATAATAACTACCACTATGTTTTCTAACATTAATACCTGTAATATTATCAACTATTTCAAGATACTTCAATTTAGTCAAAAAAGATAAGTGATTATTTTTATCAATTACTATAATAATAATTGTTCCAAAAATCATCATATCATCTACATATTGACATAAAATGACTCCATATTATTTTCTAGACAATGAATAAACACATTAATTCTCATTTTTATGAGTAAATATAATAGATACAATAAAAGAATAAAATTTCCCATCCCATTGCTTCGTATTTTGTTTAAAACCATAAAGATATTTAACTAGTTTACATACATTTTTTCAATACCCATTAAAAAACCCTTCTAGTTGTTCCATAAAAATATCTTTATTTAATTATCCATTTTTAAAAGTAGTTTTGACATCCATTTGACGGATAGAAAAATGATAAATTGAAGATAATGAAAATAATATATTTATTAATGTAATTATTTCTACTAGAGAATATGTATAAAAATAATCAATCTATTCTTTTTGTGTGAAACCATTGGTAATAAATATATCTTTATAACCTTGAATATTAACATTGGAATCATATTTATTTCTGGAAACCCATTTACTACCAATAGGGTTAGAGCCACTTGGTATGTCCATAATGACTTATTATTTTTCTAGATAATGGAATACATTTCATCATTAATTTATTATTTTTTGAATGAAACATCTCCAGAAGTCATGACCACTTTTTACGTCATTCGATCCTCTTCTATAGTCAATACCATATGATACTTATTAATAATATGATTATTTTGAAATCCTTTAACAATGAATGTTATAGAATCGGGATAAATATAATTTGTACATTGATGTTTATACTTCTAAATTATTATACTCAATTTAGGTTCAACTCAAGAATTATCATTATTATTCACTGTTTCATTTTAACTAGATGGAATTCATGAGGTATGTGTATGATGATTAACTTCCACTACATCATCTTTATAAAAAGTTTTTAAAAAAAATTACTTCCCTTAATTCAATAATTTTATAAGCTCATGAATCAATAATTCAATATGCTTTGACAGGTTCTACAAATCAAAAAATCACATTTACTTAGTCTAAGACCAATTTTTGTTATTTTAGGACCAAGAACTTTATAGTATGTTAAACACATCCACACATTGAAAGAAGAATTATTAGATCTTATACTTATACACGTTTAACAAGGGGATACAATAGTTTTCATAGAGGAAATCCTAGTATGAAGAAGAAATGAAGCCAATAAATCATCTCCCTAAAAATTAATGGTAAATTATATTTATTAATCTTGTAAGTCACCATCTATATTCATAATAAAGAAGGCATTTTCCTGTACACGTATCCTCTTCTTATGAAGCCACATCACCCCATATTTTATATTCCTTAACAAAACCTAAAAAACCCTCCCTCCCCCGATCAGGATTCACCATTGATTCTCCGACTACTCCTGATTCTCCTCTACCCTCTCTAGGGTTACCTCCCCCCCCAAATCCCCCTCCATGTATCCCCTCTCTCGCTCCCCTATTCAAATCCCCGCTACAGTAGTGTATCCACCTCCATGACTCTATCTTCGCTCCTCCGCCTCCGCATGATCTGCCTACGGCTCCTCCGCCTTCGCCTCCTCTGGCTTCGCCTCCTCCGCCTTCACCTCCTCTGCCTTTGGATCCTTCATCCTTGAATCCAATGATTTGTGATTTATGTCAGGTCTTTCTATAATACCAATTAAATCTATATTTTTGTATCCTCTGGCCTTGAATTAATTTTTTTAAAGTATGGTTTCCACTTTGAATTATTTTTTTCCTCAATTTAGCATGTTTTTTGTGGAATTCAAGTGCATGTAAGACAGAAAGTATTAAAATTTGAGGAATTTTAGAGGCCATAAAAATTGGTAAAATGTACCACCATTTGAAGGTTAGTTCTGTTTTTTCAGCTAAAGGTTTATGCTCTTTCCCACTAAGAATGAATGGCCAAGAAGTTTTATTGTAATTGATGATGACATATTTAACATCATATTCTGTTTTCTTGCTTGAATTTCATATAAATCTTTGTTTATTCGATTATTGTTCTAAATGATATGTTTATCAATTATGTATGCTCACCCAAATCTTAACACCATCTTTCTTCCGTCACCAATGTCGTATTATAGTACATGTATGCTGTAAACTATAATGTACTCATTCAGTTTACTGTTTTATGTGTATTAACAATTTTTTCTGTATATTAAATTATAAATTAAAATATTTTACTTTTTAAATTTCATGTTTTTTATTCATGCCATTATTTTTCCATTTTCATTTGATAATTTATTTTTTATTGTATTTTCAGGTATTTTTGGATCATTGGTTCACACCTCATAATCTTTTAGTTTATTCATTGTTAATATGTTGTGTTTCTACTATATATGTGTTTCCAATTATATATGAATTTTAACTGTACACATGTTTCCATTCAGTGTTTGTGATTTGTTTTCTATATTTAATCCACCAATTATTGATTTTATGCACTAAATATTTATGAATATGATTCATATGAAAAAATACAATGAAACAAATATTTTATGTTAAGTACATGCATCTACCAGTTACGCATGCCTGTAGGAAAATTCTAGATACGTTCATTGCTAAGGTGGTATTTGTCATGCGTACAATGAAGAGTCATGGATGGATCACAAATCACTTCAGTTATCCATTATTTATCTTCTTCATTCATAAAAGTTTTGATTCTATAAATGATAGGTCAAGCATCTAAATTTTTTTTGATTTCATTGACTTATCAGAGATGTATTTAATGTCAAATCAATGTGTTCTGATCACTATTAAATAAAGAATGCATTTTTTGAATTGTTACATTAATTATCCCTCTTGAAAATACATTATACGATTTCGTAATATCAAGATAACCACATGCTGTTATGTCAAGTAGTTTATATAATGTGGAGTGGAAGTCGCGTTTTAGGTTAAGCAATTAATGTAATGTTAATCAATGATGTGGGAAAATAAATTCATGTTTTCCTATTAATATTCATACAATTTTAAAAGTTTTAATCTAACGTCACATTAAACTTCCCATAAACCTTATGACTATGTGGTACATAAATCCACATGTATTGAGTAAAATTACACTTCCATAAAGTTGACACATAATATAAACATTTTTTGTAGTGTTCGGTTTCGAGATGCTATATAAAACCTGGGATATCAATGTATTAAATTCTAACAAGATGAAAATGCCTTGTATGGATATAGAAGGTAAGGATATGTTTCGCCAAACTTTCCAAAAACAGCTTATAGAACTTATTCCTGTATGTATTTATAAATTATGTTTCCTATCCAAAATATTTTTTTAATGCTTCAAGTGTGATATGGTCAAATCAAGTGTGCTCTATGGGGTCTGATCAAATCAAGTGGTTAAGGTCTATCAAATACTTCTAACATGATGGTTTCATTCTTTGATGTCACTTTATAAGACTTTTCATTTTTTGTACATTCAATGTTCAATAGATTCATGTTTTACTAGACCATAGAGAGAGATCCAACTTGTTATGTTTGAATATGTTAACATTTACAAGGGTAAGTACTTGTATTTCAAACTTAGCTATGATTTTGAATTCTTATTCCATACAAACAGTGGTTGACAAGGCTGTGTTCAGTTTTTTATTGACAAATGGAAAAATATTCTCGGAAACATCTAGTGTTCTTCTGCATGTAAGTATCATATCATGATTCCATGTGTGATCTTTCATTATATTCATTTCATCCCAGATGGCTTACCTTCACATGGATTATTATGACGTTTTTTTGTGATGTATTGAATCATGTTACAATGGAGCTTTAAAGAATGATCCAACTTATTATGTTTTAAGATGTTGACATTGACGATGGTAAGTACCTGTAATTCAAAATTTCTTATGATTTAGAATGCTTATGCCATACAAATAGTGGTTGAATGGGTTGTGTTTGGTTTTTTCTAGAAAAATGTTCAAATCTGCTCTGCAACATCACGTGTTCTTGTGAATGTAAGCTTCATAACACAATTTTATGTGTGTTTCCAATGTTTCTAATAGTTCCTGAACTATCCTATACTGATGAATATGAAAATAATTCATCTGTCAAAATTTCCATTGCTTGGATACAATGGAATTTCTCTCCATGATTATGATGCTTGAAATTATTTTTATCTTTTTAACATAAATCCAGGAGGATTTGCATTATCTTATTAAAATAAATATTTTATCATTTAGTTGTGACGTAAAACACTCCTAGGGTGATTTCATCTTTATTATTGGTTGGGGTAACTTTTATATTGTTTCATCAATATCATTAGTTTTAATTGATGACGTTTATGGAAAATCTTCATCTATCATATCTCATAGGCTGATTGCATCCCCTCTGATATAACACCTACTAATCAAGAAAATATAATGGCATCCATATGTGTATGATGTATATTATTTTCTTTTATAACATGCAATAATATTATTTTTTTAAAATGTTATGTCTATATTTCTTAATAATTCAATTCAAACTGCTTATTTCATATAGCAATATTAACATATGAAGGCCATCTTGTGCCATCGGTGTATTTGTGAAACAATATTCCGTACATTGTGTTTTTATAACACTATTTACAATATACATTGCAGATATATCCTATTTTTTTATAATATATTATGTAGGTACTGTAAACATGTTCTCTAATCTGTATGTTTCAAATTTTATTTTAGAAATTTTATATCCAATTTTATATCTACTCATATTATATTTTACTAACACAATGTAAAAAGGATTTTCTATTTTCTTATTTGTAATTTTTGTTTCCAATAAAACTGATTTCCATTTTTCTGGTATTTAAGTTTTTTTCTCACTACGGAGGTGGACTATAATGTGAAACCAACTTTTTTGTGCGGCTCCACTTCAACAAAAAAACATAGATCTGCTACATAGTTAGTAACATGTGTTTCCAAAAAATGGTTGTATCGTCACAAAAAAGACATAACAAATATTTGAAGTTTTTGTTTCATTTATTTTCATTCCAAACACAGTAAAGTTACTTTAGTTACAATCAGTTTCCTTGTGATTATTTCATAATAATGCAATCAAATTACTTGAAACGTGCTTAAAAAACATAATATTTTCTATTGGTTAGAAAATTTGACTATCAGGAAAAGGGTAAAAATTTTGTTGATTCATTTGACCATTCAATCAAATATTAGTTCTTATATTTTTACTATGGTTTCTGTAGCTTGGGTGGGTGTCTTTCTTTTCATGTAGTTTTTATACATAGTTTCTTTCCCCTTCAATTGTTTGATGTGAAATTATGTTCCTTTTATTTCCTCATTGATATATTTGATGATCAATTTTGTTTTGAAGCATGCTTTATACATTTGATTCTTTCATCATTATGAGTTTAATGTGAGTTTGTGTATTTTAAATCTGATCTTCAGGATTATGTGACTTTAATATTAGTTTTGTTTAGTGTTAAATTATATTAACCCCTCTATTTTGAACAAATTTTCCAAACCTTTACAAGGTGGTATTTTCATATGATTATGTTGTGATTCAGTGAGATTTGTATCCATTATGGGATATTCCTCTCAACAAAAAAGTCAATGGATCTGTGGAAGGATGCAAAGGTGTACATCAGTGGGTCATGTCTAAGAGATTCCATAGGTACTTCAATTTTTATCATCCTTGCATAGTGGATAACATTAATATTGATGGATGTGCATCGGATGATAGAATTAATGTATCCAATTTGCAAGCATATAGGAGAAACATAAAATACACATCTCATTTTTGGCTCAAGGAGGTCTGATCCTAGTATTTTTTTACTAACGAAATCTATAGTAGGATAATATGTATGGTTAATGAATCAATATGTTTTTATTGTTTACAATTCAATTGGTAAATGATAGTCATAATCATGTTCTTGAGTTTGATATATTTGTTTTTTTGCAGGATATATGGCGATGCTGCTATTTTGAAAATAGAAAATGCCATCCTTTTTAATATAAAAACACACACGAATCTTCAGGTATTATATAAATGTTTTTATTCTGTACATTCCATAATATTTTAACCTAGAAAATTCCAACATTTTCGAATGTGGGTTGAGGGGGTTTTTCTTTAATGTTTTGTAACATTTATGGATTTCTTAAGGCATATGGATTTATTTGGCTTTTCCTTTTACTGTTATGTGTCCCCTTCACTGAAACCCTCCATATAGATGTATCATGAATCTTTTCCATGGTCTCTCTGTGATGGTGGATGTCCTTTTATATTTTCTTTATTTCCCCCTTTGGAGTGTCATTTTTTTCTAGTTTTTTGATCTTATATAAAAACAATGATTTATGGTTAATCGATGATATTTTTGGTACATGTACAGTCTATAAATCATTAACAATGTACCGGGGGTGGAAACTATTTTATGGTTGGAAATGAGTGGGAATCAATGGTGCATTTCTGATTATGGATACTTTGTTTTGGTTTATCTAGTTCTCCACCATCCCTTACAAAGTCTTGAAACTAGTAACTCTTCCTACATTGTTGTAGTTTTCATATAAATATAGGATTATGATATTATTAATAGCATACTGTTTTTTTTGACCCACTATAACTATGGAATTACCATAAATATGCAACTATATTTCATGTACAGTTACTGCACAGACAACGGTGAACTAAGACATTTTATACAGCTACATTCAAAACTAGATCTGACAGCTCTCTTTTACACCACATTATATCCTATAAAATTGGTATACCTACCTTATTTTATTAAAAACATGGCATTCAGTGTATCTATTTTCCAGAATAAATCTCGAGAATTTCTGATAATATTAAACCAACTAATTACATATTTATTCAATTTGTTGTTTTCCTTTACATTGTATTTTACATTCCCTTTGTTGTTAGCTCTTATTAAAATGGTTTCCATGCTTACCTTGATAATTCAATATAAATAAAAACAATACCACACTGTAAAAGATAATAATACATTCAGAATGTGAAAGATGATAGAAGCCACAAGAATAACCAAAACCATGTTGTAAAATAATTTTTCATGGAGGATGAAAAGGTGTATAATAGCAGGATGTTTATATATTTTTCCTATAGTATCTTATATGTTTGGATCAAATTCCAATTCCAAATATCCCTTCCAAAGGAAGACCCTCTTACATGCCTCCATTTCACTCCATATTTCTGGATTACAATAAACATTTCTGTAAACAATATAAGAGTAGTAGTTAGTTAAGTTATTAAGAACCATGGGATCTTGGGAGATATAAGATTATCTGATGTATAATATTTTTTTCACAATTTATTTATTCATGTATTGTAATCTCTAAATATATAGACTGCATTTTGATATTGGTTTATAATAATATCCAACTTTTAATCCTTGGCAATATTGATTCTTCCTCTTCTTAGAGGACACAAAGTGAGTTGGATCAAGCTTAAGACACATGCCACTATACACTTGATTCTATTTTTTAACCTTCTTTTTTATACTAATGGTTTTTAAACATTAATTATTCATTCATAGAATATATTACTTTATTCTAATAACTACATTATTCTAAATAATTATTATTACTATAATGGCACCATTGTTTATGTTTTCTCTTTGTGTTGTGTTCAGATCTTTTTTTTGGATGTCAGGGGACAGTTCCTTCCATGTTTCATGTGGAGAGGAATTTGTGGACTACTAAGGATTGTTAAATACAACCTTGTGGCTGGAATTTTCCATTCCCCTTATGGTCATGTGGTACATAAATCCACAGTTATTTTCTAAAATTCCACTTCTCAAAAGTTCACATTTCATAGATACTTTTTTCATAATTTCAGGATCTATTTCAAGATTCTTCAAAATCCTTGGATATCAATTTATTGAATTTGAACACTATCAAAATTCCATGTATGGATGAAAAAGGTAATGGTATACTAGACAAAACATTCTAAAAAGTGCATAGAGAACATATTCTTATTTATATTTTAAAGGTATGTTTCCTACCCAAAATATTGTTTATTACAGCTTCAGTTCCACAACATCCAGGAAAGGAAGGTGGTCCTAAAACATTCTGTGGAATGATTATTCTAGACCCCTCCATTCATAATGTTTGGCTGAAAGTTGTAATACTTGATAAGATGGCTGTTGAATAAAACAATTTTTTTTCCAATTCATCCACATAAATACCTGAGGCATCCACTTTTCTCATTCTATAATTGAAGTCTTTAACCTGAAATTTACTTATATTTTATTGATCCACCATTAGTTACTATTATATTGAAGATAAATAGTCCATTAAAACACTATTTATCATAGATACTGATCTTGTGGAAATTAGTTCACGAATTCATGGAGGTACATTAATTTCTTTTACAATACATTTGTCATAAAGTGCAGAAATTGTTGTCTGGAGAAATAATCGGTGATATACTCATACAGAGTCCATGGCTTTATGCATCGAGCTAATGAAGTATCGATAGTTAAGTCTCGCTGTAATTTATTTCTCCAATGAAGAGGTCCATTCTATTGTCTCTTATCTAGGCTCTATGATTCTTGGTATATTTATCATGTAAATACCCTCAATTTATTTTATGAGATAAACCATGTAATCGACTGGTTTTGAAAATTTTAATGTGGGAAATTTGAACTCTTTCTTGTGATCTTCTATTTCAAAGATGTAATTGAATATAATGGGAAAATATATCATTTTTCACTAAATAATTTGCTTAAAACCAACAACACATCACTCTGGACATTGAAAAAGAAACAGCAGCATTCAATATAACTTCATCTATTTCATTTTTTCAATTTCACGATTTGAGATATTATGAAGTGGTTGTTGAAGCTTTTACCATGGGTGATTGTCTCAATTCAAGGATCTTTATATTTTTAAGAGTATATAATTATTTATTGTACATATATGTGACCTCTGTTTGATAGGTGGATGGTGTATGGAATTCATGGAAGAGATTATATATTCTAAAGGAGAGAACTAACATTTACATGTATTCTATTTTAAATTAGAATTGTCACAAAACTCTTTTGTCTAAACATAAATTTGAATGGAATCTCCTGCTATGGATTAATTTATTTATCACTATTGTCTCCAAATTAAAATAATTTATTTTTTGTTGTTTGTTGGATTCAACATGTTCGTGGGGGAATTCAATCGTATGTTTACGACCTTGATAGCCATTGTGTGAGTGCTATTTATATGCCAAATATTCCATATGTATGAACCATTCATCAATTTTGTTTCTTAATACATTGATATTATAGATTATTCTAAGTTGAATTGAATTCATTAAAATAGTATATTATTTCCACTATCATAGCTTCAAAATACAGCAAATACTTATAAATATTCATGGTGAAGAACTCATGAGTTATTCATATTATTTATGTATTTTACTATATAGATTTGTTTTCATGGATGCCATACACCAAATACTCCAATAATTAGAATCCAAGACACCACAATGAATGCAACCATGTTTCCAACTAATCCTCACACCAACATCTTCGCAATCCCATCCACCCACTCCAGTCAAAATCTAGAAACCCTGAAACTCTCAATAGTTTTACTTCCATTATTTATCGTAATCTCGCCTCTCATATCCACCTCTGCCCTCACCTCCACCATCAGCTTCATCTGTCTTTATCTCAACCACTTACATTCCATCATGTTCTATCTCCATAACAGCTTGTCTTTACTTCATTTCCTTCACTGACGGGAAACCTACAAACTTTATTACAATAGTTTAATTCTAAGCATTATATTATGTACAATGACAATACAATTTTTTAAGGAAACAAAACCAGATGATTTGAAAGAAAATTTAATATTCCTATGCATTTTCACGGGCTGTGTACTAGTTTCTACAAAACTATGATTTTTTTCTTTTAGCTAGTCCATTTTTCTAATGTGTGTAAGGATATGTATATTGATGAATTATATAATTTTATTTAAATAATTCATTAAACACATTCATAAAATATTCTCCAACATTATCTAAGAATAATTATTTAACCATTTTGTTTAATTTGTTTTCAAATTCTTATTTATACAACTTAAAAACATTAAAGACTTCATACTTTTTTCAAAGAATATATTTGTAAAAATATACTACAATCATTAATAAAAGTATTAAAATATCATTTTACTCTATTAGTTAAAAATCCTTTTAATAAAACAATATTAGAATGTACTAATTATGATATATTAGAATTTCCTTCAAAACTTTGAAAAGACTTATTAACTAGTTTATATTCTACACATGTTTCAAATGTATTAAAATAATTTCCAATGTTAATCAAGATTAAATTCTTATTTAATTTTAATGAATTATATTTAACATGTACTAAATGATCATGACACATATTCAAATATTAAATCTAGTAAGAATAAGTTAAAATCATATTATGAATCAATATTTGATACATTCCATCATTTTAGTACCATTTTCCCACAATAATTCCTCTCTTAGAAAAGATTCCATTATTAGATTTGAATGAAACATGAAATCCCTTATTAAATTAATGATCGATATACACTATGTTCTTTAAATTTTCAAGAACATAAAACACATTAAGAAGTGTACAATTTTTCAAATAAGTAATTTTTATCCCCATGATCCCTTATATACTAACATTGATGCATTAATTATCTCCAAGGTATAGTTAGTGATATTAAAATCATTAAATGTTTTCAACATCTAACGATCCATTCACACATGCAGCGTTTCTCCAGAATCAAGCCACCATCCCATATTAATCAAAGTCACATTGACTTCAAATATCATTACAACTCTATCCACTTCGGATAACATATTTACACTGGTTTATCAACTTAATTATTATATATACATTACCTTGAAAAATGCTATAGTTTTCCAAAGGAAAATCAATCTCTATTATTCTTGGAACGATTTCTTTTCTTCTTAAAGTTTTGGGTTTTCTTTTTGAAATATATGGAGGAGTTTGGTTGTGACTTCACCTCAACTATATTAATCATAGTATCAAAATGTGATGTCATAACAATTTCTCTCAACAAGGATTCTTCATCAATGTGATGAAGCATTTTTAATGGTTCCTTGGAAATATCATAACTCATTTTAATGAGTGATTTACCAAAATAATTCCACACAAGTGGAAATTTAGAAATTATTTCACAAACTAGGAAAACTTCTTGTATAATAATCAGGACAGAAAGAAAGTTTATTTTCTACAACTTGAATCATGTGTAATTGTGTCAACACCATCTAGTTATCGACCATCATAAAATTTAGATAATTATTAATACTTTCTTCAACATCATTGTTCTTGAACTCGAGTACATCCCAAATATCCAGAGTGGTCATCATTATGGGGAAATAATCATAATGTTGATTTGATAATTGTTAATAATATGTCTTCAACACAAATCTTTATCATCTAAAAATTTATCCTCATTGTGTTTATTTTATCTACATGATTAACATCAATGAGTGTCCCATCAGTTTTTTATATGGCCTCTACAAGAATAAGAGGAAGATTTGATTCCAGAATGTAAGGAAACATGATCAACATAAGAAGAAATGTTACCTTGTATTTCCACCGAGTGCAGTTGTTGGATCCAAAATTGTCATGTTTGAATTTCTTGATTAATCAATATGAGGGACTCAGAATACATATTATAGGTTCTGCCTTTGGTATCAAACCCTTCAGACTGTATGAAAATATATATATAGAAGGCGAAGACTTATTGAGCATTGATGCGGTAATGGAATTCATTGTCCAAAAGGTTTTGATATATCCCCATGTTTATAGTATAGGTTTCTTGGTGGATGTTTCCCAGAAGATATAATATTGAACTGTGGAAAATTAAACTCCAATTTCTTATTTTATCATTACATCGATCATGGGATAAATTTGAAGAACTTCATGGATTGAAAAATAATTAACCCATATGTGATCTCATCATCGCTTATTTATAAATTGTAGTTAGTGTGAATTGCAGTAGTTCATTTTATGAAAATATTTCATTGATTTAATCTAAAAAACTCATGGTGAGGGACAAACTTGTTTGATCTCACATTTCATTCGAAGAATACCTTGGTTCGACCGAAATGATACAACTCTTGATGATGGACACACTAGTTCAAATTTGAATAAATTCACAATTTATTTTAAAAATGATTTTGAATAAAAATATAGCGAACGACACTGATGAGTTAGTGTGTTGGAATAAGTGGAATCCTCGATTTCATCTGGGATTAGTGATGCAAATGGTCATTTGATATTGAGGTTATAGATCTCATGTTACAGATAAATTAGCTTAGATTACTATCAATGGTCACAATCAAAGCTGATTGATCCTTCTGAATGATTTTTGATGGCATGCAACTTGTTTTTTTCTGAGAAATTAAATTAAATCATGATTTGGAAAATTCGACTAATCTGCTCCATGAAATCCAATTCCTCATGTTAAATTTGATCTCACTACTGCCGCCATATTTTCTCTGATGAAGAATACTAAAAAATCTGACATTGTTTTACAGTTGTGATTGAATGTCACCAGAACACTTGAATTTGTTTTTGAAAATAATACCAGTTAAAGATTCACCCACACTTTATTGTCGAAAGGAGGGAATTGTTGAAATCACTCTATCAATAGAAAACTTAGAGCTCTCCAAAAAAAAAGATGCAACACTTATTGAATCATTATCCCAACCGATCGATAATGATAAAACCATGCCAAGGATGAACCGAGGTCGAGAAATAATAGAATGTTCTACATTGTATAAATATTATTTATAAAATAAAATTTACAAAAACATTAAAATATATATTATAACATGGAGATGAAAATTTTATTTCTTGCTACATTTTTTCTACTATGTAGTATTGAATACAGAGGAGGCCCCGAATCGTGGCCAACACACCGGTTGTGGTTCCATGGAGACACACATTCAAACTATTTGATCTTATGTTCCAATAATATTTTGGTTTATATTTTAATGACCTGAGTTTTATATTCTTTGGAATAATATTTTTGAAGAAAATATATAAATTGAATGATATCCTGATGAGTTCACCGCATAGCTCCTTAATTAGTATTGCAATCGTGAACAAAGAATATTGGGCTAGGGATTACTGATTTAGTCGAAGCCACTAGTTGACAGGGGATCGACCCTCCACAATTAGTTGCTACCTAGTTTGATGTGACCATGTTCGTTGAATTTACATGATCGAGCCCAAATTCAATTGAAGAGGACCATCTTTTCAATATCCATCTCAATACATTCATGATTTATGCATTCCAAAAATCACCCTCATTTATCTTTTAAAATAGAGCATAATAAAATTGAAGGTGAATGTGGTGATATCGATCCATGTTTCAATCAACACCTAAACATGTACAAGATCATATGAAGACCCAAATCTATGATTTTGAAGGCTAATTATGATTATGACCCAGCCAATTCCAATTCGACTTAATATCTAGAGTCCACAATCCCAATATATACAACATATCTTCCCCCACGAAAAATCTAAAATCCTATGAAGCAATTGAGAAATGAATAATTTCCCATGAATCATTCAAGAATTAATACATATCTTTATCATGAGAAGAGAACACTACATAAAAAATTATTCAATTACACTGATTTTATCAAATACCAACCATCAAACTATGCATGTGGAGACTAATTAAAACAACAGAAGAAGATTTGATTTTTTTTATTAATTGTCAATTATGTGGTTCCTTGGAACATAATATCATGCTAATGATGTGTCCAATAATGGAATATTCAATTGAATGTAGTATTCTATATAAAATATCAATTCATATGAGAAATTTCAGTTTCACAATCATAAACTAGAGATTCTGAAACATTTTTGGTTGCATTTTATTATTTCATTTACTTTTACTATAATTTTCCAATGATGGAACACTAACACATTAGTGACTAAAAAAATAATATTTTTCCTTCCCCAATAAATTAATCTAATATTTAAATAAAATACCTATCTATAAATATCCATAGATTTATTTGAGCTTGTTTCGGATCTAGGATATTTTTTAATACTTATGTGCTCAAAATTTATTTTCCTTCAATCATTGGAATGGACACAAAGGCACATTAGAGTCATTCCGTTTCATGTGATAAAAAGAAGTGGGTGAAAAGGAGGTTGATCTAAGATATACATTCAATATTTAATGGTTCATTTAAATTTATTTGGATCAATGAACCCCTACTCATGTTGAGACTTCCAAGAGATGTTAATCTAATTGTTGTTTCATTAGGTTAGGGAGAGAATAAGATAGACATAAAATGGAATCATGATTTTACAAGAAAGTTAAGGTGATGATTAATGGTTATGGAAATATTTCCACAACTGAATTTAAATCTAATCTAATAAATATCACTCATTTTTTAACAAAACAAACCTAACATAAAAAAATTTAGAGACACTCATAATACATTCATATCTAAGAGACTACCCAAGTCCAACTACTACTACATTTTAATAGTTTTTAAAAATTATTCTTTTTTTCCAAAGACACTAAATATCTGTGGTACTTAGGAATTTATTGTTGTGAAATTTATTTAATATTATTGTAAGATGATGTAATGTTTATCTATGAATATAATGGGATATTATTTTCTACATCAGAGGAAATGTTTAGTGAATTTTAGAATCTAAGATGAGGAAACATTAGTGAGAACCCTTTTCAAAAGTGTATGTATAAGAAAACAACCTATGTTATGGTAATGAAAGCAATGTGGTTTTCCTTATAATATACATCCATTTTAGATATTATAATTGGACGTGTTTTTTTGGAATAGTTGAATCTAGGGGTAATAAATAGAAAAATATTTGGTTGAGTATATATTGGTTATCATCCTGGTGTAGGGTGAATGGGTACATAATATGAACCAATTTTGACACTCCTAATGAGATATTCTTTTATTAATTCAAATTTTATTTATATACTATTTTAATGGACTTTTAAAGACCATGAATTACCATGTTTAAAACTAAGGTCTCCTAGATTGAATAGAAGACGTCAAAATTTATATCTCCTCTAAATTATTTTCCTTAATTGATCACTCAAGTTAATGATTCTTAATGTTTAGGCGAACTATTTTGGGTTTAGTTTGGTGTTGATGATAGAAAAATAACATTGTTGTGGTTACATGTATGATCATATATTGTTGTAAAATATTCATTGTTAGTTATATGAACTCATTAAGATAATGAAATACCTCAATGAATGATAATTCATATCCTCAATGATTAGATGTTGAATAATAAGTAAAAACTCCCACTGGAATTATTATCACATATCAAGCCAATAAATCATCCCCCAATTTAATTTTATAGGAATTTTATCAGTTTAAATAATTTCACCTCCACTCTAGTTGATTTTTTTAATTTTGGGAATGTCATATATATATTTATATAAATCCCATATCAATCACCAAGGATTGGAAGTAAACTTTGAAAATCCAAATAGACATATAATTTTCTATTAGTGTAAGGATAAATGTGAACTTATAATAGAAATTATATCGATTTAATAGGTATTTATTTTTATTCAATGGTTTTTTATTTCATATTTTTTGGGGACAATAAAAATTGAATATATGATTATTATATGGAAATTTGTTGATGTATTTATAGAAGATTTACATAGTCATCATTTGAATAGTGATGTTGAGTTTCAATAAAACTCATACACTGTTCAACAGCTATTTCAAGGAACCCATATAGAGCGACAACAATTGAGTTATAATAATTAAAGGTGAAAATATAGTATAATCTTGATAAGGGATTCATTTGGACATGTGTGTCACTAAGGAGTGCACCAATGATTTTTTTTAAAAGATATGGATCAATGAGAATTTCTATTTATTATCAAGAAAAAACAAGATCATGATCACTAATAAGTATTATATTCCCAGTATTGAGGATTAGTTCGATTAAATACAAGGATCACAATATTTTTCTAAGTTAGATCTTCAATATTGATACTATCAAATGAGGTTAAATAGTGAAGTAACCTCCAAGTTATTCTTCCGATATAATTAGTGACACTATGAAATTATATTACATCATTCTAGTCTTTTGAATTACCCCACTATCTTCATGGATTTAATGAATATAATATTTATATATTTTCTTGATTACTTTGTGATTTTATTTATATATAAAATTATTTTATATATGAAATGCAAGGAAGATCATGAACATAACTTATGTAATGACCTAAATACCCCAAATAATGATAATCTACATGAAAAACATTCAAAGTGTGAATTTTAGATAAAAAAGTTTCTTTTTTTTTTTGTATAATATTGTGTGAGGGTATATATGTGGTTCTACTAAATATAAAAGTAATTAAACATTGGATGATCCTATCCACTATGAATGAAATCCATTATTTTCTTGGATTATGAGGATATTACTGATAAATCATGAAATATTTCTCAAGGATATCTAATCCACTCACCATGTAAACATTAAATGGAGTTATGTTCCACTGGAATGGTCTGTGTGAAGATAGTTTGAAAGAGCTATAGAGGTTGGTCAGATCACTTGTGCTCAAAATAATATGTAGTTGAGAAGTTTTTATTATTTATTAGGATGAATCTATTAATTTTTTAGTATGAATTATCGTGCACGATGGTATATTTATTACTTATGCCTCATGCAAATTGAATTTTCCAGGAAAAAATTAAGCCACTGAAAATTTCGAGTTAGTAGAGGTAATATTTGAATTGAAGATATGAAGAAATTATTAATATGAAAATGTTATTAAACATATACATTTCAGAAATTTTTAATATATATATTCACCCATAATGTATTTAATATGAACTGTATAAGATGGTTAGAGTTAAATAAATATTATGACTACTCAATTCACTTCCACCCAGGGATAACTAAGAAGGTGGATGATGCTCTGAGTCGAAAGGATCATGCTAGAATTTATATGATGAGGATCAGAAAAGATCCAATATTTGTGGATTTTCAGTGGATGGACCTTGAAATACTAAAAAAATGGATGAAATAATTTATCTCTCAAATTAGTGTTCCCTCACATACCAATTTAATGAAATTAGAGGCACAAATGGAGGATGTGGAGTGTAAAAACAAGGTTATAAATTTTTATGAGTTAACTCTTGATTGAAATGGAATGATATGGTTTAGAAATAGATTATGTGTCCCATAAACACTAAAAATGATGATTGAATAATTGGATGATTCTATGTTTTCATTGTTCTTTATTTATCCTAAAATTATGAATATGTATAGAGATATGAATGTGGATTTTTGTTAAAGAATCATATAGTGGGTTATTGTGGAGTATGTATCAAGGTTCTTTGTTTATATAAAAGTCATTAATGAAAGATATAAGTTTAATGGGATGGTCAAAATATAACTCATTCATTAATGGAAATTGGAAAGCATCTCATACTCCAAAAAAAATATAATAGTCAATATTCAATTTGTGTTATAGTCAATCGGCCTTGATATTTAGAGAACTTCATTTGAATCAAAAAAAATTATCTCTTGGCCATTTTTTGGATATATATTAATCAATTTGAAATGATATATGAGTTACCACATTATATTTTATTTGACCAGGATCCATGGTGTTGCTTGAAGTCCTAGAGTATTCTTCCATATACTATAGATACAATGTTGTGTTTTAGTACTAAATATATTCCAAATATAGTTGGTTAGTTTTAGAGGAGTATAAAAACTCTAAAGGATATTTTGAGTTCCTTTTCTCTTACTTTTAATGGTGGATATAATCAACACCATCCCCAAAACATGATCTTTTATAATAATAGTCTTTACTCGAGCATTGAGATGGATCACTATGAACCCTTTTATGTACTGAATTGTATAACCCTAACATGATTGGATGAGCATGAAGAAATAAATCCATTGGGACCAATGAAAATGGAAGAAATGAAGGATATGATTAGATCTATTCAACAATATATAATTGTAGCTCAAATTTAAAAAATGGGATTTGATGACATTCATTAGTAAGATATTATATTTGGTTTTTAGGAGAGGCATCTCCTGTGAATTTCTCCCTGGAATTTTTTTTTGAGATTCATAATGATGGGAAATATGATCCCTTGTTATATAAGTCCCATCAAGAATCTTGATCATGTGAGGTCTGTAGCTTATCAAGTTTTCACCCCCACTAAACATATCTTAGGTTCTTGATGTGTTTCAGAAATATATTCTAACAATGTACATACTTGATCATTCACAAGTACAAAATTCAATGGTTGTACCACTTGATAATGAAAATACATATGAATTTTTTTTGGTGAAGTATTGTATCTTAGTGATAAATTTCAACATTAAATGACTACTTACATGGTTAACATTTTTGAAGGAATCAAAAATTTACGGAAACTCAATGAGAACCAAAGAGGTGATGAATCGAATATATACTCATTTTTATACCAAAATTATGGCATTTTGAGGGATAAATTCTTTTTTTGGGTGGTATAATGTAACATTATAATAAAAATAATTTATTTCCTTTTAAATAAAACATGATTTATTTGATACCACAACTTTAATATTATGTCGAGCCTATATAAACTATGTTAAAGTATACCATTATATCCTAGACAATGAATTATAATTTATGAATTGTAATATCCACTTTATGAAAAAGAATTATAAATTATTTTATTAATTTTTTGTGTTTATTAACTCATAAGTAATAATTACACAATTTTCATTTAACCCATTTTCTGATTTAAAAAAAATCTTCAAAAATGGGGTTTATTGCACTTTTACATATGAAAGTTATAAATACTTTTTTTTGTGTTTCTATAAACTTTTTATAAGGGAATAATAATCAATTTTTAAATTATCATGTTAATATTTTCATATGATGAATTTTTTCGGATTTTTCTAAAATGATTTATTTTCAGTGAATAGTGAAAATAATGATTTTGTAAAAAAAAAATTAGTACCTTTTTCAATTAAATTTACCATTATTTTATAAATTATATATTTATATAGCCAATTTATACTTTAATTTTAAATATTATAATTAATTTAAAAAACACTACTATAATTGATTTAGGTATAAGTTAATTTTTGGGCATAAAAACACATATTTCAAAAAATAGTTTCTATTCAAACAATTTGTTATTAAAATAATAATTTAATTTAATATATATTGAATAACAGTTATAATGTAATTTATAGTATATATATTAACTAAAATATTTTTAAATACATTTTATTGTTTTTAAAATGTATTTATAGAACGTTAATTTTATTTATTATAAAAAATTGATTTCTCAAAAATGATTTTTTGTTATGATTTGTGTGATTAATAATATCCACATCTCTATATGATTAATTTTCCATAAAAATATTTCCTGGATTTTTATTAATATATATTATATATAAATATTATATTTATATAATAATTATGTCTCTCAAATTAGAACAACATATCTAGATTCTAACCTTCTGATTTATTTTAAAAATGATAACGTCGCTCGTGTGTATTTGGAGACTCCCTCCTCTATGAAGCGATGTGATTATTATTTTATTTCCATTTTAATTTGATGGTAATAAGTATATATTTAATTAATATATATACTATATTTATGATATTATAATTATTATGGAAATTAGAATTAATAGTTACATTTCATTCATTCTATCCATTAAAAAATGGAAACGCCACTCCTACATACGTAGGAACTACAACCTCTATGTAGTGATGTAATTAATTATTCATTATCAATTTACATGAATGGTTATACATTTTTATATAATGAATATATATGATATTAATATCATGATATGAACTCCTGATATGAAGGAACCATGATCAAAGTAGAGAGACCATGACTACCGAACCAAAACATACTTGGAAAATGAAGCAGTTAACACTAGAATTGGTAACGATAATGAAGAAATATAAATAAAAATGTGAAAATATATTATAATTAAACTAATTATGGTATTTTTGGTATCATTGTAGTACAATTATATTATTGAAAAAATTAAATTTATTTTAAATGAGGTTAGAGAATATATCAATCAAGACAAACTTGAAGCAAGTGTTTCTCATCTCACTTTTATATCCAAGAGAAATGTGACATAATCACCACATGTGTAATTCAATTGGGGTATATAATTACATGTTTATATAATTTATCATTAAAAACAATATTTTTATGGTATTAAATTTTATTCCTCAATGGGTTTTATTATTATTAAGTTACATTAGTAGAATTGATTTTATTCTATAATTTCATTTTAATTAAGATTCTTTATGAGTATTTTTTTTATGATGAAATTCAGTAATATATATCTCAAAATTATTATATATTTTTAGAAAATATGTTAATTTCATTATATTACATGTTTTATTTTCATTTCAATCTCTTTAAATACACCAAATAATAAAAGGATAGTTTTTAAAACTATCATCATTTATCCCTTTAGTTGGGAATATTTTCCTCCATGTCAATATTTTCATTTAATTTATTTAATGCTTGGGGCCGAAGCATTAATTTATTTTTAAATAAAAGGCCTTTTTATTTCTGGGTACAGGGAGACCCATTACATAGCCCGAAGGACAAAGGCCAAGTGGTAAGAATAAAAGGCTCGAAATCCCATTTTTTGTCCAAAACGACCCCTCTGGGAACAACACTGCTACAGTATCCGCACTACTGGGGATGTGGTCAAATAATACTATACTTATTATTTTCTAGATGGTTTATGAATATGATGATGAAATTTTTATGAAACTCTCATGCCTTCCATGGTTTATGATATAATGATATGATGATTATTTTATGACCATGTAGAACACATATACCTGGTCTTAATTATGTGTTGGATATTCCCAAATTCATATATCCCTCTAATTCATTGGTTAAATATGGAATCTGGTGAGATAATTTTGACTTGGATGGGGATTGTTCCTTGTTTAGAAAGGTATTTGTTTCAATTATATAGCCATGATATTGATCCTTGTCTATAGAAATGATTGATTGAGGGGTGAACCAAATATACTATGATAATATTGGAAGTGATACTTGACTTATTCGTTGATACTCAATGATTATGTTAAATCTAAAAAATTATATATTATTCTTATTATACATTGTCATGGATCCTGATTGATTATTGATGATTCCTCACTCTAATGTATTACATCCTTTATTTTATAATTCCTTATGACAAGTTTCAGGATTAAATATATTTGACTGATTGGGTATGATTGTTGTAATCCCAAATCATGTTATCATACCCTTATTATTAACTTATTCTCACTTATGATCACTGATTGATATCTCTTATTTTTACCCTTATTGAGAATCTAAGATCACCCATTTTTTTGTTTCCCTTCACAATATTATGATTAATGGTTTTATGTATGCTATGTCTATGAAGGGTGGTAGTTATAAATTACATAATTTGATATGATGTTGGTCATTGATATAATTATTTATTAAAAATATAAGTTTTTTATGACACTAATCTTTTATTTTCCTCATGTATGTGTTGTTGTTAAACATATTGAATATTTATATAAAAGGCTGAATTATTTTTGTATGAAATGTATGGGTCACTATACGAGGTAAGGACACTATTAATTTATAGACATTCCATTTGGATGCACTAATTCATCCACTATCATAATAGATGTAGTAAATCATGTATTTAGAAATTACCATTTTTTATTTTAGTCTTTATAAATTATATTCTTATATATTTTAAGATAATATAAGAGAATGAAGAACCATTGATTATTATGTTGAATAAATTTAGAGAAGATAATTTATATGCCAAATTCAGTAAAAGTGAATTATATCTACATAAAATATCATCCCTAGGTCACATAATTACAAGAGAGGGTATATGGTGGATCCCATAAAGGTATATGTTATTGATACATGGCCCAAAAAAACATTTTGATATTAATATGTAGTTTTCAGGGGATGGATAGGTACTACCAACCCTCTGGGAGAGATTTTTCATGGATATAAAATCCAATAATTATTTGATGTAAAAGTGAACCATATTTATATATATATATATATATATGAATTTGAATAAAATTTATAGGAACTGAAAAGAAGGTTTCATAGTGCATGTATACTCACACTACTATGCAACATAGAAGGGTTCATGATCTATAGTTTTTAATAAAATAAGGTACCTGGATGTGGTCACGGTCATAATAACATGGTACTAGATTATGCATCATGTCAATATAAGGATCCCAATAAAAAGTTCTCCACTCTTGATTTATAATTCATAGTGGTAATAATTTATTTTTTGATATGATGGAATTATAATTATGGTCAAAGGTGTGACATATATACAAATACAAAAATTTGAAAATATATATTAACATAGAAAGATTTAAATATGAATTAGAGGACACTGTTAGAACTTATTAAAGATTATGACTACATAATACCTTACTACGCATGGAAGGAGACATGGGTGGGTGAATCTCTATGCCCGATGGATGATGAAATTTTTCCCATGATGAGGATTAAAAGAGATCCAATAATTTTATATTTATTAATAATAGATCATGAAATCATAAGGTCGGTTGGAAGTTACTATCATTATAAGATAATTTTTATACCATATATTTTTGTGAATATTAAAATAGTGCAGAAGGAATATATGGAGCTATAAAAGAAGGAAACTATTTTTCTAGATATTAAACATGACTATGATGTAATTATCATATTTAATAATATTGTATGTTTTCTATAATTAAAATAGTTAAATATGTATCTATTATATGAAACACATAGTTCATAATTCTCTATATATCCTATAATTATGAATATATATATATATATATTTATTTAAGAGAATATATGGGGGTATAAAAAGAAGATAGGTATAATGGAGTATGTATCTAGGTGCATGGTTTGCTATAATGTTAATGGTGATAGGAAAAACTATTTGGGGATTCCACAATCAATAACAATTTTCTAGAGTAAATGGGAAAATATCATTATGGTTCTCATCATGGTACTCTCCAAGATATCTAAAGTGAACATTTCTATTAGGGTTATAATTGATCAACTAATGAAATCACTGAATTTTATTTCGATCATAGAATATTTATCCCTTGATCATCTCATAAGGATAAATATCAAGGAAGTGGTAATGTTTAATGGAGCACCACTCTCAATAATATCTGATCATTATATGATTTTTACCTACATTTTTTATAGAATTATTCAGTATGCTTTGTGTATGGTGTTGGTATTTATAACAACAAATAAAACTGAAACTAAAGGTTACTATGGGAGAAAAAACAAAACACTAAAACATATTTAATGAACATAACTTATGGATTTCAAATGTGGATGGGATCTACACCTTCCTCAGATCATATTTTCATACAATAATATTGTTCACTCATGCATTTATATTTTTTCAAATTAATCCCTATATGGAAAGAAGTACAAGACACCAACTTTCTAGGAGGAAGATGGAAAACGAATTATATTAGGACCTAATCTAACTAAGTAAATTGCGGATAATGTTACAAATATTTCTCAAATTATCAATGAATATCATAGTTGATTGAAAATTTATGATTGTTATATTCCGTGACATCTAAATTTATAATTTGGTGATAATTATTCTCGTTAATTTTATCCTTATAAGAACATTATGATATTTGGAAAGATGGGAATGATAATACCTAGATATATCAATAACTTTGAGATGTCATCAAGGAATACTTGGTTCAAAGTCTATTCCATGCTTCTCTTTTGAGGATTTACATACTAGATCTTGCACATGTATATACCTAGTGTTTAATCCATTGGAGCATGGTCATTCATATGATGAAAAAATGATATAAATCATAGATCATATAGATAATGTGATACCGAAAAATACTATAAAACTTATTATGATTATCTTGAATAATTAAACACTTAAATAAATTGCATAGGACCCAATGATGTGATGAGGTAGATATATACTCAGTTATTTTTATCATATTTTTACAGTTTTTTAGTGTTGAATTCTTATGAGCGGGTAGAATGTGACACCCCATATTTTAGAATATATTTAAAATTGATAAAACATGTTATAATAAATTTTTAATCATGAAACATTTATATATTGTGAATATTTTTCATAATTTAAAAAATGAATCATAATCTATGATATTTTAATGAAATAAATTTGATGAAAATAATTTTGAGTTTACTTGGGAAAAAGAATTATTTCTAATGTACTATTTTTCAATATTTTGTTTAAAATCATTTTTTAATATATGCATTATATAAAAATTAATTCAGATTATTATAATTATGAAAACATATTTTTTCACATGCATAAAATGAATTTAGTGGTTTTCAATTGGTTGTAAATTTAAAGGAAAGAATATGAAGTTAAAAAAGAGTTTTTTTTATTTGAACTGATTTTATACACATATTGTGATTTTATCATAATAAATGATATTAATCACTATGGATGAATGATATTAATTTGATGTGTATATAATATATTCAATAAAATATATCATATTTAATGAAAATAATTTTAGTAGGAAAGGAATAATATTAAATTTATTTTTATGGATTAAAATTTTTTTGGATAAAAATGAATTACATTGCATACTCCGTGATTAGTTTAAAATTAATTTTTATCATCATTACAATTTTGAAATGAAATTTTTTTTTCCAAATTTGGAATTAACCTGGATTTTTTTAAAAAAATCCCATATCCATTTTTTTCATAATGAATAGTTACTATTTTAAAAAAAATCTTTCATTGGTGAAGGTAAAAATGGTTAACAAGGGAGTTAAAAATAAATAATAAGGGTAAAAATTTCACTTATACATAACTAGATTCTATTTTATTTAAATATTTTGACTAAATATTATCATATATTAAAAGTTGGATTTCCATGGTTTTATATTCCCATGAATATGGAATTATTATATTTTAATGTTTTAAGTATTTACAAGAGTGTCACCCACCTCAATTAAAAAATGGAACCCCTTCTCTCCAATTATTTGCACACATTGTCCACTATATCCAATAGAAGAATTATCAAAATACCTTCTTAAATTCCTTCCCCATGACGTATATCATTTTGTATTCTCAAATACCATCCTCTGGTGGCTTTAGGTGTATTCCAAATGTGGTTTCCTAAAGAAAAGGTAATTGTATTTACATAACTATTTTGAGTTTATTTCTTCTTTATCATACTCAGAATCTTTTAAAATCAAATTAAAATCACGAAACTACTATCATTAACATTATAAAATTATTTTATATTTATCTTATATAAATAATTTCCTCATTTCCATCCTATGATAACTGATAAGGCCATTCATGCAAAAGTGTGGACAACTAACTCCATGAAGAAATGTTAATCATTTTTCATGTCTTTTTTACATGTATGTCCATATAGATGTGTTTAATGTATATATATGATATTTAAGATATCACCATGATTTAAAAAATATTCTTTATTACTTATATTTCTTTCGTTAAATTCACTATAAAATGAAAACCTTAATCAAATGTACGTATGGACTACCTTCACCACAAATTGATGTAATTAATTTTTTATCATGAATATTAATTAAATGGTTGTAACTGGTTATATATTGAACATATATGGTAATAATAACATGATTAAAATTCTTGAGATGATGAAACCATGACCAAGGACCAAGGAACCGGCCAATCAAATCGAAATATTCAAGGAAGACAAACAACTTTTCCCCCAAAAAAAATATTTAAACAAGTTGATTATTTTATGCATCTAGTATTTAAATACACTAATCCATTATAGTGATTGTACAAGTTCATTTTTTGAGGTATAATGAATATACTTATAAAATTAGGTAATATTTGTGTTTTTTATTCTCATGTAACCTCAATCTCACACCACCAATCTCTCAGTTCTATGGTGACACATGAAGTTGAAAACTCTAAAATAAAGTGCCAATCATTCGTATGAGAAATAAAATATGGGGAACCCACGTTATTACCCTAAATAAAATCCTTCTCAGACCATGGAAAAATATGGACATGGGAATCCTCACTCGATGAAATAGGATCCCAATCCATCCCTGGGAATCACCTTTCCCATAATGGCATCCTCAGGGTTTCCTTCACCACATTAAAATATCCTCACAGTTGAACATAGTCATACCTAACACCATAATTTTTAAACCATATCCCAAGGATATTACATGAATAAACCTAACACCACTGGTCTAAAATCTCAACAACTCAATCCTCAAGTAGTTGTACCTAACATATATGTATCATCCAAAATACATCATCTAAACCCCTTGGTATTTACAAACTACATCACTAGTCAATCCTGCCTTTTGGGAGCCATCCGAAAATTATAAAACTCACTCTATTATAATTCTCAAGCTAATTCATCTAACAAAATCACAACCATTATGCTGGTCCCAAACATCAACTCAACCCTCAAAAAGGTTATAAATAAAGAACTGAAAATAAATCCCCATTCCAAACATCAAACCACCCAAAAATATCCCCAAAGTATCACACTAATGATGTATTGGCCCAGACCTCTCAGGTCCGTTACTTTGTGAAAATGTGGTGTTAGAGGTGTTTCAGGAGATCAAGGTGACTTGGGGTGCATTTGGGTGGACATTTTAAGGAAAACTTAAGGGTTTTAGCTTTCACATGGGCGGCACACGGTTTGTCTAACCGTGTGGCCAAACCGTGCATAGTTGGCCTTGAGGGCAGTAGCTTCTGCACGAGAGATGAATAGTCTGTCTAACTGTGTGGCCTAACTATGTGAGTAGTGTTTTATGAGGCAGAAGCTAACACATTGTTAGCACACTGTTTGTCGAACTGTGTGGACTAACTGTGCGAGCACTTAAATTAGATCGTAAAATTTTGGATCTAACTCGTTTTGCCTCTAAATGGTTCGTTTAAGACCCTAATCATCCATAACTCGGGATTACCATTCATTGAAGGTAGGATAACTTCTCCCAAGCACTTTGGAGGCGATCTGAAGGTTTCTCTTGGAGAATAGAAGCCAGTTTCTTGAGGTATGTGATTGTTCTTGTTTGGTTTCTTAGATCTACCTAGATGTACTTCTCCTCTTCTCTATATTTCGTATATCTACACCCGTTATGGGTATATCTAAGTGTGTGGAAGCCAAATATGATGAGATTTGGTCTTGGTTGTGTTAAGAGAAGATATCTAAGGTGGATCCTTGGTGAATCGGCCCGGTTTTCTTGGGCATTCGTCGACTATTGTGGTTTTCTTCAAAAACCATTAAGGTAGGGGATTCGTTGCTTCTATTTCCTTTACATGAAACCATATTATTAGTATGTTAAATCCGGTTGTATGAAAATGTAATTGACCTAATAAAATACATTGAACCGGATAAATATATTGAATCAATTGTATGTTATTGCCTCATGTTTTGCTAGATAGTGTGATATCTATGTTTTCCTTGCTTAGCGGTTGTTGGTGGTGGAAATTTGAAAAGAATGTAAACTGAGGTGAATTGATATTAGTTTGGCTAAAGATAAAAAGGCATGTGAATGAATCTATTTCATGTTGGAATTTGATGTTAATCAAATTTATTCTGATGCACATGTTTAATTTAGTTGGTTGGTTAGCCTGAAACATGTTGGTGCATGTTGCTTAAAGACATACCAAATTAATTGTTTAATTAATTTGTGTAAGCTATGATAGATTTTTTCCTAGGTTTCCCATAGTTTGAAACTATCAATAATTAATTGGTTAATTCAAGATGGTTTAAACATTTTATTGTTTGATAACTCCTAGAAGGGTTCTGAGTTACCCTATTATTTGTTAAAGGGCCAAGATCCAATTGATGTGATGTTGGTTTTGCTGCTACTAGTGCTACGATATGACCTTGGAGGGGTGTTGTGATATGTGGGGGCATAGAGGCCTTGTGCTTGTGGTAGCGGATGATGACTAGAGTGGCGAGATGCATCAGTTTATACCTGTGGGTGTGGGGGAGGACACCGAGGATGATGGAATGGGATGGATGTTATTGTTGGATGCTTGTCGATTCGTTGGTTGATTATCTACTTTAATTTTTCCCACTACTCAATGCAGCTTGTCTTGCTTACCCTTCATCCAAAAGAGGCGAAAACATGTGGGGTATGCCACATGCTTTCCGTGTTTAGCCTCTCAAGGGAGAATCGGTCTACTCTCTTTCTATAGGTAGAAATGATTGAACGAGTAGTACATCTACTCACCGTGTTGATCCCACTTGTGTTTAGTAGCATATGATGCTTTTCTAGAATTCCTAGGAACATGGGAAAGTAATTCTATAATGAATGTTTGAATAAATGATTTTATCCCATGGGGTTGGAGTTTTTTGAAACATAATGATGAGGTTGAGAAAATTTGAAAGGACAATGGAATTTTTGGATGTGGTGTTAATGGAATTTAATGTGGAATTGTTCATGGTTAATTAATATTTGAAGAATTAATTAACGTAGAGTGGAATTTATAAAAAGGGAATGAAGTAATCTTATAAATCCCTTAAATTTTTGTGTTCTTATAGGATACCTAGTCTTAGAAGTGGCATCCTGGAGTCTGAGAGAGGTTATCTACATTTGTGTCTAAGACTATGTTATGACCATAGTGTGGTTGTGAGTTATAGTATTTTCTATAATTTTTGTATTTCTATACACTACTCCACGATGTCAGTAATGGAAACTAAAACCCCTAGGATTCTGAGCCCTGGGGGGTGTTTTCCCCAACATTCCAGTGGGAGGATGAATGGCTGACTACCCCCTTTGACCCCGCTCTCTTCTCTTGGTAGATACTAGTGCCATTAGTCACAGCGATTAGTTTTCCCCATATATGTGTGTAGAGGGATGTAATGGCTTGTGGTTATTCACACACATATATTCTGGATATAGTATCCTATGGACTACTATAGGTGTAATGTGTATAGGCTGTGGTGTCTTGAGGATCCTTACTTGGTGTATGGGCTGTAATGGCTTGAGGTATAATACCCAACGTATGATACACATTATGAGAGATTTGGTGGCTCTCGGGATCTACCTGCTTACTTTTGGTTGTGATGATAGTGTGGTTCTTTGCCCCGGTGTCTGGGGGAAAGCCTTTGTGATGCACATGGTGCAGATTGTGGAGCGTAGCCTAGGTGTCTGCGGCCAAGGCTTTGGAGAGAGATTCATATGACATATGTCATTGGGGAAAATAGGAAAACCAGTGAGGATGTAGTAGCAGGGTACCCTTGATATTCCTTACTATATTCTATATTATTATATGTGTTACTTGTTGAGAGTATCCATGGTGAGGTTGGGAACATAGAATACCTGTTTAGGTGACGTGTTAGTTCCATTTGTTGTTCACTGTGCTTTAGAATAATTTATTTACCTTTGAATGATAGGATTTGGGGAGGATCCTACTGAGTATGCTGTTATACTCACCCTACATATATATAAACTATTTTTCATGTCACTTGGAGTAGGTTGGAGATCATGCTGGTTTCTACTAGCTTGGGGTTACAGGAGCTGTTCAGGCTTCTGGTTGCAGCTGTTTTTACTTTCTTTTGGTTACTTACAGTTTTCCATTTTAGATGTTTTACATTTTCATGGCATTATATATGTGCATTTGGGTTTCTTTTATATTTCAGTTCTGATTTAGAGTTTATTGGTGGCTATATTATCTCTCTCTTCAGCGTGTGTTATCTTTGAGGGTAATGCCTCCCATTTGGGTGTTCCTATACCCTCAGTGCTAGTCGCCAACCCAGGGCCTACTGGAGGTGGGAATCAGGGGTCATTATCTCCCTTCTCAAATTTTCGGCCTAGGAGGGGTACACTTTGTGGGGAGGGTGTTGTGAAAGAGTGGTATCAGAGGCTCTAGTTGATGGATATGATAGAGTATGGATTTAGCCACAGGTGAGGTTGCATGGGTTGGTAGGGAAACCGTGCCATTTGTGTTTCGCAAGTGAGGTAAACACTGGAGACCGGCTGAGACATAGGCGTTTAGGGCCCCCTATGATATGATGCACGAACCATTATGTTTATAATGGCTAATAAACAAGGTGATTCTGGTTGTACGGTAGAGACCTAGGAATGGATCATGTATCATTATTATCTGTTCTAGTGTTTGAATGGGTAGACCTTGGGATAGGTTAACCTAAAATGAATAAAAGAAAAAAATTGATAAATTAATTTTGATTCCTCTATATTCGAGGATTGGGAGCTCTAACAGTTTTTTATTTTACAGGTATGGTTCCAGGTTGACGTCCTCTTTAGGATTGCATGGAAAAGTTCTAGCAGGCTGTTCCATTAGATAACTGTAGGGTAGAGATTGATGACAAAGACACTTAGAGGAAGACACTCTAAGAGTTTCAGTGCCAGAGTCTGCAGATGTATGAGGGGTTTGCTTCAGATGAAGTCACGAAATACTGGTTAGAGGAGGTCGAGATCAGATTCAGTTTGATTCGTGCTTCGAAGGAGCACTGGGTGTCCTTGGTTGTAACGATGCTGCGTGGAGTAGCGAGGTAGTGGAGGCTCTTATTCCTCATTGATCGTGAGGAGTCAGTGATCTCATGGGAGTAGTTCCGAGACAAGTTTAGAGTTGAGTCCCTTTTTTCGACTACAATGGAGTCCAATCGACAAGAGCTTCTTACCCTTCGATAGGGGAGCTCCAGTGTTCAAGTGTTTGGAATCTGTTTTAGGAACCTTCTACGATATGCTTCGGAACTGTTACCTGATGAGGAGGCCTGGGCGAGGCATTTTGAGGAGGATTTGCATCCAGAGATTTTGCGTCAGGTCACCCCATTTATGTTAAAGACATATCTTGAGGTGCTGTAGAGGGTAGTGTTTGTCGAGATGAATTTGGCCAGGACCGGATCATCACAAGAGGGGAATCTTCATGATTCCTCACGAAGCAGGGTTGTGGTCCGGGGTTCCCGGTTCTCAGGACAGAAGGGTTTTCGTTTAGCCGGAGGTAGGCCCTAGCCCTTCTCATCTCGTTTCTCTGGAGGCAGCAACTCTCAGGCATATGCCAAGGGATAAGGTGCTTGTTTTTATAATGATGGTCGTGGTCATTAGCATTGGGAGTTCTCAACCTTTCAGAGCAGTCATCATTCACCGGGTGCTATGCTCCAGGTTCCTCCATTGAGGCAGTTCTAGCCAAGGTAGCAGCAGCCAGTTGCACCAGATTTAGATCACCAGAGGGTAGATGGAGCAGGCATAAGACAACCCAAGGATTCTCCCCATCATCAGAGAGCAGAGCGCGGCCGTGGTGGTGGTCGTCATTAGGGTTAGTGAGGACGTGGAGGAGGTCGTGGTCAGCTTCATGCTCTAGCGTTGCCATCTCCAGACGAGCCAGATGTCATTCGAGGTACCCTTTGTTTGTTTTCTACCTTGGTGTATGTCTTGTTTGATTTTAGAGTAACACACTCTTTCATATCACCTAACCTTTTCCATGATTTGGGACATGAGGTAGAGAGGCTTCCAGTGCCCTTGGTGTTGACTATGCCAGTTATAGGTCAAGCTGACTTGTTTGATGTATGTAGAGAATGTGAGCTAGTGTTGGGGAAACACCACTCTTGGGTAGATTTACTATGTTTACGAATAAAACCATATGATTTCATCCTCGGCATTGATTGGTTGTATTCGGTGCATGCTATCATGGATTACTTCAGGAAGAAGGTCATTTCCTTGGTGTAGAAGGAGAGAAAGTGGTGTTTATAGGTGAGTGAGACCCTCAAATGGGTCATAGCCACGTTTCATCCTTATCATCCACGGCGGCTGAGATGATGCAGTGTTTTTCAGAGGTTCGACAGTTGGCATTTTCTAGGGTCATAGAGGAGTACCCTGGTGTCCTTCCAAAAAAGGTTGTAGCCTTACCCCCTGGATGAGAGATCAAGTTTGGGATCGAGCTACAACCAGGAGCATCTCTTATCTCTATGTCTCCATATAAGATGGCCCCTTCTGAGTTACGGGAGCTACTTATACAGCTTGATGTTCTATTGCAGTGTGGTTTTGTTCGGCGAAGTGTGTCACCATGGGGTGCACCAGTTCTGTTCATGAAGATGGTCGATAGAAGTTTGCCGTTGTATATTGATTATCGTCGCTTAAACAAAGTGACAATAAAGAATCACTATGCTCTTCTAAAAATTTATGACTTATTCAATCAACTGATGGGTTCATGTTGTTTCTCAAATATCGACATGCGGTCATGATATCATCAAATGCGTGTGAAGGATGAGTATATCTCAAATACTTCTTTTTGATGTCTTCATGGGAATTATGATTTCGTTGTATTGCCGTTTGGCGTGACAAATGCTCCAGCTATATTCATGGGACTGATGAATGATGTGTTCCGTGAGTTCCTGGACATGTTCTTGGTACTTTTCATTGATGACATCCTTGTGTACACCACATCTGAAGAGGAGCTTTCAGAGCATGTACGAGCCATTTTGGGAGTTCTTTTCCAACATCAGTTGTTCTGGAAGATGTCAAAGTGTGAGTTTTGTGCCCGAGATGTCCGTTTCTTGGGGAATGTTCTGTCCCAACAAGGAGTAATTGTGGATCCCTTGATGATTGAAGTAGTTGTGTCTTGTGATGCCCCCAGGACAATGTCAGAGGTGCGAAGTTTCCTTGGTCTCGCAAGATACGACAAGAGGTTCATAACCTATTTCTCATGGGTTGAAACTCCACTAACAGCTTTGACCAGAGAAGATCAGGCATTCATATGGACTGATCAGTGCCAGGAAATGTTTGAGTATCTAAAAAAGAACATAGTAAGTGCTCTAGTCCTTTTTCTTCCAGCTGAGGGAGTTCAGTTTGATGTTTTCTACGATGCTTCACATCTGTGGTTGGGCTGTGTTCTCATGTAGCAAAGGTTAGTTGTTTCTTATGGTTCTTGGCAGTTGCGTCCCCATGAACACAACTATGCTACCCATGATCTTGAGTTTTCAGCTGTGGTGTTTTCTCTGTATTTGTGGAGACATTACCTCTTTGGTGAGCACTTTGTGGTTTTCACCAATCATAAGAGTTTGAGGTATGTTTTCTCCCAGCATTAATTGAACTTGCAATAGCATTGGTGGATGGAGTTCTTATAGAAATACGACTTTGAAATATCGTATACACCTGGAAAGGGGAATGTGGTAGCTGATGCGCTAAGCTGAAAGTCACGTAGTGATGCTGTGCGTGAATCCAGTGATTTCTGGAGAGTAATGGAAGAACCTTCAGCCTTACATTTTGATATGGGAGATGTTGGGGGTAGTGGTTGTCTTTTTCAGATGACGTTACAGTCATTTCCGATGTAGAAGGTGGAAGAGTCCTAGATGGGGGATCTAGAGATGGAAGTATGGAGAGACCGAGTTGTTTGTGGTGAGTCCCCTGATGGTTGGTCAGAGGATGAACAATACTGAGTTTTGTATCAAGGAAGGCTTTTTGTTCCCTTGATGACTCATGAGATGGTTCATAGATTGTTCCATAGTTCGCCCTTTTCTGTACATCCTGACGTGGAAAAGATGTTTTGATCCTTGAGGAACCTGTTTTGGTGGCCTAGGATGATGTGTGCGGTTGCGAAGTTTGTGTATCACTGTTTAGTCTACCAAAAGTTGAAGGGTGAACACCGTGTTCCTTGTGGTCTTCTCCAGCCATTATAGATTCCTCATTGGATGTTGGAGGACATCTCAATGGACTTTTTTATATGTTTACCTCTTGCTCCAGGAGAATATGATGCTCTTTGGGTGGTAGTGGATCATTTATCAAAATCGGCCCACTTTATAGCGATCAAGGAGTCCAGCTTAGTGGAAGTTATGTTGAGGCAGTATCTAGAGGAAGTGGTGAGACTTCAGGGAGTACCAGGGATGATAATTTTTGATCGAGATCCTCATTTTACCTCTAGGGTGTGGAGAGGTCTCCAGCATGCTTATGGTTCTCAACTATGACTTAGCACTGCTTTTCATCCTCAAACGGATAGTCAGACATAGCAAACTATCCAAGACTCTTGAAGACATGTTACGCTCTTGTTTTATCGATTTTGGAGGTTCATAGATGAGGCACTTACCCTTGGTGGACTTCACTTAAAATATTATTTTTCACTCCACCTTTGGTATGGCATCGTTTGAAGCCTTCTATGGTCAGCCTTGGCGTTCTCCATTGTGCTGGACTGGGGATGGAGAGTCAGAAATTCTTGGACCAGAACTAGTGCAGAATACAACAGAGATGGTTCAAGTGATTCGTGAGAGGATGAAGATAGCACAAGATCGTCAGAAAGCATATGTCGATCAAAGAAGGAGACTCTTAGAGTTTGATGTTGGGGATTATGTGTTTTTGAAGATGACTCCCCATCGTGGGCAGCGGAGGTTTGGTCGTGGAATTATGATTTATCAACAGTTTTTTTGGGCCTTTCAAGGTGTTAGCTCGTGTTGGAGCTGTGGCGTATCGAGTATCACATCCCCCTCAGATGAGTTGGATACCTGATGTCTTCAATGTATCACATCTCCATCGTTATCTTCATGATGACACTCACATCATCTATTGGGGAGAGATCAATGATGACGATGATGCAACCTTTGAGGACCAACTTGAAGAGATCTAATACCTCAAGGAGAAGGTGTCGCGTGGTCATTCTATTCTCTTAGTTTGTGTCTTATGGCGACAAAGTGGAATAGAGGAGAGTTCCTAGGAATGTGAGTCCCAAATGTGTGCTCAGTACCCAGAGTTGTTTGATGTTTAACTCTTTTCATGTATCATTGTAACTTGTGTGGTTATAAAACATTCATGTTTATGATATGGAACCCTTTTTTCCTTTGGTGGATTGCTCTATTTTGAGAGGTATATCGATGGGTGGTTGATCAGACCCTGTTTAGTTTTCACTTTTAGTGGGTTTTGGATTCTTGAGGACGATAATGTTTTGATAGGTATCTGATGTAATGGTTTGGACCTCTCCGGTCCATTCTTTTGAGAAATTGTGGTGTTAGAGGTGTTTCAGGAGATCAAGGTGCCTTTCGAGGTGCGTTTGGGTTGACCTTTTAAAGAAAACTATAGGGTTGTTGCTTTCACACGGGCGGCGCACGATTTTTCTAACCGTGAGGCCAAATCATGCATTTCTAGCCTTGATGACAGTAGCTTCTGCATTGGAGATGCATGATTTTCGTAACCATGCGGCCTAACCATGCGAGGAGTGCTTGACAAGGCAGAAGCTAACACACAGTTAGCGGACAATTTGTCAAACCATGCGGACTAACCATGAGGGCACTTAAATTAGATCCTAAAATTGTGGATCTAACTCTTTATGCCTCTAAATGGTTCGTTTAAGTCCCTAAGCATCCACAACTCAGGATTACCCTTCCTTGAAGGTAGGAGAACTTCTCCCAGGCGTTTTGGAGGCGATCCGAAGGCTTCTCTGGGAAAATCGAACCCGGTTTCTTGAGGTATGTGATTGTTACTGTTTGGTTTCTTAGAACTACTTAGATCTCCTTCTCCTCTTCTCTCTATTTAATATATCTGCTCCCGTTAGGGGTAGATCTATGTGTGTGGATGCCAAATATGACAATACTTGGTCTTGGTTGTGTTAGGAGAAGAGATCTAAGGTGGATCCTTGGTGAATCGGCCCAGTTTTCGTGGGCGTTCTTTGACCATTGTGGTTTTTTTCAAAAACCTTTGAGGTAGGGGATTTGTTGCTTGTTTTTAATGTACGTGAAACCATATTGTAAGCACGTTAAATCCCGCTGGATGAAAATGGAATTGACCAAATATAATACTTTGAACTGGATAAAGAAATTGAATCGATTGTATGTTATTGCATCATGTTTTTCGAGATAGTGTGATATCTATTTTTTCCTTTCTTAGTGGTTGTTATTGGTGGAAATTGGTAAAGAATGTAAACCTGGACTAATTGATATTAGTTTATCTAATGATAAAGAGGCATGTGAAAGAATCTATTTTCTATTGTATTTTTATGTTAATCAAATTGATGTCGATGCACATGTTTAATTCAGCAGGTTGGTAAACATGATACATGTTGGTGCTTGTTTTTGAAGGCGTGTCAAATTAATAGTTTAATTAATTTGTGATAGCTATGACAGATTTATTTCCTAGGATGAATGTAGTTATAACCTATCAATAATGAACTGGTTAATTAAATATGGTTTATATATTTGATTGTTTGTTAACTCCTTGACGAGTTCTGAGTTACCCTCTTGATTGTTGATGGGACAAGATACAATTTATGTGATGTTTGTTTTCCTGCCACTTGTGCTGTGATGTAACCCTGGAGGGGTATTGTGATATGTGGGGGCATGGAGGCCTTTTGTTTGTGGTAGCAAGTGACTCCTAGAGAGTCGAGATGCATTGGTTTATGCAAGTGGGTGTCGGGGAAGACACCAGGGATGATGGAATGGGATGGATGTGATTGTTGGATGCTTATCAATTCTTTGGTTGATTAACTTCTTTACTTTTCCCCACTGCTCAAGGAAGCTGGTATTTCTTACCCTCCTTCCGAAATAGGTGAAGACATGTGGGGTATGCCACGCGCTTTCCATTTTTAGCCTCTCAAGGGAGAATGGATCTACGCTCTTGCTATAGGCAGTAAAGACTCGACCGGTAGTACATCTACACGCCGTGTTGAGCCCCCTTGTGTTTAGTAGAATATGATGCTTTTCTAGAATGCCTGGGAATATGGGAAAGTAATTCTGTAATGAATTTTTGAATAAATGATGTTAACCCATGGGGATGGAGTTTGTTGAAACTTAATTATGAGGTTGATAACTTTTCAAAGGACAATGGAATTTTTGGATGTGGTGTTAATGGAATTTAATGTTGAATTGTTCATGGTTAATTAATGTTTAAAGATTTAATTAACGTACAGTGGAATTAATAAAAAGGGAATGAAGTAATATTATAAAGCCCTTAAATGTTTGTGTGCTTATAGGATACCGTGTCTTAGAAGTGGAAGCCCGGAGTCCGACAGACGTTAGCTGTAGTTGTGTCTAAGAATAGGTTATCCCCATGGCGTGGTTGTGAGTTACAGTATATTCTGTAATTTTTGTGTTTCTATATACTACTCTACCCTGTCAGTAAGGGAAACTGAAACCCCTGGGATTCTGAGCCATGGGGGGTGTTTTCCCCAACATTCCAGTGGGAGGATGAATGGCTGACTACCCCACTTGACCCTGTTCTCTTCTCTTGGTAGATACTAATGCCATTAGGAACAGTGGTTAGTTTTCCCCATATATGTGTGTAGAGGGAAATAATTGATTTTGGTTATTCATCCACATATATTATAGGTATAGTATCATATAGACTACTATAGGTTTAACGTGTATAGGCTGTGGTGGCTTGAGGACCATTACTCGGTGTATGGGATGTAATGGCTTGAGGTATAATACCTGATGTATGATACACGTTATGAGATATTTGGTGGCTCCCGGAAACTACCTGGTTACTTTTGGTTGTGAGGATGGTGTGGTGCTTCACTCGGGTGTCTGTGGGAAAGACATTGTGGTGCACATGGTGCAGATTGTGGAGCTTAGCCTAGGTGTCTACGGCCAAGGCTTTGGAGAGAGATACACAAGATGTATTTCATTGGGGCAAAGCGTCAAACTAGTGGGGAAGTAGTAGCGGGGTACCCTTGATATTATTTAATATATGCTATATTCTTGTATGCGTTACATGGTGAGAGTATCCATGGTGAGGTTGGGAACTTAGCATACCTGTTTAGGTGATGTGTTAGTTTCACTTATTGTTCACTGTGATTTAGAATGCTTAATTTACCTTTGTACGAGAGGCTTTGGGGAGGATCCTACTGAGTATACTATTATACCAACCCTACGTATATATAAACTATTTTTCAGGTCACTTGGAGCATGTTGGAGATCATACAGGTTTCTACTAGCTTGGGGTTGCAGGAGCTATTTGGGATTGTGGTTGCAGCTATTTTTTACTTTCGTTTGGGTACTTGCAGTTTTCCCTTTTAGTTGTTATACTTTTGCAAGGAAATACATATGTACATTTAGGTTTCTATTATATTTCAGTTCTGAGTTGGAGTTTATTGGTATCTATCATATCTCTCTCTTTCGCGTGTGTTCTCTTTGAGGGTAATGCCTCCCATTTGTGTGTTAATATACCCTAGGTGTTAGTCGCCAACCCGGGGCCTACTTGAGGCGGGACACGGGGGTCATTATCTCCTTTCTCACATTTTCGGCCTAGGAGGGGTAAACTTTGTGGGGAGGGGGCTGTGACAAATGACCTCCAAAATCCCAAAGTTTCATTATATCATGTCCTCTATGGAACAAATCTCAAAATATAATTCCAAAAAGCCCAATACCAACTATAGGGTGATAAAACCATAAAACCACTTTAAATGGGGATGTAAACTGAGTAATCCTTATGTACACAAAATGTACCCTCGACATCCTCCCCTAGATGTGTAAGTCCATTAGGCTTGTCTTATAACACACAAGTACAAAATATGATAAACAATACATACAATATCACCAAAATAGGGTTCCTATTCATATAACCCACACGATGTCTAGGAAAATGTGACATACGACTACCAATTCTGTACTATTAATGGGATATAACTATGTACATTACATGCCCACATGCCCCTACGTGTGGTGTCTGAGCGAGCAATTGTCTTTACCCTAAGTCACCAAACACCACATGACATGAACACACACACACCATAAAATCCACATCTTCAACCTTATTTAGAAAATTATTAACAAATGGTGTTCATTATTGAGGCACACATCATCTGATCAGGTTTTCCCAAATTGAAATCCCCTGTAAAACTCTTTAATCCAATGATACACTCCAAAATATCCAATAATTTTTTCAAGAGGATCCCTAAAACACATGTAATCCCTTTAAATATAAAAAAACTACTAATTTTAGGGGATATCATTGAAAAATAAAATAAATGACCTACCACATGGTATAATGTTCCATATATTTTGCCTAGATGCATCCCATGTAGCCACTAAATCATTATCTAACTCCATGGATGAGTCCAAGTTGAAATACCCCTATATCATTCTCTCATTTCTCTTTAGTTCATGTGATAATGGATGATGGCCCTCACTATAAATGATTTTAAAAAAACAAGGGGGAGGAATGTAAAAGTGATAAAAGAAAAGGGAGAATAAAATAACAATAAATTCTATAAAAATGACCTGACCCAGCATCTAGAACCTGAAGTGAGATTAAACATTTCTTAAGAAAAAACATCAATCTAAACTCAAATGTGAATTCATAATTTAAATCCAAGAATTTGTTTAAAATATTTCACAATTTGAACTAGAAAAATAATTAAATATTAATTAATTTAATATTAAATATTTCATAAAAATACAAAAATCCCAAAATTCAACTAAACATAATTCAATGGGTAAAAACATATTTTTATTCAAACACATTAGTGTGAGAATTATTTTGAGACACTCAATTAGAGGAAGTTAACATTTTCCCTTCTAAGATTTATAGGAATAAAAATTCTAATTTCATTTAATTTTTTCAACCTAAAATGATGTGGTTCAATACAATATCCTCTACATGATGATTCTCTAACTCATGATTCCTAAATGGCTAACCCTCCATCATGATCCCACATTGAGAATTGATACACCATTATGGCAGTTCATTCATAATGGGTAAGATGAACCCAACTAAAAGTGTATCCTTATAACTACCCCATAACCAAAAAAACAAACTCTATATCTTATGCTTCATCCACTACTCAACGTAATGAGTGGAAATGATTGAATCACCCACACTCGAGTGTAAGAAAAAAATACCAATCACTGATCATTCCTAAAATTCTAATAACAATATACATTATATACAATGTCCCACTTATAGTGAGGATAACAACCTCAAATGTCTTATGTTGTGCTCACCACCACAGGGCTTCCCCTACACCATTCCGTGAACACTAACCTCAGAAGGTCCACCATAGACACACCACTGAGGTTCACCTATGTCGGATAAAACCCTGGTAGACATTCACAAAGTCCATCCCACTAATATATGAACTGAACATGATCAGAATTCACATGCTCTCATGTAACAAGGCTTCTTCTAAAAAATCAAGTTTTTATCCACTCTTCACCTCAGGGATTACTAATTCATAATAACCTCTCACATGTGCTCAGGAATGTTCTTAATCAGTATCACACCAACAACATGGTTTCACACTCTCACACAACCAAATCACACATACGAACTCAAGAATACATGAGTCATTTTACAACATTATATGGATAATTATCATAAACCATATATTATGTTTTTGACATATGTTAGTCCCAATAAGTTGGAGCACCCAATTCTACCCACATGACAACCCACCACCCTAGAAGTATTCTAAAAAAACCATGAGTTTAAAACCACACTATCATCATAACACTAGGAATTAAGCAAAAAAAAATATTGGGCCCCATATAAAACCAATCCCCCCCCAAATGAACCAATAATCCCAGAGCACTCCCTATAGTCCACCTTTCAAACCAAATGAATCCACATTCTTAAAAAAATTAGAGGGAAAGAAAAACTATACGGTAACTCAAGCACAATCCAATCACCTCTTAGGAATCTTCTTCCCCTTCAATCCACTACTAGACACCAAAATATCAAAACAACCCAGAAGGATCTCCATATACCCTTTGATAAATGGAATTTATTTCAGTAACTAGAGAACATCCCTCAATAATATTCACATAGATTATCATTATAAGAAAATATCATTTAGTTAATTTTAATATAATTTCACCCTGACGCTATATAGGAAAATGGTCAGTAAGATTTTATTTATACATTAAACAACTAAACATCCATCATTTATGAAAATGACACCTAGATATTTTTTACGAAAATTAATAATTTCTATAACAGAGCATGTACATAGAACACTTACCAAATTTAAAAGAGTTGATTCACAATAAACCAGAAATAAATAAATCCAAAAATCCAAGTATTACACATGTGGGGAAATAATAAACCCATTACATTAGAAACCATGAAAAGTAATGTCATATCCACAGTAACCTATAATTTTCGTTAAAAAGGTATTAATAAACTTATATCCCAAGGTCCATCAGATGTTTTTAAACATTACTGATAATATATTTACCATTCCCCAAAATATTATTATAATAAACAATATTCTCTAATTCATTTTTTTATAAAATAGTCTATACTAACCAGATATTTCACCTAATATAACTCACAATAAGTCCTCAATCATACATCCTAAAATTTTAGAGGCCTATAACTAGAGGAAAATGTTTGATGAGATACCATAGAGAGATAATACCCTTAGATATGAGTACAATAATAGTGGAAATAACCAAATGCATAAACATACACAATCCTACTTGTATGAAATATGAAAAAAGTGGTTTGATATAATAAATAGATTTCACCATATAAACTCACTATCTTGATAGGAAATAATAACTTATAAGCCACATGGCTAAAAGCACATTCCTATAGAATAAATAAAAAATTCATAGTGCTCTATTTCTATCCCATAGCTATATATCAAACATTCTCCCCAAAATATATTGATCTACTATAGCCTGATCCTCCAACTCCACACAAGCTGTCCTGCTATACCATAATTAATTGGGCCTCCACCCAATCAATTAAAGATTGATAGAAACCAAAAGTAGATATAAGTTCTACATTGACACTATGTTTTACGAACAAGGGGTGATAAAATAATTTATAGAAGGCCACCCCAATGGTGTTTATAACATCTAATTTCATAAAAGGTGCATTGAAAATTTCATATTACCATCTTATCTGAAGAGTAATAGTTTTATAAAAACAAATAATTAAATAAAAAAATCATTGTTGATCATTGTGTTCTAATGATCCATAGGAGAACAAAGAAACATTATTTATCCAACACCAATAATATCTCAGCATGTTTCTCACCATGTAACAACAAATTAAGAAAATTCTTCAAATATTTTTGGATGATTCTAGAAAACCTAATAGGATTAATACATTGACCATAATAAATCACCATAGGAGTGAAAAAAATTGCATGATACACTACATGATATTAACAATATAATAAAACAATTTGGACTGGTGATATGAATTTTGGGTTGACATGATAAGAACCTACACATATCTCAAAAGCCTTTTAGAACTAACAGTTATCTATAACCATTAGGTAGCTCAAAAACAACCCTTGTACCTACAAATATCTAGTAACATGTAAATAAAAATCTAAGTAGGATTGAAACCCCAACTAAAAGTATTTCACATATACATATCACGCATTATCTTCTTATATCCACATAACACCAATAAATAATGTATATAATCAAATAAATCTCATATATAATTCGAAATATAATGATATACTAAAGGAATCTTCTCACATACAATAATTGAGAAAGAAACAATTCAACCATCCCAAGTATAATAATTAAATTACATTGGTTATCTAATTCCCAATCAAAATATCATCAAAAATCCAAAACAACTCAGAGCATTGATATATAGGTTCAATGGCGACAAATTAATTCACAAAAAGTGAATATGAAAACTAAACCACTATAGGGTAAATAGAACACGGGGGATTCACGTCAATTCCCTGGAAAAAATCATTCTCAAACCACCGGACAAGACTGACACGATTATCATCATTTGGTAAATATAGAAACCATCCCATCCATGAACACCACCACACCATCACAGGAATAATTAATGATCCCTTAAAACCATTCCAAGATCTAAAAAATGTAATCCAACCGTATGATACCCCCTAAAATGAAAACCATATAAAAAGGTTACAACTAGACAAAAACTCGATAACATTTTCTACAACTTCCACTGGTCAAGCCTCAATCAACTATCATCAGAACATCCACAATGACTCAAAAAATTAATATTTAAGTTTTATGGTGACACCTTAATACACCTAATGTGAAGAAGATAACTGATCCTCTACAGGGTCAATAGATCATGGTGGAGTCACATCGATCGCATTGATAAAATATATCTAAAACCACATGCCAAGACTGACACATAAATCCTCATTTACTTACTTTAGAACCCAACCCATCCATGATCATCACCTCACCTTCAAGGGCACCCTTAAGGGTACCAAAAAATCATTCCAACCTCTTTAAAATGGAATCCATCCACATGATGCGCACCCCCATAAAATGAAAACCCTATCCAAATGATACACCTAGACCAAACCATGAGAAAATTGTCTAAAACCTCCTCTCGTCATACCTCAAACAACTTGTCCCAATATCATAAAAACATCCAATGAAACTCAATTAAGACCCATTTTATTACCAATACTATTCAATACTTGATCATACCTTTATGTATTCGTATGTATACCCTAAAACTCGATATCCCATTTTGCCATGTTTTTCTATAAAAAAATTTCATAATCCTCAATTAGGACTGAAACCCAACCATATCCCTTAAGTAGATTGTAATCCCAAGACCTCATTAAAACCACTAAAAATCTTCAAAAAATCCCAAATTACCATTAGCATATATCACTGATGAAATATAAAATATTTATGGTACAAAACAATGTAATCAATGTGGAAGAAACTCATAATAGATTACCTACATGTCTAACGATAGCTCTACAGTATGAAAAAATGTAACACACCAAAAGGTTAGGTACATGGTGTTTACCCATGATATCCTTCATTGGATATGAACCTCAGTCAAAAATGGAATGTAATACGCTATTACCTAAAATATATTATCCCTATATGGGGCATCACCCACTTGGAGAGCCTGACCATGTCCCCAACATAGAATCTGGCTATATCTGTCACACATCCTTAATCATTATACTATATCTGGGTTCTATACATGTACATTACATAACTATGTTCCCACTACATGGGATTTCATTCAATGAATTCAATCATACTCTCAGTCACCCTACAAGGTCTTTCCCAAACAAGAATTTTTTATATCCATGATATTATAACCTATTCACATAATGAAGAACACACAATTTGTGTTCTTGAACCACAAACTATATGATCTAGTTTTCCTGAATAAAATACCATCTGAACCTCCTAAGGCCCATTATTTTTAAAAATAAACTTCATGATATCCCAAATGCGGATCACAAAAACACACATAAGCCTATACAAACATACAAATTCTAATATATGGGGGGATTGGGGAAAATTTAAATATCCAACATTATAGTGTAAAAACATAATTCTTCAGGCTTGAATATGAATTTTGATGCCACTATATTCCAATCTACCTCTTTAGATGAATCCTCATGGTGATCCCCCACACTCTCCCCCCAAATCCCACCTAATTACTTGAAAAATGATATAAACCATACATCTCATATTATATTTGATAAAAAAGTATGAGGAATAAAAAATAAAATAAAATAAAATAAAATAAAATATAAAATAAAATAAACACTAACACTCACTTAAATATCCTCACTCAAAACTCTGAACCCAATGAATGTTAAAACATTACCTAGGTAAAAAAACCATTTATATAATCTATAATGAAGTTATAATTTCAATATAAGGAACTATATAAAATATATCAACATTTGAACAAGTGAAATAAATTAATTTTAGTTAATTAAAAATTAAAAAATTCATAAAAATATAATTTGCATGAAATTATCATTAAATCCAAATTTCTAGTAAAAATCATATTCCACGAAAAAAAATGTTCTCAAAAAATTATATTTAGATAATAAAATAGGTAAAATGACAAGTATTTCCTTAAAATCATTTAGGAATAAAAATTCAAATATCCCATGGTTTTCTCAACACATAATAATGTTGGATGTTATATACATTTACTATACCACATAATAGAATATAGAAAAATAATTTAAATTTATATGATACACATCATTACATGTATTATATATAATAATATATGGTAGTTATAATATGGTATTTAACATTGTTCAAATGATATATATGGTTCTCATAATGATAAAAAATATATCCTAGTGTATATGGAATATATATAATGAAATATATAATGAAATTATGAAAATAAAATAAATTTTTTTACTAGTCATATTTGAAGCATAAATAAGACAAAAAATTAAAAATTAAATATTTAATATGTAATATGTCGGATATGATATTGAAAATTTTGAAAATGAATGAGAACTATTATTATGAATAAGTTATATTAACTAGTTCTAAAGACCAAAAAAGATCACATAAATATATTTCATGAATATTTAACAAACATAGGAATAAATATATGTTATTCTTGAAGATGTGTAAGATAATTGAGATCAAAGAATTGATATATAATATATACCAATTTTAGATAAGGTTTATCAATTTGGAAAATCTGTGAACTATAGAGAATGAAAACTAACAATTTAGATGTACTCTTCATGGGTAAAATACCAGAATTCTCATGATTGATCCTAGATTCAAATTGTGTAAGATGGAGAAATAAATGGGAATAATATTGATAGGATTTTTGTGCAATAAATATGGGAATTTAAAAATGATGATTTGAAATCATTTTTGTTGATCCAAATTTATGGTTTTACCCAGGAAATATTATTGAAGTTTCAAAGGATAAGTAAATGATTATATTCCTTATATGGTTCTTTGCACAAGTAAGATGATTATTATTGTAGATATTTTTATAATATTAATTGAATAATTTTAGTGTAATAATAAGGCAACATGATTTTGTGAACATTCCCATATAACATGTTAATGATTGATGATCATGGAGAATGAACCCTCTTGATCTATTAAAAAGTTAAAATATAATATAAATAGAATAACATGAATTTTGTGAGTGGAAGATTGCATTAGAAAAATTTATTCTTAACTATTTCATAAATTTATGTGTTTGGAATAAATTTTGTGCGATAGAAGTGAAAATATTTTGAAAGCAATATCCAGTGCAATGAGGTAGAAGAAAAACCTAAAGTGAATGCCTACTCCATGCTACCTAATGTTATATAATGAAAATAATATATTATATAATCTTATTTGAGATTGGAAAATAATATTCTTTTATAGATATATATTCTATGCAATAAGCCACATTAAAATGAAAAATAAGAAGTAGATTGAGATGATATAAGGAAATATGTTTCCTTGTTACTATAGCATATTATGCATTAGATATCAAATAATTTGATTCAGTAATAAGATATTATCATTATTGTATACAGATTTCCTTGAAATTATTGATGATCTAATTCATTAGTGACTCTAGGGAGACCCATTGTTAACTGGTGGGTTCCATTATAAAGAATCAACTGGGTGATTATAAAACTATATTTAGACACATCATAGGCTATTCAAGAGAATTACTCATAAATAAGGATGATAAACCCCCGCAAATATTCAATTTTTTATTATATTGTATATTGTCTCCCAAAATCAAATGTAACATTGAAATGAATTCATACTATCATCAGGGTAAAATGTTTTGAAAATACTAGGTATTATTATTCATTGTTATTTAAAACTATTCATGTGGTGTAGTGTTTTGAGAATTTAAATCCATATATGTTTACCCAAACTGGTTCATAGGTTCAAATATTAAGGGGTAACTAAAATATCAAAAAACAATTGTGATAATAGTTAAGATTGAGTCACCCCTTCTCATTTTGTTAACATTGTCCCTCTCATAATAACAAGGGGTGAAATATCAATTTTTTAAATAATATAATTTTTATATTTGAGTAATATTTTTAGTTTATTCAAATAATGAATACATATTCTATGATTAACAATGAAAACATAGAGGCTTAAACTAGAACCATGAATAATAGGATGAAAAGATACGACATAAATACAAGGAAGTATTTTTAAGTGTTGAATGAAAATGAGTAGTTACCGATAGTTGAAGTTAATCCTGGTGGAAGTTTTTTTTTATGTTTTTAAAAAGGCTTTGGAATGATAAATCATAGTTGTATTTTCAATCTAATATAATGTAAGAAGCCATGATAGGAAAGTAGAAAAAATTCATTCTCTCATGAAACATTTTTAAGATAAAAAAATTGTCCATGAACCATAAAGATAAAATCTCTTTAACAAAAGAATTATTACATAATTCTACTGATATGAAATATGATATAATAAAATCCATTGAATAGAGTATTCGTGAAAAAAAAACAAATAGAGATTCCATAGATGAAAATTTATATTATTTTGATAATAGTTAATATATACAAAATAGACAATAAATTTCAATATATATATTATAAAATATAATTGCTATCATAATGAATATATTAAAATCATATAGTAAAAATCTGGAAATTATTTTAGGATGAATATATCTCTTTGATTATGATGTTTCTTAACTATAATTTCAAAATGAAAAATATTTAATTATCACTATCTTAATACTCACAAACTATTTAAAGAATAATTACTTACAAAATCCTCTCTATGTGTTTATTTTTGTCAAAGGGCCACATAAAATTAGGAATTAATGATTAATAACATATCATTTGTCATATACTATTGGTTCAAAAAATGTATCCATTTTTTGATAATATTTTTTATGTACTGATGTTATTTTTATGGATAGAATATAAAACAAATCTAATAAATCCAACAATATATGACATGTGTATATAATAATGTCAACAAATAGTGAATCGCCGTTGAAAAATGAAAAGAATAAATGTTTGGTTTAAAATATTGCATTGGAAAAAATAATTCAAGACTAAAACTATAGGCAAATTAAGAAGGTTTATTGGAAACTGTATTCATTGTAGAATAATTGTACACAAGTACGTTGATTTTAATAATAACATTACATTCATTGAAAGAAAAATAAGTCCTTTAACAAGGGGAAGAATATCCTAATTTAAAATACATATTATTGAGATAAGGAAAGTACATTGAAAAATATGAGATCTATTCACTTCAAATAGATTTAAAAGTCTTAATAATTTCAAAAGAGATTCTAAAAAACGTTATAATTTTGATTATTATTGATTTTTTAATCCTAAAACGGATAAATTATATGCCTTTAAATAAAAAATATCACACTATATGAGAAGAAATTGAAGAAAAAGAAAATATGAGCTTTCTTTAGGGTGTAAATGTTGGAGTTCATTCTGTAGGACAAACTACATTATACATACAATTAACGTAATTTGAAATTGCATGAATAATAATATATATTTCATTACATTATAAGGAATCTTCTATATAATATTAATTTGGTAATGTATATAGAGTATTTGTCACATCAAACGGGAAAAAGTGTGCCCCACTTTACTAATATCCTTGATCTTAAATAACATTATACCTAAATATATTTTATCTATAAATGATGAAATTTATTTAAATAGAAATATATGATTTTAGGAAATCATGTATATTAATCTCATTATACAGTGGTAATTCATATAATGAACATAAAAAACATAAATATTCAAGAGAGGTTATTATAAAATTGATCAACTAGATGTAATTCCACATGTTATTTGTGCCACTGGATATTTCAATCCTCATACATATGTATTGATGCATATACATGCGATTATTTGTAATATACATCATGAATCATGAATAATTATTTATTTATGAAAAAAAAATTGTATATACGCATAGATACATATGATATGTTGGGTACCTTATATGTGATATGATATCAATGAATAAGTCAAGAAAAGAATTTCCTCAATGAAATTTGTGGCTGTAAATATATTAAGCCCTGTAATTATAATATAATTTTTTATTAAAGTCCATTTTAATTGTGGTTTTATTGAAATTATCACTTTATAAATGTCAACGAATGTTATATCAAGTATATTAGTCGATTACACAGGTGTTGAATCTTTCTTTATAAAATATTGAACAAATAGATTATATTATAGAGTGAGAATTTGTAGTAGGTCGCTGTCATTGTGAAATTAATGAATTTCTATGTGGGTTACATGATGTGTTTCTAGGTGTATATCTTATAATTTTTTCTAGTCACCATACTAACACTTGAAAAGATACCAATATGGTCATGAACTATGTATATCAAGAACCTAATAAAAAATAAATTTGAATTTTTATTATAATAAATATTGCTCTCATGTTCCATGGAATATTAATTATTCATGTTATAATTATTGTGAGAATAATTATTGATTCAAGAATACTATCACATTTATAAATTTAAATTAATTTTCATTAAGAATGTATTGATAAATTTCTAGGAGGATTTATTATTGGAGTCAGGTGTATTGTTAAAATGATATTAAATATATTTTTGTTTAGTTCATGATAATGAAATATTAATAATAATATTATTTTATGTGTGGTTGACATAGAATTAAGGAATTGGTTAAATGAATTTTTATAGTAACTAAATCATTGACCAATGTATATAATATTAATTTTATTTCTTGTAGTGATAAGGATTGCTGTGAAAAAATTTCTTATTAGAGAATTCCCTCAAGCCCTAAAGTGTATTTTTTTAGAACACTTTCAAGAATATTGACCATTGAACCCCATCACCCCACTCAATAATTGGTGCTCTAGATTGAAAATTTAATGACTATAATATATTCTTTTTGTTATTAACAATGAATGATTCAAGTGGTTTGATTCTTCAAAAACTGTACCTCGAGATCTGAGAGTAATTTTCTACAGTTTTTGGGTAATATATGAATACCACTAGTTGGATTCTATAATTGTATCCTACATCATTAAAATGTTAGGATAATAAAAATCATTCAATTTAAAAAATTATTTTTGAATTTAAATTAATGTTAATTAATATAAATAAAATTTAATTTAAAAATTATGTTTGAAAAGATCTCTCTATTATTATCTATGGGTGTCATTCATCACGTTCTAAAGAATTTAATCCAAATTAAATGACAGAAAATATTTTTGGGTATGATCTTAACCACCATTGCTATGACCCCAAACCATTAAGTTATATTAAAGAATCAACATATTAATTTTAAATTTTTTAATAATAATAGATTGATTTATAAGTTATGTTGTTATGATTTAATTTCATTATTTTAATTCTTAATTAGAAAACTGAGAAAACATGAAAATTTATTATCATATTACCTTGAACATTCATGGAATGTATAGATAATTCTAAAAACTTTTATATAGAGGTGCTCTATATTTTGGATGAATAACAAGGATTAAATTTTGTATAATTGAAAAGTGTATATTATATAACACGGTTCACCTCACCATGATGAGTTATAGTAAAAATGGAAAATTATATGGGAGAAGAATATGTGCATTTATTATTACCCATGTATTTATCTCCCCATATATCACATGACCTGATGGGTTAAACATTGTGTGTAACAATAATATACCCACAAATAATACATATGATCTATCCCCATGGGAATTTTGGAAGCCATGTAGTCAATGAAAACAATATGAATTAATTACACAATGTATTTTCTAAAAAACATGAAACATGGGATATATGATATTTCATGGTGTGTAGTTTGTATACACATTATAAAACTCATAAATATCTATGTATAAGTCATGTTGAGTCCCTAGGTGTTTCATGATGATGGAAAATTAAATGAGTACATGGCATGTATGGGGTTGTAGAAATCATGTAAATCAATCCATTTTTTGGTGCAATGAACATTAACATAGTATATGCCCCATGTGAATTAATTCGGTGTAATGGAAATTTAATTTTTTTCTTTAAGCATAACTACATAATGTGTAACAAGTTTACATGCCATGAGATAAGGTGTTTTAAAAGTAAATGATCAAATTAGTTATTTTCATTTAATTCACAAACCACATGTTGATTATATATTTCATACACACCATTTCATTCATAAACATTCTATTGGTACATTCAACATATATTAATAGCATACCATGTAGACTAAAACTCCAGACTAACTACTGAGCATAACACATGGAACTACATGCCATGTGACATTATGAAACATTATTTGCAAGATATGTAATGTATTTATACATTTCACAAAAAGCACCACACCATGCAGTTAAAAATTACTTATGAGTGGAAATACATGCCAAGAAAAAGTGTACACATCCTGTTTCCACCAGTACATACCATGTTAAGATTTTCATAAGAATTTGTGATTGTAAAAATGGTACACATCATGTCCCCTGTTTATATATGTTGTGTAAATATTACTTTTAATGAAATTAATATTTTATTTAGGAAATTATAGCAGATAGAAATATCAAAGACTATTTATATGGATAATTAAGTTAAATCAGTTAATTTATTTGATAAATAATTTATTAATATGGTAACTTTATATTAATAAGGATCTAATCATAGTGAATGATATCTCGTTTTATATGTGAAGCCATTACTTGTGGTGATTCCCATGAGCTTGAAATAACTATTAATGTGTTAGTATTTTTTTAATTACTACTTCATGGGTTTCATGATAATTATCATTAAAAGAAAATTATGGTCTTTGAATGATCTCTTCCACTTTATTATTTATGGTTTTAAGTGTCCATAGATTATTTTATGTGATAACACACCATTTTTCACATCACAAGCATGTAGGTAAGAATATTTATAAGAAAAAATCTCTTAAGAAAGAGGATAAAATTATATATACATCAGAAGAGAAAATATTTAACAATAAACCAAGGAAAGTAGTTAGAATATTGTAACTCATATGATTCTCAGTTCAACAAGTTATTCCACAATGTCCAAGGGTTGGATTCTCATCCACTCGATAAATGAAGAAATAAAAAATCATATTACCATGGCATATATATTGAATTTAGTTCATTCATCTACATAGTTATTTATTTATTAATTTTTTAATGTTATAAAAAATTAATTAACATAATTGAATGAACAAGAATATAAGATGGAGTAGTGTAAATGGATTGTGTATAAATTATTTTATCAATACATGGTAAATTAATTATGAAAAATCCATATAATATTACAAATTATATCAAGGGGTAAATAAATAATATATAACATATGAAATAATCATTAAAGGATATTTTAAGTAAAAAATTATTCCATTACATTAATTAAAATTAAACCATCATATAATGTATTTATCTAGACTCTTTTAGGGCGATTTTAAATAAGGGGGTGTTTTTACAAATGTATTGGGTTGATACAATCTAGATGGAATCAAGGATTTATATCCTTAATAATAAATTGTGCAAATATAAATAATGTGTTGAAAAACCTTATGTTTAGTATTTTTAGATTACAGAATTTAATTAACAAATAAGGAACTATGGGGTAATGCAGATGGAAAAACAACATACATAAACACCATAGAATATATTATTAGGCCTACATTAGGTTTATGTGAAATAAATAATGTATCATTTCCTCTAGACTATTTGTGTAATAGTATATTTTGATTCCAATAGTGAGATATATTTGGATTTTATGTGTAGTGGGAGATTAATAAAAAAATTAAAATGACACATTATTGGTAATCTATATAAAGTACTAAAAAATATGACATGATACTATTGAATAATAATGAAAGTCAAATGAAATCAAAATTATCCTTATCTATGATTTTAGAGAAATATAACATTATCACTAGAATCAATTTCAAGGATTCACATAGGTTCTTGTGCATCATACCATTCCAATAGTACATGTTCTAAATGTCAGAGTACCTTATTCCAGAGAAAGAGAATTCTCGAGAGTCTAGTGAGGTGGCAGATGTCATCTTATAGAAATATGTGTTAATGCATTGGATTTATTGTTCCACATGTCATCATCTATGTCTAGTTAGATCTTTAATATTTATAAAAATATTGATTCATTCAGGATGTTGTAATATATCCATGATATTTATTTTCATAGAGATAAACTTGAGAGGTCTGTGATTTCTAAGGTACTTTTCAAATGAAATCTATAAGAATTTTTTCCATTTTATAGTCATGTATTTTGAAAAATTTGATATATTGAGTCTTTTTATATTTCAGTTTTATGTTACCTAATGAGTTATTCATCAAACACTTGTTTTTTATACAACCTTATAGATTCTATTGTTTTTATGAAAATATGAAAATAAAATCATGAAAAATCAATCTTATAAATTTGTACTCTTGTTCTCTAGATATGTACTGACATATATCAAGAAAAACCTACATTTCTTATGGATAACAAGAGAAATATAAAGTAAAAGGGTCTTGAGACTAATTCCATGTCTTTATATTCTTGACAGCAACTGACCACAATAAGGACAATTGATAGGAAGGATAAAAAAATATTCCAAATGTTTTTCATGTAGAATGTGTTGGACAACTAATTTTGATCAAACGTATCCCTTGTAAACACATCATAATTTATTTTTCATATTTTTTATATGTATTTTTATCATGTTTTATTCTATTACTATGTTTTCGTTGATTAGTTACTTTAAATATGGCTTTTTAATGAATTTGAATAAAATGTAACTAATTTTTTAAAAGTGTTTATCGAATGTTTTCTTCTATTTGGTTGAAACAACCATGTTAATCAATCAGCTACATAAAAGAATAAAAAATATCTAATCACCCACATTACATAATTACATATATAGTAATTGAATAAGTCAATAAGATTGCATACATGAGACATCACCTATTTGATCAATCGACCAGATAAATTGGATTCATTATGAAATGAGATATGATAGAAATCAGCCACATAATGCTTCATATTTTTATAATATTTATAAATATTAATCAATTACAGTAATCTTCTCTGTGGTAGGATCGATTACATCACTTTAATAGACTATGTCAATTTTAGTGAGTATTTTACGTGAAGAAATTGGATACGTCTTTTTAATTAGCTATGTCAAATTCATATACTTGAATGAAATGAATATGTGACCCAATTAGGACATTAGAAGAAAAATCAGCTATGTGGATTCAAATATGAAAATAATCATTGAGGATTTAGTTCCGATAAATTTTTATGTCGTTATACAAGTTGGTATTTATTTTCATTGAATAACTCATGAAATATTTTTAATGCTATTGTAAAATCCTAAAATGTTCAATTTACACATTGATTAAAAATAAAATTTAATAACATCAATGTACTGAGATATAATATGAGGTGTACATCTTTTATATTTCCCTACTATTTACATGTAATTTCACATAGAAGGGAATATCAATGATCACTATTTTATTATATAGATCATGTACAATGAATTTAAATAAAAACATATTCATGTTTTTAAAGTAGAGGTGTAATATTGTAGACCTTTTCCTGAGAAGTGATTTTCACAACAGAAAACAAATAATTATTTTTGAAATCCCTCCAAAAATGACAATCAAATTTTATATGAAAATAAAGGAGAAGGAATATTATTTTCATCTTCCATTTTTATTGAAAATCTTGGATGAGTTCAAATTACTATACTAATGTTAATTTATCTTCAGATAAATTATATAAGATATCCTTTTTTATGGATTAATCTTGTAGTTCTGTGATGAAATATAAAAATAATTATATTTATTATATTTTCTTCTAAATGTTACTATGAAAATATCCTTTTAGAGAAGATTCATATAAATCATTTTTAGAGATTGGTTAAAAGAACATTTTCTTATAAAGTTTTTCCAGTGGTCGTATTGAATCATTCAGTCATTGGAAACAGGATTGGATGTTCTTGGTAAAGTGACTAGTATATTGAAAACCATCACACTAGTGGAGATGAGTGGTGGTGTAGTGTACTAGAGGAATTATATTCCTTGAACCACTATAAATATCTCATATTTTTTTCTCTTTATAATCTTCTCCTCGTTGATTGAATTTTTAATATAAGAGTATAAATTATTCATAAATAATAGAGGGTTGTTTTTTTAATTGATGAAAAATATTAATAACTCGGTTCGACCCAACTAGAGTATTAATATAGTCAGTACCTGACAACATTTCATCTCAGAGGCCGTTATTCTTATGTTCTTAGTAGTAAGACATTGAAATCTAAAGATCTATTTAAAAAATGAACACTAGGACTGAAAATAGAGAATGAATGTCTACGGGCAGATTACCTTACGTCAATGGTGAGAATTATGGAAATTGGAAGGCACAAATGATCATATATTTATATATCCTTGTTCTGAAGGGTTATCTAAAAGACATGAATATTATAAACTTCAAAATCTAGATCGTGAACCATAGCATAATAAAAATAGAGAAACATGTTATCCTAATATCAATTCTATGAATTCTATGTTATTTGGATTAGGTCTGGATGTGTCCAATATAGTTTTTCACAGTCAAAGATCTAATGAAAAATAGAATACAATATTAGTTACTTATAATGTAACAAATAATGTATATTCTCTTAGATATGATACCACTAAACTAAATTTTGACACTCATATAATGATAGATAGTGAAATAATCACACATTTGAATGAATGACTTTCAAAAATTGTAAATAAAATTTCATAATTAGGGACACTGATTACAAAACATGACTAATCTTTGAAAGTTCACAAAATACTACCACCAAGGTAGAGACATATTTTATCTTATATCAAACTATTAACAGATGTAAAAAATCAATATAAAATATCTTATTGGTATAATGACAATGTATGATTTATATATGGAAGCAAAAGCTAGAGAACATAGGTTTTATATGAAGGATAATAATTATTTAAATGCTTCATCTTCAATGTCTTATAATAATTGTAAACAAAGTCAACTAGGTGAGTCAGATGATGAATTTTATTTAATTAGTTCTGAAATAGATTGTGATCTTTCTCAAGTTTCAATAAATTTCATGAATTTATATGAATAAATAAGAGGTGTTAATATTCCATTAAAAAAATATAAAAACAAATATATAAATTTTAAGGAAGTAAAATGAAATGAGTGTAATAAGCTTAGAGTCATAAAGCCTGATTGTCATTAGATTCAAGGTAAGAAAACCAAAAAAGTAATATATCGAGAAAGATGTATACCAAAAGAATGATAGTATATCCACGATGGAAATAAGGATTTATTTAATGTCTTCTAATGATGTTTCATATTTATAATTAGTATCATATCCCTATAATAAAAAGTAAAACATGTGTTTTATGACATATACTAATAAGTTATATTCATTCTATTCTTCTCAACATGAAACTGAACTAGAAAATGGAAATTTCTCTATTGTGTAATTTTATGAATGTTGTTACATGTTCTAAACATACAAGGATTCTATAAAAAATAATGATAAAAAAATTAAAAAAATCTTATGAAGTGATTATTCATTAATAAGAATGATTAGCTAACCAAATATTAATATTAAAACCGAAACTCAGAAATTATTCTATATCATTTATTAAACATAAAATTAAAATTTAAATGTTAAAAATAGAATTTGAAAATATAAAAGAAGTTTAAATTATATTTTTAAAAGATGGAAATTATTAAAATTAGAATCTGTATTATAGTAAAACTTCTAAACATAGATTTGGAATATGAATGAAGGTGAAAAACCAATGTTTTAAAATAGTATTTTGTCCCAAATTCCATGAATATAAATATTTCCAAAAATTACATATTTCCATTATAGTGAGGCAGGACACTATAAAAATTATTTTCGTTTGAGAAACCAATAGTTTTGTGGATTTAAACATGATTTTTTTGGAATCATTCTTTAAAAACATGTACTGATGATTTTGGAAATCCCAACTAGATATTGGTTTGTAAATACTATGTTTTTATCCTTCTTGTACATATAAAAATATGGGTACCAAACTAATTTATTTTTTAAATTTTTTTAAGTACCAAAATATAGGAGAAATAATGATAAATAGTATATGGATAGAGGAAGCTTAAGGTATATTAGCGGATATTTAACTAGATTTCACTCCATATCAACGGCATATGGTGGTCATGCCACTTTTTTGGAATATGATAACGTAAAAATTAAGGGAGTTAGATCTATTAGAAATATAAAAAATTTACTTAATAATATATTTCTCCACATTGAAGGTTTAATGAAATATTTGATATGTATCTCACAAAAATATGATAAATTTTATTTGAATGATTTATTCAATGCATGTTCTGCTTTTAGGAGATAAAATTATTAAATTTAAGGAACCACAATGAGAGAATGTCTATACTATAGATTTTAATTTTATGATTAAATAAAAGTTGAATTGTTTATATTCTGAAAAAATGAGTCATAGATATGGAATAAAATATTGGGACACTGTATTTGTTAATTTTTAAAAATATTTTTCAAAAGGAATTTAATTTCAGATTTTACTCAACATAAATTGAATAAAAAGACGTTATAGAATGTATGAAAAATGAGAATGAAACATGGGTTATATTTTAAACAAATTAAAGAGGTTTATACTTCCACACACCTAAAAATTATTCATATCGATTTTTTGGGAAATCTAGTGATTCTAGTAGAAGAGGAAAACATATTTATTATGTTTATGGTGAATATTTCTTGATATTTACTTGTTTTTTATTTTTATATATTAAAATTTATTCTTGTTCTAGTTATATAACTTTTTTAAGACTTGTTTAAATTTATAGAGAAGTAAAAATTCATTCATTATAAAGTGACCATGGACGATAATTTTAAAACTATTAGTTCAATTCCTATTATTCAAAATATTCTATCAATCATAAATTTTTAAATCCTAGGAAACCTCACTAGAGTAGTGTTACTGAAAGTAGGAATAGAAAATTATAAGAAATTGTTTGGAATGTTATATTTTAAATATAAACATATAACTCATTTATGGAGGGTCACTTTCAATACAATATGATATTTCATAAATACAGTTCTAATTAGACCTATTTTATTGAAAATAGCATATGAGATATAGAAAAATAGAAAACCAAAAGTAGGATACATTATAGTTTTTGGATTCTTGGATTTTATTCTAAACACCAAGGATAATCATGGTATGTTTGATAAAAAAGTTAATGAATGAATTTATACAGACTATTTTACTTCTTCAAAATCATATATAGTTCTCAATAAATGAATCACATATTTCTTGAAGAGTAAACTCGTGTAAAATTTCATTAAAGTGATCCTTTTTATCTCATAGTAATTGAAAGTGATGAACTAATTGTTTATTTTGATATCATTCGATATTAACCAATTTTTTTTTAAAAAAAGAGGATGAAGAGTTATACCATTAATTTTCAGAACCAAATCCTAAAAGATTGGATGTTCATTTGTAGTTATTAGTCCCATAATTGATGATACTATCTAGATTTCAGAGGGTATCACTGTTAAAAATCATGATAGGGGTGATTTTTCTATGTCTTTAAAGGAAGATAATATTGTGGATATATATTTTTGGAAGACTATTTATTGTTCTAAATATTGTCTAGGTAGGGTCGGGCCTCTGGTTTCTAATGTTTAAAGATGTCTAGAGATAGAAGAGGTTCATGAAGAATACGATCCAACTCTTCTTGGATAAAAAATTGGTATAAGAGTATATGCTGATGTGGTTTTGGTTTATGTAATTTTTTTCCAATAATCCATCAACACCATATTCATCATCAACTTCTCATAGAGTATCTCCTTTTAATAGAAATAGTTTACAAAACAAGGAAAATGATGTGTTTTCAACTGAAGTAATGATGTATCTAGAAAATATGGGAGTAGAGGATTATGTTTTAAAAGAAGAGATGTGTTTTTATAAATATTATATTAGAGAACTTGAAGATTCATATTTATCTGAATTAGATTTTAAAATTTTTCTATTTATATTGTATACCCAATCCGCTTTAATTTGTAATCTTTGAAAAGAACCACATATGAAAAAATCTAATTATAATGTTTGTTATAAAGAATTTTAGTAAATTAATATGTTAATAAGTGATTTTAATGAAATATTCTATACATAGAATGATTATGGGGAGATTAGTTATTTGGTTACATATCAAAAGGATGTGTCTCAAATTTCATCATTACTACAGTCATATTTGTATCAATAAGTTCTTAATGATGTAAAATATTTTTGAGATTATGTGAAATGAAATTTTTACACATTAAAATATGTTGTGATAAATAATGTTGAGTATATAAGGAAATTTCAACCCTCTGGTACTGCTCTTTTGGTGATTCAAGTTTTACCAAATTTCCAAAATAATGTTAGTAAGATAATTTTGGTCTTGAGTTCAATTCATTCTTATATTTGTTGAGTATAAAGTTCTATTTTGACTTTTATGTCTTGTTTTGGAAATCAAAAATGTATTCTTTGATGTTTATCGTAATGACCATGTTTATCGTACTCATCAAGTTCATCATACTGACTCTGTCAATCGTATCATACAAACTCGGTCAATCGTATCATACTGACTCTGTCAATCATATCATACTTACTTTGTCAATCGTATTGTACTGACTTTGTCAATCATATCTTACTGAATCTGACAATCGTATCATACTGACTCTTTCAATCGTAGTGTACTGACTCTATCAATCATATGGTACTGACTCTGTCAATCGTATCGTACTGACTCTATCAATCGTATCGTACTGACTCTGTCAATCGTATCGTATTGACTATGTCAATCGTACTCACTTTTGTGTATCTTAATTTGTATCATATCAATACATTACATTTATTAATACTTATAGTACTCATAATTTTATCACATGCATGCTTTTATTCTTTTATCAAAAGACTTGTTTTTGATCAATCGTACTCATGATTATCATGTTCATATATCTTTTGTTTTAACTAAAATGATGTCGTTGAGTTAGTTACAAACTAATCAAAATGATGTCGTGTGTTCTGTTTCAATATGACGATTATAATGCCCGGTGTCCATGTCCCTCTGAGTTTTTCAGAGAAATATGACAGTTGGAGGAAATGTGACCGTTGGAACCTGAGGCCTATAAATTGGAGGTGATTTGAAGCTTAGAAAATAATACTGTGATACTTTGCTTATATCATGTTCTAGATATAGACGTTGTGACTTCTCTCATTCTTCGTGTGAAATAAATGGTATTACGAAACGTGAACGTCTCGTTCTTAGTTTTTTTATTTCTAAAAGTGCATTATTTTTCTTTGTACGACCGATTAGGTGATAACGATCGAGGGCTGCTGGGGATATGCAGACGGTCCATCCAATCATCGTATCGAGGGCTTTCAAGTGATTGAAAGACATAGGTGTGGATTACCTGCAAAATCGATGGCTTGTAGGGATAGCAAGACAGACGTTCCGATCATCATATCGAGGGCTTGCGGGGATAGCAAGAAAGACGTACCGATCATCGTATCAAGGTCTTACCAAGGTGGGGATAAGACATACCTCTTATCCTAGGTAAAAGGATAACCCTACTCTTTGGGATAAAATAATTGTAATACTTTTACATTTCTGCTACTTTTTGTATTAGAAAGGAATTTTTATTTTTTCCTTTCTTCATTATACTTTAAATTGTAATTGTTTCAATTACAATTATTATATTACATATTATATTAATAGATTCTATACGCTTTATGGTATAGTCATTCACACCTGTATTACTCAGATGATTGTATTCTTTTGAATACAATTGTTTTACATTTCTCATAGTTTTACATTGTATCATACCTTTATATTCAAAACAATTGTGGGTGTTTTTTTGTATTAGTTTAAGATCATTTTAATCCAATCTCTTGTGTTACATCAATAGTGATTTAAAATAAAATCCACCCCTCCAACTTGTATTGTTCCATCTATTATACATATACATATACATATTCAATCCAATAATTTGTATCAGAGGGGGTTTCCACTGATTTGTATTACTTACTCTATTTATTTCAAATTATCTTTTCAACTATTTACTACACTAACGTGTGGACTGGAAATGATTTTGTTTTATTAGATGACATTAATGAATATTGGGTCAATTGACAATCTAAATCCTTCTAGACCACTAATCTTTGATGGGAATTATTATGAGTTCTAGAGAGATCGAATGAAGACATTTTTTATCAATACTGGTGTAGACAATTTTATTATTCTTACTGAAGGTTACAAAATTCCTGACAAAGAAGTCCATACTTTCATTAACCAAGAGAAGAAAGAATATCAACTAAATTACAAGGTACGAAATACATTACTATGTTCTATGACCAGGAATCTATATAGCCAGATATATTCTTGTGAAGTAGCCAACAATATTTGGAAGAAATTGGAAGTCACACATTTTGGTACATCCAAGGTTATAGAAACAAGAAGAGCAATGCTTCGAGCAGAGTATCATGAATTTATTTTTTATTTATAGAGAGCCAGTGTGTAAAGTGAAACAAATATTTATGACAATTCTTAACTATTTACAATCTATGGTAGAAAAATGTCTGGATGATGAATCTCTTGTAGATAAGATTATTGATATAATGCCAAATGATTGGGAGTCAAAAATGACAACTATTAATGATAACAGAAAAGCTTCCTAGATTACTCTTGATGAACTATTTGGAACGCTTCTACAACATGAGACGAGAATGAAGCGAGATTCTAATTTCAATAAGAAGAAAAATGGGAATAGAAGTGTAGCTTTTACTACTACTTCTAATGTTAAAACACCTGAAAGGATAACAGGATCCAAATCTAAGAAAGTTGTTATGACTAATTCAAATGATTGTAATCTTTTAGATAATGAGTTAGCCAATATTGCTCGAAGGATGAACAAGATTGTGGGAAAGGAAGACTTCGAATTAAGATTAAAAAAGAAAGATAGGAAGGATAAGAAAGATTCAGAGGTAACTTGTTATGAATGTATGAAAGTGGGACATATAAGGCATGATTGTCCATTACTGAAGAGAAAAGACAGAAATGAGAAACATTCTGAAAAAAATAAGAAAACATATTTCAAGACAAAGACAAAGAAAGTCTTAATGGAAACTTATACGTGGAGTGCAAGTTGTAGAGATTCTTCAGATAATTCTTCAGAATATGAGTCCTCATGAAAAAGAAATGTTGGTCATATAGCCAGACTACTAATTGAATATCATTGTTTCATGGAAAAGGTACACAAAGCTGAAGATATTACAAAAATTTATTTGAATGAAAATTATACTGATAATACATATTATGAATCTTCATATTAGTCTTCATCATCAGAAGATAATACATTACCTTCTTTTGAAGAAGTATCTAGGTTTTCTAAATTACTTGAGAATGAAAATTCTAAACTCAAAAAGAAACATGATAATGTAAATTCTAGAATTTCAATTTTAACTTAAGAAGTATTAGCTATTTCTAATGATCTTGATATGAAAACTTATGATTTTAAAAGTATTTTAAAAACCCTTCAGAAAGTCAATTCTGATAAGGATAAACTTTCTAAGGATCTTGAAAATGAAATTTCTATGAAAAATGGTTCCGAATCTAACTCTAGTTCAAATTATAATGTTTTAGAGGATAAAAGCATTGTTTTAAAACTAAAGTCAGAAATATTTTCCTTGAAAAAATTTATGTCAAACTTTACTTATGGCAAGGAGAACATTGACAAAATGTATTCTCAAATTCAACCTTTGATAAATCAATTTGGACTTGGTTATACTCATTCCAAACCGATTTTTAGTGATAACTATTTTGTTCCTCAAAATACCCCATTCTGTTCTAAGTGTCAATGTGGTGGACACTGTAAAAGAGAGTGTTATATTAATAGAACTCAGTATTTAGGATTTTTAATAAAGATCATTTTTCAAAAGAAATGTGGAATCCTAAAATTCTTGTTTCCAACCCTTCTGGATCCAAACAAGTCAGATTCTGAAAAACTAATTGTTTCTTTTCAGGAAAATAGAAGTGTACCAACAAGAATATTTGGTACATGGATAATGGTTTTTCTCATCACATGACCGGAAACAAATATTTCTTTGAAATGGTTATCAAAACAAATGTTGGAAAAGTTACCTTCGGAGATAATGCTCCAAGAAAGATTGTTGAATAGGTAATATTGTTTTTCTTAGAAAAGGTCTTATTTCAAATGAGTTATTGGTAAAAACTCCCCTTAAAAGGGGGAGAATATGTTTTTTGTAACATTGTTTTTATGTTTCTCGTAACATTGTTTTTATGTTTTTTGTAACATTGTTTTTATGTTTTTCGAAACATTGTTTTTGTGTTTTTCGAAACATTGTTTTTATGATTTTCATAACATTGTCTTTATGTTTTTCAAAACATTTTTTTATGTTTTTTGTAACATTGTTTTTATGTTTGTCTTAACATTGTTTTCATGTTTTTTGTAACTTTGTTTTAATGTTTTTCATAAAATTGTTTTTATGTTTTTTATAACATTGTTTTTATGTCTTTCGTAACATTGTTTTTATGTTTTTTTAACATTTTTTTTATGTTTTTTGTAACATTGTTTATATTTTTTTCATAACATTGTTTTTATGTTCTTCTTAACATTGTATAGATTTTTTTCATAACATTTTTTTTATGTTTTTTGTGACATTACTTTTATGTTTTTCGTAACATTGATTTTATGTTTTTTGTAACATCATTTTTATGTTTTTCGTAACATTGTTTTTATGTTTTTCGTAACATTATATTGTTTTTCATAACTTTGTTTTTATGTTTTTCATTATCTGTTGTCTTTATATTCTATTCGTTCTTTCTAATATTTTTTTTATAGTCTAGGTTATTGTATTGACTTCTTATTTATCGTATTGTTTGACTGATTACCGTATTTACTATCTATCTATCGGAATCAAAATCCATCAGCACGTCACCCTATGGTAACAAGTTTGTTTTCTATCGGCACATCAACCTATAGTAACGACTTTGTTTTCCATCGGCACATCAACCTATGATAACAAGTTTGTTTTTTATCATCACATCGACATATGGTAACGACATTGTTTTGCATCGGCACATTAACCTATGGTAACGACTTTGTATTCCATCGGCACGTCAACATATGGTAAAAACTTTTTTTCCATCAGCACATCAACCTATGGTAACAAGTTTGTTTTGCATCGGCACATTATCCTATTGTAACAACATTGTTTTCCATCGGCACATCAACCTATGGTAACGACTTTGTTTTCCATCGACACGTCAACCTTTGGTAACGACTTTGTTTTCCATCAGCACGTAAACCTATGGTAACGTCTTTGTTTTACATCGGCACATAAACCTATGGTATAGACATTGTTTTCCATCGGAATGTCACCCTATGGTAACAAATTTGTTTTAAATTATCACATCAACCTTTGGTAACAGATTTGTTTTCCATCGTCACATCAACCTATCGTAATGACTTTGTTTTCCATCAGCATGACAACCTCTGGTAATGAATTTGTTTTCCATCGGCATGACAATCTATGGTAACGAGTTTGTTTTCCATTGGCATGTCAATCGATTTTATTTTCTTATTATACTTTTCTTAAATATTTTAAACCAACAGTCTTCCTTACGATCTCTGATAGGTACATACTTTCTTCTTTTCTTTTGTCTTTCGTTCATTTTATTATTTCTCATTTTTTTAAAAACCGTTTTTATCCTATCTATTGATTTTTTTCCTTCAGTTAATGAGTTTCAAGAGATAATGAATGATTTTCAGGTAGAGTTTTCAATGGATTCTTCTTTCAAAGATGAAATAGTTTTCTTGAAGAAACAAAATAATATGATGTCCCAAGACAATAACAATCTGAAAGACATAATTGATACACTTGAAGAAGTAATCAGAGTTTAAGAAGAGACCATCAAGAATCAGGATCAGCTCTTTTCCGATCAACAAGAACTCATTAAATCTCAGGGTGATTCTATCTCTAATGACAAGAAATAAATTATGAAGATGAAAGCTGTTCTCTATGAGTTAATCAAGAAAGAAAAAGAAAGAGAAAACAAATTACTGTTTTCTTCTATCGTTCTTTCTTATTTTTTTAAAAAATTTCATGGACTCTTGTTTTCTGAATGAGTTTTATGTTACTTTACCTATTTCCTTGAATTTATTTTCTAACTCTTTTAGGAAATTCATGGTTACCCCATTCTTTATGTAAATCATAAAGGGGGAGAATGTTATTCTATGGGGGAGAATGTTTTCTAATGTGGAGAATGTTTTAATCAACCAGTTCTAAATCAAGAAAAAACTACGAATACAATATTTAGGAATGTACATAGCTAAGGGGGAGTTAGTTGTATTCCATTTCTTATTCAGAAGAGTTTTTCAATAACTCTGGGTGAGATAAATTTTTTTTTGTTTTTACTTTATGTTTTGTGATTTCCAAAAAGGGGGAGATTGTTGAGTCAAAAGTTCTATTTTGAATATTATGTCTTGTTTTGGAAATCACAAATGTATTCATTAATGTTTATCATAATGAACATTTTTATTGTACTCACCATGTTCATCGTACATACTCTTTCAATCGTATCATACTGACTCTGTCAATCGCATCGTACTGACTCTGTCAATCGTATCGTACTGACTCTGTCAATCGTATCATACTGACTCTATCAATCATATTGTACTGAATCTGTCAATCGTATCATACTGAGTCTATCAATCGTATCGTACTGACTCTATCAATCGTATCTTACTGACTCTATCAATCGTATCGTACTGACTCTCTGAATCATATCGTACTGACTCTATCAATCGTAATGTACTGACTCTGTCAATCGTATCGTACGGAATATGTCAATCGTACTAACTTTTGTGTATCTTACTTTGTATCATATCAATACATTACATTTAGTAATACTTATAGTACTCATAATTTTATCATGTGCATTCTTTTATTCTTTTATCAAAATACTTGTTTTAGATCAATCGTACTCATGATTATCATGTTCATATAACTTTTGTTTTAACAAAAGTGATGTCATTGAGTTAGTTACAAACTAATCAAAACAATTTTGTGCTTTCTGTTTCAATATGACCTTTATAATACTAGGTGTCCAAGTCCCTCCAAGTTTTTCAGAGAAATATGACTGTTGGAGGAAATGGGACCGTTGGAACCTGAGGACTTTAAATTGAAGGTCATTTGATGCTGAGAAAATATAACTATGATACTTTTATTCAATCAAGTTCTAGAGAGAGACACTGTGAATTATCTCATGATTCGTGCAAATGAATTTAGATTACAAAATGTGAGCGGCTCGTTCTTTGTTTTTGTATTTCTATAAGTGCTTTGTTTTGCTTTGTCCGACCGATCAGGTGATAACGATCGAGGGCTACTGGGGATAGGCAGACGGTGCATCTGTTCATCGTATTAAGGGATTTCAAGTGATTTAAAGACAGAGGTTCTGATTAACTGCAAAATCGAGGGCTTATGGGGATAGCAAGATAGACTTTCTGATCATTGTATTGATGGATTTCATGGATAGCAAGACAGACGTTCTGATCATCATATCGAGGGCTTGCGGGGATAGCAAGACAGATGTACCAATCATCATATCGAGGGCTTACTAAGGTGGTGGTAAAAAAAACCTCTTATCCTAGGTAAAAGGACAACCCTACTCTTTGGGATAAAATAGTTGTAATACTTTTACATTTCCGTTGATATTTGTATTAGAAAGGGAATTTTTATTGTTTTATTTCTTCATTAATCATTCTATTGTAATTGTTTCAATTGCAATTATTCTATTACATATTTTATTAATATATTCTATACCCTTTATGGTATAATCTTTCACATTTGTATTACTATGACTATTTTATTCCTTTGAATAAAATTGTTTTACATTTCTTATAGAATTACATTGTATCATACCTTTATATTCAATACAATCTTGTGGGTGTTTGTTTTTGTATTAGTTTAAGATCATTTAAGTAATCTCTTGTGTTTCAAAAATAATGTTTAAAAATACAATTCACCCCCTCTTGTATTGTTCCATCTATTATACATATACATCTACACATTCGATCCAACAATATTTAGTGTCTCCAAGATGATATTAATTCTCTATTGTTATTATATCAGATGAAAAACTATCATTTCATAAGTTCCATGTCACCTATAAATCTATTAATAATATCAATTTTGAATTATATATGTGAATGGATAAATAATTTATTAATGTTGATAAATCTCATGGAGATATTGAAGATAACAATTTTTTTTTTCATTTATAGGAAGTTAGATATTTAATTAAATGATAATTTTACCCACTCAATGAAATCACTTAAATGTTTTTAAAACAAAACAAATAAATATTTTCAAAGGATTCTACTCTTTATTCCATGATAACAAAATATTCGAATTCTAAAGAATCTTCATAAATTTTACATCCAATTATATGAAGTGAGTTGGTTATTTAAAAAATCTCATATAGAATTTTGTTTTGTTAAACCCCAACTTGATAATAGTGCTCATGTTTTTTAATCTCCTCTTAATGATGTTAATACAATTGTTTAGTGTTTTCTAGAAAAATTGAATATCATAGATCGGAAGGTGTAGTCTCTGAATCATAGGCTAATAAACATGGAGACGTTTGCAAATAAAGATATGAAGAATGATCTTGTAGATATTCCTTCAGGTATTTTGCTACAAATATTTCCCCTTTAGTTCTTCCTCCTACTATTAGCGAGTCTGGGTGTTTCTATTCATGAAAGGAAAAATATCTCAAGGAATTTATTAAGAATGGATTAGTATGTGTTTCTCAAATTCATAAGAAAACATCACTATTTATTCCCAGGTTTTTTATGTATGATTCTTTTATGAGCATAAAAAAGTTTGGTTAATATTTGTTTCGTGTGATAAGATGGTTACCTATTGGTTATAATTCTAACGGTACTTATAATAAAATTTAGTAGTTAATAAAAGGTGTTTATAACCCTTCTGTTCCATCAATGACATGACTGTCTACCTATAGAACCACCCTAATATTAAAACCACCTTCACCCAAACCAAATTTTCTTCCTTGACTAATATTTTTTTGCTTTATTGACTATATAAATCTTGGTATTTCAACCTAGTTAATGAAATACTTCATTTTTTTAATTATTTGTAACGTTTTTCTTAGAGTTTGTTTTATGTTTGATGTTATTTATCTATTTGTTTTATTTAATGAACCCCAATCCTTCCATAATTCCATAATTTGTTCTCTCACAAAATTTAATAGTTCATAACTCTATCGTTACACATTAATATACATTTTATCTATACTACCCTTCTATTTTAATGTCAAAAATTTAGGGAGAATTTTTAAACCTTTTATCTAATAACAAAAATAGGGGATGAAGTCTTTTAAAAAGGGAAGATGCTTTAACCTTCCAAAAAGGAAATAAGTATCTAACTAATGGGTATAAACACTAATTTTCATAATGAATTATATCATATAACTCTAATTTATATTATACATTTTTAATAAAATTTCATGTTTTATATGTGTTTGATATGTACATTAATATAAAATGGGTTTTAGAAGTTTTACGAGTATTATGATCATAAAAACGGGGATATTTTTGGACTTCTAATATTGATCCAACATATCCCATGTAATTTGGAATTTTATTATCCAAAATACCCTTCACACTTTATTGATAATATTTATTTCTAAGTGATTTTATCATGTTTTATTATATTAATATATTTTCATTGGTTAACTTTTTTAAATATGGAGTTTAGATGATTTTGGATGAAATATTCCACTGTTTGGAAAATCAGCTACATAACATTTTTTTCTTCATCGAATAAGTGACTATGTTAGTCAATCACCTAAATAAGAAAAATATAGACATTAAATTACCTATATTAGGAAATCACCTATGTAAAAAATAAAAAAACTAAAAAATATAGCATATGCGAGATATGTCATGATTAATGGGATATGTAAAACTATTATGTAGAGTAATCAGATACCTAAGAAATCAACTTCATAATTCATCATTTATGTAAAATGGATATGTGGAGTATTTTTTTATGCAAATACCTTACATGATGGATTCTTCTACGTCATATCCATTAGCCAGGACAATTTTGGTGAATCATCTATATGAAGAAAATATCTATATCATTTCAATCAACTATTTATGATTCTTCTCAATGATAGAAATTAATACAAGATTTATTTTTTTAATTTTAATTTAGATATTATTTTTGGATTTAAATTAAAAAATTAGGTATATAGATTCATTTCAACAACTATTCTAAATCATGATACATTTTGGTTTTTATTTCCATTAAAGCACTTGAGTGAGAAATTTAATGGAGCTAAAAAATTATTAAATTCTCTAATTCTCTTTATGATCAAATATAATATAATATGAGTTATGTACTTAGATAGATGATAAGAAATACATATTTTATTTATCTAAACTATCTATAAGGAATTTCAAGGATGAGGATGTGTCACTGATCCCTATATTGTTCTGTGGATCAAGTGTTGTGAATTTAACTAATATCCTGTGCTTGTATCTCAAATAGATGTGTCAAAACATAGAAATTTTCAAGATAAGTGATGTACCTAAGAAAATTATAATAATTATTTCTCAAATATAAAAAAAATGACACTCTATTTGTCTATGAAAATAAGGAAAAATTATCCTTTTTACCTTTTTCTCTTACTCCCTATCCTTTCCATGTTTAGAATATTGTCCTTGAGCTACTATTTATTCAGATCATTTCCCTTCGAGATCATTTTTTTTGATAAATATATCTTATATTAGTCACTAAAATTGGTAAAAACATTATTTATTATCTTTTTTGGAACAGTTTATCCTTAAATGATCCTTTGATGGGTATTTTTTTTATGATTTCAAGAGAACTGTCCAAACCTCTTTTTCATACACCAAGTGGAAAATGCTTTCACCTAGTCATGTAGTCCCTCATAAAAGGACTAGTTTAGTGCAAGTCATCACACTCATAGAGAATAGTGGTGGTGGAGAGTATTAAGAGAATTATATTCCCAAAACTAGTGAAAATATATATATGTCTACTTCTATTTATTCTCTTTTTTCTAGTACTTTATTTATTAAAGATATTAATATAAATCAATCACAAATAGTAGGGGTGGATTTTCTAAATGAAGAAAGTGTTAATGAACTCAATTCACCCCCACTTGAGTCTTAATACGACCGGTCTTTGAAAACAGAAATATGGTACACATAAAGAAGAATAGTTCCTACATGTAGAAACATGGGGAATACACATATTAATTCTTTTCAAATAAAACCTCTCTATATGTACCATTTCTATATTATAATCATTTTTTGGTTCTTATATTTGAATCCAAATATATGAAATATGTGGATTCATGAATGTTGTCAATGGTTATGTGGATATTCAAGCTACCAATAGTGAAATACTAGAAGTAGATTCTATAATAGAATACCAACATACTTTTCCAAAAAGTTAAATTATCGTTTTGAAAAAATATTATTAAGTTGCTGGTGTTATCGAGAATATTATATTAAATTCCATTTTTGACATAGATGGAATTAAATTAATTTTTTGGGAATAAAATATGATAATTTTGAAATAATATTATTTTTTATGGTTGGGAACCACTTAATAATGGAAATTTTTTTCAATAAAATGAAACCCATGTGTTAATAAAAGTTAGAAAATCAATTTCATATGAATCATTTGAAACAAAGTAGTGGCATAAACAACATGTTCAGGAAAACAAGAATCACATGACAAATTCATATCAATATGAGTATTTGGATTCTTTTATACTAAAACCACATGGTATGTGTCTCACCTATTTATAAGATAAAATGAATCAATCACTATTTGGTGGAAACAGTGAAAAAGGGACATAGATATTCTTAAAATTTTCTACACAGATGCATGTAAACCTCTTCTATAATATGATATACATGGATACTCTTGAATCATTACTTTTATTGATGAATTCAGTTTACATAGATAAATTAAATTAATGATCTATAAGTATGAATCCTTTTTGAAATTTATGGAGTCCAATAATGATGTATATAGCCTCCTCGGTATGAAGATAAAGAAAATCAACCCCATCAATATTTGGTAGTACCATAACAAAGAGTTAATTGAAAATTTGGTTTTGTTTTGGATTCTATCGTAACTAAAATTTCATTATACACCATTTTGGAATGGTGTTAGTCAGTGAATAAACAACTCATTATGTGATATTTTGTTGTTGATGATGAGTCATGTAGATCATACATTATCTATTTCAGGATATACATTACAATCAATGATACACATAGAAAATAAAGTATAATCTAATGTAAAAAATTGAATTCCATATTATTTAATTTGTGAAATGAAATCAATTTTTCATATATACTTTTATGGGGATTCATTTCATTTGTTAAGTCTAATCATGAAAACAAACTAGATCTTATAGGCATAAAGTATATATTTATATGATATCCTAATAAAATAAGGGGAAATTATCTATATGAAAAATGTGGAAACATGTTAAAAAGGGATAGAAAATATAAATTTCTTGAAAGAGACTGCATATCCAAAAGAGATAATGATGGTAAGATTAGAATTGATGAATCTATTACGTAAGACACACAATAGTGTGAAAATGAACAAATTTCACATGGTCCTATAGAATAATTCATTATAGAGACACAATTACTATGTAAATGAACCAGAGATGTTAGAGAGCATTAAAGTTATGGTTTTATAGTTCTTAAGGATACATCTTTAATAATAATTGAAAATAATGAACATATTCAAGATAAAAAACCAGAAATATGTATAGAAGTTTCGAGCTTGAAAGAAGAAAATAAATATAAATTATATTTTCTATATTGAAAAAAATTATAGGTTTTGCTAAATCAAAAATTAAATTCAAATTATTGTTATATAATTATTTAAACTCAATGAGGAACTAGAAAAAGAAGGTAAATTTCTAACATATAAGATATGGATTATTACTAAGGGGTCGAACCAACATAAAAAATTGACAATGGATAAATCTTTTATCTAGTTTTCATGATAAACTCCATTAAAATAATACTCTCGGTATCTTATTAACATTATTTTGAGATTTGGAAAATGGATGTCCAAAAATCATTCCTTTGTGTGATCTTTATTCTATTTTTATATATAACACTATTTAACATCTTTTTTACTCCATGTGATTCCCATATGGAATGAAATTTATACTGGATATTTTATAGATCGATTTGAGCATCAAAATCATTGAAAATTATCATTGATTTAGCCGTAATGTAATTTCGATTCACAAATAATTTATTTTATACATATATATATAAGATAATTAGTTGGAGTATGGTTATTTTAATAGTAGACTATATTAATGACATATTACTAATTAAAAAAGTTATAACTATGTTATAATTAGTTAATAAAAGGTTTAATTTGTTCATATCCATGAATAATTGGTAAATAAAATTATATTTTACAGATTAATATCATTCATGAAATATCTAATAGGCTTCCTAGACCAAGTTAGGATATATATATTGATAATATATCGAAGTGATTAAGTATACAATAGTATAAGAGGGGATTGTTTCCACGATTATACAATATAATTATTTCTATGAAAATATATACGCTAACAAATGAGGTAAGGTAGAGTGTGATTAGTAAGGCTTATACATCAATGACATGATCTTTCATGTATTCCATACTATATACTAGGAATGATTTTTCCTACACTTTGGTAATTATATCCATATATCATGAAGAACTAGGAGAATAATTTTTGTCTATTGTTAAGACAATCCTAATGAATTTGTTGAATACAATGAATAAATTCATAATTTCATGGGGTGATGAGAACTAGTCATTTTCTTATATACAGATGCTAGTTTCTAGAATTATCATAACGATCTAAAATAACAATTGGGATATGTATTTGGTCTTTGAAGAGTCGATATGACCTATAATTACTCAATTCATCCAATAGCCATTGATTATACAACAGTTACAAAGTATATACTAGATTATGATGCAGCTAAATAAGTCGTGTGGATATGTAAATTCATCCATGAGATTCTTTTAATGTTATTTCTATGGTAGGTAATTCTTGGTTAGAGTAGGACACTAAAGAGAGGGGTGTGTTGAGTTCCTATAAATAAATTTGTCAAAAATGCTTATTTAAAATTCCTTCAATTTAAAATCAAATTTAGGAAAATTATTCAATATTGCTGATTTATAAAATATGCGATCATTTGAAAGATTCCACAAAGATTTATTAGTTCATAGTTAAAATACTGTGGATTATTATTTAAATTTTTTAAAATAGTCTAATATATCAAATTTTAATACAAGAACTTTCAAATATTAACTACCAATATAGAGATACATTTTTTTAAATAAATATAAATACATAGAAAAAACATGAAATCAAACACCAAATGTAATCAATAGGTTTAGTCTCAAACAAAGACCTAATACTATCTATATTGTGATAAATTTCCATGAAGTAATTTATATAAATAAACATTATGCACACCCTGGATTGTGGTACACAAATGAGTACAAAAATTCAAGATCAATATCTCTCTCCCATAGTATTCATGGGACTAATAAACAAAAAGTAATGCTACGTAGGTTTCTCTTCCACTGTTATCAATGGGAGTGTAAGTTCTAAAATGGTTTGTTGGTGATGATATCTACGTATCTTCATGTTTATCATAAGAGACAATGTGTTCATATAATAGAGACACAAACTAGTTGAAATGTATGTTGTTTACAGAGGAAAATAAATATTATCATAATATCATTTATAATGATCTGCATGGTGTTCTATATCACTTTTTGACTACTTAAATATCAAAGAAGTGAAGTTGGATTCGACTTCCAAAAATAGACAACAAAACATAGTGTCATTCTTCTTATTCTATCTTTTGTTTCAAGGAAATGCTTCATCGTAATGTTCTTATCATCTAAGGTTTATAATGAATATTTTCATGGAATTTCAGAGATGGAATTTCATAGTTTTCATCTCAGGTGTATATTCCCTCTCCTTCACAACTCGTATATATATATGTGTGTGAATTTAGTTTTTGATTGGGTATGGTCTTTATAAAATTCAGTAGAAAGAATCATATTCTTTGGTACCTTGTTCCCCATATTGTTATTTGAAATCATTAATGTTCTATAAAAAAAATAGACAATTTAATTAATATAACTAGTAGTACAATGTTTTATAATTATGGCTGTTAGTAGTAATTTTGAACTAAAGAGATAGATCATCCGTGTCTCATTTTTTTTGGCATCGTAGACTATCAGTGTCTCATGTTGTATGTGACTCCTGTTGTCAATGACTCAAGATTTTGGTAAGTTAGTATTTTGGTAGATCATTATATCGGTGTATGAAAACATAATCTCTAAACCAGGATTGGTCGGTCGAGCTGTTGGCCGATGATGCATCTGTAAGTCAGGCATTGGAAGGTTTGGCCTCAGTAAGATATACATCTGTATGTCTGGTATCGGTGGGTCATTCATCGATACGTCAGTCCATGGTTGGTCAAGAATATGTTGGTCAGGATTTGGTATCTAAAACATAAATTGGTATCTTATTTATCAGTTATACTGGAAATAATTACTCAAATATCAGTAGGATAAGTATCGGTGACTTAAAATATGCCAAAATCGGTTAACATGTCTTATTATATAAATTCTAACAGCTGAGGATTTGGAATATACATAAAAATGCATAAAAATATTTTAGCTTCATTAATAATGTGAAAAAAAGATATAACATGAGTAATAAAAATGTAACATGAATCATAGATAAGTATGATTTATGAGCAGGATTTCTAATCATGGTTTTTGAGTATTAAATCAAGAGGCGACCAACATTCTCCCCCTTTGTGGTGACCACAATTCATGGAACAATATACCACAATAGGTGAGTTATAATGATCATATTAACGTTTTCTAGACACATTACAAAGATCATATGAGACGAAATAATCCAAAGAGATGATATTTTAAGATACCCAAATTATTTACAGATCACTTATTAAAGAAAAATATTTTTAACCTAATGTTCTCTTTTAATTATTTGATGTATTTTATCTACCACCGAGATATATAAAATAAACATTATTTTTCAACCCCATTTTTTTATTATGGAAATGGAAAAAAATAAAGAAAAGGGAGAGCAGAGAATGATATGAAAAACCAATCCAAAATATTGCATTAATAAAAAATTACATTAGATTTAAAAATATCAATAAAAAGTTCCCTATTAAATAGTCATCCAACTACATCCTGGTCACATCAAAGTCCATCAATTAGTTTCACTGATAAGATGTGAATGTGGTAGGATATGGAGGTGTATAAGTATTAGTGGTGGATGGTATAGTGTGGGTACTGAAAATGGAAGAAGAAATCCCTGAAAAACAGAAAGATCTAGGATCGAGAAAAAAAGATTAAGGGGGACATGTAAGTTACTCAAGGATGATAGGTAAAATTTGTCTAAGATCCCAAGTAGGGGTCATGGTCAATGGGGAAAATGATAAATTAGAATGGTGCATGATAGGTCAACGAGGAGAATCTGCTAGAGCAACAATGGCAGTACACTGATGATTTAAGTAGGGTTTTAATAGATTGATGAAGTCCTTGATGATCCCACACCCATTTTCCATAGCCCTTTCAAAATAATTCTTATTCTCTATAATCATATCAAGGGTATGAGTTAATTATTTAAGATTTTTGACTAGATCCGTGAAGGGTTTAGTGAAAATAGGTAGCCTCAAATTTTTAAACAAATACGTGAATTGACTTGTGAGTAGATTCATGGTGTAAAACCTTTTAAAATAAGAGTATATCTTATTGGTTATTTCCTCCTAGTAATTAATTTATACTTTTGACTATAACCTCACCAGGTCATGCACATGGTCACTATCCTTGCAGATTTTACTGAGTCCATACTAATTAGTGCCACCCATCATAGTTTTAAATTCTTCTTGAATCACAAATATAATCATCTCTAAATCTTGAGAATGTACAAAATGAGTATCTTAAGAAGATGCACCTTAAAAAATATCTCAGATATCTAATATCAACTGGTTTACATAAAGAGTATGAGGCTTGAGTATGACCAGAAGCACTCATAGATGTTGAAACACAAAAAAACATTCACCACTTTATCCCAATATGCCCTATATATAATAGTGGTATTGTTAAGGGCCAAAACCATAACAGTGGAATCATTCATGATTTTATTATTATCAATGACAATGGATTTGATAGTGTAGATCAACCAAGGGTCAACCCAATACCCAACCCTTTTTGTGGTTATATCTGCATATCTTTCACTAAGTCTTGTAACTAAAGAAGGTAGATGTGAAGAGGAATATCTAACTACATCCTACAATTTGAATAAATCAAAACCAGCATTAGTGACATACTCATCAAATTCTGATGCTTCCATTGGAATTGAAGTTGGTGCAAGAGAAGTTTTCCTACCCTATAAATCAATATAATCCAAAACAAAAGTGACATATTTTGGATCCCTCTTACATAAAGACACAACAATTTAATCTAAAGGATAAAGTAAATAAAACTTTTTTCTCTTAGATGGTGTCTCCCCCTTTGTAGATGATATCTTCTCAATAGATGTTTTCTTCCTGATATAATCATGTTCTTGTTCTGGTCTTATAGAAACATATTCTACAACATGAACATCTTCATGTTCTTGGAAATTAAGATCCCTTTACTCAACCAATGATTCGTTAGGATCTTCATGGGATTGCTCAACTAGTTCCAATTCCAATTCCAATACAGTGGCATCAAAAAAACTTCCATGATCATAAATCTCTAATGTATGATCAATAGAGTCAACCTAAGGACCCTGATTATCACTAGGAAGATATGATTTATTATCAAAATCATCTGTTCCTCCATCTTCCCTTTCACATGCATCATCATATTCTTCAGTTACTTTCTCATCTCCATCACCATTGTATTATTCTTATTCATAATTGAATCTTTTTTAATCATTACCATTTGATTTCTCATCACCACCAGATATACTTTCATACTTAGCATCCACTAATTATTTAGTCTGCTCACTACCATCCTCAACTTAATGTGTATTATTAAAGGGTATAGGTATATGTGGACTTGTTAGACCATATGTCATCCTCTATGGACATTAAAAAATGTCTGCATCACTCCATTAATATTTTGGTTATTCAACAACTCGAACATCATTAGCTACATCTTATTCATCTGAATATACACCCACTTCATTTAGTCCAAGATCATGGTCTACCAAATTCCATGTCCTTGAGGGATTATCAAAATGATTGAACTATTTATAAAAATTATCATTATAATTCACCGCTATCTTCTTCTTGGAGTTCTAATTAATTATCACCCTCCTACATATATCATTATTTTGACAAAAACCATCACAATATGAAATTATCTCCTCACCTTCATTCAAGAAACCCCTAATTTTCCAACACAGCTGTTATAATACTTTGATAAAACAATTATAATATATTGAAGTAGGGTTTGATCCTCTCACAATTATGAACCATCAAATATCTATAACAATTAACCTTTTTACGTCTCTTACAAAGAAATAATCAAATTAAAATCATGGTACTTGACAGAGAAAAAATTCACCTTCCATCGGAAGAATTTATGTTGGATGGATTCGAATAAGAGACAGTACTTTCCATCACGCTCCATAACAATAATCCTTCTTTGTTATTAATTTCATGTCAACTTAACTAATGCATACTCTTTACAAAAAGGTCACTAGTTGGAGGAGTAATTCCATGATTGTTATCACAAAAACCCTCTTGGGCTACCTTAAATCATTTTTCACAATTCTAGGATGAAATAGAGATCCTTTTTCCATATATCATTGAATTTATCCAAATCTTTTTTGATCCTTTATGAAAAAACTCACTATACAGTTAAAAATCATGCATCAACCTCATATAGAATCATCATTCATTGTAATATTACCACTCCAACCATCCTCAATTTTGCACCACGTTCAACATGAGAGACATACTTTATTACAGTCATTCAGAGTGTACTTCTTTCCCTGGTGTCCTAGTATTGTTTGCATGTTCCAGATGAACATGTTGCTATTTCGATTGGCTAGATTCACTTATTTTATTCATGGATGGATGGGAATCATCCTCAGATACTTTTATCATGAACATGACATTATCCATTGAGATTGGATTTAAGGTTTTAGTTTGAGAGAAAATTATAGCATCTTGGGAAAGAAGGGTTCATTTGTAAGAGTCTAAGAGTAATATTTTGAGGGTAAAAAACTATTAGATCAAGCCTTATTTTATCATTTTTGGATTCAAAAACATAAATTTTTAAATGAGTTGTAAAATAGAATTAAAAAATGAAAACAAATTCATTTAAAATTTTAAACAGAAAAATAATTATGTATCTGTCGGTGAGAAACATTAGTGAGAACTATAATTAAGTCACCATTAGTGAGTCCTATCAGTGAGTCATGTCTGTGAGATATCCCTGGTGGGTCACATCAGTGAGACATATTCATTGAGTAACATTGATGAGACATCATCGGTGTGTCACGTCGGTGACACATCCTCGATGAATCACATCAGGGATACATCAATGGTGAGTTACTTCGGTGAAACATCCTCAGTCAATCAACCGTAGTTTATCATTCCTAACTCATATATAATACATATCATTCTCTCATAATTTAAATTATTAGTAAAAATATTCAAAAGTAAATGTTTTCTGATCGGCAATTAAAGATTTATGTTACCTTTTTTTATGATCTCTCAAAATGTGATATATTACATCAATATGTTTTGTTCTAGACTAAGAATATAGATTTTAAGATATATTAATAGAACCTGTTATTTCAATGTTTATAGGGGCATACATAAAAAGATATCCATATTCTAATAAGGTCTGTGTTATCCACAAAAATGAAGCACAAAATTTACCAGTAGTTATGCATTCAACTTTAATAATACATAATGGAACATAATTTTTCTTTTTACTCCACCATGATAATAGATACTTTCACTAAAAGGTGACATGTTCCAGAGGTGATTTTTCTACTTAAACTTACAACCACCAAAATCAGCATTAGAATAACTAACTAAATCAAAGTATTTTCCACTAGGATAGAGCAGTCTTATGTTGCTAGTAAATTTGAGGTATTTGAAAATTATTTAAACAGTAAAAAGATGTGACTATTTTTAGATTTTCTAGAAAATTAGCACACATACTCACAAAAAACATAATATCAGGTCGGATACAAGACATGTTAATAAGACTTCCAATCATACCTAGGTAATTGGTTTGATCCATTGATTTTTCATTTTCATCAAAATCCATTTAAAAGGTGGTACTTATGGGAGAATAACTACTTTTAGTACATTCTTTAACACCCGAGATTTTATGAGAAATATTTTCTTTTTATGTATAACTAAATCTTTCACTACACACAACATTATCTTGGCGTGCGTTACACGCAAGTGAAACCTTCCTTGATATCTTGCGTTTTACGCAATATCGAGTTTCACTAAACAATGATATGTTATTAAAGTATTATATAAACTAGCCGCTATGAATAGTAATATCCATTTTTTGAAATTTTATAAATTTTATCCTTTAAAATGGATTTCATTTTTGGATTCAGAATATTGAAATTATCCTAAGGGTAATTTTTGGTATTTTTATGAAAACATTAAATTTTTGATGAATAGTGAAAACACTAGGTTACTATTTAAAAACCGATATTTTATTTAAATAATTATTTATTTCATTTAAATTAATTTAAGGTCAAAATTAATAAATAATACCTATATAAGTTCAATTTAATTCATTAGAGTAATTTTATAATAATTAAGATACATAAAAAAGTTTATTGAACTTTTTACCGTCATTTACCCACCTCCTAGGAGAATTTGAAAATACACATAAAACATAATTTTACCGCTTCTGTGTGTGGAATTTCAAAAATACGAGAGACATGGTAAATAGAAAGTAGTAAAATGTGGTTCAATAAGAAAAAAATAATTTTTTGGTGAATAGTAACTTTTAATTTTTATTTACCACGGTTAAAAGTAAATAGGGTAATTAAGGGTAAAAATGATATTATTATTACCCTAACACATGTCTTAATTCTATTGGATATGTTTAGTTTGGCCAAAAACAATATTAGGATTAAAATATGACCATTTAGGTTCACGTGGATTAGATTAGGACACTTATTATTATTTAATTTAAAGAAGAGTTAAAAGAGTTAAAATAAAATTGTAATAACTAAAAAATTTTTAATATAGGGTTATTAATAAGATAAATTAGACTATAAATATTTACTAGAAATATAAAAAGATTTACTAGATAATGGTATTTTGTTTACAATCATTAGACATTAAATAATTTAATTTATTAATGACACAATGATGATGCAGTAATTACCTTATTAATGAAATATTAACATAATTGATATTATAAAAACCCAAATAAATAATTTGAGACATTTTATGAATTAAAATAATTTTATAGGTTAATATGACATGTTAGTATTCATTTAATAAACGCTTTTGAACTAATCATGCTGTTATGATTTTCCCAAAAATCAATTACGAAATAACGTCAAAATTGAAATAAAATAGTTTTTGAAACAAATATTATATTATTAATTGTTATTTTATTCCTAAAAATCTAGGGTTCGGCTAAATGAGTTAGATAAGGTTATATATATTAATAATTAACAACTTGGGGTTCGTTTGGCTTGTTATAGTAAGTTTATTAACCGTATAGTGTAACAAAACAGGAAGACATGGTAAAAGTTAAATTATATAACTTAGAGTTAAATCTAAATGATAATGTTAAAATAGTAACCTAAACTTGTCTAAAACCTATTGGTTGGGAGTATTTAGACCCATCCCCACCTTAGTTTCGAAATAAATCAATTTGGATCTATTAAAAACTGAATATGACTTTATTATCAAATAATATTTTATGTTTTTCCTAAGGTGCCCTTCTCCTCCATATAAAAGGGAACCCCCTCCCTCTCCTCATCACACCACATTGAGCCTTCATGCTCAGCCATACCCTGCCAATTTATCTTATACACTTCCCTAGAAACATCCTATAGATCCTGTTCTTCTTCAAAGACCATCTTTAGTGCCCTAAGAAGAAGTTAAGAAGAGGCGTTTCAAAGAAGAGGTAATTTCCTTTACCGATTCTTTCCAATTTATTACTTTTTCTACTTCTTCTTCATTATTTGTTTCATCATAAATTAATAACATAATTATCACCCATATACTGATATGTTATTATAAATATTAAACAAACCTATTTCACCATGTATCCATCCCACAGAAAATGAAATCATCGCGCGTGTGTACGTACGGAATACCGTCTCCACGCCGTGGTGTAATCTGTTTTCCACCACCACATTACTTGGATGGGTATAATGGTGTGAAGAATAACTATATATGATTATTATAACATGATAATAATTATGATACATTCCATCTTCCAATCCAATACCATTCAATATTTATGGGAACACTATCATCGCTCGTGCATACGTACGGCCTACCGTCTCCACGATGTAATGTTACTCATTATACATGATCTTCATTGAATAATGATTATATAAACGAATTGAATGAATAAATATGATATAAATTACACTAATACGACTCTGTAAAAAAGGTATCTATAACATAAAAATAGGAATAATAATTTATTCGACAAGACATGCATAAGAACATAAAGCAATGAACACCCGAATAACAAGTAGCAATAAAATATTACTAATAAGAATAAAAGAATATGACTATATGTGATATAATAACAATGAATATAATTCTGTAATTAGTCAATGAAATTCTTTAGATCATTATATAGGAGGTTTGGATACATACGAAGAAAATTAGACCTAAGGTAAGGGAAAATATCACAATCTCATTTTTATCTGAGATTGATTATACATTAGTATTTACTGGGGTGTATTTATAATACACATCCATGTTTCCTCAATATGTAATATTATTTATATCCTCATAAAATTTTTTAAATCAAATATTACTCATTGGTGAGGTTTTAGTAAAATATATGAATGGAATATTTTGTCGTTTTTAATATGAGGTACTTTTTGACTTTTCTGGCCATAGTATAAGAAAAATGTTTTTTTAACTTATACGACATGAATGAATTTTTATGATTTCATAGAACATTTTTTCCATGAATATTCCTTTACAAGTTTTCAAGTTTATTTTTAATCAACTTTTTTTAGTTTAAAATTGTATGAAATGTTAAGAAAGGAAAAATGTTTTTGAAGTAGAAAGGATATTTTCCTCAAGAATGGAGTTCAAGTGTTTTATCATAATTATTTTCCATCTAAGATAATATAGGGTTATGTTTCTATCCCTATTTTTTGTTTTATTTGATTATGTTATGATGGAATTAATTTTTCGATGTCCTTTTATCTTATATGTATTATGTTATGATGGCGTGATGTTTAAGAATCCCATTTTTATTACATGGGATATGCTATGATTTATGATTTTGTGGCACACATAAGAATGTATTCATTATGAGATGGGTGGGACCTATATCTCCCTACAATTCATTGGGTAAGATTTATATCTCAAGAGATAGACATGGATGGAACAGCAGGTTAATCCAGTTCAGTGATACAGGACTGAAATGAGGAGTGAACTCGGTTCAGAAATGGACTTTGTCCGCTATGATAGTCTTGGAAATGAGTCTTGACTACTAAGAAATTATTCTTTATTATTATGTTTGTATTACACAAAGTCTCATGTTTTATGATATGATTATTGGGATTACATTTCACTACCATGATTTATCCCATGTTTTGATATTATGATATCTTTTTCAGGTTATGATTTTAAAAATGTTATGTTTTTATGAATATGATATGATTGATATTTACTTTGTTTACCATTACTGACCATTTGAGCTCACCCTTTTGTATGTTTTTCCCCAGATCAGGAAGAAGGGTATTAATTATGATATTCCAAAAGGGACTCTAGATATGATAAAATAAAAGATAGATAGTGTAGATGATTTATGAACCAGTTTCTTATGTTTCCCAGTTTCTAAAGACACTATACCAATACGGTCCTTTCATGGTTTTGTTATATGTTGTAATAAGTGTGATTCAATTTTGACATAATAACAATGTATGTAAAGTATGAGTCATTATAGTTGGTATCATAGGAAGGGTATAGTCAACCTTTGGAAACTAGGATGTGAATGCCTTAGTAAGAACTCTAAGGATAATTCTAAGCATAGAGCAAAATATTAGTGTTTTAGAAATGGCTATGAATAACCCATGATAAGACCTTAAGTGTAAAATTTTATTCTTGATTATGTGGTTTTCCTATTATGATAAGTGTTTCTCACACTATGCTTATTGGTTTTAGTCAATGGCTGGAACCCGAAGGAACCGTATTAATGCTAAATGCGACAGGCAATGCAATGATTGTCCCCTTGAGTAGCCAAATGTTATGGGAGCTGGAATGAATAATCTTGTAACGATTCTCACACAACTTTCTCAAGATATGAACCATACAGGACTTCTAAATGAGATAATGAAGGGGAAACATTCTATTGAATCCTTCATGAGGCAGCGTCCACCCTCTTTCAGCGGGTCTACTGATCCATTAGTTTCTGAATAGTGGATCAGTACTACTAAAAAGATATTTTCAGTTCTTCAATGTCTTGAACATGATAAAGTCATCTTAGCAGTATATCGTTTGGAAGGTGAAGTTGATCCATGGTGGAATCTTATCAAAAATACGAGGCAAAGGGTTGAAATTGAGTCCATGGAATCAGAGGAGTTCAAGAAATTATTATTCATTATGTACTTCCATCGTATTCATCGAACAAAGATGGAGAAAGAGTTTCTTGAACTAAAGAAAACGGATGATGAATCTGTTGGTACCTACGAAGAAAATTTTACAAGACTTGCAAGGTATGCATCTGGATTTATTTTCCAACCTGAGAGTAAAATTGATCGATTCTTTAGTGGCATAAAACCATGTCTTTGAAGGGCATTAGCCATAAAGGACTTCAATAGGTACGAGTAAATTGTTCGATGTGCTCTCAAGGTTGAGATGGAGATTGGAGTAACCTAGCTGTCGTATGGGTTTGATAAGAATAGGAAAATGGAATTCAAAGGAAACACTAAAGAGCACACTGAATAGAAGATTAGTTTTCCCTTATGCTCAATGTGTGGAAAGAAACATGGAGGGATTTGTCATAAAGGGAAAATTAAACGTTTAAAATGTGGAAAAGAATGTCATCAGGCATTTGAATGCCGCAATGATGGGAAGAAGATGTTTAGTGATGCGAACAAAGAAAATGCTATACAGAGTGCACCTCCTACACTTCAATGTTACAAGTGAAAGAAAATGGGGCATTATTCAAATAAATTCCATGATATAAGGGTTATTGATTATGATCGATGTCAACAAACTCTTAAGGATAAAGAAAAAGAAAAGTCACATGCAATTTCTATCAGCGATGTGGAGTACGATAACAAAGTTGTTAAAGGTACACTTACCATTCACTCTAAAGTAGAAAATGTTTTATTTGATTCTAGATCCACCCACTCCTTTATTTATGAAGAATTTTCTAAGGTTATCGTCGTATTACCTCAACAATTATATGTTGAGTTATCTATGACAACCCCTATTGGTACAATAGTCGCATCAAATGTTTACAATTATTCTCTGATTGATTTTTGTGGGAAAGTGCTTCCAGCAAATCTTGTGATCCTTCCTATAGTGGAATTTGATGTGATTCATGGCATGGATTGGCTTTCTTTATAATGAGCTCATATAAATCACCATAGAATGGAGGTCACATTTCATATTCTAGATCAATCTATGATCCTCTATCGATGCAAGGATGAACATAACCTTCTAGTGGAAATTTCATCCATCTTATGGGTCATGATTACACAAAATGATGGTTATTTATCTCAAATAGTTGGAGAGAAACTCACAATTAAGAATACACCCATTGTACGAGAGTTTGATGATGTATTTCCAGAGGAATTTCCAGTTCTTCCACAAAATCGTGATGTTGAGTTTTCAATAGAACTCATACTGGGTGCTATGCCCATTTCAAAGACACCTTATAGAATGACCCCAATTGAGTTGCAGGAATTATTGAAGAAATTCCAAGTGAATCTTGATATGGGATTCATACAGCTTAGTGCATCACCTTAGGGAGCACCTGTTCTATTTCTTAGGAAGAAAGGTAGATCAATGAGACTCTGCATTGATTATCGAGAACTTAACAAGATCACTATGAAGAAAAAAAATCATATCCCACATATTGATGACTTATTTTACCAACTACACGGAGCTCAATACTTTTCCATGATTGATCTTTGTTCAGGGTATCATCAATTATGGGTCAAAATGGAGGATATACCAAATATTGCTTTCCATACACAGTATGTACACTATGATTTATAGTGATGCCATTTGGTCTTACTATTGACCGTGCTATCTTCATGGATCTAATTAATGGAGTATTTAGAGACTATCTTGATCATTTTTTGGTAGTCTTTATAGACGATATTCTTGTCTATTCAATGAGAAAGTAAGAACACGAATATCACTTGAGAATTGTATTGAAGTCCCTGAGAAAGGAGTTGATTTATGCCAAATTTAACAAGTGTGAATTTTGGCTTCAAAAAGTATCATTTTTGGGTCACATAATCTCAAAAGTGGGTATATTTGTGGATCCAGAAAAACTAGAGGTTATCGAAAGATGGTCGAGACCAACAACAGTAACTGAAATTCGAAGTTTTCTTGGTTTGGCTGGATATAATCGATGTTTTTTGAAATTTTTTTCATGATTATCTATTCCACTCACCAGGTTGACTCAAAAAGGAGTTAAGTTCGTTTGGACAGAAGAGTGTGAAGAGAATTTCAAGGAGTTAAAAAGAAGGTTATCTAGTGCACCTGTGCTCACACTGCCTTGTAGTGGAGAAAAGATTTTGATATACAGTGATGCATCCAAGAAGGTATTGGTGTGTGTTCTCATGGAAAACGATATGATGATAGCTTATGCCTCACGACAGTTGGAAATCCATGAACCAAATTACCCAAATCATGATTTGGAGTTAGCTGCATTAATAATTGCATTAATGATTTGGAGGAATTACCTTTATGGTGGAAGGTGTGATATTTATACTGATCATAAATGATTAATGTATATTTTCACACAAAAGGAGTTGAATATGTGCCAAAAAAGATGGTTGGAGTTGATTAAGGACTTCAACTTCTCAATTCATTACCACCCTAGGAATGCAAACAAGCTGGCAGATGCATTAAGTCGATAAGACCATGCTAGCTTATCCATGATGAGGATCACAAAAGATCCAATATTTATGGATTTACAAAAGATAGATCTTGGAATTATAATATAAGGGGAAAATCTTATCTTTGTCAAATGAATGTTCAACCAACTATACATGTGAAGATTAAAGAGGCACAGAAAGAAGATGTAGAGTTACAAAAGAAAGTGAGCAATGTTCCTAAATTCAACCTTGATTATGATTGGATAATAAGGTTATGTAATCTGGTTTGTGTTCCTCCCATCCCAGAATTAATAAAGGAGCTACTAGATGAGGATTATAGTTTATAATTCCCTATTCATCCAGGAAGCACGAAGATATATAGGAATCTGAAAAAGTACTTCTGGTGGGATGTCATGAAAAGAGATGTTTCTGAATATGTCTCTTGATTCTTAGTTTATCAGTATGTTAAAGCTGAGAGACATAAGTCTAAGGGGATGTTACAACCATTACTTATACCATAATGGAAATGGGAAAACATCACTATGGACTTTGTGACTGGACTTCATAAAACATCCATAGGCAATAATGCTATCTAGGTTATAGTTGATCTTCTTACGAAGTCAGCACACTTCATTGCTATTAGAGAGGATCTCTCTCTTGATCAGACTGCCAGGATATATGTGAAGGAAGTGGTAATATTGCATGGAGTACCACTTTTCATTATATCTGATTAGGATCCAAGGTTTAAATTGATGTTCTGGAGAAGTCTTCAGTATACTTTAGATACAGAGTTGAGTTTCAGCACTGCTTATCATCCTCAAACAGACAGTCAGTCTGAGAGAACAATTAAAACTCTAGAGGATATGTTAAGATCTTGATGTATGGATTTCAAAGGTGGTTGGGATCAACACCTACCGTTGGTGGAATTTTCATATAATAATAGCTTTCACTCCATTTTTCATATTTCTTATTATGAAGCTCTCTATAGAATGAAATTCCAAACTCCAACTTTCTGGGATGAAGTTGGGGAAAGAAAGCTATTAAGACCTGATATTGTTGATAAAATGGCAGAAAAGGTCCAATCTATCCAAGAACACATAAGAGCAGCTTATATTCAACAAAAAAGTTATTCCGACAACCGATGAAAAGACCTAGATTTTGAAGTGGGAGATAAAGTGTTCTTGTGAATATCTCCTGGGAAGAGAGTAATGAGATTTGGAAAGAAGGGAAAGTTGAGCCCTAGGTATATTGGTCTTTTTGATATTCTAGATCGTGTTGGGAAGGTAGCTTAATGATTTTCACTTCCACAAAATCTCTCTCATGTTCATGATGTGTTCCATGTATCACTCTTGAGAAAGTACATACCCGATCCTTGACATGTACTTAGCTCAGAAGTTGTACCCCTAGAACACGATCTTTCTTATGAAGAACAACTTATATAGATTCTGGATCGTAGTGAAAAAATCCTACGGAACTAGACTACTCGTTTGGTGAATGTTTTATGGAGGAACCACCAATTATAAGAAGATACATGGGAACTTGAGGATATGATTAGGGAGAGGTATCCTCATCTGTTTGTTAAAAAGTGAAGAATTTCGAGGGAGAAATTCATTTTAAGGGGGGTAGATTGTAACACCCAAGATTTTATGAGAAATATTTTGTTTTTATGTATAATGGAATATTTCACTACACACAACACTATCTTGGCTTGTGTTACACGCAAGAGAAACCTTCCTCAATAGCTTGCATTGTACATAATACCGAGTTTCACTAAACAACAATATGTTATTAAAATATTATATAAACTAGCCGTTATGAATAGTAATTCCCAATTTTTGAAATTCAATAAATTTGATATTTCAAAATTGATTTCATTTTTGGATTCAGAATATTGAAATTAGCCTAGGGTGATTTTTTGGTATTTTTCTGAAAACATTCAATTTTTGATGAATAGTGAAAACACTATGTCACTATTTAAAAACCGACTTTTTATTTAAATAATTATTTATTTTATTTAAATTAAATGTAGGTCAAAATTGATAAATAATACCTATATAAGTTCAATGTAATTCATTGGAGTAATTTTATAATAATATAGTTACATAAAAAAAGTTTATTGAAATTTTTACCGTCTTTTACTCACCACCTAGAAGAATTTGAAAATTTACATAAAACATAATCTTACCGCTTTTATGAGTGGAATTTCAAAAATATGAGTGACATGGTTAATATCAAAAGTTAAATGTGGTTCCATATGATAAAAATAATTTTTGGTGAATAGTAACTTTTTACTTTTATTTACCGCGGTTAAAAGTAAATATAGTAATTAAGGGTACAAATGATATTATTATTACCCTAACACATGTCCTAATTCTATTGGATAAGTTTAATTCGACCAGAAACAACCTTAGGAACAAAATTTGACCATATAGGTGCACTTGGATTTGATTAGGACACTTATTTTTATTTTATTTAAAGAAGAGTTAAAAGAGTTAAAATCATTGTTTAATAACTAAAACATTTTTAATATAGGGTTATACAGAAGATAAATTCGAATATAAATATTAATTATAAAGATATAAATAATTCCTATATAGTGGTATTTTATTTATGATTTTTTGACATTAAATATTTTACATTATTTATGACACAATGATGATGCAGTAATTACCATATTAATGAAATATTAACATAATTGATATTATAAATATCCAAATAAATGTAATTTGAGACATTTTATGAATTAAAATAATTTTATAGGTTAATATGACATGTTAGTATTCATTTAATTAATTTTTTTCTAACTAATCATACTGTAATAATTTTCACAAAAATCAATTACCAAATAGTGTCAAAATTGACATAAAATAGTTTTTAAAACATATATTATATTATTAATTGTAATTTTATTCCTAAAAATTTTAGGTTCAGAAAATTGACTTAAATAAGGTTATATATATTAATAATGAACAAGTTGGGGTTCTTTTGGCTTGTTATAGTTTTTTTATTAACCAGATAGTGTAAGAAAACAAGACAACACAGTAAAAGTTAAATTATTTAACTTATAGTAAAATCTAAATTATAATGTTAAAATAGTAATATAAACATGTATAAAACCTATTGGTTTAGCGTATGCCGACCCATACCCACCTTAAGTTCGAAATAAATCAATTTTGAGCTATTAAAATGGAATATGGATTTATTATAAAATAATATTTTATGTTTTTTCTTAAGGCCCCCCTCTCCTCCCTTATAAAAGAGAACCTCCTCCCACACCTCCTCACTCAACTTTAAGCCTCCAAACTCGGACAAACCCTATCGATTTCTCTTCACCACTTCCCTGGAAACATCTGAGAGGTCTTTGTATTTTTCAATGACCATTATTAGTTCCCTAAGAGGAAGTTAAGAAGAGTCGGTTCAAAGAAGAGGTAATGTCCTTTACCGATTCTTTCTAATTTATTTCATCTTCTACTTCTTCTTATTTATTTGTTTCATAATAAATTAATAACATCAGTATCGCTCATATACTGATATGTTTTTATAAATATGAAACAAACCTATTTCACCTTCTATCCATCCCATGGAAAATGAAATCACCACACGTGCGTACGTACGGAATACCATCTCCACGTCGTGGTGTAATCTGTTTTCCACCACCACTATACATGGATTGGTATAATGGTGTAAATAATAACAATATATGAATATTATAACATGATAATAATTCAGATACATTCCGTCTTCCACTACAATACCATCCAATAGTTATTGGAACGATATCATTGCTCGAGATTACGTATGACCTTCCGTCTCCACGATGTGATTCGACTCATTCTACATGATCTTCAGTGAATAATGATTATATAAATAAATTGAATGAATAAATATGATATATATTACACTAATACCATTCTGTAAATAAGTTATCTATAACCAAAAAAGAGGAATATGAATTTATTCGACAAGACATTCATAAGAACATAAATCAATGAACACCAGAATAACAAGTAGCAATGAAATATTACTAATAAGAATATAATAATATGATCATATATGATATCAAAACAATGAATATGATTCTGTAATAAGTAAATGACATTATTTAAATCATTATACAGGAGGTTCAGATACGTACAAAGAAAATCGGACATATGGTAAGGGAAAATCTCACAATCTCATTTTTATCAGAGATTGTTTATATATTGGTATTTTCTGGGGTGTATTTATCATCAACATCCATGTTTCCTCAATATGTAATATTATTTATATCCTCATAAAATAGTTTAAATCCAATATTACTCATTCGTGAGTTTTTAGTATAAGATATGAAAGGAATATTTTGTCGTTTTTAATACGAGGTTCTTTTTGACTTTTCTGGGCACAGTACGAGAAAAATGTTTTTTAATTTATACGGCATGAATGAATTTTTATGATTTCATAGAACATTATTTCCATGAAGCATCCTTTACAAGTTTTTAAGTTTATTTCTAATAAAATTCTTTTAGTTTAAAATTGTATGAAATTTTAAGAAATGAAAAATATTTTTGAAGTAGAAAGGATATTTTCCTCAAGAATGGATTTCAAGTGTTTTATCAAAATTAATTCCCATCTAAGAAAATATAGGGTTCTGTTTCTATCCCTATTTTTTTAATTTATTTGATTATATTATGGTGGAATTAATTTTATGATGTCCTTTTTTCTTATATGTATTATGTTATGATGTCATGATGTTTAAGAATCCCATTTTTATTACATGGGTTATCCTATGATTTATGATTTTGTGGCCCACATAATAATGGTTTCATTATGAGATGGGTGGGACCTACATCTCCCTCGAATGAATTGGGTAATGATTTAAATCCCATGGGATAGACATGGCTGAAACGGTAGGTTAATCTGGTTCAGTGATACAGGACTGAAACTAGAGTGAACTCCGTTCAGAAATGGACTTTGTCTGCTAGGATAGTCTTGGTAATGAGTGTTGACTACTAAGAAATGATTATTTATGATTATGTGTGTATGCTACAATGTTTCATGTTTTATGTTATGATTGTTGGGATTACATTTCACTACCATGATTTATACCATGTTATGATATTATGATCTCTTTTGCAGGTTATGATTTTAAAAATGTTATTTTCTTATTAATGTGATATGATTGATATTTACTTTGATTACCCTTACTAAGAATTTGAGCTCACCATTTTGTATATTTTATTTTCCCCAGGCCAGAAAGAAGGGTATTATGTACGATATTCCAAAAGGGACCTAAGATATGATAAAATAAAAGGGAGACAATTTAGATGATTTATGAACCAGCTGTTTATGTTTCCCAGTTTCTAAAGACACTATACCTATACATTCCTTTCATGGTTTTGTTATATGTTGTAATAAGTGTGCTTCAATTTTGAAATAATAACCATTTATGTAAAGCATGGGTCGTTATACAATCCATTTTAACACATTTAATAATAGATTTATTATTTTTAATTTGATATAAAATAATACCTTCATTGATGTTAACATTATTTAATATAAGAAATAGTTTTATTTCACCCATTAAACACATCTAAAATATATATTGCATAATTCATGAAAAATTAATACCTATCTAATTTTTAAAAGATATTAAAATAATGATATCAACATATATATGAAAAAATAAGACATATTTAAAAATTATTCTATTGAAAAATTTTGTGTCAGAAATACATTCCGTAAAAACATCAGTTATAATAAAATCATTGAGCCTATAATACCAAGATCATGGAAAATGATTTAAATGATAAAAATAGTTTTAAAATTTAAAAACATGATTTAGAAAATAATGATTTCTAAATCTATGGGATTGCTCAATAAACATCATCAACTATATACCCATTTAGGAATTTACTTTTAACATAATTCTAATAGAGTTTTAAAATCATATATATTCCATAAGATTAAAGAATTATTATTGCATTATGTCGAGAAATATTGTAAAATGATTCTTCACATCCTATTCCTTGTTCTTTACTATAACCTTGTGAAACAAGTGTATCCTTATTTATCACTATAGTTCCAGCATCATCGACTATATTTCTAAACACCCACATAGTACGTATTGTTAATGTGTTCTTGGGTTTATAAACATGATTCCTGTCATTATTTATTTTAAATGAATTCAATTTTTCAGGCATAACCATCAGAAAAAGTTCATCATAGATAACATCATTGATTATTTTAGCTTCATATTGTGAAAAAAAGTCATGATGTTCATCCTAGATCATTAGAGAGGACCTAGTCTGTGATCCCTTATTAATGTATCAAACTAAAATATCTAAGTTGTGGTTATTGAGTGTTCTATCATATTTAGAAAAATAAGGGCTAAAAATTTCATGTCATTTTAAAGGATTAGGTAACTGTAATCAGAATATTGAGAATTTTTCAGAACTGGTTTATTTTACTACTTTCTAAATATGAGAGTCAGATGGTATATAATTCATGTCAAGAATAGAGAAATCATATTCAATATTTTCTAGGGAGGGCTTATCTTTATGTGGATCATTTTCAACAAATTTTATAGGTACAGATACTACCACATACATTATTTTATTATAAAGGAACTTATACGATGTTCTATATGTCTATTGTCCTATGAAAATTTCTTCTTCACATTTGGAGGAAAACATGTGAAAATTATCTTCTGTATTAAGGATAAATGATTTGAAATTTTTTTTAATGTAATTAACCTTATGATTCATATTTTCCCATTCTCATAGGGGGTTTTCATAATGATAGGTCTAATTAAAACTCTATTGATAAGGTAATAAGATGTATTAAAAAATTCTTTAAAAAATAAAATGGAAAATATTTTTCACTAAATATAGTTGAAGATATTTCTTATAAGATTATATTTCCTTTTTCTACTACTGAATATTTTTTTCATGTCCTGTTAGTAGGGATAAGATGACTATATCTATTTTTTGAGAAAAAAGAATCAAAATATTTTTTTCAACGTCATGGTCGTGGCCACTTCTTATGGTTTTGATCGTACATCCACATATGTTTTTTAAAGACAATGAATACTTGGTGAAATAATAAAATACGTCACTTTTGTGAGAAAAAAATAATGATCAAGTATATCTAGAAATTTAATATTCAATAACATAGATATAGAGCTTCCCATTTAGTCTAGAGACTCTAGAAAGTCCAAACCAAACCATGTGAACCAACATAAGAGGTTAAGTTAAAATATATTTATTTGGATTGAATTATATTTTATGATATTTTTTGTTTAGATATGGATTAGATATTTTTTTCATTTGAAAAATGAAGTTTAGTTTGATCCCTGACTATTCATTTACTAGTTATCTTTCTAAGAGAGTGAATATTATATTGTCCTAATATATTAAATACTACTTGTGAATGGAACATAAGGAAGAAAAATATTTATATTTTATGAATTTAAAACCACAACAGAAGAAATATTCATTAATAAAATATTTGAATACTAAATAATTCATAGAATTAAAAAAATTATAATAATTGTTTTCAAATTTAACATTAAAACCATAATCAGAATACTATGAGATGATAAGACGATTTTACTCAAGAACATCTTTAAAAAGAACATTATAAATTAAAATTGAACAAGTTTTACCAATTTGGCCATGAAAAATAATTTTTCCTTTTGATTTTTCACCAAAGTTGACATGATAACAATCAATCATGATAAGGCTCTTGATGATCAAATTGTCCCACGAAATATGTCTTGAACACCCACCTTCCATGTAAAATAAGCTCTTAGAAGAAATCATTAAACATTAATCCTCTAAAAATAAATCCAAACATGAAAATATTTTTGTTCCCAGACATACTTGGGTCTAATAACATTATTAATTAATTCCATGGGAACCCACTTTTTCATCATGGGTTTCCTATAGGCAAAATGTAATGTATTATAAAAAAATCTCAATTTTGTATGAAAAACATGAAGTAATAATATTTTTTCTTCGGTATGATGTTGTAGTAGATTTTTCAAATCTAGGTAAAAAACAATATTTTCCATATTGTGATACAAAATTGTTTTTAACAAAACTTAACTTTCCAGGTAGATAACCAATACCAGTAGTATTTTTTAGAGAAACAAATTTTCCATGAATTTGAAGTAAGGTATATTTACCAATTTTGAATTTCAAAATATCCTTCTTTAAATTTTCATTAGATATTTTATGTTCATTATTATTATGGAGATGCAGAGCATTCATATCCTTTTGAAAAGTAGGATTAGATTTTACAAAAAGAGTATGTTCATGCTTTTCTTCAAAGATTTATATATATCGTTTTTTTATTTCATGTGTCTCGAATCATTTTACAGTATTCACACATTTAATTATTTTTCATATTTTTAGAATCAGATTCAACTCCATAATAATAATAACTGTATGAAGTAGATTCTATAGTTACCTTGATTGTTTTTTTTCATGCAACACATATTGGCTTTTTCATCCTTCTCATTATGGGAAGATTCATATTCACTTGAGCTATCCTCAGAGGCACTCCATGTGGCCTTCATTTCATTGTTTTACTTTTTCTATTTTTCCTTATATTTATTTTTGAACATTATCATAAGATAGTCTTCTTTCACATTTCCTCTTATTTTAAATTCATAGAATACTATTTTACCAGTCATTTAATTTCTAATACTATCCTTTTTTAAGTTTCCTTTGCTATCATACATCGCTTTATTTCTATGTTTTCTGAATAACTTTTTTCTTATATAAAACTTCATAAATATCATTGCAAACTTATCCATTTTATCATCACTCTCACTTGGTGATTCATTATTGTGGGAACTTTGAACATGAACTTTCACTTTATATTTCTTTTTGAAAGAAATAGTTTGAAAAGACATTAAATTTATCATTGGATCATTATCATCTTATCTATTAACCATAATCTATTCTTCATACATCATCAGCTTGCATATCATCTCCTTTATATGTAAGGTAATGATATCACATGATTTTCTTATTGATATTGAAGTTAATCTCTATCTTTCTAGTAATCATATGAGAAATCTCATTTCATATTCTTTGTATGTGATTGTCATTCCCATAAAGACCATTGTGTTTAATATCTCATTAAACATGAGATACATGTCAAAAATGGGTTAATCAAGTTTCATCATAACGTTATCATATTTAATTGTATATGAAATGTGTCTCATTTCATTATCTCTAGTAGTTACATAATGTGAAACATCAAAAGTATCACAAATTTGGAATGTTGTTTTAATTGCAGAATTATTATTAAATTCTCCACCCCATGATGTTCAGTATAAGGTATTAAATGATTTATAGTTATAATTTAGACTTCCTTAGTTACATATTCTATAAAATTCCAAAAATTAATAGGAATATTATATTCAACTATAATTTATTACTATATATCAAAACCCATACTTTCCAAATGAATTTATATTTTAATTTTCCCTTGAGAATAATTGTTTACATTAATTTAGGGAGGTATGAGGGTAGTATCATCTTCCCCAATATTGTCCTTTAAAAATATAATTTAATCATTATAAAGTGAAATAAATTTTGAACCTACAGAAATTGATATATTTTTAAAATAAAACTTAAATCATTGTTGTAAAATGTTCTAATAAAGATTTTAACCCTTGGATACCAAATGTTTCTTGGCTTAGGATAGTCATGTTGCGGTGAAATGAGTTAATATAAAAATTTATTTTGTCAATTATTTTTGAAAAATCACTTAATTTAAATTAAAAAAAGATCATTAACCATAGTAGTGTATTTATAAAATAATTGAACATTTGAATGATTTCTCAATGATTTATTTATTCTTAGTTAAAAAATATGGAATATTATTTTATCTTTTCAAAACAATCTACTAAATATAATTCAAATACAAACACTATCTAAGATTAACTATCAATGTAAAGATATGTTTTTGAATATAATAATTAGAATAGTGAAAAAATTGAAATCATATAGAGAAAGTGATATATAGGTTCATTCTAAAGCTCAGACATAATCCTTTCCACTTGGTGATCACCTTACAACAAGGAATTTATATAAAAAAATCACCTGCACTATATATTGGGGTACCCAACAGTATAAAAACTATCTAGACCAACATACCTCTTCCATAGTATTCATGGGAGTACAAATTAAATAGAAAGTTCATGCAGGTTACTCTTATACTATTATCTGTGGGATTGTAAGGTGTAAAAATGTATGTTGGTGAAGATATACATGCATCTTCTAGTTTATCATATGAGACAATGTGTTTAGATAATAAAGAAACACCCTACTCAAAATGTATGTAATGTAAAAAATCAAGGAAATATAATGATAATTGGTTTTAGAAATATTTTTCTGTTGTTCTATGAAGATTCTAGACTTTTTAAAGATGGTAGACGTGAATCTAGCGTCGACATCAAGAAACAGACAAGAAAAAAGAGTGTAGTTTTTCCTTTTCCCTTCGGTTTCTTGGCAATGCTTCCTCGAATTGTTCCTGTCTTCTATGTTTTTTTCTGAAAATGTTCATAGTTTATTGGAGATGTATGTTCTTGTGTTTTCCTCTCAGGTGTACATGCTCTATCTTTCACTTCCCGCATTTATAAGTGTGTATCATCTTTTTTTACTGGGTATGCACATTATTCAATTTATAATAAAAGAAACATGTTCTACAGTACCTCATACCTCATACTAGTCACTGACATCCTTAAATGTTGTCTAAAAAAGGTAGAGAAGCTCATTAATATAATAAGTAGTACTGATTTTCATAAATATTACACTTATTAATAATTTTTATCATTATAGAATAATCATCAGTGTATTAGTAAATCAGTTTCTCAGACTATTGATGTCTTATTATACTGGTGACTGAAGCTGTCAGTGACTCAAGATATCGGTGAATCATGTTTTTGTTAAGTCGGTATATCGGTAGATCATTATATTGGTGGATCAAACATCCATCGGTATCAATGGATCAGTAGATCGATTTGTCAATAGGTGTTATGTTGGTAAGTCAGGTGTCGGCAGGTCAAGCTTTAGTAGGTTAGGCGATGGTAGGTCAGTCATCGGTAGCTCTGTCTATTGTTGGTAACTTATCTATCGTTGAATCAGGTATCAGTGTCTCTACAATCAATAGGATAAGTATCAATGACCTATAATTAACAAAAAATTATTAACCTATCATATTGTATAAATTCTAACACAAAATATTTTTTATTATATGTAAACATGGTTAAACATAAATTAACATTATGAATCATGATAAAAAAAGATAAAAAATGATTAAAAATAATGTAAATTGAATCATAAATAATCATGATTTATTAACGTGATAAATAAGAATGATTTTTATCATTAATGATAAAGGAGGAAAATAATAATCTAATTAAGTGGGGGTGAATTATAGTAAAAAATGAGACATATAATTATTGAAAAATTCAATTATTAAAACTAATAAAATATATAAACACCCAATAAACACAAACCAAATAGGATTAAAAATAATTTGTGCATTAAAAACATTAATTTTGGAATATTATGAAGTTTTAATAAACTAAAATACTATGTGGCAATGAAAAAAAGTAAGACACATGTATGCACTATAAAATTTTATTAAACATTACGTAAATGTAAAAAACCCAATACCTCTTCAAGGATATTATAAATTATAATTTTACTAAATTAAGAGTATCATTTGTAGAATTAATAAAATGTATCATTGATCATTGACATATTGAATATTATATCATTGAATCTAATACAATCTCTATACATCATACATGTTATGAGGTATCTATGTTCAAACCAAGGAACTATATCTTCCAAACTCTAAATACCTTAATCTATATGTTCAAAAACATCTTTACTTTGACAAATTGGATGCAACAAATCTCAAATATAGGATAAAGCTATATATTCCACTGTATAAGACCTTGATATCATATTATGGGATATTCATTAATTATATATTTTAACGGATAAGAGATTTATAATGGAAACCTAACAAATGAACTCTTAGAATAATAATAATAATGAAAAATTACATAGATATTATGTAATCATAACTACATGTAGCTAAAAAACAGTAACTAATAAAATATTTTAATAATGATAAATGCAGCTAATATATACAAATTTTGGTATATGAAGCTACCATCATCCAATTTATATCAAAACCATCAATGGTTGAAATCAATATTCTTCGGTATCACTTTTAACTACACTATAAGCTTCATCAAAATCATCCTATAAAATCATTATAGGTTCATATCATATGATGAAGTTAGTCTATCACTAATAAATTTATATTATAACTAGTGAAACTAGTCTGTAATTTAAATAAAAAAACACATAACCAAAAAAAATAAAGTTATGATGAATTATAACATGAGTTTAATACTATTTTTAAATCAAATAAAAATAAAAATAAATGACTCAAAAATATCCCCATCATTAAAGAGAATGAACATGAAATGATTTTTTTGTAAAAAACTCCTTTTTTATTAAATAATTGAAATTTTAATATTGTAATAAAATATAACTTATATTAATATTCTAAAAAATTTAATTTTCAAAATCATATTAAAATCATTCAAATTTTTTAACCTTTATAAATGTTCATCTCCCACATAAATAATACAATTATAAAATTTATCAGAATCCCCCGATTCATTAATTATTGTTATTAAACCATTTTTTCAAAAAATTTCTTATTATATTAATTCTCTAAATATTTAACTAACATTTTGATTTTTCAGAATATATTAAAATATATAGAGTTTTTTAGAAAAAAATTGAAATTATACAGAAACTAAAAAACTACATAAAATTTAGTTAAAAACTCACTTTCTAAAAAGACATCCTCTATAATATAATCTTCCTGACAAAAAAGTTTTATTTAATATCATAAAATAGAAAATGACTACATTTTATTTATTTTTGATTATTCAAAATGAAAACTAAAAATATTCATATATATAACAGAATTTGATACATCAAATAATTTAAAATGAAATCTTAAGCATAATTAATATAATCAAATACAAAATATTTTCAATTAAGATAATAATATTATAATTTAAAACAAAAATAAAATTTTTAAATTTCTATATTATTATGATTTTTGGTATATATCTTTTCCTAAAATTGTTTCCTTATTTAAATATTGTCTATTGACAATCTTAAATAACCCTAGTTTAAGTTATTATTTTCATTAACTTCTCTTAAATATACAATCTATCTATTTTAATATCCTATACTTTTTTATGATATTGGAATTTCCATTCAATCCATAATACTAATTAATTTTTCCAATTCTAGGAATGGTCCATTTACTATTATCTTTTATACAATTCCTATTTCAATCCATCAAGATCTTGATTTCCTTGTCCAAAATATTTTCTTTCCTAACGACATTATCAAAATAATTGATGAAAATTTCACATATTTCAATGAATATAACTTGAGAAAATATTAATTTTTCATAGTAATGAAAATTGTACACAATGTGTAAGAAGAATGAATTTCAATAATAATAGCCTTCATCAAGATTCATATTTGAATGAAGATGTGGAAGAATGAAAATAATATTTTAGATGTTTTGTAATATATTTATGATAAATTCCTTATACCTTTCATTCCTCTCAGTTCTACTGATAAGTTAAAATATAAAATATCTTATGTATTCTTATTTTTTTTCTTTGAATAGGATAAATTTCATTCCACAATGAAAAATGGTTTACATCATAAGCTGGTTTATATTATATAACTCCTCAAATTTTAGAAATTTTAATCCAACCTTATCAGAAATATCTAGTGACATTTCAATTTCTAAATCTCTATGAGTAACTTCCTATGCCTTTAATACATTGTTAGGATGATGTTTTTTTATTCAGTTGAACTTCATGAAATAAGAAGTTATAAAATGGTTTTCAATAACATTTTGAAACAACCACATCAGAAGCATCACTAGAATAAAAGGATATATAATAAAAATATTTCATAGCCTTAATTTCTATAAGTTTAAATATTAATATACATTATTGGAGAATAAATCACTTTGAAAAATGTAGAACAACATATAATTGTTTTTATTTTCCTCATTTAGGGGATGTTTTGTAAAATTTAATTCCTTTATATAGTGGTAATTGAATAGAATATTTTTGATCCTTTTATTTTTCATATAGATTCTTAAAATATTCCCCACAATATCATTATTTTTTGATGATAGAGATAATTTAGAACTCCATTTTTTATTTCATTTAACTTTTTATGTACATATTTATTCTTTTATATTAAAAGTATCTTTTAAGGTTGAAATTCCATATATCTATCAAAAAAAATATTTTCCATCATATCATAAAGTATATTTATTATAGAGAGTGTTTATGAGTTAAATGAATTTTTCATAAATATCTCGGGCACAAAATATTCATCATATCCTTTCTTTATTGATAACTAAATATTAATAGTCTTAAATATTCTTGAATGAAATTATGTTTTAATCATAACCATAACCGAACATACAACTTCGAGAAAATCCAATTTGTAGTTAACAATTATGTACATGATCATACTATAGAGAAAAAATAGGAAATAAACTTCTGGAGTAGTAACATTATGTTTTACACATTTTATACAATAAAGAAATGGTTGGAATCATTTAAACACAATCCTATCTTCAAGGCGTAAATGACTAAATTTATAAAATTTTTATTTGATTAAAAAAGACTATATTATGTTTTACCTCGAATAAATTATATTGAAATCCCCATTTGTGTGTGAGAAATATGTAGATAGGGACCCTCTAGAGGAAATTAAATAATATCTAAAAAATCATTACGATAATTACTAAAATCAACTCCATATATTGATAACATTGTTTTCTTAACATCACAAGCCTATTAAAAGAGATATAATATTGATCCATTAGAAAAATATTGATAAAAATGTTCAGGGGTTTCACGTGTCAAAACAAGATTCTATAATATATAAAAAGAATCTTCTATAAATAATTGTTCATGATGGACGGATGGTGGACCTATCACTAGTTAGTGAAAAATATATAATTAATTTTCCTAGTACAACACAGTAGATGACCTGGCCTGTCTCACTTGAGGAATTGTTAAAAAACAATCACTATTAATAATAAATTATTATTATCATTTTTTATTTTATATATTATGAATGAAATAAAATTTAGTGTATTTTGGTTTTATAAAATCTGCTATAATAAATTGAAAATGTAGGTTCAATAAATAGAATAACAAATTGTCTAGAAAAAATTAAATTTTCCAAGAATAATTTCATATTGTTCCCTAGATCACATTAAATATTATTAATATTTACATCATGATCACACTACATCATATGTGTAACCATTATCGTAATCCATGATTCTTAATATGGTTTTCACTCATTGATCACCTTGTATAATACACATCCACCTCCTTTATCAAGGGTAAATACTATAGAAGAAAAAATTACCCTCAAGTGGAAGGCATATACACAATGACTACTTGAACACTAAATTACCCATCAACCCAACTCAAAGAAAATATAAAACAAGGAACACAGATGCTCATGTATTGTGTTAAAAATTGATTCAACCTCTGGGAAATTTTGGTAAATTATTCATGATCATGATTAAATGAGATTACATTTGTGATGAATTGGGAGAGAAAAAGAAAAAGTGAAATTTATTAGGGGATAATCTAAAGTACTTTCATTAAAATATGTCATAAAATTATATAATTTAAGAAAATTAAATAATAAACTAAACTACAACACAACATTGGATATATCTTTAATGTAGCATAAAATCAGTAGAATGTTTATTGATGTACCAATTTATATGGTGAATAATATATCATTTTCACTCCACAATTTTCAAAGGAAAAGACACAAATCATATAAAGAATAAATGATTGAATACTCTGAAATTTATTTATTTAAATATTTTTATCGATTTATCCTCTCTAAACCCAGAATGTTTGAGCTCCATTAGACATGTGTAGACATAGTTATAATAGATATCCTTTGTGAAATATTTCAATCTTGGAGACTATTTGAATTTCAATGTTATAGAATTCTATTAATTAATAACAATGAAAGATATATGAAGCAAAGTATTCATTTTTATAAAAAATGTATCTTTTATATATTATAACTTTTATAAACTGTTGATCTTAGTTGGACTATTCATATGTGAGATGTGGGATCATCGTAAAAACCCATCAAATCTAAGAACATATTCCACAGACCTAATTTGTAGATTATTATTGGCTTCATTTTGTTTTATTTAACTCATTGTCATGTTGACTAAAATGTATCCCCAAAGTAAATTATGCTAATTTATTTATATAATTTGGATAATTTTAGAAAAATTTATGGTTGAAATATAAAACTCAAAAAAATTCAAATTCCAAAATTATGATATTTGCAAAATTAGGCATGAATTATTATTAAAAAAGAAATTGTTGTAATTGAATATAATATAACACATCTCTAATTTTAAATATATTTAAATTTATTGTTAAATTGTAAAAAATATATTTACTCTTTCAATTCACCCATAGTTAAATATTTAACTATCCGAAAGACAAAAAGACTAATGTTAAAACAAACATTCCAAGGAATCAATGGAAACACTATCCAATTATCACAAAACGAAAATATCATGATTACTATATGAATTTAAAAATATATAACTTGTATTTAATTGTAAAATATAATTCTATTTCATTTTAATAATCATTTTCATGTCATACCAACCTTCTTGGAAGAATATTTTTCTCTTAATTTATGTTTTATGATATGTGGAGCTTTTCTCATTTTCTAGTATATGTGTGATATCTGTAATTATAAAATAATTCTAGTATCTCCACTTCACCATGTTAAAAATATATCAATCATGATGTGTTTTACAAAGGATTTCTTCAGATCCCGAGGGATGTTAGGTTTTAAATGTAAAATAATTAGAGGAAAAAATGTAAATTGTTAGTCTCCAATGTATTGTAAATTCAAGGAAACTGTTTTTCATAGGAATTGTGTTCTACTAAATCTTCTAAAACAAGAATCATCACTAATCATCTCCTGATATGATTGGCTATTTTACAATAAATTATTTCATTATAAATTAATATATTCTTCCTTATTCCTCTAATATTCCAACATTTTCCCTTTATTTGATTATGAATTTCAACCCATTTTTATGGAAATAGAGGAACTTGATCGTAAATAATATTGTTTTCTCCTAGAAAATCATTTAGCGATTTTTGGACAGTTTATATCATCCCATAATACATTGTCATCCACCAAAGTATCAATAAATATTCAAACACATTAAATTTTAGATCAAATAAATTCTGAAAATTATCACAACAGAAACAAATATCTCCTCATAGTTGAGACACAAAATAATGAAGCATTTAAATTTTAGATTAGGTTATAAATAGATTAAGTACAAGTAATGTGGAAACAAATGTGATTATTCATGGATAAAAGCGGGTTAATAAGGGTTATTTCTAACGGTGAAGTAAGATAAGTGTGGAATTTAAAAATGTGATTCGAAAATGTTGCCTTAATCATATTTTTCACATTTAATAAATACTAGCATCATTGAAAATGGGAAAATGTGTGTGTTCTGGAATAAGTGGAAAATGAACCTATACTAACAGTAATTAAATTTTTTTGTAATAAGTCCCCCAATACCAATGGTTCTCAATAACCATTGGTATAACGTATTTATGTGAAGGAAATATAAATGGTTTCACGGAACCATTAAAGTAGAGCAGTCCATACCAATGTATTCTGAATATAATTGGTAGAGAGTGGTGCTATACCAACAGGTTTCAAAATCATTGGTATAACCTTCCTCTATTTAACTAATTCTTAATATCCCCTCCTCCCATCTCAAAAACTTCTTCATTAAACCCTAATAGCTCATGTCCTTCAGTATTACATCCCAATGTAAAAAATATCTCATCAGTTTATGTTTCAATTTGATTATCCTTGAACATTAAATTATTGAGATAAAATTCATTATCCCTGCTACCACCAATCATTTTTATTTTTTTGTTGGGCTAAAACACTAAACAATACTATATTTGTTTGTAATACTCCATATTAACTAATTGAGATTTGTTTTGGATTGTATATTACATTTTATTATTTGATAACTTTCTTTGAAGGTTATATTTTTAATTTAGATTCTATATAATTATATATAAATATATAAAACCCTTATTTAGTGTGATATATATGACATAAATATTTTATTATTTATTGTATTACTTTTTTTTGTAAAAATACTATGTGGTTATGTAATTAGTAATTATAATATTTTATTTTAGTAATTAAAATTATTCACTAGAGATCTTAAACAAGGAATGATTAAAAATGCATTTTATGGTTTTCATATATATATTATAACTATATTAATAAAAGGTTAAATATGGGTAGAAATTTTTTGTTACACGAACTTGTTTATTAAATTATGTTACTTTTTTGGACAACATATTTATATAAAGGATCATTTTCTTTCTATTAATTTTTTCTAATGATATTTTTTTCCGACTTATACCTTGTGCGATTTGTTTTGATTAATCTTTCATTATGAACCATTCCATGATAAACTATTTGTTTTTCACTTATATAATCTTATTATTAACCAACCTCCAATAATTTAATGTTTTTTTGTAACCAGTGTGGTTTAAACCATAATATATACTATGGTTTAGGGTTAATATACATTATTATCTTTTTTATTATAATCATCATATAGACTAGTTTTTCAGTAATGCCAAACATATACATTATTGGTGGTATTATGTATATTTATCAGTCATTAATATAATGGAATAAAATATTATGGTTTAATAAATATTGTATTTTGTTATCTCATGGAATTTATTTATAAACTAACGGAATGGATGATAAATATAAACATGAATTATTTGCAAATTATCATTCCCTTATAAATATTTATAAACTAAATATATTTTTAATAATTATGTATTAATTTATATTAAATTTTGTATTTATGCACAAATTTAAGGAGTGATTTAAAATGAATTTTATTTCACCATTAGTTCAATGTTTTTAAAATAGACTGAAATAAAGTGAATAAGTCTAATTTCCGTAAATATATTTTGGACATAAATTAATTTTTATGTGATTTTTTATTGAAGGATGTATAATATATTCTTTAATAGAATGGATAAATTTCTTATGTAAGAAATAGATCAGATGTCAATCAATTTTGATGAAGTGTTGGATGTTTTTTTAGATTTTTCAATTATGAATGATTTAAATAAAAGTCTTATATAATTATCATGTAATAAGTGTGTTGTAAGATCTCATTGATGTCTTAAAAAAGTCATCTACCTTATAAAAAATATGGGATTCAAATAAACTACCATGCTTGGTATCACAATAGGGAGAAAAGTCAACATCAAAATGTTTATGATTTGAATGATGGGATTGGTTTGGATAATTTATTATACGACTAGTTTCTATTTATTTTTAATCATGAGAATGAAATGATTCCTATAAAATAATATAATGATATCAGGAATCATGATTCATGTAATGAAAATGATGATGTTGACATGGTGAAAAAATTCAATGATGTGGCCATAACTCCAGTATATTAGTAATGAGGTTAAATAAAAAATAAAAAATCATTAACATGACTGTTTCATGGGAATATCATGTATTTTATTTCTAATACATCCATCAATTATTTTATTACCTTTTGAAGAAATTTCATATTGATTATTTAGATATTACCTTGAACCATAATATGTCTTAGACGTTAATTGATGAATATGGATTATCTAAAAAAATAAGTATTCCTCGAAATATTGCTACTTATTCTAGGATGAGAAAAATGATAAAACTGATTATATAAATAGTGGCACATCTTGTTTAAATTCAAATACTGATATAATTCCATCTTAGATTCCACATAATGTAATGTGGCACTTTCCACATATTCTCAAACTCCATAATCATTTCTTTTTCGATAAAATATCAATAAATATGAAATGATACTGAGAAATATAATGATAATGATGAATTAATTCATCCTATATATGGATTAGTATGGTAGATAGTTGATGTTCAATATCATAATTTTATTACTAATGTGTGGAATTTGATTTTGGGTATATCATGTGATGGTTTTATTTTATTTTCTAGATAGTTACTTTTTAAAACACATGGCCATTTTTCACACACATTTTTAACCATCATCTGTAGATGTGTTTGGAAAAATCATTCACTTTATGAGTTTAATCATATCTAGACCATATGATTCTGGAAATAATAGAAATGTATACATGAGACCTTTAATATTTGAGTTGAATAATAATTGAAATATGGGCGTCTTTATATACGCCGCTTCTTCAAAAAACATATTTCATATATGTAAAACCCTAATGTAGATGGAAAATGATATTCTTGCTTATTAAATGATTTTTAGACATAGAATCAAGCTAAAAATTTTCTATCTTTTTTGTAGGAAGAATACATGATCTAAAAGACTTAAATATCATTGTAGTTTCAATTTTATGGTAAATTAGTAATTCTTGATAATGGATCATCCATATTAAAATAATCATAGAATTTCGGAAAATACCATAGAGAATAAAAATCACCCCTAGTGTATTTATGAAACTAATGTACTTGATGAATTTTAAGATTTCTTATTTATATTCAAGAAATGATAAATGAAATATATATATATATAGGAATAAGGTTTCCACTAAATCCATTTTCAATTGGAAGAAGAAATGTATGTTCTTTGAGTATCCTTATTGGGCAACGAATTTGTTATGTTATTATTTTTGATGTAATGAATATTTATAAAAAATCATAAATACTTCTTTCAATTATTCTATATTTCAAGGGGAAGAAAAAATATTATTGATGATATCAGTGAGAGCTGGTGGATAGGGATATCATAGCAGAATTTCATATTATGCACAACATTGAAATTAAATGGAATGTCATGTGTGAATATTATGTAATGAAACCTGTATAAAAATTAATTTTTGGATGTAAAAGAGACTATCAAGGCTCTTGATGGCTATTCATGTAATATATCAAAGCATGTCAATTGTGGATATGTAACACCCCAAACTTCCACGGTACGTTTCCCTTTGAATAATGCAATGGCGTGCATTGTACACAACTTCGAGATTCTAACACACCACAACCAATCAAACTAGACGTTATAAAAAATGATACCTACTTTTTGAAATATTATAAATTTTACCATTCGAAATTGGTTTTAATTTTTGGATTTTTAATATCGAAATTTACTTAGGTAAAATTTTGGTACTTTTAGGATAACTTTCATATTTTGATGAATAGTGAAAATTACTAAATTTTAATTAAAAACAACTTTTTTAATCGAAATAATTAATAGTGAAAAATTATTTATTTGAGTTGTTTTAAAGTATATTTAGAATGTATTTCTACCATTTAATACAATCTTGGTCATTGGATATAATTTCACATTTAAACTAGACATAAAAAAAGTGTCAATCATTTGATAGTTATTATATCTTAAAAGCACGCTATTTGTTTTGGCGAAGGGAATTAATTTTTAAATTAATTAATGCAACTCATATGTTTTGTATTTGGTAAAATAGATGTCATTTTTGAATTCACAATATCAAATATAGCTAAGGCACAATTTTTGGTATTTTTCTGGAAATGTTCATTTTTTGATGAATAGTGAAACCACTAAGTGGTAGTTAAAAAAATGAATTTTTCATAAAACATAATTTTACCTCTTCCCTAAGCGGAAATTCAAAAATCCGGGAGACACGGTTAATATCAAGGATTAAAATGTGGTTCAATGAGATTAAAATAATTTTTGTGAATAGTAACTTTTTACTTTTATTTACCATGGTTAAAAGTGAATAGGGTAATTAAAGTTAAAAATTATAATAATATTACCCTAACAGATGTCTTAATTCTATTGTACAAGTTTATCTCTAATGAAAACAACCTTAGGAGTAAAGTATTTTCATTTAGGTCCACTTGTATTAGATTAGTACATTTATTATTATTTAATTCACAGAAGAGTTAAAAGAGTTAAAATCAATGTTTATTTACAAATACATTTTTAGTATAAGGTTATACATAAGATAAATTAGATTGTAAATATTCATTAGAAATATATAAATATTTACTACATAATGGTATTTTATTTATAATTTTGAGACATTAAATAATTTAATTTATCTATGACAAAATTGTGATCCAGTTATTACCTAATTAATGAAAAATCAGAATAATTGATATTATAAATACCCAAATAAATGTAATTTTAGACATTTTATAAATACCAATAATTTTATTGGTTAACATGACATGTTATGATTGATTTAATTAACGTTTTTCGAAGTAATCATTTTGTTATGATTTTTAAAAAAATCAATTATTGAATAGTGTCAAAATTGACAAAAAAGAGTTTTAAAAAAAAATTATATTATTAATTGATATTCAATTTCTAAAAATCTAAGGTTCGGCCAAGATACTTATCTCATGATAGGTGTATCATTGATGGACCACTAGGGGGTCTCTTGGAGGTATATAGTATGTTTATTAACTATATAATATAAAAATACAAAGTGACATGGTAAATGTCAAACTAATTAACTAAGAGTTAAAACTAAAAGATAAGGTTAATATAATGACCCAAACCTGTATAAATTCTATTGGTTTAGTGGTTTTAGACCCATACCCACCGTGAACTTTAAATAATCCACTTTGGAGCCATTATAAACTGAATATTAATTTATTATAAAATAATATTTGTAGCTTTTCCAAAGGTGCCCCTCACCCCTCTTATAAAAGGGAACTCCCCCTTCTCATTAATTCACAACATCAATGAAATTTGGCTCAGCCAAAAACTGCCCAAATACTCTCCCAACTTCCCTCACTACAACCAAGAGACCCTAGTTTGATCATAAAACCAAACTAAGGATCTCTTTTGATCAGATCAAAAGGAAGTACCCGAAGAAGAGGTAATGTTTTCACCACCCTTTTTCATGTTCCTTTCTTCTTCCACTTCTTATTTCTTTGTTATTACCATTCTAAAAAAATGAATCCAGTATCTCCTATATACTTTAATATTATTATAAATATGGTACAACCATATTCAGTATTCTATCCATCCTTTGAATGACATGTCACGAAACATGCGTACATACGGCTTACCGTCTCCACGACGTGGTGGAATTGTTATTCAATATATTATTATTTGGATGGGTATAATAATGATTTGTAATTCATTTAAATAATAAATATAACATGAAAATGATTCTTTATATATGATATACCATCCAATTACATATTATTTTAATATTAAAAGAATGATATTTTCACCCATGCGTACGTACGGACTACCGTCTCCACGAACGTGATGAGATTCATTCTACATCGTATCAATTCAAATATAATTATCATTTGATGATTTAAAAATAATGTTTAAGGACATGATATCATTCTGGATATGAATAAGATTCAACCTATCCATGACATACACAACTTACGTAACAAAACATATAAAAGAAAATGAGTAAGTTAACACCTGAAACAACGATAATACCAAGATATTATTAACAAATCAATGTTAAAAGATCATATATGATATCATATTAATGTATATGATTCTTTTATAATTTAATAACAATTATTTAACCATTATATAGGAGGTTAACCTACCCTCAACCAAGGAAAAGTACAAGGTAAGGGTTATTTCACAATCTCTTCATTATCTGAGGTTGTTTATATGTAATTATCTACTGGGGCCTCTTTATCATCCACATCCATGTTTCTTGAAAGTTTATTTCAAAACATTCTTACTATTTTACATAATATGGGTTAAAGTCATTTATACCCTTGTATGAATTTTTATAAGATGTTTATAATGGAATCTTTCCGTCATTTTCCAAACAAGGTCCTTTTTAACATTTTCATCAAAATTATGGTAAGAATGTTTTTTTAACTTATACGGCGGGTGCAGATATATTCCGCCGTTATAAAATTTTCGAAGCTTACCTTACAATTTTATAAGGATATTATCAATGTAAATGTTTTATTTTATTATGTGACTTTTAAATGATTTCAAAATAAATATTTTAAGGGTTTCTGAAAGGTAATCTTTATCAAAATCAGAATTTTAAATGTTTTAATGATTTATCTTTCTAAATGTTTTCAATTAATGTCCATGTTTTCAAAATGATTTTAATGATTTATTTATGTCAACATGAATGTTTTGAAATGATATTTATTTTTAAAAGTTTTGAAGTGGTATGTGAAACTTTGATTCAAATATCTCTTTTAAATTAATTCCTTAATAAATGTGTGACTTTTAAATGATTTCAAAAAAAAGATATTTCTCTCAAATAGTTTTGATGTAGTCTATGTCAACATCCAGTGATGGATTTTAAGTTTATTTGAAGATGATTTTTTATGATAAAAAACTTCCATATTGTTTTGAAGTTTTTGTTATGTTTTTGATTGTGGATGTGTAATTCTTATACCATACGTGGTTTATGGATGAAGTATTTACATTTCGTATACTAGTTTTAATAGGAATGTTTATATTATGTTTGAACCTATTCATATGGGAATGCATTGAAATTAATATGTGATGTGTGGAGCCCACTATAGCTCCTCGATGCATCGGTAGGTCTCATGAGACAAACTAGTGTCTTGGCACAAGGCCTTGACAAAATCTTATTTGTAGTCTTGGCACGAGGACTTGGCTGTGTGGTTATGATAGTCTGTAATTATGCATTCCATCATTATGAAAGTGGTTATTGATATTGCATGTGATTATTCATTAGTATAATATCCGTGTGAATAAGTAAATGGAATTATTTCATTTTATTTTTTCCATACTATGTTGAAGTTCTAGTTTAAAAGGATTTTGTTTTAGTTATACATTGCCTTAAATGTTTATTATTAATTATGAAAGTTTCCTCTATATTTTTATCCTTACTGGGCATTTGAGCTGACCCCTTTTTCTATGTTTTATTTTTCCCAGGATGTGAAGAAGTATTTTATGAACGACCTGCAGGGATAGTATGAGGGGATATGAAGACAATATATTGTTGTAGTTTTTAACTTATTGATGTAATGTAAACTTTATGAATATATCTATTGTTTCCAAGGCTACTAAACTAATAGGTCATTCGAGACATGATCATTTTTGTGATCATGCCAATGTTATGTAATAATGCACCGACTCTGGGTATCTAGAGTTGGGGCATTACAATTGGTATCAGAGAAAATTTAGTACAAACCATGGAAGCTAGATTTAGAAAAACTTTGGTTAGATCACATAGATCTAAGATGGACTTTGAGGATTAGCATTGTAGAACATACTAGAATTTTTGTATTGTAGAAATTTTGTATGTTTTCCGAGAAATACATCCCTTCCTGGATATGAGCAGGTAGAGGCTGCTCTGGCACAGATGTACCTAGGGGTAAAACCTAAAAGCACCACTTTGAGCTAGACTCGAATGAGAACTGGTGCACGACAACGGGCCTTGATACACTGTTGGTTATGACACTCCTGAGTGATATGCTTTGGATAGTTCTCATTTTCTTTACAAACCATTATGAAGGGTTTATGAGTATATGCTTTCTTAATGGAGACATTTTTATGATTATGGATTATATCCATAAAATATTTAATTTATGTTATGTGTTATACAAGTTTTTAATTATGTATTGATATTCATAATCTAATCTAGTGTATGCCATTGTTTAGAAATGGCGCCCAGTTGAAGGAATGAGAACTCCAGCAATGCATATGATCCAAATAGAAAGATGGATCATATCTTTCATGGTCTTAATCAATAATTTATAAGAGAAATAGTCTCCCATCTATTATCATCATATGAAGAAATAATATCATGTGTTGATAAGATAAGTAAAGAGTTTACTGAGTCTTATGGCTTTGAAGGGAAGGAAGAGAAGAAAAGAATGGAAGAGAGAAATATGGATAAAGGGAAGAGGGAAAAGAATAATTTTCCCATATGTGATAACTGTGGGAAGAAACACCCTGGAACTTGCCTAAAAGGAATTGGAGTTTGTTATAAGTGTGGAGGAAAAGGGCACAAAGTACGTGACTGCAAGGGTAATAAAATTATTTCAAATGTACAATGCGTTATATGCAAGGAGTTTTGACACAACGTGAACCTATGTCCCAGTCATAAGACAATGCCACAAATGATGCTATTGGATAATAATAAAGTTATGATACTACCACAGATGAAGAGGAATGACTAGAGTTCTTATGTTGAATATGTCATTTGAGTGTTGCATCAACAATGTACTTGTTATAATAATTATGGAGTATATAAGGATTGTACTGTAGTGCTATTTCATTAAGGACTTGAGATTGTGTGGAACAAAGAAAAGTGACTCAATAGCAGGTTAGATTTTTGTATAATATATCGTTGAGAGAATGATAAACCATAATATGGTTTTGATACTGAGGTAGTGATTTTAGAATAATACATGATTGATTTGGATAAATAATATTGGATATTCTTATCTACCATGAAACTGATTAATGATTTGTATATTCCATCATTGTTGGGGTTTACAAAATTTTTGGATTGAAGGAGTATATATATTATTATTTAATGAATAAGGGATTGTAAATGTAATAAATAATGTTTAATGGTAATTCAGGATGTTGCAGTGTTTTAAAAGAATACATGATGAAGGTGATCACATGTTATTACGCGGAAAAAGGATCTTCATTGTGTTTACCTTCCATATAAATTTTGGACTGAAGTATTTTGGATAGTTCTAGTTTGGATTATTTTGGATTTACATAAAAGGAAAACCCGGAGGTTGGGCGGCAACCCGTCGCGTCCGGCAAGGCCGGGAGACTTGAACCCACAAAAGAGGGGTGACAAGGTTGTATCACCTACCACTGACCCACGTGATGTCCTGGATTGAATAATGTCATTTTTTTAATGGTTATGCTAGATGAATTAAAAATTATTTTTTTTAAACCTATATGAATAAGATAAATAGAATATTATTTTTATGTTCTATTATCTTTTAGAGTGAAAGATGAGTTTGTGGTAGAACTTAGTTAAAGGACGAGACTCTACTTGTCAAGTATATATTTTTCTTCTTCTCTTATTCAATGAAGAAAATTAATTCTTATACTTTAGTGAAGAGATCTTAAAACAAAAATATGTGTTATCCTAATACAATATGTTTTGTTGAACAGATGGTATTTTAAATCATCATAGATTGATGAATTTAAGGCCCTCAATTTTACACATGTTTGTGATTGATGACCTCAATCACTACCTATAAATTTTTACGTTTTTCCTCCAATTATATTTCTCTAATTTCTATCAAATTTCTTTTAATAGAGATCATAAATTGGTGGTGACCCTTTCATTTCTCTTTTTATCTTATTAAGGCTGAATTTTATTAACCCAATTTCCGATGTGGGTTTTCCCACAAAGATATTTTCTATATTCAACCTTTTATTTTCAAAGAACAATTTAAAATTGTGAGGACGCAATTTACTGAAGGAGGGGAGAATGTAACACCCCAAACTTCCATGGTATGTTTCCCTTTGAATAATGCAATGTCGTGCATTGTATGCAACTTCAAGATTCTAACACACCACAACCAATCAAACTAGATGTTATGAATAGTAATACCTAATTTTTGAAATTTTATAAATTTTATCTTTCGAAATGTACTTCATTTTTGGATTCATAATATAGAAATAAGCTTAGGTGAAATTTTGGTGCTTTTCGGATAACTTTCATATTTTAATGAATAGTGAAAATTACTAAATTTTAATTAAAAACAACATTTTTTATCAAAATAATTAATTGTGATAAATTATTAATTTGAGTAGTTTTAAAGTATATTTAGAATATATTTTTACGATTTAATACAATTTTGGTCATTAGAAGTAATTTCACATTTAAACCAGACATAAACAAGTGTCAATCTTTTGCTAGTTATTATCTCTTAAAAACACGATATTTGTTTTAACGACCGAAATTAATTTTTAAATTAATTAATGCAACTGATATGTTTTGAATTTTTTAAAATAGACATCATTTTTGTATTAATAATATCATATATATCTTAGGAAAATTTTTTGGTATTTTTATGGAAACGTTCATTTTTTGATGAATAGTGAAACCACTATGTGGTAGTTAAAAAATGACTTTTTCATAAAACATAATTTTACCGCTTCTCTTAGTGGAGCTTCAAAATTCCGGGAGGCACGGTTAATATTAAGGAATAAAATGTGGTTCAATGAGATAAAATAATTTTTGGTGAATAGTAACTTTTTACTTTTATTTACCACGGTTAAAAGTGAATAGGGTAATTAAGGGTAAAAATGATATTAATATTACCCTAACAGATTTCTTAATTCTATTGGACAAGTTTATCTCGAACAAAAACAACCTTAGGAATAAAATATTATCATTTAGGTCCACTTGTATTAGATTAGGACATTTATTATTATTTAATTCAAAGAAGAGTTAAAAGAGTTAAAATCACAGTTTATTTAGTAAAACATTTTTAGTATAGGGTTATGCATAAGATAAATTAGATTATAAATATTCATAAGAAATATAAAAAGATTTCAAAAATAATGGTATTTTATTTATAATTTTTAGACATTATATAATATAATTTATTTATGACACAATGGTGATGCAGTAATTACCTAATTAATAAACAATTAGAATAATTGATATTATAAATAACCAAATAAATGTAATTTGACACTTTTTATAAATAAAAATAATTTAATAGGTTAATATGACATTTTATTATTGATTTAATTATCTTCTTTCGAAGTAATAATTCTGTTATGATTTTTAAAAAAATCAATTATTGAATAGTGTAAAAATTGATATAAATGAGTTTTTAAAAATAATATTATATTATTAATTGATATTCAATTCATAAAAATCTAAGGATTGGCCATGAGACTTATATCCTAATAGGTGTATCATTAATGGACAACTTGGTGGTCTCTTGGAGGTATATAATAATTTTATTTACTATATAATATAAAAATACAAAGTGAAATGGTAAGTGTCAAACTAATTAACTAAGAGTTAAAACTAAAAGATAAGGTTAATATAATGATCCAAACCTGTGTAAATTCAATTGGTTGAGTGTTTTCCGACCCATACCCACCTTGAACTTTTAATAATACACTTTGGAGCCATTATTAACCGAATATGAATTTATTATAAATTAATATTTCTAGCTTTTCCAAAGGTGCCCCTCACCCCTCTTATAAAAGGGCACTCACCCTTCTCATTAATTAACACCTTCAAAGACATTTGGCTCGGCCAAACTCTGCCCAAATACTCTCTAAACTCCCCGAACTACAACCTAGAGGCCTTAGTTTGATCAGAAATCCAATTTAAGGATCCCTTTTGATCAAATAAAAAGGAAGAACCCGAATAAGAGGTAATGTTTTCACCACCCTTTTTCATGTTCCTTTCCTTTTCCACTTCTTCTTTCTTGGTTATTATCATTCCTAAATAATTAATCCAGTATCTCCTATATACTGTAATATTATTATAAATATGGTACAACCATATTCAGTATTATATCCATCCTTTGAATGACATGTCACCATACATGCGTACGTACGGCTTACCGTCTCCACGTCGTGGTGTAATTGTTATTCAATATATTATTATTTGGATGGGTATAATAATGATTTTTAGTTCTTGTAAATAATAAATATTACATGATAATTATTCTGTATATATTATATAATATCCAATTATATATTATTTTCATATCAAAAAAATGATATTGTCGCTCATGCGTAAGTACGGACTATCGTCCCCACGAATGCGATGAGATTCATTCTCCATCATATCCATTCAAGTATAATTATCATTTGATGATTTAAAAATAATGTTTAAGGAAATGATATCATTCTAGATATGAATATGATACAACCTATCCATGACAAACACGGCTTATGTAACAAAATATATAAAAGAAAATGAGTACATTAACACCCGAAACAACGATAGTACTAAGATATTATTAACAAATCAATGTTAAAAGATCATATATGATTTCATATTAATGTATATGATTATTGTATAATTTAATAATAATTATTTCACCATTATACAGGAGGTTAACCTACCCTTAACCAAGTAAAAGTACATGGTAAGGGTTATTTCACAATCTCTTCATTATCCGAGGTTGTTTATACGTAATTATCTACTGGGACCTCTTTATCATCCACATCCATTTTTCTTGAAAGTGTATTTCAAAATATTTTCACAATTTTACATAATATGGTTTAAAGTCATTTATACCCTTGTTTGACTTTTTATAATAAGTTTATAAAGGAATCCTTCCATCATTTTCCAAACAAGGTCCTTTTTAACCTTTTGGTCAGAATTATGGTAAGAATGTTTTTTAACTTATACTGAGGGTGTGGCTATTTTCCGCCGTTATAAAATTTTCGAAGATTCCCTTACTAGATTATAAGGATATTTTCAATGAAAATTTTATATTTTATATTTATGTGACTTTTAAATGATTTAAAAATGAATATTTTAAGAGTTTCTGAAAGGTACTCTTTATCAAAATCAGAATTTTAAATGTTTTATATATTTATCCTTATAAATATTTTAAATTAATTTCCATTATTTCAAAATGATTTTAAGGAATTATTTATATGTACATGAATGTTTTGAAATGATATTTCTTTTCAAAAGTTTCGAAGTGGTATGGGACACTTTGATTCAAAAATATCTTTTAAATTACTTCCATTATAAATGTGTGACTTTTAAATGATTTCAAAAAAAGATATTTCTCTCAAATAGTTTTGATTCAATCTATGTCAACATCCTTTGATGGATTTTATGTTTATTTGAAGTTGATTTATTATGATACAAAACTTCCATATTGTTTTGACGTTTTTGTGATGTGTTTGACTATGGATGTGTTATTCTTATACAATTCGTGGTTTATGGATGAAGTATTTACATTTAGTATGCTAGTTTTAATACGAATGTTTATGTTATGTTTGAACCTTTTCATATGGGAATGCATTGGACTTAATATGTGATGGGTGGAGGCCACTATAGCTCCTCGATGCATTGGTAGGTCTCATGAGACAAACTACTATCTGGGCACAAGGCCTTGACAAAATCTATTTTGTAGGCTTGGCACGTGGCCTTGGCTATGTGGTTATGATAGTCTGGCATTATGCATTCCATCATTATGAAAGTGGTTATTGATATTGCATGTGATTATTTGATTAGTATAATATCAATGTGAATATGTAAATGGCATTATTTCATTTTATTTTTTCCATACTATGTTGAAGAACAAGTTTAAAAGGCTTTTGTTTTAGTTATACGTTGCCTTAAATGTTTATTCTTATTTATGAAAGATTCTGATATATTATTATCCATACTGGGCCTTTGAGCTCACCCCTTTTTGTATGTTTTATTTTTCCCAGGATGTGAAGAAGTATTTTATAAATGACCATCTAGGATAGTACGAGGGGATATGAAAACAATATATTGTTGTAGTTTTTCACTAATTGATGTAATGTAAACTTTATGAATATATCTAGTGTTTCCAAGGCTACTAAACTAATCGGTCTTTCGAGACATGATCTTTCTTATGATCATGCCAATGTTATGTAATAATGCACTGACTCTGGGTATCTAGGGTCGGGGCGTTACAGTTGGTATCAGAGGAAGTTTAGTACAAACCTTGGAAACTAGATTTAGATAAACTTTGATTAGAGCACATAGATCTAAGATGGACTTTGAGGATTATTATAGTATAACTTCCTAGAATAATGGTATTGTAGAAATTTTGTGAGTTTTACAAGAAATACAACCCTGTCTGGATATGAGTAGGTTGAGGCGGCTCTAGAAGAGATGTACCTAGGGGTAAAACCCGAAAACACTGCTTTGTGCTAGACTCAAACGGGAACTGGTTCACGACAACGGGTCTTGTTGCACTCTTGGTTACGACACTCCTAGGAGATATGCTTAGGATAATTCTCATTTTATTTACAATCCATTATGAAGGGTTTATGAGTATATGCTTTCTCAAAGGAGACATTTTTATGATTATGGATTATATACATAAACTATTTAATTTATGTTATGTTTTTTACAAGTTTGTGATTAGGTATTGTTATTCATAAACTAATCTAGTGTATGAGATTGTTTAGAAATGGCGCCCACTAGAAGGAATGAGAACTCCAGCAATGCACATGATCCAAAGAGAAAAAAGGATCATATCTTTCATGGTCTTTAGCCAGAATTTATAAGAGAAATAGTCTCCCATGTATTATCATCATATGAAAAAATAATATCATGTGTTGATAAGATAAGTAAAGAGTTTACTGAGTCCTATGGATTTGAAGGGAAGCAAGAGAAGAAAAGGATGGAAGAGAGAAAGATGTATAAAGGGAAGAGGGAAAAGAAGAATTTTCCCATATGTGATAACTATGGGAAGAAACACCCTGAAACTTGCCTGAAAGGAATGGAAGTTTTTTATAAGTGTGGAGGAAAAGGGCACAAAGTATGTGGCTGAAAAGGTAAGAAAATGTTTTCAAATGTACAATGCTTCATTTGCAAGGATTTTGGACACTACATGAACCTATGTCCCAGTTTTCAGACTATGCCGGAAATGATGCTATTGGATAATAATCAAGTTATGATACTACCACAGATGAAGAGGAATGATTAGAGTTCTTATGTTGATTATGTCCTTTGAGTGTTGTATCAAAAATGTACTTGTTATAATAATTATGGAGTATATAAGGACTGTACTTTAGTACTATTTCATTAAGGACTTGAGATTGTGTGGAACAATGAAATGTGACTCAATAGCAGGTTAAATTTTGGAATGTATATAGTTGAGAGAAAGATAAACCATAATATGGTTTTGATACCGAGGAAGAAATTTTAGAATATTACATGATTGATTTGGATAAATAATATTGGATATTCTAACTACCTTGAAACTAATTAATGATTTGTATATTCCATCATTGTTGGGGTTTACAACATTTTTGGATTGAATGAGTATATCTATTATTGTTTAAGGAATAAGTTATCATGAATGTAATCAATAAGGTTTTATGGTAATTCATGATGTTGTAGTGTTTTAAAAGAATACACGATGAAGGTGATCACATGTTATTACGCGGAAAAAGGATATTCATTGTGTTTACATTTCATATAAATTTTGGACTAAAGTATTTTGGATAGTTCTAGTTTGGATTATTTTGGATTGCCAGAAACGGACAACCCGGAGGTCGGGCGGAAAACCGTCGCATCTGATAAGGCTGCGAGACTTGAACCCACAACCGAAGGGCGACAAGGGTGTATCATCTACCACTAACCCATGTGATGTCCTGGATTGAATAATGTCATTTTTTTAATGTTTCTGCTAGATGAATTATAAATTCATTTTTTTATCCCTATACGAATAGGATAAATAGAATATTATTTTTAAGTTCTATTATCATTTAGAGTGAAAGATGAGTTTGTGGTAGAACTTAGTTAAAGGATGAGAATCTACTTGTCAAGTATATATTTTTCTTCTTCTCTTTTTCAATGAAGAAATTAATTCTTATACATTAGTGAAGGGATCTTAATGCAAAAAAATGTGTTATCCTAATACCATATGTTTTGTTGAACCGATGGTATTTTAAATCATCATAGATTGATGAATTTAAGGCTCTCAATTTTATAGTTGTTTGTGATTGATGGCCTCAATCACTACCTATAAATACTTATGTTTTTCCTCAAATTATATGTCTCTAATTTCCACCAATTTTCTCCTAATAGAGATCATAATTTGGTGGTAACCCTTTCATTTCTCTTTTACTCTTACTAAGACTAAATTTTATTAACCCAATTTCCGATGTGGGTTTTCCCCCAAAGATATTTTCTATATACAACATTTTATTTTCGAAGAACAATTTCAAATTGAGAGGACACAATTTATTTAAGGAGGGGAGAATGTAACACATCATGCTTCCACGATACGTTCCCCTTTGAAAAATGCAATGGCGTGCATTGTACGCAACTTCGAGATTCTAACACACAACAACTAATCAAACTAGCCGTTATTAATAGTAATACATAATTTTTGAAATTTTATAAATTTTATCTTTCGAAATGGACTTCATTTTTGGATTCGTAATATCGAAATTAGATTAGGTGGAATTTTGGTACTTTTCGGATAACTTTCATATTTTGATGAATAGTGAAAATTACTAAATTTTAATTAAAAACAACTTTTTTAATCGAAATAATTAATAGTGATAAATTATTAATTTGAGTGGTTTTAAAGTATATTTAGAATATATTTTTACCGTTTAATAGAATGTTGGTCATTGGATGTAATTTCACATTTAAACCTGACATAAACAAGTGTCAATCATTTGATAGTTATTATCTCTTAAAAACACGCTATTTGTTTTGACGACGGAAATTAATTAATGAAACTGATATGTTTTAAATTTGGTAAAATAGACATCATTTTTGAATTCATAATATCAAATATAGCATAGGCCTAATTTTTGGTATTTTTCTGGAAATGTTCATTTTTTGATGAATAGTGAAACCACTAAGTGGTAGTTAAAAAAACTAAATTTTTCATAAAATTTAATTTTACCGCTTCTGTGAGTGGAATTTCAAAAATCCGAGAGACACTGTTAATATCAGGACGTAAAATCTGGTTCAATGAGATGAAAATAATTTTGGGTGAATAGTAACATTTTACTTTTATTTACCACGGTTAAAAGTGAATAGGGTAATTAAGGGTACAAATGATATTAATATTACCCTAACACATGTCCTAATTCTGTTGGACAACTGTATCTCGACCGAAAACAACCTTAGGAGTAAAATATTATCATTTAGGTCCACTTGTATTAGATTAGGACATTTATTATTATTTAATTCAAAGAAGTGTTAAAAGAGTTAAAATCAAAGTTTATTTACTAAAACATTTTTAGTATAGAGTTATAAATAAGATAAATTAGATTATAAATATCAATTTGAAATATAAAAAGATTTCCTACATAATGGTATTTTATTTATAATTTTTAGACATTAAATTATATAATTTATTTATGACACAATGGTGATGCAGTAATTACCTAATTAATGAAAAATTAGAATAATAGATATTATAAATACCCAAAAAATGTAATTTTACACTTTTTATAAATAAAAATAATTTTATAGGTTAATATAAAATGTTAAGATTTATTTATGTATTTTTTTTAGAAGTAATCATTCTGTTATGATTTATAAAAAAATCAATTATTGAATAGTGTCAAAATGGACATAAAAGAGTTTTTAAAAAAAATATTATATTATTAATTGATATTCAATTCCTAAAAATCAATGGTTCTGATAAGAGACTTATATCATGATAGGTGTATCATTAATGGACCACTTGGAGGTCTCTTGGAGGTATATACTAAATTTATTAACTATATAATATAAAAATACAAAGTGACATGGTAAGTGTCAAACTAATTAACTAAGAGTTAAGACTAAAAGATAAGGTTAATATAATGACCCAAACCTATCTAAATTATATTGGTTGAGTGGTTTTCGACCCATACCCACTTTGACCTTTATATAATCCACTTTGGAGCCATTATAAAACGAATATGAAATTATTATAAAATAATATTTTGAACTTTTCCAAAGGTGCCCCTCATCCCTCTTATAAAAGGGCAATCCCCCTTATCATTAATTAACACCTTAAAAGCCATTTGGCTCCGCCAAACCCTTCCCAAATACTCTCTAAACTTCCCTCAATACAACCTAGAGGCCTTAGTTTGATCATAAAGCCATCCTAAGGATCCCTTTTGATCTAATGAAAAGGAAGAACCCGAAGAAGAGGTAATGCTTTCACCACCCTTTTCCATGTTCCTTTCTTCTTCCACTTATTCTTTATTTTTTATTACCATTCTAAAATAATTAATCCAGTATCTCCTATATAATGTAATATTATTATAAATATGGTACAACCATATTCAGTATTCTATCGATACTTTGAATGACATGTCACCATACATGCGTACGTACGGCATACCGTCTCCATGTCGTGGTGTAATTGTTATTCAATATATTACTATTTGGATGAGTATAATAATGATTTTTAATTCATGTAAATAATAAAAATGACATGATAATGATTCTATTAATATGATATACCATCCAATTATATATTATTTTAATATCAAAAGAATGATATTGTCGCTCGTGCGTACGTACGGACAACCGTCTCCACGAACGCGATGGGATTCATTCTCCATCGTATCCATTCAAGTATAATTATCATTTAATGCTTTAAAAATAGATTTTAAGTACTTGATATCATTCTGGATATGAATAAGATACATCCTATCCATGAAAAACACATCTTACATAACAAAACTTATAAAAGAAAATGAGTAAGTTAACACCCGAAACAACGATAATACTAAGATGTTATTAACAAATCAATGTTAAAAGATCATATATGATATCATATTAATGTATATGATTATTGTATAATTTAATAACAATTATTTCACCATTATACAGGAGGTTATCCTACCCGCAACAAAGGAAAATTACAAGGTAAGGGTTATTTTACATTCTCTTAATTACCCGAGGTTATTTATAGCTAATTATCTACTGGGACCTCTTTATCATCCACATACATGTTTCTTGAAAGTGTATTTCAAAACATTCTTAATATTTTACAGAATATGGGTTAAAGTCATTTATACCCTTGTTTGAATTTTTATAAGATGTTTATAATGGAATATTTCTGTCGTTTTCCAAATAAAGTTCCTTTTTAACCTTTTCGTCAGAAATAAGGTAAGAATGTTCTTTTAAAATTATACGGCAGGTCCGGCTGTTTTCTTCCGTTATAAAATTTTCGAAGCTTCCCTTACAAGATTATAAGGATATTTTCAAATAAATGTTTTATTTTATAATTATGTGACTTTTAAATGATTTTGAAATGAATATTTTAAGAGTTTCTAAAAGGTACCCTTTATCAAAATATGAATTTTAAATGTTTTAAAGATTTATCTTTCTAAATAATTTTAATTAATGTCCATGTTTTCAAAATGATTTTAAGGATTTATTTATATGGACATGAATGTTTTGAAATTATATTTTTTTTCAAAAGTTTCGAAGTGGTATTGGACGCTTTGATTCAAAAATCTCTTTTAAAGTACTTCCTTAATAAATGTGTTACTTTTAAATGATTTCAGAAAAAAGATATTTCTCTCAAATAGTTTTGATTTAATCTATGTCAACATCCTTTAATGGATTTTATGTTTATTTGAAGTTGATTTATAATGATACAAAACTTCCCTATTGTTTTGAGGTTTTTGTGATGTGTTTGACTGTGGATGTGTTATTCTTATACAATTCATGGTTTATGGATGATGTATTTACATTTAGTATGCTAGTTTTAATAGGAATGTTTATGTTATGTCTGAACCTTTTCATATGGGAATGGATTGGACTTAATATGTGACAGGTGGAACCCGTTATAGCTCCTCAATGCATGGGTAGGTCCCATGAGAAAAACTAGTTTCTTGGCACAAGGCCTTGACAAAATCTTATTTTTAGTCTTGGAACGAGGCCTTGGCTATGTGGTTATGATAGTCTAGCATTATGCATTCCATCATTATGAAAGTGGTTTTTGATATTGATTGTGATTATTCTATTAGTAGAATATCCATGTGAATAAGTAAATGGAAATATTTCATTTTATTTTTTCCATACTATGTTGAAGTTCAAGTTTAAAAGGATTTTGTTTTAGTTATACATTTCCTTAAATGTATATTCTTATTTATTAATGTTTCTAGTATATTGTTATCCTTACTGGGAATTTGAGGTCACCCCTTTTTCTATATTTTATTTTTTCCAGGATGTGGAGAAGTATTTTAAGAATGACCTGCAGGGATAGTATGAGGGGATATTAAGATAATATATTGTTGTAGTTTTTCACTTATTGATGTAATATAAACTTTATGAATATATCTAGTGTTTCCAAGGCTACTAAACTAATCGGTCTTCCAAGAATTGATCTTTCTTGTGATCATGCCAATGTTATGTAATAATTCACCGACTCTGGGTATCTAGGGCCGGGGCGTTACAGGATAGTTGATGTTGAAATCTTTGATGACACATGATTATCAAATCTATCTTCATGTGTTTATTCCATTAGTAACCCATTGTCATATTTACAAATAATATATGTCTTGAACTTATTAGATAATTCAATTTTTATGGACATCATTATGCAATATTTTTCAAATTCATTATTATAAAAAACACAAGAAGAGGAACCATTAATGTTTTATTAGTTGAAGAAAACATTTCCTCCATACTCATTTACATGCATGATACATCTACATGCCCTTATTCCAACTGAAATTCTTATTGGTTGAAATTTTTTATTTTGTTGGTTTTATCCAACTAAAATAAATACGAACACATTGAAGTCTTGTTTGATGATTAGGAGTCATCCTGAAGGAACCATTATTAAATGTTACATGTTTCAAGGATGTGTAGATTTTTATTCTTTTATTTTTCTGATGTGACCACAATAAAGAATCAAAAAATCAGAAATGATGAAGATTGGTATGAGAAAATTGAACCCAGTTTACCATTACTCGACTAAATAAGACGAATTATATGATTATATACATTGACACAAATAATCCTTGGAGAGTGGAAAATCACATTGTTTTGGTTAACTATTGTTTGTTATATGACTAAATCTAGTATATATATTGAACATGTATACATAATATCTTCCCATATAATAATATATATGTGTAAAAATTGTAGCATATTTTTTAGTAGGGAAAATAAAAAAAATTAAACAGAAAGCATAATTATTTATTTTTATGAGGGTGGTATACTTTTCATATCAAATTTTTTTTTGATTGGTTGAAATTGAAGGTAAAAGGGTTACTATAATAAAAAAGTAAGATATATTCACTTATAATGGTAATTCATATTTTAGGTATTGATTTTACCTTTTGAGATCGTCTCTAAAGAAATAAGATCATTGGATTTTTGTCCTAATGATGAGGATCATGAATGCAAGTCAAATGTTATTAGTGGGTACATGTTTATTATCACAGAATTGGAAATAAACATGAGAACAAAACATGATGATGTTATGGTAAATACCATAATAGAATGATATACTTGTCTATCAGATAATAGAACACAATTTAAAAATGTATCTTGTGATGAGGTTACTGAGAAAATATTCACATTGGACTATTACTCTCACATACAAGTAACTATGACGAAATTAACGTAGTTTGATTTGATAAAGAGACATTGAACATTTATTAATGAATTTGTATTTTGATTTATTGGCATGAATCATATTTTTTTAAAGATGAGCCATATATATTGGGGACTTTGGTGAAAGAAGTTTATAATTTGAATGATAATATGAAACCTGAATGTGGTTTTATTATTAATTTAATCCCAAGAAATATTTTTGATGATGGTGGGAATGAAATATAAACCATAAATCTCCCATTGGACTCAATTAGTTTATTACTCACGACGAATCCAATAGTTAGATTATAATAGCTGATTGTGATACTGAAGATGGGGAGAGTAATATATACAATCATCAATATGTGCTCTAATTTATTTTAGTTTATCTCACCATGTTTTGTTCAAGTTGGTACTATTTTAGTTTCTTTAATGAACTTCATGTTAATTTTCAATATAAAATGGTTTCAATTTTCATTAATTAAAATTTTATAATATTTAATAAAACTTTATTAGAACCTAAAACCCAAAAAAACATTAATAACAAAATTAGAACAATGAAATGTGAATTAAAATGAAATATATTTAACATATTAAAGTTAAAATAATAACCAATGAAAAAAATTACCTAAAACAATTGGCTAAATGACATAACCCAAAATATGAACCAAATGACAGAACCCAAAAAATAAAAAAATGACCAAATCAATTGACACTAATGAACCAAACTAAATTAGATCAAATTTATTATTTAATAATAAAAATATATAATAACCATGATTAATATTCTAATTAGAACATGATAGCTTTTCAATAAATCATATTATGTGTTTTATATTATTTTCATGAAATACAAAATGATAATGTAATGTCACTTTGTATCCTTTATTTTGATTATGAATTTGTATTCCTTCATTAAGACACACCACAATTTCATTATTATTTATATTACACATCAGAAATGAATTTATAATTTAATACCCATTTTTATTCACGTATATGAATTTAAAAACATATAGGAGGTATTAAGGAAGATGGTGTTTGAATAAAATTTAAACAATAGGTAGATGTGTGTTATTTATGACGAATTGTTTTTTGAGCCAAGGTAATGTTCCAATGGAATTTTAATTTTGGTGTTTATTGGAAAGGAATTTTTTTGAACTGATATTTTGAATGAAATTTTGAGACTTGGAACACATCAATGTTTTTTTTCAGATTTTTTGATGTTGCAATAGGTTCCTCGGGTGCTCCATTTAGTTTCAGGAGCATTGGACACTAAAAATTATAATTATAAGAGGACTAATCCGGGACACAGATGTATTTAAAAATTTGTGTCCACCAGTAGAAAATAATGTGGATGCAGAAGGGGAGAATATGCTCCCCCACAGGTTGTGCATGATTTACACATACCGTGCACCCAACCAGCACAGTTAGGGCCACTTAGGTAGTACTTATGCACTATTAATCACATGGATGGTGTATGGTTAAGAAACAAATGTGGCACAACATTGCGAGGTGGTTTTTCGAGGTATAAAGAGTCTCATAGTTGGCACATGTTTTGGAAAAACCAAATGGCCCAACCATGATTCCCATTTCTTTAGTTTAAAATGACCAAAATTCCATTATTGAGGTTTTAACCAACATTTTTATTTTCATTCTTCATCTTCTAGTGGGTAAGACCTCTCCTCTTGCACTATGTCTTCCTCTAAGGACTAATCTAGTATTTTATATACCTCCTCCATCCATCATCAAAATTGAGCGTTTTCCATCTCAATGGATTTTAATCAAAAATATCTCTATTCCTATTGATTATTTCTTTGTTTAATCTCCTCATGACTTTGTTATCAGAGTTAAATCATATTTTCCTTATTTTTAGGGTAAATGTTCATTTCAACTGTTTCATCCAAATCATATAGAATCTAGGCTTGATATTGGATGATTATATCATACTATATACAAGGTTAGAGTTCTATTAATTTTACCATAAATATTCATCATTTTGTGAATATCACTATTACGCCACACATAGGCACTTTTCATGCATTGAATAAAAATATTTTCATCATTATAAATTTTTTTATGAACAAAGTATAACTCTAGTTGATTATTATTATATAACTATAAGAGGATAACCTCAACAACAGAACCCCCCTTGGGTGTGACAAATAGTTTGAAACTTTTTAATTAAATGATTTAAATGTTGGAATGCCTTATAAGCATTGCTATTTTAGTATAAATGATTCTTCTTTTGTTGGTGTTATCCCAATTGATAATGAACCCTCTTAAGTGACTTGTTGATCCTTGTAATTAAATTTCAATTAATGGTTGCCTTATAAAATGTTATTCGTTGTTGAATTGAATTGAGAATCTATAATGTGATGCTTCATTATGATTAAGTGAATTTTTTGACAAAAAATAATATACTTTTATATTAAAAACCCTCAATTGAGTTCTGTTGTCTTCAAAATTACCATTTTATGATAAGTTCTTCAAATATATGCTTCGTTTTATTTCATTGGTGTTGTCATTAAACAATAGTTGTGGTTATATTTGTGGAATTTTTTAGACGTGGACCATAATGATGTTCTTAATGGGAATTTCTCCCTTTCTTTAAAAAAGTATAATGATCTAAAGTACATCCTAAGTGCTTCTACCAACTTTTGAATTGATTTTACAATTTTGGGGATTTTTTTCTATAGAATAATTCACCAACAAGGTTCCTAGTCATCAATGTAAAATAAATTTTAATGTTTTGATAGACTTAATGGATTTCTATAAATTTAATAGATTATTTATAATGGATTGTTTTGCTTAACTATGTTGTTTGATAAATGGAATTTATTTAGATTGTACGACCATGATTGTTGATTATATCAAATGACTTATGTGGATGGTAATTATTGAAATGATAGGATTAGAAGAAATAAAATTCTTCATGATGGGTTTAATTCCTTGAATGAATGAAGTGAATCAATGGAAATTAAATGTAAAGGGTGGATAAGACATATGATTCATTACATGCTTAGAACATGATATTTTTTAAATAAGAAACCACAAATGTTAATTTGGATTTATAAATTAAGAGAATGAGAAGTAATTATTCCTGGATATGGTTATTTTTATTTTTATTATTATGTTTTATTCCTTATACATAGGATGTGGACTCATGGTAGGGTTCGTTTGAGCATGGTGAAAAATAATTCCTCAAACATTGTTTGTTGAGTTCATGAAATATCGCACCATTGAAACTATTAAGATGTTGTGCTGAGGTTCCATGCCCCCTATTTAGACTCTTTACATGATGAGTCAAACACCATCCCATATTTTTTTCATGAATTCACACATACTGTTGGGATGTAGGGAATGTACCCTATTTCTTGAGATTAACAGTTTATTAAACTAGTTATGGTTGACTATGTTATGCCATGTATAACCATTACATATTATTATAGGTATATGGCCTCTTACATCCCCATGTACTTGGTTAATATAGGTAGATGAAATATATAACTATATATATATCATTACTATATATATAGTTTCTGATCAGATCGTCAATCTTGTCAAAGGCCAAAGACGGTAGAGTCCATATGGTGTGCAATTGTCTTCTGAGTTGATGGTTCTTTTTATTTATTTATTCACCACTATTTATTTTATTTCTTCTTACACCTAAAATAATTTGCTTTATATTCCTGGATAGTATTCTGTCGTAGATACCATGGGTAGAAACCTACTCGGATTTATATCTCAGGCCCTTCTCAGGCTGACAATGCACTGGGGTGCCTGAGTATATCTCATGTCCATAGGACCGTGGAAATTTCCTTTTTTCTATTTTTCTTGTAGTTAGGAGAACATGACTGAGCTGGATCTTAGGATTCCCATAGTGTTTTTCCTTGAGGAATTTTTACTTTTATTCATTCATGTACAATATTGTATAATATTTACTTTTTAATTTCTACTATATAACTATGTATAATGATCTATTCATGCATGAATATTTATATTGGAATTTTCCATCTGTTATATTTAGTTTATAATATTATTCCATTTCTCTATCATTCATTTATTAATTATTCTACATGTTTCTATTGTTTACTTTTTGATTATACCATTTCATAATTTAATATGAGGGTATTTTCACGGAGTCATCATAATGTTTGACCCACATTTCTAATTAGAAACCTCTAGAATATGGGTTGGTACACTTAAGGCCATGTGAGCCACTGGTCTATCTACCATATTAGTGGTTAGTAAGGATGGTACATTTAAAAGTGGTATCAAATCCATTCATTTCCATTTTATTACTATTATGTACTGGTATAAAAGAGTGTCAGGCATGTATATTCTCAAAAATACACTATAAATCTTATTGATTTTGATGCTGACAAATACCCTTTTTTGTTTTACTAATTTTATTACATTATGTCTATTTAAAAAAATTAATATTCATTACATTATTTATTTTGAAAATATATTGAAGCATATTATTCTGGTGGAATATTTATCAAAGTTTTTGTAACACCCCTAACCATAGTATGGAAACCTTGTTCATACTGTACATTGAAGAATGTAATGTAAGGAACAGACCCTACATTTTTATTATATGCTATGATAAAATATTAGCACATATGGTTAATCAACCCTATCATAAAATAAACGTATTTATAAATAAGCTTATGTTTTGATGAAACCTTACATTTGAAAATTTGAAAAAGAGTGGTTAAAGAAACATACATTTGTATGGAACATTATGTTTGAGAAGAAAACATATGGATCATCATCCATTCTTTTGTGATCAACCTTATATTGTAAACCATAAGTTCGAGGAATTAATGTTGTGTAGTTGAACACTATATTTGGTTTTTTTCATTTATTGATGGAACCTTACGTTCTACATTTCATAGCTGAATATTTTAATTTATGGTTTTATCATAGTTTGGTGCAATAATAATTACAAAATATCAGGACGATTTAAAAATCATTTTCAAATGATTCAAATATCCTTATGATTAAATCAACTAATAATATTATGTAATGAAATTCACTTATTTTCTTAAGGAATGATGTGACTAACCTGAGATGTCCCGGGAATTTAAATTCTTATCATTATTTAGGCGCATTGCATAGATCTGAATTAAACGGACAAACCCTCTATTTTACATATTCTATTAGTTTATTTGTTCTATATTAATGTGTGTATAATTCAATGAAAAAAATCATTCAGATATAGATTAAACCATATATTACAAAACAATTTCTTGATTGAAACTTCATTATTGAGAATATATTTTATAGATCTACTACAAAAATCAATAAAACTTTGTTTTTTATAGACGTTGCTACATTGGAAATATACGTTTTAATGATTTTGAATTTTGTGTGTGTTTGTTTCATCTATTTGTTTTTGTTTTATTTCAATGATCTATTGCAACCAGATCGCATCAGAACTATTTATTCAAGAAGAAACTATTTTTTAAAGAAAAATATTCACATATTGTCAGTTTCTATTCAACTATAAAGTTCAACTAAAACCCTTTATAATCAATATCTTTTTATTAAGAGTTTCAACTACTCGTAATCAGTTGTGGTATAGTGTCAGCTTATCTATCTAAGTTGTGGTTTATCAACTCTCTATTATAGAACCAAAAGACCCTATTTTCTATTCTTGTTTAAAATGGAGTCAATTGACTTCACTGAGTTGTGGATTTGTATTATTATATGAGGAATTGACTACTGAAATTCACCAAACAAGCCAAGAGAGTAAATTATGGAGTGGACTAGGTGATCATTATTCCTCAAACCACTATAAAAATCCATGTTCTATATTCCTATTTTTGTCTAATACTCATAATTTCATACAGAAGATAAAGACTAATAACCCACATAAATCATCAGTCGACACCAAGAGGTATAATTGAAAAAGAATTTGAAAAGACATAGTTCACCCCCTCTTGTGTATATTTTCGTATTCAAATTTTACAAAGTTACTATGAATGTCTCAATTCGTTGTAAATATTTCTCCTTGGGAGTGATCATCCCACGTATGGGGAAATGACTAGGTTTCCAATTTTAGGATTTTTTTCATGTTGTTCGTTTATACAATGGATTTTGATTTCACTTTTAGTTATTGGTGTACATTCGATTGCTTATTGATTTATGATATTCTATTATTTTCCCCTTAGTATTCTATGGTACAAATGAAGCGTTTTATGCATCATGGTAACCATATAGAAATTCCAATTCCATTTATTTTCTATTCAATATTGATGAATTTTTACATTTACTAATGATTTTGATACTATGTCTTTAGTGTAATGCCATGATTTTTGGTTTCTATAGCATTCTAAATAATATAACAATATTTGATGATTTATTAACAAAGATAAAAATACTACATGTTTACGTAATTAAATTCAATATTTCCTGCTTATTTAGTATGTTTATATGTGTGACTTATTCTAATAACATGCAATTATTTGTTTGATATATTTAAATGTTTTCATTGGATGAATTAAATTGTTGTGATTCGAAAGGCATTTGGTTTTCCGTTGTATGGTGTATGGGAGTTGTATAATTTGGAAAAAATAATCTGTATACTCGCACCATCCATTGATATTTCTATATTTATATCTCAAGACTTTTGGATAAAATGTGAATATTGCTAATATTAAAGCTTAATGTGAACATAGTGTTATTTAAGGGAGCCAAATGAAAACCTATATAGTGTATGCGTTCTTTATGGATTAGTAGATAGAAACCCATAAAATATAACCATTATATATATGATCATGGTTTATGATTCAAATGGTTATTAAAATGGAAAAGTTGGTATGTTTTTAAATAAAATGTGTTGGTTAACTATCTAAATGCACAATTGGACCGATGTATGTCAGTTGTGGAATGATTCTTATGAGATAACCCACTATGGGTGTTTTTAAAGTTTAATAAATAAAACAATGTCATTGTATTGAATTCTCATGAAATGAATTTGGTTAAATTAGACCATCGTAGGTCACTTTATATTTTATTACATAAAATAGAATTTGTTAAATAAATATCCTAAAAATTAAGGGATCTTAATAATTGTTTAATATTTGAAAAAATAATTTTTCTAAAATATTATTGTTTTACCTTGAGTTGTTTATTTAATAATATACCAAGTGATTTCCCCATATTAACTGGTTTTGAATACTTGTTTTAAATAATTTAAATGTTTTAGGATTCTATGTGAATCAATGTAATGGATTTAAAAAATGGAACATGAAGTGGGTTCTTTTATGTAAACCCTTCTGTAAGGGTAGTAATGTTTCATCTTGAGTTTCCTTAGAATGGAAACATGCATGTTTTTCGTAGATCTTTATCTTTTTTAGAAAAATGGATTAAATGATAGGATCTTGAGCATAGTGACTTTCCAGTTAGTTTGATCTAGTTATAGTGTTGACTCTAATGAATTTATATGGGGTTTTCCTAAGGTCGGTAGCACCCTGATAGCATAAATTCCGTTCCAACTATTGAGAGTATTGTTACAATGATTGTCGTTCATGTGTGGTTGTCCCTGGAATGACATTTATTTTTCAATGATACACTTGTTTGGGAAGGTTGTAATTGTGTCCATAGCCTTTTTTTTGGGCATGAGTATCAAGTAATGTTCATTTTTATTTGGTTTGATATATGAAGTGAATGGAAGGACACTTCGGAGGTCTCATGGACTTGATATTTTTTCTATGGTCAACTCGGGATTTATCTGATCTATTTTACAATTGTTTGGGATGATGATCCTTTCAGTAATTTTTTTAGAAGACATATGATACATTAATTGATATGGTGTAATACCTGTAGATATTATTTAGGATTTTCTGGTTCCTCACATAATATTGGGTAATTATGAGATGATATACCTGGTACGAGTCATGTATCTATGTGAGATAACAAACCGATTGAGTTCTATGAAATCATTGAGGCATGAACTTTTGAGTATATTATTAGTTCATCTCTGGAGTTGAGTGAACTAGGTGTCAAAGGATCCATATTGATCATAATGCATTAGAAGTATCTTATAGAGGATTGGATGTGTTGACATGTTGATCAGTTTGGTTTACTTTCTTTTGTAGAGATCTATGACATTGTGATCATGGGTCAGATGAGTATCATGAATTAGTTTTAAGTTTAATATGGTCTATATGAGTGGCTATTATATTTTCCTTTTGATCTTGAGTACACTCCATATGTGGGGAGTGTTGAGTTGGTCTTAGTGAAGTCATGTTAGTGCTTTCTCAACAACATGACATTGAGGTATTTGGTGATGCACACAACCCTTATGAGAAACAATTAGTCTTGGATTCACATCATTTTTATGTTTTTGTTATCATGCAATGCCTAGGGTGTTAAAGTCATTGTGATCAGTTAAATGATTATACATCGGAAGGTGAATCCGGGAATCTTCCAAGAGGTCATCCAGTGGTGGTTCTATAGTTTTTCCTAATAAAATATATAACCTCTTAGTGTAGTCATTCTTAAGAGCTAATCATGTCCATTATATTGACATCATCATTTATTCATTATGTAGGTGTCAGTTATATTCCGACCTATGTTCTAAAATCTATTGGTTGTTTCGTAATATCTATCATGTTGCACACTGGATTCGTGGTTATTGTCTAGGCATGGTATGTTTTTAGTGATACCTAGGATGATTGGTATGAATTATTTTCATGGACTATTAGATAATAGAGGTTTTCAGCTAAATTGACAATGAGGAGGATGTTTCTATTGGATTACTCAAAGGATATAATGAGGATGTGTTATCCATTTACCAATGCATCTCTTCTAAACATGATATATGTTCTACCTTTGGAAAATTCCTTTAACTTTAGTTTAATGAATCTATGGTGAGCTTAGACTTATATTTGAGATCAAAAATGTTCTTTAAATGATAAATATTCTAGTGGGATGGATCTGGGATACATCCTTGTTCATGATAAGGCACAACAGTTTGAATGTCTAAGTGATGGTTTGGTCTAGGAATTTCAATAGAAGATAGGAATGGAGTCTGATGAATGTGATTGTTTTAAATACATAATGACTTAGGTAAAGGAATTTTAGTTTGACTTCTATTATGTTGTCTTTCTAATGCAGGAAATTTTGTGAAAATTCAGCCGATTTTTCTTGACTTCTTTTAATTATTGATTGAGGTGTATGGTGAAAAGTAACCATTTTAATGAACAAATTCAGGTTATGGTGGGTTTGGTAAAAGATTTTAGTGGTTTATTTCAGGGAAATAATGTGTGACATGTTTCCTTTAGAATTTTCATTATTTGAACATTTCTTTTCATAGAAGTCTTTGATATGACCTCAGATGTAATCGGGTACTTCTAGTTAATGAAGTCATGCATAGAGCATTTCTATGATTCTTAGAGGCGTTTTTTGAAAGCCAAATATGATGATGGAGGTATCATAGTTAAAATTTGGGGGATTCATAATTCTAAGTCCAATTTTTGGGTGAATAATCAGCCAAATCTTTATAGAGATGGTGATGTGATCAAGTCACTAGTTAAATGATCACGGGAGAGCTCTGTTTTGGAATTTCATTCAAAAATGAGCATTTTCTCATGGATTAATGACTTCAGTTCCATCATCTCAATTAACTTCTGGTGGTGAATTTGGTGTTTTGAAATGAAACATGTTTGTTTGAATGATACTTCATGACCCTTGTAGGTCGGGTGATGTTTTTGTTGTTGTCAAAGGCTTCTTGGAGGTGATATGTTCTAGTGTGTGATGTTGTAATGACCCATTATTTGAGCCACGGTAACGTTCGAAGGTAATTTGAAATTTGGAATTAAATGGATGGGTCATTATTTGAACTAAGATTCGGAATAAAATTCTAATAGTTGGATCACTACAATATGTATCTTTTTGATTTGGTTGAAGGTCCTAATGGTTCCTCGAGTGCTCCACCGAGTTTTGAGAGAATCAGTCTGTAATGACCCAAACATTCAATAATGAAAATTTCTATGGATCTAATTTAATGTATTATCATGAATATATTAAATTTGATCTTCATTGGTTTTCTATTTCTGGATTTTAAAATACTGTTAAGAATTATGACCACATCTAATATAGCTATTGAATAGTGATCACATGACTAGTATAAATATAGGGCGTTAACAAATCCAATTTATTCAGACAATGAAAGCAATGGCCTCATCCAGTAGACGTGCCCCATACAAAGTCCATTTGTCAGATTTTGGAAAGGAGGTTTCATCTTTGGGCTTCAATCTTGACCAATCCCAAACTGATCTTGAATATGATATGCTCGAGCAGGGCTGCCTATGAGATAAGTGGAAGTTGATAGAGATTACCACCCGAGCACTGTTATTCGAGCCACCCCAAGAGTCTATCACCATCACAAACTTTACTCTTCAGTCTTATGTGGGTGTTATATGTTTTTATGTAACAAGACCTTAGCAAGATAGTTATTTACATTATTTTTTTATATAATACAAAATATTATTTCATTTTATTATTGTTACCTTGTAAAAAGTTTTTAATGCATAAATATTATTTTTAGTTAATGTTAAACTAAAAAATATATTTTGATGAATTAATGGATTCGTGAATTAAATAATATTTTAATAAAATATTAATAATATTGTCAAATTAATTTTTATTAAATATAAATGATCATATAATTTTATGAATGAAATTTTATTTTTTATTATGGTTTGAAATCCATTTTTGTCAAAACCCATGAACTTTAGATAAATGTCAGTTTATAATTTAAAAGTGAAAATTAAAATATTTATAAAATTATTTTGATAAAATGAATTTTATTTATGGAATCAGGATGTCAAAATTATACAACAGTGATTTTTTCATAATTTTCTCAGACAGTCAAATTTATGGGTTAAAAATAAATAGCTTTTAAATATATAATGTGGTTTATGACATTATAATGACCTAATAGTTATGTAATAAAATACTATAAACATTATTTTCGGCCAATATATGATTTACCATTAAAATAATGAGATTTTGGGATTGTTTTATTTATCTTACAAAGCTTTAGTGGACCCTTCAAGACTTATTAAATATTTTGTCTTTTTAAATTTTTTTCTTTGGGAGAGTGACTCACATCCACATAAGAAACCCCATTATTGTAAGAATTTAAAACTTTGGAACTATTAAATATTGTATTCCACTTCCCTTTTCCAAAAAACATGGGTAAATATTGTGGCCAGGTTTGTGGTTTGGATTAGATTAATGTGAGGTGTCCCAAACATAAATAATAAATATTTCCCTCACCTTTCTTATATAAACCCACCCAAGATCCCACTTCCTCCTCACTCAAATCCTTTTAGTTCGTCCAACCTCTTCCATCATCTCTCTATAATCCCCACAGTGTTCCTCATTCTCCCAAAAAGCCTCTCTCAAGACTCTCTGAAGCCTTTGGAAGCACACTTCCAAGTAAGGGGTTTTCTTCTTTTCTCATTTTTTCCAATATTATTTAAATTGTTATGCCCCTTTAATTTCAATTATAAATGTTTGGGTATGATTTCTCACCTTCCCCATATTTCCCTATTTTTGTTTGAATGATTGGAGACCCCTTTATCTCTCATTAAATTCCTCCCATGTACACCCATTACTATGCCAAAATTCCGAAAGGAATTTCTCTCTCTCCTCATTTATGTTCAAGAAATACTTTTGTCTCATGAATCTAAATTACCCTACATTTATTGGGACATGTATCCATATGGACCCATTACATTCCATGTCATGTAAATATTATGAGACACCACTTTATCTCTCATCAACAATTATTATGAGTTCTTATGTCATGTTGTTATGTTGCGGAAATTGCACCACGCTTTTCCAAGTAAAAGTCATTATGTAGTTAATACCATGCCCATTTCTCTCTCAAGGGTATTCACTTTTATACAAATTAACCTATTGTTTAAATAGTTTCATGTATGTATTACGCATTTGTTTATTGTGGAATAAAATATTATGTTGAATGATTCAATGTTTTATGATCCATGTGGCTCACTTTTGCATGAAATGAAATGTTTAAGAAGGGTGTGCACTGATAGCGCTCCAATCCATTGGGTAAAGTATAGTATCATAATACTTTATGTGCAATGGGTGTTGACTCATGCTAATTCAATTGTAACTAGGTTTTACTTGTGCTTCATGTGCAATGAGGGTTTACTCTTGCTTCTTGTGCAATGAGCCTTGGCTCATGTTAATTCCCTATTAAGTGTTGTTGCCACATTTCCAAGTTAGGATTATCATGGTTTATCATGCCTTTATATTTATTCTTATCTTATGATATATTGATATTCTTGTTGTCTAAAATGTATTTTATACCTCATGTTATTCCGTGACTATTGCCTTACTGGGATTTATAGCTCACCCTTTTATTATGCATGTCCTCAGGTTATCCCATGAAATGCTAAGTCTGAGGAAATGTACGATTCATGTAAAGGATTTTTTCAATAAGGATGTTGTATTTCATGTTTTATGTTGTTATGAAATGATCCAAATCCCCAAAGACACTATACCACTCGTTCTTCTATGTTGTATCAAGTGATGTTTATGTAATACATTATGTTTAATTGTGTAATAAAAGATCAGGGTTGTCATAGTTGGTATCATAGGATAGGTTTAGTTATTTTTGATATTAGGATTAGAAAACTCTTTTAAAGCCTTTTCGACAAGACTAAGTATAATTAAAACATCACTAAATTTTGGTTAGTATTTAGTAAGTGGTTTGTCAAGAAAATATATTCCTATCCGGATACGATCATGTTGAGGCGGCACTGGAACAGATGAATCCTGGGGGTAAAACCCAAAAATACCACTTTGAGCTAAAATCGAACTGGAACTGGTGCATGACAACGAGCCTTGTTGCACTCTTGGTTATGACACTCTCAGGGGATATACTCTGGTATATTAACAATCTGAGTATGAACCATTATCAAGGGACAAAAAGATTCCCTATGAATAAATGTTAGAAAGTGGATCATGGTGAACATAGACTGAAGCCAATAGATTCATATTTTATGGAATGAAAGTTATTTATAAGTCATCAGTTTGGTCCATGGATTACCATTTAATTGTTACCATTAACAATCCTTTTATTCTAGAAAATGGTATGTAATAGGAGGACTCGGGTGAACAACCGATGTAAAGAACAATGTGATGACTGTACTAATGAGATGCCAAATCTAATGGGAGCGAGAATCACGAACTTTTTCATGCTTCTCTATCCGCTAACACATGATTTGAATAAAAACATGGGTCAGGAAGAACGTTCAGCCCCCGATGAAAGAACAAGTCGCTACCTAGATCTTCATGAGACAAAGGCCTCTTACTTTTAATGGATCATCCGATCCCTCAATCGCTAAACAATGGATCAACTCCATTGAAAAGATAATCTCCTTCCATCAATGTTCTAAATAAGAGAAGGTTTTCCAGGGTGCTTATCATATGGAGGGTGAAGCTGGTAAATGGTGGATGTTGATCAAAAATATGAAGCTGGAGGAGGATATGTAGGCGTTGGAATGGATGGATTTCCAGAAGATGTTTTTCGATAAATATTTTCCACGCACCCTCTGGCTTAAGATGAAAGAGACATCCTTGAACTCAAGAAAAAAGACGTAGAATATGTCAGAGAATACATGGAAAAATTCACATGGGATGAATGATATGCCTCCGACATTATCGTTATCCCAGAATGCAAGGTTGACCACTTATTTGGTGGGCGGAAACCTAGCTAGAAGAAAGCACTGGCGATCCGTGACTTTGACAGCTATGAGTAAATTGTTTGATGTGACCTCAAGGTTGAAATAAAGATCGAGGAAATCTCAAGGGTATCTTGTGGATAAGAAGTGTAAGGTAGACTTCAATGTCGTTGGTCCTATGAATAAATAAAATGGTTCTATGATGATCCAGCATCCCACATGCCAATGGTGTGGAAAGAAGTGCCCCTGAAATTTCTTGAAGGGGATGAGGAAATGCATTAGGTGTGGAAGATAAGGTCACCTGGATATTAACTATTGGAATGAAAGACCCGTGGCTATGACAGAGGAGATGAACGCTCCGTTAGAACCTCAACTTGTGGTTCATCGATACAACTTCTAATAACTAGGTCATCTTGAAAATCAGTGCCCTTATCCAAAGGTTTTCAGAGGCATCCAACAACCAACAAGGAAGAAAGGGGGAGATTTTTCCATCAATATTTCCGAAGTGAACCCTGACAATGAAGTGGTTATAGGTACGCTAGTTATTCATTCATGACTATCAAACATACTTTTTGATTCTGGTACTATGCATTCTTTTATTTCTCGAAATTTTAGTAGAACAATCCCAGCACCACAAAAAATCATGGAAGTGGAGATGTCGGTGAGTGCGAAAAGTTGTGAAATCATTGCATCCCACTAATATAACTCCTCCCCTATCATAATATATGGATTAATCTTCCCAGAAAACCTCATCATACCCTCTCTGGTGGAATTTGATGTGATTATCGGCATGGATTAGCTTTATTTATATAAGGCCAACATAAATTGTCGTGAGCGGGAAATCACTCTTAATGTGTAGAATCGACCCTTGATTAATTACAAGTGAAAGGAGGAAGATGAACCTTATTTTGCTCCATCATCTTAAGTGTGGATATTACTACACTATGAGCATGCATATTTTGCTCAGATGATTGAGTCTAAGGAGTTAACCATCCTAGAAGACATGCCTATTGTGAGGGAATTGCTGAAGTGTTTCCCGAGGAATTTCCTGGTCTTCCTCATAGAAGAGAAGTAGAATTCTCAATTGATCATATACTATGGGAATTTCCAATATCCAAGACTCTATATAGAATGGATATTGTAGAACTTGGGGAGCTAAAGAAACAACTACATGAGAATCTGGATAAAGGGTTTATAAGCCCAAGTGTGTCACCATGGGGTGCACCAGTCCTCTTCATCAAGAAGAAGGATGATTCAATGCGTCTTTTTATTGATTATCATGATCTTAACAAAATCACGATAAAGAACAAGTATCCTCTCCCAAAAATTGATGACTTGTTTGATCAGCTGCGTGGAGAAAAATACTTCTCCAAGGTGGATTTTCAGTCTGGATTTTATCAAGTATGTGTGAAGAAGGAAGATATCCCCAAGACTACTTTTTGTACATGATATGGGCAGTGTGAATTCATAGTAATGACTTTAGGTCTCACTAATTCTCTAGAAATATTTGTGGAATTGATTAATAGAGTATTTAGATATTACCTCGACAAATTTGTGGTAGTCTTTATAAATGATATTCTGATATACTCCAAAACCAAGGAGGATCATGAGGAGAATCTATGAACTGTACTAGAGACCTTGCGGAAGGATAAGCTCAATGAAAAGTACAACAAGCGTGAGTTATGGTCGAAGGAGTTCTCATTCTTGGGAAATATCATCACAAGCAATGGGATATCTATGGATCCCTCCAAAACAGATGCAATTGAGAGATTTGTGAGGCCAACATCGGTAACAGATATACATAGCTTCTTGGGGTTAGATGGATATTATCGAAAATTAGTGAGAAATATTTCATGACTATCCAACCCTATTACCAACCTAACTCGAATAATAGTAAAGTTTTCTTGGAGTGATGAATGTGAAGATAGCATCAAGGAGATGAAAATGAGGGTTATCACTATGCCAATGCTCACTTTAACCACAAGTGGAGATCTTTTTGTGGTATTGAGTGATGCTTCGATGAAGGGACAACGATGTTTGTCAATCCAAAATGACAAAGTCATTGCCTATTCTTCAAGGAAATTGAATTTTTATGAATATAACTATCCAGCACATGACCTTGAGTTGGCTCAAGAGATCTTCACTTAGAATATTTGGCATCATTATATTTTTGGGGAGAAGTGTGAAATATATACAGACCAGAAAATCCTCGAGTATATATTCACACAGAAAGAGTTGAACATGCGCCAATAAAGATGGTTAGAGATGATCAAGGACTATGACTAATCAATAAATTACCACCCTGGGAAAGCAAACAAGGTGGAAGATGCCCTAAGTATAAAAGACCCATAAATTCTATCATTAATGAGAATTGAAAAGGATCCATTTTTAGTAGATTTGATGAAGATGGAAATGGGAATCATATAGAAGGGAACATCATTAATCCTTTCACAAATTATTCCCCAACCATCACTTTTGGAATGGTTAAAGGATTCTCAAAAAGATGATGTGGGAATTCAGAAAAAATTGGAAGCTATCGGAAAGGGGAAATCCTCAGAGTATAATATTAATGAAGAAGAAATTGTGAGATTTGGGAATATACTATGTGTACCATCATGTCTGGAGCCGAAGAAGGAAATTTTGGGTGATGCACATAGATTAAATTTCTCTATTAACCCATGAAACACAAAGATGTATCAAAATATCCTAGAGAATTATTGGTGGGATAATATGAAGAATGAGATTGTTAAATATACATCAAAGTGCCTGGTGTGCCAGCAAGAGAAAGTGGAGAGGCCGGAGTCTAAGGGGATGTTGCAACCATTGACAATACAAGAATGTAAATGGGAGAACATCACCATGGAAATTGACACAAAACTTATAAAGACATAAAAAGTCAATAATGCAATATGGGTTATTGTGGATTGTCTTACAAAGGCTACACACTTCATTGCCATTAGAGAGGATTTCACATTGGATCATATGGCATAGATATATATAAGGGAAGCGGTAAGGCTTCATGGCGTACCAATAACTATTGTGTCTGATCGAGATCCATGATTCACCTCTATGTTTTGGAAGAATCTTCAACATGCTCTAAATACTGAGCTGAACTTTAGTATAGCTTATCAACCTCCAACTGATGGCCAATATGAGTGGACAATCCAAACACTTGAGTACATGTTGATAGTGTGATCAAAGGACTTTAAATGAAAATGGGATCAACATCTTCCTCTAGTTGAGTTCCCTTGTAATATTTATTTCCACTCGAGCATCCAAATGGTACCATTTGAAGCCCTTTATGGGAAAAGGTGCAAAACATCGGCATGTTGGGATGAGGTCGGTGAGTGTACGCTTCTTGGACCAGAAATGGTTGAAAAAATAGTGGATAAGGTTAAAACCATTCAACAGCATATCAAGGTAACCCATAGTCAACAGAAGAGTTAAAAAGATAACCATCGATGAGACCTTGAGTTTAATGTTTGAGACATGGTATTTCTATTCATATCTCTATAGGAGAAGTTTATGATGTTTAGAAAGAAAGATATGTTATGTCCAAGGTACATCGGACCCTTAGAGATTCTTGATCATGTCGGGCCAGTGGCCTATCGACTAGAACTTCCTCCTATCATGGCCAACGTACATGATGTCTTACTTGTATACCTCTTAAGGAAGTACATACCAGACCATTCACATGTACTCTCTTCAGAGTTAATACAACTATAGGATGATATTTATTATGAGGAGGAACCAGTGATGATCTTAGATCGTAGAGAAAACGTTCTATGAAATAAGACAATGCCCCTTATCCAGGTGTTGTGGAGAAACCAAAATTTTGAAGAAGCTATGTGGGAATCAGAGGAAATGATGAAGTGGAGTTACCCACATCTGTTTTAGTGTGGGAAAATGAAATATTGATGGAGAAATTTCATAAGGGGGGAAGATTGCAATGACCCAAACATTCAATAATGAAAAATCTTCCTGATCTAATTAAATGTATTTTCATGGTTATATAAAATGTGAACTTCATTGGTTTTATGATTCAGGATATTAAAATACTATTATGAGTTGTGACCATTTCTAATATATCTATTGATCAATTATCACATGATTAGTATAAATATAGGGCTTTAAAAAATACAATTTATATAGACAAAGGAAGCGATGTCCTCATCCAGTAGGCATGCCCCATAAAAATCCCATTTGTCAGTGCTTGGATATGAGGTTCCATCATTGGGATTAACTAGTTACCACACCCAAGAAGTGATTGATTATTTTAAGCTCGAGCAGGACTGCCTATGAGAGAAGTGGAAGCTGATAGATATTACCACTCGAGTAATGTTATCCGAGCCACCCCAAGAGTCGGTCACCATCACACACCTTACTCTTTGGTCATATGAGGTTGTTATAAGGGGTAATGAAATTTGACCTTATCACTATGGTTTTGTACATTATTTTTGTATATTATAATAAATATACTTTCATTTTATTATTGTTACCTTGTCAATAGGTTTTAAAGCACAAATAGTATATTTAGTTAATGTTCAACTAAGAAATCTATTTTGATGAATTAATGGATTTTTGAGTTAAATATTATTTTAATAAAATACAAATATTGTTATTAAATTAATTTAAATTAAATATAACTGATCATATAAATTTATGAATGGAATTGGTATTTCTTTTATGGTTTGAAAGCTATTTTTGTCAAAACCCATGAATTTTCGATAAAGGTCAGTTTTTATTTTAAAAGTAAAAATTAACATATTTAGAAAATAATTTAGATAAAATGAATATTATTTTTGGAATTAGGACTTCGAAATTATCCAACGGTGAATTTTTCATAATTTGCAGAGATAGTCAAATTTTTGGGTAAAAATTAAACACTGTTTAAATATATAATGTGTTTTATGACATCATAATGGCCCAATAGTGATGTAATAAAAAACAATAAACTTTATTTTCGGATAATGTATGTTTTATTATTAAAATATTTTGATTTCGGGTTTTTTTGATTTATTTTATAAAGCTTTAGTGGTCCATTCAAGACTTATTAAACATTATGTCTTCTTAAATTGATTCCCTTGGATGTGTGACTCACCTCCACATAAGCAACCTCATTATTTTAACAATTTCAGACTTTGAAATTAAAAAATAATTTTTTCCACTTCCCTTTTCCAAAAACCATGTGCAAAAACCATGATCTGGTTTGTGGTTTGGATTATTTTAATGTGAGGTGTCCCAAACCTAAATAATAATAAATTCCCTTACCTTTCCTTTATAAACCCACCCAAGCATCCACTTCATCCTCACTCAAATCCTTTTTAGTATATAAAAAATTGTCTCTCCTCTCTCTAGAATCTTCATAATTTTCCCCAATCACACATGAATCCTCTCTCAAGCCTCTCTAAAGCCTTTTGAAGCACACTTCCAAGTAAGGGTTTTTCTTCCTTTAACATTTTTGTCCAATATTCTTTAAATTCTAATGCCCTTTTAATTTAAATTATAAATGTTCGGGTATGGTTTCTAACCTCCCCCATACTTCCATGATTATGTTTTAATGATGGGATATCCCTTTCTCTATCATTTAATTCCTCCCATGTACAACAGTTACTATGCTGAAATTCTGAAAGGAATTTCTCTCTCCTAATTTACATTCAAGCAATTATTTTGTATCATGAATCTAAATTTCAATACATTTTTTGGGACACATATCGATATTACCTCTTTATTATCCATGACATGTAAATATTATGATACACCACTTTATCTCTCATCAACCATTTTTATGAGTTCTTAAGTCACGTCGTTATGCTGTAGAAATTGTACCGCGCTTTTCAAAGCCAAATTTATTGTGTAGTGAATACCATGCTCATTTTTATATCAAGGGTATTCACCTTTATAAAAATTTAATTTTTGTTTAAATAGTTTCAAGTATGTATTCCAAATTATTTTATCGTGAAATAAAATATTATGTTATTTGATTCAATGTTTTATGATCCATGTGGCACACTTATGCATGAAATGGAATGTTTATGAAAGGTGCTCCTAGATAGCGCTCTATTACATTAGGTAAATTATAGTGTCATGATATGTCATGAGAAATGGGTGCTGGATCATGATAATTCATGTGTAACTAGGGTTTACTTGTGATTAATGTGCAATGAGGGTTTACTCAAGCTTCATGTGCAATGAACCTTGGCTCATGTTAATTCCATGTTAAGTGAATTTTCCACATTTCCATGTTATGGTTATCATTATTTATCATTACTTTTTTTATTAAGCTTATATTGTTATCGATTGATATGGCTATTGTCTAACATGTATTTTATTCGTCATGTTATTCCATGATTATTCCCCCGCTATGATTTATAGCTCACCCTTTTCTTATGCATGTCCTCAGGTTATCCCATGAAATGCTATGTACGAGGGAATGTAGTGTTAATGTAAAAGATGTTTTCTGTAATGATGTTGTATTTCATGTTTTAAGTTGTTATGTAATGATCCTAAGACCCAAAGACAGTAGACATATCGATATTCTATGTTGTTTCATGTGATGTTTATGTAATAAATTATGTTTAATTGTGTAATAAAAGATTAGGTTTGTCATACAATCACAAAAAATTCAAAATGGAAGTGGACTGGATAGGGCACATGATTTTTCTAAAACCAAACAGTCCCAAGCCGAAAACAGTGGGGCTGTAGAGGGGGAGAAGTTGTTCCCCACACGAGAAATGAACATTTTACCTAAAACATGCACCAAGACTACACGATTAGTTCCACATAAGATGAACCTACCTGGAATGGTCAGAAGGCCTTCATTTTTTAATTGATTTCTGATAAAAAGACTTTAAAGGGATGAGGGGAACCCTTACATGGCCCAGAGGCTCAGAGATTAAAAGGACCGTATGATTAAGAGATTACATGAACTGAAGGTCCTAGGGTATTCAACCAAACTATCTACAAGGAACTACCACTCCCCAGCATCTGCATCGTGATAGTAGCTCTCCACCATCACATGACCATCTGGATAGGCTACTCGTGCAATCACAGGCTGGTCCTAATGGAAAATCCATACCAACTCATTCTAAAAATCCATTTGTCTCTTCTTTGGTCCATTCACCTACTCTGAATCCTCTTTTGGGGCTGTTTCTTTGTTTTATAGTCTTTCTGGGGAAACTTTATGTGGCCCGAAGGCTATGAGGTGGCCTGAAGGCCTTAAAGGTGGCCTGAAATCCCTACTGACCCAAAGGCCTGGGTGTACTGAGAGCATTGAGGACTCCAAGCCCAAACCGATGTTCCAAATTGAATACTTCTAGAAGCTTCAGTACCGAATAGTAACTGATACAGTTCCTGCTATATTACCTACACAATGTTCGGTTCTGCAACACTACCTACCCAATGTATTGTTTTTCTACAGTACCACATAGTGTACAATCTTCTATAGTATGATAATGTACTGCTACAGTTCTGATATAGTACCAGAAATATTCAACTACCTGGTTTTGAACCTGGGTCTCATGGATCCACTAAAGGATAACCCACCGACTGGGCTGTAGTAGTACTGCTACCGTCCCGGAATTATGCCTCAACATAGGATATACCTAATAACTATGTATCACATTATAGACGAATGGATAGAAAAACCCTGTGGAATAACCATGTGATATCGGTTTCCTAGGAAGGGGTAGCCTCATAGTTATTGCATGGTTTTCTAAAATTGTGTGGCCAAACAATTTGTTGTAGTTTTTAAGGTTAAAATTAAAAAAAACCATTATTGTGTTTTTAAACCTCATTTTTATTTTATTTCTTAATCCTCTAGTGGGTAAGGCCTTTACACTTATGTCGTGGATTCCTCCAACACCTACCATAGGCTTTAATGTATCTCCTATATCTATTATTCAAATATAATGTTGTTAGTATCTATGGATTTACATCAATCATCTCTCATTTCATTTTGAATATTTCAACTTTTATTCACCTCTCGGTTGATTTATCATAGTGAAATCTCATTTTCCCTAATTTGAAATAAATTTTCCATTTCATTATTTTCTTCATAACACTACCAAATCAAGGAAAATATTGGAAAATGATATAATCCAAATTATTGTGTAGGTGGTCTAAATATTAATCCTTAAATTTTCATTATTTTTTGAATAGCTTTATTGCACTACATGCTGGATGTTTTTGGGTGTTGATTTAAAAAATGAATTCATAATTATAAATTGGTTTATATTCCTTATAAATCTCACATTTATTGTTGTTATATTGTTATAAGTGGTTATCCTGGATCATAGACACCCCTTATGTGTTTTAGATTTTCTCCCTTGTTAATTAAATTATTCAAATTTCAAAATTTCATATAAGTGTTGGGCATGGAGTATATATAGTTCTCACTTTCTGGGTGTTAGCACAATTGATAATGTCACCTATTGAGTTCCATGTTGAACCTTATAATTAAACATCCATGTATTCTAGTATTCTAAAATATTCTTTTTTGGTTAATTTAATTGTGAATCCTAAATGTTATGATTAATTTTGATGATGTTTTTTATGAAAAATAATAACATGTTTTTATAATAAAACCTCTCGATTGTGTTGTGTTGCCTTCAAAATTACCAATTTATGATTAATTATATAAATATATGCCTATAAATATTACATAATAGTTTTCATTATGGTTTGTTATGGTATGATTCATGGCATGCTTAGTACATGTAATTTAGGATTTTTATAAGGGGAGTTTCTGACTTTATAAATAAAATTTCAATGATCCAAAGAGCATCATATGTTCTTGTCCCAATTTAAGAATGGATTTTCCCTTGTTGGTGATTTTTCATATTAGTTATGAAACCCTATAATGTCCCTTTAATCCTTGTAAAATAATCTACATGTTTTTTGGACTAAATGGATTTTTTTAATTTGAATAGCTTATTCATGATATATTATTTTCAATAAATGAGACTTTGATAAATGGAAATGATTTGGGTGGTACCACCAATCGTATTAAATATATTAAAAGACTTATGTGAATGGTAATTAATAAAATTAATTGATTATAATGAACAGAATTCTTCATGATGGTATGCATTCCATGAATTAAGGAAATAATTAAGTCGAAATGAAATGTAAGGGGTGGTATGGACATGCACTTCAATTCCTGCATAGAATATGATATTATTTAAAAATGATACCCCAATTTTTATTGGGATTTATAAATGAAGAGCATGATATCTAATGGATCATGGACCTAGTTATTATTACTGTTATAATTATATAATTAAAATTTACACATAGGCTTCGGAATAATGGTATAGGATCAGTAGATCATTGAGGAAAATCATGTTCCACTACATAGAGCATTGATTTCATGACTTCTCACACCAATGATACCAGTAGGACATTAGATTATTGTGTGACACTTCCAGTTTACAGTGTTGACATGCTGAATCACTCAACACCCCAAGTGTAATTCATGAAATCTCACACTATATTTGGATATAGGGAATTCACTCTATCTCTTATGTTTATAGGTTCATTTAGATTGGTTATGAAAAACTGAGTTATGCTTGGTCAAGTCAGTTCAAATTATTCTTGGTATATAGAATCTTATGTTTACACATCGCTGATTCGTATAGAAGGAAAAATATATATAATTATAATATATATATATATATGATTAATATATATATATATATATATATTTGATTAATATATATAGTTATTGATCTGATCAAATTTTCAGCTAGGTTCAAAAGCAGGTTGAGACTTTTAGGTGTCATATTGGAACATGAGATGATTGGTAAGTTTAATTATTTATTAAGTAGTATTTATTATCAGTTGGATTATAACATCACTACTTTAATTTATATTCATTAATTGGATTCATTTATAGTCATCATGGGTGGTGACCTCTTTGGATTTATATGTCACACCCTTATCTGGCAGCCAATGAACTGATGTACCAATGTAAATCTAGTTTTTGAAAGACCTTAGAAATTTGATTGTGTATTTTTTCTTGAACCTGTAGTTTGGATAATAGGGTTGAGCTGGAGCTTGGGATTCTCCTCAATTTCTCTAACATGGAATTTGTTTCTCTTCTTTATTTGTGTACTGTAATTTATAGTGTTTCATGTTCTATGTTCACAGTTTAAGTATATATAATCATCTCATCATGAATTCATAATTATGTTGGCATAAGAAATATTTTATATTCAATTTTATTATTATTACGCTACTATTTCAATCATCAATTACTATTTACACTATTCTTTGTTTGCATTGTGATTTTACTGCTACCCCATTATGATATGAGGGTATAGTCTCCCTGTTATCATCCCTTGATACCCTTACTTTTATTCAAAGCCATTGGCATACAGGGAGGTGCGATTAAGGCCATGTGACCCTCTACTTTGTCTACCATCTTAATATTCCATTGGGTTGGGATGTTACATTCCTTTTATGGTTTCTTTTTTCAGTATTATGTATATATATATATATCAATAACATATAATTCCATTTTATAATTTTTAAAAAAAATTTAATTACAATGCAACACCCTGGAAGAAATTATTCACTTAACATCCTATTAGCAGTGGTTCTCAGCCAAATGATGCAAGGGGGGCATGATAGTTACTATCAGCAAACACTGTACCTCATCAAACCCTACAGATTTATCAGATATACCATCAATCACAAATTATTATCATACAATGTTGTCAAAATCACCCAGGATATTGGGACCACATATATTATCAAAACCATTTACATCAGTGGTTCCCTTTAATATGTTTTGATTTGTTTTTTGGAACGTTCTAACCAATGGACCATCGTGGATTATTCCTTGGTTACGATCATTGGATAAGGTACGCCTTCATTAAGGGTTAATTCACAACTAATATGCATCCCAGATTGTTTTTCCAATTGAAATTCATCTAGTTGATCAATATTAGTAATATTTTATCGATCTATGTTTTTTGAGTCTATACACACTCTTTTATTTGATTTTTTGATCCTCCTGTAGTGGGTGAGTGGTCATGGAAGGTTGAAAGTGACCTTAGTTTTTTAATTTTCTTGATATTTTGAAGGTGTAAGTTTTCTGGGGTTGCTAGTGTGGGTGAGTGTCTTGATGGTGTCTTAGAGGTCCTTTGGGTTCTTTATAGTTTATTTGAAACAAGAATTCATGATAAAAAAACATGTTTTGGGAATCTGGTCATGAGAGAATATTGTGGCCACTTTTTGGACATGTTTGTTCTTTAGGGACTTGGTATAAGGTCTTGTTCCACGTATTGTTTCTGTTAGTTTCAATGGTTATGTTCAGTGATGCATTGTGACGTTTTATGCTCGTTTGGCTATAAAGGTGAATGTTGTGAAATCCTTTGAGAGTCACTGTTAGGTTGGATGTATGTCTCCCCTAGAAAAAAGTTAAAATCCTATATTTTATAGTAAGGTTCTTATATGTGAGCTTTCTTTATATTTTTTCTCACTTGAAGAAAAATGGTGTGATTTTTGTGTATCTTCTAAGGCTATATTTCTGTGATATTTTGGGTTAGGGTAATGTGAGATTGGAATGTGTTTTGTCTTGGTAAACATATCAGGGATTGTGGTGTAGTTTTTTGTATCACCAAAAGGAGAAGTTATGTTTAAGTATCTCCAAAGAATAACTATGAGGATAAAGATGCATCAATCATTTGAGCTCTTGCCATTGGTCCCAGAGAGAAGCTGACATGTAGTCAGGGGAAATCTCAGGGTCGTTCAAACCATTATAAAATGTCATATCCACACTATGAATGATAAGAAGAGTTTAAACCTTTGGTTTCAACATCTTTGTTCATGTTGTTCCCTTTTGGGGGTGGAGGTAGGAGGACCTAGTTTCCATGTTGTAGCACGAGTTCATACTTTTCCCCGTTGGATTTGACTAGGTATTTGGAGAATGGTTTGATGTTTTTCTAGATAGGGTAAGCTCAAGGTTTGTGAATGGTCAGTAGTGACCATGCCCTAGAACACCAGGTCAACATAAGGATCCCCACAATTAGAGCATAGTTTCCCAAACTGGGAGATCGTCCTGAACTCATTAAATATTGGATTCTTTTTGTACTAGCCTGTGTTGGTCGGTTAAGATGGTTGGTTCTTATGGTGGGAAGACCCACTATGAGTCTGATATATTTTATTTTGTAAAGGCTTGATGGATATCTACCCATTGAACTGGGGAGTCTGTTAAGGTCTCCCCCTGTTAGTGTCCTGAATCGGTATCGGGAAAATTTATGTTATCTCTTATGGTGGGGAGCCCATTTGTGTATCCCTATAATAGTAACTCAGATTGTTAATTTTTCTTGGCCTAGAAAGAGGTAGTCTTTTTTGGAGCTATCTAACTACCAAAATCATCCTGGGGTAAACATTTGGATTTGAGAGTGCTCAATGGTTTAGTTAGATCAATGTACGTGAAACCTTGTTCGTTGTGGGCATTCATCGGGGTTGATTACTTGAGTCTTGTTCATATAGTGTATTAGGAGTTTCCTTTTGGGGATAAAGTCTGAATTCTCTTGATAATTTCAAAAAAATGATTAATTTTTTGGAATGTGAGAGTATTCCTTCTTTAATTGATCACTAGAGGTGTTTTTTTCCTTTTAGGGGTGGACCGAACATTGCGAAGGAGTACATTTCTGGTCTATCAGTAGGGTTTGGTTTTTTCTTTTGGCCTTGTTCTGGATCCTAGGGGATGAAAGATTTATGGTGGGGAGAATTTTCACATATATGAATTCTTTTAAATGAATATTTCATTTCATTTAAATCCTTTCATTGTTATGGGGTTTTTCCAAACATTTTGGTGGAAATGGTGGGTTTTCATAATTTTTGCCAAACTTGTTAGCCCATTTCCAGATTAAAAACCCAATTTTGTTTCTTTTATAACTATATAGTTTTTTAATATTTTTCTCCTATTACAATTCTAAAATGGCCTCCCCTGACCTATTAACACCACCATATATATTTGGACACTTTATGAATTCATAATAATGATGGATTTAGGTTTTTATTTAATGAATTGGGCCATCCCGAAAGCCCATTTCCAGTTTTTTTTTTAAAAAAGCTGTTTATTTAATATCTTATTATATATTAATTAATTTTCGGTTATTACACCACTAACCCACGTACCCTAAACCTAGGCGCACCACAATTCCCTTATCCCCATTTTTGGAGCTCATTTGCTTTGCGGGTTAAGTCCAATATTCTTATCAATCCTCATTTTGGGATGGTTTATAATGGTAATTAGTTTCATTAATAACTCCATCATTTCTCACTATTTTTCACCATTCAAAGTATTACATGATATAATTATCCTATTTCAAAACATCCTGGAATGTTTGGCTGGTTTAAAAATTAGCTACTAGTGTATTTTGGGTGATTTCTTCAAGATCACTCAAGTAGGTGGGTCTCCTTCAATCTTCTTTCAATTTTCTTAGGTTTTCATTCAATATTCTTAGGGTTAAATTCATTATCCCTGAGGTTTTTAATGTCTAGAAAGTATGGTTTCGAAATTATGTTTTGATCTTGTTTTTTATGGTATAAGATTCCAGTTTTATGTATGTTTTACCCTTCATGAGGTGTGGCGGTGGTGCGTTTGAGTTTTTACAGAAACGACATAAGGGTTTTCATCGCTTTGGTTGGTGATTCCATGTTTATGCAATCATTGTGTCATAGAATTATGTATTAATCATATTTTCAGGTTTATCTCATTTTATTATTGCTGAAAAAATTAGTTTAATATGTGTTTCTTTTGAAAATTTATTTTTAATGGAAATTTTAATTAGAAATAGAGGGTTTTTCATTGAAATGTTTTATATTATCATTTTGGGATGCCATAAAACTTCTTGGTTGACATTATTGAAATCTATTAGGGCCGAAAATTATTTTTTTAGTGTTTATCTCCCATATTAGTGGCTGTGAAATCTGATTTTGGAGACGTTTGATAAGTGACAGATTTTTTGGGCAACATTTTAGTGCTAAATTCGTTGTTTTACTTCGATATTTCATGTTATGACTAATTGGGTTGTTTTATAACACACGTAACAGGTTTAAAGAAATGTTCTTGGAACTACGAATTCTATTTTGGTAAATGTCACAATGCACATAGTCTGCAATGTTTTATTTTCAAGGAGTTCTGGGTGCAAAATAATGCAGGTTTTTGAAAAATAGTTTTATTGAAAGTCAATGTTTTTTGTTTTGTGTATTAAGTTGTATAATGTGTGTGTAGGTACTATACTATTTGATTGTGACCAGTAGGGTTGTTTTATATTATAATGTATTTATTTATCTTGCAGAAATTGTTTGATCACAAAGGGGGAAGCCCAGGTACCAAGGCGGGGCAGATGTGTACTAGTACGACTAGTGGACTAGATGGGTTTTGTCCATGTTTCACATAGAATTTGGATAATGACTACTATAAATATAAAATATGGATGATGACCGGGGACTACTAGGTAATGGGAATGACTCCTACTAGTGGCTAATGCATGATAACGGTTTTAATATGGTTATTTTACAACGAGGTATGAGGTACATGGGGCCCATGTCTGTCTAGTGCCTTGTGGTGTTCCCAATTTTGTTGCTCATTGGATTTGTGGGAATTTCCCTCATATTTGGGTGTGTTTGGAAGTATATTATAGTAACTAAAATTATTATTTAAATTTGATAACATTATGAATGTTTTAGCTTGAAAACTGATTTGAATTTAATGTTTCATTTCTTGGAATTTAACACCCCTTTTCATTCCATATGAAAACCTCTTTCTTTTTCAGCATGTATTACATGATCATTTGAATCATTGGCTGGTATCCTATTGAGAATAGGATCACACCCTACATACACCCTTTGGCTATAAGTAGAATTTATCATTCTTTAATCAGTTAATAGGAAGGCTTTGGGTGATGGTGGTTCAAGGTGTTAGTTCCCATCCTTGGTGCGAAGTTGTGGAGAAAACTTGTGGGTGATGAACCCATGTCCTGTGGAGTCATTGGATGAGTTTGGATACAATTTCATTGTAAGTTTGTACGTTTTTTATTGAATTTTAACTTATATATATTTGTTATGGATTTTGGTATAAACATTGATTGTTAGGAATTCTTCAGATTCAGTTTATCAAATGTTTTTGATGTTTTATATATACATGTTCAGTTATGTCTTTGCCAAACCAAGATAAATGATACTTAAGCACTAGTTCCAGCCCATGGGGATACGAAAATCTCTTAGTTCCTTGCCATGGGCTGGTTTTGGCACCAGTTTCGGTGCCAACCAGATTTAGTTCAAGACAGTTCCATAACCATTACCATGTATTTAATCAAATTAATTGTCTTTTCAGTGACAAAAATAAACATTTAATTCAAATCTCAAAATAAAACCTTCTTAAACTCTCCAAACTATACAAATATTATTTTTAAAAAAATTATCACAATATAATGATATAGAGTTTAATAATCCATAAAACATCTTATCTATGAGAAAAATTACAAATAATAAAAATATAATATCTAGATATTTTATGTCATCATCATCCACTACAATATTAATAAAAAATCATGCTTCATGAGGAAAAAGAACATTTATAGTCATTTCAATAGATGAAAGCTAAAATGTCTTTCCACATTAATTTCATTAAAATATAAACAATATAAAACCACACTGAAATGAAATATTAACTTATGAATCCCAAATTACATTCATATAATTTTTTCCTTTAACATTTTTTTTAAAAAAACCATCATTTAATTTTTTTTTACATTATTCAAAAAAAATTCATTGTTTCCAACCAATAATAATACACAGTCTTACCCCATAATATATTTCTTTTATATATTGATTTATTTATTTTATTCAATTAATATTTCTAGGATAAAGAATAAAGCCTAATTTTGTTGGTTGTATAGATTATAAGGCATACAATATAAAAATAACTTTGTATTCAGGGTTTCAATAGAGGATAAAGTGTTTTAGATTATAATAATTTCATGTAAATTAATAGGCATATAATTTATTAATGGGGATAAAATATTAGAAACTGATGGAATTTTAGAGGCCAAAACTTTCATGATTTGATTCCATTTAAATTCTTCTTTTGTTAGTAGTGAAACTAATTTTGACCCTAGATGCCTACCACTAATAGGGTATATAAAATATATCTTGGAGGTAATAACACACATTAGTCCCATGAATGAAATGAAATCACTTATCTATAAAAAATCAAAAAAGAAATAAAATTACACCATCCATCAGAAAAATATTATTATTATTATTTTGAGGAAAACCATAAAACTATATATATATATATGTAGTAGATATGTAGATAATTAATAACTACCATTAGAAGAAGAAACTCCACCAATATCCACTGACCACTAAGATAATGTACTAGTGAGCTCCAACCTTATCTCGAACATGAACATGAAAATATAAAATTTAATTATACATAATTAGGGGTGAGAATATTAATATACAAAATAGGTTCCTCTAGAATGATTATCAATGAATAATGACTAAAATTGACACATTCTCTTTTCTAGATAAATATACAAACCAATATTTCCATAAATACACACTCCAAAATCTGATTACATGGTATAAATAAAATAAAGTCATGTAATTTTTATTATAAAGGTAATATAAAACCAACTCCCAAATAATCTAGTCACACTCATGTCTGAAAAAAAAATTATTTACTAGAACAACCATATTTCCATTACCCACAAACAACATTATACCTCAACCAGAATATCATAATACCCCAACTAGATCATAACCCACATCATACCAAAAATCCATGATCACATGAACATAACTAAAATAAAAATCAAAGATTGAATGTAGAGTAGTACATTGAGAGTATTTACTTATCCATATCCACACTATCACAGATATTTATGGTTTACCCAATACTCAATAACATATATATGTATATCTTGGGTTACTAGACATAATTTATGAAATGTATTAAAAAAGATATATACAATGATAAATAATTTCAAACAATTATAATTGAAGGTTCTATATCTTTTAATTTTTACTTATACTACGATCAAATTAAAACTTTTATCACCTATGAACAAGTACTATCTAAAAAATCGTCTCCCCTATATAATTCATAAAAAATAATACAATTTATCTTTATTTATTCTCAAAAAAAATTATTCCCTCTTATTTATGAATTAAAAATTACAAAATATATAAAAAACCACATTAATTCACTACTTTTAATTCTTCTATTATTGATTTAGTTTAATAACATAATACAATTACATTGAAATTATTTTTTTATTCATTCATTCCATAACATGAACTATGCCCCTTTTAATCAAAAAATTAGTATAAATAAAACTAAACCTGGATATAGTTTCAAATTTTAGAGATTCTAGTCACAACATAAAAAGTTATCTTTCAACCATGGCTTCAAACCCTTGTAAAATCTACAAAAACAATGATATTATAAATAACCATCATGTATTAAATTCAAAAACATAATTAAATTATTCAAAAATTATTGATTTCCACATCAATACAAACATCCAATTATTCAACTGCATATGGTCATTCAGCTTACTTATAGAAAAACAGTAGATCGTATTTTAAAAGAACATCTAAAATATATAACTTCATTAACAACATTCACCTTCACCACTATATTCTACATCTAAAAACTCCACATAATGAACATCTTGACTTAAACTGATAGTAATTTTTTTAAAACCAATGTACATGTATAAAAAATGTTTCATTGTTAAACATATTGAACAATATAAATTTGGATCATATGTGTCTGTATCTATCCTCTTCAAGTAATAATTCCGGATGTTATCTAGTATCATCATATTTTCCTTTTTGATAAATATATCTATTATGTCATCAAATCCAACACATAAATTCATTATTACAATATTCAACCCCATGTATTTATTTATAATACCGCTATAAATAATGTCCCCACTTTTAAGTCTAATTTAATATAAGAAATGTATATATATAGTGAATTCTACTTGGACTTCCTTTTTAAAACAATTATGATTTCTTGTTTTATGAATGTTTCATCTATTTATCTACTTCTTAAAATAAAGTATATTACGATTAGATGTTCTTCTCTATGAATCCCTTTATTTTGGTTTGATCTATTTTAGTTTTTAATAATTGTGGATAATACAATATGTTTCAGTGAAATTTAATTCAATTAGTTTTTTATTAATTTTTATTTAAATATTGGTTATGATGGTCTAATTTTGTTCTAAAAAAATATATTATTGAATAAGGTCTTTCTACATTCAATTTCATTAATGTAGGTGCTATATAATATTCAAGGACATGGTCCTATAGCCATTAATTCTCATGTAAAAGAATAAAGATTGAATCACGGTAAAAAAACAAAACAAAAGATTTTATTTTTTAATTTTCTGATTTCAAATATTAATATGTATTTTTCTTGTAAATAGTTAATTTATATATTAAATGGTGTTCTTTGGTGTCCCTAGTTTACTAGGAAGCTTTCCACATTGAGACAATAGATTATTTTCACTATGTATTAGGAGATGTGAACCATGGGAGTGTATACTTGCGACTACAGAAGATTAATATCTCCATTAGATATTTGCTTTCCTAAAGTACTAGTTGTAGAAGTAAAGAGTAATAAAAAAATCTAGAGGTAGAAAAAGCTTACAATGACAATACAAAGGCCAAAGATAGCCATTCTAGAGTGTGAATGGATTTAGATATGCAATAAAAAATTTATAAATTTTATAAAATCCATATGTCCATCAATTTCATTGTAGTCCACTGTGTTTTTTGATACGTTGATGTAAATGATGGATTTTTTATTTGAAAAACTAGTTGATGGTGATTTTTATCTGAGTGGTGGTCGAGATGATGTATTTTTTGGTGAGGATAATGGTGATATAAACATAGAAGGTGATGGAAATGTTGATAGTGATATCGATGGTGATGGAAAGGATAATTGAGAGGATGATGATGGTGATTATGATAGTGAAGATGGTGGTTATGATGATATCAGTTGTGATGGGAGATAGATTATTCCTTTATATTTTAAATTTATATTTTTGACGCATTATAAAATCCCAACATTTTCAAGGTACGTTCCTATTGGAGATTTTATATGAGCCTTGGTTGTTTATTCGTGCTTTGAGATTGGTGGATTTTGTTTGGAAAATGACGTAAATTTCATGGATGAAGTATTGATTCAATTAACGGTGTTTGGGAATAAATGGGTTAAGTGTTTCATGATTTATTTTTAAGTTGAGAATATTTATATGCGGTCCATAGGGTTAAAGGTAAAATGAGATGAAAAATAAATTGTAGAAAATTTACACGCAATGTAAAGGGATTATACATTGTGTAATTGTTTGAGGGTCTTAATAAAATAAATCTAAGATGATGATTTTTTCAAATAACTCCATTAATAACATTTACATGAACTGTAATAAAAATACACAATCCTTAAATTCCCTACCTACTATTTTATTCATTTTATGCAGTAGATTTTCATTCTTAACCTATGTATCATCTCTTCTTCTGACCCTAAGGCACTCTCTATGTAATTTTGGTTTTCCAAAAACAATTTTGGATGTCATGTTTGTGTGAGGAATCCCTAATTTTATCTAGTAAAATATTTAAAATCATCCTCACATTCTTCATCATGGGCCTTGGTTATTGGAATCATTGTTTGATAACCAGTTAAAGGAGGGGGTAAAAATATTAACCTTGTGGTTTGATAATTTCTAGAGTTCGTGAAATATTATGACATTGCCAAAATAATGTTAATATGAATCAATTAAGTAAATTAATGAGATTATCCCTTGAAATACATTTTTTTCAATTGAATTTGTAACTATCATATGGCTACCCATGGGGATAGAGAATAATGATTATAATTGAATTGAAAAATGTCCGAAAATATGCTTAGCTTAACATGTGACCTAGGGTGATTTCTTTTAATCAAAATCCTAAATTATGTATTATTTCATATTTATATAATTACTAATCATAGTGATATTACATTACAAGTTTCATTTTACAGAAGAATGGTATTTATCATAATTAACCATTTATAATTGTGATGTGATATTTTGATATCCATGGTTTATGAATGAAATTCTATTCCATGATGACTTTATTATATATTGTTCTGGGCCCCGTAACATGGAAAAATATATGATATAATGATGTTGTTTATTGGGATTGGCCCTATACAATTCTATAATTCTTATATATATCGGTCTATGCACAGTCCCATGTTGTAATTATTATAGAGCTTTGAAATGAAATATTGTAATTATTATAGGGAATTGGTAGGGAAATTTTATAATTCTTATAGGGATTCAAACTGAATTCTTGTGACTATACTGCAGTTATATGGTGGTGGTTTAAATAGGAATAAGACACGATTAGATTTATTATGGAAGGGTTCTGAATCATGTTATTTTACCATGGTTATATGGTTCTGGATGGCATGGTTGTAAGACATGCTCAGAGATATTCTCACACAGAAATGCAGAAGGTGGTTGCTATATTTTATCAATTATTGAATTAATAAATAAACTTAATATTGCTTTATTTCTTACACTTAATATCATACTATTTTAATATAAATGGTGTTTTCGACCTACTGAGTTATATGGACACCCTCTTCGATCCACCGTTTTTAACCTAAATAGGTTATGTGGATGCCATTTTTGGTAGGGTAAAGGGACCATGTTATTAATATGATTCTTTGTTATTGGGATATATTTTTGAGATAAGACTGACATGGGATTCTACACCGAAGACATTTTTTTGAGTCTTCTTGTCATTCTCTAGTAATGATATATCATGAAATGTATAGAATTTTTAGAATACCATTACAATATTCATTTATATTATTGGATTATTCAATTGGATTTTGTTATTATCTTCCTCAATGTGTATAATTTGATTACATCCATTTTTTTAATATTTTTTTATACTTCTATGAAACTTCAAAACTATGGGTATATTCTCACCACTATACATTTCACACCCCCACTACCAGTCGGAAGCCACAAGAAAACAGAGAGGCATGCATGAGGTCTTATAATCAACCCTTTCATACTGAAAGAGAGAGTACCAGATTAAGGGTCACTACAATGTGGTATGAAAGGATTATGTTTTCGTTTCTTCTATTTTAGTGTTTGATAACAGTATAATGGATATTAGGATTTTTCATAAAATGGTAATGAGATTGTGAATGGGAGTAGCTGACCCATGTATAGGGGGAAATCAGAGTTCCCAAGTATGGGATTGATATTAGTGTTTTGTTATTGTTACAGTTGATTAATTTTAACTTGGGTGATTCCCATGTTGTGTGGGTTTATTTCTTTAGGATGTTATTGTTTTTTTTGTAATCATTGAACTGTATCGAACAATATGTGAATACATGCATTAATATAGGCTCATAAGGATACATTATCATGCATTGTTCATTATAGGGACATATATATTTTTAATGTAATGTATGTACATTAATTTAAAACTATAATATGAAATATATGTTTCAGTGAAATAATGAAATGAGTTGACATGTCATTCTAAAATACTTGTAATCCATATTTATAGAGTCCAGGTGTTATTGGTTCTCTATTTTAGTCACCATTTGGGTTGACCATAATTCCAGCTAGTTCACTAAGGTTTGTGTTTGTCCTATATAGAAAATACCTTCTCAATATTTCTTACCTGAGAATTTGTATAATGTAAGTAAGCATGCTTTTGATGTAGCTGAACTTGATCTTACTATAGTTCCTTACGAGTAAGAGGATGCTAAACTTCATGAAATCCTCTTGAGGGTCATGTGATCAATGGAAATGGAGATTGTTTATACCATTCATTTGATATTTGAGTTGACAAGGGAGTTTCACCTGCAACATCCACCTATGTATTTTGGGGAAGGGTACACCGGGAATACTCGTTCAATTTTGATTTAGTCTTGAAAATGATAAAGCATCTTAAGAAATCTGTAGATAATAGGGTTAATATTGATGTGAATATGCCTTGTGGAACTTCCATAGGTTGTTAGGCTGTTTTACAGAACCTAGGCAGCATGATGATCTATCATAGATGGGCTTCTAGAATAATTTCTTGGTCTATTTCTACCCCTAGACCTTTATATATGACAAATATCACGAAATAATGCATCTAATACAAGAGGCTCTCACTGTGATGGACTATGTCAGAAATTTTATCAACCAAAATCACTTTATTCTATATTTTCTTATTAATGAGATCTAGATAAAGTGGTTTTTCTGGGAATGTATTCATTATAAGATTAGTTCATAGGTTAAAATTTCTTTTTAACTCACTTTGATGACATTATGAATCTGGATCTCATCATGGATAGGAATCTGAGAGAGGCCTTGATTAGCTGCCATGCTATTTAAGCAAAGAGATCTAGATGATCTTATTAAAGTTGTAGGAAGCATTGTTAAGAAACAATAAAACAAAAAAATAGTGGTATGAGTATTAAGGGTAGTGGACTAATATCTCAAGATCATATTCTGTTCAGGTTCTATCATTGTGGAATGTTTGTACATAATCCATGTATTGTACTTACCCTAAAATTGACTGTCTTATTTGTAGATGATTAGATTATAATCATAGGTTATATGTAGGAATTATACAATAGACCAATGTAAGATGATCATGATAGGGATCAGTATCGAGAAGGGGCTTAGAAACCCCTTAGTGAACTGGTAGCTGGAGTTCCACAGGTCATTCAGGCCGAGGTAAGGTACGTGGTGGCCCCATGTATGAGAAAAAATACCAAGCATGGGATGTATATTAGGGTATTTAGAGTTGATCCTAGGGAAGGGGGATAAGGAAATCTCATGTTATGCATTCTAGTCCAGCTAATGTGCTTGCAAGACCATCTCCCTTAAAAAGAACAATTATTGTATCATCTACATTAGCTTTACTTATACAGAGGCATCAATTTTTATCTATCTAATATTTTTTAATATTGTTTAGGCTTGGATGTGGAAATATTATATTGTGTTTTAACCATTGACAGACTGATGGATGTGATGTATGATACTATAAAATGTTTCAAGGAGTGTTGTATAGATATTGGTGGTTACTGTTTAACTTGGGAACTGTTCCTGATGGAAATAACAAGATTCTAATTGATTCATGGTATAGATTTAACAGTTTTATAGTAGGGTCACATTTTTTGTTATTGAAGGAGAGAAAAATTACTATCTCTAAAAGGAATCACATATTCTCTACAGGATGAGTGGGATCTTTTGGCTGGTTCTACAAGACCATTTCAGGCATGATTGTATTTGTCTCATGTATTAGAAAGAGGGGCCATGCTCTAGATAATGCAGTTTTGGTACATTATGAAGTGATATAATCTAAAGGCTTCATATGGTTGAGTACATCTCCGTTGGGTTCCCTAGTTCTCTTCACCAAATGTTTAAGGGATCATTTCACATATATGTGTATTATTGGAAGTTGAAAAAGATAACGGGCAAGAACCGGTATCCTCTTCCATGAATTGAAGATATTTTTGACTAGTTAATAGGTTATATGATCTTCTCCAAGATTTAATTGAGATTAGGATACCAATAATTAATAGTGAGTCTTTCATATATACATTAGACTACTTTTAAGATCAGGTATGAATTGTATGAATTTCAAGTGATGTTGTATGGGTTTAATAATGTGCATGTGGTGTTTATATACATAATGAATGTGATCTTTAATCCTTTTAAAGGTAATTTTTTTTGGTTTCATTGATGATATATTTCTTTACTCCCTAAAATTAGATGATAATGCCAATCATGTGGACACCATCCTAAGTACATTGAAAGAGCATCAAATTTATTCCAAGCTAACTTAATGGAGTTTTTGGAAAAATAACCTAAACTTTTAGGCCATGTAATCTAAGAGGAAGGAGTGATGGTAGACTAATATATATTTATAGACATTGAATATTGGGAATAACCCACAAATTCCTTTCAAATTTGGATATTTTTATGTTTTGTAAGTTATTATTGTCGTTTCATCTCATATTTTTCCCGTTTGGCAGCCCTAATGTCTATGATAACCATGAATAGGGTGATTTTTTTCTGGTACATGTGAGATTCATTTTCAGGGGATGAATTTAAGGATACCCTTATCACCTATCCATGCTTTAATCATTCTAGGTCAAGACTATAAAATGTACTATGACACATCTAGAGTTGGACACAGAGTAGTTCTAATACAAGAGGATCGAGTAATTTGGGATGGGATTTTAGATATCAAAATAATAAGATATGGAAAATAAAATTACCCTAAAACATTACAAAAAACATATTAGATTATTATTCATCGACCCTTAACATTGAAAAATTATAACTGACTCATTTAATGGACTTTTTTAAATGAAAAATGATTTTAATATTATGAAAATAAAAGAAAGTGACATGTAAGTGAAAAAATGTCACCCTTTTATTTATTATAAGTATAATAATATTATTATAAGTTTAAAAATAATAAAACATCAATAATAAATAATATCTATAAATCTAATGAATCTTTCTTCATCATTTGAATTTTTTTATAATTTTTAGAAATTAATAAATTACAATAAATACTGACATAACAATGATAAAATAATTATTTTATTAATAGAAATATCAAATAAACAATATGAAAAATATTAAAATTAATATAATATGAATTATGTAGGGGAATACATGAATTTCATAGGTTACTTTTTCGTATTGAAAGTCAATTTATATTTTTTAGAAGATATCTCTCAATTTGGATTTTATTTAAATTCAATGAAATGAATATTGTCAAAGTTGACACTATTAATATTTTATAAAAATAATATTTTATTAAATTAACAGTTGGGGTGTGCCATAGTGGTAGAGGATCCCCATGATTCCACATCAGACACAGATTCAAATCCGGGTGGGAGAGAATTACCTCTGGCAGGTGGGGACACATGCATGATTTAAGAAGGCGGTGATAAAGGCATCCCACATATAGATGGTGACATGGGCGTGATACAATAATGATGCTTCACTAGGCCTTCAGGCCAAATTGTGGGTCATTAGGCCTTGTAAAGGTATTCATGCCCACTGAGACTTTGGAATCTATATAAAATAATTAAAGGCTTGATGGGCTTGGTGGGGGGCTATGACTTGTCATTCATGCATATGTCTGTGGTGTGTGTGTGTGTGTAATTTTATTGTACAAAAAATCACCTAATATGTATATTTTATTAAATTATTTAAAAAATAAAATGTGACAATGAAAAGGGTGAAGAATTAAAAATGTGTCCATTTAGGTATATTTTACCACATATAAGTATTATTTATAGTTTATTAATACTAAAAAAGTTTTTATAATAAATAAAATTATAAAATAATATTTTTGTGTAAAATGAATTGATAAGGTTTAAAATGAAATCAAAACATGTCTATTATTTGTTGAGATTATTTTGAATCCTAATATTATTATCTTCAAAATAAATAATGTTGTAGTTATTTATATTTAAAAATTAATTTATATTGACATGACATTTTTTGAGTTTCCAAAAGTGCCCCTCACCTAAATTATTAAAGAGAACCTCCTCCCTCATTTTGTCACAACTAATGAAACCATAAACCTCGACCATATCCTACCCATTTCCCATATCAACTTCACTAGCCACTTTCTAGAGGTTCTAGAATTCTCAAAAATACCAAACGAAGTGCATTTCAGAGGATATCTAGAGGAAGCATGTCGAGGAAGAGTTAATCTCCTCTACTAATTCATTCATAATTATTTTTTTCATAAACACAAAAGTCATTAGTTTCTCACAATATAAATTGCTAAATCCAGTATCACATATGTACTGAGATGTTATTATACTTATTTAACAACCATATTCCACTCTCTATCCATCTTATGGAAAACAAAATCACCATGCCTTCATACATACAACATATGTTCTTCACACCATGATGTAATTTTGATTAACCACCAATTTACTTGAATGGGTAAAATTATGGAAATAACAAATTTATAGTACTATTATAACATGATATGGATTATAAAACAAAATATATACAATATACATCCATACCATTTAATAGTTAAATTAATGATATCATCTCTCATGTGTACGTACGACCTACCATCTCCATGAAGCGATGCAATATATTCTCCATTATCTTATTTAACACATAATTATTTAAATGTATATAATGAGTAAATATAATATATAATATATTATTATCATTTAATAAATGATATAAATGAAACCCATGAATATAAACTGGTATTTATATGAAAACATGTATCAAATAAAGATAAAACAAAAGTAATAATGAAATATTATTTAATAGATGATAATAAGTTCATATATGATATCATAGATATAAACATGGTTTTATAATAATTTAATAATATTATTTAATATATTAAAAAGGTGATTAAAATATATAGAAAGTAATTACAACCTAAGTTAAGGTATAATTTTACAATATCATTATTATTAGAGATTTTTTATATTTAATTAATTACAATGGTATATTTATTATCCTTGTACATGTTTCGTAAATATGTAATCCAAAATATTATTTCTATTATTATAATAAAATATAATGAAATTTATAGATTTATTTATTCATTATTAATGGTTATGAATGTTATTTTTTTGATAGTAGGTAAATTTGAATTTTACGAAAAATGTGTGGGAATAAATTTATTTAACTTTTACTACATGAATAGATTTTTACATTTTAATAACGCCTCATTTCCATAAATATTCCTTCACTTCATTGGTAATTTTTAATGAAATTATTTTCAATTAAAATTCTAGGTTATTTTAAGAAAATAAAACATTTTCCAATAAGAATGAATGATATTGTCAAGAATTAATTTGAAGTGTTCTATCAGAATTATTTCCCATCTCAAATGGAATTATTTAATATTGTTACATTTCAAGTACAAAATAATTATTATAGATTGATTATGTTTACAATATTTATGAAATCCATTTATTTTACATAGATAATGTTAAGATGGAATGATATATAAGGAAACCTATTTTATTCCTTGGATTATGATTTGATGAAGGATAAATGTTTTTGTGGAACACATATGAATGATTTCATTATGATATGGGTGGGACCTATATCTCCCTATGATTCATCTGGTATGGATAGATATCATGTGAGTTATATTTGTTATGCGTGAACCTTATTTAATGTTCACAATGATATGCATGGACAAGGATTTCATGTTCATAATTTTTAGTGTGGACCATGTTTGTATGTCCATATTTTTATGAAAGGGCCAAATTTCTTATCATTAATTTAATGAGTGAACCTATTAGTATTTTTACATGTTCAAAAAATTATAAGTTTACATTGATGCCAAAACTCCATGTATTAAGTTAATGTTATGATCTCAAGGATTATGTTCACTGATTACCTTATGATTCTCGCTTTTTAAACTATCATGATTTGAGTCATGACTCATGTTTTTTATATATATTTTGAATTGGATAATTCTCATAAGTTATGTTCATGTTTTTACATTCTTATGTCCTCATTCAGTTTTATATTTTCTTATTTACCCTTATTGAGCATATAATATCACCATTTTTATATGTTTTATTTTCCCTAGGATATAAATATTGATTTTAGGTTGTAAAAAAATGGGAAGATCATAGTGGGAGATGTTGATGATCTATCCCCAAATTAGAAGAATATTTCCAACTTTTCAAAGGCAGTAAACTAATATGTTAATTGGTAATTTTTTGAATAATTTATTAAATATTCTACAAAAAAAATATATTTTCCATGTACATCGAGCGTGGTTCATTAGAAATTCAATGGTAGATGATTGACAATTTTTTAGGATCAATTTAAATTATTACCAACAAAATGGTCAATCATATAATTCATCCCACATAAAACATAATTTGTCACATATGAAAATCCATTAAAATAATATGTTCCATTATAAATTAATATATATCAGGTATTTCTATCAAAATATGACCATAAATAAGTATTGTATGCCTTAGGATTTGAATTTTTGGAAAAAAATCCAAGAATATTTTACTCTATTTGAACATAATCTAGTTCAAACCCTAATTTTGTTACTGTAATATATCCAAGTAATATGATTAAAATGTAGTTTTATAAAAAAATGTGATTTAAATTTAAATATTTTAACTAATAAATAATGAAATGATACCAAAAATTATTATAAAAAACATTGTATATATTAATTAGAGAATATTTTATTAGTATAAATACATTATCCCATCTAAATATTACTTTTGATTAGAGCACATCTATATTATTGTTTTCTCCAGATGGCTGCTAAATTTTTGTTGTTAATGGTTATGTTTAGGCTGAAGCCTATATTGAGTAGCCTCTAGTTTATGAGGATGTAAAATTAAAATAAAAACATAAATATAAACATATCAAGGAACCCTATAGTATTAAAAACATTACACGTGTAGAGTATAATAGTCTAAATAGAAATTTTCATTTTAAAAAATTATTTACGGGAATAATAAATACAAATATTTTAATCCAGAGTTTTTTTAAGTTATATGTTTTTTAAAAATTTATATAGATGAAATAATATTTTTTTTTCAACTACAAATATTTTTTATTTTATAAATTTTGAAACGTGAGTTTGAAATGACCAAGATGAGTGGTTCTATCTTTATTAATTTATTTTAAAAATTCTCAAAATTTTGATTGAATTATTTTAAATCAAAATAATTTTATAAGTTATTTATTAAAGGATTTTTGTATTGAAAATTTATCATGTATAATTACTCACTAATAAACCTCTATAAAAATAGATATTGGTGAATCGATGAAACTTATGGATCGGTAAATTAATAGAGGTATCATTATATATTTGTTTTATATAACAAGTATTAAACTATATATTATGTTTTATACACTATTATATAGGTGTATTCCCGGAAATATAAATAAAACACATTTCAAATTGATTAATTTTATTGTCCAATGCCTTAAATATACTTATGATCCTGGATTATTTTATTTTTCTAGAAATTACATTGAAAATATGAATTACTGAAATGCCTAAATTTTAGTATTTATGTTGGAGTGGAAATGTACTTCGAAAACATGTCATTTTCTTGGAGGAAATATTGTTTCCTATATAAAAAATTATACAATTTTTTTCACATTCCTTGTCTAATGGTGACTATTTTTTATAAAAATATTATATTTCTCAGGTGTTGTACATAAAGAAGATAATGACAGTATTTTTTATAGTGTTTTACTTGAACTCTAATTCATTGTTTCAATATTAGTGTGGTTTTTTATCTAAAAACCCATCACATTACTCACATGGAAATATTATACATAGACAAAAAAAATTAAAAAGGGATCATATATAAGAAGGAGATATTATTATATTCTATTTTGGAATTTATAGCCTTTTCCCATTTCGATGTTATAATTAAATGATGTTCTAATGGATTTTGAAAAAAAGAATACCTTACATGATCCATATGAGTGATGTTGTATGGATATTTTTTGGAAGGAATGAATATGGTTTCCCACTTATTACAGATTGGGGAAACCATCACAATGGAAGTTATAGTATATCTTTACTTGTAGGAGGAGTTTCAGTTTCATAGTGTTTCGAGGAGTGTCATATCATATAGACATAATCATTTTACATGGTGTTTTATATGGATGTTTATAATGTCTTGGGATCACAAGTTATTTTAAAAAAATCATATCATCCAAAAAATTATCATCAATATGTGTGGACTATTGAGGTTTTGGAGGATATGTTATGAGCCTCTGTATTAGATTTTTGTGGTTCATGGGATAAACAAATGGAAATCAGGGAGTTTTCATAAAATAATAGCTTCGAGGAATCAATACCAATGGAACAATTTGAGGTTTTTTTATTGATTTCTATTCCATTCACCTCGTTTGTGGATTGAGGTAGGTGAGTCAGTACTTCCTTGGACTAGTCTCATGTAGGATACATATGAACATGTTTAGTTGATTAGACAATGTTTGGTGACCACAAAGAGTAGAAATAAATCATATTCTAGACATCATTAATTACCTATAGAATTTGAGTTTGGTCACCAATTTTTCCTTTAGGTATCACCAAGGTTGAGGAAGAACTATCTCATTCAAAAGTTAAATATAGCCCCCGGGTTTATTGGGTCATTTGAAATAGTGTAAAGGGTCGGTTCAAGGGAATACCATATATCTGGTCCACAACACTAAAATTATAATCACGACATGTTCTACATGATGTGACTGCATCAATATTATACAAAACAATCACATTTTATATACATAGTAGATGTCAAAATTTGTTCTAATGTTTCCTTTCAGTAAAATTTGATACGGGTTGTGGATCATAGTGAAAAATATCTTTGGGGTCAGACTATACTGTTGGTTTAGGTGTAGTGGTAGTACGAATAATTTTATGAATAGATCTTCGATTAAGAGTATGATATGCCAAAATAGTGTCCACACAAGTTCACTGAGACCTCACAGAGATACGTGGAGAATCTCAAGGATGATTTGTTAGAAGGTGGGGAGGTTTTAATATCTTTCCTTTCTTCAGGTACATTTGTTTCTGAATTTCCATTTATGACGTTGTGGCCAAAACATATTTGGAGACAGAAATTTTTTTTTGCGTAAATGACTTAATGTTTAGTGATGAATTATTGTTTTAATTAATGGAATCTGGTAATAAATGGGTAAAGTGTTTCATGATTTCATAGTATGTGATAAGATTTAAAGGAGTATTAGAGGTTTATAAGAAAAATGGGCTAAAAAATACACTATATAACATTTATATTCCATGTAAAATAATTAAACATCATCTAATTGTTTGAGGTTTTTTATAAAATAAATCTGAGGTGACAGGTTTTTCGGTGAAATCAAGTAAAAAAGTTTTCACAATTTTTAATCACATTACATGATGTGTAAATGCCCAAACTGTTATTTTACATATTCCATGAAACTATTTTTCATACAAAACTCCATTATATCCTCCCTTATAGACTCTATGTCATTATATAGGCTATTTTGGGGTGCCAAATTCCCATATAGATGTCTTGTTTGTTTGAGAAATCCCTATTTTGATCTATGAATCTAATTTTTAATCATCAATAACATTTTTCTCATGGTTTTTGGCCATTGGATTCATTGTTGGTTCATTAGATTAAGTAATGGGGCCTAAAGTTTTACCCTATGGTTTGATAATTGCCAATGTGTATGCAATATTTCGATTGTGGAAGAAGAATGTGCATATGAATCATTTAATTAAATGATTGAGATTATCCCGTGTATTCCATTATTTAAAGTTGGATTTTAATAGGATTATGGATTCCCATGGGGTTACCAAACCATGATTATAATTGAATTCACAATATGGAAAATTTATGTTTTCCATGACATGTGACCTTGGGGGATTTCATATTTTAGGGTCCCTAAAATGTGTGTTATTTCTTGTTGATATAATTTTTAATCAATTATGAATTATATTTCATGTGGAATGTTATAGGATAATGTTAATTTTCATAATTAACCATTGGGATTTGTGATTTGATATATTGATATCGATGCCTTATGATAGGAATGTTGTTCCATGTTGTAATGCTTATATATCACACTCAACCCTAGAACATGCACACATATATTTTGTAATGAGACTACTGAGTGGGATCAGCCCTGTCCTATGATGTATTGATGATAGAGAGAAGGCTATGCTAATCCGCTTATTGTAATTTTTATGGATATTTGACCCATAATGATATAATTCTTATAGGGACTTGACCTAGATATTCTATAATGGCAATATGGCTTCAACCTGATTTTTTGGGACTATACCATGGGAATGTGGTGGTTGTAATCATGGTCATAAGACATGCATATATTTATTCAGACATGGAACCAATTCTATTTATTTTACATTGGTTATATGGTTGTGGATGTCATGGTCATAAGACATGATCAGAGATATTCTAGGATGGATCTGAAGTAGGTTTTTGTTTATTATTTTATTACATAAAATTTAAATCAGGATGGTTTTTTTATAAATGGTGGTGTTGACATACTATGGTATACCCACAACCTGTTTGGGCCACTGTGAGGTACCTACGATGATTATGTGGATGTGGGTTTGGACAAGGAAAATAGAATTTTCTGTTGATGTTTTGTTTTTTGAAATGTTTTTGGATATGGGTATGAAATGGGTTAAAGTCTGAGGAATTTGATTCCTTTATTTGATTATTCTAGTCTTTTCCTTGAATTATTCTGTAGTGAAATTTACATACCTTCTAGTGAATCATTGCATTATTGCACTATATTATTGGACTATCTTGTTAGTTTTTATTATTTTCTTCCTCTATGTTTATACATGGAATATTTCTAATTTGTTTTGATTGTTTTCTACTATTGTGAAACTTCATGCTAGGTGTTATAGTATCCACACTATACATTTCACACCCACACTGATTGTCAAAAGCCTCTAGAATATGAGGAGGAACACTTAAGGACACTTAACTAATCCTTTATATCCACATGAGAGAGTTATATATTATGTGATGTCTAACACATGATGTATGTTGATTTGATTTGAATGAATGTATGTGTTGTTTTAAATGTATCTTTTCACTAGTCAAATTATTTAATTTTTCTCAATATTTTTGAATATTTGTTGGCATTTGATTGGGGTGTGGGTACATGTATTTTTCATTCTTGTTTCATCTTGTTCTAGTATAAGGTATAAGAACAGGGGTAGTTTGTTGTCAAGATGAAGGAAGTATATACGAACTATTTACGAAACTAATGATATATAACAATACTAATGATTTTTTAAATAATTGATATATGGAAAATATTAGTCCCCTTAATAATGGTTTAATGAAAAATTCATATATGGAAAGTCCCATAACCGATTAGTTGAAAATTTGGAGGACCATTTGAGTATGATATACCAACGGTTCACTAGATATTACTAATGGTTCAAAACCATTGATATATCTCTATTTTCTAAATGTTTTGATCATAAAACATGACTAAAGGATCAGAATAAAAATTGAAACGTAAAGATTATATCAAAAATGATTAAAAATATATCATGTTGGGAAAGATATAAATATTTTAATAGTACTAGTGCACATGAGTATATATTCAATAAGATATCCTTAACTTAAAATATTGTATCTTTAGAATAAAAATCCATTTATAAAAAATTGAAATCCGAAATTATTAAAATAATAATATTTTCCTAAAATAATATATTTGTTTAAAATTTTCAATGTTTTCTATTTTTATCAATATTCAAAAAAACCCACCAAATATAATAAAATAAAAAGCATAAAATATTATAAAAAAAAAGAAAAACCAAATGTAACTACATAAAAAATTTATAAAACTAGTTGACCCCTTCTTAATATTAAACTACCCCTTTATTTCATCCCAGATAATTGTATGGTAAAATAATAAAACATAAGGAATGACACTACATCAGTATATTCTTTAATGTCATCCTTGATTTTTACTCTTGGATAATGATTCTTAGGCATAAAAATGAAATAAAAAACATGATAAATTTATTGAAATTAAAATAAATAAAAATAAATACGAAGGATAATGAAAATGAAAAAAAACTCATTATACTGCCATATGACTTCTTCATTTTCATAAAACCATATCAGATAGTTTCAACACATTATAATCTGTGTGATAGTGAATGTGGTTGTTGTGGGATGAACTGCTATATTTTATTTATCATGTTATCCATAAGTGGATACCTAGCATTGGAATCGTCAAAGAAAATAAATAATTTCCCAAATACCCATAAGATAATATATAGGTAATTTTAGGTATATAGTGCGTTGGAAAATAATTTCGAGTTTCTCCAATTCAACTTATATGGTTTGCACCTACTTGTAATTGACATGTTATTGTGGGGAAGTCTATCACAAAATAACATACTCCTCAAGTGCTTGTTTCTTTTATTGATCACCACCCATTATGTGGTTCCTTCATTAACGTGAATTATCACGTCCTGCTCAATGTGTGTAGTGTAATAAAAAAAGAGCATTAATAATATAATTCAACTAAATTGGATCTAAACATTTATAATAAATATTAAAATACCACCTTAAGTATGCGGGCATTGATATTGATCTCTTCTAAAAAGTCACCTAATAAAGCAATCTCAAAAAAAATCATCATATTCATCTGAATAGTGTTATATGTACACAAGAAAAAATTTTAAATTTTCCTAGTTCGGAGAATCAGATACCTTTTAATGATCTACATAATATGACCAATAATCATCCAAATCATCATGATCTCACATATTTACCTTATTTTAATATTTATTATTTAGAATCCTCCTCTATATTTGACAAATAAAGGTTTAACATATTTTGAAGTACTTATTTTATATACCACTCAGGATCATTAATTTGAAAATTTAGTGTGTGTACATAATCCTTCACTAGTTATGTTGTGGTTATGGTTCTAATTTCTTTAGGTGATTCTTTTTAGATGATGGACATATTAAACTAACAATTCTATTTTTCTATATAAGTTTTTTATTTTTTTCTTATATACTAGTAATGAATATTATTCATATCATGAACATCTACTTCCATTGGCCCCCCAGAGTTATTAATTGATAAATAATAATTTAAATTTAAATACATGGTGGAAATATTTTTTAATTTAATTTTTTGAGAGAAATAAAATATTATTAAAAAGATAGTGAGGGAACAATAACTACAAACCTAGATAAGAGTTCAAGGTTTTTATGTACATATTTCATGGGTTTGGAAAAAAATAATTTATATTCTCAGTACTGCAAAGTTTCTTGCTAGGGTCATCTATTTAAAAGATAATTTACGGTCAATACAAATTATTCTTAATTGTCTTAGTTGTATACCTAAAAAATTAAAGTTGGTATTTTATTATGAAATAATAAATAGAAAATTATTATTGTATAACCAATTAATACTAAGTGGAAAAAGTAATTAATAAATGATATTTCCAATTAAAAATTAACCCAAAGTGAACCATTATCACTATAAGTTATTTTCATATTTACTATATAAACAGACTCCATCATATATTTGAAAATAATATTATACATGTGATTTGTATATCTGTAATTCACAATTATATTCAGGTAAACTAATCATCCAATTCCCTGATTTAATAAAAATAATGGTGAAGAAAATGAAAAGCACCAAGTTGAAAGTGGTGTCACATTGTATCCTTACCCACTCAAATACAACTCAGCTTAAATATATCAAAATATAAAACAGAAAATGTGATTTTCCAAGGATTGGGTTCAATATAGACTCATACCTCAAGAATATACTCTGGTAAATTACTCATAATCAAATTTAAAGAGATCAATTTTATGAACAAAAAAGAGAGAAATGGGAGAGAAAATTTGGGGATAATAAAAAACCATTGTTATTAAAATGTAAAATTCATTTATAGAATGAAAGGGAAAAAATAAATCTAATATATAAAATTATGTAATCTATATCATTATTGTAACTACTACTCAATTCAATGGTTATGGAATTATAAACATACAGTGAGAGGAGTCGCTCATTTTCATTCTAAAAACATCCATAAAATGTTTATGCATGTATAACTGAATAAATGGGATAATATGGAGAAGTGTGATCATTGGAATTTTTTTTGATACACCTCATTTATCAGACTATAAAATTTTACATTCATCCAACATTTTTAAAAATATTTGTTATAGTTTTACCTTGAAATAGAATTCAATCATAGAGACAATGTAATTATAATGTTCATATTTCCAATACCTTAATCACTATGAAAGAGCTAGAATTGTGAGTTTCTAAAGTCATAAAAACATTTCTTCCAAATTTTATATATCTTAATTCAAAATTTTTATCTTATCTAGATATTTAGTGTGTCATATGTAGGATCTTCTTAAAAATTCATCCAATTTTGGCACGTATTTTGAGTCCCAAATTGTAGGGGTTATTTTGGGTGCTAATTTGTTAAATTCTTCTCTTGATATTATTTATTTAGATTTAAACCAGAAATTAATTAATAATACAATGGAATGTCATATTTTTAATAATCTGAAATAAATTTTATTTTTTAAATAATAAGCCGGCCTAAAATGCATAAAATTTCAAAAGAAAGAAATTTTCATAGTTATGCTCGATTTATTCTGAAAACCTAAAAATATGAAAATTTTCTATAAAATAAAATATATGTTGGATTAAAAATATTGAAATTATTAGTAAATTATTAAAAATATTGGTTTTGTTTTTGTACCACACACAATCAATGAAATAATATTTAAATATTTCCACTGATGTTATTTCTTTGTATGATGTCATTTAAGAACCATAAAATGAATAGTGATTTAGAAATTATTGTATTGGAATCTATAGTGATTAATAAAGAATATGGGAAAAAGGAAATTATTACTATAAGTTAATTTAATGTACATTAAACATACACTAATATATACTATCAGATTTATCCAATGGTCTATGTAATATTTTTTGAAGAACATAATACGAGAATATAAAAAGGATTATATTTTTAGAAACAAATGTATAAATATAATGTTGTAAAAAGAGGGTTTTTAAAGTATAAAATTCTGATACATTAAATTAAGAAATTATACAATCATGCAAAAAAAATACATATAGAATTAAAATTTTCGTTCAAAATATTCAATAAATTATATTCCATATTAAAGGTTTGATTATATTATTAAAATATCATTTCAGAAAAATAATTTTAAAAGATTCATATTAACCAATAAATGTAACCAAATATATATAAAATATTTTGTACGAAGGAATTATCTAAATAAAATGGTAAACTTCACCTCAACATAAGAGTTTAATACATAATGAAAAACAATAAAATTTGAACCATAATAATAAACATTCAATGAAAGTATAAGTTTAAAAAATAATTATGAAACCATGTAGAGAATATATTTGTCTAACAACCGGTACCAAATAGTTTCAAATCACTATAAATTAGGTCTTCAAATAACATTAATTTATATGTATATAATCTTTTGTGAAAATAACTTTTACTGACCATAATAATTTGGTCTTCTAGTTCTTCTATGTTTTCCCTTTCATATAATTAAAAGCTCTTTGTTCTTCCAAGTGATTGAACTATGTTTAGTTAGTAAATTTTCTTCTAACATCCTTCTCTTTGTAATATTGATTGTAATGGTACTTTTCTTGACACAATTTAATTATTTTGATACACTAATCATTGCATGGTTTTTTTGCAGTCCATAAATATTCTTTTATGATATGTGTTTTCGATAAATTTTTTTTTGTTATTTCTTGGTGATAAAATTCATTAAATTATTTTTCACAAATACAATATTATATTCTTAATAGATATTCACATTTTTATATTTAGTTAATTTCACAGTGTTCTAAAAAATTTATGTCTTATGATCATCTATATTAGGATGATCATCCAGTTAGTTGAAAAAAATTCCTTTTAAAAAACAAGATAGTTCTGAAATATTTTATTTTTACAAGCTTAAGTTAGGAACAAGATATGTATTTTCATTCGTCACTTTTTAGAAATCCTCTTCCATGTAATTAACAAAATAGTTTTTCCATTAAATTGGTAAGTGATTCTATAAACATAAATTTTAGATTTTGAGTATTCAATATTCATAGAATTCAACTATGATGTTAACCTTAAAATCTCATTATTTAACTTACGTAACTCTGTATTATTATAAACAAATTTTTCATAAAGCCTAATATCCATTTTTAATATATTTTGTTATGAATCATGAACTACAGTAATATAATATTTGAATTTGATTCATGTTTTAACTATATTATCATCATCATAATATAAAAAACCATTCACCACCATTATCATCATCAATGAAAAAATATACTAAAATATAAATTAGATAATATTGTGAATGAATTTAACCTCTATTTATGTTTCCCATTAACCATTTCTCTCATCATTATTATGTTTTCAAATAATCCAATTTTTTTCAGACTATATGCACTCTCATATAATGAATTTTTGTAAGTAGTGCATTGTCCAATTACACTCCATGTATAAAAATCCTTAACTATTTTGTTATAATTATATTTATAAAACATTATATATCACTTTTGACAACTTTTTTAGATTAGAACAATCTATCCCTATATAAAATGGAATGTTGTACTCATGGGAAATGGATTTTAGGGAATTTTATTTTATCCCGTTAATATGTTCTCTGATTTTTGAAATATTTATAATAATTGACCCTTGTTATCATCTTTCATTCCATATATTCCAAATAATCTTATCTAATATCAAAAAATGTATCACATAGATCATTTAACATTACTCCTCAACATGGTTCTTCTAGAATATAAATAATTGTAATTTCAAGAAAATAAAAGTCAATTTTTATATTTATTAGCATTACTTTTCAATATACTATCACATTGAATTATTGTTCCAATGGGATAATCCACTATTGTCACAGTGGTATTCTTCATATCATTAATTACATTTATATTTTATTCCAACTCTTAAAAATACATCTATTAATTCTTCCACTTTTTTGTTCATATAAAAACTATTCTACTCTATGTTATTGTATGTATTTATTGATATTTTTGAATATTTTATATATTTGAGTTACATATTCATGATGTAATAAATAAATTGTTAAATAATATTCTCTGATTATCACCCTATTAGTTTCTATCAATTTTTTCATTCCAAATATTATTTACATAAATCTTATTCCATATTGCATATGAGGTTATTCATAAAAAATCATAGATATATATATCCCTACAATTTGTAAAAACATAGGAGTTACAATCATTAATTTCTATATAAAACTCATTATTTTCCTATAAAATAAAATTAGTAATTTCATTCTCTAGAACATTACAAATTTCAGTGAATATAACAAAACTCTATTCACCAGAATTTGTCATGACTATTTTTATTCAATATATATATTACACATTGTTATTTCCATTGAAAATAATAGTTTTTTCAATTTAAATAATAAAAAATATAAACATAGATAAAAATTTACATTATAAAAAACATCTATATTCCAAAATTTTATCTTTATGGAAACTAGAAAAAAGATTCATAAACAAATAGAAACTAAAAGAAAACATCCAGTATCAATCTCAATGATAGTTAATCACTCCGAATATAAATTTTTACTAGATTACCATGGATGTTAAACTATAATAGTGGTGTTTTTTAGTAAAATACATGAATTATAATTTTTATCCACCTAAATTATTTAAACTCATTGAATATATTAACATTCTTTCCACTCGTAATAGATTAGAGTAAAAAAAATCAACATCTACATTTAAAAATATTAAAAAATTCATTCCTAACCAAATAAAAAGTTGAAATAAAAAATGTTTGAAACATTTTATCATGGTGGAAATGAACCAAACACATTGTATTGATTATAAAACCTTGTATTCCTTAAATTATATTAAACATCATAATTTTACCCAACATGAAAGAAACATCTATAGACCTTATTCAATTTATCATAATTTTTTTTTGAAAAGGATTTTCATTCAATCTCATAGAAACCATCGAAATTATACCTATAAGGAATAATCAGTGTCCAAACCCAGGGGATTTTTCTTCCAGGACCATAATAGTTTAATGTAGATGATCATAAACAACTTTCCTTCCCTAACATGGAGGTTCATGATCACAATAATTGAATAAAGATCTATAATCATCCTCGGAATCATTCATTGTTAATATATCTGAAACATAGTTCTAATAAAAGAAATTTTAATTGTATTATAATGAAAAATAGATGAATACACACTTAAAAGTACAACAAAAAAACATATATGCTCTCATAAAAATTAGAAGGATTAAAATTTTAAGTGATTAAAGAATTTATTAATTCATAATGTTACATATTTCTACACATTTAAATCATCAAATATTTTTTCCAATTTATAAGAAAACTATAAATAGTAAAAATAAAAAATATTTATAATTACTTATAACTATAGTGAAATATATTTCATTATCATGATATAAAAAAATGATTAGCAACATATCATCCATGAAATCTTGTCTACTGCCACTATAATGAGTTTAATTATATTGAAGGTTGACTTGAATAATAAATTAGTTCTATGAATTTTCATAATAATATCCTTATGTCTGTGATATTACTATTATATATAATAAAAACACTCAAAGCAAAAACCTTTATGCTTAAAAATTTAAAAAATGAACAAAATGATTATTTAAAAAAAAATATAACATGTGTCTATGGGTCAATAAAATTGATTTGTTTCCTTTATTAAATATATTTTCACATTTCATTGCGATAATACCATAGTATTTGACCTCACTATGGAGACAATTTCAAAACAACTAAATATTTATATAAATTTTATGTATCATAACTGTAGAGTTATTTATCATAGGGTTAAGGTCACAATAATTATTTTTTCAATACAGGAGAATGAGGTGGAACCATTTATTAAATCTTTATCATAGAATAAACATGAATATCATTTGAGATATAACATTCAATATCATTAGCAGTTAGTTGTAGTTCATGTTGGAAACATTTATATTTGGTTCCTATGAACCAACTAATTTTTAATTTCAATGACACATTTATTTAAATGCATTACTATCAATAAAAATCATATAATATTTAGAGTGTTATTCATTGTAAATTTAATATTATAATATACATGGAGTATCTCTCACATAAAAAAGGTACAAAAATCTCATTCAATGAAGAGAACATTTATTTGATAAAAGAATATTCCTATGCATCTATATTCTATGGATTTATAACATCAATCTAATGACACATAATTGTTGTCCTGATATTAGGTGTTGGGGGACCAAAAGACATTGATACTTATTCTAATAATATTTGATCTTAGTAATCACTAAGGGTAGAGGATATGAGAATATACCTTCCATTATGAATTCTATATGTTATTTGTGCCATTGGATATTCCAATATGCGGATGCATCTTTTGGTATTTATACATTAGATTATTATTTATGATTATCAATAATCTAATAATTTTATATATTTATTAAATATGTGGAAACATAAACTCTCAAAGAAATTGGATATGTTTAGTGATTCATAAATATAATTTTAAATGTAAGAAAATAATAGATATTCCCTCCAATATGAATCTAAGTATATATCTCATGACATTTGATTATATAATATCAACGTTTGGTGATATACCAGGGGGATGTTATGAATAATTTATCGCTATTAATTTTATAAATTTTTCTCTTATAATTTACCAATTTTTCTAGTTGAGATATTTATCCAATCATTATTAATATATTTACTATTTAAATATGAAATAAAATATATTCAATGAATGAACATGATGATTCAAATGTTTTGGGATTGAATCCTTGCACCTCCCTATGTTTGGTTAATGTTAAAAAATTGGTTTCTCCTTATAAAAACATTGATTAAAATTTAATTGAATATCTTGAAATTATTTGTAGAATATATACTAAAATGGAATTTCTCTAGTGGATACATTAAATACCTCTCAATAGGTTCTTTATACCTTACCCCACAAATTGTGTTTATCTCCCAAAATTTTTCTTTCCATATCGTAGTGGTGTTTTTATAGTGTATCATAAATCTTCATCAGGGGTTCCCCCCGAACGCCTCCCTTAAACAAGTATTCAACAATGATTTCTTTAAAATTCAATATCAAGTTAAACATATTAATTTTAAAGTCCATAAATTTAGTTTTATTCTTATTACATTAAAAATGGCCATGATCACTTCAATATTGTAGCTACCGTGCTGATCATCTTCTCAAATATCCTATATGAACCAGAACTCTCAGATAATGCCAACTTCTTCTTGATCATATCAATATTCTTATTCTTCATCTTCAATGTACAAGTTTATTTTGGATGTTTTATATTTACTTCTACTTCGATACTAGAACATAATCTCAAGATATAAGTATCGTGGTATCTACAATTCTCAAAATATTCTTCTTTATATACATACTATTTGAGATTTAACAAATCATTAATATTATTCAAATATTATTTCAATATTTTAACATGGAAAGCAACCATTTATTTTAGTAGTTTATTATCTCAATTAATCTCATTAGAATCGATCTATGTTCCCTATTTACTTTTTACTTATGACTCAACTTGTTTCTATCCTTATATTATTTTGAATATCAAGATATCCTTAAATCCTCCAAAAAACAAACTTATAATTATGTTAAAATATTTCACAAATGCATTATAATATATAATTGTGGTCATAGACTTCACAATTGTAATTTGGAACTCTTCAATTATTGATTGGATCATCGATATCTCATTATGATTAATTTATTGAATATAAATTCATAAACATCAACAGATTTAAATAATGTTTAATCCTAATTAATATTTTATAATGTATCATTTAAAACAAAAATTTCTCACTAATGTTTACTCTACATAATTTTCATAAATTCATGATGTATTGATATCTAAGTGTAAATCGACCCATTTGATGTATCCTGACTTATTAGTCATGTTATTTCGCTTATCTATTCTTATGAAGTCTTTAATTTAATTTTCTGAACTCCATATCCAATATTTTGAATGTCAGTATTCTTTTTTAAAGTATAATTTTACTTTACCAAAGACAAATATGACACTTCTGATGTTTAAAAAGACTATTACAATGTCTTGAGTTACTCATAATAAATCCCGATTACTTTATAAATTTTGCATTCCGAGTCATGGAATTAATCTTTAAATGTAAGGCTGAGATCTAGATAAATTTAGTTCCACTCATGCAAGGTGATGACTTAATCTTCTACGGCCAAGAATAATTTTCATTTATATCTCAATATATAAATTCTAAAATTCAAAAACATATTTTTATAATATATTCACGAAAATTTCAGTATTTCTCAAACACTCTAATCCTCCTTAGAATTTATTATATCTATTATAAAATTATTCAGGATATCATTCAATGGGTTTCCTTCAATGAATGAAGCTATTACCATGAAAAATAGTTCATTAATTAAGAAAAATTTTTATTTAACGTCTTTAACATAACAAGATTCTTATAAAAAACATTCTAATATGTTTAATATTGTACTTCTAATCAATATTCACAAATTGATGAATTGATGAAAATCACATTAATCAATACATTTAAGATTTCATGAGCCAATATTCACATTTTCTTCATACAGCTACTCTAATATATTTTTCTATGTAACATGGATGAACTATTATAATTTATTCTCAAAAACAAATAAAATATCATAGGCTTAATCCTTAAATAAAGACCCCGCAATGTAAGTAAAAATACAATGTTATTTTGGGTAACATCAATCTAACCCATTGAATTTATTAGAAATAACATTGATAATTTATATTAATAAGTGTGTTTCAACTTATTTATTGTCCCCCATATTGTTAATAAACCAAAAAAATATATAGGTGAAGGTAATCCTAACTCATCATGCTTCATCTATTATTTAAATATAATTATTTTCCCACATTTTTTTATAATTCAATCCTGATCCACATATAGGGAGATGCATGGTACCACACAATGCTTAGATAATAGCCTTTCTTTAGTAAAATATAATTCTTTGTGGGATAACCATATTAAAAAAACAAGAGGGAATTAACATATAAAAACATTTCTTATATTTGATTCCAAAAAGTGATAACACTTTTAATCTTTTTAGTTTTGGGTATGTTCAATAGTTTTATCAAGATATATATATCCTAAAAAAATTAATAAATATTATAGAAAATTTTATTTTCATCTCACTACCCTAAAAAACACATCATCTAATATTCCCCCTTTGTGAACATATTTTTCATAATAAAAACTATGATAGAAAGTACGACCATAATACCCCAATTTTAAATTTTTTGAGCCCTATATAATATCATATGTATTTCATAATGAAAATATTGATCACTCTTATATTTTTTTCTCCCCCACATAGGATCAAATCACTTCAATTTCTCACAACGGATGATTTTCATTAATGGAACTCCATGATGGACTCTTATTTTTTATGTCTAGTGGTGATAACCACTCATCAACCTCCACATTAATACATAAATAATTCATTTCATTTCATTTTAGTGAAAAAATATAAAATGAAATATTTAGGGGGTTTATCCTTACTAAATAATAATTATAGTAAGGTTGAGTGTTATATCTCAACTAGGATCCTTTGTTCATATAGATTACATATTGAGATTACACGTCGTGATGTCCTTCTTATATATTCTTTCATCAATATGCATGGGTATCATTGATTCATGTTTATATTCATTGTCTACATTGTAATGATTTTCCTTCATGTTATTGGATATAAAATTCTAATAAATTATGATTAAAAATTCTAATTTAATTTTCATTATTTTCTAAGTAAGAAATTAAAATAATCCATTGAATTATGGATATTTTTTCTAGGAACCCGAATTAGCTTCATCATCCTTAGCATGTAAATTATGTTGCCCACTTTTGATAGAAATTTTTTTTATTCTCTCTTCACTTACACTTTTGAAAAGAGTTTTCTTCACTATAAATCCTTTCTCTTATTTGATCATCATCAATTTTAGTAGTTTGCTGAGCCTACCTTGCTGAAAAATCAATTTCAAATTTTTGTTTTTCATGGTTTTTTGTTTTCCTCATATATTTACTTCTCTTATTCTATAATTCTTTCCATATTAATTCTTTCTATATTCAAGGGAATGACATATTACACCATAAATTATAATATTTTTTTCTCATATTTCTGAAAACACTAAAATTTTACTTTAATTATCACTATATTAAATTGTTGTTGGGTCAATATGTAAAACAATTCGTCTTATACTAGTGAAATATACACATTCATAGACATATATATTGTAATTTTATTTATCACATATTCCTCACACAATTTTATAGTAGGATTATAGATTTTATAGATTTATTTAGCTAATTCAGGGTGATTCTGATTTTCTTTATCTGTATATCTTAATAAAATAGATTTAGCATCACTTATAGAAATAAAAAAAACATATACTTTTTTCTTGGAACTATTCTTCTTGGAATGATTGGATAATTCCTCTTGAATATCAATAGAATTATTATTGTATTGTATATTTGTATTTATGGTGTTTCTACCTTAATAAATCTTGATTAAACATCATATTTATCATTTTCCGTTTACATAAAATATTTCATTATGATCTTCTGTTATCTTATCTTATTTTTCAATTCTCACCTTATAAATTATGATATCCATTATGAAATCCATATACACCACATATTCTCATTTTTATCATTTTCATATATCTAAACTCTCTTCTTTGGCATAAAATTTTTCTTAGGTAATAGAACATGGTATGATCACACTATATAGTAAATTTATCCTTCAAATTATTTCTCATCTCTAATTGATGTGTATTCATGATTCCTATCCAAAGAAAAAATTGTTTTGGATGAAAATTTTCATATTCTAACTCACGCCATGATTATATGAGATGACAATTCATATAAATCCTTAGGATACATTTATTTGAGAAATAATTATACTTTATTCAAAAATACACTAGGTATTTTTTTACAAGGAATAGTAATTCAAGACTTAGGGGAAAAGAAGCTGAAAAATCATAAAAATCAATATTAGACCTCATGAGTCCCACGTACAAGATGTGTAATCCTTGAGTAGAAAAAAATATAATTAAAGGATATCCCATGAATCCAAAATATATGGTGTGAACCATGTACACAATGAGAATCTATGGTACACATCATGAAATGAATGAATTTCAAATATTATACAATGTACATTATGAACTCAATACATGATGTGAAAACATTAAAACCTAATTGATGCCAAAGATTCATGCTGGGAATACCGCATGATACAAAATAATGAGAGATTAATTTTGATCTTATGTTCATAGTTTTAATGGAATGTAATGATGGTGAAATACATGGTGTAGAATCCAATTATAGAACATGCATGATGTGAATTATTTACACACTGTGTATCACTCAGGTTCAATATATATCTAGTGACCAAAATGTGCAAATCAGTTTGAACATTGAAAATTAATTTACCCTTTTTCTCCATTATTTTTCTAGTTTATTGTACATTTATTTCAATTTATTTGTTTTATTTTTAATCAATTCTTATGTTACTTATTTTGATTCCAAGACATTTTATTTGTGTGTTGTTGTCCAATGCTTGAATCAAACACAATGTTTTATTAAATACTAATATTTTTTATTCATTTTTATATTCATTCAAGTTAGTGTTTAATTAATATTTCATGATTTCAATCATGAATTTCATTGATTTAAGTTATCTACTTTTTTCCTTTCAAGAATGTTGTTATCTTTTTACCTATTATCATTCAAAACATTCATATATGAATAATCCTTTTTGGGTTTTGGGTTTAGAGTAATTTTTTGTTTAAAGCTAATGATTTAATGAATTGAAAAAAGTAATATGTATTATAGTAATTATGTTTAATAAAACTCTAAATATCATTATTTTTAACTATATAGACCATTGGAGGTTAAAAATGAATTACCATGACATAATTGGTGTTGAGTAGGCAAGGACAAATATCATGTTTTTTTTCTTCCATGATGATTATATATATGCACTTATGTTATCAACTATATATGGAAGATTAGTATGTTTTCCTTGTAGGTATATTTAATTTGTTGGACAAAGATCAATTGTTCAATTTTTCTCACCACATTGAAGCATATTTTATGTGCCATCACAAGAAAGATTTCGGATTATGTTCTATAAATACCATAAAATTAACAATAAACTCTTCCATTAATCTATTTTATATTAAATCATACAATTTTTAGTCATCCCAAACATAAGATAGTGATTATGATAAATAATATATAAAATATTATTACACTTAGTTTGTCATGCCTTCAGGATGAATCTATGGATTCGACCCTATACCACCAATTTATTAGACCTTAGTAGATTAGGGTTGTTTTCAAAATATAAATTTTATCTGATCAATGCTTGTACATAATTAATGACTCTATTATAGATATCAATTAATGAATCCATTATTAAGGATAGATATTTTTAGGCATAGTGATCTTTAACTGGAACCTTTGATTACCTCACCGCCTATTCTTCATTTTCATTTCAATTATATTTTTATAATTTCTTAATTAAAACTAGAACTTGTTTCTGCTATTTTCTAAAGATAATATATGAATCATGGCCCATTGAATAGCTCAAGAATCCATGGAGTTCGAGATAAAATTTCATTTCATCGTGAGATCTATATATCAACTACTTCAGACTGGCACTTTAAAATGGATAAATGTATTGATCTTGTGACACCACACTTGTATAACCTTCAATATGTGCCACCAAAATAATAAAAATATTTACTAGAGTTGTAGGAGTGTACCATCATTGTCTATTAATTTTTATCCATCAATTTTGATGAACCTATCATTGGGAACCATCCTATTTAGGTTCACTCATTCAAGATAAACCATAGACTCATCCAATTGATCCAAAACAAGAGGCATTTTTTGGACTACAAAGTTAAGATCCTCATGATCATATCTCAATTTTTGAAAGGTATGTGACACCATTTATAATCAAGGTGTTTCATCAGATGCAACCATACTATTATTCTTCCCATTATTATTGCATGATATAACTAAGGATTTCCTTAGGAGTCCTGATCTGTAGTCCATCATGAATTGGGAAAATTTAGCTAAGAAATATCAAGATAAATAATTCCCACAAATTTGAACATGAAAGATCAGAAATGTGATCCAAATTTAATCCATGTGGATGGAGAATCAGCAAGAGAGGAATGGGACCATTTCAAGGAGCTGAATCTCAAGTGACCACATCACATACTCAAGCTGGTGATATAAATCCAAACACTTTATCATGGAATCCAATCATTATCCTGAACTATTTTAGATTCCACCACTAAAGGAAGGATCATTCTAAGGACACCTAATGCGTGTGTAGTGTTTTTAGATGGAATTTTACATAATTTAAATATGTGGAAGAATTAGAGATGACTGGTGTGATACAGAATCTGTCAGGAAGAGGAGAATACCAACCTCACATTCTAATTATAAGCTCTAAAAATGAATCTAGAGTCTTTCCCACTACATTATCCACCACCATCCTCTAACCACTGTTATAGAGATCCAATCTAGAAATTTGTGTTGAGGCCCACACTGATGTCAGGATTATAGGGATGTAATTGAAGAGCCACAAATCCAATATTGTTATTTTGTGAATTATATTAAAAAATAGTTTTAACAACCAATCTAGAAATAGAAATAATATGATCAACAATGGATGACTCTATATCCACACCAACAAAATTCGAGGTTAATATCAGTATTAGAATGTTCAAGTGACCCCACAATATATAGTACCATTAAAAAAACACTTAAAATTATATCTCCTCAACTACAACAACAATTCAAACAATATTTTCCCATATCTCATCAATTTCAACCTTCTCAACAACATCAATTATAGAAAGCTTCTATAAGACCATGAAAAAATACAATCCACATCAATTCAATCATTAATTCCTATTCACTATCTTCGTCAAAAATAATATCATAGGATGAAATCAAATGATATTGAATTTAAAAACCAAATGGATTCTGGTGAAACCATGAGACACAATTTTTTTAAATCCCAAAATATTTATTAAACCGATTACTATGTACATTTATAATTAATATCGAGACAAATATCAGATATGTTGAATCATATATAATTGTTAGGTGTGAAACGTTACTGGAATTTCAGTATCCATGATAAGTACAGTAAAACCTATAGAAATAATCTGAGAAACATGTTACAATAATCATCATTGATAAAAATTATAGCAACATTATGGTTTTCCAGGATAAAACACTAAAAGTATATCCAATTGAAAAATACCCTATACCGGATAATCATAAAAATGATTATGTCTATATGAAACCTCCACCATATAATACCCCTCCACTATTTCAATGTAAGATGATACAAGATAAACATGAGGGTCATTTTAATGTTTTATAATGATTTTTAAACAACCACACATCAACACCCCATTTGCAGACACAATTTCTCAAATTCCAGGTTATACAAGATTCTTAAAATCCATTATCTTAAGTAAGAAGAAAATAGAAGCCCTTGGTTTTATCTCCTTAAATAAATAATTTCCTTCAATTGTTCATAGTATGATCCCAGCATGATATTTATTTCCATGTATGTCTATAAGTTCCATGAACTATAGGGACCAGCAATATTGAAATAGACTTGTATGTATTTTGTGAAAGTATGAATATCATAAATATAAGTTCATTCAAAAATTCAGGGCTTAGATATTTATTACCTACAAGAGCGGAAATAAATGTGATAAAATAATAGTCATGCACCCTCAAGGACTACACAAGGAGGTTCCAGTCATGATTGAAAAATTCATATTTCATATTTAATCACATGTATTAGATATGAAATAAGATATAAATGTCCCCATAATTCAAGGGTGAACATTTCTCTACATTGGGAAAGTGATAAATTATGTAATATAATGATTTATAATATTCAGATTATGTGAAGAAGAATTTGTTTTCCACATAGTAAAAGTCATTAGGAAAAGAGGCGATTCACTGGATTGTCAAGACGTCCCTCTCACTGATGAAAAATATGATCATTAGACTAGTAAGTATAAAATTAATACCATATGGTGTTTAGCTAATAAATAAAGTAATCACAAGGACAAGAATTACACTGCAGCTCTTATGAGGACTTCCATCTCACCTTTCAAACCCTCTATTATCAAGAACCAACCCATGAGGGGCATAGCCTTTATATTAATTTAAAATAAATGAATGATTGTCTAGATATCCATAATAAATGAATCCATTATTTGGAAAAAAACCCATGATAGTTTTAGTAGGATATAATTGTTTTAGGGAGGATCAAAAATGTCGAAGTTTCTTTAGAAGTATACTTCAAAATAATAGAATTTAAAATTAAAAATTTTAAAAATAAAAATCTCAAAAAATGAAATATAAAATATCTAATCCTTTACATAATTTACATGATGTGAAAATTTTGTGATATGGAAATAAAAAACTGAATATATACACATTGTGTATTAAATACCTGACAAGAAGAGCTCCATATGGTTTTAAAATACGTGAACCCAATGTTCAAATCATTGGGAACCTCTTCTTCCTCTCCCACATGACCCCCATGAATCCCCTTCTCCCCCACTTACTTACTACCAATACCCCCTCTCCTTCCATCATACACCATCCCCCATACGTTTCCCACTTCATCTTTATTTCCACCTCACTTCCCAGTATTTAAAATGGACCACATCAAACATTCTTCAAATGGTGAAGATCCCCTCCCACCCATGCACAAAGATATTTATCCTCCACCAATAGGCACAAACACGTCCCCCTCATCCTACTACTCATTTTATGCCAATAATTTGGCCTCGATCCATTTTGTGGCCTCATACAACTCATCCCAAGGAACTACCATATGCCCACAACTACTCATGTGCCTACATTTCTCAACACACGAACATCATGTTAAGATTGTCAAGATATATTATAAGCCTATGAGGACCAATAAGAATCTGGACGTCAACATGCTTAAATAGATCCAGGTTTATGTGGACATCCTTGACCTCATTGGCTACTTTCACCTTGCTAACACCACATAGGTGTGTGATGAGAGCTCCCAAGACCTCTTTCTAGAGTTTCTAGACACCTTCAAGATATCCATCACCAAAACATCCATTAGTATTGGATTTAAGACATACGATATTAAAATTATAATCTTTAGTGTTAACATTGGCAGATACTCATCCAATTTTTACACCTCCCTAGTTTTTCCAAGAATTAATCATGAGTCAAACAAGTCATATGCAAAATGAAAGGGGATGTTAATCTTCCAGGATCCACATATCATTCATGATCCATGTCTGTGAAGATCACATAGCTATTGGGTGACACCTTATAGATTCTACTCCGTGCTCTGGTCATGCATTTTTGTCCAGAGGAGATTCACATATAAGCGTTATTCAAATAAAGGTTCTCATTCAATCCTTGGGCTTGGGAAAACATACCATCTACGAGGATAATTGGTTTATATTATATTTTGAGACATAGGGGTTGAGATCCCGTGTTACTCTCATGGGGTGTTGTTTTATCACATATCTAAGTTTCCATCTCAATGTCCTTAATGTAAATTAGCCACATTTATATTTTTGGATGATGGAGTCTATAGAACATACTATTCTCCACATGATAGGTCTATTAAGGAAGGAAGAGGGATGATATTAGTGGGATATAATATATGTGGAGGATCCTTCTCTGACCATTGTTGTCCCGCACCAACCAATACTCATGAACCACCTTTCCATGCATATTCATTAACTCATACATCCAATTCATCCCCCACATTCACATCTACTATAGATCCACCATCCCGTACTTCTACCACTTCACCACCCACCACCACAACACCTACCCCATCCGTTCCCTCAAACACCTATTCATTTCTCTATTGTATACTATAAAACTAGAGATGTATTTTCCATCACCTCAAAATCCATTTCATTGAACCATCAAAATTATTTACCCCACCACATCAACACCCCCTTAATCTTACAACCAACCAACAAATAAGGACCCCAACACTATCTCCACTCCCGCCCAACATACTACCCCTCTCGACCTATCTCTAGATAGTACATACCCTTCTATATAGGAGTATCATGTAGTGTAGGCCTAACGGGGTAAGGCCACCAACTAATCATTTTCCTTTGATGTGCCTCAGATCGATCCAGTTCATATACGTATAACCTCAATATGGATTGGAAGAACTCCATATCCATACTCGATCGAGCCTGGTGCCAGCACCATGATAGCTATTATGAAAGCTGATCCTTTAACCCCCACCCCTATAGATGAGATAGGTTTGGATCCCACTATTCGGGAGGGGAAATCTACTGTGAACATAGGATAGCATTCCCTTGAGGTTTATACATATCCATTTACCCATCCCAATATATATTCTAGTCATGTTTGGTTGTTTTTTGTATCCCCGTTTTATTTTCTATTTAATTATTTATAAATAATTATATATATAGATGAGTTAATTTTTTTTCTCTTCACTTATTTCTTTCTAATATTAATTTTTACATCTGAATAAATTTTTCCATGTCTAGATCTACTTCATCCTCTATTTTCATTTAAGACATTTTCAGTACACCACCTACCCTCGTACATCTAATGTAACAACGTATGGATAACATAAATAAACCATCTTCAGGAGAAGATGATCCATATTTTTCCTCATTATGACCCCCTCTATGAAATGAATGGAACCTACTGATTCAATAGGAGTTGTGCGATCATCCTATTTCAGATGTGATTAATCCTTTTTAGCACCAGAATGTGATTTAAGATAAAACAATTAGTTCTTGTAGAAGGAATAGGACTTATGAGATGACATAAAATAAAAATTGATTCTTTTATCCATCCATCCAACAGAAGACATCATTTTTTGTGGTTTAGGGGCTGTGGCCAATTTTTTTAGTTTCACTGTGTTTTATGGAATTTGTGTTAATTTTTTTATCATTACTATTAATTAGTTCATCCTATGCTTTATTTCATTCTATTAATGCATATATTTAAGATTTTTTCTCCAATCATTGATTGTGTTCACATACCATTTTTCTGGTTATATATTTTTTTATCCCTAGTGGAATAATTTTTTTATCCTTTGTAGATATATTGGTTTAATTTTTTTTGTAGGTAGATAAATTTCAAATCACCATACAAGAAGTTTAAACATGGAATTATAATCATTACACAGAGCCCTCGATCCCATCATTTTAAATTATAAATTACCATTTATTTTATTCTACGGTACGCTCTCTATAGCTCCCACTTCTCCTTCCAAAATAGTCTGGAAACTATATCATTATATGTTTGGGGGTTCTAGTATTGAGTTTTATTATCAATAAACATGTCTTATTGCCTCATTTTACTTATCATGGAGTGAATTTTCATTGATTTTATTACATATCTTTAAATAGCATTACACAAATTAAAAATGGCAGTGATTTGTTGGAGATTATTAAAATCCATTTTTATTCTTTTCAATTTCTGAATGAATTATAATTTTTAAAATTTATTTCAAAATATATATTAATTAAATAGGTTTTTTATGAATAAGTATTGGACACATTCCCCTAAGTTATTTAAATTTGTTTTGACTCCCACTTCATGTAATATTCTGTACTTACACTATCATATTATTTATTAAATATTTTTTGACTGATTCATGATGAATGTAAACATATCAAAACATACATTGCAATCTTATAGAGCCTATGATTGAACAAATACTCTATTAAAATAATTTGAGGTAATATTTGTTCAATCCATTTTTCAAAGACCCAACCGTACATCAATCCATCATTATCCTGATGTAGTGATAAATAAACATATCATAATGGATCTGTTCCAATACTATTATATATTCCTACCGTAATTTTGCTACTATGAATGATTTTTTTTGTAAATAGTGTTGGGGGGGTTCACTTCTATACATTCGATTTGTGTTGTTGAGGAAATGTATGGTCGACTTATCACTAGATAGATATGAAGTGGTTTTGGATTATCCTTGGAATTTTCTATGCATACCATATTTCTTTGAGAAAACATATAAAAATTGGGTTGTATATAAGGATGGTTAAAAATCCACATTTACAAGACCGATGAATATTATGATATCTCATATGTAGTTTGGTGGACGATGTGAGATATGTCCTACACATGATTTTCATAAAAAAATATTGAAAAAGATAATGGAAAATGGTGTATTATTTTTTCATACATGACATATTCTTGGACCCACATAGATCTTTTGGGAGAACGAATACATCTTTTTTGTCGCGGGAGAGTTAATTCATCTGAATGATGATGATTTTCAAGTAGCATTCTATAGAGATTACCCTCCTTTCAAATATTTACATTCACTAACTTCTTACCTACCCCAATCTATAGAGTCATATGAACCGTATTTATTAAAACCTCATGATTAATATTGAAATTTTTTTATGAAATGGTGATGTTGGAACCAGTGTAAGATAATGGAAAGAAAAAAAACATTCAGGGTATGAGCATAGATTTAAATTGTTTTACCTTGAGTGAGAGAGAACATATGTTGTGAGGTAAATTCAAAAATGGTCCTATCTTTTGGGTAATAGTTTTTATGATTTAATTAATAGAATACGAAATATTAGTAAAGAAACTAACTATATGAAATGTATTATTTTATCTATTGGATTGATTCTTGAGGGATTATTTTTATGATTACAATTAGTTTTATATTGCTTATAGTGATGAATGTTGTTGTTTAAAAATATATTTGTTGGAATCGCTATTTATATTGTTTTTTCATAAAGCTAATAAATTATTTAATTTTGAGAGAATTTGATAAGACAAATACAAATACATATTTTGTGTATATTTATTTAAAAATTAATTTTTTATTAATTGATAATATAATAGTTATTGGTTTGTTTTTTGAACGAGTAATAATCCAATAACCAGACAAGAAGATGATGAGATACTAGAAAATTCATCCTTACACCTCATAAATCCAATGCATATGAAGTGTAACCTTAATTAGACAACCTTCCAACCAAGTGATAGCTCATAAATCCAAATTACAAGGAATGAATCAAGTCCATGATGTGAATCCAGAGTACACATCATGGAATAAAAAAATTCTAATCTATTGAGAACAAAATGAGAACAAAATACAAAATATTGAATGATTCATTCCAAATTGCTGCAGAAGATTCAATCCCTATAAACCAAGAGATCTAAAACATTCAAAGAATAATTTCGATCTAAAATTCATAGCACGAAAGGAATGTACATGTCGTGAATGTCTCTATGTATAATCCATATAAAGCACATAAAATACATGAACCATTTAAATTTCATGTAGCACTAAGGGTATATATATATCTAGTGACCTTGATGAAAAAATCACATTGAATGCCCCAACATTGTATCAACCATTCTTCTCTATTATTTTTCAATTTTCTTTCCAATATATATATTTTTCTTACATTTATTTTTTTATTCATTCCATTGTTTTCGCATTCAATTCAAGGACTCATTCTATGTAAAATGATATCAAACACATGAATTAGACACCATTTTCCATTCAATACCCACATACCATTTTTTTCTTCATTGTTTCATCATTCTTGTTAAAATAAATTTTTATATTTCACGATTTAAAATGTGGATTTATTTTATTAATGTTGTTTTTATTTTTCCTATCAATAATGTTGTGATTTGATTCGATGTTTTTATTCAATTTCATCAAGTGAAGATAATCCAACTGAGCTTAGGAGGCGAGAGTATGGGTGGATTTGAAAATAATGGATTTCTATCTTAAAACATGGTATCAATAGGTCTAGTAATTAGGTTTGAAAAAATTCATTCTCGTTATTTTTTTGGTACACATACCATTAGATGTGAAAAATGATTGACCATGACCAAATTGGAGTTAGGATACCTAGGAAGAATTACATGAGATTGTTTTTTACATGATTCTAATCTTCTTGTATATTGGTTTTCATCTATCCCTATAAAAAGATCAGTTTCCTAATAAGTTATATAAAATTTATTATACCCTGACCAATTGGTGAATTTTAGGCCACTTCCATCATAATCCATACTTCTATCCCATCGTATATTTAAGATTATTTTCTATTTATACAACGAAATTGAATCTAAACCATTACTATAATCTGTTTTAAATCCCAAGATACATAGTTCTAGTAAAACCATTCCAAATTGGTTGACTATGAGGAATCCTACCTTAAATGTTTTTACAGCCATGTCGATTTCCTACAAGATGTCTTTATGGATTTATCATTTGAATTTCAATTTACGATACCTTAGAATATCAGTGTAGTTCGCTAAATATAAATTTAATCTGATCAAATCCTATTGATAATCAATGAAATCATCTGGTTAGCCCATTACAAGTCCCCACATTTTTCTATTATCATAAAAATGTATCTATATTTTCTAAATTATCTCTTCTTATTTCTAATATTTCTTACTTTTTTTCTTCTTAGTGATGTCATATTATTCTCTTAAAAATACAACTACTACATATTTATCCTTTAAGAAATGTTTTATGAAAAATCCTAATTCCACTACAAATAAATCATTTAATATGAATCATATATTTGTATTTTTGTCTCACTATACGAAAATTATTAGAGATAATGAATTGAATTTTTTTACCATTACATTTCAAGTTTTAATCAAAGTAAGCCCTGTTTTCTTTATACTTGTTTTTATTCAAAGAATTTAAATACATCTACATTTCTAAATATTTTTTTAACACAATTTATTTTTTCATTTCATAATTTAGGATACTATTATGAAACTAAATATGTGAAATGTCTTATATCTCTTCTAAAGATTATATTTTTCATTAAAAACTATAAATGATATTCTTCAAAAACTAATTTATAATTTATAAATAATATAAATTTCCTCTAATTCATTTAATGTGGATAAAAACAAAAGTTGAAATTTTAATGTATCCATATATTTTAGCATCATTAGTTTTTATAATGTCTTCAAAACATATCTCTCTAAATTTGATTTCTTCCCTCTTTTATATTTATATTTTTTGTGTATAATTTAGAAACTCTCCCAAATCTCATTTATCATTTTAGGTCTGTTTATTATTATGTATTATTTATCAGATAGATAATATAGGTTTTAATTTAATTCTTTTTCATCTACATCATGATTCCACATGAAATATTATGTCATTGGAGCATCTCTTTCTAGTGGAGTAAATCCCACTGTTATAGTTGTACGAGCTTAAAGCTCTTACAATAGAAAATATGGATACAACTGGTTTTTCCATGATATTTTTCATTCAATAATACCTACTCCATTGACGTTGAAATGACATTGATTCTCTTTTTTATCATTATTAATTTTTATATCTTTTATTAGGGAACCTAGTTTGACCTGATACCCCTTGTATTTCCTTGATCAATAGATATTACAAAGAGGTTTTCAATTAGAAATAACTTTTCTTTTTATGAATCATTCCCTTTAAACAAACCTATATGACTATTTATGACCTAGATACTTTCATTATTTTTATATTTACCCTTTCTTGTGTACTATACGTTTCATGTAAAGAAAACTCATTAGAATTTATAAGTATTTTCCTTGAAATCAACAACATTCCAGGATCAGGTGGACATGTGGGATCTATTTTATAATCAATAAAAACTAAATAAAAATAAAATACATCTCCTAAAAATACTGGGAAATAATCTATTATAATTCATAGTCTCTAGTTAATAAAACATCAAACCCTAAAATGATCTTTATACATGCCTTCACTAGTTGAAGATGTCTCCCAACCATCCCTTGATGGTGAATTTATACCACCTTTTGATTGTTCTCTAAAGGCTCCTTCTTGGCATCCAAAAGACCCAGGATCAAATCCGGGCAGGGTCTAATTTCAGGGGTACTGTATCAGGGCTGTAGCAGGTCCTGTAGTAGTACTGTAGCAGCCGTGGACTATAGCAGTTGTAGCACTATAGCGGTGGAGGAACTGTAGCAAGAACTGTAGCAACGGCAGGACTGTAGTAGTCCGGGTACTGTAGTAGTACTATTCACTGAAGGTCTCTTTGGGCCAAAAAATGGGCTTTCATGCCTTGTATTTAGTCCACTTGGTCTTGGGCCTTCATGATATGTAATGGGTCCCCCTCTACCCAGTTTGAAAGAGTTCTTTTCTTTAAATAATAAATGAGGCTTCGACCCCAACCTTTAAAAAAATTGTGGTGGAATTATTCTTATTCATGTTAAAACATACAATATTTTTCCAGTAGTTTGGATCACTTGGAATTATTCACTTTTTCATAGAAATTTCATTAAAATGAATCTTCTCAAACATCCACGATGTATAATAATTCCTAGATGTACACAACTTATTGTTTTTTTTTACTATAAAAAATAGTATCACTTGTGTGTTTTGTTTCCTTCTCCTTTGATAACCCCATATCACTTAATTAAATTAATACTAAAATACCTTAAAATCACAAAAACATCTTATTATTACCCCAAGTATTAAATATTAATATAATTATTTGTATTATTTAAGTGTAATTTTTTATATTTTTAGATGGAAAATATCCTCATATTTTTAGGGTTTTCACTCCTTCAAACTCATCTGAATTTAGTAAATTCCAATAGTAAATTATTTATTAAGAAATATATTGTTTCTATCCTTAGGATATTTGGAAAAATTTGTATATTTTTATCTCTAAAAATATACGCTTTTAATTATTTTGAAATATTCAATGTGTATAGGGTAGTATGAAATTGTGATATTACGCTTACTCATTAAGATGTGTAACTCTTATCTTATTTGTTAAATAAAAAATATATTTATGTGACTTGTGATACAAAATTCCTTGATTATTAGTGATAAAACAAAGTTATATTTAAATCATTTTTCATAAAAATAATAATATAGATTTTTATATTTAATTATGACATTTCTTCATAATTTTAATGTTTTAGAATTCTCATAATTTCATAATTTATATGTTTTTAAGAGTAAAATAACTATTTCGAAGTCTTCATAGGTAAAAACCCAATGTTCCTTGTCAACCCATATGAATTATATGCTTTTAGTTTCTACACTCTATCATTACTCTTCAAAACTCTAGTTTTCTCTAATGAAGTATGATTCTACTTATCAAAATACAATGATGGATCTAGAAATGATCATAATTAATTTTCTGAATTCTATGGTTAGTTTAATGATGTCCCAATTAATTTTATAATTTTTCATTATTGGATATGGAAGAACTATTTTAAAGTAATTCAGGACTCCTCCAAATATCCATTCTACTACTTTAATGTCAATATTTACTCTTCTAAAGCTGGGTCTTAGAAAATAATTTCTTATATTAATACAGTAATTCAATTATTCACTTAGAACTATTCTAAATAAATCAAATTAATATTTTTTAATTTTAATTCAATCCAAATCACCTCAAAATGACCACTAGTTATTCTAAAATTCTTCAACACACCATTAAAATGATCTTACTCTAATGGATGGATCTTTCAACTTCCAATACAACTCCTTAAATATTAAAAGTAGTTCTTGCAAATCTCTACATTTTAATATTATTCTAAACAAATTTAGAACTATTTAAGGCAGTACTACCACATCAAAATCACTCATCTTTGACTTCAATAATAGAATATAAATTATTACATTTTTAGATAGTTGAATCTATCTACCGAAGTATGTCAGGAACTAGTTCTAACATCTTTTCCTTTCGATTATGGAAACACCATTATCAAGACATCTTGTACACTAGACATATATTTTTAGATTTATTGTTATAGTATATTTCTCTACAATTGAAGACTAATATAATATTATTCCTGAAAAAATAACACTGAAATGAAAGTGTCCCATTGAATTTATTGACCTAGAGGTTTTATAAAAATGTTCATTTTAGGAAAATATATGAAAGATATATCAATAATATTGGTTAATGAAAAATTGATGAAACTTACTTTATGGGATATAATTATAATGAGATTATACTAAACAATGAGAATTCAATGGAGGTTGTTTATATTTTTATATTAATTTATTTTCCTATGGTTAACATAAAGTGTTTCCAAATGTTGATATATAATTTTAAGAGTGTTAGACTAATTACACAATAAAATAGAAAATAATGGACACAAAATAAATTAATCCTTAAACCTAGCTAAATTACTTTTGATGTAAATATTAAAATAAATATTTCTTTTAATTTCTACGAAATAATTATTATTCATTTTTTATTGTATTAATTTTTTCAGAAGGATTAATACAATTATTTTTAGTTATTTAAAAAAAATTAATTATTTGATGTTGGATAAGTATTGAGTAAAATTTATGGGCCAGGTTAGGTGTTTAGTTAAAATAACATTTAATATAAAAGAGTTAAGATCACATTAGGGAAAATAATAATAATAATAATAACAACAAAAATAATAATAATAACAAAATAATACTAATATTAATAAAAATATTATTATTATAATGCAGAACATGGGTCTGTAAAATGTTACTCATAAGGTGGACACTCCAAATAAATAGAACTCGCAGTAATTGGAGTCCTACAACACTCAAATTTAGGTGTGGGAATGATGGTGTGAAAGTGTTCCATAGATCCCATGATAGGTGTGGTGTAGTTCCTTGTAAGAAATTATGACTTGTTGTCTTTTGATCCCCTGTAGGTTACTGGGATGGCTATGATGGATGTGGTATGAGGCAGTGGTCATGAGGTTATGTCATTGGGCCTATTTCACTCCTTGTGTCTGTGTTACCATGACAAGTGTAATATATAAGATTATTATTATTATTATTATTATTATTATTACTATTACTACTACTACTAATTCTAAAAATACTACAACTCATTGTGATATTCATATAAAATTAAGTCATTGGCTAATAAATTTTTTATAATAACTCAGTATTTTACCTATGTATATAAATATATATGTATTACATGAATTATATAATTTGTAGTGATAGTAATTATTGTGCAATATATTTTATATATAGATTTGACTCAATATCTAGAAAATATATATGAATGATGCTATCAATAATAGAGTACATTGATTCTCATAGTCTCTCTCCTGACCAGGACAATTATATAATGTCATTGATGACCATAATTGATTGTTTTTATTATAAACAATGAGTAATGATTCACATAGATCATTTATTTCATGCTATCATTACAATGTGTTTAGTGATGTAATGAGGTACATAAAGTATGTTTGAAAACCACTAGTGGTGGTTTATCCATTGATAATTCATTTCAATAATGATTTGAACAATGGTTATCCAATTCTATAATGAATAAATAACATCATGTGTTTATAATACATATTAAAATAAGATAAGAAAAACTTTTATGTGAGTCGATCCTTCTTATAAATATGATTTGGTTTCATTCATCAAATTTTTAGGATATATTCTAACAAATAGATCAGAAACATTATTGGGAATTAACACATTATATAATGTATTGTCCAATAACCTTTAGTAAATAGTGAAATATTATTAAAAAAATCTTACCCAAGACTAAATCTAAAAAAGGTGTTATTAGAAATAATATATTCTTCTATTATGGGTTAAAGGGACACATCATAAATCATTTCATAGAATCAATGAAAATCAAATATTAAATAATAAATCTATAATTAGAAAAACAATCAATCTCAGAATGAATTAAAATGATTAGTTTTGTGGAATACATCAATTATGAAAATGTTTAGAAGAGATCAAGAGGGTTGAATAAAATATTTTTGAGAATACATATGGAAATATAATTAAATTTATAATGTTAAAATAGAATTATTGATTTTTTATCCATATAACTATGAATGGGAAATGTCATTATGGAATTATAAGAACATATAAAATTATTTTTTTGTGAAGTAAAACAATCACATGATAATATGAATTTGGAAAATAAAAATACAATTCTTCCCATTAATGATCAAGTTTATAAAATCAAATTTTATATCTATAATATTTCTCACCAACTAATAATTTAATTGATTTAATGTTTTAATTTTGAGAATAAAATATTGTCCAAATTTCTATCATAATTATGAAATTGATAATCCTTCTTATTCTCATTTTCCAAATATAAGGAATGGATGGTTACACACATAAGTAGAAAACATGATGGGAGTTGTTAGGATTTCACAAAAATAATTTAATTCTATATTGAAAGGATCTATCATTGTATTCTATATTTAATAAAGACTATTTGTTATTATAATTCTTGTAGTTCATTAAATTAGATGATTGGTCATAATGAAGAGTTGTCGATGTGCATCACATAAAGAGAATTTGTATTGAGAAGATGAAAAAAATAATTAATTTATTTGAATATATAATTCATTATTTATATTTATGTTGGATTATGATAATAGCTTTCACATACCAGTTTTAGTTGAATAAAATAATATTATTTAGTGAAGGGAGAAATTTTTTTGTGAAGATGGTCCACATGCCACAATTCATTTGATTTAATAAGATTATCCAAAATTCAAATTTCCTATATTGTATGGATCTTATTTTATATTTTCTACTAGGGGTTTACTCAAATTTATAGACTTATATAGATGGATTTTACAAAAAAAAATGATGTGTGATTAAATATCAATTAAAAGGAAAACATATATATTATATCAATATTTAAAATATATGTTTCTCTGTAATTTAGAAAAAAAAGATCATGGGGAAAATGAAATTATATATATGTTCAAAAATGTCAACGATAAGAAAGTAGGGGATCTAGGATTTTATCTCACTTGGATATCTTTAATTTCACATGGATGAGAGAGTATCAAATTGATATACCATTGATGGAATAATATTATTATGTGTTTTTTAATATTGATATTATTTTTCAGGGATGATTAGTGGTGTTTCAAAGTGATTTAGAATGGTGCGTTCTCAAATTTGTAACGAATATAAAACTATATATTTAGTGTGGCACTATAAATTTTATGAATCAAGAAAATCACTTACTCATATAGGTACATTGACACATCACCATTGTATTATACAAAGGTTGTACAAATTTGAGTGAACTAACTAAATATTTTGCATTTTGTTTTTTACTTACATTGTCTCTTTGTATCTATTATATGGGTGGAAAGTATTCTTATTAATGATTGAACAATATCACTAGTAAATATCATTTAATGAAATTAATGTACCTTGATTTATTCCTCCCCCACCACTCAGTGAATTTACCATTCTCGAAATTAATAAATGGAATCAATGATGAAGGTTTTAAATAGAGTTTTCTATCTATACGTCTGCGTAAATGATCATCATACACAGTAGAATTAGGAATTTTGAAGATAATAACATTCAATATTGGAATAATCAGATACAAAACTATTTTTGATCATTTGGAATTGAGTTATATATGACATTCATAAATGGAATCTCAATAAATATTTAAAATAGATGATTATAAGAGAATGAATAAATTTTTCATGATTTTCATGTTATATGAGTCAACATATTAAGGGGTCTTTTTTCAACATAATATATATCAAGTTTATGTAATGTAAATCACTATTTTTTATGCATGGAATGATTCTCATCTTCCATTGTGGTGATTTAATAATATGTGAAAAAAACGTATAAGTTTTATGGAACAAGGATGGGGACATAGAGATAAACTAAACATATATAATTGATGTATACATTAATTGGGTGAACATTATTATAGAGGAAATAAATTTACTGGGATATACCCTTGATAATATCAACATCATATGGAAGATTTTTAGAATATTTATTCTGAATTTCAATTTAAAGGTTTATATTGTAAAAGGAAACAACCTCAAGAATGTAGAATTGGATAGTCATCACACCATTCATTTTGCATACAAGATGAGTAATAATGGCAATGATTCCTTGGAAAATATGATTTTTTAGGATGCAAATTTTAAGAAATTTACTAAATTCATATTAAAATATTATTCTAAAGATGGTGAATATGATAATGTGATTCCTTTTCTTAACTAAAACATAAAAATGGAATAGAATTATAACACATTCACAAAAAAATTCATTTAATATAAAAATTATGGAAATTTGGCTATAAAGATTCAAATTAAATTCAATGATGACGATATATATAAATAATTACTAAAGAAATCATTAAAATATATGAAATAAAATAGGAGTTCATATAATAAATTCATTAAAATGAATATATTTATTTGACAAGAATATTTTAGATAATATGAAATTAATGTGGAATAAATTGAGGATCAAAAATACATAAATTAATCATTCATTGTGGAAATTATAGACCAACCAAAACTAGAGGAAAATTATGATGAATGTACTGATGTGGTGGGAATATTGACCTTATGGTTGATCAAGAAGTTAACAATGATGAAATTTATGTTTGTAGGGATAAAACTGTAAGCCAATGTCATGGTTTTTTATTCCCAACTATATAGGTATCATAAAAAATGATAATTGAGAGTTTAAGGATGAAATTGAATGACTCATAAATGAAAATCCAAAAAACTCATAAAAGATAGTTGATTTTAAAATATGTATATATATTAGTATGGTATGATTATCAATAGTTTTAATGAATATATTAATTTTCACATTAAAATGATCAATTAACATTATGTTTAAGTATTTGATAATCGATGATATATTAAAGATCAAGAATGATACATAACACACAACATGCTGTTAAGAGTTTGAAATATACACATTTTCATAGAGGTTAAGGATGTATATGGGATTTATATAAAAATTTGAATTATTATACATAAGTCCATAATATCAAAAAAAATAAAGATAAATGTTTCTTGAAAAAAATATGAAAACACATATACCTATGTAGAAGGATTATTTCGGTGACACCAAATTTAAAAAAATACATAGGTGTATTAGAAAGAAATTTAATAAGCCACCATGAATAAATATTTATTATTTTATAAATATTAGTCATAAAAATTATCTTTTATCCAGAAAAGTGAAACAGTTTATGGAATAATAGGAACAAAAAAATTTCAGTGAATATATTTATCATCAGTATATTTTTAATATCTATTTTATAATATATTAATTTCTCAAAATGGGTGTAAGTTGATATACAAAAAGAGACCAATAAATAGAGACCATTGTAGTTGTAATAATTATCAACATTAATAAAATATCATTATCAATTTGTGAATATGTATATTGATTATAAATAGATATAACTATTAGAAAAATAATCCCATTCATCATAAAATGTTTTTACTAAAGTAAACATGTATGACGAATGGAATAGTTCACAAGGAAAATCGCACATATATTTTCTTTAAATAAATTAATTGAGATAGTATGTGGATAATTGATGGTAAACACACTTCCTATATAATTTTATGAAATATCTTATCATTGGTTTCATGTATGATATAGATGGTCATGTTAAATTTGGAAATGTAAACCATTTAAATATCATTACTTAAAAAATCTATGAAATGAAGGAAAACCCTTGAGGTGTATTATTTTATTAATATTTAATGTCTGGATTAAAATTTTCTTAGGGTAATTAAATCTTGTAACTTGATTCATGAATTATATTTTCATATAAATTAATTTTTTTTCAAAGAGATGGTAAAATCATGATGAAAAAGTCCAGAAATGGGAATATATTCAACTATGGTGGGGAAAAGACATTTTTTTCTAATAAATGAATATGATAAATTGGTTTCCATAAAATCATTAGCAACATGAGATATAAACACTTGTAATACCCAGTTATTAATGAAGGGTAACTTGATATCCATAAACATCCATGTGATCATACTTACACATCTGGTACTTTTTAAAGGGGAATAAATATTCCAATGTCTTATAATCCAAATAATATGACATAAATAATGTTAAATTATTTTTTATACATTAATTTGTGTGGGATAATGCTGTATAAATCCATGGATGAAAAAGGATCAATATTCTATTCATTAGTTATTATAGTTGGATGACATGGCTATTGTTGATATCACATAAATCCAATGTGTTCAACTATATCACATGTTATTGAATATTGGTATAGATGATTCATTGGTGTTAAATTCAAAATCATTGGTCATATAATGGAATATAATAAAAACATTATTGTCTGTTTTTATCATTATGGGAACGTGATGTGAAACCATGTTTCAATGGTCATAATTTCCTAAAAATATAGAACATTAGAGAGGAGGAACTAGTTCATTAATAATATGGCCCAGATGATTCAAAATAAGAAATATATACATTAGGTATATTAGAGGTAGTAATTTATAATATCAATATATATCTAAAATAAGGAATTTTTTATGTCCAAATTAAGCGAAGAGACTTTAAGATATGTGGTTATGGACGATTCTATCATTGAAATACATTAAAATATTAGAAAGTAAGTAATATATTCTAAATGAGGAGAAGAATTACAAGTTACAAGTTTTTAGTTCTAATGTAATGTTATTAGATACAAATATATGATTAAGGCCTATTTGTGTCAAAATAAAAGACTTGTAAAAATCATTGAAAGCCAAGACATCGTGGTTGTGGAAAATAAGTAGAATTATAAATACATTAAGAAATTTTTCCATAATAATGCAGATGAAATTATAGAGGGAAGTGATGTTAAATTTAGTAGATTAAGGGGATAACATTGGTCTAAATTTATTCAAAATAAGATATTGATCATGAGATAAATAAAGAAAAACATTTAGTTTAAAGGAGGTTTAGTAACGGGAATCAAGTCAACAAATGAAAAATAATTGGTGATAAAAGTGATCTGGAGATAATCTTTGTTATGATAATCTATGTAATATGTAATTCTTATCTTAGTTAAAGAAAATTAATGTTAAAAAGGATACCAAATAAGAAATTTGGATCAAAACAATCATGAGTAGGTTGACCAAATGGAGAAGAATCAAACATTTGATGTTGTTCCGAGACTCCGGGATAATAATTTAATAAAAAATAATTTGGTTTTATGTTATAAAATATATTAAATTTAATTTATAAATCAAAATAAATCATGTAATGTGTGTAATGGGTATTCCAAAATATAACGATTTTATAGTGTTGTGCCATTTTCTTTCACACCAGGGTTAAAAAAATGATTATTCTTGAAAATTATGTAGAAAAAGATATTCAAGGAACTGGATACAGAAATCAATTAATTATTACATAGTGTATTACTTTATGGGGGTGTACATTTGAAAATAAAAATATTATCTTAAAAAAAATATGAGATAAAAGGTTATCAGTTGAAGAATTCATTGTATAGGATGAAGAAATCACCAAGAGCTCAATATTATAATATCAAAAAACATTTGAAAAATACTTAAATAAAGTGATTCAGATTTGATCATAATCAATAAATTCATAAAGAGAATAAATATAGGATATTATTTATCTATTATTGGGATTACTAATATTAATAGGATTGGATGAATCACAATTCGCGATGTTTTCGTGTTTCATGAGGGGTGAGTTTGAGATGTCATTGAATGGTGTAATAATATTTTTATTTAGTTTGAAGGTGAGAAAAAGAGGGTATAGATCATTTATTTCACACGTAATACATTCCAAGGAGCTTCTAAAGATATTTTTATTGGATCATTCTAGGGTGATTAATACACCAATTTAAAATCAAATTAAATTTTCAAAGGATGATGATGGGTAAAAGTACAATGTGATCGAATATAGGAAAAATCATTGGTATCCTACTATTCTTGATAGAGAAAGTACCTGAAAATATGTTTTCCACTTTTCAAATATTATTATACAAAAGAATTTAAATGTAAATCCGCATGATTTTAATAAAAATATTTAATATTTATGTTCAAATAAAGATTTATTTTCAATCATTTTTTCATGAAAAATAACAAGGTGGATTGGGTAGGTTTAGTGGATGTTTTCAAGTCAACATCATTTGGTTAATTATATCATGGTGGATTTAATATTTCTTAGTTAGTGTATATTCATGTTTTGGTTTCATTAAGAATTATATAATTTTAATATATTATGGATACACAATAATGTACAAAAATTCAATGAATAAACAATTACAAGAGGATATTAGAGTTAGCATAAGGTATCTTATTTAAATAAAGTGTCACAACTCTAGTGTTTATAGTCATTGAAATAATATTTTGATATATGTGTTTCAGTAATTTATGATTGACTATGTACTATCAATTGAGAAAAATAATTTGGTTTATTAACATCAAAATATTATAAATAATCTAAGATATTTTTTTTTCAATAATTTATAAATGACTATATATCATAAATTGACTAGACTAATGATGTTTAAACGTAATATAAATCTGGATATAAAAATTTATTGAAATACTCAATGAATATTATTTATACATAAAAATGATCCAGAAATTGTGATAATGATATTTTTGAAGGTTTTATATATTATTTAATTACAATAAATTTAATTTATATGTTTTGGAGTGAATTAATATGTAGATAGAGTTTTTTATGAGTAATTTAACTTAGTATAAGAAAGTATGGAATTATCAGTATCATTTTAAAATTTCGATTATAGAAAATATAATGTCCCATAAATAAATATAATTATTGTACTTGATATCACTATTATATGTATCATTATCTGGATGATACATAAGAAAATTACAGATTAAAATTATGATACATAGCATCTTTCTTATAGAATGCATGATTTTTTAATGATTCATAATATATCACTGTGAATGCATAAAATATATGATAAAGTTAATTCTTTAAATAAAATATTGGAAAAAGCACACTATAATATATAATATACTTAATGAATAAGGAATATTATTATGTCAAAAAATTATATCACATATGTGGTGTTTAAGATATTACAGTGTGGAAATTGTAAAAGTATTATAATATATATGATATGTAATATATATTAGAAAATATGGGATATATGAAAAAGAATTTATAATATTCTATTGAAAAAACCTAAGATCCCCATGAGAACATAAGAGATCTGTTTGAGGATGTATATAGTTTTAGAGATCATTAATGTTATTCATAAGATATTATAATTTCATATAAAAGATATATTAGTTTAAAAAATTACCATGTATTAATGAATGAAACCAATTTATATTCAGATATTATTATTTGATGAAATATAACAATGTTGGGGATTCTTTCATGATTCAGTAATAACCAAATGTATAAATATATGACCATAATATTGAGAAAATATTAGTGTGATAATTATAAAATTTCATATTCAAATATATGAAATTATGTATAATGATAAAAAATAATTGTTTAACATATAAATAAATAACTAATTTCTCTGGATAATTATATGGTAATGTTTCTCATATTATCATATATATATGTATGGAAATAATTTATGATGGCATTTTGGATGATCACTTGAATAATCTTAATGATATGAGAAGGAGTTGACATCGTGGACTAGTCCCATGTAAAAACTTAATTATTTTGGATCATGGGGAAAACCCCCACTTGATCTATTGAGATTAGTAATATAATAAGAAATGAGGTTGAGGAATAAGAAATATATTATTGGAAGAGGGTGAGGAAGGAAACTAAGAAATTACTTTTTTTGAAGATTCCATGTATTGAAGAAATAAAGCGAGAGATATGTTGATGTTATTCTAAAAATGGGATCATGTGCATTGATGAATAACAGGAATCACCCGTGAAAACCTAACTTATGATTCTCATATATCATATAATCCATAGAGATAGAAGAATATATTTATGTATGGAAAACACTATTATTGCACACATATATATTCTTTATCAAGAATTTAAAATAAAAAGAATATTTAGTTGAAATGAAAAATACCCAATGCCTCTAAAAATATATTATTTAATTAGAATCATTCAATTTCATTTTTCTCTTACTATTCTAAAATTAATATAGATAAGTGTGATGGATCACTTCTTTCATCTTCACTCTATGAATCTGAATCATATTTAAACTTCGTTTACTTATACATTTTTTCATTCTCGGAATTGAAATCCATCTATTTTCCTTCATATTGAGCATCCGTTATTTCCACTTTTGATAATTATTGAGGTTTTTTGAAACATAATATGTTATATCTATCTTATCTATTATATAGATAACTTTTTGGTAAAATTTGTTTTGGGATATTCTTCAACAGATTCATTATAATTTTTTAATCTTTCAAATTGTATCCCAATACATTAATGTGGGTATGAATATAATTGAACTTTAAAAATTATTTATATATAATCAAATCGTAATCCATATTAATGTCTTAAAAAAAATATCTAATTTTTATAATTTTCTTCTTCTTTATTAATCAAATTAACATCATACTTATTTTCCAGCTTCTCCCACATCTCCTTGGTAGTTTTAAGCCCCGTTATCATAGTTTAGGATTTAACTAATAGATATAATAGGTTTGAATTTCTATATTTCTAACCATCCTAAATATTCATCGTGTATGTATAATTCATGGGATCATCCAATATAAGTAGAGAAAATAGAAATTTTATTTCTTCACTCACATACATCCCATGTGATAAAGAACATCAAAGCATCTGGTTCTTTATTCCATGATTTTCCCCATCAATGATATGTACTATATTAATATGATGATGGCTATAATTAAAAAATATTTTACATAAAAATGGTTTGATATTTTATTTGGGAAATGAGTTTTATTATATTCTTCTTATAATTCCCTAATCTAGTGAGATCAATAAGAGTGGGTCAAATTAATAATCCATTTTCTGATAGTAAATTTTTCTCTTTTAATTAATATATATGAATGGTTAAGACATCAAATCACCCTTTATTTCTATCTCAACATTTCTCATATGTTAGAATATATATTTAAATATGTTTCATAATGGTTTATATGGATTTTCCTTATAAGGAACCTAAATTCTATGTTCTGTCGAGTTATGGCACAAGTATTCTAGAAAATAAAACCCTAAATATTACAATATTTCATCTCATAAAAATCACGGTTATATTTCTCACAAAATTACTAGTCTTTATTGTATATATGGGGCACCCCGTCATGGGTTATTTATAAAACCTCTAACTATTTGAATCCATTTCCCATGTTTATTATTTCCATCTACGAATTGGGAATTCAAACAACCTCCCAATTGTTCTGTGAGGGTCCACCTAAAGACCACATTTTTCAGGTCTTCAATATTTACATCCATATGATATAGTATCATATTTTAATTGTTATTCTTCAATTACATGCATATAATGTTTTCATATTTCTTAGATCTCTTGACATCACTCACTTTAGCATATAAGGTGCACTAATGGTCATTTTATCAAACATCAAGGATGAAAAATGACTTCTAGATATGTCTGAATTATTATTTTTCTTCCTCAACACACATATGTATAATATATAAATATTGTTTCATTATCCATAAATATTATAAATTGATATCCTTACATTTCTATTATATTATATTTAATTAATAAAAAATTTGTATTCCTCTCCGTGATATATAATATTAAATAAATTATGAATATTATAAATTCATTATTTTTATATTTCCCGATTGAAAATATCATTGGATTTATATAATCATTTATCTAATTAAAACTCATTTTATTCGAGAAAAGGAAAATATTTCATACTTTTTTTAAGACTCATCAGGTTTTAATCCTCATGTAATTTGAATACCATGGAATCATTGAATCTCCAAAAAAAAATATACCTTAAATAAATTTGAAATATTCTATGTTTGAATGGAAGCATGAATATGTGACATGAAACTTCATCAGTTTGTTCTGGAACCATTATCATATTTATAAATTCAAAAAGATCTTAAAATGATTTTTCATTTTAAATTAAATGACAATATATGAAAAAACATATTCATATTTTAATAATTTTTCATCCAAATAAAAATTATGATATTTCTCATTTAATTACAAATGTTTACAATAATTTTAATTCTAAAAAATTCATAAAATTGAACAAATAATGAGTTTGTAAAATTTAATTACCACTCTTATTGTCTTCTAAGTTACACACATGAAGTCCCTTATATATTCTAATGAAGTGTACACATTACTTTTCTGAACTCCATATTTAATCTTCAAAACTGAAATTTTTTATTCCATAGAATAATTTTTCTTTTAGATGTTATAAATGAATCTTCCAAAGGGTAAAAATAATTTTTTGAAATATTTGGTTACTCTTATGAATCCCAACTATCTTTTATAATTTTTTATTCGATTCCATCGACTAACTCTTTTAATGTAATGACTCTCCCAAACATCTATTCCACTCTTTCTAAGTTAATATTTCTTTCTCTAAAGAATGGATATGGTCAGTTTTTGTTTTTCAATGCATAAATTTTAGACATAAAAAAATTATATTCAAAATAAAACTTATTCATCATTAGGAATTAAAAAGAATTCCAAATCATGTCAGAATGGCCTCTAGGTATTCTCAAAATATTCATCTACTCATTCAAAATATTTTCATTTAACTTTTGTGTCATCCAATTCAAATGTATCTAATTACATATTATAAATAGTACTCCAATTAATGAACTTTTTTAGGATTATATTAAACACACTCATAGTTGTTGAATTAATTACTTCTACTTCAAAATAACTCATATTTGATAGTAATAATAAATCATAAATAATCAAAATTATGGAATCCTGAAAAATATAAAAAAGTTATTCAAGTTGAATCACTTACTAACTTTTATATTCAATATGGAAAAGCCATTTTAATCTCTTCTTTTACATGAGAAACATATTACATGAATTATTCTAACTGAATATGCCTCTACAATTAAAAAACACATTATTATTAGAGTAATTATTATATTAAAATGGAAATATAAGGTTATGTTGATTTCTAAGGATGTTTCATCAGCAATATAATTATCTAAAATTCAAGGAAATATATATCAAGAATCTAGGTTAATGAAAAAATTGATACTACCTTCTTGATGATACATAATGAAAATGATGGTATGCAACATAGTTAGTGTTCATGAGAGGCAATTATTGTTTCTATGTTAATTTCCCAATTTACAGCATGCTTAATGTGTCTCCTGATGTTGATCTTCAAATTTATGGATGTTATAATAATTCCACTAAGAAACATGACATTATGGTCATACACAAAATATATCTAGAACATCATTTATGTTTTATTTGGAAAAAAATACAATAAAAAATATTATTATTTTCTAATGTATAACATTATTCAGGTTCCAATTATTGTATTCTTATTTTTTATTCATTAATGAAATGTTATGTTTATGTTTAAATAAATAGTTGTTAATTTAGGTTGAATATATTTTGAGGAGGATGGATGGGAAAGTCAAAGTTTCAGTGTAAATGATAATTTATATCCATGAGTTAAGCACATGTTAAAGAATTATTGTCATTGTTTTTGTTGTTGTTTGTGTTCTTTTTGTTGATTTTGAAGTTATTATTTTTGTTTCTATTTTTTTTATTCTTACAACTATATGTTGGATTCACATAGAAATAATTGATTGGTTCATATACTTTTTACAATAACTAAATATTACCTAAATTAAATCATTTAAAATTATAATGATAATTATGCACAGGATTTATGTCTAAATAATTATCTAAATCTCTGGAGAGTATTTCTCAACTATTATCTCAATAATAGAGCACAGTGATCCTCCTACTCCCTCTCAAGACCAAGATATTTCGACAGAATCCTTTAATCCCTTAATGGATTCTTATTATGATCAATGGAGAATGATACAAGCAGTTTAGTTCTTCCAATCCAACAACCCCATATATGATAGTGATGTTTCATGCCTCATGGATTATATATGGACACTACTAGAGGTATTTTATCCAAGGATCCATTATTATAGCAGTGACATGAATAAAGGTCGGTTAATTTTACAACGATGAAATTATTTCACGTTAATGAAATTTTTATTAATATAAATTAATCATAAAATACATGTGGTTATATCCTTTCTATGAATATTATGTGAATTAATTCAATAAATTTTGATGATTTTATATATTTAAATATATAAAAACCTTTTTTCATTAATGGACCAATTTCTACAAATTTTTTATATAACCTATTGAAAAAATGTGTGTTAAAAAAATCACACACAGTAACATATATATTAAGGATAAAACATTGTGGAATATATTAATCCATATTTGGAGAAAAGGAAACATAATAAATTAGTTCATGGAATCTAATAACAATAAATATGGGGGATTAAATCCAGAATAAATAAGATAATCCATCCATGAAAGAAACAAAAGTATTAGTTTGGTCGACAAAATCGAATAAGATTAACTTGGTAAGTTACCATGAAGAGGTGATTTATATACTTTTGATAATCCATGTGGAAAAAACATGAAAATATAGAATGTTGCAAAATAATTAATGATTATATATCCAGACCAACTAGATGTAGGAAATATTACAATGCAATCATAAATAAATACATGTATCATGAATGGTGAAGTAAAATGAAACATTCCACATAAAAAATATTTTGGCAAATAAAAATCCACTGATTCCCAAAACTTATCATGTCCATAAAATCAAAGGATTAATCCAAATGAGTTATCACAAAACTTGAATTAAATTTGATGTATTTTTTGTTGAGAAAAAAATATCTAACATGTTCTTATCAGTATGGAACAAAAGAGGAGCCACATTATTTGATTTTTTCTTATGTAGTGAGTTTAAGGTGATGCATATAGGTGGAACACATCACAAGTGATTCTGTGATTACAAAAGAAAATATAAGCCAATATTATAATGATCAATCATTTTTACACATTTGGTGAAAACTAATTTTTAAGGACATTATTGAAGTTCATTAAAAATGTATTTTTCCTTATTAAGAAATTTTGGTGTGAATTCCTTAAGAAAGATTTGTGATGAGTGTATGATAAATAATTATTATTTCATTTGAATCTATATTTTTTTTGAAATTGATGATGTTGATATAAAAATATCACATTCCCAATATTATATTTATTGATTAAATAATTATAATTAGGGGGAGAGTTTATTGATTTGGAAGGTAGAATAAATTATAAGATAAATACATATAAATAAATATTTATTTGGTGTTTGTTGAGTTTAATGAATGTAAATTATTGAGAAACAACAAAAAAATACAATTAAAAGAGATAGTGGAGTTTGTATCAAATTTTATGATCATTATGAATAATTCTAATATCTGTATTAATATTTATTTTTTTAGAATGAAAAATTAATAAATACATATAGTGTTATAAAATATAGATCATTTATTAGAAAAATGTGATGTAACCCTTAATTTATTTTACATTGGTATTAATTTTAAAGGGGATGAGTATGGAGTTTCTATTATGAATAGTGAATTATCTAAAAATGAATTTTTTGTTACACTTAAATATTTTTACATATTTAAAATAAGTGGGAGAAGTATGACATATAGTATATTGACTTTATATTGATTAGAAATTGTAATGGTTATTCAAAAATAAACACACCGGGGGTGATTCATGTTATTAATGCATTGTGAGTATTATATTTATTATCAATAATAAAATAAGATCTTAAGAAGTAATTAAATACAATATAATATGAAAATATGGGATAAAAATAAGAGACCTTATGATTATTTCATGTGCTACCTACAATTTTATATATCAATGAATTACAATCCATATGTTGGAAAATGTGATAGTGGCAATAGATTATTTGTCGACATATTTTTGTTGCAAAGATGATGATTTTAGTAGGAAAGTGTTTTGGATTATTCAAATTCAAGTAGTAAACCTTAACATCTAATAATTATTTATTTATAAAATAATGAGAATAAATAAAAAGCGATGATGTATGATGGGAGATCTATTTTTGACATGATACATAATTATTTTTGAAAATATTTGAAAAAAATATCTTGGAGATCTTTTTCTACTATATTATATTCAATGATAGTGGAAAACAATCGAAAGATGAATTATAAGTAATATTATAGTAATTCAAGTAGTTTTGGAAAAAGAGAGAAATGTATTTTATAGTTATATCTATAGAAATAAAATATGATGTAGCCATATGAATCGATTCATTAAAGGTATCACATTAGATTATAATTTTAGGGTGGGATAAGTGTTTAAATTCCATAATGATCCTACTAAAGATTCAATGAGAGTATTTATGGGGACATCCTATTTGCATAAGATTAACACAAATCACATAAGAATTATAGATGTTATATAATACAGTAGTTAGTTTGGTATTTTCATGAGATAGATACATTAAGACAATGTTTTCTGAGGGAGATTATTGTGGTGTATGGTTTTTATTTTGGAGGTAACCCTATGAATTTTAGGTTTGAGTATATCGAAAGAGGGTTGTTTATTTGTGTAATGATAGATTGGTGTTACACCTAAAATATTCGTACAAATGATAAAAATTAAATCCCTATAAATATAAACAAGGAATTATAAAATGGAAATCACATCATTATGGGTATGGCAATGTTGTGACTAATTTGGAGATTATATATGATATTTTGAGAAGATTTGAAGTTCATGTCATGAATGAGGATCACATCATGATCATATAGTCAAAGATAACCCCTAATTTTTTTCATTATGAAAATAATATAGGAGTCTAGACCATAAAACAAATATGAGAATGGATTTACAAAATGCATGATGTATTAACTCTATAGTGGATGAAACATTTTAGTAGAATGGATCTGTGATTTTTTTATAGTAATGTATTACACCGTGATGATAGTCCCCAAGAAATAATTAAGTTGAGTCAATCTGATTGTATAAAATTTCTTATTACAATCATTTAGTGATATTGTGATATATTTTCTTACTAAGGTTTGACTCAAATTTTGATCCTTATTTGGATGATTCTCACCATGAAAATGAAGGTATATTGAATATCAATTAAAGGGGAATATTAATGGTTTACTCATGATTGAAAATATTTCATTATTTATAAAATGGTAAATAATATCATGGGTAAAATGTTTCGTTTTATATTTGTCCTATGATTTCAAAGAGAATAAATAAAGAAATCAATAATTTTATGTCACTATAGGATTATGGTGTTCACCATGTGGATGTAAGAGTATATGATAGATATATCATTCATCATATAATATAATTCTTGGTTTATGAATAGTGATATGATTTTTTTACTAGATACATGATCTTTCTAAGTGATAAAGTGTAGAGAGTTGTCTACCTTGTAGGGGGGGGGGGGGGGTAAACCTATAGAGTTAGTTCAACTACATTAAATTAAAAGAAATAACCACGGCACATAGTGATCCTAGTACATTGGTACAATTACATTGTATTATCCTTTTATTAACCTATTATTGGTTATCCAAGTAAAACCGTTGTGTTATTATTTATTTAATTTATCATTTTGTATCTATTATGTGGGAGATAACATTTCTTATTAATGATTGGACCAAATCATTGGTAAAATTTTTATGATTAAATTAACATGCCTTAATCTTACCCTACCACACACTGTAGGATATTTACCATTATTAGGACAATTAAATTTTATAAAAGATATATCTTATTGATGGTGTATTCTAATTATGAATCTATGGAAAATAAAATAAACCAAAATAGGAATTCTGATATTTGACAATAATAATTTTAAATTATTAAATATTTAGATGAAATACTATTTTTAATCATTCAGAATATATTTATACATGGGTTTAATACATGGGATGTTGATCATCATGGAATGTGGACCACTATTAATGAAAGACACAAGGGTTCTTGATATTTATGTTTACATATTCAACAAATTAGTGGGATATTTATTAATTAAAAAATATATAAAATTTTTGGTATCTAAATCCTTATATATTATGTTGGAAAAAAATTTCAATAACGGTGATGATGAATCTAATGTATCTAAAGCCAAATACAATGTTTTATGGAAAAGGATTAAGGAATTTTAACTGCATTCAAATACTATTTTTTGATGCACTCTTCATTTTATGAACATTGTTTTAGAGGAAATGTAAACACAATGAGACAATCTTGATAATATCATGATTTAGAAGGGATTATAAGAATCTTTTTACTATATTTCAATGTAAGGTTCTATTTTCTGAAATACAAAAACATCAAGGATATGATGTTGGATAGTCTTTATAACATTGAAGTTTCATATACGATGTCGAACAATGATAATAAGTCCTTGGAAAAAGGGAATTATCTAAAAGTGGACTTTTAGGAAATAAATAAAATAACATTATAATATGATCACAAATATGATGAATTTTCATGTTGATTTATTTTATTTAATAAAACATAAAAAGGAAAAAATTCAATGGTAAACCCCAATTTCATGAATTCAATGTGGAAAACTTATGCATCTCTCTATAATGATCCTAATTAAATTTTCATATAATGGTAATGATGATGTATCCATAGATAAATCATAAAACTATGTAAATGGAAGTATGAGTTCATAGATGAAATTAAATTAAATGAATAAATTTATTTTATATGAATTTGTTATCTTAGAAGAATGAAATGTAAAATAAATTGATTGTTTTCAATAATTGAATTAATTTTTATTTGTATTTATTATAGAAAAACAAAAACATGAGGTAAATGATGAGGAAAGTGTTCATGATGGGGGAATATTTGACCTCGTATTTAAACTAGAATATTATCTTTAATAAAATGAGGTTTATATTAAAAAAATAATAAGAAATGTGTGATTTTTTATTCTAAACAGTATATAGATTCAAATATATGAGAAGATGGAGATGATGGATAGTATTGAATGACTCAAAACTTTTAATAAGAAAAGTCATAAATTTTGGTTTAGTTGAATATCTAAAAAAGGATTCGTCCTAGACTATCAATAGTTTGAAACCTTCTATGATATGTGACATCAAATGATCAGGGAACATGAATTTGAAGTCATTGATATACTATGAATTATAAAATGTCAAGAAATACTTATAACTCTAAGAATGATATAAAGAGTTTTGAATATATATTTTCTCAATGAAGAAAAAGAAGAATATATAGAGTTATATTTATATTTAGATTTTTTTAGTATTAGTTTTTATTCAAAAAATGCAATGATATGGTCTCATATATAAGGATGCAACCATCTACAACCTGGATGAAGGATTATTCGGGTAACTCAAAAAAACACAAAAGGTATATATGTAGACTTGCCTAGAAATGTAATAATGCACCAAGAATCCATATTTATTTTTATGAAGTGATGTAGGATACATAATATGTGTGTTCTATAACAAATCAAAACATTAAGTAATAAGAGTAAAAAAATACTTGAGGATAATGTTTTATCCTCATTGTGTTTTTTTGTATATTTTTTAAAAATCTATTTATTTCTCAAAATTATATTAGGTGATATACCAGGAGAGACATATAATTGGAATTATCAGTGGATTGAATTATCATCAAGTGTCCTAATGTATCATAATAAATTTTTTGTGAATTTATATTAGAATGCTCTAATTGAAATATATGTAGAACTATATCATTCACCCCCAAATGATGAGAATTAGTTATCTTGGATAGCAAATAGAAGAGAAAAAAGGAAATGGAAAATGATATGTCATTAAAATAAATAAAACAGATTATGGAAACTTTATAATGGACACACTTCCAATATGATGTGAAAAAATATCTTATCGCAGGTATCACATATGAAACAGAAGGTTTCATTAATTTTGAAAAAAATTATTGTTTAAAGAACATCGGATCATAGAATAAAAAACTAATGGATAACAGTTGAATTGAAAGAAATCCTTTTTTTGTTGAAGACTTGGGTCAATATTTTCTCATTTTAAGTCAATCATCTTAATTGAGGGAATTGGTGAATTTTATAAAAGAAGCGTTTCATTTTAATTGTAACATATTATCTATGTATGATTCAAAAAATTGACAAAAATGTGAATCTCTTCTTTATTAGATGATAAAATAATATGTTTCCTAATAAATGAATAAAATAATAACTTGTTTCCTAAAATGATTTGAAAATTGATTCAAAATGTATTTGTAGATGTAATAATAAATTACGGATCTCATGATATCCAAAATCATCCATACAATCACACTTTCACATGCGGTACTTTTAAATTGGTTAATATTATAAAAATTCATTATAAATCAATGATTACTAAATAAAAAAATTTATTGGGTAGGAATCTATTTATTTGTGTGGGATAATGTTTCTAAATCTATAAATGAATAGGTTGATACATTTTTATTTTCGATTATAAAAGTATGATATCATGACTAATTATGATTTCTCATATATGTAATGTGTTCAATTATATCACATGTTATCATAGATTGGATGTGAATATTCTTTGAATTTACACTTATAAATTACAGATTGATAATGAAATAAAATTTCAAAACAAATTGTATGATTATCTCAATATGTATAGGAAATATAACCATATATCAATAATGAGTGCATCATAACTAGATGGTTATATATATATTAGAAATCATATAATTAACCACATGACCTAGATTATTTTTATTGATAATGATAAACTAGATGTAGTACCCTAAGACATTACCATAGTTACCTTTAGATGTCTTTGTAATACACACAACACCTAATCTTATCAAACCATTATTTAGTCACATTATTCATCTAAAATTAAATTGTATCACTTTTATAGAGTATATATATATATTATATATCCAAAAAAATAATTTTCCACTCACCTTATAGGCATAGAATAAGAAAAAACCCAATATACACATAAAATAAGATTTTACCATCTTTTAATAGAGACTATATTTTGAATACTAATGTTGAAGAAATTATGAATTTTATTTGATAAAATAAACATTATTTTTGAATTCATAATTTCTAAATTAGCTTTAGGTGGATTTTTGGGACTTTTTTGAGAAGCATCAATGATTGGTGAATAGTAAAAATTACACCAATTTAGTTAAAAATAACATTTGGATTTAAATAATTTTATTCATAAATTATATTTTTGATAAATTTCATATTCAAATTAGATAAATTATACATAATCATACATAGTTATGTCAATTAGAATTAATTTTATTAACAAATTGATTATAAATCATTAATAAACATTTGAATGTTTCCTACTATAAAAACTTTTTATTTCGCCTCGTCTGTGTGATTAGAATTAGACTTAATTTTTCCAATTCAATGTTTTGAACAATTAATATTAAAAATAAAACATTTTAACAATGATAATATTTTTGTTATAATAATACCAACATAATGTTTTGGATAAAATTTATTAGTAAAAGTGAGTAAAATGAACAAGACCAGTTAAGGCCAAATTATGCTTAATTTGGTACTAATCCTTAAAATTAATGTCCCAAATGACCTTTAAAGATGTCCAAAACCCATTGGATTCCATATGTCTCCCCTAAATAATATATTCATGAGTTTTTTGGATCATTATTCAAATAGGTTTGGTAAGAAATTGTGCACACCTAATTTGATTCTATGAATACCTAGTGGGCCATTTTCCTTCCCTATAAAATGAAAATAACCTCTACCCATTTCAAAAACATATAAAACCAATTATGTGTCACCAATATCAACCCATGTATCATCCCAAGAATTAATTTTTCTCTTCAATCCTACATTTTTGAAGAATCCCTCTCATGGAATCCTTTTGGAAGAAATAAAGTGGGGTTACCCGATTTAGAGGTAATGTATTCACTCAATATCCTTTCCATTATTTTTCTTATTCAACCCTCCACTATTTTTATTAAATTATTGATTTAAAATCCACGTATCATAATCATTATAGGATTTTATTATGAAAATATATCAACCTCCACATAAACAGATATCCATTTAATGGATGCAAACATATTTTTTCTGAGTACGGAGAACTACAGCCTCACAAAATGATGATTGTTAAATTTTACACTAAAACCTATAATAGACGCCATTATGATGAAATATAGGTTTATATAGGATATATATGTCATTTAAATGTCATTATAATTATTTGATTTTTATTTATAATATAACTTTATGTTTTTCAAGTTGTGTAAATATGATTACTTCATTAGAGAAAGTGTGGATTGTCGTCATGTCCAAGCGATATGACTCATTCACGCCATTCATGGATTGTATAAAGGTTGGTGTTAATAAAAGTATATAATAAATATATATAACAAAAATATTATAATTAAATTATAATATTAATATTTATCATTTAGTTTTAATTCTTTTAATATAATAAATAAACGAAAGTTGTGTCCAGTTGTATGTACGTCCTACCCTCTCCAAAAATGATGCACTTCATTTATAATGCCCTAATGTAATGGAATATTATAAATATTTATGTACAGAATATATAGGATAATTTAGCCATTATTTACATTCTTTAGATTATTAAACCATGATAAAATTAATAGGAACAATCAATAACAACTCAATGTATACTTGGGAAAACTAGGAAATTGCCACTCAAAATAGTTAAAATACTAAAAGAGTGTAAAAAATTGGGTAATAAATCATTGTAATATGTAACTAAGAAATTTAATAAACATGATTATGGTTCTTTTACTAGCTATTAATAAATTGTATACTTCTATACATGTAAAATTCCACACAACAAGATGAAGGTTAAGGTAAGTATTTTCATCTCACTTTTAAATCTGTGACATTAATGTCATATTTACAACTTACTTATTTTGTGTTCCATACCAACTACCCATATTGATACATTATATAACCTATCCACTTATTCTCATGATATTGTAAGATTAATTTAAGTTCATACTTGTTTTGTGATTATGATTTTAATGTATTAAAGTTTATTGGATTCTTTAGAATTATAAAATATTATTTTCCTCAAATGTTCTTAATATCACTTCATTTTATATTGCTAATTTACAATGAAACAATCACCATATTATAATTAATTTTAAATATAAATTTACATGAATATCCAAATTCTCATTTAATCGATATCATTATTTCCAAAACCGTATTCCATTTTTTTTTATAGTGATTACATTGACTATGATTTGATAAATACTTATTTCCCATCTCGTATAGGTACATGAAAAAGGAATATTATTTATTATTGTTATTTAATATGTGGAATGATTCATACATGAAATAATGGGTGGATCTTATACTTTATATATCTTCTCGATGCATCAGTATGTTCTCATGAGATAATTTAGTTTTTGAAATAAAATGGATGATGGTTTTGTAGTTTATAACTGTCTGGAGGATAGATCTTGAGAGTAAAAGGGGCTCATGTGCCTTAGACATGAAGCCTATTAAAAAAATATCCTTCATATTATATTCAGTTTTTATTCATCCATGAGATTTTTCATTGAAAAATCTATGTATATATTTCATTCTTAGTTCACTGATTAAATGGCAAGAGTTTTAGCTTCCTAACTTACAATATTTATTTTTCATTATCTAGTTATTTGAATTCCATGAGTTATTAGTCATTTCCCTCGCATGTTAATTTTTATCACAAAATCATTATTTCTTCCTCTTTACATACCCTTACTGATCAATTATGAACACATTATTATGATTTGTTCCCTAGTTTATAGGGAATAAATAATTATATAATAATTCAATGATATAATTTATTTCATTTTGTTATGTATCATTTTTTATATCCTATTACAAAATGTGTTTACGGGTATCAAGTAGTAATATGGATTTCTAAGATAAATTATCTAAAATATTCATATGTATTATCATCCTTATAGTAATTCTAATGTAATGTAATGATGCACTAGCACCGGGATTCTATGGCCAGGGAATTACAATTGGTATTAGAGGAAGTTTAGCAACAAACATGGAAAATAGATTTTGAAAACTATAATAAGGGAGTACATCCCTGAGATAATAAATGAGGATAATATAAGAGGATAATCCTATAATTTTTGTAATGTAGAGATTATGTGGGTATTATTGAAAATAAATCCCTTTCTAGATACTACAAGTGGATGAGTTTTTGGTATATATATATCTAAAAGTAACAACTCTGACAAGGTGTTTTTAGCCTGACTCGGGATAACATGGAATGGGAAAACAACCCTTGTGTTCACATGGATTTACACTCCCTAGCGACATGATTAGGATAATTCACATTCTCTTTACCTATCATTATGAAGTATTTAATATTTATGATTCCCCAACATAACCAAATCTTATGCTTAACCTATTAATGATGCATAAATTTATGATATGTGTTGTAAAATGTTTAAATCTATAGAGAGTTCAATTTTTTTAGCTAATATAATATATGTGATCGTATATAAATTTCTCCATGAATAATGAATTGTGTTTACACTTATGAAAAAAATATATTTTTCTCCTATGGAAACCAATACAATTGGTATTGAAACTTAGAAAACCATTTCTATATTAAGGTAACTAAATCAAGTTATGAAAAATAACCATGTCTGAATGGAGAAACTTATTCCATGAAGGGAGTCTCCTATGATGGATTGTTTTATGCAATAGAAGCCCCCATATTTTAGTGGGGCTTCTAATTGAATTGTATCTAAATAATGTATTATGAAAATGGAGAAGTTCTTTACAGATTTTTAATGTAGTGAAAAGGAAAATGTTACACATATGGTCTATTATCATCATGGTGATACGGATCAGTGGTGGTCTTCAGTCCCGTGCATAAAGGAAGAAGAAGAAAATGAACTCATGTAATGGGGGACTTTTAGGGATACATTATTTTAAAAATACTTCCCTCATGTTCAACAAATTGAGATGAAGAGGAATATCCATTAGCAGAATGTATAAGGAAGAAGAGAGTATTCCAGATTATGAAGATACATTTAAATAGTTAGATAGGTATGAAAAAGATTATATATGCAACACTGAGTGAATGATTGACCACTTCATGGATGGTTTGAAGCCACATATTTGAAGGGAAATGGTATCCTAGAATTTTAAATCATATAAGGAGATAATTTTATGTTCCACCAAGATAGAGATGGAATTTTCTTGAATAAAAATATTCAAGGGAAATCATTAGAGTAAGAGGTCAGCTAATCATCATGAAAGTGGGAATCATTATATGAACAATAATAAAACTCAATATTTTCCATCATGTGAAAATGTTTGGATAAAGATCCTTGGGAAATGTTTGAAGGTACTTGAAGTTTGTTATAAGTGTAGATATAAGGGTCACATAGATCACGTGTGGAGAAGGAAGAAGAAACACCAATGTTTAATTTTTCAAATCTAGAGAGGTGGGGCACTATGGAAATGAATTCCCTAAACTATAAGGGAATATACTATAGAAAAGTCCAAAGGTAAATGGTCAAGATAACATGATCATTATAGAAATGGTTGAAGTGCAAAAAGACATGGTGGAAGTTACATTAATTCTATCTTAAAATTTATCCAATGCATTAATTGATTTGGAATCATCACACTCTATCATATCTATATAGTTGGTTATGAAAATTATACACTTCCATTTAGATTTAATAAGAGAGTTTTTTGTCAAACCTCTTCATCGAAGTATCATTGCAACAAATATGTTTCGTTGAGCCCCAATGAAGACACATAAAAATTGATGATTTTTTGATCTTGTTATATCACCTATGGAGGATTTATTATTATCCAGGGTACGAAATTTCACTCAAAATATAAGGAAAATATTTATTAAAAGTGGAAAGAAATAAATATTGGTTGATTATTATGTAGAATCCATCATATTTTGAGTAGAAGTTTCCTAACCTAATTCTTACTTATATCCACCCTCATTAGCTCTATTGAATGAAATAATGGGAGAATAATAGATAAAAATGTGTAGTGATGATGTAAGTAATCTCCAAATTTAATATTTACTTATAAAGCTGAAATGCGTGGATTTATTTCTTGAAGATTTACCTGGACATCCCCCAAAAAGTGTGGTGGAATTCTCTATTGATTTAATCTATAATGGAAGGCCAATATAAAATCCTCCTTATAGATTGGCCACTATGGAATTGGTAGAGTTGAATAAACAACTACAGGATTTGGGTAATAAAGTAATTATTCACCCTATGGTATAACCATGGGGATCTCATGACATCTTTATTAAAAATAAAGATGGATCCATTACAATGTGCATTTGTTATAGGGAAATCAATGCCACAATAATAAATATTAGGTATAATCTACCTTGCATTGATGAATAGATTGACCAACATCACATATCCCAATATTTCTCAATGATTGATCTTCATTCTGGGTATCACCAATTGTGAGTGAAGAAGGAGGAAATTCTGAATATAGATTTTCAGATGAGGTATGCACATTATGAGTATCATGTAATTCCATTTCGGAAGACTAATTCACCCTCTATTTTTATAGATTTGATGAATAGTGTATTCAAGGAATATAATGAAAAAAAATTAGTATCCATTGATGATATTATCGTGTATTCTAAATCCTCTACGGATCATGAAGATCACTTCAGAATCATCCATAGGACTCATAGAAGGGAAGAGTTACGTGGGAAATTTAGTAAATGTGATTTGTAGTTTCAGGAATTTGCTTTTCATGCTCATATTGTCTCCAAATATGGAATATAGGTTGATCCTGAAAAGACATTGGTATTCATACTACGGCCTATGGCAGGAAATATAATTGACGTATATTGTTTCTTCTGTTTGGAAGGTTAATATTTTTAAAGAAATTTGAATTTTGTTCAATTTTCGACCCGTTAACCATGATTACATGTAATGGGGTTATGTTTTTTTGGATGAAGGACTGTGAAGACTACTTTGATGAGCTAATTAGAAGATTGTTTAATTCTCATTCATTGAATTTACAATCTAGTAGTGATGGGTTTTTCATATATAGTGATTCCTAAAATAAGGGACATGGTAGTGTCTTAAAGAAAAAGGAAAAAATTATTGAATATGCATTTACCCAATTGAATACTCATGAATATAACTACCCAACTCATGATATGGAGTTAGAAACTATAATATTTTTACGGAAAATATGGAGAGATTACATCTATAGAGAAATTTTTGAGATAATCAGAGATCATAAAATTGGAAAATACATTTTCTCACAGTAAGAGATCAATATGAGAAAAAGGTGATGGCTCTAACTACTCAAGGATTATGATTTCTCAACACACTACCCCGTAGGGAAGGATAATAAGGTTGTGGAAGCATTGAGTATGAAATATCATGGAGTTATAAGCCAAATGAGGATTGAGGAAAATCCTATGTTCTTGGATCATATAAATATTGATATGAAAATTTCCATCAATGGGAAACTGAGTCCCATGTACATTGGACCCTTATAAATCCAAGAAATTTTTGGCATCATTGCTTATCATTTACTTTTGCCTCCAAATATCATAAGGGAAAACAATGTGTTCCACATATACCTAAAAACGAAGTAAAATTATGACCCAACACATGTGCTCACATTTTATTAAATTGATTTGGAACTTAACCATTAATATTGTTAAGAACCCATCTGGATTATTGATACTAGAAAGCAATTATTGAGGAATTAAAAGACACAACTAATAAAGGTACTCTTAAGAAATATTAAAATTGAATAAGCAACAAGGGAACCATAGGATTATATGAATGAAAACTACCCACATATTTGTTGTTGTAATAACTATAAAATTTGGGGGCATAATATTTGTTAGAGTAAAGAAATTAGCACCCCGATACTTTTCTATATTGCCTTTAGATATCAATGCAATACACACGACAACTGAATTTTAAAAACATTATTTATTCATGTTCTTCATATTAAATTAAATTATATCACTTTTATAGGGTTTATTTATATATAATATATCCAATAAATAATTTTTCACTCATCTAATAGGCATAGGAAAATAGCAAACACAACATTCCACATAAAATACTATTTAAGGATATTTTACCTCCTTTTAAAGGAGACCCCATCTTAAATATATAATTTTAAACAAATTTGAATTTTTTATTATAGAAAAACATTTTCAATTCAGAATATCCAAATTATCTTTGGCTATATTTATTTTAATTTTATTTGAAACAAATTTTTTTGCTGTATTGTGAAATTACTGCAATTTAGTTAAAAATAGAAACTTTATTATAATAATTAATGCTACATTATATTTTATATTTATTTTATAGTCACATTAGATCAATTATGCATCAATTTATATATTTATTTCCATTATAATTAAATTTATTTAAAATTTAATATAAAACATAACAAAATTTTTGAACATTTTCCTACTATAAAATGTTTTTATTTTTCCCCTTCTATGGGATTAGTGATAACCTCAATTTTCCTAATTCATTGATTTGATTTTTGAAAATCTAACATAAAACATTGGAATCCAAATTATGTTTTATTTCTAATAAGACCCACCAAAATATTTTAAATTCCTTTTACTAAAAGTGATTAAAAGGAATTACAACATTAAAGGCCAAATTAAACATAATTAGGGGCTAAACCTTAAAATTAAGGGGACAAATAACTTATACAGTTGTCCAAAACTCATTATTTTTCAACATTTCACTTGTAAAAAATAAATTATCGAGTTTGGGTGGTTTGTTATGTTTTTCATAGGTAATATAATGTGCACAACTAATTTGTTTTATAAATCCCAATGGTGTCCTTTTCCTTCCCTATAAAATGCCACCACCTCAACCCATTACATACACCACTATAACCCTATATGTTAATCCAATATCTACTCAAGTAGCCTCAAAACCATCATATTTTCTCCCTTCAAGCCTTCCATTGGATAGAAACCCTCTCAAGGAATTCTTTTGGAAAAAACAAAAAGGGGTTACCTGATTTAGAGGTAATGTCTTCTCCCATGACCCTTTACATTATTTATGTTCTTCACCACATCCACTCTCTTTTTTCCATTATTGAGTGAAAAAAAGAATACTACACATAATCAAATATTTTAATAAAATTATATCATCTTTCACTTACACACACCTCCATCTAATTGAGGCGAACTTATTGTTTCTCTCTACAACGAACTACTCCCTCAGGAAACAATGATTGTTCACTTTTCCCCAACCACCATTCATAGTGGCCATTATGATAGAAACTATTTCAATATATTATATATATGTTATTTATAATTTCGTTATTCTTATCTAATTTTTAATTACAACATTCTTTTATGCTTTCCATGTTGTGCAAATACGATAATTTCATTTGGGGAAGTGAGGACTACAACCCCCTCAATGAGATATGAGTCGTTCATGCCATTCATAGAACATATAAAGTACATTGTTAATAAAACTATGTAACATATATATAATATAGATATTATATTGTGATTATAATATACATAGTTATCATATTGATTTATTGTATTAATATAATAATGAAATGACAGTTGTGTTCATGCATACATACAGCCTTGTGTCTCCATGAACGGTGAACATCATTTCAAATCCCCAAATATTATTAACTATTATAAATACTTATGTACTGAATATATAATATAATTTAGTCATGTTTAACATTTTTTATTCAATGAAACCAAGATATATTTTATAATAACTAAAAAAACAAGTCTAAATATACTTTAGAAAACTAAGTAATTAACAACTGAAATTATTAAAATAACAAACGAGTCTTGACAAAAGAGTAATAAAACATTGTAAGAAGTTAATATATGACATGATAAACAATATTATGGTTCCTTTACTAGTTAGTAACATATTTTTATCCATTTTACATTAGATTAATGACCACAAAACTAAAGGATTGTTAAGGTACGTATTTTCATCTCAATATAAAATCTAAATGATTAAAGTCATATACACTACTTAATTTTTGTGTGTGGGATAACTAATTACCATATTGATACATTATATCCTAAATCCACTTATTCTAATGATATATTAATTTTCATTTATGTTCATACCATTCTGGTTGTTGTGATTTAAATGTTTAAATGTGGTAAGGGATATGTTAAAATGGTAAAATATTATTCTCCACAAATGTTTTTAATATTAATTAATTTTTTGATTGTTAATTTACTAGACACAATCAATTTATTGAAATAATTTTTTATTAGAAATTTACTTTAATATCCAAATTCTGATTAAATTGTTAAAATTATTTCCAAATTTATTTTTCATTTTTCATATTGTGTTTACATTTATAGTTATTTGATAAATATGTATTTGTCATCGAATATGGGTATTTGAAAAGGCATATTATTTATTTAGTTTACTAAATTTGTCTAATGATTTAGTAATTTAGTAATAGGTGGAGTTAGTACATTATATATCACATTGATGCATCAATATATTCTCATGAGATGATTTAGTTAGCCACGTAAAACAGAGGATAGATCAATAGTTTTAAATTTTATTAATGATATATCTTGACAGTAATAGGACCTTATCTGCCATATACATGAAATCCATTAAATAATAATTAACTTCATATTATATTCAGTTATTATTCATCCGTGATAATTTTCATAGACATATATATGGATAGATTTCATTTTTAATTCATTGATTAAATGGATTGTGTTTCAGATTCTTACCTAACTAAATTTATTAAGATTATCTAGTTGTTTGAATGGAATGAGTTATTAGTCAGTTACCATTACGTGGTAATTATTATCATAAATTCATTATTGGTTATTCTTTACATGCACATACTGTGCCTTTTATATAACACTTATTATGATTCTTTCCCCAGGTTTTATAGAACAAATATTTGAATTACCGTTTAAGGATGCAGTTTGTTTATTTTTATTATGTATCATGATTTTATTTCATATTCCCATATATATTAAGGGTATCATGTATTTAATTTTTCTTCCAAATATTTCTAAACAAAACGGTCCTTCAGGATTTACATCATTGTAATAATTCTTATTTAATGAAATAACGCCCCAGAACCAGGCATCTGGTGTTTGGGTGATAGACTAGATATGTATTAAAGGGATATGTATATAATATCATTCAATATAAGAAAATAGAATTTTCATATATATATGAGGTGATGACACCATATGATATGTGATCTTGGAAGAAGATAACATTAAAATACATTTTAATTTTCCAAATTAGTTGCTATATTATCAATGTGGATAAGTAATTCAATGTTATTATTGATGGAAATGATGTATTTTTCTTACATCTCTTATATAGTCATGAAATTTGGTTAAAAATAATATTCATAGAAAAATAATTAAAATCAAAGAAATCATTATTGTCGAAGGAAAGAATAATTATAATTAAATTATTCAATTTTACCAGAATTAATGGTGATCCAATTAAGGAGGAATGTGATGATGGAGTAATTATCTCAGGGGATTACATGGGAAAATATAGGATTAATAATAGTACATTTTCAATGAGAAAATGTAGAAACAACTGCCTCCAAGAGGGATTATATAATTTAAGATGAATCAATGAGTAAATAATTTTTACTGAACAAAGATATATGGTTTAAATAAGAGGAATGAATAATAGATATAAATCATCGTTATTTTCACAATTAGTGATAAAAAAAATTTAAAATGATGAAAATGACTAAATTTGAATATAATAAAGGCATGAAAAAATTTACAAAATACAAAAGAATCAAATATTGGAATTTGATCCATGTCTAGAGGAATAAAATTTAATCACATAGTGTGTTTTATAAAATTCAATCTATGAATATCATAAATAAATTCAAAATAGATTATGTAATTGTTTAATGGATATTCTCAAAAAGAATTATTTGATGTCAATGAGTAATTATTTAACATATAACAGTTATAAACAATCATATTATTTATTAAAATTGTTATGAAAATGATATTAATGGTGGTCCAAATAGACATAAATCTATCATGTCATTATGGATTCATTAATGGATATTTTTAAATTTAACAACTAATTACTTTTCTAACTAACATGTAATAGATAATAGGTGATCCATTGAGGATGGAATGGTATATTCTGAAGAAATAAATAAGGGAATAATATTATAGGCCTGATTAAGAGTTGAAAAATATTGAAATCCAATGATTCAGAGTGGATCAAAATCTATACATTATCAAGTACAATAAAAAGTAGATTTAAATTCTAATTTATATTAATAAAAAACAATTTTTTGGAAAAAATAAATCATAATTATTTTTATTTGGGGATTTCATGTTGTGTGTGTTTGGGATGTCATTGATTGGTGAGTTAAACTTTTTATTTGGTTTATATGTGACATTGTGATTTAATGAAACGTTTATTGAAAAATATTTTTATACCAAGGAATAAATTAATTTCTTTTTAATGGATCATTCTATGGTGATAAAAAAACTAATTAAACTCGAATGAATTTATCATGGATTCTAATTCAAAAAAGGTGATTGTTATAGAATATTGTAAATTAAAATGGATAAAACTATACTTGGTAATGGAATGACCGAAAATTTTGTTTTCTGATTTTCATGTTTTATGATACCTATTTTTTGTTAAGTAAATACACATTATTGTAGTAAAATGGATTAATTTGTTTAAAATAACACGGTTGAATTCAAGAATATGTATTATTGAACTTCAAATAACTAATTATTTATATTGGTGATGGTTGACAAGGTATTTTTAGTGTATGATCCTAAGACAACATCTTATAGTTCATTATATCGTAGATGATTGAATATTTATTAGTTATTATAGATTTCATATTTTATTTCATTGATAACTATTTAATCATATTATATTATGGAATATCGATCATGTACAAAATTCAGTGAATGAAATAACAGCATGAGGATTTTAAAGATGGAGTAATGTATCATATTTCAATCATGTTCCATAAATATAGTGTTATTGGTCATTGAAAGAAGTTATCCCATCATTAATTTAAAAATGACATTGATATAAATATTAAAATCATTATTGAGAAGGTTAAAAATAATATATTGATGTTTGAGTGCCCATAAAAAAAATAATGTTGTAGTCATCATGAAAAATTAACCACCTATGATTTTTTAAGAGGAATTGGTTGTCTTTTATTATCCACCCATCTTTATACAACAATATGAGTTGTAGAATATACCACACTCCCCTATAGAATTTTATATTTATATAAATTCATGTTGGTTCTCTAAAATTAACTATTTTTATTGTAAACCCAAACTTGATAACATTCATATATGTTTTCATTGGGTTCATTGGAAAATGGGTATTAGTTTTCTCTGATTTATTTTATAGATGGTTGGAATTGTTCTCTATTATCAATAATTGGGAAATTAAACTATATTGAAATATTAGAAAGGTGAAATTATTAAATTACTTGCAAGAATTGATCATCATTGGGTGTTCTCTATAATTATCCTAGTGTTTTCTTAAAGCAAATCCATATATGATTACACCTGGAATGATCAACTAGAAATTACACCATAATAGGTACGTATACACTAAGAAGTTGTAGGATTTAACCCCTTATGTTATACCAAGAAGTGAAGTTCGTGTCATCGATGAAGGATAATATCATGGTGAGATGAATACTGTGTTTTTTCCATACAATGAATGCAGGATTTTGTTCTATGAAACTCATAGTTAAATGTATTTATTTCATGATATATGTATTTTTACAATGGTGGTATCATAATTAGAAGTTGTGTTGATTTTAGGTTTTTGATTAACGAAATGCATTGAACCATTAATATTTTGGTAAATTTTTAATAGAGTCAATTAAAATGATTATCCATAATTCCATGTTAATAAATTATTGAGATCTTGGGGCATATTTTCATGGACTAATTTGTCTTAGATTTAGAAAATTATTTTTTAGAATTATCTACTCCTAATATAGGCTAATTTAAGATCAATTGATGGGGAAGTTTTTATATTCTGTCATGATTGAAGATATATCATCTAATACAGAAAATAAGGAAGGATAATAGAAAAATGATAATTATAGATCTTTTCTTGAATGTTAATTAGAATAAAATATTAGATCCATGAGTTTATCCCCCTAGGGGATCCTTGAGCTAATCACATGGATGATGGTATAGCTTATCTAAACAGCATTGATGTTGTAATATTATTCATGGTTAATAATGATATATACTATTTCTATTGAATGAGTAGTACGATTTAATAGTATTTATTAAAATGGGGAGAAGGTAACATCCTAAGTTTAAAGAGAGACGCACTATGTTCGATAGAAGTCATGATACGCTTCATCAAGATTAACAAGAAACTAAATATTATTATTTAAATTATACATTTATAACCAAGCTGTTGGAATGGAGGGAAAATATAAAATTAACTATATTTGGGAAAAATGGTTTACACTAGTTTATAATTAACTATTTTCTACATAATTCATTATAAATAAATATAAAACCCTTTTTATATAAAGGGAAATATTTCAAGAAAAACTATTTATATAAAAATAAGAGAGTTCTTAAATTACTAAAATCAATAATTTTTTTTATTAATTAAATATATATGTAATATATTCAATTTAATGATCGAAATTCATATTATGTGTTTTTTAAACATTATATAAGAACAAATTCTATTCTAATGATAAAATGGGTATTTTAAAAAACAAATTAAAGCCTCCTTTTGATGGAGATCCCATTTTAAATATATTTTTTGAAATTATCAATAGATAAATTATAAACAATAAAAATATTATTTAAATGTGTGAAAATAAAATTTATATTGAATATTTGTTTCTAATAACATTCGTATATTAATGAATGGAGGAAAATACTACAATCTGATTTAGAACCACTTTTCTATCTAATTTATATATAATGTTATTTTGTCAGTTTAATTGGTATTAAAGGATAATTAGATTATTTTTTTAGTGTTTAATCCATTTTATGTGATTGGAATCAATTTCATGTTTAAAACATATATAAAAACATTTCAAACATAAGAACAATTTACATTTAAAAACTGGTATTTAGTTTCTTATAGAAAATTAATTTTTTAACAAAAATCATAATTCTATAAATTAAATTAGAAATAATGGATTAGATATTTGTAATAATATGGTATAAATTAATTTTAATGAAAATTGAATATTTTATTATTTATAATTTATAATGGTTAAAAATTTATTTATCATAATCCAAGAACATTTTTATGAGGGATAAAATTAAATGTTAAAAGATTATCCTACTTAAAAACAATAATATTTAAATAGTGGTTTAGGTGTGAATAGTCCCTAAAACACTATAAAAATTTAATTTCAATCCAAATTCATGGAATTTTGTGCCTCCCATATATTATTGTTTTTTAATATACAATAATCCATATACTAATCACTTAAACCCGCCTCCCCTCATTTATAAATACCAACCCTCCATAACACATTTTTGAATGAAAAAGAATTATTGCTCCTCAAAAATATTCCATAACCTCTACTCATCAATCTACCAAAGTCTAGGTTCTTATAGTCTCACCAAATGACAAAATTCACGGTCTTCTAGGGTCTTTCATTAAGGATATATTCAAGAGGTAATTTTCTAAAATTACCTCTCTTAATTTAATTTATTTTTCATCATTATTATCATCTACTTCATCCCTAAAATATTTATAACTCTATAATAATTTATATACTGATTTTTTATAGTTATAATAAAATATAAAATACCCATTTCATTTCTCACCTCCTTTTAGTCCATGAAACAAAATTATTATCCAACTTATGATGGTGATTCACCTCAATGAATAATGTTTTTGTTATTCTTCGATAACCTCCATTATTTCTAGTCATGAAATTATTTTTATTGGTAAATAATATTTATTTATCTATTTTATGATATATTTTATATTATTTAAATTTTATATGAAACATACCTTCATTATTTCCATAGTTTGGTTAAACGATAACTTCATTTTGGGGATGTGTGGACTACCACCTCGTCAAAATGATGTGATTTTTTCAAGAATCACATGGAATGTTTTATAGATTATTTTATTAAAAAGGTATTTTATAAATTATATATTATTTCTTAATAAATGATAATATACATTTATATATATTTATATTCATTTTATTTAATTTCATTCCATCAATATGATTGAAAAAACCAAAATTGTGTTCATGCTTACATACAACCAACCATTTCCATGAATGTTGTTTTTAGTTTTTATTAAAAATATTACTATAAATAATTATGTAATAAATGTATAATATTTTTAAATAATGTTTAATGTTATGTAGATGACGGACTTATGACCGAATAGACTATTGACAACATTCCATGTTTATCTTCAACTCCAGTACCGAATATCAACAAGATGACTGACATGATATTAAATAATTATGTAATTGTTATAACAAGGTAATAAGTGATATTAATTGAATAATAAATTGGGTAATGTATTCAATAAATTAAAAATTAACCTATTTCTATAATTCATGATGAAAAATAAGGTTTGATATATGTCCAACTCGAGGTAAAGTATTTTTATAACTCAATTTCCATTCATTGGGTTATACATCTTCTTCGTTGATTTTATCATTACAATATTTTGTGTCGAATAAATTTTTATTTTTTATCATTAATTTAATCTTATATATTGTTTGTATATTTTTTTCTAAAAAAATCACAACATTAATAAATTCTTATGTCATTGATACGATCTTTGTAAGGATTTTCTCCTCTCACTTTTTATCTCTGTGACACATATCCATTACTCACCAGTAGTTACATTTGTGTGGTTTATATATAATGAATATGTAAATGGAATATCAATAATATATTTATATTCATGTTATTAAATTTTTCATTCTTTGATTATAAATTTTACGTGTCATGCATTTTGACAGATTTCAAGTGGAATGGTAATTTCTTAACCCAATTTCCATTCATTGGGTTAAACATCTACTTCTTGTTTATATCATTCTATGATTATGTGGGAAATGTATTTTAGACATAATATATTGTATTTATAATTTATTTATGTGGATTAATATTTAATATAAATAATTGATCTATTTTATAAAAAATGACATTTGTAGGGGACTTTTTAATGAAAATATAATTTTTAATATTTTAATAATTTCATATTCCAAATTAATATCATTTATTTCCTTGTTTTCAAATCGTTTTTATGGATTTATGTATATATATAAAAAAAATTAAAATTTTAAACACTTTTAAATGTTTTCAATGTGGTCTAGGGATCTTTTATTAAGAAAAATTATTTTTAAATAATTTATATGTTTTTTAAAAATGGATTGATTATTTCAATAGCTTTGACTGTGTTTTTAACATATAATCCAATAACTGAATTTATCAATTTTGGTCCACATTGATATTTTGATGTTTAATTTACATGTTAACACTTTTATTTTAATATAGTTTGTTTTCATTTTTTAGTTTGTGGCTATATAATGATGAAATTTCATTTCAATGTGGAAATTTTATTTTTATTTTATGATTGTATTATGTGTTTTGATTTTGTTTTAGTTTCTATTTGAAGAGAAGTTGATAGAAGAACCCTAGCGACGATGCCCGATGCACCGGTCCCTGCCTCCCTGGTAGAGGGAGGGGGATATGTCTGGAGATTTCTCCCATTCACCAATCCTGACCTCCTTCCTACCTTCATGGCGATTCCTCTATTCCATAAGGTTCCCAGACCCGAGAAGGGTCCTCCCCAGCTTGCGCTTTCCACGATTGAATTAAACACTGCTTCAATCTTATTTAGGATGATGATGGTAGATCTTTTTTTGGGATTCCATTATTCAGTATATGCCTTTTACAGATTCGTGTTTGAATCACGAGGGATCCAAGATCACTCAGTGGTTGGGTTGCTCGAATGGCAACATTGGATGGGGATTTTTTCCTCGGATATCTATTTTATTACTTATTGGTGTATTACTCCATGATCTCTCAAAGGATATTATTTTTACCTCCCTAGATGGTCCTTTGAGTTCAACATGATTTGGGGTGAGCCAACGAAGGCTGTGTGAGTAAGTATCCTAGATTTCCTACTTCCTTTTCATAATCATTCGATAATAATAATGTTAGGGAACATGGTTGGTATATTTTTGTTTTTGAATAGTAGGACTTTTGTGTTTGGTCACCCTACCAACCCTCACGTTTTTGTTGCGGATGATGTTAGAAATCCTCATATAGATTGGATTTGGATTTTGATTTGAGAATATTTCATATGGAAACAATGGGTTATTTTTGAGTTGTGGATTTCAAATTTCTCATGATTTCAACAATTATGAAATTTGGTCCTTGGATGTCATTACAGACAAAGAGATCAGAAAATTTTGAACCCCCAACAAGAAGGGTCTCAGGTGTAGGTCACCCACACTGTGATCCAGTAGAGTGTTAGTTTCGACTTTTCTAGGGAGGTGTGTGGGGTAGTATTAGAGTATTGGGAACCAATATTGATTTAAACATGTCAAGGTGAGGAGTTGAGGATTGAACTGGAATGATGATCTTAGGAGGACCAATATTTGCAGGGGCCTTCATCGGTGGTTCCAGGTGTAGTGAAAAATGTTGTGATCGACACACCCGAGCCCCGGTTAGTGGATTTCTATGCCCACGTAAGGGAGGATTTAAGGATCAACTACAGAAAAGTTATTATAGTAGAGGCATTGAAAGTGGAGGTAATGGATAAAGAGCTCTCCTTGCACAAGGTTGTTGTAGATCATCTGGTCTTAGTTAGGAATATTGATGATGGTGTGACCAACTCGTTTTTCTGTGAGGTCCATGGCCCTGGGCATCCTCAATGTAAGGAATGGGAGGACGCTAACAAATAATCTCAATTCATGGTTCAACAATACAAACATCCAACAAGTCTGTTACTATGTAGTGATGTCCCAAAGGGTGAATACAAAAAGAAGGTTGAACCATCTATAATGTTACTATAGGGGAAGCCTTTTTTGTGTAGATACAGACTCTTATCATGGACACGAAAGGCTGGATGGGGTTAGTTTCTTAAGACCCTTAGATACAAAAAATCCCATTCCTAAATCCTCATATATTCAGAAGATATGGAGCAAGTGGAGGAAGAAGAATGGAAGAGAGTTCAATGTAGGAATGTTGGATTCCCAGTGCAGGTCGAGGCCTCTAAATATAGGCTTGGGGGATTAGGTGAAAATTTGTTTTGAAGGACTAGTAGATTGACATAAATAATTAACAAATGAGTATTATGATTCAAGTGATGATAGTTTTAGCCAAATCACAGTGGATAGTTTTTACCATTTCTAAGGTAATGTTCCCCAAAGCCCATGAATGAAGAATGTGAAAAAATTAAACACGACTCAGGGAAATTCAATGTGGTCTGGGGGAAAACCCTAAGGGATGTAATGTCTACTCTCAATTTCCTAACCCGATGGAAACCAGGTTTTCCATGAATGGTTGAAGAACGAAATGAAAATTCCTTCAAGACATTGAATGTCTTGATCCAAGTAGAGAACCAACAGTGATGGAGAAAGAGTTAGTGGAGTTCATGAGGATCATATTCCACTCCAAGGAAGATATTATTCAAAAATTCCTTCGCCCAATTGCCTCAAATGATGTGATTTTAAAAATTTATGAATTAAGCGGGCATGTTGAGGCCACAGAGGAGCATGGAGTGTAGATAGACAAGAATGACTGAATCATCACCCGAGGATTCATCCAAGGCAATAAACATGGAATGATTCATCCAGACAATGGACATAATGGGTTCTCTCTATGAAGAACATATCTGGGAGGATCCAGACTCTCATGTTAGTACATTAAAATGGTAATTATATAGTGCGTCTGACAAAAATAATGTTAGTATTGTGTTTAATAATTCTTGTGATATCTTTCATCACGTAGTGGTCTTTGTGTAGAAAACTATGGTCTCCCACTTTCCCATAATGTGTCTTAATAATAATATTTAATATTGGGAGGATTATGTTTTGGTTCTTTGGAATTGTTTATGTATAAAAGTGGTTTTGTGATAAAATGTTGTCAGGTGATCCCGTGATACCTCTCTAATGAATTACGTAATGAGACTATGTTAAATGATATGGTTTCTCCAAATTCATTTAGGTAATATACTATGATGGTATTCCAAATGTAGCCATGAAGATTACTCCTTATATACTAGTGAAAGCTATAATGTAATAATGATATGGATGAAAGAATGTTACCCTTTATGATTTATGATTTATAAGAATTATTTAAATGTATATTATGATTTCATGAGGTATTTTAATGAACATATGTTTTTACCGGTGAAAAATATGATTTTGGTAAAAAAATTCTTGATTTAAAAATATTCATGGCCTAAAACTTTATTTCATTATTTTATATTCCTTAGTGATCTTTTTGTGCTCATACCACATTTTTTGAAATTTTTTCCATATAGTATAAGGATGGGTATGAGAAATGAAGAAGCCAATATAATTTTTATCTAGAAAATAAATCTTGTTTCGTTTTAAATGGGATTAATATTATGAAAAAGTTTATACTGAGTGTAGTTATCCACATGTAATATATGGGTTTCTTTTGTAATTGTTATTGCCTAATTCTATAGAACTATATACATGAAAATATCATCAATTTAAATTCTCGAATTAACTCAATATTAAATACTGTTTAAGGCTAGGTCCTTATAGATGGAATTAGAGGAATGTTTTGGACAAGTTTAGGAAATATGATTTTTGGTTAAACACATGATATGTTTTTTTTCAACTATTATTTTTTTAATTGTTATTCTATAAATTTTCTAGATTGAGGAATGTTGGTTACAAATTGAAGGAGGAGGATATCCAAAGATATTTTTATTTCTTCTTAATGGTATTCTTTCAATAATTATTATAAATTCACGTTCAGATGATTCAAAAAAAATTTCTAACATAAAAAAATCTTGTTTACAATTTTTTTACATAAAAAACACCTCCTCTAAACATTAATAAAATTTTGGATCAAAGTTTTTTTAAATAAAATAATATTTTCTAAATATTCTAGTATTTTTAAAAATGTAAATGTTATATAGGATTTTTCAAAAATCATAACTTTTCAAAAGATTATGAAGCATATTATGATTTTGAAAAATAAACTAAATATGGAGACACTTCCATATAATTTTTATAAATCATCGTAAAATATAGTCTTCTAATACATACATATGGTATTTTAAAAGAACCATTTATTAAGAGTTGCAAGTAAAACTTGTTCAGAAGGATGTATTATTTAATTTTTCGAAATTATATGTAATATGATATTATCTTCAAAATCTATTTCTCTATAAACACCTATACAGACCATTTTCTACAAGGTGTATTTGGATAATGAAAGAAAGTAGTTTTTTAAAATCTATAAATCATTGTTTCAATTCATAAACCTTATATCTATGTGAAAAAATGAAGGTGAAACTAGGTGGAAACCATTATCAAGGTATGATGTTCTTTCTTTTGGGAATCATTTTATTAAATCAAATAAAGGTTTAATAAATAATTTCAATATATATAAGACTTCAGTAATTAAGATATTGATGTAATTATGAGTTTGGATGGAAATTATAAGTATAATAAAACTGTTGAGGTTAAAACATGTTATGTTTATTTTTCATTTTTATAAAAAGGGACAACCATCAAGATGAGTGAAAACCTGTCATGTTTGGCCAGTCCACATGAACTGAACCCACAACCGATTTGTGAAAAAGTTGCATCTCCTACAAAAATCCCACATGAATTCCCTAGTTAGTAATACTATTTTCTTTTAATGTTAAATGAGGTGTTGAAATATGAATACGTTGATTTCTGGATCTATGGTTTTATTACATAGATGTCCTTAGTATTGGAATCTAATTTGGGGATTAACTGATAAATGTTTTTTTGGAAAACATTTACTATTTTGGGAACCCTACATGACTAAATGAAATGGAATACTATGGGATTTTATTTTAGGAGTAAGGTTTGATTTTTTTTGGATTAATATATGTTTCTATTGTGAAGTTATGGTGACTCAGGTTATTTATAAAAATGAGTAACGTATCATGGAGAATATGTGACTAGCACAATTAAATTTACATATAAATAGTTATTGATGTTTGTTAGGGGGATAAATGTTAGAAATTATCTTGAAAGACTATGTAACCAAATTATTTTGTGTTTTGGGTTTCAAAAATTGTTTTTATTGTTTTTTGAGTGATTTTAATGGTAGTTAGTTATTGAATGAACTATGTTCAAATTTTGGAATTACAGTACAATTATGGAGGTTAAATGTTATTTTTAATCATCCAATGGATTGTTAATTTTTGAAGAATATTTTTCTTATAATAATAATATTGGATTAGTTTCATGATTCAATACATGATAATTAAATAATTTATATTTTTTGTATTCTCTGATTCTATATAGGTTGATTTATCTTGAATACTCATCATTTAGAGAAAAACATCAGTTTGTGGTGGAATTTGATTAATGGATTAAACACTACATTTCATGTATATATGAATACTTATTTTATTATTAAATTATGTAAATTAATTCTACATATCCCATGAAAGTATCTTGAAACAGAAAATGTTATCCAAGTACCATTTTTCCAATGAATTAAATGATCCCTTAGCTCATCATATATTTATAGCATTGTGATTGTTAAATTTTCCCAAACTATGTTATCTATCACACTCCATCAGAACATTATAGTCAATTTTCTCTTCCATATCCATGATTTCCTTTAAGGAACCCTAGTTTTTTTCATCTTAGGTGATCATTGTACATCTCTCTCATTCATTTAAAGTGGTAGGTTATTAATCCTTGTTTTAATATGCGATTGAAATAAAGGAATTTTGAAAATTTATACGTTATTTACTGAAAATAAATTCAAATTTCAAGGATTAAATTTATTAAAGGGGGTATTCAACATCCCATGTTATAATAAATAATCTGTATATTCAATATTGTACAAGATAATCTACATCAAACTTTAAGGCAAATAAATATTATTATTTTAATGTTAGCATTAATAAAATAGCTATTGGAATGGAGGGAGTGAATATAATTATCTAAATTATGATAAAATGGTTTAAATGTGTTTATAATTAATTATTTTTCCCACAATTAATTCTAATTGGATATTAACCCCTTTTTAAATAGAAAAAAAATATTTTCCAAAAAAACTATTAAACTGAAAATAATTGAGTTTTCAAAGTAATAAAATCACTTTTATTTGGTTTTATTAATTAAATATTTATTTTATATATTCAATATTATTTTTAAAATTAATGTTATGTTTAGCATTATATAGGATGAAATCTAATTTTACAAATAAAAGGGCTAATTTTCATAAAAAATTAATTTTTTCCTCCTTTTTATGGAGAACCCATTTCAAGTATAGTTTCTTAATCATTTAAATGTTATTTTTTAAAAAATAAAATTCTTATTTGAATATGGGTAATCAAAAATTTTCTAGATAGATTTTTGGTATTATTCTAAAAACATTGACATTTTATTGAATAATGAAAAAAAACATCATTTTAACTCAAAACTACTTTTTAATCTAATTAATTTATATAGATATATTTTCCATTAAAATAGTTTTAGATTATAATTATATTATGTGTTTATCATTTAATTTAATTGGAGAAATTTTAATCAATTTCATGTTTCAAATAGATATATAAATATTTCAAACATTTGAATATTTTACTTTAAAAACATGTTTTTTATTTTTTTCTATTGAAATAATTTTAAAAAAACATTTCCCAACTAATTACATAATTGTGTGTGAAAAATATATGTACACTCAATATAAGTGCATATTAAGTGTAAAACAATCATATTTCATCCACACATATTCGTAGCACTACATAATCAAGAAGTAGAGGTTTAACCCAAAGAATGGAAATTGGGTTAAGAAGTTCCTTTACAGAAATTCGACAGCCTAACGGCGTCACTTTAAAATTCAGGAAATGAGTTGATGAGATATGAAAATGGTATCTCTTCACATGGAAATAAATTATACAGAAATAATGATATATAATAACATATCCCAACATAAGACGATGTAAATTAAAAGTCCTAACAAAAAGAAGTCTTTTCAGAAGAGGAGGGTGAAAGGGTCCCTTACCGATTTGGGTAACTTTCAAAATGTACACCCCATAAAAGGAAGGCCATAAAATGAAGATGTAAATACCCATAAATTAAAGTATATTACACATAGAATACAATCATGGGAAGTTCATACACCACACAAAAGGATATATTGGCAAATGTAGCAGGAATCTCACGAGAATAACAAGTGAGATAGAAACACCTTTCCTCATTGTAATCAATCGAGTTGTATGAACAAAAGATAAAAAACACCGAATTAATCAATAAAATACCATGAATATAAATATAATTATGAAAATATATATGAAATTTCAGGAAAAAATACACCACATGCAACAAATATGTGGCGAACAATGGAAGTCTCATGGAATTAAAAGTGAGATAAGAAATCTCTTACCTCAAGTCTGACTTGTCTTGTTCATTTTCTTTATATTCAGGAATAATAATACTTGGAAAATTTATAATTTATTAAAGAAATACTTTAATGTTTATTATTCAATTCATTTCATATATTATCATGTTATAATAATTAGTTAATTATGTGACTTCATATCATATGTTTTGTCGATGTTTGGTACATGAGTCAAAAATGAACTTGTTTTAAGAGAAATGTCCATGTAATTATTAGTACATCATCTCTGGAAATTTTTTCATAATTTAAATATCACATATATCCAGTATATGTGTATTTAATAATATTACATAATGTTTGGAGATACGAAATGAAATGCACCGTTCATGGAGATGGTAGGTCGTACGTACGCATGAATGCTACTTTCATTTTTTTCATATTAATGGAATTTAAAACTAAATGAGAAATAGTTATATTATAATTAAATTATAATATATATATTTTATAGGTAATATAATTTCATTAATTACAATCTTTATGGATTACATTTTTGGCATGAACAAGTCACATCACTTGAGTTGGCGGTTGTCCACACTTCCTCATGTTAAAATTATCGCATTTTCACAACATGCAAAGCATAAAGGTATGTTTTAAATATAAAATACAGAAGCATAGAGAGGACATAAATATAATATATATCATATATAAATATAGTTTCATCATAATGGCCACAATGAGAGGTGTTAAAATAAGATTGAACAATCATTGTTTCGTGATGGAGTAAGTCGCCATCCACAAAAATAGTGTGTTCTTTAACCATTAGACGGAGCTGTGTGTAAGTGTATGTAGAATACGTATCATAAAAAATCCTAGTATATTGAGGATACTGGTGTTATTATGGGATCAAATAATAAAAATATATTGGTGAGTGAATAAGGAATACAAAATAAAGAAACTCAAGAGAAGAAATTACCTCCAAATCGGGTAACACTTTTTTGATTTGAGCCAAAGGATTCCTTGGAATGACTTATGCCCAAAGTGAGGATTCTAGGAGTAATATACGGGTGTGGAGAGATAATATGAGTAGAGGATGGACGAGCCAAGGGCTTAAGAGGTGTGGGTAATGGGGTAGAGGTGGGGGCCTTTTATTAGAGGGAGGAGGGTCACTTTTGGAAAGTCTTGAAATGTTACTTTATTATAAAGTGATTTTCAGATTTTAAAGGTCCCAAAATGATATATGTTGAGTATAAGGTGATAAGGGTTAGAAATCCATCCATCAAATATTTTTTTGAAAAATTTAATTCTTATATTTTACCTTATCTTTTCGTTTTATTTAAAATGTTCATTAATGATGTATTCACTACATCATCATGGTGTCATAAATAAATTTATTTATTTAATGTCTAAAAATTATAAAAAAATACCATGATATATGAAATATTTTTAGCGTTCCAATGAATTTAAATAGTCTAAGAGATAATTTATATAAACAAAATTAAAATTGTTTTACTTAAGATATACGACCCTTTGTTATATTTCTCTTCTTTTTAATAATAATGTCATAAATGTCACTATAAAACCCATGTGACTCAATGGGCCCTCATGTTTGGTAAAAAGCTCCTCATTGTCGGCCATGACTCAAATAAGAGTATTTTTACGCATTTTGGAGTTATTTTATATTATTATGATATTATATTATTACCTTTAACTACTCGATTACTAATTAATCGGGATAATTAAATATAATTACCATCGTTACTATTCATAATTTTCTAAAAAGTCTTAATTACAAAATTTGGACCTTATAATTCCAAATAAAGAATCCATTTTACCTAATTACAAACATAGAAATTGATGTAATTAATTTACAATAATTCATGTTGTCAAAACCAATGACGGGTTTTTAAGATGTAAAATCTATCAAAAGATTGATTTGTTTTTACATACAATTGGAAAGTGAAATTACATCCAATGACTGACATTGTATTAAATGATAAAAACATAATTTAATTACACATTTAAACCATTTAAAATGAAAATATAACTATATAAATAAATTTCATGAAAATATAATTTAGAACTAGAATGAATTATTTTTCACTATTCATTAAAAAAAGAATATTATCAGAAAAATACCAAAAATTAACCCTAAGCTATATTTGATATTCCAAATTCAAAAATAATGTCCATTTTAACAAATTAAAAAAACATATGTTTAATTAAAAAATTATATACTTAATTCCCGATTTCAAAACAAATAGCGCATTTTAAAGAAACAATATCTATCAAAAGATTGATACTTGTTTATGTCCATTTTCAAAGTGAAATTATTTCTAATGACCAAAATTGGATTTATTGGTAAAAATATATTCTAATTAAACTTTAAAACTAATTAAAATTATAATATAACCATATAAATAAATTATATTAAAATGATGTTTTGATTAAAAATACAGCATTTTTCATTATTCATTAAAAAATGAACTTTATCCGAAAAATACCAACAATTTACACAAAGTAGATTTTTATGTCTTGATTGTAAAAAAGTATCTTTTTTGTCAAATATAAGATATAAAAGTTACAAAATGTAGAGTTAAAATGGGTTTTCCATCAAAAGGTGGATAATCGACCTTTTAATGAATATTTGAATATTTGTGTTTAAAATTGGTTTCATTCGCATTTTAAGCCTCTATCATTTATTGGGAAACTATTAAAATATTTAACAAACTTATATAATCATTTTTTAGTTATTTCTATTCGTTACCAACATTACAATGGTTAGGCGTTTACTACAATTTAAAATAATATTATTATATTATTAGTGTGCAACGTAAGATTTCAAAGAAACTCATTATTGCATATTGGGCACGCCATCGAACATAGCATCCCCTTTAAAGTAATATTAATATTTTATTGACAAATACTAATAAATTTGAAAATTTCATATTCTTTATTTACTTGGGAGGTTACATCCTTCCCCCATTTTGGGAATTTCACACTCACAATTTTAAAATTTGGCTAGGAAACTTCATTGAATGTCTCGCATCAGAAAAAGAGTCAGTAAAACTATCACGTTAAAAGAAATAAAGAGAAGTACAATGGTCACCCGAGTTAACCCATACTAGGATTCCAAGTAGGAAAACATGGATATAGAAGATAAAACAAAGGGTTATGTTCTCATGGAGAGTGATAGAAAATATGTCTAGGATAATGTTAACCACCAGAAAATCAGAAACTTGTGATGGGATAAACAATATTTGACTCCCCAGTAGGAAATGTCAACAGACAAAATTTTTGTTTTAAGATACTTTTTATTGAGGAATTTATTTATGAGATTGACTAAAACATAAGGAAACATACTTACATGTCATATAGACTTTCATCTCTTACTATATTTCTTACACAATCTCATATTTTTTCCAAAAGATGAGTATTTAGGATGACTCATTCACCTTAAGAGTGCTATAATCAACTTCTTGAGAATCACCTAACCCAAAAAAGATGAACTATATATTTCCCATGTCTTTATACCTTAACCAAAACCAAAATGGTTAGTACAATATTAGATAATCACCCAAAATGATAATCTTTTACTAAAATAAAATCTACTCTTAATCTCCAAAATCTGTCAAATAATACCCAAAGTTCAACACATACAATTCAATAAACAGTTATCCATAAAATTCATCAAAGTAATCCAAACTAATATTGAAACTCAAATCTCTGAAAGATTTAATCACATAGTCTTACATGATAAAACTTAACATTTAGCTCCAAATAACATCAGTTACTCGTAAAGTCTCATATTGAAAAATAATTAACCTAAACACATATCCTCCATGATCGGTCAATCATTTCCATAGATAACCCAAAATCAACTTATTCTTGATTCATAAAATCATCGAACTAAAAATAATTTGTCATAAAAACCAGGGACTTCACGTAGTCTTATGGTAGGTGATAAATACTAGTTGCACATTGGTTGTGGGTTCGATTCCCACAACTTCATCTGACGCGACGGTTTGTCACACAGTCTATGTGCTGTCCTTTTTTAAAAACTATATAATTTTATAACATTCTTAAAAAGAGATATATTCATAAAAAATAACCATAACATATTTTAACCACAACGATTATCAAATAACATTTTTTTGCATCCCAAAATGTATTAACTAGTAGTTGCCTCAAATTAAAATATCATATAAACCCAAATGGTTCTTTATAACTATATCCAAAAAAGAAAATATAATTATTCTTTGAATAAAATTTTCATATATCAAACATCAGGGTTACACATACTATAAAAAGTATTCTAATGTAATATTATCACAAAAAAATCCTTAATACTTTTAAGAATTTCACCATCCTAAAATCTACCAAAACTCTTGAATTCCTTATATATTGACTTCTTACTCATTCAACATTCTTCATGATCCATTATCCATTCCCTTACAACTTATTCTGAAATACTTCTTTCCTCCAAACAAAATCATGAATCATATCCTAAGATTAAATAATAGAAAATCATATGTTAAGAAATAATCCATACCTTTTATTTTTCATTATCAGTTTCTTCATCCTCAATATTAATGGAATTAGGTATTGGTAAACGATTATTTGTATGATCCTGAGGATCTCATTCCCAAAAATTCTTCGTAGGACATGTGTTTGCATAATGACCATGCAAACCACATTTAAAACATTCAATTGATCCTTCAGAAATAAATTCTTTCCCTTTTTTAGATTCAATTAGATGCTTCCTTTTTCATGGAAGTTTCTTGCTTTATGACCTTCATTTCCACATCTATAGCATCTTTCTGTCCCTTCGAAACATTTTTCTATATGTTTCTTTCTACATATTTGACACAGGTTTTTTTAACATACTTACCATTATGATTATTACCTAAACATCTATAGGGATTTTATTCTCGCATATATGATGTCTTATAAAAATCACTAAGGTTCAAGTGGCCTACCATGACTCCAAATAGTTTGTTGAAGAATAACCATAGGAGTTCTCATTGAAGCTCCTATATCATTCGGTTTTGTATTCATAAAACTGTCACATTTTTCTTCACATCCACTATTAATTTAGTGCATATTAGATCCATCCATTTACTAAAACTAAACAGGTCAGTATGAGTATATCAATAAAATCATCATATAATACAATGATTTAATTATTCATGTTATATTAAACTCTTTCACTTTATCTAAAAAACTATGAATTTTTCTAAAATCCTAACCATAATGGTAATGTCACTTAAGCTTAAAGAATACCCTAACCTCTAAACATATATAAACCGACCTTTGATAATAACTATAAGGACCCGACCTTAGAACATTACATAATATTAAATTAAATGATTAATTCTCATTGAGGATATTTTCAGGTTTAGAGTTTTATATAATTAGGACATAAGTATTACATCTCAAAAGATTACAAAGTAGACACTTCTACTCAGTTTCAATTTTTTCCTAAAATAATAACCCTTAAAATGTAACATGACTGCTTCTTTGTTTTAGACATCATTTCATTCCATGATCCCATCCTTGACCCTATTCATCTTTATGTCCTATGGAAAACATATCAAAAACTTGGGATGAGCATAAAAATCTCAGTAAGGGATATAAAAATACGGAAAGAAAACATTAGTCCATGTGTACATATTAATAAATGAATTCATACATTACCCATAAAACATAATCACTTTAACATACATCATGAAATCTTAAGATTTATGAATAACTCATAGAAATCATATGACATAAAGGTAACTTGAGGTATTCATAACATAATTACGTAGGGAGTAACCCTCATGGTAACGTTTGGAATACCCATCATAGTATATTCCCTAAATATTTTTGGAGAAACCTTAGAGTTTAACTCCTTCATGTTACCCAATGAATTGGAGAGATATCTCGGGCTCACCCGCCATTATTTTATCACGGAACCACCCGACTTCATAAACAGTTCCCCAGAACTATAACATAATCATATCACATAAAACAAGCATAAAGGAAACATAACATTTCCACATTTCAATCACAAGATATCAATACAACACATTGATATAATAAAATCATTATCAAAACCGTTTTAAATACCAAAATAATAGAAATGTAAAACATGGTATTTATTTTCCATTTAAAAAATTATTGGCTTGTTGAGGAAGCTGAAACTCAAATAATGGTCACGACGGCGGAGAAGTCATTGTCGCCGCATACGTAAGACAAAAAAATTAATTTTTTCATTTAGTAAAATGATTCATGTGAAAAGATTACATTTGAATGAAATTAAAAGTCATATGGTTTTTATACACCGTATAAAATAATGTCGTGCATAAATCAAAATATTCCTCAATGAAAGGAGATTGAGACGAAGTCCCATACAAAGACGGTATCCTTAGATTATGGATATATCAATTACATAATTTTGTGTGAAAAATATATATACACTCAATATAGGTGGATATTAAGTGTAAAAAAATCAAAGGTCATCCAGACATATTCATATCACGACATAATTAAGAGGTAGAGGTTTAACCCAAATAATTGAAATTGGGTTAAGAAGTTCCCTTACAGAAATTCGACAGCCTAAGAGCATCACTTTAAAATTCAGAAAATGAATTGATAAGAGATGAAAAGGGTATATCATCACTTGGAAAAAGAATTTACAGCAATAATGATATATAATAACATATCCCAACATAAGAAGATGTAAATTAAAAGAACTAACAAAAACAAGTCTTTTAAAAAGAGGAGGGTGAAAGCATCCATTAATGATTTGGGTAACATTCGAAACGTACACCCCATGAAATAAGGGCCATTCAATGAAGATGTAAATACACATAAATTAAATTATATTACACAAATAATTCAATAATTGGCATTACATACACCACACAAAAAGAAATAGTGGCAAATGTAGCATCAATCTCACGGGAATAAAAATTGAGATAAAAACCCCTTACCTCATTGTAATGAATCGAGTTGTATTACCAAAAGATGATAAACACAAAATAAATCACATAATACCATGAATATAAATAGAATCATTACAATATATATGAAATGTTTGTACAAAATACACCACATGCAACAAATAAGTGGAAAAAAATGTAAATCTCATGGAATTAAAAGTGAGATAAAAAATCCCTTACCTCTAGTCCTACTTGTCTTGTTTGTGTCTTTATATTTCGGAATAATAAACCATTATCAATTTATAATCTCTTATGGAATTCCTTTAAAGTTTATTATTCAATTTATATCATAAATTATCATGTTATTATAATAAGTTTATTATGTGAGTTCATATCATACGTTTTGTAATTGTTCGATACATGAGTCAAAAATGAACTTGTTTGAAGAGAATTGTCCATGTAGTTATAAGTAAATCATCTTCAAAAAAATGTTCATGATTTTAATTTAATATATATATAGTATAAATGAATTTAATAATATTACATAATGTTTATAGATATGAAATGAAATGTACCGTTCATGGAGACGGTAGGCCGTACGTACTCATGAACACTAATTTTATTTTTTGTCACAATAATGGACCTTAAAACTAAATGAGACATAGATATAATATAATTACATTATAATATATATGTAATATAGTTATAATAAGTTCATTAATTACATTATTTATGAATTCCATGTTTGGCATGAACGAGTCACATCACTTAAGGGGGCAGTTGTCCACACTTCCTCATATGAAATTATCGCATTTGCACAACCTGAAAAGCATAAAGGAATGTCTTAAATATAAAATATAGAATCATATAGAGGACATAAATATAATATATTTCATATATAAATATATTTCTATCATAATGGCTACCATGAGAGGTGTTAAAATAAGATTGAACAATCATCGTTTCGAGAGATAGTAATTCGCCACCCACAGAAACAGTATGTTCTTTAACCATTAGACGGTGGTTTGTGTAAGTGTAAGTATAATACATATCATAACAACATACTAGAATATTGAGTATAATTGTGTTATTATGGTATAAAATAATAAGAGTAAAGTGGTGAGTGAAGAAGTAAAATAAAATAAAGAAACTCGAGAGAAGATATTACCTCTAAACCGGGTAACTATTTTTGATTCGATCCAAAGGCTTCCTTGGAAAGACTTCTACCCAAAGTGAGGCTTATAAGAGTAATAGAGGGAGGTGGAGAGATAATATGATCAGAGGTTCTAAGAGATATGGGCTTGAGAGGTGTGGGTAAGGGGGTAGAGGTGGGGGCATTTTATAAGAGGGAGGATGGTCACTTTTGGAATGTCTTGAAATGTTACTTTATTATAAAGTGATTTTCAGATTTTAAAGGTCCAAAAAAGATATATTTTGAGGATAAGGTTATAAGGATTCGAAATACATCCATATATTAGGTTTTATTCAATTGTATGTTTTAGATTTTACCTTATCATTTCATTTTATTTAAAGCATTCATTATTGAGGTAATCACTACATCATCATGGTGTCATATATAAATTTATTTATTTAGTGTCGTAAAATTATAAAAAATACCATGATGTAGGAAATATTTTTAGATTTAAAATGAATATTTATAGTCTAAGATATCATTTATGTAAACAAAGTTAAAATTTTTTTAATTAGGATATACAAACCTTTGTTATATTTCTCTTCTTTTTTAAAAATAATGTCATCAATGTCACTATCACACCATGTTACTCCATGGGCCCTCATGTTTGGTTAAAATCCTCGCATGGTTGGTCATGACAAAAATAAGGGTATTTGGATAGATTTTGGGGTCATTTTATATTATTATGATATTATTTTATTACCCATAACTTCCTGATTACTAATTAATCACGTTAATTAAAGATAATCACCGTCGTTAATATTCATAATGTCCAAAAAAGAGTATTAATTACATAATTTGGACCTTATGATTACAAATATGGAATCCATTTTACTAAATTTCAAACACAGAAATTGAATTAATTAATTTAAAAATATTTCTCATTGTCAAAAGAAAATACAGTTTTTTAAGATGTAAAATATATCAAAATATTGATTTTTTTTACATCGAAATTAAATGTGAAATTACATTCAATGACCAAAATTGTATTAAAAGATAAGAAAATAATTAAATTAAACCTTAAAACCAATTTAAATGACAATATTACTATATAAATGATTTTGATGAAAATGCAATTTTGAATTAAAATGCAGTATTTTTCAGTATTCATTAAAAAAATGAACATTATCAGAAAAATACAAAACATTCACCCTAAGAAATATTTGATATTAAAAATTCAAAAATGATGTCTATTTTATAAAATTCAGAACATATATGTTTCATTAATAAATTATATAGTTAATTCCCACTGTCAAAACAAATAGCGTGTTTTTAAGAAACAATATATTTCAAAAAATTGATAATTGTTTATGTCCATTTTCAATGTGAAATTAATTATAATGACCACCATTAGATTAAATGGAAAAAATATATTCTAATTCAACATTAAAACCAATTAAAAATATAATCTTACCATACAAAATTAATTATATTAAAAGGAGGTTTTGAATTAAAATATAATATTTTCACTATTCATTAAAAATTGAACATTTTCGGAAAAATACAAAAAATTTAGACAAAGTAAATTTTGATGTCTCAATCCTAAAGAAGGATATTTTTGTCAAATATAACATATAATAGTGACAAAAATTATATTTAAAAAGGGATTTTCATCAAATGGCGGTTAATCAACCTTTTAAAGAACATTAGAATATCTATGTTTAAAATTGGATTCATTCACATTTTAAGCCTATATAATTTATTTGGAAATAGTTAAAATATTTAACAAAAATATATAATCATTTTGTAGTTACTTCTCTTCATTCCATCCATTATAGTGGCTAGGAATTTTCTATCATTTAAAATAATATTATTATATTATTAATGTACAACGTAAGATTTCAATGAAACTTGTTATTGCGTATTGGGTACGCCATCGAACATAGAATCTCCTTTAAAGTAATATTAATATTTTATTCACAAATATTAATAAATATGAAAATGTCATAATATTTATTTACGTGGTCTGTTACATAAGATCATTAAAATTTGTAAGATTGTAATTTCAATTGGTATTTTTGGAAGATCAACTGAATGATCTTAATGAATTGGGGAGACGAGATCATGGGACTAGACTCATGTGAGTTGTTATATATTATAGATCATGTGAAAAAAAAACACATTTGGCCCATTGAGTTCATAAATTTAATAATATTATAAGAAGAAGAAAAATAAAATAGTCTGTATAATGGGACATGGGGGAAAATACTAATGTTAAATTATTGAAGATTTTGTGTGTCAAATTAACATAATGAGACAGAGTTTGATGACATTCTAAAAATTATATCATGTGATTTGAGAATAATAAGAAAAAATATTTAATACCAACCCTATTAAACCCATATATCATAGAATCTATAAATGTGGAAAAACAGAGTAGAGTATGGAAGAAACTATTTTTTCATAGATATTTTCTATGTTATGAAGCTTTTTAGAGGGATAAAATTTTGTTGAGAATAATAGTGATGTGCGTAGTACTATAATTCATTTTCAATTATTTCTAGAATACTCTTATCAAGGGGTATAATATTTATATTATAATTAAGTGACATCCTCTGGTTGATTTAATATCATATTCATTAGTTATTTTGGGAGGTCTCATTGTTAAATTGAGAGAGAAAATCTAAATTACCAATTGAAATATTATAAAATATTAGAAGACTTCATATAATTTTTATGAAATATACATGGGGATAAATATAATACCATAGCCACCTATATTAAATAAATATTTTAGTTGATATATATATATTGGACTCAACCCAAATAGATAAAATATTTGATACCCACATCATCATCAATGTAATAATACAAGGTTAATCTATTCTTTTTTTTCTTTACTAATTTAATTTTTTTGTTGTGTGTTTGGAATCATTATGTCGTTCTGTTCACCCTACAGGTGTATGGGTTCAAATATTATGTGGGGAAATTAAATGTGAAAAAATATTCCATAATATAGGCTCACACTGATTCACCTTCCCTCTCTGTACGACCACATTATACAACTGGTATGACAACCTATGATGTTAGAAAATAGTAAGATGGAGAATATAATAGAGTTCTGAAGGATAAATAGGTTGAAATAAATACTAAAAGTATTATTCCATGAATTCATATTAAATATTCATCATGGAGGATAAGTATTGAAAAGGATATTGAATAATAATAATAATAATAATAGTCAAATAATTATTATTATTAATAAAATTACATATGCATATGAATCGTATAAAAATATTCATATAAATATGAAACCACATACCCAAAAATATATATTTTTACATATATTTTTATGAATACATAAATAAGATTAATTGAAACACATTCCATAATATAGTCATAAAAAATTATAATATTTCATCTTAATATAATTCCAAAAAACAATTACAAAGTGTCATAGAAATTTAGAAACTAAATAGAAATGATTTTTGAGAAATATTAAGTAAGTACTGTTATTATTAATGGTTTCCAAAAAATGCACTAACCTCGTATTAATCATTATCAAAACAATTATCACATTGCATGGTTAATATGAAATTTTTCTCAAACCATTCACATATCAGAGACCATAAATGTTTTTTAAAAAAATTTAAAATTTAATTTGTTAATCCCAAAATTATTTTTATAATAATATACATTAGAATAGGATAATGTGGGGTTTCATAATTAAACATTTTATATAATAAAAATATTTATATGAAATTACTTTTAAAAATAATCATATAAACTTGTCTTCACTAATACAAGTGAATAATTGTTTTCTCGACATGAATAATTATATTTATCACCACATTAATTTTATTTCAAAATAAAAAACGAAAGATAGTATAATATTTTCTTATAAATATTATATTATAACTAACTAAATGTTTTTTATTACATTTTCCTTGTAAAAAACACCATTGAAAATAATAGACAATATCATAAGAAAGTGGCTATATGAATAAATATTTTATCATCTAATTGATAATTAAAAGTTTCAACCAAAATGACAATTATAATAATAAATTAATAAACAATTATGGTTTTATAGAGCTCATATCAATATATACAAAATTAAAATATGTGAAGATTGTGATAAATTCTTATAAAAAATTTCAAACAACACTAGCAATTATTAAACATAAACCATAAAGAAAAATATTTCATTCTTATTTAATCACCAATTTATACATTTCCTTCTAAAACCATTCTAATTATTTATATAAAAGAGATAATATTTATATTATATCAAATTAAAAACAAAAAACCTATATATATTAGACTGATATGAAAAATCATTGGGTGAAAAAACAGTCTCAATTATAAATTCTTTACTGTTTCCAAAAATGAGAAATATAGAACATGAAATGATTTATAATAAAAAATCCAAAAAAAATTATTTCATATATGTTTCATTATAACATTGAACATTACCTATTATTAATCAATAAATCATAATGATGTATTATAAAAATACTCTAGTTTCGAACATAATGCTATTCAGGTCCAATTATTTAAAATGAAAACAAAATCATGTATATTAGTCTACTACTTGAATATCTAAAATCAAAATTACTCATGCTACATTAGTACATAAGATATCTTCAAGAATGTTTTAAAAATAATAATAATAGTTAAATGATTTATAACATACAACACTTATCAAACCAACATTAAAATTATAAAAATTAGTAACATATGAAATAAAAAAGGCCTTCCATAATTTGTATATGATCCTTCAATTCCATCCAATTTTTCAACTATAACATAGAAACACTAGGCTGAAGAAATAACATGAAAGCTATTTAAAATTATATAAAAACCCTTTATTATATAATATATTTGGAAATCATATTCCTATTCTCAGGAAATAAAATACATGATTATACATGATCTGAAATCATTATAGAATTTATATAAGACTATAGTTATTTTTATACAAAAAAATGAAAAATAATTATTATAAATAATGAATAAATAATTATCATATATAATATAACTCATATTGATTGTTATAAATCATTCTCTATTGTCATAGATGAATATATATATATATATATATAAAATACACCCACCAATGCTATAAAAAAGAAATATATATTTTACAAATAAAATTAATATGTTTTGATTTTATTTGACATTGAATCTGTTATTGATTTAATACTATTTATATAAATCTATACACCTTTGTCGTGGAGAAATAAATAATAAAACACATGAATAATATTTTTTGAATCTCATTAACCATTTTTTTTGAATATTTATATATAGAATATATTAAAATAAATTATAATCCTTAAAAAATACTATAAAAATAAAAATTAACTCAAAATAAACACATCATAAAATATTTTATAGAAAAATATGTTATTAAAGACCCATTTAGAACTAAATATCCCAAATTGTTTCCCAATAACATTTCTCTGAAAAACTTTTATTATGAATAATATTTAATTATAAACCTCAAATTTTTTACTACAACCAACATCATGGAAATATATATTCATACTATTAATAAATAATATATGAAAATATACAGGTACCCATACTTCTACATGGAAATAAAACATGTTCTAAATATTTTAATTACATTCAAATGGTAAAATAATTTATAATATAATCATCATTTCCGATGCGTGACTACATAATGAATGATACCTTTCTTACACATGTAACCACTAGAAGATGTACTCATAATTCACATATAGTTAGCAAATAAACATGTTCATTGTATAGGGATGTTTTTGGAGACACATCATGTTATTAAATTCTATAATCAAATTTTCATTATAGGTTTCATCAGAAATATTTTATGATAATATAACAAAAACATAATATTTTTCAAATCAATATTATGTATCTATTAAACTCCCTATGTTATTAATTGAAACAAATATACCATTATAGCATTTATATGGACCCCTTAACACATATATAGACTACATTCCCTACCACTATACTAATACTAGTTTTTCATAAACACATTCCATTTCATTTATTTTTTCTACCTATATGAGTAAATATTAGTGTGAAATCATAATTAGACAATTGATTATCAGGATAATTCAAGTTATTTAACTATGTATTTTGGTTATATATAAACACCTTGGGAAATCTTGATGAATTTCAAACATCTTAAAAGTACCAGCAGACAAAAATGCTAATATATATTGTTCAAATTATATATTCCCCCAAAATTGAAAATTTCACCATTTTTACGTGGGTAGTAAAAATTATTCCTTTTCAATTTATTTTTTCAATTAATATTGTTATAATATAGTAATCCTTAAAAATCCAATTTAGGGATTTTAATATTTTTAATGGTAGAATAATAATTTTATTCTATTGGAATAAAACTTATATGAGAATATTAATTTATATTTAAATGATTATTTTGATTAATATATTCTGTGGTGATGATTATAGTTAATTATTTTGGGAAATATAATCTTTTTGACTATTAGTGATGAAAAAGTTAAATAATTTTCATATAGTGGGATTAAATTTCAATACTATAATTTTTATAATGGTTTTAATGATAATTAATATTCTTTACTTATACATTTTGATATTTTTTGGAGTGATTATTGTTTTTAAATTTTTATTTAATATATAATTTTGGACTGATTATTAATTTTTATGATTTTTTCAGTTAAATATTGTTTTTAAAAGGATATAAAAATAGAATATTTTTTTAATATTTACGGTGTTTATATTATTTATTACTAAGGAAAATTATTAGTTTTATATTGAATGAACATATTTATATTTTTTATTATATAAAATTAGAAATAGGGGTGTGATGTGATATAAAATGATCTCTGTGGATTATTAATATATATTATGTTTTAAATTCTATATAAAATTTTCCAAAACTAGTGTTCAGAATATTTAATTTATAAATTGTTAAAATAAGTATTTTATGGAATTTAATGAATTAATGTTGACCCTTAAATAAATAATGAGATGTTATATATAATTATTTTTTATATATATTAACATTATTAATGGCACAGTTTTGGAGATATTATTTGGGAAATGGTAAACCAATCATCTAATTATAATAATTAATATTGGAATTAACTATAATATAATATTATTATATTAATGAATTAGTTATATTACTTATTGAATATTTAAGGGTGGATATAGGGAATGTGATTTTTTATAGGTCTATTTTGAAGGTGAGAAATAGTTGTTATATATTCTGAAATCCCTAATTATAATTGAATCACGCAAAGACTCATTAAGAGTAGAGGAAAATCTGTGAATTATAATTCACATCCAGTATTATATGAACCTTAATTATCCATTTTAAATGTATTGGAATAAATAAATAGTGATGGTAACATTGTTTGGGGTTAAGAATAAAATAAAATATCTTATAGGAATAATAATATATAAGGATAACTAATGAAATGAGAATGGATATATCCCTTTCAAGACCAAAAAACTATCATGGCTATATAATAAAATTGTTAATTATGGTTAATCAAAATGATCAGTGGATATTTTTATATTTTATAGAAATAAACCCTCCCAACTTATCAAATGATATATCACATTTAGAGTGATATGATAATGTTAAACAACATCAAACATCTTCTATGAACACTTATCCATCTCACTAAGAATATTTAATTTTAATAAAACATCACATGTCAACATTTTCAATTTATATCTGTAAGATAACTTGACTTATATTTATTTCAATAATTACATATAAAAATATTTTTAAATTCTCGAATAAGACTTATCTATTTTACAATGTGTGAAATTAATCATTAATCTAATGGTATCATTATCAAATGATAAATAAAATTATGATAAAAAATTTAATAATATTATACGATATTCAATATTCTCAATATTTTTAAAATAAATTCCTCAATTATAACTATAAAATTATTGAGGCACTAATAGATTTTTTTATCACACTAATGTTTATAAAAATTGAAATTATATATAGACTACTCAAAAATGACATTGTGATTCATATTATTTTCAAAAAATTACCTCAAATGATATGAAAAAATAAATATTATTTTGAAATAACCAGATGTGGTTGTTATTTAAAAATTTATATTTATTGGTTCTAAAACCACTCTCACAAAAACATGGAATGTTTGATTTTTAATTTCAATTATTTAAAACAGTTTTCTTCAAAACAATATTGAGAATAATGAATTATATAATATACAGTGACTAGATAAAAAAATTAGACCATGAACTCTTTACCAAGATATGTTAGTGACGTAGTGTTGATTAATGTATTACATTTAAAAAATTGATGTTTATTCATTGGTTATTTTCATCCATGTGCCAGACAATTAAAACATCATTATATATGTGGAACCAAATCATGTTATGATAATTAACACCGGTAAATGTTCATAAATAGAATATTGTTTCTAAAACATTACATAAAACCACAACATATTTATATCAGAAATGTAGTATTTTTTACTATTGAAAAAAATACATTTTCTTAACCTTCATCACCTCAAATCATACATTTTCTCCATAAATGTGAATAAAATGCTAGAATAAATACACCATTAAATCAAGATATGGTTAGTTACTTGAATACATGAACACATTTTTTCTAATATATTAATCCATGGTCTCATAAATCATATAAATTATTCAATATACTGATACATGATATTAGTAATCATCCCTTTTCAATTAAATTGATGAATAATGAATCAAAATTGACACATAAATCCATATATTCTCAAATAAATACTTATTTTATGAAATGTTAACAATTAAATAAGAATATATTTATTACCAATTTTCCAATAAATGTTTTCATATTTCAGGGTTTTGAAAGAGTGAATATGTTTGATAACATACGGGGTTCACTACACCAAACTTAAATGAACCACACAATATTATTATTTAAATGTGATCATTATAACATAGTTGTTTAATTATAGGGTATGATTAGGATTAAACACATTATGAATCATATATAAATTTCCCAATAAATGAATTATTTTTTATTAATTCATTGCAAAAATGAAAAAAATGAAGTGATTTTATTCATTAAAAACATATTTTCTTTAAAAATGCTTCTTATGAATTCCTATAATTGAATATTATTATTAATTTATAGAATTATTAGAAATTTTATTTGATAAATGTGATATTATTCTCTCAATATTAATGTCAAAATTAGTTTAGATTTAATTTTTTGTATTTTTCTAAAAAAATTAAATTTTCACCTAGTTTAGAAAAATAATGATTTTCATTATACTAATAATTATTTTCATTAAATAATGTTATTTTAAGGTACCATTATTCACTGAACTAAATTTCAAAAAAAATTGAATTATTTTTTATATATAATATTAATTTTTATATTTAAACTAATTTTATATCGAATATTGGTCTAAGTACATTTTGGGGTTTAAAAATCATTTTCTTAGAAAAATTCTTTTAATTTTCTCGGTTTATTATTGAGTTATATTATGGAACTTCTATAGATATAATCATAAAAAAATAAATTCTATATTTAGAAATAGGAGTTAAAAATTTACAATGTTGATGCTTTTTGTTTCTGGATATTATGAATATTCATTGTTTTAAATAATTTTTACCCATGTAATGTTAAATAGGGATATTATTGTGAAAAAATGTCATAAGGCCTAAAAATAACCCTAAAATTTGTATTTTTTTTTAAATAGGACTTTTTTATCCTTGACTATTCATGATTCTATAATTTTTAAATTTCTTGCCAGTTTTTTTATTATAACATTTATATTATTATATGTTAATATAATGTAAAAAACGTCACTATATATTCTTAATTTATATTCCACATTATGATAGGGGAAATGAGAAATTATATTTGGTTCAAACTTCTAATAAAAAATATAAAGAAAAATTCATCAATTTAAATTTTTTTCTAATTTTTAGTGATGAAACAATTACCTTAAATACATACACAATGTCAATACAATATTTATTAGATGAGATTATCAGTAAATATGTTTTTTATGGGTTAACCAATCTATAATATAATTATTGTTGTTTTCCATGGAGTTATTTTTAATATTGAATGATTATAAAAATGTATTCATAAATGGTACATGAAAACTATTGATGATGATGAGTGATACCTATATAAATAATGAAAAAGAGTTATCACGATATTGTTTATACGGTGGGTGATCCAGATATAGCATATATGATGGGTGAACCCTGTTTTATCTTTCTAGTTAATTGATTAATATTAATTTTCATCAATATAATGATGATGGGTGTTATAAAAGGAGGTTTTATTAATGGATTTTACTGGGGTATTATTATTTATGACATGAGTTTAACATTAATTATGATAAAATAATTCCAGGATAAAAATACATTTTCTTTATGGTTTCTATGATTTCTTAATACCTCCTTTGATAAAGACTGATATTCATGACACATTATTGTTTTTTTCTCTGGATCATGCATGTGATAAATATTATTCCATGGCACATGTTTTATAATCTATTTTCTTATGGGTATGGATTCTATTATGTTATACTCATGCACTTGTTTATGTCATCATATGTCACACACGATTTTTTTCTGTCTTTGTATTGATCCCGCCCATTAGAAATCCCGATCCTCTTCATGGGTATTTGATGATTTGAATCTTGAGTTTTGAAGTTTCATATATTTCTAACGACCATAATTTGGTATCCCCATTGCTTTTTTAGGAGTTTTTGAAGAAAGGGTGGTTACTTCATGATTTGGGCCAACCGTGAGCCCATTCCCAGTTTTAAATAAACTGAATTTGTTTTATTTATAAATCTTTTTTTTTTCATCCTTTTTCACCCATTAAACTTACCACTTGTCCTATACTGATATATTAAAATTTATTTATCCTTTTGGACCCATTATAAATTCATCAGCCGGGTGAATTTGGGTTACTTATTTAGGTATTGGGCCAGCCCATGGGCCCATTTACTATTTTAAAAAAATAATTTTTTTCATTTATATCTTTTTCATTTTTACTCTTTTTCGGTGATTCCACCTCCCCCTCTAAGACAATAACCATATCATAACCCTCATAATCTATTTTACCTCTTTAGGGCTCATGTGGGTCGCGGATTAGGGCGAAAATTCTTAGGAAACCTCAAATCTCCCATAATTGCCAAGGTAACTTTTATCATTCATAAATCAATAAATTCATACTCTTTTAGCCACTAATCTTCTTCCCTTTCTTCGTACAGACCTTAGGAGTCTCTCCAAGAATTTTAAGGCCATTCCATTCTCTATAGGGTTGCAGAACTAATGGAAGACGAAGAGTTTTCTAGGGTGAAAGGTGAGATTCCTTCTCCTTTCTCCTTCCTCTTCCCCCTCCTTTCATTATTTCATGGATTTATTATATCCCCTAGTATTTATCGACCTAGGGTTTTGTTATACCATGTTTTTTGATGGGGTTTCTGTTTGTTTAGGTCTGATCTTTATAGTTTTATGGTTTATAAACCCGCGGCGGGTGATTTCGGGTGTGCGTTTCAATTACGCCAAACATTTGAGGTAGGATACCCCTTGCACATGAGTTTATTATTTAAGATTCATAATTTTATTATATTTAACACCAGATCTATATGTTTATTATTGTTTTTCATTCTTTAGATAATTTTATTGGTGTTCAAAGTGGTTGTTTAATCATTGGTTTGTGAACGGTAGTGTTGTTTTGTCATGAAAGTTATCAACAAGTGTTTGTTTAAATGTTCCGTTATCTTTTGCAAATATTTTGTGGGGTTTATAATCTGGTCTATGGTATTTTTAACATGTTACAGTATCTTGAATGAAAATATGGCTTTCAATTGGTGTTTTATTCCTTTTCATGTACATAAAATAAATTGTTTTGTTTAAAAAGGGCATGTCATGTGTTCAGTAAATTGCCCAGTTGGCTTTTATGTGTGATGTGTGATTTAAAAGTTATTTGTTTGGATTTATAAATGAATTGGAATAATGATAAATGGTATTTTTGGGTACTTATATGGATTTCATATTTGTATTTGTTTTTACAATCAAGTGTGTTTTGATTTACAACATATTTTGGCCCGAGTTGCCTAAAAATGGATTGTTTCACGTCTTTATGAAAATGGACGTGTTTTGAATATGTAGCATGAGTATTATAAGATATTTATGAATGTGGTTTTCTACCGTAAATTGTGTTTATACAGATCCGTCATAGAATTAAAATTCATACCTTCGTTAAAGGACAGTTTTGAGAAAATAATTAAAGGCCCGTTTGGCATTTCCTAGAAATAAGGGAGTGTTTTAATTGTATATAACAATTTGTGCAATTGGGATTGTTTTCTGGTCCATTAAATGATTTTATTAAATGTTTATTGGGCTGAAAAATATGATTTTGTTTGGTTATGATGTGTTTTTATAATTTAAACAGTGTTTTTGAAAGAGTTTTATGTGCAAAGCCTCAATACACTTCATGAAATTGTTTTACCAAAATATTTTGCGGTTTGTTGATTAGTGTATGAAATGTGAAGAATGATTATGGGCTGTTTGTGTTTTTAGGGTTTTGGAATGGAATATGGATGTGAAATGTGTATTTGATAATATGTGTAACTTGATTGAGCACTAAAGGGAATCCCGGGTATCTAGGTGGGAAGACGTGTACTAGTATGTGTAAAGACCCGTAAAATTCAAGGGAAATTTTTTCTTAATTTTCTTTGGAATTTTACAAGAGCGCGGTTTCAGACGGCACCTGATTCCGAGGCCCGGTGTGCCCAGAATCAATTTCCGAAGTTTGGCTCGGGTACGTTCAATGAACGAATGAGCGGGAATTTCTAACTTTTGAACCGGTGCCCGGAATCGAATTCCGAGGGCACCGATGGAACCGTATCGCCGGTAAACGCTTAGGAACTCCTGTTCTGGAGTTGCGTTCCTACGAGTGTTGATAATAAAAATTGTGGATGTTTACTTTGTAATTACACTACAATTTTTATTATTTTACTCTATGTGTTATCTCTTGTTGGAAGTTGGGTAACCACCCAACCTCCATTAGGAGGTTATGAGGGTGGTGGGGCCTACAAGAACCCCACCTCTTCATATCCTCTAAAACCCCTCAACTCCCTCATAAGTTATGATATCTTAAGTTATAACTTTAGACTTAAATAAGGTGAGATGTGTGTGTGTTTTGAATTTCAAACTCTTGAAATTCTAGTGTGTTGTTGTGTTAATAAAATAAGATAGAGTCTTATTTTATTTTGGTTAATAGTTTTGTCTTATTGAGAGAGTTGGGAAGGTTCTTCTTTTTCTTCTTCTTCTTCAACCTCGACGAAGAACATGAAGAACGCCGATCTTCAACGAAGAACTTCTCCGCCGAAGAACACGGTTCTTCCGCGACGCCGTATCCGCGACGTGACGTTCTTCTTCCGCGTCATCTCTTCCGCGACGGTTTTCCGCAACGAACGCCATCGACGACGACTCTTCCTCCGACGTCAAAGGAATCGAAACTGATATTCCATGACTACGTCAACGTGCGACTATCGAGGTAGGGGTTTACTACAATATGATTATCACTTTCCATGTTTTTCCATTCTAGATCTTTTGTGGAATTGGGAAAAGTGTTGATGAGGATTGTAGGGGTTCTTGAGTTCGTTGTTTACATTTTATTTGACATTCCTCAAGTATTTCTAAGCCAATTGATAACAAGCTAACGAGAGGAGGCCGTACCGCACAAACACGACCGATCCTCCTCCCATCGTGGTTTAGTTTTATTGTGGTTTGAAGCGGGGTAACGCGGTACCATTGCACCGCGCGAAAAGAATTATTTAAGGTCGGTTTGGGTTACGACGAAGAACCGTGGCGCTATAATGGCGCGCCTTTGAGATCGGATGAGACCGCGGCCGGAGTCGGGCCGCGGCGGAGGGGCGCGACGCCGTTACGCCGTGCAAATCTTTCAAGGGCCGAGCAAGAAGGGGCGGCCGGAAAACCGGCCGCCGGCGGAAAAAGAAGATCCGCGGCCGGACGGCCGCGGCGGAGGACCCAGGGGCGGCCGGCCTCGCCGGCCACCGGAGATCAGGAAGGCCGCGACCCTACGGCCGCGGCGGAGCAGCCAGAAGGCGGTCGGCCTCGCCGGCCGCCAGAGATGGGAAGAGCCGCGGCGCCGGCCGCGACAGGGAAGAAGAAGGCGGCCGGCCGCGCCGTCCGCCGGTTCGGTCAGAAGGCGGGACCCGCGGGTCCCGTGGGTTAATTAAAACGGCCGGCAAAAGTCAGCCGAGATCCGGAAAATGGGGGGTTTCACCACCCCCCCCCCCCCCCCGCGTGCGGCACGTGCGCGGCACCCTGGCCGCGCCGCCGCTGGCCGCGCCGCGCCGCCACCGGCCGGGCCGGTTCCAGTGGATCGGGTCGGTCCGACCTGGTTCGGGTCAGACCAGGGGGGGTCGGGCCGGGTCGGCCCGGACCCGGACCCCCCGTTTCGAATCGGTTTCGGTCTTTTGGCCATAACTTGAGCTACGGACCTCCGATTGACGAACCGTCTGTGGCAACGCGATCTTTGGATCGAGACGGTCGTTTCGGTATATCGCACTCAAAGTTTCGGAAAACTTTGAGTTCGGCCGGGTTGATTCGTACACGAAATCAACCGGGCCTTCGGAGCATAAACGCTCATATCTTGAGCTACGGACGTCTGATCGACGTGCCGTCAGCTTTGTTGTGTTCCTCTTAGTGAGACGGATCTTTTGGCATACTCCGCCCGAGGTTTGGACGCAGGTGGAGTACGGTCGGGTTGGTTTTGACTTAAAAACCAACCGTGCCCTGGGGATGAAAATGCCAATAACTCTAAGACCGGGTGTCCGATCGACGCACCGTCTGTTGCGTTGAGTTCCTGTTGACGATACGGAATTTTTGGCATCCTTCGCCCGAGTTTTGGATACAGTTGGTAGTGGCCGGGTTGGATCGCACCTGAAATCCAACCGGGCCCCTGGAACGGGAAAGCTGATATCTTTCAGACAGGACGTCCGTTTGACGAACCGTCAGCGGCGTTGGTGATTACGTTGAGTATCGGTCCCTTTGAGTATACCCTATGGGAGTTCAGGGTACAGTTGAGATACGGCCAGGATTGGTTCGCACACGAAACCAACCGGGCCACTGGGACGAAAAGGCTAATAACTCACAGACCGGGCGTCCGAACGACGCGCCGTCTGTTGCGTTGAGACCCCTGTGACGAGGCGGTACATTGAGATACTTCTTTGCGGGACTTGTGATACTTGGAGTATCGACCAGTAGCTCGTGGAGCGGACCCTCCCGGAGACGATTGTGCGGAGTACGGAGACCGTGTAGCCGGCTGAGACCTGACGACTGCTTGACCGACTCGACTTGGAGTGAGTCGACTAGCCCAGTGGACGGAGCACCCGGTATTTGGCGACAGACCCACGGCGGATGGAGCGCCCAGTAGTTGGCCGCAAACCCGCGGTACTCGACAGGAGGAGTACCTCAGTAGGCTATTTGGGTGAGCGCCCGGTATTTGGCAGCAGACCCTCAGCGGACGTAGCGCCCGGTAGTTGGCGGCAGACCCGCGGTACTCGACAGGAGGAGTACCTCAGCAGTCTTAGGTTAGTGAGTAGTACCTCTGAGTCGTGACAGGATCACTGTACACTCCAGAGACAGAGCTCTTCAGCAGTTACGGTTTCGATAATGAAAATCCTGGTTTGAGCTGAGACTTTTGACCCTTGTGTTTCAACATGATTGAGATTGGTCACTTGATAACTTAGGTATATGTATGGGCATATACCTGGGTAGTGGTTATCCGTTGATTTCATGATCCTTGTGTTTCCTCTTGATTGAGATGGGTTACTTGATAACTTAGGTATATGTATGGTCATATACCTAAGTAGAGGTTATCTGTTGAGATCTTCATTGTGATTATCCTTGTTAGATATAGTGAGACATTGTGGGTCTCGGGGTCCCTACTGAGCATCGTTATACTCACCCCTGCACGGGCTATGCCCGCACCTCGTTGTGTTGGTTGCAAACGATAGGCAGTGATGATGGAGGCCGAGTGTTCGGGGATAGGACAATACCCGGAGGTGGACTACACGACGAGTCAGTACCTGGAGGTGGATCACTGGGTGAGACGTGCTCGGGGTGGACGGAGGGACCTGTGGAGAAGTGGAGCTATCTGTACCCACCCTTCAGGTAGAATTTCCAGTGGACAGTTCAGTGTAGCGACTTTTACTTTTCAGTTGCTGTTTTTCCCTTTCGAGTTGTACTTTACTTTCAGTTTGGGTTTGTATACTGGCCCATTTACTTTTCCGCACTTTTAGTTGTACTCTGCTTTTACTTAGTGTTTACTTTCCGCTTGCTTACTCTGTGGTGTTTGTTTACTTTACAAAGGCAATGCCTTCCCTTTTTACCGGGATTTACGCCTTGGTGCTAGTCGCCAGCCCCTGGCCTATGGAAGGCGGGCTTGGGGTAGTAATGGCACGGACCCCGAGGGCGGGTCGTGACAAATTGGTATCAGAGGTGGTCGGTTCTACCGCCGACTCCGAACTTTCTTTCTGTGAAGCAATAGTGTTAAGGGTACCGAGTGTGGTTTTCAGTTCAGGGAGTTCAGTGTTGGTGCGGGCGGCCGACGTATCCATACACCAGGACCCTGACAACTGATTTCCAACTTTGTGCATGAAAACACTAATTGCGTGTGTGTTTTCAAAGGTTTTCCCCCTTAAAACAGCTCAAACCAATTCAGCTCACCAGGTATAACCATTTGATCGTGTTACGTTGTTTCTTTCAGGATGCCTTTTCTCGGACGACCAGCTAGAGCCCGGAGGGATGTGCGTGCTGACAGTCTGTCGAGCGACGAGGCTTCGGTACAGGGCCCTCTTGCAGTTGAGGCACCAGCGGAGGCACCAGCGGTACTACCATACGTTGGGCCACCGATGCCACCAGCCCCAGCAGTAGGCGATGCACGACGCTTGAGTACGCTGCATGAGTTCCAGCGCCAGAGTCCACCCAGGTTCAAGGGAGAGACGGACCCGCAGGCGGCTGAGGATAGGCTGAAGGCTGTGGTGGGAGTCTTCAGGCTAGTGGGGACGCCATCAGACTTCATGGTGACCTTTGCTGCCAGCCTTCTTCAGGCAGCAGTAGGCAGGTGGTGGAGCCACTTGTTCCAGTTTTGCGATGGGATGGCTTTCACATGGGAAGACTTTGAGACCTTCTTCAGGGTGGAGTTTATGCCAGTAGCTCTACACCCCGAGCGTGTTCAGGAACTGCTGCCTTTGCCGCGTGTTTTTCGATCAGAAGCCGAGTCATCTGTGGGCAGTAGATAGATGATGCAGAGGTCCAGGAGGACCAGACCAGCAGTTGGGCGATCTCGGGTTTTAGGACCGGTGGTGCGGGGCACCCGGAGTGGGAACAAAGCTAGCCGTGCAAGGAGCAGGTTGTGTTACTCATGCCACGGAAAGGGTCATCTGGCACGTGATTGTCCGACTCCTCGATCCGCAGGCTTTGGGGGAGCCACCAAGGTAGAGGCAGCGACAATGCTTGAACAACAGTAGCGCAGTGGACAAGGTAGTAGAGCTCCTGAAGCAGGTGGACAGGAGCGGAACTAGTGGATACGTCTCTTGTACTTCTAGTTCCATGTTGATGTTGTTTTTGAGTAGCGTCTTTGTATTATGAGCTGCAATAATAAAAGACGCATACCTTTGTGATGTTTTCATTCCTGTCCTCTTTTGTGTTGTTACTAAGAGGTTCCAGTTTTGACTGTTGACTTGACCCTCACTTGTGAGACATCTACTGGAGGAGACCCAGTTACCACACACTGATGCCGACAGTGTGACTCAACTCTTGGAGGCGAGAGTAACGGTTGGATCTCTTGGTAGTAGCGTCGAGGCCTTACGACGTCATCCTTGGTATGGATTAGTATCATCCATGTTAGGATTGACGGTATTAGGCAAAGAATGTGGTTCATCCAGGGGATGAGACCAGTTTTCTCTTGTCGGCAAAGAAGAATCTTGCAGCTCATGTGGGACCAGAGAAGGTCCAGGTCATCCAGGAGCAGATGCGGACAGCTCAGAGCCGGCAGAAGTCATATGCTGGCAGGAGGCGGAGGCCACTGGAGTTCGAGGATGGAGACCACGTTTTCTTACGGGTCTCACCTCGACGAGGTATTCAGAGTTTTGGCCGAGGCGGCAAGTTATCTCCACACTTCATCGGACCCTTTCAGGTCCTCAGCAGGATTGGTGAGGTGGCTTATCGCCTGGCTCTACCACCTCAGTTGCACCGGGTGCACGACGTCTTCCACGTGTCTCAGTTGAGGAGATACGTGCATGACCCAGCACACATCTTTGACCACGGAGAACTTGACGTTGACGATGGGGCGACTTTTATGGTGGTCCCGGTGGAGATATAGGATCGACAGGAGCGGGTCCTGTGTGGGCGATCGATTCCTCTTATGCGCATCAGATGGCAGTACGGGAACCTCCAGGAAAGCACATGGGAGTGGGAGGATCAGATGCGTGCTCAGTACCCTCATTTGTTCCCTAGTTCTTGTTGTATCTTTACGAGGACGTAAAGCCCTGAGGTGGGAGTAATGTAAAGACCCGTAAAATTCAAGGAAAATTTTTTCTTAATTTTCTTTGGAATTTTACAAGAGCGCGGTTTCAGACGGCACCTGATTCCGAGGCCCGGTGTGCCCGGAATCAATTTCCGAAGTTTGCCTCGGGTACGTTCAGTGAACGAACGAGCGGGAATTTCTAACTTTTGAACCGGTGCCCGGAATCGAATTCCGAGGGCACCGATGGAACCGTAGCACCGGTAAACGCTTAGGAACTCTTGTTCTGGAGTTGCGTTCCTACGAGTGTTGATAATAAAAATTGTGGATGTTTACTTTGTAATTACACTACAATTTTTATTATTTTACTCTAAGTGTTATCTCTTGTTGGAAGTTGGGTAACCACCCAACCTCCCTTGGGAGGTTATGAGGGTGGTGGGGCCCACACGAACCCCACCTCTTCATATCCTCTAAAACCCCTCAACTCCCTCATAAGTTATGATATCTTAAGTTATAACTTTAGACTTAAATAAGGTGAGTTGTGTGTGTGTTTTGAATTTCAAACTCTTGAAATTCTAGTGTGTTGTTGTGTTAATAAAATAAGATAGAGTCTTATTTTATTTTGGTTAATAGTTTTGTCTCCTTGAGAGAGTTGGGAAGGTTCTTCTTTTTCTTCTTCTTCTTCAACCTCGACGAAGAACACGAAGAACGCCGATCTTCAACAAAGAACTTCTCCGCCGAAGAACACGGTTCTTCCGCGACGCCGTATCCGCGACGTGACGTTCTTCTTCCGCGTCATCTCTTCCGCGACGGTATTCCGCGACAAACGCCATCGACGACGACTCTTCCTCCGACGTCAAAGGAATCGAAACTGATATTCCACGACTACGTCAACGTGCGACTATCGAGGTAGGGGTTTACTACAATATGATTATCACTTTCCATGTTTTTCCCTTCTAGATCTTTTGTGGAATTGGGAAAAGTGTTGATGAGGATTGTAGGGGTTCTTGAGTTCGTTGTTTAAGTTTTATTTGACATTCCTCAAGTATTTCTAAGCCAATTGATAACAAGCTAACGGGAGGAGGCCGGACCGCACAAACACGGCTGATCCTCCTCCCATCGTGGTTTAGTTTTATTGTGGTTTGAAGCGGGGTAACGCGGTACCATTGCACCGCGCGAAAAGAATTATTTAAGGTCGGTTTGGGTCACGACGAAGAACCGCGGCGCTATAATGTCGCGCCTTTGAGATCGGATGAGACCGCGGCCGGAGTCGGGCCGCGGCGGAGGGGCGCGACGCCGTTACGCCGTGCAAATCTTTCAAGGGCCGAGCAAGAAGGGGCGGCCAGAAAACCGGCCGACGGCGGAAAAAGAAGATCCGCGGCCGGACGGTCGCGGCGGAGGACCCAGGGGCGGCCGGCCTCGCCGGCCGCCGGAGATCAGGAAGGCCGCGGCCCTACGGCCGCGACGGAGCAGCCAGAAGGCGGCCGGCCTCGCCGGCCGCCGGAGATGGGAAGAGCCGCGGCGGGGAAGAAGAAGGCGGCCGGCCGCGCCGGCCGCCGGTTCGGTCAGAAGGTGGGACCCGCGGGTCCCGTGGGTTAATTAAAACGGCCGGCAAAAGCCGGCCGAGATCCGGAATAAGGGGGGGTTTCACCCCCCCCCCCCCCCCGCATGCGGCACGTGCGCGGCACCCTGGCCACGCCGCCGCTGGCCGGGCCGCGCCGCCGCTGGCCGGGCCACGCCGCCGCGCCGCCACCGGCCGGGCCGGTTCGAGCGGACAGGGTCGGTCCGACCCGGTTCGGGTCCGACCAGGGGGGGGGGGGGGGGGGTCGGGCCGGGTCGGCCCAGACCCGGACCCCCCGTTTCGAATCGGTTTCGGTCTTTTGGCCATAACTTGAGCCACGAACCTCCGATTGATGAACCGTCTGCGGAAACGCGATCTTTGGATCGAGACGGTCGTTTTAGTATATCGCACTCAATGTTTCGGAACACTTTGAGTTCGGCCGGGTTGATTCGTACACGAAATCAACCGGGCCTTCGGAGCAGAAACGCTCATATCCTGAGCTACGGACGTCCGATCGACGTGCCATCAGCTTTGTTGTGTTCCTCTTAATGAGACGGATCTTTTGGCATACTCCGCCCGAGGTTTGGACGCAGGTGGAGTACAGTCGGGTTGGTTTTGCCTTAAAAACCAACCGGGCCCCGGGGATGAAAATGCCAATAACTCTCAGACCGGGTGTCCGATCGACGCACCATCTGTTGCGTTGAGTTCCTGTTGACGATACAGAATTTTTGGCATCCTTCGCCCGAGTTTTGGATACAGTTGGTAGTGGCCGGGTTGGATTGCACCCGAAATCCAACCGGGCCCCTGGAACGGGAAAGCTGATATCTTTCAGACAGGACGTCCGTTTGACGAACCGTCAGCGGCGTTGGTGATTACGTTGAGTATCGGTCCCTTTGAGTATACCCTATGGGAGTTCAGGGTACAGTTGAGATACGGCCGGGATTGGTTCGCACACGAAACCAATCGGGCCCCTGGGACGAAAAGGGTAATAACTCACAGACCGGGCGTCCGAACGACGCGCCGTCTGTTGCGTTGAGACCCCTGTGACGAGGCGGTCCTTTGAGATACTTCTTTGCGGGACTTGTGATACTTGGAGTATCGACCAGTAGCTCGTGGAGCGGACCCTCCCGAAGACGAGTGTGTGGAGTACGGAGACCGTGTAGCCGGCTGGGACCTGACGACTGCTTGACCGACTCGACTTGGAGTGAGTCGACTAGCCCAGTGGACGGAGCGCCCGATATTTGGCGACAGACCCACGGCGGACGGAGCGCCCGGTAGTTGGCCGCAAACCCGCGGTACTCGACAGGAGGAGTACCATAGTAGGCTATTTGGGTGAGCGCCCGGTATTTGGCAGCAGACCCTCAGCGGACCGAGCGCCCGGTATTTGGCGGCAGACCCGCGGTACTCGACAGGAGGAGTACCTCAGCAGTCTTAGGTTAGTGAGCAGTACCTCTGAGTCGTGACAGGATCACTGTACACTCCAGAGACGGAGCTCTTCAGCAGTTACGGTTTCGATAATGAAAATCCTAGTTTGAGCTGAGACTTTTGACCCTTGTGTTTCCACATGATTGAGATAGGTCACTTGATAACTTAGGTATATGTATGGGCATATACCTGGGTAGTGGTTATCCGTTGATTTCATGATCCTTGTGTTTCCTCTTGATTGAGATGGGTTACTTGATAAGTTAGGTATATGTATGGGCATATACCTAAGTAGAGGTTATCTGTTGAGATCTTCTTTGTGATTATCCTTGTTAGTTATAGTGAGACCTTGAGGGTCTCGGGGTCCCTACTGAGTATCTTTATACTCACCCCTGCACGGGCTATGCCCGCACCTCGTTGTGTTGGTTGCAGACGACAGGCAGTGCTGATGGAGGTCGAGTGTTCGGGGACAGGACGGTACCCGGAGGTGGACTACACGACGAGTCAGTACCTGGAGGTGGATCACTGGGCGAGACGTGCTCGGGGCGGACGGCGGGACCCGTGGAGCAGTGGAGCTATCTGTACCCACCCTTCAGGTGGAATTTCCAGTGGACAGTTCAGTGTAGCGACTTTTACTTTTTAGTTGCTATTTTTCCCTTTCGAGTTGTACTTTACTTTCAGTTTGGGTTTGTATACTGGCCCATTTACTTTTCCGAACTTTTAGTTGTACTCTGCTTTTACTTAGTGTTTACTTTCCGCTTGCTTACTCTGTGGTGTTTGTTTACTTTACAAAGGCAATGCCTTCCCTTTTTACCGGGATTTACGCCTTGGTGCTAGTCGCCAACCCCTGGCCTATGGAAGGCGGGCTTAGGGTAGTCACGGCACGAACCCTGAGGGAGGGTCGTGACAGTATGCCAGTCATTCTATGGGGGTTGGCCCCTGTTTCACGTAGCAAGTTTGATGATGACAACACTAACTAAACTATGACGATGATGATGATTGGGGACCACTAGGTTATGGGTATGTTCCCTACTAGTTGCTCGTGCACGAGAACGAATATTTATTATGGTTACTTTCACCGAGATACGAGGTACCTGGGGCTCACAACTAACTAGTACCTAGGGGTATTCCCGTGACTAGTGCTCATTGGCTATTTTGTACTCACCGTCGGCATACGGTGTGTTTGGTTGGTAAATTCAGTAGTATGTGTTATTTATTTGAATGTTAAAATTCTTTAAAGCAGCCCTCTTGAAAACTATTTTCATTTTGAAGTTTCACCTCTTTGAAAATAATTGTTACTTGCATTTTTGTTTATTAAACATGCATGTTTTTGTCTGATAATTATTATAGCATGTAACCTCATTTGAAAACCATACTTTCAAATCTTGAATTTAAAACTATAAATTGATGTTTCTTTTATTTTAAAGTAATGTGCATTGGGAATAGAATACCGGGATAACCTACTGAGTTTTAATACTCACGCCTATAGTCATCTTCTTTTTTTAGCCCTTATGCAGGATTCATCTTTAGTTCGATCACCTTGGGCAACTTTTTGTCATTGTGTTGGAGAGAGACCAGAAGTGTCACATGGAGTTATTTTTTTCATCAGAATTGTTCAGTTGAGTTTTTGGTTTTGTTCTAATTTTAGTTTCTTGTACAAATAATATTTAGTTCAATTTTTATATAAATTAATTTTGGGCTGTCCTTTTATTTCCGCTGTTTGATTGATTGTTTATATATGTGCGAAATCGTTCCCTTGTGTACTCTATTGATGCCTTTGGTGCTTGTCACCATCCCGGGAGGATCGGGAACGCCTCTCGGGACTTGTCGCGGGCTGGCCTGGGTGACCAGTTTAGGGTCGACTCGGGCTGGTTCGTGACATCATACCCTTATTATCATATTATAATCATTGTTTAAATTCAATTATTAACGCTTTTGTTTACTTTTAGTGAGAACTATATCTCACACTACATATGATTATTTTTCTATAGGTTGTGAATGAATGTTTTATTTATGTTAAATATTATGATAATAGTTGTATATGCTATAGATTTTTATGAACCAGTTTAGATTTTGAATACATTATGTAAGAGTTTTTCCTAATTCCCAAAAACACAAAACCCAAAAATTCATTGGATATATAATTGATGTAATATCTATATTTAGTGATGTTTGTTATTTTATATCTAAAACATTGTCATATTTTGGTTATCAATTATTGAAATGTTATGATTAGTTTTTTGTTACCAAATCAAGCTGTGTAGGTCTGGAGCAATAATAGTTGTTATCAGAGTAGGGTTTATGAAACATTAGAGATTATGATGTTTCCCTAATAGTTTATCCAATGAGTTAGGTATACCATCATGGGCTTATAATTATATGTTTACATAAATGATACAAGAATTGTACCACCCTTTTTTCTACGGTGTATTTTTAAGATGTTTAAGAGTATTTTGGGAGATGTTTTCTTAGGTTTAAGTATATATAACCCTTAAGATTAACTTGGAGTATTATTTTGGAAGGAATTCATTTGATATTTATAGATATAATATTAAAGTAATTGCCAAATTTTTAGGATTATAGGATCTTTTAAACTGAGGTAGTTATGGAGTATATGATTTATCATATAAATAATCATGATATTGAAATGTGATATGGTTATTCTGTGATTAATGTTATTTTGGAAGGAGATTGTTATAATTTTAGGGAATAATATATGATTTCATGTGATATTTCAAGGAGTCATGGTTGAATTATCTTTTAGAAGAATATAATATTTTAATATGGAATTATGGTTATTCAGGCCAGTTATAGAAATAATTGGAATATTTTAGGGATTATTTTATTAGGGAATATATATTTTCAGTATATGACATTAGAAATTACTATGGTTTCATGATGTTATGTTTTAAATTAATATCTTAAGAATAGGCAATTAAATAATTCTAATTTTTTGGTTTCGAACATCGTTAGGATATTTTTAATAACCTCAAGGGTTGTTATTTATAAATATACATCTGTTTAATTTTTGGTGTTATTTTTTATGCTTTATAAATTAATGTTCTAACATTCCTGGTTTTATGCATTATACGTTTTTAAATTATTTTACATTATACTAACAATTTCTGTTTCGGTAATTGTCTAAACATAGGAGGAATATATTTTTTATTATTTTAGTGATTTAGTTAATCTATTGTAATTTGATTTTATATATTCAGGCATAAATATCACATTGAATACTCATAAGATTAAGGAAAAAATAAATTGTGGTGGAAATTTATTAACTATGGAAATTAAATTTATCAACTAATAAAGTTTTATAATCTTCATATTATTAATAGAAATGGAATTCATCAACTCAGTGAAACAGATATTAAAAAAAATTATCATATTACATTAAAATTTAATGAATTGATTTTCTTTCTCACGCAGCTATGGTTTATGGTTTTGTAGTCATTATATTTTCCATGATCATTCCTTTTTTTCTGATCAATGGTCTATGTTACTGTCAATGAATATTTTGGACATTAATTTTTATAACATTAAAATATATCAACTTCCCACTAGTTTTCTCCTATTTAAAATAAAATTATATGTTATTCAAGATAACCTTTATACTTGACATTCTACTTTTTTAAGATGGATTTTTATTAAACACATTCATAGTGCTTGATTTCCAAAACATTTTATTCATAATTTGAACCTTTTATTACCAAGATAAAGTTAAAATTTACTCAAAACAATTTATTAAATAGTGTTCTAGTGTAATTTTATAATATTTTAAATGAAATAATATGTTTGATTGCATACAAGATACACAACATCGAGCATAAACACAAAATGAAATATTATTAATTAAACATGCCCAGTATAACCTATCCATTGAATAATTGGGAATAAATAGGATTAACCAAATTACAGAATATATATATAATGGTCATAATAAATTAAATGTTATTGATTAATTATTATGAAATAATCACTCAATTTTCTGTAAATTCATTTGATTCTTCAAAATACATTTTCCTCAAAAATAATTTATTTCATTTTATGAGCTAATATTATTATTAGTTTCTAGACATTTATGAAATTTTATTTAATATAAATAATATCATACATTAAATCAAAAAGTAAAAAAATATTAGAGTTAATATTTGGTAAATTTATGGAAAATATTGATCTTTTATTCAATATTGAAATACACTGATGTTTATAATACATTAAGTTATTTTCATTAAATAGAATAATATTAATGATCCATTATGATTATAATTTAGTTAAAATTAAAATATGCCTTATATAGTTTTATATAATCAAAATAATTACATAATATTTACTTTTATACAAAATTTTTGTGTGATCACTTTTTTGGGCTTAATACTAATATTTATGAATACTTTTTCTTATTGCAATGCATTGGATTAATTTTAAATCAAGTTTTACACATCATTCAATTAAATCATGAAAAATAGATTCTAGATTTTTAAACAAAAATTCCTAATTTGTTAAATAGTTTCAATTTATTTTTTATCATAATGAATAGTAATAGTAGTGAATAATTGGCACTAGAGTAAGGGTAAATTTGGTCATAATGTTACATGTAATGTGATAAGCCTAATCTATAACACTTGAATTTATTTTTCTGGATATGTATGTTTAAACATTTACTATTAATTATTCTATGATTTTTTAGTTTATAGATAATTTTATTCGATTATAACATTTATATTATTATAAGTGAATATAATGTCAATAATTTCACTTTGTTACTTTAAATATCCATATCATTTTTCGACCAGGATAATGATTAAATATATTCATATAAAAAATTTAATTCGAAAAATGACATAATTTTTTATCATAATTTTTTATTTCTAATTGTTATTAATGATAAATCATCTTGAATACATACACAACATTATCAAAATATTAATTCAATTAATATAAATATAAACTAAATAATCCTTTTAATATTAAAAATAATATAAATTGAATAAATTATTATGTTCCAATTTTTTTTAAGAAATATAAAATTTTAGGGGTGTTTAAAAGTGTTAAATATTAATTCCATTACTCCCATTTTGTTTTTTGAAGTCAAATTAAATGAATAGTTACAAAAATGAAAATAATAGTACATCATATTAAATTATGTTTTATTAAATGATATAAAATTCAAAAAAAATGTTTAGATAAATGAATGATATATGGTTTAATGTATCATCTACGGTCCATTTATATTCCACATTCCCTTTTATTAAAACTGTCGTGACTCTAATGGTGTAACAAACATTGATACCAAAGTAGACTTTATAATGGTTAACGATTTGTTAAAACAAATTTATAAGGATATAAAATAATCTAAAGATGCCACAATTTTATTTTATAGGTGTATTTAATCCCATTATAATATAATATTTTAATTATATCAATTTTGATCCTTTTTCATCAAAAATAACATATATTAGTTTAATAATTTATGAAATTATATGAATGACCTCCCATATCTTATAAAAGGAAAACTCCTCTCTGATTCGATTCACACTTTAAAAGAATTTTTCAGAAAATAGCAGACCTATTACCTTCTTTACATCACATACTATTTCCCAAAATCCATTTTAGTTAGAAACATTACCTAGTAAGTATTTTGTTGTAATCCATAAGGGTTTTTACAAATAAGATGTATAGTTATTAACCAACTATTATTGTTTTAATTATTTTTTTACCTAATTAAAATCATATTCAATATTTTTGAAATAATAACCTACTATATTGCATCTACATATATGTTTTTATATTATTTTAATAACATATATTTGTCTCATCATCCTTAAAATGGGAAACAGAATCACCATTTGTGTGTACGATGGACTACCAACTCACGAACCGATGTAATTATTTTTCCATATCCGCCTCCCATTGATTTTTATGATGACAGATTTAATATATATTTATATATATATATGATATTAATTACAAATTTATTATTTTTAATATAATATATAAAATATTTTCTTATCATTCCAATCATTGAAAAATGAAAACGTCGTTCGTGCACACATGTGTAATACAACCTCCACAAAGTGATGTGATTCATCTTCCACTACCAAATCATATATCATGTATATATAAGATTATGTAAATAAATAATATGGTATTTTTGATATAATAATATTTATTTAATTATTTATTCATTTATTCATTAATTAAAAAATGACTAATAAAAAATGGAAATGTTACTCATGCATACGTATGACCTACCATCTCCGTGATTGTAATGTAATTCCTCATTCATAGCCATATATAATTGTTGTTTTTAAATGTATTGTATATGTATAAAAATTAAAAATATTTCATTACTTTTATTCTATGTATGATGTGATTATGGAAACTACTACCACTGTCAATCGACCAAATTTATTTGGAATATGGTCCAAATGTATTTGAAACACCTGATGTGGACTGAACTGATTATCTAATTACATATGTCATTAAAATAATTGAAATAATATTTTAAAATATAAGGGACTAATTTTTTTTAAATTACGATTAGTTTCTGAATTTTATAATGTTAATGGATGAATATTCCATGATTTTTATAGGATCTATAGAATAATTCTCAAAAAAGTAGTAAACTTTTATGTGTCGAAAGAAGAACACTCATAAAAAACATATTGATAAAGTGAGTCAAAATAATAATTATTATATTATGTATAATAAAAACTATATTGGATTTTATATATTTTAGTTTATTTATTTGTATAAAAACATTTAATGTAACCAGATTATGTGGGCAGATTTGTAAAGATAAATAGCTTAAAAGGGCTATATTGTGAACAAGATAAACATAAGATTTATAAATTTTAACAAGTAAAATTTCATTTTTGTGAAATAGAGGGTAACTTATCCTCAAATAATATGATAAATATGATTGGATACATTAATATATTTTATATATAAGGATCATTTCCGGTGATTTATTTGGCCAAATAATTAATTTATCTATTACACCTAAAAATGATTTGAATTTTTAAGGTGAAAATAAAATTAATGAGATAAGAAATATTACATGTTATCATAAATATTATGAGTGTAAAACCAAAATATTTTTTATTTATTAAAGAATTATTTAATATCTTTGTTATATTTTGTTTCATGAATGATATTTAAATGATCATTGAAGATTGATCATTCATGAAACAAAATATAACAAAGATATTAAATAATTCTTTAATAAATAAAAAATATTTTGGTTTTACACTCATAATATTCACAGTAGTTAATAGTATCAAAATTGGCAATAATGATATTTTATGGAATTATAACATTTTTAAATTATTTAAAAATCATAAAAATATATTAAAAAATAAAATTAATTAATATATGACTTGAAATTTCTTAAATGGGAGATTCTTTATCTAATAAAACTATATATATAAATATTATAATCATTATATACTAAAAAATATGATACCACAATTAAAATTAGAATTGGATAATTTATTGTTAATCAAAATTATATTGTTTAAAATAAATCCAATGAATATCTAAATATTATTTCTTTTGGATATTAAGTCCTTATATTGTATTATATTCTAATCCAATTCAATTTGGTGGTATTTGGATTGAAAATGGGTTTATTATAATTTACTATTTTTGGAAATTTTGAAAAACACGCCTTTCCTCCCTTATAAATACCACCCCTTACAACCCATTCACCTCACACATTACAAGACATGGAGCTCTAATTATAACTTCCAAAAACTATATTTCCACTATATCTATTTCCATGGGCTTCTGGTATCTCCAAAAGACCAATTCCAAGATTCTCAATTGATCCTTCAAGTGGGAAATATTCAAGAGTTAACATTCACATACCAGCCCTCAAAATTTCATTCCTTCTTCTTCCATATCCTCACCTTATTCATCCATAAAATAATAATTAATCCATTGTAATGTATATAATTTAATTTTTTTTATTGAAAATGGAATATATTTTATCAACCCTTATCTCATCTCTTCATATTCACGGAAAATAAACCTTTGTCCAAATTATGGATAGTGACCATCTCTGTGGATAATGAGTTTCATTTTTCATTCCCGTATTCATGGCTTTTCATATAACCATTATTTAGGTTAATAAATATTTTAAATTAATACTATAACTTTTTTCATGTTCTATAACTAATATATAGACATAATATTAAATTATTAAACAAAACTATTTCGTGATGATCAACAAACCACCAACATAAATTAAACATTACAACTAATGTTTTATCAAATGAATCATCCCTATAAAAGAAAACAAAATGACATATGGATGAATTTAAAATTATTTATATTCACTAATACCATTTAATTTAAATTCTATTGTTTTTTACATCTGAAAAAAACCATGATAATTATACAGAATTTAACAAATCTTGAATCCGTGAAAAGAACACTCCAGAAATGACAAAAGGGAACTTTATAGCTCATCCAATTGGTTATTAATGAACATAATAAAATTTTAATAAATAAATTACATGTTTAATTAATTTTTAGGTTATGTTATTAATTAATTTAATTTTATTATCCATGACATTAATTAAATGTTCAAAATGATTTTTCGCATAAGGTAAGAGATCTCTCTAAACCTCTAAATTACCATTTGGTTGCGATTTCAAACTCTTAAGAAAATTTATTTCATATTTATTCTTATATAAATAATCTATATTCTATTTTTATGTACCAATAATATTTATTTATATAAATTCATATTTATTTTATGGGTAATTAAATGTTTTATAATGTTCCATTCTCAATTCCTTTCGATAATAATGCTTGATTAAAATGAACATTCCCATTTCATACAAATTATCATACAGAATACATAAACTATTTTAAGCCTCAAATATTTTTCAACAAACATTAATTTTATCATGAACAATTATCTTAGTTCATTGTAGTTTTTTTTAAAATAATTACTCTATTATATTAGTTTGATAATATTGATTCATGTCCCTTGAGCCGCACTAAAGTAACTCTTTTATAAAGTCTCATTAACAATATTTTTCTTATATTCACTTCTGTTGAACATTATTATTCATGATAAGTTTTTTTAAATTTAGGATTTTCCATAAAATATTTAATCCCTTATTTAATTTATATCATTTTGATACTCCCATTGGTTATGACATAATACATTATTATGAATCCAAATTAATTCCATGATTAACCGTTATATTTATTCCTTATGTTTGATTATTTTTGTTGATCACATATTCATGAACTAGTTAATGTGGGTAAAACCATAGATCAATCCAATGAATTATGTAATATTTTTTATAATGATAAATAGTTTATGGGATTAGGGATTAAACCTAATCCATTATGAGACTTTGTACACCATGTGACATAGTATTAGAAGTTATAATTGACTCATGATTATTTAATGTTATATGTTTCAACCATTATCCTATTTTTACATGATTATAAGATTCTATGTTCAATATTTTCTGATTCCTTAGGTTTTTTCGGGAGACTTTCTTTTTATTTTATCTTGTTATGAATTCTAATTTATATGATATTATTTATTCCCATATTTATTCCCTTAATATAATTTTTAGCTAACCCATTTTATTCATGTATTACCAAGGCTAACCTATAAAGTAATAAGATCTCAAATTTAGATAAGAACTCATTAGGAATATTAAATAAAATTTGATTTTACTTTTGTTTCATGTTTTATAATTATGTACCTAGTTCTTGAAAGACACTATACTTTACTATCCTTTTGTATTTAATGGATAATTATGCTTAGAAACATGTAGTAATAGGTGTAAAATCCTATAGTGACTATGGTTGGTATTAGAGAATAGCCTCATTATTTTTTTGAGATTATGACTATTAAAATTTTGTATGAACTATAAGGATAATAATATCACTATAAATAACCAATATTGAAACTCAGGGATTCACGATTTAATATATTATTTTAATCTATAAGTTTATTTTTCGATATTAATAGTGGCCTTATTATATGTTTATTATCTATGTATTCATGACCCCAAAATTTATTTTTCTTTTATAGTTAATTTATGGAAATGTGAGAACCATACCATCAACCAATGTTATAAGAAATTTGATGATTACCCTTATGATATGCCAAACCTATTGGAAAATAAAGATCAAAGCTTCATGACAGAACCGGCTGAAATTTATTATGTTATGAATAATAACAGGACTTGTGTGGGACAACCACCTTCTCCTTGTAAATATAAAGTAGTAGTAAAATCATTTATGTGAACAATGCATTCAATTTTTGATGTCTATCTTGATCCCCTCATCCTGTAATAATGGATTATATCCATTAAGAAAATATTATCTATCCTTTAATGCTCAAAAGAAGATGAAGTCATGTTGGTGGTTTATAGTTTTGATGGGGAAGATAATCCATGGTGAAAACTGATTAAAATGATCTTTAAAAATGACATTGATTCCCTGGAATGATAATAATTCAAGAAAATATTTTCCAATAAATATTTTCCATGGACTCATCGTCTTAATATGGATAAAGAGTTCCTCAGTCTGAAGAAAATGTAAAATGAGTCTATCTGGGCATATGAAGATGGCATCACAACACATTCACGGTATGTTTTTACCTTCATCATCAGTAATTATAGAAATGTAAATATATTTTATAGTTGTTTGAACCATAGTCTATGAAAAGACTTTTAAATCTCAAACATTGATAGCTCGGAATAGATTGTATGTTTTTCCCTTAAATGTGAGATAGAGATATATTATTCTCATTTTCTTCATGGTACAAGATATAAGAAATGTAAGATATACATTTTTTGTGTGGGAAAACAGGAAGATATACTGGAGGAATGAAAATTGAACCTCCAACTTGTAAAATTTTTGGGAACAAGCATTACGGAAACTACCTAAGTTGAACCAGAAGGTGCTTCATGTGTGGAAAAGAGGGATACCAATTTAAAAATGATAATGGTAAAAGATTAAACCCTCTAACTAGGAAGTGGAAATCAAGATTCATATGAACACTATGGCTATTGTGTAGTGATTTAGATTCATGGAACAAAGACAATATTCTAGTCAATTTCTTATGCCTAGTGTTATCTGTGATAATCAATGAAAAAATATCTATGTTTGCATGGAATAGAATATTATATCTATACTAATGAGTTTGTGACCAATAACGATGTTCGGAAATGTACTCTAGTTATTCTTGAATAATTTCAGACCTACATTTTGATTATGGTTTTACTCATACTTTTAGATTTTGAAATTTTATTAGAACAATTTTAATACTATGCAAAAATAAAAATGTTGAGTTATCTATAAGATCAAAAAAAGGTGAAATTATTATATCTAAAGATTATAAATCCTCCTCATCCAATTTATGTGGACTACATATTCTATAAAATATCATCTTTCTTTATTTAAGTGTGTTTAATGTTATTTTGGTAATAGATTTTATATATGTATACAAATCTAGTAAAAACTATCAGGAGAGGGAGAACACTCATTACATCCTAATGAATCCTCCAATTCTATATAAATGTTACAAGGAAGATTAATCCCAATGAGATAATTAACTCATATTTTTATATTATTTCCTTAAGAGAAAGCATATCTTGATCACATTATTTTGGAAATGTAAAGGATCTTGCTTGATGACATGCCCTATCAGAGTGACCATGCTTATGTGTTCCCTGAAGAATTGGTTGGTCACCCTCTTGAACGAGAGGTTGAATTCTCCATAGAACTTTTACCTACATATCTACCCATATCAAATAATCCTTATAGAATTTCCCCCATTGAGTTATAAAATATAAAGAAGAAGATACAATAGAATCAGTAGATGGGTTTCACACCCTGGGTACTTCACTATGGGGTTTGTCAGTCTTCTCTATCATGAAGAAGAATGGATCAATGCACATATACATTGATTATGGTGATCTCAACAAAATAATTATTAATAAATAGTATCCACATCCATAGATTGATGACTTATTCAGTATCCTACTCGAGGATAATTATTTCTCTAAGGACGAACATCATTCTAGATAACCCAAATTAATGATACAGAAGGAAGCTATTTCAAAGACTTCATTTCCAAAGAGATATGAAAAATATGAGTTCATAGTGATTTTTTTCAGTCCCACTAATGATCCATCAATATCTAGGTTCATAGTTAATATATTCATTAGATAATACCAAGAATTGTTTTTATAGTTTCTTATAGATGACATTCTAATATTGTCCAAGACCAAGGAGAAGCATAAGGATAATTTAAATATTGTGCTATGATGATTGAAAAGGGAGAAACCATTAGCAATGTATAGTAAATGTATGTTATTGATGGAGGATATATCAATCATGGATTATGTTATCAACAGAAAAAGGAATTTATGTGGAATAATCTAAGAAAAATAAAATTTAGGTGTTGCCCAGACTAGAATATGTAATAGAGATCCATAACTTCCAAAATTTAACTCAGTATTACTAATTATTTGTGAATAATATAACAAGATTTTCAAACCCACTATCCAAGATGACTATAATGGATGTATAATTTTTATAGACTAGTGAATGTGAACATTTCTTCAAAGACATGAAATGTGGGTTATCACTGCACTAGAACATTCCTTACTGAAAATTGCGGGAGACTTTCTATTTAACAATGATGCTTAAAAGAATTTATTTGGTTTTGTAGTTATTAAAAATTATAAATGAATAGGATACAAATCAAGTAGTCTAAAATTCAATTAGAAAAACTATCCTATTCTGACTATAGAGTTAGTGATTGTGATATTTTCATGGAAATTATAGAGACATTATCTCTATGGGGAGCATTGTGAGATATATATTGATCAAAAGAGCTTCAAAAATATATTCACACAGAATCAGATTAACATGTATCAAATAATATGGTTATAAATAATAAAAGACTAAGATTTCACAAACATCTAGGAAATAAGAATAATGTAGCATAATCTCACCGAAGAAAAAAACATGTTACTATATCCATGATACATTTTAAAAACACCATGTATTTATGTACATTCAATGTATTGATTTGGAAATAATAATGGTATAGAATAATTATTACCTTTCCCAAATGATTTCTCATCCATCTATCCAAAAGAATATCAAGGAGTCACAAATGGATAATATAGAGCTAAAAAGGAAGGTGAAATCAGTAATATATGGAAAGATATATGAGTTCCACATAGATAATGATGATGTGATTTGATTTAAAAATAGGATTTGTGTACCTTCATCACCCAAGATATTGAATGAGATATTTTATTATGCACATATCCATCCATTCTCTATCCATCCTAGAAGTATCAAAATATACAGTGATATTTGAGTACATTTATAGTGTGAAAACATGAATAATAATATTTTGGTGTATATATCACAATGCTTAATATATAATAATTTTAAATTAGAGAAACAATATTCAAAAGGGATGAATAAATAATTTTCAATACCAATGTAGAAATGAAGGAATGTCACAATGGAATTATTCACTGGTCTCTTAAACATATATAATGGAAATAATATGATATGATTTATGAGGGATCGTCTTACCAATAATGTTTAATTCACTTATATTCAAAAATACTTCTCAATTGAACATATATATAAAACTTTAATGAAGCATGTAGTTTGGATTAATGGAATTCTACTTTTGATCATCTATAATCATATGCCATGGTTTACATCTAAATTCTATAAAAGTATTCAACGTACATTTAGTACAAAATTAAATATCAGTATGAAATATCACGTTAATAATAATGGTTAATATAAAAAACTATTCATATTCACAAGGACATTCTTTGATCTTGCTCTATGGAATTATATGAAGGATTGGATCAATATCTTCTATTGGTTGAGCTCTCAGATAAAAATAGATTCCACTAAAGCATTCGAATAGATCCATATAAAGAACTAAATGGGAACAACTGTATAACTCCAACATGTTGGGATAAATTTATGGAATGAAAGATACATTGGAATAATATTATATACAAGATGACATGATAACATCAATCCATCCAACAAAATAAAAATATTTCTCATTGTTAAAAAAATCATTGGTGACAACCATCAAAGAGGCTTAGAGTTTACTATTGGAGATATAAAATTTCCTTTGAATATCTATATAGAAGAGATTTTTTCTATATATAAATAAATGTTTGATTATCCCTAGTTACATTGGATCCTTTTAGATCCTTGATCACAAAGTATCACTGGTCTACCTGTTTTTAGTTCCACCGTGTATGGATCAAGTTCATGATGTGTTCTGCGTATCACTCCTTAGGATATACATACAAATTCCATAAAATGTATAGAATCCAGAGGTGGTGAAAATGGAGAATGATATATCAAATTAATAAAAAAACGAAGATATTAGACTATAGAGGTTACTTTATATGAAAAAATACCACTCACCTCATTAAAGTACTCTAGAGGAACCACAAATATGATGATGCGATATGGAAAATTGAGGAAGCAATGTAAGTGAAGCACCTGTACATATTTTTGAAATAGTATATAGAATAAAATTTCAAGAGTAAAATTTCATATTGGAAAAGAATATAACACCCCAATATTTTATATTCCCTTTTATAGAATTTAATTTCTTCAGTATCTTGTTTAGCATGCAATATAGAGCTCAAACGAACAATTAAATATTATTATTTAAATGTTACTATCATAACCTAGACATTAGAATATAGGGTATGAGAGAGATTAACTAAACAATAAAAATATAGTTTACATGCAAATATATAATTTATAATATATTGAACAATTAATTATAAATTAAAATAAAACCCTTTTTAAAATAATGGGAAATGTTTTTAAGAAAAACAATTTAAATACACCCAAGTGTGTTTTATAATAATAAAATAAAAAATAAATTGTATTGGATTATATTAATTATATATATATATATATAATATTCAATATAATTTTTAACATTCATCATATTTTTTTCTATATATTATATGAAAAATTATCTAATATTATAGATAGAAAAACATTATTTTTCTGAAGTCGACTTCGCACATTTTGATGGTGCACTTATTTTAAAACAAAATTTTAAAACATTTATGAATTATATTTGAAAAATAAAATTATTTTTTGTAATAATAATATTACAACTCTCTTATGGTAAATTTATTGAATTTTTCTGGTTTGTTTAATTTTTAAATATTAAAAAATATAATTTTTCGATGAAAACCATATTACATTTTTTATGTTTTTGAAATGTATAACTATTTCTTCAATTGGTTTTTAATATAATTTACTTAAATTTATTTTAAAATAGTAAATAAAATTTATAAATATATTTAATAACTTTATATATTATAAATATATTTTATATTTTATAATGACTTTTTTTAAATCAAGTTTTCATTAAATTTGAATGATTTAAATTTAATTTCAATTCTAAAACAACATTGTTTCAAATTTTAAAAAATAGATTCAATATTTTGAAACAAAAGGTCCATATTTATTAAATATCCACATTTTTTTGTCAACATGAATAGAAACCATGGTATTTGTTTTAACATTGTTAAGGTTAGACCACTGTATTAAACTCAATAAAGGGATGAATTTTACTCTGATATTTATCAAAACATTATGAAGAAAGGGGTGAGGCTTCAAATATAACATCCCAAGTAAATAAAGAAAAATAAATTTTTATATTTATTAATATTTTTGGATTAAATATTAATTTTACATTAAAGTGGTTGTTGTGTTCGATGGTGTACTCGGTACACAACAACGGGTTTCATTGAAATCTTACATTGCATAGTAATAATATAATAATATTATTTTAAATGGTAGTTAACACCTAGTCTCTATGTTGTCTAGAATGAAAAAAACTAACTTATATATGATTAAACATGTTTGTTAAATGTTTTTGAATTTATATAATAAAAGTTAGAGGATTAAAATGTGAATTAATCTATTTTTAATCATAAATACTCTAATATTCATTAAAAGGTCAACTTACCACTTTTTAATAGAGAACCATATTTAAATATTGTTTTTATCAATTTTATATGTTATATTTGAAAATATAAAATTCTTCTTTAGAATCATGACATCAAAATTCACTTTGGGTAAAATTTTGGTATTTTTTAGAAAACATTCAAATTTTCAGGAATAGTGAAAAATATTTTATTTTAATTCAAAACTACCTTTTAATATAATTTATTTATATGGATATATTAACTATTTAATTGTTTTTGAACTTTAATTATATTATATTTTTACCATTTAATTTAATTTGGGTTATTTTAATTAATTTTATTTTGAATTTGGATATAAACAACTGTCAATATTTTGATAGTTATTATTTTTTCTTAAAAACACACCTTTGGTTTTAACATAGGGAATTAATTTAAAATTAATTTATACCACTTATGTGTTTTTAATATGGAAAAATGGATTCTATATTTGGAATCAGGATGACTTAATTTTGTAAATTGGTTTATTTTTTTAGAAATTATGAATATTTACTTTAGTAAATATTTTATATACCCTCGTTAAACGGTAAATATTGTAAATAAGGGTAAACAAATAATACTATAATAATATAATTTTAACCTAAAATGTTTCCAAATACTATTGGTTTATACACTTCTAACCATGAGCATCCTTGGGTCAATTTTTGGACCCCATGGGGCCTCTTGGAAGTGATAATGATATGATATTTTAATTAACTGAAAGTAAAGAAAAAAATGAAAAAAACAAATATATTTTAGTAAATTAATTTTTAAATAGGGTAATATATGTTATAATTTATATTATAAATATTATTTGGAATGATAAAAATATTTCCACATCATGTTATTATTTTTATAATTTCTATACATCATAAAAATAAAATTATTTACAACACAATAATGATGCAGTGTTTACCTCGTTAATAAATGATTTAAATAAATAAGATTATAAAGATTAAAATAATATCCAAAACCGGTCCAATTTTTATTGGATGATATTATTTCAACCATGCGTCATCGTATCTTAGACATTAAAATGTTTTGGACATTTAGAAATCGAAAATCATTATTTAATAAAATAATATTTTTACACATTCATAAAAAGACCCTCCACCCTTATAAAAATCGCTCACCTCTAACCCATTACTCACTCCTCTCAAGACCCTTGGATCAAAAAACCATGGCCCAATTAATCTCCAAATATCCTTATCCTCCTCCTAGAATCCATAACATAAGAAGAAGGCACTTCAACAAACCATTTTGGTTAAATCCATAGAGAGTTACCCGATTTAAAGCTAATGTCTTCTCTTATGTTCTTCTATTTTATTTTACTTCTCCAACCCCATAAAATATTTTTATTACATTATTTTATAACAACAACAATATCCTTAGTATACTTGGATATTGTTATGATAAGGATTCAAACTATACTTACACACACCTCCATCAAATGGGTAAAGAACATATTGTTTTTTGTGGATGGCTAACATACACCTCACAAAATGATGGTTGTTCAATTATCTCAGACTGCCTCTCATGGTGGCCATTATGATGGAAATATATTTATATATGATATATATATATATATTAGGTTTATGTTTTCTTTATGTTTCATTATTTTCCATTTATATTATACCTTTATGGTTTCCATTATTAGTAAACGCGATAATTTCAATTGAGAAATTGAAGACTACCACCCCCTCAATGTGTATGAGACGTATAAAGTGTGGAATCAATGATATTATATTTGATATTATACTAGAATCATAATTTTCTTTTCTATAATTCTGTTTTAATACAATTAAAATAAGAAATATAAATGAAAGTAGCGTTTATGCATATGTACGGCTTACCGTCTCCATGAATAGTGCATTTCATTGCCTATCACCAAATGTTATGTACTATTATAAATATATACATATATTGGATATATATGATATATATGATATCTAAATCATGAATATATTTCTAGAGATACTTAATATTTTACCACATGAACAAACAATAATTATAAGAAGTTCATTTTTGACTCGAGTACCAACTATCGACAAAACGAGTGTTATTAACTTAAATGAATAGATAATGTTTATAACCTGGTAATATGTGATAAAAAAATAATAAACTTGAAAATGATCTTATTCAAGTATAAATTATCTTTATTTTATTATTAAGGATAGTAAAGAACGAACGGGTCAAATCGGACATGAGGTAAGGGAGTTCGTCTCATTCTCCTTCCATTGAGGCATATTTTTTATACATGACATTATTTTATATGATATATAATCCCATTTGAGTTTTACTTTCATTAAAAAGTAATCCTTTATCTACTAAACATTCTATTAAACAACAAAAAAAATAATGTTCCATTTAACGTACGCGGTGACAATGACCATTCTACCGCATTGAGGTTTATTAGATCTATGGCTTCCCTAACAAGACGTAATGGTTTTAAAAAGGAAAATAAATACCATATACTCTTTTATGTATTTTGGTATTAATTTTTTTTATAATGGATTTTTTATGTCAATATATTTATATGATATATTGTGATTGAAATGTGGAAATTTTATCTTTCCATTATTTTTTTATTAATTATGAATATGTTATTATTCTAGGGAATTGTTACCTATATGGGTGGTTCTGTGATAAACCTATGGTGGGTGAGCTCGACAGAGCTCTCCAATCCATTAGGTAACGTGATAGAGGTATATTTGAATGTTTCTCTTAAGAGATTTATGGAATATACTATAATGGGTATTCCAAATATAACTCCCTACGTAGTTTTTATAGCTACAATGCAAGTATGATATGGGTGCCACAAGTTACCTTTATGATTTATGATTTTTATTTGTTATTCATAAATCTTATGATTTTATGAGTTATGTTAAAGAGCTTATGTTATGTATGTAATGATGAAATAATGTACTCCTTCATTGTTTTATAACCCTTGCTGAGATTTTTATTCTCATCCCATGTTTTGAAATATTTTTTCACAGGACCTAAAGATGAATAGGGTCAAGGATGGGATCAGGGAAAAGTCATGATGTCAAAAACATGGAACTAGACATGACTCTTTTTTTCAAGAGTTTTTATTTTTGTGAAAAAATGTAATCTGAGTTTAAGTGTCTATAATGTAATTCATGAAATTTAACGAAATCATTATGGACTAATTATCTAAAACTATAAACCATAAAAGGTCATCAATGTTAATTATTCATTTAATTCAACATTATGTAATGTGTTAAGGCCATGTCCTTAAAGTTGGTATCAGAGGTCCATTTAGATAGCATTAAGAGTTAAGGAATTGTTAAATTAATATCCATAAATTAAATTATGTTAATATTTTAATGATATATCATTTAAATATTACCATTTTTCTACACCTATGATATTTATAGGTTAAAAATGGTTTTCTACAGGGGAAACAAGGAAGCCATGTTGGGATGACATCATGAGAAAGACAATATTCCAAGCCAGCATCCTAAGATAGTTGGAATCAGAACTGAATAGTTTGTTGTAGTGATGGACCAATTGACTCAGGCTATAAATAGTGGTGGTAACCCTGAACGAGATCGGCTAGATCAACCATAGAGGAACATGTCAGTAGTATAGCATTTCATGAGGCTATAACCCCCATAATTTAGAGGATCATCAAACCCTGTTCTAGAATAAGGGTGGCTTAAAGCACTGGAGAAGATATTCGATGTTATGGGATGTTCAAAACATTAAATGGTTAGTCTCGTTGTTTACCATTTTTAAGGTGAAGCTGATCAGTGGTGGTTGATGGTGAAAAATATCAATGATAGTGAAGAGATTTATGCTCTTGATTGGAATGAATTCAAAGTTATGTTTCTTGAGAAATATTTTCTTATGGTGGTTTGTCTTAGGATGGAAATATAATTCCTAGAATTGAGGTGGGAGGATGAAACGGTGGCTACTTTTGAAGAAAAATTCACTCGACTGGCATGGTATGCTTTAAATTTCATATGACATGTTGATAGTAACCTCAACCATTTTCTCAAGATTAAAGCCAAAGTATCAAAGGGAATTAGCTTCTCGTGAGTTAAAAAGTTTTGAAAATCATGTTCAAGTGCTGATAGGGTGGAAATGGAGTTTTCTGATGAATAGTTCTTCTTTGACAAATAACTGAATAAGAGGTCGAGGTGGAAGAAGAAAGGGAAGAACTTTTCAAAAAAATATGATGGTATGAAACATAAGTTTACAGTTTGTGAAAAATGTGGTAAAAACATGTTAGGGAATGTCTTTTGAATTCTGTTAAGTGCTATCGATGTGGTAAAATGGGACATAAAGCTCGTAGTTTCACTAAAAATGATTAGGGTATTGGTAAGACATAATTAGATTTACAATCAGTAAAATGTTTTAAAGGCAATGAAATGGGTCATTATGAAAATTTGTGTCCAACGAAGAACTCAACCGAGGGAAACTAGCCAGACTATAAGAAGAAAGGGGTAGTGAAATCCTTATCAACTACATAAACAGATGTTGGGACATCAAATGAAGTAATAGCAGGTAAATAGTACTTATGTTCAGATTATGGCAATATGTTGTTTTATTTAGGGTCTACACACTACTTCATTTTTGAGAAGTTTTATATTTTATTGGTAATTCTATCTCAAGATTTGAATCATATATTTATGGTTAGAACACCTGTAAAAAATTTTGAAAAAAACTTATATGAATCTTCCTTTCCTTTTGTGCAGAATGAATCTACTTGCAAACCATATTGTTTTGCCTCTAGTAGAGTTTGAGGTTATTTTATGCATGGATTGGCTTTCCGTTTATCCTACTAAGATTGACTGCATAGCTAAAGAGGATTCTTTTTAGAATTTTTTTTCAGTTTTTTTACAAGAATGAACCCTTTATTTTGATAACATGTCAGGAAACTGAGAAACTAGTTCAAAGATAGAAAAGAATGTTATCTTGCAAATATTGTTGAAAAAGGATCTAACCAGATTAATGATGTTCCAGTATTCAATGAATATCTTGATGCTTTTTCTGATGAATTTTCTGGTATTATACCTGATCGCAAAGTTGAATTTTCTTCTGAATTAGTCCAGGATACAAAGACAATTTCTAAACCCCCTTATCGAATGGATCAAATTGACCTTGTATAGTTAAAGAAGCAATTGCATGAGTTATTAGAGAAATGTTTCATTCGACCTAGCACATTACCCTAGGGTTCTCGTATCTTATTTGTTTAAAAGAATGATGGTTCGATGGGACTTTTCATTGATTATAGAGAATTGAATAACATCACAGTTAAAAACAAGGATCCATTGCCACATATTGATGATTTGTTTGATCAGCTCTAGGGAGCTTAGTAGTTTTTGAAGATTGAATTGAGGTCAGGATACCATCAGTTGAATTTAAAGTAAGAAGACCTACCAAAGACTGTGTTTTGAACTAGATATAAACCTTATGAATTTGTAGTTATGCCTTTTGGTTTAACCAATTCCACTGAGGTATTTAGGGATCTTATGAATGGAATTTTCTGTGAGTTCTTGGATAAGTTTGTGGTTGTGTTCATTGATGATATTTAGCTTTATTTTATTAGTAAATAAGATCATAATATTCATTTAAGGGTTTTCTTACATACCTTAAAATAAAAAGAAACTATTTGTTAAATTTTTAAAGTGTGAGTTTTGGTTACCAAACATTCTTTCCTTGGTCACATTGTTTCAAAAAATGGCATAACAGTGGATCTTGCTAAAAAAAGTATTTGAAAAATGGTCAAGACCCACAAATATAACTGAGAAGTGTAGTTTTCGATATTTGGCAGATTATTACCAGAGGTTTGTTGAAAACGTTAAACAATCATTCTGTCCAATGACTATGTTAACTTAGAAAAGGTGTTATTTTTTATAGGAAAAAATAATATGATGATTGTTTTCAAGAATTGAAATGAAGATTGGTGAATGATCCTGTTTTGGAACATACTACAGAAATAGTGAGTTTTTTATCTACAGTAATGCTTCGTTGAAAGTTTCATGACCCAACCCAACGCGGCTCGAGCCGTGACTCCCAAAGCCCCCCTCCAATAGGCCAGGGGCTGGCGTCTAGTGCCGAGTAGGCTATCAAACACATGGTATGTATTAGCCTAAGGTACCTGTACAAACGCACCCACAAACACCTCATTGCAATATTATAGAGATATAGAAAACTGAAAATTAAATGCATGCATACAATTATCCCACAAAAAGACTACAGCAGAAGTGCAAAAGGGAAAAACAGGGCCCACAAAAAGAAAACTACAAAAGCGTGTCCAACCTTCTCTAAAGAAGGGGAACACTGCTACAAAAACCCGCGAGAAATCCCCCTTGGCATCGCACCAGTAAACACCCCGGTCAGTCTCGCTCACTCAACTCCGCCTACTCTGGGTCCACCTAGGACTCTGTCAAAAGGCCTGTGGTCTGCACAGGAAACAAACATGTGCGGGAAAAGCCCGTGTAGGGGTGAGTATAAACATACTCAGTAGGCACCCCAAAAACCCAAAACCAAAGACAGCAACTGAAAGGCAACAGTCCGATCATCCCAGCCAGAGGGAACCCAGACGAGGGAAAACTCTATCTCGTGACCATCCTCGGCTAAACACAACTAGTCAGCTCAGGTTAGGTGTATGCCCATACATGCACCTTGAAAAATCCAAATATAACCAGCCCACGCAACAAGCCACATGAGGTCCCGACCTCATCACCAGCAACTTTCCACAACCAGGATAGTACACTCCCCAATCACTTTCATCCCAGATGACACACATCAAAGAGATACACTCCATCAGGTTTCTCACAAATATCTCAGACGCTCACCCAAGAGATCATGCTCGTCGGTTACCGTCATAGAGAAAAACCCCGTTAAAACAACATAACCACCAAACTCCTCCGATGGGGGATCGCTCCTAGGGTCCGCTAGGGGATACCAGACCCCACTCCAGTATACGAAGCTCAGAGATAGGGTATCACTCCCAGTGTCCACTGGGGGCTACCACGACTCGATCTGGCATACGTAGTTCTCACAGATAGCGGATCACAACCAGGATCCACTGTGGGATACCACAACCTGATCTAGTGCTCGACAGAAGCACGTCACTCAGATAAAGTATCATCACCCATAAAATGTTGGTCACAATGATACCGGAGCCCTATATGGTATAACTCACGATGTAGGGGATCGAACTGACGATACTAGAACCCTGTAGAAACCATGCGCTGTGTAGGGGATCGCATAACCAACGATACTGGAACCCTACTATAAACCCGATTCTAAGAAGGGGATCATATACCCATCGATGCCACAACCCTGCTGAGCACGGACCACTGTGTAGGGGATCATATTCCCAATGATTACACAAACCCTACGGGATTATCCTGCTAGATAGGGGATCATCACCCATGGATAAGCGGTCACAACGATACCAATAACCCGATCTAGGGTAACAATGCTAGAGGATCCTGCTCTGGGCCCACTGGAGGGATGCCGCAACTCTAATAGATTAAATATCCCAACGAGAGTATCACAAATCTATATGAAGGTTGTGATGCCATGCGAACCCTCGTAGGAACGAACCAAAGGAGTACCCTCAACCACTGCTGGTTCAAACGTCGTTAACCCGAGCTACCCGCAACAACGCCTCACTACACACCTCCAAGGCCGATACTGAGGTCACCATCGCGATCCATGCGGAAAAACACGCATGATAGGCTGCTTACTCGCCCGAAAGGGACAACCGGTGAAAATGGGACTATTCACCGTCTCTTGCCCATGTGGGGCCCACTCATCGATCCCGAGACTCATCATGTAGATCATACCATGATGATCCCCTTGAAAAAACACACGGAATCGACTACTAGTTCGTCCAAAACAGACACCCGGTGAAAAAGACACTACTCATCGATGGCCAGCTCAGGTGTGGCCCACGGATCGATCCCGAAACATATCAAACGGATCACACCATTGCGATCCTCTTGAAAAAACACACATGATCGACTATTCATCCACCAAAATCAGACTCCTGGTGGGAAAGCAGCGTTTCTCCGCAAATGCCAAAACCCGGCCTCATGGGGCTCGCACCCCAAACTTCATCCCAAAACCTAGAAACCACCTCAAAAATTCCTTCGTACCATCAGGGTCTTAACGCCACTGACGGCATGTCATTTGGACACTCCATGCATGAGTTATGGCGGATCCAAGTCGAAAATAATAAAATATTATTATTATTTTTAACGTTTCATGGCCCCGGGCCAAAATCTCGACTCATAAAAAAACCAAAGTGAGTTCCAAAGGTCTTTCTCGACGCAAGGAACACGTCGCCACAAACGGCTCGCAAATCAGCGTTACGATTTGCGAGTTATGGGGGGTTAAAGAACCCCTGGAAAATCATGGCTGGACCACCGCCAGCCTCGCCAGAAACCACCGCGGCGCTGCCGGATTCCGCCGCGCCGCCGCTGCACCACGCCGGATTCCGCCATGGCCGCCGTCAGAATCCGGGTTTTCCGCCGAAAAACTTCTGGGAACCCCCGGGAGCACTCCGGTGCTCCAAAATCAGATCCAAAAAAGGTTTCGGAAACCTCGAGACCCAAACTACACAACTCTTAAAAAATTTGAAAAACAAAACAGAACAAAAACAGAATATGAGATTGTAAAACTCAAACTGGCTACCTCACGGGCGAAAGGCCGACGCTTCGGCTGCAGAATGACGCCGGCGACGCCCGGAAGCTCGAACCGCTAACAATCGTCACAGAAAACAGACGATCGGGGCTCAAATTAGTGAAGAACTGGAGAAGGGAGGGGTGTGGTTCATCATGCATAGGAGGAGATGGGGTAGGGGGATGAACTGGTTTTTCATAATCTTTTTTATAAATTTATAAAATCCTCCCGTTAAAGCAACGCCCCCGACTCTGCGCCCAACACGAACATAGTAAAGGTCACTCCTAAGGTAAACGCTCCATTCTGAACGCAACGACAGACTCAGATTTGCGATCCGAGACTCCGTTCAGAAGTTATTCGAGCCGACGCTTGTTAAGCAACTTTTCCACTTACTTACGAAAGCACCCCTGGTGGCGCTTTCCACCGCAGGCCCGCGCCCGCAATGTTTACACATCGCCTAGGGTAAATGGCATGTTCCGGACGCAACCTTGCCCTCATATTCCCGTTCTGAGCTACCGTTTAGGATATATCCCACCCAAGCCACGTGCATAGTATACAAATACTTAATATTTTTATAAAATTAATTTCGGGAACACTAGGAATCAGAATTGCATGTCGTCTTCGCGCCTAGCTATGTAATTATTCGTAGAAATAATCCAAAGCCTAACAGGGCAAAAATTAGAGTCCCTACATCCTTCTCCCCTTAGAAATTTTTGTCCCCGAAAAGCCATAAGCACAAGGAATGTGACTGGACTCTCAACTGGGTCTCCCATGCCAGTGTGTTCACCATCCAACACCCATGCCCGAACACAGAAGTCAGAGGGAATCATTCAAAACACCTCAACACTATCCGCTTTGGGGGGCACTGACTCGCCCGCATGGTTTTAATCGCGTCACAAAAATTCGTCTTGGTTGGGGAAGGATCTCTATTCCTCACTCATTTGAAGCACACCGAACAACACCCACACAGGATCTTACCAACGCCTTGAACCAAACTTGGTCAAGCAATGGAAAGGAAAGAGTACCACTAACAGTGTCTATCAAACTACTGCGAAAAGTAGAAAAGACACAAGGCATACCTCTATCCATCTGCGGAGCCTCTGGGTCAACAGCCTCTAGGGCATGCAGCTGGCCTCGCCCTCGTCACCCAGCTCTCTGAGCTCGACGTGGACCTCCTTGGTTTGGGGGTGGGGGTAACTGATACCGCTAACCTCATCCTGCTACTGCACTAGCTCCGTCACCACGTCCGCCACCCTACGGACCTCCTTGCTCGAGACGCTGCCTCTGCCAAGGTGGTCCGTCGATCGACTCCCTCTCAGTAGCACGACGAGTTGGACAATCTCTAGCAAGATATCCATGATCGTCACAAGAATAACACCGCCTCTGCTGCGGCTGACCAATACTGACCTGCGAGCCCTGTGAGCTCGGAACCTCAGATCCTTCATCATGGGTCACCTCCTAAAAAATTGGCCACGTCCATATGCCTGAGTATGTCATCGGCGACCAGATGTCGATGTCTCAGATCTCACGTGCCCAGCACTAACAGGGGGAATCTGATCAGCCAGAAAGCACACCACCACCAATGTTCGCTCCAACACTCTAGCAAAGGTGGGCAGGAACAAGGAAACCACACATGCTCGGATGTCCCTGCGTAATCCCTACTCGAAGATCCGAGCCCTAAAGAATGGGCATTGAACCATATCCAGGGAGTAGAGCAGCCGGTCAGTAAACCTCGTCGAGTACTCCGACACAGTCAGACCCTCCTGCCGAAGCTGTAGATGCTCCTGAATCCACACTGACCTCAACATCACTGGATAGAAATCTTCCCTGAAGAGCCACTCAAACTCTTCCCACATGAGCGTCTCCTCGTCATGGGACTGCGTCACCAGACTCCACCATCGCCCGACCGAACCATGCAGAAGGCTCGCCGCAAGGACCACCATCTGATCTGGAGGTGTCCTCACTAGGAGGAAAACTCAGGTTACTGATTCGAGCGAGTCATCAGCTACCTGAGGGTCTGGATCACCCTGAAACCTCAGAGGTCGCTGCCTCTATAACTCGTGCCGCGCACTCAGCCTACATGCAACCTCGTTCTGCACTGCTGGCACAACCACCTGCTCGACAGGTGGCGGCTCAACTGCCAGACCACCTGGAGGTGCAACCTCAGAAACAGCACCCTATTCCCCAACCTCTGCATGGGGTTGATCGTCAGCACAATCCTGCTGTAGAACCCTCGCTGGCTATCGTCATGGAGGCATCCTAAAATTCATTCAAGATGGACCATAGTCAGTGATTATATCTGTAGAGCTGACTCAAGAAGGACAAGGTAAAACCCCCAAACCTGGTCCTATATGATGCATGTACCGTTATGTCCCTGTGACCAGTGTACGTATGTCCCGATTCAAAAGGTAGGTTATCAGAGTACTGGTGTATGGATACGTCAGCCGCCGCACCAACAATGGAGTATTTGGCCTGAAATCCGAGCTCGAAACACCCTAACACTACCGCTATGCAAACCAAACCAAACTCATAGCTAGACCAGCTATGATCTGAGATCCCAAAGGTGGAACCTCCTCTGATACCACTCTGTCACGACCCGACCCAACGGGGCTCGAGCCGCGACTCTTAATACCGCCTCCAATAGGCCAGGGGATGGCATCCAGCACCGAGTAGGCACTCACACACATGGGAGGCATTAGCCTAAGATACCTGTACACACGCACCCACAAAACACCTCAATGAAACCATGCAGAGATATAGAAAACTGAAAAGTAAATGCATGCATAAAACTATCCCACAACCAGAGTACAGAAGAAGTAAAAAAAGGAAAAAACAGGGCCCACCAAAAGAAAACTACAAAAGCATGTCCAGCCTTCTCTGAAGAAGGGGAACACCGCTACAAAAACCCACAGGAAAGCCCCCTCATAACCGTACCGGTAAACACCCCGATCAGTATCGTTCACTCATCTCTTCCTGCTCCGGGTACACCTGGGACTCCGTCGAAAGTCCAGTGGTCTGCACAAGATACAAACATGTGCGGGCAAAGACCGTGCCGGGGTTAGTATTAACAAACTCAGTAAGCACCCCAAAAACCCAAAACCAAAGAGAGAAACTAAAAGGCAACAGTCTGATCATCCCAGCCCGAGGGATCCCAGATGAGAGATAAATTCCATATCGTGACCATCCTCGGCTAAACATAACTAGTCACCTCAGCTCAGGTGTATGCCCATACATACAATTTGAACAATCCAGATATACCCAGCTCACCCAACAAGCCACATGAGGTACCGACCTCATCACCAGCAACTTTCCACAACCAGGAGAGTACACTCCCCGATCACTGTCATCCTAGATGACACACATCCGAGAGATAAACTCCATCGGGTTTCTCACAAACCTCTCAGATGCTCACCCGAGAGATCACGCTTGTTGTTTACAATCACTAAGGAAAACACCGCTAAAACAACATAACCACTAAACTCCTCGGATAGGGGATCGCTCCTAGGGTCCTCTAGGGGACAACAGAACCCACTTTTGTATACGAAGCTCACAGATAGGGGATCACTCCCAGGGTCCGCTGGGGGATACCAGGACCCGATATGGCATACGTAGTTCTCAATGATAGGGGATCACACTCAGGATCTGCTGGGGGATACCACAACCTGATCTAGTCCTCAACAGAATCATGTCACTCAGATAGAGGATCATCTCCCATAAAAAGGTGGTCACGACGATACCAGAACCCTATCTGGTATAACTCGCGATGTAAGGGATCAAACTGACGATACCGAAACCCTACAAAAACCACACACTGAGTAGGGGATCACATAACCAATGATACCGCAACCCTACTATAAACCTGATGCAGAGTAGGGGATCGTATACCTGTTGATTCGGCAACCCTACTGAGCACAACCCACTGCATAGGGGATCAAATTCCCAATGATGCCACAAGCCTATGGGGTTATCCTCCTAGATAGGGGATCTTCGCCCATGGATAAGCGTTCACAACGATACCAAGAACCCGATCTAGGGTAACAATGCTAGAGGATCCCTCTCCGGGCCCACCGGAGGGATGCCGCAACTCTAACAGATTAAAAATCCCATCGAGAGGATCACAAACCTATACGAAGGTTGTGAAGCCGTGCGAACCCTTTTCGGAACGATCCAAGGGAGTACCCTCAACCACTACTATTTGAAACATTGCTAACCCAATCGACCCACTACAATGCCTCACTAAGCACCTCCAAGGCCGATACCGAATCCACCATTGCGATCCACGCGGAAAAACATGCAGGACAGGCTGCTTACTCGCTCGAAACAGATAACCGGTGAAAAAGGCACTATTCACCATAGCTTGCCCGTGCGGGGCCCATGCATCAATCCCGAGACTCATCAGGCGGATCATACCACAACGATCCCATCGAAAAAACACACGGAATCGACTACTAGTTCATCTAAAACAGACACCCGGTGAAAAAGGAACTATTCACTGATGGCCACCTCGGGTGGGGCCCACACCTCGATCCCGAAACACATAAAATGGATCGCACCATTGTGATCCTCTCAGAAAAACACACAGGATCGACTATTCATCTGCCAAAATCAGACTCCTGGAGCGAAAGCAACGTTTCTCCGCAAATGCCAAAACCCGTCCTCACGGGGCCCGTACCCCAAACATTATCCCAACACCCGAAAACCATCTCAAAAATTCTTTCATACCATCAGTATCTCAACACCACTGACATCACGTCATTTGGACACTCCGTGCATGAGTTTTGGCGTATCGAAGTCGAAATTAATAAAATATTATCATTATTTTCAAAGTTTGATGGTCCCGGGCCAAAATCCCAACTCATAAAAAAATCCAATGTGAGTTTAAAAGGTCCGTCTCGATGCATGGAACGCGTCTCCGCAAACGGCTCGCAAATCAGAGTTACGGTTTGCGAGTTACAGAGGTTTAATGAACCCCTCGAAAATCCTGGCCGGACCACCGCCAGCCTCGTCGGAAACCACCGCGCCGTTGCCGGATTCTGCCGCGCCGCAGCCGGAATCAGGGTTTTCCGCCGGAAAACATCCAGGAACCCCCGGGAGCACCCCAGTGCTCCAAAATTAGATCCAAAGAAGGTTTCAGAAACCTTGGGACCCAAACTACAGAACTCTTATGAAAATTTGAAAAAAAAACAGCACAAAAACAGAATCTAGGAATGTAAAACTCAAACCGCCTACCTCGCGGGCAAAAGGCCGAAGCATTAGGTGCAGAACGACACCGGTGACGCCATGAAGCTCAATCCGCTAATGATCGGCGCAGAAAATAGACGATCCGGGCTCGAATCAGTAAAGAACCGGAGGAGGGTGGGGTGTGGTTCGTCGTGCTTAGGAGGAGATGGGGTAGGGGGATGGAATGATTTTTCTAAATCTTTCTTTTATTTAAAAAAACCTCCAGTTAAAGCAACGCCCCTAGCTCCGCGCCCAACGTGGACAAAGTTAACGTCACCCCTAAGGTAAACGGGTCATTCTGAACGCAATGAAGGACTCAGATTTCCGATCTGAGACTCCGTTCAGATGTTATTTGAGCCGACGCTCGTAAACCAACTTTTCCACTTATTTATGAAACCACCCCTGGTGGCGCTTTCCACTGCAGGCACGCGCCCGCAATGTTTACACCTCACCTAGGGTAAATGGAAAGTTACGGATGTGACCATGCCCTCATATTTCTGTTCTGAGCTACATTTTATGAGATATCACACCCCCGCTACGTGCATAGTATAAAAATACTTCATATTTTTATAATATTAATTCTGGGCACACCAGGCCTCGGAATCGCACACCGTCTTTGAGCCTAGCTCTGGAATTATTCATAGAAATAATCCAAAGCCTAACAATGCCAAAATCCGAGTCGCTACATTCTCCCCCCTTGGAACTTTTCATCCCCGAAAATCCATAAGCACAGGGAATGCGATTGGACTCTCAACTGGGCCTCCCATGCCAGCGAGTTCGCCAACCAACACCCATTCCCGAACACATAATTCAGAGGGACTCATCCACCACACCTCAACACTATCTTCTTTGGGCAGCACTGACTCACCCACACGGTTTTAATCAAGTCACAAAAACGTGTCTTGGTGGGGGAAGTATCCCTCTTCCTCACGCATTCGAAGCACTCCGAACAACACCCACACATGATCTTACCGATGCCCTAAATGAAACTCGGTCAAGCAATGGAAAGGAAATAGTACCACTAACAGTGTCTATCAAACTACAGCGAAAAGTAGAAAAGACACAAGGCGTACCTCTATCTATCCATGGAGCCACCGGGTCAAAAGCCTCTAGGGCATGCAGTTGGCCTCGACCTCATCCCGCAGCTCTCTGAGCTCAACATGGACCTCCTGGGGGTGGGGGTGGTGGTAACTAATACTGCCAACCTCCTCTTACTGTTTCACCAGCTCCGTCGCCACGTTCGCCGCCCTTCGAAACTCCTTGCATGAGATGCTACCTCTTCCAAGGCGGTCCATCGAACGACTCCCTCTCAGCAGCACGACGAGTCGGACAATCTCTATCAAGATGTCCCCGACCGTCATAATCATAACACCGCCTCTCCTACGGCTCACCAAAACTGACCTGCAAGCCCTTTGAGCTCTGAACCTCATATCCTCCATCCTGGGGTCGCCTCCTGAAACATAGACCACGTCCAGATGCCTGAGTATTTCATCGGCTACTAGATGCCGACGTCTCACCTCTCACGTGCCCAGCACTAACAGGGGGAATCTGCTCAGCCAGAAAGCTCCCCACCACCAATGTTCGCTCCAGCACTCTAGCATAGGTGGGCAGGCACAAGGAAACCACATCTTCTCAGATGTCCCTGCGTAAGCCCTGGTCGAAGGTCTGAGTCCTAAAGAATGGGTCGGTAACCATATCCAGGGAGTAGCGCGATGGGTCCATAAACCAACCGAGTACTCCGACACAGTCAGACCCTCCTGCCGAAGCTGTAGAAGCTCCTGAATCCGCACTGACCTTAACGTCACCGGATAGAACTCTTCCCTGAAGTTCTGCTCAATCTCTGCCCATGTTAGCGTCACCTCGTCATGGGACTATGTCACCGGACTCCACCATCTCCTACCTGAACCATGCAGAAGGCTCGCCGCAAGGACCACCATCTGATCTGGAGGTGTCCTCACTAGGAGGAAAACTCAAATGACTGATTCGAGACAGTCATCTGCTACCTGAGGTTCTGGATCACCCCGGAACATCAGAGGTCGTTGCCTCTGGAACTCGTGCAGCGCACTCAGCCTGCGTGCAACCTCGTCCGGCACTGTCGGTATAACCAGCTACTCGATAGGTGGTGGCTCAACTGGCAGACCACCTGGTGGTGCAACCGTAGAACCTGCACTCGGGTCCACAACCTCTGCATGGGGCGGATCGTCAGCACAATCCTACTGCATAACCCTCACTGTCTGTTGTCATGGAGCCATCCTGGAATTCATTCAATATGCACCACAGTCAATGAGTATATCTGGAGAACTGACTCAAGAAGGACAATGTAAAACCCAAAAACTTGGTCCTATATGATGCATGTATCGTTATGTCCCTGCGACCAGTGTACGTATGTCCCGAGTCAAAAGGCAGGTTATTAGAGTATTGGTGTATGGATACGTTGGCCGCTGCAGCAACAATGGAGTCTTTGGCCTGAAAGCTGAGCTCGAAATGCCCTAACACAGCCGTTATGCAACCCAAACCAAACTCACAACTAGACCAACTACGCTCTGAGATCCCAAATGTGAAACCTCCTCTAATACCACTTTGTCACGACCCGACCCAATGAGGATCGAGCCACGACTCCCCAAGCCCACCTCCAATAGGATAGGGGTTGGCGTACAACGCTGAGTAGGCTATCACACACATGGGAGGCATTAGCCTAAGGTTCCTGTACACACGCACCGACAAAATATCTCAATGCAACCGTGCAGAGATGTATAAAACTGAAAAGTAAATGCAATCATACAACTATCCCACAACCAGAGTACAACTGAATTAAAAAAGGGAAAAATAGGGCCCACCAAAAGAAAACTACAAAAGCGCGTCCATCCTTATCTGAAGAAGGGGAACACCGCTATAAACACCCACCGGAAAGCCCCCTCGGCACCGCATCGGTAAACACCCTGGTCAGTCTTGCTCAATCAGCTCCTCCTGCTCTGCATCCACCTGGGACTCCATCGAAAGCCATGTGGTCTGCACAAGACACAAACATGTGCAGATAGAGCCGTGCAGGGGTGAGTATAAACATACTCAGTAGGCACCCCAAAAACCCAAAACCAAAGAGATAATCTAAAAGGCAACCGCCCGGTCATCCCAGCCAGAGGGAACCCGGAAGAGAGAGAAACTCCATCTCCTGACCATCCTCGGCTAAACACAACTAGTCAGCTCAGCTCAGGTGTATGCCCATATATACACCTTGAACAATCCAGAGATACCCAGCTCACACAACAAACCACATGAGGTACGGACATCATCACTAGAAACCTTCCACAACCAGGAGAGTACACTCCCCGATCACTGTCATCCCAGATGACACACATCCAAGAGATACACTCCGTCAGGTTTCTCAGAATCCTCTCAGACGCTCACCCGAGAGATCACACTCGTCGGTTACCGTCACTGAGGAAAACCCCACTAAAATAACATAACCACCAAACTCCTCGGATAGGGGATCGCTCTTAGGGTCCGATTGGAGACACCAGAACCCACTCCTCTATACGAAACTCACAGACAGGGGATCACTCCCAGGGTCCACTGGGGGATACCACGACCCGATCTTGCATACGTTGTTCTCACAGATAGGGGATCACATCCAGGTTGCGCTGGGGGATACCACAACCTGATCTGGTGCTCGACAGAAGCACGTCACCCAGATAGAGGATCATCACCCACAAAAGGTGGTCATGACGATACTAGAAACCTATCTGGTATACCTTGCGATGTAGGGGATCGAACTGACGATACCCCAACCCTATAGAAACCACACGATGAGTAGGGGATCACATAACCAATGATACCAAAACCCTACTAAAAACCCGATGCTGAGCAGGGGATCGTATACCCGTCGATGCCACAACCCTACTGAGCATGGCTCACTGCTTAGGGGATTATATTCCCAATGATTCCACAAACCTTATGGGGTTATCCTACTAGATAGGGGATCATCTCCCATGGATAAGTGGTCAAAGCGATACCAAGAACCCGATCTAGGGTAACAATGGTAGAGGATCCTGCTCCGGGCCCACCAGAGGGATGCCGCAACTCTAACAGATTAAACATACCATTGAGAGGATCAAAAACCTATACGAAGGTTATGATGTTGTGAGAACCCTCTTAGGAACGAACCAAGGGAGTACGCTCAACCACCGTTGGTTCAAACGTCACTAACCCGAGTGACCCGCAACAGTGCCTCACTGCACACCACCAAGGCCGATACAGAGGCCACCATCGCGATCCACATAGAAAAACACGCATGATATGCTGCTTACTCACCCGAAACGGACAACTGGTGAAAAAGGAACTATTCACCGTAGCTTGCCCATGCGGGGCCCACGCATTGATCTCGAGACTATTCAGGTGGATCATACCATGATGATCCCCTTGAAAAAACACATAGAATCGACTACTAGTTCATCCAAAACGGACAACTGGTGAAAAAATGCACTATTCACCGATGGCCAGCTCGGGTGGGGCCCACGCCTTGATCCCAAAACACATCGACCGGATCAAACCATTGCAATCCTCTCCAAAAAACACACAGTATCGACTATTCATTTGCCAAAATCGGACTCCTTGTGCGGAAGCTGCGTTTCTCCGCAAACGCCAAAACCCGGCGTCATGGGGCCCACACCCCAAACTCGATCCCAACACCCGGAAACCATCTAAAAAAATCTTTCATACCATCAGGGTCTCAACGCCACTAACGACACGTTATTTGGACACTTCGTGCATGAGTTATGGTAGATCGAAGTTGAAAATAATAATATATCATTATTCAAAAGGTCCGCCTCGACGCAAGGAATGCGTCACCGCAAACAACTCGCAAATCGGAGTTATGGTTTGTGAGTTATGGGGGTTTAAAGAACCCCCAGAAAATCCTCAGTGGACCACCGCCAGCCTCGTCAGAAACCTCCGTGCCACAGCTGGATTCCGCCGTGTCCCCGCCGCCGTCGTCGGAAACCGCCACGCCGCCACCGCGCTTTACCGGATTCCGCCATGGCCGTCGCCAGAATCCGGTGTTTCCTCCTGAAAACTTCCGGGAACCCCCGGAAGCACCTCAATGTTCCAAAAGCATATCGAAAAAAGGTTTCGGAAAGCTCAAGACCCAAACTACACAACCCATATGAATATTTGAAGAAAAAAAACACAAAAATAAGATTCGGGATTGTAAAACTCAAACCACCTACCTCGCGGGCGAAACGCCGAAGCATCGGGTGAAGAAAGACGCCAGTGACGCCCTGAAGCTCGATCCGCTGATGATCGACGCAGAAAAAAGATGATCAGGGCTCAAATCGGTGAAGAACTGGAGGAGGGAGGAGTGTGGTTCGTCATGCGTAGGAGGAGATGGGGTAGGGGGATGAAATGATTTTTCATAATTTTTTTTTATTTAAAACAACCTTTAGTTAAAGTAACGCCCCCGACTCTGCTCCTAACGCAGAAAAAGTTAAGGTCACCACTATGGTAAACGAGCCATTTAGAACACAACGGAGGACTCGGATTTGCGATCCGAGACTCCTTTCAGAGGTTATTCGAGCCGATGCTCTTAAACCAACTTTTCCACTAATTTACGAAAACACCCTTGGTGGGGCCTTCCACCACAGGCCCGCGCCCGCAAATTTTACATCTCACCTAGGTTAAACGGCACATTTCGGACACAACTGTGCCCTCATATTCCCATTCTGAGCTACCGTTTAGGAGATATCACACCCCCTCCACGTGCATAGTATAATAATACGTAATATTTTTATAAAATTAATTCCGGGCACACCAGGCCTCGGAATCACACACCGTCTTTGCGCCTAGCTCTGGATTTATTCATAGAAATAATACAAAGCCAGAAAGGGCCAAAATACGACTCACTAAAGAAAGGACATTGATATGTACTTATGAAAAATGATCTGGTAATTGCTTATGTTTTCATATCAGTTGAATCCTCAGGAGTTAAATTACCCTACACATGATTTGGAAGTAGCTGCTGTTGATTTTTAATTAAAATTTTGGAGGCATCATTTATATGGAGTTTAATGTGAAATATATACTAACCATAAATTTTTGAAGTATACTCACTCAAAAATATTTGAACACGAGAAAGAGAAGATGGTTGGAATAAATGAAGGATTATAATTGCACGATACTTTATCATCTGAGAAAAGGAAATAAATTGGCTGCTACTTTGAGTCGAAAATGTAATGCTTCATTGACCATGCAATATTTTGAATGGGATCCTTTTCTTCATTATTTTATGAAATTTGGAAAAGAATTTGTTGGTGCAGGAAATTATTCTATTTTGTTTCAGGTGTCAGTGAAATCATCACTCTCCGATGAATTAAGCAAGCATAGAAAGAAGACAGTGAGTTGCAGAAAAAGGTAGAGTTTGTTCTGAAGGGTAGGTTGGTTGAATTTAACATTGATAGTGATTGTGTTTTGAGGTTTGGGAAGAGTTTAAGTGTGCCTTATAATTTACAGTTAAACAATGAGTTGTTAAGTGAAGCTCATAGTTCCCCGTTTTCTATTCATCTTGGTAGTACTAAGATGTACGGAGATATTCGTTATTATTACTGGTGTGATGGAATGAAAAGATATATTTCGGATTTTTCTATGATGTGTTTGATGTGTAAGCAAGTTAAATAGGAGTAACAATTACTGAATGGGATGATTCAGTCTTTACCAGCGCTAGAGTGGAAATGGAAAAATATACCCAAGGGCTTTTTCGTGGGATTACCGAAGACATCTCAAGGTAATAATGCAATCTGGGTAATTATTGACAGATTGACTAAATCTGCTCATTTCCTTCTAATTCGATATACTTTGTCTCTAGATCAACTTTCTCGGTTGTATGTTAAAGTTATAATGAGGATGCACGAAGTTCATCTCTCCATTGTATCTGATCGTGATCGCAGGTTTACTTCTATCTTTTGGAAAGGACTTCAGAAGTCTTGGGGTACTGAATTAAATATTAGTACAGCTTTTCATTTGAAGTTTGATGGGCAGTCCGAATGAAATATTCATACCATGGAGGATATGCTACATGATTATTCACATGATTACCATGGATGTTGGGACCATGATCATTATTTGGTTGAATTATCATATAATAACAGTTTTTATTCCATTATAGAGATGGATCCATTTAAGGCATTATATGGAAAGCGTTGTCAAACTCCATCTCTTTGGGATGAAATTGTGAAAATAAGTTGATGGGACCAGAATTGGTACAAGATATGGTAGAAAGGTTATGTTGATTCAGAAGCACATGAGAATAGCTAGAGCAGGTAGAAAAATTATGCGGATAATCGGAGGAAGGATCTTTCTTTTTAGGTAGGTGTTCATGTCTTTTCTCAATGATTCTCCATGGAAAATTGTGATTCGTTTTGGTAAGAAGTGAAAGTTGAGCCTGAGGTTCATTGGACCTTATAAAATCCTGGAGAAAGTTGGATCAGTTATGTACAATGTGGCTTTACCTCCATGTTTACCCCATGTACACAATATTATTCATGTTTCAATGATGATAATGTATATGCTAGATCCATCTAATGTTTTGAGCCTACAAATAGTTTAGTAGGAAATGAATCTCTCTTATGAGGACCATCCAATTAAGATTTGTGACTGAAGATAGCAAGTACTACAGAATAAGGTAATTCTCCCAGTAAATGTTTTGTGGAAAAACCATATGGTTGAAGAGGCAATGTGGGAATCTGAAAATGCTACGAGGGATAAATACCCCCATTTATTTTATAAGATAATAAATATTGTGAGGACACAATTTCAAAAAGGGGGGAATGATGTAACATCCTCTGTTAATAAAAAAAACTACATTTTCATAATTATTAATATTTTTGAATCAAATATTAATTTTACTTGATAGGGGTTTCTATGTTTGATGGCGTACCCGATACGCAACAACTGGTTTCCTTGAAATATTACATTGCACACTAATAATATAATATTATTATTCTCAATGGTAGTTAACGCCTAGCCGTTGTATTGGAAGGAATGAACATAATTAACTAAAATATTAATATACATGTTTGCTAAATGTTTTTGCATTTATCCAACAAAAGTTAGACACTTAAAATGTGAATTTATCTAATTTTAAGCATAAATACTATGATATTCCCTAAAAAGTTGATTTACCGCCTTTTAATTGAGAACCCTTCTTAAATATATTTTTGGGCACTTTTATATGTTCATATATTGAAAAATAATATTTTAATCAATAATTAGGACATCAAAAATCACTTTGGGTGATATTTTGGTATTTTTCTGATAAAATTCAATTTTTGATTAATAATGGAAAATATTGTATTTTAATTCAAAACTGTATTTTAATCTGATTTATTTATGTGGTAAGATTATCTTTTTAATTTGTTTGAAAGTCTAAATAGATTATATTTTTACCATTTAATCCAATTTTTTTATTGGAATTAAATTCATTTTGAAATTGGACATAAATAAGTATCAGTCTTTTGATAGTGATTATTTTTTAAAAACACGCCTTTTGTTTTGACAGCGGGATTAATTTTAAATTAATTTCTACCACTTCTGTGTTTTGAATTTTGAAAAATGGATTCCATATTTTGAATCAATAGGTTTAAATTGTGTAAATAAGTAACTTTTATTTTTAGACATTATTAATATTGAATTCTGTAAATATTTTATTTACCATGGTTATAGGGTAAATCTGGTAAATAAGTGTAATCAAATATTACTATAATATTATAAATTTACAATAACATGTATAATAATCATATTTTTTGATGAACTCCTGACCATATGGATCCTTTGGTCTATTTTAGGACCCCATGGGGCAACTTAGGAGTGATAATGACACTATATTTAAATGAACTTAAAATAAAGACAAAAAATGAAAAAAACAAATATATTTTTGTAAATTAATTTTTACATAAGGTAAAATAGGTTATATTTTAGACAATAAATATTATTTGGAAAGGTAAATAAATTTCCTACATCATGGTATTTTGTTTATAATTTTTAGACAAAAAATAATTAAAATGAATTAGAACACAATAATGATACACTGTTTACCTCATTAATAAATGATTTAAATATATAAGATTGTAATGATTAAAATAATATCCAAAACATGTCCAATTCTTAATGGATTATTTTATTTATACCATGATACATCTTATATTCTATTTTATTAGGTTTTGGATATTTATAAATCTAAATTAATTATGTCATAAAATAACATTTTCTCACTTTCCTAAACAGCCCCTCCTCCCCTTATAAAAATCCCTCACCTATAAACCATTCCCCACACCTCTCAAGACCCTTGGATCATCCAAAATATTTCCAATTAAGCTCCCTACATCCCTCAACTCCTAGTAGAAGCCTTAATCTAGGCATAAGGTACTTCAACAAATCGTTTTGGTTCAAACCAAATGGAGTTACCCGATTTTATGGTAACGTCTTCTCTTAAGTTCTTTTGTTTTATTTTACTTATCCAACACCCTAAACTATTTTTATTCATTTTTTTATAACAAAACCAGTATTTTAAAAATTCCATGATGTTTTTATGAGAAGGAATCAAACTACAATTACACACACGTCCATCTAATGGGTAATGAACGTGCTGTTTATGTGGATGGAAAACTAACGCCTCACGAAACGATGATTATTCAATTATCTTCTACTACCTCTCATGGGGGCCATTATGATGGTAATGTATTTATATATTATATATATTATTTTTTTGTTTTCTTTATACTTCTGTATTTTCCATTTATATAATACATTTATGGTTTCCATTATGGGTATATGCGATAATTTCATTTGAGGAGGTGTGGACAACAACCCCATAAAAGTTATATGACTCGTTAATTCAATATGTGGGATATATAAAGGATGGAATTAACGATATTATATATAATATTATACATTAATTATAAATAAACTACCGATCATTATGTTTTATTTATATTAAAATAAGAAATGGAAATGAATGTAGCGTTCATGTGTACGTACAACTTACCGTCTCCATGAACGGTGAATTTCAGGTCTTATCTCCAAATTTTATGTACTATTATAAATACATACATATACTAGATATAAATTATATATATGATATCTACATCATGAATATAATTTTAGATATAATGGGTATTTAAAGACATGAAAAGCATTTAAATATAGGAAGTTTAATTTTGACTCATCTACCAAATATCGACAAAACGACCATTATTAACTTAAATGATTACATAATGTTTATAACATGGTAATAAGTGATATAAAAGGAGTAATAAACATTAAAAATGATATTAAACAAGTATAAATTAACATTATTTTATTATTCTGGTTATAAAAGAACAAACGGGTCAAATCAGACATGAGGTAAGGGACTTCGTCCCATTCTCCTTTCGTTGAGGAATATTTTGTTTTATACACGACATTTTCTATACGATGTATAATCCCCTTTGAATTTTACTTTAATTCAAAAGGAATATTTTCTTTAATAGGTATTTTAATAAACAAAAAAAAATTATTTAACATTTGCGGTGATAATGAACTTTCCACCACCGTGAGTATTATTTAATATTTGGATTAGATAACGAGTCGTAAAATTTTTAAAAGAAAAATATATACCATATACTATTTTATGTATTTTGGTATTGAAAGTGGTTTTTATAAAATAATTTTTTATGTCAATATATTTAAATGATATATTGTGATTGAAATTTGGAATTTTTATATTTCCTTTATGTTTGTTTTATGTGTTATTAATATGTTTTGGTTCTTGGGCATTGTTATGTATACAAGTGGTTTCGTGATAAACCTAGGGTAGGTGAGCCTGAGATAGCTCTTAAATGCCTTGGGTAACGTGATAGAGGTTGACGTGCAGGTTTCTCCTAAGAGATTTAGGGAATATACTTTGATGGATATTCCAAATGCAACTCCCTACATAGTGACGATAGATACAATGCATGTATTATATGGATTCCCCAAGATACCTTTATGATTTATGATATCTATGTGTTATTGATAATTATTATGATTTCATGAGGTGTGTTAAATTTCGTATGTTATGTATGTCATGATGAACTAATGTTTTGTTTCTTTGTTTTATAATCCTTGCTGAGACTTTTGTGCTCATACCAAGTTATGAAATGTTTTTTCACAGGACATACAGATGATTTGAGTCAAGGATGGGTTCAAGGAAATATTATGCTCTCTAAAACATGGAACTAGATATGACACTTTTTTTTCAAGAGTTTTTTTATTTTTGTGAAAAAATTGAAACTGAGTAAAAGTTTCCACTTTTTAATTTATGATATTTAATGTAATAGCTATGGAATAATTATCTAAAAATGTAATCATTAAAATATCCTCAATGTGAATTATATATTTAATTCAAGATAATGTATTGTTTTAAGGTCAGGTCCTTATATCAATAGTGAAATAGGGGTATTATTTTTTATATTTTGTTCCATTAAAATGAATTAATAGATATAATGGAAAATTTGTTTTAGGTGTTTTTTCATTGTGTTAGGAAAATGTTTGTACTCTCTATAACCCAACATATTAATCACCACTACATGAAAAATCAGAATAATTTTCTTTAAACCACCCTTCATTAAAAATTTCAATAAATTTTAAATATATTATTTATTTTTTAACTAAATTGGTTCCATATTATTCATATTTATCCGAGTTTTATTTCATTTCATAGTCATAAAATGAGTGTTCAAGCATACTTACATAAATTTATTTTTCCATATTCATGATTATTTGTATTAATTGCATTATCCACTTCTATTTTATCATTGTCTTATTAATATTTCATTATCTCTAGTTTCTCAAATTTTCTCATATTTGGGTCTTTTAACAAGATTATAGAAATATATATAAATAAATTTAAGAAATTAAAACATTATATCTTATCATAATACATATCCAATGGAGATATTTCTTGATTTAAATAAAACTAACAATGATTTGGAATCTGAATGTATTCTTCAGTTGTTTAATTCCAGATGTAATTAGATATCCCATGTCCAATTAACATTATATCATTCACCTATATAGATCTTATATTATTCATTTCAATAAATTATTTTTTGAGGGGTGTATAGTGAATTGTACTATTGACTAATTATAAGAATAACCAAGTAATAAATAAAATTTCAGCTATAATACTCAAACACTTTATTGGATAAAAAATTCTTCAGCAAATAACAATATTATTTTTCTACACTCATTCAATAACTCTAAAACCCCTTTATATCATGACATGAATGTTGTAAAAATATATTACTAATTTGATGAGTGAAATCATCCGCAAATGGATAAAAATACTAGTATATTTGGATCTACTTTTACTTCATAAGTCCACCTATATATAAATGAATCATCTATAAAGGTTGATTCCTTCGAATATCTACTCACTTACACAGAATGTTAACTATATTATCATTATGATATGTTTCAAACATACATTTGTTCTCTATATTAATCATATGAACATCACAAAAAGAATTATATTTAATCAACATGTCCAATTTCTTTGGATAATGTAACATGATTTTAAGTTCCATTACTCTCTTCCTTCAAACCCAAATAATGGAACTAGGTCTTCAGTGCCATTACAATCCTATACCAACCTAATTTATTTATTTATTGTTTATTATTTATTTATTACTTATTCACTATTTATTATTAATTATTTTTTTATTATATAATGATATTATTTATTTATTTATATTATAAATATATATATATATTCCACGTTTTTAACTATAGAATCAAACATATATGTACAGAGTGATATTTGAATCTCTTACCTCTTGGTTATTCCATACAGTGATTACCACTCCACTAAGCCCCTCATGTGATGAAAAAGAATTTAATATACTCATATATATATATATATATAATTAAATACATACATACATACATATATATATCTGTGTGTGTGTGTGTGTGCATTCATATAGTTATTCACAATGTATAGATACATGCATATAAAAATAGAATTATATATATTTAGATAAATGTTTTTAAACAAAATTTATAAAAATATGAATAAATTATTTTATAAATATAAATAAGTTTACATAAATGTATATAAATTCATATATATATATATAACTAGATATAATTATATTGAAATATAAACACACACACACACTCACACATTTAAATATATGAACACAGTCACATATATATTCAAACATAAAAAATATGAATATAATTATAACAATTTATAAATATACATAATATATATAAATACATATAAATGTAATTTAATGTAATTATATATATATATATAAACACATATAAATTTGAATACATATATATATATATATTTATTTATTTCTAGCCAAATTATATATAAAAATAAATATGAAAATTAATACACACAAATATTTATAATTTAATATAATTACAAATAAAGATAAATATATATAAATAGTTATTTCCATGATGGTCTGAGGCATGAGTTGGAACTCTAACACATGAACTCCAAAAATTTTCTAAATAAAGTTATTTACAAATGAAGGATGGTGCACAATGATGTTTCACCAAAAATGGAATTAAAAATTATAGTAATAATAAAAAACAATGTGTGTCAAGATTATCTTACAAAAAAATACCACTAATTAAAAATGCATAACCATACCTCCACTTTATCCTCCAACACCACACATAAAATCATGAACTAGAATTGTAGCAATGTGTAATAATCTCTAAGAGTCCATCTTTGAGAGTCATTCTAGATTAAACATTTGGAAAGATATAACATCCACCGTCCTAAAACCCACTATTGTTCTCCATTGCTAATATAATCCCAAAGCTATGAATTTCTATATATATATTAATACAAACACACACACACTTATACATATAAATATCTATATATGTTCCTCATAATATATATAAATATAAACACATATAAATATAAATAATTATAGACAATTACATATAAATTTTTATAAATATGTAAATAATAATAAAAAATATGTGTATAAATACAAATAAACACACAATTCTATGTATATCTAGTAATATATAAATATATATATATATAAAGATATATATATATATAATCTAAACAGGTTGGCATAAAATATACTTTATTAAATAAGAAAATAAGTGCCATGAGAGGATGAGGTCAGATAAATATAGCCTTCCACCATTTAATAGTTCAAAAACAATATGAATAGATTAGAAAAGTTATTATTATAATACATATCATGTGAATGAAGACTCGTATTTTTGTGAGTCCCTAACCTCCCAGAACATGGAGATAAAAACATGGTCTCAAAATACCGTCTATTTTCTATGAATTATCATTATTCACATAAAACATTTTATATTAGGTATAATCAGTGATTTTAAGGGAATCCTCCTCCATATTAGCCATATTTTTAAATTACTCTACTGAGGAAAATGAATTTGAATTATATAACAGACATTCCACCTTTTTTATGGGTGGACCAAGATTTGATTTTTAATAAGGAGAATCAAAACCCAACCCATGTTAATAATTATCCTTGAAACTAAAATACACAACCTTAAAAGGAGACTATTTTGATGATTTATTTGTCTCATACACTTTTAGAACATGAAATTTCATTATCTTAAGTATCCAATACGATTGTTTGAAATCCTTTCGGAGTTAATGTTTCTGAAAAAACCTTCCTAATTTTCTAAGACCATAAACTAATTCATCTAGAATATTAATAACCGTATATTATATGGAAGGAGTGCAATAACCACTGCATCCTGATAATCCTATAGGTCAACCACCATTTCTCCATAATTCTTACATGATATTAAGTTGAGGAAGAAGTTACTCTCTCTTTAATCTATTAATAGAAATTATATATTCATCATCCAACATCACCATCTCTTATTAAATCATTTTTTGGGTTTTTGTTTCATTAAGGAGTCAGCATGAATCTTTTTCAACCATTTTTATTATAAAAAGAAAAAATCTCTCCTATATCAACATGATATCAAAATCAATTTTTTCAACTAATTCACTATGTGATACCACATAATTAGTGACAACCATCATATCATTGTTCCTTATAAGATTATCCGTAATGGAATTTCCTTCAACAATTATATCATTTCATTCTCCTTTAAATTGAGGAGCAGTGATGCCAAATGATTATTGTGACACCATTTCAGAAGTTCACTACCATAGTACAATGACCCACACATTTCATTCATTGATATTATATCATAAAATATGAATATTTTGAATATTTTACAAATACACACCCAAATACCATAAATTATTGGTGTTTTTACAAACTATATTAGTATTATTTTATTTTATGAATGATCTTTAAAATCTCCCACAATAATATTTATATATAGTAATATTCATCGAAATATAATTTTAGAACATTTTGTCATAATATAGGGAAATGAAACATAAGAAATGTAGGGATAATATGCTCAATAAGTCTGAAAAAATATATAAAATTGATGAGTAAGTATAATATGAGTGTAAGGGTATGAGAATAAGATATTATAATTTGAGAATCCATACCCAACATATCAAATATCATAATCCAAAATCAAGGAATAAAGCCATGTTTTTTATTGGACAATGATCATAATGAAATCAAATAACATGAGCTATGTGAGAAAAACATTGGCATATGAAATATATTTTTTCGTACACATTATCACTAAAAATATTATTCATAATAATGGATCAATTTGTAGACTATCATAGTGGACTAAATACCACCAGAATTACATTATATACATTGTCATGGTTCACTCCCAAGACTATAATATTAGACAAATTCCATTACTGAAATGGGGTCACTCTCTATTATATTCCTCATTATCTCATGAGATATCTAAATTTACACCATGCATTAGAGGTGTATATATTTCCAGGGCCACCCATCATATAATAAAATTCATATATATGTGTTCCAAAATAATATAAAACATTTATCATAGAATAAATCATTGAAAGGAAATAGGTATCATTAAAATTTTATCATTTCAAAATATCATTAATCATAAAAAATAAATGGGATTCATAATGGTTTTATCATAACATAATTTACCCATGGGAATGAAATGGTTTTCTTAGAGTCATCACTAAATCATCATTATAATATGCCACACAAACAATTAATGTAGGTGATATAATTTTATTATGTCCCTAGTATAGAATATATAACCCCAAAGGATGTTATAATATATATAAAATACCATTAAAATATCACTATAGCATTTCATGAAAAAAAAACCTTTTAAAATTGAAATTGCTTATTTAAAAGGTAATAACAACAAAATTTCTAAATTAATTTAATTTATTTGAAAATAACCTTGGAAAATGTAATAAAACATTCAAAACATTTTCTTTTCATAATGATGAGAAATACTTTTCTTTCCACATATGGTAAAATAATGACTCCTTTTACATTCATGGTAAAAATCAACAGTAACTAGTTCTGAAAAAGAACAGAATATTACGTTTAAAACATTCTATAAAAATTAATTAATCGTTGAAAATTAATTTAAAAATAATATAACAACATAAAAATAAATCATTAAAACATTTTATGAAAATATGGAGATGGAAGGAAAATTATATTCATCCTAATAGAGAAATAATTTTCATTTACATAATAATGATATTTCCATCAATTGAGTTCTTAAGGAAAGGAAAATTAAACTGAAACATGTAATATATTGATATAATATTATAATAAAAAATTTCATGGTATTATTTAGAGATACGTTATAATATTTCATCATCCAAAACATAATCATAAACAATAATGATAGAAATGAGATTGTAACATAAACCCTCTACATCTGGTTATAATTTTATTGAAATCACTCTAGCCTCCCATATAAAAAATTTAATAATGATTTTATAGAGATATTTATATTATTATAATATTAATATTCTCCAATTATAACATCTAATCGCCTATTTATCATTAATTATATTTTAAAATAATCAATTTTGGGTTTTATACGGTCTTGTTTTTCATGATAATTTCAGCTTGGTAGCTCTGATCCTTTAAATTTGATCATGCTGATATAATCTATAAAATTATAATCATGATTTAAATATAATATATTTTAATTATATATATATATATATATATTAATTAATCTATAAATATTATATATTCAAACATGAATTACACTGTTTATGGAGACGGTAGGTTGTACACACGAATGCGCGTTGTTTTTTCATATCAATGGATAGAAAAAAACCGAAATTTAAATAATAATTCACCTCCCCAAAATGTATAATATATCATATATATTGTATATATTAATTTAATATATGCTTATTAGTATCTATGTAAATCATAAATGAAAAAATGAATCACATCACTTCATGGAGGTGGTCGTCCACATGAATGTATGAGAAACATTAACCCTTTACAGAGGATTTAAACAAATGATATAAGAATTGATATTAAATTTATATAATACTATTTTTTTCATAAATATAATTTATAAACATTAATATCATTATCATAACTACCCATTAAATATGGTGATGAAAAATGAATTGTATAACTATGCAAAGGGAGTAGTCCAAACGTATGTATAATAAATAATTTCATTACTAATTTGATGGAAAGGAGGGTAAATACTAGTGGTTAGATAATAATAATAAAATTTATTCATATCTAGTATATTTAATTTATTATTTTATTTATAAAAATAGATATTAATATGAGCTTTATTAAGAGAAAAATTGAATGTTGTTTGAATTGATGATTACATAATCTTCTGTAGTTATCCATTAGATATCTTTTTAAGGTAAAATGAATGATAATTTAAGAATAGAAAAACATATAATTCATTGATAGGAATGTGCATAATATAATTATTCTCAGTTTTTCTTATCTAGAAAAGTCATGGTCATGTAAAAAATATTAAGGAGGGTGTTCTATAATTAATTAGGGGAGATGTCACACTTGTAATTTCGTAAGCGAATAAAGTATATTATTTTCATAGTTGATAATATCTATTCCAAATTTATATATGTTATACGGCTTTATAGTATTATGTTTAAATATGTCTATATAATATGATTTAGGAAAGTTTATTTGAAAAAATTACCATTATATCTTGTTTTAACCCCCTGGTAAACCCATTTTAACCTTAACAGCGGTGACATTTTTTCCCTATCTTAACTATTAATTTTGAAAAAAATGTAATTTAAATCATTAAAAATTATTAAATTATGATTCAAATTATATTATATAATTTATTAGATTCAATTCACATAATTTTCAGAGTTTATGTTAAAATAAACCTACAAAATAGGATTATTTTTTCATAAAATATATTTTCAAAATTATACATGTTTTTATACCAAAATACAAACTTAAATAAATTATAAGGAAACTGTTTGGATTATTAATAATATATTTGAAATATTTTTACTATTAAATATACTTTAAAAAACTGGATCTTTTTGAATTGTTCAATAAAATGGAAGTTATCAATAAAAATTATTATTTTCACTATAAAAAAAATAACTCTTTTTAGAACATTCCAAAATTTCAATAAAATATATTTTTTAGATGATCATTTAAAAAATAAATTTTATTTTTTTCAAAAAAGTTTTTTAAATTGGTAAAAATTGTTTATATTATTATCCCACAAAAAATTAATAATACCAGTTTTGAGAAAAACTGTATTTTTGTAGCATATAAAGACATTACAAGAATTATGTACCAATAAATATATTTTATTTATCTAAAAAATATATAAATAATGTTCAATATGTGGTTATTAGTAATTAATTATCTATTGTAATAGTTAGGTTATAACATTACACTATGTTATGGCTTATTTTGATTCCGGTTTATGAGTATCACAAGATATCGAAGAGAATAAATTTATTTAATGGGAAATATAATAATATTTTTTTATCATGTATAAATTTCAAGGTGCTATAATATATTGATTTATATATTTAAATTATTTTTTCAAAATTTTAAATGGTTTAAATATTTTTCTATTTCATGGATTGATACAATAGATAATCTAAGAAAAGAGAAAAAACACAGTTCATTCTTTGAGCAATATGAAGCAGCTCGACATTGGATTTTTGAGGATGATCATAGAACAATTACAAAGCATAAAACTAATGAACTAACGAAAAATAATGATTATGGAGAAGAAAACTAACATTAAATACTTTTCTATCATAACACATCTAATAACACATTCATAATGTGTAATTTACGGGCTAACCTGAGCTATAAAGGGATCCCTGATACCAAAAAATATAGCAAGAATCTAAACTATGTTGGGTACTCCCCAATTTAATCTCTATTTTCATTATTCTAGTACAAAATTTAGCATTTTATTGGTTGTTTTTAGATGGTGTTATGCACAACCCCCTATAATAATCGAATTTAAAGGGGGCTCACAACCCCATATATATACTTTTTGCGTTATTTTTTTCCATTTTTTGTATTTTAGAGTTGGTGACGTCAAAACCACCATTAATTTAAAATATTTGTTCTGTTATATGTTTGGTTTTATTTTACTAGTGCTATATATACATTCATTTGGATATTAGAGGGGTTTTGAACATCATTTAATTTATGACATTATTGGGGGTTGTGAACCCCCTCTAATATATGAATTTCGACGAGGACCAAGAGCCACTACTAATCCTTTAGATTAAAGGGGGTTTCAAACCCCGTCTAATTTAAGAAATTAGAGGGGGCTTTGAACCCCCTCTAATTCAAGAAAGTAAATGAGGTTCATGAAACATATCTAATTTATTTTATTAGTGGGGGTTATTATCCCCAATTGTTTTGTATTTTTTATTAAAAATATGGCTCATATAAATAAAAAGTTTATAATATATTTTTGTGTGTTCCCATGTGTGTGTATACCTATATAACATAAGAATATCAAATAAATTTATATTATTGCCTTTTAAACATATATATATATATATAATTATTATTCAAATACTTTAAATAAATACTTATACATATTAGGAGAAATGTATACATATATATATATATATTAGTATACATAATATAAATTTATTTGTATATATATATTTATTCAAGTATATAAAATTTATTTCCAGTTTTATAAATTCTATATATTTATATAATGATTTATATTATATATATATATATATATATATTATTAAATACATTTATATAATATTTTATATTAAAATATATATCATATAGTCAATATTAAATATAAATATAAATATATTTTATATTTTATAGTTCTTTAATATATATTATATTATAAATGTTTTATTATATATTAATGGACATATATTATATAAATATTTTAAATATAGTTTAAAATACCATATTAATTATAAATTTAATTAGTAAATATGTATATATATTATTTAATTATAATATATATTTCAAATTATATTAATGTATTTAATTTTGTCTGTGTGTATATATATATGCATTATTTAATAAAAATATATATAATTACATATATAAATATATAATATAAATGTATTTAATATAATAAATAAATAATATAAATCATGAAATATGTAAATGTATAATATTTATAAATCAAACATATAATTAGTATAATTTAAAAAATATATGTAATAATAATAATAAATATTATTATTATAGTTAAATACAAGCACATACATATAAGTATTTTAAAATAATTGTATAAATATATATATTATAAAAATATTATATCTATATGTACTATATAAATACATAACTACATAAATACACACAGACATATATATATATATGTGTGTTTGTATAAATATATATTTATATATGTAAAAATACTTATTTATATATATTACAAATAAATAAAAAACATATATATAATATACACCAATATATATTTTATATAAATATTATACTCAAATATTTTATATATACCAAAATATATTATATTATTTATATTTATATACACAACTATTTAAAACCATATATAATATTTTGGTATGTTAATAAATAATAATGGTAATATGTAAATTAATATATTATATAGTTTATATAATAAGATTGTTCCGTTGGCTGAGTTAGTTAAGCCCACACTTTGAAGTATGTCGGGTACATGCTTTAAATCCCATTCGGGGGAGATTATTTCAGCCTTCAACGGGTTGTGGGTTACAGTTGTGATGGAATGTGTGCATGGGTTATTTCATTCCTCTATCTTGGTGTCCTAGTACTTTTCTCGGGGGGGGGGGGGGGTGCATGGATTTCTAGTTGGTCTTGGGGTGTTTAAGGGATCTTACATGTGTTCCTCGGGGTGTTAGGTGGTGTCATGTTTGCGGGTGTTCCTCGGGGAATCTGGGGGTGTGTCATGTGTCTTCCCTGGGGCATTAGGGGGTTATCGTGGATGTTCCTCGGAGCATCTGGGTTTGTCAATGGGTTTCTCTGGGGTGTCATGGGGGTGTGATGGGGTTCCATGTTCTTTTTATGGGGGTTCTAGGAGGGTGTCATAGTGTTCCCAAGGGTGTTAGGGGAGTGGGTGTTAAGGGGGTTTGAAGGCGGTCATTAGGGTGTCACAGTGGTGTCATGGGGAGTCATGGGGTGGCAAGGGAGTTCTAGGGTTGGGGTGTCAAGGGTTCGAGATAAGAAAATGCTATATAAAAAAAGATAGGTTAGATTTGGTGCTGTTATATAACCTCCCCTAAATTAAAACATTATGATTCAATTAGTGCGGTTCTAACCACACCTAATTGAATATTTGAGTTTGGGTGTGTCAAAACCACAAATAATAGTCCTGTTTATAGTGAAATTGTTGTGGAATTGGATAATTTTAAAACCCCCTCTATTTGAATGAATGCTAGAGACAGCCACATTTTACCAGTGATTACACAAACAAACCTTTAATCAAACTATGTGGCACTTTACCAGAGGTTATGGGTAACATCTGCTAATATGATTAGAAGAGGATATAACCCCTTCTAAATGAAAAATCAATCTATTCTAATTCCACGGTTTATTTATTATTCATTCTTCCATCTTATTATATCATCACTGGGATGACTTGTTAAACCCACCTTATTCTAGGTTTACATAGCCAAATGGGTATCACAACATTGAATTTATTTCTATTTCATTATTTATGTATTTTGGATTTTAAAAATTTTATTGAATCAATTTCCAATCTATTTCTTTTACTTTTATTCAGAACATTACTTTTAAATCCAAAAAATATTTATAAATTGAACAATTGGTCACCCTGAATCAAGTATTGAACACTATTGTGTTCAACGAATTGAATGCTAAAAATTGAATCGACATAAACATTATTAAAAAGAATCCAAATTTTCTAGTGTGAAGGTAAAAAGGAGACTTTCAAATCAAGGATGTGATACCATGTCCATTGGATCTCTGTTATCTAAACAATAAAACCAAACATTAATTAATCAATTTTTTCTACCATCCAATTCCACCAAAAACCCTAAATATTCAATACCATTGAATTATTTTCATATATATTTCCAAACCAATAAATAAAGAATCATAGTTTTAAATAATTCATTATCAATGTTATCAATCCAATATGATACTTTACCTATTTCTTCAACTCTAATAAAATAAAATCTTTTAAGAACATAAATAAACATATTCACTATCATTATGTGTTTGACCTAAAAATTAATAATACTATATTATAATTATTTGAGTTGTATAGTTTCAGTATATATAAATTTTTCATTTTGATTAGTCCCATCAAAAAATAATGAGGCCCCATGGGTGATTCATATATCACAAAATCTAAAACTGATATATTCTACCTACCATAAAATTAATTTCTCCCAGTAAATTTCATCACTGTGAAAAAATAAGGATATCCCCATTTATTCTAATCCATGGGATGCCAATTATCATATTTAATATTTCTATTCCTCTCATTAACATTAATGAAATGATGATTATTGTTTCATATCACTTGATATGTACTATAAAATATTTATTCTAGTATTTATTCATAAGAAATATCATAATTCTTTGGTATAACCTCTGAGTTCATTACTTATGAAAATAAATTATGTACATCCTCAGAAGAGATACATGGAACAGATATAGAACATGAGATAGGTTTCTTATAAGCTCTATTTGATAAGGGACTTTACTTAATTTATCAAGAATCTATAAGGGGATAATATACCATGGGCTTAATTTTACCTTCATTATGAGTGTTATAGCCTTATTGCATGGGTAATTTCATAGTAACACATTCTCACTAACATTAAATTACATGTTTCCCTAATTATATTTTAATGTATCTAACCTTTTCTTCCATTTATTCAGATAAAATAGGTCCAACTAAATTTCTTTCTCCCACTTCATCATAGAACATTGGAGTTATATTCTTATTTTTCAACATCGATTCTTAAAGAGCCATCTGAATGATCAATGGAAAGAAATATTGGATAAAACATTGACCTAGATTAGGTGTTCATACCAAACAACTTTTAATATTTATAACAAAATGAAAACATATCATCTAGTTTTTTAATTATTCTCTCATACCAATCTTATTTATAAGGATCATAAGAAGAACTGATACATAATAATGAATCCAAATATAATTGAAAAATTCACTAGAACATGATGGTTTTCTTCAGATTCCAATCAGATGTAATAGAATATGGTACTCCATTAAATCTTATTACGTCTTCATTGTATATTTTGGAATGATGATCTATACATAAAACCTCAAAAATAGGAATGAATTGGCCTACATTCATATGGAAATCGACTAAAAACAAAATAAAATTTTGGATTTTTACAATTTTTGTATTTTGATGAAAAAGTCCATGGTGATATTTTCTTTTTTACATTCTATTATAGAAAATGGTTGTAATATCCCCATTGATTTTTTTCTCTCAATATTAATATCCCGGAATAACAATAAATAAGATACACACCGTACAATATCATGTTTTATGTTATCCCACTATAATAGCATTCAGTAAACTTTATATATCTTAATGATTGCAGATTGAATACAAAATGATAAACAATGATATTCATTAGACAAATCCTTCAAATCTTATATGGATAATAAACATACCTAGTTCTCAAACTGTATTATTTCATGATAATAATGTTTGAATTTAGAAACATTTACCACATTCTTTTTCAACTATATATATCAATTAATGCCTATTTTATCATCACTGGTATAGATGGTGGAACACACATTCATGAAAGATAGTATTTCTCCACATCCTTCAAGGTTTCTTGATATATCATTTTAAAAAATAGAAATACTATATCCTTTATGCCCCTCATCACAGAAAATATAAGATGATAATAATGACTCAAATCATCTTCCGCCGTATTTACTTTCCATAGGTGGTAATGTATTGAGTAGTTATAATATTTTTCCATCTCCAGCTGTCTTCTATATGGAATATTCAAATATTTTTTAGTGAATATATACATTAATATTTTCTGATCGGTATATTTTTTGAGCCATTATTTTTAATATACATCATTAATACAATTAATGTTTAAAATTCCCACAACCTACTCTCGATCATGATTTGGGTAATTTTTATCATAAATAAAATAATTTCATTACACATAAGATATCACCATAACATTCTAGATGAAGATAAATCCCAATCCAATATTTTATGTCTCATTAAATCTCCAAATAAAATCATTACAATTGGGTAGAATAAGAACCGGGGAATATAATAACCTTCTCATAAGTTATTTGACCGTTTCTTCACATCCACCCTACGAAATGAAATTTTCTCCATTAAGATTTATCACGAATAATGAATTAGATAGATGTGATAGCTTTTCCATAATGGGTAGATAATATCTCGATGAACCATGAAAGATATACATCTCAGACACAGTTCTTGGTATGGACCATACAGGGTAGAAAGATTGGATGAAAAACGGATGTTCATGTTTTTCTATTTTTTTAATATTTAGTTTTTTTTACTTTTAAAAATATAAAAGTGAGATATCACTATTTTTTTAAAACTATTGTAAAATTGTTCATATTTAAAAACATTTTAAAATAATTTCATTATGAAGTGATCATGGTATAGAATTTCAGAACTGATAATTTAAATCTTTTTGTTCAATGTATGTATTAAAAACACCTACATTTCACCAATAACACCTCAATAGATTGTAATTATTTAATGATGATATAGAACAATTAAAGAGATAAAAAAAATGTTGAATTAATACATTCATCCAACCAATTTCTAAGAAGAATCTATAAGCACATCTTTTTATATCATGAATACAGTTTTGATAATACATATTATTGAAAAAACACTCTATGAACTTTTGAATAAAAGAAATCTGAATTTAAATTTCATTAAAGTATTAATATCCAAAGAGTATATATTGAATACTAAGAGAAAAATTTGGTAAATATGATATAATGTTTGATGATGGAATCCTTCATGGATATTCTTTAATTTTTTTAAAGCGTTTGGAGTGTATAATAAAAAGTCAAGGATTTTAAAAGAGTCAGTTCATGGAATGTTTTGTGATTGTTACCCTTTTGATAAAAGGAAAGGTAACACAGATTAAATTATCAACTCTTTTAAAATTATGAGCCATGAAACACCTAAGAATTATTTTTCAAATAAAATAGATGAAATTCAGTTCACTCAAGTAGACCGTGAAATGGAAGAACCTAAAATTGTCTTACCTAGATAGTAGAGAATATTAAAAAATATTTCATTAATAATTGTTATAAGAAATATACATGACGACTTATTAACTAGAAAATATGTGGGAGACAAAGTTGAAATTGAATTTTTTATTTATCATAATTAGAACATAATTTTTTTGATGAATCATTAGATGATGAAAATTATTTAATGGCTATGTAGGATGAACATAATAAATTCAGGGGAAATAATGTTCTGGAATTAGTTCAAAGACCAACTAATTATCTAGTAATATGAAAAAATGGGTCTTCAGAAAAAAAAAATAAGCTTATTAAGGGATCATTTCTAGAAATAAATCTACATTATTATAAAAAGTGTTCAATTAGGAAGAAAGGATAAACTAGTATGAATCATTTGCACTTATTTATATATTAGAGTCAATTTACACACAAATTAATTTTAAATTTTATTGTATGTATGTAAAATTCCCATTTATAAATGTATATTTAATGAAAGAAATTTATATTCAACCACCACTAGGTTTTGAAAACCCTAAACTACCTGATTCATTTTTTATTCATAATAAATCCCTCTATGGATCTAAATAGGCACCCAAAGCATGGTATGATATATTCTGATCATTTTCATTAGAAAATACATTTCCTATAAGATTATAAGATCAATCTAATTTTAAAAAACATTTTTTATAATATATTACTAATTAAAATATATTTTGATGATGTTATTTTCAGATTAAATTTTTTTGAATCATTATAATGATTTTTAAAGCATATGCAAAATGAATTTTATAAGAATATGATGGGAGAATTTAATTTCATTCTAGTACTTCAAATTTATAAAAAAAATATGAAAATGATTTAAATAAAACTAAATACATTATTGATTTGTTGAATTATTTTGGAATTGAAAATAGTAAGAGCTGCACTACTCCCATGTGTGATAAAGTAAAAAAATTGATTTGGATGAAGCTGGAAATACAGTTTACAATAATTTATAGAGATTTGTGACTGAAAATTTACTATATCATTCTTCTAGTAGACAAGTCATAATATTTTATATATATTTAAGGTATATATTTTATTCAAACCCAAATTAATAACATCTTACTAGTATTAATTTATTTTATTTTTTAAAAAGGAACGATTTTTCAATATCTACATTACCCAAAACATCATATTATAATTTAAATTCATAAAAAGATTCTTAATTGTTAGGATATAGATTAGATAGAAAATTTTCATCAGGAACCTGTCATTTTTTATTTAAATCTATAGTTTAATGGTCATTTAGGAAACAACATTCAATATATCTCTCAATATTCTAGGCAAAATATATACATTATGGTACTTAATATGCATTACTGTTGTCGATGAAACACACTTTATTGGTCATTGGAATAAATTTTAATAATATACCAATTTTAGGTGATAATACTATTGCAATTAGTATTTAAATAAATCATATAAGTAATTCTATGACCAAGAATATTGATATAAGGCATCATTTTCAAAGACATCATGTTCTTAATAAGTATAAACCCTGATAATTTGTAAATAACGAATATCAAGATGATGATATTTTTACTAAACCACTTCCCATTGCATGTTATTATTTTATTATGGGTGAGTTAGGAATATATAATTTCAAATAAATATTTGATAATTTGTTTCATTACTTTATATAATGTAGAATTTTAATTTATTAATTAATTTAATTATTCGTTTTGTTGAATCTAATTTTTATAAAAGAAAAAAAAATTAATGTTTAAAAAATGTGTGTATTCATAGTAAAATATTATAATGATTACGAGAGTAAATTGGCTCATGAAACTAGAAACACACCACCCAAAACCATGTGAAACCCCTTACATGCTCACATTCTCTTACTACTTATAGATTTCAAAACTCTTTTCCTTTCAGATCAGTTTTCATCCTTCAAAGATCTAAAATATGAATCTCCATATATCATGTTCTCATAAATTTTGAAGAACAAGTGAATAAAATAAGGTGAATAAAAAAATAAAATTTCTATGCGCCCCCTTTATAATGATTCATTGTGATAAAATTATCGATTTTGGATAGCTTTTTCAGAAAAATATCTTTTTGGAATAAATAAATCTCTTTTAATGTTTTGGATATTTGGTTTATTAAAGAAAATAATAGATTTATTTATGAGATATAATAGAATCATTTCTTTAAGATTTTTTGTTTTAGGTTCAGGGTAATATATGATATCATTACTTTGTGAGTAGATGATAAATATTATTCTATTTCTTAAATCATAATTGTAAAGATATTAAAATCCCCCCATTAATGAGAATTCCATTTTGATATTAACTCAATTTGAAATTAATATCACAAGTCAAAATACATAATCTCATTTCTTTTTTTGTTCAACCGTGATTTGGAAAATAAGGTTCAATGAATTTTTGGCTGACCAAAAGGTATTGTTCAAGTTCACTGAGTCCACATTCCTCATTATAATTTCATAATTATATAATATTATTTTTCCTGAAATTTGTATCATCTTCTGTTTCATCAGTGATATTAAGGTGAAGTTCAGAATATATATGCTTAGATATATAAATCACTCTTCTCAATTAGATGAATGAATATCTTTCAATATTTAATGTCAAATCATTTCTCTTATTCAATACAAAAAGAAAAATATTCCCCATCTAGATGTTCTCACAAAATGTAATTAGAGTGACACTATAAATGATGGTTCTTTAAGAATGTTTGTTTTGATTTAGTGTATAGTTAAAGGAAAAAAATTACATATTGGTGTGGATGACCAACATGAATATTGTCTTACAGCATTGGGGGAGCAAAAAAATCTCAAATATTTTGGACCATTTCATCTAATAAATAAAGAAGTTAGATAATGATAAATGGAAGAATATGATCAACCAATAATGAGGATACTCATATATGCTACTACCAATCAAGATGAGATAGATACTGATGAAATACATGATGAGGTCCTTGAAACATGGCCCAAGAATAGTGAAGAACATATAATGATAACACAAAATCTAGTACTACTGGACATGTAGATGTAACTCCATCAATATTTTTAGGATTTACACTCAATTATGAGAAAAAACAAGCTGTTAAACAAGCACATGATAGGCATGTTTCACCTAAAAAATAAGGAAAATAAATAGTTTAGGGAGGCGAAAATGTTTAAACTTTAGTAGTTGAAACCACTATAATTATTCAAAATCAAACTGTCTCTATTGTTGCAAAATCCAGTGATATAAAAAAATTTATATCTAGAAAAAAACTAAAAGTATTGATAATATTTCAATATATTGTGAGAATACTACATACTAATCCTTATTAGTAGTAGAAGATTATCCTTAATCAATACATCAAGTAGAAGGTACATCTGATTCCTTAACTAATCTAATAGAAAATATATTCATTAAATAAAACAGAATGAAGGCAAAAACCTCCAAAATTCAACAAGAGATAGAATCTACATGTAAATATTTAGAATACTTGAGAAATTTGAATATTCCTTGATTGGAATAAGAATATATTCCGAATAATCTCTAAAATATCATAGAACATTTAGTTTGAAAATGATATTTTGATTCTTTTACAAGAGAAATGATAGATCAATTTTGGAATATGAATGATGAATCTGTCTCTATAAATTATTTCAGATACATAAAATGGTATTTCAGAAGTCAGTTTGAATCTATAAAAGGAACTATCAATCAATCCAGATCTTCTAATTCAACACCACAATCTTCTAAGGACTTATATATATATATATATCAATGAATAACATTAGTGATTGATGATATGGAGGAAAAAAATCAATCACTTCAATGTAATTATGAAACTATGAATGTGATTTAAGATAATAAGAGAGACCTTTTCCAAATTTTAACATCAATTGAACCTGGAATCAATCTACTTCACAATTAGTTAAGTGATGAGCTCACCCTATTTCATCGATCTGAGGGAAATCTGAATGAATTTTTAAAATTACATTTTATTAATAGTTTGAATGTTTTTCTAGACTCAAGAATCTTGATAACTGAACCCACTAGAAACCTTATAGAATGACTACGAGGAAAAATTTCAGAGTTGAAGAAAGTTCTTAAGGTTGTTTGATTATTATCATTACCCCACAACTGTACCATACCTATCTATTCAACTTCTACCAGCATTTCTTTTTAATATTTTTCTCATCCAAAATAGACCATTTATTTTAAAAAATCATTTTAATTAAAATATTTTTATTTATTATTATTCATGTTTATCATTATTTATGTTCTTTTATACTATTAGAGAACATGTATTATTTTCATATAAAGTTGAATATAACATTTATTTATTGTTTTGTGAAATATTGAATGTTTGTAATACTTTTTCTTATACATTCTTTTTGATGTTACAAAAATTGGAAAAAATAGGTTAAACACATCATTTTTTATTCTATTATTAAATCCCTAGGGTTTGTTATCAATATAACAATAATGAATTTTAATTGTAACATAAATTTTCAATAACTACAATTTCTATATCATTTATGATATTATTTTATTTGTTTTTAAAATTTTCATATTTTTGTAATTATGTAATGGGTTTTGTGATTATCAAAATGAAATGATTTTTGTTAATATATTATCTTAATAATAATATATAAATCTTATTGATCTTCATATTTAAATATTATATAGTTTTTTGCTAAGGATATTAATTTATATATTATTAAGGAATTTAATTATAGAGAATATTTTCTAATTTAGAGGTTGAAATATTTTTTTAAATAATTCTAAATTTATTTCTAAATAATTCTGAAAACACATTCAATACCATACATTTTTAAGTATATATTATGGTTTAGAAACTATAAATTTTAATAAAAACAAATGGAACATCTATCAAAAACTATTAAAGAATTATTTTTCAGCAACCCAACATTTGGATGGAACCTTATGCTTGAGAAAAATACACTGCAAGGATAAACAAACATACATTTGTAATGAACCCAATGTTTTATGAAAGAAATATATGGTACATAAAATCTACTTATATAATAAACCATATTTTTTGAACCCTATGTTTGTAATTTTTTCATCATGTAAAGGAACCCAACATTGTAACACCCTGAGCTTCTACGATACGCTTCTCATTCAATAATGCAATAGCTTGCATTATACGCAACTTCAAGTTCTAAAACACCGCGACTAATCAAAGTAGCCGTTATGAATAGTAATAACCACTTATTAAAATTATAGAAATTTTATATTTCAAAATGGACTTCATTTTTGTATTCGTAATATCGAAATTATCCAAAGTTGAATTTTTTGTAATTTTCTGAGAACTTCCAATTTTTTATGAATAATAAGAAATACTTAAAAACAAATTTTTTAATCAAAATAATTTATAGTGATAAATTATACTATTGAGTGGTTTTAGAGTATAATTCGAATATATTTTTACCATTTTATCCAATGGTGGTCATTAGAATTAATTTAACATTGAAATTGGACATAAACAATTGCCAATCTTTTGATATAAATTGTTTCTTAAAACACGCAATTTGTTGTGACAGTGGGAATTAATTATAAAATTAATTAATGAAACTTATATGTTTGTAATTTTTTAAAATATATATCATTTTTGAATTCGGAATTTCAATTATAGCTTAGGGTGAAATTTTGCCATTGTTCTGAAAAACTTCAATTTTTGATGAATAGTGAAACCACTAAGTGGTAGTTAAATTACTGATTGTTCGTTTAAATGAAATATTACCACTTTTGTGATTTGATTTTCAAAAATCAGACATACATGGTTGTCATTAAGAAGTAAAATGTGGTTCAATGAGATTAAAATAATTTTTTGGTGAATAGTAACATTTAAGTTCTTAATCACAATTAGAGGTAATTAGTATAGTTTAAGGTACAAATAATGTTTTAATAATATTAGGTGAGAATGAAACTTGTGCTACTCCTATTGGATGAGTCATGGCCGACCAAGAAAACCCATGGGTAAACTTGGGGACCCCATGGAGCAACTTTAGTTGGAAAATGACATTAATATATATTTATTTAATGATAAAATTAAATTGACACAAACATGAGTTGTTTTACTAAAACAGTTTTTAAGTAGGGTTAAACAAGTCCAAATTTTGACTATAAATATTCATTAGAAATCTAAAAGGATTTCCTACATCATAGTATTTTTTTATAATTTTTAGACATTATATAAATTAAATTATTTATGACATCATTATGATGCAGCGATGACCTCATTATTTAACGATTTAAATAAAATCAGAAGATAATGTAACATCCAAGGCTTACACTTGTCCAAAGCCTATTGGATGAGGAGATTTCGAAACCTTATCACCTTATCCTCGAATTATATAAGTTTGGGACCTTTATAATCCGAAAATAATTGTGTAATAATGTAACATTTCAATCTTTCCAAAAGTGCCCCTCCTCTCCACTTATAAAAGGCCCCCACCTATCCCACCTCATTTAGACTTTCAAGCCATTTGGCTCGGCCAACCTCTGCCCAAATACTCTCCCAACTTCCCCCTATTACTCCTAGAAGCCTCACATTGGGCATAACTCTTCCCAAGGAAGCCTTTGGCTCAAATCAAAAAGAGTTACCCGATTTTGAGGTAATGTCTTCTCTAATTTTGTTTTGTTTTATTTTTCTTCTCCAACCCCCTAAAATCTTTTTATTCATTTCTTTTGTAACAACACCAGTATTCTAAATATACTAGGATGTTGTTATAATAAGGATTAGAGCTACACTTACACACACCTACATCTAATGGTTAAAGAACATACGGTTTCTGTGGATGGCAAATTTCTAAGTCACGAAACAATGATTGTTCAACACTCATATAACACCTTCAAAGGTGTCCATTAAGATGTCACTATTTTTATATATGATATATAATATGTTTATGTTTTACTTATGCTTCTTTATTTCTCATTTATGGCATACTTTATGATTTCCATTATGGGTAAAACGCGATAATTTCATTTTAGGAAGTGCGGACTACCGCCCCCTTAAAGTGATTTGAATCGTTAATGCCATATGTGGGATGTATAAAGGATGGATTAAATGGTATCATACACTATATTATACTGTAATTATATTATAAATTTATATCATTATGATTTCATTCCATTAAATACGAAATAGAAATGAAAGTAGCGTTCATGCGTACGTACGGCTTACCGTCTCCATGAACGGTGCATTTCATTTCTTACCTCTAAATGTTACGTGACATTATGAATGAATGTATATACTATATATATATGATATATATGATATCTACATCATGAATATAATTCTGTATATAATGGATATTTCACCACATGAACAACTTGTAATTATAAGAAGTTTATTGTTGACTCAAGTACCAAAGATCGACAAAACGACCGTTATTAACTTAAATAATTACATAATGTTCATAACATTGTAATAAGTGATATAAAAAGGATAATGAAATTGAAAATGGTTCTTAATAAGGTAGATATTAACTCTATTTTATTATTCATGAGGTTAAATAATGGTTGAGTCAAGTCGTACGCAAGGTAAGGGAATTTCTTAACCCAACATCCATTCTTTGGGTAAATCTCCTACTTTCAAATTATTTCATGATATTATTATGTCTAATTTTGTATTTCTACTTTCTTTATGTGTAACTATAGTGAATACACATAATAGATCTATTTTATTTTAAAAATGATATTTTTATGGACTTCATCTCAATCTCCTTTCATTGAGGCATATTTGGTTTTATACACAACATTCATTTATACGGTGTATAAAACCCTTTGACTTTTACTTTTATTCAAAAGGAATATTTTTTTATGGAAAGAATTTACTAAACGAAAAAAAGGGAATGTTTTTGTCATACGTATGCGGTGGAAATGAATTCTCCACCGTCGTAACCATTATTTGAGTTCCGGATTCTTTTACAAGCCATACCTTTTATAAATGAAAAATAAATACGATGTTTTACCTTTCTTTTATTTTGGTATTGAAAATGGTTTTAAAAGTGTTTTTATTGTATCAATGTGTTGTATTGATATCTTGTGATTGAAATGTGGTAATGTTATATTTCCTTTATGCATGTTTTATGTGATACGATTACGTTATGGTTTATGATATGTTTAAACCTATTCATATGAGGAATGCATTGGACTTAATAAGTGACGGGTGGAGCCCGCTATAGCTCCTCGATGCATCGGTAGGTCTCATGAGACAACTAGACGTGGAATTGGCCGAGGACCTTTCCCAATTTGATTTATGGTTTTGGCCGAGGCCTTAGTCATTTTAGATGTCTTGGCCGAGGCCTTGACAAAATGTTTCAGAATGTCTGGCATTATGCATTCCATCATTGTGAAAGTGGTTATTGATATTGCATGTGATTATTCAACCAGTAGAATATCCATGTGAAAAAGTAAATGGCATTATCTCATTTTACTTTTTCCATATTATGTTGAAGTTCATGTTTAAAAGGATTTTGTTTTAGTTATACATTGCCTTAAATGTTGATGTTTATTTATGAATGCTTCCGCAATAATGTTATCCTTACTGAGCATCTGAGCTCACCCCTTTCAATGTTTTAATATTTTCCAGGATATGAAGAATTATTTTATGAATGAACTGCATGGATAGTCAGAAGAGGATATGAGTGTGGACTATGGAGACCTTCTTGTTGTAGTTTTTCATTTTATGATGTAATGTTACATGTATGAATGTATCTAGTGTTTATAAGGCTATTAAACTAATCGGTCTTTCGAGACGTGATCTTTTGTGATCATGCCAATGTTACGAAGTAATGCACCGACTCTGGGTAGCTGGGGTCGGGGTGTTACAGTTGGTATCAGAGGCAATTTAGTAATAACCTTGGAAGCTAGATTTAAATAAACTCTGATTAGAGCATATAGCCCAAAATAGACTTTGAGGATTAGTATAGAAGAACTTCCTAGAATTTTGTTATTGTAGAGATTTTGTGAGTTTTCGGAGCAATACATCCCTGTCTGGATACGAGCAGGTAGAGGCGGCTCTGGCACAGATGTACCTAGGGGTAAAACCCGAAAACACCGCTTTGAGCTAGACTCGAACGGGAACTGGTGCACGACAACGGGCCTTGCTGCACTCTTGGTTACGACACTCCCGGGGGATATGCTTAGGATAACTCTCATTTTCTTTACAAATCATTATGAAGGGTTTATGAGTATATAATTTCTCAAAGAAAACATTTTTGTGATTATGGATTATATCCATAAATAGTTCAATTTATGTTAAGTGTTTTATAAGTATGGGATTATGTATTTTGATTCATAAACTGATATAGTTTATGCCATTGTATAGAAATGGCGCCCAGTAGAAGGAATGTGAACTCCAGTAGTACGTATGATCCAATGAGTAAGAAGGATCGTATATTTCATGGTATTAAGCCAACATTTCGAAGGGAAATAGTCTCCCATGTGTTCTCAACATATGAAGAAATAGTATCATGTGTTAATAAGATAAGTAAAGAATTCTCTGAGTCCTATGGCTTTGAAGCGAAGCAAGAGACGAAAGGGATGGAAGAGAGAATGATGGATAAAGGGATAAGGGGAAAGAAGAATTTTCCAATATGTGGTAATTGTGGGAATAAACATCATGGAACTTTCCTAAAGGGAATGGGAGTTTGTTATATGTGTAGAGAAAAAGGACACAAAGTGCGTGACTGCAAGGGTAAGAAAATGGTTTCAAATGTACAATGCATCTTTTGCAAGGATTGGGGACACTACGCAAACCAATGTCCAAATCATCAGAGTATGCCCCAAATGATGTTATTGGATAATAATCAAGTTATGATACTACCACATATGAGGAGTAATGATTAGCGTTATTATATTGTTATTAAAGAATTTTGTAATTTGAGTGTTGTATCAATGATGTACTGGTTATAATAATTATGGGGTATATAAGGATTGTACTGCAGTACTATTTCATCAAGGACTTGAGATTGTGTGGAACCAAGAAAAGTGACTCCACAGTAGGTTAAATTTTTGGAAAATATATGGTTGAGAGAAAGATAAACCATAATATGGTTCTGATACTGAGATTGTGATTTTGGAATAATACGTGATTGATTTGGATAAATTATATTAGATATACTTAACTTCCTTGAAACTGAATGATGTTTTGTATACATTTTTGGATAGAAGGAGTATATCTAGTATTCTATAAGGAATGAGGGATCATGGTAATTCAGTATGTTTAAAATGAATACATGATGAAGGTGTTCACATGTTGTTACGTGGGAAAAATGATCTTCATTATGTTTAACTTCCTTATAAAATTTGGACTGTGAGTTGGACAGAAGTATTTTGGATAACTATAAAGGTTCGAATGGATTAAGTTTCTCTTTGGATAGTATTGTTTAAGGTTAAATCAATTTTGAAGATTATTTTTGGAATATTATAATACTATAGTTTTAGGAAAAGGACAACCTGCTGGGTGGGGCATAACCCGTCGCGTCGGACAAAGATGCAGGAATCGAACCCACAATCATAGTGCGACAGGCCTTTATTTCCTACCCCTAGCCTACAGAAAGTCCCTGGTTATTACAAAATAATTTTACTAATCCAAATGGTATGTGTTAACATTTGGAACCTAATACAATTAGGATAAGTATAATATTTTTGTGTTCTATTATCTTTTTGAGTGAAAGATGAGTTGAAGGTTGAAACTCTAATTGTCAACCATAAATATATTTATACCTATCTCTTATTCAATGAATAAATTAATTCTTAAACTTTAGTAAAGGGATATTAAAACAAAAAAATGTGTTATCCTAATACCTTATGTCTTGTTGAACTGATGATATTTTAAATCAACATAGATTGAAGGCTTTGAGGCCCTCAATTTGAAAGTTGATTGTGATTGATGACCTCCATCACTCCCTACAAATATTTACGTTTTCCTCCAATTATATGTCTCTAATTTCCACCAATGTTCTCCTAATCGAGATCATAATTGGGTGGTGACTTTTTCATTTCCCTTTCCCTCTTATTATGGCTAAATTTTTTTAATATTATTTCATATGTGGGTTTTCCTCAAAGGTATTTTCTATTTTCAACCTTTTATTTTCCAAGAAAAATTTCAAATTGCGAGGACGCAATTTATTGAAGCAGGGGAGAATGTAACACCCCGAGCTTCCACAATATGCTTCTCATTCAATAATGCAATAGCTTGCATTGTACGCAACTTCAAGTTCTAAAACACCGCGACTAATCAAAGTAGCCGTTATAAATAGTAATAACCACTTTTAAAAATTATAGAAATTTTATATTTCAAAATGGACTTAATTTTTGTATTCATAATATCGAAATTATCCAAAGTTGAATTTTTTCTTAATTTTCTTAGAACTTCCAATTTATTATGAATAATGAAAAATACTTAAAAACAACATTTTTAATCAAAATAATTTATAGTGATAAATTATACTATTGAGTGGTTTTAGAGTATAATTAGAATATATTTTTACCATTTTATCCAATGGTGGTCATTATAATTAATTTAACATTGAAATTTGACATAAACAATTGCCAATCTTTTGATATAAATTGTTTCTTAAAACACGATATTTGTTGTGACAGCGGGAATTAATTATTAAATTAATTAATACAACTTATATGTTTGGAATTTTGTAAAATAGACATCATTTTTGAATTCGGAATTTCAATTATAGCTTAGGGTGAAATTTTGGCATTGTTCTGAAAAACATCAATTTTTGATGAATAGTGAAACCACTAAGTGGTAGTTAAATTACTGATTTTTCGTTTAAATGAAATATTACCACTTATGTGATTTGATTTTCAAAAATCCGACATACATGGTTGTCATTAAGAAGTAAAATGTGGTTCAATGAGATTAAAATAGTTTTTTGGTGAATAGTAACTTTTAAGTTCTTAATCGCGATTAGAGGTAATTAGTATAGTTTAAGGTACAAATAATGTTTTAATAATATGAGGTGAGCATGAAACTTGTCCTACTCCTATTGGATGAGTCATGGCCGACCAAGACAACCCATGGGTCAACTTGGGGACCCCATGGAGCCACTTTAGTTGGAAAATGACATTAATATATATTTATTTAATGATACAATTAAATTGACACAAACATGAGTTGTTTTACTAAAAAAGGTTTTAAGTAAGGATAAACAAGTCCAAATTTTGACTATAAATATTCATTAGAAAGCTAAAAAGGTTTACTACATCATTATATTTTTTTATAATTTTTAGACATTAAATAAATTAAATTATTTATGACATCATTATGATGCAGCGATGACCTCATTATTTAACGATTTAAATAAAATGAGAAGATAATGCAACTTCCGAGGCTTACACTTGTCCAAAGCCTATTAGATGAGGCTATTTAGAAACCTTATCACCTTATGCTCGAATCATATATGTGTGGGTCCTTTAGAATACTAAAATCATTGTGTAATAATGTAACATTTCAATCTTTCCAAAAGTGCCCCTCCTCTCCACTTATAAAAGGCCCCCACCTATCCCACCTCATTTAGACTTTCAAGCTATTTGGCTTGGACAAACTCTGCCCAAATACACTCCCAACTTCCCCCTCTTACTCCTAGAAGCCTCACTTTGGGCATAACTCTTTCCAAGGAAGCCTTTGGCTCAAATAAAAAAGAGTTACCCGATTTTGAGGTAATGTCTTCTCTAATGTTGTTTTGTTTTATTTTTCTTCTCCAACCCCCTAACCTCTTTTTATTCATTTCTTTTGTAACAAAACCAGTATCCAAAATATACAAAGATGTTGTTATAAGAAGGATTCGAGCTACACTTACACACACCTACATCTAATGGTTAAAGAACATATGATTTCTGTGGATGGCAAATTTCTGCCTCATGAAACGATGATTGTTCAACACTCGTATAACACCTTCAAAGGTGGCCATTAAGATGTCACTATTTTTATATATGATATATAATATGTTTATGTTTTACTTATGCTTCTTTATTTCTCAATTATGGCATACTTTATGATTTCCATTATGGGTAAAACGCGATAATTTCATTTTAGGAAGTGCGGACTACCGCCCCCTCAAAGTTATTTGAATCGTTAATGCCATATGTGGGATGTATAAAGGATGGATTAAATGGTATTATACACTATATAATACTGTAATTATATTATAAATTTATATCATTATGATTTCATTCCATTAAATATGAAATAGAAATGAAAGTAGCGTTCTTGCATACGTACGGCTTACCGTCTCCATGAACGGTGCATTTCATTTCTTACCTCTAAATGTTACGTGACATTATGAATGAATGTATATACTGTATATATATGATATATATGATATCTACATCATGAATATAATTCTTGATATAATGGATATTTCACCACATGAACAACTTGTAATTATAAGAAGATTATTGTTGACTCAAGTACCAAAGATCGACAAAACGACCGTTATTAACTTAAATAATTACATAATGTTCATAACATTGTAATAAGTGATATAAAAAGGATAATTAAATTGAAAATTGTTCTTAATAAGGTAGATATTAACTCTAGTTTATTATTCAGGAGGTTAAATAATGGTTGAGTCAAGTCGGACGCAAGGTAAAGGAATTTCTTAACCCAACTTCCATTCTTTGGGTTAATCTCCTACTTTCAAATTATGTCATGATATTATTATGTCTTATTTTGTATTTTTACTTTCATTATGTGTACCTATAGTGAATAAACATAATAGATATATTTTATTTTAAAAATAATCTTTTTAAGGACTTCGTCTCAATCTCCTTTCATTGAGGCATATTTGGTTTTATACACAACATTCTTTTATACGGTGTATAAACCCCTTTGACTTTTACGTTTATTCAAAAGGAATATTTTTTTATACAAAGAATTTACTAAACGACAAAAAGGGAATTTTTTTGTCATACGTATGTGGTGGCAATGAATTCTCCACCACCGTGACCATTATTTGAGTTCTGGATTCCTTTACAAGCCATACCTTTTTTAAAAGAAAAATAAATACCATGTTTTACCTTTCTTTTATTTTGGTATTGAAAATGGTTTTAAAAGTGTTTTTATTGTATCAATGTGTTTTATTGATATCTTGTGATTGAAATGTGGTAATGTTATATTTCCTTTATGCATGTTTTATGTGATACGATTGTGTTATGGTTTATGATATGTTTAAACCTATTCATATGAGGAATGCATTGGACATAATAAGTGATGGGTGGAGCCCGCTATAGCTCCTCGATGCATCAGTAGGTCTCATGAGACAACTAGATGTGGAATTGGCCGAGGCCCTTTCCCAATTTGATTTATGGTTTTGGCCGAGGCCTTAATCATTTTAGATGTCTTGGCCGAGGCCTTGACAAAATGTTTCAGAATGTCTGGCATTATGCATTCCATCATTATGAAAGTGGTTATTGATATTGCATGTGATTATTCGACCAGTAGAATATCCATGTGAATAAGTAAATGGCGTTATCTCATTTTACTTTTGCCATATTATGTTGAAGTTCATGTTTAAAAGGCTTTTGTTTTAGTTATACATTGCCTTAATGTTGATGTTTATTTATGAAAGCTTCCGCAATAAAGTTATCCTTACTGAGCATCTGAGCTCACCCCTTTCAATGTTTTAATATTTTCCAGGATATGAAGAAGTATTTTATGAATGAACTACAGGGATAGTCAGAAGAGGATATGAGTGTGGACTATGGAGACCTTGTTGTTGTAGTTTTTCATTTTATGATGTAATGTTACATGTATGAATGTATCTAGTGTTTCCAAGGCTACTAAACTAATCGGTCTTTCGAGACTTGATCTTTTGTGATCATGCCAATGTTACGAAGTAATGCACTGACTCTGGGTAGCTGGGGTCGGGGTGTTACAAACATTTTACTATTCAATGGTGTAGTTTAACTTAAAGATATTTTTCACGAATTTTGAAATGGTCTCAATGAATATAAGTATCATTTTAAATATGTTTTATGATTAATTTAAAGGATAATATTTAATGGAGTAAATCATTCTTGTTTATAAGGGATGTTTCAACTCTCCTGATTGATTTAATTTTAAACAATTATTATATGTTAGGAGAATTTTTTTGATCTACCAAACTGAAAGAAAGCCTCATGTTCTATATATATAGAATGAGTATTTATTCGTGAAAACATGATATAAAAATGAATATTTTTTGAATTTAATTTTAATACATAACTACTAAAATGATTAGGGGATTATGTTATTTTAAATGAGGCTATATATTAAAGAAATAAAACTTCTTACTACTTTGTATCTATTGTTTTTTGTTAATATAAATTATTATTTGATTTCATTAATGATAAGGATATCTTCAAATCTATTATTTTTTGAAGAAACTCATAATTAAAGAGGAAGATCTTTATTTTATCAATTTTTTTTGAAATAGTGACTATAAACCTATTAATTTAATAATATCAAACTCTTTTGATTTATTAGAATTTAGACTAGTCAAACTTAGTCATGTCACATTATTAATATCTCGGAATACGATATGGATAAACATAGACCCAATAAATGAATCATAAAGAAATTGAAATCTATATTGTAACGTGGCAACTACCTACACTCATTTGTGATATAATGGTTCTTGTGATAAGAGGATCATTCTAGTGAAAATGAACATGCTTGAAATGATATTGTTGGTGGAGTGGATTATGGGAAATTTGTCCCCAAACCACTTTAAAAAGGGTTGTTTTCCCTTTACTATTTATCTTCTATTCGAATTACTTTTAGAAGAGAACATTGTATATCTTTATAAATTGCAATAAATCATAAAATCAATAATCAGTCCGGATTATCATAATGACATAATTCATCCCCTCTTTTGTATCTTTACATTATTCCAACCCAACCAATGGATGAATTCACATTCCTAGAAACGTAAATTAAAGAAGAATCATTGAATTGGAATTATATAATCAAACCATTTTGGATGTCTACTTCGAATTCAATATATAACCATTGATTTTATTTTCTGATACCCATAGTAAATTATTTAGATATAAACCATTGGGTGGATCTAGAATTAAAAAGACATTATAAGGTCTAGACTAGATGGTAAGTATACGTTTCCCCACATCTTTATAATACCCCACCTCAAAAATAGTAATCACATTAGATTTAACTTTTTCTCAAGGAATAAGAGGATACAAACATCAATCCTAACCATTATCCATTTCATTTATGAATCAGTTAGTATAAATCCCATAATCCGTTCATTTTAAACACCATAATATTGGTGTCACATTCTGTGGTTGATTCTATCTGTCAATAGTGAACATCATATTCCCTCCACATAGGTATTTTATTTCTTGTTGAACATTATTTCCACATGTAATACATTTACCAGTACCATTGGGAAAGTTTCCTCTATATTCTCTTCCACACCCCATGAATAAAAGAAATCGAATTTCTTATCTGTAATATTTTTATTACAATATTTTCAATTCAATTAAATTTTATAGTCCTAAAAATTATGAAATTGATGGGATAATCAAATATCCATTTATACTGTCATATCAGCTCAATAAATCACTTACTCAACTGAATTTCATTATGGATAACACCCTTTGGAAACATCATTTTAAAACACGAAATAGTTTATTATTCTTACATTCTGGTTGGATGACGACAAAAGAAGTGTACCTCACCTGTATTGTAATATTTTCCTCATAGGTATTAAAATGTTCTTCATATTATTTATTTAGATCCTAGAATTCCGTCTCTATTTTAGGATATACAGACCCACTTTGTGAAGGTGCATGTTTCCTCATGAAGAAATCAATAGAACATTGTTCCCTTGTTTTTTATTTGGATGAACATTGTGAATCACAGATATAAAATATTTCATAATAACATCAAAATAATTTATCATTGTATTTCCCCCAATATTTTGTTTATTATGAGAAGAATAATTGAATTATCAGTCACATTTATAATTAATATAGTTTATTCCCGTTTTATGTGTTAAATAAAACAAAATATAACAGGGTGGTAAATAATTAACATAGAGATAAACAATATAATCATGATAAATTTAAATCATGGCACATTTTTTTCAATTTATGACAATTTTAGCTTATCCAATGTCATATGCAATTCCCCGAACCTAGTTACCCATAGCTGTTGCATTATATAAATACATTGGAATGATTATAAGGAATCAAGTCATAAAGGTCCGATCAGTTTAACAATCACAAAAAATAGATCACATAGATTTATGTTAAATTAAACATTAAAACATAAAATGAAACCTAAATAATCCTTTGATAATGCCATTATTCCTTTATTTTATCCCTACATGTCAATCATAATGTACTTTTTCACATCCTGGGAAAAAAATATATGAAAGGGGTGAGCTTAGATGCTCAGTAATGGTAAATAATTTAGCGGAAGCTATAAACATTTAAGGAAATATTTTAATAAAAACCACATCCAACATAAACACAAACATGAACATAATATGGCAAAAATAAATCCATCATTTCCATATAAACTTGAACGTGGATATTCAACCTGTTGAATAATCACATGTAATTTCTAATTTCATAATGAGGGAATTCATAATGTCGGACATCATAACCACATAGTCAAGGCCTCTTACTAAGACTAAAAATAATTTTTTTTTCAATTCCTTATGCCAAGACAGTAGTTTGTCTCATGAAACCTAATAATGCATCAATGAGCTATAGCGGGATCCAATCATCACTTAGTAAGTCAAATTCAATCCTCATATGAAAATGATGAAACATAACAAAAAAATTCATATTAAAATTAGCAAACGAAATTTCAATACTTTAACCTTAAACCATGAATTGTATTAAAATCAATCATCCACAGTCAAACATATCATAAATCATTCAATAAAATATAGAAGATTGTATTTTAATAAATCAACCTCAATGAATAATAATATCAAGTAAAGGATATTGACATAGTTGAAAATTATCAGCAAAACTCATTGAGAGAAATATCCATTTTTGTGAAATTATATAAATTCACACATTTATAAAGGAAGTAATTTAAATGATATTTTTGAATCAATTTTTCTCATAAAACTTTGATAAATTTGGAAGTAATTAACATTTTAAATCAATAATGTCCTTATATATAAATACTTAAAATCATTTTTAAAACAAGAACATTAATTAAAATTATTTAGAAAAATAAATCATCAAAACATTTAAAAATATGATCTTGAGAAAGATTCCCATAAAAAACGATAAAATATTCACATTAAAAACATTTTTATGAAACCCAGACATTGATGATAAAATTTTCCTAGAAAATATTAACACATAAACAAACTCGGATAATAATGAGATTGAGAAATTAACCAATACCTTGTACTTACCATTGGTCAAAAGTACACTTAACCTCATATATAATGACCATAGTATGTTATTAAATTATAAAAGTTCCATATTAATATTTATTATAACATACATTATTCTTTTATGGCTTTATATTACCCATTAAATAATAATAACTATGTTAAAATAACATTCCAGGTAATAATCGCCCTTTTCAATATACATGTTTTTATTTGTTATTCATGATTGTATAATTTATATCATGATTTATTTTATTCCAAAATATACAAAATTATTTATGTAGCATTTATATTCAGAATATAAGTATGTATAATAGATTGATATATAAAATGGAAAACACCATTTATGGGGCTGGTAGACCATACGTATGCATAAACGCAGTTTCCATTTTCATATCTCATTGAATTGAATTAACTGAATGAGATATATGTAAATACACACTCACACACACACACACACACATATATATATATGTATCTATATATTCTAGTATTATTATTATTTCATATATTACATACTTATTTATAATAAATATTTATAATCATCGTTGAATGGTGAATGTGGAAATGAATCTCGTCACGTTGTGGAGACGGTAATCCATATGTACGCACGAGCGATGATATCATTATATTAATGTTGAAATAATATGTAATTGGATGGTATATTATATATATAGAATCATTAACATGTTATATATACTATTTACATTAATTATACTCATAATTATACTCATACAAATAATGAAGTGTTGAATAACAAACTACACCACGATGTGGAAACGGTAAGTCGTCCATATGCATGTATGCTGACGTTATCATTCAGAGGATGGATATAATAATGAATATTGTTGTACCATATTTATAATAACATCATAGAATATAGAGGTACTGGGTTTATTAGTTTTTTATGTAAAAATCAAAGAAATAGGGTGTGTAAGTAGAAAAGAACATTGAAAGATGTTATGAAATAATTACATCTTCTTCAGGTTCTTCTTCTTGATTTGAAGCAATGGGCACCTTAGGGTGGAATTTTGATTAATTTTAGGACAATAGGATGAATTAAGGGTAGTTGGTAGGAGATTTGAGTAGGTATTTTCCGATTCAAATGGAATTGGTGGTGTGAATTAAAGAGAAGGATAAGTACCCTTTTATAAGAGAGGTGATGGGCACTTTAGGAAATCTTGAAATATTAATTTATTCTAAAATAATTTTTAGAATCTAATAGCTAAAAATGTATGTATTCAAGGATAAGGTTGGTATGGGTCGAAATAATTTTATCCAATAGATTTTGGACATGTTTAGGTCAACATATTAATCTTATATTTTAGATTTAACCATTAGTTATATAGTTTATCTTTTACCATGTCTACAGGTTTAATTAAAATACATGGTTAACAAACAAACTATAAAATTAAATGATAACTACAAGTGTTTAATTAATGACATATGTATCATTATATAATTCATTTTTATGAAACTAAAATATTTAGGAGTAATATATCATTTAGTAATATAGTATTTGGTTTAAAAATTCATTTATGTCAATTTTAAAACTTTAGTATTTTGTTTTTGTGATAGTTATAACAAGTTGGTTACTTCAACAAAAATATTAAATCAACACTAACATGTCATATTCACCTAGAAAATTCATGTATTACATAAAAAAGATCAATTTAAATTTATTTTTATATTTATAGTATCCATTATTTTAATCATTCATTATTAAGGTAATTATTTCATAATCATTCTGTCATATATAAATTTTATTATATAATTTTTAAAAATGAAAAATAAAATACCAAGATGTAGGAAGTATTTTTATATTTTTAATTAATATTTATATTCTAATTTAACATAAGTGTAACACTATATTAAGATTTTTGTAGTTATTAAACATTGAGTTTAACTCTTTTAAATCTTCTTTAAATAAAATATAATAAATGTCTTAATCCAACCCAAATAGATCAAAAGGATCTTATTTTTTGTAAAAAGGTTGATTTTGGTCGAAACACACTTATCCAACTGTATTGCGACATGTGTTGGGGTAATTATAATATTATTTGTACCTTTAATCACCTTATTTACATTTAATCGCTGTAAATAAAATTCAAAATTTACTATTCACCAAAAATTATTTTCATCCTATTGAACTTTATTTTACATAATTATGTCAACCATGTCACATTTTTTTTTAAATTCAATTAACAAAATTTGTAAAAATATGTTTTATGCAAATTTGAAAATGTTCCTAGAAATGGGGTAAATGTGCCTAGAAGGTGTGTAAAAAGACGTTGAAATGGTTCAATAAAATTTTATATATCTAATGTTTTTATAAAATTACTCCAATGATTTAAATTGTACTAATATATATTATCTATATATTTTAAGAAAAAATTTTATTTTAAATTACTTATTCAAATTAAAAAGTTGGGTTTTATGTACTATGTAGTATTTTTCACTATTTATCAAAAATTGAATGTTTTCAAAAAAATACCAAAATTTCATCCTAATATAATTTTTATATTTTGAATTAAAAAATGATGTTTATTTTACTGAATTCAAATCATATAATACGCATTAATTAATTTAAAATTAATTCCCGTTGTCAAAACTAGAAAGCATGTTTTTGAGAAGTAAAAACTAGAATACGATTGGTATGTGTTTATGTCCAATTTAAATGTAAAATTACGTAAAATGGACAAAATTGGATAAAATGATAAAAATATAATCTAAGTATACTTAAAAACCATTCAAATTTATAAGTTAAAAATTTAAATTATTTTTATTAAAAAGGTTGTTTTCAATTAAAAATAATTATTTTTCACTATTCATCAAAATATGATAGTTATCAGAAAAACACAAAAAATTTACACAAACTAAAGTTTTATGTCCCGTTTCAAAAGAAGAAGTTTATTTTGAAAAATTAAATATATAATAGTTTCATATATTGGTTATAAAAATGGTTCTCCATTAAAAGGTGGTAAAATTGCATTTTTTAAATACTTATTTTATCTAAAAAATTGAATTTATTCTTATATTATTTATAAAAAACACATAATATGGATTATAAAATTATATGGGGTATATAAAATTCAAAATTAAGTTAATACTATTCATAGCCTCTTTTTAGCTGCTAGTTTGGTAAGTCGTGGTCCGCTCGAACTCGGTGTTGCAAGTGGCACAAACTGTTGTATTACTTTAAAGTGATAATTTATTATAAAATACATGGGTGTTAGATTATCCCCTCCTTCAATTAATTACGTCCTCAGAATTTGAAATTTTTTTCGTATATAAATTGATAAAAATAGAAAATACTTTTCTGGAAAACCGACATCGAAAATAGGGTTAATAAAATATAGTTTCAATAAGAGAAAAAGGAAAATGAAAGAATCCCCACCAAATTATGATGTTTGATAGAAGATAATTGGTTGAAATTTGAGACACATAGTTGGAGGAAAAAATTCAACATTTATAGGGAGTTATTGAGGTCATCAATCAGAAACAAGGGAACAATAAATTTGAAAATTGAGGGCGTCATATACCTGAATTAATGATGAGATAAAATATAATCGGTACAAAAAAATTATAAGGTATTAAGATAACACATTTTTGGTTTTGAGATCTTTTACATAATAATTAAGAATTAATTTCATCATAGAATAATAAAAAAAGAATACTTCCCAAGTAGAGTTCCATCCTTTAAATAATTTTTACCAAAAACTCATATTTCACTCCTAAATATAATAAAAATAAAAAGTATCCTATTTATCCTGATCATATAGGGTTAAAATATTTTAATTTATAATTCATCTGTCAGAACATTAAAAAAATAAATTACACAATCCAATACATCACATAGCTAGTGGTAGTTTATGAACCTTTGTCACCCATTGGTTACAGGTTCATGTCTCACGGCCTTGTCGGAGGCAACAGGTTGTCGCCCGACCGTTGGGATGTTTTTTTTATAACAATACAAACACAATCTTATGATAATTTGCAACAATAAAAAATTGTATCCAATTTAAAACTTAATGCATTCCAACATTTAGATTTATTCATAATACTTGTTTCAAATCTCACAGTCCCAAATTCATTTAGAAGGTCGCATAATAATAATGTGAATACCTTTATTATATATTCTCTTAAAACATGGTAATAAACTGAATTACTAGAGAACCATGTTGAATATGTTCCTTATTCTTCATTCCTTTTGTAAAATATAAAATACGTGATATAAACCTTAAATTCAAAAATGTTAAAATCTCCCAATAATGATGGAATCTACAAATCATTAATCAGATTCAAGATAGTCAAGAATATCCAATATAATTTGTCCAAATCAAACATATCTTTTTCCAAAATCACTAAATCAATATCAGAACTATATTATGGATTATCTTTCCTTCAACCATTTTTTTTCCAAAAAAATAACATGCTATTGATTCACTTTACTTAGAACCATATAATCTCATATCTTTAAAGAAATAGTACTACAATACAATCCTTATATATTTCCATAATTCATATAAACATTACATAAATGATACAACACACAAATGACATAATTCATTAATAAAAAAAGAGCACTAGTCATTCCTCTTCATCTGTGGTAGTATAATAACATGATTATTATCCAATAGCATCATTTGGGGCATACTCTAATGATCTGGACATTGATTCGAAAAGTGTCATAAATCATTGCAGATTATACATTGATCTTTTAAAACCTTTTTCATACCCACACAATCTTGAACGTGGTGTATTTTTTCTCTAAACTTATAGCATACTCCCATTCACATCATGCATTTACCAAGGTGATTCATTCCACAGATATCACATGGAGGGAAATCCTTATTTCTCTTCTTAACTTAATCTATATTTCTATATACCAATATCTTTTCTTTCTTCTCTTAAAAGCCACATGACTCATGGAATTCCTTACTTATCTTATTAACACATGATACTATTTCTTCATATGACGCAGATATGTGGGACACCATCTCCATTCTAAATTATGGCTTATGAAAGTGAAAGATTTGATACTTCTTACTAATTGGATCATGTGTATTATTGTAGTTCACATACCTTCTATGGAGCACCATTTCTAAATGATCAAATACACTAGGTTAGATCATATCATAATGTATAACCGAAAACAATAAAATTTATTAGCATTAGTTAAATATTTACACATATCTAGTCTCATAATCATAACATTGGTTTCTTTTCCAACATATTTACACATTAATCCTTCTTAATGTTTTATAATGAAAATGTGTATATTCTTAAGCATTTCCCCCAGGAGTGTCGTAACCAATCGTGCAATATGTCCCGTTGTTGTCCACCTATTCCTATTCGAGTCTAGAACAATGCGGTGTCTCCAGGTTTTACCCATAGATACATTGGTGCCAGAGCCACCACTAACTAATCGTATCCAGACAGGGATATATTTCATGGAAATTCAAAAAATAAATATATTACCAAAATTCTATGAAGTTCTTATATACTAATTATCAATGTTTATCTTAGTATATGTTCTTTATTCAATTTTTTACTAAATATAGTTTCCATGGATATTGCTAAACATTCTCTAATACTAATTGTAATGCCCCGAACCTAGTTACATGACAGTAGTGCATTATATTAATACATTTTCATGGTTACAAGGAATCAATTTCTATAGGATAGATCAATTTAGCAGTCTCAGAAAATATATTATATATAGGAAAGATACATTAAACATTCAAACATAAAACACAAACAAAATAATACTTTGAGAATGCCATTATTCCCTTATCTTATCCATGTATGTTAGTCATAATATACTTTTTCAAAACATAGGAAAATAAAACATAAGAAATGGGTTATCTCAGATACTTAGTAGGGGTAAATAATTTCACAGAAGATATAAAATTTTAAAGCAAGATGTGTAATAAAATACAAATTCTTTTTAAAAAAAATCAGAATATGATATGGAAAAAAAATCCAACATTACACTATAACCATGCACATGAATCTTCTACTAGTTGAATAATTTCATGTAGTAACTGATTTCATAATGAGGGGAAGTGTAATGTTGGACATCATAACAATATAGTCAAGGACTCATGCCTAGACTACAAATAAAAATTACGTCAAGGCCTTATGCCAAGACACTAGTATGTCTCAAGAGTCCTACTAATGCATCAAAGAGATATAGCGGGATCCTCCCATCACTTACTAAGTCCAATTCAATCCTCATATGAAAATATTGAAACATAACATAAACATTCATATTAAAACATACATACAAAATTTCAAAACATTAACCATAAACCATGAATTGTATAAAAATAACACATCCAGAGTCGAACATATCATAACTCCTTCAATATAATATGGAAGATTGTATTATAATAAATGAACCCCAATCAAGAATAATATCCAGTAATAGATGTTTCCATAGTTGAAAATGATCAGTAAATCTTTTTGAAGGAAATATCCCATTTTTTGTAATAATTTAAAAGTCATATATTTATAAAGTCATTTAAAAGGTATTTTGGAATCAGAGTGTACCATAACAATTTGAAACTTTTTAAAGGAATTAACATTTGAAAACAATCATTTTCATATGTATAAATCCTTAAAATCATTTTAAAAAAAATGGACATTAATTAAACTGATTTAGAAAAATAAATCCTCAAAACATTTAAAATGAAGATATTGATCAAGATATCCTTCCTAAAAATATTAAAATATTCATTTTAATAATTTTTATGAAACATTGACTTGAATAATAAAAATTTCCTAGTAAATACTTATACATAAACAAACTTGGATAATAATGAGATTGAGTAATTAACCCTTACCATGTAATTTTCATTGATAGAGGGTATATTTAACCTCATATATAATGACCATATCATATTATTAAATTATAACAGAAACATATTAATATTTATGATATCATATTTGATTCATTTATGGCTTTGTAATATACGTTTATTAATAATTTATATGATAAAATAACATTTTAGGTAATTATCACTTTCTTCATCATATGTGTTTTAACTTATTGTTCTTGATCACAAAATTTATATTATGATTTAATTAATTACTAAATATAAAACATATTTTATCTATCATATATATTCATAATATAATTGTTTATTATATATTGATATATGAAATGAAAAACACTATTTATGGAGACGATAGGTCGTACGTAAGCACAAACGGCATTTCCATTTTTATATTGTATTGAACAGAAGTAAGTGAATGAGAGATATATATATATATATATTAGAATTATTATTTTATATATTTTAAACTAATAAATATTATATATTTGTAATCATCATTGAATATTGAATGTGGAAATTAATATCATCGCGTCGTGGAGACTGTAAGTCGAACGTACGCAAGAGAAATCATATCATTCTATTTATGGTGAACTCATATGAAATAATATGGTATATTATATATAGATAATCATTAAAATTTTACATTTTTTATTTACATCAATTATACTCATTACTATACCAATCCAAATAATGAAGTGTTGAATAAAAAACTACACCACGATGTAGAGACGGTAAGATGTACGTACGCATGTATGTTTAATTTTTCATTCGTAGGATAAATAGAATAATTAAAATATATGTAACATATTTATAATAACATCATATTATTTATTACATACTGGAGTTATTATTTTGGTAAGAAACAACAAATAAAGATGAAGTGGAAGAATAAAATAACATTGAAAGAGGTGACGAAATAATTTCATCTTCTTGGGAAAATGACATATTAAATTATCATTATAATCAAATTATGGCCTCTAGGATGATTTAAGGGTTGTTTGGAGGTTATTTTATTTGGGTTTGGCCAAACAAAATGGCTTTGGATGTGTTAATTTAAGATAATGGGAAGTACACTTTCATAAGAGAGGTGTGGGACACTTTTGGAAAAGCTTGATATATTAATTTATTCTAAATTAATTTTCATTTTCTAATGGATCCAATTAGATTTATTTAGATTTAATGGTTGGTATGGGTATAAACCATCTCAAACAATAGGTTTTAGAAATTCTTATGTCACTATATTAACCTAATCGTTTAGATTTAGCCCATAGTTAAATTGTTTAATTTTTACCATGTCTTCAAGTTTTGTTATAATACACGGTTAATAAACTAAGTATAAAATTTCAAGATACCCTAAAGTGGTTCATAAATGACATATATATCATTATATAAGTCCGTTTTTTGAATCTTATATTTTACGGAATATTATATCATTTAGTACTATATTATTTTTTAAAAAACTCATTTATATCAATTTTGACAATATTTAGTATTTAGGTTTTCGGAATGTCAAAAAAATTTTATTACTTATAGAAAATTAAATCTACACAGACATGTTATGTTAAACTATAAAATTAATGTATGGAATCAAATATATTAATTTACTTTTATTTTGATATTTATAATATCAATTAGTTTAATCATTGAGTGACAAAGTAATCACTACATCATCATTGTGTCATAAATAAATTTAATTATTTTAGACAAAAAATTATTTATAAAATACCATGATGTAGGAAGTATTATTATCTTTTTAAATAATATTTATATTCTAATTCACATTATGTGTAAAACTATATTAAAAATTGTTTAGTTATTAAACATTATATTTTACACTATTAACTCTTCTTTAAATAAAATATACTAAATGTCCTAATCTTTCCCGAATAAAAAAAAGATATTTTTTTTCATAAGGATTATTTTTTTTCAAAATACACTTATCTAATAGAATTTGGAAATGTTTTGGTTAAATTGTAATTTTATTTTTACCTTTAATTACCTTATTTACTTCTAACCATACTAAATAGAATTCAAAAGTTACTATCCACCAAAAATTATTTTAATCTTATTGAACCACATATTACATTCTGAGGTCAACAATGTCTCTCTGATTTCTGAAATTCAATTCATAGAAGCAGTAAAATTATTTTTTATGTAAATTTTAAAGTGATCCAATAAGGAGGGTAAATGTGCGTAGAAGATGTTTAAAAAAGACGTAAAAATTGTTCAATAAAATTTAATATATCTAATATTATTATAAAATGATTAAAATGAGATAAATTGTAATAATATAAGTATTATGTATCTATTTTAAGTTAAATTTTTAATGAAAAATAATTATTCAAATTAAAAAGTCTGTTTTTATGTACAATGTAGTATTTTTCACTGTTCATCAAAAATTGAACGTTTTCATAAAAATACCAAAAATCAACCCAAAGATAATTTTTTTATTATAAATTAAAAAATGATGAATATTTTATCAAATAAAAAAATATAAGTTTCATTAATTAATTTAAAAATAATTCTCGTTGTCAAACCTAGAAGGCGGGTTTTTGAAAAATAAAAACTATCAAAATATTGAAATGGGTTTTTTTACAATTTAAATGTAAAATTATATCCAATGATCATGATTGGATTAAATTATAATAAAATAATCTAATTATACTTCAAAATCATTCTAAATATTATTTAACAGTATAAATTAATTTGATTACAAAACTTGTTTTCAATTAATATTTATTATTATTCACTATTCATAAAAATATGAAAGTTATCATAAAAACATGAAAACATTATCCAAAATAAATTTTTATATCCTTCTTGTAAATAAGAAGTTGATTTTTTAAAATTGAATATATAATTGTAAAGTTTTTTATTTTAGAAGGTTTCACCATTAAAAGGTGTATATTTTCATATTTTTTTGAAAAACAATTCCTTTGTCTGAAAAATTGATTATGTTCACATATTATGTATAAAAAACCCAAAATATGGATGTTAAAATTATATGGAGTATATAAAATTCATAATTCAGTTAATATTATTCATAAACGCTTTTTGAAAGACAAGTTTGGTATGTCTTGGTTCCCTCGAACTCGGTGTGGTGTGTGGCACAAGATATTGTATTAAAGAGATAACTTAATATGAAATCTGTTTGTGTTACATAATATATGATCATCATGTATATAAATCCTTCAAAATTTTAAATAGACAAAATTTTAATTATCCTAAGAATATACAATGACAATTTTGAACCAAGTCCATAATAAGGACACACTCATAATGAACAAAAATGATTGTTGAGAAAAACTAGACCAACTCATTTCATTGATATTACAACTATTTTCATTTTTTCCAAAAAAACAAAATTCACTAGTAGTATCCATAAAGGGATTTATTTCATGGAAACCCACATAATTTCCTCTTTACCAATACATTAAGATGTTATCCTATACCTCAACTTGTTACTAGCATTTTCAAAAAAACACTAATCCTAACCAATAATGACTAACTATACCTACCTCTGCTAACAACTACGAAAACTCATATTTATATATATAAATATTAAATTTTAATAGATGAATATTTATTATATTTTTAAAATACATTCCTATGGACTATAATGGTTTAGTTTCATTTGTGACTAGATATAATATATTCTTATTTCATGAATTCTCTTCAGCGTCTCAAACTAATTACATCCCATGTATAAATCCTATTATATATATTATATATAGAACCTTTATTCATAACCTATTGAAATTAAATATCGCAAATGGAGAGCTTAGATGCCCAATAAGAAAAAACAAGGGAGATCTTACTGATAAAATAAACATAAAATGAGCATATGTGTATCAGAACATATGATTAAAATTTTGAAAATACATACCCACTATATTATAGATCAGAATCTAGAATCATGGAATAATTATTTTTAGTTCATATGACATGAATCATTGTAGAATAATAGAACATGATTCATGGGAGATTAAAATTTTCATATGAAAATATTTTTTGGATACATATAATAATAGAAAAATATTTCCTTTTTCAAGGATTATTGTAATGAAAATCATAGTGGATTGGGTTCATATACCATTGAATCATATCCTTATTCAATGTTCACTCAGAAGACTATCATATTGGATAGGTTTTCTTACTGGAATAGGTTCTCTCCCTATTCGGGTAATTATTATCTCATGAGACATCCATCATTACACATTGCATTAGACATAAATATAATTTCGGTCCCACCCATCACATTATTAAAATCATATATATGTGAGACACAAGATAAAAATACCTTAATCATATCCTAATATATGTAAAAGAAAGTAGTTTCCTAAATATTTTATCATTTCATTATAGCATAACCCATGGAAAAGAGATGAGTTTCATAAAGGATTCATCATTATTTAATTATCTAATGGGAAGGAAATGGTTTTCATAGAATCATTATTAAATTACCATATCCATAATCTATCCAAAGAATCCAAATATATGTAATCATTGGGTCATATCCCTAGTAAATCAAAAGTTATATCAGCATAGTTATTATAAAAGAAAAATTCTTATAAAATATCATCTCATCATAACTTTTCTTATTTAAAATAAAATTTTTAATTTGAAATATTTTATTTAATATCTATAATTTTCCAAATATTAATAAAAAATTTTAATTTGAAAATGAAATTATAAACTCATAAAAGAATTTTCAAAATATTGAAAGTCATGATGATGATAAAGTATGTTCATGTTGTGTCTGTGAAAAACAATGATTCCTTTCACATTTCCATAAAAATATAAACGTACCTCATTGGGATAGTTATATAAAGGCTACATTTAAACAATTTTTTAAAAATTAATTCATTGGTTAAATTTAATTAAAAAATCATAGATGATTATAAACAATTTATTTTTTTTGAAAACATGGACATAGATGAAATAAGACTTTGGACCCAAGTGAAAAATAATGTTAGTTTTCCTTAAAATTTTATTTGAATATATTGAGTTATTAAAGGGAGGGAAATTAAATGAAAACATGTAATCTTTGGAAATAATTTTATCATAATAAAATTTATGGTATTCTTGAGAGATAGTTTTTTTAAAAATTTCATCATTGGAAACTTATTCATAAACAGTTTTGATAAATAAAGAGATTGTAATACAAATCACTTACCTCAAGTTATGATTTCAATAAAAGTTCTCAAACCTCATATATAATAGATGTTGATTTATTATAATTGTATAATAGATTATGTTACATAATTTTAAAACCATATATGATCAACTTATATAATTGTAACACCATTTTATAAATAATTACTTATTAAAATCATCATTCCCTATTGTTAACTATTTCGTTTCCCATGATAATTTCATTTTGTTAATTCTGATTCTTGTAATTTGATCATCTTTCAATCAGATTTATAATATTAATAATGCTATTAATATAATATATATTCATTATATATATATAAAATGATTCATCAATAAAGGGTAGATAAAGAAAAATTAATTACATCGTTCATGGAGACAGTAGGCTGTATGTACGCATGGTCGTTTTTTAATTTTTTGACAGAATGAATGAAAGAAAATTAAATAATAATTAACCTCTTAAGACTAATTATTATATAATATTCATTAAATATTTTTATTAAATCAATATATATGAATTTAAATTTAAATAGTAAATTAAGAATTAATAATATCTCTTTGTAGAGGTGGTAGTCCATACATTTCGTAATTGAAATTATCGTTTTCAAACAAATTTTAGGGAAGGATTTTAGATATGTAATTATAATTTCATATGAATAGTTTTTTTATAAATATTTTAATTTAAATTTTAATCCCATCATAATATCCATCTATTATAAAAGGTAATGAAAAATTAAATATATCGGTAAGGGGAGGTAGTAGTCCACATGTATGCACGGTCGATACTTTCACTTCCAATTTTATAGAAAAAATGGTAAATATAGTGGTTAAAAAATCATAATAATTTATATTTATATTTTGTTTTATGAAATATTTATTTTATGAATCATTACATATATTTAGATTTATTAGATGATAAAATAAATTAAAAGATGTCAGGTATAAGATTATGTATTCTTCAGATTACATGTTTTAGATACCTTTTTAAGGAAAATTATAATAGTATATTTAGAATAAAAAACCTATATTTCATGAAAAGAAAAGTTTATAATATAATTGGATATTTTTTAGTCAAGATGTGTTTATATAAGTAGTGTAAACATAATAAAGTATGGGTTTCCATTTATAGTTGGTGGAGAGGCCACAATTGGAAATTCATAAAAGATAGAAGTGTAATAATGTTGTACTCAAGAGAAATGCTTCATGATGGAAAAATAATAAATGTTGTGATATGATGAGGTTCTAATATATACCTAAAATAATATTTAGTAATTTTTAATTGGAAACATTACACATATATATTAGTTTAACCACCCCTTTAAACCCATTAATACATTAACTACAGTGAAATTTTGTTACTATTTTTACTATTCATTACGAAAAAAATGTAGCATTCCACGTTAAAAAATGTATAATTTCATTTTCTAATTTTGGAATGTATTTTACCAAATAATTTAAAATAATTAAGAGAATTTTATTTAATATATAACTCGTTAAATGTTACAAAAATCAATTTTCTAAAAAAAATTCCCATGCCTAAATTTTTTTACTCAAAAATAAGAAATAAAATTAATTTCCATTAACCTAATTGGAATATTAATAATATTAATGATATAATTTTTAAATTTAAATCAATTTAAAACATAATAAAAATTAATTTAAATTAAAGAAAATGATCAATAAAATTTTGTGTTTTTCACTATTCATAGAAAAATCAATCTTTTAAGAAAATTCTAAAAATTTCACTCTAAGAAAATATTGACATGGTGATTTAAAAAATGTTAATTTTTTTTGTACAATTCAGAAATTATATTTATATTATTTTTTCAATTGAAATATAAAAACCATTATTGTGGAAAAATTATTTTTTGATGCATACAGAAACAATTCAAAAAATTTAGTTATTATTTATCAATATATTTGATTTAACTAAAATATTTATACAAAATTTTAAAAATATGGTTACTAATATTTACTATATAACTTTCTGACAAGGAGATTCCATGATGGTGCCACGATTCGGTTGATCACATGGCATGAAACACGCCTCTCTGTACACTAGAGGCTACCGACTATTAGTGAGGGTCCAATGATGTTACAGTGGGTAGGATAAACCCTCATAATCATAGTTTAACAAAGTTATAAGATAGAGTATGTAAATAAATAATTGAATCTTTATAAATAAATTTCATATAAATTTTATATAACAAAGTCACTGAATATGAAAATATGGACAACGCTCAATATACAACATAACACACATGTCCAGATGAGGCTACATAATATAAGAAGTAAGAATACAATAGGAGATCCACTAAATTATAGTAAAAATATGAATAAAATAATGTAAATCTCAAGGATCTGTCTCTATGTCCATCCTAATCTGTGGCTCAGTACCATGATCTCCTAAGCTCCAATATACTAGTAAACAACAAAATCATAATCCATAAACCTGACATGCAACCATGGAGACTATTTAGGTACCCAAGTGTAATGGTTCCAAAAAAATTAGTGATCTATAATTAGTAGGTCGCTATCAATGTTGTCTAAACCTATCCAATCCATGAATATAAATTACCTTAATTAATATTCATGACTGGTAAAGTAGTAAATAAATAAAAGTAATCAAGTTGGATCTGGTTTATAAGGGACACTGGGAAAACCTATCATGCTTTGGCCTAAGACAGAATATCATAATCCATTTTGAACTTGTATGTATATATGGAATGGTAATATATATATATATATATATATATCCTATTTTATGTTCACTGAAACATAACTGGGCCATCACAATTCCTAAATACAATCTTGAACCAAACCAAGCATGTAATTTGTCTTGGAGGATGAATCCTTAAATATGATAAAGTAGAATTCATTAGATATTTAGTTAATATGACTTATATATATAAATAAAAAGTCATCCTAGGCCCGAATATTATGAATCATAAAGAGTAATCATAAGTATCACACTGGAGAACAATAATTACCCATCTTCATAAGGGTCCCTCTGAGGAGATCTCTAAAGGAGAATCCCAGGTATTACTCTTAGTATCGTATAAAGGACTAACCCAAATGAATCAATACTTGGTAAAACACATATATAACTGAGTATTTCTCATAGAATGGTATATCAATGTTTCCCAGTGATCCTAACCATGGTAAAAACATCAGGACCAGATATCGCTCTTGGGTATAATAATCTCAACTAGCCTATGACCCCATCTACAAAATTCCAACATGAGAATTTGAGTATTGATTTGGGTGAATATGGTGTACCACAGTAATCCCATCCCTATTATACTATATAGGAGAAGAATTATTTCCCATGGGTAAATTAAGACATCCTCTTGGTCATCCCATCCAAGATATTATATAAAAGAAACCAAATATCTCTCCCAATGTAATGTAAACAAAGTAACATATGTGACCATCTTTGGAGTTCTATAATGAGATACCCAACTATATCTCATGGTACATAATTTAATTTAAAAAATTATATTAAAGTAATAAATACTTTCATGTTTAAGAGAATTCTATAACCTAATTCAATAACAATTATATAGGACAATTTCCATCTATCATTTTAATTATAAATATCAAGGTTATTTACATGAGCATTATTGTCATCGTAATTAGCTTAATAATAAAATTGAAGGAAATGGGGAATTCCATTACAATATGATTCCACCTACTTAGAGGGTCCATGTACAAATATATGTACTAGGGGCGATGTGAACTATTCATAAAATGTAAAAAACATACATGTAGAGAGTATAAGATAGTCCATGCTAACATTTATTCCACAGAATTCCTTAGGAGATTTCAATAAGAAACGAGGAAAAAACATAAGAGATTATTCAATTGATAAAGATGTAATATATTAGAGTTTACTATCATTACACATTCCAATGAGTGGACATGATTAAATTTTATATGAAAGTATACCTTAAAGGGTGGTTTTATTAAAAAAATATTAATTAAAAATAATTAAAGTAACTCACCCTTAAGGGGTGGTCAAAAATGAGTTCCAGTACCTTCATTGATTCACATTTAATATAAAATGGCTAATAAAATAATAGAATTAGGTTCTATATATTTAATTTCATAAATAAAGGGAAACATAAGGAGAATATGATATACGACTTAATGACGTATCTTAAAAATCACTGAAATAATAAGAGAAAATCTATAGACCATATACATCATACTATTTATGGTCCTCTCATGAAGTATCAACAATTGGATCATGTTTTTTCAATTGAAAACAAATATATTGAGAAATTCCTTAATAATTGGAAATATTAGATTGTACCAAAACAACAATTAAGACGATGAGATAATCAAAGAAGATAAGGAAACAATGTTGAGATGTTACCGGTACAAATCCAATAAGACTATCTAAAATAAGTTCAAACACAAGATGCAGGAGATCCAATTAACCCAAGTAGAGGGGGTGAGGACATTCAAAGACATGATACCTTTGGGCATGAAGAAAAATTAGGGGGTGATCCCCTCTAGTTCCTTTTTTAAAAAGGATCCCCGAATGTACATGATGTGAACAAGTATCATGTTGTGAAAAAAATACATGACGTGAACCTGACATAGGATGTGAATTCATTATGTAATCCACCTTTCCTTTCTTCTATGGCACACTCTATGAAACCCTTTCAGTCCATATGAATATTGGATGATGTGAATTTCTGGATGGAGGTAATTCTAATAGCCTTTTCATTCTTCTTTCTTATAATCTTCCCATAAACCAATGTGGATTCCATCAAATCATAATCCATGTCTAGAAATATTGTTTATGGATATTAAAACCCACAAAACCACTCTATAATTCATGGAATTCACAATGACCCATCCACTAGGTGAAAATTATAAATTAGATTAGAAATTTCCAAAATTCAAAAAAACAAGATCCTACAATCTCTCCAACGTAAAACTTCTCATCCCTGAGAATGCTTGGGGAATAATTAAAACAACACCAAACCAAATATGGTCTTAAAGATTTATTTGTATAGATTTGTTTCATTTCTAATTCTCTACACTCCTCCAAGAATAACTTTATAAATAAGATAATTAATTCTTAGATACTTAATTCAATGCTTCAATTCAAAAGTAAAACATCTAGTTGATGCATACCCAAGACAATATTACTAGAGAAAGATTCATATAGTCAAATAATTAATTCCACCATCCTATCATTCTATCTGCCATATGTTTTGACATGAATGGAAAATTATGACCTAAGGTACTCCCACCCTTATAATGTCCTAATGAAGAAATATCAAGTGTTATCATGATGCTCTCAACATGATTCAACTATTCAATCACAAAACTTATAAATAAACAAAATAAATCATAGTCATGCTGAATGTTCCAAGAAATCCATCGAGTGACCATGTACTACACATGTCTCATCCCGACAATGTGCATAATGTGGTTCTTCAGTATACACAATTAGTGATAAAAAGGATTGTAATTTGTTCCACTTCCGACTGACTATCCAAAAATTTCTCATCCTTCACAACTAATGTATTTGCACTCAATCCCAATTCCATTTTATCTCTAACATGTAATCATGGTCTGATATTATCACTGAAATCCACAATTATATTTTTGTTACATTTTCAATAGAAACGTTTCAATATGTTTTCATTCCACAACACACACATAGGTGTGCACCCAGTACATCAGACATGAATTATGACCCCTAAACGTCCAATATATGTCTGATTAAAGTCTAGGGTTACTGCAGAATAATCATATAGGGCCCACGGAGTTCATCTAAGGTAGTCCATACTCGGGCATTTATAAGCGAGGCATTGTAATATAGCTGAGATATACACACAACAAAACACTAAATGAAACCAAAAATAGTTGTTATTTATGAGTCCCTTCCACACATTCCTACATGGGAACCAATGTATCACTCAAGAATAATCGTACCTCTAGAACTAATCATTAATCAATAGTGAAACTCTACAATGTCTATTTATCGAAAATAAGGTAATTTTAATCTTTTTCATTTGTATATAACTAATGATCTCATATTGTACCTAGGATTGTTTTAAGATAAAAGAAATTATCATTAATAAAATAAGATTACAGTAAGAGGATATTATAAATTTATATGTTGAACTGAGACACATTTATCATATCCTAGATGAAGTGCTTATTATGGTTTTCGAAAAACCAAAACCAACTATACAAAATATTGGATAGTCAAACCAACCATATTCAATATTCATTGAAGAGATCATCTACTCATGCTGACATGTCATCACTACCCAACCAGGATTCCCCTATTAGAAAAGATTACCATGATCATTTGTGTACACGAATAAGAGTACATAATTGATCTATAGTTCAAAGGTTATGTAAATACCAACCAATATCATTGAAATATTTCCTTAAAAGAGCCCACACATTACAAAACATACTTGCCCCAAGGGATCATAAATAAATGAAAACATTTTCCAAATGGTATTCTCATAGTTTCACTCCCTCTAAATGGAAGGATATTCTAAAACCTATTCAACATGATGCTCCCCCTAGAAGTGTCCTAGTCATCATTTACATTGAACAAGAACTCATCCCACAACACACGAACCATAAACCACTAACTATGGGGGTTGTACATGGATAAAATAGTTTTAAAAACTATCCATTAAAAGAGATAAAAACAATCCACTTACAAGAATGATGTTTCATATTCTATTTTCGACATACGCATGACACTCATCCCAATTTATGTCAAAACCCTCCATAACATCAGGTATAAAAGCCACAACCAACCAAACATTGTGTAAAAAAATAAATATTTTATGAATTATTCCCTAGAATTAGGATCATTCTAATTTCATATAACACATAATTCACCCAAACCCGGATATGAACTAGGATTTTAGTATAATACCTCAAGGCTTTAACTATTTCCATTAAACTCATATGATTCATTTCACTCTCTTAACTGCTTAAAGATAATCGCATGTATCAATGCATTCTACCTTGAAATTTTCTCCTATATAATGGAAAATACTTGATTCTATTCATATGATTATTAGTCCAATACATCCCAGTATCTGATATCCTATAAAAATAATTATCCCAGAGCCATTTGATAAAATACGATAGTAAATCAGGCTGACATCCACATAAGTCATCCATCACTAAAAAGGAATGAAATAAGGTTAACATGACCTACTAAGAGTCTCACCATTACATTTGAATGTTTAACCCTTTGAAACATGGAAATAAATGATTCTCATGACCATAATAACGATCCACTTATCAATCATACACCTATCAAGAAAAGGTTCCATTTTGGAAATTAAATTCCTACTTGGGACAAAAGACAAATAAAAAAAAAATATGTATTTACTATTTATATGATTTTAGAAATTATAGACTACGTATACGGGTGATGCCTACATGGTGATATCCCCTTGATCAATCATAAATCATTGAACCTAGAAGAAGGTTAAAACTGAGGATGATCACTATGTTATACTTCCTATTTTTTATGTTCGATCTATTAGAGAAGAATCCAAATGGAAAGACTCATGATAACACTATAAAAAATATATAAAGGAAACATTTAAATGAAACGTAGATGAGGATCAATATATAAACACAATTGATGTTTCATTTAAGCTATACCATTAATTTACATTTTATTTTTTACATTTCTATGGGATAGGTTTATTAAAATTCATGTACTTATGATATGGAAAAAGTTCATGGTGGTTTATTTAGTTATTACCATAAGGAAAAAAAGTATGTTATCTCATTAATTTATTTTTATTCCTCATTTATTTACCCACAATCATTCACAATTGGATTAGTTAACCAAAACATAAATTCAAATCAACATTGTTAAACACCCTTTATTTTTAATTTGAATTTTAATTAACTTAACAACATATAATAATAATAATAATTATATAAATAGTATATTATAAATAATATAAATGACTAGTAATGTATGATTACACTATAAATATATATATGTGAACCCAAGTAGGTGATTATAGACACACTAAATAACCACCCTTGTGATACATAAAAATATTGTTGAAGATAATATTTTCAAATATTTTATACTATAATTTTATTTTTTTAATCCAACCATAGTATTTTTTATGGTCTGGAATATCTCAAATTACATGCCCAAAATATTTGATATATGATATAGAGATTGATACAGAATTATTTAACAATATTATGGACATAGTTTAGGTGATAATCAACTATTTCATCATTATAACAACATGGGATGTTAAAGTATTGGAATACAAAGAGTCTCCCAGGTCAAAATCAATGTGCTATAGTCAAATTGACATATATTCTTATTCATATGCACAATAGATATGAAATTTGGTAGAAAATGTTGCAGAAACATGGAAATAACCATCAATATGACATCATTCCCAAACATAATCGTTAATGTGTAAGAAATTCTCAAACATATGGGGGAAAAATTAGACCCATAATTTCTCTTTTTTTTTATAAATTGTAACACCCCACCCATTACAAAGTATATCAAATTTTATGGGGTAATGGTGGATTGTTTTTTATAACTTTTAATAATATTATTTTATATTAGTTTATCTATCTTCTTAATATAACTTTCTTCTATTTTTTCATTGTGTCCTCCATCCGTATTTTCCGTCTTAACTCTACAAAAAATAGAAGAGTAACCTTTGAATTTGTTTAAGGGATAGAATGATTGTTTTTCTGAGTATAATGTACATTTATTTATTGAATTTATTGAATTATATGAGTTTTAAAAATTGTAATAAAGATTATAGTTAGTGGTCACTACATTTTTACCATCATCTGAAATCTTCTTCTCATTAATAATTTTCCCCACCTTCACATTTTCTATCGTGTATAAAGTGGACCATGGAATGAGTAGATATATTCAATGAAGAGGAATATTATCAAAAATAAGGTTAAACATTTCCCTTTATGGATATTTTTTGGTATGAGGTGCTTAAATTTCAATTGAGAGGGTGAGGTTTGATAGGTCTTGATCACCTCATTGAATTTAATAGTGATGTTCTTTTTGAACAGTGATTTCAAACACCCTAACCTCCCAATTAATATTATATTATTTATATCTAAATAATTTTTTTCTGAATTGAATGTATATATATATATATATAATATTTGTAACATCCTGTTACTGATATATCAGGTACATCATAAACTTTTTACTGGTTTTCCTTTTCATTGATTGTGTTAGATTGAGTTTATGTTGAGATGATTCATATAATGGTAATGTCAGAAACATGTTCTTTTCTTTCATCAATCATGTTTTTTTAATTTAAAGGTTATTACTTGTCTTGTAACTATGTTAGACACCACATGACTTCTTCCTGGTGAATGTCTTGAAACGAGGTTCATGATTTGATGTGTACACACCATGATTCACCTTTACACAACATGAAATTCATTCAAATGCAATTTTAATGAATAATTATGGGGGTTATTAATATTAGGAATCTTTTTAGTTTCATGATGTTAATATGGGTTATTTGATATTTAACACTCTAACATTAAAGGGACATTACAGATTTGATACTTCTTCGACATTATGAAAAATAAAATTTTCAAAATGTGTAATTGGGTAAAAATATATGTAATTCCTTGATAGCTGCAATAAAAGGGTGGTAGCACATGTTTATTTATTAATTATCTCTTCTTTAATTTACCTTATCTCGACACAAATCCTACCACAAGTGATTTTGGATTCTTCCAACTCTTCCAAATCAATTCCATTGGCATTCAATGGTCATTTTATTAGTGGGTGTTATCTAGGTAAGTGTTCTTCAATATTATTCTTCTATCTCTCTTTCTAATCTCTTTTGTTTTCAATTGATCATCTTGGAATTTATTTATATATTACCTATAGAATTGGAACTATCTTCTATTTATGGTTTTTGAGGTCTTCTACATCTTTATTCTTATGATGTGTACCATTATGAGTGCTGAGTTTTAGGAAGAGGTAGGAAGTTCCATCCCAATTAGAAAAATTTATTATTTCATAATTTATTAAAATTATTTATTGAAAATAAAATTGGCCAAAATTCATTCAATAGATTTTATAAAATCAAATTCTAGTGAATTGGTAGATTTGAAATATTATTGGCACATACATTTGGGACCCCCCCCCCCATTTCGTTGAATTGGGGAGTGTTTATAAGAAATAGATAATATAAATTGTATAATTAAAATTGTGTATTTGATGGAAATAATTTCATTTAGAATTATGAATTTAATTATGTAAATGAATTTTGAAAATTTATGGAATCTTTTTTGAAAGGATTTGAATATTTTGGAAATGGATTAAAAATATTTCAATATATCCCTAGAAGTATTATCATAGAAAGAGAAATGTTTTTTTTATTAAAACCCATTTTGATTTTGAATGAAAAATTTGAATTTTGTATAGGGTAATAGGGTTTAACTGAATTTTTATCTGGGATAAAAATAAATTCCCCATCATTGAATATACAATATCACATCAAATCCTTAAGTAGTTGGTGAGTTATTTGGACACATGATATATTATTACAACATTCCAAAACATACATTTTGTGGGCCACATGACCAATTGTTGGGTGACGAATCACCTCAGGATAGTTTCAGGGGTTCACTTTTATACACATATTAAAAAGATCAATTAGAGAGTGTGGATTCTTATAGATTTAAATACTATCATACCTATTTGGAAGGTGACCATGTTTATCACTTTTTTATTTAAATTTGAGATATAAGTGTATACTAATATAGTAAAAATCCATTACATTCCTTATATATATTTTTTAATTTGATATATATATAAAATTTGTATTTAATTTATTGTTTTTTAAATATTTCAGCATGTGTGTAGAATTTTATTAATGTATTTACCATCATTTGAATCGTATAAATTGATTTGATTAAATATTCTTTAAATACCAATCCTATTTACATTTAAATTGAAATAATTATTCTAGAGAATCTCTATTTTGAAACTGTTATGGAATAATTGGTGAGACCCTGTTTGGATTTTTATCTCACACCCTACTTGTGCCTTCAGGTGTTTATAGATTACCTTCTTCCAAGATCGAGCAAACAGAAAAGATCTCTTATAGGTGGATCCCGATGTTGAACCATGGTCATGGTGATTTGGGTCTTTAGGGACATGGGTTACATTACTATCATATTAAATGGATTTTAGTACTTTGGGATTTTATTATTCGTTGTTGTATTCTAGTTCATAACTCCCAAAATATATCCATTGATATGCATACTATATTGTTTTATTTTTTATGCATTGTTTGTGAAAAAATATTTCCAATAAGAAAGTTTTTTGATTCCATGTGCTAGTAAACAACCCATTGGTATCCATAATTCCATTAGGGTAATGTCAGGGTCGGCTTGGTTATCATGTTACCAGGGTACTTGGGCTGGTTTGTAACAAAGTGTTGTCAGGGAAAGGCTGTTGATAATTTTCTTAAATTTAGTTTGCATTTTTGAAATCATGTTGAGACATTTGCGGTAGTTGTGATCGAGTGATTAACCTGCTCTCACCATGATGAACCTTATGTCACCACGGGTTTCTTGGGAAGTAATTATTATGGATTAGTTCTTTTCTATTCCCTATTCTTATTTGATAGAGTGGTATGAAAGTATATTTTTCCCATGTATTAAGAATAATAGCCATTATTTCTCAGTTTGAGTATGAATCTAATATCTTCAATGATGTTTACTAATGCTGTGTAGCATCATTCGTCTAAGAAGACACACAAATTAGATCAAGGAAGAAGCTTCTACAGAACCACTGTGATTGAATCCTCTAGTGGAACCAAATCTAGTGGGGGTGATCGTGCACAATGTCTATGCTCTGGGACATGAACTACATATAGTTCCCATTCAGGTTCCAGATGTGGATCCTTAGGGGGATGTTCTCCAAAATCATTATCAATATATCCTTCACCAAAATCCACGAGTTTTCTAAGGCTCTAATTTTCCTCAACATTATGAGTAATTTTTGGGCATGATAGATTGTTTGTTTGAGTCCATGGAGATAATGGATGTGATCAAGGTGAAGTGCGCCAGTTTCATGCTGGATGAACTAAGCAAGAGATGGTGGGAAATGATGGTGATGGAAAATAAACAAGAGGGATTAGAGTAGAAACACATCATGGATCTCCTTAAATACCATTTCTATTCAAAGTTAATGGTGTTGTCTAGAGATGTGGAGTTGTTCATGCTTGACCAGACTAACAAATCAATGACTGAGTATTCCAATCGCTTTGGTGAGGTAATGCAGTTTGTACATAATATTTTATATAATCATATGATGAATGATCAATGATTAATGTTTCGAAACTGATCATATTTTCGTTTCTAGGATTTGTTACCAATTATTTCCACTAATGTTGTTGTCCTATATAGGGAAATGATGATTGATATGGACCTCAGTGAAAAGTCAGGGTTATCAAGATATCCCATCACCCCCAGTGGAAACATGAGTTCCTTTAATGGAAAACATAATCAAGATGATTTTCAGGGAACTTCTTTATGGAAGAGTTACTCCAGACCTTCTACAGTGCCTGGAGGAATTCCCTTGGTTTTTTACCAGTGTGGAAAACCTGGTCATTCATGGAGGGTTTTCATCATGGCACACAAGAATAGTATCTCATGCACTTTTTTTTGGATTTAATGAACATGATTTTCCATGAATATATGGATACCATGGTGGTTTTTTTGGATGAAATCTTCATTTACTCAAAATCATGGGAGGATCATTAGAGACATATGAGAACAATTCTATGTTTGTTGAGAAATCGTCAAATTTATGACAGGATTTAGAAGCATGATTTCTAGATCTGGGATGTGAAATTTTTGGCCCACATGATTTCTGAACAAGTAATATAAGATTATCATAATAAGGAAATAGGGATTATAAATTGGGATAAACAGCATAATGTTTTATATGTTTAAAGCATCTTCATCTTAGCTATATACTATCATCAATTTATGATGGAATTTTCGATGTTCAATTGTTTAATTACTTATCTAACTTGGAAGGGGTTAGGGTTTGATTAAAATGATAAATATAAGAGTTAATTTGATTAGTTGAAATTTATTTTGACTAATGTGCAAGTGTGGACACATCTAGAAGCTTCGTAGGGATTGGTGGTCATTTGGGATGCATTAGGATCATGATTGGGTTGTGTTCTTATGCAGGTTGATCATGTTGTACCCTATGGATCTCATCAACATAGGCAAAAAAAAGATATATCCTACCAATTATCATGAACATGTAGCTATAATTAATGCACTTAAGTGTTTTATATCTCACATTTATGGATAAAAGAATATAGTGTATTCATACTAATTGATTTTGAGTTATATTTTTTTCTAAAAGACAATTAAATCTCCGCTAGAGATGTTGGGTGGAGTACTTGAAGCCATTGGAAATTAACATCACCTATACCCTAGGGAAATATAATTTCAATGAAGAATAATTGAGTAGGAAACTTCAAATCCATTGTGTGAAAGAATCTTCAGACTAGTGAATTTTCATGGATATTTATTTTCAGAGTTTCATATTAGAGTTCCAAGGAAAGGGGCTTCTGTTCATTTAGATTTTATATAATTGATATATTCTCTTATCTGGATTGTTATTCATAAAAAAGATATTGATATTGAATTCAAACATTAGAGTCTGATTTCATGGTGGGGGTCTTTTTTACAATGGTCGTTCTCCCAATAGGGTGATCTATGTTATCAGAACCGCTTGGTTTTTATGTTTGCGAAAAAGATGGATACGATGGGGGGTTTTCATAATTACTAGTCAGTTATAAAACCAAGAACCACTAAGATATTTTATGATATGGGATGGATGTTCTAGTGGATAGGTATGAGATGGGTTGTTTTTTAGTTTGATTCTTGTTTCAATATGTTCCAATTTGTTAAATATTGGTACCAAAAACCATCGATATTTCTTTAACCATGTCTAGTCCCCACATGGAAGTGATATAAAATCTCAATGGACATCATGGGATGGATCCTCTTACCTAGAGGAAGAATAATGTGATATGTTTTTTATTGATATGATTACTATGTTGGATTACTTTATACCCATTCAAGATACATCCAATGTTTAGGAGTTAGGAAATCACTATCTGAATGAGATTGTTCGCTTACACAGAGGTATATCTACTATAGTCTCTAATAGGGATCCTGGTTTTAATTATCACATTTCAAAAGGTCGTCATGAAGAACTAGGATCTTAGGTCTGTTTGATCATGGCCTACCATGCAAAGTCTAATATCTAGAATGAGTGAGCTATACAAATTCTATTTGATATGATGCGTGCTTATGTTCTCGACTTCGGTGGGGCTGGTAATGATAACATGGGACTTGCTGGTTGTCTTATAATTTTTTTATGATCCCACTATCATAATGAAACCTTATTTATACTTTTATGGATGTATTTAGAGATCTCCATTATGTTGGTCAGAGGTTAGTGAATATTCCATAGTTGGGCTGAGTTTGGTCAAAGAGACAATAAATAAGATTTAATCGATTCAACACAGAGTTTTGACATCATAGATCATATATAAGTCATATACTAATCATCACCATAGAGGTTTGGAATTTTCTATTGGTGACCAAGTATTCATGATGCTTTCACCCAGGTTGGGTCATCGACAACTTTTTGGGATATCGGGTCTTGCTTCTAATATTGTGAGACCCATCAAGGTTTTTGATCATGTACGGAAAATTTATCACAATTTTTAACTACCACCACAGCTGATGTCGATACATAAAATTTTCCATGTGTCGCAGTTGAGAAAGTATCAATCTGATCAATATCACTTTTTTAGCTTCAGTGATCTTAAGATTGAGCCTAATTTATCATTCACTATGCGGCCAATCAGGATAGTTGATTTTGAGGCCAATGTAATTTATGGAAAATGATAACTTTGGTTCATGTGGTAAGGAATCACGGTTATGATAATCATGATACATTGGAATGTGATGAACTGATGAGAGAGCATTGCCCTCATCTATTTAGAATTGAATCTTTTTTATAGTCATTCTGATGAAATAATGTTTTTATGGTGGGGGAGTTTGTAACATCCCACTACCAATCTAATATGTACATATTAAAACCTGTCATGGTTTTTTCTTTTCAAAGAATGTGTTGGGTTATGTATATGTTGGGAGGGTTCCTATAATGGTAAATTCATTCATTGGTTGGTTTATTCAACATTAAATAGGGTTTTTTTATGTTTCCATGATATTACATGTTGTGTCACTAGGTTAGATGTTGTGTATCTCTTACCTAGTGTAAACTGTGAAACTGGGTTAATGTTGGGATGGTTACACAATGCGAATTCCCTTTTCATAACATAAAATATAATTAGATCGATATTTAATGTGTAATGAAAACAGTTTCTACCGTATAAAATCTCACGATTTGTACAATGTGAATAGGGGTTACACATAATGTAATTCTCTGACTTTAATGGGGTGTAACAGATTCAATGCATCTTCAACATTTCAGAAATTAAAACTTTCACAACATGTAATTGGATTACACTCCATGTAATGCCCTGATAGAGACTATAAATTGGAGTTAGTGCTTCATTATTTATTTATTATCTTCTTTATGATTCCTCATCTCTCAACCCAAAGACTCACTTATAAGTTTTTGGAGTCTTCCAACTCTTCAGAATCCATTACTTTGGTGTTCAGACTTTATTTCTTTGGTGGGTGTTATCCGTGTAGGCATTATTTTTTTTTTCTAACTATCTTTATCTTCTCTTGGATTTTCAATAGATTATCTTTCTATTGATAGATAAATTTCCAGTGGTGATGGATCTAGATTCTACGATGGATTTATAGGTCATCTCCATCTTCATTCTCATTGAATAGTTCTGTTGGGAGTGTTGAGTTTTGGGAAGAGTAGCTGGTTCCATCCGATTTAGAAAAATTGATTAACCTTGTATTTCTTGATTTAATTAAATTGTGATTTAAACTTAATTTCACAAACAATATTTCAATTGATTTGAAATGACCTAATTCCAAGAAATTAATAGATTTAAACTAGTTTTTTCATGGAAATTTGGGAAAACCCCCAATTCCATTGAGTTTGGATGTGTTCATAGAAGTTGGTGAATTTAAATTGTTGAATTTAAATTTTGTATATGATTATAATGATTTAAATTAAATTGTTGAATTTAATTATGGAAATTAATTTTGAATATTGATGGAATTTTTTTGAATGTATTATAAACTCAAGGAAATTGAATAAAAATTGTTTTTATAGAAACCAAGTGGTTTATCTTGTAAAGAGGAATGTTTTTTTCAATAAAATATGTTTCAGTTTTAAATAGAAAATTTGAATTTTGAAATGGGAGAATGTGATTTAATATAATAGTAAGTTGTCTAAAAATAAACTTACCATCATTTATTATGTAAGAACACATGAAAGCTTTAGGTAGTTGGTGAGTTATTTAGTCACACTCTACACTATTAAAATGTTCTAAAATATACATGTAGTGGGTCATATTGATAATGGGAGGGTGATGAGTCACCTCAGGGTAGTGAAATGGTGACATGTGTATACCCATATTGATGAGGTCACTTATAGAGTGCAGAGTCCTATAGATTGAAATAATATCATACAAATTTTTCTTGTTATTCATATTTGAGTTATAAATGTATTCAAATGTTGTAAAACATTATTTCATGAAATTCAGATATATATAATCTTATATATATATATATGTTTTATTTAAAACATTGTTTCACAAATATTCCATCATTTTTAAATCCCTTTTAAGGTAATTTTGATCAATTGAGTTATATAACATGAATTTTTTAAATATTACTTAAAATTACAAACCTATTTACATACAAATTGAATGAAATATTTTGGTTATTCTATATTTGGAAACTGTTATGGAATCCTTGTTGATGAACTATTGATATTTTTAGTCTACACCCATCTTTAGCCATAGGGTGTTTGAAGATTACCTTCTTCCATGTCCGAGAAATATGAAAGGATGTCTTGGAGGAGGATACAACTATTGAACATTGTTCATGGTGAGTTGTGTCCTTGGATAATTGAGCTATTTTCCTATATTAGTACATGGAACATAGAACATTGGGATTTTTTACCTTAACGTATTCTCGTACACCCAATGGCGTTCCTTTGATATGCATACTATATTGTTTACTTATTCTTCTTCATTGTTATTGGAAAAATAATTCACACATGCAAGTTTTATAATGCAAGGTTTTAGTCACTGATCCATAGGGATGAGGAACTCTATTCGGTTTATGTCAGGGTCATTTCAGTAATCAAGAAACCGGGGTAACCAGGATGGTTCCTGACAATATTTATATTTCATGCATTTCAAAACCCACCATATATATTAGTAAATAAGTCACATTAATATTAGTATGATTGTAAATAGAGATAATAGAAAACCTATGTATCTAAACCACCTCCATAAGATGAACCATAGGCTTTTAACAATATTTTTCATAATTTGGTAAATAAAATATTAACTATAGTAAAATTATTAAATCCTTATTTTAATTTTGGTGCCATTGTCTGGGTGGCCAACTTCTTTAACATATTTTTTTTCAAAAAAAATCTAAAAAACCAAAAAACAATTAAATAATAGAAGATTTATTACATTTATCGCATTTCAATGGTTGAGATGTATTTTTATAGTGATGTTTAATATTATTTTACTATTAATAACATTAATTAGGATCCTGTAATGTAAGGGACATTAAGGATTCCATGGTAACAAAATTCCTTGGCGATTCAAAAAAAATCAAAATTCTCAAAAGGAAAGAATGTTAATTGCAACACCAGCCACAGATGACGAATATTTATGTTTATATGGATGTAATGGAATAAAAAAAAGATGAAGAGAGTGAAATTAATTTACCACTTATATTTCATGAAGATATTTATGAGGTTGAATAAATACATGAAGATCCACTTCCCTCACTTACAAATGAAAACCCTGTAACCCTACTTAAGTAAAAACAGTTTGAAGTTGATTATTTTGAGTGAGGTAAACTTAATAATCCTTATTTTTATTCAAACATGTTTTATATTGATTTTAAAATATATCTCTCATATAATTATTTTTTAGATTCATCTCCACTACCGTATACTATAGTTGTAGAAGAAGAAGGTTCATGTGTTGAGGACAAAATGGAGGAGTCGACCGAGTTGTACACTGGTACAAATGATGATGATGGAAAATGAATAAATTTATAAATAATAATTATATGAATCCAAAATTAACGGTAATACATATTAAACTATACTACATTCACCAAAAATGTACACAACTCTTTATGCTGAACTAAATAGGGAGCACTATTATATTTGATTTCCTCCCCCCATGCACCTCAAATTTTTATCATTTATCTCTTATTTGGTCTGGAAAAATTTTCCTTTTCCATGGGGTTCATCAGTCTTGGAATATAATTAAGGATGTAGGGGGAAATAAAATGTGATGGTTTCTAATAATTAAACCCCTTCCACATTTAGATTTGGGTCAACCCACTAAAATAGCCTAACTAGGGGCGATAAACTCCCAGCACATACATGGGGGTCCAAACCATGATATATCCTCTATTCCATTTCTTTTATTCATATTAATTTTATTATTTCTATATATTTTTTTCAATTGGAAGTAGTTATGATATTAACACAATGAATCCACTAAAAAATAATGTTCGGTTGTATATTTGATTCACATTGGTTTTTAAACCCTTATATTAATTTAGTTTAAATTAGGGGTAATAAAATCTAAGTGTGGGGGAGTGTCCACATGTTTAGTCTCAATGTGATTTTATTTTTATTTTTCATTTTTTATGAACCTTGATATTCAATGAAAAATTAATTTATTATAAGATAATTGAAATGATTTTTGAAAGAGTGAATTTTAAATGAATATGGATGTGATAACTATTTTCGTGAATTGTATTTTTAATTATATTAATTATTTTGACAGATTTTTGAAATTCATGACCATAGAAAAATTGTTAGACATATTTTGTCAGTCCAATGAGGTACTAAAAACAATCTTGACGTATTCATCTAAGTACACACACTTTAGGAAGAGAATCCTATATTTTTTGAGAGTACCAGAACGTGTGGTCTTTCTTTTTCAAAAAATTAGACTAAATTGAATGATTTTTATATGATTAAGTCAATTATTTATCTAAAAAATAATTTTTCTTGAGACCAATCCATTACATATATCGTTAGTTATACCATTGATTCATTGAATTTAATTATAGGTTTTAACTACATTATAAGATGACTTCTCCTTACCTACCCACACTGTGTAATTTTTTATGGGAATTTAAAGTTTGAATATGTGTGGAAGTATCCTCATATAGAGATTGACAATGGGTGTGCACAATATATTTCATATATAGGTATATAAAATACTTACTATGGTAAAAGAACTAAATCTCTCATTTTCTATTTCTGTATTTTCTTTTCAAATTGATGCTTTTAGTTTTCATTTGATTTTTTGTGTTTTATTTTTAAATTTTGTGTATTTTATTTCAATTTTTGTTAAAAGATATATGATCATCAAAATAATATACTTTTTTATGGAAATTTATTTTTAGTTTAATGAACCATCTTGATTCTGGGAATTGAACATTAATAATTACTGAAATATTCTTTGTTCTAGATTCAAATTGTGGTAATTCATGAAAATCCCATTGAATTTTAAATTCAAAGCCATTAATGATATCCAATAGAGAAAATCACATTCTAATGAGTATTATGAAAAAAATTCTACTTCTTCACATTCACTCCCTCTTCATGATTAAACCATAAAAATATTGTTTTAACCAGTACTCTCTTTCGTTTTCTATCAAAACCCAGATTTGAAGAATTTTTATTCAAAAATTATTGGAAAATGTTTTTATGATTGATGGAACCTTTTTTCATGATAATAATTTCAATTTATATTATAGAATATATTTTTTAATTTTAGTCCATTAGTATCGATGTATATCATGTTAGATAAGACACATTATAAAATAATTTTTCTTTACCTACCCACACTCCTATATTTTTGGGATGAATATTTCTAATTTGATTATGGGGGATGGACCATTTATTTGTGTTAATTGGAATTTATTTCATTTCATTATGGGCTGTAGTGTTTTTAAATAATTTTTTTAATGCTGAATGAATGAATTGGGTATGAGTCATCAATTATTTAGAATTAATTATTTTACCACTTTTCCATTAATAATGAAAACATTATGGAAAAAAAGATTGAGAATAAATTACTGAATTTATTTATTTTCACCTTATACTATCTTTCATAACTCATGTAATGCTCTAAAATGACGGTTTTATATTTTAATTCATTCAATGCTTGTAATTTCTCTCTCATCCACTATGATAAAAATTAAAGTTTCACCTTTTGGGAGCTTTAAAAAAATGAAAAAGGTAAAACAAATAGGGATAAATTGGATGATATAATTAATTTCAATCACAAATTTACATAGGTAAAAAATCATAAAAATGGGGGTGGTAATGTGTTTCATATTTTTAAAGGGATTTGGTTGGTTTTATTATGTGTTTTCACTAGATTATTCATGCATTATAGTTAAGAGTTAAAACAATATTTTTCAATCCATACATTTTAAAATTATTTTCCCACCCAAACTATGTTCTATAATTAATCTATAAAAAACAAAATGGTTTAAAATATTTCCATGTCTCATGTTTTTTATAAATTTAAATTTTCACAAGACTTTGCTGATATGTGAAATTATTATGTATGAGAATAACTCCATAATTGATTTCCCTTGAGTGAAGAGTGACATAACATTTAATGTTAAGAAGGTTGTGATTTAAAAATGTATCAACTTTCTAGGTTGGAAATATTTATATGTGAGTAATAAAAATTGATAAGAATTTTTTTTATATAGGTTACATGATAGTGTTTTTTTGGGTATGATCATGGTTGTTTAATAATTTTTCATTGTTGTGTAGATTATGATTTGAATGTTTAATCATTTTCAGAAGTTAAATTTTTAAGTGTGGGTTAGTGATGATTCTAATATTTTTATATACATTTTACACTAATTAAAATTTTATATTCCCAAGATAGTGTTATTTTATAGTTAGTTTTCCAATTTAATGGTTCAGTGGTAGTTTGTTTTTAATACCAGACCAGTTGCTATTGGGAATACAATACCTAAAATTATCAGCAAAATCATTTCGAATATGATGTATCATGTGGCCGAAAACATTATCACCCCAACCAGTTTGGGGTTTTCTTAGGAAGGAGCATTCATACATGCATCTTTACTACATCTGAATGTATCAATTCTATGAGGAAAAAGGCAAAACCTGGTAGCTTTTCCATGAAAATTGATATCTCTAAAGCCTTTGACACTATGAAATGGAGTTTTCTTTTCTCCATTTTGAAAATGAATGGGTTCTCTAGAAAATTTATCAATTTGATTCATTATATCCTAAAGAGGGATAATATTTCTATTCTGATTAATGGATCAGCAAGGGGATTTTTTCAGTGCTACAGGGGCTTTCGGCAAAAGATCCTTATTCTGGTCTTATTTTTGCTTTGGATGAGGATTATCTAAGTCACTGTCTTGATAACCTGGTACAAGGTGGTTTTTATAATATAATTCAAGTTGAAAGGGATCTTCATGCCCCTTCTCATCTATTTTATGATGATGATATCATGTTATTTGGAAGGGAATATTTTAGAATAGTTAATTTGATCAAGGATATCTTCTCCCACTATGAGGATGTCTCAGGACAGGTTATTAACTCCCTTAAATCCTTTGTTGTCTTTGGAAAAGAAGTGTCTACCAGAAGAAAAAGGAAACTTCCTAGGTTTCATGGAGTTAATAAGGGTTCTCTACATTTTAATTATCTTGGTGTACTCTTTTTTGATGCAGAGTTAAAAGATCTCATCTTCAGCCCATTTTATCACATATCACTGATCAAATGGATAATTGTAAGGGGAAGGTAATGTACCAAGCAGGAATAATCTGTCATGTTAACTCTGTGGTCACATCCATGTTTTTTTATGTTTTTTCTATTTAGATATGTCCAAGAAATCTCATCAAAGAGCTTGAGAGGCTTATAGGAAACTTCATATGGACTGGATGCATGTATGAAAAGAAACTGGTGGTTGTTTCCTGGAAAGAATGCATCAAACCCATTGATATGGGGGGTATTGGTATCAAGGATCTGGCTCTCTTCAATGATGCCCTGATCAGCAAATTTACATGGAATCTCATAACATCCTAGGAAAATTATATGGATTTCAGTGGTGCCCGGTTTATATCAAGACTATGGACTGAATATCATCACTACTTCTCAACCTCGGTTTGGCTTACTATAAAGTCATCCTTTAATATGATTCTTATGTCTTATAAATGGCTTGTTAGTAGGGACTCGAATATGAATGTCTAGATAACTTCCTGGCTTTCTAGACCTCTCCATAAAGATGTTATTATTCCCCAGAATATGATGCATGTCCAGATTGCCTCAGTGTAGAATTCCAATCCAGAATTTCTAGATCTCATCCCCTCCAATATGCATTCTGAATTATTGAATTATAAGTACATGGATCAGGATACTCTCATATGGGATCATAGTACCAATGGGATCCTCAATACCAGAGCTATGTACAATTATTCTTGTTCTTGACAATCCCCCGCACCCAAGTGGCTACTTGCCTTCAAGACCTGCTTCATCCCACCCACAGATTTTATTATTTTAAGGGAAATATAGAGGAAAATGTTACCATTTCAATCCACTATTCAAAGGATTGGAATTCATATTTTCTCGGAATTCCCTTTATGTTATGGTGCTATGGAATCCCTTGAGCATATCTTCTTCTCTTGTACTGTCATTTGCAGGTTATGGAACTACATTTAGGACATGACATTGTGTTCTTTAAATATCTTCTCGATGGAAGGGCTGCTTTGTTCTACTGTAGATTCTCAATGCAGTGAACAGGTGAGGAATCTGACTATGGTTGCTGTTGCAGCTGCCATAGGTTTCACTTGTATGTCCTGAAATGAATATCTCTTTAATGATATCACTCCCACTCTTTATTCTGGTGTCAAAGCTATTCATAGAGTGGTTTTCACAGCTTCCAGGATTCAAACTGGTTGGATGAAAAATGAGTTATATGACTTTATTGTTCTGAGGAATTCTGGTGTTAGTGGTAGACCCAAAAAAACCCTTAATGCTGAAGTCCATTAGATGGATTTCCCCCATCCCCTCCTGGCTGAATGTTAATGTTGATGGAGCGGCTGCAGGGCCACCTGGACCTTCAAGCTGTGGTGGTGTCTTTCGCACCTATCGAGGCTTTGTCAAAGGCTGTTTCTATCATTTCATTAGGCAGTGATCTGCTATTGAGGCTGAATTATGGGCTATTATCAATGCAATCAGATATGCTATTCATTTTGGTTGGCGTTTTATATGGCTAGAATCTGATTCTATGGTGGTGGTGGATTTAATAAAATGGAGATCCAGGAATGTTCCATGGGCTATGCTACCTTATTGGGTTGAATGAATTCACCTTTCTGATGATATTATCTTTGATGTGACTCATGTTTACAGGAAGGCTAATCAAGTGGCTGATGCTCTATCATAGTTGGTTGGGGAGGAGTCATGTTCTGAATGGTCCTTCAGGGCTCCTGAATTTTGCATGTGCTTGCTTGAGGTAGATGCTTGTGGGATGGTGTTTACCCGACTTTGTAAATCTCATTTCTAATTCTTTGTTTCTTTCTATTATTTTTTAATAAATGTTGGCAGTGGTGGATCTTTGATTCATCCCTGAGAGTTTTGGATCCTATTTTGGATATAACATTTTTTAAACTGACTAAAATTCTAAAATTATTATTCATTGTCATCCAAACATCAAGGAATTCATTTTATTTTTCAAGATAAAAATCATAATCGATCATTTAAAATCCCAAAACCTTCTCAAATGTTATGCCTCAAAAAGTGTGAATAGGTCTAAACACTTTTAATTATGGGACCATATCTCTATAAATTCATTCACAAAATACATAAAATTTAACCTAAATATGGATAAGAAATTAATGACAACATTTATAACTATTTCCATGAAACAATATACAGTTTTGAATGCCATAATGTCATGTAAAGTTAGATTATTAGCACACAGTGCGTCTTTCTGTCCAGATTAAATTTTCCGAATTAAAATTTAGTATAACTCCTTCAACTAATGTCCAATAAATCTTCAATTTTTAGGATTAAAAAAGGGGAAATATATAACAAATTTTAATAAGATAAATTTCCAAATCTTGTTCATTTAATGTGCCAACATTCACAATCATTCGTTAGATAGAATAAGAGACAAATACTCTCACAACTTTTTCGTTAAATTGTCACCACCCCCCCATTGCAATTATTATCCAGATTCCAAGGAAAATTTAAGAGTTTTTTTTGTAATAGTTCATAATAATTTTATCATATACTAGATTATCTATCTTCTTCACAACTTATTCATCATTTTTTTTGTTATTTTTTATATTACCCCACTGTATTTATCTTCTCAACTCCCTGGAAAATAGAGAACTAGCCTTAGTTCATCCTTGAAAGAGGGAATGGTTTTTTATTGAGGTTCATGTAAATCAATTTATTATCTTTATTTAATTATAGGATTTTTGGAAATTTTTAAAATGATTGTGTTTATTGGTCACTAAAGTTTCTCCATCATTCGAATTCTTTTTCTCAGTTATCATGTTCTTTCCCTTCCCTATAATTAGCATGCATATAGTGGATCTTGGTTGGGGTAGCAATGGATAGAAAATTTGTATCCTATTTTACTTAAGAAATAAAATTTCATCATATATTGATGTCTCAATATGTGGTGATTCCATTTCAAATGAGAAGGTGAGGTGTGATAGGTAATGATTACCTCCTTGAGTAGAATATTAGAAATATTGTTTAATCGTGATATAAATAACCATGACCTCCCAAGAACAGTTGTCATCATTCTATCTAACTCATTTTTTTTATGTATTGAAAACATATATATATAATATTTATATTTCATTAATTTAAAATCCACCCACTTATTTTTGTTTATAAGTTAATTTTATATTATTTATATTATAAATAGTGATAATAAAAAACATGTATATTATAGTGGCCTCATTAAATTTTGACCCTAGTGTGTACATAATTTATAGAATATATAATGGAAAAAAATATTTAGTGTGGTAGAACGACTATATCTTCATTGTCACATAAACACATTTTGTTATGTATAATGGAATAATATATTAAAGGAGACCTACATGGATACAATCACTTATTCTGAGATTCAATTACAGCCTTAGTGGGTATATCTAATAAACAACACTACCAAAATTACCTAGTCATGTGTAGTTATGTATTTATATATTTATCCATATGGGTATTCATGCCCATTGATATATATATATACATGAATTTTTAATGGAATCCAATTCATTAAAAATCAAAACTAACAACATTTATATTTATACACATGGTTCAAGGAATATAAAACTCATCTAAGATGGTTTGATTATATGTTTCACTATTTTCCAGTTTATAAATCACCCATGATCATTATAAATTGAAAATTGGATTCCATTTAATCAGAACCAATAAGATTTAACACATAAAACCAATTGATTATAGATGAAACTAATCATAATTTTTTAGTTTAGTTGAAACCAGAAATATATGAGGGAGAATATCATTTATGTTAATGCTGACACTTTAATAACCAATCTTATTTCAAAATTATATAAATATATGATATTCCAATATGTAAACACATTAAAATGAAAATTAAATTCCCAATCATGTGATGTATATAAACATTATAAAAAATCACACAAGATTTTTATATAGAGAAGAGTTCCATATAATGACTAAAACATGTTGTCTAAATGAAGTGCGCTACTAAAACACAAAAGGAACATGCAACATGGTACCTTTTTGTCAAAAAATGCAACCTAAATGGAATGAAATATGTATGGAATGTTAATTCCAAATGGTCTATCATGATTCATATAATTCTACTACACTTCTATACCTAAATAAGGTTAAATGACCATAAACATCATTATCAACAAGAAGAAAATTTATTCCAATCACTCAAGGTGAAATAAGAATCAATTGTAATAATGAACAACCCAAACAACAATCACATCCCTAGCCACAAAGCCTTTTTCTACTTTGTGTGTAGATCTCTCTAAGACATTCATATTTTCCAAGTGTCAAAATGTTTTTAGACTCTTATCTACTATCCAAAAATAGTAATACAAGTATAAAAAAACCATCATATTACAACACTTTGTAATATCTTGACTAGGGATCCACTGAGATAATTCCATAAGATAGTCTCTCATTTTCCCTCAAGAATACCTTCCCATAAAGAAATAGGTTCTGACTTGTATTGAGGATACAACACTGGAATGGTGGGGTGACTATACCCTAAATATTAGATTATCATAGTGGTATAATATAGAATAAATCAATTGATAGTTAGATTGGTATAAACAAATAACATAAAAGTAAATGATAGTAATTGTACTGAATAAGAATATGTGAACAATTCCAAATATTTTTTCATTCATGAATTTTCAAATGATGTTACATAATCTAACTAGTAAGCATAAATCATAGTATATAATACAATATAGTACAAAAAAATGAATAAATTGACAAAATTCTAAAAGGGACATCTCTATTGACAACCTAAGATCAAGATATATCCCATGCTCCTAATCTACCATTCGCATGTGGAAAACACAATCATACCCCATATACCTGGTATTGTAACCATGCAGTATATTCAGGTACCCTCATGAAATGGATTCCCATGAAGGGAGTGAGATATAATGATTGGCACCCAACAAATAGTGTCTAAATATATTAGTATATGAATATAAAATACAATAGTGTGTAGGTATGATAAAAAAATAGTAAATAAGTAAAACTAAACAAGTCATCTTAGGTTATAAAGGGACCTGCAACATTATTTTTTAACATTAAAGTAATCGTCTACCCCAATATTTTTCACGATTCAATTGGGTATCATTTAGGGTTTCATTAGATGAATGTTTGTGAATTTTTTATGGCTCTTGGGTTGTGACTGATTGGAGAACGATTTTCCCAAACTGTGCACCCTGTATGTGAATGCCATGAAAATATAGGTAGTTGTGGTTTCCATAGATGGTGTTTGGATTGAAAAAAATATGCACCCAAAAAGGATAAACTGTATAACCCAGGATAGGGGCACATAGTTAAGGAACACCGTTAGAGAAACTGTGTGGCACATCCCCACTAACCATACAAATAGTGATTTATTATCCTGAAATATTGGATTAAAATTCCAACACCCCCAGTTTATGTGCCTGATAATCCTATTCAACCATAACCATATTTATTCTTCCTTGAAGGCTCCCAATATGGGATTTTATCTCCTTAAACTGTCTATGAAGTGGATTGAATTTAAGAACTCAATTTGATCTATCCCTAGTAAGAGTTTTTCTCATGTTTCTTCTTTCCAAATATATTCCCCTATCTTCCATAAGGATTATTATATCAATGTGTTATTGGATGATATAATCTATATTGTTATATATATTGAATCTATGTTTTATTCCCATATCCTCATTTCTAATGTTCTTCATTTGGGTTTTCCATTATGGGCATTATGATACGTGTTCCTACGACATTAATGTAGGTGTTTTTGTACAAGATTGACAAATTAAATTAACATTTAATTTCTTGAAGATTTTCTTTACATCCAATTAAATATATAAAATATAATTTGGAATAAATAGGGATTTTAGAATTATATGAAATAAAATTGGGGAAAACACATAATTCTAATATATTTGAGTGAGATTTATATTTGATTAAAATTTGGAACCTGATTAATGGAATATAAATTAGGAATTTTTTTTAGAAAATAAAATAACTTTTTTTATTAAGAACCCATTTTTTATATTCCAAAAATATGAATGAACTGACAAAACATCCACATATTTATTTTAAAATAGAAAATATCATATTGAAATTGGAAATGAAGAAATTTTAATTTGAATCATTTTGAAATAATTTTCCCTTTAATGGTTTTTATTTTATTAAGCAAAATGTTATATATTTAGTGAGTTATTTGGTACAAAAGCTCTTAGTTGAAATTTCCCAAGCATCAGAGTAAATATTTACAACTTTAACAAAAACATTTTGCATGTTCTTATCACCAATAAGATGTTGGTTAGTATTAATTGTCCAGTTTTAGAAAGATGTGTGTGCATATTTCGATTATCACCATTTCAGTGTGTGAGGATACCATAACCTTGACCTATTATACCACTTATATGTTAAAATAATTTCTAGTTTGTGATTATACTTATATATATATTACAATTCTTTCAATATTTATTTATATATGCCTTGGGAATTTATATACATTGTTTTATATAATGTTTTTATTAGTCCACTATTTTTAGTGATTTCATCAATTTAAATGAATATATTGTTTTTTATAGGAATATTTAATCCCATACCTCTATATTTTTTACAATCAAAGCATGCATTGGTTTATTTTATTGGAATATTTTTATGGAATCCTTAGTGAGACCTTACCAGGTTTTTTGTTCACACCATACATTTTCCATTGGGTGTTTGAATATTGTCTATATCTTGGTTCAAGAAATGGGTAAGCACCACATATAGGTGGATCTAATTTTTTTCTCCATAGGACATTGAGATCTATAATGGTTGGTACATTGAGTTTTCATATTTAGTTTTACAGTTTTTTTGTTTTATATTGGGTTTAGATAATTTTTTACTTCAAGTACTATTCTTACTATGGTATTTCTTTTGATCATAATTGTATTTTTTTCTTCATCTATTTGTGAGGAAAACCCCTTCCAACATTTATCTCGTATGATGACAGGTGTTAGTCACAAACCCATTGGGATTGGGAATGCCCTACGGGTCATATTAGAGCTATTTTTTTATTAGGGTACCATTGTATTTGGGATAGTTCATGATAAAGTACTATAAATGGTGTATATTAATCATCCTTCATTTATGTTAGTACATTTTTTTAATCTTGTCAGGACTTAAGAGGAAATTGTGAGTGAGTGTCTGGACAAGTCACACTACATTGAGCCTTATGCCACCATGGGTGTTTTGGGATAGATTTCATGAGGATTTGTTTTATTATATCATGAATTTTTATTTTGATAGATTAAAATAAAAATAATTTGTATCTATCAGATGGAATTTATTAGACCTGTTTCTCTTATTTAATTTCTAATCTGGGTAATCATATTATTTCATCAATGTTATTTGATAATGTTGTGTAAAAACATTTATCTGTGAAGATGTCTTAATTGAATCCAGGAGGATGATTCTGATGAACTATAGCGATAAAATCCTTTGATATACTTTATACGATTGATGTTTTTTGTGCATTTTTTCAAAGCTCTGTTATGAGCACATGAACCCATACTCAATGAAGCTCTAGCTGTGTAACATCATAGGGATAAATTATGATTCATACACATAATTTCCTTCTCCAAAAAGACACCAGTTTTCCATGGATCAAATGATCCTCAATAGGCTATTGATTGGTTGAGAATTATTAAATTTTTTCTAGTTCATGGAAACACTATATTGTATCAAGATGTATCTCCTTTTATTTAATTATAAAATTTTTCTTTCAATACCTCCTACAAAGCTTGGAAGAGGCCCTTTGATTTTCTACTAGTATGGAATGCTCGTGAACTCGAAACGAGATTGCACTAAGGAACATTGCATATGTCTTCCCTGGGGATGTTCATTTCACTTTTAAAAGTTATGTCATGTCAATTCAGAACTCCATAGTGGATTAAGATCATCTATGCTAAAATGTACTATGTTTGAATAATATTTATCAAGGACTAATGGGTTCCATCCACAAGCATCCAAAATGATGGTTCTTCACACAGTGGAAGAGCCTCCAAAGGAAACAGACAATGGTCTAGCGACTGTGAGGTATACCATAACTATTTCTTTATTTTTATATAATTCTTTCATGTATAATGGTTCATATTATTCATCCATTTCAAACCCATATTTTTATTATTCTAAATGTTCCAATGATTATTTTATCTTATGTGATAGATATTATAGCACCCCTCAGAATAAGGAGGGGGAATGGTCTCTATTTTCCATATTGTAATTTATATTTACCAGAGATTGATATTTCTTTGGGTTTTATGGTCTCAATCTGAAACCTCTTGATTTCATATTCGGGATAAATTGGATCACTTCTAATAAATCCATAATTGATTTAAATTTTTGGTGTGTCTCCTTTACTATGTTTGATGGATTATTCTATATCATTCAGGGATAATGAGAACCAATTTTGAGTATATTTGAACTATCTTATCCATACATGGAGAAATTGATATATTTGATTGATATTGATTTTGAGAAATAATCTTGGAGAGGTGGCCTCACTATAGTTGTCTTCATGTTTCTTGATGTGTTTCCTTTTAACATCTTTGGTTTTCCACTCAAAATGGATGTAGAGTATTTTATTAATTTATTATATGGTACTCAACTAGTTTCTATCCCATATAACCACTAAATCTATCTTAAATGAATTATGTGAAACCTCATTTGGATAATATTTTGGTGAAAGGATTTATATTCTTGATTGTCTCACCTTAGGTTATTTGAGTTCAATTTTCTAGTAATGCTGACAGGTCACAATTCCTTTGTTCTTATTAACAAAAAATAAATCGAGTCATGGTAAATAACACGTTTCCTTTTAAATTAATTGATGATCTATTTTATTAGTTGAAAGGGACAATGTCATTGTCATAGATCTATCATTGATATGGTTATCACCAGTTGGGAATAAATAAATCTGACCTTTTGAAAACGGCCTTATAGATATTGTATGGCCATTATGTGTACCATTTTATGACATTGGGTCTAACCAATGCTCCTTCAGACTTTTTGGATTTAATGGATAATATTTTCCATGAGTATATTGATACATTCATAGTATTCTTCGTTGGTGACATCCTTGTTTACCCTATATCTGAAAAGTATCATGTGAGTCATTTGAAAATATCATTGTAATTTTTTATAAATTACCAAATTTATGAAAATATATTGAAATTTATTTTATGAATTCATGATGTGAAGCTCTTATGACATGTGGTCTTGGAACATGGTATCTCAGTTGATCCTGAGAATGTTAATTATGTTATGACACAAGAGTAATTGTGTATGTTTTTAAGATTTGTATCTTTTTAGGTTCAGCTGCATATTATCCCCATTTTGTAAATGATTTATCAATGTTGGGTTCTCCGATGATTTTTGTAACTCGGAAGGGAGTAATGGTTTCTTGGGATGATGAATTTCAAAGTACTTCTTTGAGATGAAATGTATTTTGACTATTATGTCAGTGTTGACCCATCCAGAGGTGGGGTAGGGTTATGCGATCTTTTAATACAATTGTGGATCAGGTTTCATCTAGGTTCTTATGTGGGGTGATCATGTCATTTCATATAGAATCTTACATATTATGTAATGTAAGGATAATTATCTAACCCATGACCTTGATCTCAAAACTATGGTGTATGAACTTAAGAGTTGGTGGAATTACCTTTTCGCGGAAAGGTTTACAATGTTTCTGGGCCCAAGATCTTTAGTTATATATTTTAAAAAAAATATTTGAATATTTTATAGTTGATTTTGGTATAATTTATGAATCATTTTTACTTTGATATTGCATATACCAAGCAGAATGGGAGTGATGTTGAGGATGCTATGAGCATGAAATTTCTAACCCATTCCATGATTGAGCCTTTGGTAAAGTGGAAGATGATGGATCTGTCATCAAAGTTAAATATATGAGTTTAGGAATCACTTGATGAGGTTTTTTTGGATCGTTTTTGGTTGACCTCCACTCTTATTTTGATTATTACTAAGTAGAATCATCTTTTTGATGAATTCAAAAACATTTGAGGCTATCTTTATAGTGCGGGGATCGTGGATGAGAGGTCATTCTCCAAAGTGGGTATTCTATTTTTTTTGGAACCAATACATTGTACATTTTCCCATGAGAAAAGTTGTTATGGGGATTTCCATATTTCACAATGGACAGTATATCTAGGAACCATGATGATGTTCTATGACAAGCTTTGAATATTCTGGTGCCTAGGTAAGAGGTAGGACATTGCAGATTTTATCTCTAATTGTTATACATTCCAATATCATAAAAATGAACACCAGGTACCTTGAAATTTTCTTCATCAAGTTTGAGTACCAACATTGAAGTGGAATGGGATCACAAAAGACTATTTGGTTGTGATGCCTCATACCCAGAAAAATAAGAATAAAATATGGGTTGTGATAGACAGGCTGAAAAAAATGGCTCACATTACACCATTTCATGATACAACCAAATTTATGGATATGTGAAATCTCTCTATGAAATATTTTTTTTGTTTTAATATTATTTCAACTACTATATTATTTGATATAGATCCCCATTTTTAGTCTCACTATTGGAGAGTCCTTTATGATGCACTGGTATCCCGTTTTACTTTTTTATATAATACCATTTGTATTCAGATGGATAGATGGAAAAATCTATATATATTGTTAAGGAAATGATTCATGCATGAGTTCATAAAATTTGTAGGTATTGGGTTGAATTTTTTTGACAATTTGGGTTTTCTCATAATAATAGTAACCAGTCCATGATTTGAATGAATCCTTTTAATGCCTCGTATAGCCAACCCTATAAATATCTCTTTTGATGGTCAAATATTGATGGCAGTTATTTGGTATAAATATTCCTAGTTCAAGATATGACAAAAAATATTCATTATATTCATGAAATAATGTTGAAATTATAATGGAGGTATGATTCATATGTTGATCGTCACCATAGACTGTTTTAATTCTGAGTTGGTGATTTTGTGTTATTTAATTTTTCACCTTGTTTTTGTCTCTAATGGACATGGAGGAAAAGGATGATTTCATCAAAAAAATTTGGGTCCTTTTCAGGTTATTGATAAAGTGGGGAAATAATATTATCATTTATTACTTTCTTCATACCTGATTTCAATATATAACATGTTCAATGTATCTCATCTACGAATGTAACTTTTGGACCCATATCATATTATGGGATGGAGTGATCATGATAATGATCAATGTTTATCAACGAGTGGGAATCCAATAAGAATTGTTTATATTATAACCATGTTACATTGTGGGAGAATGATTTCTTTTGTTCATGTGCTAGGGAATCATTATTCATGATCCTATGATCCCATGGTAGGTGATTTCTTATAAGTTTGTCCATTTAATTCAAACCTTAATTTCATGAATTTTTAATTGGTTTAAATTAAATTTTGATAATCCAATTCAGTGTAAATTTTGATTTTAAATTTATTTGGCATGAAATTGGATAAAACACCCAATTCTACTGAATTTGGTTGTTATTTAGATTTGATTGAAATTATGGAATTTGATTTGCTTAAATTTAATTTTGAAATTTAATTTTAAAAGATGGCCTAATTTTTTGGATACAAACTCATTTTTTTATCCTAAAAAAAGGAAATAATTCATTTAAAACCCTTTTATTTATTTTCAAATTTAAATTTCTATATAGAAATAGAAATTGGGAAAATTGTATTTTGAAAAGTTTTGAAATAATTTAGCCATTATTGACTATTATTTGAGTACATCAAAGACCAGGTTGTTAGTGAGTTATTTAAAAAACATTCTAGGTTGAAATTTTCTTAAAAATTTATTAAAACTTTACAATTATACCATAAACATATAGGCATGTCTTATCCCCAGTGGGATGTTTGTTGGTCTTCTTTGTCCAGTGTCTAGGAGATGTGTTTTCACATTATTGTTATCACCATATGATTCTTTAAAGATATCATAAACTAGAACTATCATACCTCTTGAAATATGACCACGTTTCTCATTTTTGATTATGTTGGAATTTTATCCATTTTTTGTAAAACTGACTTACATACGCCTTGTGGATTTAAATAATCATTTTTATATAAAAAGTTTATTAAGTAATTTTTATGTAATGTTTCCATTAATTGAAATGAATATTATGTTTTGATTTAAATATGAAACTTTTTTTCCATGCTAGTTTTATTTAAAACTGAAATCATGTATTGGTATATTTTATTGGAATATTATTATTGAATCCTAGATGAGACCATATGGGGATTTTAACTCACAACTTACCTTTTCATTTCAGTGTTTGTATATTATCTTCTTCCACATTCGAGCAAGGGGAAAGAACAACTCAGAGGAAGTTCTTATTTTTGATCATTGGGAATTGGAATTTTGTTTCCATTGGAGAATAATTTTTTTGTATATCAGTTTCTTGTGATTTTTTTTGTACTTTTTGTTTATATACATATTTGAATTCAAGAACTATTTTCACAATTGATTTATCTTTTGATCATGTTGAATTGAGACTATTTCATTTTATTTTTGTGTGGAAATCCATTACAATATTTAGCTTGTTTGATGTTGAGTTTTATTTTCTAACTCATGAGGATGGAGAACTCGTTTGGTCATTGTTCGAGTTGGTTCGGGTATTAGGGTACTAGGGTATCTAGACAAGTTCTGCATAGGACACCTAATAGAATAGAACTAATTTTTCCTAAGATGAAATATCTCGAACCATGGTATTCCTGTAATGATATATGATATTTGAATAAACATATATATATATATATATATATATGTATATATATAATTAAAAATTTCTAGATGTATGAAAATGGGAACATAACCAGGACATCTTAATACCCATGTACAAACGTAGACTAAACCCAAGCATGTTCTTTGGCTTGGAGGACATGTCCATCAATATGATAAATTAAAATCCCATAGTTCATTAATCATTATGGATTAAGGTTCTTAATTAAAATGAATTAAAGGATCATCCGAGGATATCCATAAAGAGAAATCCCATGTATCACACCAATAGAACTTTAATTACCAATCACTATAAGAGTCCATTTATGGCAATCTGTAAAGTGGAATCTAATGTATCACTCTTGGTTTGGTACATAGGAATGATCCATTTATCCTGGAACTAGTGCACCGCCTATAGAACAAATTATAAAATAAGGAATGGTACACAAATTTTTTCCACTATGCCCATCTAAGGAAAACCACAAGGGGACCTTCTATCAGTTATTGTTATAGGAATCACAATCAACTAATGAGACCATCCAAGGAATTTTTATATAGGAAACCAATTATTATGCAAGGAGAAAATGGTCAATCCCACTAATTCTATCCCCAGTATACCACATAGTAGACAAATATCTCTTAGGGGTAACGTAATACATTCACTAGGTGTTCTCATTCAAGGAATTTTTTAAAAGAAACCATGTATCAATATTAGAGAAATATAAGTACAGTAACCTATGAGACCATACTTGGTGATTTTTAAAGAGAAACAAATGTATCACTCTTGATATATAATATATTTTAACATAAAATAAAACACTAATTGAGGAGGATGCATATTTATCATTTTAAGTATGAAAATGAAGACCATTTAATTAAACATTATACTCATCACTATTTTATTAATAATAAAATATGAGGCTACGAGGATCCCATGAAAATATCAACCCAACTACCAAGAGGAGAAAAGTATAACTAGAACTATTATGGTCTAGGTGAAATGTTCTAAAATAGTAAACACCATACATACAAAGGGTATAAGATATACCACGGTAACATACATCCTACATAACTAACTAGGATATTTAAATAAGAATGTAGTGCACACCAACATATGATATGTCTTGTTCACTATAGAAGTAATGTAGTCGAGTGTCACGTCCTTCCATATTCTAGTTAATCATTCCATGTACGTTTTAAAAGACAATGTACCTCAATAGGTGGTTTTATCAGTAAGAAATTAATTAATTTAAAGAAGTTAAGGAATTCACCTTTATGGGGTGTTTAAAAACCAATGTATGTAGCCTTGAAATATTTCTTTTTAGTATATATGAGATAATAATATTGGTTCATTTGATTTTACATATTTAATTTCACATGTAAAAGTAAACACATAGAGAATCTAGTTTGTGGAATAACGATGTGTCATAAAAATCAATGAAACATTAATGTTAAATCCATTGAACACCTAACTCATACTAAGGTAATTCTCCTAATCCAATATAAATCCTTAAAAAGATTCAATTCAAGAGAAAATGATGAAATGGGGTAATAACCATAAAATAGGGCATATTCGCTTGCAAAAAAACAATCCTGATAACTGTGAGATAATCAAAGAAGATAAGGAATCACAGTAGAGGGATTATTGATATGCATCTAATAAAACCATCAAAAATATATTTAGACACTAGAATGAGGAGATACCATGAACTATAGGAGAGGGGGGTGAGGTGGAGCCAAGAGTTGTGCCCTACATGGGTGAAGAGAAAAACGAGAGGTTGATCCCCTCCTATTCCATTTCTAAAAGGCTACACACATGTTACATGATGTGAAAATGTTTCACATCATTTAGAAAATAAATTTCATGAACTTGAGACACAAAATGATCTAATTTTAAGGACCCCAACCCTTCATGCCCTTTAATATTCTATGAAACCCTTTCCCTTCATGTGGATATTACACAACATAAATTTATGGAAGGATATTTTTACGGATTCTTATCCATCATTATTTCCTCATGTGTTTATCCAAACCCCCATGGACTTCCATAAAACATAATACATGACCAGAAGCATAATTTATAGATTTTCAAACCAACAAAATTCACATTAATTCTCAGAATTAAAAATTATCGATCTACCAAATAAATTTTTTAAATTAATTTAAAAGTTTATATATTTCCAAAACATAGAATGGAAAAAACATAACCAATAAAATGAATATGTATTAATGGTATAATATATTTTGGTTCATTTAGACTCTAGATTACATGAATTTCAATCAATAATACAAATTAAATATATTTCAAGTGAAATATATCATAACTTAGTGTGTACCATTGTTCCGAAATTGTATTGAATTTAGTTAATCTGATTATATCACTATAACAAAAATAAATGAGGGTATTTATATTTCATCACATATTTGGGTTCCTATGTAACTTATTTGAATTTTGGATTTCTCCTGTTAATATTAACAAGGTGATTTTTGTTGTTCCATAACACTTTATCTCCACGAGAAAAGTTTTATTATATCTTATTTTAATATAAAATATCTTTTTTCAATTTTATATCACATAAATTTAGTTTATGTGAAATATTAGTGTAGTAAATTTTTGGATATATACATGGAAGTCATCATGAACATGATATAGGTTTGGTAGAATCACTTTGAAATAAGCCACTCTATGTACTTGATCATGAATATAGAATGGAATAATCTACATAGGGTTAAGTATTACATTATTTCAGAATCATATAATCTTATTTTATGGATATTTTCATAATAATATATTCTCACCAAATTAAAATTATAGATTTCCCTTATGTTCTTACACATAACATTTTTTTAAAAATATTATGTAACTCAATGTGTCGTTGAATGTCTGTAACCCTCTCTCTCATTTCCTCTATAAACATTGGTCCTTATAGCTTTCTTTATATATCATCATCGAAACACATTTGATTTCTACACATCTTCCCACAAAGGGATTCATAAGGTTAAATTTGTATACTCATGTAAATGTAATTATGGTATGTAATGTTGTGTAGAGGAAGGTGATAATCTTAACCACCATTGAAATCAATAGAATAATACCTCAACAAATCCTATAGGGGTTGAATGGTTATCTCAATCCTACTATCAATTTGGGGATGATAACAAACTACTAGTACTCTATATTGAATGTATATCATGCGGAATACCTGACCAAAATGTTGAGGTAATCCTCAGATCTAGATTAGTTACAATAGATTTTGGTACTCCAATATTCATACCACTTTCCTATTATGTTTTTTATAATTATAATCAAGAGATAAATCTTATAAAAAATATATAATGTTTTTTTTTAATTTAAAAGGTGGCCGACTATAACCCAAATATAATTATATATTATTTATGTTTTGGGGATTCTAATGGATAAGTACATGGAAATGTTATACCATTCCCATTATATTTTGAGTAATGGTTATAATATCCCCATTATCTTCTATATCTCATTATTAACATTCTAATATAACAATCATCGAGACACATACTCTATATCATCTCGCTTCATTTTTTCCACCAGAAATACAATTTTAGATCCCTATATATCTTAATACTTTTATGATGAATAGATAATGAAAAAAATAATATCTTCATGTAATTTCTAAATCTTCAAATATGGTATGGATGGGGAAAATACATATTTCTTGAATTTTATCATTCCATCACAATCAAGGTTCAATTTAAGAGTCAATGAACATGTACCAAAGTGTTAGAGGCTTCTTCATAGCATCAAAAAGTCCTTGAATCAAATCCTGGTGAGGGTGAATTCAATGGTCACTATAGCAGTTCTATAGAATGTATTGTGTGGTACTTTAGTAGCAAGATCTATTCATCTGATTTGAGTATTGGGGCCACCAATTAAGGACTACTGGTCTAAGGGAATTTGGACCATGTGAATTTCGGGCTACCAAATGGTCTTCAGGCCTCATAGAAATTGGTCCACCATACCCTTTGAGCCCCCAAGAATCTGTGCCATAAAGAAGTAAGATGCATCCTAGGAAGACCACATAAGAGCAAGCCCCATAAGATGATTTAGATAAAGTATAATTGTCTAGAGAAGAGTTGAAAAGATTGGAAGAATGAGAGGTTATGGAACATTCCATCGGTACCGGGCACCATGAAGATCTGCTTAGGGAAATTCTAGCATATCAAAAATAGTAGGTGGAAATATATGTTGATTAAAAGATGTATAAACTAAGGAGGGGTAGTAAAATAGTGTAGTATTGTGTTGGGACTTAAAATTTTATATATTAGGATTTGTGACTTTGGGCCTTTCAGCTATGTTTGGGTCTTCTACCTCTAGGCCTACGGTTTATGTAAGGGTTCCCCCTGAACCCATATAAGTGGGATTATCCATAAATAAATAAAAAATATTTCCCTTAAAGAATTCAATGTAAAGGATATGTTTTAGAACATTTTACAACTCCATATAAAACTAATAATATATTTTTTGTCCTCATTAATCATCAATTGGTTTGTTGATTGAACCATCATTTGAGAAAATATGATTTGATCCCTTCCATTAAGATGTTTAGAACTATTCTTTTAAAATACATAAATATTATATTTTTTTTCATCATCATAAATAATCTAGCATGATCGTTTTGTGTCAAAGAACCATCCTCCTATTTTACTTTACAATGCTGGTAATGTATTGATCTACCATAATCATTAATATACTCCAAAAATAATATATAGAATATATTAAAAATATTATAAGATAATAAATGCTTTAAAATTTAATGACCGATTTATATTTTCCACATTTATATGTAAAGATAATTATCCTAATTATTTAATGACAAAACTTATTGTAGTAAACTACAAATCATGTCACATTTACCCTTATATTAATGGTTCTCAATGTGTATAAAATATTTAACATTCCCAAGGAAACATTACAAACTTTTATCTCAAATAAATTCTTTAAACCATATTGTAATCAATTAAAAACATATTTTGGTGACCCAGAGCATCATATTAATAAACTTTTTTCAAAACCCTTTTAATTTGAATTACCATATGACCGATGTTCAATATAGTACTTCAAGTAATATAATAGTTACCCAATTCATTAGAGGGATATAATTAAGATCACCGGTTATAAAATCTATATCAGGATCACTAATTTTCCGGGAGATATAATCAGTCTCATTATTTTCTATAAGATATATTGGATTTACCCCAAACATATAATGGTTATCAACCCCTCATATAAGCTATATAGTTTTCACATGTTTTTTTTTATTATTTCTCAATTATCGTATTATGAATAAATTATATATGGATTTAAAATTTTTATCATTATACCATTCTAAAAACACTTTTGAACCCATATAAAAAACGTTTGGAATTTCAAAATATGGTATTTATTTATAAACCTATTTTCAATAACAAAAAAACCCTTTAATCTAAAAACCAATTTTAAATATTAAAATACAAAAAATAGAGAAATATATATTTTTTCTAATATAATAGTAAATATTTTTATAGAATCAAACATTAACCAATGACTATGGTGGTGGGAAAAGCCTTTGTCAATATATATGTTATAATAGAACATTTCTTTTGTTTTGTTGTAAAATATTTCCTTATAAAACATGCAATATGATACATATTTTCGGAAAAATTGAAATAAATACTAAAATTTCGTTTATAAAAATCTCATATAAAAAATAAAATCATTTTTTAAACATGGACATAGGCCAAAAAAGTGTTAAAAAGAAAACAATAAAATAAACTTTTTTAAACATATATCCCTTATTATTATGCAAAAAATTGTATCATAATCCCCATTAAATAATAACATTAAATAAATCCACAAATAGAATGATAATAGAAAAATTCATGATATAATATTACAATGGGAACCTATACACACCATTTAAAAGAATAAAGGTCTATAACATCAAAATTTTTCTCAAAGAACGAAAATTGAGATGAAGCCCCCTACCTTAAGTCTGACATGTCGCATACATTATTTATTATCCATAATAATAAACTTATATTAATTATTTAATTTATTTATAAAAAATTAAAAGTTTAATATTCTATTTGTTTCACTAATTACACTAATATATACTATTAATTAATCAATTATATTTATGTTAGTTATTTTTATGATATTTTGATTATGTGTCAAAAATAGAATATATCGGTTAAATGTAGGTCATATTGTTCATTATTTAACATATATAGAGTAACCATCATGACAAAATTATAATATTTATTCATAAATAATAATTTTAAATATGAATTATCCAAGATATTAATAAAAATGAACTATGGTATAATCTATGATATGTTAGGCCATATGTACGCATGAGTAAAGTTTCCACTTTAAAATTATAATTATGTATAGAAGGTTAGTAACATTTTTATTTTTATATTATGATAGTAATATGATATATACTATATTATTCATTTAAATACTCTTATAAATATCATTCATGTGAAGTGGTGATGAAAAAAATCATCATATCTCCTCATGGAGGCAGTGGTTTATGCGTACATGAATGTGATTATGATTATTTAGTGTAAGAAACAAAATGATAAATAAATAAATATATATATATAATGAAAAATATTTCATTAACTATATAATTATTTCCATCCTTGTAAATAGTTAGTTAAAGTAGAATCACATTCCTTTGTGGGGAAGTAGTATTTCGTACACATGAGCGATGTTGTCTAATCTTCCATGGAATGGAATGTAAGAAGGTATATTTGAAATAATAACTCCATAAGTATAAATATAATATAATTATCATATATATATATATATACATTAAATCAACCATTACAAAAATATTTTATAAGAACTTATGAAAACGAATGACATCAGTTCATGAAGAGGTAGTCCACCAGACATATGAAGGAAGATTTCATATCTTATTTGATGGAAGACGAAATTGACATAGATTATTAAACTATCATAAAAAAATCATGGTATATTATTGATAATGTTTTTATAATATAATCATAAATGAAATTTTTTTGAATTATTTGTATGAATTGATTAAATAAAGACACTCTGTTAAGTATGATACGTCCACTCTCGAAAACCACCTCACGGAACCACCAAAGGCCTCCATAGGAAAACTCTAAGAACAAACCAAGGATTATAGGATGTGTGTTTATGGGGTTATGGAATGTATTTTTTTAGGTTATGTTCAATGAAACGGTTTTTACAGTTTCAATATGAGAGGATAGGAGGTGTCCCATTATAATGGAGAAGTGGTATTTGTGTTAATAACCAAATCCATTCTATAATGGGAAGTCACTCTCACCCAAGTGCCTAAATATTAAATAATAATGGTGTGTAGTTATTTTATGATTAATAAATACATCTAACATGCATGAAAATGTTTTTTAAATATTTTTTTCATTAACTTATATGTTTTCCTTACTTTAACAATATTAGTTTTACCTACTGTATGTATCCTTTAATAATGTTAGTTTATCCATTAATACTAGAAATCAAATCAATGATATAAGATAATTTTATACATTGGATATAAATATTAGAACCAATTATAAAAATAAAAATAATTTTTGTGCGTAAAATTAGTTTAAACATAAGATCATGAAACACATCACACTGTTTTATCATTTACAATGGTAATGAAGTTCTTCACTATATAGAGGTCAATATAATGATTATCAAGGAACCATTGTCCCATGAATAAACAATGTTTGATATTTTTAAACATATACAATGAAATTTGTATATGGTAGATTTTTAATTTATTTTTAATCATTTAATAAAATTTTATATATTGTTGAATATGATTAATGTCAACTTCAAAACTATTCATTTAATTTGACGTTACCGTGTGAGTGTTTCCTATGAATTTTAAGTTATTATATGGTGACTAAAAATATAAAATAAATTACCGTCGTGAAATGAAATTAATTATTTTAATAATTAACTTTAATATTAATTAAAATATTTATTTTTTATATATGTTAACATATAATTGATATTTATAAGGAAGTGTGTGATATTTTTTCATTTTTTTAGGTAAGTTATTATATTGCTAACTATCGTGGATAAATATATACAAATAAAATAAAATGGATCCAAAGGAAACAATACTATAAATATGGACATCAAATATAATTTAGTAATATTTTTATGTTATTTTACCGATTATTTGTTTTAGTTTATCCCTAGTTAAATCTATATTAACCTTAACCGCGGTAATTAATTTTTTTTATTTTAAGAATTCATTATGGTCAAACAAATAAATTAACCATATTGGATAATATTAATTATTATTATTATTAAAAATATTAAATCTATTTTACAATTCTAAATTCATTTATTTATAAAATTTTAATTTAAAAAAAACCCAAAAATGAGAATAAAGAGCAGGTTTTTTCCAAAACCATATTTCTCGAGTGAAAAGATAATTTTTTAATAACTATATGACTAATAATAATCATTGTATGAATATAAATAAATAAATAAATATAATATTATATATAAATTTAGTATAAAAAATTTCTCTTAAGGGATTATTTAAATTATTTAAAAAAGAGAGACATTATGCACTTTAAAACAGTTTATAGAAAAATCAGATTTTAATGCCAAAATTAAACATATACTAAAATAAAAAATAAAGTTGTTTAAAAATTAGTTAAGTGGATTAAGTATAATAAATTAATAATTATTATAATTGAAATAATATTCAAAAAATAACATTACATTTCCGAAACATAATTTGCTGAAAAGAAATGACTTTTAAACAAAAATGGATATTTTCACTTTTCATTGAAAAATCAACATTTTCCATAAAATTCTACAATTTCAAACTAATTTAATATTTATATTCTAATTTAAAATATTATATAATATCTTTAAAATATATTTTATATAAGTTTCAAAAATGTTATATTGTATTCCCTCACAATTTTTTTTTAAAAAATACATTTTTTTGAAGAAAAAGCATACACTACTAAAAAATGAATGAATATTTTAAAAGGATATAGAAATAGTTTATATTTATTAGTATATTCATATATATATATATAATAGTATTTAATAATATTCAATCCTTTGAATTTAGCAACTAGTTTGTAACATTTCTATATTTTTCTTTTATTTAATTGTTGGTGTTACGTGTCGGGCATGATATCAATTATAGTTTTATTTTATAAAATCCCATGGTGTTATAATAGGTACCATACATCATATATAATTTTATATTGGGTATGTATTAAATTTATACCCCAAATGTAAAATATTTATATTGATGATCAATATTAGAAAAATATTGACCTCCTTGTAATTGATCCAAAAAAGCATCAATAAGATCCAAAAGATACATATTATTGATTGTGATCTATTTTAGGTTGTGAAAATCAATTAATTTTCAGATATATCCTTATTTATTCTTAAAAAAAATAAAATTTTACCCCCTAGTGATTATATTTTATGATCAAAACACTTATCAATATTCTCTTGAAGTTTTTTCTTTAATTCCAGTAAATCAATCAGGGAAATTCTATACAGAGTTTTTGAAATAGTTTTTGCACCTTCTAGGAGCTGTTTTCAAAACTAAATATTATAATTCATATGAATACTAAAAAAATCTAACATAAAATATCAAAAAACTATCAAAAATATGAATACCTTCTATGTTGATTATATCCCCAAACATAGGAGATAAACACCCCTATTGAATAAGAATCAAGACACATACAATGTATATAATTTCAATTACAATCTCACAATTATCCTCAGACTAATAAATTATAAAATATTGGTTTGAAATATAAAATTTACCTTCCATTACTTAACAGTAAAAATTATTATCAAATAAAGAAATATAATCCAGTACCCAAATAAAATATAATTCAACTAAAGGGAGAATAATGAGATTCTCTGGAAAAAAATTCATATAAGTATAAATCTAGAATAATTATAGACATATGATATGATAATCATACTATTAGGGGTTTTCAATGATAATTCATCATATAATAATTGAGATGGTACTATAATACCCTTAAATAAAATCTTCATATATGGATAAGTGGGTAAATATGAAATCAAATAAGACATTTGTAGTTCTAGAGGTGATGGTAAGTGTTCCATTCAAATTTTTTTTATCATACCACATAATGGAAGTAGCGATTTCATGAGATTAAAATTGTTATATATTATTAAGAGGTTTCCGAAGTATGTAATCATCATTAACCTTACAATTTTGGAGATGGCTATAATAATCACCATTCTCCTTGAATTTGAAATATGTGAGTATGGGTGGTGATATCTGTAGTTTTTTTATTCTACATTCGAAAAATTATTCATATAATCATTTTTCTATTAAAATTATAAATAAACATCCTTTAATCCCATAAAATAATCAAAATCCCCCTTAATTAAATATCCATCTTGTTTTCTTCCACAATTCATTTTTGAAGGAAATCCCTTCATCTTCTGTCCCAGATTAATCTCACTAGAATTGTTTTAGAATTTATTATTCATTTCATATCAAATCAATAATAATTATGAGTATCTAAAATAAGTATATACACATTGTTAACACATAAAATGGTTTCTCTATACCAATAGATGTCTCTTATAGATAACTCCCTTTAGAGAATTATTTTTATACCACTGAATAATTGATAATGTTTATGTTCTTGTTGAATAATAAAAAAAATTACAATAATTTTCTTTTAAAATTTTCCTCGTTGATAATAATGTATAAAAAGTCCTTATTATTTCTCTCAAGTAATTTATTTTACAATTTTATGGGAAGAATAAAACGAAAATACTTTTTCAAAAATAGGTTAATAAACTAATCCCACTCTACAACATTAATTTCTTCCCATTTCCTAGTATTATTGAAATTATTCCATCAATAATATTCTTTACCTTACAAATAATAAATAATAAAAATATATTTTTCATGTTCTAAACACTAGATATTAAAAAATTTATTTTTGGTGGTACTGAAATCTTTCTCGACAACCATTGGATGACTATACCTTCTAAAAGATTGTGGTTTTTTCCTATTGAAGGACTTAATAGAACATTATTCCTTCATTTTCCCATTCAGAATATTATGACGATTCATAGATTTATAAATATTTGTATGAATATAAAAATATTTTAGTTCCATATTTAATATCATTTGGTTTCTTAGGCATCAAATCATTGCATTATTTTCCACATTCAGTATTAACGTGGTTCTTCTCTTTCGATCCAGGGACTGAAACCAAATAGAATTTTTTGGTCAATAATAATAATTATAGGAAACCTTATAATCTGGAGAAATATAAATCCTGAAAATTTAAATTCAATCTATGATTATTGAGGATTGAAAATGTCCATACATGATCATTATATAGTCAAATTCTTAATAATAGTTGATAAATAAAATGTAAATAAATGGGATCATATTCCACAAGTGTGTCAGACTAGGTGTAAATAAGGGGATAATCATCATGAACTAGAATGGAGTTCATGATATACATAACAAAATAATTACAATGTGATTACCCTTAGATTCATATATTCGAACAAAATTTCTAGTTATTGTATCCAAACATGGATTTATTTCTATGAAAACAATATAATATATTCTACAAAAAACTTGAGAATGTAATCATGTACAAATTCTTATCACTAGTTTTTTTAGAAAATATCTCAAATAATAATATATATATATTGATGAAATATTCCTCATATAAATTATATAGAAACCCATACGTTTCATATATAGTTATTGCATCTTAATATATGAATAATCAGCATATTTTAAAAATAAAAACCCTAAGGAATGTAAATGTTTAGTGTCTTCAGAGACTAGAAACGTAATAGAGTTATTTAATGGTTGATCTTAAATATCTATAAAAAAGATATTTTTAAATAGTTCTCCTTTAAGATATACTATACATATAACCTATATATATAACCATGTGAATATAAATGCAAGTAAAGGTGTGATCATGTTCTTAGTAAGTGTAAACAAGAGAGATATCAATGATCAATTATGCATAAAATCATCAAATGGATAGAAGAAAAATATGTTAACATTCAAAAATACATACCCATCAGATCATATATCATAATATTTTATCAACTCATAAATCATGGAATTTCATAAGACATGAATCCAAAATTAATCAAATAACATGATCCATGAGAACAAAACATTTATATAAGTCATAAGATTGTGTCATACACATAAACATAGAAAATCATTTTTTATTCAATGATAATTTAAGTGACCAACATATTATATTGGGATCACCCATATTCTATAATATCATTATTTTATGTCCACTCCCAATACTATCATATTGTATAGTGTCCCTTACTAATCTATGTTCACTCACCATTTCATTACTTATCATCTCATGAGATATCATTCTTTAATCAATTCATTAAAGGGATATATATTTTCAATCCCAAATATATCATAATTAAAATGATACTTATATATACCAAATGATAATAAATAATTTTATATTTTATAATAAATGAATTCTAAATTTGTTTCATAAATGTTTCATCATTTTATCATAGCATAAACTTGAGAAATGAAATGGTTTTCATAATGGGATCCTTATAAATATAATCATCCATTAGAATGAAACGTGTTTCATAGAATCATCCTTAAATAATTATCATCTTAATCTATCCAAATAATGAAAGTAGATGGTATCATTATATCATATATCTATATTATATGTAATATAAAAAGATTTTATCGTAGATGATTTGTTTGGAAAGACCAGTGTATCATTTTTGAGGAAGATGACCTTTCCAGATATAAATCACCTATTTAAAATCCAAAAAAATTAAGAAATTTTAAAGAATATATTTATTAATGATTGAAACCATGGTAACATATAATTTAATATAAAAATAATTTATTGTTTATATTGATAGAAAATTAAGTTCAAGTTCTGTATAGTAAGAAAAAGATTCAATTCAAATTCTTGGTAAAAATTCAAAAGTACATTGTTTGGAAAAGGATTATAAGATTAATCGAAAAACCTTTTTTTAATGTAAACCATGGGTAAAATTGAATTAAAAAAATTAATATAAATAAAAATTATAGAAATTACTTTCAAAATACATAGATATGGAATAAAAATTATTTTCATCTAAATAGAGAAATAATGTCGGTTTTCCTTAAAAATATTCTTGTTTTCAATTAATTTAATAAATTGATGAAAATGAAAGGAAAAAATTTAATTTCCATAAATAATAATATCTATAAAATTTTAAAAGCAATATTAAGATATGGTAAATAAAATTTCATCATTATAAACATATTTATAAATAGTCCTGGTAGATAATGAGATTATAACATAAATCCCTTACCTCATGTTTGATTTATAATGAAAACACTCTAACCACATGTATAATAAATTTAAAATCATTATAATTATAAAAATAATAATTTAAATTATTAAAATATCATATATTATACACTTATAACATTTAAACGCCCATTTTTTAATAATTACATATTAAAATCTTCAACACCATGTCTTAACTATTTCATTTTTTCATGAGAAATTTGGTTTAGTAGTTCTAGTACTAGTATATTTATCATGGTAAAATCATCTATATAATTATAATAACTACATATATAACATATATTTTAATTATATATATATTTTTTCATTTATATACAACCATCAATTGCAGTGATTGAAAAATTAATTACATTTTTCATGGAGATGGTAGGTTGTACGTATAGATAATCTTGTTTTCACTTTTGGAAGTATTTTATGACATAATGGTAAATAATAATTTATATTCCAAAAATAATTATTATATCATAATTATTTTTTAAATATATCCTTTTTACCATCCATGTATGTCATAAATGTAAAATGAATCACATCTCATTGTGGATATAATAGTCCACACATATGCATCAGTGATGATATAATTTTCTAACGATTTGGAAGAAAAATAGGAAGATATGATATTGTAATAATGAAGAAATAATTAATTAATAAAAATTATTTATAAACACCTAATAAATAATAAATTATTTCCTTGAAATATGGTGATGGAAAATGAATTGTATCAATATGTGTATGAGGTAGTCCAAACATACACATAAGTGATACTTTTTGTTCCAATATGACAAAAAAGAGGGTGTGTAATAGTGATTACATAATAATAAAAATAATTTATCATATTGAGAATACTAAATTTATAATACTATTATTAATAATTATTATTTATAGGAGGAAGAAGAAGAAATAATTTTCAAGAGACCAGATAGAATCATTACTTCTTCATCAGTCTGCCTCAATTAGATAACTTATAAAGGAAACGTTGAATAGTATTTTGAAAATAAAATTACCTATAATTTATTTATATGAATGTTTATAAGTAATGTAATATCTGGTGTTTTATCTATATTTATCCATGTGGTGTAATGAAGGTAAAGGTGGGGTGTCCTCTTATAAGGGGGGAGAGGACACCCAAGGAATTTTTAAAAGATCAACATATAATAATGATATAATAATTGAAAATGATTCCAAATGGATTGATATATTTTTTTGGTAAGGATGAGGTCAAAATACAGTCATCCAATACAATTTATACAAATTTAATTGGGATACATACCCTTATCTCTTTGAATAACCCCGGGTAGACCCATTTTAACGTCAACCACCGTGATAATATTTTCACTCTACGTAGTATTGATTATGAAGAAAGTGGCCTAATTAAATTTTTTTAATATTGTAATTAAAAATATGGAATATATTTTATTATATTCATTTTATTGGATTTTTATAATTTAATTTATCATTATGCCACCAAAACATGATGAAAATATGTTTTCTAAAAAAGGTTTGTTGTGAAAGAATATGTTTTTTAACAAAATCAAAAATAATTTTAATTTTAATACACATAAATATATTATTAGTAATATAAATTATGAAAATTTCATTGTAATACAATTTAAAAATAATTGAACTATGTAAATTATTTAATTGAAAATTTAATTATCAATAATAAATCACTATTTTTTTAATTATTGAAATATAAATTCTGTATATTTTAAAATTTACTCTCTAATAAAATGATGAAATGATTATTTAAAAATGTAATTTAATTTTATAAAAAAATTTAAAAATTTTAAAAAAAAAATATTTTTTCCCACATAAAATAAAAATTCAAATCTTTTTTGATGAACAATTTATTTTTAAAACATATAATGGCTTTACAAAAAATTGAGTAATTATTTATCAAAAAATTTCATTATCTAAAGCCTTTATAAATAATTGTAAAAATGTAGTTATTCATATTCACTCAACTAAATTAACGATTAGGACATAATGGTATAATATATTATGGATTATTTAGCAATAGGTTTACGTGTATTTAAATCCTTTAAAAATTAAATTTATTTGATGTGAAATGTTTCATAAAATCATAGGGGATTACTCAAGGATCCTGAGAGACTACTAATTTATAAATCCCCATTAAAATATCTCTTGAAAATACCCAACTATCAATACCCCTAGTTTATTAGATCATATGCCAATTAAATGATCAAAATTATATGTAGTCTTAGCTTCTAGTGCCCCTTACCCACATGATTGAAGAACATCCAATTAAAAAACCTTCTGATGTACTAGAACATGATAACTCCCCTTCTAAAAGTACCCTTTCTTCCTATGTTTGAATCAAGAAATATCCCTTTTAAGAGATATAAAATATTTATACACCCAATTATTTTCATGGGGAATTATATCCATAGAAGGAATATATTTCATGGTCAAAACAACCTATTATTTTTACATAACAGAAATATCACGATGATCCAATTTCTCATCGAGTAGTGATAATTTTATAATTGCATCAACCTTATTAGTTTACTAATTCTTAGATATAGAGGAAACTATATGAATATTTTATACATCCATAAATGTTGTCTTTTGGAAATTCCTTAAAATATGACCCTTTAGAGAAAAAATGAGTAACCATTCTCCTAATAAATTTCTCCATAGAATACCCCGTAGTCTAACATAAAAATTATAAAATAATTTATAAATGAATTTTAAATTATGATATAACATTTTATCTATATATGGATATTTATATATATTAAAATACATACGAATACAAATAAATATAAAAATTTATAAATATACATCAATATAAGAAAATTCATATCGAAATATATACATAATTATATATAAATTTAAATAAATTTACATCGATATATATATATATATATTAATACATAAAAAAATATAAGATAGGATATGTGACCCCATTTATTAAGGAATGAAAAACTATAGGTTGGGGGAATGCGGGAGACAACGAAAACCTAACCTCATTCAAAAAAATATATATATAAAAAGTAAAACACCTATGATCAAATCCTAGTTAATTAAATGATTCATCTTATTCATTCCTGTTAGATTCATTCCTCAAGGTACCATGATCTATAGTCACCCTAGAAAGACTAAAATATGATTAATGACTCACATGTTTTGATATTTAATGAGGACCAAATTAAAACCCTTCATGATCAACCAAGACATTCATCCCCTTGGATAGATAATTTTTATTTGTTGAAATTTATGGAGAGTTATCCTCTATGTCAAACCCACATTATTGAATCCCATGAAGCTACACCATGATATTTATCACATCTTAAATTTTAGATTATTTAATATAATATATTAGAATAGTATCCGTAAGTGCATTCACATAGTTTTAATAGAAACAATTATCAAATGAACTTATATATAAGAACCAATCCTGCTAATCAAATTAAAAGGAGTTATAATCCTAGAAATTCTTTCATCTATCCAAGTCACAAACAAGCATGTATGTTTCTTATGGGGTATATTTTTGTAATTGAAATTTCTACCTGAATAATCAAATAACACATATCCCAAAATAAGGCTAGATATAGAGTCTACTATATTGAATCTCACATCTTATTGTGATCTACGAGACCTCCTTAAAGATCTACTTCTAGGAAATAATGATCATTATTTTCTAAACACTTGTATTTCCAGTTTTTATGGAACCCCATCCACAAAAATAAAATAAATATCTATTACTAGAGTATCATTCAACAATGTAGGGTTAATAAATGTAATAGGGTTGTATTTCTCCATGATAGAGGTTATATAAAAATTTATATCCTAGAAAATACTTTACATAGTCATAATTGATGAAACTAGAAACCCATATCAACATCGGTACTACATGAATGGAGTTACCCATTCAAAAAGACCAATCGAATCCTTAATAGGGTAGAATAACACCTTTCTGAGACCATTGGATGATTCCTTAGAACTAATATTATTCTTCTCAAATGTTTCTTTCTCTTACCAAAGATGTAGTATCAAATTCCCCCATGAAAAGATCTTATCTAAAAAATTTAATGTATTTCTTACTCAAACAAACACACTTTAGTCCCAACATCAGATAATACCCACCTCCAATAGTGGAAAAATATCCCAATCCTCAACATTCACCTTCTATTGAGAATACAATGATCATTCTTTTGATGGTAATATTAAAAAATTAAATGTAGATTAGAAGAAACCTTCCCATGAACTACATAGTATTGATCAAGAGGAAATGATGTAGTTACAACTATTTAATATGATAAATTATATCATTACATAGAATGATTAATACCCTATATACACCAATGGAAATAGAAACCAATATTAGAACATGGAAAATAAAAATTCACCTACTATATTTTATAATAAATTGATTCTAGATGATCCTTAAAGAGGGAAATGGGATGTATTTCTATCCCTATGGATATTATTTTTAACATTCCCAATATAAAAACACGTCCAAAAAATTACATGTATCATTTCATACTGAATATGAAGAAAAATACCATCATTTGGATTATAAATAAAAACCATATTAATAAGAGTGGAGTAGAGATAATTCTCCAAAAGTACCCTTATACAAAATCAAAAATTGAGAAATATCAGTTTCTCTATCAATTTTAATTTGAATTCCCATGATGTAATCAATATCATACATTATATAGGTATTTCAAAGGACTTATTTAAGACTCAAAATATATAACCAAGCTAATATAAGATAAATACTAATGTAATGTTTGTTAAAATAAAAATACCATTATTATAAAAAAATAATACCATCATTTATATAAATAGATCTTATACACCGATCATGACATTATAAATCATTTATTTTAAAAATAAAATTTAAATCCCATCACCATATAAAATACACCACCAACCAGTAAACTCTTAAGTGGTGTTTAGTTAGTTGACTAACTCCTCCAATTTACATGGTGTTACACTGATATGTTAAATATTACTAGTGACTACCATGTTTATAGAAATCATGTTGTTATCTAAAATTGATTCATGATTTACACAATATGGGTCATATCTCCTTTCTAAAATATCATTTCTAGAATCTCATCCTCTAATGAAGAAAAAAGCTACTTAATGACATATATGACATACCCCTATAAAGAAACTTGTAGTGACAAATTAAGAAATAATCCATATTTATAACTATCTTCTTTATCAGACCATGTAGAATAAAACTATCGAATAATATATCCATGAAAAATTCCATTGGTAACTCTCTAACCAATCCATATCCACCATTTCAATGTACAATATTCTTCGTAGCTCCCAATGAACCTATACCCAAAAGATGTATATATAGTTAAATATTATTTTATATTAATATATATATATATATATATGAACACATATATATAATGTTAGGCCCACAAGGCTGAATACCTTGAGAGGGGTGGGGGTGAATCATGGTATGAATATTTAAAATTAATGCTCGTTCTGATCTTGTTTCGCTGTTAAGAAAAACACTCTTCTCTCTCTTTCCTGTTGCACAATATAAACAGAATTTAAAGCAAGCATAGGACACAACAAATTTACTTGGTTCACCACTAAGGGCTACGTCCAAGGAGCATATTCTGACAGGTTTCCGGTCATACCAAATTCCACTATACTTCACTAGCTGTGGATTATAGTGTACGGGTACAGTCACTCTGTCCCAGGCTCACTGCCATTGCAAGGTTTAGGGTCAGCTCACTGCTTTTCCAAGGGTCACTCCCTATTTCTCTCTCTCTGGCTCACTACCGGTGGAGAGGATCACCAACTTCCTCTTCCTAAGCTCACTTCTCTGAAAGGGAATCCACTCACAGTTTATAGACTTGTAGGTCTCTTCATTTGCATGAAATAATGCATCTTCAACTTTTGATAGATGCTCTTTTGAAGTCCAACTTTCATCCAATGATGAATACCACTTTGCCTCTAACCACTGGGCAACTACCTTTGGAAAGTACCTTCACAAAGCACCCTACTTCACGAGGCTCCCAATTTCACGAAGCTCAAACAAGCCTTTTACAAAGCTCCTGCCTTTTCGCAAAGCACTTTCACGAATCACTCTCGCGAAGCTCAAGCCATCGCAAAGCGACGGCCCTCGTGAAGAATACTATGTCAACACGGAGATCGAAGGATTCGCGGAGCTACAATAGCTGACACAAATCTCCTCTTTCGTGAAGCACACTGCCTTTGCGAACCACCTCTGCGAACCGAGAGCAATGGATTTTCTCTGAAAATTCTCTCTACTTCCCTCGAGTGGGTCGGCCTCTATTTATAATAAATTCCACCGACACTCAAACTTTCCGCACGAAGTCAACGCCACGCCATCTCAAATCATGAAGCTCTGAAGATTCTGCCAGAATTCTGTCCAAATAGCGAAGCACTATGGCAATTTTACGTTCACGGAGCTCGTCGTAATCGCGGAGCATCACCATCACCATTCCTTCGCACCTTCACCATGAAGCTCCCTCGCAAATCCCTTCACCGCCGCGATGCGCTTTAGCATCTATCGTTCATGAAGCTTGTCGTAATCGCGAGGACTCGCCACATCCATTCTTCTGGTCTTCACGATTTCCAAACCATGCATCCTATCTTAGCGAAATTCATGCCTTTGAAATATTAAATTATGATCATCATGGAAATCCTATTTTCAAGATGCTCACCAAACTCCATATTTTGGACCCCAAAAATTTGGCAAACACTGGGAAACGTGCGCCACCTTGTACTGCTCTTTTGTACCGCCTCCAGATTGTCCTTTCCATTTTCATCATTCTTTATCAACAAGGATTGTCAAAAAATTCCCAGGAACTCGACAATTCTCCATGGAAACCTACTTTTTCAACAAACACAATCAACCCAAAAATACTTCAAGGTTACCTTGAGTGATTTTTTCCCAACAATCTCCCCCTTTGGGTTTGTTGACAACTCTTCACAACTCTACTCAGAAAGATTTTATACACATTGATACCTCACTGAGTCTTCTTCTAGCCGCTACCACCATTCGCCTCCAGCGATTATTATAGCGTTCAAGTAATCACTTAACATGTACTCTAAGCCCACATGAGCAATGCTCGGCGTGAGAAACAAGAGTAGTATAAAATTTTCATCAATGAATCACTTCATTTCAAACACAAATTGTCTATTCCAACATGATACCAATTCTTAAATTGATACCAATTATAGAACCAAACTGATCCCAATCGGTGATAGCTAGAAACCTTCTCTTACCAATCCAACACCACTATTCTGCTTTTATCACGATCCACAACTGTTGTGTTATCTATTCTTTGATCGATTAATTCTTGCATCGTCAGATTTAAAAATATCCCTCTATCTCATTGCACTCCCCCTATCTGGCTACTCCACCTGTCATCTTCTTCCCATATCATTCATGATTTAACAAATCTCCACACTGTCTCCCCCTTGAACAATCACTATTTTCTACCCCTTTGTCAAAAAACCCAAAGGTCACTCCATTGCAGTCTGTAACAGAGTAGAGAACACATCAGAACATTAGGGAAAACACATCATACCTCAGAGAGAGGTGGGCCCACATCTACACTGTTTCAAGTACGGGGAATCTACTGAACTCCCAGAGCTAGTATATGCCTTTCAAATGCTTCCTTAGGTAAGGCCTTTATCAGAATGTCTACATCCTATAGTTCTGTAGGCACATACTCCAACTTCACGATTCCCTGCTCAACATTCTCCTTGATAAAATGATACTTTATCTCAATGTACTTTGTCCTTGAATGATGGATGATATTTTTGCTAAGATTTATAGCACATGAGTTGTAACACTGGATTCCGATTGGAGACTTCACTTTAAATCCCATATCATCAAGATGCTACTTCATCCACAATAACTTTGTGCATACTTGAGTGGCTGCAATATACTCAGCTTCTGTGGTGCTCAATGAAATGCAATCTTGATTCTTTCTTTGCCAAGAAATACACAATCCACCAAGATAGAATGCACCACCTGACGTTGATTTTCTATCATCTGCTGAACCGGCCCAGTCTGTATCAGTATATCCCAATAACTCTGTCTGAGATTTATCAGTATATGTCAAGCTGAAATCCACTGTGCTCTGGATATACCGAAGTATTCTTTTCACTGCAAGAATGTGGATTTACTTGGGATTGATCTGATATCTCGCTGCCAGGCATGTGGCGAAAACAATATCGGGACTTTTTGCAGTCAAGTACAACATACTGCCAATAATTTTCCTGTATTCTATGATATTAACTGCCTTGCCATCTTCATCTTTCGATATTTTCATCCGGGTGGAAACCAATGTCTTCATCTCCTTGGAATTATCCATTCCAAACCTTCTTAAAACCTCTTTGGCATATTTGGATTGAGAAATAAAAGTTCCATTCCTTCCTTGTGTCACATGTAGGCAAAGGAAAAATGTTATCTCTCCATTCATTAACATTTCAAACTCATTTATCATGAATTCGGAAAACTGTTTGCCCTGAGCTTCATCTGATCCGCCAAAAATTATGTCATCGACATACACTATCACAATCAGCCTTTGATTACTATCATTGTTGAAATAGAGGTTGTAATAAACTCCTCCATGTTGGAAACCAAGCTTCTTCAAGTACTGATCAAGCCTCGAGTACCATGCCCTTGGTGCTTGTTTCAGCCCATACAACGCCTTCTTCAGCCTGCAAACTTTGTTCTCATCCTCATGAATGAGAAAACCATCTGGCTGCTCAATATACACCTCCTCTTCTAGAAAACCAATCAAGAATGTGGATTTGACATCCAAATGGAAAACTTTGACCTTCCTTTGCACAACTATGGAAAAAAATATTCTGATTGTCTCCAACCTTGAAACCGGTGCGAATGTCTCATCAATATCTATTCCCTCTATCTAGGAGTATCCCTTGAACACTAGTCGTGATTTGTTCCAAATCATTGTGCCATCTGCATTCATCTTGTTGCGATAAACCAATTTAGTCCCAATGACATTCTTGTCTACTGGCCTCAAATCAATCTCCCTTGTCTGGTTCTTCTCAATCTAATCAAACTCTTTGTTCATAGCCTGAACCCAGTTTTCATCTTCAGCTGCATCAGAAAAACATTTCGGCTCCACTTGAGACTAAAATGATGTTTGCTGTAATGATTTCATTCTTCGAGTCTGAACTGGAGCTGTGTGATCACACATGATTTTTTTCCTATCTATTTCAGCTCGACTCCTTGGCTTCCTTGCAGACACAGACTTGACACTTTCTTCATCATCATCGGTGTCTTCTTCTGAGTCAGCTTCTGCCACTTGTGCTCCCCCTGGGTTGCTTACCTCATCATCACATTCATCCAGGAACTGTTCACTAGATCGTTGAGTATTCTGTTCATTTTCATCTATAGTGACATCATTTCTCTCAATGATTTTTCCCAGCCTTTTGTTGAAACATTTATATGCTTTGCTTTTCCCTGAGTAGCCAAGGAATGTCCCCTCATCTCCTCGTGACTCAAACTTCCTGTGATTTTCTTTGTTGGGAATGAAACACTTACATCCAAAGATTCAAAAGTATTTCAGCGTTGGCTTATTTCCGTACCACAGTTCATACAGAGTCTTCCCTTGATTCGGACACAACAGAGACCAGTTCGAAACATAGACCGATGTCAAAACTACTTCCTTCCAAAATTTCTCTGGTAGGTCTTTATCAATAAGCATCATTCTATCCATGTTGTTAATGATCCAATTTCTCCTTTCAACCACTCCATTTTGTTGGGGAGTTATTACTGATGAAACATGATGCCTTATCCCGTGTTTCTCGAGATACTCTTCCACGTGACTATTTGTGAATTCTGTACCGTTATCTATACAGAACATCAAAATTTTCTGCCCAAGATTCCTTTTTGATTCCCTCCTGTACTATTTTATGCAACTAAACACCTCTTTCTTATGGGTAATGAAAAATACCCGGGCCATTCTGCTGTAATAATCATTGAAATGAACGTAGTACCTTTTCCCATTTATAGCTCGTGGTGAGAAAGAACCACATACATTAGCATGAACCAGTTCGAGCACTCTAGTTGATTTCTGTTCATTTGGCATGTATGTCTTTCTGATGATCTTCCCTTATTTTCTAGTATCACACGTATGAGTGCGATCACATGATAGTTTGGTAAGGTCTCTAGCGGCATCACACTTTACGAGATCCTCCATAAATGGTTGGCATAGGTGACCAAGTCGCTTATGCAACATCTGGTTTTCTTCTTCTCTAGATAAAAGACATGTATCTTCTTCCCCACCTACAAGGTAGAGATTTACCATTGACCTTTTTCCCTGCAGAACAGCTGATCCATCTTTTCCTTTCACAACACACATCTTCTTGGTAAATCGGATAGAGTGCCCAGAGTCACATAGTTGACTGACACTGAGTGTGTTATGACTAAGACCCTCTAATACCAAGACATCAGCACGTCTCATCGCTTTGTCCCCAAACGTGGCTTTCCCTGAGCCAACAATCTTCAGGCCTTCATCATTTCCAAATTAGAAAACTCCTTCTTTGTCATATTTGATGCATGTAACAAGATCCTTATTACCCGTCACGTGGGATGTGCATCCACTATCAAGGATCCAAACACCATATCGATCTGATGCTTTAAAGGCAATCTCTTCCACCACAGCCTTCTCATTTTTCTTTTTCCTGGTCCATAATTTTTCTTTCACACTCGGCAAGGATTGAGACTTCTGTTCTTTCTCAGAGTATGATGGACCAGCCTCATCTTGCAAAGCCAAAAATCTATTCTACATTTTTAACTCACCTATCTGTTTATTGACCTGCTACTTGAGAACGTTTTGATTCTGCTTTGGCACATTTCTCTGAATGGTCGAAGTACAGTACCTGGCCATGTGCCCAAATCCTCCACACCAAAAACAGTTTCCTTCAAAATATATTCTAGAAAACCATTCTCTATTTGGCTACCATCTCTGTTCTTCTTCCCTTCTATATCTCTTGGCTATGGAACACACATACTGTCAATGTCCCATTTCCCATAGCAATAACACCTGATATATGATACATTCCTTCATGATACTTCAGCACTACGATTTTCCCTTTGGGATCTCTGAATATTCTGATTCTGTTTTCAGCCCAAATCAATCATCAATTTTGGGATGGGTGCTTGCGGTCTAACATTAACTGCCACCGATTTTTGTTTCTTATCAAGCCCCGAATCAACATTAGCATTTGATCTTTCTTGCTGCTTCACACTTGTTGAACTACGAGCCTCCTCTTTCATATTCTCTGTCTTCTGAATGGCCTGCTATTCTGATATCACATTGGGGGTCACGAGTTTTTTTTGGTCCTTCATTTTTCATCGCAGACTGACCACTACTTCTTCAAGCTCTTTGATACGTCTGAACTGCTCCTTTCCTGTGTTATTCAAACAATCAATCTCCTTCTTTTGTTCCTCAATTTTAAGCATATTCTCAACAATATTTTCTGAGATCTCTTGTGTTGAGGATTTTAGTCTTTCAATTTCTTCTTATAGTTCTGACTTTTCTTCATCCTGTTGTTGCATATAGATTTTGGCATCACAAACCACTTTATTGGATTTCATCGCTTTGGCTCTCCAAACATATATCTCCTCAAGAGCTACTTCCAATTCGCTTTCCATATCAACTCTCCCTTCAATTTCATATTCTTATTCAGTGTCAGCTTCTTCATTTTTCTGAGAACTACCGACGACCGCTACCATAGCATTTTTCCTATGATCTTTACAATTTTCAAACTCCTCAACCTCTTCATCCTCAGACTCCCATGAACTTTCAAATTCTTGTGAAATAAGATTCCTTTTCTTGAAGAAATATCTCTTGAATTGCTACTTCCCTTACACAAACGCTGAAGTCTTCTTCTTGGGAATTTCAACTTCATCATCATCATCATCGTTATCTTGAAATTTCTTGGGGAATCGTGCCACAAGATGACCAACCTTTCCACATCAGAAGCATGCTAGTGGAAGTTTACATTTAAACTTTCCTCTTCCTCATTGCATATTTGAAGAAAATAATGACATCACCTCATCTGTTTCTTCTTATTCATTAGAATCTTCAATGGTGAGTTTTTTGGTGACCTTGAATTCCACCTCTTTGGATTTCCCCTTTTGCACTGTCTCGTTATCATCGTTTCTCATTTCATAGGCAACAAGAGTGCTGTGCAGGTTATCCAATGTCAGTTATTTTGGGTCTTTATCTTCCAAAACAGAAACTTTCGGATTGAACTGAGGTGGAAGTTTTCTCAATATGTGCTTCATAATTTTTATATTTTCGATAATTTCTCTAAGACCCCGCATGTCTTCTACCACAGCATTTACCATGTCAGAGAATGCATCAACAGACTCATTCGGGTTCATTCTCAGATCTTCATTCTTGTTCCACAACACTTACAGCTTTTCCTCTCTCAGCTTTATATCCCCTTCATATATATTCAAAAGAATTTCCCACATGGCATGTGACATTTTGCATGACATCACCTTTGTATAGATGGGATTAGATATGGCTCCCCATAAGGCATTGATTTCTTTGGAATCAGCATCCAAGTCTTTGTGCTCAGCTTCTGATAATGCATCACTAGTAATATCAGCTGTGATACCATGCATAGCTATTGAAAACACATCAATTCCCAAAGATCGGAAATAATGTTGCATTCGATTCTTCCATATCTGAAAATTACATCTGTTGAATATCGGAATCCCTCTATGATTAGTGACCTCCATTCAGAGAAGACTTAATATCAACCTTTCCCTTTGATACCAATTGTTAGGTCTACAAGGATGAATACCCTGAGGGGGGGGGGGTGAATCAGGGTATGACTAATTAAAATTAATGACATTTCTAATCTTGTTTCGCTGTTAAGAAAAACACTCTTCTCTCTCTTTCCTATTGCACAATTTAAACAGAATTTAAAGAAAGAACATGACACATCAATTTTACTTGGTTCACCACTAAGGGCTACGTCCAAGGAGCATACGCCGACAGGTTTCCGGTCGTACCAAATTCCACTATACTTCACTAGCTGTGGATTATAGTGTTCGGGTACAGTCACTCTATCCCAGGCTCACTGCCTTTGAAAGGTTTAAGGTCAGATCACTGCTTTCCCAAGGGTCACCCCCTATTTCTCTCTCTCTGGCTCACTGCCGATGGAGAGGATCACCAACTTCCTCTTCCTAAGATCACTTCTCTAGAAGGGAATCCACTCACAGTTTATAAACCTGTAGGTCTTTTCATTTTCATGAAATAATGCTCCTTCAACTGTTGATAGATGCTCTGTTGATGTCCAACTTTCATCCAATGATGAATACCACTTTGCCTCTGACCACTGGGCAACTACCTCTGGAAAGTACCTTCGCAAAGCACCCTACTTCGCGAGGCTCCCAATTTCACGACACTCAAAGAAGACTTCACGAAGCTTCTACCTTTTCGCGAAGCACTATCGCGAGGCACTATCACGAAGCTCAAGCCGTTGCAAAGCAATGACCCTCGCGAAGCTTACTAAGTCAACACGGAGCTCGTAGGATTCGCGGAGCTACAATAGCCGCCGTGAAGCTCCTCTTTCGCGAAGCACACTTCCTTCGCGAACCCCCTCTGCATACCGAGAGCAATGGATTTTTTTGAAAAATTCTATGTACTTCTCTCGAGGGGGTCGGCCTCAATTTATAGGAAATTCCACCGACCCTCAAACTTTCCGCGCGAAGTCAATACCACGTCATCTCAAATCGTGAAGCTTCGAAGATTCCACCGGAATTCTGTCCAAATCGCAAAGCACTACGTCAATTTTCCGTTCGCGGAGCTCGTCGTAATCGCGGAGCATCACCGTCAACATTCCTTCGCGCCTTCGCCACAATGCTCCCTCACAAAGACCTTCACCGCCATGATGCGCTTCAGCCTCTGCCATTCGCGAAGCTTTTCGTAATTGTGAAGACTCACTGCCTCCATTCTTCTGGTCTTCGTGATTTCCAAACCATGCATCATATCTTCGCGAAATTCATGCCTTTGACATATTAAATTATGATCTTCATGGAAATCCTATTTTCGCGATGCTCATCAAACTCCATATTTTGGACCCCAAAAATTTGGCCAACACTGGTCTTTTGTACCGCCTCAAGATCGTCCTTTCCTTTGTCATTGTTCTTTGTCAACAAGGATTGTCAACAAATTCCCAGGAACTTGACAATTCTCTATGGAAACCTGCTTTGTCAACAAACACAATCAACCCAAAAATACTTCAATGTTACCTTGTGGGATTTTTCCCCAACATATAATTAAAAACATATAAATATATAAATTAATATATAGTTTGATATATATATATATATAAACATCTCTAATATAAATACATGAACAATTCATAACATTGAACTTCCAACAAAAACCAAAATTTCATGAACACTAAGGATTAATCATCAATTCTAAAAGTCATTCCATTTATTTAAAAATTATGTTTTTAAAGAAGATAAAATAATATAAAAAATATATAAATTTACTGTACAAAAACATAAAACTAAATTTTGGAGGCCTTTAGTTCTTATTTTATCCAAGAAAAAGGGGGTATGGGGTTCTACTAATACCAAATGTTGTATATCCCATTAAAAAAATTGATTTGATAGGATATGAAGCCCAAATAGACACTCTAATAAAAATAAGTGGACATTTGAAGTCTAATAACTAATTTCAAATTATTTTTGAAAATTAATTACGTTTCCGTTATTAATTATTAAAAATGTGTTATCTAATATTATTGTAATTAATATTTGTAAGCTTCAATTTCATAAGTCATTATGCCCAAATAGATAGCTAGATAAACATTTATAGTAATTTGAGTTTGAAGTCTGATTTTCAACATTTCTCATAACATCATTCAAGTATGTTTTTTTATATTTAGATATAAACACATATAATTAATTTCAAAATAATCAATAAAAATTTTAAAAAAATTTCTCGTTACTAATGAATTAAACATTAATAGTGAATTTATAATTAAAAACTAAAAATTAATATTTTATTTAGTTTATAAATAATTACCAAATAATAATTATAAATAAATAATAATTACTAAAGGGTAATTAATAATTAATTCCAACGTTTATTAATACATGTTTACCCAAAATAAATAGTAATTATTAAATAATAATTAAAATTTCATTATCAGTAATTTATAATTAATTACAACTATTAACATTTATTGAAAATTTTAATTAATTATTAATAATAATTAATATTAATCAATAATTTTTTGTTTTTTTAAGTAGATGTAATTAAAAATTAAAAATTATTTAGTGACGGTTTAAACTCCAACTAAATAGTCAGAGTATTTTTAAATTTTATCTATTTATGATGATTTTAAAAACTAGTAGTAAAAAAATTATCAATAAAAGATTTATTAGATTGTATAAAAGCCATACTAACTACCATTTTTGTTATAAAAAATCTATGCTTCAAACCATACACAAATAATATATGCTCTGATTTTCATATACTAATAGAAATCTACATTGAGAAATCAATTTTATCCTAAAATACTCATCATTATAATATGTAAATAAAACAAAATTTCACATATCAAATAAATTTAAAAGAATAATATCCCTTTTCATGTGTGCTAAATATTTTTCATCAAACATCAATTTTTATTCCCTTTATGATTCCTTTAATGTAAATTTCACAATATATACAATCTCATTTTCAGTTCTCATTTACTAAAATACATTACATTCATTCTTCACATATAAATTTTATGGTATTTTTTTGATGATTTATTCTAATAATTAACACAAATAGTAATTCCTTTCATATTTTCTATATATGAACTAAAATTGATTGTCTATTTTAACCTCAGAAGTTTTATCTTCCATTAAAACATGTTTTGTCAGATTTTATTGTCTCCCTGTCAACTATTTCTTTTCATATAATAAGAAATCACTGAAACATGTTATTTTCAAATATAGATATTTTCTCCATATATTTAAAACTCTTTCAGTTTCAATATCATACAAAAAATAAATATTTTCTTTCAGTGGATGCTCTCTATTTATTATAGAGAATTTTTTATTCTTTTTAGAATTGGGTAAAAATTTTAACATCTTTAAAAAATATATAATTATAAGTTATTATAATATTATCATTGTTAATTTAATATATATTTTCTATAATTATACTTCATCATTCAAGGAATATTTTGACATGATATTAACACTTCCATTTTAAAAAATTCTATATTTCTTCTTTTGATGCAAAAAATTTCTTATCCTTTCTATATAGATTGTATTCATCTTTTAATGAATTTTATTTTGTAATTTTTATTTTTAATTATTTTAATTGTATTTTACATTCCATTTAGTCACACACATTCTTCTCTACAGTAAGTGAAAATTTTAAACTATCTACATAATTAACCAATATCAAAAGCATTTGTTTTTTTTTCATTCTTTCCCTCATTTAATGATTGATGTGCTTCATTAAAAACATATATTTATCCAAAAAATATATCCTTTTATAAATTCCTTTAAATCTATTTTTATAATAAACACTATGTTAGTCTATTTTTATTCTGTAGTTACACTCTAACATCAATCTTCGTATAACTATTCTTCATACAATTTAGTAATATATAAATTTCGTTCATTATCACTATGGTGAATTCAATATTTAATTATACTTTCATTATATTATTTTTCATCGAGGACAGTGGATAATCGTCGAAGGGTATTAGGTCTGCAGGAATCAAAACCAACAATAAACATCTGTCTAACTATGTTTAGTAGTAAAGAGAGTCAAGCGAAAGCAAACCAGGAGGCAACATGACCGCAATGTCCATATAGATGAAGTGGGAATAGAATGCCTTGTCGGTTTTGCTGCAGAAGCCCTGGTGGATAGATAGAAATCCTGATAGAAAGATCTGATCGATGTCAAGCCGAAGAGACATGATTCTAAAACCTAGCCCATCTGGATAGAAAATCTATATTTGAACCATTGAAGAAATTTTATATTTAACATGATACATACCATTCAAAATAATTAATTTTGAGGTTTCCATACATGGAAACCTTACCTATGATTGAGTAACTACATATTTTTCATAGAATTTAAACATTGGATGATTAGTAGTAAAATAATCATTTTCAACAGAACTAAAAAAATTGATGTTAGTATTCCATTATATTTTCTCTTTACATATCAAATATTCTAAAATATATTTGATATGATTTTATAAATATTCATATAATTTTATTTATCATGAATAGAATCATATTTATCTCTCTCTACATAATTCTAATTGTTGATATTAATTAATAATTCCAAAAAAAATTCATTCGAATTTTTTTTTAATAATTTTATTTTCATATATCATACAAATATACTATAGAATTTATCTTATCTGGTGGGGGTGAATTTCAATTTTTATCATCAAGAGTCAACAACTATAAAACAAATCTATCTATCATGATACATTGTTCCTTTTTCAGATACAATGAATCCTTTAAGGTTTTTACTTGACAAATTATGATGATTACCCCTTTATTAACTATCATTAAGAATTCATGAAATATTTTTGTAATACCACTGATAAAATTTTTCAAAATGTTTCTCTAACTCAGGTCACCAAATTACACAATGCATGCCTCCACATACGCAATAGACAACTAACTATCGATGATGTCCAATATTATTTGTTTTGGAAACTATTCACATGATTCCATAATCAAATTTAATAAATAACTAACTTGTTATCAACATTAATAAAAAATAATAGTATATAGGTATGGAATTAAATCCCAATTAAATAATAACTGACTAAACACACAACCTTCACAAAAAATGAATATAGAATCACACAATCATATATCCCAATATGTATTGAACCATGATAATAAAAAATATTGAATAATTAAAACATAAAATAAAGAAGTGGATCTATTGTTAACCATGGACTTGGCCTCATCCCCATAAAAAACATTATCTAGATGCTCTATATCAATCCATTATACATCATATGCATTAGTTTTATACAAGTCATAATGTTCGTATCCACACTTGGGTGGTCATGGAGGGTGCACGAAATATATTTTTGTAGGGTATCACCATGAATCCCTTATATATGTTTTCATATAATCGTGTTTTCATGAAGAATATGAAAAAAAATTTAGAGACCCATACTTTACATAAATATACATTACATTTATTTTGCGGAATACATAATACACTACATAGAAAAATTCCCAAAGACCATTTTTTTTAGTGTCTTTGGAAACTCATAACATAATATTCTCATCATGGTGAAATATCTTCATCATATCCCATAAATAGGTTCCCCTTTTATTTTCCTTCCTAAAATCATTCTTTATATCCTAGGGAAATGAAAATATAGAATGGGTGAGATTAAATTCTCAGAATTGGAAAACAAGGAGAAACTAAAACAACCCATAAACATTTGAATGAAAAAACACGATCATAATGGTTAACCATCAAAATCAAGATTCATGAGATAAATATTTGCAGTACATCAAGAAACTATCATAAAGGAAAATTAATAATGATAAACTAGCATTGGAATAAAATATGGATTTGTGGAAAACATTTAATCACATTAGATTTTTTCCATAGTATCTAAGGCTTCATTTCGAAGATCATCATAGTTTAAGAAGTCCATTACTGAACTAGGTGTACTTGTCGTTCCAGCCTAGTATTACCAAACCATATTTACCTATCATTACAACGATTACTATATCATGAGATATATGTATTTACCCAATCAATTTGAGGGAGATATAAGTCCAACACATCTCATAATGAAACCATTATTTCATGTACCATAAAGACATATATCATTCATTATAGCATAACCCATGTAATAAAAAGTAATTCTTAAACACCATTCCATCATAACACAGTACTTATAAGATATAATGACTCCATAATAATAATTCATTCATAAACGCAATAAAACATAGCAATAATACAGATAGAAACATAACCCTATTTCACCTTAGACGGAAAAATAATTTTGATAAAACACTAGAACTCATTTCAAGAGGAAAATATTTTTTCTTCTTCGAAAACATATTCTTTTCTCAAAATGTAATGAATTTTTTAATAATAGTATTTAATTGAGAGTATACATGAAAATATATAAAGACATATTCATAGAAATAATTCATTAAGAATGAATAAATAACTATTCATGTCGTATAAGGTAAAAAAACATTCTCCTCGTACTTTTTCTGGAAAAGTCAAAATGTACCTCGTATGGTAAAAAAAGAATGATTACTTCCATAAAATGTAGTAAAAGTCAAAAATAGATATGAATGATATTAAACATACATAGGACAATTTTAAACATATTTTGAAAACATTTTTAAAAAACATGGACATTGATGATAAATATGTCCCCAAGAAATACTAACACATAAAATATCTTGAATAAAAAAAGATATTGGAAAATTATCGCTTACCTTAGGTCTAATTTCATCTATATGTGTCTAAAAATCCTTTATAGGGGTAAAAAAATATTATTAACATGTAACATTAGAATAATAATAATTATGATATCACATATGATTCACTTAAAACATTATAATACCCATTCATTTGTCTATTCATTGTTAAAACAACGTTTTGGGTAATAATCTTTAAATTTATCGTACACGTTTGGACTTTTTAATTTTGATATTATTACATAGATAATGATATATTTGCATCCATAATGTAAAACATGATTTATATATCATAAATATTTATTATATAGACATATATAATAGATAGATTAATGTAATAGAGTACACCGTTAATGGAGACTGTAGGCCGTATGTACACATGAACGCTGTTTTCGTTTAATTATTTAATTTAATGGAAGTAAGTAAATAAAATATATATACATAAATTTAGTTGAATTATTATGTCTTATAATTAATGATTATTTATTATATATACATTATAATCATTCTCTAATGGTTAATTTGAAAAAAGAATCTCCTGCTGTCATAGAGACGGTAAGTCGTACATACGCATGAGCGATGATATCATTCCCAATAATTTTGGATGATATTAAAGTTGATGGTTTATAATATATAATAATTATTATCATGTTATAATAATCATATGTAGATATGATTTCCACCATTATACCCATCCAATTAAGGCGGTGCTAAAAACAGATTACACCAATGCGTGGAGACAGTAAGTCGTATGTACGCACGCGTAGTGACTTTATTTTTCATAGAACGAACAGAAGGTATAATAGGTTTTTATAATATTTATAATAACATATTATTATGTTATTGATACTGATTTTTTAATTTATAATGAAACATATAAAGATGAGTAAGCATAAGATGAAATAAATTTTAAAGAATCTGTGGAAGAGATTACCTCTTCCTCGATGTGCCTCCTTTAAATTTCTACTTAGGTCACTAGAGATGGTCTTTTTAGAACATAAGAACCTATATAATGTTACTATGGAAGTTGATAAGAGAAATTGTCATGGTTTTTATGAGCATGAGGGCTCAAAATAGAGTGAAGTGGAGAGGGAGGAGGTTCCCTTTGATAAGACATGAGAGGGGAACTTTAGGAAACTCTTTAAAAAAATAATTTATTATAAATTATAATTCGACCAAAAAATATCAAAATTTTATTTAATTAAAAGATAAAATGTTTATGGTTATAATGCCCATAATCCAATAATTTAAAGAAATGTTTTGAATATTTTTTTCTCCTTATTGTTTTGGTATAAACTTTATTTTTTCCTTTTTAATCTTCTTGTGATATCAATTTATTTAAGCCTTTTGGGTTAGTTTAAATAGCATATCATTTCAAAATCTACAATAATAGTTATTTATGAAATATTTGTACTTATGTTAACCATTTAAATGAATTATTGAGTTTTATGAATATAATATCATTTAATTAACTATTTTATGTTTTATGTTATGAAATTTGTCAATTTTGGACACTATTAATACATGACTTTTTAGAAATTCATAAAAACATTATTTCTTCGAAAATATGGAATTAAATCAATGATAATATGTCATTGTTACCCATTAAATTATTGGATGACATCAAAATAACAAAATTATATATTTTTTAATATTTACATATTCATTTATTTCAGTCTTTCATTACTGAGGTAATCCCTACATCATATTTGTGTCATATATAAAAAAATTTATATAATATCTAAAAAGTATAAATAAAATACCATGATGTAGGAAACATTTTTATATTTCTAATGAATATTTATAATCATAGTGATCAGTTATATATCCATATATTAGAATTTATTTTGTAAAAGATATATGTTTATGTTATAATTATCCTTACATTGAATTAATTCTTATAAAATATCATTTGCACATCCATGTGAATCCATGGAATCCAAAAATCAACCCAAGGATTACAATGGTCATAAATATCTCAAAATATAGGATTAAAAAACATTTTAGTGTAGTTTTATATTATTGAATTATTTTTTACCATTATTCACCAGATTTACCCTTTAACCATGGCAAATAAAATAATTACTGAAGTTATTGTTCATAATGTCCAAAAATAAAAGGCACATATTCACACAATTTAAAACATCTAATTCAAAATATGGAATCCATTTTTTAATATTAAAAACAAAAAACTTTCAATAATTAATTTTAAATTATTCCTATTGTGGAAATTAGAAAATGGGTCTTAAAATATAAAACAGTTCAAAAGATTGAATTGTTTTTACTTATGAATTCGATGTAAAATTGATGATAATGATATAAATTAAATTAAATTTTAAAATTATATTATATCTGTATTTTATAATCATTAAATATTATAATTTAACTATATAAATTATCTCGATTAAAAAGTAGTTTTTAATTAAAATATAGCGTATTTTTACAATTCATCTTAATATAAAAGTTATTAAAAAAATATAAAAAATTTATCCAAAGTAAATTTATATGTATCGCATTAAAATAAAAAGTTTAGTTTGTAAAATATAACATATTAATGTTATAAAAACTAGATTAAAAATGGGTTCACTATCAAAACATGAAAAAATAACAATATTTTAAAAATATACTTATTTTTTCTAAAAAATTGATTTTGTTCTAACTCCATGTTCTAGAAAATGTATAACATGAATTATAATGTTATAAAAAATTAAAATTGGGGTTTTTACTATTCACAAGAGCTAGTTTATATCCCATTAAATAATAATATTTTATTAATATAACGTTATTTAGTGAAACTCGGTATCACGTACAGTGCAAGCTATCGAGGAAGGTTTCTTTTGCGTGTAACATAATCCAAGCCCGTGTTTTTTATAGTGAAAACATCATTTGGTGTTCCTTATAACATAATCCAAACTTAGTTCTTTTTTTACATTGAACAAAATCTATTATCAGCATCGAGTTCTATCAAATGAACTTGACATTGTGTATAAAACAATCCTATAATAGTATTGCATATAGTACAAGATATTACGGTGTTGCATATAGTGAAATCTAATCTTGGTGTAACATACAACAGAAAACATAAATTAAATTAAAAATAATTTATCTCATAAAATATTGGGGTGTAATATTCCACCCCATAAAAATGAATTTCACCCTCGATATTTGGTGGGGTTATATTTACTACAAGAAAGTTTCTTTCATAGAAACCATCTTTGTAAAAAGTAATACATAAAAATAATTTTAGAAATGAATGTTAAAAACATAATGGTTACCCAAATTAACTCATTAATGGTTTTCCACATAGGAGAACATAGTTGGGGAGTGAAATCATGGATATGTAAGAGAAATCTAATGATCATGTTCTGATAAATATTGTTAGATAACACTAATGGTGAAGGTTATCTACCATAACTCTATAAATATGAAATGATTAAGGGAATATATTATTCATCAGATATAAATTAGCTTGGATAATTTTTTTTATTTCAATATCCTTTTCTTAAAATTGATGAATTTTTGCATGAGAGGAAATATTTACATTATTTCAATACAATCTCATCGTTGATCGCACCCAAAACAATCTCCTCTTCATCTATTATTTAATGAAATGAAGTGGAATTTTTCATTCATGAAGTGTTAGAAAATCATGGGATTGAATTATATGTCCTTCCATCTATCTCTATCAGAAAAAAGATTAGCATAAGCTATCAAATATAAAAAAGTTAATCTATGGTAAGATTAATCATATATCATTCCAAAAAATGGTCTTATAAGTCATTTATCTTACCACATAAATAATATAATACTAAATTATACTAACTAGGGACATTATATAGGCTCATGGTAGGCAATAAAGGCATGTCACACTTCTGTTGTGGGTTCGATTTTTTTATTCATGTCCGACATGACAGGTTTTCACCCATCCTTTGAGTTTTCATTTCGCTAAAACTATACTATTATATCATTTGTTAAATAGTATATAAAAACGTTTTAGCCTTAAACAATACTATCTGATGTTCAACTTAATTCCTTCCAACCACTAGGTTTATCAAAAATACATTTATCCAATCACTCAATACAAAATAAACAAGAATGGTCATATAAAAATCATGTGAATACCATCATTTATCCCCCATATATCATATGATATATCTTATTGGTCACATTGAAATAATTTGATTGACTTCTTCATGCATTTTTTTTGAGTCATGGTAATAACATAATTACCATATATCCTTATTGAAAACATGCATGTTTCTTTATTCCAAAACATATTTGATATATTTCATTAAGACCCAAAAGGTTGTATACTTTATCTGTGATAGCATAACCCACTTGAAAATAACTCTATAAATTTTTTCCAAGAAACTATAATAATCTATTTTACCTATTCTACCTGAAGTTATCTTAATCCAAGAATCATTATCTGAAAAAAGGGGCATATTAAGGGTTATTTTCTCTTTAGTCATGATTTCTCCAAATATGTCACTTTACCATTAAACCATAGTTCTGTCTCTATAGAACTATTTAACATTCCATTTCCAGTCCTTCATTAAATAATTATAATAAAAAAGGTATATATTTCAGGATTCATATAACATAATAATTGAAATCTGAAACAAATATACCTCAATCATGAAACTGTATTCTTAAACCAATACTCAGGATCCATCATCTTTCTCTTTCATAAAATATGTATTAGGTCTTATGGTTTGTCAAACTCTTTTTTCTTAAGTTTAATGTAAAAAATACTTGAAGAACATCACATATCATTCACATGTCATTTATAGTATCTTTATCTTCAACTGTATGACCGATACTCATTTCATCTTAATGATTATTTTCAGGATATTTCCACTATAGAAAGTGATCTTCATAATTCCCATACATCTCACAACTAAAAAAATCAATGGTTAACTATATTATATGTAGTTATAGATATTAAATAGAGTTAGAACAAAATGTGTGTGAAATACATATCATAGATTACAAACACACAATTATAGTATATTACAAATAATATTTCAATCTATGATATCTTATTTTTAACCCTAGGTTATTTATGATTATCAAAAAAACCTAGGTTTATAAGCTATACATTACTTATCCTTTTGACATCAATATATATATCCATGAAATATCTCTAGGGATCTCACTAAATTTTTCGCATCCTAGTTTCCAAATGTTAACTAAAACTTCACCCAGATAACAACTATAGAGACACATGCTTCTCATACATGGACATTACATTTCTTTTGAAGAACACTTAATACATGATACAAATAAATTCCCGAAGACCGTATTAGTTTAGTGTCTTCAGAAACTCATATCATAATCTTCTAATCATGGAGAAAGATCTTAAAAATCTCCAACAATGATCTTCACCCTTTTTTCCTACATAAAACTTTTGTTTATATCGTGGAGAAAAGAAAACATAGAATGGGTGAGCACAAATTCTCAGTAATGGTAAACTTGAAGGAAATAAAACAAACCATAATCATTTGAAACTAAAAACATGAACAAAATTTATAATTATAAAAATCTTGAGTCATGAAATAAATCAAGGCAGTACATAAGGAAAAGATCGTAAAGAAATGTGAATCATAATTATATAGAGTGGGAATAAAACATGGAATTGTGTAAAATCATCAATCATGTAATATGGTTTCCCTAGTATCCACGGAGTTGCTGCCAAGAACATCATAGTATAATATGTCCATTACTGAATGAGGTTTACTTTCCATTCCATCCCGGTATCACAGAACCAGATTTATCTGTCATTCCATCAATGTCTATATCATGCGATATAAATCATAACCCAATTCTTTTGAAGGAGATATAGGTCCTACCTATGTCATAATAACACCATTATTATGTGTTCTATAGAAACATAAATCATTCATCATAGCATAATCTATGTAATAAAAAGGGATGTTAAACATCATTACATCATAACATAGTCCATATAAGATAAATGGACTTCCTAAAAGTAATTCCATTATAAAATCAGTAAAACAAAGAAATTATTGTGATAGAAACATAATCATATGCCATTCTAGATAGAAAAAATAATTTTCATAAAACACATGAACTCCATTCTGGTGGAAAATATCCATTTTTATTCAAAAAAATTTCTTCTTTAAAAATGTCATGAAATTTTAAAATAAAATAAAATAAATTAAAATAAACATGAAAACATGTAATGGAATATTCATGGAAATAATTCATTATGATAGCATAAAAATATGCTCATACCGTATAAGTCAAAATAACATTCTTCTGATACATTTTCCAGAAAAGTCAAAATGTACATTGTTTGGTAATCAAAAGAAAGATTCCTCCCATACCTTGTTGTAAAAGTAATCGATTGGTAAAAATGAACTTTAACAGACATATAATAGTTGTAAACATTTTATGAAAAAATAATTAGATAACCAGGTCATGGATGATAAATATATCCCCAGTAAATACTTTCACATAAACAATCTCATATAATGATGCGATTGAAAAATTATCCCTTACCATAGGTCCAATTGCTTCTATATGTGTCTAAAATTCATGTATATTGTGTTTAAAAATATTATTAACATGTAACATAACCGTAATAATATTTATTATATCATATATTATTAACTTATGACCTTATATTACTCGTTCATTTGTCAATTCCATGTTAAAACAACGTTTTGGGTAATAATCATTTTATTTATCGTACATTTTTGGACTTTTTAGTCTTGATATTATTAAATATATCATGATTTATTTACTTCCAGAATGTAAAAAATATTTATATGTCATATATATTCAGTATATAAATATATATAATAGATAGATAAACGGAATTGAAGACACCATGCATGGAGACGGTTGATCGTACATACACTTGAATGCTATTTTTGATTCCTTATTAAATTGAATGGAAGTAAGTAAATGAAATATATATATATATATACATAAATACAGTAGAATTAATATTTCAAATATTTCATTATTATATATTATATATACTTTAAAATCATTATTGAATGGTTAATTTGGAAATGTAATCTCATCACATTGTGGAGATGGTTAGCCATATGCACGCACGAGTGATGATATAATTCACAAATTTTTTTAACGGTATTGAAATGTATGGTGTATAATATATCATAAATAGTATCAAGTTATAATAATAATAACTAGTTGTTATTTCCATCATTATAACCATCCATGTATGGAGGTCGTGAAAAACAGATTACACCACAGCGTGGAGACGTTAAGTCGTACGTACGAATGTGCGATGATTTTCTTTTTCGTAGGATGGATAAAAGGTTAAATAGGGTTGTAAAATATTTATAATAACATATCAGTATTTGAGTGATACTTATTTTATTTCATTATAATGAAACAACTAAATAATAAGAAGTGTAAGAAGAAAAAAATTTGAATGAGTCGGTGGAAGATCTTACCCCTTCCTTGAAGTACCTCCATTAAATTTCCACTTAGGTTAATAGAGATTGAATTTATAGAATACCAAAACAACTAAAATGTGACTATTAATGTTTTTATGTGGAATGGTCATGGGTTGGCCATGAATAATGGCTCCAAATTGAGTGAATAGGAGAGAGAGGAGGTGCCCTTTTATAAGAGAAAAGAGGGGCACTTTAGGAAACTCTTACAAATAATAATTTATTATAAAATAAATATAGACTAAAAATTGTGAGAAACTTATTTAATTAGAATATGAGGTGATTTTTTTAATTCTCAAAATCCAATAAATTTTAGACCATTTTTGAAATTTTTTAACCTTATATTTTTGGATTAATCTTTATTTGTTCCTTTTTAATCTTACTATGATATCATGTTATTTACACCTTGTGGGTTAGTGTAACTAACATATCATGTAAAAGACCCCAAAAAATTATTTTTGACATATATGGACTTATACTGACCATTTTTCCAAGTCATAGATTTTTAGGAATTTATTATCATTTAATAAACTATTGTATGTTTTAAGTTATGAATTGTGTCAATTTTGGACACTATTCGTACTTTATTTTTTAAAATTCATAAAAAATATATTCCTTCAATAATAAGGCATTAAATCCAAGATAATATTTAAATTGAATCTAGATTATTTTGAATGTCATCCAAATAACAATTTTTTTAAATATTTATAAATTTATTTATTTGAATCATTCAGTAATAAGGTAATTACTACATCAGATTTGTGTCCTAAATAAAACTATTTATATAACATCTAATAATTATAAATCAAATACCATGTTGTAAGAATTATTTTGATATTTCTAATGACTATTTATAAGAATAGAAATCAGTTATATAACCCTATAATAATATCCATTTAGTAAAAGATATATGTCTAGATTATAATTATCTTTACTTTAAATTAATTCTTAAAATATATCATTTTCACATCCATGTGAATCCATGGGTTAAAAAAACGACCCAAAGATTTCCATGGTTGGAAATATCTCATCCAATAGGATTAGGATGCTTTTTAGTTTTGTTTTAAATTATTACATTATTATTTTTTACCCTCATTTACCTAATTTACCCTTTAACCATGGTAAATAAAATAATTACAGACGTAACAAATCATTATGTCCAAAAATAAAAGGTACTCATTTGAAAAATTTATTACTTTTGAGTCCAAATAAGGAATCCATTTTTCAAAATTCAAAAAACATAATTTTCAGTAATTAATTTTAAATTATTCTCATTGTTGAAATGATAAAACGAGTTTTAAAAGTTAAAACATTGAAAAAGATTGAAATGTTTTTACCTATGAATTTAATGTAGAATTAATGATAATAACATAGATTATATTAAATTGTGAAAATATATTTTATGTATATATTATAATAAAAAATTATATAAATTAATATTCAAAATTATATTGATGAAAAAAGTTTTTTTTAATTAAAATGTACTGTATTTTTATTATTCATCAAAATATTAATGTTATCAGAAAAATAACAATAATTTATACCAAGTAACCATTAATTTACCAATTCAAAATAAGAAGTTTATTTTTTCAAATTTAACATATAAATGTTAAAATAACGAGATTTAAAATTGGTCCACCATCAAAAAGCCGAAAAACACCATTTTATGAAAAATACTTATTTTATTCGAAAAAATGATTTTGTTCTCACACCATGTTCTATAAAATGTGTAATATGAATCATAATGTTATATAAAATTCCAAATTTTGGTAATACTCTTCATAATGGTTATTTTATATCCCATTAAATAATAATATTTTTATAATATAACATTGATTAGTGTAACTCGATATCACATACAATGCAAGCTATCGAGGAATGTCTCTCTTGTGCGTAGCATATGCCATGTAGGTGTTTCATGTAGTGAAAGATTCCTTCCTTGTTGAGTATAACATAATACAAACTTATTTCCTTTTTATATTGAAAAAAATATATAATCAGTGTAGATTTCTATGAAAAGACCTTGAAATTTTTGGCAACACATGCTAGGAATAGTGTTGTATATGCATGAAGCAAATATGGTGCTTCATATTTCAAAAAATAATATTTGTGTATTGTACTACACAAGACATAAAATAAATTAAAAAGAATCTATCTCATTAAATCTCGGGGTGTTAAAAAAGAAATAAACATTATACAATAATGAAATTCGATTAATCATTTTCTTATATATATACCATGACACTCAAACCAAAAAGGATCACCCGATGATATAAGTGGTAATCATATCATGAAAAAACTATCCCATACCATATATATAAGGACAAGGGAGAATAATAGACTCCCAAACAATACCCCCCACTCAAGGAATAGTGTCATTCCAAATACCTATATCGTGAAATGTCTCTCACATTTTCACTATCACACATGGTTTAATCTCAAATCAAAAAATAAATCATTTCACATACCACCACTATTACACGTATGTTAAGGTCTTCTGATAATTGATGTAAAACATCTCATAAATCCAATAACTCACTCAAGGTGAGGTCTCATACACATAACATACCACATCTCATACGAACAAACTTTTACTCAAGGTGACACATCATACCATTACTTATAACATATTTCAACCTCTACCCTCCAACAAAATATAGGGGTCCATATCAAAACATATCCATATTATACTAATTCGTTCTCCCTACACACTCACTTATTGGAGGACCTCGTACCAAATCAATACCACTCCTACCTTACATAGTGTAACCCCTTATACCAAACCTCATCTTATACATTCTCACTCAAGGTAGGAGTCTCATATCATTTGTTAACCTTGATGCACACTATGGTGTACATGGTCAGACCCTAGAACTCAACTTTATTTTCATTCCATCAGTATGAAACATACCTATATTAAAACCTTGTGTTATTCACCCATGAGATAGACCCATCTATATAAGATCATCTAAATCATCTATCTATAATTATAGGATTTTATTTGAATGTTGAACCTAATCACATAGTACATGACACATTGAACCCATCAATAAACCATTCTCAACGATTATAAAAGCAATAAGTTTTATCATAAAAAAATCTCTACTCACTAATTAAAAGTGATATCTACTACCCCTTTATGTCCCTAAATCGCATAAGTTATTACTAACCAATGACTCAAGAGGACAACACACTTCCCATTTCTAATTATCTCATTTCCTTACCAAAACCCACACAATGCCCACCACATGATAAATCATAACCCTACCCATTATAAATAATTGTAAATAGTCATATGAATTCTCATTCCCACACCAGGTTCTCATATCGCACCTCCCATGTATTTTTTATCACATCATATAGAGGGGAGACTTCGTATTATCCTACATCCATCCCTCAAGGAATCATCCCACTCAACACATGTAGAACGGACATATACTAACATTAGGGTGGGTTTCAAAAATTGTGATACATGTGACCATATCACTCATCACCTTAAGGTATAAGCCCCTCTGTCCTATCAAACAACCACTATGATTTCTAACCATAGGTATTATCTTTTCATCTCGATCCCATGACCTATATCATGCCCTTTATAAACCGAACCATATTCCTAAACCCCTTCTCCAAGTAGTCAATATGTGATTCCATTTCGTTAATTTTAAAAATAGATCTTACCCCAAATATGTGAGGAACTACAAAACATAATTCCTCTAGTAAGCAATATTTTCCCACTCCAATTCATCCAAACACAATGCAATAAATTAATTACCCAAAATAAATAAATTTTTATATTTTTAAGTATTACATGGAAAAACCACCTCAATATATGTGTTACCATCTTCAATTCATTCCATCTAAAATTTAAAGAAACCATGAAACACTTTTGAGACAGTATTTCAAGACGTAAGGCACCAAAAACAATTTATAAATATTTATAATTAACTTATAAATTAGTTATAATGAGACATTATATATAAAAACTCATTAAAGAATCCTCTGACACTAAAAATATAACTAATCACATTTATATGTTTGACGATGTACTCCTAAAACTAGAATGAAAAAATACATATCAACAGACACGTAGTTATCTATCAATTTTAGCCACTTAATTTAAAATCTATAATCGAAATAATTATCAAAGACACATTACCTATAATGATATAATTTGAAATTCATTCATTATCTTCAATATTCTTTCTCTATCACATTACGAAAGACATGGTTTATTAAGAATCTACATTGTTCTAATGGAATCATGATCAAATCCTTGTCTAAAAATCATAAATTTTCAGGTAACAAGTGATATGAACATTGAAAAATGGCTAATAGAGATACAATAACTATTAAATATTTTGGAAATATCCAAAACCCATCCCTCATCAAGGGGGATACAAACAGGAAGTAGGGGAGGACATGGATGAATTTACCTCCCTTGTACCTCTTTACATTATTAATTATGAGAGGGGACAACATATAAATGAATGTTCTACAACTGTTTTTTAAAAACAAGAATAATGAAACATTTAGGTGTGACTCTGGGAATCATGGACTAAAATCCCAAAACAAATTCATGCATTGCATGACAGAGGGGGTCATGACCCAACACCACACTACATGTGACACATTATATCTTGACCATATCACTACTACAAAAATAACCTTTATCAGTTCTGGAAAAGTGCATTAATATTACTAAAAATTGTTGTTATTCGAGGTGAAGATAAAGGGTGTCCCTTTTATGAGTGCTCAGAAAAGTGATGATAAAAGCACCTATTATCAACGATAAAAAATCACTGATAAACGCCCCCTTTATCAGTGCTAAAAAAGTGCTGATAAAAGTGGTCCTTTATCAGTAATTTTTCTAGACCTGATAAAGGAAACCTTTTATCAATGCTTTTATAGCACTGATAAACTTCAAATAAATTAAAAAAATTAAAAGAATATATTTTGTATTAGGGGAGATTTTAACAGCGCTTGACCCCCTATCAACGCTAGGCAGACCACCTCCCACTCTCCCACATGCTTCCCTTGCCCGCGCATTGCCAAACATGCCCACACGCTTCCACTAAAACATGAACCTGTAACCTCCCCCATTGCAGGCTTACACCTTTACCACTAATCCATTTCGTTTTTCTCTATTTAATGATATATCTATATATATAGTTATATTTATATTTATATTAATATAGATTCATATTATTATAAATATATTTAGTTATATTAACACATATATATTTATTCATTTATTAATAAATATATTTATTCATATATTAATATATATTTATATTTATTTATATATATATATAGTTATATTTATTCATATATTAATATAGATTCATATTAATATAAATAATTTTATTTATATTAATACGTATATAGTTATTCAAATATTTGTATATATATATTTCTTTGTATATTAATTTATATTTATATTTATTTATATATATTTAGTTATAATTTTTTATCCATACATTTATTTGTATATTAATAAATATTTATAAGACTAGTTTTAAATAAATTTATAAAATATTTTTTATGTGTGTATATAAATAAATAAATACATACATACATACATACATATATAAAACACACAAAAACTGATATATATATATATACGAATAAATACATATATATTGGTATTTTAAAGGCCATAGAATGTTAAAATGACCATTAATTCTAATCCAGAAGTCTGTTTCAACACCACAACTAGTCAAATTGAATAAAATGAAACAATATTGGATATGATATGTGGTACAATCCTAGAGGACATCTGTATCATAATTTATACGTGTTTGAATGTTAAACAATCGTGGTATCCCGATTAAAAACTCATATTTTGAGGCCTTCTGGGCCTTTTCGGCCTAGAAAATTGGGACCTCAGAATCCCTCAGGTCACTGGCATGTAGATCTCAATGCAAGATTTTATTTGATATGCTGTAGAGCTCAAACAGACACCCGGATCAGAAGTTATGGTTGATTGAAGATTGAGTTACATTTTGAACTTATTTTAGATCTTTTATTCATTTTGATTTTGATTTTTTGTGTCTTCAGATTGTTATCAAATGATTATTAATAGATGATAATTAAATTTTTTTAATTAATAATATTTTTAAAATATTTTAATTTCATTTTCACCAAATTTATTTTATAAAAAATGTAATAGTATACTTATACTTATCTAAAACATATTTAAAATATATATATTATATTTATATCAATATAAATATACTTATATAACAATATATTATTTTTCATGAATTTTTTTTAAATTTATATTTTATTAGTGATGGTAAAGCCCCCCTTTATCAGTGTTAAAAAAAGCATCGATAAAGGGAGACACTTCCCTTGCCCGTTTTTGTATTAGTGAATGATCCACATTGTAATGAAACACACAATGTAGCATTTTAGGAATGAAAATAGGCTAAATCATGATGTATCCAACATTAGGAAGTGTTTCAAAATTTCCTTCAATATCACCCTTAATGTCATAATCCACATTTTTATGATGTGATATGGGACAATTTAAAAAATATTATCATACACATCATGCCATGGGACAATTCCCCAGGTTTCTGATATAATTTACACTTACACTTAACATCTACCATCACCTGAACATAACTATTCCATTTCCTAGTCCCTTACATCCATGGTGGAATATCATTTCCACTAAAATTCTATGTCGAAATATTCCATTTTCACAATGTGACTTTCCACTTGTAGAAAAAAATTCATCCCAAGTCCAAGATGATATCCTCTAGAACTCTCCATATGTTACTAAACACTAATAAAAAACATTATATATGAAAAATAATTACTTGGTCTTTTAAAACAAATAGAACTCTAATTCATAACTCATTTCAAAAAATTCAGCTACTCCCAGAAAAAATTCAAATTTTCTCTGAAATAAAAAGCTCATAAATTCAGGAGACATCCAAACATCACTAACATAAAACTTATAATACCAAATAAGAACTGAAAAATCTCCCAAACTCAAAAACATCAATCTAAATCTAATACCACCCCCTCATATATGTTTTAAATAAAATAATACACAACTCAACTGCCAATGAACTGAACCTAATTGCAAAAACATTTCCTAGAAAAGCATAGTCTGATGCATGAAACAATATAGAAACACCTTTAAAATAAAAATTATGTTATTTCCACCTCACAATGTCCAATAACATGGAAAATAAACATTATTCAGTCTATTTTATGAATTTTTTTAACAAAAACCACTCTCCTACATAGACATGCTATCACACACATTATTCGAGTACCATACCTATTAGAGGACACATGGGATTATCCTAAACACCTACACTAAAGTATGAACATGATACCAAATGTAATTTAACTACTAGATCATTTCCCAACATAATAACCCATCATACTCTACCCATGAGCATTGAAATACTGTCAAAATGAATCACTCTTAGATCACACTAAATATAGCATGTGTTTTCTATCATTACATAGACCCTATCCTATAATGAATATATATTTGAAATATGGTATTTACCATGGAAATTGATAAAATCTTATTTTTCCACACTCTTCCTTCTCTATATCTTGTCTTTCCCCCTGTTAGTCTCATTTAATCCATGAATCATCTAAAATAATAGTCATACACCCAAATTCAATATAATCTTCCACGCCATTAATGTATACATATATTTACCCTTCTAAAACAATATTTCCAAATGCCATATCCCACATATTATCTAATAACTAATGCAATGAAAAAATTTTACCAACCCACACATACCCATGTTCCAACATGAAATTTTAGTCCCTCACAATTCCATTATTTCTAGAAACGTAAACGGTGACCTTCCCCATTACATCCTAGAAATAAAAGTAACACCCACTAATCTTCAATGGAAATCTTCCCAACTATATAGATAATAATACAGTTCTCCAAAATAATTGCACAATATATGTCCTAACATTATTGTTAGGTCGTTATATGTTGGACATGTTCAGTAAAACCATTGTTCTCCACGACTATATGTGTCATAGAGAATTAATTGAAAATTTCTTCAGTTGGTGTATATATACCAAAAAATAAAGTGTGTATAGGAACACACACCCAAGTTTTCAAGTGTAAGGGTTACCCCTCCAAATATAAAAATCCTCTGTCTCTTGAGTACTATAATAATATAGATAATTCCATATTTATTCATTCAATACTTATTATAACAATACAAAATTAACAAATAAATGTAACCAACCATAACCCTACTTCACACATCATGGTTAAATTGAAAAAGACACACTAACACATACCCATACACTTTCAATGAAAGGTTGAATTCATAAAATTGCCCTTTATTGGTTAATTTTCCTCTATTAACCTCTATCCCATTTAAAGAAAAAGGTTATATTCCCTCATATTACCTGGAAAAAAATTCCTGACCCAATATCCCATGATTCATCTAACATCCATACTAGGATCAAATTTTAAAATAACTATCCATGTGCCCATCACATGTCAAAACTCAATACAATAAGAACTCTCTCTACATTAATTCTTAATGAACTCATTGAATATAACTCATTACATGGCCTACCACATGATTACATGTAACTCATGTTACACTCAAAAACCATAATTCATCTGCCTAGTCCTTTCACATACTAGACCTAGATATCTTGGTTCACCTCCATTTTTCCAATCAAAACCCGAACCTAAAAAAATTTACGCATCCCCCTGATACCCATAATTACACTATTTGATTCACATCAAATAATCCACATAAATCTATATACATTTATCTTTACCATTACAATGGTATCAAAATCATAAAAAAATCCATGCCCATTCCTAAAAATCAACCATGTGTAACTCACCGGTATTGAACCATCACCGAGTAATCCAATCCATAAACTAACAAACCAAAGGATACAATATATAACATTCATGAAGATACTATATGTCCATCATTAGAGAACATGCCCAGAAAATATCCACATAACATTCCATGAATTTTTTTCTCAATTGAATCCTTTAAAAAAATATAATGATTGTAAAAATATACATTCAGCATTGAGATAAAAGTTAAACTACTAGTACATATAATAAAATTATTAAAACATAATTGAATAAAAATCATATGTTTTAAAGTAAACAAAAATAACAAATGTCTTATGATCCTACTAACATGTAATAACCGCCAAATAAGAGTTTCTAACTCATCATTCAGAGCACCATTATAGGCTCCAAAACCCTACATTCTCTAATTAATATTCACTATATATAAACACAAAATATGGGATATGCAAATTCTAATTAGATAAACCCCAAATTAATTTTTTTTTTGAAATGACACTATAAAAAGAATTTCTATATGACCCCTTACATTCATCAAAATTGGAATGTGGCAATCGATAAATAGATAAAGCTATATAATATGTTCTAGATAATATTACATTTATAAAATGACCTTATGTAACAAGAAAACAATCATCAACAAAAACGGTTAATCACAACACATATCTATGGAATTATACCCTAAAAACTATAAATTAATAAATACACACCATTATATAATAAATGAATTTGTAGAAACATAATCATATTCCCCAATAAATATACCATTAAGCTAATCAAATATATTTGATAAACAAGAAATACAATACATAATATAATTCACTCCCAGTACCATGACAAACCTAAACCCTATTTCCAATCCTTGTTGAGAGACTAAAGCTTGAACTATAATGAAATATGTGCTTAACATGCATTCCAATCATATGGTTTATATGAGTGCTAGGGTACCTATCTATAATTTCAAAAATTTATCACGTTAGAAACCTAATAGTTGAACCTAATATATTACATCATATACATGTTTATGTATTAGTGAACTAAATAATAAAAATATAATACATACAATAAGTCATATTCACACACCATGTGTTAAATAAGACACCATGATATCAGACCCAAATAAGCTCAGTCAACGTTGGATGAAGTAATAATCATATTCACTGCCTATCACATGCCATGTCACTAGGGGTATGTGACTACAACTATGTCTTCTAAAATAAATTCCCACTCATGTTACTGTCTCATATCAAATCAAAAATTCATTACTTATCTCACATGTCTACACTCTCACTCGAGGTGTGGTCTCACACTACATTGAAACTCATAGCTCATTTCACCACCATCTCACATTGGGTGTTCCCTTAGAGAATATCCTATGAGACATCACACACTAACACCCTATCACTGATGGTGATGACCCATTTCATATCACATACAATTTTTCATATCTCCACCCTATCACTCAAGGTTACATCTCTTAGGAATTATATACCGCATCACATAAAAACACCCTCACACCCAGGATGAGTCCCCATACCAGACACTATAACCCATCCTAACCTCTACCATCTAACATATGGATTAGTCTCATAACAAAACATGATATAATAATACAATTTAACAACCACTACCATGGATCTCACATGATTCCATCCTAATAAACAATATCCTCTTTCCTTCTACTCATGGTATATCCTCACACCTAAAAATAAACAATTCCCTCTCACTCATGGTAGACCACTACTAATATTTCATGGAGTAGATACATACTTTTTCCCACAAGGTTAAGACCTCATTATTAGCTAGATTTCCATTCCATCAGTAATACACATACCTAAATGACAAACTAGAACTCTTCACTCATGACCTAGCCCCTCATATCAATTAACATTATCATCCTACATATATATCCAAAGAAAATTTCTTCTTATAAGTTCCTAATATCATTGTACATGAAATATAGAACCCATTTACACTCTAATCTCTCATGTGAGTGTGCCCACAATGTTCTTTAGACCTTACACAATCTCTACTCAATAATGTTAACACGAATTTTTCATCCCATGGAGAACCCACAACCCATACTCAATACTAAACCTATGACTTTAGAGGTTTATCCTTTTACCTCAACTAAATCTCTCTTCTTTATCATGATTAACACACCATGCTTGTCCCAATGCCAATACATATTCAAAGTCATGGAACCACCATTCTAATATAGTAAAAAAATTCATATGCCACACACTTAGGTCCAATATCACATAATTAATAATAGATTTTATAGGTCTATAATCTAAATTAGACCATCCACAACATATTATATCCTTCCCCAGAAGGCATATTCCACTCAGCACATGCACTATAGAAACTACCCAGCCACATGTGCGTTACATTTCAATATGTGTGAGAAGTATGATCATCTCAACCATCACCTGAGGGAAAAAACCCCTAACACCAATTATACTATCACTATAAGGTATATCCTATGATATTCACTTCAAATATTATGACCAATACCTAACCCATGCCTCATATAAACCTAACCATCTTCCGGACACCTTTGAAATGTACTTCCTAAGTGATTGAATTTCATTTTCTTGAAACATAATACTTAACCCAAATCTACAATATGATATACCACCTAATTATTTTAAAAAGGGAAATATAAGACCCTTTCCAATTACTGAAAACTAGAAACCCCCATGTTGGTATCCAAAATAATACATAAACATTCATATGTTTATATTTTTTTCTATTGACCCAATACCTAACTATTTTTAAACATGTTCACCTGAGATACTCTCAAGTCATTGGTATGACTTATTGGACGTCTGAAACACTTATTTTGATTCAATCATTGAGCATACATTTATTTTTATCCCTACAATAAAAATAATATTATAAATATAGTCCATTCACTCATAATAAGATTACTGACCAAAATACATAAACATATATTTTACAATATAAATAACATATAACTTCCCAAAAACTAATGATACATGGTTTCAAGATATGTTGTGTTAAATACAATACCTATCTAGAAATTTGGTGGCACAATTTGGGTTGGATCTAGAAGGTCTATTATGTTGTTTTATTAAATGGGTGAGACTGTAACACCCATAGAAAAGGAATAGTTAAAATATTAAATTGTTCTAGCCATTTAAACATGTTAGAAATTTATTTTAAATATCATAACATATATGAACTCTAATGAAATGTATTCCTAAACTAGAGTATTATATTAATGCATACATTCTAGGAAGTTTTCCCTTTAGTTGTCTATGTATATAAAAGAATAGTGAAATTTGATGTTTTGGAATGTTTGAATACTCAATAATTAGAGAAATCTTAAACCATTATATTCCAAAAAGTTTGTAGTTTAATTTTTTATATTATATATGTATTTAAACAAGTATTGTTTATTAAAAAAATCAAGAATTGAGGTCCATATTGGTATAAAAGTGTGATTATACTGGTTGGTGGATACCAAGAGTTTTATGAGTACTAATTAATGATATATATATATATGTGTGTGTGTGTGTTATAGAATAAATAACATACAAATCAATGTTTTTTAGATTATTGAATATATACTTATATGAAAATAAGGTAAATAATAAAAATATATAACAATTATGAAATTTATTTGATGATTTTAAATATCATCCACAAAAATTAAGAATTTATTTTTGAAAAACAATTTCACTAAATTATTGATATTATAGGTGAAGTATATACCATACAAATATATAAATTTAAAATGGAATCCATAGAAGTATAATAACATATTATGGAATATCAAAAATAGTTTATTCATTAACATGAATTCTAAGAATATGTTTTATATTATTTTTACCAAAAAATGAAATTTTTAGAGTTCTAATTAATACTAAAACGAATAAAATCATAATCATAGATACATTACATGATTGTATGACCCCATCCAGTTCAAATATAGATTTGAATTTTTATAAATATCCACATACATTAAACAATTAGATTATCTCAAAATGTAGAGAGTAAGAATATGAATAGTGAAACATTCATGATTCATGTAACCCTTCTGTTGTGCATCATAACTCTTTTAAGTAAAAAATTAGGACATAATGAACTAGTATTGGGTTCCCATTTCATATAACCCCATATCCCATTTAATACTGGTGGTTTTTTTACCCTAGTATGGAATTTATATAGAGTCCATGTAGTCTCTCTAAATTGAAAAAAATTGGTAGTATACTAATAACTGACACCCTTTTGAGGGGGAATCTTTTAAATACAAGGAATCTATTCATTTTGTATAGGTTTTTTGGACATATAATTCACACATTGGGTACTTTTTGGTACATAAATGAATGTTTCAAAATTCATGGACACGTAGATTACATTAATACTATATATGAAATCAACCCCTCTGGAAAATAAACCTTATTGGGTAACCAAAATAAAGTCATATATATCTACAAAAATAATCATTCAAGTGAGTTATACTCAAATAATATGTACAGTTTTCAAAATTTTATAACCCCATAATAAAATTTATGGTTCCACATATATGGTATTTTCCCAATGGTACCCCTTTCATTTTATGGGCACTTAAAAAATTGTTAATTGTATAACCCAATGATAATCATGACCCTTTATCTTATGCATCCCATAGAATGTATCCTTTATCTAAATTCAATCATGGATATTGATGAATAAATCCTAAATCATAAGATACAACCTTAGTTTAATCCCCACACATTCACTCATTACTTATATAGAGTACATATATGGTTTTGTATTATTGGTACATATTCAATATTTAACTCACAAAATTTTGTTCTTTATCTACCACTAGAGTTTTATTTGACCATGGTTTCTCATGCATTAATCCCACACTCTTAACATTTATATTCACCACTCACTAACTGTTCTCATTTAGATAACCTAAAGCTATATAATACTAGTCTCTATAACAAGACACTAAACCTAATTCATTTTTTCCTTATCACATGATATTAAATGGAATGATTACCATATCACCACGTTGATATGAAATTCTTCAATATTCTATCATACTTGTTATTAAGAGATTATAATAATTACTAAGAGTGATTTTGAAAGCCTACTCATATGGTATTAAATAGTCTGTCACTCTTTTATGTTATTCCATATTTTTCAAAACCATATTTTGATTTAATGAGTTCCACACATTTCAAAAAAAAAAATTAACCATGACATCGTACTATGTGAGTTTTGATTCCATACAACTGGGGAAATGTAGTAATTCTTCTGTGTGCTAAATCCTAACATAGTATTACCTCTAATATCTCGCTATACATATTCTTTTTTTTATAGTTTAAACTCTTCAATAACCATGATGCCTTCTAGAGGGGCCTAAAATCCCAACAAAACTAATTTTTTCATTTCTGGTCAATACCAATGTTCAATGAAACCCTTCAATATTAATAGGGAACCATAAATCATAGTATACAATTTCACATTCGTTGATCTATATTATATCATTAAATCTTATATGTATTAATTAAATATAAGAATGTGTTTTTGGAAATATGTATGGTATTAAATTCTTACATAACATTTACATATTTTAGAGGATATTTAAATAATTTTTTAAAATATCAATATACTAATTAAAATAAAAATACCCCATAAACATTGAGTATTCCTTGGCAGGGATTACATCACATTATATATAATTCATTTTCCAAAATGTTGAAAATGTTATCATATTAGTGTCCTCCTGAACAATCCCTATTACTCAAAGATTTTTAATTTTTTTAAATCATTTTTCTGTCAGGACTATTCCTATTTTATATCAAAATAACCAATTTCATTGTATATTTTAGACATTATGATTTTTAAATAGTTTAAAATATATTATCCATTCTGTAGTTTTCATTTAATCGTGAAATAATTTAATACATGTTTCATTTTTTAATTAATTTCCAGATGATTTGATATGATATTATTCAAGGGTAGTTCCGGAAGTGAAAATGAAAAGTTAAGAAGGCTATGAAATATTTAGATGACAATAAAATGATAATTCTTATTAGGTATATTACATAATTTATTTTTCATGGGAAACAAATTCAATATTCAATAATTTTGGAGTATGATATTTTGGTTGTGTCATCTCACCAACATAGAATATGCTTTAACCTAAAAGTATATCTGAGGAAACAATGCCTCATATTTTATCTTAAGTAAATTCCCTAATTTCATTTTTCTAGTGATTGTAATTTTAGATTAAATCAATTCAATAGTGTTATGTCTGTTAACTAAATAGGTAATTTTTAAGATAAAATATTTGTATAGGATAACCTTATGATTCTGTCAGCTCCATATATAATTTTCTAGGTAGCCTAATATCTGGATCTCCACAAAAGACTACCTTAAACATTAGCATAATGTAAATAACATAAAAAAATGTAATATAAATTAATATGAGTTGTCGTACTATAATATTACAGTTCCATTTTAGAAGCAAATTTTACCCTTTCCTATGTTTAAGCATCACATGTTAAGGAAGTGTCATTACCAATTTTGTGTGATCAACCCACACAAGATATGTTCTCATATGAATTTATTCTGATAGAGGTTCCCATAAATATTATCTTTATCTGTGTGAAAGTAAAAATTATTTATAATATTTTATGTATTGAATAAAAATTTTATAATGATCTTAAATGTTACTATTGATATAAGAAATTAAATATATAAGTGAGAATTATTATTGTGTTTTTGAATCATTTGGAGCACATTCATGGCTTGTGGGGATCAATGGAATCCCTATACAATATTTTATAACCATGTTAGGTAATTAAATTATGAGAAATAGACACAGATAATAATAAATGTGTGAGATAATATGTTCTATGTGGGAAAGGATAAATTTTCACGAGGAATTAATTTTATATTTAATGTGAATGTAGTACACAAGGAATGAACTTATAAAAGTATTCCTATTTGAACTAATGTGGTGAAAATATATGAAGAATAATATTTATATCCAAAATATATATGAGACTTTTTAATTTTACATTCTTAGAGCCAATTCAATAAGTTCGTTACCTTATTTGAAAACCCAATGACATCAATATTTAAGAATTGTTACTCATATTTTAGGTTTTTAAGTGAATGAACATGTGTTCACCAAAGGATAATAACCAATTTTATCAAAAAATTTATTACTTACTCTTATTTTAAGTTTTTAGTGATTAAGAATTGGTGTGGGTGTCTATTTTTATCATGGGGTTTTTAACATGTGTATTTGTTAATGACTATTGATTCTTGTAATATTCAGTTCATTTCTACCTTCCATGGTTGTTATTAGTTTATCATTACCCCAATATCCTATTTTATGATTAGATATATATTTGTAAATAAGAGAAAGTGAAAATATAACCTCTATAGTAGATAAGTAATTTAGTTCTCTAATGAAAAATAGTTTCCTAAGAATCTTATTTACTATTAAATCATAGACTATTGCTTTAATATCTATATATTATTCAATTATTTTCTATAGATACATATAGATTCTATAAACTGATAGATAGTATATACAGAGTTCACATGAAATATTGAGTGTTGTTTCTAGTGGTTAGTTGATTAAAATACATGTAGACAGCATGGAACAAAAACACTAAAACTGATAGTATAACTACTTCTGAATAGATCTACTCAACTATATTTTAATACTCATATTCCCATATTCAGTTTTCATAAATTTTTTTAGTGATTTATTTTAATTAATGTAACCAAATGAACATCTATCCATATAAATTGAATGCGGTTACCATACGTAGACAATAATAATGAGAAATATCAAACCTATCCTTGAGGAAATGACTTATTGAATATCTCAAATAATGAGTAACAATAAAGAAGAAACATAAAAAAGCATAGTGTTGTTTCAAAACATTGTTAATTATTATAAGGCCTTATAAAAAAATTCCTTGAGGATATCCATGGTTTAATTTCATATTTTTGTTTACATTTAATAAAAAAAATAAAAAAAAAATATGTATATACTCAATACATTTTCCATAAATTAATAGACAAACCACTATATTTTTTTTATTAACTCAATCATTTTTTTATAGGTATATGAAAATTGGGAGATCACTTTGTGAAAATATTATTCATCACATTCATGATATAGAAATATATTTTTACAAATGTATATATAACAGCACAAAATGAGTTAAAGTGTTTAACCATATAGTGATTTCCTTGGAAAGAGAATGTAAGGAACAAATTTGGATAGACTCAACACCTGGAGTGGGAGTGAATTAGTGTTTCTATCATTTTAAATCAATTCATATTTTTCTCCCATTTACCAATTTCACTGTTTAATATGTTGATTAACAAATTCTTGTCAATACCCTTAAATTTTAAAACAAACCCAAAATGGATTTGATATTTAGAAATTTCACCTATGAATAATATTGTTTAGTCCTTAGTGAAACCACGAAATAACAATCAATCACATAAGACACTATAATGACATACATTAATGACTGCATAAGCGAAAAAATAATTCTAAACATGATGTGTTGTAATCTATACTCAATGAGGGATATAAACTAATCCTTAGTTTCTAGACTAGTTATAACCTGATCCGACTACAATACATCAATGTATCCTTATATTTACTATAAATATAGTCTTCAACTTCTTCATGTTCTCTTTAAAATCCTAAAATTCCACCACTATATGTGACAACTATTGATGGTCATATAGCAACTTTTTTATACTTCTTCTTCATCAAGTGTCACTTTCACAACAACATGCAATAAAGTACTCTTCATCTAACCTTGTATAAATAACTGTGCACACAACCTATAATCTCTTCATTCCAGTAAACTAATTTTTTACATTTACTACACTAGTAAAATACTTCATTTACATATATTCTTTTTATATTTCACTTCCTATAATAATTATATTCAATGTATGTATTGTAGAATTTACAACAGACTATTCACTTTATAAACCTCATGACCAACTCAAACAAACATTCTTCATCTTATTCATATGAAATAGAACTGCACAACTGTCTTTTATTCATCTCTTTTTTCCATATTTTATTTTTTATTATTCTTTAGTGAATATGATCTTCATTTTTTAACTTATTCTTGTTTTTGAATCATATCATGATTATAAGGGTAACAACCATTCAGTCTGGTCTCTTTCTTGACTCAAAAAATACACTTTCTTCAATAAATGTTTCAAACCTCTAAAATAGAAAATTTTCAATATTCATGAATATATATATATAATAAACATTTTAACATGAATTAATACAGATTTTCCCATTATTATATTCAATATTATCTTCCTCTAGTTCCATATTCACTTCCATGTTATCTTCAAATAGATCCATTATCTTTATCCGTATATTATAGAAAATTAAAATGTATGATGACAGACCTTAACTACCCCCAGGATAATAAAAATTACCTCATAACTTTTGTTATAGTAACCATACATAATAACCATATGTTAATATATATTAACTCTAAAGGAATTATCATTCTTCAAATCAGCATCTTCATTCCATGTTAATTTTCATGCCTCTAAAACTCATGTTAATATGCATTATTATTTAATATATAAAATTGTGAATGTTAATTAATTAACCTCATAGAATAATCCTAGAAGTACTTTTACATTTTAATCATACATGAAATACAAGTAACAGAGTTCTATATTTGTATTCAAATAATGTTTCAATTGGAATCATTAGAATTTAATTACTCGAAAGGCTCATGTATTCTTCTGAAATCTTTAGTAAACATTCCTATACATATAATTTTCTTATTCAGTAATACTTAGATCCATGTTTATTTAAATGAAAAATTCTATCAAGAAATCGTAGAGGATACTAACATATGTCACGTATTTAATGTTTATGTTCTTGAATGATTCAGGTCATGCCAATACACATGTGACATCATCATATAATATATAGAAGTGCATACATGTCTCACAAGTGAATTCATCAATTCTATTTCAGAAAAATTGACCCTCATATGAATCATTCATTCAAGCATGTTTCACATTCCAATGGATTGATCTATAAATTCAATTACATTTAAAATTATCATTTAATAGATATGGGTGAATCCTTAATTGCATGAATTCCTAATAATAACGATCCTACCAATTCATATAACAGGCTCACCATTTCTATTAGGTTCATCCTTATCATGGAATGATTTATTTATATGTATCAAATCCTAAAAGATGGAGGAAAAATTTGAAACTCCTTTCCATAGAGGATTAGAGATAATTAACACAGAACCACTAAAGCTCATGGAAGATCTATGATAGTCTAATGGAAGAATATAAACTCACTGAATATCCTTATACATGGATGGACTGTGACCTATACATCCTCATGAAATATTTATGTGACCATAATAGAAGATACTCAGGAATGAAGGTTCTATGGGGCTCTTCCCTCATAAACTGGTTGTGGTAGATCTTTGTTGTAGCCTCATAATGAATGGGACATCCACACCATATAAGGTTTATAATTAATTTATATCATGGAAGATCATATTATCATAGGTAATCATGGATACGGACCTCATCCTTGGATTTGAAGAAGGTATAATTTCATGGGATGATGGTTTGGATTCATTCAGGGAAGCTCGATCAATCATGGCATACTGTTTTGGCCTGATTGTTATAGGAATATGAAAATAAAATGTGGGTCTTAAAAATTGTAAGGAGATATTATAAAGTGATATCAGATAACACATATCGGTTTTATTAAGTCTCTATCAATATTTATATATCATTTTAACATGATAATAGTGAGTCCACCTTGATGATCCCACACATATGTTTCTTTAGTTTAGTAACCAATTGATTATTATAACAACGCTAATATTTATTAAACATTAATTCTTGATTTATTTCATAATATTAACAATAATACATCTGAAAATATCTATTACTCTAGTGTATTTGGGAATTAGGTTCATGGAATAACATATTGAGCATGGGATGAAATAACATTAATGAAAATATACATAACATGATTCTAAAAAATCCATGTCTATTAAAACTACATGGGATAATAATGGGATAAACAGAAGAATTGGGTAATCTATAAATATTATTATGGGAATAAAAATGGGATAAAATGAAGAATATAATACATGTTATACAATATGAAAATCAATGGTGAATAAAAAGAGTAGGAATCATGAAGTTCAATAAAGATACATGATAAAACTTGTCAATCACAAAGGCACCATGGGAAATGTGTAAAAACATTAAAACACTACATCCTAAAGAAAGGTAAAGGGTAAACCTACCAAGAAATCATTGAATAAAAATTCCAAAAAAAAATTAGGTTAACCCATATCCCAATGTGATGTATCAGGTTTCTAAACGTCACCCATTTCATTGTATCAATATCAGGTCACACCCATCATGAACATTCCATTCTCATTATTAATTGTGTCACATATATCATAAATCATGGATTCATTCATAATCATAATTTAATTTAGAATTATAGAGATCAGAATAAATATATATATTTCCCTAATAAAAATTACATGTGCATAAATGTGAACACCATTGATAGGAAGTGAGTAGGGTATTCTCTACACAATTGTTTTGGCTGGGAAGATTGTTTTGAAACTTCAATAGCATAACAATATAAATTAATGATTCGTAAAAATGGATCTCTGAGAGATAAAGGTGTATCTCAAAAAATATATATAGAATGGTTAGTAATAAGGATGTAAAAAGTTATATCCCATAATTATAAATGCGGAAATCGAATACATAAGGCAATGAATAAATTTTAACAAAGAAAGTAATCCTAAATAGCTTTCACCATGGAAATAGTTGTGGATAAAGGATCATGAGATGATAATTAAGATTTAAAGGGTCCCACATCATTTATAAATTAAATTTATATTAAGGATAATTTTAATATAATATTACAACATTATAAAATGGAATTTAAGAGACATAACATAAATGAAGTTGTTGACTGGAAATGATAAGACATAAGCACCTAAAAAATATCAACATTGTAAGAGGTATACATAGAGGATCTTGGGTGGCCTAATGAGATTTAAAGATCTCTCAAATAATTTTGAAATAAAAATGACAGTATGTGAGATATAGAAGAACATATCCTAATATTAGAAATTTGAAATTAAGATTCTTAACATAAAAATGAAGTTCTTGAATAAAAATGAGACTGAAATATCGCTTCCATTAGTGTGTGACACCAAATTCATGGGATGATCTTCATGATAGATTAGTGTAACCTTGGTACGACTACAGAGATTGGATGGAGGAGTGTGGAAATTATATAATTAGTTTTAGTGATGATAAATGGGTTCATAGGTGGGTTTATATAGAAAAGAGGGGGGTTTTTTTGTTTCAGACTCTACATAAAAAAATTATTAAAATCACAAATAATATGAAGGTTTTTACAATGGTTCTAAAAAAATAATATTGTTTTCTATTATTATGTTACATATATAGAATATCCTGATAAAATAATTCCTTTTCTTATGTGGAGGAGAATCGTACGCTTAATGAAATTATTTTAAAACATTAAAACATATTACATATTTTGGAGGATTCATAATGGCCTTATAAAATATATCAAATAAATATAAAATAACATTATTTTAAATTTAATACATATATTTGGTCATGAATACTATTTATATTATTCATTATTTTCACTTTTTGGACATTATGATGTCATAATACATAATGTATATTTATATGGTATTTAATTTTTTATTTAAAATTTTACAATCGTTAATAATTTAAAAAAATTCACCATTAGATAATTTCAACATCAACATTCACCACTCAACTCTCTTAAAAAATAGTATTAATTTTATCTAAATAATTTTCACAATATTTTAATTATCACATCTAATATAAGAACTGAAATTTATTGATAAATGAATTATTTTTGACAATAATAGTTTTTCAAACCCTTATAAAAAACAATATCTGAATTCATCAAAATTATTTGATCATTTATATTAAATAAATTTTTTTAACCTCTATATATTATTAAAATATTATTTATATCAAAAACATATTAATTCATCAATATAAATATCTTATTTTAATATTACACAAATATACTATTTTTTTTACTATAAAAATATAAAAATAATTTATAATAACAGTAAGGGGATGAAAAATATTCATCATTACATTCAAAATAATGTAAATGCTCATTATTCTAGGGGCCTCATACAAATCCCTTTAATACACCATAAAACTCCCTAAGAGTAAGGTGTCTGATTGTGGGACTTTCTTGGGGTTGTTCAACGTACATGGTTCTGGTCATGATGTCAATGAGCTTGAACTTATCAAATAAGTAGTTTCACTCATGCACAAGTTATTGGATTTCATCTTGGAAATTGTGATGTGAAAATCCTAAAATTTATATGTCCAAAAAATCTCTCATAAATAGAATTCATAGTGTATAATCCTACTGGTTGAGGTCATCAAATCTTTTTTCTAGGAATATTGGATTTATCAAAACACTATATTTATACTAGTAATTATATCGTGGTTGAATGACTTTATTATCAAAGAATGAATATTAATGGAAAATTAAATCTAACTGTATAAAATAAAATAAAATATATTCATTTTTTCTATAATTATATTACATAAAAATTTATTTAAATAAATTTCAATTGGAATGTTATTAATAACAGATCATGTCATTACAATCTTCCCCTTTATGATATTGATCCCAAGAAAATTACCTTTCCCACACTATAATAGATAACGATAATTTTGTTTCATCACTTCCTCTAGTTCCCACATCACTTCCTCAAACTGTTGGTTTCTCTACAACAGTTTGACAAGGTTCATTGTATTTTTTTCATAAAACTTTTTCTCTATGATCTATGATCTTCACTAGCCAATCTTCATAGGAAATATCATTCAATAATGGTACATTTTCTAGATTGAGTACATGTCTTGGGTTCAGAATGTATATCATAATGTGGGATACATGGAATACATCCTGTAATTGAGATAGGTTTATTGGGAGGGTTATTTAATAAGCCACCACTCAGATATGATCAATGATCTCAAATGGGATAATGTATATTTTTATTCTCATTGACTTCCTTGAAAATCTCATCACTTTCTTCCATAAAAATATTCAGAGGAATATCATGTCTCTGAAATCAAGCTCTTGGTATTGTTTATGAATTTCATCAGAGCTCTACTGTCAAATCTGAGCCTCCTTGATGTGTTGTTGATTTGTTATATCCTTTTACACTATTTCCTCAACCATTTAATGGGATAACATTTTTCATTCACCAACATCATTCTAATTAGTATGTATTCTACACCTCTTCCCATTAAAGGATTTATTGGCAACTATTTGGATAATCAATTGAAAATAATTTTTGTAACAGAAATCAACCAAAGGAATGTGTTTGTTCCCTCCTCATTTGAAGTTTTTATGACATTCTTACAACATATATTCTAGTTTCTGAATATTACACTTATATTAGCCTTCATTATAAGGATGATAAGTTGAACTGTTGTTCATCTCAGTGTTTAGTGCGTGTTGGAGAATTTTTCTGAACTTGTAGTTGAATCTTGGATCATGATTAGATAAAATATAAAAGTGGTACTCCATGGAGTCTTACCAGTTCTCTAATGTACATCCGTATAGGCTTATCCAAATATAATCCCTCTCGAATTGTGATAAAGTGATATTCCTTTTTAATATTATCCCTAACAACCCATATAGCATTATTCCCTTGGATATCTTCTAAAGTCTTGTGATGATGCCTATGGTGATGTTCTCTCATTTCTATGTTGTTATGGGTAATGTTTTCATAATTAAAAAATATATATTCCTTTTATAATTCACTTAATATCATACCTGGAACATTGATTTCTATTCAGTAATCTCATTTTTAGTATTTTACCCCCAATAGTTATCATAGAGATCTCCATTATTATTTTTTCTTCCTTGGTGAATATAGAAATATGAATTATGGGAATCATTCAAGAGTTCCTTATTTATCTCGGGAATTTATTGAACATATAGTCTTGACCCAAATATCACAATTCATTCTTCATTAATTTTAAACTCTGAGGATTTTTATTTTTTCATGGCATCCATATTATTTTGAATTTCTATATCGTTTATTTGTGCATCCTTTAAAATTTCCAAAAGATACAGTTGAGCAATCATTTCTGAATGGATTGATGATGTTCCTTCCTTTATTATTCCCATGACTATCCTTTTAAAATATAATTATATTGGATCTCTCTTATTTCCCAATGATGATAGAATTGTCGGATCCTTTATACATATAGCATCTTCAATAATGTGTTTCTTCCAAGGAGGTAGTGAATTAATTTGTAATATCCTTGATCATCTATATCTATCTTCTGTGGAGAATATTAATCTCTATATATGTGTATACATATTATAGGCTCTTATGATTAGTATATATCTCAAAATTCATATTATAGAGGTAATATATCCATATTTTCAATAAAAAGATCACAGTTAGTAACCCTAGATCATGTATGTGATTGTTTTTATGATGAATCATAAATTTAATTGACTCATAGGCTATCAAATTATCATTTTACATCAGTAAACAACATAATCTATTCATTGATGCATCACATCCTTCCACAAAGAGTTCCCCACTTGTCAATAGTGTCACAACTAGTGTAGTGATAATCCTATTTTTAGATACTTAATTCTGTCCTCACATTATTTTATTCATAAAAACATTACTCCCTTCTGAGTTATCTTGTTAAGAGTTTTTACAATCATGAAACATTTCTCAAAAATCTATTATAATACCTATATAACCCAATGAAACTATGGATATCTATCGTACATTTTGGGGTTTTCCATCAATGAATTTCTTCCATCTACGAACAGTCCACATATATCTCATTTCTTATGATGATATTCCCTATGAAAGAGACATACTTCAACCAGAACTCAAATATTCATTACATGGCATAGAGCTTCTCCATTAATAGGATCTTCAGAATACTTTTTAGATGCCCCTAATTATCCATATTTTATATGGATTATATTAGAAAATCATATATAAAAACAATCACATATTTTTCTAGGTAATCTATAATTTCACGATTTATCATGTCCAGGAGGATTTCTAGAACATTAGTGAGACAAAAAGTCACCATTATGGATTTATAGTTATCATACCACATAGTAAAAGTAGTCTTGGGGATTTCCTCTTTCATTACCCAAACATGGTAATTTACCAATGGTAGATCAACCATGTAGATGTATTGTGATCCATATAGCCGATCAAATAATTTATTAATAAATGGAAGAGGGTACTTGTTATTTATCATGATCATGTTGGGATCATGATAATCAATGAAACGGCACATTGGCACATCCTTCTTCATGTCGAATAGGACTTGTGCACCGCATGTTGAAATATTTGCGCATATAAACCATTTTTTAGAATCTTTTATAGTTGTTTCTTTAGCTACTCATATCTATAACATCCATTCTATATAGAGCCTTGGATATTGGAAACGCCCCAAGTATAATATCAATAGAAAATTCAACCACATGGTTAGAAGGAAGTCCAAAAAATTACTCAGGAAACACATCAGCGCATTCCCTCACTATAAGAATCTATTCAAGGATGGTTATATCATTAGTATAATTCATTTTACTACGATGTAGTGGATCATTGGAATACAATATCTATTCATGAGATATTGGATCTAAATATTATTCATCCTCCTCCTTGAACTTGAAAATAATCAAGGGTTGATTCATAATATATGGATTGATTTCCTTGTTGTATTAATTTATGATGGATTTTTATAGGGAAAAGCCAATCCATGCCTATAATTTCATTAAATTACATGAAAGTGTGTATGACAAGGTTCGTTGGGAAGTTCAACCCACAGAATGGGATTGGGGGGGGGGGGGGGTTATATACTTGGGATGAAATAATTGTCCAATTTTCTATTAACATCAACATCTCTACTTTTGAGATTTTTGGTGGGGTATTAATAGAACTATTAAATTTTCATGATATGAAGGAATCTGTTGAACCAAAATAAAAAATTATGTTCTCTATTATTGAATTAATTAATATAATACCTTTAACTAATTAATTTATGTGATCCACTTCAGTGGTAGTTATGGAAAAAGACCACCCTTTCATCATTGGAGGTACTTGGGTATCTCCAAAATCACATGGCGTAGGGTATTGGTTTTCAATGAGACCATGTTCTTTATAGTTAAAGCAATAGACAATGTGTTGATGGTTGATTGTAGAGTTCCATTCCATTTCTGCATTTGTGGTTTTCACCTGTCTCTAATTTCTAGCTATGTTTCCTTTTATCCCACACCTAAAGAATTTATTCATTCCCCTTAATAAATTATTGGGGTACTTTTTTCCTCACCTTTGACTAGTTGCATTTTGAAATTTCATGGATTTGTAATATTTCTCTATCCAACCGCTAGAATTAAACTCTACTTTTCACTTATTATCCTCATGATACCCATGGGATTATTTGATCCCTATTTCCTTTTTGTGGGAACATCATACAATTTCCTTATATCAATCAATGTCCTAGATCACCATGGATTTTTTTTAGACTAGGATTTATCCCATAAAAGACACTATAAACCATTCATGTATGGGTAACAACATAGACAAAGGAATATCTTTCAAGTTACAATTTTTTTGGGATGCACATTAGTGGTAGTAATGGAAAATTATCACCCTTCGTACCTTGAAGATAATTGTTTGTCTCCAAAAACCCTTGTCTTAGTTCATTGGTTTGCTAGGTTCCATGGTTCCTCACTGTTGATGTAATAGAAAATGCACTAATGGTTGACTCAGGAATTCAATTACTCAATAATTTTAGTTGGTCTCTCCTATCGGTAATTTCTAGCTCAGTTTACTTCCATACCACACCTAATAAATTTATTTTATCCCATTTTGAAATTTCCATGGTGATTTTTTCAGCACCATTGACAAGTGGAATGTTGAAATTTCATGGAACAATTATATTTTTCCATCAGAATACTAGAATTAAACTCAAATTTTCATTTTTTAACCCTATGATACCTTATGGATTCACTGATCTTCATTTCAACATTGAGGGGAAATAGAAAAATTTCATCATAGAAATTAAATTCATGGAACTCCAGGGATTTTTCATATATTAGGTTTTATCCCACCAAAAAGCAATAAAACATGCATTCGGGGGTATCAACAAAGTATTACGGGTATCGTGCAACCCCTGTGATGTTTTCCATGTATTCCATGATAGATTGGTCATCTTTTCTCTTGAGTGTGAGGAAATACCATTACATTTTTTGTTGGAGAGTGTGAGGAAAATATTTATTGAATTTTTTTCATAATTCCTTCCACCCCATCACTTCGATCATTTTCTCATGCTTTATATTTTTTATTAATTCCCACCACTAATCGGTTTTTATCTCTATATGATAAATAGACCATATAACCTTCTCTTACACAGAACATTAATGGATAGAGAAGATATTATAATAGAGTATATCAATTTTACTTTGATTAAGGGAAGGATGATCCATCAGAAGTAGGATTCCAATATCGCATTAAGATCTCGACTATGACTTATTATCTTATAGGGGGGTTGGGAACTCCACTTCATCAGGGTTTTTATTCATAACCTTAGAGTTCTAAGAAGGTATCATCATAAATATGGTGATTACTGCTCATATTGGGTTGGGCATCTCATTGGGACAGTAATAAAATTTCTCGACATATAGATTTATTACTTTATTCCTCATATATACATCCATTGCCAATAATAAAGGGAAAATTAGGGATTCATATTTTTAAATTATTAATCACATCTAGTGAAATCCATAAAAATTAAAGAGATAACACATAAATTAAATATTATTTCCTAAACATATAAATTTCTATGCTTCAATCTATGTCATCCATGATATATTTCATAAAATATATTCTTATGGGATATTTTTATATTTCACTAATAATGGTTCATAATGAGCTTATGAATTTACCAAAACATATCCCCCAATATTTTCAAACTATGTGTGCAGTAAGGTGCATTGTTCTGTACTAGGTCACCTCGATTCAGGACATAGAATCCTTGTCAGTGTTGTAGCTCCTAAGAATATATGTTTTATAACCATTCCCACTTATAGTATCTATATAAGGATGTACATTATTGTTAAAAAAATAACTCTAAAATTAAAAAAAATTGGAATTTTTTCTTATACATAGTCTTATATTTAAGGATTTTACAAGATTTTTCTTAATCTTAATATAAAAAATAACTTAACATTGTCTCTTATACAAACTATAACAAAACATCGATTTATTTCACAGGAATTAAAAATTTATTACATAAAAATTAGACATATTACAAAATGAATGATCTGTATTTATTGATAATTTGTGAATTGGGAAAATAGAATAATATCATTAAAATGGTATATAACAACATTTTTAAAAACATCCTTAACATTAGTCAAAAAATTCAATGCATTTCATAACTGAACAAGAAAGACTAGGGACAAACATAAAAATTGGTGAGCTATAAATTCTAGTAAGGTTGTATACATAGAAAAACATGAATAATATAATAATCCTTAGATAAGAGGAATATAAATATGGGACAATAGGTTTTGGAATCATGAGATTTAACTGTGATACATGATATATCATGATAATACTAAAAGTAACATAGAAACAAATTTATGAAAATCATCATAAACACCAATGAAAGATAAACCCTCAAATATTTATCTATATAAAATGTACTATAATGGAATTAGATTCACTCCATATCCAAACATGAAATATCATGATACTAAAAATTACCCAACTAATTGGAGTTCGATATTGGTTCTACCATCATGTGAATTTCTTTCCCATGCTTAAGTGTGCAGAATATATCATAAAGCATGTAATTATTCTTAATAATAATTTCATCCATGATTAAGGAGTGTGGAATTATTATATTTAATTCCAAAATCAAAATTATATATGAATAAATGTAAACACCCTTGGGAGTAAATTTTTAATGTATTCACTACAAAATTGTTTTTGGTATGGAAGATAGTGGTGAATTGTTGTCAATATAACAACATCACTTGTAGTTTTGTTAAAAAATGTTTATGAGAGATAAAAAGGTAACATATCTTATAGAAATAAAATGGGAAGTAATAGAGACATTTAATATAATTTCCAAATCTTAGAAATTTGGAAATATAATACATAATGTAATGACGAAGCTTAAATAATTAAAAGAATCCTATCTATATTTCTTCATGGTAACATGTGCGCATAATGGATCATATAAATATTAATGAGATTGAAAGGGTATATCATCATTAAAATATTAAATTAATATTAAAGGGAATATAAAAGATCATACACCAAAATAATAAAATGTAATTTTTGAGGAATAACATAAAATAAGAGCATGTATTAAAATGAAAAGAGATAAGTCTCTTATGAAATTTTGGCATAGTAACGAGTATACATAAAGGATAATATATGGATTATTAAGTTTTAAATGGGTATTTATTCAAGTATATATAAAAATTAAATTATATTTATATATAATAAAATATATCAACATGAAAAAATAGTTATTAATAATCATAACTGAAAATAATTTCATGAATAAAAAGGAGAGCGGAGGATCCCTTACTTGAGTGCATGACTCCAAATTTTTTAGAGGAGATTATTAATTGATCATGGGAGATTTTAGAGGACTATAAAGAGTGGAATATAATGAATAGAAGTTTTATGGATTTTCAGGGAAGATTCATTGGATCGTGTATAGGTTTATATAGAAGAACATGGGAATTTCTATATTATTTTGGTTTTGGGCTCTACAAAATAAAATAACCAAAACCTATTCCATACAAGGGTTTTCCCCATGGTTTCTACAAAATTGAAATGGATTAAAATATATTATAATGGAAAGGGACAAGCCTACTAAAATAAATCACATACTTATGTGAAGGTCAGTTATGCTGCAAAAGAAATGATTTTAGAATACGAAAATATATTACATGTTTTTTAGGATTCATTATTGATTTATAAAATAAATAATATTAAAATAAAATAAAATTATTTTAAACGGAAATAATATATTTGGTCATTTATACCATTTATATTATTTATTACATAACTTTTGGGTCATTAGGATGTCGTAGTAAATAATGTAAATTTATATGGCATTTACATTTTACCCGAAAACTCGAATATATCAGAAAATTATGAAAAATTCACCATTGGATTTTTTAATTGTATTCCTTCCAAAAAGGGTATTCAATTAAACTAAATAATTTTCTATCTATAATAATTTTCAATATTAAAATAATAATTGAAGTTTATTGTGAAATGATCTGTTTTTTATTATAAAAATTTATCAAAATTTTATAAAAAAGTATATTTGACTTCATAAAAATTATATCATCCTTAATATTTATTAAATATTATATAATATAAATATTTTTTTGAAATATTTTTTTTTCAGAAAACCATTAGTTCAGCAGAATAAATTCCTTTTTTTGAATATTACCCAAAAATACTATATATTGATTATTGTATCAAACTAAAAATCATTTATAAAGTTACTATAATAGGATGAAAATATATTAATTATGTTATAAAAAATAAATTTAATTCTCATAATTCTAGGGTATTGATAAATATCCCTTCAATACACTAGAAAACTCCATAAGAGTAAGGTTCAGAGTTGTGGGACTTTCATTGGATGGTTTGGAGAACATGGTTTTGCTCATGATCTCTATGATCTTGAAATTCTCCCATAAGTAGTTTTGCTCAATCATAAGTTGTTGGGTCATAGATCGGGTTTGGTCAAGGGAAAATATATTAAATGATATCTCTATCATAAGCTCTAATAAATGGGCTTCATATGGTATATTCCTACTTATGGTCTCCATCACTAACTTTTTATTCGACAATAAGATTTTTAAAACCCTATATTTATACTAATCATATGATCATTGTTCAGTGACTATATTATCAATAGTATTGATTCTTAATTGTCTATTAAGTGTAATAGTATATAATACAACCAAATAAGTACAGGTGTTTTCTAAATACATATTACATAATAATATATTGAAATAAATTTCAAGGGAAATTTCATTTATAACTGTTTAGTTAATTACCATTATAATAATAACATAATTAGTAATCTATATGAATGTATCTATATACTCTTTAGGTACCCTCTCCTCCGTTTTTTATACAAACACATGCATAGGTGTACCCACACTCATTTTCGTTCCAATGTGCATTCTATTGAAACATGTACATGCTTGTTCACCTCTCCACCTCCTTAGGGAATTCATGCTTGTTGAATCTTGTGTGGAGATATTTACTCCCACAAGTGTGGTTTATGTTTCCCTATTTCATTATAAAGTAAATCCAATTTTTTTACAAATCTATTTTAAAAGGAGTTAGTAATTTTTTTAAAATAGTTCCAATTTAAAAATTTTAAATATAATTCTATAATATTCCTTAACCTTCACCACCAAGATGAAATTCCTCAAATCCTTGACCATAACCTTTTTATTTTCTATAAGTATAATTAAAATATTTGATTCCTCAAAATCTGAGACAATTCTTCTTTTTCAATAGATTAAAATGCCTTAGTAATTTTTCATATTGAAAAATAGTGAAATTCTATAAAATTAGTCCATAGATTTATCAATTTCTCTTATAACGTTTTCGATGAATTGTAGATGAATATTTGAATTCTTCCAAAGATAAAAACTCCATAATTATTCAAATGAATCATTTCATTATTTAATTATCCTAAACCAGTTAACAAAAATAAAATCCCCAAATTCATTAAAAATAATTGAAAAAACATGACACCCATGATATGGTATCAGTAATCTCCCCCATTATATTTTTTTTCAATACGCTCATGAATTGATATTATGATACATGTTTCCTTATTCTTATCCCCATCCTTTTTAATAAAACGTTCATTTCACTTTCTCCCACATTATTGATAATAATTAAAATTTTCTAATGGAAGTTATATCATTGATTACTTAAGAAATGTATCATCAACAATTCTACTCTATGTCTATTTGAGAAATTCCCAATGAGGAAAAAATGGGTATGATTAAGTTAAAAAACTATCCATTTTCAATTAAATTTTAGACCAACTAAAATTAGAACGTATTTACCTTTCTTAAAATCTATCTAACTCATCAATAAGAAAATATGAACTGTGATAAAAATACATTATTGAGAAATTTAACCCAAAATGTTGGCACTCACTTCTATAAATAACTAAAAAACATTCTTTTAGAAGGAAATATTGATGTTTGGGGAAAAATCTAAATATCCAAAAATAAAATGTTAATTCCATTATTTTATAATCAATTTATCCCCCCATTGAGTTAGGTTTCTTATTTTAGTTATGAACAATGATACATAAAGAGATTGTACTTCTCCAATGAATCACTCTTTAAGAAAATTCATGTATAATTAGATAGGTATGAGATGATACGGATTCATTATCATCATTTACGAGTATCCCTTTTGAGGAGAAACTTTTCCTGAAACTCATAATGGATAATCTATTCAAAATATAAAAAAATGGCTTTTATTGTATATAATATAAAAATATGGATCTTATTAAGGTGTGTATACAAATTTAAAAACATCCACATCATCACCATTGATGATATTAATTAATTAATGTCATATATAATTCCAAATATATTATCAAACAAGGATGGAATCTTATTCGCATTGATATTAGTTGTTGAAAAAAACCACTTATAGTTCATCAAATATGATTTTTTCATTACATTTTCTTGAATACCTAATTAGATATAAATATTATATGGTGACATATTTTTCTATGAAATCTATAATTGAAAACCATCATTCATTCTTTAGTTATTCCCTTAATCTCATTATTCACATTCATTTCATTGCATTAGTGAAAAGTGGTGACATGAACTGGTTTCCCAATTCATGACCCTAAGAGGATTTATTTAAATCAATGAGGATTCATTAAAAACACGAGGTGCAATGATCTTACACAAGCATGGAATTAACCAGGGTACAAAAAAAGACTCAAGAATACCCAAGCTATAAATACAACCACCCCAAAAAAGATCCACATACTTCTATCAACGCTTATCCTTTCTAGCTTTGACTTGCTTCAAATCGAGAAGGAGCGAAGGACAATCAAGTGTTTCCAAAAGTGCCCTCCAGTCCAAGATATAATCCACATTCAGCTTGCATGAAACAAGTCATCAGGAAATATTATACATAATGATTAATGTAATAAGGTGTCCCTCACTGATCCTTAATCTTAACAACATGGTCAACAACATATTCTCTACAATGTTTCTTTATTAATATCAACCTACATGCTTGTATATATGATACTAAAATTGGTCTTAGAAATGGTAGCATGTATCAAACCACTAGTAAGATTTCTTTGTGTGTTCAATTTCACTTTCCAAGAGTCTTTATGGAACTTATAACACCTATTGAAAATTTTAACATTTTTAAGAACTCTTTTTATACAGGAATTGTTATAGACAAACCTCAAAGAGTGTGTGTTATGATTTTTCACCCTATACTATATAATTAATTTCAAAATAGTTATCATTTATTTACAACTTGAAATTCTAGATCATTATATGGACTCTTCATCTCCGTATTAGTAGTAGCCTCTTATTGTGATTCCTTTTATCTTATTCTCTCTTTCTAAATCTATAGTTGAAATTAATAGAAACTATTAAGAAATTTTAAGCTCTCTTAGATACTAGACATGGAAACATGTGAGTGTTATTTCTTTTGTTAAATCCTATAGAGGTGACACTTCAGATGGTATTATAAAACATGTTACCTATAGATGAACGATAAGCCTTTCTTGAGAATTTTTTATAAGTATTATAATTGAAATAATTATTAAATTTGTTTCTAATAGATGGAACTATACTATTCACTATATATTTTATTCTTTTACTCCAACTATACATTGATAATTTTTGTTATGTAAATGCATCACACATTTTTCACCTCTTACCAAAATTAACATTGATTTCATCATACATATTTATATTTTTTATGTAGGTAGGTTACTCATCTATTTAAATTTGTATTCCTAAAACTTTCCCTCCCCCAATAAATGATATTCCATTAGGATTTTTCATTTAGTGGATTATACCAATGATACACTACAAATGAGTCAATCTATTATAGTACGAACAAGAACTTATATATCGTTAATTTTCACATTGTTTACTTATTTTCTAGATTGGTGACTAATAAATTTTAGTGATTTCTCCACTGCTTGTAAGGATGAACAACGGGAACCAATATTCACCTTCATTAATCTATCAACCAGTTAATTGGTGGTAGTATTACCATTAAATTTCATTATTCATTGAAGAAAAAATATTGATTTTCAAACCAATATTGTCTATGAAAAAATATCTAAGAAAATAGTTATAAAATAGTATGTTTGGTACTTATTCCTTCAAAAATACTTGAGATAAATCATTAATTGATTAAATGATGTTTAATCACAATGAATTGGTCTTTGATCATTAAAACCCTCTATTAATCATATTTGTAAGCAATATATTTTTCATTATTTTTTGACACCTCCATATATATAAATTATAGATTGAATAAATTAACTTCTAATTATAAAAAGTTCATATTGTGGGTGTTCTTCTTGTCATAAATCAAGATCACATTACGTTAACATTCCAACTTCACTCTTGGAACTTCCTTTTAAGGAATTTTATATATTTTTATGTAACAATTTTTTAAGATCTGTTATCGTTTTGATTTATTTTCTATCTATGTATTCTTGATATCAAAAAAAATCATTTTCCAATTATTCATGAATATTTTATTCTAAATCTCATATGGATGAATTATTATCTTGGATTATATTAGTCCAATATGATTAAATATTGGATCATGTTTTATCAAGCCTTACATTTGTTGATTTGTTACCTCTTACATTCGTGGAGATGTTTTTATTTGATACAGTAATCTTCTTTAGGGCTTTCTACCGAATTTAAAACTTCTTATCATGATTAGTGATATCTTACCACAGGATTTAAAAAATACCATATATAATAGAGATTGATTAGTTTAGGAAACCATGTATCATATCCTTATATATATTAGTTGAAAAATAAACTGATTTTTATCAATACCATAAGTGATTGGATATCCTTATTTACATTATTTACATGAATTTTCACATACCTCTTGATAAATTTATTTCCATAATATAATTCATGTAGATAGAATATTCAAGATCGTAGTGGTAGACTAGTCTACCTATTCTAATTCTTCCAAGATATATTTTCCTTCTATATTATCATGGTTGGTAGATACAGTTCTTTTATCCTCTTATTCAGATAGGGAAAGGTTTTTTTACATTCTTATAACTTCATTTTTTCCTTTTCATCATGGACTTGTTTGAAATATAATTATACTCCAATATAGTTAAATAATTTCCAAAATAACACTTCATTATGAATACATGATTGAAACATCAAGTTTCTATAATGATAGAGAACAATAAATAAGATAATACAAATGTGGTGGAACTGCCTATGATACAAACTATTAGGAGTAGATTAGGATAAAATCAAAATTTCCAGGGGTGAATAAATATTGTTTCCATTTAAAATAAACATATCCTTTAATCCCTTTTTCTACCTTGAGTTTTAAGGATATTTATTATATCATTCTATTACTTATATGTTATTTTAAAAAATGCATACTAAGTTGATAAGATATTTACTAGGTTAATTTTAAATAAGAATTTCCATTACATAGTGAAATATAAAAACAATTTCCAGTCACATAAGACACTATAATTAGATACTTGTTATAATGGGTCCACAAAAATGAAATCCTGAACTTGAGGTTTGTTACCATATACTCAAGAGGGGGGATAGAATATAATACTCACTTTCTAGACTGGTGATAATATAGCATAACTCTAGAATCTTTTTGTGTAATTAAATATCATTTATATACAGTCCTCAACATTTTTATGTTCATTAAAACATCAATGAATTCCTCCACCAGTTGAAACTTTTTCTGATTTTAACAGTAATTATTTGTCCTCCCCCTTCTTCTTATAATATTATCACTTGCACAATAGTTTGAACACATATTTTATTATTCTTAACTCTTATACAAAGTAGAGAATACGACCTGATTTTTTTATAATTGATGAATGTTTTTCAATTTTTTTATATGGGTGAGAGAATTATTTTTCATTTGTTATATTCTCTTTAATAAGATATAAAACATTACATTTATCTGTGATTCTTATTATTTATGTGACATTCTTCTTCTTATGAAGCTTATTGAAAAATTGGCCTATTAGATTCTTCTTTTTTTATACCAAATAAAACAATAAAATACCTTCAATTTTCACACATCATCAAAAACATAAATCATAGGAATCATGATAATAATTATAATGATATTTAAGCATTATACTATTGGCATATAGAAGATTTAATTCTCATGCAATAATTTAAACTCAAAAAAAGATCTACGATGATATTATGAAAAACATGTAACTCACGAAAGATCCTCAAATATGAATGTAACAACCAATTTCTGTCCTAAGAGAATATTTTTGTTTTCTTCATGAGAGATCCCTATACAGGTAATTTTTATGTGGTTATTCCCTCATTTAATTTTAATGGAAGATTCATGTTGTAGCCTAATCATTCATAGAATGTATATTCTATGGAAATTATCTTCATACTAACATTGATGGAAGATAATTTTCTCATATAGAAGCATGAAAACTCACCATATCAATATCTTTAATCAAGGAATTTTTTTTGTATGACGATATGTCATGATTGGTTGAATATTTCTCAATCATGGTGGGTGGGGGGTTGATAAACATTTCATGGGAGTAAAAATATTGTGTGACGGTTTCATGAAATTGAAAACGATCATGATGAGATAACATGAAATTGATTAGATTTATAAAGTATAAGTCCTTATTTAGGTACCATTATAATAAATAAATAATGGATTAACCTTTCCAATTCCACATCAAAGATATTTCACTTCATACATCACATAACAATGACCCTGAATTCTTCAACCAACCAGATGTGGGTATCTAAATCTTCTCATAGATCCCTCTACACTAACATCATTCCAAAACACACAAAGGAAAACCATATATATGGTGTGAACCTATGTTGAGGATCGTGAATTCTCTAAGTGCATTTTATGCTCACTACCAAGATGGTTCATCCACGTGTGTTGAGTCCTATGTGGTGAGTTCTACTCCCACATGTGTTATTGATCTGTCCCCATGGATTGTTTAGCGTTGGCCAAATTATTTTTACAAAAAACACTATACAAATAGTTAAAACATATTATTAATATATTATAAGTCCTTATCAGTATCATTAAACATTTATTATTTAAGTTTAAATATTAAAAAAATTATGGAATTCTCAATCCCCCAAATGTATTTTTCGATGAATAATAGATGAATATTTAAATGTATATAGTGGAAAAAGTTGCTTCATTATTCAAACCAATTTCCTTTCCTTTTTAATATAACCTTATATATATTAACATCAATAAAATATTTTAATTCATTGTTAAAAATTTTATAAAATAAAATTTATATAAAGTGGGATTAATAGATAATAGAAACATATTCTTGATGTAATAGTCTTTAATGATCGAATATTATAAAGGATAGAATATTTTCTATAAAAATGGTATATGGAATCCAATTTTCTTATATTCACTCTTAATGAAATGAAATATGAGCTATGTCATCAATACCTATAGTACAATCCTAGGATAAATAGTATTCCTTGAGAATATATACTGACCTTGAGTAAATAATTCTTAATAATTGTAAAATATGTTTTAGTCAATGGGGAGATAGTGAATAATAATATATTATGATGTTTCTCAAACTATATTAAGGTATATGAAAGAAATTATTTAGTGTGGTAAGATGATAATTCATTTAACCCATTGGAATTATTTTGAAATTGTTTTATATTAATATTTTATCTAATACAGAGTACAATGGACAAATAATAGGAATATATATAAATTTAAAAAAATATGAAGAATAATTTTTTGTAACATGATCTAAATTCAAGGACTAATATCAAAAAAATTCCTTAGTATTAATTCCCATATTAAATCATTATTCAATTTTTTTTTTCTAAATATGTAAATGATATGGAACAAAAAAGATTTTTTTCCTATAGAATGAGGTCGCTTCGGTGATGAAATTATTGAATTTCTCAAAAATATCTATAAAATAATTCTATTAAACTAAAAAACAATTTTATTAGAGGAATAAATCCTATTTTCAATTTAGTGATATAAATTGATGTATTTAACACAAATTTTTGTATTTGTAAAAGAAGATAAAATATAAAGTTTCAAAAAACCATTGAAATAATGTGTATAAAAAAAGTAAAATATTTGGGTATAGGGAAATTCATTTCATTAGTTTTTCACATCATATGATTTTGTGGAATAAGTGATAAAAATAAATTAATATATAATATACCATGTGAGAAGAGATATGTTATCCAATGTATATAATACATTATAAAAGAATATTATAAACCTCTCATGCAAATAGAGGGAAATTAATCATAATGTACCATAATATTTTCAAGGTATTCAATTATTTTGAAATCAGGAAATAAATAACCATGAATCTTATGGATATAAAAATTCAACATTAACAAAAAAGATCTAGTAGCTAAGATTGAAGGATCGAAATAATGATGTAGATTCTCAATATATAAGAGGGGGGGGGGGGTGAATTGTACACTTTAAAAATTCCTTTTGAACCTTTAATGTTAGTTATGAAAAACTATGTTTTCCTTAAACAAAGGAAAGAGCTAAGTTTAAAAAAGTTCAAAAAATTAAATTCACAACACCTCTAACACCAAATGAAAAAATGGAATAAGGAATGATGTTATAAACTTCATGTCCTATATACTTGCTTAAAACTGGAAAGAGATTCTGAAAGTAGGTTCTAGATATATGGATCTGGAAATTGAAACTTAACTAATGATTACAATATGAGATTCTACATTAAAGCGTATAAAATCTAAAATGAAATAGAGTACACATAAGGACGTATAAGAAAGTTATACTTTCCTTATAATACAAAATGCAGCGGAAACAAACATGTAGTAAAACTACAAATAACATGATATAAGTCTTTTAACCCAAAGAGAAGGGTATCCAACAACCATGGATAAAGGTCCCTTGATTTATACTTTCATGCAAATCGCTCTTACCCACACCAGGGTAAGGCCTCGATATGAAGATCAGAATCTCTGTCTTGCTATCCCCACAAGCCCTCAACTTCAAGGTAGTTGGCAACCTCTGTCTTCCTCAGCAAGGAAGCCCTCAAACATCATGGTAGTCGTCACCTCTATCTTCCTATCCAAGGATGTCCTCGAATGTAGTCACCAACATTTGGAGTCACACAAAGCTTTGCGAGTTAATAAGAGCATCTATCTTAAGAAATCACTTCAACAGCATGTGTGCACAATGTCGAAGAAGTTATTATTCATCATTGTGAGCTCTTTCAAATGAGCTCCTATTTATAGGCAAGGTCGGCCTCCTTTCCAATGGTCATATTTTCCTTAAAAGTCGGAGGGACCTGTACACGTGTAAATTAACCAACAGTTAGTTTATAACTGAATAAGAGACATCATTTTATAACAAAACAAGTGTAACATAATATACGACATCGTTTTAAGTCTAACAAAAATGTTCGGAGTGAATTTTCGGAGTGTAAACAAAATGTAAAAGAGTAGACAAATTATAAAAGTGTAAGAAAAATGAATGTTCGGAGTCTAACGAAAAATAATATTTGGAGTCTAAATAAATTCGGAGTGTATAAAACAGAGATGATCAGATTCTATTTAACAGGTGAATTTGGAATGAGAATTTGGAATGAGAATTCGTCAACAGAATTCGTAATGAGAATTCGTCATTCGAATTCATAATGAGAATTCGAGGTCGAACTTCATGAGAATTCGTATCCAGAATTCGGAGTACAAGATTATCAGGGTTCGTATCCAGAATTTGGAATTAAACTTCATTACAGTTCTCATCCAGAATTCGGAACCTAAAAAAGAATGCTTCATATCAAAGTTTCAAACGTTTCTGAGAATATAGATATGAATCTGAATCTTATACTTAAGAAATATATATATGAAAATATGATAATGATAATTTTTCTTATAAAAGTGATCTTCTTTATAAAAGATACTTTCCTTATAAAATCAATTTTCCTTATAAAAGAGATTTTCTTTATAAAATTGATTTTCCTTATAAAAGAGATTTTCCTTATAAAAGCGATTTTCCTTAAAGACAAGGTGTTTGTGATTTTCAAAACAAGAAGGAATGGAAAAGTCATAATGAAAACCTTATTGACTCAACAATCTCCCCCTTTTTGGAAAGCTCAAACCTCCTTATGAAAAAGAACGTCTAAGAAGAAAGAAAACATCTATCTTATCTCCCTTTGCTTATGGACGTTGATGAATACGACTAACTTCCCCTTAGGCATTGAAACTCTAAGGATCGTATTCTTGATTTCCAGAATGATATTTCATTAAGAATAAGAATGTTTTCTTTAATGAAAAACTCACCCTTTGATAAATTCTATTAGAGTTATTTTTCATTTTCACCCTTTGTTAAGAATCTTTTTCCATTTCCCCCTTTTATTAGGGTTCTTTTCCTTCTCCCCCTTTGTGATTTTCAAAAATAATTCGAGGGAATGGAAAATGTAACAAAGTACCTAAAAAATTAGTAATAACAAAAAAAGAGACGAGCAAGCACAATTTTCATTAATTTTGAAAGATCATCAACAAGGAAGTTAAGATACATGAAAAGATCGGATTTTTCTATTTTGGATCTTTTTCCTTCGCCATGAGACACTTAAGAATAGTTTTTATCTTCTTCAAGTCTTTATGATCTTCTTCGGCTTGCTTCTCTAACAAAACTATTCTTGAACTTTGAGCTTCAATCTTTTCTTCCTGGGCTTGAAGCTTTTCTTCCTGAGCCTTCAAAATTTGTTCTTGCTTTAACAACTTCTCTTCAAACTCAATCCGATGATCCCTTTCATACTTCCAGTTTTGAGAAATAGAATTCAGCTTCCCATTCAGACCTCTGAGTTCATGAATCCGGAAATTCTTTTCCTCTGTCAACTTTTCTTAAAAGGATAAAGTAAGTTCACTTATCTTCCTATCTTCTGTTTCAAAAGCATCCTTAACATTATCATGGAATTCATCAAAGAGCCTCATAACTTCTACAGTTTTCCTCAACCAACTTGTCATTCTCTTACAAGACCATTTTTGGGCTTCATAGCTGACAAGAAAGTTTTGAACTGAGCCTCAATCTCAACACATTTGTCCATAACCATGGATACAGAGTCTGTTTTCTGATTCAAACCATGTTGGAGCATCTGGCATCTTGAATCATTACTAGAGAAAGTCGGAATAGTACCCACCAACTTATTTAATGACTGAACAACAAATTCATGCCCCAACAAAGATGACTCTGAATTTGAGACTTTTCAGGGAGAGTTTTCTTCATTAAAATTCTCACCCTTCTTCTTAGAAGAATCACCAACTTCCCTTCTCTTTACAAGCACTGAGCTCGGGGTATCAACAACACGTTTCTCTCCCTTGTCCCTTTTTAGAATGGATTGCTGTTCCAGAGTCTTGTGTTCACTATCAGAATCTTGAACAACATTTTCTTCATCATCAGCAACTTTTTGAGCACCATCCTCTACATTCTTCATTTGAGAAACATCATGTAGATGTTTTTATTCCTCTGCATGATAAGCTACTACTTTTTCTCCTTCCTCCCCATCCTTCCCTGGAGTGACTATCTTTGATGATCTAGCTTCTGGAGTTCAGAGAGACAAATGTTCCGAAGGTGTCCCCTTATAATCATCCACTTGCTTCAAAACATCTCCGGTCTCACCACTACCTTCAGCAACATCTTCTTCCTCTTCTACTTGCTCAATCTGTTCAACTTCCTCAACAAGCTTAGCAACTGCCTCTTTCGGAGTGACAAAGTTTCTTCCTGGAGTCTCAGCTAGAGATTCCAAAGAAAAAGATCTCGGAACGGGAATGTTTCTGGAGGCCATCTCAGAAAACTTTAATAAAGTCTGAACCACCTCATCTTCAGACATCTTCTTCTTGAGCTTCTTTTCTTTCAGTTGTTTTTCTAGCTCATCTGCAGTTCTTTCCTTCAAGGCCTTAGCCTCCGCAGGATCTAAGCCAAACTGAGGCTTCCCTTGCACTCTCTTCTCTTTGATTTCCCTCCACTTAGCAACTACCACATCAGGGTAAGCTTTCTTCTTTTTCGGTTTTGGAGGTGCGGAATGAACTTCCTTAGATTTGGGATTCTCTGCTTCAAAATCAATATCTTTCAACTTTATCTTCCTCACTGGCTTAGAGGATTCAGGTTCACCATCTTTCGGAACCAGTTATTCTTGAACAGGTAAATCAATAAACTGACCAGTCTTCTTGTCAAAGGCTACATCTATACTTTTAAGGGTACCATCACTCACGAACATAAATTTTCAAATTCTTGGCGTAGATTTGCACGCCTCTTTGAAGACTCAAGGAACCAAACTATTAACATTGAGATGATTGCTGGATACATTATAATCTGAGCTCTCAGATTCCCTTTCTTAACATTCTAATTGGTAATAAGATTGTGTTTCTTCAAGTTAAACTTCCTCAGATTTATAAGAAAATCTAGGATATAGATCTCACTTTTCTTCAAACTGTCCTTGTCACCATTTCTCGGTACTATAAGACCTTGTACCCATAATTCGAGAATCCAAAAATTCAAAGACAGAGTAGAAATCTTTGGAGCTTTGTCATCTGCCAGTCCGAGATTTTCCAATGCCTTTTCCTTGTCAAAGCTTCTCTTTGAATACGGGAACACATGAGAGATGAACTTGGCTTCTCCTTCATTGTTCAGCCCTACCAAGCTGGCTGCCTTGGCATACGAAAGATTATAAGTCTTACCGTAAGACCTAAATGACAACTTTTCCCCACCATCTTCCTTAAGAAAGGAAACTGTCTCATAGAACACTATAAGCAAATCTGAATACACTTCATCTTGATTTCAGGGGTTCGACATAGCAACATCTTCCCATCAATTAAGCTTAATGTTCTTGGATATAAAAGAATCATACTTGTTGAAGAAATCAGGATGAACCAACCTTTCTCTATATACTAACCACTTGGAAATTGGCTTATAAGAAGACATGTCTTGAAAAGCAACTTCCACAGACATTCGGATCTGAAGACTTCTGGGAAGTTCAGAACGGAGTTTGCTGAAGATCGGAATGGCCTTAAAATAGAGAGGCAGAGCTTCAGGACACTGGAGCTTGAAAAAATGATGTGGGACGAGCATTTGGGTCCCCTTTATATAGGCAACGAAAAGACAGTTCATCTTCCTCAGTTGATCGAACGGTTCTAACAAGTTGAGATCAGATCTGACAGTTGAAAACCAATTCTTAAGAAAACTTGAATCTGGTCTATTGAGGTTTATATTAAAAACAATGATTTAAGAAAACTATAATCAAAAAACAAAATATAAGAAAATACCAGTAAGTAAAGTACGATTACGAAAACTAGAGTAAGGAAATCATACCTTTCGGATTGGCTTAGGAGAATTATTCGTAATGGGTAATATTTTTAAAAAAAACATTATTACTACGAAAAGAAAAAAACAATACAAGATTTTCAGCATGAAAATTTTATTACAAATGTTTGAAAACAAAATGATCATTAAGAAAAACTAAGCACAAAAATCTTGTTACGGAAACACCAGAACAAAATTATCCATTCCGGAAGTTTTCAATACAAAAATTTCCATTCCATAAGTTTTCAATATGAAAATATCCATTCTGGAAAATTTCAGTTCCGGAAATTCCCATTCAAGTAATTTAGTTCCAAAAAGTTTTGAAAAACTAACTTTGAAAAGTTAGTTACTCTAACAATCAAATGTACTCCCCCTATGAAAAGAAGTTTATTACTATAAGGAGACTTTTTCAACAAAAAGTTAATTAAGAAAGATTACCTTACAGTTACCATTCCTAACTTATGTTTAATGTATTCAAATCTATCAGAAGGCAATGATTTTGTGAAAATATCATCTAGTTGATCTTGCGTTCCGATAAACTGATGAATAATATCTCCTTTTAGTGTGTGATCCCTAAGAAAGTGATGCCTAATATCATTCCTAAATTCACAAGGTAACCCTAATCACATAACTGACTTATGCTAATGAGGTTGTGCTTAAGTCCCTTAACAAAAACAACATTTGAAATCAAGATTTTACCTATAAGAACAATATTACCAATACCAACAATCTCTCCCTTAGCATTGTCTCTGAAAGTTATCTTTCCTCATTTCGTTTTGATAATCTTTTCAAAATAGCTTTTGTTACCAGTCATATTCTTGGAACATCCACTATCCATATACCATGTGTTGCTGCTGGTACTCTCTTTATTTTCTTGAAATCAAGAAAATAATTAGACTTTCGGAATCTAAACTTGTTTGGATTTGAGATTTCCAGAGAACAAAATTTTAGGTACCCCCATCTTCTTAGAAAAGTAAGCTTCGTGAAATCCTAAAGATTGGGTTTTTTTAAGGAAAAATTCATTTCCTATTGACCACCACATTGAAACTTGGTACAAAATGGGGCACTTTGAGGAACAAAATAATTGTTGCTGAAAATTTGGTTTGCATGCGTATAACCAAATCCGGATTTATTTCTTAAAGGTCGTATTTGGGAATACATTTTATCAAAATATTCTTTACCATTGGTAATGTTTGATAAACACTTATTTAAGGAAAAAATTTTGGACTTCAGTTTGAAAACCAAGTTTTTTCTTCAAAATCATCAGATTTAGAACTAGAGTTAGGCTCGAAAACGTTTTTCTTAGAAATTACTTTTTCTAACTCTTTAGAATGTTTGTTCTTCTCAGAACATACTTCTTCAAGATTTTTTGAAATACTTTAAAAATCAACATTTTTCTTATCAAGATCTTTAGAATGATCTGTTATTTCATTCATAAGGATAGAATTCCTAGATTTTGCCTTTTCAAGTTTCTTATTGAGTTTAGAGTTCTCAATCTCAAGAAGTTCATCAAACCTAGAGACTTATTCATAAGTAGGTAAAGTGTTTTCTTCATCAGAAGAGGATTATTCATCTAAGGAATTATAATACTTACTATCATTATAATTTAAAGAAACATTGTTCAATGATTCGGCACTTCATACCTTAGCCATAAAGTAATGATTTTCAATAGGTAGTCCTGATATAAGACCAAGATTCTTCTGTCCTGAAGATTCATAATTAGAAGATTCATCTGAAGATTCACCACCACTGGCACTCCAGGTATCACTAGCTTTCAGAACAATCTTAGCTCTGACTTTATAATACTTCTTTATGTTCCTGTCTGAATGCCTTTCATTCCTTTCTTTCTTTTTGAGCAAAGGGAAATATGGTCTAATATGTCCATCTCTCTTGCATTCATAACATGTGACTTCTCCATCTTTCCTATCTTTCCATTCCTTTTTCTTGTACTTGTATTAGAAATTTCTCTGGCCAGCTATATTGTACATCCTTCGAGCAAGATTTGCTAACTCATTTTTAGATACTTCACTCTCAGTAGACTCTGATTGAACAACCATCTTCTTAGACTAGGATCTGGTTACTCTCTCATGAGTCTTAGCTTTCATATGATTTGATGTTGTTGTAAAAGAAATAGTACCATTTCCATTCTTAATTTTGATGTTGTCAGCATATCTCTTCATTCTGGTTTCATGTTGGAGAAGAGTTCCGAATAATTCATCAAGAGAAATTTGAGTGACCTTCCTGTTCTCATCTATAGCAGTTCTTTTGGATTCCCACTCATTGGGCATAATATCAATTATCTTATCCACAAGTGATTCATCATCTAAAACTTTTTCTCCAATAGACTGTAAGTTGTTGACTATAGTCATAATCCTCTGTTGAACTTTACAAATTGGTTTAGCATAAGGAAAATTGAATCCATGATATTCACCTCTAAGCATAGCTCTCCTAGTCTCAATCACTTTAGAAGTTCCAAAGTGTGTAACCTCTATCTTCTTCTAGATACAATTCGCTGCTTTAGATGAAGAAATTTGGCTATATATATTTCTATTAATTGATCATAGTAAAGTATTGCATACCTTATAATTGAGTTTATACTCTTTATTTTCCTGGTTAGTAAAAGTTCTAACTTCCTTATCAGGAATTTTATAATCTCCAGTAAGCATAACAAAGTTTTCCACTCTAGTATTGATAAAAAAAGTCTTCATTCGATCTCTCCAGTATTCATAGTCATTACCATCAAAGATTGGTGGTCTTGTAGGATTTATATTATCAATGAAACCAACATTGACTCCTGCCATACAAGAACAACCATTGGCACACAAACTTGTTAGTAGAAAAAGTTCGTAATTACAAAGTTTGGAATGAGAATGTTCGGAATGAGAAAGTTCGGAATGATAACGTGAGCAAGAAAAACATATACGTGAGTACAGGTATTTCAGATACCTGCTCTGATACCAATTGTAGGATCGAAATAATGATGTAGATGCTCAATATAAAATAGGGGGTGAATTGTACACTTTAAAAATTCCTTTGGAACCTTTACAGTTAGTTACGAATAACTATGTTTTCCTTAAACAAAAGAAATAGCTATGATTAACAATGTTAAACTAATTAAATTAACAACACCTCTAACACCAAATGAAAACATGGAATAAGGAATAAATTTATAATAATCAAGTCCTATGTACTTTCTTAAAACTGGAAAGAGATTTCGAATGTAGGTTCTGGAAATATGGATCTGGAAATTGAAACATGACTAAAGATTACAATATGAGATTCAAGCTTAAAGCGTATAGAATCTAAAATGAAACAGAGTACAAGTAAGGAAGTATAAGAATGTTATACATTCCTTATAATACAAAATGCACCGGAAACAAACAAGTAGTAAACCTACAAGTAACAAGATATAAGTCTTAACCCAAAGAGAAGGTTATCCACCAACCATGGATAAAGGTCCCTTGATTTATACTTTCAAGAAAGTCTGTCTTACCCACACCTGGGTAAGCCCTCGATACGAAGATCAGAGTCTCAGTCTTGCTATCCCTGCAAGCCCTCAACTTCAAGGTAGTTGGCAGCCTTTGTCTTCCTCAGCAAGGAAGCCCTCGAACATCAAGGTAGTCAGCACCTCTGTCTTCCTATCCCCAAAAGTCCTCGAATGTAATCACCAACATTCAGAGTCGCACTATGCTTTGAGAGTTAATAAGAGCCTCTCTCTCTCTAGAAATCACTTCAACAGCATGTGTGCACAATGTCGAAGAAGTTCTCATTCATCATTGTGAGCTCTTTCAAATGAGATCCTATTTATAGGCAAGGTCAGCCTCCTTTCCGACGGTCATATTTTCTTTAAATGTCGAAGGGACCTGTACACGTGTAACTTAACCAAAAGTTAGTTTATAACAGAATAGATGATATCATTTTATAACGAAACAAGTGTAACAGAATATACGACATCATTTTAATTCTAACAAAAAAGTTTGGAGTGAAGGTTCGGAGTGTAAAAAAAATGTCAAAGGGTAGGAAAATTATAAAAGTGTAAGAAAAATGAAAGTTTAGAGTCTAAACAAAAATAATTTTCGGAGTCTAAATAAATTCGGAGTGTATAAAACAAAGATGATCAGATTCTGTTTAATAGGTGATTTCAGAATGAGAATTCAGAATGAGAATTCGTCAACAGAATTCGTAATGAGAATTCGTCATCAGAATTCGTATTGAGAATTTGATGTCGAACTTTATGAGAATTCGTATCCAGAATTTAGAGTAGAACTTTATCAGAGTTCGTATCCAGAATTCGGAATGAAACTTCATTACAGTTCTCATCCAGAATTCGGAGTGAAACTTCATTACAGTTCTCATCCAGAATTTGGAACCTAAAATAGAATTCTTTATATCAAAGTTTCAAATGTTTCCGAGAATATAGAAATGAATCTAAATCTTATACATAAGAAATATATGGATGAAAATATGATAAGGAAAATTTTTCTTATAAATGTGATCTTCCGTATAATAGCTACATTCCTTGTAAAAGCGATTTTCCTTATTAAAGCGATTTTCCTTAAAGATAAGGTGTTTGTGATTTTCAAAACAAGGAGGAATGGAAATGTCATAAGGAAAACCGTATTGACTCAACAAAGATAACTTTGAAATAGATTATGAAGATAAAATAACCCCATCTTAAAATGAAATAATTTACAGTTTGTACAATTTTAAATTTTTCAACACGTGAACTATTAATTAATCAAAACAAGTATAAAAAACATAACATATAGATAACATTTAGGAAATATAAAACATAAATAATGATGGAAAATGCGAAGATTCTATATTTAGCTATGAAAAAAATGAGAGAATTCCTCTTGTAATATAAAATATGTGGAGGAAAAATAGCTAACAAAAAAGATGAAGAGAAGCCTAGAGAAGCTAATTAGGAAACTAAAAATCAAGAAAACAAATTATATGATTTTTCATATGATACTTAAAAGAAATAATAGATGCAATATATGAATTTAATTAATAAATAAAATATTTAAAAGGAGGAAAAAATGGGAGAATGATATATAAACAGACATATAGTGATTTCAAGACATATAACACATTGAACTTATTTATTAAAAGAGAAAGAGATTTTGATAAAAACCTAGAAAAATATTTTAAGGGGTTCACCTGGATGTTTTGAAAGATAATATATAAATTTCCATTTGAAGTATAACATAAAAAAATAATATTTCACACAATGTTTTTGAAAATAATTATGTCCATATAGTGGATGACAGAGGACTATGCGTTTATGTCACTCAATAATTAGTGTTGTACTATAATAATGAGGAATATTCCCCTTATACTCATGAAACATGGGTGTATTAAAATTTCTTTGAATATAAAAAATGGATCTTTTAATTTATTGGTAAATTTTTGAGAAATTATCCACTAGGGTCAATTTGGGACAAAGTATCATCATTATTCCACTAAAAGTTTAAATGGAGCTAGTCTTTGGAAAGATTAAGCCTATTATAGTGGAATTACAATTGTCACATAGATCAATACTATATCCATATATAATTATTAAATAGGTTCTATTGAGATATGGGATGAAAATTATTCTAAATAATTTCTTGGTTCTGTATATGGAATGTATAAAAACCAAGTAAAGATTATTCTGGGTATACCATTCAAATATAATATAGAAACATTTATCAATGTTCACCAGAGTAAAATTAATTTTTAGGATAGTGATTATAATGATATTAAAAATGTATTCCAAGTTATAAAAAATCAATTAGTGCTTCATATTTGTTTTTTAGATGATGTAGATGACTAATATACAGAAACATGTGTTTAAGCTTAATTGGGTATTGTATATTTTGAAAAATATAATAAAATTGTAGTCCAACATGAAACAATGGAAAATCATTGGGATAAAGTGAAAGAGTTCCACAAAATACATAAAATAATAGAGTTTAATGAGGAATTTAATGAGGATTAAATAGATTTGAAACAATATATGATACAACTACCTATTCAATAATTATTCACACTTCCTTAAAAACTAAAATACATGTACTTGGGTGAAAACTATACACTGTCAATAATAGTTTCATATGGGTTAAAAAAATATCAATAATATAAACTTTATAAGGTAATAAGGATGACCAAGACTTCAATTATAGATATGTTTTTATAAATTTAAGGTTTTAGTCCTCCAATTTACATGTACATTATACTCATGAAAATGATTTGAAACCCACAGTTTAGGGATTAGGAAAAATGACCTTTGAAATTAAATTTGTAATTGTTACCCTTCTATATTCATGTATAATATTCCCCATATCATATAGGTCTAGAGTGAATACCATAAATAATTTTCCAAAGAATGTGGTATGATAGTTGGGATAAATTGGAAAGCATATTTGACCTAAAAAATAATGTTATATGATAGAGAGTTTATATAAAATATAATGAACCAAAAAATAATATTAAGTTATATTTTCCATTTAATTTTATTGATAATATTTTTAATATAATTATAAAACATTCAAAACATTTATTTTTTGATTTTCATTTAGGATACAATAATGTCGACATTTATCCCTCTTAAGAAGAGAGAATAATATTTAAAAATCCTCAAAAAACATTTATTAATATAATAATTACATTTATATTTAGTGGTTCTCATACCAAATTTTATAAATTCATGATATTTATAATTTTAATATAGTATAGGTGAAAAATAATGTATTCATTATTTTTTTCAATAATAAGGATGACATTTGATGAATTTATTTATAATATATCAAAATTAATTTATATATATAATAATAGTAGCACTGTTTTAAACAATAGAAAATGTTATTTTATTGTTAAAGAAATAATTTTGTAAGGATACAGTATATTCCATGTTTTAATTAATGTGAAAAATTCCAAAATTGTGGTAATTTCAACATATCGACCCCCAATTTTAGTAAATGTGGATAAAACTTTTCTTATTTTTTAAATTATTTAAAATAAATTTTAGAACTATTTTACAAATATATTGAATAAAATATATTAAATTCCAATAATGGATACATAAGTATAATTTTGACAAGGTTGAATTGAGGTTCATACAAATAAAAAAGAATTCGATTTGAATACCTATAAAAACAACATTAGGTCTGACTATACTTTTGAAAATAATGTTTTATTCTAGTGACTTTATATGGGTATATTATTTGTATCAAAAGTGAATTGAGAAAACAATTTATCATTTATACTAGAAAATTATCTAACAGAGGAAAAACCAATTATTAAATAACAGAGAAAGAAATATCCAATATTGTTTATGTCTTTAATAAATTCAAACAATACCTTATTGGTATCACATTGACTATATACACTGGGCATTATGCATTAATGATTTAGTTGACAATTAATTCAAACAAAAACAAGGAAAATTATATTTTTTATTAATATAAGAATTTGACCTGGAAATCAAGGACATAAATAACTCTATGACCATTTTTTATATCACATGTCATGATTGGTGGTTTTATAAATACATTATAATAATCATAATAAAGAGGTTTTTTCAAATTAGATTTTTTTATTTCATGAATATATTTTCTCTCATATTTTGGTATTGTAAATTACATATCAATATTGAAGATTCAAAATGGAATGACATGGAATTAGAGGAAATAATTCATACTAGATAGAAAACACAATATTTTGGAAGATCTATTGTTTTCAAAATAATTTTCAAATGAAATTATAATGAGTCTAATGGTTGAGGAATTATTTATATATGTTTGAAACCACTAACAGTTTTTTACCTTTGGAAGGCACTATGGAAGTTATATGATTGATGTTTAAGTTTTATTATGTTTATTTTATGGGAACATTATTTTATAATATTAAAGAGAGCTTATAAATCATTGTGACAATTTCTAGAGAATTGGAATTGATGAAAGGTGTCATATAATTTCAAAAATAATGATTCTAAAATAACCTTTTTTTATATTTTTATTATAATTTTTTATTTCAAAAACCACATTTTTAGTGTAATTGCAATTCCAAATTTTTGTATTTAATTTATCTATCTATTTTTATAATATTCTAAATAATATGTATTTATAAGTCTAATTCATAGTAACAATGGTGTTAATTTTTATAAAAATATATTTAGATATTTAATGTGTAAATATGGATGCAAACACTAGACTATAACCATCTACCGTCCATAGACTAGTTGACACGATTAAGTGTCAAACCTTTCTTTGTATGGGATATTTGATAAGACAATGTACAAATAAATGAAATATTGGACATAAAATCTGTAAGATACACATAAAGTATACAAAAATCAGTATAATATTTTTTTATCCCTTTTTAGATTCAGGTTTGGAAAATAGATCCACATTCCAATTATGATTTAACATAAATAGTTATGGGATGTGATTGTAGTTATTAGGGATTACATAATTAAAGTTTAGAAAAAATATTTAATTTGGATGTGTTGGAGAAGATGAAAATACTATCACATGGGATTACATTAAATATAAATGATAGATTCTTTGTAATACAAAATAAGAGAATGTAATTAAATAAATTTACCGAGGAATTTTTTTTCCTTTTATTCAATTCCAGAATAAAACTATTTTATGTGAAACTAATTTAAAGGTGGTATGAACCATTTAATTTTTCAAAAAATGAACCAAATTGATCCATAAAGATATCTACGGAAGAGGAACATACATTTATATGTAATATAATGATAATTAATCAATTATTTTATAGGAATATGGTGAATAAACAAACAACCATGTTGTTAAATGAATGAAACGATAAAAAGACAGGTTTGTGACTATAAAACAATATATCTTAGGAGTATACCACATAAAATAACATTTTATTAATATATATTGATTTTAATTATAAAATATTATCCCTAATTAGTGAGTCAATAATGTTTTATAGGATAAAACAAAATAATATGATAGATTGTAAATTATCAAAGAAACACGCATAATGATAAGATCAAAAAAGAATGGGGATTGTTAATTTATCCTTATATTTTTCAAAAAATAGTGGTATATTTTTCATTAATTCATCTTCGCACTTCTTTAAAAAAATAAAATTTAGTATAAACAATTTTTGGTGGAGATTTTTGAGATATGATTAATGTTTGGGTAATCAATAAATGTTTCTTTCAAAATCAACTAAAGGTAAAAAAGTCACATAGATAACATAGGATATCTTATTTTGAGAACTTATTAAATCAATTTAAATTGAAATGGTTTTATAAGGAAGACATTTTAATGTGTATATATTGTATCTTTTATATTTAACTCAACAAATGTTTTTATTACAAATAATTACACTCCAAGGATCCAATATATAAAAAAATTTAATTCATATGAACTAGAGTAATATGAGTAGTTTAGAACCATATCGAGTTAATTTATAATAAATTTTATTGGTCAAAAAACGTTAAAGAATAATAGAAAAAAGTGATAACATGAGGGTTAGTTACCCAACCATTCCCTCATGCCTAGAATATTATAATTAACCCATAGATATTTCATTAGTAAGAATATTTTTTTCCTGATTATTCACTCATAATTAATAATGGTGATTCATGTGAAATATTATAAAAAATTATTTTTCCCGAATTCATTGGAAAAAGAAAAAAAATTAATTTTTAGATTATGTAAGAAGTTTAATCAAGGAAACGTGACACTGAGTAGTATATGATAAACTGAACATGGAAGAATTATTGATAACGGGGAATGAAAATATTATGTCAAACTAATTTCAATTCATTAAACATTTAATGTATTAGTGATTAATATTGATAGGAAATGGGATTTTTCTAGGTCTTTTTATGAGTAATTACTTCAATAAATGTCGTCACTCATGTGTGGTATATTTTTATTTTAAAAAAAATTACTATTTTTTCATATTTTTTAATCATGTTTATTGTAATTCAGGTTTAAATTAATAACATTCTTCTATATTTTAGATTTTAACATGATTTTGTAATATTATTTAATATCTAAACATTCATGTTTTAATATTAATTCATTGAATATATATTTTAAAAAATAAATATTTTTTATTAATGCGTTGAAAAAATAAATTTTATTTGAAGCATGGATATGTAGTCATAGAAGATTAAATTATTAATTCAAAAATATACATAAGATTTTTTTTATGAAAAATAAGATACATAATTTCATTAATTTTTTCTATATTGAATATGATTTGATGTATTTCTAATCCAATTTTATGTGCATATAAGCACTAGGTAGTGTTTGCACACTGTATGATCCCACACCAGACATTGAGTTCACACTAGATCCAATAATATCCAATATTACAGAATTACAAATAACAACAATATAAATGTTTTCAGTGATCATCTCTTTTAGAATAAATTATTTTAATAATAACTAAATTTTCAACATATCATGATAGAAATTATAGTAACAATATATTTAAAATATTCTTATGACAATTCTATATCTAAACACTATTTACTTTCTAGCCTAAAATAGATTTCTGACTCAATTTTAGATAAAAATTCCAAATAATGAAATATACCTCTAGTTAAATAAATAAGAACTTTACTGATGTAATTTTAAAATTTTTGTAAATTATTATAATTAAGGAAAATTCCCACATTCTCATGATGAAGTGTTACGTCTTAATGATGCGCTATCTACAACATCATGTAATCCACTAAAATATGATATGTACTCAATATAACATAATATAAAATATTGGGAATTAATGTTATGAAACATTTCCAACACTATATTTTCAACTAACACATATAACATTATAGTCAATAGAGGTATAACACTCAATTGATTGATAAATTCTCAACTAAACTAGTGTCATTCTAGAAATTTATTAAAAGAGCTCATTCATCTCCAAAACACAAAAAAATCAATTGTTTGATCTAGAAAGATAAAAGTTTTTATATGTAATTATAACCATTTTTTTATTTTTAGATACACAATGATAATATTCATAGCTAGTTGAAACTATTTGAATCCTGGTAAATTATTTTCTTACCTAAACTGTAATTACATTATAGTCTATACAAATTAATACCAACCCATAAGGGAGGGAAGCTGGTAAACTATGAAAGGGTAGTGGAGATTGTTAAATAATAGAAGACATTATAAATATTTAATAAACTTAGAATGATCTCATAATATTTTACCTATATGAATTGATCAATGAAAATATATGAAGTAGAAACGATAGATATAAGAAATGCAGAAAATATATGAATTAGAAATTCAGTGATCCTATTAAAGAGAAAATATATCTATAGTGAAAAACATATAATCATCATAGATAATATTTCCTTCTCCCTAGTTAGTATTTAATTTAATGGGAATAAATATGATTGGAAAATTTCAGTGTTGGGTTTATATGATTTTTAGTTATATATTATTCATGATTGTGGAATGAAGGATAATATTTATTTTTTATTCTATTTTTTATTATTAAAATGTTCGACCACGTAGTGTAAAATTAGACAGATATTGGTGAAATATTTAAAGTGGAAATATATTCTATATAATTGAGGGGGATAAAGTTATATTAGGAATAAAAATCTCCTAATATAGAAAGGAATAGTTATATACATGTCTTTCCATTAAATCCCCTTTGTATTCTATCACTAGAAAATTTTTAGGGACCTAATGTTGTAATGAATATTTTTTCCTTATAAAACATTATATTATTTTAAGGAATATTTATGAATATAGGTGCTATATTTGGATAGGATTCTAGGGATCAGGGAGCCTAGATATTGATATAATAAAAATATAAAGAAATATTTTAAAAAATATAATATATACTATATAGTGAATGATCATTTCTTATGAAATAATTGAATAAATTCTAAATGGGGTCTCATATGAGAAATAGGACCCCTACATTAAGACTTTAGTGTGGGTTTTAACTGATGCCCCAAATAATCATTATGTATGATTGGTGTTTGATTTAAGATAGACCATAAAAGAAACAAAATTTAAAAAAAAATTATATAATTTAGCGGTTATTTAATTTCCCAGACCTTGATCCTCTTTATTTAAACCTAGTTATTGGTAAATTCTATAGTTACATGAATAAATATATGAATTTAAAGTGATTGTTTCAGATATATTTTTTAATTGATGACCGAATCTTGGATTGATTATCTCTATCGAGGAGTTTTTCTTCACAAAATGAGTTTGGGGATATTGCCGAGAACAACAGGGTTGAACTATTCTTTGTCAGTGATTTATCCATACTCAATGTAGGAATTTTTTTATTATTTACTTATTCCCTATTTTTTATCCCATTTCAATAAATAACCTATCCCTTATAAATATATTTATTATTCTATCACTAATTTATGATTGCTGATTTTATCATCCTAGATTTATGAATTGATGTAATATTTTAATTGTTGATTATATTGTTAATTCATCACCCCCATGAAAATATTAAGGGAATCCAGAATAATAACTAAGGTTTGATCCTTGTTTTTTTGGTTTTTATATTTCACCCATTATTGTTTTATTCTTCATAATAGTTGATTCCTCTGGATAGTGGTTTGGAAAATTCCAGGTATATGATCATTGAAAAATAATTCATTGGTGCAACAAATAGTTAGTAAATGTCAGGGATTTAGATATAGGGAAAAATTGTGGTGTGTAAAGATGGTGACGGATTTTGAATCAGATCGAGTGTTCTTATTTTGTGGTACATGGAATTTGGATTCCATTATTTTATAGGGATGATTCACGAATAGATTAGTGGTTAAAATCTATACACTAATGATGATCAGGGTTTAGCCAAATCAGTTATACATGTCAAGGGTGAGTTTTTTATCTGGAATGAAGGACTGAGCAACACAAGTGGAACCAAATGGATACCAAAGAGTTCATGAAAATCCTGAGTTAGTCGTTGTGTTGTTTGTATGAACACACAACATGTATCCCCTTGATACATAAGATAGGTTTTAATGAAAAATGAGATATTACATCCCTTTTTCTCTTTCCACATGCCTTGTGACCAGTAAATAGTGACTTGGAATGTGATATAGGGTAAACAATAATATACATGGTCAGGTACACTGGTACAACTAGAGTACACAAGCACAATCTAGTACACAAACATGTGAGGTTACATGGGAGAAATAATATTATATAGGCACAGTATGGTACTCTGACATGACCAGGTATATTGACCTAACCATGTACACGGGAATGGCTAGGTACCTAGACATGATTAGAGAACTCAAGCCTGGATAGAGTACACGGTAATGTATATAGTACATTGTCACAATCCATAGTATACTAGTAGACCCGGGGTAGAAATGAAATTGCATCTATACCATATACCAATCATGTTAATTTTCATAGGTAGTTTGAGGCTCTATTTTACTTTATCCTAGACAAGTGTCTATATGATTTTTTCCTTTAGTCCATTCCTATGTGGTTATCTAAGGAAACTATTTTGAAACATAGGATTAGGGATGACCTATATAGTAATAGTATCAAATAGAGTCATAAATCCGTATGATCCACCCATAGTGTGATTGTCAATAAATCCATTCCTACATAGGTTTGTTCAAGAATATTGTTAAAAACATTAAAGAAGTGTGATCGACATCCTTGAGGGTTTACATTGTGTAGGGTTAAGAATCCACCACAAGCCCAGGGTGATATCCACTATCTATGTATTGATATCATTAGTTTTTTAGTGTATATGTAATAATGGAAAGGCCCAAGGAACATGATTTTATAAATGAGTTTCCTCAGTGTTTTAATGGATCATGGAGTGAGTTCTCCCAAATGAGTGTAATCATTAATCATAAAGAATAATCATAGCCCATAAGTATGATTGTGACCTTAAATTTATAAAATGTGTCTATCTTGATTAAATCTAGTTTATTATTATCTTTCATCATGTTCTTGTTAATGTACCATTGCGCCATTGATGTGAATTATCTCTCTTTATGTTTTATGTTTGGTGATTTTAGGGTGTCCTCCTGGTAATATTATACTCCCCCCAATAAGGGATCTTCCCACACATCCCATTTCTTATACAAATGATAAGCTCTATGATTGATTCCCAGGTGGACCAGGAGAAGGTGGTACATATTTGATCTGATATAACATAGTTGCTTACATGAGGTAATTTGATAGCATCCCCCTCCTTCTTAGAATGATTGACATGTTTAATGTTTTGGTGGCCTTTTATTTGGGCCTTTTCATTTCATATACATGTATGATAATATGATGTTACATATATCTTATGAATGAATATTTTTATTAGATTTATTTTTCCTTTGAACATTATGTTGGTATTTGGAGAAGTGTGTATGTTTATAGGTATGTTAGGCTAATGATTCCCATGATTTTGATATTCTTACTTGATGTTGGACTACATCCCCTGACCTATGGTAGGAGGGCATGGAGTGGAAATCTTAGGTTGATGTATCTCATGAAGGTCCTAGTTGATTGAGTCATGACATAGTATAATTAAAGGAAGTTCAATATAGGATTTTATTGTTTATATTTTCTAGAAGAGGGTTTTGGTTTTGGAACTTTGGAAACAGTGTTTAATAACCGCGAGTTTTGCTCTTAGACCATGGAACCCAGTGTTGGTGCAATAACCAACATATCCAGTCATCTGGATTTTGATATCCTACTTGATGACATGGTACATATAGAAACTAATTATAGGTAAAACATTGTTAGAAAAAATATATAGAACTAGGTTATGGTTTACTTGTCTATATTGAGTTAGCTCCCCATATATTCAATTTGACCATGGATTGTATTGACTCGTTAGGATACATCCATGATGTCAAATAGCTTGGATTCTATAGTAACACAATAGGGATGATATCTTAAGGGTTGAGGATTCTATTTAGGGAAATGTTTTATGAGGTGGTATGTCTAGGTGATATTATAGTCATATCACCACACGTCGAGAATAAGTTTCTCTTGGCATTACTTGTAGAGAATTGTGGCATGATAAGTGGACTCCATGGGTTTTATGTATAGATACCTCTCAATTTTTTCAGTGATCTAGATACATAGGTAGTATAATAATTAATGGAGATAGTTTTGAATGTTTTCCACCTAGTCAGGTCCCATCCATATCATATGGAGGCACTCATATGGAGTCTTTTACATGGATTTGTATAGTGATGGAGGGTTCTGATGACTTAGAAACATGATGATATGAACATCTCTTTAAAGGAGTTTTAGTATGTCATTAGAGAGGAGTTCTACCTAGCTATTTTTAATGCATTATGAATCTATGAACTTACCTTTCACAAATAGGCTACCATAATAGTATTATAGTTTACATCAAGGTATACTAACCTCTTAAAATACTCTATAGATATGGTTTAAGACATGTTCATTCAAGTGAAGTCCTTATAACATAATAAACACCATGGTATCAAATTTAGAGTGTTATATATTTACATTCCTACAAATGATGGAGTGTTCGAGTGAGCCTTGGATATGGGGAGTTTTTTGGTGGAGAAGTCAAATAATGTTAGAGCCGGTGGGAACTATGGAGCTTATATATTGATTGTTTTTAGTTAAAATCATACCTAGGCATCAAGGTGTGATAGGAATTTACATAGAATGTATTTATAAATAGGTTTTGCAATTCATGGCTGCCTTGATGGATCCATTCAACCGATGGAGAGGTGTTGCTGGTCCAGATATAATTGGTTATATTTCAGGTATAATTTTTGGACATATAATGAAAATATCAAAGATATATACTGAGTACTACCGAGGAAAAAGAAATTTTTCTAGATGACGATGCTCAACGGGGTGGAGAATATGGAAAAGGATCTCGGAGAACAATAAGAGGTGGCTTGTGATTTGATATTTTACCATTACCACCATTAGCTGGTCTATTACAATCTCAAGGAACTTCTGGTTAGGGATACCGAAAATGATAGTAAGTGGAGCCCTATGCTTTATAGGCTCCGGAGATGATAATTGGTATGATCTATCTCATCATTATATTAGTAATAGTATTGATAAAAATAGTCATGATCTACAATCATCGTACTACATTCATTGTTCAATATCTATATATTCTACTTGAGCTATTTAAATGATCCTTGAGATTGAATACACCTATATGAGGGGATTCAGTGATTATAAACATCTTCTAAAGGTGTGAAATGACTCTTTTTAGAGAGATGATTCAATTAGATCCATTTTTCACATCAATGAGGCATTATTCTATCATTCTTGGTATGGGCTATCTATTCATAGTTCATCCACTGATTTAATGTTTCTGTTTTATGTTTTCATGTTTTCATGTTGATTTAATTATATTTTTAATCATTGGTTATAATGAAACCTAGGAAAATTATGATGAGATCATATGTCGGAGAATATATTTGATAAATCTATAATTTCATAATATTACATCTGTAGAATAAGATTCAATGAGCTTAAGTCTTCCAATAGGGGTGGTGGAGTACTAGGACATATTCCCTAAGGAAATTTCATGATTATTTACCAAAATAGACATTATATAATACATTTAAATTTACCAATCGAAATATCAACTATCTACACTAACATAACATATGGTTCTTATAGATATTCGAGAGAATAAGGTGGTGTATGAATATTTCTAAAGGGATTTTTCAGACCCAGTGTGTCACCCTAGTTAGACGCATTTTTTTCACCATGAAATTATATGGTAGATTGAGTTTATGTTTATATTTCCATATTTTTAATTAGTTGACACCCAATAATAAATATCAATAATCTAATACTGAAAACCTCATTGATTAGTTGAATGTGGAGAGGTGGTTCTTAAATATTGACTGGAGGCTGGGCTAGTAGTAAATCTAATATTGGACTGATGATGAACCCAAGGAAACATTCAAATGTGATATTATTCACTAATAGTACATGGTGAAAACATTTGGCTTCAAAAAAAATCCATATAAGACTTAATGAATCTCTTGGAATGGTTTTTCCTCCTTTCTTGGACCCATTTTTATTATTGTTGATAGATTAAATCCTAGTGTACACAGTAACCAAGGAGGATCACATGAGACATTTTTGGATGGTTATATATATAGACAAAGATAACCAACTTTATGGTATGATAATTAAATGTAAATTATGGATTTGTGAGGTCTACTTTCAAGGATATTTCATCTCAGAATTAGGAGTTTCATGGGACCCAACAAATGTGAATGCAGTGAAATCTTGGGATCCTCCCAAGAGTGTGACAAAGTTATGAATATTTCTTGGATTGGTATGCTACTAGAAAATATTAATTTACAATTTTTTTATGATATTAAAACCCTTGAATTATTTGACCCAAATTGGGAATACTTTTTATATTAAAAATATTTGTCATCAGGTTTTTGAATAGTTGTAGAAGAGGTATATGAGTTCCCCAATCGTTAGATTTTCAAATTAGTGTGTTGACTATTTGGTTTTCTACAATTCCTATATATCTAGAAATGTATTTGTTCAAATGAAAAGAATTTAATAATAGTATATGGGTCCCTACATATGGTACCCCATGATAAAAGTATGTTTCCTATGATCAAGAGTTGGTAGTAGTGATCTTCGCCCTAAATATTTTTTCTTAAAAACTTATTGGTGATAAGTTTATCATATTTTATGACCACTAGAGTCTACATTAAATCTTTTTAAAGAAGAATATTGAGTTTAGGTAGTGTATTTTCATAGAGTTTCTTCATGGTTATGTATTTTTGATATATTATAATATTAGGAAGGTGAATGTGGTGGAAGATGCTCTCAATTGGAGATATTATTCATAGTTATTAACAAATTCATCAGAGATGTTGGACTCATTGAAAATTAACATAGTAGATGAGGATGGTAAAACATTCCCCTTGTTAATGGGTTTTACCCCTATGAAACCACTTTGTATTATAGAGGCTTTCTTGTAGATATCATCTGTGAGAACATGCATGTTTGGATATACACTAGACATGATCCTGATAGAATTTTTGAATGTGGGAGTATGTATTTTTTAAGGGCAGAAGATGGTTCTTGATTTTTTCTGAGATAATATAGAGAGGTATTTTTAGACATCCCCTTTATAAGATCATCCATAAGGGGAAAATATGTACCAATACCTTCAATATTTATTCTGGTGGCTAGGGATGAAGTGGTTCGTATCTATGTATGTCTCTATATGTGTCACATATAGATATATGATGGTTGAGTACCATAATATACTGAGATAGTTTCAAACCATTTAGATGTAGAAGTGGAATTAGGATACTGTCTATATATTCTTTGTGATAGTGCATCCATGATCGAGTAGAGGAAATGGAACTATCTAGGTTACCATAGAATGAATCACCATGTCATCAAACTCCCTAGTAATCCAAGAGTAAGTCCTAGTAGATAGATTCAGATGTTATTATAAGATGTATATAGTAAGGATTCACAATTTTCCTTAAAATATCATTTTATAATGTGATTATCTCTTCAACTCAAGATTTTGGATAGGTTTACAAGAGGAATTGGAGACTCTGCTGCATTTAAGAACTACATTTCCCCACAGACAGATGTCTAATCTAAGATGAATTTTCACTTTCTATAGGGAAATCCTTGGGATTTCATGTTGGACTTTATCCATAGTTGGGAGGATAATTTAACCATGCATGATTCTTTGTATAAGAATAATTACCACTCTGATACTAGTATGGAACCATTCAAGGCCTTGTATGGGTGTCCTTACTTGTCACCCCAATGCTACACTAATCTAGGAGAGTTAGCAAAAATGGTCACCAATCTAGTATGAGCTATAACAGAGAAGGTTAAGATCATCCAAGACTAGGCGAGGACTATCAAAATCCATCAAAATTTTTAGGAGGACCAATTATGGAGGCCTTTTGAGTTCGATGAGAGCGACCGTTTTTTTCTAGAATGTATCACCTCAGTGGGGATTGTGAATATTTTATCAAAGTATAAAGTTATTATTGATATTAATTAGACCATTCCAGATACTGTTTATAGTTACGGAGGTGGTTTAAAACTTACCCCTACCTCAATATTTAGATTTGGTACATGATATATTCCATGTTTCGAAACTGAGGATGTATGTGCATGACTAGAATCATTTTATTGACTCGAGAATGCTGAATATAGGAGAAGTACATACCTTTATAGGGTACCCATTAGATATCAAGGATCGGTAGAAGAAGATCCTTTATGGGAGAGAACTTCCATTTCTGTGTTTCTGGTGGTAGAATGAGAGTTTGTAGGATAGTACTTGGAAGATGGAGAACTAAATATGAGTTTAATATCCTCAATTTTTTAGTAGATTTGTTTTTTGGGATGAAAATCCCTAAGGTGGGGATAATATAAAGACTCTATACTTTCTTAATAATTTTTTTTATATTTTATAGAATTTATTTTTAATATTGTTTATTATTTAGAATTAAATTACATTCTCTAAGGAGGTCCATTATTGATATAATATAAATATTAAATATAGTATATCACATACATGAATTTTTATTGAAATAAGAAAATAACTCATGATATGGGTCTCATATGGTTAATATAACACTTCCATTAAATGTATAATGTTTTATTTACCCGATGCATGACATAATATTTGTGTTTATTGTGTGTTTTGTTTAAGAGTGGTCGTGGGTGGAATAATAAATAAACATATTTTTAATTAATTATTTGTTTAATTTCCATCACATAAATACTCTCTATTAAATCCCAATTATGGGAAAATCCAACTATTAGCTTCCTAAATATAGGCATTTAGAGTGATAATGGAGGATGTATTTGGCCAGTGAAGATGGGATCATGGATTGAGGATTGGTACCGAGGAGCTTTTATTTACCAATAGAATTCATCAATTTATATAATGACAATGACATAGAAAAATTATTCATTTGTGATTGATATAAAAACACGGTAGAATTTTTTATTTTATTTTTTATTACCAATTTTTTATCCCATCATGATTTTAAATTCATCCTTAAAAAAACTTATTCACTGTATGATCATTAATTTACAAGTACTGATTTTATTTTCATACAATTATTAACTGATTATAAATTTTTATTCATGAATATCCATTTTATTTATCACCCCAAAAATTTGGTTGAGTATGACCCAATTTATTTTTGTATTTTATTCCTCGTGTTTTTTGGGAATGTATCTCATCATTATTCATGTGTTCAACATTACTGTTTCCATTGGATAGCAGTTTGAAAAATAGTTAGTATATGACCATTGTGGAACTATTATTCTGTGAAAATGATTCTTACCATGGGATTATGTTCAGGATCTACTGAACGATTATAGTACATGATGTTGATGTAGGAATTGAAATTGGATCAAAAGTTATAGTTTCAAGAGATGGGTTGTTTATATTATGGGGTGTTACATGCTAGTTTCATGAGTAGATTGGCGGATGACATTCAACCACTGGTGATGATCAGAGATTAGTAAACTCATAAATGCATTTCATTGAAGGGATATCTTTCTTGAATGAAGGAGGTGGTGTTACAAGATGAAAAGTGTTGAGAATAGTGGTTTTTGGAAAAAAAAAATTTTATACGATATATATATTGGATGAACACATGCAATGAAGTCCCTTGTCTTGGTGAATAGGGTTTCTCAAAAAATTAAATGTCATGAAACATGTGGTTTTCCACACACTTTGTAGCCTATAACATGAAATGTGGCTTGTTTTACTTGAGTAAATGGACATGTACATAAGTAGGTACATAGAAATTAATAGAGTACAATGGAATGTTCTGGTAGTCAGATAAAGTAAGGAACACTAACATGGAAAGAGTACAAGGGTACAGTTTGATACTTATACATAAATAGGTACATGGTAATGACCATGCACACAAACATGACCAGGTACTCATACAAGGATAGAAGACATGGGAACAACTAGAGTACATGAGAAAATATATTTTACTTGGGAAGATCTAGTGTTCTTGGGCATGGTCCAGAGTACTCGAGAAGACCACAAATAGTGAATACTCGTTGTCTATACCCCATACACATCATGTACATTTTCCATTGTAGTTCGAGTTCCATAGACTCTTTAGTCTCCATGATTCTTTATATGTAATTTACCCTTAGTCCAACCCTATGAAGGTATATGAAGAATCCCTTCTTCAGCATAGGATGAGTGATCCCTTCTATGGAATTAGCCTCTAATAGTGTCAGGAATCCCCCCCCCCCACACCACACATCTTAGTGGGTTATCCTATATCATTCCATTCATCCTTAGGTTAGTTTAGCAGGAACATTTTCAACTATTAGGTTGTGTGATATCTATCCTAGTTGGAATGCTTTGGGTAGGGTTAATAATCCCCAATATGTCATTGGTGAGATCCCATATCTTTGTGTTGATATCATTAGAGTTATAGCATGTACATCTTCATGGATTTGAATAACGAGCATGACTTATTAAAGGAATAGAATTCATGTTATCAAGGATCATGGGTTATGTTCACAAAGATGAGAATCAACCTGAATCATCAAGTGAAATCCTTATCTTGCAGTACAGTAGTGACATTACATTGAGACTTGCTTCTATCTTGAGTATATTTGTGTTATTATTATTTTGTCTAATTATTTGACTAACATTCCATTACAATAATCTGTTTAGTTAAATAAATTTTTGTTTTATATTTAGTAATTATTGGGTGTCCTACTGGGTATTGTTATACTGACATATACAACGGTCTTACTCGGACACATCATGTATTATGTTAAATACAAACATTATGACAGATTCCTAGATGGACTAGGTGTAAGGGCATTGTTGAGCTAGATAGAACATGTTTGGTTCTAAAAGTAAATTTGTAATAAGTACAATCCCGCTAAGTAGGGTATAAAATTTTAATAGTTTTGGTGTAATTCTTTTTGGTACATTATGAATTCTCATACTTTTGTCTTACCCTAATAAGGGATATAGCGCTTTCATACATTTTGGATTCAGTTAAATTTTACGTTTTAATATTATGAGGGAATTTAGAAATATTTGTGTGTGTATGGGTACCTCAGACACCCATACAAGTGATATGCCTACTCAACAATAGTTTCCAGCACCTCCCCTATATTAGGTGGGATTGGGGTCTTACTCTCGGCTTGTTGTTGGCTTGGTATATCCTTATGTGTTTGGTCATGGAAATTATAATGATTTTGATTTTGATAGTATATAGAGAGATATAATGATGTATTTATTAGTAGTTATAATAATTAATTAATTACTTTAGGACTAAGAAGAATGAAATAATTTAATTGATCCCAACATGCCTATAATTTTATAATATATATAAACCACTCAAACTCATTGTCCTTGTGATCATCACCACACATCAGTTATTATTTTTTGATTTCTTACATTTCATGATTTTAATTGAACAAAATACCATCATATATTTCATTATTTCCATAATTAGACTAAATTTATGAGATTAACCAATTATATTATTGAGTAAAAGTATCGGCAAATCTCATAGATAATTGTTTACAACACTTTACTCACATGAAAAATGTCTTGGTAGTTACACAAGATAGTTTATTATTTCAATAAATCATTGTCGTCTCTAAACATGGATATTTAAAATGAGAATATATATATATATATATATATATGAAATGATGTGATCCAAAAAACCAAGATCCAAGTACATTATGAGTTAATACTTGTTTTTTAGTAAAAAATAATTGACAAATTCAATGATGCAAAGCCAATTAACCATGATCTATGTGCATGATGAGTATAGATATTTAAAAATCATTTCCTTCTCATAATAATGTAAACTATGGAATAAAATTCATGCCTTCTCGTACATATTTTAACTATGGTGTAACCTCCATGCCTTCTAATATGGTGTAAAACTATAATATTTCTTCTTATATATATCTAATGTACTCCCAACATAATCTCCATAAGTAGTAAGTATAACATGTCTCAGCACATTATAATTATATTAATTATTTGATATGGTGTCCATTAAAATACTCCAACATTAATTTATCCATTTTTTTGTGTTTATTCTTGAAGCCCCCATTGGAATTATTTACGGTTATTTTATTTTTTGTCAATGATTTGAGAGAATCTATGTATAATTGATTAGAAAATATTAAGAAATAGATTTTATTCTTTTTGAATAAGTTCTATTACTTTGTAAAGAAATATGGATTTCAAAGAAGGGGTTTAAATTTGGATAAGTCATGAAATTTTGGAAGCATTTCATGATCTATGTATGAGTATAATTTTGACTTACTTATGATCTATTATATATAATTTAAGACTGATCCTAATGAAATTTTATATATGTACAAGTCAACATGAATTGAATATGAGTCATAAAACTCATCATGAGACTTATTTCATGGGAAATTAATCTTGGTATGATTTATATCCATTATCAGTATGAGTAATAAGTATCTATGCACGAGTGATTTTTCATTTTATATAAGTAATATGGATATGTGTAGATGTAAATACTTATAAAATATTTGATGTGCTTTGATAACTAATAATAAATTTATAAAAATAATTTATTAATAAGAAGAATAAAATAAGATAAATAAAATGTTATTCTACCATGATCACAAAATAAGAATAATATTATTATTAAAGAAACATAATGTTTTCCTTATTTTAAAAACCTGAAGAACAAATTCATTTCTAAGAATAAACTACTAAGAATAACTGAAATGAAAATGGGTAGGATTCCACGAATAATGAATATGTTATATGTGAAAATTCCTTAATGATACTAATTTCTTTATTCAGTTGAAAATATTAAAATGATTTAATATGTGTTATTTTCATAGTTTATGTAATTTTGATATTGTATTTGGAAGAAGTATTGAGCCGAGATACATATCTCATATCATGTGTCTAGATTTGTTATTTATTTTTACATGAGGACATGAAAAATTATTTATATTAAGGTTTTTTATGATCAAATTTGTTTTATCCATTCTTAGTATTATTAATACTTTAGAGGATTATAATTTGGGATGATGAAGTGAATAAGGGTATTTTGGTAAATCATTGTAGATATCATGATTATGATAGAAATACTTTTGAAAACGTTTGATATATCATGGAGAAACAAATGTGGTTATTTTATGATCATGTTTTGTGGTTGGTGGATTGATGTTATTCTATGTTTTCTGCATTTGGTTGCAGATTTGGATTGGTGTCATTTAATGTTGTTAAAAATAGAACCTTTGAGTTTGTGGACTCTAATGAATATTGGATGTGAGGGTGAATAAAAAATAAACATTTCTTATAGATAATAAGTGTCTATGTGACTAGGTTTAAGAGTATAGGAAGCCAGAATATATGAAGATGATCTTGTTTGAGCTTGAAAAATATATACAAACTTGATATTCCAAAGCTGAGAATAAAATAAAATATTTACTTTAGTAGTTTGATTTTATTAGAGTTTATCCACCATGAACATTTTATAAGGGAAACACATTAATAAATTGAAATGTATTCACTATATGATAATTTATTTTTTCCAAGAGGAATATATTTTTTTCAAAGGAAACCAATATCTAAAAGAAGAACTATCTGATATAGTGTTGTGTCAAATCATTGTAGCTATTTATAGAGAAAAAAACCTATATATTTTGGTGTGTTTCTACTATGAATGGGGCTCTAGATAGAAAATTACCAAACCACTTGTATTCATAAAATAATAATAGTGTAATATCTATAGCCTAATATAATAACAATATTCAATAAGTATTTGGTAATCATAATTAGTATAATAATTATAAAATAATTGGTATCTTCCACTTATTAATTTTCATCCATTAACCATCGATGGATGATTTTTATTATTAAGGTGATAAAATTATATCCTATCAGATCATAGGGTTTGATTTGTAATGAAAAATAAATTTAAAAGTGTTATTACACTAATTCACCCCATCAATGTACCCATTTGAATCACTGTAATAACCAATTGGTATCATAGCCAGGTTCCCTCTATTATATACTCCCAATGTTAATAAACATAGGTGTCCCCACAATTAATGGAAATAGTTTCCATTGTTTGAAAAATAGGATACTAACACAACTTTTTGACTTCTTGCCTTAGGGTTCTTGATACATCAACATTGGGATTTCATCCCATTGAACTATGTTAGAATTTTTTTTCATTTCATGGAAGATGAACAAAATAAATTGACTAGAGAGATGTATGGATTATCATAGAATGACTTAATGATAATCCAATAATAGGATCGAAATTGGATTTTAGAAATAATTTATATTATCATGGTAAAATCATTAACAATAAATCCCATTTATAAAATAATGTTTATAATTAAAAATGGATACACTGATGGGAAAAATATATACCTTTCACACAATTACTATAACGCCCCGACCTTAAACCTTACTTAATATTGAATTAAATGAATATTTCACATTGTGGATATTTTTATGCTTGGAGTTTTATAGAATTAGATCATAAATCACGAATTACATTCCACATTTAAACAAAGTGGTTACATAAAAGATAATATTTGTTTTCCCATCAGTGGACACATATTTAAAATAAAACAAGGATTCTTTCTTGACACTTCCTTGACACTATCATATAATCATTCACCTTTCCCTTGACCTGTGAAAAACATTTCGAAAACATGGGATGAGCATAAAAATCTCAGTAAGGGATATTAAATTATGAAAAGAAAACATTAGTCCATGTATGAAATCCTAATTTACTCATAAAACACTAGCATTTTAACATACCTCATCAAATCATGAATAAATCATAGAAATCATAAGGCATAAAGGTAACTTGAGGAATTCAAAACATTCTTACGTAGGGAGTAACCCTCTTGGTTATGTTTGTAATACCCATCACAGTATATTCCCTAAATCACTTCGGAGAAACCTTAAAGTTTAACCCCTTCACATTAACCAATGCATTAGAGAGTTATATCGGGCTCACCCACCCGTATTTTATCACAAAACCACCTGTCTTCATAACAATTCTCAAGAACCATAACATAATTGTATCACATAAAACATGTATAAAGGAAACATAGCATTTCCACTTTTCAATCACAAGATATCAATAAAAACATTGATATAAAAACATTATGAAAACCATTTTCAATACAAAAATAAAAGAAGAGTAAAACATGGTATTTATTTTTCATTCAAAAAAAGTTATGGCTTGTAGAGGAAGCCAAAACTCAAATAATGGTCACGACGGTGGAGAAGTCGTTGTTTCCGCATACGTACGACAAGATAAACATTAATTTTTGTCATTTAGTAAAATGATTCATATTGAAAGATTCCTTTTGAATAAATGAAAATTCAAAGGGATTTATACACCGTATAAAAGAAATTTGTGTATAAAACAAAATATGCCTCAATGAAAGGAGATTGAGACGATGTCCCGTACAAAGACAGAAGCCTTTGTTTAAGGATAAATCAACAACATAATTATGTGTGACAAATGAATACACCAAATATAAGTGGACATTAAGTGTAAAACAATCAGAGGACATTCACACATATTCATAGAACGACATATTAAAGGAGTACAAGCTTATACCAAAGAATCAAAATTAGGTTAAGAAGTTCCCTTACAAAAATTCGACAACCTAACGACGTCACTTAAAAATTATAAAAAGAGTTGATGAGAGATAAAAAGGGTATCTCATCACATGGAAATAAAATTTACATCAATAAGGATATAGAAGAAAATATACCAACATAATAGTATTTGAATTAAAAGCCATAACAAAATATGTCTTTTAAAAGGAGGAGGATGAAAGGTTCCCTTACCGACATGGGTTACCTTCGAAACATACACCCCATTGAAGAAGGGTCATAAAATGAATATGTAAATACCCATAAATGTAATTATATTAACAAAAAGTATAATAATGGACTGTACATACACCACTCAATGGAAATGGTGGAAAATGTAGCATAAATCTCAATGGACTAAAAGTGAGATGAAAAATCCCTTACGAAAACTCTGCAGCCTAACGGCTCCACTTAAAACATCCAAAAATGTATTGATGAGATCAAATAGGGTCTCTAATAATATTACAATAAAATTTATAGAAATAGTAATGTAAAAGAAAATCCCCAATCATAACAAAGAGGATCTTAAAAGAAGTGACATAAAGGAAAGTACTTAAAAAGAAAGAGAGAGGTTAGATCTCTTACGAAAATTCGGCAGCCTAACGGCGCCACTCAAAACATCCAAAATGGATTGATGAGATAAAATAGGGTTTACCATCATATGAACATAAAAAGTAAAGTAGGATTAATATAAAATAACATCACAATCATAAGAAAGATCAGCTTAAATGGAATGACATAAAAGGGTGTACTTAAAAAAAAGAGAGGGGTAGGATCCCTTACCTCATGTCCGACATGACTCGATCGTTCATTAATCTCCTGAATAATATAATTTGGCCAATTTAAAATTTATTAAGGACCTAATTTAAATATTATTATTCCGTTAATATCACATATTATAATTTTATAATAATTGGTTAAAAAAGTGAGTTCATATCAGACGTTTTTGTCGATGTTCGGTACATGAGTAAAAATCGAACTTGTTGGAAAATAATTTTCCATGTCGTTATAGGTACATCATATCCAGAATAGTATTGATGTTTTAAATATCAATATATCCAGTATATATTCATTTTATACTATTCCATATAATTTGGGGATAAAAAAATTAAAAGCACCGTTCATGGAGACGGTAGGCCGTACGTAAGCATGAACGCTACTTTCAATTTTTGTCATATTAATGGAATTAAAAAAATGAGAGATATATATATATTATAATTCCAGAAGGATATACATCATTTATATGTAATATATTACATATATATCCATTATATATATGTACTTATAATAGTAAATAACATTTGGTGATAAGAAATGAAATGTACCGTTCATGGAGACGGTAAGCTGTACGTACGCATGAACGCTACATTCATTTCTTTTTTTTTTGTATTCAATAGAATTAAATAATAATGATATAAAGTTATATTATAATTTCAGTAGTATATCATATATAATACCATTAATTCCATCCTTTATATGTCATACATATGGCATTAACGAATCAAATCACTTTGAGGGGGCGGTAGTCCGCACTTCCTAAAATGAAGATATCACGTTTACCCATAATGGAAACCATAAAGGTATTCCATAAATGAAAAATACAGAATCTTAAAGAAAACATAATCATATGATATATAATATTTAATTATACTGACATCGTAATGGCCACCTTTGAAGGTGTTAAAATAATATTGAACAATCATCGTTTCGTGAGGCAGTAATTCGCCATCCACAGAAACAGTATGTTCTTTAACCATTAGACGGAGGTGTGTGAAAGTGTAGCTCAAATAATTATTTTAACACCATCCTATTATATTTAAGATACTGGTGTTGTTACAAAAAAATTAATAAAAAGATTTTAGGGGCTTGGAGAAGAAAAATAAAACAAAAGAACACAAGGGAATGCAATACCTTTAAATCGGGTAACTCTCTTTGATTTTAGCTCAAAGTCTTCCTTGGAAATGATTCTTCCCAATGTGAGGCTTCAATGAGGAAGAGAGGGATGTGGAGAGATGAAATGGGTAGGGTTTGGCTGAGCCAAAGGCTTGAGACGTGTGTGAAAGGTGGCAAAGTTGGGGGCCTTTTATAAGAGGAGAGGAGGGGAACTCTTGGAAAGTTATAAAATATTACTTTATTATAAAATGATTTTCGGATTGAAAAGGTCTCAAAAGGATATATTTCTAGGATAAGGTGATAGGGTTTACAAATCCACCCATCCAATATGTTTGTGACAAGTTTAAGACTTAGATGTTACCCTATCGTCTCATTTTATTTAAAACGTTCATTTATGATGTAATCACTACGTCATCATGGTGTCGTAAATAAATTAATTTATTTAATGTCTAAAATTTATAAAAAAAATATCATGATGTAGGAAATATTTTTATATTTCTAATGAATATTTATATTCAAAGATATTACTTATATAACACCATGTAAAAAATTGTTTTAGTAAAACAACAAATGTTTGTGAAATTTTAATTTTAACATTAAATAAAAAGGTATTTATGACATTTTCCAACCAAAGTGGGTCCATGGGGTCCCCAAGTTGACCCATGGATTTTCTTGGTCGTCCATGACTCATCCAATGAGGGTATGACATGTTTCTAAGTCATTTCATATTATTAAAACACTATTTTTACCTTAAACAACACTAATTACATCTAATCGCTATTAAAACTTAAAAGGTATTATTCACCAAAAAAATTATTTTAATCCCATTGAACCACATTTTACTTCATAATGACAACCATGTACGTCGGATTTTTTAAATTCAAAACACAGAGGTGTTAAAATAACATTTAAATGAAAAAATCAGTTTTTTTAAGTACCACTTAGTGGTATCACTATTCATCAAAAAATGAAGTTTTCCAGAAAAATACCAAAAAATAACCCTAAGCTATATTTCATATTCCAAATTCAATAACGATGTATATATTACAAAATTCAAAAAATATAAGTTAAATTAATAAATTTAATACCTAATTCCCACTGTCAGAGCAAATAGCGTGTTTTTATGAAACAATAAGTATCAAAAGAATGACACTAGTTTAAGTCCAATTTCAAGATGAAATTACATCCAACGACCACTATTGGATTAAATGGTAAAAATATATTTTAATTTAACTCTAAAACCAATTCAAAATATAATATAACCATATAAATAAATTAGATTAAAAAGAGGTTTTGAATTAAAATACAACATTTTCACTATTCATTACAAAATGAACATTATCGGAAAAATACCAAAAAAATTACACAGAGTAAATTTTTATGTCCTGATTCTAAAGAAGAATTTTATTTTTTTCAAATATAACATATAAAATAGTCAAAAAGTGGATTTGGAAGTGGTTCTCCATCAAAAGTCAGTTAATCGACATTTTAATGAATATTAGAATGTTTACGCTTAAAATTGGATTCATTCGCATTTTTAATCCTCTAAAATTTATTTTAAAAAATAAAAATATTTGAAAAACATATATAATCAGTTTTTAGTTAGTTCTGTTCATTACCTCCATTACAACAGCTAGGCGTTAACTATCATTTAAAATAATATTATTTTATTATTAGAGTGCAACATAAGATTCCCAAGATACTGATTGTTGCGTATTGGGTACGCCATTGAGCATACCGTCCCCTTTAAAGTAGTATTAATATTTTATTCACAAATATGGATAAATATGAAAATTTCATATTCTTTATTTACCTGGGCTGTTACATCCTTCCCCCCTTTTGGGAATTTCGTCCTCACAATTTTAAAATTGGGCTGGGAAACTTCATTGAAAATCCTACATCGGAACAAGAGTCAGTAAAATTATCACTTTAAAATAAAGAAAGAGAAAAAAAGGTCACCCAAGTTAACCCATACTAGGATTCCATGTAGGAAAACCTGGATATGGATGAAAAAACAAGGGTTCATGTTCTGAGGGAGAGTGATATTACACATGTCTAGGAGAAATTTAACCATAAGAAAATCACAAACTTGTGATGGGTTAAACGATATTCGATTCCCCAGTAGGAAAAGTTAACAGAAAATATTTATGTTTTAAGTTACACTTCATTGAGGAATTTATTTTTGAGCTTAACTAAATCATAATGAAACATACTTACTTGTCACGTAGACTTTCAACTTTTACTAGATTCCTTAATCAAACTGATATTTTCTCTAAAAGATGAGTATTTAGGAAGACTTGTTCGCATTAATAGTACTATAATCAAATTCTTGAGAATCACCTAATCCAAAAAAGATAACTATATATTTCCCATGTCTTTAGACAAAATCCAAAACCAAAATTTTTAGTATGAGATCAGATAATCCAAAAAAGTATAATCCTTTATAAAAAGAAATTCTATTCTTAATCTCCACAATTTGTCCCAAAAAAAAACCCAATGTTCAACGAAGACCATTCGATACACAATTGTCCATAAAATTCTTCAAAGTAAACCAAACTAAGATTGAAACCCAAATATTTGAAGGATTTAATCACATAGTATCCCAAGGTACAAATTATCTTTTATATCCAAATAAAATAACATGCTCTTAAATTCTAATATTGAAAAGTAATTAAACTAATCACATATCCTCGATGATAGGTTAATCATTTCTATAGATAACAAAAAATAAACATACTCTTGATTTATAAAATCACCTAACTAAAATACTCAGTCAAACTAACCATGGACATCACATAGTCCAGTGGTAGGCGATAAATACCATTCTCATTTTGGTTGTGGGTTTGATTACCGCAGCTTTGTCCGACGCGACTGGTTGTCACACGGTCTGCATGTTGTCCTTTTTCCAAAACAATATAATTCTTAAAACATTCCCGAAAACGAGATAAATTCTTCAAAAATAATCATAACATATTTTAACCTCAATTTTATCTCATTCCTTTCATTTTCCATCATAATATATAATAACCCATAATTACCTCAAAAGTAAGGATCATATAAACCCTAATGGTTACCTTTATAATTATTACCTGAACTTCCACATCGTTTGGTCATCTCGTACATGATGCATTGCAGAACATAACAAGGTACAAGTGGTTGATCATGACTCCTTTGTAGTTGGTCTAGAACAACCACAATCTTCCTCATTGAATCCCCCATTTCATCCAGTCTCTTAATCAGAGAACCACCACAGTTCCTTCAAACCTATTGTCACATTGGTGCCTGCTAGATCCATCCATTCAATAAAAACAGAAATGTCAGTGTGAGTATATCAACAAAACCATCATGTACTAATGAGTAAGATAAACACTAATATATACTTACTCATTAAATTTATCTAAAACTAGGACTCTATCTGAAATCCTAACCATTATGGTAATGTCACTTATGCCTAGAGAATACCCTAACCCCGAAAATTATCTAAAATGACCTCTGATACCAACTATAAGGCCCCCGCCTTAATCCTTACTTAATATTGAATTAAATGAATAATTGACATTGAGGATATTTTCTAGTTTAGAGTTTTAGAGAATTAGATCATAAATCATGAATTACATTCCACATTTAAACAATGTGGTTACATAAAAGATAGTATTCGTTTTTTCCCATCAACGGAAACATATTTAAAATAAAACATGGATTATTTCTTAACACTTCCTTGACACTATCATCATATCATTCACCTTTCCCTTGACCTGTGAAAAACATTTAAAAAATGTTGGATGAACATAAAATGCTCAGTAAGGGATATAAAAGTATGAAAATAAAACATTATTCAATGTATGAAATCATACTTTACTCATAAAACATAATAATTTTAACATACCTCATCAAATCATGAATAAATAATAGAAATCATAAGGCATAAAGGTAACTTGAGGCATTCATAACATTTTTACGTAGGGAGTACCCCTCTTAGTTACGTTTGAAATACCCATCACAATATATTCCCTAAATCTCTTCAGAGAAACATTAACGTTTAACCCCTTCACGTTACCCAATTCATTGGAGAACTATATCGGGCTCACCTGCCCTTAGTTTATCATGGAACCACCCGTCTTCATAACAATGCCCAAGAACCATAACATAATCGTATCACAAAAACCATGTATAAAGGAAACATAACATTTCTACTTTTCAATCATAATATATCAATAGAAACATTGATATAAAAACATTATGAAAACCATTTTCAATACCAAAATAAAATAAGAGTAAAACATTGTATTTATTTTTCATGCAAAAAAAGTTATGGCTTGTAGAGGAAGCCGAAACTCATATAATGGTCACGGCGGCGAAGAAGTCGTTGTCGCCGCATACGTATGAAAAGAAAAACATTCCTCTTTTGTTGTTTATAAAAACGCTTCGTATAAAAAGATTCCTTTTCAATAAATGAAAAGTCAAAGGGGTTTATACACCGTATAAAATAAATTTGTGTATAAAACAAAATATGCCTCAATGAAAGGATATTGAGACAATTTTCCTTACCAAGAAAGTATCTTTAGATTATGGATAAATCAATTACATAATTATGTGTGGCAAATGAATACACCAATACAAGTGGATATTAAGTGTAAAACAATCAGAGGACATTCACACATATTCATAGAAAGACATATTCATGGAGTACAAGTTTATCCCGAAGAATCAAAATTGGGTTAAGAAGTTCCCTTGCAAAAATTCGATAGCCTAACAGCGTCAATTAAAAATTCCTAAATAGATTTTATGAGAGATAAAAAGGGTATCTAATCACTTGGACAAAAAATTTACATCAATAAGGATATATAAGAACATATACCAACATAATAGTATGTGAATTAAAAGACATAACAACAGAAGTCTTTTAAAAAGAGGAGGGTGAAAGGTTCCCTTACCATCTTGGGTTACTTTCAAAACATACACCCCTTTGAAAAAGGGCCATATAATGAATATGTAAATACCCATAAATGAAATTATATTACACAAAGATTATAATAATGGGGTTGGATCCCTTACCTCGTTTCTGACATGACTTGATCGTTCATTAATATCCTGAATAATAAAATTTCGTCAATTTATAATTTATTAAGGACCTACATTAAATATTATTATTCAGTTAATATCATATATTATAATGTTATAATAATTGGTTAATAAAGTGAGTTCATATCAGACATTTTTGTCGATGTTCGGTACATGAGTAAAAATCGACCTTGTTGGAAAAGAATTTTCCATGTAGTTATAGGTACATCATATCCAGAATAGTATTTATGGTTTAAATATCATATATATATAGTATATATTCATTTTACACTTTTCCATAGCATTTGTAGAGAAAAAATTAAAAGCACTGTTCATGGAGACGGTAGGTCGTATGTACACATGAACACTACTTTCATTGTTTGTCATATTAATGGAATTAAAACTAAATGAGAGATATATATTATAATTCCATAATGATATCCATAATTTAGATGTAATATATTACATATATATCCATTATATATATGTACATATAATAGTACAAAACATTTGGTGATAAGAAATGAAATGTACCGTTCATGGAGACGGTAAGCCGTACGTACGCATGAACGCTACATTCATTTAATTTTTTTTGTATTAAATGGAATTAAATAATAATTATATAAAGGTATATTATAATTCCAGTATTATATGATATGTAATACCATTAATTCCATCCTTTATATGTCCCACATATGGCATTAACGAATCAAATCACTTTTAGGGGGCGGTAGTCCACACTTCCTAAAATGAAGATATCACGTTTACCCATAATGGAAACCATAAAGGAATGCCATAAATGAAAAATACAGAATCTTAAGGAAAACATAAAAATATGATATATCATATAGAAATACAGTGACATCTTAATGGACACCTTTGAAGGTGTTAAAATAATATTGAACAATCATCATTTCGTGAGGCAGTAATTCGCCATCCACAGAAACAGTATGTTCTTTAAACATTAGATGGAGGTGTGTGAAAGTGTAGCTCAAATAATTCTTTTAACACCATCCTATTATATTTAAGATACTGGTGTTGTTACAAAAAAAGTAATAAAATGATTTTAGGGGTTTCGAGAAGAAAAATAAAACAAAAGAACATAAGGGAAGACATTACCTTTAAATCGGGTAACTCTCTTTGATTTGAGCTCAAAGGCTTCCTTGGAAAGTATTTTGCCCAAAGTGAGGATTCAACGATGAAAATTGGGATATGGAGAGATGAAATGGGCAGGTGATGGATGATCAAAATTCTTGAGAGGTGTGTGTAATGTGGCAGAGGTGGGGGCTTTTTGTAGGAGGAGAAGCGGGGAACTGTTGGAAAGTTATAAAATATTACTTTATTATAAAATGATTTTCGGATTTAAAAGTTCCGAAAAGGATATATTTCAAGGATAAGGTGATAAGGTTCCTAAATACACCCATACAATAGGTTTGTGACAAGTTTAAGACTTAGATTTCACCCTATCTTCTCATTTTTCATAAATCGTTCATTTCTGAGGTAACAACTGAATCATCACGGTGTCATAAATAAATTAATCTATTTAATGTCTAAAAATTATAAAAAAACTCTCATGATGTAGAAAATATTTTTATCTTTCTAATGAATATTTATATTCAATGATATGATTTATATAACCCCATGCAAAAATTGTTTTAGTAAAACAACACATGTTTGTGACATTTTAATTTTAACTTTAAATAAAAAGGTATTTATGTCATTTTCAAACCAAAGTGGCTCCATGGGGTCTCCAAGTTGACCCATGGATTGTCTTTGTAGTCCATGACTCATCAAATGAGGGTATTACATGTGTCTAAGTCATTTCATATTATTAAAACACTATTTTTACCTTAAACTACACTAATTACCTCTAATCGCGATTAAAACATAAAAGTTACTATTCACCAAAAAAATTATTTTAATCTCATTGAACCACATTTTACTTCTTAATGACAACCATGTATGTCGGACTTTTGAAATTCAAAACACATAGGTGGTAAAATTTCATTTAAACGAAAAAATCAGTTTTTTTAAGTACCACTTAGTGGTTTCACTGTTCATCAAAAAATGAAGTTTTCCAGAAAAATACCAAAAAATCACCCTAAGCTATATTTGACATTTCGAATTCAAAACTGATGTCTATTTTAAAAAATTAAAAACATATAAGTTACATTAATTAATTTAATAATTAATTTCCGCTGTCAGAGAAAATAGCGTGTTTTTATGAAACAATAAGTATCAAAAGATGGACACTAGTTTAAGTCTAATTTCAGGATGAAATTAATTCCAACGACCACTATTAGATTAAATGGTAAAAATATATTCTAATTTATCTTTAAAACCAATTCAAAATATAATATAATCATATAAATAAATTAGATTAAATATAGGTTTTGAATAAAAATACAACATTTTTCACTATTCATTAAAAAATGAACTTTATCGGAAAAATACCAAAAATTTACACAAAGTAAATTTTGATGTCCTGATTCTATATAAGAATTTTATTTTCTCAAATATAACACATTAAATTTTCAAAAAGTAGATTTAAAATAGGTTCTCCATCAAAAGGCGGTTAATTGACCTTTTAATGAATATTAGAATGTTTATGCTTAAAATTGGATTCATTCGCATTTTTAATCCTCTAACATTTATTGTAAAAAGTAAAAATATTTTACAAACATATATAATCATTTTGTATTTAGTTCTGTTCATTCCCGCCATTAAAATGGCTAGGCGTTAACTACCATTTAAAATAACATTATTTTATTATTAGAGTGCAACGTAAGATTCTCGAGAAACTTGTTGTTCCGTATTGGGTACGCCATCGAGCATACCGTCCCCATTAAAGTAATATTAATATTTTATTCACAAATATCGATAAATATGAAAATGTCATATTCTTTATTTACCTGGGGTGTTACGGTAATAGTATGTTATAATCTTATTATGATTAACTTCTCATCATAGTGTGAATATATTTGGAATGTGTGTTAAAATCACAATTTGGAATTATTTTATAATTTTCGTATTTTGTGAGTGGAGTTACCTAATATTTTGGAAAATTTAAATTCATTTTAATATGTTTTCATAGTATCTAAATATCTTATTGAACTAAATCATTCCCCTTAGTATCGGTATGAACATTTTCAAATTTATTTTTATCAATGGGTTTTAAAATTGTAAAATAATATCCCAAAACTTTTCTAAAACACATCTAAAATGATTTTTCACTTGTTTAAATTTATATTGATGATGTGATTTTCAACAAAAAAAATTAATCCATTTGTTATGAATATTTATATTTAATGAAAAATAAATTTGAAATGAGTGTTATGGGAAATGTAAAATTAATTATCGGTATTCAAATTTCTCAACAAAATGAAGGAATTTTTATATACCAATAAAAACACACTAACTAATCATATAAAGGTTCATCATGGATCGTGCTATGAAAATTAATACACCTATGAGAACAAAGTTTAATATAATATTGGATGAATCTAGTACACTGGTTAATAATAATATTTATATAAGTACAATTGCAGTATACTTTATTATATTATGACTAGGTTTGACTTCATGTACTATGTTTTTTTTATTCTCTCCCTAAATTAAATTCAAAATAATCTCATTTCATATAATTCAAAATATTTTTTCGAAATTTAAAATAGGATAAAAATATTAGTATATTGTGTCCCAAATAAACATATTCTAAATTAACTATTTATTTTTTCTATACGAACTTCGGTAGATGTCAAATTCAATGGAAAATTAAATGTGTGACTCACAACCTACATCGGAAATCCCTAATCTCATGGAGTAATAAGAATAATAACCCAGTCACTACTTCTACTACCATAGTGGAATACATAGACATTTAGAGTTTTTTCTTCAAAATAATATCAATGAAACAAAATTTCATGGAATTGAGGATTTTATTTTTTTCCATTCCTTTTATGTATTTCAACATTGGTTTTAATAATATTTCTCAAAATTCTATTGACTATTCTTTCACAAAACATGTTATACTTAGGAATAATTTCTTAATAGATAACATTCCCAAAGGTGAAATGTTTTTGAATTTATTATGATAGAATATCAAAACACTTGTATTTTCACATACCCCCTTTATATTGATCATTATGTATTCAATATTGTTAATTAGGATTGGTTCACTTGTGATAATTTTCATTTGATATATAGATGTCATTATTGTTCTATTTTTAAATCATTTTTGTACTTTTAATTTCTTATTTTATATATTTATTTGTCTATTGGAAATGATCTCTTTACCTGCCTTGTGATATCATTTGGAGGGGGGCCTTATCAGTACTTTTTCTAATTATAATATTTTTCTTAAGAAATATCATCAGTTTCAAAGAAAAAAACATTATGTATTCACTTATTTTTAAAAAATAAACATCTATTTTAAGTAAATATGTATTTTTATAATATTTTTGATTGTTTTTAATCTAAATTTATTTTCAAAACACCTAAAAGTATTTATATTTGATATCCTTTTTCTAAAAAATTTCTCTCTTAATGTAGTATTATTTATGAGTAATGTATATATATATATACTTATCATTTTATAAATATTCATGTGTTGACTTTGATTAAATAGATATCAAAGGAAGTTTAAAAAGTATGTTTTACCTAAAAATAAATTTTTGAATTGAATAATTTAATGAATGAAGGTAAACTAATTCAGGGAGGAAATTATTGTTTTGGAAAATGTATATAACATTTTTAACTTATTCTATTTCTATAATTCCTCTTTTACCTTTTTTTAATCTCTTATATTTTTCATTTTTTTCTTTTCTATATCTCTTATTATTTTTCTATATGAAATTTTAATTTCCTTTATATCTCTCTCTCTATCACTCTAAATTATAGATATTAAATAGTTTATTTGAATTTTATAGGATTTTTAGAAAATCATTTTGTTTTATTCTTTTTAAAATCATCCCCTATAGAACTCTATTATAAAAATATACAACTTTTTAATATCCCTTCTATTTATCAATTAAACTATATTTCCATTCCCCTAATATCTTTGTTTTTTATTTTTGATAATCATAAAGGTCGATATGCTTCAAAAAATTATTCTTTCATCAAACATGGATAAGTTTGTTGAAATTTTTAATTTTTAGTTTTGTTTTACAAAAGGGATATGTTTTTAAATTTGAGATAATGTTTTGAAATTTATGGTATCTCTTAATTTATTTAAAAATTTATAATTTTACATATATAAGGTTATTTAAATTCATTTTAAATTTTATTTCCCGTATTAATAAATATTTATATATTGAATCCTTGAGCTCATTGAATATCTTTTTGACATCATTAAATTATTTACAATCTCTTTAAAATAATAATTATTTCTCAATTTATCTTTATTAAGTTATGTATTTTTTATCATCTCAAAGGAGTTGATAGTTATACATCAATCTATCATGGTGTTTCCATGATCATAATGACATACGTATGTTTATAATTGTTTATTATTTGTGAATATAGTTATTTATTTTGAATTCTATGTGATGTGAAGTATTAACATCTTGAATTGTTTTTTATGTACTATTGAAGGCATGGAACTATAATTTTTATTCTTTTATGACAATGGAATCACGTTGGACTACATTTTCAAGGACATTGAAGTATAAAATAATGGTAATAGGGGTGTTTGAACCATTACAAGAAGCATCAGCTACCCGATACATTACATCGGCCAAACGGTTCCATTTTTTCAAAAGTGAAGGAACCCCTACATAATCCCCCATCTAATTTATGGTGGATACATTGTATCTAGTATATTTCGAAGTTCTATTCCAATAGAATGTTTTTTGTGGAAAAATCCCATAATATTGGTCTTCCCTAAATCTATTACACTTGAGTAATTATAGAAGATTCACATCCAATTTACAGAATGTATTTGGAGTTCCTTGGTATCATGAAAAAAACATACTTTACCAAAAACACTCTATGATAAAATAAATGAAGTATATATTACAATAATAAAATTCTATCAATTATCCATTCTCATTTATAAATCTTTTCATATATCTCAACCTGTCTCTCAAATCTCTCATCCAAAATTGTAATCATTAATTAAATATATTTTTGTGTAGTTTTGTAATTGGTTGTCTAATGTAATCATATATCATATCATAACATATCTCTTATGGGTATTCAATGAAAAAAATTTGAATTAGATCCTTGGATACTAATAAATATTTTTAGGATATATAAAAAACAAAATTTTGTTGGATCGGTTTTTTGATCATCTCCATAATCAAGGGACTATTAATACTCACCCCTAGATTTAAGGGGTGGAGACATATGGGTGCACGTCGATATATTTTAAAACATGCTATAAATTATTTTTCCCTTTCATTAACTTATTACATTTCACAATTCAATATTAACATTTATAGTTGATTAAATATGATTCTATTTTTTCAACAAATTCCATTCATTGATATTATCCATTTAATTCATATAACATTTATATATGATCAATTTATATGTTTTCTCACATAATCATCTTTTCATGGAAATACAATTTTCTATTATCAATTGTTATATTTTAAAGGTAAATTCACCCCCACTTTCAACTTACTTGAATGAAAAACATACATGGAAATGTTTTGTGAATATAAATAACCATAACCATAACCACACACTAATCCTATGAAAATAGCTTACCACAGTCACATCCATACAAAAATCATTATCTCATGAGATATATAACATTTGGAAAATAATTATACAGTTATATAAGACAACAACCATTACATAATGATAATACATACACATGGGTTCCAAAAAATATAAACCATTTGACATACTAGGAAGACCCCATTAAAAGAATATTAGTTTATAACATTTCCATGTAAAATTTTATAAAATGGACCAAAGGGTTGGATCATTTAAAAAAATCAAGCAGTATATTTTAGCATTTATCAAGGGTGTATAAATATTAATTCATGAAAAATAGATCCATTTGAGACATATCTCTTTGATATAAAGATGAAAATTTGTAATGAAATGAAAGAGTTCTTATAAAAAAATTCACACAATTCAAATAAAAGTGTAAATTTTCAGTATCATTTAATGCGATAATTTTTTTATATCTTGAAATGATACCATTTTAAAAAAATTATTATTTTTTAGATACTTATAATAGATCCTTGAAAAATACATGATTTTCATAAAGTGGAAATTTGTAGTAGATGATAAAATAAATAATCATGAAATTAAAAACAATTATATATATTAAAATATATTTATTGAAAATTATAGCATAAATAATATAAGAAAACATTATTCTAGAATAAGTAAATAGAAAATAAAATATAGAATGAGATAATTAACATTTATGAATAAAATTAACAAAGGAAAATATTTTATGCAAATGGTGAGAATAAACATGGAAGAGAAATAGATTATTATAGATGATGAGATTTATTTTAAAGAACATTCCACTTTTTTAGGTGGGAAATAAACAAAATGAAGTCTTAATTTAGGAATGTAATTTCCCATATATAAAGGTTAAATTAACATAAGAAATAAGTAAATGGAGTATTATAAAAATATTTTTTAGATCATCATTAATAGATAAAAATTATGACTTAATGAATATTAGTTTTTGTTAGAAAAATTCCATACAGATCTAATAACATTCAATCAAAACCCTATCAAAGTAATGTCAGGAATTAGAAAATTAAAATATAAGTATAAATATATATTTTTTTTAAAATATGTCAAATATTATGTATATAAAATCCTTATAAATGAGTAATGGTTCAAAATACTAGGAATCACTGAATGAACCAAAATGGAAACAAAAATCCATTATGAATATTATATATTTGATGTAAAAATCCATCAAAAAAATTTATGAGAAAGAATTTAAATAAAAAATATAATGCAGAAATAAAATTTGAAATAATTATCGTATAGAATATAATAATATTAGATAATATGTTTTAAGAATAAATAATATAACTCTAAAATCTATTTCAGTTTGGAAAAATCCTTACCTTTTAACGTAACTTATATGAAATTTTTTTAAACCCAATCTAGTATATAATATTATCTTGAAGAACTCATTGTAAATGATGAAATTGAGGTAGCTTACTGTAACTTGGGTTTCCCAAATGTGGAATAAGGCACTAAGAGACCCAAAAAGTTGATATTCCTTAAAATATTTAAGTATAAGTTTAGTTTGGAGTGGGTGGAAGTGGGTATCTTTTATATGTGATAAAGATGGAAATTTACATGGAAATTTATGATAGGTGAATGTTAAATATGTAATCAATTTAGAGTTATGAGATATAGGTGAGAAAATTTTGAAACATGTAAGTATGGCATTTCCTTATATAAAAGGTATTCTAGAATGATTATTTTTCCTTTTGATTTAAGAAAATTTGAGCCATGGTAGGTTACCTTTATTTTACATGCTAACATTTATTAAATATTTAATATGATAATTATATTTTCAATAAAAAACATAAGATGACCCTTACTACTGAATTTATATTTACTAATTTTTAATTACATCTGTTTAAAATTTAATTCACCTTATATATGTGAGAAAATTAAAATTCCAAATAGAAAGTGGGATATAGAAAAAACATTGTTTTTTAATATTTTATATATATTAGGTGTTTTTATTATTATTTTTAGTTAATAACTGATTAAATGAAAATAAATAATGTTTTTAATATATTTAACATCATATTATATTTATAATTTAAATTTATAAATTTAATATAGATAATAATAAATCAGTATTTATAAAAACAATTCAAGGGAAAATGAATTTTTACTTTACTAACTAATATTTATATTGGTAACATATTTTAAAAAAATAAATTATTATAAAATTTTTGTACGGTGATGAAATATTTGGAAATAATTTTATTAGACTCAATTTTGAGAATTTATAAATATTAATTTTATCATAAATAAGTGCAACACATTGAAATAATTTTATGAGAAATATATAAATTAAACCAAAAATTAATTTATTCATATTTCATGCCTAATAATAATTATTGGATGACTTTTAATTATATTAATTTATATATTGGAATTAAATTTCATTAAAATCATTCTTTACTTAGGATTACATTAAAATAAAAGACACTTAAATAATAGTTATTTTGAAAATGTTTCTTTTTTAATAAATAATATTAACCAAATATATTAAAAATTAATTATTTATATTTTAAAACATTAATTATATCAATCCATGTATTTTAATATCATTATATGAAATTTATAAATACATCACCTTATAATTTATAAATAATAATATGTAATTCATAAAAATAATTTTATAAATTTCTATTTTAATTAAATGGTTAATTTTTCATTATATATATTTATAAATTATTTAATTTTAAAATTATCTCTAATAATACATAGATTTTTATTTCCCAATAGATAAATCTAAATCCTATGACTAGACATCCAATAACTATATTTCCAGGGGCCATGTTTCCAATTACTACATTTATAGTTGTAAGACATTACTCTTATATATAACTCGGAATAAATCAATAAAATAATTCAGCCTATTTATTTTCTTATCTCTAAATAGGACAATAATAAAACTATTTATTAGACTTAATTCCATTGTTTGTGATCCGGGTTATGAACTTCATGGTATGGAAGATGGGAAAATATTTTTTGTTTGTGGTATTTTGATAGACTTTTATACTCATACCACATATACTTTCCGTAATGTTATTTCTTATTTTATCGTTATAATATATTCATGTTTATCTTATAATTAAATATTTACATTACCCAAGGACTGATTGGACAACTAATATGTGGAAGGGGAATTAGTTATCTGTTTTTATTTTTACAATTTACTCCATTTCCAACCATCCTCCATGACTTGTTAATGTCTAGATGCACCCTTCATTGATTTTGTCACCATTACTCACATTTATGTAGTTAAAAATATTGAAGACAAATGTGGATTTAGAAGGTGCATACATATATAAATACTTATTATCAAGTTGGTTACACTACCAATCATATATCAACCAATATACACACAAGTGGTTATAGATGAAGTTGGTTTAACAAAAAAACTAAAATACACGGGTAGTTCGTTATACACTACATTCAAAAATCATCTCTTCAAAAATTCATTATACACCGGAATAGAAACATACCCATTACAAAAATGATTCAAATACAAAAAAATAATCCTTATTCTCATGAATTATTCACCAAAACTTGATAATAATATTTATCCTTGAATGTATATGTTATGATATTCCCACATATAACACATCTATGAACATAAATATGACACAATTGTAATAAGAAGAACTGATCTAAAAAATAATTCCATACATGAATGATCTAATACCTTATCATCATACTTACAACTCAGGGATTTATGTTATCTTCTACTATTTTTTAATACATATCTTCACAATATTCCCACTTATTATTCTCTATATTATACTTTTTTGAGATTGTTAGGACTAAAAATATTTGTTGAAAATAATTTCTCCCAATCATCTATATCTTATTTGGTTATGGAATATCATGTGTTTGTTATTCTCAATAATACATTTATTGAAACTCAACAAATCAGAATTGGATTTAAACATATTCATTTTATAAAAATTGTTATCTTTCATTTTCCACAACATCCTTGTATATGAATTTTTTTGTGATTTTAGGGACATTTTTTCAAGATAATATTAGATAATATTCTATTTTAATTATGCCCATCTTTTAAAATTTATCACTACATTAAAATGGATTTAAAAAATCCACTTTTCTCATAAATAATCTCGGGTTAATCATTCTCAAGATCTTTTTGATATTATTAATTTAAATACACATGATTTATATTTATTTAAATCACCCAATGATTTGGTTGATTACTCTGTGAAATAGCTACTCTTTAATTTTAGTAATTTAGAAAACTCAAAATGGACATTACAATTTAACCATGACATGTTCCAAAACATTATTTAATATATATTTATTTCTTATGTTTATTGATCGGTGAAACAACTCGATCCATGGAATCTATATTGTTTTTACTAATATTGTAGAACACCAAATTTCAAAATTCACCACAGTGAACAAAAGTCCCCTTGATAATAGACCATTTTGTGGTGGAATTAATATTATAATAACATAATTTTTACATGTCTTTTTTCTCCATAAGCACATATTGATTCATGATCCATGTGTTATCATGATACGTAATCATTAAAGATCATATTAAAAGAATATTTTTTGTTTACCATATTCTAACAAAACATTGTTGTTTTAATATCATACAATTATAAAAATAGCGAATGATCAATAAAAGTGTATTTAACCCCTATCAAATGTATTATGGCCTACATAAATATCATTCATCATATTAATTTTTTAATTTAAAAATATCAGCATAGTCCAATTTCCTATGCTCTACAGAAACTATTTAAAATAAAACTTGAATAACTCAATCCAATTTTGTGAATATGAATTTTGATACTCATATGTGATTTCTAAAACAAATATTTAAGACCCCTATAAAAGTGATAAATAATAGACTTAATTTTTTTACCCATATCAACAGCGTTCACCTTTCTTTTCATGATCCTATTAGATTAAAACTTCATAAATAGAAATGATTACCCTACAGTATTTTCAAGATGGGTGATATACTAGGATGTATATCAGGGTTTGTGTTAATGAGGAAATAAGAGACTAAAATAATATGTGTTGGTCGATATAGATAACTTCTAATATGATATGTGGAATAAGTGAGTAATAGAATTTACTATGTTGATATAGAAACCTTTTTTGGTTGGATTCCCTTATGTTCATGTGACTGGGTTCAAGACATGGGGAGTCCAAGTCATAAAAAATGTTATCAGAGCCATAAACTAGCCTAATAGAAAGGGGAACTACTTGGTATTGAGTTGTGGTGTTCATGATGTCTAAGATATTATTTAAAAGGGAGAATTGTAACACCTCTATAAATGTGATACCTAAAAGATATGATGTTACTACTAATGGAAACAAGTCGCATATTTCTTTTATAAGATCCTTTTGAATTAGAACTCCATAGATAAATGTGTTTTCCTAGAGTAGTGTTAGGATATGTGACCACAATGTAAGTATATTAGGTTTTGTGAATCTAAAGGAAGATTACACAAAAAAACATATGATTTGTTCTTGGGATAGTAATTAGTATGATAATTGACCCCAATAAATAATAACATATTATGTATTTGGAAGGAAACCCAGGTTTTATTGGAGATAAATGGGGTTAGATGACCATTTTCACAAGCTAGGGGTGACATGTCATGATTTTGTGGATGCATTACAATACAAATTTATCAATCATGATTTAATATTTTCAAATATCTTTCATATTGGCTAGAATCTATTATACATATGATAATTGACAATTAAATTTCTCCAAACAACATCTATGTAGATTAAATGACTTTTTTTGAACTAAATCTCTAACACGTATGTTTAATCCCTTTATTATTTTAAAACATTATGATTAAATTTCTATACATCATCCAATTTAATGATAGATATATTTCAATCTTTTTGATGCCTCCACAAATGTCTTAAAATTAATTTACGTTACTCAAAAACACCTATTAAAATTCCCTCAATATATTTTTTACAGCTAATAAAATACATCAAATTAGAAGAACAAAATCTCCATGTAAATTTATTAATATCACTAAGTACATCCTATATAAATATATGTGATCTTTCTCTTTCTCCAAATTAATTAAAATAAACACATAGGCATATAGGGGTCTCGTTAAGATTTCTTCCCAATAACCTAAAAAAATATTCCATTTATTAAAATATAACTAACCAAGATTATGAAAATATAGAGAGAAATTTGACACCACATACCCATGTAGTTGAGAGGCATTATTTAATCTACTCTATGTCTACATCGGATATCCTAATGTAGAAATCATCAGATTTTTTGTGTACACATCAGTGATGACCATAAAATAGTTAACATATGATATCATCATAGATATTATAATTTCTAAAATTAGTGGCCATTAAAATTTATTTCATAAAAGTCGTTTAATTTTATACATCCTAACAAACCCATATGAAGTTTCAAGTGTAATATATGTGACACTATAATTTTCTCATCTTTTTATTGAAAAAAATTTTCTTTTATAATTATATTTTATTGTTTTAGAAAATAATTATTATAAGTCAAATTATGTAACTAATATTATAGATTTCATTCCGCTATCCAGAAACTACATATATTTAGATTCACAGAGCCTATGATGTTTTGATAACTCCATCGTGGGTTTTATCCGGCTTAATGGATTCACTAATTTCATTCACCCCATGTAAATTAATTTGCATATTTTATAATACCATCAATGTTTTAATATATGATATAAAAAATAAAAATATCTATCAATTACTTCTATTTGATTATAAATAAACAATAATAATAGGGAATAAGGATCAAACTATCAATTTCTTAGAAGATAAACTGATATTGAGAGATTCCACCTATCCTAGGCTTCAATTTTCCTTGAAACTCTACTCAGCTTCTATTTCCAACAAACCTAACAATTTTTTTCACCTATTATAATCTTGAACAACTTCTTTATGTAATGTAATTTTATTTTCCTTAAATTTAAGGGAAAATTCACTACTATTTTCATGAATTATTTATTTCATATTTTTCTAGTGCAGGAGGGAGAGTCATGAAATCTTTTATATAATTCCTAGGCTACCCATATCATTTTTATAGACTAATTAAGATTTAAGGCCATTTTTTATGGAAAACATCTAATAAAATCACACCTATTATTCTGAACCAATATTGTTTCTCTTGGTATTTAAATTTATCTCTTCCTTCTTTATTTTTTCATCTTTCTATAATTGATGGAGAAAAATTATTAGTCATCATTTATTGATATTATATATTAGTTTTATTATTTCATACTATTTTTAAATATTACAATACCTACCATATTATTTGTCTTGAACATTCCTCCCTCTAACAATATATGTATGTTATTCTAATGTCCGGGTCATACACATCACATCTTTATGACCTTCCTCTACACAACATGCACAAACACCTCTTAAAAATTGAAATTTATTTTTATATGACATATTTTATGTATTCATGAACATTAATCACCATCCTAATATTTTATAATCATTTTAACACAAAATTACTCCATTAGTTCAATATTATTCCCATGAAATGACATGTTATTCAAATTGAATAGCAATTATTCCTATGAAATCCGCTAGAATAGAAGTATACATTGAACTATAATATCCCATTTTTATTATGAGTCCAACCAGAATTTTTTGGGGGAAGTAATTATTTATATCTAACCTTAATTTCTATAGGATAAAGTGGTATTATTTAAATATTTCTTCTTTATTGTGATTTGGGTAATTTCCCTTAATTTATTGTTCTATATACCTCCATACATTTTTCATTAACACCTACACTATTAGAAATAACATATCTATTTTCATTGACATTATGTTCATATTTTTCATATTTTTTAGACCTTTCTTCCCAATAACATGAAAAGACACACCTCTAAAATTATTGAAAGTGGGGATGTATTCTTTACTCATTGTTAATATTTTATTTGACTACAATAAATATATTTGTCATATCATAAAATTATTCCCCCTTTTGAATTATTTTATCTTCAAGGTGACTTTAGAATTATCCATTTTTATATATTATTCTAAATCACAACAACATAAATGGTTTATTAATTTCATAATCCTCTTTTTCATAAGCCAATTTTCTATTTTCATTCAACATTGTTATCTTTAAATTCTTTAGATATGTGTTGTCCTCAAGAATCGATGTCAAATTATCATTAATTGTCCACTCCATTTCTATTATCTATCCTCTATTATCATCACTTCATGAAGATTGAAATACCTTTAAAGTATAAGAATATTAAATTTACATCATCTAATGAAGAGATGATTGATTATTTGTTTATGTGTTTATACTTTCTCTTCAAACTCATCTTTTTACTAAAATAATTATTCCTCTTCTTATAACACTTTTTTTATTTTTAGGACTTATTACCTTCCTAATACGACTCAATATTATCCACATTGATCATTGGATAGTCCAATAAAAATTGTCTCATTTTTTCTATCTTCTAAAAATATGTTACTATTCTTATTTAGTAACTTCCCCAACCCCAGTACCTAGGATTCAATGTATTATTTATAAAATTGGAATATGATACAAGGAATTTCATCCTAAATCAATGAATGTTGTAATAGTCATGGTGTTCTAGAAACATATATTATCCCCATATTACATTTGAACAAATAAAATATAACATAATCTCTTATTTAAAATAATGAAACTATTCTCTCCTATATATCCTTGCATATAAATCATAATACACTTCATGGATTCCAGAGGAAAGGAATACAAATAAGGTTGAGGTAAAATTATCAGTATGGGATAATTATAATAGAATATAACATAAATAAATAATAAATAATAAATATGGAGAGGCAAATAACTTAACAACCATAATAATAAATAAATAACACAGCTTCTATAATTAGATAATACATAATGAATATTGAAAGGTAAATAAATGAATTTTTTTATGATAAATCAACAATCTGAAAACTAAATGCATCTAGATATAATATCATTATTAAAATATCATGGATAACAATAACTAAATTCATAATAAAAGAAATTTATAATTATACGATATCGCGATCTTAGGAATCTTGATCCCCTACCCTCATAACCATTCCCAATATGGTTTAAAATCATCCATAAAAATGCATTTAGTTATATATTATTGTTTCTACTCATGAGAATTATGATTCATTGAGGAGAAATATAATTACAGCCCCCACCATTCACTTCCTTCCAAAATAATTCCTCACATATAATTGATTTAATTCTTGAACTATGTTCCTTATCATCAAATATCCATATTAAGTAATGAATATGGATATACATATAATTTACTATATAATAAAGTATATATAGAACATAGTATGTAAAAAATATATATTATTTAAGAAATAAACAAATACATGGTAATAATATTTATATCCAATAGAAATTTAATGTCCAATAGTCACAAATAAGTAAATATTTAATGGGAATGTTAATGAAAAAAAAAATGAATCATGAATAGGAATTTTAATACTTTCTTTATATAAAATTATTATTAATTTTCCATAATATGAATAATGATAATATAAATCTAACATATAGCCATTGGATTATGAATAAATGTGTGTTTTAATTTGTGGATAATAATATAATAAAAATATATTTAAAAAACATATTGAGTAAAATATATTATTTATTTTCAAAATAACTTTCTTAAAATAAAATATCAGAAAACTATTATGCGACAAAATTATTTTAAATTAAAATTTGAAAATTATAAATAGTTTTTTAATGAATGGAAAGGTATGTAGGTAGAAAATCATGTATATGTTGAGTACAGTAAAACAAATATTCCTTTAACATTTTCATAAAAAATTAATCTTTTTTTTTTGAAGATAATTTGAAGGTTCCATTAACTTTTTTTACAAAAGTAAAGAATTGATAAAAACAATATCACAAAATAATTTGTAAAATGTTAAAAACCTTTTTAAAAACCTTTTTCAAAAACCATTATTTTTCTGACGAAAACATATTTCTGAATGAAGAGAAAAATGAAGTTTAATTTTATTTAAAAACATTTTCTTCATAATTTTAAGTACCATATAGTTGAGAAAATGATAATATTACTTGATAAAATCATGAATAAATAGATGAGAAGAAAATAAAATTGGTTTTTTAGAAAATGTTAAAATAATTTCCTTCAACTATAATTTATGAAAAATCAATCTTGATTGGAATGAGATTATGAAATAAACCCTTACGATGATCATAATTATGAAGTGAAAATTAATTAATTAATTGATTATGTGTATCAAAAATAATTCCAAAAAATAAAAGTGTAAATTAAAAATATATAATCTAATGTAATTTCTCATGTAATATTATAATATCAAAGTTTTGGAAGAAGTAATATAAATCAGTAAAATGAAATTGAGTTAAAAAAATCTACACTACTTGGTAGCTCTAATGTTATTCCACCTTGGATGAAATAATTGGAATTAAAACATATAATATCATGAATTATTAATGAATCATAATATTATATATAAAATGGGAAGTATGTTTAAATTAAATAATAAAATATGTGAACATAAATAAAATATGCCTTAATAAAGGACATTTGAGACAAAACCCCGTACAGATATCTTGTTTTTCATCCGAGGATTAATAAATGACATTATTATGTGTATAAAATGGAAATACAAATAAAAATGGAAATAAGACATAAAATAATAAAATTTCATTCCACACATAATATTATCCTAACATAATATTGTGTGTAGAGGTATAACCTAAAGAATAAAAATTGAGTAATTAAATCCATTAACTCAGGCATCCTTTTGGTAAAACATGATTTAATATAATTTATAATTGTTTTAAAAAAATAATTATTTTTTTTAAAAAAAATATCCATATTAAATAAACGTATATTATCCTCTTATGACATATTATCACCTTTTCACTATTATTCTTTGAATACTTTAATTTTTCGGGTGTTAATTGCCTTGTTTTCTTATAACTATTTGTTTATGAATGTTTTAGTTCTTGGGTATTTAATATAAATCCATCATATCCTGAATAATTAACATCAAAATAATATCTTATTTATATGAAAATTACACTTTTAATATGAATCATTAATTGAGGATTTTATAAATGAACTATGTTAAGATTATGGAGATGGTGGTTCATACATACGAATGAGTAACATTTCTATTTTTTAAAAATCATTATGGAAAGGTGGTAAGTAATATTTTATATTTCAATAAATATAATAATATAATAAATAATATATTATTTCTCTAAATATACTTATATATTTAATCCATGTGTTTTGGTGATGAAAAGAGAGTCATAAATCTTCGTGAAGGTGTTACTCCACACAAACACAAATGATGTTATCATCATCAAATGAGTGAAAAGTTTAGAATGAGAAGGCTATATTATAATTTCAGAATTATAAACATGTAATTAATATCATAATTATTTAATTTATATCACATACATTTATTAACATTTTATATATTATCTTCCATGTAAATAGTTAGTTAAAACGAATCACGCTGCTTTACGAGCCAATAGTTCGTCGTACGCATGAGAGACATTATCGTATCACCAAAATAAAGGAAATTAAAAAGTTATATATGATAAAAATAATAAATAGATATAATTGTTTTAGGAAAATGAAATATATACAATATATCTATCATTATAATGAAATTTGATAGGTTGTTCCTAAAAAATGAATATCATTGGTTCTCGTAGTGGTAGTGCTCCATACACTGGAATGATGATTTATAACCCAATTTACGGATGTGGGAATTAGAATAGGAAATTAAATTAATATAAAATTATATAAATATATGGAATATACCTATGTTATTATTTAATTGTTTTTTAATAATAGTTAAAGGAGTTTGAAGAAAAAATAAAATTAAAATACTCGATGAACATCGTTACCACTTCATTGGGTGGTTCCCTTAGATTTGCCCTAAAATATTTCTTTTGAGGAATTTAAGAACAAATTAATCCTTCTAAGATGATTTTAAAAAAATTTATAATTGATTATTTTAGGGATATTCTAAACCAAAAGGGTTTTAAGGTGTGATTTGGAGAGGAGATGGTGGCCTTTTCTATGTGTTGTGACTGACACACTGGTAATTTTTTAAACAAAAAAATGGTTACCCACTTTGTTCACATTAAAAAAGGATCAAATATAGATTATTATTATTAATTATAAATTATAATGTATATATATCAACATTATATATGTTTTAGGTGATGTTTATGTCATTTAACCCTTATTTTTTGGTCAAGCACCTGGTTAATCTATTTTTTCCTTAACTGTTGTAAAAAAACTACTTCTCCTATTAGATTTGGTAAAAATGATCTTGAGTTTATTAGATAAATAAATTATTATGATAAAATATATGGAATCTATTTTTTAAAATTACATTGAAATAAGTATAAAAAATTAAAATAAAATTAATCACGCAGATGCGATGATAAAGATAGATTTTAAGGAAGAAATGTTCACAATTTTAATAAATTTTTATATGGAATTTCAAAGATAAAATGAATAAAATAATAAAAATTGTTTTAATATATGTATAGTTTAATTTTTTTACATCAAACCCAATTCAAAAAATAATTTATCTTTATTAATTATTTAAATTAATATGTAGTTTTCAATTAAAATTCAAGATTGTCACTATTTATTGAAAAATTAACCACTTCAAAAAAATACAAAAACATAACCCATAATTTATTATTATATGTTGATATCAAAAATTAATTTTATTTTTTAAATTATATTTTATAAAATTGGTAACCATTAATTTTAAATTTTCGGTGTAATGTGGGACAAAACCGTCTTTTATAAATATACATGTTTTCAAAATACATTTCTATTTCATTAAATGAGTATAATTTTGATCATATTCAATAGATACTCATAATTTTAAATATTTACTTATTACTATTCATACTATAAGACATAATATCTAGTTTATAATGGTATAATATATTACGATTCACGTCAATGTTGAGTTTCATTTTCGGCAAGCTATCGAAGATATTAAATTAAGAGAAATATATTTCATGTATTGTTTAAGATCGGTATTGGGTTCTTCATATTCAATTTAATAGTATATAATTATTTTATAATTTATAATTGTTACATTCTCTTGACCTTAAATAATGTTCATTCTCACAATTTAATCTCGATCATGGAAATCAAGGATTTAATATTTAAATAATCTTTTATTCAATCCCCACACTGTAAAAATGGTTAATAAAATATCCACTTAATAAGAGAGAAAGGGAAGTAAAGGGCCATATAGAATAATACATAACTACATTTAAATTTTTGAGAAAATTGGTGGAAAGTAAAGATATATACATGGATGAAACGATTAAAAAATTATAGAGTGTGGTAGAGTTAATTTATCACAATAATGTGAATGATCAATAGAGAGTTAATGACCCGAAATACATATATATTCAATTATCTAAAAGGCCATATGATTATTCAGATGTGAAGGTAATATGATGATTTCTTTCAATACCCATTTCCTAATGTTGATGAATTCCATTAATATCTAAAATATAAATAATTATACATACATAATATGATTGTGTTTCAAAAGTAGAAATAATTCCTTTGGATGTGCTTCTATAAATTTCAAATTCATCACTTACTCTATGAAATTGATATCCAAAATGATTTATTATATATAAGCCACTGAAATTAAAATTTAAAAGATTGTGTTGACCTCACCTGTTTTGATAATCTCAATCATGTATTCATTTGTGTTGAAAATCCCAATTATGTTTTCATTCTATGTGATATTTTTAAGTATCATTGATCTATACTTTAATTCTTTCAAATCTATGATCAAACCAATAATAATCTTTAAAATAGTCTTTAAAATTTGTTAATCCTCATTTATCCATGTTTATACAAGTTATAAATTGATTCTAACACAATCAGATGTGTTCTGCATAAAACAGATAAGTAATCTGTCTATAGCTACTGATAAAGAGCTACCGGTAACCAGTCTACCGATAGACTTAGTCTACCGATAGACAGCTACCGATAGACTTAACACAGAGCTACCGATGTACTTATAAATATAAGCTACTGACTTACAGACAGCTACCGATACAAACGTAGAGCTACCGGTGTAAGTATAAATAGCTACCCATGGAATAAGAGTCACCGATGGACGAAGCTACCGATACAGACTCACAGCTACCGACGCAAGGAGCTACGGATGCATGTACCTACCGACGCATGGAGCTACCGATAAACAAAGTCACTGATACAAGCATGTACCAACCGACGCATAGAGCCACCGATAGAGTCAAAGCAACTAATGACATCGAACTACCGATGTTCAAGCTACCGATGTTCAAGCTACCGATGCTGATTACCTACCGATCACTCAACTCACTGTTTGAATTTCTTTATTTCCTATATTTAATCTATCTAACGGTCATATCATATAGTTTAATGATTTGTCAAATATCTGATAAAGGTTGTCGGATGTCAGGAACCCGTACCTCGTACCTGCTGAAAAGAAATCTTTTCTGTCCCCTGATGAGAGATAAATACGAGAAGACTACATACCATAAAAAGGCGAACGTGTGAAGGAAAAACAAACAACAACAAGAAGCAAACCAGAAAAGTGTGGTGCATCCAATATACCAAAAATGACACAAGCACGAGAAGAACACAGAGAAGCTCATAGACAATCAAGCATACCCGAGAAGTGTTCTGTGCATACAAGAAGAACTTCATCGACTACATTCTCACTACCTGTGAACCTGGAGCATACAACACTCTGTTTCTCAAATAGAAACGAGAAGAGGACTCAAACTCACTTGCGATCGAATCTGAACAAGTCCAGAGCTATACTGCAATCACCAGAACCATTTCTAAACTCTACATCTCTTGTTCTGTGATTTATTACCATTCTTTTCGAGTAGTGTGTCTTATCTGCTGTATCTAACACATACACTGTCTCCTGTACTCAAACTAAATGATTTGTAAATCCTTACCAAACTCTTTCATTCTTTGTTTCCCACGAAGAACAGTGGTAGAGGTCGTGTATGACCTGGACAGCTGGTTGCTGTTGTACTGTTTCCCACGAAGAACAGTGGTAGAGGTCTTGGACCTGGACAGTTGTAAACTGTTGAACCCCGATCCAGGGTGTGGATCATTTTTTATATAATCTTTTGAGAGGACTAAGTCTCGGCTTGAGACTGAACCTCTTGGTTACATTGTTGTGCCATCTCTTTCAAAGTTTTATTCCGCTGCTAATCATTTTAAAACCAATACTGTTTTTAAAGTTACTTTAATAATTAAATTAGCAAGTGTTTATGTTAAGTGTAGATTAGTAAGTTAGTTTCAAAAGATAATCACACACTCCTGTGTTGATTAACTGGGAATTAATCAATCCCTTGAGAATCTAACAGAACCTCTACTTTAATATAAATTCACTACAGTTTAATTTATTATTTTATTTGGGGGTCTTTAAGACACTGTTTTTAATTACAGAAATTTTAATTGGTACTCAATTCACCCACCTCTGGATTAAACCACTCCGACCAACACTTGGTATCAGAGGTTGAAAATACCTTCTATAAGTACTCTTCTTTTGAACTGTGATTTTAGTTGTATTTTAAAGTTCTTAAAATTTCTGTTATTTCTAAATTTTTATCTCTTTAAAATTTTCTCATCATGGACAATAGACTTGAGGGTGCTACTACTAACCGGCCACCTTTCTTCAATGGAACTAATTATGCTCAGAGGAAACTGAAAATGAAAATTCATCTAGAAAGCCTAGGTTTTGATATTTGGACTGCTATTGAATCAGAATACAAAATTCCTACTACTGCTAGATCTACTTGGGATGAACCTACAAAGACTGCTTACAATAACAATTGTAAAGCTATGAATGCTCTGTACTGTGCTCTAGGAGATGAAGAGTTTAATTGAATTTCTGCATGTAAAACTGCTTTTGAAATTTGGGATACCTTAGCTGTTTCTCATGAAGGAACAACTAATGTGAAAGAAATGAGATTGAACACTTATACTATCAAGTATGATAATTTTAAAATGAAGTCTGACGAACCCATTTCTGACATGTATCTCAGGTTCAATGAAATTGTCAATGCAATGATCTAGCTGGGAAAGGATGTCTCGTCGAAGGAACAAATTATGAGAATTTTGAGGTGTCTACCTGATAGATGGAGAGGAACATCTGTCTCAATCAGAGAATCATGTGACATTGCTGCTCTACCTGTCAAGGAACTAATTGGAAAGCTGATGATGTATGAAGAAGAGCTTAAAGTGAACAAAGAGGAAGAAAATGAACCTGCAAGAAAGTCTGTCGCTTTCAAATCCTCAACTTCAAAGAATAAGGACAAAGAAAAGCTTCAAGCTATAGTTGAAAGTTCAAGCTGTGAAGACAGTGGAAGTGATTCTGACAGTGATGATGAGATGGCTCAAATAGCCAGGAGATTCAAAAAGTTTTATAGGAAAAAGAAATTATTTAGGAAACCAAATTACAAGGGAATGTATGACCACCAAGGCAAATGGAAAAAGTATTGGAAGAAGAATGACAAGTCAGATGATGTTGTCTGCTATGAGTGTAAAAGAAAAGGACACATTAAAGCCGACTGTCCAAAGCTGAAGTATAAAACGAAATATGAATATAAGGACAATATGTTTAAGAAAGCTATGAAGGCTACTTGGAGTGCTTCAGAAGACAGCACAAGTGGAGCTGAATCTTCAGACTCTGAAAGGAATCGATCCAACATGTGTTTTATGACAAACACTTCTGAGGTAACTGCTGAAACTCCTGCTTCAAATTCATATTATTCTGGCGATGATTCTGAAGGTGATAACATGTCTAAATCTGAATTGTTTGAATACTGTGATATACTGGAAGAGACATGTAATGAACTTAAGGATAAATACAAGTCATTAACGAAACAGCATGCTCTCACCACTACAGTTAAAACCGAACTCACCATTGAAAAAGAGAAAAATGCTCAACTGTTAAAAGAAAATACAGAACTGAAACTGTCAAATGAGCAACTTAGAAAAGACTTAGAGAAGTTCACCAATGGCAAGAATACTCTAACACAGATGCTAGGAAAGCAAGTAGCACCTAAATATACTACTGGTATAGGATACCAACCTGGACAAAGGAAAATTGCTAAAACTAGATTCATTTCTAAATCTGGACAGAATGAAGGTAATTTTGGAACTTCATATGCTTCAACCAGTTATATACATAGCTATGGATCTAATAAAGTCTATCTTTCAAAGCATGTCAATTCTACAAATTATATGAGACCCATTAGTCAAATATGGGTACCTAAAGTGTTATTGGCTAACCTGTCTGGACCCAAGAAAATCTGGGTACCAAAATCATCTCCCATCTAAATCTGTTTTGTAGGGAACTTGCTTGAAGAGCTCCTGTAAAGAGACGTGGTATTTGGACAGTGGATGTTCAAGACATATGTCAGGAGACTTATCTTGTTTCAAGAGTTTAATAAAAGTTGATGGAGGCTTTGTCACCTTTGGTGATAACTCAAAAGGGAAAATCATCGGCCTAGGCCAGATTGGTAACACTAATTCAATTTTGATTTCTAAAGTTTTATTTGTTGATGGCCTTAAATACAATCTATTAAGTATTTCTCAGTTATGTGATGATGGTTTTCATGTTAAATTTGAAAATGATTCTTGCAAAGTTTTTAATTCTAAGAATGTTTTGTAATTTTCTACCTTAAGAAATGAAAATGTTTATGCTGTTAATCTTAATTATTTAGCTAAGCAGAATATTACTTGTTTGAATGCTTTTCATAAAGAATCTTGGCTATGGCACAGAAGATTAGGACATTGCAATATTCACTTACTTAGAAAACTTTCTAGGAAAAACCTAGTTAGAGACTTACCTAAGTTAGAATTCCCAAATGATAGAGTGTGTAACCCCTGTCAAAAGGGAAAACAACACAAAGTTTCTTTTAAATCAAAGAAAGAAGTTTCAACTTCTCAACCACTTGAATTGGTTCACATGGATTTGTTTGGACCATCAAGAGTTTCTAGTTTAAATGGGAAGAACTATGTTTATGTTCTTGTAGATGACTTTTCAAGATATACTTGGGTATATTTTCTAGCTCACAAAAGTGAAGCTTGTTCTTACTTTGTGAAATACTCGAAGTCTGTAGAGAACCTTAGTGGACTTAAGATTAAAACTTTGAGGAGTGATCATGGTCGTGAGTTTGAAAATCAAGATTTTGAATCTTATTGCTCACACAATGGCTATACTCATAACTTCTCTACCCCTAGAACACCCCAACAGAATGGTGTAGTAGAAAGAAGAAACAGAACCCTGCAAGAAATTGCTAGAACCATGCTCAATGAATACGATCTGCCTATTTATTTTTGGGCTGAAGCTGTAAATACAGCTTGTTATGTCATTAATAGAGTCTTAATCAGACCTGTTCTTAAGAAAACCCCTTATTAATTGTGGAACAATAGAAAGCCTAAGGTTAATTACTTTAAAGTTTTTGGTTGCAAAGTATTTATTCTGAATACCAAAGATAATCTGGATAAATTTGCTTCCAAAAGTGATGAAGGAATTTTTCTGGGTTACTCTATTTCAAGTAAAGCCTATAGAGTATTCAATAAGAAAACCAAATGTGTGGAAGAATCTGTTCACATCAGGTTTGATGAAACTGATCCACATGAGCCTAAAACCTCTCTTGAGAATCTTGAAGAAGACTTATCTATTCAGGACCTTAATGATAAATCTAAAGAACCTGTTATAAAAGTATCCAGTTCTGGACTTTCTCCAGAATCTGCTTCTGTTGAACCCGAACCTATAGATGAACCTGAGATTTCTAGTCCAACCTTTACCAGATCAACAAGGATTCTAAAGAATCATCCTTTAGAAGCTGTTGTCGGTAATCTTGATAGAGGAACACAAACTAGAGCTTCTCTAAGAAACCAGGATGAACATCAAGCCTTTCTTTCACAGCTGGAACCCAAAAATATCAATGATGCTATCAATGATGAATTCTGGGAAATGGCTATGCAAGAAGAATTAAATCAGTTTGAAAGAAACAAAGTCTGGGAATTAGTTGACAGACCTAAGGACACTTTGACAATAGGCACAAAATGGGTTTTTAGAAATAAAGTAGATGAATCTGGAAATATAGTTAGAAACAAAGATAGACTAGTTGCACAAGGATATAGTCAAGAAGAAGGCATAGACTATGAGGAAACTTTTGCACCTGTAGCTAGACTAGAATCCATTAGGATCTTACTTGCATATGCTGCACATCTGGATTTCAAGTTACATCAAATGGATGTGAAAAGCGCATTTCTAAATGGTTTTATAATTAAAGATGTTTTTGTAGAACAACCACCTGGATTTACTAACCCTCATTTTCCAAATCAAGTTTTTAAACTTTCTAAAGCTTTGTATGGTTTAAAACAAGCTCCAAGAGCTTGGTATGATAGATTTAGAAATTTCCTTATTTCGAAAGGTTTTACTAAAGGGATTGCTGATCCAACTCTTTTCATTAAAAGAATTTCTAAAGATGTTTTAGTTGTACAAATATATGTTGATGATATTATTTTTGGATCTTCTAAACACTCTTTATGTACTGATTTTTCAAAAAGTATGCAAAATGAATTTGAAATGAGCTTAATGGGAGAGCTTAAGTACTTTCTTGGATTTCAAGTATTTCAAAATGAAAATGGTATTATTTTGAATCAAAGTAAATATACAAAGGATCTTTTAAAACGTTTCGGTCTGGATAGTATCAAGGAAAGTGAAACTCCTATGAGTACTACCTGTAAATTGGATGCAGATGAAACTGGGAAACCAGTTGATCAAAAAAATTACAGAGGTATGATTGGTAGTTTACTTTATCTTACTGCTAGTCGACCTGATATTATGTTTAGTTTGTGTATGTGTGCTAGATTTCAAGCTAACCCAAAAGAATCTCATTTTCTTGCTGTTAAAAGAATTTTTAAATATCTCAAACACATGGTTAACTTAGGTTTGTTTTACCCAAAAGGACAATCCTTTGAGTTAATGAGTTATTCAGATGCTGACTTTGCTGGTTGTAAGTTAGATAGAAAAAGCACATCAGGAATATGTCATTTGCTTGGAAAATCCTTAGTTTCTTGGTGTAGTAAGAAACAGAACTCAGTTGCATTATCTACTGCCGAAGCAGAATATATAGCTGCTGGTAGTTGCTGTGCACAAATTCTGTGGATGAAACACACTCTTTTGGACTATGGATACGTTTTTAAACATGTTTCAATCAACTGTGATAACACCAGCGCAATAAACATCTCTAAAAATCCTATATCTCACTCTAGAACCAAACACATAGATGTAAGACACCATTTCCTAAGAGATCACTATCAAAAAGGTGATATTTCTCTTGAATTTATTGGCACTGAACATCAATTGGATGATATTTTCACTAAACCTTTATGTTCGGATAGGCTAAGTTACATAAGACATGAACTGGGAATGTTTAATCACAACCGGTGTGAAAATTCTCACTGATGTGAAATTCTCACCGATGTGAAATTCTCACCGATGTGAAATTTTCACTGATGTGAAATTCTCACCGATGTGAAATTCTCACTGATGTGAAAATTCTCACCGATGTAAGTTTCTCACCGACGTAGAAATTCTCACCGATTTGTTTTTCTCACCGATGATTAACTCACCGATGCAAGGTTTTAAAACTTCTGTCTGCCGCCAAGAATACGAATCGTTTTATTTTATTTCTCTATTTTAGTCGTTTATTTGGAATTCCTAAATGATAAAACTCAGTCTAAGCCACTTCCTACCTCACCGAGCTCAAAACCTCTCACCTTCGAACCCTACCTCCCAAATCGGCCAAGAACCCTAAACCCGCGATGGCAAAAACCAAGCTTCCTATCGTCAAAGATGAAAGTGTAGAACCAAATGCTAAGAAGCAGAAGACACATCATAAATCGAGTGTTAGTGAAGTCAAAACTAGATCGGGAAGGCGACCAGTGAATCCTCACTTGCAGAATAGAGACATAGTAATCGAGAAGGAACTGTGCGTGGAATGGCTACTGCCTAGCAAATCCTTAGTACTCGAGATTCTGGAAGACCAGAAATGGGTGGATTGTTTCTCGAATAACAATGGCCCATACTACCCGAAGTTGGTAAAGAAATTCTATGAGTTTGTAACTTTCGAGAAGTCTGAGAATGAGAATCGCGTTAGCTCTTTTGTAAATGGAAAAGAGATGTCTTTTTCTTCAGTAGAGTGGGCTGAGAGTTTGAAAGTACCACATGAAGGTGTCTCTGGGTATGTATCAAGAGAAATGACACCTAGTAGTGACATTTTTGATTATGAGACCGCCTTACAAGAGCTGACTGGGAATGGAAATCAAAGGCAAGTGGTAGCTGCTGAAATGGATGGAGAGAATCGACTGCTTTTCAAGTTTGTTCAGCATGTGTTAATACCGAGAAGAGGAGATTTTGCAAATCTGAGATATCAAGATATCTATCTTCTTCATTTGCTAAGACATGGTGTAAAAATCAATCTATGCAGATTTTTAATGCTTCAAATGGAAGACATGATTAGACTAAAGTCAAAAACCAATGCTTTGTTCTTTGCCAAGCTGATTTCAGTGATGATAAAAGTGAAAGAAATAACTGAGTCTCAGGATGAGACAGTTGTAGTCAAGAACAATTTCTGTATCACCTCGTCTGTTTGCAAGTATATGAAAATTAACTGGAACCCATGGAAGGGAGAATGGGTCAGTGATGATCAGAAGATCTATGATAGGTTTAATAATGTGGATCATCCCTCTAGACCAAAGGATATGAGAGATCCGAGTCTGAGACCTGATGAAGAGGAACCTGTTTATAGTGATGAAACAGAAGAAGAAGAAGAAGAAGAAACTCCTATGGTTTTTGGAGGAGATCCAAACTTGCCCCCAAGTCATGTTGCAGAATTGGTCTATTCTAGGAAAGGAAAGGTAGAGGAAATTGTATCTACTCATGAGGAAGACCAGTCTGTACCTCACCAAGAAGAAGAGGAAAAGGAAAATGTATCTGAATTTTCTGCTTCTGGTAGTTTAAGTACGAGCCCTTTGATTGGGAACTCAGCTATGCCTGCTGATGAAGTAGAAAAAGTTACAGAAGAAGCTGTACCTGTTTCAGAAAACCTCCTTACTGCTGCTGAGATGGAAGTTGTTGTGGAAGATTCTGATGAAGAAAGGCCAGCAGAAAAGGCTGTTGTGGTACATGAGAATGCACCCATTGAGGGGGAGCATCAGTCTGTGCTTGGAAAAGTTACAGTAGCTGTTGAGCTTGGAGACTGGGTAGAAGACCCAGGGTTTATAGTCTGTGGATTGGATTATCAAGATTCAGATGATGAGGTGTCTGTGGATAGACTGAAGATCAATTATGATCTTGCCTCTGAGATGTGGCCAGATGATGTGGTCAGATTTCATGATCTGAATAGGCTGAAAGAGGACCTCAAATCCAGTTTTGTTGAAGAAGTGAAGTTAATGGAATCCTCTCTTGCATCCTCAATTAATTCAATAATGACTACTTATGTAGTTAATTTGCCCTCAGCAAGGGGATCTGCTGCAGTTATCACAAATGAGTTTGTCTCTAAATCAGATCTTGAATCCATGAAGAATGAGCTGAAAGAATCATTCAGTGCATCAGTCGCTGAAATGAAGGAAAGCTTTTATGAAGAAATGAAAATGCTAGAGAGATCCTTCGAGTTATCTTTGGCTTGTAATTTATCTTCCTTTGTGTCTGAGCTTGTGGAAGAAGTGAAAGAGTGCCAGACTCAGTCTTCAAGAATCGAAGCAGATCTGGAAGCTCTCAAGATATCAGTTGTTGCTTTGGATTCCTATATGAGATCCAAGTCTCAAGATGACAACGACCTAGCTTATGTGAAGAGTGTAGTAAGCCAGTTTGTCTCAGTGTTTGAAAGTTTCAAAACCTCAGTGAAGGATCATGTTCAATTGTAAGACTCTCAAGTTCAAAGTCTAATCAGTGGTTTGTCTAAGAGTTTTAAAGAAACTGTTTCCTTCTCTCTTGGCTCTCTCAAATCCAAACTATCAGTTGATCTGAATTCAGTTCGAGAAATGTTAAAGGAAGAGATTGGATCTATTTCTACCAGTGGTTCTGTGGACTCATCAGAGTTGAGACGAGTGGTGCTTTCTACAAGAGATTCTGCCAGAGAAATCATGAAGATTGTTCAAGACTTTTTGAGAGAAGCCTCTGCCTCTCAGGATGCCATAAAAAGCAAAGTGGACTACTACTTCTCCAAAATTTTCACCAAGCATCAACTCGAACACCACTTCAAGCTAATGTTGGAACACATGAAGCTCCCTCCAGTCACTCAAGCTTTCAGAGAACAAGTGAGCAAGCTACGAGAACTGACTCCTGCCTTAGAGAAATTCATGGAAAACAAAGATGATTTCATCTCTGCTATGGAAAGAGGAGGAGAAATTATTATGGATTTTAGAAATCTGCTGCTGCCCTTCTTGCATGTTGATGCCAGACCAGTCATCATCCCTCATGCTTTGCCTGCTTCTGCCTCAGCTACTTCCACAGTCCAGCTGACTCCTGTTCAAGCCATTCGAAGCCTCACACCAATGATCACCCAAAAATCTTCAACCTACAGGCCTAACTCTGTGTCAGTGGCCCAGCCTCCTTTGATCTTTTCTGGCATTCACAGACCTTCACCTGAATCCTCACCACCCGAGCCACCTTCTGATCCTAAAGGAAAATCTCTCGATGCAGATGAGGATTGAATCAGTGGCCATGATTTTTGATAGGAATTCCTTTGTATTCTGTTTTTGTACTTTTTGACTACTCTAATACAGAACTCTTTTTAATTCTCATGTGTTATTTGTCTCCTATATATATATATATATGCTTTCCCACTTTTTGATTATCACAAAGGGGGAGAATAATAAGGAAAATAATAGGGAGAACATAATGAGAGCATAAGGGGGAGACCAAGGAGAATGAAAAATATTTTCAATGGAGAAAAATAAGGAATAAGGGAAGACACTTTACCCTTCTTTTCATTTTTCCCTCTGATACTTTATGTCTATTTAGTACCTTATGATTGTTACCTCTGATAATTTATGTCTATATCATACTATTTCTATTATCTCTCAGGCTGTTTTCTCTGAGAAAATTGAATTCAATATTATACTCTTTACTATTATATTTTCACTATGTTAAATGCCCATATCATAAATTGTGATTATCAAAAAGGGGGAGATTGTTGACCTCACCTGTTTTGATAATCTCAATCATGTATTCATTTGTGTTGAAAATCCCAATTATGTTTTCATTCTATGTGATATTTTTAAGTATCATTGATCTATACTGTAATTCTTTCAAATCTATGATCAAACCAATAATAATCTTTAAAATAGTCTTTGAAATTTGTTAATCCTCATTTATCCATGTTTATACAAGTTATAAATTGATTCTAACACAATCAGATGTGTTCTGCATAAAACAGATAAGTAATCTGTCTATAGCTACTGATAAAGAGCTACCGGTAACCAGTCTACCGATAGAGTTAGTCTACCGACAGACAGCTACCGATAGACTTAACACAGAGATACCGATGTACTTATAAATATAAGCTACTGACTTACAGACAGCTACTGATACAAACGTAGAGCTACTGGTGCAAGTATAAATAGCTACCGATGGAATAAGAGTCACCGATGGACGAAGCTACCGATACAGACTCACAGCTACCGACGCAAGGAGCTACCGATGCATGTACCTACCGACGCATGGAGCTACCGATAAACAAAGTCACTGATACAAGCATGTACCAACCGACGCATAGAGCCACCGATAGAGTCAAAGCAACTAATGACATCGAACTACCGATGTTCAAGCTACCGATGTTCAAGCTACCGATGCTGATTACCTACCGATCACTCAACTCACTGTTTGAATTTCTTTATTTCCTATATTTAATCAATCTAATGGTCATATCATATAGTTTAATGATTTTTCAAATATCTGATAAAGGTTGTCGGATGTTAGGAACCCGTACCTCGTACCTGCTGAAAAGAAATCTTTTTTGTCCCCTGATGGGAGATAAATACGAGAAGACTACATACCAGAAAAAGGCGAACGTGTGAAGGAAAAACAAACAACAACAAGAAGCAAAACAGAAAAGTGTGGTGCATCCAATATACCAAAAACGACACAAGCACGAGAAGAACACAGAGAAGCTCATAGACAATCAAGCATACTCGAGAAGTGTTCTGTGCATACAAGAAGAACTTCATCGACTACATTCTCACTACCTGTGAACCTGGAGCATACGACACTCTGTTTCTCAAATAGAAACGAGAAGAGGACTCAAACTCACTTGCGATCGAATCTGAAGAAGTCCAGAGCTATACTGCAATCACCAGAACCATTTCTAAACTCGACATCTCTTGTTCTGTGATTTATTACCATTCTTTTCGAGCAGTGTGTGTTATCTGCTGTATCTAACACATACACTGTCTCCTGTACTCAAACTAAAGGATTTGTAAATCCTTACCAAACTCTTTCATTCTTTGTTTCCCACGAAGAACAGTGGTAGAGGTCGTGTGTGACATGGACATCTGGTTTCTGTTGTACTGTTTCCCACGAAGAACAGTGGTAGAGGTCTTGGACCTGGACAGTTGTAAACTGTTGAACCCCGATCCAGGGTGTGGATCATTTTTTATATAAACTTTTTAGAGGACTAAGTCTCGGCTTGAGACTGAACCTCTTGGTTACATTTTTGTGCCATCTCTTTCAAAGTTTTATTCCGCTGCTAATCATTTTAAAACCAATACTGTTTTTAAAGTTACTTTGATAATTAAATTAGTAAGTGTTTATGTTAAGTGTAGATTAGTATGTTAGTTTCAAAAGATAATCACACACTCCTGTGTTGATTAACTGGGAATTAATCAATCCCTTGAGAATCTAACAGAACCTCTACTTTAATATAAATTCACTACAGTTTAATTTATTATTTTATTTGGGGGTCTTTAAGACACTGTTTTTAATTACAGAAATTTTAATTAGTACTCAATTCACCCCCTATTGAGTAAACCACTCCGACCAACAGATTGTACAATCCATAAAATATTGACAAGTCATTAAGTGTTCATCTAACTATTTTCCAAATCCAAAATAACTAACACAAGTTTCCCAGTATAATATATTAATCTCTAAACCTCTTCATTAACACCACTGGTTCATCATTAATGTAAATTTATCAAATTATTTGAATAAATATAATGACATATTAATCAAAAAATCAAGTATTAAATTGTTAGGTGTTAATAAATCATCATCCTTCGGTCTTTGGTTATATCCCCACATCCTTTTTAGGCATGAATGGTTGTCACTCTGTGTGTGGGATATCCTTTTTATAAATCATTTTTAATATAATTCCATCAATGTACCATTATTTTTATGGCCCATAATTATTAAAACATAAAATATAAGGCAACACATAAAGGATACAAATACCATTATTTATATCATTATTAAGATAATGGGTTAATCCTAAAAAACTCTTCCATATTATAAACCAATGGTTTGTATTCCCAAAAATGTTTTCAAAAAATAACATTAATCATGTTATATTATAAACACAAAAAAATAAAACGGGTTTTTTCAGAATATGATTTTATGATCAACCCTAAACTCAAAAACCCATGATGGTATCCAAAATTATAATGTTATTGAAGAAATATGTTCTTATGAAAATTAATAGAATCATTAAATGTTTCATGATTCTTATAGAAAACGTCCATTTTTAAAAATACATATATAATAAAAAATTTTAATCCAAACAAATACATAAACCATATTTTTTTTAACATAGGTCATTACTTTGTCTGGGAGTTACACATAAAAAAGAAGTAATTATCCTAGATTATTCCCATCTTCCCCAAATTTAAGACAATAAACTATAAATAGATTTTTATGGGGAGATTAATTTCCTTCCAAATTTCCCTTAGGTTTTCCATTGAAACTCTTCTATTTATTACCTTCATTTCCTTATATAATGAATTGTATTATTAAATTAGTCTCTTTTTTGGCATCTCTTACAACATTTATAACATGAATGAAATCAAGAATCATTTCCTCTGTAGCCTCCCTCAATCAAGCCCTTAGAGAAATTTATCCTTATATTATTTTGGGATTCTATGATTTGGTTAAACTAATATTTTCTAATCATTTTTCTAGATAATGATAAATCATAAAAATAATATATTTTATACTAGTCCTAATCTCATTTGGTTTCTTATAGTCAACAAATTTTCCTTCATGTTCCATCGATAATTAATTCTTTTAGATTTTAACCCTTAAATTAAAAAAAATTATACTTTGAGTAACAATAATCATATTAGGAAATCCATATAATCATTTATAGGATGTTTATATTATGAAATTATTTTAATCTAATACACCATAGGTTTAACCTAGGTCATTCATTTTCACTATCAAATCAAAACCCTTATAATTGTTTGTAAATAAAATATGAATTATCCTTTGAATATCAATCTGGAGTGTCAAACTCACTACATAGTAACAGTCATTTTAATGTACAAGGAGATGATTGAGTCAATAATAGTGTGACCACCTTAGATTTATTACCCCCTAGTACATATGTTCCATAACCACATCCACTTATAGTATCCATGAAAGGATTTATTTCAATGAAATAAACATAATATATTCAATAAAAAAATCATTAAGATGTTCTTATATACTTATCCTAAAATTATATCATATGGTAGTGTTCCATGATCTATGTTTTCCTAAATCCTATTCTACTGGTTTCTATTATATATCCATTGATACCAAATGTAATGACCCCATTCCTAGTAGACCTGAGTTGGTGCCTACATTATTATACTATCATAGGATATAATTTATCATATCCTAACGGAATGAATATTTTAGTAGTATATGTAAATTTTATACAAACATGGTTTCCATTTTACATTTTAAAAGAAAATAAAATATAATTTTCCTCATGAATAAAATTATTCTATGTATAACATCCTTACATATCAATCAATGTAAACTTCTTTGAATCCTAGTGAAAGGAAAAAAAATAAGTGTGATCTAAAATTCTTTATAAGGGTTATGTAAAAACTATCTATCATGAATCAATAAATAGTAATCAATATAGAATGCCAAATAACTAAATATACTTTTCTATAATTAAATAACATAGATAGAACAATTGGATAATTCATAATCAATATGCACTACAAAAAAGTGGATTTTACCAACATAAATTAGTGACACATAACATATTTGTTGGTAAAAATAATTAATTCCAACATATATTTAATTTTTCCAATATTAATTTTAACTACCAAAATTGTTTTTACTGACAGGTATATCTTTTAGTAAAAACTATCCAATACCAATTAATCTTTTACCAAAAATTAAATTTTTTATTTTTTCATATCAATACCGACATTTTTCTACCACACATGAATATGTTATTAATACCTATTAATACGAAAAATATTTTAACATTACATGTTTTTTCCAATAATTTTTTTTATAAAAAAATGTTATACAAATAATTAAATATATATATATATGTATACCAACAAAAAATTTGTTAATAAAAATATATATATTTGTTCATTGAATTTAAGTAATTTTAAATGATAAATATTTTTTGAAATGAACTCACACAACATTCACAAAATTTGACGCCCCCATTTCGGCTATCATTTCAGATCTGAAGATCCCTCGGTCGGTGTATGGTTTTCCTGCGATGGAAATTTCCACTATCGTACAGGCTTCCAAATTGGACTTGCAGAAATTTACCATTGTTGGGATGTTACTGAATGTGTGGTCTCATATCCCTCAAGATATCTTGTCTAGGAGCATGATAGTCACCAATGATATACTTTAGGAAGGTTAGTACTACTCTCATGATTTGGATCTATCTTTCCCGTCTTCCCATTCATTTCCCTTACTCTACAATACTCCATCAACATGGAAATGCTACAAAGGTGATCTTACAGGCTAATCAACACACATTAACTAGGAAGCATCCAATCCAGGCAAGGGTTTTCATCGAACATGATTTCTCCCAACCGCTTCTGGTTTCCGTTTAGCTTGGTGTGAAGGATGGTGATGGTTTTGGTCCAATGATTTGGGTTGAGAGATCGACTAAATATTTTCACCACTTTGAGATTTAGTGGAACTGTCATGAACACTGTGGTAAGGGGAATTTTTTGGTTCGGGTTGATGCAGTGAGGGACGAAGAGGTGTATGTCCATGTGAAGGAAATGATTGTTCGGCCAAAGAATATTATCTTTCCAAGGATCACTCTGAATGTGTTAACAGTGATTGAACCAATGGGAGATGGACTTGATTTTATTATTTGCGTTAGCCCCGTGAATTCTGTAATGGGAAATGGGTGAATTAATTTACAAGTTGGATCTATGCCTGGAATGGGAAATATAATAGAAGCCAATATGGTAGAATGTAAAATCCATAAGGAGGTATAATTTTCTATTGCTAGTACCCCTAGAAATAGTATACTAGGAGTGCAGCCTGGGAATCAAGATGCTCAACCTCGCTTCAAGGTACGTGTCATGAGAATGGAATTTTCCATGATTAGGGGCTCTATGGAAAATATCAATGATTCTATAGTCAATACTCTAACCAAAATGGCACATGTTGGTGTTCATCTTCATCTTTTTTCTATTTTCAAGTTAGGGATGTGAACATAACTCAAAATATGAGTATTTTAGGTTGGAAAAAGCTCAAAAAATATATTTTCGTGTCTTCATTTAAGAAGATGGAAATGAGTACATATCCTATAGATAATAACTCTACTTGGAGAAGGATTATGTATATCAAAGGTGAACATGAATTGTAATTCAAAAAAATAATCACCATGTTTACAATGATCAGATTGCTTATAAGTTTTATTATATAGTTACTACTTAAATAGTTGATGGTGATCGTCATGGAAGTTAACTTGTTGTTGGTGGTGATGGATCCATATTTATATCCCATTATGTAACCTATAGGACACAAGATTTCTCATGTTACAACTATTCATTCTAGTTTTTCAACTAATTAATCTTGATATCTTTGATTTAGAAGAGATCAATATCCCGCCTTTGTTGAAAATTAATTCCCACTTTTTATATCACTTTTCATTGTACATTCTTGGAGATAGGTTGTTCAATATTATCATTCTCTTATTCTATAAATTGGGATTTGGGATGCCACAATTTATTCGACCGGACCAAAAAATGTTGGACTTGTAACATATTTTTCCATTAATACTGAATAAAATACAGAAATATCCATTATGTATCCAAAGCTTGGTCCAATATATGTTATTTTTCACCATAGATAGACCTTATAATTAGAGCAGTATTCAAGACTGATCCAATATGGTGTGATTAAAATTTACACTATAAAAAATATGATTAGTGTAGGTTATTTAGTGATAGTTTCTAAATCAATCCTGGAAGGTTGAATGTCTAATATATAGTGGTGTTTTTTTAAAAGAATTAAAAAATTATGTATTTAGTATTGTTTTTTTTGACCTCTTACACACTTCTAATATGATTTTATACCTTATTTTTCTGGATATTTGTGCTTATGATAAAAACACAGACATGTTGTGGAAGGCTTATGTGGATGATCACAGAGATATAGCTTCTTTCCTTTTTATGCTTCCATCATTAGTCTTGGATACATTGTTTTTATGCAGATCACTTCCATCCCAGAGCACAATCAAATATATATTACTCAAATTTTGTTGAAGTGGAGACTCTTGCAGCATTTGGTCTATTCATTAATGATAAAGGGTGAAGTTGTTGGTGGTATATGTATAAAAGGGTAATTAATTTCCACCATTTTATTTTAATCATAACCAATATTTTCTAAGGATTACACATGAATACATTTTATGTGATCTCTATTTACCTTTTTAAATGATGGGTGGATTAATATGGTTGTATTAATTTTGTATTTCAATTTTAGTGATTAGCTGTTATGCAGTTTATTTCTTTGTGATCTCGACCTACACTCACATTCTTGAGTGGTGTGTTCTTGATGTATTAGTGTCCTTATTCAGGTTTTTACTTTATGTTAATTATTTTAAACTAGAAAATCACAATTTATGTTTTATCAATGAGTGAAAAGAAAACATGAGTAATTAACATTCCTTGTGTTTGGATGTTAATTTTGAATAGGAAGTTGCAGGCTGTGTGGAAAAAGAGTAATGAATTCCATGTTTTTGAATATAGAGTTGTGCTTTTTATATGTGGGAAAGGGTAATGAATTTCATGTTTTTGATTTATGTTAAATGTTTTTATTTATGATAATTGTTTTACACTATAAAATAAAAAATTATCTTTCATCAAAGAATAAAAGAAAAGAATCATTCATTATGTTTAGATATTAATATGACGTTATAGTCCTTGAGTTAATTTGGAAAATGATGTTTCGGGTAATGTTTTCTACTTGGTCTGTATAAATCCTACATGATGGTGTTTTGGAGGTGCTAAATCCCATGTATTTTTGGAAGAAAACCTGCTTTCTTGGACATTTTTATGATGGTTTGATAGCTATGTACCTGTTGACTACTGATCATGGAACATTTTGATACTTTTGGCACACAATCCGATTGATGTTTTATCTTTTTTTGGTCCCACTGAGATTTTTTTGTCACTAGAGCATTGGTTTTCACGATTTGGTGGACAACATTACATTATGCTTGTGTTTACAATCCAAGATGCTGTGAAATTTTACATGGATATGCTCAGAAGCTGTGTCCCTATCACTTTGATGGTTGTTGAGATATTTTACCAGATTAAATGGTTTTAATTTATCCCTAATTGGTTGGATAGTGCACCATTCATCAAATGCTGAAGGATGGATTCTTTTGGACGTGAATTATTTTATTTTTTTGGGATATTTCAGCATGTCTCGGTAATCATTTTTTAAATTTTCATTTATTTCTATTTTGGTATCAATTCATATAGATATTTTTCACTGATTTGGGCTTATTCCCTTTGGTTGTTAGTGATGTAGATATTGGAGCCAAAGGGTGTGGCATAGACTGGATATTGGAGTTTGCTCGTTTTTGGGTATCCGTTTGGGGTGTGTGGTGGAGATCTTAGAGATGATGGTTTTGGTATTTCAGGGATATGAGGTCTCTCTGGAGCCTGTGTGCTAGTCCTGGGGAATGGATGGGTTGTTGGAAGTGGATTGTTGGCATGGATGAGATGGGGTTAGAGGTGACTCGTAGGCTTGGATGGGTTTCTTGTTCTCATTGGTCGCTGGAGATGGCTCGTTGGCTTGGATGAGTCAGAGCTGTCTCACCGATGATGATGGGCTAGAGCTACCGGTGAGATGACTTGTTAGAGCTGTTGTTGCTGGAGCTGACTCGCTGGAGCTAGTGGTGGGGGTGGGTGTCCAGGGATTTTTTATTGATTGGTTTTGTAATTAATATCATTATTAATATAATTTTTTTAATAATGAATATGTGTTAAAATCATCTTTGTTTTAATAATAAAAACACATGTGTTATATATGATAAATTAATAAATATAATATGAAAAATTATAGGTAATAAAAATATATAATTTTTATTCAAATGTAATTTATAAACAAATATTATATGTTGGTAATATTATTACCAAAAGAAAAAGTTGTTACTAGAACTTGTTGCTATATACTTTAACCAATATATATGTTATCTGTTTTTATTATTATAATTAGAATATAAATATTTTATCTGTTTCAAAAAAATTCAGCGATAGAATTTTTATCGAAAATTTAGTAACAATGACATATATGTCGATAAAACATTTTACCAACAGAAAAAACACTTTTACAAACAGATATTCCTCTGTTGGAAAAAGTGAAATATTTTGTAGTGATGGAATGGTAAATATCTAAAAACACATTCCACATTATAAATAGTATAATAATGAAATGAAACTAGTGATAATAACATTTTGAAAATCTCAATGCATAAAAATAAATGAATTCATAATTAATAAAATTCTTAATTATTGGATGTTAGGATCTCAGTCTTCACAATACATCTACCATTAAGACCATTCACAATATGATTTAAAAATAGATTTCAAAAAAATTATACTGATAGATTATTAATTCTCCTTATGATACTACTGATTCATTGAGGGTATATATAATTTTGGGGCCCACCCATCACTACATGTCCAAATAATTCTCATATATTAATTAATTGACTTAATTAATGAACAATATGCCTTATCATAAAATATATGTACGGACTAATGAATACATATTTATCAATATTTCCCCAAATAAATAAATAAATTTCAATTTAGAACACAATATAAAAAAATTATACACAGTTTAATAAGTAAATATATGCATTATAATAATTTTGTTATTTTGGGGAAATTTAATTTCCAATCATCATAGGTTAGTAAAGATTTCGGGGGAAAGATAATGAATAAAAAACGAATCAAGAAGGTGAATGTAAATAATTTATTTGGAAAAAAAATTCATAAACAATCCATAAAAATAATGAGGTTAGTATCAAAAAAATTTATTAATTTTACTAGGAATAAAGTGTTGTTGTCATTGATGAATAAGAAGGCCATAAAATATCTTTAAAAAAATTAGTGATGAAACATGGATTTCATTTTGAAAATAAAATTTTAAAACTAATAGTTCCCTATTTAATTTAAATAAATTTATTTTAAAATAACCATTGAAACATATAATAAATGTTTTAGAAAATAAAGTGGTCATGATAGAAGGGAATTATTTACATTGCATGTACATTAAAAAGATTACTTTATCTTCTGGGTAAAATAATAATGAGACATATTTTTAAAATGGCATAAATATTCCTCTCAAATTTTTTTGTTAAATCTAAAACATGGTAAGAATGTATTTAATAAACAAGTTTGAAAATTTTTAATCACATTTTTTAAAAATTTTTAAAAAAACATTATTCTGGAAGAAAACCAATTTCTGAAAGAATAGAGGGATGAAGTTGAATTTTATTAAAACAAAAATGAATTATTTTATGTACTAATAATTGAAAAAATTATACTATTACTTGAAAATATCATGAATAATAAGAGAATAAGAAAATTAAATTTTTTATTAGAATATGTTAAAATAAAATCCTTCAACTCAAATTAAGTATTTAACAAACTCAATTAGATTGATATTTTGAAATAATACCTTACCGTGTTTATATCATTGATGTGTGGATTAATAAATAAATTGATCATTTACACAAATTCTATATACGCCAACGAGCCTATACCCTAGTGGTACAGGCTCCTGCATGGCATCCAAAAGACCCAGGATCAAATCCGGGCAGGGGCGAATTTCCCAGGTACTGTAGAAGTACTATAGCAGGTACTATTGCAGCGGTGGCACTGTTGCAGCGACAACACTGTAGTGGTGGAGGGACTGTAGCAGACACTGTAGCGGTGGCGGTACTGTAGCAGGCACTGTAGCGGTACGGGTACTGTAGTAGTATTGTTCACTAAGGGGCCCTTTGGTCCAAAAAATGGGCTTTCAAGCCTTGTATTCAGGCCACTTGGCCTTGGGCCTTCGGGCTTTGAAATGGGTCTCCCTCTACCCAGTCTAAAGAGGTATTTGCTTTCAAATAATAAATTGAGGCTTCGGCCCCAACCTTTTAAAAAAACACAAACGTTATATAGAAATAAATAAGTGGAAATTCCAAATTAAAGAATAAAAATTAATTTCACACATAATCTAATAATATCAATGATAATAAAGTATTAATATAAACTAAATAAATGCATTTGTGTAATAAAATGTTTTACCACTTTTTATCTCTTATGTAAAACCACATTGAATCAAATAATATAAATTCAATCCTAGAATACCATAAATAATTAATTATTAATTATATTAAATTTCAAAGGGGTATTATTTAGACAATATATAATAAATTATGTAGACACTAATATATTATTCGTTAATGAAGGGAAATTGAGATGAAGTCCCTTATAATTATCATATAGTTGAATAAGGGAGTAAAAAATTATGTGTATAAAATTCACATTCAAATAAAAAACTATTATCAGAAAATTCAATAATATAATCCAGTTACACACATAATCTTTTCATGGCATAATCAATTATGTTTATTTTTATCACAATGAAGAGAAATTGAATTAAAAACACATTACCTCATGATTCATGTTGCTTGAATGTGATTTAAAATTAAATATAATGTTATTTATCATGTTCTTAGATTATAATTAGAATATATATAGATTTATAATATCATATATTATCCTCTTATAACATTGGATCACCCTTTTATTATTAATCCTGCATTATTTTCATTATTTCGGGTGTGAATTTCCTTGTTTTCTCCTTTCTATATTTTCATGAATGTTCTGATTCATGGGTATATGATAAAGATCCATCATCTCTAGAATAAAATTCCTGTAATAATTATAATATTTATAGTTCAATTATAATTTTAATATTATTCATGAAATATGGACTTGATAAATGAAGTATTTATGATTAGTGAGATTATGGGATGTATGAATGCCTAAGTAATGTTTCCTTTTTTCAATGATCACTATGGATTGGTGGAAGGTAATATTTTATCTTAAATTAATGATCATGATATCATAATTACCATAGTAATTTTTAAAATATACTTAAATTAATATATATCATCAATGTGGTTTGGTGATGAAAAGCTAATCACATCGCTTTGTGAAGGCAGTATCCCACACACACACCAACAATGTTATCATCATTAAGTGATTGAGAATGTAAGAAATAAAAATTATACATTAACTTTTTAGAATGATATATTTTTCTTTAAAATAATAATTATTTAATTTAAATTTTATATATTATTTAAATATATCCTTCTTATCTTCCATGTAAAGGGTTAGTTAAAAACAAATCAAATCGCTTCATGAGGCCAGACTCCACCATACACATGAGAAACATTATTGTATCCCCTACAGAATGGAATGTAAAAAAATTTATATATGATAGAATGACTTTAGATGAATTATTGACATAGAAATAAAATATATATACTTTATATCCATCATAATACCAAACTATTGTGGTTTTAATGCAAAAATGAATGCAATCAGTTTGTGTGGTTGTATTCTGATGTATACATGAACAAGGACTTTATAAAAATTTTCATGGATGTTGGGATAATATTTGGTAAATAAATCATCATAAATGCATTGAATTATATTCATTATATTGAGGATATTATATCTTCACAGTTTAAAAATAATTGGAGGTGGCTATGGAAGAAATCTAATAATAATTCATGATAAAGAACATTACCTCTTCCTCGGAAATCCTCCTTAGTTTATCACAAAATTCCATGAAAGGTATGATTTTTGGAAAAAATAATTATTTTATGATGATATTATGGATTTTTAGAAGTAATATTTATAGGTATTGGCCTAACCAAACTGGTTTTACAGTGTGAATATTAGATGAAAGGGGTTTCCTTTTATATTTATGGTGTAGGTCACACTTGTAGTTTTTGAATATAAAAACATGTAATAATGTTTTCAACATCACCAAATGGTATGAAAGGGAGTACTAAAGAGAGTAAGACATGATAATGTCTATATATGGCCATAACATATATTTTACTCAAGTTGTTTCTTAATGAACCTTCTATTTTTTATACATTTTAAAAAAAAAATTTACATAAAATTAAACATAATGCAACCCAAATGATCAATAATTAGACTGTCTTTAGGATTTTATGTGAATTACATATCAACTGGAATGATTGACAGAAAAATATTTATTGAAAAATTCTTTAATATGACCAAATTGTTTCTTTGTACTTAAGGTTGTCTGGGATAACCTATAGACATACATAAGAAATGGGTGAGTGATAAATCCCATTAAAGGAATAAAAACGAATTACATGAAGAAGAAAATAAATGTTAGGAAATTAGAATATCAATGTATCATAAAAAACAAAAATAATATGGAATGATTTAGCATGAAAATTATAACACTGTAAATGAAGCAACAACTTACTACATGACAAAAGCATGAGTCAGGGCCCATTTCACATAGAGTAGCTTGAGTCAGGGATCATTGGAAATAGAGGTTCATGAGTCAAGGATATATTCCTAGACAATTTCACATGACATATCAAGATACTAAACACAACCCAATACATTAGATCATTATCATGGTTAACCATTCATAATCATTTCATTCTCATGCTTAAATGTGCCACAAAGATAATTAAATAAGGATTAATTCAACATCATAATTTATTCCCTGATAAAGGAATGAAGAATAAATAAATAAAAGTCACAAATAAATAATTATATGTTCCTAAAGGTGAATACCGTTGAAATATTAATGGGTTTGGTATTCACTACATAATTAATTTTCCATGGAAAATTGTGTTCAAATTTGGACAACATAATGACATTACTTGAAAATTTATAAAATTCTTTTATGAGATAGAAATATGTCTCTAAAAATTTATAAAAGAAATATAAAGTAATGGGGGACTGAAAAGACATGTCCCAACATAATTAATTAGATATATATGGTGTAACATAATAAATAAACATCAAGAAAGAACTGAAAAAAACCCTCACAAAATATCATCATGGTAAAAGGTGTAAATAAAGCTGCATATGAGGTATAAATGCGAGTGAAATGGGATATCATAATTTATAAAAAATATTTATATTACTGGGGATATTTAATAATATATCCAAATATAGTCAAATTGAAATTAAAATACATAACATTAAATGAGTTCTTGATAAAATAGGAAAGTGGAAGATCCCTTACATGAGTGTGTGACAACAAAGGGTTGGGAGGGTATTCTTGAAAGATTTGGGGAACATTGATAGGACTATATGAGGATCAGTTCAGAGTTTGTACATGATCCATGGAGTTTGATTTTAGATAAAATGGGGCTTATTAGTGCTTATATATAAAAAGAGAGAGATGTCTTTATTATTGGGTTTTGGACCCTACATAAAAAAATATCCAAAACCACAATCCATATCATAGTGGTTTCCCATGGTTTATGCCAAATGGAAGTGGTGTATATTAGTTTATAAAGCCATGTTCCAAACATGTTATAATATTATAGTTGGTGATGTGGAGGTGAGTCATACTCATAATGAAATAAATTTAAATTCATAAAATATTTTATTATTTTTAAAAGATTAATAATGGATTTAGAAAGTAAAAAAATATATAAATAAAATATTTTAAAGGGAAAAAATATATTTTGTCATGGATCTTATTTATTTTACTTATTAAATCACCTTTGGGTGATTATGAAGTCATTAAAAACAATGTATTTTTATACAGTATTTAATTTTTTCCCAAAAATTCAATTATGTTGGAAAATTTTGAAAAATTATCCATTGGATAATTTAGTTGTTCTAATTCCAAAATAAATATGTTTTTTATCTAAATCATATTTTAAATATGTGATTTTTAACTTTTAAAACGAAATCAATTATTTATTAAAGATGATGTGTTTTGGACAATAACATTTTTTGAATCATTATAAAAATTACATTTCTCTTCATAATTATTATATGATAATTTATATTTAATAATTTTTTTAATAATAGTATTTTATTAAAATATTATTTATCTAAAAATACATTAATTCAGAAAAATATATTTCATAATTTAATTTAAATATTAACCCAAAATTCTATTCATGATTTAAAAATAATTTACAAATTAACAATAATAGGATGAATATATATTACTTATTTTATATAAAATAATTTAAATATTCTTAATAATAAGTTCTTGATACATATCCCTTCAATAAACCAGCATATGCTCCAAGAGTAAGGTTCACTAAGGTGGGGCATTCATGGGTACGTCTGGTAGACATGGTTTGGGCTGTGATCTCGATGAGCATGAAATTTTTTCGTAAAAAGTTTCATTCATGCTTACATTATTGGATCTCATATTAGTATTTGTCTAGTAAAAATTCCAAAAATGATGTCCCCCTCAAATTTTCTAATAAATGGGCTTCATAGGGTATGATCCTACTAGTAGAGTCCACCACATCCTTTTTCTGTGAAAAATGGATTTGTTAAACCCCTATATATATAATTTTCAATTCATCACTATTCGGAAAATACATCATCAAAAGTAATGATATGAAATGGTCATTAAAGTATAATTGGATATAATAATACAAAATAATTTCATGTGTTTTCTATAGCCATATTTTATAATAATACATTTAATTGAATAATAAGGGGGATTTTATTTATGAAACTTTTTTCATTAAAATATTTACCCCTTTATAAATTTCATCCATGAAATTTTCCTTTCACACACTAAAACAGATGACGGTAACTATGCTTCATCAATTCCTCTAGTTCCAATATTGCTTCTTCATACTTTTGGTTTCTCCACCACACTTTGACTATGGTAATATTCATTATTTCTTCGGAACATTTATCTATGATATAATATCATCACCGGATTCTCATCCCTGGAGTGTTCATTATCTAATGGTACCACCTCTAGATTTAGTACATGTGAGTGGTCTGGTATGAACATTTTAGAGAGATATACATGGAATACATCTTTTACATGAGACATTGTTGGTATGACTGATAGTTTATTGGGCGCTGCTCTGATTCAACCAATGTTCTGAAAATGGAAAATATACCTTGGATTATGCTTTAACTTCTTCAAAAATATCACCAATATCTTCCACGAAGATATTTGTAGGAAAACCATTTCTCCAACATCAAACTCTAGCTCACATTGATGAGTTTCGGCAAATCTCTTTTGTTAATTATGAGATGCATTGATTTTCTGTTGAATGCTCATAACCTTCTTCATCATTTATTTTACAATTATAGGACCTAGAAGATTTAATTCCCCATCATTATCCTAACATTATTGTGTTCTACACCTCTTCCCAGAGAGGGATCAATAGGGAGACATTTGGATTCTGAAGTGGACAATATTTTTTCTAATAGAAATCAACCAGAAGAAGGAGTTCGTCCCATCCTCCTTTAATTTCAATTGGTCGTGTTATCAACATGTCCTCATGTATTTTGATAGTATGTTCATATTGGAAATTACTTTGATGGGGACAATTCGTATTAATGTTTAGCTCAATTTTCCTAGCATATAGGAGACTATACTAAAAACATAGAGGTAAATATTTGATCTCAATCAGATATAATCAATAACGGTAGCCCATACATCCTTACCACCTATTCTTTGTATATTTGTGTATGTTGATCTATTTATAAATCCTCTCGAATTACAATGAAGTGTGTAGTATTTATAAGATGATCCACAAGAACCCAAATATCATTGTTTTATTTGGATTTCTTCAAATTATTGGTGGAAGTGTCCCAAGTGATATTTTCCCATTAACATATTGGTATTGGTTATGGTTTCATCATCCCCTTAGACTTCATCCATTCAGACTACACTTCCTGACATACAAGGAACTTTGATGTATATTCAACACTCTTCTTTTTCATGTTCCTCTACCATTTCTTCTCTCAATTATTGTGATACTTCATTTTGTTTCCTAGGTTAATGGGGAAGGTCAAATTATGTGCAATTTTTAATAGTATATTCATTAAATTAGGATTTAATGGAGCACATATTCTTTACTCAAATATCAAAATTCAATACTCTTTAAAGTTAAACTATGATGATTTCCCTTACCTTATAGTTTATAATTTCATCTAAATTCATACAACATCAATTTGACCATATTTTAAGCATAACTAAAAAGACGGTTGAGAAATAATTTATGAATGGATAGATGATGTTCCTTTTCATTATGATTCCCATGTCCATCCTATTCAAATCTATGAATATTAATTCCTTCCCAATTCTAATATATTTTAGAATTACTTAATCCTTTCTACATAGAGAATATTTCACATTGATCTACTATAAGGATGTTACTGGATTAAGCAGTCATAATCCATGATAATCTCTTACCCTATTCATTGGTGAATAGTCAATTATATTTGTGTGAATATATATTTAAGAATTTTTTTATCCTTATATATTTCAATCTTCTCCCCAACTAGATAATGACCCAATATTTTCATGGAAAAGAACACTTCTTCCAACTTCAGAACATATTTGGGATTGTTTTGATCATGAATTTTTAACTTCCCTATAGCATAGGCTATGAATTTTTCATTTTTCATCAAAAAAATCCCTAAACCCTTCATCAATGTATCGTTGAAATTTTTGAAATGATCCCCTCTTTTGGGTAGTTTGAGAACAGGGGAAGTGACAAGCCTCCATTTCAACTCCATGAATCATTCTTCACATTCATCATTAAAAAAACTCTAATCCTTTTAGAGTTGTCTCGTAAACATTGTATGAAATTGTTGAGAAATTTATCACAAATCAATGATAATATCAATATAAACAAAACAAAACTATGAAGTCTATTATGGATTTTAACCTCAACCATAATTAAACATTTTTTTACCTTTTAAGGATCCATAGATATACATTTTCTTGTGATGATTTTCCATTATAATGAGACTTCCTTCAAGCAGAACACACACTTGTTGTACATTTCATAGATATTATCCTTTCCCAAGGTCCTTAGAAAAATTCATAGATATTCCTCATGTTCATATTTTATTTTGGAGTATATCATAATATTATCTATAAAATCTACAATAGACATTCCATGGTAATCTATAAATACTCTATTGATTAATTATATGAATATTACTAAAGCATTAGTGAGTCCAAATGGAATTACTATGAACTCACAGTGCCTGTACCTTTTACAAAAAGCAGTTTTGGGCCTATCTTCTTTCTTTACCCTAACATAGTAATATCCCAACAATAGATTCACCATGGAAAAGTATTTTTCTCCATTTATCTGATCAAACAAATCATCAATTTTGGAAATCTATACTTTTTCTTTATCATGGTCTTATTGAGATCACGATAATCAATGCAAAGGTGAATTGACCCAACATTCTTCTTGATGAGGAGGATTGGTTCAACCCATGATGAAGCACTTGGGCATATAAATCCTTTATCTAGAGTTTTCTATACCTATTTCATCAAATTTTCATGTTACATAATAAAAATATTTTATACAATCTTTGATGTTTGAAATTATATAGGTATATGGAGGAAGACAAGAAAATTCATCAAGAAACACATCATTTTATTTCCTCAAAATAGGCTTGTCTTTGAGGATGATCATTTCAATATAATAAATAATTTGAACTTGATATGATAGCTCATATGGTAATAATATCCATGCTTAAGACGATGGTACTATAGAATATTTTTCCCCCTCCTTTCATTTCTATAGAACTGGGGGTCGATTCTCCATATGGATAGTGATTTTACACTTGTGGAAATTTATGTCGGTCAATATAAGGAAATCATAACCATGCCTAGAATTGAATAAAATTTCACCAAAGGTTGTGTGATAATGTATTTGGGGAATTTCATCCTAAAAATTGTGACAGGTCTGGAGATATATACTTGGGATGAAATAATTTCCACTTTTTGTTTTCATTGACATCTCTAATTCCATGATTTTTGGTTGTTTTTGGATAGTTCTACTAAAATTTCATGATATAAAGGAATGTAACACCCAGATATTTTATGAAAAATATTCTTTTAATTTCATTAATTTCTTGTGTTGTACGCTACACAAAAAGGATCTTGCAGAACACGCATCCCTGACTTGGCTTGTATTACACGCAATCGCAACCATCCGCGATAGTGTGTGTTGTACGCAATACTGAGTTTCGCTAAACAACGATATGTTCTATGAACTACTCATTATGAATAGTATAAACTACATTTTGTATTTTATAACATTATTATTCATCTTACACATTTTCTAGAACATGGTATGAGAACAAAATCAATTTTTCGAGTAAAATAAGTATTTTTCCGAAAATGCGCTTTTCTCGCCTTTTGATGGCGCACCCACATTAAATCTTGTTTTTGACATGTATATACGTTCAATTTGACAAAATAAAATTATTCTTTGGAATCAGGATATAAAAATTTACTTTGGATAAAAGTTTCATATTATTCTGATAACATTCATATTTTAATAGTAAAAAAACGCTATATTTTAATTTAAAACAACTTTTTTTCATCGCAAAAATTATTTGTATAAACTATCTTTTTAACTGGTTTTAAAGTGTAATTAGAATATATTTTTACCATTTAATTCAATTTTGGTCATTGGAATTAATTTCACATTGAAATTGGACATAAACAAGTATCAATCTATTGATAGTTATTATTTCTAAAAAACACGCTATTTGTTTTGATAACGGAAATTAATTTTAAAATTAATTAATTCCACTTCTATGTTTTGATTTTGGAAAAATAGGCATCGGTTTTGAATTTAGAATATAAAATAATGCATAGGCTGAATTTTTGGTATTTTTCTGGAAAACGTCAATTTTCGATGAATAGTGAAACCACTTAGTGGTTGTTAAAAAAATTGACTTTTTCATTTAAATTAAAATTTACCACTTCTGTGAATTTAATTTCAAAAATAAGAGAGACACGGTTATTATCAAGGAATAAAATTTGGTTTAGTGAGATGAAAATAATTTTTTGTGAATAGTAACCTTTTACTTTTATTTACCACGGTTAAAAGTAAATAGGGTAATTAAGGGTATAAATGATATTAATATTACCCTAACACATGTCCTAATTCTATTTGATATGTATAATTCGACCAAAAACAACCTTATAAATAAAATATGACCATTTAGGCCCAATAGATTAGATTAGGACATTTATTATTAATTTATTTAAAGAAGGGTTAAAATAGTTAAAATCAATGTTTAATAACTAAATAATTTTTAATATAGGGTAATATAAAATATAAATTCGACTATAAATATTAATTAGAAAGATAAAAAGATTTCCTATATATTGGTATTTTATTTATAATTTTTAGTCATTAAATAAGTTAATTTAGTTATGACACAATGATGATAAAGAAATTATCTTATTAATAAAATATAGACATAAGTGATGTTATAAATATCATAATAAATGTAATTTGAGACTTTTAATGAATTGAAATAATTTTCTATGTTAATATGTCTTGTTATTATTAATGTAATTTACTTTTTTCGAACTAATCATTCTTTTATTATTTTCACAAAAATCAATTACCAAATAGTGTCAAAATTGAAATAAAATAGTTTTTTAAACAACTATTATATTATTAATTGTTATTTTATTCCTAAAAATCAATGGTTCGGCTAAATGACTTAGATACGGTTATATATACTAATAGAAAACAACTTGGGGTTCATTTGGCTTGTTATAATAAGTTTATTAACCTAATAGTGTAAAACAAACAAGAAGACACGGTAAAAGTAAAATTATCTAACTTAAAGTTAAATTTAAATGATAAGGTTAAATTAGATACCTAGACTTGTATAAATTCTTTTGGATGATAGTATTTAGACCCATCCCCACCATATATTTGAAATAAATCAACTTGGAGATATTAAAAACCGAATATGACTTTATAATAAAATAATATTTTTAGTTTTTTCAAAGGTTCCCCCCTCCTCCCTTATAAAAGGGCACCTCCTCCCTCTCTTCCTCACACCACATTGAGCCTTCACACTCGGCCAACCCCTACCAAATTCTCTTCCCCACTTCCCTAGAATCATCATAGAGGTCCTGGTATTTTTAAAAGTCTAATTTTAGTGCCCTAAAAGGAGGTCTCAAAGAGGCGCTTCCAAGAAGAGGTAATGTCTGTTACCGATTCTTTCATCTTTATTTCTTCTTCCACGTATTCTTCTTTAGTTGTTTCATTATGAAGTAATAAAATCAGTATAAATAATATACTGATATGTTATTGTACATATGAAACAACCATCTTTCACCATCTATCCATCTTACAGAAAACGATATCACCGCGCGTGCGTACGTACGGAATACCGTCTCCACGCCGTGGTGTAATCTCTTTTCCACCATCACCTTACTTGGATGGGTATAATGGTGAAACTAATGAATATATATGATTATTGTAAAGTGATATTGATTCTGTAATATTATACATACACTTTAATATAATTCCACGATCATGGGAATGATATCATCGCTCGTGCGTACATACGGAATACCGTCTCCACGACGCGATGAGATTCACTTTCCATGATTAACCATTAAAGATTGATTATAAAGTATATATAATGAATAAGAATGAAATATATGACATAATAATGCTACTAGATTTATGTATATATATATTTATGTCATCTATTTAATTTCAGTCAATTTAATAAGGAATCTATAACAGCGTTCATGCGTACGTACGGCCTACCGTCTCCATGAACGGTGTATTTCCTTTCTTTTTATAGATCTATAATATATATGTATATGATGAATATATATTATATATAAATCATGTTTTACATTCATTAATTATATAAATCAGGATATAAGTAATAATATCAAGAACGACAATTCTAAACACATACGATAAATGAAATGATTTCACCCAAAACACTGCTTTAACATGGAATTTACAAGATAAAGGGTAATATAAAGTCATAAGTGAAACATATATGACATCATAACAATTAATATGACTCTGTAATAAGTCAATGCCATTATTATAAATCATTATATAGGAGGTTCAGATATGTATGAAGTATATCAGACCTAAGGTAAGGGATACATATTCCAATCTCATTCTTATCTGAGATTGTTTATTCGTAATGATTTTTTGGGTTTATTGTTATCATCCATGTCCATGTTTCCTAAAAATTGTTTCATGTATGTTTAAAGTCATTTTTACCAATTTTGAATTTTACCCAATGGTATGGAAGGAATATTTCTTTTATTTACGCTACAAGGTACTTTTTGACTTTTATGACAAAAGTATGAGAATAATGTATTTTTAACGTATATGGAATGAAAAGATTTTTACTGTTTTATAAAGCCTTATTTTCATGATTCATTCTCCAAATTATTTCATGAATATTTTCAACAAAATCCTTTTATTTTAAAATTGCACGACATTTTTTGAAAAGAAAATAATTTTGAAGAAAAAAGGATATTTTCCTCATGAATTCATTTCAAGTGATTTGTCAAAACCATTTTTCATCTAAGATGTCATTATTTCATATGTGTATGTTTCGAGTATAATGTCTCTATGATTTACATGGTTTCAATTTTCATATTATGAAATGATATCCATTTCTTTTATATGGATTATGTGATGATGGGATGATATTTATGAAACCCATTTTAGTTATATGGTTTTTATGAATGATGAATGTTTATTTTGTGGCACAAGTAAGAATGATTTCATTATGAGATAGGTGGGGCTATATCTCCCTCCAATGCATTGGGTAAAGATTTATATCTCATGATATAGACATGACTGGAACGGTAAGTTAATCCGGTTTAGTATTAAAGGACTGGACCGAGGAGTGAACTCGATTCAGGAAGGGACTTTGTCCCCTAAGATGGTCTTGACAGTAATGCCTTGTCTACTATGGAAATAATTACATGTGCTTAATGGATGCCATAGTTACATGTTTTATTCCCATGCTATTTTATCATTATTTAGGTTCCATTATGATCTATGCCTTATGTAATTCCATGTTTTATGTCGTTGCTCATGATTTTGATGTTAAAACATTATGTTCATGTTTTTATGTTCAAATGTATATGGTATGTTTTATTTTATCCATGCTTAACCTTACTGAGTATTTGAGATCACCCTTTTTATGTTTTATTTTACCCCAGGATTAAAAGAAAGATTTTAGCTAAGGAGACAAAAAGTGGAAGATCTTTATGGGAGAGGTTGAAGATCTTTCACCATGATTAGATGATTTCATTCAATGTTTTCCAAAGACAATAAAATATTACGGTCCTTGTGTGTCTGTTTTTGTTATGTATTAAGTATTCCGAAAAAGTAATTTAATATCAATGTACTTCATGCTTCGGGTCTCTATAGTTGGTATCATAGGGTGGTTTAGTTAACCTTTGGAAATTAGGATGCGAAAACGTTAGTGAGATCCCTAGAGATATTTCTAAGGTATGTATAGGGATGTCCCTAAGGAGAAGTATACGTATAGGATATAGTCCTAGAACTATGGTAAAGATCATAGAATTTAACCTAAGATTTTAGATATTGACGGTACTCCCCATTTATTATTTTGTTTTCCCTATAATAATTTTTCCCTCTCACACTATTATTTTTGGGTTTTAGAAAATGGCTAGAAACAAGAAGATTCATGATAATGGAGGATATGATGGACAATGAAATGATATTCTTCATGAGAAACCAAATGAAATGGGATTTGGAAGTCCAACCATCATTACTATGCCAAATCAGAAATCACATAATATGATCAATAAACTCAAATTTGGTATGTTTCCTGACTTAGATAATAAGAGAAAGATGGAGTTTCCTGATGATCATAGAGGAAGGAAAGTTCAATTTCCCCTATGAAAATCATGTGGGAAGAGGCATCAAGGAGAATGTTTCAAAGGAATCGGAAGATGATTTGGGTGTGGAAAAGAAGGACACAAAGCCAGTAAGTGCAATTGAAAAGGATCAGATAACACCTTGGATGAGGATAATGGTATTGCTACAACATCAACAATGGTTAAATGTTTTATATGTGGAATGTACAGGAATTATGCAAACCAATTTCCTAATGGAAAGTCTCATGAAGAGAATCAGTATGGTCGTATGGGTAGTATTTATGTTGATGATGATGAAGAGACTACAAATGATATGTGAGACAAAAGAATTTTTGAGGATCGGTCAATGGTTTAAGAAGGTAGTGGAATGATTACATGTTTATCAAGTGTAATGTTGTATAAGTAATCTCATGGTACTATGGAATAAAGAGACATCTAAGGATTGTTACACTGTTGTCTTTCCTTATGTTTTGAAAGTGTATGATGAATGGTACCAATAACCATGAAAGCTTATTCAGATCTTTTTGGAAAGTAGATGAAATACCATAATGAAGGGATAAGGAGAAAATTAAATGATTGATAGTATTCATGAGCTCATGACTGATATAAGGAGAAGGTTATATCATGGTTTGAGTATACAGAATTTTTGTATTTTGGTATGTGGAAAGAGTTAACTTTTGACATCATTCATGTTTTCACTAAGGTTTAATGGGTATTCATTTTTCAAGAGAATACAAGATTAAGGTATTCACATGGTTGGAATGTGACCAACAAGATATATGGGGGATAAATGATGGTATTCACATGCTTGGTTGATGAAATTTCAAGTAATCCTTTTCTTTATACAATGATCTTGGACCGAAGTATTTTAGATAAAGATTGGAATGGATTTTGTTGGACATAAGTTAGTATTGTTTAAGGATAGAACTTTTTTCTATATTATTGATGGGATGTTATAGTAATGTAGTTTTAGAAAAAGGGCAACATGCAGGACGGGCGACAACCCCTCACGTCGGAAAAGGCTATGGGAATCAAACCCACAACTGAAGTGTGACTGGCCTTTATCGCCTACCACTGGCCTACCAGAAGTCCTTGTTTAGTAGAAACTAGTTTTATTATATTAAGCAGTATGATATATAAAGTATAAGTCCATTTTAGGAACCATATATGAATAATCTCACTATAGATGGACTTATGTATTTTTGATAACTTTTCTAACCATTTGTTTGAGATAGATGGAATGACCCATCATTCTATCACATGATCTGCTAACACTTCATGAATAACAAATTCAACTTCATTTCTTTAAGTGATGAAGTGGAAATTTTCCAAAGAACGACCAACGATGAGACTGTACCTAAATCACGAAAGAATTTCTTCTTATTCTAATTCCATCAACTTCAGGAAAATGATCTTGAAAACCATAAATGTTGTCCTAGTGCCCTTATATCTGATGAATCAGATGGTACCTTAGATCATCACAAATCTATGGCTTTGTGATTGATGGCTTTTTCATAGCCATGTTCTCTAGCACTCTCTATTAGAACTTGATGGTTAGATTTTTCTTCCATATCCATATTTTCACCTAAGTTCTCCTGTATGGAAAACCAGTGATGTTTTTCTTTGGGTAATCGTTACGTTTCATAATTTAGTTTTTAAAATTAAGTTTTAGTATTCCTTTTTACGATGTGGGTTTCTATAAATACTAAACGATTTATAACCCCAACGAATTTTGAGGGGGAAATTCATTTTAAGGGGGGTAGAATGTAACACCACGAGATTTTATGAAAAATATTCTTTTAATTTCATTAATGTATTTGGTTGTATGATACACCAAAAGGAGCTTGCAGAACACGAATCCCTGACTTGGCTTGCATTACACGCAATCACGACCTTCCAGGATAGCGTGTGTTGTACACAATACAATGTTTCGCTAAACAATGATATGTTATATGAACTACCCCTTATGAATAGTATCAACTACATTTCTAATTATATAACATTATTATTCATCTTACACATTTTCTAGAACATGGTATGAGAACAAAATCAATTTTTCGAGTAAAATAAGTATTTTTCAAAAAGAGTTGTTTTACCGCCATTTGATGGCACACCCACATTAAATCTTGTTTTTGACATGTATATTAGTTCAATTTGACAAAATAAAATTATTCTTTGGAATCAGGATATAAAAATTTACTTTGGATAAAATTTTCATATTATTCTGATAACTTTTATATTTTTATAGTAAAAACACGCTATATGTTAATTAAAATTTTTTTTCATCACAATAATTTATTTGGATAGATTATCTTTTTAATTGGTTTTAAAGAGTAATTAGAATATATTTTTACGATTTAATCCAATGTTGGTCATTGGAATTAATTTCACTTTGAAATTGGACATAAACAAGTATCAATCTTTTGATAGTTATTGTTTCTTAAAAACACACTATTTGATTTGATAACGGGAATTAATTTTAAAATTAATTAATACCACTTATATGTTTTGAATTTGGAAATATAGACACCAGTTTTGAATTTGGAATATCAAATAATGATTCGGCTGAATTTTTGGTATTTTTCTGAAAAACTTCAATTTTCGATTAATAGTGAAACCACTTAGTGGTAGTTAAAAAACTGACTTTTTCATTTAAATGAAATTTTACCAATTCTGTGAAATGAATTTCAAAAACCTGAGAGACACGGTTAATATCAAGGACTAAAATGTGGTTCAATGAGATGAAAATAATTTTTGGTGAATAGAAACCTTTTACTTTTATTTACAGCAGTTAAAAGTAAATAGGGTAATTAAGGGTACAAATCATATTAATATTACCCTAACACATGTCCTAATTCTATTGGATAAGTATAATTCAACCAAAAACAACCTTAGTAATAAAATATGACCATTTATTCCCACTTTTATTAGATTAGGACACTTATTATTAATTTATTTAAAGAAGGGTTAAATTAGTTAAGATCAATGTTTAATTACTAAATCATTTTTAATATAGGGTAATACATTATATAAATTCCACTATAAATATTTTTTATAAATATAAAAATAGTTCCTACATAATGGTATTTTATTTTTAATTTTTATAAAATATATAATTTAATTTATTTATGACACAATGATGATACAGTAATTATCTTATTAATGAAATATTGACATAATTGAAGTTATAAATACCCAAATAAATATAATTTGAGACTTTTTAGGAATTAAAATAATTTTATATGTTAATATGACATGTTTTTATTGATTTAATTAACTTCTTTCTAACTAATCATTCTTTTATGATTTTCACAAAAATCAATTACCAAATACTGTCAAAATTGACATAAAATAGTTTTTAAAACAAATATTATATTATTAATTTTTATTTTATTCGTAAAAAACTAAGGATAGGAAAAATGACTTATATAAGGTTATATATACTAATAATAAACAAACTGGGGTTATTTTGGCTTGTTATAGTAAGTTTATTAACCTTATAGTGTAAGAAAACAAGAAGACATGATAAAAGTTAAATTATCTAACATAAAGTTAATTCTAAATGATAAGGTTATAATAGAAACCTACACGTGTATAAATTCTATTGGATGAGAGTATTTCGACCCCTCCCTACCTTATATTCTAAATATATCAATTTGGAGATATTAAAAACCGATTATGACTTTATAATAAAATAATATTTTTAGTTTTTCCAAAGGTGCCCCCTCCTCCCTTATAAAAGGGCACCTCCTTCCTCTATTCCTCACACCACATTGAGCCTTCATGTTCTGCCAAAATCTGGAAAATTCTCTTCTCCACTTCCCTAGAAACATATTAGAGGTCCTGGGTGTCTTCAAAGATCAATTTTAGTGCCATAAAATGAGGTCTCAAAGAGGCGCTTCGAAGAAGAGGTAATGTCTGTTGCCGATTCTGTCAACTTTATTTCTTCTTCCACTTCTTCTTCTTTAGTTGTTTCATTATGAAGTACTAACACCAGTATCAATCATATACTGATATGTTTTTATAAGTATGAAACAACCATATTTCACCATCAATCCATCCTACTAAAAAAAATCATCGCGCGTGCGTACGTACGGAATACCGTCTCCACGCCGCGGTGTAATTTATTTTCCACCACCACCTTACTTGGATGGGTATAATGGTGAAAGTAATGAATATATATTATTATTGTAAAGTTATATTGATTATTTAATATTATACGTACACTTTAATACAATTCCACGATCATGGGAACGATATCATCGTTCGTGCATACGTACGGAATACCGTCTCCACGACGCGATGAGATTCACATTCCATGATTAACAATTCAAGAATGATTATAAAGTATATATAATGAATAATAATGAGATATATGACATAATAATGCTACTATATTTATTTATATATTTATGTATGTCATCTATTTAATTTCATTCAACTCAATTATGAAACGAAATCATCGTTCATGCGTACGTACGGCCTACCATCTCCATGAACGGTGTATTTCCTTTCTTTTTATATAACTATAATATATATGTATATGATGAATATATATTATAGATAAATCATGTTTTACATTCTGGAATTATGTAAATCGGGATATAAGTAATAATATCAAGAATGACAAGTCGAAACACATACGATAAATGAAATTATTTTACTCAAAACGCTACTTTAACATGGAATTTTCAAAAGAAAAGGTAATATAATGTTATTAGTGAAACATATATGATATCATAACAATATGATTCTGTAAAAAGTCAATGACATTATTTAAATCATTATACAGGAGGTTCGGATATGTACGAAGCATATCAGACCTAAGGTAAGGGACAACTATTCCAATCTCGTTCTTATCTGATATTGTTTATTCATAGGTATTTACTGGGGTTATTGTTATCATCCATGTACATGTTTCCTAAAAATGGTTTCATGTCTGTTTAAATTCCTTTTTACCAATTTTTTCTTTTTCCCAATTGTATGGATGGAATATTTCTTTTATTTACCCTACAAGGCACTTTTTGACTTTTCTGGAAAAAGTACGAGAAGAATGTTTTTTTAATGTATACGGCATGAAAGGATATTTATGGTTTTATAAAGCCATATTTTCATGAAGCTTCCTCCAAAAGATTTCATGATTATTTTCAACAAAATCCTTTTCATTTATATTTCACGAAATGTTTTGAAAAGAAAATGATTTTGATGAAAAAAGGATATTTTCATCATGAATTCATTTTAAGTGTTTTATCAAAACCATTTTTCATCTAAGATGAAATTATTTCATATGTGTATGTTTCAGGTATAATGTCTCTATGATTTACATGGTTTCACTTTTCTTATTATGAAATGATATCCATTTCTTTTATATGGATTATGTGATGATGGTATGATGTTTATGAAACCCATTTTATTTATTGGGTTTTTATAAATGATGTATGTTTATTTGGTGGCACAAGTAAGAATGATTTCATTATGAGATGGCTGGGACCTATATCTCCCTCCAATGCATTGGGTAAAGATTTATATCTCATGAGATACACATGGCTGGAATGGTAAGTTAATATGGTTCAGTATTACAGGACTGGAACGAGGAGTGAACTCAATTCAGAAAGGGACTTTGTCCACTAATATGGTCTTGGCAGCAATGCCTTGGCTGCAATAGAAATCATTACATGTGCTTAATAGATTCCCCAATTACATGTTTTATTCCCATGCTATTTTATCATGATTTATGTTCCATTATGATCTATTCCTTATATATGTCCATGTTTTATGTCGTTGCTCAAGATTTTGATGTTTAAATATTATGTTCATGTTTATAAGTTCAAATGTATATGGTATGTTTTATTTTATCCATGCTTACCCATACTGATCATTTGAGCTCACCCGTTTTATGTATTATTTTCCCCCAGGATTAATAGAAATATTTTAGGTAAGGAAACCAAAAGTGGAAGATCATTATGGGGGATGTTGAAGATCTTTCACCACGATTAGTAGTTTACGTTCCAAGTTTCCAACGACACTAAACTATTATGGTCCTTGTGCATCTGTTTTTTTATGTATTAAGTATTCCGTAAAAGTAATGTAATATCTATGTACGTCATGCTTCTTGTCTCTAAAAGGAATGTGTTGGAACATAATCAAAAAGTCGGTTCACTATTCTTGAATGAATTGTTATTATTATTGTATCCACTTTACTGACAAGATTTATTTATGTTGTAGTGATGGAAAAAGTTATCCCTTTCTGTATTTGAGGTTGTCGGTTCCCTCTAAAACCCATTTTCATTGAGAATTGATTCAAAATGAGACCTAGTTTCTTACTATTGTAGTAATGAATAATGTACTAATGGTATACTGGAGCTTTCCATTCCTCCGTCACAATAGCAGGTTTCTCTTGTCATCAATTATTAGTTTTGTGTCTTTCTTTCCCACACCTAATGTATTTACTTATTCCCTTTAATAAATTTCTAGGGTTCTTCATTCCACACCCTTATCTTGTACTCTATTTGAATTTATCGGCACCATTATATAACTTTATCATAATTCCAAACTATACTCCACTTTTTTCTTCATATACCCAGGATACCCTTCAGATTCTCTGATCTCCATTTCTACATTAAGGGAACAGTAGACAATTTATTTATAGCTATAAATTTCATGGATCACTAGGAATTTCCATACACTGAGTTTTATCCAACTGAAGAAGTTGTCAAACTTGTATTTGGGGGTACGAAAAAACGGAAGGTTTATCGTGCATGTATTGTGATGTTTTCCACATTCTCTTCAATAGGTTCACTATCATTTTTCCTTGAGTGCTAGGAAATCCATTTCCATTTTAAGATAGAGATCCTAAGAAGAATATTTATTAAAATTCATTAAAATCCATTGATTTTATCACTTTCATAGGGCTACGTATTGTCGATTGATTTCCTCCATTGTTCTGTAAATCCCTCAATAAAATTTACATTCATAAAAACCTTATACATTTTGTAACAAGGAAGGATATAGAATATCTTCTAAATGGAGTATATATATTTATCCAAAACTAAGGGATTATATGATACATTGAATATAGGAGTCCTTTTTCATATAATGCTCTGGATTGTGGTATGTTCTCTCTAGGGGGGTCGCAAATTGGGATCCATGATTCCATTCAGAACATGGGTTATATGAGAGAGTATCCAGACAAATCTCTTTATTCACACTCCTTTCGGATTGGGAATCTCATTAGGGAAATCATCAAAATTCCCATTTAATCATTTATTAACATGATTCCTCTTATTTTATACCATTGGCTATAATAAAAAGAAAAATTAGGGATGAATATTTTATTTAAATACATAAAGGGGAATCTAATGACATTAAAAGTGATAACATATAAATTACATTTATCTCCTCATTTTATGATTTTCATAGCTTTATTCTATGTTATCCATGATCCATCCCTTTATAGATATTATGATGAGATTATTTGTTCTATTAATTAATGTATGTAATGATGTTATGAATTTAGTGAATAATTCTTACAAGTAGTTTTAAACCAGGTGAATGGTAAGACCCATTTTAATTTATTAGGTTACCCTATGTTAGGCCTGCAACATCTTTTTGTAGTTGATACCCATAGATAGATTTGTTCCAGAACTATGCACACTTATAATATCTAGATATAGATGTATTTTAATGATAAAACACATTATCTATACTTAAAAAAATTTAGGGATACTTTCTTATACATATTATTATTCCTAATGAATTCCCTAATGTTATCTAATCCTATGAATTTTTCTATAATTTTATATTTCTATTCGCAAAAATAAGTTAATATACCAACTAATACCAACTATAATGACCATTCTGTTTATTTAACATTGGAAAATATTTTATTACAAAAAATTACACATAAGATTTAGAGGTCTAGTGTAATTGGTAAATTAGGTTTGGTACATAACTACTTAAAACATGAAAAGAAACATATTTATTGAAATCCTCTTTAACATGAACAAAATGTTCCATAATACTTAACACAACATTGGATAACATCACTTGATGATGTATCGAGAATGGCCAATGACATTGTCAATGATTTAGTGGAAGGTCCAAACTCTATCATGGTAGTCGTCTACCCCACAATGGATATGGTGCTCTTTGAGGACACTCCTACCAGTTCAACTGAGGAGAATGATGATTGGTTGAGGAGGCAACCAGAAGAAGAATAAGTAAGAGAGGGAGTCAGGATTTTAACCATGACAGCGCTCCATGGCCGGACGGGGTACCCAAATAATTTTTCTGGGTTTTGAGTGATATGTTCAATGGGGACCTAGTGAGAGTGGTGCATGACTTATTTTAGGGTGGTTATTTTCCACCCATAGATAGTGTGACTAAGGTGGTTATGATACCGAAAGTGAGAAACCCTGAAGTTGTTGATCATTATAGGAAGATCTGCATATGAAACATTCCTTATAAGGTCCTAGAGGGAATCATCAAAAAAAGGCTTATGGTGCACATAAATGGTTGATTGGCAACTGAGCAACATGTTTTTATCAAAGGTATGGAAATTCACAGTGCAATTAGAGTGGTTCATGAAATGATAAGTGAAATAAACAAAAATAAATTTAGGAATAACCTAGGAATCATTCTTGACATGAGTAAGTCCAACAACATAATTGAATGGGGTATCATTTTAAATGTGTTGAAAAGCATGGGTTTCTCTAACAGGACCTGTGATTTCCTATTCTGATAATTAATCTCCACATGGATCTCCAATTCATTTATGGGTAAACAATTCGGCTTCTTCAAAGTATCTAGAGGTTTAAGATAGGTGGACCCCCGATCTCCAACCTTATTCAGTTTATTTCAAAATGTACTAAGCTGCATTATAAAGAGTATCATGAACATAGGTATATTCTTTATTTACTGGGATAGACATTCTCAAAAGGGTATATCTCACATGATGTTTGAAAATGAAAAAATTTAATTTAAATTTGGATGTATGATATTAGTTAATGTGTTGAATGGGATATTAGGAGAATACTGCAAATGGAGAGGACATGTGGTTGATAAGGGGAAAATTCTACTTTATACTGTTAAGGACCTCTCGGATACGAGAGATGAATCTTTGGAATATAGTTTGAATATGAGGAGAGGATCCTTTACCATGGACTATCTTGGAGCCTCGGTGAGTCCAAATTCCATTCTTGTTCCCCACTTGGACTAGATCATACGCCAGAATATGGGGCACATCCTCATTTGTAAAAATATTTTTTTATCCTTTGGAGGGTGTATTACTCTTGTAAATAGTGTTTTAGTATCTATACTTATGTACCTCATGTCAACCACGAAGCTTTCTAAATGAGTGGTTGATAACATTGAAAATATAATGGTATCCTTTATATGGGATACTCATATAAACATTAGGCATCATAGGGCATCGGGGAAGCCATTAGTAAGACTTATTTCTAATGGCGGTATCAATTTGAGGAGTGCTTCTTTGAACACGCAAAGGATGAATGCCAAGCATGTGTGGGAGGAGTTGGAGGGATGGACTTTGTGGGGTTAGCTCATATAGGATAAATACAGTATGGATATAGCTATGCAGAGATATAGACCATCGACCATATGGAAGCTGATTCAACTGTACTCAGAGGGACTTCATCCAAATACATGATGGATGGTGGGTAGAGGTTATATGAATTTATGGCGATAGGATTCGGGGGAGGGATGATGTGGTTTCCTAGCTATCGAGTATGAGATATATCATTCAATGAAGTATGTGTGAACCTTGATTTATCCGCACCATTATGAACAATAGTCAACGTAATGCCTTTAGAGGTTTTTATAAATGAGGATCCTAACAGTATAATATTCATGGGAACCCCGTCGGGTATTTTTTCAATCTATGGATATATGAGCACCAATAGGGCCCCCAGTTCTAGAAATCACTGGGGGGGATACTTTTTTGGGCAATGGTATATCACCCATGTTTTACTTTTTGTGGTGGAGAGTCCAGAATAATTCCATGACCACTAATGACAACATTAAATGCATTGGTGTAAACCTGGAATCTAGATGATAATGCTACATTAATCCCACATAGGAAATATTGGAGAATCTCTTATTCAATAGATATTGGGATCAATGGATCTGGTCAGCTCACAGACAATTATCTGGGTGGAATGATCCAGGTAGGATGCATGAGGATGTTGTTGATTAGTGATTTTCTGGGGCAGGAAAGAATGGTCTATAGAGAAAAGGCAGGGAAATAATACTCGTGGCGTGTTTCTAGACCACTGGGAAAGGGGGGAATGACCTAAAACACGAGAATTACTATGACACCAATGTAATCATCAGCTTCAAAATGAAGAATATGTTTCTATATTTTTTCAGATTATGTAAATATTTCAATGGTGCCACATTGCTAAGACTTCTTCTACAAGGAGAGGTCACTCAGGAATGGAGGATGGGAAATGGTCATTAGGTACGTTGGTATCCCCAATGTGACAAGCTCAAACTGAACACTGCTATATACCTTTAGGGGTGATTTGAGAGGTGTTTGTGTTATAAGCGACTAAATGGAGTCCATTGTGGCAGCCTTTTTGGCCTTTTATGGATGAGGAGAGGCCCTTTATATAGAGGCTAGGAAGATGGCTAGGAGACTAGAGTTATCTAACAAAAAGAATATATATCTGATGATGTTGGATACATATTAATTAATAATATATAAATATTTATCAGGATGTTGATGTTTTCCTTGGATCATATCTTATCTTATCCAAATTTTCAAGAAGATCATCGGTACCAATACGAGGATCTCCCACACCAAGCATGAGGGAAATAAAGAAGCATGTTTCTTGGTATCTCTAGAGGCATCACATTTCTAATCAACGATTCATTGGGTCTACACTACATATGACCTCCAGGATGTATCTCTCTTTTTTTATTGCTCATTTGTAAATAAAAATGATAATGTTCAGTCATGAGAAAGGAAATAACACTTAAAAAATTTCATCATGGTAACTGGTATGCATAACTGTTAATAGGAGGGATAAATGAGATTGAAATGTGATATTATAATTTATCAGTGAATTTTAATGTAAGGGAGATATTGGATAACATATATTGACCTATCTAAATGGAAATTATAAGACATAACATTAATGGAGTGCTTGATAAAATATTATAGTGGAAGATCGCTTACATGAGTGTGTGATTCCAGCGGCTTGGTAGGGGAATTAGGATAGCATGGGGGAACCTTGAGAGGACTCTCAGGAGTGTATATCAGAGTGAGGATGTTCTCTAATTAGTTTAACGGAAGTGAAATGTGGGCCTGTGTGGGTTTATAGTGGAAAAGAGATGGATATCATTAATATTCTGTATTTTTAACCAACATAATATAATATCCAAAAAGCCAAACCATCCCATTGGGTTTTCCCATTTTTTCCTCCAAATAGGAGTGATATAAATTATTTTAAAATGCCAAAGGCTGAAATTATTGATATATTACTATTGTTGATGTAGAGGTGACTCACAGAGTTAAATAAATGATTTTGTAATCTTAAATTATTTTATAAGTATGGAGGATTCTAAATGGTTTTAAAAAATAAATAAATAAACATAAAATGATATTATTATAATGGAAGAAAATATATTTGATTGTGGGTCCTATTTACATTATATGTTACACCAATTTTGGGTCATTATAATATCATAAAACAAAAGGTATATTTATGCGCTATTTAAATTTTACATGAAAATTCGACTATCTCATACAATTATAAAACCTTTACTATTGGAAAATTTTGATGTTCTAACTAAAAAAATAATATTCATATTATATAAAGAATTTTCTAAATATGTGAATATTAAATTTTAAAATAAAATCCATCCTCTATTGAAAATAATGTGTTTTTAACAATAACATTTTCATCAATCCTTATAAAAATTACATTTGACATAATTAAAATTATATGATCATTTATATTTAATAAAAGATATTTAATAATAAAATTTTAATAAAATAAAATTTATTTAAAAACCCAATAAATTCATCGAAATATATTTATTAACTGAGTTTTAATATTAAACAAAAATACTAATTTTTAGTTAATAACCAATTACTAAGTAACAATAATAGGATTAAAATATATTCATTATTTTATAAAAAGTAATGTACTTATTCCTAATAATATGGTCTTCATACAAATCAATTCAATAAAAATCATACACTCAATGGGCAAGGTGTGAAATAATGGGGCTTTCATGGGGCCCTTCGGGGAACATGGTTTGGGATGTGATATCAATGAGCTTGAACTTCTCCTGTAAATGTTTTTTCTCATTCTTATGTTATAGGATCTCAACTTTGTCTTGTACTAGGGAATATCCTAGAAATGTTCTCTCCCTGAAATGGTCTAATAAATAGTCTTAATAGGGTATTATCCTACTGGTTGAGGACATCACTTCATTTATTGGGTCAAATGGGGTTTTTTATAAAATATATTTATACTAGTCATGTGATCCCTATTCAACAACTACATTATCAATTGTAATTATTCATAATAGTCCTTAAAGTCAAATTAGATATATTAAAACAATATAAATTCATGTTTTTTCTATAAACATTTTAAATATTAATACATATAATTGAAAAGTGAGAATTATATATATAATAGTTCAGGTCATCAAATTTTAAGGTCATTTTAAGCATTATATTTTCAGTATAACCTCGGATAAATCTAATTTTATCTTAACCATGGAAAATGATTTTTAATGATTTTATTATTCATTTTGGATAAATTTTAAGCTAAAATTAGTTGATAATATAAATTATAATGAATAAAAATATGGAATCTAGTTTTCATATTTCTATTCACGTAAGTGAAAAATATTAATTCTAATTTAATCTGGCAGACACGACAAAAAAATAGTTTTTTTATAAGAAAATGTTAAAATTATTACAATTTTATATATCAATATTAAAAATGAAAATGATTCAAATGAACTAAAATGTATAAATATATATATTAATTAATTAATTTAAAATTAATATATATTAATAATATAACTTAAAATTACAAATAATTAATAATAAATGGCAGTTTTCAAATAAAATGCCTTATTTTTCACTATTAGTTGAAATGATAAACATTTCAGAAACTCCCAATATTTCACCCTATTATAATTTGGATATAGTGATCTAAAATTGAAGCTAATTTAATTAAATAAGTAATCTAAAGGGAGGAAAAATTATTTTTAAATTATTTTTCCCAATCGGGAATAAATCATCCTTAAAAATAGATTTTTTAGATTATCTTTCTTTTAAATGATTCTTTATATTATTTTTAATCAAAAAATAAACCTAATTTTCATAATTTTTTTTATATTCATACCCTCATATTTGATAACTTTTTTTAATGGTATACAATATATCAATTGACTTTGACTCGGGGTTTCATGTTCCACAAACTATCAAATAGATTAGAATTAAAGAAATATATTTTATGGGCTGATTATGTTTAGTGTTTCTTATAACATATGATATGGAATAAGATGTTATTTTATTATAATTTTTAGATGTTAAAAATTTTATTCAATGATAATGATAGTCTGTTCACATAATGATTCATATTCCCTTTCCTCTAAGGCTGAAACAATGGGACCAAATCAATCTATGAAGTTTCTCATAAGATTTTTTAGAAAAGAATAATATTATATCTTTTCACTAAATACATATATATTTCTCACTATCTCATTCACCTTTCTGATATAGTCATCAATAATATCTGTTTGTATAATTTTTTTTATCTTTAAAACTACACCACCAAATAAGTATATTTTTTCGCTAACATTAAAAATTACTTCGTAAAAACATCTAAATTTTTACCATATTTTCACATTTGTTTGAATAACCATGAAATTTATATAGATTATTTCTAAATGTGACATAAAAAATTCACTTTGATCCATAATATTATACTCCATGTTTCTCTTTTTATATTGTGTCACAACAGCATCCTCGGAAATGGGTAGAAAAACAACTCTTATAACGTCTCTCGCTTATAATCCAAGAAAAATGTGACTGAGTAGCATATTTTTCCTCCAGATATGATAATTACTATAATAGAATGTTGAAAAAACCTGAATATTAATAAAAATTATATGTTAAATCCTAGAAAATTACACAGATCATTGAGAGGGAACACCACTATTATAAAAATTGTAGTACCCTTGGACCGGTTCAATCACTATGAGGGGATTTGTAAAATCAATAAACTATTTTTTAGGGTTTTCATCCATTCAACGCAACTAATATTGTGGCATTCTGGATCTGGGTTCCACTCAACTGGTACCTCGTACTCGGTTGGCCACATGGCCTCAAGTGCATTTACCCAAATTCCAGAGGCTACCTACTAGCAGCAGGGGCATAGGGTGTGATAGTGGGGGAACTATGCCCTCTGTAATAGAGCGTATTATTGAGGAATAATAATAATAAAAAGTGGAAGTAGTAAATAGTATATAACTGAAATAAATAGTGGAAGTCTAATGATATAAACATTGAAGAATCATTCTATACAAAAGATGGTGTATTAAGTAACATGTTCATGGAAAATAACCAAAAAAAAGTATACTACAGTAATACAAATTATATGTCCGAAAAACACAAAAGAAAAAAAGTTACTAAGAAGCATTTTATGCCTCAATTCTATCCCATGATCTCTAACTCCTAAGCAGCACATCAAGTACCAATACTAGGGTTCTATCCCTGATCAATACATGCAGTCATATAATCTATTTGGGCATAAATCATGACCCAAATAGGGTCTGAGTGTAACAGCCCGAGATTTTATGAAAAATATTCTTTTTATTTTACTAATGTCTTGTGTTATACGCTACACCAAAAGGAGCTTGCACAACACGCATCCTTGACTTGCCTTGCATTACACGCAATCGCAACCTTCCTTGATAGGGTGTGTGGTACGTAATCCTGAGTTTCACGAAACAATGATATGCTATTAAAATATTATTAAAACTAGCCGTTATGAATAGTAATAACCACTTTTTAAATTTTAGATATTTTAACTCTCAAAATGGACTTCATTTTTGGATTCGGAGTATCGAATTTAGCCTAAGGTGAAATTTTGGTACTTTTCGGATAACTTTCATATTCTGATGAATAGTGAAAATTACTAAATTATAATTAAAAAACAACCTTTTTAATCGAAATAATTAATAGTGACAAATCATTAATTTGAGTGGCTTTAAAGTATATTTAGAATATATTTTTACAATTTAATACAATGTTGGTCATTGGATGTAATTTCACATTTAAACTAGACATAAACAAGTGTCAATCTTTTGATAGATATTGTTTCTTAAAAACACGCTATTTGTTTTAACAGCGGGATTTAATTATAAAATTAATTAATGCATCTTTTATGTTATGAATTTGGTAAAATAGACTTCATTTTTGAATTCGGAATATGAAATATAGCTTGGGATGAAATTTTGGCATTGTTCTCAAAAACATCAATTTTTGATGAATAGTGAAACTACTAAGTGGTAGGTTAAAAACTGAATTTTGCATAAAACTTAATTTTACTGCTTCTGTGAATGGAATTTCGAAAATCCGAGAGCCACGGTTAATATCAAGGACTAAAATGTGGTTCAATGAGATGAAAATAATTTTTTGGTGAATAGTAACTTTTTACTTTTTTTACCACGGTTAATAGTAAATAGGGTAACTAAGGGTAAATATGATATTAATATTACCCTAACACATGTCCTAATTCTATTGGACAAGTGTAATTCGACCAAAAACAAACTTAGGAATAAAATATGACCATTTAGGCCCACTTGGATTAGATTAGGACATTTATTATTAATTTATTTAAAGAAGGGTTAAAATAGTTAAAATCAACGTTTAATAAGTAAATCATTTTTAATATGGGGTTATACATAAGATAAATTCAACTATAAATATTCATTAGAAAGATAAACAGATTCCCTAAATGATGGTATTTTATTTGTAATTTTTAGACATCAAATAATATAATTTATTTATGACACAAAGATGATGCAGTAATTATCTTATTAATGAAATATTGACATAATTGATAATATAAATACCCAAATAAATATAATTTAAGACTTTTTATGAATTCCACTAATTTTATAGGTTACTATGATATATTAGTGTTGATTTAATAAACTTGGTTCGAACATATAATTCTGTTATGACTTTCACAAAAATCATATATCAAATAGTGTCAAAATTGACACAAAATAGTTTTTAAATTAAATATTATATTATTAATTGTTATTTTATTCCTAAAAATCTAAAGTTCGTCCAAATGACTTAGATAAGGATATATATTTTAATAATAAACAATTTGGGGTTCGTTTGGCATGTTATAGTAAGTGTATTAACCATATAGTGAAAGAAAACAAAAAGACACGGTAAAAGTAAAATTATTTAACTTAGAGTTAAATCTAATTGATAAGGTTAAAATAATACCCTAAACTTGTCTAAATCTTATTGGTTGATAGGATTTCGACCCATCCCCACTTTAGCTTCGAAATAAGACCCTTTGGAACCATTATAAACCGATTTTGACTTTAATATAAAATAATATTTTGAGGTATTCCTAAGGTGCCCCTCTCCTCTCTTATAAAAGGACACCTCCTCCCCCTCCTCCTCACACCAATTTGAGCACTCAAGCTCGGCCAACCCCTGCCCAAATCTCTTCTCCACTTCCCTAGAATCATCCTAGAAGTTCTGGTCTTCCTCAAAGACCAATTTTAGTGCCCTAAGAGGAGGTCTCAAAGAGGCGCTTCAAAGAAGAGGTAATTACCGTTACCAATTCTTTCATCTTTATTTCTTCTTCCACTTCTTCTTATTAGGTTGTTTCATTATGAAGTAATAACATCAGTATCACTCATATACTGATATGTTATTATAAGTATGAAACAACCCTATTTCACCATCTATCCATCCTACGGAAAAAGAAATCACTGCGCGTGCGTACGTACGGAATACCGTCTCCACGCCGTGTTGTAATCTATTTTCCACCACCACCTTACATGGATGGGTATAATGGTGTAGAGAATAACTATACATAGTTATTACAACATCATATTGATTCTGATATACTGTATAATCCACTCCAATTCAATTCAATATTTATAGAAATGATATCATCGCTCGTGCGTACGTACGGACTACCGTCTCCACGACGCGATGAGATTCATTCTCCATGTTAACCATTTAAGAATGATTATAAAGTATATATAAGAAATAATAATGAAATATATGACATTATAAAGCTACTAGATTTATGTATATATATACATATGTATGTCATCTACTTACTTCCATTTCAAGACAATAAGGAAAGGAAAACAGTGTTCATGCGTACGTACGGACTACCGTCTCCATGAACGGTGTTTTTCATTTTATTTATCTACCTATTATATATATATATATATACTGAATATATATGATATATAAATCAGATTTTATATTCTGGAAGTAAGTAAATCATGATATAAGTAATGATGATGTCAAGAACAACAAGTCAAAACACCTACGATAAATGAAACGATTTTACCCAAAACGCTTCTTTAACATGGAATTTACAAAAGAACGGGTAATATAATGTCATAAGTGAACCATATGTGATATCATAACAATGAATATGATTCTGTAATAAGTCAATAACATGATTTAAATCATTATACAGGAGGTTCGGACACTTACAAAGCAAGTCGGACCTAAGGTAAGGGAAATATCACAATCTCATTTTTATCCGAGATTGTTTATACGTTGGTATTTACTGGGGTGTATTTTATCATCCACATCCATGTTTTCTCAATATATTATATTATTTACATCCACCTACAATTGTTTAAATCCAATTTTACCCTTCTATGAGTTTTTAGTAAAAGATATGAAAGGAATCTTTTGCCTTTTTTTTATACGAGGTACTTTTTGACTTTTCCGACAAAAGTACGAAGAATGTTTTTTTTAACTTATACGGCACGAACAGATTTTTACGGTTTTATAAAGCCTTATTTTCATGAACCTTCCTCCAAAATATTTCATGAATATTTTCAATAAAATCTTTTTCTTTTAAAATTGCATGATGTTTTGTGAAAAGAAATTGATTTTGAAGAAGAAAGGATATTTTCCTCAAGAATTCAATTCAATTGTTTTATCAAAATTATTTTCCATCTAAGATAATAAAGGGTTCTGTTTCTATCCATATTTTTACATTGATTTGACTATGTTGTGATGGAATTATGTTTATGAATTCCTTTATCTTATATGAATGGTTTTATGATGTCATGTTGTTTAAGAATTCCATTTTTGTTACATGGGTTATGCAATGATGTATGGTTTATGATTTTGTGGAACACAGAAGAATGGTATCATTAAGAGATGGGTGGGACCTATATCTCCCTCCAATGCATTGGGTAAAGATTTTATATCTCATGAGATAGACATGGCTGGAATGGTAGGTTATACCGGTTCAGTGAAACAGGACTGAAACGAGGATTACTCGATTCAGAAAGGGACTTTGTCCACTAAGATAGTCTTGGCAATGAGTCTTGACTAACAAGATATGATTCTCTATGATTATGTGTGTATGCCACAATGAGTAATGTTTTAAGTAAGGGTTTCATTTTCACTACTATGATTTATCCCATGTTATGAAATTATGCTCTCTTTTGCAGGTTAAGATTTCCAAAAATGTTATGTTCTTATGAAAATTATGTGATTGATATTTCTTTTGTTTACCCTTACTGAGCATTTGAGCTCACCCTTTTATGTTTTCTTTTCCCCAGGATATAAAGAAAGGTTTTAGGTAAAAAAAGGAAGATCTTTGTGGGATATTTTGAAGATCTTTCACCAGGATTAGAAGATTACGTTCCGAGCTTCCAAAGACACTAAACTATTACGATCCTTGTGTGTGTATTTTTGTTATGTATTAAGTATTCCGCAAAAGTAATGTAATGTCCATGTACGTTAGGCTTCGGGTCTCTACAGTTGGTATCAGAGGAAAGGTTTAGTCAACCTTTGGAAACTAGGATGCGAAAACGTTAGTGAGATTCCTAGAGATATTTCTAAGGTATGTCTAGGGATGCCCCTAAGGATAAGTATACGTATAGGATATAGTTCTAGAACTATGGTAACGATATTAGATTAAACCAAAGATGATAGATATTTAAGTTACTCCCCCTTTATTACGATTTTTGCATCTAACACTATTCTGTTTGGGTTTTAGAAAATGGCTGGAAACAAGATGATTCACAATAATGGAGGATATGATGGACAATGGAACGATATTATTCATGAGCAACCAAATGAAATGGGATTTGGATGTCCAAACATCATTATTATGCCGAATCTGCAATCTCACAACATGATCAATAAAGTAAAATTTGGTAAGTTTCCTGACTCAACTAATAAGAGAAAGATGGAGTTCCATGATGATCATAGAGGAAAGAAAGTTCAATTTACCCTATGTAAATCATGTGGGAAGAGGCATCAAGGAGAATGTTTCAAGGGAACTGGAAGATTCTTTGGGTGTGGAAAAGAAGGACACAAAGCAAGTAAGTGCAAAGGAAAAGGGTCGGTTAACACCATGGATGAGGATAATGGTATTGCTACAACATCAAAAATGGTTAAGTGTTTTAAATGTGGAATGTATGGGCATTATGCAAACAAATGCCCTAAGGGAAAGACTCATGAAGAGAATCAGTATGGTCATATGGGTAGTATTTATGTGGATGATGATGAAGAGACTACAAATGATATGTGAGATGAAAGAATTTTTGAAGCTCGGTCAATGGTTTGAGAATGTAGTGGCATGATTACATGTTTATCATGTGTAATTTTGGAATAAAGAGACATCTATGGATTGTTACACTGTTGTCTTTCCTTGTGTTTTGAAAGCATATGATTAATGTTACCAGTATCCATGAAAGGTTATTCAGATATTTTTGGAATGTAGATGATATGCGCATAATGAAGGGATAAGGAGAAAATTAAATGTTTGATAGTATTCATGAGATCATGATTGATATAAGGACTAAGTGATATCATGGTTTGAGTATATAGAATTTTGAGGATTTTGGTATATGGAAAGTATTAACTTTTAACTGCACTCATGTTTTCACTAAGGTATTCAAGAGAATACACGATTAAGGACTTTGAATGTTTGGAATGTGACCAACAAGACATATCTTATGATATGTGGGGATCAACGACAGTATTAAATCTCTGGTAATCGTTGTCACTATATTATGAGAGTGGAATGCAGTATTATGTATAAGCCTAAAGATTAGACTGGATTATGTTGGACATAAGTTAGTATTGTTTAAGGATAGAAAATTTTCGATATTATTGATGGGATGTTATAGTAACGTAGTTTTAGAAAAAGGACAACCTGCAGGACGGGCGACAGCCCATCGCTTCGGACAAGGCTGTAGGAATCGAACCCACAACCGAAGTGCGACTGGCCTTTATCGCCTACCACTGACCTACAGGAAGTCCCTGTTTAGTAGAAACTGGTTTTATTATATTAAGCAGTATGATATATGAAGTATAAGTCCATTTTAGGAACTATATATGATTAATCTCACTATAGAATGACTTATGTATATTTAATAACTTTTGCTTACCTTTTGTTTGAGACAGATGGAATGACCCGTCATTCTATCACATGATCTGCTAACACTTCACGAATAACAAATTCAACTTCATTTATTTAAGATATGAACTGGAAATTGTTCAAGGCACGAACAATAGTGATATTGTATCAAAATAAAGTAAGTATTTATTCTAATTCAAATTTTCAACTTTAGGGAAATGATCTTGTAAACCAAAAATGTTGTCCTAGTGATCTTATACCTGATGAATCAGATGGTACCTTAGATCGTCACAAACTTATGGATTTGTGATTACTGGCTTTTCCATAGCCATGTTCTCTACCACTCTCCATTAGAACATGATGGTTAGATTTCTCTTCCATATCCATATTTTCACCTATGTGGAAACCCAGTGATTAGTTTATTTGGGTAATCGTTACATTTCATACTTTAGTTTTTAAAGCCAAGTTTTGGTATTCCCTTTTACGATGTGGGTTTCTATTAAAGAAACTTTCGAATAGTAAACCATTTATAACCCCGACGAATTTCAAGGGAGAAATTCATTTTAAGGGGGGTAGAATGTAACAGCCCGAGATTTTATGAAAAATATTCTTTTTATTTTACTAATGTCTTGTGTTATACGCTACACCAAAAGGAGCTTGCACAACACGCATCCTTGACTTGCCTTGCATTACACGCAATCGCAACCTTCCTCGATAGCGTGTGTGGTACGTAATCCTGAGTTTCACGAAACAATGATATGCTATTAAAATATTATTAAAACTAGCCGTTATGAATAGTAATAACCACTTTTTAAATTTTAGATATTTTAACTCTCAAAATGGACTTCATTTTTGGATTCGGAGTATCGAATTTAGCCTAAGGTGAAATTTTGGTACTTTTCGGATAACTTTCATATTCTGATGAATAGTGAAAATTACTAAATTATAATTAAAAAACAACCTTTTTAATCGAAATAATTAATAGTGATAAATCATTAATTTGAGTGGTTTTAAAGTATATTTAGAATATATTTTTACAATTTAATACAATTTTGGTCATTGGATGTAATTTCACATTTAAACTAGACATAAACAAGTGTCAATCTTTTGATAGATATTGTTTCTTAAAAACACGCTATTTGTTTTAACAGCGGGATTTAATTATAAAATTAATTAATGCAACTTTTATGTTATGAATTTGGTAAAATAGACTTCATTTTTGAATTCGGAATATGAAATATAGCTTGGGATGAAATTTTGGCATTGTTCTGAAAAACATCAATTTTTGATGAATAGTGAAACTACTATGTGGTAGGTTAAAAACTGAATTTTGCATAAAACTTAATTTTACCGCTTCTGTGAATGGAATTTCAAATATCCGAGAGACACGGTTAATATCAAGGACTAAAATGTGGTTCAATGAGATGAAAATAATTTTTTGGTGAATAGTAACTTTTTACTTTTTTTACCACGGTTAATAGTAAATAGGGTAACTAAGGGTAAATATGATATTAATATTACCCTAACACATGTCCTAATTCTATTGGACAAGTTTAATTCGACCAAAAACAAACTTAGGAATAAAATATGACCATTTAGGCCCACTTGGATTAGATTAGGACATTTATTATTAATTTATTTAAAGAAGGGTTAAAATAGTTAAAATCAAAGTTTAATAAGTAAAGCATTTTTAATATGGTGTTATACATAAGATAAATTCAACTATAAATATTAATTAGAAAGCTAGAAAGATTTCCTACATGATGGTATTTTATTTGTAATTTTTAGACATCAAATAATATAATTTATTTATGACACAAAGATGATGCAGTAATTATCTTATTAATGAAATATTGACATAATTGATAATATAAATACCAAAATAAATATAATTTAAGACTTTTTATAAATTCCACTAATTTTCTATGTTACTATGATATATTAGTGTTGATTTAATCAACTTGGTTTGAACATATAATTCTGTTATGACTTTCACAAAAATCATATATCAAATAGTTTCAAAATTGACACAAAATAGTTTTTAAATCAAATATTATATTATTAATTGTTATTTTATTCCTAAAAATCTAAAGTTCGTCCAAATGACTTAGATAAGGATATATATTTTAATAATAAACAATTTGGGGTTCGTTTGGCATGTTATAGTAAGTGTATTAACCATATAGTGAAAGAAAACAAAAAGACACGGTAAAAGTAAAATTATTTAACTTAGAGTTAAATCTAATTGATAAGGTTAAAATAATACTCTAAAATTGTCTAAATCTTATTGGTTGATATTATTTCGACCCATCCCCACTTTAGCTTCGAAATAAGACCCTTTGGAACCATTATAAACTGATTTTGACTTTAATATAAAATAATATTTTGAGGTATTCCTAAGGTTCCCCTCTCCTCCCTTATAAAAGGACACCTCCTCCCCCTCCTCCTCACACCAATTTGAGCACACAAGCTCGGCCAAACCCTGCCGAAATCTCTTCTCCACTTCCCTAGAAACATCCTAGAGGTTCTGGTCTTCCTCAAAGACCAATTTTAGTGCCCTAAGAGGAGGTCTCAAAGAGGCGCTTCAAAGAAGAGGTAATTACCGTTACCAATTCTTTCATCTTTATTTCTTCTTCCACTTCTTCTAATTAGGTTGTTTCATTATGAAGTAATAACATCAGTATCACTCATATACTGATATGTTATTATAAGTATGAAACAACCCTATTTCACCATCTATCCATCCTACGGAAAAAGAAATCACTGCGCGTGCGTACGTACGGAATACCGTCTCCACGCCGTGGTGTAATCTATTTTCCACCACCACCTTACATGGATGGGTATAATGGTGTAAAGAATAACTATACATAGTTATTACAACATCATATTGATTCTGATATATTGTATAATCCACTCCAATTCAATTCAATATTTATAGAAATGATATCATCGCTCGTGCGTACGTACGGACTACCGTCTCCACGACGCGATGAGATTCATTCTCCATGTTAACCATTTAAGAATGATTATAAAGTATATATAAGAAATAATAATGAAATATATGACATTATAAAGCTACTGGATTTATTTATATATATACATATGTATGTCATCTACTTACTTCCATTTCAAGACAATAAGGAAAGGAAAACAGCGTTCATGCGTACGTACGGACTACCGTCTCCATGAACGGTGTTTTTCATTTTATTTATCTACCTATTATATATATATATATACTGAATATATATGATATATAAATCATATTTTATATTCTGGAAGTAAGTAAATCATGATATAAGTAATGATGATGTCAAGAACAACAAGTCAAAACACCTACGATAAATGAAACGATTTTACCCAAAACGCTTCTTTAACATGGAATTTACAAAAGAACGGGTAATATAATGTCATAAGTGAACCATATGTGATATCATAACAATGAATATGATTCTGTAATAAGTCAATAACATGATTTAAATCATTATACAGGAGGTTCGGACACTTACAAAGCAAGTCGGACCTAAGGTAAGGGAAATATCACAATCTTATTTTTATCTGAGATTGTTTATACGTTGGTATTTACTGGGGTGTATTTTATCATCCAAATCCATGTTTTCTCAATATATAATATTATTTACATCCACCTACAATTGTTTAAATCCAATTTGACCCTTCTATGAGTTTTTAGTAAAAGATATGAAAGGAATCTTTTGTCGTTTTTTTTATACGAGGTGCTTTTTGACTTTTCCGACAAAAGTACGAAGAATGTTTTTTTTAACTTATACGGCATGAACGGATTTTTACGGTTTTATAAAGCCTTATTTTCATGAACCTTCCTCCAAAATATTTCATGAATATTTTCAATAAAATCTTTTTCTTTTAAAATTGCATGATGTTTTGTGAAAAGAAATTGATTTTGAAGAAGAAAGGATATTTTCCTCAAGAATTCAATTCAATTGTTTTATCAAAATTATTTTCCATCTAAGATAATAAAGGGTTCTGTTTCTATCCATATTTTTACATTGATTTGACTATGTTGTGATGGAATTATGTTTATGAATTCCTTTATCTTATATGAATGGTTTTATGATGTCTTGTTGTTTAAGAATTCCATTTTTGATACATGGGTTATGCAATGATGTATGGTTTATGATTTTGTGGCACACATAAGAATGGTATCATTAAGAGATGGGTGGGACGTATATCTCCCTCCAATGCATTGGGTAAAGATTTTATATCTCATGAGATAGACATGGCTGGAATGGTAGGTTATACCGGTTCAGTGAAACAGGACTGAAACGAGGATTACTCGATTCAGAAAGGGACTTTGTCCACTAAGATAGTCTTGGCAATGAGTCTTGACTAACAAGAAATGATTCTCTATGATTATGTGTGTATGCCACAATGAGTAATGTTTTAAGTAAGGGTTTCATTTTCACTACTATGATTTATCCCATGTTATGAAATTATGCTCTCTTTTGCAGGTTAAGATTTCCAAAAATGTTATGTTCTTATGAAAATTATGTGATTGATATTTCTTTTGTTTACCCTTACTGAGAATTTGAGCTCACCCTTTTATGTTTTCTTTTCCCCGGATATAAAGAAAGGTTTTAGGTAAAAAAAGGATGATCTTTGTGGGAGATTTTGAAGATCTTTCACCAGGATTAGAAGATTACGTTCCGAGTTTCCAAAGACACTAAACTATTACGATCCTTGTGTGTGTATTTTTGTTATGTATTAAGTATTCCGCAAAAGTAATGTAATGTCCATGTACGTTAGGCTTCGGGTCTCTACAGTTGGTATCAGAGGAAAGGTTTAGTCAACCTTTGGAAACTAGGATGCGAAAACGTTAGTGAGATTCCTAGAGATATTTCTAAGGTATGTCTAGGGATGCCCCTAAGGATAAGTATACGTATAGGATATAGTTCTAGAACTATGGTAACGATATTAGATTAAACCAAAGATGATAGATATTTAAGTTACTCCCCCTTTATTACGATTTTTGCATCTAACACTATTCTGTTTGGGTTTTAGAAAATGGCTGGAAACAAGATGATTCACAATAATGGAGGATATGATGGACAATGGAATGATATTCTTCATGAGCAACCAAATGAAATGGGATTTGGATGTCCAAACATCATTATTATGCCGAATCAGCAATCTCACAACATGATCAATAAAGTAATATTTGGTAAGTTTCCTGACTCAACTAATAAGAGAAAGATGGAGTTCCATGATGATCATAGAGGAAAGAAAGTTCAATTTCCCCTATGTAAATCATGTGGGAAGAGGCATCAAGGAGAATGTTTCAAGGGAACTGGAAGATGCTTTGGGTGTGGAAAAGAAGGACACAAAGCAAGTAAGTGCAAAGGAAAAGGGTCGGTTAACACCATGGATGAGGATAATGGTATTGCTACGACATCAAAAATGGTTAAGTGTTTTAAATGTGGAATGTATGGGCATTATGCAAACAAATGCCCTAAGGGAAAGACTCATGAAGAGAATAAGTATGGTCATATGGGTAGTATTTATGTGGATGATGATGAAGAGACTACAAATGATATGTGAGATGATAGAATTTTTGAAGCTCGGTCAATGGTTTGAGAATGTAGTGGCATGATTACATGTTTATCATGTGTAATTTTGGAATAAAGAGACATCTATGGATTGTTACACTGTTGTCTTTCCTTGTGTTTTGAAAGTATATGATTAATGTTACCAGTATCCATGAAAGGTTATTTAGATATTTTTGGAATGTAGATGATATGCGCATAATGAAGGGATAAGGAGAAAATTAAATGTTTGATAGTATTCATGAGATCATGATTGATATAAGGACTAAGTGATATCATGGTTTGAGTATATAGAATTTTGAGGATTTTGGTATATGGAAAGTATTAACTTTTAACCGCACTCATGTTTTCACTAAGGTATTCAAGAGAATACACGATTAAGGACTTTGAATGTTTGGAATGTGACCAACAAGACATATCTTATGATATGTGGGGATCAACGACAGTATTAAATCTCTGGTAATCGTTGTCACTATATTATGAGAGTGGACTGCAGTATTATGTATAAGCCTAAAGATTAGACTGGATTATGTTGGACATAAGTTAGTATTGTTTAAGGATAGAAGATTTTCGATATTATTGATGGGATGTTATAGTAACGTAGTTTTAGAAAAAGGACAACCTGCAGGACGGGCGACATCCCATCGCTTCGGACAAGGCTGTAGGAATTGAACCCACAACCGAAGTGCGACTGGCCTTTATCACCTACCACAGACCTACATGAAGTCCCTATTTAGTAGAAACTGGTTTTATTATATTAAGCAGTATGATATATGAAGTATATGTCCATTTTAGGAACTATATATGATTAATCTCACTATAGAATGACTTATGTATATTTAATAATTTTTGCTTACCTTTTGTTTGAGACAGATGGAATGACCCGTCATTCTATCACATGATCTGCTAACACTTCACGAATAACAAATTCAACTTCATTTATTTAAGATATGAAGTGGAAATTGTTCAAGGCACGAACAACAGTGATATTGTATCAAAATAAAGTAAGTATTTATTCTAATTCAAATTTTCAACTTTAGGGAAATGATCATGAAAACCAAAAATGTTGTCCTAGTGATCTTATATCTGATGAATCAGATGGTACCTTAGATCGTCACAAATTTATGGATTTGTGATTACTGGCTTTTCCATAGCCATGTTCTCTACCACTCTCCATTAGAACATGATGGTTAGATTTCTCTTCCATATCCATATTTTCACCTATGTGGAAACCTAGTGATTAGTTTATTTGGGTAATCGTTACATTTCATACTTTAGTTTTTAAAGCCAAGTTTCGGTATTCCCTTTTACGATGTGGGTTTCTATTAAAGAAACTTTCGAATAGTAAACCATTTATAACCCCGACGAATTTCGAGGGCGAAATTCATTTTAAGGGGGGTAGAATGTAACAGCCCGAGATTTTATGAAAAATATTCTTTTTATTTTACTAATGTATTGTGTTATACGCTACACCAAAAGGAGCTTGCACAACACGCATCCTTGACTTTCTTTGCATTACACGCAATCGCAACCTTCCTCGATAGCGTGTGTGGTACGTAATCCTGAGTTTCACGAAACAATGATATGCTATTAAAATATTATTAAAACTAGCCGTTATGAATAGTAATAACCACTTTTTAAATTTTAGATATTTTAACTCTCAAAATGGACTTCATTTTTGGATTCGGAGTATCGAATTTAGCCTAAGGTGAAATTTTGGTACTTTTCGGATAACTTTCATATTCTGATGAATAGTGAAAATTACTAAATTATAATTAAAAAACAACCTTTTTAATCGAAATAATTAATAGTGATAAATCATTAATTTGAGTGGTTTTAAAGTATATTTAGAATATATTTTTACAATTTAATACAATGTTGGTCATTGGATGTAATTTCACATTTAAACTAGACATAAACAAGTGTCAATCTTTTGATAGATATTGTTTCTTAAAAACACGCTATTTGTTTTAACAGCGGGATTTAATTATAAAATTAATTAATGCAACTTTTATGTTATGAATTTGGTAAAATAGACTTCATTTTTGAATTCGGAATATGAAATATAGCTTGGGATGAAATTTTGGCATTGTTCTGAAAAACATCAATATTTTATTAATAGTGAAACTACTAAGTGGTAGGTTAAAAACTGAATTTTGCATAAAACTTAATTTTACCGCTTCTGTGAATGGAATTTCGAAAATCTGAGAGACACGGTTAATATCAAGGACTAAAATGTGGTTCAATGAGATGAAAATAATTTTTTGGTGAATAGTAACTTTTTACTTTTTTTACCACGGTTAATAGTAAATAGGGTAACTAAGGGTAAATATGATATTAATATTACCCTAACACATGTCCTAATTCTATTGGACAAGTGTAATTCGACCAAAAACAAACTTAGGAATAAAATATGACCATTTAGGCCCACTTGGATTAGATTAGGACATTTATTATTAATTTATTTAAAGAAGGGTTAAAATAGTTAAAATCAAAGTTTAATAAGTAAATCATTTTTAATATGGGGTTATACATAAGATAAATTCAACTATAAATATTCATTAGAAAGATAAAAAGATTTCCTACATGATGGTATTTTATTTGTAATTTTGAGACATCAAATAATATAGTTTATTTATGACACAAAGATGATGCAGTAATTATCTTATTAATGAAATATTGACATAATTGATAATATAAATACCAAAATAAATATAATTTAAGACTTTTTATGAATTCCACTAATTTTCTAGGTTACTATGATATATTAGTGTTGATTTAATCAACTTGGTTCGAACATATAATTCTGTTATGACTTTCACAAAAATCATATATCAAATAGTGTCAAAATTGACAAAAAATAGTTTTTAAATCAAATATTATATTATTAATTGTTATTTTATTCCTAAAAATCTAAAGTTCGTCCAAATGACTTAGATAAGGATATATATTTTAATAATAAACAATTTGGGGTTCGTTTGGCATGTTATAGTAAGTGTATTAACCATATAGTGAAAGAAAACAAAAAGACACGGTAAAAGTAAAATTATTTAACTTAGAGTTAAATCTAATTGATAAGGTTAAAATAATACCCTAAACTTGTCTAAATCTTATTGGTTGATAGTATTTCGACCCATCCCCACTTTAGCTTCGAAATAAGACCCTTTGGAACCATTATAAACCGATTTTGACTTTAATATAAAATAATATTTTGAGGTATTCCTAAGGTGCCCCTCTCCTCCCTTATAAAAGGACACCTCCTCCCCCTCCTCCTCACACCAATTTGACCACTAAAGCTCGGCCAAACCCTGACAAAATCTCTTCTCCACTTCCCTAGAAACATCTTAGAGGTTCTGGTCTTCCTCAAAGACCAATTTTAGTGCCCTAAGAGGAGGTCTCAAAGAGGCGCTTCAAAAAAGAGGTAATTACCGTTACCAATTCTTTCATCTTTATTTCTTCTTCCACTTCTTCTTATTAGGTTGTTTCATTATGAAGTAATAACATCAGTATCACTCATATACTGATATGTTATTATAAGTATGAAACAACCCTATTTCACCATCTATCCATCCTACGGAAAAAGAAATCACTGCGCGTGCGTACGTACGGAATACCGTCTCCACGCCGTGGTGTAATCTATTTTCCACCACCACCTTACATGGATGGGTATAATGGTGTAAAGAATAACTATACATAGTTATTACAACATCATATTGATTCTGATATATTTTATAATCCACTCCAATTCAATTCAATATTTATAGAAATGATATCATCGCTCGTGCGTACGTACGGACTACCGTCTCCACGACGCGATGAGATTCATTCTCCATGTTAACCATTTAAGAATGATTATAAAGTATATATAAGAAATAATAATGAAATATATGACATTATAAAGCTACTGGATTTATGTATATATATACATATGTATGTCATCTACTTACTTCCATTTCAAGACAATAAGGAAAGGAAAACAGCGTTCATGCGTACGTACAGACTACCGTCTCCATGAACGGTGTTTTTCATTTTATTTATCTACCTATTATATATATATATATATATAATGAATATATATGATATATAAATCATATTTTATATTCTGGAAGTATGTAAATCAGGATATAAGTAATGATGATGTCAAGAACAACAAGTCAAAACACCTATGATAAATGAAACGATTTTACCCAAAACGCTTCTTTAACATGAAATTTACAAAAGAACGGGTAATATAATGTCATAAGTGAACCATATGTGATATCATAACAATGAATATGATTCTGTAATAAGTCAATAACATGATTTAAATCATTATACAGGAGGTTCGGACACTTACAAAGAAAGTCGGACCTAAGGTAAGGGAAATATCACAATCTCATTTTTATCCGAGATTGTTTATACGTTGGTATTTACTGGGGTGTATTTTATCACCCAAATCCATGTTTTCTCAATATATAATATTATTTACATCCACCTACAATTGTTTAAATCCAATTTTACCCTTCTATGAGTTTTTAGTAAAAGATATGAAAGGAATCTTTTGCCGTTTTTTTATACGAGGTACTTTTTGACTTTTCCGACAAAAGTACGAAGAATGTTTTTTTTTCTTATACGGCACGAACGGATTTTTACGGTTTTATAAAGCCTTATTTTCATGAACCTTCCTCCAAAATATTTCATGAATATTTTCAATAAAATCTTTTTCTTTTAAAATTGCATGATGTTTTGTGAAAAGAAATTGATTTTGAATAAGAAAGGATTTTTTCCTCAAGAATTCAATTCAATTGTTTTATCAAAATTATTTTCCATCTAAGATAATAAAGGGTTATGTTTCTATCCATATTTTTACATTGATTTGACTATGTTGTGATGGAATTATGTTTATGAATTCCTTTATCTTATATGAATGGTTTTATGATGTCATGTTGTTTAAGAATTCCATTTTTGTTACATGGGTTATGCAATGATGTATGGTTTATGATTTTGTGGCACACATAAGAATGGTATAATTAAGAGATGGGTGGGACCTATATCTCCCTCCAATGCATTGGGTAAAGATTTTATATCTCATGAGATAGACATGGCTGGAATGGTAGGTTATACCGGTTCAGTGAAACAGGACTGAAACGAGGATTACTCGATTCAGAAAGGGACTTTGTCCACTAAGATAGTCTTGGCAATGAGTCTTGACTAACAAGAAATGATTCTCTATGATTATGTGTGTATGCCACAATGAGTAATGTTTTAAGTAAGGGTTTCATTTTCACTACTATGATTTATCCCATGTTATGAAATTATGCTCTCTTTTGCAGGTTAAGATTTCCAAAAATGTTATGTTCTTATGAAAATTATGTGATTGATATTTCTTTTGTTTACCCTTACTGAGCATTTGAGCTCACCCTTTTATGTTTTCTTTTCCCCAGGATATAAAGAAAGGTTTTAGGTAAAAAAAGGAAGATCTTTGTGGGAGATTTTGAAGATCTTTCACCAGGATTAGAAGATTACGTTCCGAGTTTCCAAAGACACTAAACTATTACGATCCTTGTGTGTGTATTTTTGTTATGTATTAAGTATTCCGCAAAAGTAATGTAATGTCCATGTACGTTAGGCTTCGGGTCTCTACACTGAGACTAAATCTCATTAGGAAACCACCAGTGGTATGTGCCAATATTTCAGTGAATATATATATATATATATATATATATATATATAACAGGTAGTGAAAAATATTGAAAGTAGTAAATAATAGGTACTCAAATATAATCAAAAAAGATATCTCAAAATATAATGGTAAACATTTATAATTGATGACTAAATCCAAGATAGTGCTTTGACTTGGTAGGCATGTTATAAGTCAACCATTTATTATATTAGTACCCTGTATTATGTAAAGTCTCGTGGTTATTCCTAGTCCTGACGATACCTCGTATAAACTTAATATTCAACACGTCACATATTAATCATTTAATAATTTCCATGTATAGCCTGACCTGGGTATCATTCAATGGATCCATGGTTTACACAGTATTTCAAAATAAGACTCAATGAGGCTGAACACCCTATTTGTGGATCTCTCACAACCTTTTTATAATTATTCTCATGAGCCTGCCTACTATCTATTAACTGAGAGAATGGTTCACCCAAGGAATATAAGGTGAAATTAGTCACCAGAGCCTGACCATGTATTTTAACAGGGAGTATGGATAACCCATTTCTATTTACCCCTCTTAATCATTTCATATAAGTATCCACATATAAATTATACTATTACATGGATTTATCATATTATCTCATGTGTTCACATGTCATATAACAAGTAATACATGTGAAATAAACTACCACATTGATTAAAATAAATAACTCACATAGGCATAATTCATATACAAGGCTACATAAGGGAATTAAAGTATCTCATGGATTTAATAAAAAATAATTCACATAGGAACAATTTACATAAAAATACTATTATGGAGACTAAACCATTACCAGGCCTTAACATATCCTAAACCACAAATCTATGTTCACAATTAGATAAAAATATTTAAATTTTTTTTAAACAATCATAGTCATAACATGGGGAAAAGGGTCAATCACTAATCTCAAATCCTTAATCAAAACAATCATTATTTATCACAATTGAAATTCCATTATAATTTCTATTCATATTTGGAGACCCACTAATGGAAATAAGGAATACCTCGTAGGAATCCTTCGACAAACGACCATAAAAAAAATTCTAAGTGGAAGACACACATGGGTGGAATTTTAGAGGGTATACAACATACTTTATAATTTAAAACACTTATTTGGTTACAAAAACATCAATATGAAATATTAACATTAATCATAAATCAAGAGAAACCCCAAAATGGGATCGTGACACTTCGACATATATAAAAATCATGACAATTCACAAAAGGCACAAGACCACCTACCTCAACATAGTACAACCCTCATTATCCCACATCATTCATTGATTCGACATAGAATGGGGTATATATACAAAATGGGTATAAACTCGAAACCTTATAAAAATCATAATGGAATTAAATCATGATGAATTGCTCAAGAGGAATCCATAGCACACCAATCAAATTCATATGCATCTGGAAGTGATGGAAACAGGGCTCAGATGATCAATCAGGATGAAAAATAGCACCTGACACTACTAATCATGAACCCGGACGAGCCTTCTATCTATATGAAGAACAATTATGGTACTTCCCAATTCAGTTAGTTTAAAAAAGCATGTGTCATGCACTTGATATTATAGAGAATGTCCATATAGTGTTCTCGTCTGACCATAACATGGTTGCGTACTGGGATTACATGGTGTGTTGCATCACATACACAATTTGTACATAATAGTACACAACATGTAGTTCCTAGTCATGGCATGTAACATGCATGAGGTCAGTCCCTTGTCCTCTTTCCCCCCATTTTATTAAGTACAAATGGAAAAGGAACGACCCATACCTCAAAGGATGAACATGTTTCTTACAAAATTCCCCATTAAAGCAATCCATCCTTGAATTGTGCTTCCAAGGGTGGTGAAGAAATATCTGAGAACAACTCCGGCTACTCGGATCATTCGTCAGCCTCCCTTTCACACATCTCTTCCTGCACTTGGTTGTGCTTCCATTGCACCCATACCAAAGGAAGAGACCTTCCATGGATAACCATCATGCTACAATCCACAATATGAATGGGATTCTTCTCAAAGGATGTATCTTCCTATAATTTCACTTCCTCAGGCTGAAAGGTGTGAGACTAGTCTGAAATGTAACATCGAAATTGAGAAATGCTGAAGAATTCAGGAAAAAATGTGTACCAATGAGGTAACTGAAGTTGATAGGAAACTGTCCGGACCATCTCCAAAATCCCAAACAGACCGATGTATCTTAGTGAAAGCTCACCCTGTATCCTGACCCTCTTATGTCCCATCCTCTATGAAACACATAAGAAAACCCGATCCCATACCTTTAACTCCATATGAAATCTATGGAAATAGGAATAATATTTCTGATAAGACTATGTAGTAGTAATCCATTTCTAAATCAAATAAACATTCCTAGAAATCTTCAGCATGAAACATGGTCCGAGTAAAGCTACATCACCCACCACCAGCAAAAAAATGTGTGATCAGCATGGCCTATTATACAAAGCCTCATATGTAACAACCTGAAAAGTAGCCTTAAATATATCATTATAGGAGAAATCAACCAAGGTTATGTATCTTTCTCAATAACCCCTAAAATCCTGGATGCATGCTCAAAGTATGTCCCCTAACACATGAATCGTGCATTCTGACTAGAAATCCATCTTTCTGGGGGTGGTTAGTTTTTCTCAGATGCATCTGTGAACCCAAATCCCATTATATCCCTTTCCAGAAACTAGAAGTATAATTGGATTCCCTATCTTAAAGGCCAAAATGAGGAACCCCGTGAATTTTTACAATCTCTATGATGTACAACCCTCCAAGTTCATAAATAATGAAGGCTTCCTTGATCGGCCAGAACTACACAACCTTCATGAGATTATCAAGAACAACTCAAATGGAATCGTTGCCACAACACCTACACCATTAGAATAACTCCACAAAGAATTCCCTTGAGTGTTCTTGTGACACGTCTGGCATTATTTTTTTTAATTAAGAAAACTCAAACAGAAATGGGGACAGAACAGTGGCATCACAGCAAAGAACGATCGAACCCTGATCGACCGCATCAAAAGTGGTCACACAATATTTCTTCAAAGGAAATTGTAGACTCCTACACCACACCCACAATAAACTGGAGGAGTGTTTAAACTTTCCCAATAGAACCAAACACAATGAAAAAGAAGGATAATGATTCAAACCATAATATGAGGACTTATCTTCGAATGACCATCTTAGAAGGGAAAATTATTACAAAAAAACACAATGCAAGTTCTCCAAAAAACATGATTGGATGCTACAGATGGAACAATCAAATAATGTCTTCCAATACATGGCAGGCTATGGTGATCCATAAAAAGTTTGTATGAACCTCATAAATCCTTCATTGAAATTTTCATCATCACCTATGTCCTGTATAATATCTAGTACCACAACTAGCAGTTACAGGGGGTCCACAAGTAGCCCATGGCCTACCACCTATGGGGTATGATCTTCACCACCCTTCTGTTGTACTACTTGAGGACATAGTGGTGGAATTACTCTATAAAATACATCACATACACCTCAGTATAATCTTATTTATAAATTAAGGTATTTCAAGAGTATAAGAACTAAAATAGAGATGATAATCCTAAAAAGATAAAACAATTTGAGTGCACAGTGTGTTTGAACCATACAATAAGTAGACAATTAATCCATTACATGGTCATGTACTCCAATCATCTGTGGCTCGTAAACACCCTAGGTACATGGAGTGTAGGGACCATACATGACATGTACATTTAAACTCTCACATGTGTGTGTATCCCTACTTACAATGGTCATGTAAACATCATAGTTACACATTGTTTTAGGATGACACATGTTGTGTAATCATGTTTTCACTTTTGGCCATGTACTATTACATGGCCAGTGCCACCCATATCTTGTTATGTAAAACTACATGGGGTGTACATAAGGTACACAACATATTTTGATCAAAACATAATAAATAGTGTATTATCTCAACCAGTTGGTGACATGTTCATATACTACACCGTGTGTACTCAGAGTACATGACGTATACTTTATAATATTTCTCTCTTCCTGAATAGAAGAACACATGGCATGCGTTCATTGGAAAACATGTCGTGTTGTATGGGTTTCCATACACCAACCCTCATAACAACCCCCAAAACCCTATTTTTTAAAAAAAATCAACGGTGTGACTAGTTACGATCCATGGGGGCCCATACGCCCGATGAACCAAATCATGGAATCCACATATATAACATAAATCACAATTTAAATCCCAAGGTTGAAAAATGATCAACCTAATTCCGATCCATGGGGGGGAAACTCATCAAAGATTAATGTTTGGCGTCCATCCATTTCAACCATAACACATACCAATACAACTATAATAATAGCAAGTATATCTATCAGGATATCTATCACAACATTATGCATATCTAGCATAATAAATATCACAACAACATGTAATCATTAAATCTCTCTAAATGGCATGGAAAGAATGCATGGCATGTGATTTCTAACAAGTGACTATATGATGCATGAAATGGCATACCCCAATCTCATCGAGATGCAGAAAAATGGAATCACAATGATTTCAATAATAATATACCAATACAAGTGTGTCACCCAACGGTTAAATAAAATCAAATATAATAGCTCCAAATCCAAAAATTAAAATTTCATTTGAGGTAATTTGGTTTTACCTTGTACATGAGGTCAATACTCCCAGGCAATGTTTAGTACCAAATCCCTTTCATTTCTATCTTTTTATATCATATTTAATCAAAAATTAAAAGCAGAATAGAAAAGAACTGATACCACTTTGTAACATCCTAGATCCGTGTGACACTCAATTGATTCCACGTACATAGTTAGCTACATGGCCTCAAGCACATTTCCTGCATTGCTAGAGGATACAGAATAGCAATGAGGGATATGGGTTTGATTGTGGGGAATGAATTCCCTCAATGGTAGAGTGTAACTAATCAGAATAATAATAATAAATAATGGGTGTATTAAACATCAAATAACTAAAATAAATATTGGATTTCTGATAAGATAAATAAAAAATCATCATTCCCTACAAAAGATGATGCAACATGTCACATGTTCTATGAAAATAAAAAAATGAAGCACACTATAGTAATAAAAAATCTATGCTTCAAAAGAAAAAATAGAAAGAAAAAGTGACTATGAATCATTGCAAGCCTCGACTCGGTCCCATGCTATCTGACTCCTAAGTATCACTTCATGTTCATGAAGCAGACACTTTCCCAGATCAAAACCAACAATCTTATAATCTGTTTGGGCGCAAAACATGACTGAAAGAGTGTGTGAGACAAAATCCTAGAAGGAAACCACCATTGTTTTGTTCCAATATATCAGTGATTATGTATAAGGCATTGTACAATTCTGAATGAAGTAATCTGTAGGTACTCAAAAGTAAGAACCACCGATATGTCAGAAGACACTGGTATACAGGTATAAGTGAAGACGAAATCCTTGCTTATGCTTTTTCTTTGTAGATACGTCATAAGAGAACCATTTCATTATTCACATTCCCTAAATTATATAAATTCTTGAGGTATTACCTAGGTCTGACAACCAACTATATAATTGTAACTGTCAACTCATGACATATTAATCCTTTAATCATCTTCCAATAGTACCCGTCCTAGGTATCCCTTAATAAATCTAAGGTTCACTAGACATTTCAAAATAAGACTCGATGGCCCCAGCCACACAATCCATGGCTCAGTCACATAATTTACGTAATTAACCTCTTGAGCTCATCCATTATGTTTTAAGTCATGAAATTGTTCACCCAAGGTATATAAGATGCAATTAGTCACATGAGCCCAACCTTGTCTTTCAATTATGAATTTGGCTCACCCAATGCTAATTACCCCTCTTAATCATTTCATACAACAATCTGCATGTAATCTAAAGTATTACATGGATTTAACATATTATATCATGTGAGAACATGTCATATGACATGTAAAAAATGTGAATTAAAATATCACATGGTTCAACATCAATAACTCATGTGGTCACAATTCACATACAAGTAAACACATGGTAATTGAACTATCACTTAGATTTAATAATAAATCACTCACATGGGAAAAATTTACATAACATTTCTATTATGTAGTCTAAATCATTACAATGTCATAATGTATTCTAACTCATGTGGGAAGGTTTACAGTTCGAGCAAAACATTCCAAACATTCTTAAACTGGCATAGGCTTAACATGGTGATATTGGGAAATCACTAATCCCAAACCCTTAATCCAATAAATTGCAATTTATCACAATTTAATTTCTATTATAACTGTAAATAACTTTTGACAGCACAATAAGTGAAACATGGAATGCCTTATAGTCATCCTCGACCAAACCGCTAGAAATGATCCATCTATGAGAAATGCACCCATAAGGTGGCCCATAATCAAGGCAAACAGCTGAATTTATAGATTAATACACTTATTCGAATACATAAATGCAGATATGAATCAATAAGGGTTATCATAAATAATGATACACACCAAAAATTTGGGGTGTGACATTTTGGAATATATAAATATGGTGAAAATTCATCAAAGGCACAAAACCACCTACCTTGTCATAGTACAACATTCCTCATCCAGCATCGAGCATTGTTTTTACTGAAAATTGAGAAGATCTATAAAATGGGTATAATCATTCAACCTTAAATAAATTCATTGAGAGAACAAATCAATAATAATGCCTCAAGAGGAATCAAGTACTCATCAATCGGGTTCAAATGCAATTGATGGTGAAGGAAATTGGGATTGTATGATGAATCAGGATGCAAAACAGACCTCCATACTGTTGTTCGTGAACCTAGATGATCCTTGTATCCATATGATGTAAAATGATGCTAGTACCTAATTTAATCATTTAAAAAAATTACATGACTTGTACTTGATATTACACCCCATTTCCTTAAATTTTTATGCCCCAACATTTACATGGTTGTGAGCTAATATTACATGGCATGTATCCTTACATATACGGCGTGTACCTATAGGTACACAACTTGTTGTTCCCAATCACATCATGTAAGATACCTGAAGCCATAACCTTGACCTCTTTTACCAAATTTTCATAAGTACAAACTAAAAAGGAATCATACATACCTCACTGGAAGAACCTAGATCTTACAACTATGACATGTTTTGGTTTATAATGAATGAAAAATCCAATTTTTTATTTTGTTTGTTGAAAAATGGAAATATTTTGCGAATTTCATGAGATTATTGGAGGATTTATGTGGATTTTTAAGTCCATAATCCTTGGTCATTCATGAATAAAAACACTATTTTTGAGATAGAATCTATACTACAAACACTATCCTTCATAGTGGATTTACTTGCAAAGGTAATCATTGCCATAAGACAACTGGCCATTCTGTATAGGGTCAATTCTATTTTTGTAAATGTTGAATGAAATAAATAAAAAATCATAGGCCATGAAATTCTATCACCTGAGCAGTATCTAGTAAAACACATTTCCTGAGATCAGGGACCACATAGACAAGTTGGCCAGATTTGGAGTTCATGTGGGCACCCCCATGTATAGGTACAAGAGCATGTGAAGGAAGTCCAAAAGTCAAGGGGAACCATATGTGATGGAGTTCATCCACTCATGTTTGTGTTAACATGATAATATAGAGGTGATCATAAATAATATTTACTATCAAATGATCTATTTACATGCATCAATTATTATTAATCATGTATATTTTTGAGAAAATTCTACTACGGGAGTAGGTTACTATAGGCTTTGGTGTCTATAAAAGGATCATTATATTAGGCGTATTTTCTAGGGAACTTCTATACCATTATAAGATTTTGGTGTCCATACCTTTTGAGAATAGGTAATGTTATAGCTATGGGGATTAGAATATTCCCACATAATTGAAACTGATTACATCATAGAGAGTTTAGTTTCAACAAAATATTTATTTTACGGATATGAAATCATAATGTTCTACACGCCAAAGGATATAGGATCACCATGGAGTAAGTTATGTGTGTTCAAATGAAAATTGAGTATATGAGGAAAATATTTTGTTGATATCATGGATGATTTTAAATGATATTATATACTATAAATATAGTCAACTATAAGAGTCCATAATATAAGAAAGTATACCATGAATCGAGGAATTTATTTAATCACTTTTATTTGTAATAGTTTGGATGGATACTCCATTGTGTTTCTCTAGAGGTATTCTTCTACCCTATATAAAGATTACTCGTATAATAGCTGAGTTATTAAATAAAATAATAGTTGTTTGATAGGGTTATTGTTCTTGGGTTTTAAGTACATTAATGTAAAGTTAATGGTCCTTAATCACTTTATTTATATGGAAAGAAAAATAGAGTTATCATATGAGGTAATTGGATGGTTTGATTGAATCTTCTCTATTGATCAAATCAACGAGGCTATATTGTCCCCAAGTGTACACAAAAAATTAATGGAGTTAAAGGTAAATAATCCTAGAGATATTTTTAGGAAGCACTTATGCATGTAATGAAAAAATATATATAATCATTCTCGAAGAATGATTGTTAATAAAGAAGGGAAAGTTCTAGAAGATTTATCTTATTGGATCATAATTAGATTGTGAGAGGTGACACAACACTCTATGTGTATATTCACATTATTATCAAGTGAATATGATTTTGGGTTTCAGGGTAGGTGCATTTAGTTCCACTTTATGAAAAGAAGTAGTGAGATAATAAAATTTTGTGATTAGTAAGTTTATAGGGTCATTTAGACCACTATTTAATGTAAAAAATAACATCAACACTCTCTAGTGATTTTTTTTGTTATCAGAAAACCATTTCATTATCCATGGACTAGACTAAGTAGGGTGAAAAAAGTAATATTGTCCAAGTGCAATACTAAATTCAGTACAACATATTTAGTAATTAAGGGAGGGAAAATAGTGTTCCTCAAAATTCATAAAATAATATTATAATCAAGGGGTTTTGGTATTTAAAATATTATTACCTTGATTTATCCACCTCCCCTTAGGAAAATATTGTTGATAAAGGACAAATAGTTTTATCAAAGGGATGTTTTTCATATTGACATGTTCTCTCTTGAAGAATATTTGAGGAATTGGTTGTGGACCACAAAGTATTTCAAACTTTAGATGGGAAATATTTCTATTTGTTGTAAAATATGATACATAAACACTTTCGAAAATTAGGAATGTTTTTTACATGATATATATTCATTGTATATAAGAAATCAGTGAATGTGGAGCATTATCATAAGGTACCATATGTAAATGAATAATGATTTTTAGTCAATAATTACAGTAGGGGGATCATTGACCAACCATATATATAAAATGTTAATGTCATGAAAAACCTCTAATTATATGTAGTAAAATATTATGAAAAATTATAAAGTATATTTTTAATATTGAGATACAAATATGTAAGTGTTCTTAATTTTATATGAATACTTGAGGATGATTCCAATGAAAACTATGGATGCATTTGTTTTATAAATTATCATATTTAAGGGGTCTTGGAAAAAATATTTATAACATATTGATTGATTAAATAATATTTAGAATAATATATTTAAACATCAATGTAAATGTATCTATGATTTATGTTAAGGACCCAAAGGAAGTATCACATGATAGTCTTTATAGTATAGTTGTCACAAATGTAATGAGAAATGAAGAAAATGGGGTATGGGTAGAGGAAAATCATAAGAGATTGCATTCAATGAAATGAAAAAAATATTTTAATGATGATGTAGATGAATATGAGGTTCATTAGTTTATAGATTTTAGTTCCTCTCGCCATAATAAAGGAAAATGAAATTCCATTGAATGATTCCACTTCCATGATTCTAATGTGGGATAATATGTCATCTTACTATTATGTTATTTATAAATAATCAAAATGGTTACGAGGAAGACTCATCTAAGAAACTCTTAAAATTTTATAATATCATGATGAAATCAAGTAAAAATTTCAAGAGGAAAAATATATTATCTAATGAAGATAAAGGTACTAATGGTTTTGAAGTAGAATAAGTTTAGGATTTCAGGTATCTCGATGAATTTATGTCAGTTTATATTCAAGGTAGTATAAAAATGATGATATTGAAACTAAAATTGATGTAATCTTTGGAATAGTTGATCTTCAAGTTGAGATTATGACAACTTATAAATAACATGACAAATAAAGGGATTACACTAAGAATAAAATTGTTGTGGTTTATGACTGAATGATCTCTATGAAAAAATCTAAGGAAGATAAGTTTGATCTAATAAAATATATTTACAAAAGAAAATTGCGAATTCATGGAAACATAGATAATTAAGTAGTGATCCAGATTATAGTTTAGGAACATATTCAGGTCATAAATAGATTTACCAATACTATGAAATAAAGTGTTTAAATAACTGAATAATATAAAGAAGATGTAATGGTTTTGGATTTGAAATTTTGTTGATCAAATAATTATCATTAATAATTTCATGATATTAGGTTTTGCAACACAATACCCTTATATAAATCCATTCATTTTTTATGTGTGACTATCGAAAAAATAGTTCTAATATTACAGGTGACGTGATTTGAAGACTATGGTAAATATAGTGTAGAGTATGACTATAGGGATAATTTAATCATAGATAAGGGTAAAATATAAGAAACAAACACATAACGTAATGTTTTCATGGTATAACTTCAAAAAAAATATTGTTCCTGTACAAATGGATGGATAATGACATCAAAAATTAGATGATATCATTCTGTAAAATTTTGTCACATTATATATGTGTGGTCTATTGAAAAAAATTATATTTTTGGGAATAAATACCAAAGATAGTCTAGTAGTTTTCAATTATATTATTATCATTTTAATGTCTATTGATTTATTTTTTATTGTTTTGGACAGAAAGTAGATTATTTTACCATAATAGTTTAATGAAACGTTAATCATGGGACTCATATTTGATGGGAACATATCTTTCAAAATTGATGAACTCATTGAAAATTGAAAAAAAAATTGATCCAGAGGAAAGTATCCGACTAGGGGAGTATAATTTTTATTAATTATATTGATAAGTTCATCAATGATCATGGAAGACAAAAAAATAGTACTGGAAGGAAACATTTTCTATAACTTCATTGAGATAAATGGATTTGTTTGGTTCATAAATTTTGGATAGTGGGTAAACCTAACACCTGATCAAGAATAATGATTTTTTCACCGAAAAAAAATATTACTAAAATGGGGTATTTTGATTTTATAATGACGAGGGACAGAAAATACATAGCTCTAGGAAGGCCATGGTTAGTGGAAAGGATCTCTGGGAGATAGATGTGTTATTTTTGGAATTACTTATCCACAAATTTGTATATATGGACATATTACATGACTCAGAATATGTTTCAGAAATATATAACAATGGGTTTACTATTGAATCCCGTGAAGGATCACTTCTTTCATAAGGGTGATAGACAAAAATAAATCAAAATTGTATTAGTGATGAAAATCACTACATATTATCAAGGAGGATGAAGACATTATATGGAAGAATCAACTCGATATTTTGAGAAAAATATCATTGGAAATTATAATGAATAATTATGAATAATGAGATTTACCCATGATCACATGTGATTACACACATATATGTGACCCTTCTAAAAATGGTAACAATATTCAATGACTTACTATTTGAAGCAAGGAAATTCAACAATAGTTTTAAATATTATTTATGTGGATGTTTGAGGAACAATAAATCCTATATCATATAATTGAAAATTAAATTATGTGTATTATGTTTAATATTTAAATAGGATGGATTTTTCGATAGTTATTACATATATAAACAATGTTTATAAGTTTATCACATTATATTTAAGAGAATATAAAAAATAATTGTAGTAAAAAATTAAAAAATTTACTCTGAGAATGGAGAATAATTCACAAGTAATCATGTAAGGTAATATATATAAAATAATGGGTTTATCACCAAGTGTTTGTCGTGAGAACTATTCAATAGAATGATTTTGGTGAGAGCATAAATTTTATCATATACAACATGGGTTATACTGTACTTATGTAGAAACAAATACTAGAAAAATATTAAAAATAAGTGTATTATAGAATTTTTTATATCTCTAATCACTTATTTTTATATCCAAATAAAGACATTATCCCTTAAAAATTTTGGAATAAATGTAATCCTATATTTAAATAATTTCCAATGTTTGGAAGAAAGTATTTCATTATGAAGAAAGATAAGAAAAACATTTTTTAATCCTGTAGAGATGAATTGATCATTCATGGAAATGATTCTAAGAGAATATAATATCCATTTTATGAAAAATTAATGAATAAATATTATAAAATATATCATATTTTTATATGTGAATGTGAGAATAATTCAGTTTTAGATGAGGATATTTAATAATTAAACTAATACAATTCAATCGAAACTTTTAATTTTTTTAAAAAATAATATGATGAAGATGGGTAAAACCAATGTGGATTTAAAGGGGATAAAATAAACTCTCATGACAGCTCAGATGATAAAGGAACATCAAATGGAAAATTATTTTCAATTATATAGTTTAGTTGAATGAAAAACAATGACACCAACATATTTTGTGAACCAAATGCTTTAATTTAGAAAATAATGAATAACTTATGGTAAAAAACATATATTATGTTTTAGGTGGAACAAAAATTATTTAGTGTTGCTTCAATGGATGCATGTTGGGTCAAAGATATGGATGATAGTCTTGACTGGAATTTAAAAAAAATAATGGAAATATTCACAAGGGTGATAAATAAAGATGTGACCAGGATCAAATGGATTTTATAAAAAACATAATGAATATGTAATAGTGACATGGAAGGGGTAATTTATAGTGTGAAAAGGCTATTATATGATTGATGTAACTGACATTGATGAAACATTTCCACCATTGGGATGAATTAAAACATCATATTATATTTATTAATGATTGTACATAATGATTTTAATTATTATCAAATGGATATAAAATTTTTGTTCTTGGATGTTGTAATTTAATAGGATTTCTATATTGATAATCTATATGAATTTATCATATGATATTTTCAGATAAACATTTTCCAATAGGAGAAGGATTTCTTTAGCCAAAAAATGCACAATTATATTGGGTACACATGACGAGATCAGTAACTACAAAAGAATATTTATCAAATAGGTGGGGGGGTTTTCACCCTATATATCAAATAAGATAATGTTTAGTGGATGGGGGAACTTATATATGTTGATAAAATCATCATTGGAGGCTAATATGACACCCAATTCATGTTGTTCTCAAATTTGATGAGGTGCACTTTCAAGAGGTCCCAAATTAGTGAATTTTTTTTTCTTATTCTATAGGTTATTTAATAAAAGAATTTAAAAATTATCTTCAATTCCAAGTATGTAAATTAGATATTTATGTGTTTTTAGATGAATTATTTCTTATTGATGGATAATTCTTATGAAATCCTCATGAAATTTTCAAATCATTGTTATGGTATAGATGTTGATGTGACTGATTATAGAAAAAGTATCATCAGTTCACATTAAATGGAATTCACTAAACCTGTCACTTTATTCCCCTAGATACCCTATATCAATGTCATCTATAAAAAGTAACATTAAGGTTTTTAGGGTAGTATCACATTATATTAACCAAACAGTGGATTTTTTATTATATTATTATAGAAACCTACACCAAATTTTCTGTCGTATCGATATTCAAATTGGGATGGGTTTCTTATTGGATGAAAATAAATTATAGATGTGTGTAGTAGATTGGAATATCTATTATATATTGAAAATTAAAAAATAAATGTTTAATTCCAACAAGAACTATAAATGATGAATATGTCTAGATGAATAATCACTATAATCAGATGATTTGGAAAAGTCAATAGCTAGAAAATATTTCAATTAAAGAGGAATATCTTATTCCAATTATGTGTTCAAACTCTCTTATGAGAAAAATTAAACAAAATCACATATGGAACACATTTATGAAGTACATTGAGATTTAATATCATTACCTAATGGAGAAATTGGGACACAATATTATAAAGTTACAATATCTTCCTAAAAATTCAAGTTGTAGATATCATGAGAAAGGTGTTACACAATTCTAGATTCAAACGACATTGGTAAACTCTTAGATTCTAACTAATTTTATATATTTAATTATAATTTGTAATATATCCCTCATTTCCCCATAGAAATTTATATTTGATAAAGGTATATTCTCTTTCATCAAGACAATTATTTAATATCATGATTTAACATTACAATCATTAAGAAGATGTTCGTTGGGTTCATTGAAAATAGGGGAGATATATTTTTTTATTTAGGGGGAGAAAAAAATTCTGTTGAACCTATAGAATATTGCATCCATAAATTAATGGATTGTTTATTTTTATGTATGGGGGATGAATGATTGAGGATTGAATACTAGATTTCTAAACTTAATTGATGATTAGTATCAAGTTGTTCAGGTGTGTTTTCTTTTGAAATTATTTATACGTACTGTAAGCGATGTGATACCTATTAATTAGTTTAGAGCACTCATCTAATGCAAATAGAGGGACTATTTTTTAAAAACTTTTTGAAGGTTCGTTGAGATTTTGTTTGCTGTGAAATTGAAGAAGGGTGTAAAGTCAATGTAATTCTTTGAGGATTGTTTTAGATTATCTAAATCTATAAGTATTGGTGATTATAGATGTATACAGCTATTTAGGAGACGAAATCCACACTCATGGCCCTATATTGTTCGATATATGTTTTTGGAATGGGAATCCTACACAACATGAAAACTATACATGCCATAGATGACTTGTTACACAGAAATGAATATTGGAGAATGTGAAGAATATTTAAAATACAACTCAAGTCCTACACCCAATCAACCACTATACAATATTGTGGTTGACATAATGCTCTACATGGTCGAGTGGAGAAATATGGGTGTACATGTGATCATCCTTGGATATAGGAACTAGTTTTCTTGATGGTAGAACACATCATAATGTACACCATAGAAAATGGTTCATTTTCTCTCTTTTGTGGGTAGGCATGAACATTTTTAGGTAATTATTTGTTAAAATAAAAATCAAATGTTTTATTCAAATAAATAAATTGATTTATTCAAATAAATCAATGGTTATTAAATATAGATATTATATATGAGTTTCCAATGTCGTATAAGTTACATATATTATATATTATAGAATAAAGGGATATTAAATAGATTAAGTTATTAGGTGAACTTTATTACCCCTGGAAGATTAAGGTTCATTCCCAATAGATGATAGACTACACTATAACTATGAATTAAGGTAATATTCGAATGATGTATCTACCACTTTGATCAGGGAAGGTACAAATTCAATATAAATAATGATTTTAGTGATTTATTATCTTATAGGTTCCTACGACATAGCAGAGGTTTCCACATCAGTGGTAGCTACATATAATTTATTTAAAGTGGTGGATTTCATGATGATATTGTGATAATATCACATGTTATTTGAATTAAAACTGATTTATTTAGATGTGAACCACTATAGGAGGCTATGTAGTAAAATAAGATACCATGATTTTAGAATTTTAATGAATACCAATTCTACATCATATTGTAGAAGGCTACACCATGGGGTCTCTATGGTGAGAGGATTCTACACCATATAAGGTTCAATCAGATCATAGTCGAGGAGTTATAAATAAAGGATTGTTGTCTTTGGGAGATGTGATTTTCATTTTGAGGGATTTATTAAGGATTTAATGGTCTTTAATGACCTTACATAAGTGTGAATGACACGTGGAATGAAGCATTAATGGAACATAAATATTTGATTTACTCCATCAATTGGATCATGCTATTGATGTTTTATTATCCACTACTTCACAAAATATTTTCATGGAATTGGAGTGATAGAATCAAAGTGTTATTTTAAGGAATATCTTATAGATGGAATAATAATTATATTTCTAGATTTTCTATAATATTGTAGGTAAATATGGAAGTGGAAGTTGAAGGATATTTATATCACTTGAATTCCATCACATTGGGTAGAAGTCGCTCACCATTATTAGTTTATGTAAAAATTCATATATCAAGAATAATATTAAGGTTAACATAGAACAAGTAATTATTTCCACAATATGATGAGAGTCAATGAGATTTTCAAATTTTATCAATATTGATTTTGGATGGTTATTAAGAGTTACCAATTTTTTAAACCTAACCACAGTAGTGGACTATAATGTTTTTATGAATATAAACATAACCTTTTTAAATCATTAGACTATTAAAATTGATGTAGACCAAGTATAATTTTCTATGTGATTTAATACATTCAGTCACTCGTATTGAGAATGTAATGGAGAGAAATTTGTGTTATCCACATTATGAGAACAAGATAATAATAATGAATTTATGTTTTAAATCTAGTATTACCCCATTTCACCCAAACCCACACCCTCTAAAGGTAATTAATTTTAGAAATGACCAATATAAATAAAATATCCAATAATTATCCCACCCTTACTATCATGAATAGAAATAAAACATCATAATAATCCACCTAAGGATTTAAAAATATTGTCCATAAATACCTACTCTGTAATATGTTGGTTAGACCCATCAATATAGATTAACAACAATAGAAACATGAGGTTACAATAATAGTCTGTTAGTCACACTAACAAGAATCCAGTACTAATAGGTTATACACCCTATTAAAAAATATCAAAGTGAATGATTTTTTTGCACCTTAATTAAAACATATCCTTTTAACATTGATTAAAATGTAGAAATACATTCTTATTCTAAAAGATTAATCTCCAAAAAATTTAAATGATCTTACTCTATGAGTATATTCGATCTTGACTTCTTATATGAATCAAGTCCTTGAAATTCACTAAGTGACTTTAGTGATCAACATTGTTGGTCACAAAACTCGCTCTGGATCTTAAAAAGTCAAAGTCCATCTCTTCCCAATAAAAAACATGGGGATACAAGTCATATTATACTGTTTCTTAATTCGTGAAATTAACTTATTCCTTATTATTCTTCAATAATCTCAATTGTAGTAGGTTTGTAATAACTCAAAAATAGGAACCAACTGATTTCATACTAACACAAACATATTATATATATATAAAATATATTGTGAATATTGATCCTAGTAATTAATTTATAGAAACCTTATACATCATCATAGTAGATGAACTAATTCATTTTAATAAGAGATTTTATCATTTTTTTCCCTCAAACACACGTTTATTAACAACGAAATGACCATGGATGAATTTATTTTTAAAAAAATACCATGAAATATTCTATATCATGTATGATATGTTCTAACTTTTAATAACTCTTTAAAATATACACAAAAACATTTCCAATATAAAAAGTAAAAAAATACATTATTAAACATCCCAAATATCATTATGATTTTAACAATTTTAAAACTCAATCCCCATCCTTATTTAAATCCTAGAAATATTAATGATTTCACCCTGAAATAGACACATAGTGCCATGGTAGTCTAAAAATTTCCATCAGTCGTGAAACATGAATTTTTCTATCTCATCATTTATTATTGGATGGTTTCTTTTAGGAAATACTATGTGAAATGATTTTTTGAGAAACCAAAATACTTTATCTATGTATTTCATAAAAAACCTGGTTTTTGAATTCATCAATGTGGCCAGAACACCCATATATAATACATCATGGAACAACTGCATTTATCTCATTAAATAATGATACTTTCTTTCATATTTCCTCCTATATATAATCATGAATCCGGATCGATGTGTGATTATTTCATTTAATCAATGAAAAATTTGTAAATTAATCATCTAATTTATGTCTATAATTTTATTAGTAACAACAAGACACTAGTTATGAATTGTGGGTGAATTATTACATACCATTGTCATGATCACAAGAGATCATGTCCCGAATGACCGATCAGTTTTATAGCATTGGATGTATTGGATACATATATATGTTTTACATTTCATTATGAAATTAAACGAATACCATTTTGAATTCATGGGATTTACTCATATCCATAATCATATTCATACATTTCAATCACGATATACTTCTTCATATCATGGGAATAATAAAACATAAGAAGGGGTGAGCTCAGATACTGAGTAAGGACAACAATATATCAGAAAAAATCATAAATAAGAATAATAATTTAAGACAATGTATAAGACTAAAACACAACCATTTTAAACATAAAATTCAATATAATATGGGTAAGATAAAAAAAATAATTTCATTTACTTATTCACATGGATATTCTACTACTAGAATAATCACATATAATATCAATAGTTGAATTCATAATGATGGAATGCATAATGTCGGACACCATAACCACATAGTCAAGGCCTCGTTGCATGACTACAAATAATAATTTTTTCATGGCCTTGTGAAAGATACTAGTTTGTCTTATCAGACCTACCGATGCATTGAGGGGCTATAATAGGGCCCGCCCGTCCATTTCTACATCCAATGTATTCCTTATTTTAAAAAGTTGAAACATAACATAAACATTCTTATTAAAACTAGAATAAGAAATGTTAATAAATGAACCATAAATAATGAATGGTATTAAAATAACACATCAATATTAAAACATATCAAAAAACCTTCAATACAATATGAATGATTGTATCATAAAAAATCAACTTCAAAAAAGTATAAAATTCAACAAAAGATGTTGACATAGAAAAAATCAATCCAAAAAACTAGTTGAGAAAAATATATCTTTCTAAATTGAAATAATATAAAATATTCATAATTATAAAAGAAAACATTAATTTTTTAAATATTCCTATTAGCTTGTAAGGGTAGCTTCCAAGGTGTCACAACGAAAGAATATAGTCGTACCCACCGTATAAGTTAATAAAAACATTCTTTTCTTAATTTGTCGCAAACGTCATAAAGCAACAATTTTGGAAAACAATGGAATGATTCAATTAAAAAAATTTAAATAATTAAAACAAGGGTATAAATGACCTTTACTCATAGTCTAGGAAATAGTAAAAATGTTAAGAAACATGGATGTGGATGATAAGAATGTCATATTGGATACTAATGTATAAAAAACCTTAGATAATAAAGAGATTGTCGAATTAACCCTTACCTTGTACTTTTCCATAGTCGAGGGTACGTTAACCAACTGTATAATGATAAACACATTGTTATTAAATTATACAATAATGACATTCCTAAATATGATATTATACATGATCCTTTAATATTGCTTGGTAGAAAATATATCAGTAGTATCATTGTTCTAGCTGTTAATTGATTCATTTTTCTTTATATGCTTGGTTACATAACTCATTTTTGTTATAGATATATGTATTTGATTCATATCTAGAATGATATTATGATCTTAAAAATTATTTTTAATCCTTAAATGAAAATTATTTCTAATGTTTACGATGGGAAATGAAGTCTCATCGCATCGTGGAGATGGTAAGTCGTACGTATGCACAAGAAGAAATATCATTATATTGATGGAGAAATAATATGTAGTTAGATGGAATGTTATATATATATATATATAGAATAATTCACATGTTTTAGTTATTATTTATATTATTTATTATCATTTTTATACCCTTCCAAATAATGGCGTGTTGAATAACAATCTACACCATGACGTGGAGATGGTAAGCCTTACATACGCACGTATGGTGACCTTGTCATTAATATGATTGATAGAACAATGAATATGGTTGTAAAATATTTATAATAAAATCACAGTATATATAATTTACTAGATTTTTTATTTTGGTATGGAAACAAAAAATAAATATAAAGTGGAAGAAGAAAATAAATTTGAAAGAGGTGATGAAATAATTACCTCTTCTTAGAGTGATTCTTTTTTATATGATCAAAAGGGATCCATAAGATGGATTTTTTTTTATAAAATTAAGGCCTCTAGGATGAATTCAGGGGATTTATAAGGATATTTGAGTAGGTTTTGGCTGAGCCAAATGCCTTTGGAGGTGTGAATTTGAGAGAAGGTGTTGTGCACTTTTATAAGAGAGTTGAGGGGCACTTTAGAAAATTCTTGAAATATTAATTTATTATAAAATCATTTTCGGTTTCTAATAGCTCCAAATGGATTTATTTTGAGGGTAAGGTGGTTATGGGTCGAAGTAATATCATAAAATTGGTTTTAAGAAGTTTTAGGTCACCATATTAAACTTATCATTTAGATTTCATTCTTAGTTAAATAGTTTGATATTTACCATTTATTATTATATTATTATATTCAATGGTTAATAAACATACAATAAAATTACATGAGAGCCAAAAGTTTTTTAGTAATGACTTATATAATCTTATCTATGTCCTTTGCCTGAATCATATATTTTTAGGAGTATTATATCATTTAATAAAATATTATTTGTTTTAAAAACTCATTTATGTCAATTTCGACACTATTTAGTATTTGGTTTTTTGTAAAATCCATAAAAAACATGTTACTTTAAAAAAACTTTAATCATCCCTATCATGTCATATTCATCAATAAAAATAATGGATGGAATCAGAAGTTTCAATTTACATTTATTTTAATATTTATAACATCAATTATTTTATTCTCTCATTAATAAAGAATTTACTATATCATAATTATATCATAAATAAATTTAATATTTAATTTCTAAAATTTATAAATAAAATAAAATGATTTAGGAAAAATTTTAGATTTCTAATGAATATTTAGAGTAGAATTTATCTTATGTGTAACCCTATATTAAAAATGTTTTGGTCATTATACTTTAAATTTAACACCTATAACTTTTCTGTAAATAAAATATAATAAATGTCCTAATGTAATCTATTTGGATCAAAAGTATCATATTTTTTTCATCAGTATTATTTTTGTTGAAATACACTTATCCAAAAGAATTAGGAAATGTGTTGGGGTAATTACAATATGATTTGTACTTTTAATTACCCTATTTAACTTCAATCGTGGTAAATAAAATTTAAAAGATATTGTTCACATAAATTTATTTTCATCATATTGAACAAAATTTAATTACTAATGTAAACCATTTCTATGGTATTTTTGAAATTCAATTCACAGAATCGTTAAATTTTTTTTTGTAGATTTGTAAATGAGCTTAAAAGGCGTGTAAAAGACGTTAAAATGTTCAATAAAATTTTATATATCTAATATTATTATAAAATGACTCTAATTAATTAATTTTTATTAATATAGGTATTATGTATCTATTTTGACAATAAAATAAATTTAAATTTAAAAATAATTATTTAAATAAAAATTCGGTATCAAACAATAACGCAGTGTTTTTCACAATCCATCAAAAATTGAGTGTTTTTAGAATAATACCTAAAACTCACCCAAAGATAATTTTGATATTCCAAACCGAAAAATGAAGTCCATTTTCTAAAATAATATTCATAAATTTTCAAAAATTGGTCATTACTACTCATAGAATCATTTTTAAATGGCTAGTTTAATTAGATGTGTTGTGATAGAACTCGAAGTTTTATACTACGCAAGCTACTGAATTATTCAAAGAGAAGTGTATTGTGAAAACATGGTGTGTTATATTCATCCCACATTCATATAATTTCATCCTCAAAATTTATAAATATTACTACATAAAATGATTTTGGTGGATATTCATCATAAGTTTCACAGGTTCCCATGTTGTTTCTTTCATTTTATGGTTTCTCCAATGAACTTTTACCGAAAGAGTTGAATAGTTTCTCAACAGTTGTTCTCTGGTATCAAGAATCTTAACAGGCTCTTCCATATAAGACAGATCAGCTTCCAGTTCTATGTCTTCATAGGTGATTACATGCATTGTGTCTACCATGTATATTTTCAATAGTGATACGTGGAACACATCATGAACTTGGGATAGACTTGGTGGAATTTCCAAACATTAAGCTATAACTCCAATTCATTATATAATTTCAAAAGGTCCTATGTAATTGGGACTTTATTTACACTTCTTACCAAAATGTATAACACCCTTCCATTGAGATACCATCACGAAAACATGACCTCCTATTTGAACATCAAAATCCTTCCTTCTATTATCGACATAGATCTTTTCCCTAAATTGAGCATTTTTAATGTGGGTTTCGATAATCTTAAACTTTTCAATTGTTTCCTCAACATGTTCCGGGCCTATGATTTTTTGTTCACTAGTATCACTCCAACAGGTCAGTGTGCAAAATCTCTTTCCATATAATGCTTCATATGGTTCTATAGAAATACATGAATGGATATTATTGTTATAGGAAAATTAAACCAGAGGGAAATATTGATCCCACAACCATGAATTTCAAGTGAGAATGATCTCAACATGTCTTTTAAGGTTTTAATAGTCGGATCTGATTTTCCATCAGTTTTAGGGTGGTAGGAAGTGCTCAAACGATGTTCCATATCCATGGATTTATGAAAAAAATTCATGAATCTTGATCGAATAAATCATCAATTAGAGGTAGGGGTCTACTTTTTCTTCATTTTTATAGCATTGTTCTCCCTATAGTCAACGCACAACCTCATAGATTTATCATTAATCATAGAAAAAGAAAAGGGGCTCCCCATAGAGAATCAATAGGGGGAGTAAATACTTTATTACTATTTGCTTTAGTCGTTTCTTTAGTTCCACTAATTCCACAGTGGACATAATATAAGGGGTATTTGATATGGGCCTTGAACAAGGAATTAGGTCAATAGAAAACTCAATATTTAATTCTGGTGGATTTATAGGTATGTCCTCTGGAAACACATCTACATATTCTTGCACAATAGGTACATCCAATATTTGAACATTCCATTCATCACACATAGTTAATTAAATCCCTTCCTCCAACATAATTCAATTTAGTAGAGCTATTGGGGTGGTTCTATATGAAATTTATATGGTTGTATTTCTTATTTGAAGATATGATATTCCTTATCATCCTCAAAAATTGTTACCTCCTTATTCATAAAATAATTCCTTGCATCGTGGTCCGAAAGACAATCTATAAGAGTATTACATCAATTTCAGTCATGGTTTTGAAAATTATATGAGAAGATAAAGTACATTTATATTCCATAATGGTAACTGATAGAAAAAACATTGTTTTTTAATGATATTTCCCTTAAATTTTTTGACTAAAAACTACCTTATTAGGTTATTATTAGAAATATCTAGTTTTCTTAGGAAATAGGGAATATATGAAGGAATGTGATGATCCAAAATCAAATAAAGCATTTCCTAATTTTGTGGAAACTATTATAGTACATGTCACCACGTCATTCGGAACTTCAACCTCTATAGTTGTGATAATATAATCATGGAATTTCTCCCTTTTCCTTTTCTGAGATATTTTTCCATGATTCATAGGACATTCATTTTCATAAGGTCTCATTTATTTTCAATTGTAGCATTTCGAAATGACAACCACTTTCTTTCCCTTACAATCACATGCTTGGTGGCCTTTTTCTCCATATGCATAACAAACTCTCTTCCCCTTTATGCATGTACTAAGATTATTCTGCCCATAATTTCTATAGGATGGAAATTAGACATTTCCCTTCTTATCTTTATTTCCTTTTTTAGATGGTTTAGCATATCTATTCTTCTCTTTCTTTTCTTTATCGTCATAAGACTTAGAGAATTCATTTTCTGTATTTATAGAATATGATACTATATCATCATATAATAAGAAGGATTGAGAGAAATATGATAAATGGGGAAATGGTTTTCACCCATCAAAGAATAGATGAATCTTACTTCATCGGTTACATATATAATAAGCAACATGCCTTTATAAACTTGTAAAGTTAGCCTCATACATTGCAACATTCTCATCATCCTTTTTCCATAGTCTTAGAAATTGAATTTCTATATCTGCTCGATGTTCGTGAGGAATGTATTTATCTATGAAAATATCTTTAAACACCCTCCATTCCATTATTGATACTTCTCTATCATCCTTTTTGTTTTGAATTAATGACCACCATTGATCTGCATCCATTGATCTGCATCCCCAGTGAGGTGATAAACTACCATGACAACTTTTTCACATTAACTACTCTCCAAATTATGAAATATTTTCTCTATGAATCATTTACATTACTCAGCTACAAAGGGATATGTAGTGCCACATAATATCAGTGGTTGTAACCATATAAATCAGTATAACATTGATATTCCACATTTTGGATTATGGTTCTTCATACAAGCAAGGTTATTATTAATAACCTAAGTGAGTTGTCTGAGTATGGTTAAAAGCTATTCATCACTATTTGCATCACCTACTCCACTATAAATATATGTAGTAGGAGTTCCATCCCTTCATGGATTACATTTGTTGATACAATTTCCCTCCCATCCACTGGGTTCCATTTTTAAAAAATGACATACACTAGATTAGTTTATGAATAGAAATGCATAATTCCAAACATGTAAAATACATAACATAAATGGAACAGTTTATGGGTATAATCCATAATAATAAAAATGTTTTATTTTAGGACGTATTTACTCATAAATCCTTCACAAAGGTTTATAAATAAATTGTGAATTATCTTAATAATATCCCCCGACAGTGTCAAACCAGGTACGCAGTAAGGGTCGTTTTCATGTACCGGGAAACCCCAAGTCAATCCCGAAACACTTTGTCAGAGTTTTCACTCCAAAGTACATATATGCTAGAACCACGTCCACTTGTAGTATCTAAATGGGGATTTATTTCTTTGATAACACACATTATATAAACATTAATAAAAATTTGGGATGTTCTTCTATACGAATCCTCAATCACATTCTTAGGGTAATTTTCCCTAAACAAAGTTTTTCTAAATCTAGTTTTCACAGTTTGTACTAAAGATCCTATGATATGAAAGATAATTCCCCGACCCTAGTTATGTAGAGATGGTTCATTATTACTTAACATTGGCTTTATAACATTAATTCATGTCCCAAAAGTCTGATCAGTTAATTATCCTTAGAAGTACTAGATACATACAAAAGTTTTACATTACACAATGATATTAAAAAAAAAAAAATTTTTTCTATTTTGGAAACACTTATATCACATTGCCTTTTCCTACAAGTCATTCAAAATAAACATCTTCACATCCTGAGAAAAAAAACATAAGAAAGGGGTGAGTTTAGATGCTCATTAAAGATAACAACTTAGCAGAAACTATCATACAAAAGCATAAACATTTAAGGAAAAGTATAAGAGTAAACCACAAGCCTTTTAAACTTAAACATGAGAATAATATGGAAATGAGAAAACAAATAATTACATTTACTTATTCACATGGATATTATACTAGTCAAATAATCCCATGTAATATCAGTAGCTAATTTCATAATGTTGGATATCATAACCACATAGTCAGGTCCTCATCCCAAGACTACAATTAGAAATTTTTCAAGGCCTTATTCCAAAACACAAGTTTGTCTTTTGAGACCTACCGATGCATCAAGGGGATATATCGGGCCCCACCCATCACTTACTACATCCAATGTATTCATTATATGAAAAGGATGAAACATAACATAAAAATTTGTATTAAAACTAGAATATGAAATGTTAATACATTAACCATAAACCATGAATGTCATAAAAATAGAATATCCACAGTCAAACATATAACAAAACCTTCAATACAATTTGGAAGATTATATCATAATAAATCATCTTCAAACAAGCATAAAATTCAACAAATTATGTTGACATAGATGAAATCAATCCAAACAACTATTTAAGAGAAATTTATCTTTTTTACATGGAAATCATTTAAAAGTTTAAAAATTATAAAATAAAACATTTATTTTTTAAATTATCATATAATTTTGTAATGGAAGCTTCAAAGGTGTTATAATGGCGGAAAATAGCCACACCCTCGTTATAATTTAATAAAAACATTCTTTCCTTAATTTGTCGAAAAGGTCGTAGAGTATCTTGTTTGGAAAAAGACGGAAAGATTCCACTCAATACATTTTATAAAAAGTCAAGAAAGTGTATAAATGAATTTAACTCAGAGTCTAGTAAATAGTAAAAAAGGTCATGAAACTTTGATGTGGATGATAAAGTAGCCCCATTAGATACTTACGTTTAAACAACCTCAGATAATAATGATATTGTAAAATTAACCCTTACCTTGGACTTTTCCTTAGTATAGGGTATGTTAAAATCTTATATAATTGTTAAATAATTTTTATTAAATTATAAAATTACCACATACCTGAATATTATACCATATATGATCATTTAATATTTCTTTGTTAAAAATATTTTTGTAGTATCATTGTGTTGGGTGTCAATTGATTCGTTTTCCTATATTTGTTTCGTTACACTAGTCATGTTTGTTGTGGAAAGGATGTATTATATTCTTATCCAAACTCATATTAAGTTATTTAACATTATTTTTAATCATCAAATGAAAATTAATGATGAATGGTTACGATGGGTAATGAAGTCTCATCGCGTCGTGGAGACGGTTAGTCATAAGTACGCACAAGGGACATTATCATTCTATTGTTGTTCAAATAATATCTATTTGGATGGTATATTATATATATAAATAATAGTTAACATGTTATATTTATTATTAAAATCAAGTATACTCATTATTATACCCATCCATATAATGAACTGTTGAATAACAAACTACACCACGACGTGGAGACGGTAAGCCGTACGTATGCACGTATGGTGACTTTCTCATTCATAGGATGGATAGAATAATTAATATGGTTGTTCTATATTTATAATTACCTCAAAGTATATAGATGTTAATGGAGATATTATTTTAGTATGTAAACAACAAATAAAGAGAAAGTGGAAGATGAAAAGAACTTTGAAAGTGGTGATGAAATACTTGCCGCTTCTTCTGGTGCTTTATTTTGATATGAACAAAAGGCATCCATAAGATGGCTTTATAATAGATGTAATTACTCTAGGATAAAGTGATTGTAGTTTTTAGGATATTTTAAGAGGGTTTTTCCAAGCCAAATGTCTATGGAGTTGTGAATTTTAGGGATGGGGAAGTACCCTTTTATAAGAGAGGTGAGGGGCACTTTAGGAAGAGCTTCAAATATTTATTTATTATAAAATCATTCTCGGATTCTAATAGCTAAAAATTGATTTATTTAAATTTTATGGTGGGGATAGGTATAAATACTCTCAACCAATAGTTTTTATACAAGATTAAGTCACCATATTAACCTTGCCTTTTAGATTTCACACTTAGTTAAATAGTTTAATATTTTCAATGTATTCATGTATTTTTATATTATGTGGTTAATAATATTAATATGAAATAAGAAGAGACCATAAATTAATTCAGTAATGACATATATAACATTATCTATGTTCTTTTTCTAAATCATAGCTTTTTTAGGAGTATTACGACATTCAATATAATATAATTTCTTTTAAAAACCCCTTCATGTACATTTTGACACTATTTAGTATTTGGTCTTTGTGAAAGTCACAAGAACTTTATTACTTTAAAAAATACATTAATCAACTCTAACATGTCATATTAAGAAGCTTTGATGTGGGTTTGGATAATATTCACCTTTTCGATTGATTCCTCAACATGTTCTGGACCTACGAGATTCTTTCACCAATATCATCCCAAGAAGTTGGTGTGCGACTTCTCTTTCCATACAACGCTTCAAATGGTGCCATCTGAAAACTTAATTGGAAGATATTGTTATATTAAAATTCTATACAAGATAAATATTGATCCCACATACCATTCATGTAATGGGAGTAAGATCTCAACATTTCTTATAAGGATTTAATAGCTCGTTCTGATTGAACATCATTTTTAGGGTGGAAGGCAGTGCTCAAATGATGTTCAGTAGCTTGGGAGTTTTGAAGAATTTTCTAGAATCATGATGTAAAATTGGGATCACAATTAGAAACAGTCAATAGGGGGACACCATGAAGTCTTTCGAATTCCTTAATATATAGTCTCTCTAAACATTCAAGTGGTAATAATTCTTTTATAGTACGAAAATGTGCTGACTTTGTAGGATGATAAAAAATGACCCATATTGCATCATTCCTTATATGAGACTCCGGTATCCCCATGAAAAATTCAACTGTAATATCATCACATTTCCACTCAAGTATGGTAATAGGTATTATGACTCCTCTAGGATGTTTTCTTCCAACCTTCACAAGTTGAAAACCCATTTATATTGTCACATAATCAATAATCACCCTTTTCATGTTGTCCTACCATAATGTTCCTTCAATTATTTGTACATCGTAGTGCTACAAGGGTGTATAATGAAATTGGATCTATAAGCATCATCCAACAATTCCCATTTTTGATTAGGTATATTGGGAACACAAATCCTCTTCCCAATTTTAAAAATTCCATCTTCATATATGAAGTGGATCAATATCCCATCATTCACAACATTAATTTTCTTTTGAATCTCCTCATTACCATTATGAGAACATTTTATTATTTCTATTAAAGATGGTTTGGAAACCATTTTAAAAATTATTGATGTTTCACCTTCAATGATTATTCCCTTATCCATATTTACTAGATCTATGAACATTGGATCCCATTCGACTATCATCTTGTACAAAATTTCAGGATCCTTTCTACTCAAAGTCTCTGCCACCTTAATTTCCTTCCCTAAGTGGTTGTGTTGTGTAATATTAATACTTGGGTAGTTCTATACATTGAATTTTTCACATGTTGAGTTCTTTTTATGAGAATATATAAATAAAACTATTTTGATCAGTATATATCTCACATTTTTTACCATAGAGATAATGTCTCCATATTTATAGAGCAAAAGTTACAACTGCTAATTTGACATCATGTGTATGATATTTTTATTCATGTATTCATAGCTATCGTGATGCATAGGAAATAACTCTATAATTCCTTATAAGGAAACAACCAAGTCCTTTCTTTGAACCATCACTATAAATAACAAACCCATTATTCCTTGATGGGAGAGTCAAGATAATATCATTAACAAATCTTCTCTTCAGTTCATCAAAACATTACTCACACCCTTTTTTCTAAACTGATTTAACCGCTTGACATGTGATATTGGTTAATGGGTTAGCCAATCGGGAAAAATTATGGATGAATCACCAATTGTAACTAGCTAAACCAATAAAACTGCATACCTTAGTTATACTCATCGGTGTTGGTAATTTCCATCATATATGGTTCCTTATCTTGATTGGTTTGGTGATATCATGAGGTTACATTGACAAGAATACTAGGTTTTGGTAGGGATATATGTCTGCCTTGTAGGGGCCACCACGTTGGACCAACATTGTAAAACCCTGAGATTTTAGGAGATATATTCTTTTTAATTTCTCTGATTACTTCTATTGTACGCTACACCAAGATTAGCTTATGCTATATGCAACACTGTATTAGCTTACAATATACGCAACCACTATTCTATTCTTGTGTTTCACGCCCGAGAAAACTTCCTCAATAGCATGTGTTGTACGCAATACAGAGTTTCACTAAACGAGATATTATTATAATATTATTATGAACTAGCTGTTTTGAATAGTAATACCCACTTTTTGAAATTCTATAAATTTTATCATTCAAAATGGACTTCATTTTATGGATCTGGAAAATCAAAATTAGCGTAGGGTGAATTTTTTTATTTTTTTGAAAACGTTCAATTTTTTATGAATAGTGAAAACACTAAATTACTATTTAAAAACAAACTTTATATTTAATTAATTATTTATTTTATTTAAATTTAATTTAAGTCAAAATTGACACATAATACCTATATATGTTCAATGTAATGCATTGGAGTCATTTATAATAATTTTAGATATATAAAAATTTTATTGAAATTTTCAACGTCTTTTACCAACCTCCAATGGGAATTTGAAAATTTACATAAAAAATAATTTTACAACTTCTATGAGTGGAGTTTAAAAAATTGGAGATACACGATTAAAATCAATGAGTAATATTTGGTTCAAGAAGTTAAAAATAATATTTGGTGAATAGTTACTTTTTACATTTATTTACCACAATTAAAAGTAAATAAGATAATTAAGGGTGAAAATGATATTATTAATTCCCTAAAACATGCCCTAATTCTATTGGATAAATTTAATTCGACCAAAAACTACTTTAAGAATAAAATATTACCCATTAGGTCCACTAGGATTAGTTTGGACATTTATTATTATTTCATTTAAAGAAGAGTTAAAATAGTTAAAATAAATGTTTAATAACTAATACATTTTTAATATAGGGTTATATATAAGATAAATTAAACTATAAATATTAATTAGAACGATAACAATATTTCATACATAATGGTATTTTATTTATAATTTTTAGAGATTAAATAATTTAATTTATTTATGACATAATGATGATGCAATAATTACCATATTAATAAAATATTAACATAATTGATGTTATAAACACCCAAATAAATGTAATTTGAGACTTTTTATAAATTACACTAATTTATTAGGTTAATATTACATGTTAGTATTGACTCAATTAACTTTGATTGAACTAATCATGCTTCTATGATTTTCAAAAAAATCAATTACCAAATAGTGCCAAAATTGAAATAAAATTGTTTTTAAGACAAATATTATATTATTAATTGTTATTCAATTCCTAAAAATATAAGGTTTTGGCCACATGATGTAGATAAGGTTATATATATTAATAATGAACAACTAGGGCTTTGTTTGACTTGTTATAGTATGTTTATTAACCATATATTGTAAGAAAAAAAGAAGACATAGTAAAAGTTAAATTATTAAACATAGAGTTAAATCTAAATGATATGGTTAAAATAGTTACCTAAACTTGTCTAAAACCTACTGGTTGAAATTATTTTGACCCCTCCCAATATTATCTTCGAAATAAGTCACTTTGGAGCCATTATAAACCGAATGTAACTTTATTATAAAATAATATTTTAGGTTTTTCCTAAAGTGCCCCTCTCCTCCCTTATAAAAGAGAACCACCTTCCTATTCTCTTTACACAATTTTGAGCCTTAAATCTCAGTCGAACCCTACCAATTTCCCTTATCAACTTCACTAGAAACATTATAGTGGTTTTGGTCTCCTCAAAAGACCAACTCTAGTTCCTTAAGGGGAAGCTTAAAAGAGGCGCGTCAAAGAAGAGGTAATCTCTTCTACTGATTCTTTCAAGTTTCATTATTCTTCAAATTATTATTATTTATTTGTTTCATTATAAAGCTCTAACATAAGTATCAATAATATACTAATATGTTATTATAAATATGAAACAACCCCATTTCACCTTCTGGCCACCCTACAGAAAATGAAATCATCGTGCGTGCATACGTACGGAATACCGTCTCCATGCCATGGTGTATTCTGTTATCCCCCACCACCTAAATTGTATGGGTTTAATGGTTTAAAAAATAAATATATATGGTTATTATAACATAATACTGAATCTTATTCAATAATTATGGGAACGATATCATCGCTTGTGCGTACGTACGGATTACCGTCTCCACGACGCGATGAGATTCATTCTCCATGTTAAACAATCAAGAATGATTATAAAGTATATATGTAATGAATAATAATGAAATATATGACATAATGAATATAATGTATTTATTTATATATATATATATTTCATCTACTTACTCCCATTCAAGTCAATAAGGAATGGAAAACAGCATTCATGCGTACGTACGGCCTACCGTCTCCATGAATGGTGTATTTTATTTCATTCATATATCTATTATATATATATATATACTGAATATATATGATATATAAATTATGATTTACATTCTAGATGTAAGTAAATCATGATATAATTAATAATAATATCAATAACAACAAGTCCAAACACGTACGATAAATAAAACTATTTTACCCAAAATGCTGCTTTAACATTGAATTTACAAAAGAAAGGGTAATATAAAGTCATAAGTGAACCATATATGATATCATAACAATGAATATGATTCTATAATAAGTAAATGAAATTATTTAAATCATTATACCGGAGTTTCAAATATGTATGAAGCAAATCAGACCTAAGGTAAGGGATTCTTTTTCAATCTCATTTTTCTTCAAGATTGCTTATACATAAGTATTTACTGGGGTTATATTTTTCATCCATGCCCATTAAAATGTTTATCATAAAGTGTTTAATATTATTCCATGTATTTTTAAAGTCGTGTTTACCCCTCATTGACTTTTACTTTGTGTTATTGAAGGAATCATTCTTTTGTTTATCATCCTGTGTCAGCAATGATTCTCCATGGTAGGGGCTCATGGGTAGTAATATTGTTTTGTTGAGATGATATCTTTGTCATTGACTATATCTACCTCTCTGAGGTATGGTAGGTAGTCGTTGTCGTGTTCCTTGGACAGGCTCCAGAAATGGTTCGAGATAACCGCTGGGGTTGCTGTGTGTTGGGGTGCCGACAACGGTAGAATAGGCGGATAGATGATCTTTGCAGACTATAGGGCTTTTCTTGTAGCCTCAACAGTGGGAGGGAACCATTTCAGTGGTACTCACATCATATTGGATTCCTAGCGTTGAAGACGTTGTGTAAGCGATGTGGTCCTTCTTTTCATTAAGGCCCTAACCACCATTGATATTTCTAATATGCATGTCTGCATGGGTCATTGGGATGTCATTTGGATTGAAGTTCACACTTCTGGAACCTACTATATATATATATATACGACATTCATTACACAAAATATCATCCAATTAGCAGTCCTTTATTCATATTCATATTTGAGGAATAAACTTGGGCCCCTTCTCCTTTTCTTTTTTTCTCTAAGGAAATGGGGCCTGAATGGGGTGAGACTGCCACCATGGTTAAGGATTCACATCTGCTTCAGCAGTTTTGTTCTGCCTATGAGGTAGTATGTTTTGTATATACCGGGACAGAGAAAATTATCTTACGTGAAATGTCTATTTTTAATTTAACATTGGGGTAGAACCTCTACGATGGTTAAAGATTCACATCGGGTTCAACATTTTTGACCCACCTCAAAGGTGGTGCATTTTTCATGGGATGTAGAAATGGAATGATGAGGATCATCATCCATCTCTTTTTCCATAGAGATGGTCTCTCGTCATATTTATCATTCCATTGTTTCAACATGTTCAATGTCGTTATCTTTTAGAGAATGTTGAATTAACCCTATGGGGAACTGTTAGTCCCAACGACATATTCCATGGGGGTCAAGAACTGATGAAATTGGTCCTTCAAAGTTATAACATCCTCATATGGTCTCCAATGGGTTTATTTCTGGAGCTAAGAACACCCAACGACACTGGTATCCATGAATCAAGAACATTCTTTCCAAAATTAGGTACTCATCGTCTGAAGATTTGGCCAATGACACATCAAGACTCCATTGGTCAAGAGGATTGGAGTCTAGGCTCACTTAATCCTTCATTGGGAGGATTTTTTCATGTTATGGGACTCTTCTATAGATTTAATTTTTGTTCATATGTTTGTGAAATCTTGGTTAATTCTTGAAGAGTTGGTCCATGGGTTAAATTTTGTTTGTCGGATCTTCATAAGCATGCATATACATTACATTTTATAAAGAAAATGCTAAAATAACCACATTATATTGTTCTATGGAGTTTATCGTCATCCAGGGGGGACTGTAGGTGACTTGATGTTGGGATCAAGCCTACAAGGAAGGCATCCAATATTTCTTCAAGAGAGGAATCAGAACTCATGTAGTTTGGAATATGAGAGGATTTGGTGTGGGAGAATCCCTTTTTAGGAGACACGATTTGGTGGAACCTTTTGGATGGGCACCCTTTTTGAGATTGGTCCTTCTAGAAGGTGTCATACGTATCATGATTTTGTCAGGAATACGAGTTCTCATGTTTCAGAATGTGTGGGGCTTATGCGTGGAAGAAACCAATTTGATAATCATTATTGGGTGAAACCATTTTGGATGTACACCCTTTTGAGATCGTGGCTTCTTTAAGGCATCCTACATATCTTTATTTTTCTAGGAATCATTGTTCTCCTATTTCATATTGTGCAGGGCTTACACGTGGAAGCTTCCCATTTGATAATGATGATTATGTGAACCCTTTATCGATAGGCACCCTTTTGAGCTTGGGCCTTCTTCCACGAGTCCTAAGTATCCTGATTTCGTTAGGAATTAGAGTTCTCATAGTTCAAAAAGTTTTGGGCTTACACATGGAAGATTCCCATTTGATAATAAAGATTGGGTGAACCCTTTATGGATGGGTACCCTTTTGAGTTCAGGCCTTCTGGAAGGTGTCCTATGTATCCTGATTTGGTCATGAATCACAGCTCCCATAGTTTAGAATTTGTATTGATGTTATTATCCTTAAAATCCTATAATCCCACATGAGTCATGCTCGTTGTGAGAAACAAGATGATTTTAAATATTTAATAATGCACATGCCTCCATCCCTATTGATGAGGGAGGGATATCACGCCGCGGAAGAGGCCAAGGTGACAGTGGGCATGGGAATAGAGCAGTAAACCTTTATATGAGAAATGGTATTAAATTTCACTTGGAACTGCATCGGAATATTGAGAACATACCTTAGTGGTAGGGCCCCAGAGCTTGTTTTGCGACGTGGGTGGGTTTTGTCCTTATCAAAAGTGAGAGAAAACATAACCCCTTTGAATGATCATTATACCAAATTGACTAGAAAATAAAGTGATCACCCTAAATCCCGATAACAGGGAGGTTCACGTCAGCTTCCCAAGGTTGAACTCTAGGTTACTATGGGAATATGGCCTTACCAGCATTCCTCAATCCTCCACCATTCTTGGGAGGGCCTTCGTGACTCTGCTTACCGTGGGTATGTAGACTCAGTGGGGCACAATGATGCACCCAATGGTCTGATCCTAAGGGTCCAGTGTCTTCATTGGAGGATTTATCCTAGAGCTAGAGGACTGGTTAGCAGATTTATAATGGAGGATTGGACGGTAATGGAGGGGTGTGGTTGAAACCAGAATGAACATTATGTGACCAAACAACATTCTGCATACCAGTTTCTAATTCAAGAATGGGAAGGCTCTGCATACCATAGTGGTATGCGGGAAGAAGGACCATCCATGTACCTGTGAGGAATATAGACATGGGTATCACCAGCTGCATACTAAAGTTGTATGTGGCCTTTTGTACCTACAGAAGAAGTGGTTCACGATTCGTGCTTCGCCAATGAAACAAAACATAAGCTAGAGTGAATCCTTTAAATATCCCTCAAGCATTCTTCATCCATCCTCCTATTTATATTTCTCTCTCTCTTCTTGTATTTTCTCTTCGATTATTCTCTTTTTATATAGAATCCGAGAAATCATATCTATTGGGATTGTGAAACCGTTTGTGGAGTCCCATTTAAGCAATTTTCTGACCCCAAGAATGACTCAGTCAACCTGTGTTTTTGGAGGCTTTGGTTAACGATAATGGTTCACAGAACCCTACATGTGAACTCATTACACAAATTGAGGGGTTTGAGGCATTGTACGTGGATGGTCTTCCATGCCTAAATCCTTCAGTTTATGTTGTTCTTAGTTTTCCATCCTCGCTGGCCATCACTTCACAGGCCACTGGTTCACGGACTGTTCAACATACCCGATGTTTTGTGATCCATCTTCTCCACGTACCTTTCCCAGTGATGGCATGCGGTCCACATGAAAACTTGAATTATTTCATGTTACTTTAATGAAATGAATTTCAATTTATGTCCATTCACATTTATAGACTTATAGAAGTTCTTTATTTCTTCTATAAAGTAAATGTGAGGGTATTTCCTCTCCTTGAAAGAATTTTTAGGACCCTACAACTATCAATATCATTTGACTGATATATAGATATGATAATGATGATGATTATTTATATGAACTATAAATATTTTTTCACTCATATGGAAGGGTAAAATACAAGGAATGATATCTCAATGGATGTCCTATATTTGGTGTACCATTATTTATCATATAATTTTTATAATCAAAACTGAATGAAATTAATTTCAACGATATATAAGAGATAAGTTCTAATCCATCACCCATTAAAACTCAATAAACATGAATACATCTATACGGATACTTATTTAAATCACCATATCATACTAAATCTTGAACTTCAACTGGAACTAGCACTTTTATCCCACATTCCATAAAGGAATAGTTGCATTAGTCACTAGAAGAATCAATCTCATAGGAACCTATATATTTTATTCCTTAAATCCATGAACTAGTCTATTAATTTATACCAAGTATTTTAACTAGAAATATGATGTCCTAAATAACCATAGTGTATTTTAAAAAATTAATCTCAATTTTGATCTACAGTCACAAATGAAATGATATCAGAGAATCCATTTTCGAATCCATATTTAATCTTTAGATGTTTATTTATAATTAAGTTATCGTAAATGTGCATTATATTAATAATGATTTAAATATTATCATGTATTATTTTATTTAATGTTGTGATAAAATGATAATTGGTACAAGGGTATCATTATCCACATTATATATCATGTTTTTTAAATGATGTGGATATCCAAAATTTTGTTTAAGGATAAATTTTTCTGAATTAATCAATTTCCATTATAGACCCTCTATGATCTGAGGTTAATGGAATGGATTTTGGCTCTTTCAATCATAGTAATTAAATGATAAGAAAAAATATTAGTGGAAACACTTAAGAAAGGTCCCACAAATCCCAATATTTTTGAAACCCATAAATGATATAATTTATTGCAATACAATAATTGAATATGTTGCATTATCACATGTTAGTTCCCTTTTTTACCTCTAATGAATGATGTGAATTATGAACAGAAATTTTGGTGTGATCTCCATTAAACCATGTGAAACCAACTACATCATTTCCATGTAACAAAAAATAGAGGGAAACCCAAAATTAAATAAATTTGAAGTATAGGTGACATGAAGAGATAGAACAGATACTTCCCTTACCATCCCATATAAAAACATTCAGTAGATATTTTTCTCTTTCTCCAACATGTTTTGGAAATAAATATGGAAATTGGAAGTCATCATATTTTCCAAAAAAAGAAAATAATTCCTTGAATCACTTTTTCTCCTACAATAGTTTTCTAGAATTAGTCAAAAATCCAATAAAATTCACAGAAGAATAATAGGTTCAATTTTATTAACACATAATTAGTAAAACATATTATAGAATTAACATGCTAGGATATCAGTTTGGATAACATTAATCCAACCAAAAATATTGTCTTGATGGCGTCGAGTAGAATAATAAAAAATTCAAATCACGGTATATTTTACATCCACTTATAAAATATCTCTATATAATTTCATGGCATCAAATATGCATCTGATGATCAAATACGTGAAAAATATGTTGCATACATGACATGGTATTTCAACATTAAGAAGTAAAATAAGGGTAATGAACTGCAATATTTCAATTTAGCCCACCCAACTAAAGGGAAGTCACCCATGGGAATAGAATGTTTTTGAAAAATACCTGATCTATATTATATAATGCTCATAAAAATTTGAAATATTATTGATAGAGCTTATTGAATTCTTTGTAAGATAATTTAGAAAAGAAAATTTTTATTTCATGATGGATTAATTTCCCATCATAATCCTTATAACGAACCAAAGTTTAAAAAATGAAATTATTTTTTTATATAAAAAAATTCATTATTAATAATGTTATTATAAAATAAACATGGACTACATTATATATTCTAGATAGTTATATTCTAATGTATTGAAAATTAACATTAATAATAAAAATCATTTATAATATATCTATTGTAAAATGACCATTATAAATCATGTATTAAGGGTTGTGATAAAGTATAATTGACAATGATTAAAGGAGTAATGGACTAGACTAGTAGGATCGTACCCTATGAGACTGATTTATTAGAGATGAAGTGGGAGGTAAAACCATTGGTAATTTCCATTTAATAATCATAAAATGTGATAAAATAACTAAATATTGAGTTAAAATGTTTATGGGATAAGTCAAATATCATCAATATGATTTCCTAAAATATGTTCACTAAAAAACCTTAAAACACCTCACCATATGTCACATTACTCTCAGGGAATATGTTGTTGTAATAAGGAGTTATGTAAATACACCCTTATAATAAGATTTTTTATATTTTTTAATTAAATAATTATTATATATATACATTAAATTCTTACTTTACAATAATAACATTATAAGTTGGATAAAAATTATATTTTTATAGGACAAAAGTGAAGTTATATTTTTATGAAATATATCATTTCAACCAAGAAATTCTTCTTGAGTAATTCATGAATATTTAAACAATTGATATTTTTAAAAAATATAATTAATGAATTGTATTTATAAAATATAAATGAAATTATTATTTTATGAAGCCAAATGTAATTTTTATAATGTTCAAAAAAAATTATTGTAAAAACCCAATATTTTTGAAATATGTGGATTATTGATTTAGAAATGAAAATTTTCAAATTTATAGAATTATTTTTTACAAATAAATATTATTTTTTAAATTATCACACTAAAATTATCCATTGGTGATTTTTTTATAATTTTCTATGATAGGTGAATTTTTGGGTGAAAATTAAATACCATATAAATATATGGTATGTATTATGACATCATAATGACCCAAGAGGGATGTAATATATTACATAAAAGGTATCCATGAAAAATAATATATTTACCATTTAGAAAAATTTGTTTTTAATTTATTTGAATGGTTTTGTAAATACATAATGATTTCTCTAAAAGATATATTATATTTTAAGATTTTAAAATAAATTATTTATAAACATGACTGACTATAAAATCACCATGTGAATTATTTTAAATATTTTAGTTATTATACTTATAAAATAATTAAAACCACCGATGGTATAAATCATTTTATGGTTTCAGATTCTCATTAATTTATCATAAAGTATCCACAAAATATGTTTAGAAAATAAAAAGATGCTCTATTTTATTATAAAAACATGACCAATCTTCCAGTCCACTTTTCTCAATTAGTTAGTGCACAAATTTAATCTAACATTTCTTCTATATATCTCTTCCATGGTTCCCCTAAAATGATAATAATATCTTTCTTATAATTAATAATCACCATCTCAAGGAAAGGTATCATCTCCTAATCCACATTATAAAAAACCATCTTCATATTATTACTTTTAATTTAAAATGTTTACTATTGGAATGTATTCATATAAATCCAACCAAATGTCCTTATGATGTCTAAGTGTCGATAGTCCTGTTTTACTCTCATTAACCCCATCAGTGAATCTTCTTGTACCATCATTATGATGTCGAAATTATCCTCTGATTTTTCATTCCAAACTATTATGTAGTATATAGCCATCCACATTTCCACTAAAGTGTATTCTCCTTGATGAACTAATACTTCATTTATTTGGGAATTCCATGTATGTATCTCACACTCATTTTTTGGGTTTAAATTTGATGAAATATATATTTATTTTTTATGATATATGTGGCACACTTATGTTTGTACATGATATGAATGTGGTGGGAGGTCATATATTTTTATTTCCCTACAATGCATTGGGTTAATTTTTTTTGTCTCATATAATATTCTTATGGGATTATGGAGTGAACCTAACACATTATGAGACTTTATCCACCATGTGGTGTTGTATTTGTGTATATTATTTACTTATACATATACAATGTTTTAGGTTTTTTCCCATTCCCATTTTTCCTGAATGTTATAATGTTATATCATGTTTCATTGTTCATGATTATGATTCTAACCCATTTTATATATCATTAAAAATTCTACTAAATCACATGTATTACTATCATCATATTAATCTTTTATTACTCCCTTTTGTGGTTTATATATCATCCCTTTCTTATATACATCCCCATATTATAACATGACGTTTTAGAAGATCCCTGGAATTTAATAACATGTTAAAATGTTCATAAATAATGTTTTTAAATCTATTTATTAGGTTTTATTTATATACATAATTACCCAAAGTAACCATCACTCATGGTATTCTAGGGTTATATTATTTTTACCTTTATGTAATAAATCGTGAACTAACGTGTGTTAAAATATGAATTTTCATTGATGGTATCACAGAAAAGTGTAGTTATTTTTAGAGATTAGTATTAAAAAACTTAGTGAAATCCTTAGGTATAAATCCAAGCTTCAGGAAAAATATCTAAATTTTAGATCATCACAAATTAACTATCTTCAAATCAAATATTTCTCTATCCAAATACATAAAGTGGATGTGTCTCTTGCACAGTTCTAAAAAGGGTTAATAACCTTGAAAAGGGTGTACTAAGATGTAATAAATCATCACCTAGTGAATCAAATTTGGCCCAGCTATACACCTAGTTTGAAACTCTTGGGGGATATTATATGAAAAATTCTTATGATAATTATTATACATTATTGGTGGGAAAATAAAATATAATAATATTTTATGTCAGGAAATAGATCAATGATAACATAATTTGATACAATATAATTAATACCTTAAGAAATACATATCATTGATGAGTTATCCCTTTAATTTTTATGGTTTACAATTTACCAGGTTAATAGTTTGAAAATAATCATCACTAATTTTTCCTTTATTCTAGTCAAGGGTAAAAAATATGTAGAACCTAGTCAACAAACAATGTGAGTGGAAATTTTATGACCACCTAAATTATATTGTCAAGAGAAAAAAATGTCATGAAATCAGTTTTTCAATTAACTCATGTTTTGAAGATAAAACTAAATCAAGGCAAACTACCAAATCAACCTATGACATAACAAGTTACAATTGATACCATTATGCGACCATGGCCTCCAAATTTCAATGGATATTATAATACCTTAATCATGGATAAATAGATCAAATCCATTGAATGAATCTTCCTCATACCATAATGATATGAGAAATAGAAGGTCTTGATAGTTATTTATTATATAGAGGGAGTATTTGATCAATAGTGGATGTTGGAAAAAATCATTAATCCTGCGGTGGAGATTGAACTAATATAGTATAAGGAATTCAATAATTTGTTTCAAAAATATTTTACTCACACTCTCAGATATAAAATCTATAGGGGTTTCATTAGCCTCAAATATAAGGATAAATAATCCATTGTGTTTAAGAAGAAAACATCCCAATACATGAATAACATACCTCCAACATATTCATTGTCCCAGAATATAATTTTGACCACTTCTTTGGCGGGATAAGGGTCTATCAATGAAAGTACATAGCTATTAAATTCATTGATAGATGTATGGAAACTGTCCAATATTCCCTCCACATTGAAATGGAGAACATAAAATCTCAAGGTTATCATATGGATAAGAATCCAAAATGTACTTTATCTATGGTGGTGTGATGTAAAAGTATCAAGTGGGAAATAAAATCCATCATCCCAATAATCAAGGGTGTGGGAAGAAACATCTGAGAAATTTTTCGAAGGGGATAAGGAAATAATACATGTGTGGGGAGTAAGGTCACCTATCTTGAGATTATCGATAATAGAACCCCACCAATGTGGCATTAGAAAAAAATATATATTAAAACCGTATCCTATTGTTGAATGTATCAAATTTATGTAACAAAATAACTATATGAATCAGTACACTATGTTAAGGGTTTTCATCGATAATTGACTCCAATAACAAACAAGGCCTACAGAGAAATGATGATCATATTCCATCAAAAATTCTAATGTATATCATGAAAATTAATTATTAATAATTATACCATTTATTTATTCAATGATATTTAATTTATTATTTGATTATGGTTCCATGAATTCTTTCACATCACATAAGTGTATTATTAAAATTCAAATACCTTATTGAAATATGGAATTCTAGTTATCTGTTAAATATTGAAATTAGATAACAACTACCTCCCAAGTATATAATTCATACCGTATACATATTTTCATGATATAACACCCAGAAAACAATGTGATACTCACTTTAGAATAATTTGATGCTATTCTGGGCAAGGAATGGTCATCCTTGTATAGATCTAACATAAACTATTGAGGGAATGAAACTATTATTTCTATCACAAATCATACTATTATTCTATATAATTACAATTAGGATGATGAATATATTTTGGTATCATCATCTCAAACAATGATATTATTTTATTATGAGATTGTGAATCCAGCCCAAACTATTCAGACTAAGCAAAATATCCTCCTTCATGAAATTCCCAATCTTACAAAATTCAATGCCGTGTTTCCCAAAATATTTCACAGTATTCCTCTAACTTGTGAGGTTGAATTCTCTATAAATATTATTCCAAAATATTTTCAAATATATAAGACTCTATATATAATGGATTTTTTGAACTTGAAGTGATGAAAAATTAACATCAAGAGAATCTAGAAAAAGGGTTTATTTTACCATATGCTTCACCCTAGGGTGAACCAGTACACTTCTTCAAGAACTTGGATGGGTCAATGAGCCTATGTGTTAGTAATCATGAGATCAAAAAGATCATGATAAATAAAAATTATCCTCTTCCATGGATTAATGACATATTTGACAATTTAGGTGGAGACGAATACTTAAACAAGTAGGATTATTGGTTAGAATATTACAATTTCAAGGTTAATAAGGAGGATATCACTAAGAAAACATTACATATAAGGTATGAGCTCTATTAATTCATAGTGAATCTACCTGGACTCACTAATTCTCTTTTAATATTTCCGTACTTGGCCAATATATAATTTAAAAATTACGTTGACAATTTTATTGTCTTCATTATATATGATATTATTATCTACTCTGAAAGTAATGGGGGCCATGGGGATCACGTGAATTTCAGAAATAAGGCCTTACGAAAATATTTTAAAAAAATTACATTAAGTATATGTTATGGATGTAGAATGTAACTTTATGGGGGAATGTTGTCACAAGAAATAAGATATATGTGGATTGTTTAAAAAACTGAGGCAATAGGAGGATGTGCTAGACCAAACGTGATGAATCAAATAATTAGTTTACTTGGATTACATGGGAACTATTGTAAATTTGTAAAACAATTCTCATGTGTTTCACAAACCCAAACCAATATAACTTGGGTGGGGCGAATTTTAACTTGACTTATGAATGTGAAGAGACTATTATAGAGTGGAAAAATAGTCTAATCACTGCACCTATATTCACATTACCCACTGATGGGGAGTAGTTTCATATTTATAGTGACGAATATAAAAAGAGATTGGGTTTTAAAATAAAGGAAGATGAAATAGTGATAATCCATGCCTCCCAAAAATTAAACATCCCTCTGTAGAACTAACCAACTGATGATATATATTTTTATACAATGATCATTACAATGAACATTTGGAAACATTACCTCTATGAAGAAAAGTGTTACTGATATATGAACCATAAAATCCACAAGTGTATATTCACACTAAAGGAATAAATTATATTCCAACAAAGGTGGTATGAGATAATTATAGATTATGAGGGATTTATCCATTTACATAATATGAAGCCAGAGAAAGTGGTAGATACTCTGAGTAGAAAGAACCTTGCAACACTATTAATAATGAGTGTTGAAAGGGATCCAATATTCTTGGACATGAAATGGATGGATTAACGAAATAATAAATGCATCCTCATCATAAATTGAACATATAACTTCACAAAAATTTATTATTGATTTGATGGAGTACTATAAAAAAGATGAGTTTTTATATAAATAGGAAAAAATGTTTTTAAATTCAACATTGTAGAAGATAGAGTTACATGGTTCGGAACCCAATTATTCCTCCCATTAAAACAAAAACTTATGATTGAACCATTGGATAATGAAAATAGATCATCCTTCACTATACATTGAGGTTTCACTATGATATAATGAGATATAATGAAAAAATTATATTGGGACAACATGAATAGGGATATTTCATAGTTTGTATCTTGATTATTGGTATTAATTAAAGTCAAGGCAGAAAAAAACGTATAATGGTATGATGAAAATATTTATTATACCATTATGGAAATAGAAAGACAAAACCATGAATTTCATCATAGGACTCCCTAGGCCCTTTATGAAAAATAACATTGTCCTTATGGTATATTTATCTCTTAACCAACTCGCCAACATATACTTAAAGTTAGTTGTAATACTAAATAGAGTTCCACTCTCTATTTTATTTAATTGACATATGAGGTTTAACTCAAGGTTTTGGAGAGTCCATAAACAATATTGGGATATAGAATCTGTATTTAGTACTGCATATCACCCTAATATAGATGGATAATATGAAAGGACCATTCAAAATCTGTAGGATTTGTTTCAATAATATTCAATGGATTTACAAGGATTTTGGGACCAATAACTTATCCTAGTGATGTTCTTACATAAAAAATCATCCATTCTAGAATTAAAATGGAAAAATATGATGCTATATATGGGAAATATTGTTGGAATATGATATACTGGGATGAATTTAGATAGTAGAATCTAATGGGAGTTGATCTTATATAAGAGATAATAGAGTAGGTTCAAACCATTTAGCATCATATGAAATATTTTATAAGTAGATAAAATTTATATAAAGACAATAGTTTAATATAAATAGAGTTTGAGGTTTGAGATTATTTTTTCCATCATATATCGTACTGGAATAAAGTCATGAGGTGTAAGAATAAGAAAATTCTTAGTCCAAGATACATCGACTCCTTTGAGATCCATGAGAACAACATAGTTGTGTCCTATGGAAGATCACTCCCACTTAACCTATATCAAGTAGAAAATGTGCCCCATGGATACATATTGTGGAAGTATATACCATACCCTTCACATGTACTGAATATATATGAGGAACTATTGTATAATTATCCTTCATACGAGGTGCGTCTAATGAAGATTTTAGATCATAGAAACAATGTTCTATGAAAACCGAAAACTCACCTGGTCAAAATGTTATAGATTCTACACATGTTTGAGGAAGAAAAAAGTGAACTAGAAGGAAAAATGTAATCTATGTACCCTCATCTAGTTTAGTGTATGATATTAAAATTTTTTTGGTGAAATTTTTTAATGGGGAAAGAATGTAGCGACCTAAAATTTTATAAATGAAATTCCCTTTTTGAATATATAAATGCATTATTATGTAATGTTTTTATAAAAATCACTTGCACTACATTGGATATTTCTCATAGTTATATTCTGTCAGATTTAGAAGACTATTATTCATCCTAACTACTCATAATAAATTATTTTAATAGATTCCATTATGATTAGTATATTATGGTTTATGTAAAATACCAAATGAGATAGACAGAAGGAACAATGAACTTGACTAGGAGGATCATAACCTATGAAGCCCATTTATCAAATATTCCATGGGAAATAACATTATTATGATTTTAACATGTCCCATACCAATATTATATTCATCAAATAAATATTGAGAGAAATCATGTATGGGATAATTATATTCTCAATGAGATCATGGACTAAACTATATTCGCTAATCCACCCCAAAACATTTCACTATAGAACACATCACAATTAGGGAATATGTATGGGTAATAAGGTGTTATATATCTATACCCTAATAGTATGTGTTTTTATAAATTTATTTTTAAATAAATAATGATTATATTTATCCTATTTATTGTCTCATTATAATTATTAAATAATAAGTTTGATAAATTTTTTTATATGATGAAACACAAATTTTATTGTTGAGTGATATATCATTTCAATAAAGATACTATTTTTAATGTATTATAGAATTTTTTTTATTTAAATGATATTTTCATAAAATATTATTATTAAATAATATTTATTAAATATAGATGCTAATATAATTATAAAAATTCAAATCCAAATTTTATAAATTGTATACGTATTTTACTACAAAAAACATACTAATTTTCAATAAACGTGGATTTTTTAATTAAAAGTGTAAATTATGATATTTAGAACATTATTTTCATAAAATATTTTTTAAAAAATTTTTTATTTTGAAATAAACCAATAGTGAATTTTTCATAATTTTCTACGATAGTCAAATAGTTTTGTAAGAATTAAATACTGTATAAATAAGTACTATGTGTTAGGACATCATAATGCTCCAAAAGTGACTTAATATATTATATAAGACTTATCCATGACTATATATATATATCAACTTTATGATAATGTGTTTTAAAGTTATTTGATTGAACTTATATATTCTTAAAGAATTTTCAATAACAAAAATTATATTTTGTGGTTATAAAATGTTGTATTTATAAATATGACTCACTTAGACATCACCAAGGGTTTTATATTAATGAGATAAGTTATAAGACTTATAGAATAATTAAATCCCGTCCTATTTAAATAATACTAGGAAAAAACCCTCTGGTTCATTTTATTGGTTTAATTTAACATATCATGTCAAAATCCTATGTTTACCAATTAATAAAGACCTTTTTACCAATTTTACTATAAAAACCCACCCAACCTCCAATTTCACATCACTAAAAACTCTTAAATAATGATGTTCTTGTTAACATACCTCTTAATATTCCTATGCTATTTCCACAAATATTTTAAAAATATCATCCTATAATTTATGAATCACCTTCTATTGGTATGGGGTCCACTCCACCCCCTCTTTATTCAGGTACCATATTTATATTATGTATTTTAATTTTGAACTGTTCATGATGAAATATTTTCTCTCACAATCCACTAATTTTCTAAATTATTTCTTTGTCATTATATACCACAATCAATATCTATAATCCCTTCTATGAATATTTATATACTATAATTATACTGCTGAAGTTATCCTGTGTTTTTTCATGCGAATCAATTGTTTAATGAATGACCATCCCCATTTCCACTCAAAGGTATTAACATAGATGTAGCTATTAATGATTTATTTCGAACAATCAGAATTTTAGATCACACAACTTAATCTTGGTATTAAAATTGATAAAATGTATCCTTTTGTTATATGATCTATGTGGCATAATTTTTCATGTGCATGCCATGAACATGATAAGTGGGACAAAAATTTTATTACAGTCTAATCCATTTTGTAATGTTTCTTTTCTCAGGAGATGTTATATATAGGATTGGGGATTGAACTTAATCTATTATGGTACTTTTTCAACCATTTGATTTCTTTTTGGTAGTTAGCCTTCGGTTATTTTTATGTCATGTTTTATGTAGTTTACACAACCCACATTTCCTTGATGTTATCATGTTATATCTTGCCTTATTGTTCATGATTAGAATTCACACCCATTTTATGTCTCATTTATTTTACTATTGAGTCACAGTATTACATTCATCGTGTTTTTCTTTGATTATTGAAATATTTGGCATTATATCTCACTACATTCTTATGTACATTCTTAGGTTATCCAATGTAGTTGTAGACAATCCATGGAATATAAGTACATGATATAATTTTTTTAATTAATGTTATATATATTTTTTATTGTTTGTTATGTACCTAATAACACAAATACACTAGGACTCATTATATTTTTCAATTCAATATGTTCATATTTATGTAACAAATCATGAAATAAAGTGTATTAAAACATGTGTTGTCATAATAGTTGATTTTTTATTAAAAATCATGATTTTAATCACTTTACTTATTGTATATTCACTGGAGATATAGTAAAATCAATAACACTCTAATGGATGAGGATTAAAAACACTTTGGTATAACCAGGGGAGTGTAGTAGTACTATATGACTCTGTTTAGATAAAGAACACTGGATCCCCCTATTAGTTTGTTATAAACCACGTCATCAACAGCCTTTTTGAAAAAATATTAGATTTTGAGTTAGATGATCTAGCTGATAAATCATTATAGTATCTTGAAAATGTTTTCTACCATGAAATTTTCTTTTCTATGGTATGATAGTATGTCTTATGGATAATAACTCAAAAATAGGAAGTCAATGTCACCTCCAAAAAATTTTATGATTTTTTCTTCACCGTCAATTTAATAGAGTTTACCCCAAAAGGACTAAGAAAATAGTTTATATACTTACTCTATAGAAAATTTATGGGTTTTTTTACACTTAGGCATCATCACCTATATCCATTATTTTATATTCAAAATCACGAGTAGGGTTCTAATCATAAAAACTAATAATAAAGGGACAAATTGATATTTTAATTAGGATTATTAGAGAATGTTTGATAATCTCAAGAATTACCTTCACACCATCCATGTTTGTTCTTCCCCTAGATTTGAATCCTTATATTCAATATATAATAGCACCATAGTGCTCCCTCTATCACATATATTCACATAAAAATATTATGGTCGAGATATTGTATACATAAGCACTGATGTATGATACTAGAGGATAAGATTATATATACCTTAGTCAAGAATAATTTACTCAATTGAAATATATATATAATATAATATATATAAATGTTTAAAACACCATTAAATCCAATTTATCATCCACATTGATCCATTTATATTCATTTTATTCCATCTAATTCAAACTATATATTATGCGAGATTGGATGTGATCAATATATAATTTTACTTTCAGTTTCTCTCTCATAAGGAACCCAAGGGTCATGCATTGGTAGATTTTATAGAAGCATGTAAAAATATAAGGAAATCACATTATAACATATAATATACTAAAATAGATATTCTATATGTGAAATTACTTCCCAAAATGGAAAATTTATTTTAATAGTGCCTCTGTAAGAACCTCTATGTAAAGGTTGAGGATACAAAATTATACCAGGTTAACCTGGGTGTTATCATTATCTATATAGAAAAGGAACTAATTCTATAGTAATTCATTTTGATAATGCGTTTCACCAAAAAAATATGTAGAATATAAGGATCTAATTATTGTCCTAAAGTTATAATTTAAAATCATTACCTCTTAAATTAAAATTATAGGTGAATGGAAAATAAAATTGTTGGATTATATAAAAGTAAGGACAAGTTGGATCCTCTACTTGATTTCAATTAAGAACTAATGGAACATTTACATATTGAGTCGATTATATCATAAAAGTGTAATCCATTAATATACCCAAGTGGATGATATATTTAATTAAGCTACCAAAATTAAAGATGTTGAGAAATAATATTTATTTTCCATGTGGTACATCAATGTGTGTTCCCCATTTTATTAGTATGGTGATATATAATAACATTATGATTAACGGAAACCAATAAAAAATTGAACCATAATCATTATATATTGAAAAAATCATCAATTATATATACATTGTAGTGGAAAACATTCAGAATAGATCTTTTTAATATAATCTATATTAAATATAATGAATACAATAGTGAGTGGAAACCATTGTCCTCTTCTATAGTAATTAATCTATTATAATGATCTATAATATTTGTTATAATGGGTTTATCGTCAAGAAATCAAGAGTAGAGAGCCATTATGTTATGAAATAATTTTATATAGAGACATATTGTCCAAAAAAATGATACTGAACTCTTCCATCAAATAAATAGACACAGATACTTTTGGACCTCAATGTTTCATGAATATATATAATCAAATAGAACATTCTTTCAAGTTATATCCAGTCGATCATTGTTCTTGAACCCTTGGTGTTTCTATTGAAAAAATTACAATTTGACATTTTCAATATAAGGAAGGAATTTCATGGATCCATTTCATCTATATATAATTTTCCAATTAATATTTATCAATACTACCTCCAAATTCTGGTCCAAGTGGGATGAAGTTTCTACTTCAAAGAAGTTACAAAAAAAATCAGGTCCACATTCCTAAAATATAAAATTATTATTATATTTTGTGTTCCTTATAATGTCCTTATAGATAATTATATAAATGAATATAAAAATGAAGAAATGTATACATAAAAAATCTATTCTAACCATTATTCTAAAAATTATACATGCAAAAATTTATATATTGAGGCCATTAATAGGCGAATGTAAAAAATTATGTAAAATATAATAGACAAAAAACTAAATTAAATAGTCTAAATATATATTCAATGAATTTTAGTTATATCATACTTATAAAAGAACACATTTTCAGGAGGATCTTTATTACATAGTCCATGGGAAAAATTATCTTTTTTACAGAGATATACCAACCTTAACATTAGATATCGATCTATGACTGGTTAACTAAAGATAAATACTCATAAATATTGGTGGATTAATTAGATAACCTTGATAAGAGAAGAATATTAGCCTTGAATAACCTCAAGGGTTCTCACAATAATATAACTCTAGTTCGTAAACAAATATCTATATTAATTTAATTCATGAAGGAAAAATAGTGTAATATTTACATATGTTATTGATACATAATATTAAGCCTAAAAATTTGTATCCTAAATGTAAAGGGTTTACACTTTTTTTCATTTTGATTTCACATTGAGTTAAAGGGTCATTACCATGTTGAATTAAATTTTATAATATGAGTTCCTTGTCAATGTAAATTAAATTTCATTACAACCATGTAATTGTAAAAATTCCTTAAACTATGTGTCATACTATCAATCTTGTATAATGTTTCACTACTTTGAGTTGACCCAGTTGAATTACTTAAAACTACACAAAACCTAGATCCTTATCACATAAACATATTGTATATGGCTTATTTTTAATTATACATGATGTTAATTTTCTTGGAGTGGTATACTTCATAATTACATAAGTTATATGATACCAATGTCATTATTACATGACTATAAACTATATAGTAAATTATCCATCAAATAATATGTTGAACTACATTTTACTTTCATTTATAAAACCCCAAAAACAATATTATTATTTATAACTTATCTTATAAATATAAATTATAAATCTATATTATTTCGATATATAATATTTATTTACTGACAAAATAGTGAAAATCTCATGTATATGAATACTCTTAATAATTCATGTAAGAATTACTAGTCTATACCACAAAACATTAAACTATATAGTATTAGGTCCTTATTGTTTTCTTTTAGTGTTTGAAAAATATTTTTCTTATACTATATATATATATGGGAAAAATATATACTAATACCTTTTTTCCTAAAATATTTTGGTATTAGTCCTATTCTAGAACAACATGTTCTTAGATTCATGTACCCATATGAAATATAATGACACATAGATCTCTAATCATAAAACTAGTAATAATCCTCTTCTATCTCACCCAAAATCACATCATTATTCTACCTAATTTCTCATTCACATCAAGATTTTATTATTTCGTACATGAAAAATCCCCTTTTCTAGCATGAGATGACGATTTGGACATGATATTTCATTTGAACCAATTTCAAGAACCACATGACTCATGTTCCCCATAAGAAATATAGTGATTCTTATATCTAGTATTATATTCCAAAACTCAAATTTATCCTTTATTAGACTCTATCTAAATTTGGTTCTTAATAATTCATATTGGGTTTTGTTTATCAATGTTTAAATTCAATTGTAAAATGTTTTTTTACATAGACTCCTAATAAAACCAGGTAGGGGGTTTTATTTAAATTTTTTATTCACATTAACACAAGACATTTCATAATTTAAATCATGTTCACCTCATTCTTATGTGATGGAAAACCATTCCTATAAAACCCAAATTTAAATCGCCCAAACATAAAATAAATTTTTGTGTTACATTCTCTATAAACATAAATTAACAGACTTCATGTTTTGGAATGTTCTATATAACCCTAAACTATATTGCAATAGTTCGTTCTCAAAATACCCTAAACTATATGGTATATCATCATTTTTGAATGATGTTGTATTTCATGAAGTGGTATTTATTGATTTACTATAAACTATACAATTAACTATTCATATTTCAGTATTGTAAACTATAAAACCCGCTTATTATTGTCTGTAGGAATAATATATGTGAAGGCTATAGAAACCCATACTTTTAAAAAATAATATCACATATATGATGATGAATATTCATTCTATAACAAAATTATCTTGACCAAAATCATATAGTTCTAGAATATTTGGAAACATGGAATGATACAAAACTAGTTTAGAATGTATTTACATCCTCTCCCAATAATTTCATTATAAATAGAACCCTTCTATGATATTTCATACATAATAACGAGTGGAAAGGAAACATTACAATGGGTGAGTCATGATTCTCAGTATGTGTAAATAAAAAAAATGTCAATGATCTCATAAGATTAACACAAACATATGGGTTTGAGAAAATGAGAATAAAATATTAAAATAATATTATATATAACATAAATCATAATAATTAGTAAAAGGTTAAATCATTGAAATTCAAAAGACCTAATCATAATTAAATCAAATAACATGAGATATGTAAGAATAAAATTTTCATAATAGATGAGAATTTAGAATACACATAAGTATAGACCAGAACATCCATCTTAATAAATTATTATTTCCAATACTTTTATAGTTGATTGGGTTCTCTCACCAAACCATCATTGTAGTCATGTTTCACACCCAACACTATCATAATGGATTGGTCTCACTCTACATACCATCATAGTAGTCATTGTTCAATCACATTGCTCTCAGAGGTGAAAAATTACATACTGAACTGGGATTAGTCCCCATTACAATCCCATTTATCTCATGAGATATCAATATTTACCAAATATAATGTAGATATACATAGGTCCCAATGTTCTCGGTTATCACTCATCCACTATCCTTGGTTATAATTTTACCACTATCACTGTTTATAATGTAACCACTATATTATAATAAAAATCATACAAATGTTTACCACATGTTCATAAATAATTAATAATATAAGAACCACTTAAAATGTGTTTAATAAACAATTCATCATATTATAACCCATGGAAAGTATTTAGTTTCATAAAAATTTAAAAATTTCCTCAATGCATAGCCCATGGAGAAGGAATGATTTTCATAAAAATATTTTTATCACAAATATAATCCCATTAGATACTAAATTAGGACGGTATCCTTGGATAAAATCCCTAATTAATCATAAGAGAAATAAAGTATTATTTTAATTAATGAGTATCAAAAACATTAAAAGTTCATTAAAACATTGTTGTAGAAAATATCCATCCCATTTTAAAATATCTTATTTAAAATATTAAAAAATTAAAATTTTTACTGAAAATGTTTTTATTCGAAAATAAAAATTAAAATGTGTAACATAATATTAAATTAATTGAGCGGCTAAGAATGTGGGAATTTTTTTTCATGTTATATAAGTTAAAATAAACAATTACCTTTCCACATTGAAAAAAAAATCAAAAAAGTCAATTGTTTAGAAAGCAATAAGGATATTCCTATTTAACCATTTTTTAAAAAGTACGGACAGGTAAAAATTAATTTACAAAATCAATTTATAATAGCCAAAAATAGTGTTCAAATCATTTATATAACACATGGATATGGAATAAAATTGGTTTAAATGAAAGAGGTAAATTATCTCAATTTTCCATAAAACATACCTTCAATCTCTTGTGAATATAAGGTGAGTAAAATAAAAGTAAAACATATATTTTCTAGATATAACAATATTAAAGTAAAATTTATATGTTTTATTGGAGATAAGTTATATGATTTTATCATCATAAACTTTTTCCAAAATATCCTTCTAAACAATGGGATTGTAATATAAAACCCATACCACTTTGGTAATATTTGAATTGTAAGATACATGAAATAATTAAAATTATATTGATATTTAATTCACTATATATTTCATAATAATTATAATAAATAAAAGTAGTTGTTATTAGATACTTCATATAATATTAAAAAGTGATAAATATGACTTTTTTCCAATATAAATAGATGTGTGATGCAAATGCCTTATATTATGTCTGACATCCCTCATATGCATTGGAACCACTTATATAAAATTTTTATATTTATTATAAATATATTATAAATCCATAATCATATATATCTTACCATATATTATTTACTTATAAATTTTTATAACCTATTTGATAACACTTATTTATTAAAGTCGTTATTCTTGGAGATATCTCCTTATTTCTCCATGAATGTTTTGGTTTGGTAGTTTTGGCCCTTATATTTTGATCATAGCTCCATAAAATAAAAATATTATTAGTGCTATAAATATAATTCATATTCATTATATATATTTTTATATTCCTACATTAAATATATAGATAGAAAAGTTAATGGAATCGTTTATGGTGGCAGTATGTCAAATTTATGCATGAACATTGTTTCCATTTTTTATGGATGGAATAGAAGATAGGTAAATAATAAATCATTCTTATAAAATCATTATAATATAATATATATCATATATATATCCTTTAAATATGTCCCTATTGAAATTAAAATAAAATATAAATAAAAAACAAATCACATCACTTCATGGAAGTGGCAATCCACACATACACACGATCAACATTATTTCCTTCCAACAGTTTTTAAGGTAAGAAGGTATATATGATATTATCATTAAATATATATAATTATATCATAATTATAATATATAAATACAAAACCCATAATAAAATTAATCGATAAAATCAGGTGATGATAAATAAATTGTAATGTTTCACCGATAAGGTAAGTCGTACGTATGCATGGATAACATTTTTCACATCCCATAGGATGGAAATAGGGAAAATAAAGTAGGTTTAATAATTTAAATTAAATTATAGTAAAATTATAATATTTAATTAATTAGTTAATATACATTATAATATATGTATAGGAGTTAAAATATAAATAAAAAATAATGTGATTGATTAAGGTGATTACTTATTATTTGAAATAACTTCATTAGACCTCCTCTTATATTCTCAATGGTTATTGTTATAGGATTAAAATAACCTATATAATGTTTCTAGATGTTTGGAGAAGTTAAATTGGTAGAATTTTCTAGAGGTATAAGGTACACTATGGTTAAAATATGGGAAATTATGGGTTTCCGTTTATAATTGAGGGGAAGGGGACCCTTATAATTTCATTGAATGATTAAAATATATTTTCACACAATCAAGAAAAATTATTCTAAATTAATGATTAATGGGAAAGAGATGAAAATTTAAACAATATATTATCACCATTTTCTACTTATAAAATTTTTATTATTTTTATGTAATTTAATAGAATAATATTTTCATAAATTATCATTGTTTTTAATTTATACACTATTTATTTAATATAACATAAAATAAATAACTCATTTTATTAATTCAAATATGATTCTTTAAAATAACATAAATATTTAATATTAATAAAAATCATTTGTGAAGCACATTTAATCCATATATTTATTTTAATTTTACAATTTTTAATGTCATTAGTTATATATTTTTTATTAATTGAATAAATACCACATCATTGTTTTAGAAGAATGTGATGTCATTATATAATTTTTAACATTTAGAAATAGTGTTATATCTAGATTATAATTTAATTAATATCATAAATATAATATTGTTTTCATTAATAAATATATTTTTTCACTATATTGATACAAAATAATTTTAAAATTAATTGAGTGAACTTTTATAAAATTCATGGATTTAAATAGAATTTATATCATTTTCAATGAAAATTTTCACAAAAAAACACAATTTCTAGACTATGGTGATAAAGGTATAATTAAAATCATAATATAAGAATTATCATGAGAATTTTTGGTCATATCACTTACATTTAACCTAGATTAACCCAATTTACCCTTTACCATGGTGAAAAATATTATCATTATTACTAGTAAAACATTAAAGGGGGACTATTTTCCTCATTTTTCCCTCGTAATTCAATATATTGAGTCCATTTTATCGAATTCAATACCTATATGTGGGAAACAATATTTCTAAAATAAACACACAACACATGATTAAAACAACTTTTTAGAAAAATACACTTTTATTCGTAAAACATGGTTTATACATATCACATTCCTATAATAATATAAAGGTAATTTCAAAACCTTTTATTAAATTATATATATATATATTGTTTTATTAAAAAAATTCACCGATGGTGAAATTCTAAATTTAATAAGATTACAATATACTATGTATTTGAAAACATTTTTTCATAAAATATCACTTTTACTTTCAAATAAATTTTATATTCATTTTTAATTGATAGATAAAAATGATATTATTTTACTCATGTGTATACAATATTTTGTCATAATTTAGTTATTTTTATTCATGCCCTATGAACCAATGTCTAACTGTAACTATCTATTTAAATAATAATATTTTAATAGTATATTGTTGTTCATTTTACATTAGTGTTCTGTGTAACACATGCAATTGAAGAAATTTAATTTATTTTATAAAATATTTCATAACATTAGGATGTGCTACATTATAAACCCCTTTAAATTAATTTATTCATTGAATGTAATCCCTATGATGAAAATAAATGATGATATTTTTTTTGTTTGTATCCTTCAGTTCTCTTGTAGGTTCTTAAAATTTATGATTTCTCTAAAGAACATTCAATTGGTGAGTAGCCTTGCTCTATAGTATATTATCTGTAGGATATAAGATTTATAATGGGTTTTTTATAATAACTATAATTTTATAGTGGTGAAACCCCTGTGTTTTTTTTAATGTGATGGAATATGTATTTACTTTCTTAAGATAGATATATAGAACACATTATGAACTTGAGTGTTTTTTGGTGGATGGGACAAGAATTAAGATAACATCCCTACTCAATCAAAAATATTTAAAGGGCCGATATAACTATGCATCAACTTATCATTATTTATGATGTTCATAACCTTCTTCCATAGAGAAATGTTTTTAATAACAATATCACCTAGTTGAAATTCTAAGCCACATTGAGGATTATTAGTATAGCTTTTCTAGTGAATCTGAGCATTCTAAATCTTTTTAGGAATGTATATGACTTTACATATCATTTCATCATCTATTTTATGTCATAATAGATTTGTATCTTCAATATCATCCCACTATGTTTGAGTTATCCACTTATTTCTATAGTGGACTTCATAAGGATCAACATAATTTCTCGAGTAAATGTTATTATTTTATGAAAACCCAAATAGAGGAAGGCATTGATCCCAACCACGATTGAAATCCATTTAAAAATATCTCAAAATATCGTATAAGTTTTGAATTGTTCTCCTATAATGGACTCATTATAATGATGATATATCTTATTGAAACTCAAACATATATCCTGATCTTGCTGATGACCTCTCCAGAACCTCAAGGTAAACCTCATATCTTTATTAGATACAATATAATGTGGTACCACTCAACCTTACCACATTACTAATAGAAATTCTAGAATGTTAATATAAAAAGACATCTTCTATAATGGAAATGAAGTGTTTTATCCTTTTAAATGATCGACTACAACCCATAAAGAATTTTACCCTTTCAAAATTTCGGGGTGTCCAATGACAAAATATTAGTGATGTTTCCCATTTACATTATGGAATGGCTAGTGGTTATAACATCCAGCAATAATTTATCACAAAGATTTGATTTTTTGACTTACCAAGCATAGATATATATACTTAGTAATATATCTCGTCATGTTGTACCAGTATTAATTGTATTTTGGATATCATTACATATTTTTTCATAATTGAGGAATATAGAAGAGTGAAATGTGTGATTAATACAACAACTCTATCATCAAATATGGCATTGATAACATATATATGATTCCCAAATATTATCATCCTATCATAATGAATTATAATATTCTAAAAATTTCTCACTTTCATTCTTCATCTCCATTTCTTTATTTTGTTCCTCTTTAACATTCACTTAAATAGATTTATGAACATTCATTTGAGAAATATATTAATTCTCGCATTCCTTCATGATTCCAAGATCCACCGTTTAAAAATTCCAAAGTATGGGATCTTTTATGAACCTTATCGTAAATAATATTGCATGATCATTTCATCTGAGAGAATATTCCTACCTATTCACTTTCACATGGTGGTGATGTATTCAGTATTAAAAATCATTAATCCAATCTATCAATCTTCTCTAGGGAATTATCAAATCTTTCTATGTGAAAATATAATTTACACTTTTATTATTAGTATATATATCAAACCCTTACCCATAAAGATAATTTCAATATATCTTCATCGAAAATATTACTAAATATTCAATCCAAATCATAATTTGGGTAATTTTTCTATCGAACATTCAATTAATGTGATATGTAAGTTATGACAATATAATTATACATTATAATAAATCACCATATTTTCAATAATATATCAGTATAGATTAAAACCATGTATACACTATTCAGTAAAGTAAGTACTTATGAACTATGTAAACCTCTTTTTAGTTCCATGAACTTTTACTCAAATTCATATTCCCAAATGTACTTAGCTCCCTTCAGAATTAACATTTTAATTGATTAGATATTCATGATAAATTATCCTCAAATTTCTGATAATATCCAAAAAACATGAAATCTACATATTACATTTATTATTATTTTTCAAGGAAAACATTCAATAACATCAATATTGGAAGTATTTAATGATATATCCTCCCGAGGAATATATCACCCAAGAAGGATTCTTTTTAAATCATTAATTCACACTCAGTATTTTTTTCAGAAAACGTAAACTTTGTCATGTTATTTAGTTCAATTTTCAACTGATCTTCACGCTTCTACATACCCTTTGAATATATAACATTATCATCTATAAAGACATCTACAAACAGATAAAGTTATTATCTAAATACAATATAAATTAAATATAGGAAGATATAAGGGGAATTAGTGAGACCAAATGTCATCACTATAAATTCATTGTGTATATACCTTGTACAGAATGTTTTCATGAGAATATCCACCTTTTTACCCCTCAATTTATGATATCCAAAATGAATGTAAGTTTTAGAAAAATATTTATATCCATGAAGATGATCAAACAAGTAATCAATATGGGGTAGGTTATACTTGTTCCTGATCATTATTTTTTAATTTCAAGATAATCAATGGAAAGTCACATTGATCCATTTTCATCATTAAAAAAAGAACTAGTGCACTTAACGGTGATTCCATGGGATAAACGAATCCCTTGACAAGATTCTCTTGGGGTTTAATCTTTAATTCCTACAAATCAATTCAATAAATTCTATATTGAGGCTCTGAAATAGAGGTTTAACTTGGTATATGATCTATTATGAGATCATCTTTATGAATCAGTCGATGGCTAAAAAATTATTCATAAAATACATCAACAAAATCCAACACAATGCGTATGTCACTGATATTGATTTTTTCTCAAACCATCTAAGAAAAACACCCCTTTTTAATAGAAATAATGTCTCACAATATGGATGTTATTTCCATTGGATGTTTATATTAATCATCATAGTGATATAAGATCATTTTTTAGTTTGAAATATCAAGCATGACTCCCCTTCCTCAAAAATTGATGTTGAATTTATTTAATGAATTCTAATCCATTCCTATGATAGCATCAAACTCAAAAAAAATTTAATAACAATTTCTTCAAGAATAAAATTATTTTAAACATAAATAAGATAATAATCATAGACTTGAGATTCAGTCTTCATTCTATTGGATATTTTTACTAATAACTCAACATCTAATCATTGAGGTGATATAGAGATACCCTTAAGAAATTCCTTAGTTATGAAAGAGTGGGTAGTTATAGAATAAAATAAGACAATAATAGTACTATATTTGATGAAAATTGTACCTTTAACAATGTCATCACCAGACCACTCAGCGGAATTACTGATTCTATAAGATTTACCTTTTCTTTTAGGATTAAGTGGTTATTGACATAGATCGTCATCAGTAAACTCTATATATTGCTGAAGGTTGAAATAATACCCATAATCCTATAATTTGAAACAGTATATTGTGTGTTGTTCATTATACAGTGATTCCTCTCTATCATCATTATTATCTAACATCATCCAATAAATTTTACATTCAATTTCCTAATGATATTTATTTCTACACTTCAAACCAAAACAAGACTCATTAAAAAAAATTCCTCCATATTTATTTCAACACAATCATAATAAAACAAATGTCATATTCTTCTACACATGGTTTTTGGAATTCCCTTGGAAGTCCATATTAATTTTGATACGAAAAAATGACATTGATGGGTAAATATAATCACCATATACACCATGAGGGAAAACTCTATGATATATTTTTATCCAATGATTTTTATTATTGATGACACCCTTCTAAGACTAGTTTTAGGACATTAATTAATTATTCAACCTTACTTTTATATTGTATGATGATTTTATAAGCATACCTCACAATTCAATTAAATTAACTTTATATATATATCAACATATTTATCATCCTTCTATTTATTTTTAACGAATTCCTTCTATTTTTCCATTTGTAGAATACTAGGAGTGTATATATTGAAAAATAATCTCTTAACCTCATCCCACTTCATGTTGTCAGTTTCGTCATATTTCCTCATGTTTATTATAAGGGACTATGATATATCCACTTACCATTCTAAATTATATATTTACAATACAACATTCTCATGTTCTAAACACTGGATAATGGGAAATATATTTCCAATTGTACCGATCTATTACCTAGAAACACGTTAATTAGAAAACCCACTAATTGATGGTTGAAGATTATTTTTGAATGAATAAATAAAATTTCCCCCATTTTCACATTTTGAATCTCACCATTATTCATAGGTTGAGAATTTTATGTGAGCATAAAAATAAAATTTTTCTTTACAACACCGATAACATTCAGTTTATTTGGAGGAAAATAATTTTTTCGGTCACATTCAGCATTAACATTATTAATTCAGGTTCTATACATGGAATATAATAAAAAAGAATAATTTCAGAAATAATGATAATATGGGAAGACAATATGTCATGAAAAAATATTTATAGGATCTATAAATAACAAAGTCTTCTTCTATGAATCCTTAGTTTTAAAATATCTCATTCACGAGTGATATCAAAACCATAGTATTTTATCCTAGACATATGATTATGCCAAGGGTTCTCACTAAAGTTATCTCATCATAGTTTATAGATGGTAACTAAACCTTGATCTCATACCAACTATAGTGACCCACAATTTTTATACATAGAAATCACATATTAGTATATTAATATTCATTACATAACATAATAGGTAATTCCAAAAATGTATAGGTATAGTGCCTTTGGACACTTGGACACACAAAAAACTTTTTTATAAATGTTCTACATCATCACCGAATTAGTTCATCATAACGAGAACACTTCTTAAAAATATCATAATTCATAACATTATGAAAGGAAAGACAAAAAAGTGTGATATCAAGTTCCTAGTAAGAGAAAAAAGAGATATATCAATGATCACATAAGCATTACATAAACATTAGGGTATGATAACATGAGAATAGCATCTTAAAATCATACCCTACATATCATAAATCATAATCTTAATTCATGAAATAAATCATGGCCTTTTATAATACATGAATCTTAAAGGAACCAAATAATAAGAGCCATAGAAGCATTAAATTATGATAAGACTTGGAATTGAGGAATTTACATAATTATAAAGAACAATTTCATTAGTAGTCAAAGATCATTACCAAGACTATAATAGTGTATTGAGGTCACTACCCACACCATTGTAGTATTAATGGTTTAATCCCAATATTATAAAAGGGGATTTGGTTTGCTCTCCAAACAATCATGGTAGTTATAGTTCACTCCCATGACTATCGTAGTGGAAAAATTCTCTTACTATAGTAGGTTCACTCCCCACTCCAGTAATATTTTACTCATGTGATATCATTCAGTACTCGTTGAATTATAGGGAGATATAGTTTCCACCGACACTAGGTTATAATATGACCATATAACTTGGTTATAACATAACCACCCTAATTGTTAATAATATAACCACCATCTCATAATTAATACTATACATATATACATCACTAGATCATAAAACAATCATCATATTATTACGCATGAAATAGAATGGATTTTAAAATAATTTCATCATATATTAACCCATGTAAAAGGAATAAGATTCTTAAACACTTCATTATTTCATCCCAGAATAACCCATGGAAAAGAAAGGGGTTTATAAAACGTTTCCATAATAAACCTAAACCATCTATTGAAAGAATAATAATTCTATCTTTGGATCATATCACCAGTAAATTATAATTGAAATAATATGTTAATGTCTTTGATAAATAGACATACCATTAAGATATCATTAAATCATTATTGAGGAAAATATAATTTCCATCTTTAAATAACATCATTAAAATAAAAAAATAAAAAATTATTGTATAAAATTTTTTATTATAAAGCTACTTGTAAATAGATAAATGAATATTGAATGCATTAAGTGGTCATAACAATTTTAAATTCCATTTAATACACTATAAGATAAAATAAAAAATTTCCATTTACACTTTTTAAAAAAAATTAATATTACCTCTCTCATGTAATGAAACGTCGATTCATTTTGAACTGTTTTGTTTAAAATTAAATCAAGGGTATTAAATTTCATTAAAAATCATAGATTAAAAGTAAAAATGCCTTTAAAACCATATTATAATGCCTTGATATAAAAGAAGAAAAACAGTTGACCAAAGAGATAAATAAATTAAATTTTCATAAAATATAAATTATAAATATATTGAGAGTATAACATAAAAAAAGTTGAATGGAAAACAATTATTTTCAAGTAATAAATAAAATAGAAGAAAATCATTAATTTTATTGTCTGATATATAATTTTATTTCATCATTTGAAATATAATCATAAACTATCCAAATAAAAAATTAGAACGCAACATAAAACCCATGCCACTTTTGGGACATTTTAATTATAATACACATTAAATAAATAACTATATATAGATATTTAAATTATATTAACATAAATAATAATAATAATTAAATAAATTCATTTCAAAAATGTACACCACATAAAAAACCAAGTGATGAATATGGGATGTTTCCTATAGAAATAAAAGTGAGACGAAAATCCCTTACCTTATGTGTGAAATCCTTTATACGCATTAGAACCTCCAATATTATAAATATTGATTTATTATATATCTATTATAGAACCTTAATCATTTATATGACACCGTATATGATTTAATTATAATATTTTATCAATATTTTTTTAACACTCCTTTATTAAAATCATTGTTTTTTATGATATATGCTTCGTTTTAATGTTTATTTCGGTTTGGTAGTTTTGCAATATGTATATTGATCATGGTTATATCATCTAAATAATGTTAATGATGATATAAATTTCATATGTATTCATTATATGCATTTATATAGTCTATAAAAAATCATATGGACAAAGAAATGAATTACATTTTTCATAGAGATGGTAGGTCGTACATATGCATGAACAATAATTCCATATTTTTTATTGTTGGAACGAAAGAAGTAAAAGTAAAAATCACCATTCCATAATCATTATTAAATAAAACATACAATATATATTAATTAAATATCTTCTTATTTACATTTAATAAAACATAAATGAAAAATGAATTATATCACTTCTTGGAGGTGGTTGTTCACACGCATGCACGATCAATGTTATCGATTTAAAATTGTGTGGGAGGTAAGAGTTTATATATGATATTATCATTCCAAATGTCTAATTAGGTCATATTTATAATATATAAATATGAAACCATAATAATAATAATCCATAAAATATAATGATGTTAAATTAATTGTATCACTTTGTAGAGATTGTAATCATGTGTAAGCATGAACAATATTTTCACATCACATTTAATGGAATGTGGGTGAATAATTGTGGTTTCAAAATCATAATAACATTTATGTATAGTGAGGATACTTAATTTATTTTTTATTATTTTTTATTTAATGGTTGGGGTCGAAGCCTCATTTTATTATTAAAGCAAAGTTCATTTATTGACAGGGTAGATGGATACCCATTACATAGCCTAAAGGACCAATCCCTAGAAGCCTAAATACAAGGATATAACGCCCATTTATTGGCCAAAAGGACCCTTCAGTGAATAGTACAACTAGAGTACTCAGCTGCTAGAGTACCTGATTCAGTGTCGCCACTATAGTTCCTATTATAGTGCCTCGACTGCTTCATTGTCATATGTTCTACAGATCTGCCACTGCTACAATACACTGCTGCAGTACCGCTATAGTTCCCAAGAATTTTTCCCTACACAGATTTTATCCGGGGTCTTTTGGATGCCAAGCAAGAGACTATACCACTTGAGTATAATCTCGTTGCCATAGGATACGTAATTTATTACTATTTTAAATAATATAATATATTTGGATGATGTAAAAGAATAATTAAAAATAATGTGATCAATTAAGGTTATTACCTCTTCATGGAATTAAATCCTTTAGACCCCTTATTATGGGATATAGGTGATATATTTTGGGAAGAAAAAAACCATATAATGTGAAAAGGTGGGTTTAGAAGGGAAATTGATATATTTTGGGTGATCTGGAAGACTCAAACTGATGTGAAGTAATGAAATGAGGGGTTCTATTTTATTATTTAGGGGAGGGACACCGTTGGAATTTCCAAAAATATAAGATTTTATTAAACAAATTTTCATGAAAAATGGTTCCAAATATATATAAATGGGAAAAGTAAGAAATATTTTACCTTATAATATCTCCATATCCCATTTTAATATTTTTATTAAATTCTTGTAATTTAAGAAAACATTTTTATCGTAAATTATGATTATTTCAAATTTAGATAGTATTCATTTAACTTGACTTTGAATACATAAAAAAATGTTTAAATTTGAATATAATTATTTTATATAAAAAAACTAATTCATATTCACCTATAAACTTGTGTAAAAGATAAAATCACCGATATTATAATAATTTTAATATTTTTAAAATCATTTATTATATGTTTTATGAATTGGAGAAATACTACATTAGTTGTGAATAATAAGTTTAGGTAATTATATAATTAATAATAATTAAAAATAATTTTATATCATGAATAATGTTTCATTATTCTCAAATATTAACTTATATTTGTTCATAAAATTCATTTTTAACAATGTGGTCACACAAGAGACAATAAAAACCAAGGGAGTGTTATTTTGTAACTATTATTGATTTAAATATTATATAGGTATTTTTGATGGAAAATTATACATTAGAAAGCTAATTTTAGAGCCTATATTGATAAGTGTATACTTAAATTCATTCAATTATATTATAGATGCATATAAATTTCCTTTTCACTAATTTCATAACATATATTAACATGATTTACACGTTTACTATGGTGATAAATATTACCATTATTACTATTCATGTTGATAAAAAATAAATGGAACTATTTACCAACTCCAGACCTAATTATTGAAAATATGAAATCCATTTTATCAAATTCAATACCTATATGTGTAGAAAAAATATTTTTAAAATAATGACACAACATGTGATGAAAGCCTCTTTTTAGTGAAATACACTTTTAAGAATAATATTGGTTGCTCTTATATCATGACTAGAAAAATATTAAATTAATGTTAATTTTTTTATTAAATATAAATATATATATTAAAGTCATTTACCAATAGTGAATAATTTAATTTTCTAATATAAATTTACATTATTTGGATCAAACAATATTCCAGAAAAAAAACACTTTTACTTTCAAATGTATTTGTATTTTCATTTATAATTAATTAATTACCAAGGAATTAATTTTAGTCATATGTAAAACAAATTGTCATAATATATTGATTCCAAATAATACCCACAAATACAATATAAGTGGGATTAATATCACCGTAGTTTATAATATTTCAACAGTATTTCACAGTTTTTGTATACTCAATGTAGCGTACAGTCCAATCTATCGATGAAATTTAATTTATTATAAAAACTTAATAAAATTTAGGGCTTTTATAGAGGATTCAATAAAAAATTTCCATAATAATAGATTCTTGAATTCAACCACTTGACTTTTGTAACTAATTAATGATTGACGCTTGGATTAATATTTTTTCTTGAAGGATATTTAGAGATGAGGGAATATTGTATCTTAAATAGTGACAAAAATAATAATTCCCCATTATTTTCCAACTCTAAATTGTAAATTTAACAACATAGTCACTTAAATATGAACTTATATCAATAATAAAAAATAATTGAGCAATTCCATCACACGTTGAATTCTATGGCTCCCCATTTGTATGACTCCACAACACATGAGTATAAACTATAAAACATTATAATATAATCCATATAATCATACATAAAAATATTCTAGTTGAAAAAATGTAATATGAACATGAAAATATATTACCTATGGTATAAAAAGTAGGAACTTATTATATATTCATTACACCAATAAATCCAATTTTATTGGTGTCAAACTAATCATTCAAGTATAATTAACCATGTATAGGCCAAGAAAGTGTCCTATCTTCTATAGAACACTATTACCCAATAATAAGATATATCATCTTGTTTAAAAGGTGAAAACATGTATTTAATGACAATTTGGGTCAATTTTATACAAATTTAAACTACAAGAACCATAATTTTGTTAAATTTATACTCCCTTAAAACCAATATCACAAAATTTGGGCTCAAATTATAAGAACGTAGATAATATAATTAGATAAATAATACATTCTGTGAAGGAAAACATAAAATAGTATCCATATTAAACTTTTCTTCTCTACCATATAGGCTATAATCCATTAAATTTAATACAAAAAAAAATTATAATGAATAAAAGTTAGACACAATTCTCATTTTGAATGTATTTTACGTAGGAAAAAATCAAGATATACTTTCTTGGTGTATGTATTGGGGAAAATCCATGTCTAAAAAAAGTTATATAATATAAATTTCCATACATTTATTTCAATATAATTTTTATTTATCATTTAGATTGAGTAAATTGAGCATCCTAGGGTGTAGTGGAAATGATCTGACCCATTCCCAACAATGGGATTTTATTATTTTCATTTGACATTAACTCAAAACCAAATGATAATAATCATGGAAGAATATAAGGTATGATCATTTTCATATTTTATTATGAATAATTTATATAATTCATAATTACCTCATCACATTGTAATTTTTTATTCTATTGACAACACTTGTTATACCATAGTTAAGGCGATAGATCAAAGGAAGAATCTATCTATGGGTTATTCATTAGTTTTTTATAACCCTAATAACTTTACTGTAGAATATTTTGGTCTTATAGTGGATAATTCTAATCACTTGTTTCATTGACCATTATCACAATTGGAATTATTTTTAACTTCATGGATTATATTGAGTTTTATTAGGTTCTTTATAGTGGTAAATATAAGTTATGATAACCATTGTACAGGTTGTTCTAGAAAAAATTATCTCAAAGGTTACAAAAATAATTAGTTGGTATTTTTTTTACATAAAAAATTATGCACCTAGTTTGAGATATAAAAATTTTATATAGATAGTTTAGAGAATTGAGAATTTCGTATACTAACATAGCAAATTTCACAATACTTAAGGACCCTATAATCAAATAATAATAATAATTTTATATTTATTTTCTTTATATGAGAAAAACCCATAGATAATTGTAATATGATTTATTAAATTTATAATTTTATTTTATCTTAATTTATAAAAATATAGTATTCCCATAAGAACCTTAACTCGATATGTTAATCCTCATATTTATTTATCAATCCTTGAAAAAAAAATTATATTTAAATAAATGAATATTATTTCATTATACAATTACAAAATAAATAATTATTATATTTACTAAAAAAATAAATAATTATTTAATTAATATGTAACTCATATATCTATTCATTGAAATAAATAGTGAAATACTACATTGAATGAATCATGGTACAATAACTACTAAACCACAAGTCAGGAATAATATTTAATCAATTATGTAAATTAAAATAGAATTTAACCATGGTTCTCGATACACCTTGTGGGTGACCCAATAGTCCTCTGTCGTAGTTGTATTAGGCGAAGTATAATCATTTATATGATTTACATTATGATACATGGTATGAAACACATACAGATTTATCATAAGGTAGTAATAATGACAACCACCCATGAATATTCACATTGTAATGTATTTTTGTTTTCTCAATGTATCAACATAATGTTTTCATAATTTGTACCATCAACCGAGATTCTTGATTTATATTTCATTGAAATATATAAATGAACACATCAACCTATAGACTATGGCCATTATTTTATCAGATAGCTCTATTTCATTCAAAGAGATAAATAATTCAACTTCCATTAACTTTCAAGGGACATATCCTCTTATAGACATAATTAATAGCACAATTTTTCTATCGATTCACCCAATATATCGTACCTCCCTAGGGAAATATTTTATCATGGTTTTCATCAATACATCAAATTATATAACTCATTATATGTATTTATAATAATATTCCCTATAACGATCAACACACACATCAATAAAGATTAATATCCAAATACATATAATTGGACACTAAATTCATATTGGTGGTTCAGTTATCATAAAATCATCTCTTAATGATTTCCATTGGAAATATTCACTGGAATATGTCTTAATATCTTATGAGCCTCCTATAGTGGGTTGTTTTTATAATCTACTTCTACTAAAATTATATAATCCATTCATAACGAATAATTTTTATAAAATATTCATAGCATTGAAAGGTTCTTATCTTAGTGGGGAACAAATATAACCATTCAATGTAATAGATACTCCAAGGTAATTATCACATTAATTGTTACACATAATAATAGTCATCATATTGTAATATATTAATTAATAATAAAGACCATGAATATACTTGTAATGAAAAGAATAATGTAGTCTGTTCTAGGGAACCATACCCAATAGAATCATACATACACTTGAGCCAACTACTAACTAACTAACTGATTATCTTCACATGATATTAATTCATCTAATAAGTTATTGTAATAACCATTGAGCCAATAATATTCCTATAGCTATTCTACTTATTTCAAATTTATAACTTTTAAAAAGAACCTCATGAGATGATATAACTAAGTATATTCATTTTTTCCTTTTTCATCATTGATATATTACATAATACAAAAAAAATTGTTCATCATTATATGATTACAAATTATTATATTGGTACAAATCCAAAATCTAAAATATTTATTACTAAACCCACTTCTTGAGTTACATCAGAAACTTTAATGTAGTCAGTAAATATTGATATGGAAAAAAATTCATTTTATATACTTTATATTTTATATAGTCTTATTATTTCTATGATAATAAATAAAATAGATCTAAAATAATACTATTTTTATATCCCCTTGAAAAGAATTATTCTCATTTCTATATATACGTGGAGTTCATCTATTTAAAATTTTTTCAAGTGTTGTCGAAAAATTTTAACCATTATCCTTTGCAGTTATAATGGTACTCATTGATATTCTCTATTTATGGATTCTACATATGAAACATTAAACTAAAAAATCTGCCATTTCAAATGAAATAGTTTTAAAACATTATCTTTGGAATATGTATCCTATTCATCCTAGTAATCTCCCACTTTGTCTTGACAGAACATTATGAAGGGATCTTATGTCATGTGATATTGGAAACATTTCTGATGAATTATTATATCATATATTTTTCAAAATAAAGAAAATTTATATTCTATGACATGAATTAATAATCCTTAAAGATCTAAATTTTCATTACATATTGTAAATTTGGAATATACAAATATGCAAAAGAGGGGGTGAAATTGGTCTTTTAAAATTATTTCACAATTCTGCCTCGTGATGTTTACTAATGATTATTATGATAAGTCTTGATTATCTTCTGCATGAAAGTATGAGTAGCGGATAAAAACATAAATAGAGAACATGACCGTTTATTGTGGTTTTGGGCATATAGATCCCCTAGTCCACTCCACCAATTACTCTCTATGTGATTTTGGTGAATTTCACTAGTCATATCCTAACATCATATGACCAATCCACAACTGAGTGTAGGAAATTGGAACATTTTAAAATAAGACTAAAAACAAATCCTTTTGGTTAATTAATAGATAACAAAAAAACCACATCAATGATCTAGAAGAGGATACTTCACCACAACATAGTATGAGTAGTTGAAACTCATAGTAATATGATTTTGATTAAAAAGGTTTCGGTTGAACTTCATAGTTGATACAATGACTGAGATTATATGGATCTTTTTCTTTGGAAAATAGTTTTTTAGGAAAGAGTGTTTCCGAAGCGATCTGGTTGCAATATATAATTTACATAAAAATAACAATGAATAACAGTTGCATACTTAATGTAGTTACTAAATTTTTAATTTTTATAACTTCAATGTAGCATCTTCTATAGAAAACAGAGTCAGATCGTTTGTTGTAGTATATCTATAAAAGATCTCCACAAGAATGAAGTTTATCGGGAATATGTGTCAAAATATATAACACAATATATATCTCATTATCTATCTTCCTCCTTGAATTATATACATATATAGATATCAAATACATGGGTACAATAAAACAAGACGAGATCCTATTTTTCAATTTCAAATCCACGAAAATTACATGATAAATCACAAGAATTCAAATTCCTAAGATAACTCAATATAGTTGTAAATTACCATAACAATTAGAGTTAATTTCTCTACTTAATACGATTCTTTGAATCAATCATAACGATATTTGATTTGTTTAAAAATTAGATTTAAATCATTGTGATATTCTGTAAAGACTCTTGCATGAATCTCTGATAAAATCATAAATTCATATCTCTGATGATAAAAAGTAAACCATAAGGTTTCTTCACAAAATGAAAAAATACAATATTTAGGGTTCAACTATGTATTTTTCATTCTCCAATCATATGGTTGATAATGTAAGGTTGATCACAAAAGAAGAGATGATGGTTTATACAATTTCTTCTCAAACTTTTGGTTCCATACTTATGTAGGATTATTTAAACATATATTTTTCTATCAAAATAAGGTTTCATCCAAACGTAAGTTTCATTATCAATATATTTTTTCCAATGTTCGTTTGATTAACCATATGTGTTGACATTTTAGAATAAGTTTTAACACAAATGTAGGGTTTGTTTCTCATGTTACATTATTCAATGTACGATATGAATGGTGTTTCTAAAATACACTTCAGGTCATTCCGAACACTTTGACAAATATTCCATGCAAATAATAACCATGAATTTAATAACAAAATATAGAATATAAATAATTCTAATTTCCTGAAATACAATTAATGTATTATCATTAGTACACCAAATAAGGGTATTTATTAGTATCAAAATCAATAAGATTTATAGAGAATTGTTAATACAATAGATTATCAGCACATATTCTCATAGAATTAATTTTCCACATTAATTTATTATAAATGAAAATATTTTTAGTCTTTAATAGTTATAAAACTAAGAATCTATTTTCCATATATAGTCAAACATACATGTCTTTAGAAACTATAGTTCCCCCACTAAACTCTATTAAGCACCTTTATATTTAACATTTCAAATTATTATTCTATTACCAAGTTTATTAATTTAATAAATAAATTTGTATATATAACTTTTATCCCATATTGGATTTATATAATGTTTTCAACCATTTTTCCATTCTTTATAGAAAATTTCCAAAAGGATTCATCTTAATAAGGTAGAATTTACATCCAGTTACTGAGGTAACAACCATTAAAATTTTCATTGAAAAATATAATTTTAAAATGATTAAACATTATGATTTTATATAATTAATATATCCTTGTTGGTAATACACTTGTACCACTAATGTCTAGTTTCTATAGAATAATCACCAATAGTTTTACATCAATTAAAGAAACTACCAAAATATAGAACTAAATTTTGGTACATTAAATCAATTTTTAATTTCACCTACTCATTTAAATCGGGGATTGTTTAAATTTACAGCTCATTATAGGATTCATTATTATTATAAAATAATATATCACCTATTTTCGTGAATATAAAATAATCCCATTGGTTTAAACATTACTATGAACTGTATGTCTCTAGAACACTTCCTCCCATAAATCCTTGTATATTTTAGTGTTCTATGCATTCTTATGATAATTTGAATCACAAATTTCATTGAATTTTATCATTGATCTACTGTATACATAGATATGTGATTCCCTCATAGAAGTTGGTATTGAATAATATCATTCTGTATTTAAACTTTTATTATATTGAATGACTATAAAATATCAAGCTGATATTTACATTGTATTTTCTTTGATATAAAATCTCATTTAACAAATTGTTTACATCAAACACCTAAGGTCGAAACATAATTTAAAATCATCATATCATATCAAATATGACATCTATCAATCAATTAACTTACCATATGGTTTACTAACAAGCTATTTTTTTGTAAATATGTAAAAGAATGTATTTATGGTAAATAAAATATATATATAAGAATACTAATTTATATTCATTATATTATCACTAAAATAAATATTTTTATATAGTAATGTGAGTTTCATAGAACCTTCACTCTATATTTAAATGATTAATGATTGTTGGTTTTTTATTTAATCCACCAAAGCCACCTAAAGGATCATATATCTACTTACAATAAAAATTCATTTTTCTACTGATTATTCCAAAATTTTCATAAAGAAATATCAGGAAGTATAAAATGTTTACTATTGATTCTCCTGAGAATAGTCCATATAGTATGGATGAACTAACTCGAGAATTATTTTGTGTTACCATTATTTTTAGAGTTATTTTTCTAAAACTATATAAGTACATAGAACTATGGTTTAAAAATTACATATAAGTTTACTTGAATAATAATTTATATTTTTAAATATGTTATCAGTATTATATTTTATATTCAACACTTAATATTGATGATTAAAATACTATTGAACTATAAATTAAATATTAAATAGGATAACAATAATCATTTCACTAAACAAAATTCTTTTCCTGTAGTATAAGTCACATAAATAAATGATTTGTTTCCACTGAATAAAATATAATAGTTTCATACCAGTTATTAATCATGTAAAATTGACTGTTTGTGCTTCCCATTACTGCTGTAGGAATCACCATTCCTCGTCTTTTAGAGAGTTCAACTTACATCATGAAATAGTTTTAAAATATCATGGTTCCCAGAGATTGAAATATAAATATCTTATATAATGTTTACTATGAATAAATTAGATGTATCAACTCACTTATTTCTAATACATTCTAGTTCCTTTTAATATGAACATTTTTTTCATATATTAATAAAATAACCTCCTTTTCAATACACTAACTCTACATATTTTGTCACTTTGAAAGACATTGTAAATTAATAAATGAACTACGAATTTCACTTTCTAGTCATGGTATTGTTAAATATTAATTTCACTACATAAATAATAATTACTGATGTTAGATGTTACTTCCTATCCATTTGTACAAAGTGAAGTACAATCAAATGATTTCTATGATTTCCATTTGTGTTATCCATCTTTTTATTCTTGATAAATAATGATAATCTAAGAGGTAAGGATGATTACATGTTCATAGTTGATAATTTATTATCCATATGTAATACCACCAAAGCTAAATGATTAATATACTTCATAATATTTTGGGCATGATCCCTAACTAATATAATGTCTTCTAATTTTCACTAGTATAGTGTAGTAACAATATCAACAATAATAATCCACTATGTCTCTGTTTCAATTGAGATATGAGATAAGATATCATGTTATATACATCCATGTATACATATTTCATCTTTGAAACATTTTATATATATAATTTCAAAATATAATTAACAATGGAAGCATCCTCCATGTGTCTCGTATAGGAAAAAGTTTCACATTTGCTCCCTCAATGAGGTGTCTGAACGGGTATAAGAGACTCTAACACATAATGTATATTTTCTAAATTTAGTATAGTGTATAAATGACTATACCACACAAGGGAATTTATATTGCAGAAAACATGGATTTTTTCTACAAATGATGATCGTTTACTCATGGATTTACATTAAACTTTCTAAGATTTGTAAAATATTATTTTACTAATTTTCCTTGACTACCAAAATTTAGATGTAATATATTTTATTTATCATTCACCTATTATTTCATAAAATCCCCATTACTATCATAATTGGATTTGGAATATCCTACTTCATGGATATTCTACTGTCAAAGAACCGTAATTTCATTCTCATTTAATCTATATTATCATTTCGTTGAGAATATTCAATATACCATCCACCTAGTGGTATTCTACACATAATCCCAATTCAATGAATGATACTAATAGAAATATAGATTCTAGAATTGGAAATTTGACCATATTACATTATTTTCCCTGATCGAAACATAATCACATGATCTTAATGGGATTCCTCTCCTATTAATAGATTCTTATGAGGGAGGAGGAGGTGGAAAATTATCTCAGTCTTGAGAGAATAAAAATAAATGATCTTCATAAAAAGAATTATCTAGAGTTTAAATAGTTGTGGACAAAAAATCATTCGGTCATCTACTATTAAAAGATATAATTGGGTATATATAATGCTATGATTTAATATTGATAATTATGTGAATTCCATTAATTAAAGAATAATCCTTATATATTAACCAGTACAATAATAATTATATCATTATTATTTTGTAATAGAATGATCCGACCTAAACAAATAAATATAACTTCATTAAATAAGTAATTCCTTATTTATGTTTGTGACTTTTAATTGTTATATAATTTCCATTACCAGGTTTATAATTTTGATCATTGAACATTCATGTTATTTATAGAACCTTGAATACTAAAAAAATTTATAAATATTACGAATAAATAAATATTATATCATAGTCATGTGAAAAAGTACTTATTTAATATTAATGTGACAAAATAAACGTTGATACAAAAAAAGATATTATTTATTACATTTTTGAATAATTATTGATAAATAAATATTGTATCCAATAGTCTTGTGAATAAATATTCATTTAAATACTTATATCACATTATAATTAGTTATTTATTAAATGGAATCAATATGTTTCCAATAAATATTATATCCTTGTTTTAAGAATAATATTTATTTCAACAGTCAAATACAAATGTTATTCAACTACGATCAATAGAAACTCTATGTGTGTACCCCTATTGGCATCTTCCTTAATGTGGGCCTTCTTAAAGACTAATATCAATACATAAAAGAACCAATAGAGGGTGTAGCTTATGTCACAACTACTGAAACAACATAAAAATGTTCATTACAAAATATAATCCTCTTGTCTTGATACATCAAATACAATAGGTTACAAACTCCTTTTATGAAACTACATGCTCAATATATATTTATATTATTTCTAAAAAATAAATCATCAACCACAAATTTCATAAAATTTTAGTCTGATAGTTTCATTGAAATCAATGGGCCTGAGATATCAGCTTCCATAAATGAAAATAAAAGAATCTATACTTTCTTATTCATCAACACATTATCATCTAGGATGCAAACGATATATCATAATTAAATGATAGCATAGATCATTATGGTTTTGGGAAAAAACATTAATGTGTGTTACTCATAATATGAATTAATAATAACCTCTAGTATAATTATCATAAGATAGATTTAATGATAATAATATCAAATTACACTCATAAATAATGAATTTATACTAGTGGGTCTGTCATCATAATATCCCATCATACGATTACCTAGTGAAAACTTCATTAGATTATATCTTGAATGATAATTAGTATAATGTATGTGATATCCAAACATAAAATTTATCCAATCATATAATTTTATCATAACCAAATGATTGAAGTATAACAATATTATCATATGAGTTCAAGGTTCACATCATATAGGGATCTACTATGATATTTTAATGGCATATATTCTCTATGAAATTTTCATATTAATGTAACATAAAACAATGATCAACATGTAATAATATAATTATTAATATTAAATACTATAAATATACAAGTAATATAATATACACATTTTCCATTTATATGTAACCAACTCTAAACAAAATCAAACTTTCACTAGAGCCAACTATTACAGACTTTTATTTTACTACCTATCACATGATATTCATGCTTCATCATATTTTCCATATTTTTAATCATTGAAAATAATCTTAATGAGACCCCAAATATCTATGAAAAATCCCAAAACAAGTGATACATCTAAAGAATTTTATTTTTTAGCGGATGTGACCTTAGATCATTAGAAAGGGAAACCACTACAAAACTATCACAATGAACTATGATAGCATAATTACTACAAGGTTCTATATCAATCTATTAGATTTATCTTCATACATAAAAATCATCCTTCGCAGCATCAGTAGTGCTAATATACATGGAATCTACATTATAATAATAAATAACTACATTCATTGATGTCTTCTAGATTACTGTTCTCCTCTTGAGGTAGAATATATATCATGATTCTAACTTCAGATCATTCGAATATATATTAAACTCTTATTCATGTATCCCTAGACGACAAGGTCATCATATATTCTATAAAAAAAGAAACGTGTAATTAGCATGCCTTATGTAATTAAGAAGTTTTGTGACCACCATCCAGTAGTGGGATCCTGCTTCATTTTGATATCTTCCTATCATGTTTATTGAGTAGGAAACATCATTTATGAAACATATCATTTCATACTTGATTATCCCAATCAGTAATGCATGTAGAATAATTATAATACTTTGTCTCACATACTGTATTTGAGGACACATTTTTCTAAAGTGATGTTATTCATATATAATTTGAAACAATATCCTCTTATATTGTTCCTATATGAATCCCTTTATTGATGTTTAAATATATATTCCATGAAATGGTCCATGTATCCTCATATAACAATCTTGATAGACCTTCATCAAAAAAGTATCAATATATTCACCTAGGTCATTTAAATATATATTCATGTTCTCAACCATTTTATAAAAATTTCTATGACTATTTTTTCCATTATTATTATTAATAGGTCATAAAAAATTACAATCATAAAAACTATTACACTCCCACTAAGCCACATATAAATTCACTTATCATATTAGTTAATTATAAAAAAAATCATATACGGATTTATCATGGTAAATTTTTTGTGATATAGAAACTTGTTTCAACCCATAAATAGATTATTTAATTTTTATAACTACTTAGAATATATTATTGTTATAAATCCTTTTGATTGTGTAATATAGTCAACTAATATTAGGTTACCATTTAGTATGGACCTTTTTAAATACATTATAAAAATCTCCGAGTCATGGTAAGCTATTATGGGAAGTAGATTTCAGATAGATTTCATTTAGAAACTAGTAAAAGGGTTCATTATATTCAATTCGTTTACAGTGTTAACATCACATTTCTACTAGATTAGACATATTGTAAATGACTCTTCCTTACATTTACAATTTATTCTTATGTTCCCATTTTCATAAAATGTGAATTTAATTCAATATATGATCTTCTCTAATTAAAAATTTGTTTTAGTATATGAAATACATTTCATAATTCATGGATTTAGTTTGTCGAGTAGTTATTTTTTAACTTTATTCTTCCTTAAAGAATACATTTTATCTATTATTAACTAATAATGATTCACCACCATCAATGACTATAAAACTATATCCCACTGGTTATCTAACCTATCTATTTCTATAACATTGTTCCTATGTATGTGGAATATCATATTCATGGGGGGGATTTGAGGTGTCAGTTCATGTTTCAACTCTTATGTATCCTCATCCTTGGATTTATCAAATTATATCTCGATCCCATAGTCGTTTTTGGATATTATTTTCTTCTTAAGAATAGTGATTTGTATGTTAGTAAAAATCAAATTATTATAGGGTCATATATGTAATATTTTTTGTTTCATTATGATATCATATAAAGGTAAATATTGTTTCTTGAGTGAAAGTTTTTTGTTATAGAAAACCTTAAAAAACTCTTCACAACCACAAGACCTTATGTGTGATAACACCAGTTTACATATATACCATTGTTCATAGATAATACCATTTTAAACTTAAATTATAACCGAATTTATTATGTGATTGTTTATTTGTAATTAATATCCCCAAAATGATAAAGGAACACATGGATAAATCAGTATCAATCTCACCATATCCAATAAAGAATGGTCCCCTATTTCACAAACATTATTCCATTGTGGTGTATATGTTGTAGTGATTTAGAATAAGATCACAAACTTCCATATAAAATTAATATCTATTATTCTAAGTGATGTTTCTTTATTTTCACAGCTTGTTGATTATCAACATCATTCTTATATTAATAAATGTTTTCTATGAAATCAGATTTCATCCTCATTAGTAGTAAATATCTGTATCTAAAAAAATAATTTCTAAATATATGGGAATCAACCAAATACATCAATAGAAAGATGTCCCCAATCATCTATATGAAAATATTAAAGAAATTATATGGTCATTTCATCCTTTCATATAAATAAAAATGTATAAATTTTTACTTGTGGAAAATAATGAGATATACCACGTTATTTTAGTTCAATGGAATCTAAATAACCATATTTATATATGTTTTTCATTTTCGTTTCATTTACATAACCTAGCTAGTGGTTTGATAGTTGGGTGTGGTATGGTTCCTTCAAACTATATTAACTATTGATTTTGAACACATGTGTTTTGTATTAAAATATATAAATAAAATTATTAACATTTTCTATACCATTATATATGCTATCTTTGTAAAAGAATAATATTTTAGTTCTATTTATTTTTAAAAACCTTCTATATCATAACTATATATATTTAATGTTTTTGGTAATTAATGGCATGTAATAACATTTATCTAATCCAGAAACAATCCTATTAGAAACTCTATATGATAATTTCTAATATGCACTATAATGAGTATAGATTAATTAGAAATTCATATACCCATATAAATTTGAGAAACTCATCTAAATCTACATTATTTTAATAATTTGATACGAATATGAGACCGAAAAACCCATATTTAATTCCCTATTTATAGATATGAAATGTTTCACTTCATAAAGAATTCACCTTATTCGTCCCCTTTATACATTACCATATTAATTTTATTCTTCAAGTATTTCTTCTTCCCAAAAAAATTAGACTGGTTTCTTTTTCCAATTCATTCCCTTTGATCCTTTTCTTATTGTATTGGTAGTTTGAAGAAGTTGTAAACTATGATATAATGTTCAATCTCATCTCTTATACTTTTATCTTATTAACTCTAATGTAATATGTATTTTATTGATTTATATATCGAACTATCTAAAATATTAGTGTCAAGAGAACTCAGATAAATTTCTAAATGTTATTTATGTTAAAATTAATATGAAATATATATAATCTCTAAGGAAGTGTTGGATGTATAACATTAGTGTGTAGTCTATTGGGATGATTAAACCATAGAACATCTAGATGCTCAATATAGAAAGTCATCTTGGCTATGTGAGGTCTATCTAGAAAACCCTCTTTATGTTATCATGTAATGAATATCTTTGATATATCATGTATAACAACCATGATATTTTAAGACACAATTAAATATACATTATTACATTAATATCACCTGACACAACATAGAAAATCGAGATGTATAGTGTCTTTGGGAATTAGAATCATTTCATAACAACATAGAACATGAAATACAACATCTATATTGAAAACATTAATTACGAGACCACTACATTCCCTTGTACCTAGCATTTCATGGGATAACCTGGGGACATGCATAAGAAAAGGGTGAGATACAATGACAGGTAAAGGAATAATAATGGAATAACATGAGAAATACAATACATGTTAAGAAATAGACATACTAATAGAGCATAATATAATCATAAACATAAAGTCATGATAAAGCATGATAATCATAACATGGAATTGTGGCAACAACACTTAACATGGCATTAGCATGAGCCAAGGCTCATCACACATGGAGAATGAGTAAACCCTCATTGAACATGAAGCATGAGTAAACCCTCATTGAACTTGAATTATCATCTGTAAACACCCATTTAACATGAAGTACCATGATACTATACTTTACCCAATGCATTGGAATGCTATCCAGGCGCATCGTTCTTAAACATTTCACTTCATGCATAAGTGTGCCACATCAATCATAAAACACTTAATCATTCAACATAATCTTTTATTACATGATATAAAAATGTGGAATCCATACTTGAAAATCTTTAAACAGTAATTAAATGTGCATAACGGTAAATACCCTTGATAGATAAATGGACATGGTATTTAGTACACAATGACATTGGCTTGGAAAAACGCGGTGTAATTTCTCCACCATAATGGCATAACATAACAACTCATAAAAAAGGTTGATGGGAGAGAAAGGGGTGTCTGATCATATTTACATGAAATGGACAGTAAGGGGTCATAAAGAAACATGCACCAATAAATTTAATGGTACTTAGATTCAGGATACAAAATACTTGCTTGAATGTAATGGAGGAGAGAGATATTCCTTTCAGAATTTCGGCATAGTAATGGGTGTACATAGGAGGAAATTAATCAGAGAGAAATGGGACCCCCATCATTCAAAAATAAATAGGTAAGTATGGGAATGGTTCTAAACCATACCCCAATATTTATAATTGAAATTAAAAGGGCATAACAACTTAAAGAATATTGGAAAAAAATGACAAAGGAAGAAAACCCTTACTTGGAAGTGTGCTTCCAAAGGATTGAGAGAGGCTTGAGAGATACTTCATGGGAGATCGGGGCACCTTGGGAGGATTCTAGAGAAATAAGGACAGAGGCTAGATGAATTCCAAAGGTTTTTAGTGAGGAGGAAGTGGGATATTGGGTGGGTTTATATTGGAGAGGAGAAGGAATTTTTTATTATTTATGATTGGGACACCTCACATTAAACTAATCAAAACCACAAACCAGCTCATGATCTTTGACCATGGTTTTTTCTAAATGGGAGTGGAAACCAATATTTTATAAGTCCAAAGTCCAAACATATTAAAATAATGGTGTTGCTTGTGTGGAGGTGAGTCACACTCCCAAGGTAAACAATTTAAAAATAAAAAATGTTTAATAAGTATTAAAGGGTCCACTAAAGCATTGTAAAATAAATCAAACAAACCCAAAAAAACTTATTTTATTGGTAAAACATGTATTGGTAGATGATAATTTTTATAGTATTTTATTACATCACTATTGTGTCATTATGATGTCAAAAAACACATTATATATTTAAACGATATTTAATTTGTACCCAAAAATTTGACTGTCTTAGGTGATTGTAAAAAATTCCCCTTCAGATAATTTCTATGTCCTGATTACAGAAATAATATTCATTTTATCTAAATAATTTTCTAAATATGTTAATTTTCACTTTTAAAATAAAAACTGTCATTTATCGAAAATTCATGGGTTTTGACAAAAATGGCTTTCAAAACATAATAAAAATAACAATTGCATTAATAATATTATACGATCATTTATATTTAATAAAAATAATAATATTTTATTAAAATATTATTTATTTCAAAAATCCATTAATTCATTAAAATATATTTCTTAGGTGAACATTAACTAAAAATACAATTTGTTATTTAAAAACTATTTAGAAGGTATAAATAAAAAAATGAATGTATATTCATTATTATTTATGAAAATAATGTACATGACCATAATGAGAAGGTCTTGTTAGATAAACCCTTATAACATTTTCATATGACTGAAGAGTAAGGTTTGCGATGGTGATAGACTCTTGGGGTGGCTCATATAACATTTCTCGTATGGTAATCTCTATCAACATCCACTTCTTTGGTCAGCTATCCCTCTCGAACTTTACATATTAACACGTGGCTTCAGCTTGGTTAAGAGAAAATCCCAATGATGCAAACTCTTTTTTGAGCACTGAAAAATGCGATTTGTTTGGGGCACGTCTACTAGATGAGGACAACGCTTCTTTTGTCTCAGTAAATTGGATTTGTTAAAGCCCTATTTTTAAACATATCATGTGATCATTTTTCAATGACTATATTATCATCTTGTACAATTCTTAATATTATTTTCATATCCAAAAACATAAAACCAAATATGTTGATATTTTATATGAAAATTTTACATAAAGAGACATTTAATTAGATCAATAGGGATTTACATTAATGAATGTTTGGGTCATTACAATATTCCCCCCCTTAAGTAATTTCCCTCTTGAAATTTCCTTTTCGCACACTAAAATAGATTTGTGTAAATATGCTTCATCATTTCCTCTGGTTCCCATGTTGCTTCTTCAAACTTTTGGTTTCTCCACAACACCTTGACGAGGGGTATTGTCTTATTTTGTATAACTTTTTCTCTACAATCTGAGATCTTTACTAGTTGCTCCTCATAAGAAATATCATCCTCTAACTATACCACCTCTTAAGGGAGTACATGTGATGGGTCTGGCATGTACTTCTTTAAGAGAGATACATGAAAGACATCATGTTCTTTTTCCATGGTAGGTGGAAGTGATAGTCGATAGGCAGTATCCCCGACACAATCAAGAATATCGATGTGGACGATGTATCTTGGAATTAAATTCCATTTCTTTCCAAACCTCATTACCTTATTCCATAGACAAATATGTATAAATAACATGTCTACAACTTCAAACTCATGGTCTCATCGAGGGTTATCTACATAACTCTTCTGTCCACTCTGGGCTGCTTTGATATGCTGCTGAATGGTTTTCACCATCTCCACCTTATCTTCCACCATTTGTAGTCTATAGAGCTTACGCTCACTAACCTCATCCCAACATTCTAGTGTTATCATCCTTTTCCCCTAAAGGGCTTCATATGGTTCCATTGGGATGCTTGAGTGGAAACAGTTATTATAAGGGAACTCAACTAGAGGAAGATGTTCATCCCATCCTCCTTTAAAGTCTATTGAGCATGCTCTCAATATGTCCTCAACTGTTTGGATATTCCGCTGAGATTGGGCTTAAGATTGAGGATGATAGGCCATACAAAAGTTCAGTTTAGTATTCAGAGGATGTTGAAGACTCTTCCAAAACATATATGTGAATCTTGGATCTCGATTGGAAAGAATAAATAGTGGTACTCCATGAAGCCTTACCACTTCCATAATATATATTTGTGAATGTTTATCCAATGATAAATACTTCTGAATAGCAATGTAGTTTGTAGCCTTTGTAAGACGATCCAAAACAACCCATGTTGCATTGTTGCCTTTGGATGTCTTCAGAAGTATAGTGAAAAAGTCTGTGGTGATGTTCTACCATTTCCGTTATGGTATGGGAAATGGTTGCATCATCCTCTTATACTTCTGCCACTTTTCCTTCACATGCTATCACACCAGGCACATTGATGTATATTCTATGATCTCCTTCTTCATATTATCCCTCCAATAATTCTCTCTGAGATCTCAATAGATCATTGTGTTTCCTGGGTGAATAGAGAAATTTGAACTATGTGCATCATCCAATAGTTCCTTATTCATCTCAAGACTTGATGGAACGAATAGTCTTTTCAAAAATCTCACAATTCCTTCAACATTAAAATTAAACTCCAATGATTTCCCTTTTCCAATAGCTTCAACCTTTTCCTGAATTCCAACATCATCTTTTTGAGCATCCATTAACCTTTCCAAAAGTGATGGTTGTGCAATAATCTGTTAAAGGATTGATGAGGTTCTGTTATTTATGATTCCCATGTCCATCTTCATCAAATATAAGAAGATTGGAACCTTTTTAATTCTCTTCAATGATAGAATCGGTGGGTCCCTTCTACTTAGGGAATCCACCACCTTGTTAACTTTTCCAATGTGGTAATGGATTTAATAGTCAGAGTATTTGATCATCTCAAACCATCTTCATTTTTTCATGTTTAACTCTTTTTGTGTGAATATATACTTGTGGATTTTTTGGTCCTTATATATTTCACACTACTCCCCAATGAGATAATGCCACCAAATTTTCAAAGAGAATATAACTAAAACCAACTCGAGGTCATGTGTTGGATAGTTCTACTCATGATCTATCAATTTTCTTGAAACATAGGCAATGAATTTGTCATTTTTCATCAACACACATCCCATGACCTTCTTTGATGCATCACTGAATACCACAGAAAGTTATCCACTTGTGGGTAAAGTGAGCATATGCATAGTAGTAATCCTCTTTTGTAATTACATGACGCTTTCTTCTCATTCATAACTCCAAGAAAACTTTTCTCCCTTCCGAGATAGCATGGTTAGGGGGTCGGACAATCACAGGAAATTTTTCTCAAATCGTCGATAATATCCATCTTACCCCAAGAACCTACGGATATCAGTTACCCAAGATAGAATTGGCCATCCCTCAATTGAATCTATTTTGGAGGGATCCACATATTTTCCATTTCTTGGGATGATATGGACCATGAATGATACCTCTTTCAACCAGAACTCACACTTTATGTACTTTTCATAGATTTTCTCCTTCCACATGGTCTCTAGTACAGTTCTTAGATGCTTCTCATGATCCTATTTAGTTTTGGAGTATATCATAATATCATATATAAATACTATCAAAAATTTGTCGAGGTAATCTCTAAATACACTATTCATCAAGTCCATGAAGATTGATGGAGCATTAGTGAGTCTAAAAGGCATTACTGTTGAGATGGTATGTGAGTATGATATACTCTATAATACCAAATGTAGGATCGAAATAATGGAGAGACTATATGAATTATCTAATGATTCTAAAAATACAAGAGAGGAGTGAATTTTATACTTTTAAAAATTCCTTTGAATCTTTTAAAGATGGTAATTTTTAACAAGGTTAAAGAAGGTAACTCGAAAAACCTCTAGTTCGACAAACATTCTTGAATCAGATAATATTATTCCGAGAATCTGAATCCGGAAAGATGGTTCTGGAAGATACAACTTTATGAAAGTTTACAAAGATGATAATTCTACCTTAAAGCATATATAATTTAACTAAATCAGAGTACAGGTATATGATAGTATAAGATAGTTATACTTTCTTTAACCTTACAAATACAGAGCAAAAACATGTAACAAAAAAAGTAACTATAGTAAGTCTTTTAACCCAAAGAGATGGGTATTCAACGACCATGGATAAAGGTCCCCTGATTTATAATTTCAAGAAATTATGTCTTACCCACACCAAGGTAAGCCCTTGATACGATGATCGGAGTCTGTATTTATATCCCCAAAAGTCATCAACTTTAAGGTAGTCATCACCTCTCTCTTCCTCAGCAAGGAAGCCCTCAACTTCAAGGTAGTTGGAACCTCTGTATTCCTATCCATGGAAGCCCTAGATTGTAAACAAAAACAATTAGTGTCACAAAAAGAACATCTGAAAAAGAAGATCAGTACACACAAAGTATTAAAGCCACTCTCTCTAGAAATCACTTCAGCAGCCTGTAATATCTAGATTAATCAACTTGTTGTGGGATCTTTCAAATGAGATCTTATTTATAGGCACGACTTCAAATATAGGCTCCCTCATCCGAAAATCATATTTTTCCTTGAATTTCGGAGGGACCTTTACACATGTCACTCAAACAACAGTTAGTTAGTAACTAAAAGCATGATATCATTTTATTAAAAAACTAGTGTAAGAAAAATATGGTTATATAACTGAAATCCAATATTCGGAGTGTAAGGAAATATGAAAATTCGGAGTCTAACCAAACATGAATTCAAAGTCTATAATAAAAAAATATCAAGATTCTGTTTTCTATGAATTCAGAACTTGAATTCTATAGATTTCCAGAGTCTAAATTTCAAGGAATTTCATAATCTGGATTCACAAGAATTCAGAACCGAAACATACAATGTTCGGAGTTAGAGTTCCTGATAATTCAGAGTCAGAACTCATAAGAGTTCCTAGTTTGAATTCAATGAACTCGGAGTCAAAACATATAAACATTCATAACCATAATTCATATTCTGAATTCGAAGTCAGAACTCAGAAAGTTTGTATCAAGAATTCATAATCAAAATTCAGAGTCAGAACTCAGAAGATTTCGTATCCAAAATTCGTAATCAGAATTTCGGTGTCAGAACATAGAAGTGTTCATATCCAGAATTTGTAATCAGAATTTGGATCCTAAAACCAAATGCATCATATATAGGTATTTATATGATTCCGAGGTTTTGGTTTCAAACCGAATTTTACACTTAGAAAAATAATGATATGAGTAACGAAACACGGTAGGCATTAATTTCCTTGGGGAATGAAATTTTCCTTATAGAAGTAATACACAGGGTAAAAATAGTTTTGCCTTGAGATAAGGTGTTTGTGATTTTCAAAACAAGAGGAATGGAAAAGTCATAAGGAAACCTTAATGACTCAACAATCTCCCCAAGTATGAAGTAATGGAAAAGTCATAGGAAAACCTCATTGAATCAACAATCTCCCCCTTTTTGGAAAGAAAAAAAATCCTTAAGAAAAAGAATAAAAAGACCTAGAAAATATTTTTCTAGAGTTTGCAAATAAAACATATCTTGCTTTAATCATGGTCAATGGTGAATACGACTAACTCCCCCAAAGTAATTGGAACACTAAGTATCGTATTCTAGATTTTCGGAATGAAAAATTTCATTATCTTGAGTATTAAAATATTTTTAATGGAAAACTCCCCCTTATATAAACTCCCCCTTACTTTTGGATATTTATTCATTACTTGAAATTCTTTTTCCTTTCTCCCCCTTTGTGATTTAAAAAAAGAAATTTAGGGAATGGAAAATAAATATGGTACCTGAAATATTAGTACAAACATCCAAGAAAAAACCACATTTTCATTAAAATTTGAAGAATTTGTACAAGGGACAATAGATACAACAAAAGATCCGATTTGGATCTATTTTGTTTCTTTTTCCTTGGGCATCAGCATCTATACAATGGTTTTCTACTTCTTTAGCTCTTTATGATCATCCTATACTTGCTTCTCTAAGGCTTTGATCCTATCATCTTGAGCCTTTAGAGCCTCATCTTGGGCCTTCATCAAGTCATATTGCTTCACTAACTTCTCTTCAATCGCAATCCGAAGATTCCTTTCTGTTTTCCAACTTTGGACAATTTAACTCAATTTCCCGTTCAGATCTTTGACATCCTGAATCTGAGTATTCTATTTGAGAATTATCTTTTCCTGAAAACAATTTTTGATATGCTTGATTTTACTATCATGAGTGTCAAAGTAATCCATAGCTTCATTTTGAAAGTCATCAAGCTCTCTCATATCTTTAACTACATTCTTTGACCATATCACAATTTTCATACAATTTGTTTTGTGAGATTCATAGTTGATAAAGAAATTCTTATAATCAGCCTCATTTTTTATACACATATCCATCACTATGGATATATAATCAGATTATTGATTCATGCTATGCCGGAGCATCTAGCGTCTGGAGTCAGTTGTTGGAAGATTCAGAATGGTGTCAACTAGCTTCTTCAGGGAATGAATGAAAAAATCATGTACTAGAGCTGAGGATTCCGAATCATACACTTTGGTTGGTGATGGTTCTTTTTATAGCTCAACCATCTTCCTTTTAGAATATCCTCCATATTCCATATTCCATAGAGGAATATTTGTTGGCATGTCAACAACCACTTGTTTTTCTTTATGGGTTTTTGGAATAGCTTCTTCATCTGGAGACTCATGCTCAATAAAAAAAATTAAACATTCCTATCTTCATAAATATTTTCTCTCTCAACACATGATTCAATGTCTTCAAGATGAATAAAGAAATGATTATGACTCTCTTATTCAGAAAACTTTTTTAATTACTCTTCAGCTTTTTCATCAACTCTAGGAGTAGCGAGACTTGAAGATCAGGCATGAGAAGTCCAAATTGATAATTTCTCGGAAGCAATTTCCTTCTCATGAAAGAATTATACTTTCTTTATCAGGTCAACTATATCTTCAGTTCTTTCATCTTTTTGTACATCTTCCATGACTTCCTTTTCAACATCCTTCTCTTTGGCTTTTTCCAAAGACATGAACTTCTTTCCTGGATTCCCAAGTAATTGATCTACTATGAATGTTTTTGGTACAGGAATGTTCTCGGATTCAACTTTAGTATACATCAAAAGAGATTGGACAATCTCTACCTCAGTCATCTTCTTTATAAGTATATTTTCCTTGGCATGCTTCTCAAGCTCATCAACTGCTTTCTCATTCAATGCCATGGCCTCAACAGGTTCCAGGACAAACTATGGATCCCCTTCCTTCTGATTCTTTTTATCCTTCCTCCATTTGGCTGCTACCTCATCCAGATACACTTTCTGTTTCTTGGGATTTAGGTTTGCGGATTCGGTTTCTTTGGCCTTAGTGGTTTTCTCTATTTCTTCCAATTCCTTTAGTTTCCTCTTCTTTCCAACTTTCTTTGATGGTTCATCCACTTATGTATTATTCAGAAAGACTTTTGCTTCAGCCTCTGGTAGATTATAAAATTCACCTGACTTCTTAGAGAAACCAACATTCATCCTCGTGAGGGTATCACCACTGATTAGCATTGCTTTGAATTTCCTCATCATAGAACTGCATGTGATCTTAAATGATTCAAGAAACCGAACAATCATATTGGAGAGTAGGGCAGGATACATGATGATATGTGCTTTCAAATTCCCATTCTTGATATTCTCTATCGTAATTAGAATATGACTCATCGGATTGATCATATGTAGATTTACCAAAAAACCCAAAAAAATACATATCACTTTTCATAATAGTGTCCTTTTCACCCTTTATCGGTACAATAAGACCCTGAACCCATAACTGTATGATAAAATTGTTGGTAGACAACTAAGGAATTTTAGCGGTCTTAACAACTGTAAGTCCAAGACACTCCATAGCCTTTACCTTGATAAAACTTCCTTGTACATCCGGTAACGTGTGAGAAAAAAAATTCGACATCTCCTTCATAGGATAACCCTAAAAATATCGTAGCCTTGGTGTATGAAAGTTTATATGTTTTTCCATAACTCATGATGGAAAATTTTTCTCTACCTTCTTCCTTAAAGAAACAAATTGATTCGTAAAATTCTATCAGCAAACCCGGATACACTACATATTGAGCTCCTGTCTTTGAACTGGATACACTCTCCCATCCATTATGTTTGATATTCATGGAGATAATAGATTCATAATTATTGAAAATGTTTGGATGTACCACCCTCTCCCTGTATATTTTCCATTTCGCAATCAGCTTGACAGTAGACATCTCTTAAGAAGAAATTTCACCAGACATTCGGAATTGGGCACTTCTGAAAATATAGAATGGGATTTTGTAGCGGGGTAGAGAATCAAAACGAATAAGCTTAAGAACTAATGTGGGACAACCATTGGGGGTCCCCTTTATAGAGGCATTGAAGTGACGGTTCATCTTCCCATTTCAATCCAATGGCTGAGAAATATTCTAAACCGATATGACAGTTGAAATGATAGCCGCAAGGAAAATTTTGGTTCAATCCGATCTTTTGAGGCTTTTAAGGAAAAACATTCAGATTAAAGTAAACTAGAATCTGAGAAATTTTTAAAAAAAAAAGTATCTAACAGAAAGTAAAAAGTTATTATTAAAACTCAAGGAATAATCATACCATTCAGATTGTCATGAGAATTATTCGTATTGGGGAAAATTAATTTTGAAGGACTATAGATTCCCGATAAAAACTTGAGTACGAAAAAGAAACACATATCTTCATTACAAAATTCTAAAATATGAAAATTTTCATTACAAAAATTTTCAATACATAAAATTTCTTTATGAGGACCTGAAGTACGAAAAACATGAAAAACATTATTAGGAAAAATTTGAAAAACATCGTTACGAAAAATTTTAAAAACTTCTTATGAAAAATTTGAAAAAACATCATTGTAAAAAATTTGAAAAACTTCCTTAAGAAAAATATGAAAAACATCATTATGAAAAATATGAAAAATTCATTACGAAAAATATGATAAAATTTATTATGAAAAATATGAAAAACATCATTATGAAAAATATGAAAAACTTCATTAAGAAAAATATTGAAACCTTCATTACAAAAAATATGAAAATATTTCAAAGAAAATGTACCCCCCCCCTATGAGAATAAGTTCATTACTGTAAGGAGATTGATTTCAACAAAAAGTTAACAAGGAGGATTACCTTATGGTTATCATTCCTATCTTTTTTTAATGTATTCAAAACTATCAGAAGGTAAAGATTTTGTGAAAATATCGGCAAGTTGGTCTTGGATTTTTATTAATTTAAGAATGATATATTCTTTTTGTGTGTGATCCCTAATAATGTGATTCCTAATATCTATGTTCTTTGAATGATATTCATGTGCAGGGATTTTACTAAGGGAAATGGCACTTGTATTATCACACAAAATTTGTGTTTTGGTAAAACTCATACTATTGTCTGTGAGTATGTGTTGCATCCACAACAATTGAGCACAACAACTTCCTACTTCTATATATTCTGCTTCAGCAGTGGAATGTGCTACTGAGTGTTTCTTCTTGCATGAGAAAAAAACTAATTAATCTCTTAAGAAATTACAAGTTCCATATGTACTCTTTCTATCCACTAAACGTCCACCAAAGTCAGAATCTGAAAAAAAAAATTAAATCAATATTATTTCAAGAAGGGTAAAAGAGTCCTAAATCCATGGTTCCCTTTATTTAGCGAAAAATTATTTTCACTTCCTTTAAATGATATTCCTTAGGATTTAATTGATATCTTTCACATAATCACACTGAAAACATTATGTCTGTACCATTAGCTGTTAAGTAAAGTAAACTTTCTATCATACCTAAAAATGATTTTTGATCTACTAGTTTCCCAGATTCATCAAGATCAAGTGAATTTGAGGTACCAATGGGATTACATATACTCTTATTGTTGTTATATCCATACTTTTTAAAAAGATAATTTATAATCCTATTTTGGGATATATAGATTCCTTCTGTTTTTTGAAAAATTTGAAAACCAAGGAAAATTTTTAACTCACCCATCATACTCATTTCAAACTCAGATTTTATTAGATCCGTAAAGGAATTTGTTAAACATTGCTGGGTTGAACCAAATATAATGTCGTCAACATAAATTTGAATAATCAAAACATTTTTTCGTCTTTCTTTATAAAATGGTTTGATTTGAATTTCATTTAACATAGTTATTTTGAAGAAAAAATCATGTATGTCTATCATACCAAGCTCTAGGGGCTTGTTTAAGGCCATCCAATGCTTTGGAAAGCCTAAAAAATGATCATGATGTTTAGTATCTTCAAAACCAAGAGGTTGTTAAACAAAAACTTCCTCTTGAACATAACTGTTAAGAAAATCACATTTCAAATATGTTTGACAAAGTTTGAAATTGTAGAATGCTGCAAAGGAAAGTAAAATATGAATAGATTCAAGTCCAATTACTAGAGCATAGGTTTCTTCATAGTCTATTCCTTCTTGTTGATTATAGCCTTTAGTAACTAATCTATCTGTATTTCATACAATGATTCCATTTTCATCACACTTATTTTTGAGGACCATTTTACTCCAATAAAAGAAGATTCCTTAGTTCTTTCATCCAATGTCCATACTTTATCCCTTTCAAATTCATTTAGCTCATCTTGCATAGCTTTAATCCATTCATCATCACCTAAAGCCTCATCAGGGATTTTTTTTCTTATTGAGAAAGGAATGCTAGATGTTCTACTTCATTTCATAAGGAACATCTAGTCCTTACCGATTTATTTACATCACCAATGATTCTATCACTAGGATGATTCTTTAGAAATGACTAATTTGGGTTTGGTAAAACTTGTTCATCAACATATGGTAGAAAATATTCTTGGGTAAATTTTTTAGAAGTATCTTCTTGGGAATTTTCTTTTTCATAAGGTTCTTCTAACACAGGTTGACAATCAATTTTTGAAAACCCATCCAAAGATGTAGGTTGGGGTTGTTTATAAACAAAAGGTTCAGTTTCATCAAATTTCACAAGTCTTGTCTCATCAATAGTACATGTGTTTTTATTGATAACATTATAAACCTTAGAAGTTGTGGAATTATCCTAAGAAAATTCCTTCATCATATTTTGGTGAAAATTTATGAAGATTTCCTTTATTATTCAAAATGGATACATTGCAACCAAAAAAACTTGAAGTAGGAAGGTCTAGGTTTTCAACCATTCCACAACTCATAAGGAGTTTTATTATGAAAATGTCTAATAAAACACATGATTTATTGTATAACAAGCAGTACTTACAACATCAGCACAAAAATGTTTGGCTACAAAATATTCACTCAACATGGGTCTTGTTTGCTCTTAGATAATTCTATTTCTTCTTTCAACAACACAATTCTGTTGAGGTGTTCTAGGTGCTGAGAAGTTATTAGTAATTCCTTTTCTACGACAAAAAGTTTCAAAATCTAAATTTTGAAATCTCCTCCTTGATCACTATTAATAGTTATCACAGGATATTGTTTTCTCATTTTTAACATGGTCTCTACAACTTTTGAAATAAAATAAGGCATCAGACTTCTTTGCTAGAAAATAGACAAACAGAAATCTAGTGTAATCATCAACTAAGACAAATACATAATACATCCCCCAAATACATCCAGTTTTTGTAGGACAAAAGAGATCCATATGCACTTACTGTAATGCATCAGTAGTTGTGACTTCACCAACTGATTTAAAACTTTATTTATGTTGCTTTCCATATTGACAAGGGCTATAAACATTTGTATAATCAAATATAATATCCGGGAGATCCTTAACTAGTATTTTATTAGAAAGTATGCATAAGTTCCTAAGGTTATAGTGACCTAAACCTCTTTTCCACAACCAAGAATTATCTTCCATTGCACTATGGAAAGGTAGATCTTGGCTCTTAAGGTCTTTTATGTTTATTGTTTAATCATTTTCATGCCTATGGGAATAAAAAATAAACTCTTCCTTGGAATTGTGTACTAAACAATTTTCATTCCAAAAAATCACAAGGTATCCTTCATCACAGAATTGGCTTATGATTATGAGGTTTTTCATAAGACCTTTAACGAATAAAACATTTGAAATCAATGTTTTTCCAAGAAGAATATTGTTACTTATACAAATAATTTCTCCCTGAGCATTATCTCAGAAAGTTACTTTTCTTCCTTTCGTCTTGATAATCTTTTCAAATTTTTTTTTGTTACCAGTCATATGCCAATAACAAACAATATCCTTGTACCATGTATTGTTGTTATTACATTCACTATTTTCTTGAAAATAATAAAAATGTTAGGTTTTTGGAATCCAAACTTGCTTGGATCCGGAATTCTTAGAAATAAAATTTTTTAGCACCAACATCTTTTTAGAAAAATTTGCCTTATTAAATCCAAAAGATTGGGGTTTTTTAGGAACAATTTTTTTCCCAGTGTCCACCACACTGACACTTAGGGCAGAAAGAAGCACATTGTTGAACAAAATAAATTTTTCTAAAAATAGGTGTATAACTAGTATAACCAAAACCAAAACTATTCCTTAGAGGTCAGATTTGGGAATGCATTTTTTCAAATTTTTATTTACCTATGGAAAAGTTTGAAATACACTTCCTCAAGGAAATGATTTAGGATTTCAGTTTGATAAATAATTTATTCTCTTCAAAACATTTTATTTTGAACTAGATTTACACTTGAAAACATTTTTATCAAAAATTACGTTTCCTAGATATTTAGAAAGTTTATTTTTCTCAGAATTTACATCCTCAATATTTTTTGAAAGACTTTCAAAATCAGCATTTTTCTTATCAAGATCTTGAGAAAGATCTGATATTTCATTAGTAAGAATAATATTCCTATAATTTTTCTTATCATGATTTTTGATGAGTTTTGAATTTTCAATCTCAAGAAGTTTGGAAAACCTAGAAACATCTTCATATGAAGGTAAAGTATTATCTTCATAAGAAGATGATTCTTCATCTGAAGAGTTAAAATATTTAATATCATTAGAATTCAAGGATATATTTCTCATAGATTCGGCATTGCATACCATAGCCATAAAGCAATGATTTTTAATAGGTAGTCTGGCAATTAGACCATGATTCATCTGTCCAGAAGATTCTTAATCTGAAGATTCATCTGAAGAGTCACCACCACCGGCACTCCAGGTGTCATTAGCTTCCAATAATTTCTTAGCTTTATCCTTTTAATAATTCTTTCTATTTCTCTCAGAATACTTTTCCTTTCTTTATTTTCTTTTGGGCATGGGGAAATCAGGTCTTAAATGTCCATATCTCTTTCATTCATAACATGTGACTTCTGAATCTTTCTTATCTTTACTTTCTATTTTCTTATACCTGGATTGAAAGTTCCTCTGTCCAGCTATCTTGTTCATACATTGAGCAAGATTTTCTAATTTATTCTATGAAGATCCACTCCCACTAGATTTGTATTGGCTAATAAACTTCTTATATTTGGATTGGGTAACTCTCTCGGGAGTGTTATCATTCATATGATTTGAAGTAGTAGTAAAAGAAAAACTTCCATTCCAAATATTCTTCATTATGTTGTCAGAATATCTCTTCATTCTAGTCTCATGTTGAAGTAGAGTTCCAAAAATCTCATCTAAGGAAATATAAGTAATTTTTTATATTCTCATCTATGGTTATCCTCTTGGATTCCCACTCATTCGTCATGATGTCTATGATCTAATCAACAAGAGATTAATCATATATTCTTTTCTCACCCATTGATTGTAAACTATTCACAATATTCATGAATCTCTGTTGAACCTTACATATGGGTTCTCCATAAGGAAAGTAAAACCCATGATATTCCGCTCTAAGAAGGGCTCTTCTTGATTCAATAACATTGGAAGTTCCAATGTGAGTAACTTCAAGTTTCTTCCATATAGAATTAGTTGCTTCAGAAGATCAAATTTGGCTGTATATATTTCTAGTCATAGAACAATGTAAAGTATTGCATACCATATAATTCAATTAATAATCATGATTTTCTTGATCAGTAAAGGTACTAACTTCCTTGTCAGGGATTTTATATCCTCTAGTAAGCATAAAAAAATTATGAACACTGGTATTGATAATGAATGTCTTCATTCGATCTCTCCAATACTCATAGTCATTTTGATCAATGATAGGTGGTCTTATTGGATTGAGATTATCCATGGAAGAAAAATTTATTCCTTCCATCTTTAAGAAAAATTTCATTCGACACAAAGCTTATTAATAGAAAGAGTTTGTAAGAAAGGAAAATATTCATAATAAAGGAAAATAAAGAACCAGAGTATCTCTAAGCTATAATACGAATCTGAACTCTATGAATCCGAAAAAATTATTCCAATATATCTAAGAAGAAGATGAATTCTCTTCTGAATCTAATCGTGAGATTAATTTTGATTGAACCAATCCACTGATACCAATTTCTGAGATGGTATGTGAGTATGATATACTCTATAATACAAAATGTAGGATTTAAATAATATATATACTATATGGAGTATCAAATGATTCTCAAAATACAAGAGGGGGTGAATTGTATACTTTTAAAAATTCCTTTGTAACTTTTAATGATGGTTATGTTTAACAAGGCTAAACAAGGTAATTAACAAAAACTCTAGTTCTACACACTTGCTTGATTCAGGAAATATGATTCCGAGAATGTGAATACCGAATGATGGATATGGAAAATGAAACTTTATGAAAGGTTACAATGATGAAGAATCTACCTTAAAGCGTATAGAACCTAACTAAATCAGAGTACATGTATAAGAAAGTATAAGATAGTTATAATTTCCTTAACCTTATAAATAAATCAGAAAAACTTATAACAAAACAAGTAACAGTAGAATGTCTTTTAAACCAAAGAGATGGGTATCCAACAACCTTTGATAAAGGTCCCTTGATTTATACTTTCATGAAATTATGTCTTACCCACAACAGGGTAATCTCTCGATATGAATATCAGATTCTATCTTTTTATCCCCAAAATCCCTCAAATTTAAGGTATTCATCACCTTTGTCTTCCTCAGAAAGGATGCCCTCAACTTCAAGGTAGTCGGCACCTCTGTCTTCATATCCCCGGAATCCCTTGATTGTACACAACAACAATTGGAGTCACAAAAAGTAAATCTAAACAAAAAGTTAAGTATGCACAAAGCATTAAAGACTATCTCTCTAGAAATCACTTCAGCGCAATGTAATCTCTAGATTTATCAACATGATGTGCGCACTTTCAAAATATCTCTTATTAATAGGAACGACTTCAACGGTTGGATCCAACCTCCAACTATCATATATTTCCTTTAATTTCGGAGGGTCTTGTACATGTTTCACTCAAACAAAGGTTAGTTAGAAACTGAAATAATGACATCATTTTATAACAAATCTAGTGTAAGAAAAATATGGTTACATAACTAAAATCCAATATTCGGAGTGTAAGGAAATATGAAAGTTCAAACTCTAACGAAAAATGAAATCAGAGTCTATAATACAAAGATATGAAGATTCTGTTTTCTAGGAATTCAGATCCTGAATTATATAGATTTATGGAGTCTAAATTTCAATGAAATTCGGAATTTGGATTCAAAAGAATTTAGAACCATAAATTACAATGTTCGGAGTCATAGATCATGAGAATTCGGAGTCAGAACTCATAAGAGTTCATAGTCTGAATTCAAAGAACACAGAGTCAGAACATAAAAAATTCATAACCATAATTTTTATTCGAAATTCGAAGTCAGAACTCAAAAAGTTTTTATCTAGATTTTGTAATCAAAATTCGGAGTCAGAACTCAGAAGAGTTCATATCCAGAATTCATAATCAGAATTCAGAGTCAGAACTCAGAAATGTTCATATCCAGAATTCGTAATTAGAATTCGGATCCTAAAGCAGAATGCTTCATATCTATGTATTTATAAGATTCTAAGGTTTTGGTTTCAAACTGAATTTTACACATAGAAAATTTATGATATGAGTAATGAAACATGGTAAGGATGAATTTTTTTAGGGAAGGAAATTTTCCTTGTAGAAGTAAAACACAGGGTAAAATAGTATTGCCCTGAGATAGGGTGTTTGTGATTTTCCCAAAAAGAGGAATGGTAAAGTCATAAGGAAACCTTAATGACTCAACAATCTCTACAAGTATGAAGGAATGGGAAATTCATAAGGAAAACCTTATTGAATCAATAATTACAATGAATTCATAGTGCCCGTATCTTGTATGAAAATAATTCTTGGGGATATCTTCCTTCTTCAACCTTACTTGATAATATCCCAACATTAAATTCACCTTGGATAAGTGTTGTGATCTACATAGTTGATGGAACTAGTCATCAATTCGTGGGAGAGGATACTAATTCTTTATCGTGATTTTGATAAGCTAACGATAATTGAGGTAAAGGCACATTGACGCATCCTTCTTCTTGATGAAGAGGACTGGTGCACCCCATGATGAAGCACATGGGCATATACAACCATTATCTAGACTCTCATGTAGTGGTTTCTTAAGCTCCTCAGGCTCCGCAATAGGCAATTCCTCAGGAAACACTTCAGCAAATTCTCTCACAATAGGCATGCCTTCTTGGATTGTTGCATGCTCAGACTCAATCATCTGAGCCAGATATGCATTCTCATAGGGCAGTAATATCCATGCTTGAGATGATGGACATAAAGAAGATTCATCTTCCACCTTGATCTTGTAAAGAATCGGGGGTCGTTTCTCCATATAGAGAGTGATATCCCTCCCACAGAAATTTATGTTGGTTCTATATAAGGAATGTAAATCCATGACAATAATTGCATCAAATTCCACCATAGGTAGTATGAATAGGTTCCCTAGAATGTTCAATCCACATATTATGACAAGGGAGGAGTTATATTCATGGGAGGCAATGATTTCCCCATTTTCCGTACTCACCGACATCTTTAATTCCATGATATGTGGTGGTGCTGGGATTGCTCTACTAAACTTTCGAGATATATAATAATGCGTATAACCTGAATCAAAAAAGTATTTTTTATATTCATTAATGAATAACATGAGAACCTATCACCACTTAGTTTTTGGGGATCACATTGGCAGTAGTGATAGATAATTCTCTCCCTTGCTGCCTTAGAGATTGTTGGTTGCCTCCAAAAACCCTTGGCTTATAAAACTGATTAGCAAGATGCCCTAGATATTTGTATTTGTAGCAGTGAAGAACATGTTGAGGTTCAAACAAATCATTCATATCCTCTATTTCAGCCATGGGTTTTTTTTGCTGGCATTTAATATCCAGATTCCCTTCCCTTCCACACCTAGAGAATTTTCTAGTACCCTTCATGAAATTTCCAGGGTACTTCTTTCCACACCATTGGCAAGTGGGGTGCTGGATCTTCTTAGCACCATTACATTTATCCATTAGACTACCATCATTGAATTCCACCTTACAATTCTTATCCCCATGATACCCTTGAGATTTTCTTGTCTCCATTTCAACCTTGAGGGTGCATCAGACAACTTCCTCATAGTTTTCAAAGTCATGGATCGCCATATATTTCCACATACTAGGTTTTAGAGCACCCAAGAAGCGTCCAACCTTATATTCTGGGGTAGCGAAAAAGCTAGAAATGTATCATGCAAGCCTTGTAATGATTACCTCATATGATCCATCATATTCATCATCTTTTTTCATGAGAGAAAAGAAGTCCCATTCCATCTTATGATGGACGGTGCACATAAAATATTTATCGAAAAACATCTTATGAAAATCTTTCAATTCTAATTCCTCGATCTTCTCCTCAGGATTCGTATTTTGGATCAACGTCCACCATTCATCAGCTTCACCCTCTATACAATAAGCAGATAGGAGAACCTTATCTTGTTCAGAACCTTGAAATATGGAGAATATCATTTCAATGGAGTTGTTCCATTTTTCAGTGATTGAGGGATCAGATGATCCATTAAACGTAGGAGGTATTTGTCTCATGAAGCTCTCGATAGTGACTTGTTCTCTCTTCAGGGTGTTGAACATTTCTTTTTGACCCATCTTTCTAATCAAATCATGATTTAGTTGAGAGATAATCATGATAAAGTTCGTGACTCCGACTCCTATTAGATTGGAATCTCATTAGTACAATCATCACATTGGTCTTTGCATCAGTGGTTAGCCCAAGTCCTCCTATTATAATCCACTGGATGGAATACAATGAATTTTGGGGGTAACACATAAAGGGTAATACAAGGAGAAAACCGATGACTTATAAATAACATTTATTTCCTTAACATATGAATCTATTTATTTCAGTCTGTGTTATCCATTATCTACTTTCTAACATATATTCTTAGGGATTTTCTTTAGTCCCTTAATAATGGTTCCTACTAAGATTGTGAATTTACCAAACCATATCCCTCAGGAGATTCATAACCGAGAGTGCACCAAGGCCTGTTGTTGTGCACCAGTTCCCATTTCAGTCTAGCTCAAAGCGGTGTTTTTTGGTTTTACCCCTAGGATACATTTGTGCCAGAGCCACCTCTACCTTCTCGTATCTAGAGAGGGATGTATTTTATTGATAAACCACATACTCAATACTTACCAAAACGTAGGGATTTTTTTATTATAATTAGTCATGACTCTAAGGATTTACTAGGTTTTTCTAATCCTAATCCTAATAATAACTAAACCTCCCTTTGATACCAACTATGACAACCTTGATATTTTATTACATAATTAACCATAATTTTTTACATAAAATTCACTTGATACGACATATAAGATCGAGAGGTCTAGTGTCCTTGAGGCTTAGATTCATTACATAAAAACTGAATATATTAAATACAACATCATTATTGAAAACATACTTTGTTTGACCAAAACATTCCCTCGTACATAGCATTTCTTGGCATAACCTGAGGACATGCATAAGAAAAGAGTGATCTGTAAATCCCAGTAAGGGAAAAATCATGGAATAACATGAGGAATATAATACATGTTAGAAAATAGGCATATCAATAGATAACAAGAGAAGAATAAACATAAATTCATGATAAAGCATGATAGTCCTAACATGGAAATGTGGCAACAACACTTAACACGGAATTAGCACGAGCCAAGGATCATTGCACATGGAGAATTAGTAAACCCTCATTGCACATGAAGCATGAGAAAACCCTAATTTCACTTGAATTAGAATGGGTAACAACCCATTTCACATGATGTATCATGATACTATACTTTACCCAATGCATTGGAGTGCTATCAGGGCGCATCCTTCTTAAACATTTCACTTCATGCATAAGTGTGCCACATGGATCATAAAACATTGAATCATTAAAAATAATCATTTCATCCATGATAAACAAATTTTTAATACATACATGAAATTATTTAAATAATTATTAAATTTTCATAATTTTGAATACACTTGATAGTGAAATGGTCATGGTATTCAATACATAATGATTTTTTCTTGGAAAAACACGGTACAATTTCGGTAGCATAACGACGTGACATATGAACTCGTAAGAATGGTTGATGAGAGAGAAAGGGGTGTCCCATAATATTTACATTACATGGAAATTAAGGGTATCATATAGATACTTTCCCAAAAAATGTAATGGTATTTAGATTCATGACTCAAAATAATTTCTTGAATGTAAATGAGGAGAGAGAAATTCCATTCGGAATTTTGGCATAGTAATGGGTGTACATGGGAGGCATTTAATGAGATGGAATGGGGTCTCACATCATTCTAACATAACGAGGGATGTATGGGGAAGGTGAGAAACCATACCCCAACATTTATAATTGAAATTAAAAGGGAGTAACAACTTAAAGAATATTGGACAAAAATGAGAAAGGAAGAAAACCCTTATTGGAAATGTGCTTCCAAAAGCTTGAGTGAGGCTTGAGAGATGCTTCTTGGGAGATTGAGGCACCTTGAGAAGATTATGGAGGGATGAGGGCATAGTTTGGACAAACTAAAAAGGCATTTATTGGGGAGAAAGTGGGTGCATGGATGGGTTTATATATGAAAGGGGAGGGGAATGTTTATTATTTAGTTTTGGGAGACCTTATATTAACTAATCAAAACCACAATCCAGCCCATGATTTTTGCCCATATTTTTTTCCAAAGGGGAGTGGAAAAACATATTTTATAAGGAAAAAGTCTTTACTTCTTAAAATAATGGGGTTTCTTATGTGGAGGTGAGTCAGACTCCCAAGGAAAACAATTTAAATAGACAAAATGTTTAAAAACTCTTGAAGGGTCCACCACAACTTTGTAAAATAAATCAATGAAACCAAAAATCAAATTATTTTAATGGTAAAACATATATTGGCAGAACATAAAGTTTATATAATTTTATTACATCACTATTTCATCATTATGATGTCATAAGACACATTATATATTTAAACGATATTTAATTTTAACCCAAAAATTTGACTGTCTCAGGAAATTATGAAAAATTTACCATTGGATAGTTTTGACTTCTTGATTCTAGAAATAATATTTATTTTATATAAATAATTTCCTAAATATGTAAATTTTCCCTTTTAAAATAAAAACTGTCATTTATCGAAAATTCATGGGTTTTGAAAAAAATGGCTTTCAAACCTTAATAAAAATTATAATTGCATTCATAAAATTGTATGATCATTTATATTTAATAAAAATTAATTTAATAAAAATAATAATATTTTCTTACAATATTATTTAATTCAAAAATCCATTAATTTATCAAAATATATGTCTTAGTTGAACTTTAACTAAAAATTCAATTTGTGGCTTAAAAACTATATACCAAGTAACCGTAATAAAATAAAAGTATATTCATTATTATATCCAAAAATAATGTACATAACCATTGTGCTAAGGTCTTGTTATATAACCCCTTATAAAACCCACATAAGACTAAAGAGAAAGGTGTGTGATGGTGACATACTCTTGGGGTGGATCAGATAACATTTCTCGGGTGGTAATCTCTATCGACTTACACTTCACCCGTAGGTGGTCCCACTCGAGCCTAACATATTCATGCTCATCTTGCGCTTGGTCAAGAGTAAAGCCCAAAGATGCAACCTCTTTTCTGAGCTATGAAAAATGGGATTCGTAGGGGGAACGTCTACTGGATGAGGTCATCACTTCTATTATCAATGTAAATTGGATTTGTTAAAGCCCTATATTTATATTAATCATGTGATTATTGTTCAATAGCTATATTAGAACTGGTCACAATTCATAACAGTATTTTAAAATATAAAAACATAAAAACAATTATTTTGATATTTTATATAAGCATTTTACATAAAGGGACCTATAATTTGATCAAGAGGGATTTCCATTCATGAAAGTTTGGGTCATTACATCATGTCACTCCTTTCTATCTCTCTCTCTCGATAATGATCAAATAGATGAATGAAAAAATGATATGAATCTTTGTCTTCTTTTGAATTACAGAGTTTTCTATACATGGACGAAAACATAAATCTCTTTATATCTACAACATAATTCATGTTTTTATTTAGGCATATACATATTATGAATTATCCCCTTAGTATGAAGATCAAAAACTATGGATTTCATCACATAAAGCTTCTATTCAAGGTGAATCACATTGTAAAAAAGTATGTACAGCTCAAGGAACATATCTCTTGTCATGTGGATAACATCTCCAAGTATATACTAAAAGGATATCAAAGTCTATCAAAATTAAATTTTCTACAACAAAATAAAATTACAATTATTTAGATTATTTTGTTTAAGAGAATATATCCAAAAATAAATTTAATTATATTATTAGTCTTTTAATATTTTATCTGGTATGAATATTATTTTCCATTGGAGCCAGAATGCCCTATCACCTAAAAATTCAACTAGGAAGGATCTATATTTCCCTTATCATAATCCATATTAAGTCCATTCAGATCAACGGTTTGAATTTATGTAGGATTTCTTACTGGCTACTAGTTTTAATCTTCTTGATCTGTTGGTTGGACTCTGCAATCGTGAAATCCTCATTCATATTTTATCAACACTTTACTCCAAAATTTCATTAAATAAAAAATTTAATTTTAATACAATCCATGTTTGGATAATTTCAACCCATCCTCATTTCTTAGACTGCTCAATAATCGAATGATCCCCTGACCATGGTATGACTGATACTTAAAATATTGGTCCATCTAAATTTATACAATGAGAGGATTTTCAAACTGAATATTTATTTTAGTGATTTTATTTATTTGGTGTAAATTTCATTATATTATCCATTTCATTTGTTTTTAATTCTATCAATAGTTCATATGATAAATTAACCATGTCATGACAATATAATTTATTTATAATCAAATTTATTTAAATTCCACTTTGCATATTATTTATTTACTTTATCTATGTGAGTGTGATAAATAATTTAATAAAATTACCCATGCATGAGATATTAATTAAATAAATAAATTAAAATGATCTAGAGGATTATAATAGAAGGTTTATTAATAGGATGATAAATGAACCCATGACCATATTGGAATAAATCCTAGAATAATAGCTACATTCTACTTGCATCATTCAATATGTCCTCCTATGTATCCCTAGGTATGGTTTCACCTCATCTCTAAACATGAACCACCTCCATTTTCTAGGATAATCTATCCATTATTTATTCATTACTCATAAAAATATGAAATAAAACCATATGAATGTATTTTGGGATAATATAAAATAAATCATTTATATGTAGGTCCTTACATTATATTGAGGATGGGATCACACACAATAATTTATTTTAATCAAATAATAATTATTAGAAAACCAAGGAAATAATAATTTAATTAAAATAACTCTAAAAAACTCATTGGTTAGTCGAGGTGATGATCATCCATTCATGAAATGAATATGAATTTAAAATAACTAGCTTGTATTCTTTTTAATCATTCCTTTATTTAATATAATTTAATAAAATTAAAAACTAGTTATCTTATTACTTCATTAATTAATTTATATTAATTTTAATATAAATAGTTCTATAAATCCTCTTCCAATATAAATTTAAACAAATTAAATGAATTATATTTATTTAAATTAACTAACTACCTAGTGGAAACATACAGGTAACGCATTGTCTTCTAGTCTATACTACCTACAATCTTGGATGGTCTTTATTGTGTATTTCACACTCACATGGCATGTAGTGTCACAGAAATGACTTATTTTAAAGGTAAATTTCATTAAAATTCCATTAATTCTATATTTTGGTGGATTCCCATGAATTTTGGGAGGAAAGGGTGAGTTTTAATGATTTGGACCAAACTGTGAGCCCATTTCCATATTTAAAAAAAAATTGGATTATATTATAAGAATTTATGTTTTTAATATTTCCTACCCATTCCACTTTCAAAATGGCCTCCCCTAACCTATTAACACCACCACTGCAAGTTTGGCCCTTTAGAAATTCATAATAATCGTGTATTTGGTTTTTATTTAAGTAATTAGGTCACCCTAAATCCCATTTCCATTTTTTGAAAAAAAGTTGTCTATTAAATATATTATTCTATATTAATGTTTTTATTGTGATTAAAAGTATCAATCAATCCCAATGAACCTAGGCGTTCCCCCATTAACTTTCCCCCCTCTTTGGAGATCATATGCATTTTGAATACTGGCAGAACGTCATATGGTTTATCCAATCCTTCATAATAGAAGAGGTAAATTATTTCCTCTATAAAATTTTAAATTAATACTCCTTTCCCACATTTTATATTTTAAAATGACATTCTCAGACTTATTTGTACTTCATTTTCATTTTTTGGTTGTTTGGAAATTCATCTACTGGTGTATTTGGGGTGATTTCTTCAAGATCCCTCAAGTAAGTGGGTCTCCTTCATTCTTCCTGCCATTTTCTCTAGGTTTTCATTCCTTTTGGTTAGTATTTATTCTAATTCATATATTTTTTAATAATGTCCAACATGTGAGGATATGGACCTAGTGTTTCATTCTGGTTTTATTGGTCTATTATTTTGGTTTTAGGCTTAATCTAAGTGCCTCTTGGTGTGACAGTGGTGTGATTGTATTTTCACACAAATATTCAAGGGTTTTCATTATTTTGTAGGGTGATTCTATTTTGTATGAAATATTTGTGAAATTGATTTTATGGTTATGATATTTTAATTTTTATAAAATTTTATTATTGATGCAAATTTTGGTTTTCAAGGTGTTTCTAATGAAAGTGAATTTTATGTTCCAATTTTAGGTGAAATTGGGGGTTTTTCATATAAATCATTTATTGGTTAATCTGGGACTTCCATATAATTATCTAGTTTATTTTATAGGTCTTTATTAGGTCATGAAATAATGTTTGTAATATTTATCCTCTTTGGTTGTTCTTGAGAATGTTTGTTTAAATGGTGTTTGTGAAGCCTATGGACTTTAAGTGACAAGTTTGTATGAAAATGGGGTTTTTTTAAAATATAACTTCTTGGTTCAAACGGGGCTGCCCTATATTTGAATATTTGGTTTCACTGAAGGGTATTGAACTTAAATGTTTTTCTTAATGACTTACAAGTGTACAAAAAATGTGCAAAGTGGATATTTCAATGAGTTTAGCGTGAAAAATAATGTGAGATTTTTTGAAGTTGTTCTATTGAAAATCAGAATTTTTTGTGGTGTGATTAATTTTGTATCAATTGTGTATAGCTACAGTATTGTTTTTTGTGACTTGTAGTGGTATTTTTATATGAAAACTAATGTGTTTGGATTTTTGAATTTTTTTTGTACACCAAAGGCAAATCCTGGGTACCCAGGTGGGTGGATATGTATTATTACAACTTCTGAACTAGATGGGTTTTGTCCATGTTTCACTAAGAAAAAAGATAATGACAACTCTAACTAAACTATGTGGATGATATTTTGGGACCACATGGTTATGGTTATGTTCTCAAATAGTGGCTTGTGGAAGGGAAATGATTGTGACTTGTATACTTCACACTGAGGTACAGGGTATATAGGGCCTTAGACTATATAGTTTCCTAATGGTGTCCCCAGTTTTAGTGCTCATATTATATATGGTATTTACCCTTGTATTAGGGTTTTTCTGGATGTACCTTAAAGTATCTCACATATCATGTTTAATTTTGTTAATATTATAAAATTTATAGTTTAAAAACTATTTTCAATTGAATGTTTCATTTCATGGAATTTATCACCACTTTTCTTTACATATTAAAACTGCTTGGGTTTTCACCTTGTTTTGCATAATATTTGAAATATTTGGGTGGTATTATATTTTGATTAGGCTCGCACCATAATTATACACCTTGGTTGTATGTTTACATGGTTATGATTGACACTGGTAAAGGGAAGGCCTCAAGTAAAGGTGGTTTGGGTTGTTAGTCCCCTCTTCTGGTGCAATGTTATGGAGACAGTTCATGGGTGATTGACCCTTTTAATGTGGTGTCATTGTGGGTTACTTGTTACCATCTTTATTTATATTTTCACCACTTTTACCCTACTTAAAAACCATGTATTCAGTTATGGTTTTTTCTTATGTCTTGATTGGCATGGATATTTCATATTCTTATTATTGATTATTTTTAACGTTTTATGATTTCATACGTGGGAAAATAGTTCCCAAACCTAATATAATGATACCTGGGAATATGATCCAGCCCTTGGGGATAGGTAATGCCTTTCAAGACATATCATGGGCTTGATTTAGTGCTCATATTAGTGGAGACCGGATTCAGTTCGTGACAAAATGATATTAGAGAAGTCTAATGTTTTTGGATTATTTTACTATTTTGAGATGAGTCTGGATTTACAGAAGATATGATTTTTAGGGGATAGGGGTTTTGGTCATGAGTAGGGTGTTTGGCCCACACCTCTCATGGTAGAAATTGAGTCACTAGTGGACGTTGGAATTGTCTGATTGACTTCAATTCATGGTGAGACGTGTGCGGTGTAGACCATTGGTGGAAATCGGGAAAGGGTGGATTAGTTGTTTATTTTTTTACTAAAATGTGTTTAGATTTTTTATATTTGATGTATTTGATTAAAAATTTCAGAATTGTGGTATTGAATATTTTTTGTGCCCATTTCAATTTATAGCGACATGCCTCCCTAGAAAACTGGCATCCCCCCACAAGAGGAAGCCAGAGAGAGTTCTCCCACACCAATTGATCAGAGTCTCATTGAGGCCATGGTCTATGTTTTCCATGATCTAGGACAGAGACCAAATCATGTTTCAGCTCCTCTTAGAGAGGATGACACTGTTCCTAGAATGGAAAAAGCCCATGAGTTCCTAAAAATAATCCATCCACCTTCCGAGGGAGCATAGAAACCCAGGAAGAAGAGGAATGAATTTATAAGATCAAGTGCATGTTCAAGTTCCTCATTACACTCGAGTATCATAGGGTAAAATTTTCCACTTTTATGTTGAAGTCCCTACCGCAGGTGGTGGGAATCTATACTTTACACTGGGAAGAATGAGAAGATTTGCTGGGGGGATTTCAATGCTATCATCAATGAGTAGTACTGCCTCGAGGTCTGGGAATATGCCAGGCCCCAAGAATTCATGGACCATGTTCAGGGGAATCTATATGTGATAGAGTATGCCAAAAATTTCACAATGTTGGTTTGGTATGCTTCTGAAATCCTCTCTAATGAACAATAAAAGGCCCAGAGGTTTGACAAAGGCTTACTACCTGAGATATACTCCCAGGTTTTCTTGTTCAAGCTGAGGACCTATGCTGAGGTTGTTGATTGTGCATCTATGGTGGAGACTGATCATAATGGAATGTATGGTTTCTCTGTATTAGTAACATTAGTGAGCGGTGGCATCTCTTAAGAGAAGAAAATAAAGCAAAGGAACATGTGAAGAATGCAGTTGGCTATTCTGGACACTCTTCCAAGTAGTTTTTGTATGCGGCTTCCGATGTGTGATTGGTCATGTGCCACTAGTGTGGGAATCCCGGGCACACTATACCAGAATTCCAACTTCCCCCAAAACATTGTTACCTGTTTCAAGGAATGGGTGATTTTTAGTGCTTCTCTGGGGTGGCACATCCACTTTCGGAAGGGGAAGGGTCAGTGGATTCAAGGGGAGTTCCAGTACATTCCAAGCCATTGAGGACTAGGGGATCTTGAATTGGTGGTCATGGTGGTAGGGATGGGTCAACTTCTAGAAATATAAAGTTTAGGGCACATCTAAATAATAATGGTCATCTTTATGAAGATACTAGACATCTCCATGTGGTGGATCAGGCACCAGCAGGATCCGAGGCAGGACCGTCGACAGTTCAAGGTATCGTTTTGATCACAAATTCAAGATCTATTGATCTTTTTTATAATGGTACCTCTGTTTCATCCATTTCTTCCCATTTTTCAGACACACTAAATTTTTCAACCTATTTGTTGTCTTTCACAATAGAGTTTTTGAAGCCACATGGAAAGAAGAATTAGAAGAGTCTCAGGTTCCCCTCGTGTGTGTCTTCTATGTTAGGGGTGGAGATGGAGTGGGACCTCTTAGTCCTAGGTAGGGAGATGTTTGATATAATACTTGGGATGGATTGGCTAGTACACTTCTCGGCACACATTGATTTCTATTGACAGTTATTGATACCGCATAAGAATACAAGAATACTATTAATAGAACTCCAGATATTTCAGATCTCAAGGCAAGGATCCAAAAGTTCAAAAGTTAAATGAAAACAATCCCAAAGAACAGTGTGACTGACCTACATAGTAGAGCTATATGATGTAATATGTTTGTGCACCTACACGGAGTACCTGTGCAATGGAGCTGTGCGACAGAGCTATAGCAGCAAAATTTCTTTGACCAGACCCCATAAATGCCTATAAATAGATCCCTTGGGCTCCCCTTTCAGGAATGAAAAAAAAATTAAGAGACTCTCTGAAGCTCCCATTGCATTTCTCTTTCACATAGATCACTCAAATTGTCTCAGGTAGATCTCTAAACCATGAGAGAATAGATAAATAAAAGGGATAATCCTGTTTTGAAAGACTTTTAATAAATATTACATTGGTTTGGTCTTCCTATTTAAATCATATTTTTTAGTCATCATTCATACTTGCATGCCATAGCTGGGTGGTATACCTACATGGTACATCAACGCAGGGTACCAACATGTCTTACTTACGCGATCAACTCAAGTACCCTTTTTAATGCTATTCAGGGTAGGGTATCTCCTTCCATGGTTCCCTTATCTAAAAGAGACTATGTTGAATCCTCCACCAAAACCTCCTGACATGTCAAACCTTTGTTAAAGGCACATTAGCGTGTCTCCTATTTGATTTGTGTCTCCATAGTCAAGGGTTTCAGACATCTTTTTCTCAACAGGGATAGGATTCATGGAGTGTCAAGGGGTTTTTATATCCACAGTCACATGGACCTTTCTTCTAGAAAGAGTTTTGGGATATTCCTTGTTTGGAGGAGGGTTTGATCATGGAATTACCCTTCTAAAAGAGGAAACCCATAACCTCAGGTCTCTGGTAGTGAAGGTACTGTTCATGACTACTTTTCTTTTTAAATAATAAAGGAGAAGACACCCTCACCCTACCAGGATCAATTTTAGGGAAATGGGTTTGGCGTAAGCCACTTTCTTTTCTTGCAGGAGGTGGAATCATTGCTCCTCATCTTTTATTTGGTCCCATAGACCTAAGGGGGATGGGCACAGAGACTTTTATTACCCTTTCCCTCTCCCACTGCACTTGGTTACCATGGAAATCCATCCTGGCATAAGCCCCTGAACATCATCATTTCCTCCTTACATTGGATCATTGTCAAATGTAAATAGAACAGAGGGATGACTCATTGTCTCACCCTCTTCCATCATCAGAGGAGGAAAAGTGTGTGGTGTCATTGATGAAGGTTTTCCATCCTTTTTTTTCTCACACCGAGCATGATACACGTGGTCTAAGAGATACGTGATGGTTACAACATGTACACAAACACTCATTATAATGAACTAAAAGGACTCGGATTCCCTTCATAATTAGGATATCTATGAAGCCTTCTTAGGTACCGAGATCATTGGACACCCACCTCAGGAATCGAACCGTATTTCCCTTAATTCAGGCTTTCACCTCGGGAATAAGCCCCAAATTAAACCCTCATGTCATCGAGGAATCCTTTTCAGGAAGTAAGCCCAATCTAATATCTCCCATAGGACAATACTCTCTTATAAGACTTATCGAACTATGTGGTCTTTGATTCCCATCCATATGGGATATGTAGGAAGCCTCCTTGTGGTTCAAACCTAAAAATTCAAATAAACCATGTTCTCCATGGGTCAACTTTCCAATAGGGGCTGATTTTACATGGAAACCCATATCCTTTACATGTTACTCAAGCTGCTTTAGCATAATTCCTACATGATGTTTCAACTAAACACCTTCCACTTGGATGTCTTAATAACATAGACATGAATGTTATGATGTGTCCCATTATGTAGCACTGAACTATGAGGGTTCTGATTCCTTTAACAAGGATACGTTGGTAGCCTATCTTATAGAAACACTCCCTAAATCAAAACCATACCTTCGTCTCCCTGGGGGATAATAAAATTCTAGAGTGCCCCACTGAGTGTCTTAAAAACATGTATCATTATAAATGACGAGTAAAATAATATCTAAACTGTATATTAGAGGATATAGTTGATGGAAAACATCAAATACAAAGAGATATTTTCATTAATGATGAAACATGAATCCATAATGATGATTCTAAATTTTACACATGTTAATAAGTGATTGGTAATTCTAAGGGATAATTATGAAGTTCATTGTAAATTAATAAGGATTCATGAATATATCCTAAATCTACAAAGGGTGTCCCAGAGTAGAATATGATTCCCCCAAAAAGGGTGTGATGAGTCCGACTACCCATCCTCTCGACCAATGCACATTCTTAAGTATCGTAATGTTCAAACATAATAAATGCATACCTTTTTAAATCATGTCCTATTTAGATAAAGAACTATTGGATATTTTTGGTGTCCTGAAAAAATCCAGTGGAAACCACCTGGAAATAGAGATTCTTAAAACAAGAACACACGTTTCAAGGAAACACGAAACAAAAATGGTGAACCCAATATGAATCCTTAAACAAGATAATAATGTTACCTCCCCTATTAGTCCCATATCAAATGATAAAAGAAGGCCAGACTAAGGAATTAATCATGCATGTATCCATCTGAAAATATTTTGTTTTAATATAGCTTGTTGTTATATTCATGTTTTCCACATAACTCCCTTCAATCCAAAGAATGGATTTCTCCAAGACCACATCTGTGAACATCCCGAACGCTGATCAAGTTGGATCTCCATCATCGTAAAGGACATCATCACCAACACCACATCTTCAATGATGGGTCTCTAATGATCTCGTAAAGTAATAGTAGCCTGGTACAACCCTAACATTGGAGGTTGCTTGACAGGCCCTACAGGTCAAAAACAATCCTTGATCATCTAGCCATTGAGGACAAATAATCAAGAAGAAATTAGTGTCAACCACCATCTGCAATTGTTTTGGGTGTTTATCCCAAAAACTCAACAATCAATCCCTCCCATACTATAGGTAGGTGGATCAAGAGGTCACTCAAAGTCACAATTCAAGAATCCAGGAGTGCTTACAGGGGGCTCCCACCAGAAGTCACTGCCATAATCGTGTGGTAGTGAACCCCCTACATGATGGGCGTGTTGCCTCTGGATGTTTTTCCCAGGTCTCTTAGACTTGGGCATGCAAGACGAACTGCCAAGGACAACGTCGAGTTAACATGAATTAGGTTCTCACCTATTCCTGCTCTAGACGATTCCATCAATTTAACATGATGGAAAACAATGAGCGGAAACATGCCGCCATTCATCTTAATTTTGCTTCTCAACAGACTCTTCTGACAGCAATTGACCAATCCCACCAGATAAACCTGGAGGAGTATCGTGAATAGGAACATACACCTGCTTACATGTTATCAACTAGTCAGCAGACTCGTCTGAATACATTTAATGTAGTTTTCCAATCTTATGTGGTGGAAACTGGTAAACATAAACATACAACTCTATATAATCACCATTTATGTCAGTAGTATCTTCTGCCAGTATAGAAGGATGTTCGTCAACCATACATGATAGGAAACAGAAAACATGCACATACACCTACCAATGTTTATCAAGCCTGCTAATAGTCTCATTTGGTAGCACCTAGAGAAGTCAGCTGGAAAGCTCCGATGAAAAATTTGGGGCAGACCCAACACTCTGCCCCCATGCATGAGTACTGTCAATAGTCATTCACAGGAAATGGAGGAATGGATAAGGAATGTACACCTACTCTGGATATGGAATGGATGTACATTCATGTTCTGAGTGCTAAAGTCACCAAACATATTCTATCAATGGTGAATGGGATGATGAAAATCCATGCCCATATTTTGACAATGTGTCAGGATATTTTAACTACATTAGTAGTATTAGGGGAACATTCACATAAATTTGTTCCCACAAATGGGATGACACATCTTCATATCATCCCAGATTAGATGCACACCTCTGCTCTAGTCCACGAGTGTCATGGGGCATACTCTTGCATATCATATGGACAACATGATTGGGAACATACACCCTTTCCAATTAGAGGTAACCAGTACATTCAGGTAACCACTCCAGGGAAAGAACATACACTTTCCCATGATTATCACTTTTCATAGCAAGTGTCCCCAACTACGTATAAGATAACATCCAAGAAAATGTCTCAACAAACATTGTTGGAAAATCATGAGTTAAGCTACAATGTGGCTCCTCTTAATGCTAGATTTCATGAAGCCCCCAGAAATTTATCTATTACTACTCAACAACATGTCCTCTCATTACTAAATTATGAGATTGGTAGTTTCAATTCTTAAGATCCTCATCAGACACTTCATGATGAAGTCTTGCTTCATAAAAATTCATTCAATCCATAGTGGCTATCTCCAGATTAGATCCATGGAAGCCATCCGTGTGGCTAGAATACCAAGGAGAAAGAATATTTATCCCTTGCTATAATCCATCATGGTGATCCTCCCCATGATGGAATTCACTACGAAATTCCTCTCCGCCGTAGTATTTCTGATTGTCATGAAAATTCCATAATTGAAAAGGTAGCGATGAGAAATCCCTACTATATTGAGGCACATGAAAATATAGAGCGAGTCATGCCTGGTACCTTATTATTTACGAGCGAAATACTTTCTCAACCAGAAGACATATTAAGTGAACAATAATTCTCCGTACATCCTTTAGATCATTTTTCTTCTAATATAGAGCATCCTCTCTTGTCATATCAAGTGTAAAAATATTTTGTGAATGATGATGAAGATGTGATAAACATGGGTAAAAAATTAGTTAATGGAAAAATACCAGTCATGTTCTTTCCATTGGAAAATTCTTAGTATAACATTCTAGAATTGATAATAGAATATTTCATTCATGACATTCATCTCAGGTTATGGAAAAATCATTGTTATTTGAAAACTGAAGCATTACCATATGATGAATATCAAAATCATGTAAAGGTAATAGAAGGGTTACAATGAAAAATTGACTTGGAATCTCTCTTAGTTTCTCAACATCCAAATGTAGAAAAACAGCAGATAACCCTTCAACACACATGTATTAATGCTCCAAATAGGCTACACCAGTTAATTTCAAATTCCCCATATATTTTTCATATTAGAGGATGGGGTGTAAATGGAGTGTTGCATTTCACTACACTCCAAAATCAGAAAATTCCACCCAAAGTGGTCTCTTGCAATGTTATTTCCCATGTTCGGCCACACTCAATATGTTTTGTATGTAATCAAATGTATACCCAAGAACATGCCTCAACCAGTTCTCATCAAAATCAGGCCCAATGAAAAGAATTTATTGAGTTAATTTTACATCAAGCATTTGAGAATCTTGATCAGGAATTTCGCATAGAGGATATCAGGAATCAAGGGATGAATTTTTTTTTTGAAATAGTGCATTAATCATCTGAAATAGATGATTTATGTGATTGTCTGATGATGCACCAAGCTAATATCTTAACCAAAATCCACAAAATCTAGAGAGCAGCTGCATGACTTTTAGCCATAGTTGTTCAATAATCACTCCAGCTTTCATGGTTGGGGATCATTTAATTCAACCTTCAAATTCATTAAACAGTGTACAAAGATTTGAAGATGAATAACAGTAACAACCCCAGCTTGCAGGGCTGGGGGATTTTTCAAATCTGCAATCCCCTCCTCAATGGAAGTCAGTTTATCCTGACTATGGAAAAGGCCACAATGAAATAATACAAGTATATTATCCAATGATTCCTTTAGGGTTACTATCTGCCAAACAGTTCCAAGGAATTATTCACATAAGAGAACAGAGTATCGTGGAAGACACAATGGGAGGTGATCTAGCAGAAACACTGACAGAATGCCATTAATGCATTATGCGTCAGTTAATGTTATTAACACCATTGCAGAAGATCCTCCAGAAAATAAGTACAATTTAGGGGAATCAAAATATGATGTTCTTTTCCATAATAGGATACACACCGAATAAAATAAAAATGGTGGGCATACCCGAAATTAGAGGCTTACCCAGAATATTGGTATGCCTTTAAATAACCAAATCCCCCCTCTCCGAAAGGCATCAAACAAGTGGAATGGAAAAAAATCAGATTTTATCTCACTTTTTTCACTATATATGGTCAATCTCTTTCACTTTAAGATATATTTTCATAGAAAGAATAAGAAATGAAGGAGTTGAAAAGACTCAGCATAAAGTTACTTTGAAACAGTATTTTGGCTAGACCTACTCGTCGGGTATGTCCTCAACATGAAAATCTTGTAGGAGCTCTTCAGCAAAGAGGATTTTTAGTTACTATAGAATTGGATAATGAATTCCATCCATTGGTTACACAATCAAAGCATGACTATATACATATTAAAAATCCTAATTCTATAGATTATCCAAGGAAGATATCAACACCACCATCAGTGGTTATACCGGTCGTTGCACCATCTCATGCTCCAATTTCTACTCCTGCATAGGTTTCGACTCATTCGAATGTTCCCAAAATGCTTATTAACACAATTGAAGCATTAATTGCTCGATTGGATTCTATGTAGTAATGACGTCTATCAATTTATCCAGAAAAGAGAGCAAACCCAAAATGGGTGGATGCAATTCCTACACCACCAAATTTTATGAATAATACATTCCAAATCATTAATGGTTTAGGATATTCTGAACAATAGTTAACACATTTTGGTTCTCATGGTGATCCCATGATGGGAACTTCACAACAAAAATATGCTCTTAAGCTTAGGTGTTTTGTGCAGTAATTACAGGGAAAATATTTTCTCGTGTATACAAGTTTTCAATACTGATCTATTACTGGATGGAAAGATCTCCCTCCATAATTCGTTCTCCAACTTTTCTCAATGAAACAAAAGACAATATTTTTTATCTTAAAAATTGAAAAAATGAAATAATGAAAGAGTTTCATATTTCATTTCACAATGGAAAGAATTGACATATTCCTTGAGTCTTGCACTCCCTCAAGAATAATTGCAACCAATCTGTATAGAAAATCTACATGATGAATTACGCACACCATTGTTCCCTGTGAAATATATAGGAGAGTATCAAGACCTTACGTCAATTGATCATTAGGTAGAAGAATCTATTATAGAAACTAAGGTTAAAACTCGTGTAATTCTATTATCTCTCGGGAAGATGATAGGAAAGGAAGAAGCTGCTACAGTCACCCTCAAACTGTCACATGTAGCTACTTCTACTTCAAGACCCTCATCATATCGATTACAATGTTGTATGTATGTTTTTAAAAATTAAATTCAAAAAATTTGATGAATTATGATTAATGATATTTCATTATATGGGAGAAATAACGGGTTTTTAGAGTAGAAAAATGATCAAAAGATTATTAAGTTTATACAGTTACTTTTAATGTAAAATTTATTATAATGAACTAATTTTTATTACTAGATTAGTAATTGATCTAATGTTATACATCATCTAGGGTAAAACCCCCATTTTGGAACCATCTGCGGTTCTAGATTTCCCATACATCACAACATTTGAGAGATATTTAATTATTTTTACTTAATAATATATTAAATATTATATAATAACATTTACTCATGAGCGAGACATCCAGATGTCTAGAATTGTTGAATGTTATACCCCTCATAAGGTAAGCATCGTATTTCAGACATAAAGGTGGTATCGTATTTCTCATATGATGCATCATTTTGAAATTACTCAATTATTTTGAATAATAAGTGTGTGATTTAAAAAAATATTAAAATTAAAATATTTATTCTGTCATCTCTGAGCCTTTGTGGGCTTCAGAAAAAATAACAATAACATAGTATCAAACTCCAAAAAAATATTTAATTAAACATTCCAATATGTTACGAGGAATTCAATGTCTTTAAAAAATGTATCGAAAAGATGATAATAATTTATTTTTATCCACTGAAGATAATTATAATTTAAAACAGGTGGGTTTAGGAAGACCTGAAATAGGAAATGGTTGTTATAGGTTGTGCCGGTGTAGGGTGGTAGTGCAGGTCGGGCGATGCGTTGGGTGGATCAGCCCACATGGTGGGTCGTGATGTGCATTGGAATGCGGCCCAAGATGTAATGCGTGTGGAGGAAGGTGATTGGATTTAGTCAGGTGCAGGCCTGCATGAACAAGATTCCAACGAGCATCTTGGTTGGTCCCAAGCCAACCCGCAATTGTTGGATCAGCTAATGGAGTAAAGAGGGCCATTGGGTGGCCAATACTGGAGAAGAACCAGCCCGCCAAATTGAAGGCTGGGCCGGATTAGAAACCGGGCCACTGGGTAGCTCAACTAGTTAGAACCGGTCCGACTATGTCAGACCAAACCAGATGAGAACTGGGTCTATGGATGACCTGTGGGTTTTACAAACGGTCGTACCAAGTTGGTTCCTACAAGGCCCAATGGGCCTGGCCACTGGGTAAGGCAAGAACAGGTCATCCCATACCTCACCGAGTCAGGTCATCCGAATCGTGTCGGGTCATGCAGGTCCCTCAATATGGGTTGGTTGGGTCAGTGAGACAGTGTCAGACCGGGCCTAGACGCAACCGACCCATATTCACTAAAACATCAGTATCTTTCACACAGAGTGTCTGATTGATGCGCCATTTATGGTGATAGGACACTTCCGAAGACATAGTCCTTTTGCTAAACTTTAAGTGAGTTCTCATGGTATTTTAGTTATGAATGAATGCATGAAGAGTAGATTCTATGGGATTCAGGCACACTGGATAGTGGAAATCCTATGGCTGGATGTGACACAAAGGATATGATGAGCCGTACCTCGGTGGCACGGAAGCAGAGTGGACCTCTATGGTATAGTATCTAAGCCTACCTCAATGGTTAGGTAGCCAAGGAGACCTCATAGGTTGAGTAGCCGAGCGGACCTCATTTGTCTAGTAGCACAGCGGACCTTAGTGGTCTAGTAGCTGAGCGAACCATAGTGGTCTAGTAGCCTAGTGGATCTCAGTGGTCTAGTTGTGGAGTGGACCTCAGTTACCCAGTAGCCAAGGGGATGTCAGTGGTCCAACAGATGAGTAGACCTTAGTTCTCCAATAGCCATTTGATGCTTAGTGACTCATCAGAGATGAGTCCCTCAGCAATACTAGATGATTTATATTTACAACAGATAATCTTACTTTGTATACCTTGAATTATATCTTGTGTGAGAATTCAGTTTCATTGTGGTATTTCTTTTTGGTCTTGCTTTGTGTCCTTTACCTTTTGTTTTGGGGTCTCTAATGTGTATTTTGTTACTCACCCATACAATGGCTTCACATGCACATGTTGGGTCTTGTGCATTTGATCGGCGCTCAGACGAAGTCCTTGGTGTTCTGAGACTCGGGGGTTCTCAGTGAGATGAGACAGACGGTTGTACATTTAAGGTTACATGAAACTACCCATCACCTACACTTTAGGTAGAGTCCCAAGTGGATGGACCCTGTAATTTTAACATTCTATTATGTTTTTGGGTTTGTATTCTGGCCCCATTTGTACCCCCATGTTGTATTGTACTCTGAGTAGTTGTCTCAGTGACAGTTGTGGTTTACCTTGTGTTTACTCTCTACAGTTTGAGAATCGGCATGTGTAAAATTTTAAAGGCAATACCATACCTTTTTGGGATATTCCTACTCAGTGCTGGTCACCAGTCCGAGCCTATGGAAGGCAGACTTGGGGTAGTCATGACACAGGCCCTGGGGGACTTGTTGAGATAATGAATTCATAGTTTTCCATACTGGTATTACAAATTATATTCATTAAAACTACCACTATGAATGTAATACCAATCTAATAATAAATCATATTAAACTATAATATTCTAATAGGTAATGAATATATAAATTTCTTTGTGTACCTAGTTTCTTATTACACTATATGTTCTTATGATTTTGATACTGTAAAATTTCATGAAAGATATGTAGGAACTGTATTTAATCTAGTCATTCGAATCCATTTGATGATCTTTTGGATTTACTCATTCTGATATAGAACTAAATTCACACATGTCCATTATCTCTCCATCCTTATCCCTAATATGCTTCTAGATTCCTTGAGATCTTTATTTTTGAAACATATGAAAAAATTATGTTTCAATTTTTGAATGTTTTAAGCAACTAGTCGATCCAAAAGTATATCATCAAAATAAAAATGAAATATAATGAAGGTATACTCATCCCATTACTTCTTATAATAGAAATTATCAATTTTTAATCTATTAAATACCTATTTCAACAAAATTAAGTTTAATTTTTATTCTAATAACGTTTTACATTCCTTAATACGCAAAATATTTTCTTCAATATAATTACCAAATTTTGGTTTTCAACAATCAAGAATCCTACTGGGTAATTCATTTAATTTTCTTCTTCTCACTCACCTAGAAGGAATGGTATATAAATATCCATATACTCTAAATATAGATTTTATAATACTAGTAGACTATTTATTGTATGAATGATAAATTGATTAATTATTTGTGATAATATTTTTTTGTAATTAGATCCTTCCATTTATTAAAACTCATTCACTATATTCCATGTTTTATATATTTTGATACAATAATCCTCTTAAATCTGTTGATAAACTATTTTATTCTCAAATTCATTTTTTTCCTTTCAGATATTCATCCATCTACCAATTTCTGTTGAACAATAATATAGGAATCTATAAATTCATAGTTCAATCCTTATTTATTTTGTCAGTGAAAAAATATACTTATTTAGGGAATTATTATTATCTAACATATGTTGAGATTATAAAATTTATTTCATCCCCCAAACCATTGAACTATTCTTAATAATATGATTGATCTTTTAAAATAAATCAGTTTCTTAAAATAGTTCAACTCAATTCTACATTGAAGTTTATGAATTTCTTATACACATAAAATAGAAGATAAAACATAGGGTTCTCTCCATCGAGATTCAATCTCTCTAAAATAATCTAGATGGTATTATTCTAGGCATTATCATGTACATTTATTGATTTTTAGCACTCAAATCTGAGTTATATAGAATTTTTAAGCTTCTAGGAAAATTTCTCAAATGATCATAGACATCAATTGTGTATTTTTACTCAATTTCCATATCATAAATGTTATTTTATATCCACTTAATTTTTTATTGATAACAAATTATCATCACCTAATGACTTATCTGATTTGATTTTCCAAAATCCAATACCCAATAAAATTCATCACTATCTATGTTGATGAATAAACATTTTGTATTTTGGTTCAAATATATCTAAATCTATATGTTTTAAGTGTATATATGATAAAATAAAAAAGATATTAATATTATTAATTTATAGTGGTATAATAGTACATAATTTATTTGGATTTTCTATCTCAAATATTGATGAAAAACATCCACATGTGAGATATTTGACTCTGTAGAGTTACTCTACACAAATCACCTTAGCCATTCCTGAGTGACTCCTCATGCATTTTGTTTCCTCTCTAATAATTAAATAAAATTTTCAACCACTCCACTATACTATGTATTTAAATGAAAAATATAGTTATACCATATTCCTAAACTTTGGAAGAACATCTAGATGTTTTGTTTATTGTATTTCCCACGTTTTTTAATCCAGATGCATGTCAACATACATGCACTTTCCATTATATAGGGCTTTACATGGAGTAAAAATCTATGATAAATAAAATATATGCTTAAAAAACTAAATCAATAATTATATAGTATCATCATTAATGAAAATTATAAACTAAGGTGAACCAAAATAAGGAAAATTTGTGTTAAGTCTCCAAATATCTATGTGCACAAGTTCCGGTTTACATGATCTAGGATTCAAACCATCAAAGTTAAATGATACAAATAATTTTTTCCTAGCACACAACTTTCATACATTCCAATGTATTTATAATCAAGCTTTAGTTTATCTTTTTTGACAGAACATTGTTATGATTCTCATTTTTTTCAATCATAATTCAATTCCAAAAATCGATATATGTAGAATATATACTTTTGGAAACAAAACTTCTATCAAAAAAATTTAGTCATGTAATGGATTCTATATTTTAACACTCATACAAACACTCAGTATGTTTGGGGAACTATCCATACCATATTTTCAAAACTAGTCTCGTAGCCCACTTCGTCGATTTTACCGATAAAAATAATATTTCATTTGGTAGTCCAAGGATCTTCAGAACATCCATTAGTATCAAGAATCCCCCATTCATTTTCAATATATCTACATTACCATTTCCAATAACTTCAAGGTAATCATGAACTAATTATTTAATATTCCCAAACTTCATTAGTACATAGTTGAATATTAATCTTAGATTTGGAAAACTTTTATTTCATGAAATACATTTTTAAAAGAAATTTAATTTCATTAATGGCTTATGTTGTACACCACACTGGGTTTTAATGACTTATGTTCCACTATTATAATATTATCATTTAACATAACATTTAAAATCATGAAGTTAAATTAGTGGGTATGAGTAAGAATAAAAAATTAAGAAATTTTTGTAGTTCGTACAAGTACAAAACAAAATTGTTATAAATTTATTATAAATGAAATAAAATTATTTTAAAGTAAAAGATAGGTTTTTTATGAATATTTTTTTATATGAACATTATTTTATGTTAATAAATTAAATATGTCACTATTGGTGAATGATTTAAATGAAATATATATACTATATATTAAATAAAAAAATTCATTCATATAATATTTATTCTAATCATAAGATAATAATAAAGCTAGTTTTATACTTTAAAATGTATTATTTTTCTAAAAAGTGGTTTCATCACATTTTGGGCACTAATTTTGAAATTATTTTCTCGCACTTTTTAAAATATATTTGAAAAAAATGAAATAAAATTTTGAAGTAAACTTGTAAAAATTATCATATAGTTATTTTTTAATAATTTTCTAAAAATCATAATTTATATTATAATAGTAAATATAATTATTTTTACTAAAAACCATTTCTGTTTAAATTGTTAAAAAAATTTAACGGTTTTTAAAATGGTATTAAAAGTAAAATAATTAAATTAGTAACAATATTAATCAAATTTAGTTCATTTTTACCAATTTTATGTTGATTTTTTAAATGAAAAACATTTATTCTTCTAAAAACATTTTCTTAGGAAAACAATTGTTACGTTGCATCTGGGGTTTTAATTTTAATGCAAAATATTCCATTAATATGAATTGAATTTTTTAAAATGGTTTCTATATTTGGAATCAAAATAATTAATATTTTATAATATATTCAAATAAATTTTTTTCATAAGGAATATTTAAGAAAATGAAAATTAATAATTGTAGTAATGGTTATATATGAGTTTACATGGGTTTAAACCAAAATATAAGAGTAATATGGAAAATCAAACATATATAAATCCAATTTTATTACCAAATTATAACATTAAACTATAAAAAATTAGAATATGTGGTTACTCGGATGCATGTTTCTTGGGAATGACATTATTATTTTGTATTCTTTTGGGAGATTTTCATGTTGTTTCTTAGTAGGTCCTCTCCCCCTCTTATTAAATGGAATTTCATGTCATCCACAATAAATAATAAAAGATTTGTTTTTCATCAAATAACTACCATAAAACATTCCATAACATATTTACCATGTTCTAGATTCCTTAGATTAATTATTAAACCCTCCTGAGATGTCTTATAAGGGAAAACATAATGAGGCTATGTGAAGAAGCGATATCATTCATTTGCTATTTTATATCTTATTCTGCCCCCTTAAAATAATATTAAACCATGATAACATAATAACATTAGTATCTATTATATAAATAGATTTTATTATGTTAATTTAATAACCTACACTCACCCCTCTTCCTATAATTGGGAAAGGATATCTTCAATCATGTGTACAGAATATTACAATTGCAAGAAATAATGAAATATTTTACACCACAACCTCTAAAATCTTGATATAATGATATATTTTACCAATTTATATTATAACTATGAGACAATTATTCTTATCAAATTATTGTATCACATATATATTTAACATCTGGTCCGTTGAAAACTAATAATGTCGCTCGTGCGTACGAGTGGACTACCGCCTTTACAAAACATTGAGATATGCCTTTTCATTTCATTATAACATTTATGGTAATAATGATATATTAAATGAATATATATGATATATATTAAAAAACTATTCTTTAAATTTTAATCAAATTTTACTTTTCTTATGTTCTATTAGTCAAAAAATGGTATCATCCTTCATGCGTACGTATAGTCTACCATTTCCATGAACATTGAAATTTATTTTTATATAATAACTTTTATTGGTGAAACTATTTATATATATTATTAATGTTTATTATATTTATATTATTATAAAATTCATGGATGAAGTGGAATAATAATCTATTTAATAGGATCAAAACAATCGAACCAAAACATACAAGAAGAACGAAGTCGTTATCACATGAAAAAGTGATTTTAATAGATATTTTTCAATAAATAGCTAGTATATACTTATAAATATAGAAATATATGGTATTAAATATATTATTATGGTTCTTAAATATTTTTAAAACAAACCAATATTTACTATATATGAGTTTCAAACATATATGATAAAATTTGATACTTCGGGTAAGGGATTTTTGTCTCTGTATTATTTATGTGAGATAGATTCCATATTCAACATTTGTCTCGTTTATTTGTGTATATACTACCCATGGATTTATTTTATTATTATTATAATAAAATTTATTATTATTTAAATATCTTTATATGTTTATTCCTTACATGGGGATTATGATTCAAAAGTAATCAATGAGGAAATTGATTTGTGTTACAATCTCATTTTTTATCAGAATGTTTTTATTATTATACCTACTAAGACCAAATTTTTTGTTCTACATATATTTAATCTCATTTTTTTGTAAACTAGTTATTTAAATACAATACATGTTTTCTTTCCAATTTATTTTCATTATTAACTAATTATACCATAGGAATGTTTTTAATGAATATAAACTTTATTTCCCTTTTTGATTTAAATCCCTTTTTCTAATATATCCACGTTTTATAAAAATGTTTTCAAGAATTTTTTTAGTATTACTATATGAATGTTTAATGTAATGTTTACCCATGTTTTAATTTTTTAATTTTTTTAAATTTCATCATCTTTTCATTTTCTGAATGATGTACTATTTTACATTTTACTGAAAATGAAAAAGGAATATTTAATTAAATAATATAACAAGATCATAATTTTCCTTCATCATGAGAACATAATTATTTTAATATTACTTTACAAAATCAAATGTTTATTTTCAAATAAAAAATTAATTTTTTTTGAGTTTTTAGTTTATAAAATGTTATTTTATAATTAAAAAGGAAATTTTCCTCGAATATTTTTTAACAAGCATTTTAGGTAATTTCAATTCAGAAACTACAAAAACATTTGATTTTGCTTATGCTTAATTTGGTATATGATCCAATGATAAGATACTTATACATTATATGTAGGTTTTATTATTAAAATGATTAGAAGTTTGTGAAACACATTTATTCCATGGGTTATGCAGTGGTGGATTAGTGAAATGTTTATGAAATTTGATTTCATTTCATGGCTTATGATATGATGATCTGAAAAATTATTAATGATTTTACAGAAAAAAGTTTATTATTTTCAATATTTCATAGAGGATACCTCAATTATATACCCATAAAATGAAATTAGTGAATTACTATATCTACTGACATGATTATAAGAAAAAGTCAATGCACATGATCAGCTATAGGAAACAAGTAGATATACTTGACATGTTATGTAAAACATGAAATTGTACTTGACCCACAATGGGAAATTAGTTGAAATTCTTGATCAACATGGGAAACATGTTTTGATGACTAATCCATTATGATGTCTTGGAATCAATAGAAAACCATGACATATGAAATTTTTTCAATACATATGATGGTGTCACTTTTGTGACATGAAATATTGGTTATCATTTCATGTATTTTGAAATAATAATGTTTAATAAAATAATTAATTTTTATGGTCTATTATAGATTAGGTTTGAAATTTTTATATTAAATTCATGATATCATAAAATCATGGTTATATTTTTTAGTAATCTGATCATAGATTGATATTTTCCATATTTACCCATATGGAGCATCTAAAGTCACCCATTCTTATATTTATTTTCCCAATGTTGTGATGAATTTTTTTAAGTCAGGTATGTCTATGAAGATTACTAATGTGGAATGTCATTATTAGAGAGGTTGAAGATATTTTTTGATGTAACATGACTATGTATCTAGTTTCCAAATATGGTAAAATTTTATGGTTTGGTGGTGATTATTTGTGAAATTTATTGAATATTAATAAAAAAGATGTCATATTTAGTTATGGAAATCATGGGTTATTATATTTGGTATCATATAAAGGTTTAATTAAACATTGTAATCATTAATGTGAATGATTTATTGATAACCCTAGTGATAACTCAATGTTCTAGAAAGTGACTGGATATTTCAATGAAGGATTTAGTGAGTGGTTTGGAATAAATTGCATCCATATTTGGATTATTCAAGGGGATGTTTATCTAAAATAGTTATAACTAGGGGTAATATCACTAAAATGGTAAAATTGTTATTTGACCTGATCTTCATCTGGAGTGTGAAAATGGACCTTGCTTCACACCATCCATCCATCCAAATATAATTTTTATTGAAAGGAAACAATTGAAAAAAATGACAGGACCCTCGGATTTAGGGAGGCTTAAAATGGTGTCAGACGAGTTAATCCCCTCTTTGTAAATTAACGCAATCTGGTCTGAAACTACTGATAGGTAGAAGACTATTAGGGGTGGAGATCTGGACCCTCAAGGAATCCAAGTGAACATATATTTTATTAATTTCACATGAAGTGTGAGAGATATCGATATTAGATCCAAAAATGGATCTACATTTCAAAACAATTCATGAAATAGACCAAGCGGGAATCCATTACAAATCATAGAGTCGTGGAGAATCCTGGAATATGTCTTCACCTGGGTTAGCTCCGAATTCTATTGTATGTAGAGGCAAATCCCCATGAGTATGGACATATCTTCATCCAAGATAAAAGTTTCATTTTTAAAGAAAGATATGAATGCAATTACCACCTCCCCCTAGGGCCACAAACCATTCCCCCTCTATTAATCACCCCATTGTGCATGACCCGTCCGTATTCTGCTTGAAAACGATCCATGGGGTTTCCAACTCACCCATTTCCCCTACTGAATGAACTAGGAGGGTAATTCCAAAGGTATACTAGCCTGAAGCATACTAGAAGAGGGGTCCTTCTGATAGTCCTTGATGGGGGGAGCCAATTCGATTAGAATGAAATGAGTCCATATTATGATGGACCTAACTGAATGAACATAGCCTTCAATACTTGATTGGTTCCTGGCATAAAACATGCTCTAACATCTTGCACTGAATATCACTGAGTGAACAAATTATTTCATTCATAGAAACTTCCATGCCTTAGAACCAACTCTCCAGAAAAGTAGGTTCATTATTCTTGTGAGAAGAAAGCACCAAGGAACCACTAAAGCAAGACCACACCACATGAGCCCAATCCCCCCTGAAAAACTAGTGGTTTGTACTGTCTTCATGTGTGTTGTAGAAATAAGATACCTAGAGGCCAATATGAGTCATAGCAATATAATGTTCTTGTATGTCGCTAAAGTTGAGTTCTTGATGCTCCATGTTATAATGTTGAACTTCATTGAAATCTTATGGAACCACAGTACACCATTCCACCCCTCTTGAATACCCTGCTCAGAAAACAACCCGTAGAAATCTATGTATGAGAAGACCCTTAAAGCAGCAGGAGTATAAAATTTTTTTTCTGGATCATCATTAAACTCAATGGTTTCAAGAGAGTCATCATTACTACAAGATGGTGCAAGGGAAGCGCTACCCCTTAAACTGTGCTAAAAAATCACTATTAAAGGGGGGCTTTGTCAGTTCTTTTTTTAGTAGTGCTGATAAAGGGGGTTTTTATCAGCACACATTTTCCTAGCACACATAAATGTGTATATTTCGAAAACAAATCAAAAAAATTAATATATTTACATATTAGTATATTTATATTGTTATAATTATAATAAATATTTTTAATGGTATGTTTTATATCAATTTGATATGTCGTAGACCAAAAATGGACATCCCAGAGCAGAAAATATGGTCATTAGTAGGGATTAAATACCTTTTAGTACCTTGAAGAATATGATATGTTGTTACAATTGTAAACTTAGTTTATATATGGTCGTAAGATTTGATTTGATAAGTGGTTGAGGCAAAACGGACACCAGGAGAAGAAGCTATGGCAAAACGGACCACCGGAGCCCAACTTATGATCGTTCAGAGGGTTTTGTTCCTTTTTGAACCTCAAAGAATGAGATAAGGGGTTACGGTGATCACTGGAGTGTGTAAACGTTTACAAGAATTGATTTCATATGTACTATATCCAAAACAAACACTGGAGAAGATGTTATTGTCGTTTAAAATTTTGCAACTCTCGTATCTCCTAAAAACCGAAGAAACCAGCAACACAATAAAATGGGAATAATGTCTGATCTGGTTATCCATTTGAGCTTCGCGACCAGTGAAATCGAATCTTGTTAAATGATTGAAAACCACGTCCAGCTGAAACCATTAGAAAATCTAAGCACCAAAATACATATCAGTTATAACACTCCAAAAAATTTGACTCCAAACAGCCTAAACATTCACTCTGGGTGTCTGTTTGGGCTTTACCACATGAAAAATAAAAGGTAGTGGAGATATCCACACATAAAGCTGACTGAGACATTTTATACGTCACGTTTGGGACTTGAAAATCTCAAAACACCACCAGAAGGTCTCCAAAACCGAGATTCTGTTTCCGGGCCCCTGCCAATTTTTTTATTAAAACTGTCATAACATCTAATATGGGTGTCTGTTTGGCCTACGACACCTATGTTTTCATAGTTCCTTCCATGAAATTTAGTTTTACTATTCACAGAGCTGAAACAGAAACTCGGAGAAGAATTTATGTCTTTTTCAGTGACTCTGCGATTTGTTAGGTTTTTCGAGAACCCACTTCCAGCACTTTTGTATATACATATTAATATATAATATTTGTATATATATATAAATACGTATAAATATACCTACAGATATATATAATATATATCTATGTGTTTCTGTTGTATATATGTATGTATGTATTTATTTATTTATTAAAACACACCTAAGATAACATATTTTATAAATGTATTTAAAATTAATCTTATAAATATATATTAATATACCAATAAATATATGGAAAAAAAATTATAACTATATATATATATATATAGATATAAATATATGTAACGCCTCGACCCCAGTTACCCAGAGTCGGTGCATTATTGCGTAACATTGGCATGATCACAAAAGATCATGTCTCAAAATACCGTTTAGTTTAGTAGCCTTGGAATCACTAGATCCATTCATAAATGTTACATTACATCATAAAGTAAAACAAAACTACAACAACATAATGTCTTCATATGCCCTCATACTATACCTACAGTTCATTCATAATATACTTCTTCATATCCTGGAAAAATCAAAACATTGGAAGGGGTGAGCTCAGATGCTCAGTAAGGATAACAATATAGCGGAAGCATTCATAAATAAACATAAACTTCTAAGGCAATGTATAACTAAAACAAAAGCCTTTTAAACTTGAGCTTCAACATAATATGGAAATAGTAAAATGAGATAATTCCATTTACATATTCACATGGATATTCTACTGGTTGAATAATCACATGCAATATCAATAACCACATTCATAATGATGGAATGCATAATGCCAGACTATCATAACCACATAGCCAAGGCCTCATGCCAAGTCTATAATAAGATTTTGTCAAGGCCTCGTACCAAGACACTAATTTGTCTCATGATACCTACCGATGCATCGAGGAGCTATAGCGGGCTCCACCCGTCACTTATTAAGTCCAATGCATTCCTCATATGAACAGGTTTAAACATATCTTAAACCATAACATAATCATAACACATAAAACATAAATAAAGGAGACATAACATTTCCACATTTCAATCACAAGATATCAATACAACACATTGATATATTAAAACATTATCAAAACAATTCTCGATACCAAAATAAATGAAAGTTAAAATATGGTTATTATTTTTCATTTAAAAAAAGTTATCGCTTGTAGGGGAAGCCGAAACTCAAATAATAGTCACAGTGGCGAAGAATTCATTGTCGCCACATACATACGACAAGAAAAACATAACTTTTTGTCATTTAGTAAAATGCTTCTTATAAAAAGATTCCTTTTGAATAAACGTAAAACTCAAAGGGGTTTATACACTCTATAAAAGAAATTTGTGTATAAAACAAAATATGCCTCAATGAATGGAGATTGAGACGAAGTCCCTTAAAAAGATAATTTTTAAATAAAATATATCTATTATGTGTATTCACAATATGTACACATAAAAAAGTACAAATACAAGATAGGACATAATAATACCATGACATAATTTGAAAGTAGGCGATTAACCCAAAGAATGGAAATTGGGTTAAGAAGTTACCTTACCTCATGTCCGACTTGACTCGATCATTCTTTAATCTCCTGAATAATAAACTATAGTTAATTTCTACTTGATTAAGAACTTTTTTCATGTTAATTATTCTTTTTATATCACTTATTACCATTTTATTAACATTATGTAATTGTTTAAGTTAATAACGGTCATCTTGTCGATCTTTAGTACTTGAGTCAAAAATAAACTTCTTATAATTAAATTTGTTCATGTGGCAAAATATCCATTATATACATAATTATATTCATGATTTAGATATCATATACATCATATATATCCAGTATATAAATTCATTTATAATATTACATAACATTTAATGGTAATAAATGAAATGCACTGTTCATGGAGACGGTAAGCCGTACGTACACATGAACGCTACTTTCATTTCTATTTCGTATTTAATGGAATGAAGTTATAATTATATAAAGGTATAATATAATCCCAGTATAATATAATTTATAATACCATTTACTCCATCCTTTATAAATCCCACATATGGCATTAACGATTCAAATCACTTTGAGGCGGCGGTAGTCTGCACTTCATAAAATGAAAATATCGCGTTTCCCATAATGGAAACCATAAATGTATTACATAAAGGAAAAATACATAAGCTTAAAGAAAACATAAAAATATTATATATCATATATAAATATAATGACATCTTAATGGCCACCTTTGAAGGTGTTATATGAGTGTTGAACAATCATCGTTTCGTGAGGCAGAAATTTTCCATCCATAGAAACAGTATGTTCTTTAACCATTAGATGTAGGTGTGTGTAAGTGTAGCTAGAATAATTCTTATAAAAACATCCTAGTATATTGAAGATACTAGTTTTCATTACAAAATTAAGGAATTAAAAGATTTTAAGGGGTTGGAGAAGCAAAATAAAACAAAATAACCTAAGAGGAGACATTACCTTAAAATCGGGTAACTCTTTTTTTATTGCACCAAAAGGCTTCCTTGGGAATAATTCTGCCCAAAGTGAGGCTTCTAAGGGTAAGATAAAGAAGTTGAGAGAGTATTTGGGGAGAGTTTGGCTGAGCCAAAAGGCTTTGAAGGTGTGATTATGGTGGTAGTGGTGGGGGCCTTTTATAAGAGGAGAGGAGGGGCACTCTTGGAAAGTAATGAAATATTACTTTATTATATAATAAGTTTCTGATTTTAAAGGTCCCACACTAATATATCTCGAGGATAAGGTGATAAGGGTTCTAAATATACTCATCCAATAGGTTTTTGACAAGTGTATGTCTTAGATTTTACATTATCGTTTTATTTTATTTAAATCGTTAATTAATGAGGTAATCGCTGCATCATCATGGTGTCAAAAATAATTTAATTTATTTAAGGTCTAAAAATTATAAAACAATTTTCATGATGTATAAAATCATTTTATATTTCTAATGAATATTTATAGTAAAAAATATGACTTTTATAACTCAATTTAAAAATTGTTTTAGTAAAATAACTTATGTTTGTGACATTTTTATTTTAACTTTAAATAAAAAGTTATTTATGTCATTTTCCTACCAAAGTGGCTCCATGGGGTCTCCAAGTTGACCCATGGATTTTTTTGGTAGGCCATGAAACATAAAATAGGGTTAGGACAAGTGTAAAGGTATTTTCATATTTTTATAATATCATATTTACCTTAAATTTCACTAATTAGCTTTAATCAGGATTAATTAAACTTAAAAGTTACTATTCACCAAAAAATTATTTTAATCCCATTGAACCACATTTTACTTCCTAATGAAAACAATTTATGTCGGATTTTTCAAAATCAAATCACAAAAGTGGTAATGTTTCATTTAAACAAGAAATCAGTTTTTTAACTACCACTTAGTGGTTTCACTATTCATCAAAAATTGAAGTTTTTCAGAACAATGCCAAAATTTCACCCTAAGCTATAATTGATATTCCGAATTCAAAAATGATGTATATTTTAAAAAATTCCAAACATATAAGTTGCATTAATTAATTTTATAATTAATTCGCGTGGTCACAACAAATAGCGTGTTTTTAAGAAACAATATATATCAAAAGATTGACAATTGTTTATGTCCAATTTCAATGTGAAATTAATTTTAATGACGACCATTGGATAAATTGGTAAAAATATATTCTAATTATACTTTAAAATAACTCTATAGTATAATTTATCACTATAATTTATTTTTATTAAAACAGTTTTTTTAAGTATTTTTCACTATTCATAAAAAATTGGACGTTCTCAGAAAAATACCAAAAATTCAAAATAGGCTAATTTCAATATTCCGAATCCTCAAATTAAGTCCATTTTGAAATATAAAATATATATAATTTCAAAAAGTGGGTATTACTATTCATAGTGGCTATTTTGATTGGTCGCGGTGTGTTAGAATCTCGAACTTCCGTACAATGCAAGCTATTGCATTATTGAAAGAGAAGCGTACCGTGGAAGCTCGGGGTGTTACATTCTCCCATCATTCAATAAATTGCGTCCTCACAATTTGAAATTTTTCATTTAAAATAAAAGGTTGAAAATAGAAAATACCTTTGTGGAAAACCCACATTGGAAATATGGTTAATAAAAATATAACATTATAAGAAAGAAAGAGAAGTAAAAAGGTCACCCAAGATAGCCCATACTAGGATTCTATGAAAATATGGATATGGAGGAATAACAAACCATCAAGGTCTGATAAAGAGTTGTAGAAAACAGGATTAGGAGAATGTTAACAACAAGAAAATCACAAACTTGTAATTGGTTAAACGGTCATTGAATCCCCAGTTGGAAAAGTTAACCGACAACGTTTTTGTTTTAAGTTACCTTTCATAAAGTTGAGAAATTTATTTATGAGATTTACTAAGAACATAAGGAAATATTTATACTTATCATGTAGGCTTTCATTCTTTAAAATTTTTTTACCACAAACTCATCTTTCACTCCAAATGGTAATAGAACTCATAAATATTCTATTTATCCTAATTGTATAAGGTTCCAAATATTACCACATTCCATTTAGATTAGGAAAAATATTTTGTAATAACCAGGTACTTCCTGTAGGCTAGTGGTAGGTAATAAAGGAATGTCACACTTTGGTTGTGGATTTGATTCCTGCAACTTTGTCCGACGCGACGGGTTATGCCCCACCATGCAGGTTTTCCTTTTCCTAAAACTATAGTATAATAATATTGCAAAAATAATCTATAGAAATATTTTAACCTTAATAAATACTATCCAAAGATCAACTTAATCCATTCCAACCTTTATATTTATCCAAAATACTTCTGTCCAACTCACAGTACAAATTTTATAAGGAAGGTAAAATTAATGAAGATCTTTTTTTCCACGTAACAACATGTGAACACCTTCATCATGTATTCTTTTAAAACACTGCAACATACTGAATTACCATAAATCCTTATTGATTGCATTCATGATCCCTTATTCCTTATATAATACTAGTTATACTCCTTCTATCCAAAAATGTATACAAATCATTAATTAGTTTCAAGGAATTTAAGAATATCCAATATAATTTATCCAAATCAATCTTGTATTATTCCAAAATAACAATCTCGGTATCAGAACCAAATTATGGTTTATCATTCTCTCAACCATATATTTTCCAAAAATTTAACCTTCTTTGGAGTCACTTTTCTTGGTTCCACACAATCTCGAGTCCTTGATGAAATAGTACTGCAGTACAATCCTTATATACTCCATAATTATTATAAACAGTACATCATTGATACAACACTCAAATGGAAAAATTATTTAATGACAACATAAGAACTCTAATCATTCCTCCTCCTCTATGGTGGTATCATAACTTGATTATTATCCAATAACATCATTTGGGGTATACTCTGATTATTTGGACATTGGTTTGCGTAGTGTCCCCACTCCTTGCAGATGAAGCATTGTACATTTGAACCCTTTTTCTTACCCTTTTAGTCACGTGATTGGTGTCCTTTTTCTCCACACTTATAACAAACTCCCATTCCCTTCACCCATGTTACAAGGTGTTTCTTCCCACAGCTATCACATATTGGAAAATTCTTCTTTTCCCTCGTCCCTTTATCCATCATTCTCTCTTCCATCCTTTTCCTCCCATTCATCCCTTCAAATCAATAAGACTCAGATAATTCTCTACGTTTTTTATTAACACATGATATTATTTCTTCATATGTTGATAACACATGGGAGACTATTTCCCTTCTAAATGTTGGCTTAAATCCGTGAAAGATATGATCCTTCTTACTCTTTGGATCATACGTATTGATGGAGTTGACATTCCTTCTACTGGGCACCATTTATATACAATGGCATAAACTAGGTTAGTTTATGAATCGAAATACATAATAACAAACTTGAAAAACACTTAACATAAATTGAACTATTTATGGATATAATCCACAATCATAAAATGTTTTCTTTGAGGGTGTATATATTCATAAAACATTCATAATGATTTGTAAAGAAATTGAGAATTATCCTAAGCATATCCACCAGGAGTGTCGTAACCAAGAGTGCAGCAAGGCCCGTTGTCGTGTGCCAGTTCTCGTTCGAGTCTTGCTCAAAGCAGTGTTTTTGGGTTTTAACCCTAGGTACATCTGTGCCAGAGCCGCCTCTACCTGCTCGTATCCAGATAGGGACGTATTGCTCAGAAAACTCACAAAATCTATATAATACCAAAATTATAGGAAGTTCTTCTATACTAATCCTCAAAGTCTATCTTTGGGTTGTGTTCTCTAATAAAATTTTATCTAAATCTAGCTTCCAAGGTTAGTACTAAACTACCTCTGATACCAACTATAATGCCCCGACCCTAGTTACCCAGAGTCGGTGCATTATTGCATAACATTGGCATGATCACAAAAGATCAAGTCTCGAATGACCGTTTAGTTTCGTAGCCTTGGAAACACTAGATACATTCATAAATGTTACATTACATCATAAAGTAAAACAAAACTACAACAACATCTTGTCTTCATATCCCGTTATACTATCCCTGCAGGTCATTCATAATATACTTCTTCACATCCTGGAAAAATCAAAACATTCGAAGGGGTGATCTCAGATGCTCAGTAAGGATAACAATATAGTGGAAGCTTTCATAAATAAACATAAACATTTGAGGCAATGTATAACTTAAACAAAAGCCTTTTAAACTTGAACTTCAACATAATATGGAAAAAGTAAAATGAGATAATTCCATTTACTTATTCACATGGATATTCTACTAGTCAAATAATCACATGCAATATCAATAGACACTTTCATAATGATTGAATGCATAATGTCAGACTATCATAACCACTTAGTCAAGGCCTTTTTCCAAGAATACAAATAATATTTTTTCAAGGCCTTGTTCCAAGACACTAGTCTGTGTCATGAGACCTACCGATGCATCGATGAGCTATAGAGGGCTCCACCCGTCACTTATTATGTCCAATTCATTCCTCATATGAATAGGTTTAAACATTTCATAAACCATAACATAATCGTATCACATAAAACATGAATAAAGGAAACATAACATTTCCACATTTCAATCACAATATATCAATACAACACATTTATATATTAAAACATTATCAAAACTATTTTTGATACCAAAATAAATGAATGCTAAAACATGGTTTTTATTTCTCATTTATAAAATGTTATGGCTTGTAGGGGAAGCCGAAACTCAAATAATGGTCACAGCGACGGAGAAGTCATTGTCTCCGTATACGTACGTCAAAAAAAACATTCCTTTTTGTCATTTAGTAAAACACTTCATATAAAAATATTCATCTTGAATAAACGTAAAAGTCAAAGGTGTGTATACACTGTATAAAAGAAATTTGTGTATAAAACAAAATATGCCTCAATGAATATAGATTAAGACGAAGTCCCTTAAAAAGATAACTTTTAAATAAAATATATCTATTATGTGTATTCACTATATGTACACATAAATAAAGTATAAATATAAGATAGGACATAATAATATCATGACATAATTTGAAATTAATAGATTAACCCAAATAATGGAAATTGGGTTAAGAAGTTCCCTTACCCCGTGCCCCACTTGACTCGATCGTTCATTAATCTCCTGATTAATAAACTAGAGTTAATTTATACTTTCTTAAGAACTTTTTTCGTGTCCATTATTCGTTTTATATAACTTATTACCATGTTATGAACATTATTTAATTATTTATGTTAATAACGGTCATTTTTTCGATCATTGGTACTTGAGTCCAAAATAAACTTCTTATAATTACACATTGTTCATGTAGTAAAATATCCTTTATATCCATAATTATATTCATGATTTAGATATCATATTAATCTTATATATCAAGTATATACATTCATTTATAATATTACATAACATTTAGAGGTAAGAAAAGAAATGCACCGTTCATGGAGACGGTAAGTCGTACGTACGCATGAATGCTACTTTCATTTCTATTTCGTATTTAATGGAATGAAGTTATAATTATATAAAGGTATAATATAATTACAGTATAATATAATGTATAATACCATTTACTCCATCCTTTATACGTCCCACATATGGCATTAACAATTAAAATCACTTTGAGGGGCTGTAATCCGCACTTCCTAAAATGAAAATATCGCGTTTTCCCATTATGGAAACCATAAAGGTATGCCATAAATGTAAAATAGGGAAGCTTAAGTAAAAAAATAAACATATTAAATATCATATATAAATCTAGTGACATATTAATGGCCACCTTTGAAGGTGTTATATGAGTGTTGAACAATCATCGTTTCGTGAGGCAGAAATTTGTCATCCACTGAAACAGTATTTTCTTTAACCATTAGATGTAGCTGTGTGTAAGTGTAGCTCGAATCCTTCTTATAAAAACATTATATTATATTGAATATACTGGTTTTGTTTCAAAAGAAAGGAATAAAAATATTTTAAGGGGTTGGAGAATCAAAATAAAACAAAATAACATAAGAGGAGACATTACCTTAAAATCGGGTAACTCTTTTTTGATTTTAGCCAAAGGCTTCCTTGGAAAAAAATTCTGCCCAAATTGAGGCTTCAAGGAGTAATAGAGGTAAGGATAGAGAGTATTTGGGCAGTGGTTGGCCGATCCGAAAGGCTTTGAAGGTGTGAGTAAGGTGGTAGTGGTGGGGGCCTTTTATAAGAGGAGAGGAGGGGCACTCTTGGAAAGTCATGAAATGATACTTTATTGTATAATGATTTTCGGATTTTAAAGGTCCTACACATATATATTTCGAGGATAAGGTGAATAGGGTTCTAAATATACTAATCCAATAGGTTTTTAACAAGTGTATGTCTTAGATTTTACATTATCTTTTTATATTATTTAAATCATTAATTAATGAGGTTATCGCTGCAACATCATGGTGTCATAAATAATTTAATTTATTTAATGTCTAAAAATTATAGACAAAATTATCATTATGTATAAAATCTTTTTATCTTTCTAATAAATATTTATATTCAAAAATATGACTTGTATAACCCCATTTAAGAATTGTTTTAGTAAAACAACTTATGTTTGTGACATTTTTATTTTAACTTTCAATAAAACGTTATTTATGTCATTTTCCTACCAAAGTTGCACCATGGGGTCCCCAAGTTGACCCATGGATTGTCTTGGTCGGCCATGAAATATCCAATAGGGGTAGGACAAGTGTAAAGGTATTTTCATATTTTTATAATATCATTTTAACTTAAATTTCACTAATTACATTTAATCACGATAAATTAAACATAAAAGTTAATATTCACCAAAACATTATTTTAATCCCATTGAAAAACATTTTACTTCCGAATGAAAACCATGTATGTCGGAGTTTTGAAAATAAAATTGCAGAAGTGGTAATGTTTCATTTAAATAAGAAATCAGTTTTTTAACTACCACTTAGTGGTTCACTATTCCTCAAAAATTGAAGTTTTTCAGAACAATGGAAAAATTTCACCCTAAGCTATAATTGATATTCTGAATTCAAAAATGATGTCTATTTTAAAAAATCCCAAACATATAAGTTGCATTAATTAATTTTATAATTAATTCCCACTTTCACAACAAATAGCTTGTTTTTAAGAAACAATATATATCAAAAGATTGACAATTGTTTATATCTAATTTCAAAGTGAAATTAATTCTAATGACCACCATTACATAAAATGGTAAAAATATATTATAATTATACTTTAACTCCACTCTATAGTATAATTTATCACTATAATATATTTTGATTAAATAAGTTGTTTTTAAGTATTTTTCACTATTCATAAAAAACTGGACGTTCTTAGAAAAATACCAAAAATTCAACATAGGCTAATTTCGATATTCCGAATCCTCAAATGAAGTCCATTTTGAAATATAAAATATATATAATTTCAAAAGGTGGGTATTACTATTCATAATGGCTATTTTGATTGGTCACGGTGTGTTAGAATCTCGAACTTGCGTACAATGCAAGCTATTGCATTATTGAAAGAGAAGCATATCGTGGAAGCTCAGGGTGTTACAATATATATTAACATATATATATATATATATTAAAATAATTAACTATATGTATATATTAATATGACTAAATATATTTGTATATATTAATATCACTAAATATATATATGTTTATATATATATATATTAATATACAAATATATATATATATATATACATATATATTAATATAATTAAACATATGTATATATTAATATGACTAAATATATATATAAATATATAGATATATTAATTAATGAAAAAAAGCAATATGGTGGAGAGGTAATGGCGTAAGAGTGAAAGCAAGAGGTCTCGAGTTTGAATCGTGGTGGAGGTAGGTCACCCACACCGGTGTTAGGAATTACCTAGGGTTGTTAAAGGTGGGTACGGATGGGTAGAGATTTCTTGGGGCATGCATGAGATATCATGGCTGTGGGCGCTATTAAAGGAGGGTTTAAGCACTGTTTAATCCCTCCAAAATTGAAATATACATATATATTTAATATTTTTTTAACTTTTATCAGTACTAAACAAATGTGATGATAAAAGAGGCCTTTATCAGTGATTTTTGAAGCGCTGATAAAAGGGACACCCTTTATCCTCTCCTCGATTAATAGCACTTTTTTATCACTGTTAATCGACTTTTCTTGTGTAGATAAATGCCATATTTGTAGTTGTGCCTATTGGTCCTCATACAAATTTTCTTTGGTAAAACAGGGATATGATCATGCTTTATTAACAGAGATTAACAGGGCCTAGAAACCATGGAAGGCTAAGACAGCACCCGCCCAATCTCTATTCCAGAAAAGGAGATCCCATGTGACAACCATCCATCGTGAGTTAAGTTGAAGTATCTGGGATAGGGGTAAAATATCTCCCACATAGGAGATGCATAACCACAAGAGGCCTTTACACTCCAACCACAGAGAGACTACATCAATTTTCCCCATAAAGATCACTCCCCAAGGACTTCCCATGCGATAATTCCATGAATTCCATGAATCATGCTCTAAAGGCTCTTAACATTAATCTCTCTTCCATGAATTGTCCTCTCCATGTTACCCCACAAAGCACAGTGTCTCCTAACTTCTGATTTGGCATCCCACAAAAATATACACAAAATCTTATTGATGTTATTAATCACATCTTTAGGGATGATGGATGAGGCCATTGCTTGGATAGGAATGGCAGAGAGCATGCTATTCACCAGCACTATACCACACCCGAAAGAAAGAAACTTATTCTTTCAGTTATATATTTGTCTAGTTATTATACTAACTACATGATCATTGTATTTGATTTGAAGTCTACATTAAGAAATATAAGTTCCTAGGTACTCCATCAGAAAAGAACCATGCTTCATGACGAGGAGATTGCACAGAGAGGACCCCCTCCTTTGATATTTTTTTTTGGAGATGTAGATACTACTTTTGGATTTAATGATAACATGCCCCATCCCATAGAAATATTCTCCCAAAATTACATGGATCCCACAAACATATCCTTGGCCACTGATATAGATGATAATCATATCTTCTATGAACATGAGATGAGACACTACTAGAATATACATCTTCTTCCTGAAAGGGAGAATAACCCCTTGGAAAATTCCTATTTTGATAAGCCTACTGAGAGTGTCCGGTTCCCAGACAAAAATGCTGGGGAGAGTGGGTCTCCTAGCCGGAGGACTCTCATTTATTTGATGAATCTGTGAGTCTTCCCTCTGAACTAAAACTCAAACAATGATTAACTGAATCTCTTGAAAATAGTTCCACTTCCTTGGCCGAAAACCCAATACTTGATAGGACACTTTTGATGAAACTCTATTGAATCCATAAATATGCCTTATTCATATCCAACTTAATCACCATGTGGGATCCATGGGTTTTTAAATTGATGTCCCATAACATCACATGAGTTATGGATTTAGAACCTTGGATAATGAAGCCTCTCTCAAAGACATGCTGGACAACTGGAATCCACCCAGGTAGATTATTCGACAACCTCTAGTTAAAAACACATGAGAGAATTTTGTTATGAAAGTTTCATAGGGTCACTGGCCTATAGTGCAAGGGATAAGATGGTTCCTTGATCTTAGGAATCAGAAACATTTTAGTTTCACTTACCACCTGAGGGAGGAACCCACCATGAATGTAGTCCTGAATAGAATCGATGATGTCATGCATCACCACATCCCACATCCCCCTGTAAATGGAATCTGGAAATCCATCAGGTCTGGGTGCACTCTCGGGGTTGAGCATCTACATGGCTTCATAGACTTCTTCCCCCTTGGGAATCTCCTCCAAGACATCGAGGTCTTGATTGGTCACCAAAGAGGGGATCATCCCCCTAGCCCTACATTTCGTCTTGGATACCCACTGTACACCTTTTGGTTGGGACCGATAAGCAGGTCATTGAAGAAAGAGTGTCAATCCCCCTACCATGTCACAGTAATCTGTATAGGATCCATCCTTGAGCAAGATGTTTTATAAGTGAAGGCATATTATTTCTCTGATGCATACATGAATATAATTATTTTTTTAATTTTTTCTCCTTCAACCACCTCACCCGAGAATGGTCGCGAGCCATCTACTCTTATTTAAGAAGCTCCTCCTCCCTGCACAGCTTGATGACCACAAGATCTTCAAACAATGAAGCATCACATATATCATCCATATTAGATTATAATCTTTGGATTCTTTTTTTAACATCTTCCAAAATATGATCGAAGGGTGTTAACCCAATGGACCAATAATTCAACCCCTAGAATCAGCCTTCGCAGATTGATGTAGAGAAAAACCCACATATGCACCTACATATAAGCCTCCCATAAATCCCTTACAGACCTCTAGTAATATTGAATTCGGGACAAGTGTTGACAGATCCTGAAGGAATCTTGGAAATCCTTCATTGGAAACAAAGACACTAGTATAGAATAATGGTTAGAAATACCTCAGACTAGATGATTCACCTTGGCCTCTGGATAGGAGATGACCACATTGTCATTTTCAAAGTGTCGATCAATCAGGATCCAACAATGCCTTCCTCCCGTTTTGTTGTGGAACAACGTGTACCTATCTACAGAATCGCCCAAGTCAATGAGAACCATATCCACCATGAAGAGGGCGAAGTCCAAGCTGGTCTGACAAGGGAAAGAACCTCTATCCTTCTTCCTTTCTGGATCAAGAATGCTGTTAATATTCCCCATTACATACCAAAGGTGGTCCTCCATATAAAACAGCCCTAGCCCCTGCCATAATTTTTATTGGAAATGATAGTTTTAGCTCCCATAAAAAATGATACAAAGAAATATTCATCCCCCTTCAATAGTTTTTTGGTGAGAAATTGGTCCCCCCGCCTCGATCAGCTGCAGCTAATCCTACTCATTTCGGATGATCCAGATATACCTGTTAGTCGGATCTGAATGCATGTAGACATGAAAAATTACCTTCTGACTGAAGGCCTTAATCTTATCTGGGTATTATTTGTGCTCTAGAATAGCAACGATAAACACATTATGTTTCTTACCATCTGAGGATATATGGTTTGTCTTTACCCGAGCACCTAGACCATGAGAATTCAAAACTATCATAGATAACATTAAGAACTAAGAATCACCGCATTGGCCCCAGGCTCATCAGTCTTCTTGTTTTGGGGAGAGAGGATTCCCCTAATATGTCCCAAATATGTCCGAGTACACACTCAAGGTCTCTGAATAAAGGGAACCATTACTAATGTTTATCTATGAATAAGTAGCACTAAGGACCTCCCCTTCATCGTCATTCAAGGAGAGATGAAGGATGAGTTCTAATCTACCTGCCCCTTCGCAACTGAGGTCTCTGGATAAACCTCAGAAATGACACTATTAATTTCCTCTATTCTAGCCTCAGAATTAAGGGGGGCCTGTGGCTTGTATCCCATTACCTCATGTACCATAGGAGAATTTCAGAAATCAACCCACAATGGTGAACATGATGCCCCCAGCTCCCATGTAGGTGATAGAGAATATAAGAACCTTTTCCATTGCAACCCTAAAGAAAACCACTGGCCTTGGAAGAGCAAATGATCTGTAAGGAAATCGATCATAGAAGGTGAAACCTTTTACATGAATGGAAATAGGTCCCGAAAGGGGGGCTCGATAATAGGAGGAAGTACGGGCTGATACTTGACTATCGAAGTGACTGAAAAAGCTCGTCCCGCTACCAGAAGAACTCTAGACTCACATGGGGGCCGGAATTTGGACCACCTATTCTAAGAGGAGTGAGGATACCATATGATGTTTCCCTTCGACCAAAACACCGCCGCTTTTGGTTCCTATACATATACCTGGAATGAACTTGTAGACCACATGAAGAACATAACCTTGGGAACACAGGGAAGGATAGGACATGCTCCTAGTCCAAAACGTCCCTGACCTTTAACACTACATTCCAAGGAGGCAGTAATGACAGATCCAGCTCAATGCACAATTCAGTAACTAAGACGTCTTCACAGGTGAGGAAGTGTTCATTTGTGCACAAGAAACCATCGAGAAAGTCCCAGATCGCCTTCAGAAAATCACCATTTTAGGAAGGTAATGTCAGGCCTAGGAGACCTATCCAAATCGCATCTCGAGGGATTTACTTATACTTTTGAGCCTCCAAAGACTAGGGAACCATACTGATCCTACATCTCTAGAAATATCTTGGAGCTTTGCACCACACGGTGATAAAATCCTCTTCTGAATCCAGCACTAATAAAAAAAGAATGACGATGAATCACAGAGAGACGCACTTCACCCAGCAAGCCCCACAAGCCCATGAAATGCATGAAGTCTTTAAGAGAATATTTCTACGCCCCGAATCGGGCAATTAAGTTCCACTGGAGATGATCTACCACCTACAAAAAAAAATTTGGCGGTGACCTCAAAAGAAACACCAGCTCCATCCTTCGAGACCACCGAAAAATGGCTACACGTCCAGGAAACAGCTCTTCAGAGGGGCCTGGGAGAAGCCAAATAGGGCCTCGTGGAAGGACATTTGAGGCCAAGGAAGAGCACCAAAGGGCTCCAGGATTTGTGCAGGGACAAAACCGGAAAACGAGCTGGGATCAATAGTTGGAGGAGCTGAGATCACCGCATGTACCTCACCGCCCGGAGGTGAAACAGTCAAGAGAGTTTGAAAATAAGGTATCATAAGTTAGACATCCTATGGATAATTTTTCATAGTTGATCAATATGATCAATGATTTATGATAGTAATGAAAACTATATTAGAATTTAGTATGGAATTGAAGATAGAGTGATGATTTTGAAGTGGTAATAACTTTGATAAAATTTAGAATTACCCTATTTGAGATGAGTTATATTAATTTCAATATATCATGAATAGTCTAAATGAATTCTACGTTATATTATCAATGATTATATAATTAATTATAAATGAAAACTCCTAACGGTATGTTGGTTTCATCTCATGCATATGATTATTCTATGTTTTATTTTTTCTGAAATTCACTTCCTATAAATTTAATTATTCCATGAATATATGATGCTCTATATTAGGCATGGATTGATATTCTCTACATAAACACCACTTCAATTTATATAGAAGGGTAGTATCAGTTTATATTCCAAACCATCCTATGATCATCAATTAGTGAAAGGATAAATATAAAAATCTAATGGAAACTATATCTGTTATATAGGTCCAAATTCAAATTTAAAAGTAATTTTTATCACATATGGTTGGTGATAATCTCAATATTAAAGATATAATTATTGTGTGATTTTTTTTGATTTATTTCCAAATTAGATGTAGAGTCTTCTAATAAATTCTAAAGTCATGTTATTAGTTGAACTCATACCTGGTTCTATACATATTTTAATGAATCCAAATACAATGACCTTGATTTTTTTTAAATAATAAAAGAATAAACTTCAAGAGAATCTTGATAATGAATTTATTCAACCTTGTGTATCCCCTTGGGGTGCATCTGTTCTTTTTATTATTAAGAGATATAGTTTGATAGATCTTTGAATTTGTTATTGGGTACAAAGAAAAACAAAAAATCGAACAATTATCTCCTACCATCTATTAATGAATTTTTTTGATACACTATTCAGAGATCAATACTGTTATAGTATTTGAGTTCATTTTGGATATCAATAATTGGTGCTTATGGAGGATATACCCACAAAATAATTCTATATAATGTATAAACACTATGAGTATATTATGAGGGTATTTTATCTTACTAATTCCTCCACTATGTTTATGAAATTCATGAATATATTCTTTAGATATTACCTTGATCATCTTGTCATAGTCATTATAGATGACATTATTATAAATTCAATTAACAATCAAGAATAAGAAGATCATATAAGGGTTATAATAAAAACCATTATGACGGATAATTTTTATGAAAATTTTACCAATTATGAATTTTTGAAAAAGACGGCTTTTATTTTTGGTTCATATAATCCCAAGAGATGGTATATATATGGATCAATCAAAGACTAGAGTTAATTAAAATTGGTCAATACTAACCACTATCACGAAGATCCAATGTTTTCTTTGTTTAGTTGGATATTATTGATGGATTCTAGGGGATTCATCATGAATATCTAACCCACTCACCAATATAACATAGAATGTTGCAAAGTTCCTTGAGAAAAAATTGATGTGAAGAAATTTTCAAGGAACTAAAGTGAAGTTTAGTCATCATACCTATAACTACATTACACTACAGTGGATAAGGAGTTTTAATAAATATTGAGGCATTGGAAAATGGAGCAGAATGAATTATATTGGATAATGATATGGTGATAGACTATGACTCACAATATTTGATGTTTCATGAGAAAAATTACCCAAATCATGATTTTGAGTTAGCTATTGTAAATTTTGATTATCTTTATTGAAGATAGATATTTATAGGGAAAGGGGTAATATATATGATATTTATAAATGTTTAAAGTATATATTCATAAAGAAAGAGTTTCAAATGATCTAGAAAATATGGTTGGAACTTATTAATGATTATTAATGATCAATAAATTACCAACCCAAGAATGAGAACACTTTCAATGATGATTTGAGTCGAATGAATCATATTATCTTATCTATGATAAGAAACACAAATTATCCAATATTTATTCATTTTCATAGGATGGATCTTGGAATCCTGAAGGAATGGGGGAAATATTATCTTTATAAATTCTGTTTTTAACCATATAACCAATTGACGATTGAAGACGCATAAACAGATGATGTAGATCTAGAGAATAATTTTAGATATGATACTGATATTATCCAAAATTGTGATATAATGATAAGGTTCAAGAACCTTGTATGTTTTCTATCCATAGAAGATATATAGAAGGGGATGTTAGAGGAGTATCATAGTTATTTATTATCAATTAATCTTAGAAGTAAAAAAGTTCTATAGAGATATGAAAGAGTATTTTTAGTGGGGTGACATGAAGAGATATTTTAGATTTAATATCATTGGGAATGATATGTCAACAAGCTAAGGTTGGGAGAAAAAATTATAATGGGTTCTCAGAACCATCACACATAATAGAATATAAATTTTTAAACACCCCCATGGATTTGGTATATGGAATCCCCCCAAAAATCTAAATAATAAAATTTTATTCTAGTTGTAGTCTATTTCATTAAAAAGTTAGCACACTTTGTTACTATCAAAGAAAATTTTTATCTATATCTTATTTCCATGATATAGATTAAAGAAGTGGTATGGTTTCATAGAGAGTCACATTCTATTATATCTAATTGATATCTAATGTTTACCTTAATGTTCTAGAAATGTCCTCAATAGGCTCTGGATACATGGTTAAATTTTAACACTTTGTATCATTCTTTGACCGATGTAAATTTTAAGAGAAAATAGTTAACCACTGTAGTATATTCTAATACATTTTTCTATATATTTCATTGTGTTTTGGGAATAACACCCTCCACATGTAATGCCCCGACCCTAGATACCCAGAGTCGGAGCCTTATTACATAACATTGGCATGATCCCAAGAATGATCAAGTCTCGATAGACGGATTAGTTTAGTAGCCTTGGAACAACTAGATACATTAATAAAGTTTACATTACATCATAAAATGAAAACTATAATCCCCTCATACTATCTCTGCCGGTCATTTATAAATTACATCGTCACATCCTGGGAAAAATAAAACATAGAAAAGGGGTGAGCTCAAATTCCCAGTAAGGATAACAATATAGCAGAAACTTTTATAAATAACCATAAACATTTAAGGCAATGTATAAATAAAACAAAAGCCTTTTAAAACTTGAACTTTAGCATAATATGGCTGAAATAAAATGAAATAATTCCACATACTTATTCACATCGATATTCTACTAGTTGAAAAATCACATGCAATATAAATAACCACTTTCATAATGATGGAATGCATAATACAATACTATCATAACCAAATATCCAAGGCCTTGTACCAAGACTACAAATACGATTTTTTCAATTCCTTGTGCCAAGACACTAGTTTGTCTCATGAGACCTACCAATGCATTGAGGAGCTATTGCAGTCTCCACCCGTCACTTATTAAGTCCAATACATTCCTCAAATGAATAGGTTTAAACATAACATAAACATTCTTATTAAAACTAGCATACGAAGTGTCAATACTTTTTTCATAAACCATGAATGGTATAAAAATAGCACATCCATAGTCAAACATATCACAAAACCATCAATACAATATGGATGTTTTGTATCTAAATAAATCAACTCCAAATAAACTTAAAATCCATAAAAGGATGTTGACATAGATGAAATCAAAACTCTTTTCATAGGAATATCACTTCCTATATTGAAATCATTTTAAGAGTCACATAATTATAAAATAAAACATTTACTTTGAAAATATTCTTATAAGCTTTTAAGGGAAGCTTTGAAGATTTCATGATGGAAGAAAATAGTCGCACCCGCCGTATAAGATAAAAAAAAATTCTTACCTTAATTCTGTCGAAAAGGATAAAAACCACCTTGTTTGGAAAAAGACAGAAATATTCCCTTATAAACCTCCTATAAAATGTCAAAAAAGGGTATAAATGACTTTATCCCATATTCTTGTAAATAGTAAAAATGTTTTGAAATACATTTTTATGAAACATGGATGTGGATGATAAAGAAATCCCAGTAGATTATTACGTATAAACAACCTCGGATAATGAATAGATTTCAAAGAAACCATTACCATGTACTTTTCCTTGGTTAAGGGTAGTTTAACCTCTTTTATAATGGTGAAATAATTGTTATTAAATTATAAAATAATCATATACATTAATATGAAATCATATATGATCTTTTAAAATTGCTTTGTTAATAATATCTTAGAATTATCGTCGTTTCGGGTGTTAACTTACTCGTTTTCTTTTATATGTTTTGTTACATAATCCATTTTTTTATGGATAGGATGTATCTTATTCGTATCTTGAATTATATCATGTCCTTAAACATTATTTTTAATCATCAAATGAGAATTATACTTGAATGGATACGATGGAGAATGAATCACATCGCGTTCATGGAGACGGTAGTCTGTACGTAAGCAAGAGCAACAATATCTTTCTTTTGATATTAAAATAATATATAATTAAATGGTATATAATATATAAAGAATCATTACCATGGTATATTTATTATTTAATTGAATTACACGTCATTATTATACCCATCCAAATAATAATTCATCGAATAAAAATTACACCACGACGTGGATACGGTAAGCCGTACGTACGCACGTATGGTGACATGTCATTAAAAGGATGTATAGAATACATAATATTCTTGTACTATATTTATAATAACATCATAGTATATATAAGATACTAGAGTTATTATTTTATAATGGGAATAATAAGGAAAGAATAAGTTGAAGAAGGAAGGCACTTGAAAGAGGGTGGTGAAAACATTACCTCTTCTTCGGGTTATTCGAATAAAGTGAATTTAATCATTCCTAACATGTCATATTAACCTAGAAAATTAGTGTAATTCATAAAATGTCTCCAATTATATTTATTTGGGTATTTATAATAAGAATTATTTTAATTTTTTACTATTATGGTAATTACTGCATCATCATTGTGTCATAAATAAATTAAATTATTTAATGTCTAAAAATTATAAATAAAATATCATTATGTAAGAAATCCTCTTAGAATTCTAATGAATATTTATAATCTAATTTATCTTATGTGTAACCCTATATTAAATTTTTTTTAGTAAATAATCTTTGATTTTAACTCTTTTAACTCTTCTTTGAATTAAATAATAATAAATGTCCTAATCTAATCCAAGTGAACCTAAATGATAATATTTTATTCCTAAGGTTGTTTTTGGTCGATATAAAATTGTCTAATAGAATTACGACATGTGTTAGGGTAATATAAATATCATATTTACCCTTAATTACCCTATTTAATTTTAATCATGGTAAATAAAAGTAAAATGTTACTATTCATTAAATATTATATACATCTCATTGAACCAGATTTTACTCCTTGAAATTAATTGTGTGTCTTGGATTTTCGAAATTCCAGTCACAGAAGCGGTAAAATTATGTTTTATTAAAAATTCATTTTTTATCTACCACTTAGTGGTTTCACTATTAATCAAAAAATCAGGTTTTTCAGAAAAATACCAAAAATTCACCCTATGCTAATTTCGATATTCCGAATCCAAAAATGAAGTCCATTTTGAAAAATAAAATTTATAAATTTCAAAAATTGGGTATTACTATTCATAACGGCTAGTTTGATTGGTTGTGGTGTGTTAGAACTCGATGTTGCGTACAACACACACTATTGCATTATTCAAAGAGATGCGTACCGTAGAATCTTGGGGTGTTACATTCTCCCCTCTTTCAAATAATTTCGTCCTCAAAATTTCTAGAATACTACCGCATGAAAAGACTCATTTGGTTCTTCATCATAAGTTCCTTGGGTTCCCATGTTGCCTCTTCCATCTTATGGTTTCTCCTTATGAATTTTACCAGGCGAGTCGTCTGGTTTCTCAGTAATTGTTCTCTCATATCAAGAATCTTGACAGGATCTTCGCAATAAGACAAATCGGGTTTCAGTTCTAATTCCTCATAGGTGAGTACATGTGTTGGGTCAGGCATGTATTTCTTCAACATAGATATGGGGAACACATCGTGAACTTTGGAGAGACTTGGTGGCATTTCCAATCAGTAAGCTACAGCCCCAAATCATTCTAGAATTTTGAATGGTACGATGTACCTGGGACTCAATTTACCTTTCATACCAAAACATATGACTCCCTTCCATGGAGATACCTTCAATAAAACATGATCACCGACTTGAAATTCCAAATCCTTTCTTCGATTATCGGCATAGCTCTTCTGCCTACTTTGAGATGCTTTGAAGTGGTTTTGGATTACCTTCACCTTTTCCATCGTTTTCTCCACCAGTTCTAGGCCTACAAGTATTCTTTCACCAAAGTCATCCCAACAGGTTGGTGTGCGACATCTCCTTCCATTTAACGCTTCATATGGTGCCATCTGAATAATCGAATGGAAGCTATTGTTATAGTAAAATTCTACCATAGGTAAATATTGATCCCCCATACCCAGAAAGTCAAGGGAGCATGATCTCAACATGTCTTCTAAGGTTTGAATAGTTCATTCTGATTTTCCATCTGTTTGAGGGTGGTAAGAAGTTCTCAAATGAAGTTCATTATCCAAGGCATTCTGAAGACTTTTCCAGAATATTGATCTAAAATGGGGATCACAATCAGAAATAATCGATAGGGGTACTCCATGAAGTCTCCCAACATCATCAATATATAGTCTTGCTAGACATTCCAGTTGTTGATCTTCTCTTATAGCAAGTAAATGTGCTGACTTGGTAAGACGATCAACAATGACCCATATTGCATTGTTCCTTCTAGGAGTCTTTGGTAGTCCCAAGACAAATTCTATATTGATATTATCCCATTTCCACTCAAGTTTGGGAAGAGGTTGCAATACTCCACTAGGCTATTGCCTTCAATCATTCACTTGTTGACAAACCAAACATCTTGACACAAAATCAGCAATCTCCCTCTTCATGTCCCCCACCAAAAATGTTCCTTCAAATCACTATATATCTTGGTGCTCCCAGTGTGTATAGAGAAATTAGAACTATGAGCATCATCCAGCAATTCCCTTTTTAGATCAGGTATATCGGGAACACAAAGCCTCTTCTCGAATTTCAAAATTCATTCTTCATACCCAAATTCATTCAATCTCCCATCATTCACAGCTTTAATCTTATTTTGAAATTCTTCATCATTGGTCTGAGAACTGTTAATCCTTTCTTTTAAAGATAGATTGGCAACCATTTGAAAATGCTTTGACGTTTCACCTTCCCTGGTTATTCCCATGTCCATCTTTACTAGATCTATGAAAATTGGATCCCTTTCAATTCTCATATTGTTCAAAACTCCATGATCTTTTCTTCTCAAAGAATCTGCCACCTTGTTTACTTCCCCGGGTGGCAGTGTATCGTACAATCATAATACTTGAGTAATTCAAGCCATCTCCTTTTCCTCATGTTCAGTACTTTTTGTGAGAAAATATACTTCAAACTCTTGTGATCAGTATAAATCTCACATTTTTCACCATAGAGAAAGTTCCTCCATATCTTCAAAGCAAAGATCAAAGCTGATAACATGAGATCATGAGTAGGATAGTTTTGTTCCTGAATTTTCAACTATTGTGATGCATAGGGAATAACCCTATCATTCTGCATAAGGAAACAACCATATCCTTTCTTCGATGAATCACTATAAATAATGAACCCATCATTCCTTGATGGTAGAGTCAATGTAGGATCATTGACTAATCTTCTCTTCAGTTCTTCGAAATATTATTCACACTCTTTTGTCCAAACAAATTTAACTCCTTTATGTGTGAGCTTTGATAATAGGTTATCCATCCGGGCAAAATTCTGGACAAAACGTTGATAATAACCTACCAAACCAATAAAACTACATACCTCAGTTATACTCTTAGGTGTAGGCCATTCTTGGATTGCCTTGGTTATAGAAGAATCAACAGAGATTCCATAGTTTGAGACAATATGGCCAAGAAAGGAAATCTGCTGAAGATAGAATTCTCACTTTCTAAACTTCCCATATAATTCATGTCTTCTCAGAGTCTTCAGGATAATGTGCAAGTGATTTTCATGATCATCGTAGCATATGGAGTACACCAAGATATCATCAATAAATACCACCACAAATTCATCGAGATATTCCTTGAAAACTCTATTCATCAGATCCATGAATACATAGGGTGAATTAGTCAACCCAAAAGGAATTACCATAAACTCGTAATGCTCGTACATTGTTCAAAATGCTATCTTCGGAATGTCTTCCTTCTTCACACACAACTGATGTTATCTAGATCAAAGGTCAATCTTTAAAAAGTTTGGTGCTCCATGCAGTTGGTCAAATAAATCATCAATGCGAGGTAGGGGATACTTGTTCATTATTGTTATAGCATTGATCTCCCTATAGTCGATACATAACCTCATAGATACATCTTTCTTTTTAAGAAAAAGAACGGGGGCTCCCCATGGAGAAATAGTAGAGAAAATAAATCCATTATGACTCAATTCCTCTAGTTGTTTCTTTAGTTCAACTAATTCTACAGTTGCCATTCTATAAGGGTAGTTGATATAGGCCTTGATCTAGGAATTAAATCAATGGAAAACTCAACTTCTCATTCTGTAGGATGTCCAGGTAAATAATTTCAGAAACACATCTACATATTCTTTCACAATAGGTACATCCTCTATTTGAAAATTCCTTTCCTCACCCACAACCATTTCATTCTCTTCCTCCCCAATAATTGAATTTAGTTTATCTACTAGGGGTGGATCTAGATAATAATTAGGTGGTGAAGATTCTTCTCTAAAGATAAGGTGTTCCTTATCATCATCATCAAAAATTGTAACCTCCTTCTTCTTACAACAAGTCTTCACATCATGGTCTGAAATCCAATCCATATCGAGGATTATAACAAACTCAATCATAGGTATGACGATTATATCAGCAGATAAAGAACATTTATGTTCTCTAATGGGGATTGATTCAAAAAACACTGTTGAAATGATAATTCCCTTAGGAGTTTTAACTAACAACTCCCTTGTTAAATCAAATTGGAAATATCTAATTTTCATAGAAAACTGGGAAGATATGAAATAATGTGATGATCTAGAATAAAATAATGCATTTTTTAAACTTGAGGAAACTATTAAAGTACCTTGCACCACGTCTTTCAGAGCTTCTACCTTAGTAGTAGTGATATCATAAGCTTGGCCTTGATCCCTTAGCCTTTTCTGAGGTAAGTTCCCATCATGCTTAGGACATTCATTTGCATAATGTCTCATCTCCCTGCAATTGTAGCATTGGACATCAGTAGCTTCCTTCTTCCCCTTGAAATCACGAGCTTGGTGGCCTTTTTCACCACACTTATAACAGACTCCCATTCATTTTAATCAATTACCAGTGTGTTTCTTCCCACATTTACTATAGGTTGGATATTCAACTTTTCCCTTATTCTCCTTATTTCCATTCCCAGATTTATCAGTCGATCTCTTCTTCTCTTGCTTTTCTTTAATGTCATAAGACTTAGAGAATTCCTTTTCTGTCTTGATAGCACATGATACAATGTCTTCGTACTACGAGAAGGATTGTGAGACTAATGCTTGACAGAGAAATGGTTTTAACCCATCAAAGAAACCATCAATATTATTTATTGTGTTACATATATAATATCCAGCATACCATGATAACCTTGTAATAGTAGCCTCATACTTTGCGACATTCTCATCATCCATTTATCTCAGACTCAAAAATTTCCTTTCCATATCTGCTCGATTGTCACGAGGAAAGTATTTTTCTAAAAACAGTTCTTTGAACTCCCTCTATTCCATATTTGATACTTCATCATCTTCCTTCATGTTTTGAATCAATGACCATCATTGACCAGCATCTCCAGTGAGGTGGTAAACTGCCATGATAACTTTTTTTCTTTCACTACTTCCCAAAGTATGAAATATTTTCTCTAGGGAACTTATCCATTGCTCAGCTACTAATGGATTTGAAATCCCATTGAATGTTAGTGGTTGTTACCTCATGAAGTGATCTAACATTGATCCTCCGTGCTATGGATCAGGGTTCTCCTTACAGGTAAGGTTATTATTCATAACCTGAGTGAGTTGTCCCAATATGGTGATTAGTTGATTAGAACTAGTTGCATCACCAGCTCCACTATAATTATCTTGAGCAGGAGGTAAATCCATATATGGAGTTCATTCATTGATACGGTTTCCATTTTTTCCACAAGGCGCCATTTCTAAACAATTTCATAAACTAGATTAGTCTGTAAATCAAAATACATAATTCCATATTTATAAAACACTTAACATAAATTGAACTATTTATGGATATAATCAATGATCATAAAAATGTTTTCATTGAGGAAGTACATACTCATAAACCCTTAATAATTATTTTTAAAGAAAATGAGAGTTATCTTAATCATATCCCCCAGGAGTGTCGTATCCAAGAGTACAACAAGGCCCGTTGTCGTGCACCAGTTCTCGTTCGAGTCTAGCTCAAATTGTTGTTTTCGGGTTTTACCCCTAGGTATATATGTGCCAGAGCCGCCTCTACCTGATCATATATAGACAAGGATTTATTTCTCGGAAAACTCACAAAATCTCTACAACACCAAAATTCTAGGGAGTTCTTATATACTAATCCTCAAATTCCATCTTAAATCTATGTGCTCTAATCAGAGTTTATCCAAATCTATCATCCAAGGTTTGTACTAAACATCCAATGATACCAGCTATATTTCCTTGACCCTAGATACCCAGAGTCGGTGCATTATTACATAACATTGGCATGATCACAAGAAATATCAAGTCTCGAATGACAGATTAGTTTAGTATCCTTGGAATAACTAGATACATTAATAAAGTTTACATTACATCATAAAATAAAAACTTCAACAATATAATCTCCATAGTCCACACTCTTATCCCCTCATACTATCCCTGAAGGTCATTCATAAATAACTTCTTCATATCCTAGGAAAAATAAAACATAGAAAAGGGGTGAGCTCAAATGCACAGTTAGGATAACAATATCGTGGAAACTTTCATAAATAAGCATAAACATTTAATGAAATGTATAACTAAAATAAAAGCCTTTTAAAACTTGAACTTTAGAATAATATGGAAGAAATACAATGAAATAATTCCATATTCATATTCACATGGATATTCTAGTAGTTGAATAATCATATACAATATCAATAACCACTATCATAATGATGGAATGCATAATACAAGACTATTATAACAACATATCCAAGGCCTCATGCCAAGACTAAAAATAAGATTTTGTCAAGGCCTTGTTCCAAGACACAAGTTTGTCTCATGAGACCTATCGATGCATCGATGAGCTATAGCGGGCTCCACCCGTCACTTATTAAGTCCAATGCTTTCATCATATGAACAGGTTTAAACATAACATAAAGATTTGTATTAAAACTATCATACGAAATGTCAATACTTTCTTCATAAACCATGAATGGTATAAAAATAACACATCCTCAGTCAAACATATCACAAAATTACCAATACAATATGGAAGTTTTGTATCATAATAAATCCACTCCAAATAAACATAAAATCCATCAAAATATGTTGACATAGATGAAATAAAAACTCTTTTTAGAGAAATATCTCTTCCTATTTTGAAATCATTTTAAGAGTCACATAATTATAAAATAAAACATTTACTTCAAAAATTTTCCTATAAGCTTGTAAGGGAAGCATCAAAGATTTTATTACGGTGGAAAATAGCTGCTCCCACCGTATAAGTTAAAAAAATATTCTTACCTTAATTCTGTCGAAAAAGATAAAAAGTACTTTTTCTGGAAAACGACGGAATGATTCCTTTATAAGCCTCTTATAAAAAGTCAAAAAAGTGTATAAATGACTTTAACCCATATTCTTGTGAATAGTAAAAACGTTTTGAAATACATTTTTAAGAAACATGGATGTGGATGATAAAAAATCCAAGTTGATTATTGGGTATAAACAACCTCGGATAATGAAGAGATTGCGAAATAAACCCTTACCTTGTAATTTTCCTTGGTTTCGGGTAGTTTAAACTCTTGTATAAGGGGTAAATAATTGTTATTAAATTATACAAGAATCATATACATTAATATGATATCATATATGATCTTTTAACATTGGTTTGTTACTAATATCTTAGAATTATCGTCGTTTCGGGTGTTAACTTAATCGTTTTCTTTTATATGTTTTGTTACATAAGCCATTTTTGTTATGGATAGGTTGTAGATTATTCATATACAGAATTATATCAAGACCTCAATAATTATTTTTAATCATCAAATGAGAATTATACCTGAATGGATATGATGGAGAATGAATCTCATCGTGTTCGTGGATACAGTAGTCCGTACGTACGCATGAGCGACAATATCATTCTTTTGATATTAAAATAATATATAATTGTATGGTATATCATATATACAAAATCATAATCATGTTTTATTTATTATTTACATGAATTACACATCATTATTATACCCATCAAAATAATAATTTATTGAATAACAATTACACAACGACGTGGAGACGGTAAGCCGTACGTACGCACATATGGTGACATGTCATTCAAAGGATGGATATAATACTGAATATGGTTGTACCATATTTATAATAACATCACAGTATATATATGATACTGGAGTTATTATTTTAGAATGGGAATAATAAATAAAGAAGAAGTTGAAGAAGAAAGGATCTTGAAAGAGGGTGGTGAAAACATTACCACTTCTTCGGGTTCTTCATTTTGGTTGAGAGTGTATTTGAGCAGGGGTTGGTTGAGGAAAAAGGCTTTGAATGTGGGAATTAGTGAGAAGGGGGAGTTCCCTTTTATAAGAGGGGTGAGGGGCACCTTTGGAAAAGATAGAAATATTATTTTATAATAAATTAATATTCGGTTTCTAATGGCTCCAAAGTAGATTATTTAAAGGTTAAGGTGGGGATGGGTCAAAAAACAGTCAACCAATAGAATTTAGATAGGTTTGGGTTATTTTATTAACCTTATCTTTTAGTTTTTACTCTTAGTTAATTAGTTTGACACTAACCATGTCACTTTGTATTTTTATATTATATAGTTAATAAACTTACTATATACCACCAAGAGACCCCCAAGTTTTCCATTAATGATAAACCTATCATGATATAAGTCTCTTGGCCGAACATTATATTTTTAGGAATTGAATATCAAAGAACCCTTTTATGTCAATTTTGACACTATTTGGAAAATTGATTTTTGTGAAAATCATTACAGAATGATTACTTCGAAAATAGTTAATTAAATCATTCCTAACATGTCATATTAACCTATAAAATAAGTTCAATTCATAAAAAGTCTCAAATTATATTTATTTGGGTATTTATAATATGAATTATTTTAATATTTCACTATTATGGTAATTATTGCATCATAATTGTGTCATAAATATATTAGATTATATAATCTCTAAAAATTATTGATAAAATATAATTACGTAGGAAATCTTTTTAGCTTTCTAATTAATATTTATAATCGAATTTATCTTCTGTGTAACCCTATATTAAAAATGTTTTAGTAAATAAACATTGATTTTAACTCCTTTAAGTCTTCTTTGAATTAAATATTAATAAATGTCCTAATCTAATCCAAGTGGACCTAAATGATAATATTATATTCCTAAGGTTGTTTTTGGTCGAGATAAAATTCTCCAATAGAATTAGGACATGTGTTAGGGTAATATTAATATTATTTTTACCCTTAATTACCCTATTTACTTTTAACCATGGTAAATAAAAGAAAAAAGTTTCTATTCACCAATAATTATTTTCATCTCATTGAACCACATTTTACTCCATTATATTAACTGTGTCTCTCAGATTTTCGAAATTTCACTCACAGAAGCAGTAAAATTAAGTTTTATGAAAAATTCATTTTTTTATCTACCACTTAGGGGTTTAACTATTCATAAAAAAATGATGTTTTTCAAAAAAAATACCAAAAATTCAGCCTAGGATAATTTCAATATTCTGAATCCAAAAATGAAGTCCATTTTGAAAAATTAAATTTATAAATTTCAAATATTGGGTATTACTATTCATAACGGCTAGTTTGATTGGTTGTGGTGTGTTAGAACTTGATGTTGCGTACAACGCATGCTATTGCATTATTTAAAGAGAAGAGTACCATAGAAGCTTGGGGTGTTACACCACAGTCATGTTTTCATGTATTAATTTATTTCACTCGAGAATTTAGATGGGTCCTTTTAGTGACCTATGTGGAATGAATTGAAAAACTAAAATATAGATAGATTAATTATAAGAAAAATATATTTGGACATATGTTAGATGTGGAAATGGAAGAGAAATTTAGGGACATTCAGTAGTAAATGAAGTATTCTTAGAGTCAACATAAATATTATACTCACAATTATTATAATGGTTTGGAATTTGAATTTTGTGATAATTTATTTGTATTATTTTATCCATGGAAGAATGTTATGTGATTTAGGAAGAAAAGAATGTTGAATCCTATGTATATTGGCCCATTCAAGATTCCTGATTGTGTAGGGATGGTAACTTATCATTATGATCTTCCACTTAAGCTCTATTAAGGTCATTATGCTTTTCATGTTTCTAAACTAAGGAAACAAATACCTAATCCTTCACATGTACTGAACACGGTGTTCATATCAATAAAGATTTATCTTTCATTTCAGGTACAATGGGTGGAGATTCATGAACATAGGGAGAATGCATTGTAAAAGAAGACCACTCACCTAGTCATAGTTTGGTGGCTAAACCACCAATTTGAAGAAGCTAATGAGAACCTGATGATATGTTATTGTATAATCATTCTAATTTATTTGTATTAGATTAATGAAATGTTACTGGATAAATTAATTATAAGGGTCTTCGAATATACAAACTAGATATTTTATGTTTTTTAAAATAAATTTAATTTTTTGATATCTTGCATTACACACAACACTGAGTATAAGAGGAAATCGTTATAATATTAAAATAGTATTATATATTTTGAAAAATGTATCCTTACTGTTAAAGTTGATTGTATGAATATGAATAACATAATTATAAAAATTATATTTTTTATACATGTATAAAATTAATTTATTAGTTGTTAATTGATTATAAAATAAGATAATAATGATTTGATTTTAAAATAACTATTTATTTTGAAATAAATTTTTATAAACAAATGTTTCTTTATCTTAATATATTGAATTAATCAATTTTTTTATTGAATATAATTGGATTTAGATTGTATATATTAAATATAATGTTTTATCATTCAAGTCATTTTTCTTCTAGGAAAAAGATAAAAATATGTCTAGCTTTATAATAAAAACAATTTTTTTTGTAGAAATTGGTTTCATCATATTTCACATACTCATTCTAAAAACAATATTTTCATATTTTAAAAAATATTGATTTGAAAAAATGAATTTCAGTTTTTCAATGAAATTTTCCAAATTATCTTATAGTGAATTTTTAAATTTTTTTGGATAGATATATATTTTGATTATTTTTAAAATGTAATGATTATTATTAAAAACAACCCCTTAGTTTAAGTTATTTACAATCATAGAATTAATTTTAAAGTGGGTTTAAATGTAAAATAACTTAAATTACATTAATAATAATAATATTTTTGTCTTTTTAATAATTATTTTCTTAATTTTGATAGAAAACCTTTTTTATACTTATGAAAACCATTTAATTGTAAAAATGTTTTATAATCACATCTATAGGTTTAATTTCAAAAAAAATTCTATTGGTTTTATGAATTTAACTTGGTAAAATGGATGCATTTTTGAATAAAAATAGTTATTATTTTATAAATGTTCAACTAATTTATTTCATAGTGAATTGTAAAAAAATAATTATCATAGTTAAGGATAAAATGGGGTTAGTAGGGGTTTAAAAAATATAAGTGTAATATTTTCAAATAGATTTTTCAAATTCATATTTAATTGATATATTTTGACCATATCTTATACCAAAATTGAATATTTGGTAATTTTCAACCATTTCATTGGGAAAAAAGGTATTATTTTATATTATTTTGGGAAATTTATATGTGTTTTCTTTGTAGGTTGTCTCCCCCACTTGTAAAATGGCATCTCCCCTCCTATCCTCAAGAACTGATGTAATTCCTTTTCTATCACCAAATTTAACATATGGATGTAATGGTGGATTTAATATATTTGAATTAAATTTATTACATAATTATAATTATTTAATTATAATATCACATCGACCTTCCAAATTTCCATTACATTTAAAATGGATAATTTTTCTTGTGCGTACATCTGGAATATTTCCTCCTTGAAGCAATGCAATTCATTTTTTTAGTATTGTAGTAATCATAGATTAAATTAATATATATTATATCAATGATATAAAATGATTCATTAATTTTTAATTAATAATTATCTTTATTTTTTCCCATCCATAGAAAAATGGAAACAACATTCACTCATACATACGATCAACCGTCTCCATAATCGTGTAATTCATTTTTATTTCTCAACTTTAATAGATGACTATAAATATTTATATAATAAAACTATAATAAATTTATAACATATTAGGAATTATTTAGATGATAAATCAATAATCGTAGAATAATTATTAGAACTATTGAAACAGAACATGCCAGAAAAACGAAGCATTTATCACCAAAAATAGTGATGTTAATAGGTAATTTTAAATAAACGAGTGGTAAAAGGATATAAATAATGTAATGTATCGTACGATATATATGATTACGGTTTTAAAATAAATTATCAATAAACCAAAATTTATTATACTTGTGGATTTAATGTAGATTAATAAATTCAAGTCTTGTGGTAATGGATTTTCATCACACTTTTATTTACATGAGACACATTCCATATTCAACACTAGTTTTTTATGTGGTTGTATAATGCACAACAAATAAATTTATTATGATTATTATGAATGTTATGATGATTTAAATTTCCATATAAGGCCTTTTCATTCATGGGGATTATGATTTAAATGTTACCAAATTGGAAAGGGATTTAAGCTACAATATCATCGTTTATAGGATTGTTCTTTAATATGCCAATGATGATAAATTAATTTATATACCTCTATTGAATCACATATATTTTTATTCCCATATTATCATTTCAAGAGAATATAGGTTTTCCTTTCATTTTAATCTCTTTAATAACTAAATATACCAAAGTAATGTTTTAAATAAAATCATATTTTTTCACTGTTTGGTCTAAAAAACCATTATCTTCCATATCGATGTTCTGTAAAAAAACATTTCTAGAATGTTTTTAATATCACTCAATAATTTTTTGAATTAATTTTTAAAAATTATTTTTGTCACAACCATAACATATTTTAAAGGTAAATTTTATTTATTTTCCATTCATTCATTGTTGGGGGTTTCTAATGAATTTTTCAAGGAAAGGGTGAGTTTTCATGATTTGGGCCAAACCGTGAGCCCATTTCCAAATTTAAAAACCAATTTTCTTTCTTTTATAACTATTTTAATTTTTAATATTTTGAACACATTCCACTTCTAGATACATCCTCCCATGACCTATTCACACAACCATTTTAATTTGGACACTTTAAGAATCCATAATAATGGTAGATTTAAGTATTTATTTAAGGAATTTAGCCAACCCAAATGCACATTTCTAGTTTAAAAAATAAATTTTGAATATTTAACAACATATTCTTTTTTATCCTTTTTGGTGATTCTACCTCCCACTTGAAGCCAATATCCCTCGGAAAAACCCCTAATTCACTTCTCCCTCTTTGGGAGCTCATTTCAAATGTGGAGTATGGAAAATCACCCTAAGATTTCTCAAATCATCCAGATTTGAAAAGGTAATTTGTTTCCCTCATTACTCCATCATTTATTACTATTTTCCCCAATTCCAATTTTTATATGACCTACTCATCATTTTTCATACCTCAATTGAATTTTGGGTTGTTTGTAAATTCATTTACTGGTGTATTTTGGGATATTTCTTCAAGGTCCATCACGTCAGCGGGATTCTATCCTTCTTGATCCCAATTTCTTAGAGTTTCGTCCCTTATTCTTAAAATTCATAATGTCTAAATTGTAGGGATTAAAAATTAGGGTTTGATATTGTGTTTCGTGGTCTGAAATTTTGGTTTTAGGTCTGGTTTACCTTCATTGAGGAGCGATGTTTGTGAGTTTGACTTTTCACACAAAGGATTCAAGGGTTTTCATTACTATACTAGGTGATTCCATTGTGTTTGAAATCATTGTGAACTAGCAGCTATGATTATGATATTTTAATGTTTTTTCATTTTAATATTGCTGAAAAAAAATTGGTTTTAGTTGAGTTTGTAATGCTAGTGAATTTTGAGTGCCAATTTTACATGAAATTTGGGGGTTTTTTATAAATATTGTATTAGTTCATTGGATGCAACCCAATAATTACTTAAATGATTTTATTGAACTATATTATGTATTAAAATCATGTTTTGAATGATTAATCACTATGGTTGTTTCGGATATTGTTTTTTTAAATGGTGTTTGTGATGAAAATGGATTTTAAGTGACATGTTTGTGTGAAAATGTGGGTTTTTAAAAGATATAACTTCTTGGATTATATGGGGCTTCCCCATAACCGAATTATTGATTTCATTGAAGGGTATAGAACTTCCAGTTTTGTTTTTGTTACTTAAAAGTGTTCAAATAGTGTGCAATGTGGATATTTCAATGATTTTCGGGTGGTAAACAGGGAAAGATTTTGATAAGTTGTTTATTGAAAATCAAAATGGTTTTTTGTTTATTTATGTGGAATATTGTCTGTATAGCTACTATATTGTTTGGGTGTTAATAGTAGTGGTGTTTTTGTAAGATAATTACTGTTTTTTATTATTGAAGATGATTGTGCATAAAGGGGGAAGCCCGGGTACCTAGGTGGACGGATATGTACTAGTACGACTAGTGAACTAGATAGGGTTTGTCCTTGTTTCACTATTTAAATGGATAATGAAACCTCTAACTAAATTATATTGATGATAATGGGGGACCACTATGTTATGGTTATGTTCCCTACTAGTGGCTCGTCCATAGGAACAAATTTTTCTATTGTTAATTTACACCGAGGTATTAGGTGCATAGGGCCCGAGACTATCAAGTTTCCTAGGGGTGTTCCCAGTTTTGGTGCTCATTGGATTTGTGGTATTTTCCCATGACCTAGGGTTTTTTTGGATTTACATTATTGTATCTAACATTTATTATTTATATGTGTTAACATTATAAATTTTTTTTGTAAACTATATGCAATTGAAAATTTCATTTCTGGGAATTTATCACCGATTTTATTTACCTATTAAAACTTCTCTTTTTTTCACCTTGTATTGAATACACATTGGAATATTTTGGTGGTATTATATTGGGATTATAATCACACCCTAGTTACACCCCTTTAGTGTATGTATACATGGATATGTTTGGCTCAGTTAGTGGTAATTCCTCAGGTGAAGGTGGTTCGGGTTGTTAGACCCCTCTTGCGGTGTGGTATTGTAGAGACGACTCGGGAGGTGACGACCCCCTAGACATGTGGAGTATTTGTGGATGTATTTCTAATGTTTTAATTTTTATTTGGACCTCTTGTACTATTTTTAAACCCATGTATTCATATATGGTTTTTTTAATACTTGTTTGGAATTAAAATTTCATATTCTTGTTATTGATTGTATTTAATGTTTTATGATTTTAGACTCTGGTAAATCATTCCCACCCCAAATTTATTGATACCCATTCACTTATTCCAACCCTTGGGGATAGGGAATGGCCTTTGGGCCATGTCATGGGCTGGATATTTTTCTCATGACAGTGGTGATCAGATTCGGTTCATGACAAAATGGTATCATAGGTTGGAAAATGTTTGTGGGTTCTATTACTATTTTGGTGTGAGTTGGGATTAATAGGAGGTACGGATGATGGGGGGTCACAGTTTTGTTCATGAGTAGGGTGCCTGACCTGCACCCCTCATAGAATACCTTGAGTCTCCAGGGGAGGATGAAATTTTCATGATTGACTTCACTTTTAGGTGAGATATGTCGGTTGTAGACCACACCTGGATATCAGGTGGGTGTGGAGTAGTTGTTTCTTTTATTATTGTAATGTTTTTTGATTACCTATATTTCATGTATTTGATAAAAATATTCAAAATTGTGGTATTGACTATTTTTTGTGACAGTTGTATTTTATAGAAACATGCCTCCCCGGAAAGCTCTCGTGCACACAAGGGAGGAAGCTCTAGAGAGTTCTCCTGCACCAATTGATCAGAGGATAGTCGTGGCTATGGTCCAGGCAGTCCAAGATCTAGGACAGGGACCAACTCCTTTTCTTGCTTCTGTTATAGAGGATGAGATTGACTCCTGAATCGACAAGGCACATGATTTCCTGAATAATATGCCTCCCACAATTCGAAGCAGTATAGAACCGCAAGAAGTAGAAGAATGGATCAAAAAGATCGATCACATATTTGAGTTCTTGGATACCCTTGAAAAGAATAGGATGAAGTCTTCCTCGTTTCTATTGGAAGGCTCCAGCTACAGGTGATGGGAATCAGTTCTTCAGACTAGGAAGAATGAGAAGATGCATTGGGGAGATTTCAATGATTCCTTCAATGAGAAACACCGCCCCGAGTTCTTGGCTTATTCCAGGTCCTGAGTATTCATGGATCTTGTTCAATAGAATCATTTTTCATGGATTATTTCAACCTTTTCGCAGAGTTGGTTCAGTGTGCCTTTTAAATACTCTCCAATGAGAAAGTGAAGGCCGAGAAGTTTGATAAAGGCATGAACCCATAGATGTACTCACATGTGTTCTTGTTCAAGTCGAGGACATATACTGAGGTGGTTGATCAAGCATGCAAGGTAGAGATTCACCAGCATGGTAGGGCTAGTTTCTTTGGATCAATATCAGTAGGGGTAGAGGAAGCTCCTCATAGATGAAAAAGGAATCCTGGGGGACATGTGAAGAATATATGAGACAATTCATGCGACTCCTATAGGATGTTTTCATCTACTAATTTTGATGCGAGATCTATCATGTCCCACTAGTGATTGAAGACGAGGCACATCTGACCAGCATGCCTGCTTTTTACAAAGTCTTGTTACCTATGTAAAGGTATGGTGAATTTTCAGCGCTTCTGCAGGGTGGCATGTCCACTACCGAGTGGGGTAGAGACAATGGCTTTAAGAGGAGTGCCAGCACATTCCTAGCCATCGAGGACTGGGAGATGTCGATTATGTGGCTATGGTCGTATAGCTGGGTAATAATTTGTGTAGAGCTAGTTCAGGGCATAGCCACAGAATTGCAGTCATCCTTAGGCAGAGACTGGATATCTCCATGTGGTGGATCATGCACTATCAGGATCAGAGGTGGGACCGTCAAAAGTTACTGGGACGCTTTTGAACACATCTTCTATAGTTGATGCTATTTTTGATGTTGGTTCCTTAGTTTCCTTCATTTAATCTGATTTTTTGAACATGCTGAATTTACCAACCGAGTTGTTTTCTTTTGCGATGGAGTTGGGGACGCTACTGGGATAGAAGAAGGAGCCGGTTCTCCATGCTCGTCAAGTGCGCTCTTTATGCTATGGATTGAGATGGAGTGGGACCTATTGGTCTTAGATATGAATATTTTTTATGTGACACATGGAATTTATTGTCTATTACACTTCCCTGAACAAATTGATTTCTACAGGCATCAATTGATTTCCACGATACCTGATGGGATTCGTCAGGTTTTTCATGGAGAATTAGATCCTAAGTCGAGCCGCGCATGACCTCCACTCCCAGAGATGTGAAGTCTTATCTTCCAGTTATCATCACTTGTGCTAGAGGAAAATAGTAGATTATGAATTAGGTGATGACATTTTTAAAAATATTATTCCATAAGATCTCAATAGAGTTTAATAGAATAATTTTTTATCTCTAATTTATTATCTTATAGATTTTTCGATAATTAGAGTCAATTAGGTTTTTAGAAACAAAAATTTATATAAATAAAATTTTTATTAAAAAATAATATAGTATTTTTTGTGGATGATATTCTCAAGATAAGGAATAATAAATAATTATCCTTTTACACCGATATATAGATTAGAATCTTGTTGTTATTATTAGACTTTACACCTCATCTGAATTGTACATTATTTCAAATTGGTGTGTAATGAAATTTCCTTAATTTTCATTTTCAGGAGAGATTTTATGTTAATAAAACTAATGGGTTTATAGACATTAAACTTCCAGATAATTCATTTTTATATAATAATGCACTATGAATAATTAAACAAGCCCCAAAAAAATAGTATTATAATGTTACTAAATTGTTGATTCAAAATAGTTTTTCAAATGGATGTAAGGGCCCAAAAAAATTTATATTGAAAATTCTGAAAACACTATTTTTTCAAATATATATTAATTACCTTATATTTTATTCATCCTAAAAATGATATTATAATAGTTTTTCTAGACATAACAAAAATTACTTTGAAACGAACAATATGGTGTGACTTAATTTTTTTCTTAGTTTAAATATTTTTCAAAAACTAAAGGGATATATTTTAACTAAAAATAAATATATTTAATATTTTTTAAAAAAAAAATTGGTTTTGACAATGAATCAAACAAGTACTCGAGTACCAATATCTATAAAATTTTATCTTGGAAAAATTGGAACATCAGTAAATCAAAATATTTATAGAAGAATGATATTCATTTTACTATATATTATTAAAATTAAAAAACAAATTACTATGTTTATGTGAAATATTTTAATGTAATAAAACATTATCTAATTTTATATGGGAAATATATATTTTATGATACCTCAAAGGTACTCAATAAAATGGATTATTTTATTCTTATAGGGTTGATTTTTTTCTTGATAGTAAATTTGATGCTAAATCTAGATGATGTAGGGTAGTTAGAAAATAAACATTAGGAACATTTAATATATTTGGAGAAAAATTAATATCATGGTCCAAAAAGAAGAAATATTTTGTTACACTTTACACTACTAAAGAAGATTATGTAGTATTTGTATATCTATAGGCTTGGTTTTTGTGGATAAAACACACACTCATGGATATTGGTATGATTTATACTCAAACTCCAATTAATTGTTACTATACTAGTTTTATTTATATATCTTTAAACCCATAACATCACTTGTGATAAAATAACATAGAAGTAAGACACTATTTATGTAGGGATACCAAAAAATTGAGGTATTGTTCTTGAGTTTAATGTAATAGAGAATCTGTTCACTAATATTTTTAAAAAACCCATTACATCTTTATGAGTTGAATTTATTAAATTTAGGATAGAAATAATCAACATTATGTGGTTTTCAATTACAACATTATTCCATGTATGTACATATATTATAAAAACTATATGTAAACAATGTAAGACAATTTTTTTCCACCTTATCCATTTTTCAATGTTATTAAATTTTCAAACATAATGGGGTTTTAAGCTTATTTGTGTTTTAAACATGATATTATTTAAAACATATCAGTTATTAAAACATATATATTTTTAAAACAAAGAAGTTTTTTATGCCTTTCTAGTTTTAAACATATCATTTTTTAAAAGTTATTTTTTTTCTAACCTACCAATTTTCAACCTTTTAATTTTTTTTCAATCTTAATGGACTATATATTTTTGTAATGGAATTGAAATTTTTTTCTATTAATTTCTTGAAACAATCCTTAAAAGAGGAATATCATCCAATTTTTTCCTAATATATCATCACGGATGTTTAGTATTTCCAATTTTGTATTTTATTATTCCTTTGTTATTATTATTTCACATGCGGAGAGGAATTCAAATATTACAATTTTTTTAAATTATTTTTTATAGAATGATTTTTTATTTCTTCCCAAAAAGGTTTTTTTTATTTTCTTTTATTGGAACATTATAATGCAATACTTCAAATAATATGAATAAAATGTAATTTATCCTTTTATTTTTTCATATTATTTTATGAACCACTAATACATCAAATGGAAAATTCTTAGATGATAGAAATATTAAATCACTATATAAGGATTGCAATATCAAGGATTGTTAGTATTTAATGTTTTATCTCATCAATTTTATATGATGAACTTTTTCTCACAAGATGTGCCTTTATTATATTTTATCTGATGATTATCAATAGAAAATCCACGAAGCTTACTATTTTCCATGAAAATTTAGTAGGAGAATAATATGTGTTCGAAGAATTTTCTATAATTTTTATAAGCTGGTGTAGTTCAAAGTATAATAATTTAGAATCATTTCTGTTATTATATGGATTTTTTTGATAAGATCATTAATATTAGTTGATATTGTGACATTAAAATGAAACATACTTTATAATAAGATCTTTCCAAATTGGAAAGAGTGTTTGAAATGGAATTTATGCAGTCAAATTTGATTACATCAGCCATGATAAATGTGAGTTTCATGAAGATATGAGGAGATATAGATGTTTTATAAGTAATCATAACATATGATCAATCAATTATCATATATAATTTAATTTATAAATTTTATTGAATTTTTATTTCTTCAGTTTTTATTTTTTAAAATCACTATATTTTTCAAATTTATAAAAATTATTATATTATTTTTTTATATTATATTTTATGTTGTTCGCCTATCTGATATTTTTAACAATATTTTTTAATGGGTGTGTACATTTATTATTTATTATTATGTGTATTGATTAATATTAATTTTTTTAAATAAATATATACAAATTTTTTATCATGAAGACTACATGAATATTGGTTTTTGAATTTTAATTCATTATTTCGAAGTTCTCTTGAAAGTATCATGTTTTTTAGAAGGGGGGATATTAATTATTTGATGAATAAAATCCTTAAAATAAACATTATATAAAGATAATATAACAAATTTTTTATTATTTTATTAGGATTTTGAAGAATGAACTTCTTGATAACATTAACACAAGATAATTAAAATTATTCTATGATTTTAATGACATGAATTTTCATTCTAGATTTCTTCAATCAGAATTTGAATCACAGTAATGGTGATTATTTAACTTAGTTTTATATTTTGTAAGATGATGAGTTCATTAGAAGATAAATAAACTATTATCTATATAGCTTTAATTGACTATGAGTTTTGAAAAATATGATAGATAGAGTCTATTACATTGATGTCTACAAAAAAATTCACACCAAAACTAACATAAATATATGAATAAACATCAAGAACAATAATTTTTAATGTTTTTATTTTAATTTTTTTAATTTATTATTATTTATTGTGCTTATGATCAATGAAATCTTTTTTATTAGCATTTTTGTGATGAGGTATCATTATAAGGTTTTCAATGTAAACATATTATAAATTTCCATTTTAATTTTTCTTCTTCTAAAACTCAAGGATTAAAGGATTCAATGGATAATAAGATAACTGAATTTTTTATAATCTTGATTGGGGGGTTCTTTGGGTATGAAGACAGAGCCCAAGTACTTCATGTGTGTAGAAGTGAACTACTACTAATGATTTTAGTTGATGGATTCCATATATTATAATATTGTCCTCCCTATATGTTTAGTATCAGAGATACCTTGAGATAGGTTTGATGTCATAGATACCTATGTTATAGTCAATAGAACCAACATACACATTGTTCTTAAATTTCAGTTTTTATAATTCCTTCTAATGAAGTATTTTCTTTTCCAACAAATATTCCAAAATTTGGTTTTAAATTTAAATTTTATTAACAGTTTCATCAGTAATAGTTAAAATATTGGTCACCTTGTTTATATTATGCCAAATATATTTCAAACATTTTATAATTGTGTTACACTAATCATTTATTTTATCATTAATCATAATATCCTATCAAATTTATACATAAATAGGATGAAAGTAGTAATATTTTTCTAAAAATAAAATCTACCCACACCCCTCTCTTATATTTTATTACCCACCATACATTAGGATATAATTGTGTTACACTAATATTTCATTGAAAACCCTATCTTTGATTTAATAACACTTTCTTTTTTGTTTATCTAAGATGATATTTTGGTTTTATATTCCTCAAACAATTTAAAATTATTTTCAGTAAGCATATCACAAAATATTTATATTATATTTATAATTGAAACTCAAAAAGGATATATACCCTTTTAATATCCTTTTCATAATTATAACCCCATAGAAAAAAATTAAATAATAAAATTTAAAATTATCAAATAAATCCTGGATTAAATTTATTCATCATGATAACTATAAATTTCAAGATGATTCAAACATTCTAAAAAATTTAATATGGTCTCTCTTTATAAGATTATTTTATTTTAAATCCCCAATATTTATCTTAATTAATTATAGGATATTTTTGATAGTATAAATGTTCTTCTCATAAAAATATTGATCCTCAAGACTTTATATTTTTAAATCATACTTATCTTAGAAAAATATTGTAAATTTTGTGACCATGGTAGAATATTCAAGGAATTTTAAATAACATTTAATCAATCCCAATTTTTTTTTCTTTTAAAAAAATAAATCATTTGATGAAATGAATTATCTCATTCGAATATTCTCAAATATATCATGGTATGTTCATAATCATGATTTCATGAAATAAATATCTACCACATATATATTTTAGATCTTTATGATTATTATATTAATTTTATTTAAAAGTATAATATTTTCAATTGGTTCTCTAACAGGTATAAAGGTAATAAATTATGAATAATCCCATCAACATTGATATTTTCATAATCAATTAAATTAGAGGTTCTCCCAACATCGAGTGTATAAACCCAATTTTTCACTCAGTTATGAATCCTTTAAATTTTGGTCTATGTATTTAGTTTGGACTTAATATGGATGACTAATGGTTTTGTAAAGGTCTAAATGGTGTATAGGGAATGTTCTAATCCAAAAATCAATCTTTTTGAAAAAACTAGATAGGTATCATAGTTAGAAATTGGTTGGTGCATAGTTTGGATAACCATGTATATTGAAATTTATGTTTAAAGCCACTCTACACGGTTTATGCATGGTTGTGTGGCATAGCTATGAAAGGTGCCCCTATACCAAGAAAACCATGCATGTTTTTCACACAGTTTTTCAAACTATTTGGAAAAACCCATGCAAAGGATAATTTTCTATGTAAATTTAAAAAAAATCCATAATAAAAATTTTAACCTCCATCCTCCTTATATGATAACAAGTTGAATTAACATATTTTTTCTCTCAATTTGGAGCTTTTTTAAGATCTAAACTTGGGATCAATAGATTACCATAATCCAATATCTGATGGAGCTTCCTTTCATCATGTTTAATGCACCATGGTATGTACTCAAGTCTTATTGAGTCTTTCTCCTTCTCTTCTTCTCTCGTACGATTTAACGATGTATGGGTGGTTTTATTATTTTCATAGATCTACTCTAATACGAACCAAATCAGGGGCCAACACGGAGTAGTATCTTCGTACAGCCCTAATGTTGGTGGTATATAACTCATCCTTAAAGTTTGTTGATTTTGGAATAGTTTTCTGGGGCCCACTGATTTCATCGAGTGTCGTTTATGGAATTTATATGCCTTGTTTATAATTGTTATAATTGTATGGTTATGATCTTTAAAAATATGTTATTAGTTATTGGTTGTTAGGACCACAACTTTATCCCTCCCATGCTGAAGTTTATTCCGTAGTTGTTGTTTAGGGTTTTGACATGTTTGAAACACTGTTCGAGTATCCCTTGTAACACCTCGAGCTTCCACGATACGCTTCTCTTTCAATAATGCAATAGCTTGCATTGTACGGAGGTTCGAGATTCTAACACACCACGACCGATCAAAATAGTCATTATGAATAGTAATACCGAATTTTTGAAATTATATAAATTTTATATTTCAAAATTCACTTCATTTTTGTATTCCGAATATCAAAATTATCCTAAGTGGAATTTTTTTTAATTTTCTGAGAACTTCGAATTTTTTATGAATAGTGAAAAATACTAAAAAACAAATTTTTTAATAAAAATAACTTATAGTGATAAATTATACTATTGAATAGTTTTAAAGTATAATTAGAATATATTTTTACCATTTTATCCAATAGTGTTCATTATAATTAATTTCACTTTGAAATTAGACATAAACAATTGTCAATCATTTGATATATATTGTTTCTTAAAAACACGCTATTTGTTGTGAAAATGGAAATTAATTATAAAAATAATTAATGCAACTTATATGTTTGGAATTTTTTAAAATATACATCATTTTTAAATTTGGAATATCAATTATAGCATAGGGTAAAATTTTGGCAATGTTCTGAAAAACATCAATTTTTGATGAATAGTGAAACCACTATGTGGTAGTTAAAAAAATAATTTTTTGTTTAAATGAAACATTACCACTTCTGTGATTTTATTTTCAAAAATCCTACATACGTATTTGTCATTAAGAAGTAAAATTTGGTTCAATGGGATTAAATTTTTTTTGGTGAATAGTAACTTTTAAGTTTAATTAATCGCGATTAAAGGTAATTAGTGAAATTTAAGGTAAAAATGATATTATAAAAATATGAAAATACCCTTAAAATTGTCCTAACCATATTGGATGAGTCATGGCCTACCAATATAATCCATGGGTCAACTTGGGGACCCCATGTAGCCAGTTTGGTAGGAATATGACATTAAAAACTTTTTATTTAATGTTAAAATAAAAATTTCACAAACATGAGTTTTTTTACTAAAAAAATTTTTAAATGAGGGTATACAAGTCAAATTTTTAACTATAGATATTCATAAGAAATATAAAAATATTTCCTACATCATGATATTTTTTTATAATTTTTAGACATTAAATAAATTAAATTATTTATGACACCATGATGATGCAGTGATTACCTCATTAATTAACGATTTAAATAAAATGAAAAGATAATGTAAACTCGTAGACATAAATTTGTCAAAAACCTATTGGATGAGTATAATTTGAACCTTTATCACCGTATCCTCTAAATATATAAGTGTGGGACCTTTAAAATCCGAAACTCATTATATAATAAAGTAACATTTCATGACTTTCCAACAGTGCCCCTCCTCTCCTCTTATAAAAGGCCCCCACATCTACCACCTTACCCACACATCTCAAGCCTTTGTCTCGGACAAACCCTGCCCATTTTGTCTCTCCAATTCTCTCTCTTACTCCTAGAATCCTCACTTTGGGCAGAATTCTTCTCAAGGAAGCCTTTGGCTCAAATCAATAAAAGTTACCCGATTTTAAGGTAATGTTTTCTCTTATGTTATTTTGTTTTATTTTGCGTCTCCAACCACTTAACCTCTTTTTATTCATTTCTTTTGTAACAAAACCATTATCCTCAATATACTAGGATGTTGTTATGAGAAGTATTTGAGCTACACTTACACACACCTACATCTAATAGTTAAAGAACACACTATTTCTATGGATGGCGAATTTCTGCCTCACAAAACTATGATTGTTCAACACTCATATAACACCTTCAAAGGTGGCCATTAAGATTTCAATAAATTTATATATGATATATAATTTGATTATGTTTTACTTAAGATTCTTTATTTTTAATTTATGGCATACCATTAAAATTTCCATAATGGGTAAATGCGATAATTTCATTTTAGGAAGTGCGGACTACCGCCGCCTCAAAGTGATTTGAATCATTAATGCCATATGTGGGATGTATAAAGGATGGAGTAAATGGTATTATACATTATATTATAATATAATTATAGTATAACTTTATATAATTATAATTTTGTTCCATTAAATATGAAATAGAAACGAAAGTAGCGTTCATTCATACGTACGTCTTAAAGTCTCCATGAATGGTGCATTCAATTTTTACCTCTACATGTTCTGTAATATTATAAATGCATGTATATAATGGATATATATGATATATATGATATCTATATCATGAATATAATTTTGGATATAATTGATATTTCACCACATGAACAACTTGTAATTATAAGAAGTTTATTGTTGAGTCAAGTACCAAAGATCGACAAAACGACCGTTATTAACTTAAATGACAACATAATATTCGTAACATTGTAATAAGTGATATAAAAGGGATAATGAAATTGAAAAAGGTTCTTGATCAAGTAGATATTGACTCTATTTTATTATTCAGGAGGTTAAAGAGCGGCCGAGTCAAGTCAGACACGAGGTAAGGGAATTCTTTAACCCAATTTCTATGCATTGGGGTAATCTCCTACTTTCAAATTATGTCATGATATTATTATGTACTATCTTGTATTTTTACATTATTTATGTGTACTTATAGTGAATACACATAATAGATTTATTTCATTTTAAAAAATGATCTTTGTAAGGGAACTTCTTAACCCAATTTACATTCATTGGGTTAATCTCCTACTTTCAAATTATTTCATGATATTATTCTGTCCTATCTTATATTTGTACTTTCTTTAAGTGTACTTATAGTGAATACACATAATAGATCTATTTTATTTAAAAAAATGATCTTTGTAAGGGACTTCATCTCAATCTCCTTTCATTGAGACATATTTGGATTTATACACAACATTCCTTTATACGGTGTATAAACCACTTTGACTTTTACCTTTATTCAAAAGGAATCTTTTTATACGAATCATTTTTTATAAATGACAAAAGGAATGTTTTTTATTACCTATGTGGCGACAACGACTCCTCCGCTTCCATGACTATTATTTGAGATTCGGATTCCTCTATAAGCCATAACATTTTTTTTAAATGGAAAATAAATACCAAGATTTATTTTTATTTTATTTTGGTATTGAAAATGGTTTTGAAAGTGTTTTTTATTATATCAATGTGTTGTATTGACATCTTGTGATTGAAATTTGGAAATGTTATGTTTTCTTTTATGCATGTTTTATGTTATACGATTATGTTATGGTTTATGATATGTTTAAACCTGTTCATATGAGGAATTCATTGGACTTAATAAGTGACGGGTGGAGCTGGCTATAGCTCCTCGATGCATCGACAGGTCTCATGAGACAAACTAGTGTCTTGGAATGAGGCCTTGACAAAATTTTATTTGTAGTCTTGGCACGAGGCCTTGGCTATGTGGTTATGATAGTCTGGAATGATGCATTACATCCTTATGAAAGTGGTTATTGATATTGCATGTTATTATTCGACTAGTAGAATATCCATGTGAATAAGTAAATGGAATTATTTAATTTAATTTTTTCCATATTATGCTGAAGTTCAAGTTTAAAAAGGCTTTTGTTTTATTTATAAATTTCCTTAAATGTTAATGTTTATTTATGAAAGGTTCTCCTATATTGTTATGATTACTGAGCATCTGAGCTCACCTCTTTTAATGTTTTAAAATTTCTAGGATGTGAAGAATAATGTTAAGAATGACCTGCAGGGATAGTCTGAAGGAGATATGAGTGTGGAAAATGGAGACTATGTTATTGTAGTTTTTCACTATATGATGTAATGTAACATTTATGAATGTATCTAGTGTTTCCAAGGCTACTAAACTAATCAGTATTTCGAGACATGATCTTTTGTGATCATGACAGTGTTACGAAATAATGCACCAACTCTGGATAACTATGGTCGGGGCGTTACAATTGGTATCAGAGGCATTTTAGTACTAAACATGAAAGCTAGATTTAGATAAAGTCTGATTAGTGCACATATCCCTATGATATAATTTGAGGATTCGTATAGAATTATTTCATATAATTTTTTGTACTATAGAGATTTTGTGAATTTTCCAAGAAATACATCCTTGTCTGGATACGAGCAGGTAGAGGCAGCTCTAGCACAGATGTACCTAGGGGTAAAACCCGAAAACACCGCTTTGAGCTTGACTCGAACGGGAACTAGTGCACGACAACAGTCCTTGCTACACGCTTGGTTACGACACTCCCAGGGGATATGCTTAAGATAATTATCATTTTCTTTACAAACCATTATGAAGGGCATATGAGTATATACCTCTTCAATGAAAACATTTTTATGATTATGGATTATATCCATAAATAGTTCAATTTATGTTAAGTGTTTTAAAAGTATGGAATTATGTATTTTAATTAATAAACTAATCTATTTTATGCAATTGTTTAGAAATTGCTCCTAGTGGGAGGAATGGAAACCATATCCATGCACGCACTCCGTGTAGGGATTTCCCTCTTGCTTAAGATAATTATTGTGGAGCTGGAGATACAACTGGTGCTGAACAACTTATTACCATACTGGGACAACTCACTCAGGTTATGAATAATAACCTTACTCGTATGGAGCACCCTGATCCGCAGCGTGGAGGATCAATGTTAGATAGCTTCATGAGGCAACAACCACCAACATTTAATGGCAGTACAAATACATTTGTAGCTGAGCAATTGATAAACTCCTTAGAGAAAATATTCCATGCCTTGGGGAGTAGCGAAAGGGAGAATGTTTTCTTGCCATTTTACTGCCTCACAGGAGATGCTGATCAATGGTGGTCGCTGATTCAAAAGAAAAAAGAATATAAAGAAGTATCAAGTATGGAATGGAGGGAGTTTAAAGAAATTTTCTGAGAAAAATAATTTCCACATGACCATCGAGCAGATATGGAAAGGCAATTTCTGAGTCTGAGGCAGAAGGAGGATGAGAATGTCACAAAGTATGAGGCTAACATTACAAGGTTAGCCAAGCATGCTGAAAATTATAGACGTCACCCAAGAAGTAAGTTCAATTGTTTCTTTGATGGGTTAAAACCGTTTCTCCATTTAGCATTAGTATCACAATCTTTCTCAACATACGAAGATATAGACTCGTGTGCTATCAAGACAGAAAAGGAATTCTCTAAGTCTTATGACAACAAAGTCAAACAAGAGAAGAATAGAACAGTGGAACAAGAGATAGATAAAGGGAAAAGGGAATGAAGGATTTTCCATTATGCAATAATTGTGGGAATAATCACCCCGGTAATTGCCTAAAAGGAATGGGAGTTTGTTATAAATGTGGAGAAAAAGGTCACCAGGCTCGTGATTTCAATGGAAAGAAAGAGGCTATCAATGTTGAATGCTACAATTGTAGGGAAATAAGGCATTATGAAAATGAATGCCCTAAGATAAATGGAAACTTACCTCAGAAAAGACCAAGGGATCAAGGAAAATACTATGCTGTTACTATTGATGAAGTGCAATAATTAATGTATTGGTGCTTTTGGACTCAAGGATTATATTCTGGATATAAGAATAATGTGATAAATATAAGGATTGTATTATAGTACTTGTTGTTTGCATTAATGTTTTAATATGATGAAGGTAATCATATTTTTGTATGTGACAAAAAGATAAACTTTACTTTGTTTGAAGAATCTAATGATATAGTAGATTTTGGAATTTAGAGACCTTTTAGAGAATGTCTGGAAAGAGGTATTTTGGATAACTATAAAGGTAGCAATTGATTAAGTTGAACATTGGATAGTATTTTTTAAGGTTAAAAAATTTCTGAATATTTCTTTTGGAATATTATAATACTATATTTTTAGGAAAAGGACAACCAGCAAGTCGGGGGATAACCCATCGCGTCGGACAAAGCTGCAGGAATCAAACCCACAACCATAGTGCGATAGGCCTTTATTACCTACCAATAGCCTACAGGAAGTCACTGGTTATTACAAAAAAGTTTTTCTAATCTAAATGATATGTGTTAAAATTTGGAAACTTATACACTTATGATAAATTGAATATTTTTGAGTTCTATTACCTTTTAGAGTGGAAGATGGGTTTGTGGTAAAAATTTGATAAAGAATGAAAGTCTACATGACAAGTATGTATATTCCCTTACATTCTCAGTAAATCTCCTAAATAAATTCCTCAACATTATAAAAGGTAACATAAAACAAAAACATTGCCGGTTAACTTTTCCAACTGGGGATTCAATGACCGTTTAAGCAATCACATGTTTGTGATTTTCTTATTGTTAACTTTCTCCTAATCCAATTTTCTACAACACTCCATCATACCTTGATGGTTGTTTTTATTCCATATCCATATTTTCATAGAATCCTTGTATGGGCTATCTCGGGTGACCTTTGTACTTATCATTCTTTCTTTTAAAGTTATATTTTTATTAACCTTATTTCTGATGTGGGTTTTCCACAAAGGTATTTTCTATTTTCAACCATTTATTTTCAAAGAATAATTTCAAATTTCGAGGATGAAATTTATTGAAGGAGGGGAGAATGTTACACCCTGAGCTTCCATGAAACGCTTCTCTTTCAATAATGCAATAGCTTGCATTGTACGGAGGTTCGAGATTCTAACACACCGCGACCAATCAAAACAGGCATTATGAATATCAATAACCACTTTTTGAAATTATATATATTATATATTTCAAAATGGACTTCATTTTTGTATTCAGAATATCGAAATTATCCAAAGTTGATTTTTTTGTAATTTTCTGAGAACTTCCAATTTTTTATAAATAGTGAAAAATACTAAAGAACAAATATTTTAATCAAAATAATTTATAGTGATAAATTATACTATTGAGTGGTTTTAAAGTATAATTAGAATATATTTTTACCATTTTATCCAATTGTGGTCATTAGAATTAATTTCACATCGAAATTGGAAATAAAAATTTGTCAATCTTTTGATATATATTATTTCTTAAAAACACGCTATTTGTTGTGACAGCAGGAATTAATTATAAAATTAATTAATGCAACTTATATGTTTTTAATTTTGTAAAATAGACATCTTTTTTGAATTCGGAATATCAATTATAGCTTAAGATAAAATTTTGGCATTGTTCTGAAAAACATCAATTTTTTATGAATAGTGAAACCACTAAGTTGTAGTTAAAAAACTGATTTTTCCTTTAAATGAAACATTACCACTTCTGTGATTTTATTTTCAAAAATCCGACATACTTTGTTGTCATTAGGAAGTAAAATGTGGTTCATTTGGATTAAAATAATTTTTGGGTGAATAGTAACTTTTAAATTTAATTAATCGCAATTAAAGGAAATTAGTGAAATTTAAGGTAAAATTGATATTATAAAAATATAAAAATACCCTTAAACTTGTCATAACCTTATTGGATGAGTCATGGACGACCCATAAAATCCATGGGTCAACTTGGGGACCCCATTGAGCCACTTTGTTAGGAAAATGACATTAAAAACTTTTTATTTAATGTTAAAATAAAATTGTAACAAACATGAGTTGTTTTACTAAAACAATTTTTAAATGGGGTTATACAAGTCATATTTTTGACTGAAAATATTCATTAGAAATATAAAATTATTTCCTACATCATGATATTTTGTTTATAATTTTTAGACATTAAATAAATTAAATTATTTATGACACAATGATGATGCAGTGATTAACTCATTAATTAATGATTTAAATAAAATGAAAAGATAATGTAAAATCTAAGACGTACACTTGTCAAAAACCTATTGGATGAATATATTTATAACCCTTATCATCTTATCCTTTAAATATATAATTTTGGGACTTTTAAAATCTGAAACGCATTATATAAAAATGTAATATTTCATGACTTTCCAAGAGTTCCCCTCCTCTCCTCTTATAAAAGGCCCCCACCTCTACCACCTTACCCACCCCTATAAAGCATTTATCTCGGCCAAACCCTGCCCATTTTGTCTCTCCACTTCCCTATCTTACTTCTAGAAGCCTCACTTTGGGAAGAATTCTTCCCAAGATAGCCATTTCCTCAAATCAAAAAGAGTTACCCGATTTTAAGGTAATGTCATCTCTTATGTTATTTTGTTATATTTTGCTTCTCCAACCCCATAAACTCTTTTTATTCATTTATTTTGTAACAAAACCAGTATTCACAATATACTAGGATTTTTTTATAAGAAGGATTCGAGCTACACTTACACACACCTACATCTAATGGTTAAAGAACACACTGTTTCTGTGGATGGTGAATTTCTGCCTCAGGAAACAATGATTGGTCAACACTCATATAACATCTTCAAAGGTGGCCATTAAGATGTCACTATATTTAAATGTGATATATAATATGTTTAGGTTTTACTTACGGTTCTGTATTTTTCATTTATGGCATACCTTTACGATTTCCATTATAGGTAAACGGGATAATTTCCTTTTAGGAAGTGCGGACTACCGCCCCCTCAAATTGATTTGAATCGTTAATGCCATATGTGGGATGTATAAAGGATAGATTAAATGGTATTATACATTATATTATACTGTAATTATATTATATTTTTATATAATTATAATTTTGTTCCATTAAATATGAAATAGAATTGAATGTAGCGATCATGCGTACGTACGGCTTACCGTCTCCATGAACGGTGCATTTCATTTCTTTCCTCTACATGTTATGTAATATTATAAATGAATGTATATACTGGATATATATGATATATATGATATATACATCATGAATATAATTTTGGATATAATGGATATTTCACCACATGAACAACTTGTAATGATAAGAAGTTTATTGTTGACTCAAGTGCCAAAGATCGACAAAAAGATCGTTATTAACATAAATGACTACATAATTTTCATAACATTGTAATAAGTGATATAAAAGGGGTAATGAACTAGAAAAAGGCTATTAAGCAGGTAGAGATTGACTCTAGTTTATTATTCCGGAGGTTAAAGAGCGGTCGAGTCAAGTCAGACACAAGGTAAGGGAACTCCTTAACCCAATTTCAATGCTTTGGGTTAATCTCCTACTTTAAAAATATTTCATGATATTTTTATGTCCTATCGTGTATTTTTACTTTCTATATGTGTACTTATAGTAAATTCACATAAAAAATTAATTTTATTTTAAAAAATGATCTTTGTAAGGGAACTTCTTAACCCAATTTACTTCTTTGGGTTAATCTCCTACTTTCAAATTATGTCATGATATTATTTTGTCCTATCTTGTATTTGTACATTCTTTATGTGTACCTATAGTGAATTCACATAATATATCTATTTTATTTAAAAAATGATATTTGTAAGGGACTTCGTCTCAATCTCCTTTCATTGATACATATTTGGTTTAATACACAACTTTCCTTTATACGGTGTATAAACCCCTTTGAATTTTACCTTTATTCAAAAAGAATATTTTTATACGAAGCATTTTTAATAAACGAAAAAATGAATTTTTTTTCTTATATGTGCGGTAATAACTACTCCTCCACCATCGTGACTATTATTTGAGTTTTGAATTCCTCTATATGCCATTACATTTTTTAAAATGTAAAATAAATACCAAGATTATATTTTCTTTTATTTTGGTATTGAAAATGGTTTTGAAAGTGATTTTTATTATATCAATGTTTTGTATTGATATCATGTGATTGAAATGTGGAAATGATATGTTTTATTTTATGCATGGTTTATGTTATATGATTATTTTATGTTTTATGATATGTTTAAACCTGTTCATATGAGGAATGCATTGGACTTAATAAGTGACGGGTGGAGCCCGCTATAGCTCCTCGATGCATTGGCAGGTCTCATGAGACAAACTAGTGTCTTGGCACGAGGCCTTGACAAAATATTATTTGTAGTCTTGGCACGAGGCCTAGGCTACGTGGTTATGATAGTATGGAATTATGAATTCCATCCTTATGAATGTCGTTATTGATATTGCATGTGATTATTCGACTAGTAGAATATCCATGTGAATAAATAAATGTGATTATTTAATTTTATTTTTTCCTTATTATACTGAAGTTCAAGTTTAAAAAAGATTTTGTTTTAGTTATAAATTTCCTAAAATGGTAATGTTTATTTGTGAAATCTTCCGCTATATTGTTATCCTTACTGATTATCTGAGCTCACCCCTTTCAATGTTTTAATTTTTCCAGGATGTGAAGAAGTATTTTCGGAATGACCAGCTGGGATATTCTAAAGGGGATATGAGTGTGGAAAATGGAGACTATGTTACTGTAGTTTTTCACTTTATGATTTAATGTAACATTTATGAATGTATCTAGTGTTTCCAAGGCTACTAAACTAATCGGTCTTTCGAGACATGATCTTTTGTGATCATGCCAATGTTATGCAATAATGCACTGACTCTGGATAACTGGGGTCGGGGTGTTACATCCCTTTTATTGACCATCATATGGGTATGATTTTCTATATTTTATGACTTGATTATAATGTAAAATGCATAATGGAAAGTACTATGTATGTTTACGACATGACCGGTCTACGTTAAGTGATTAAATTTGAAAAAAAGTGAAATGTGAGTGGGGATGTTTTCCATGTATTTGAAATGTTATTAAATGTAAATGAAATGTATGTTGAATATCTACAACACCCCCTTCCACATTACTGGAAGGTAGATGAATGAACAATGAATATGGAAGATTCTTTAAAATGATTAAACTAATGGTTTCATGCTAAATGACCTTATCAAACAAATGAAAGGAAGGGCTTGAACCAGATGACTTGATTAATAGTTTTCATGTTGCGTGACCTTATCACACTAATGAAAAGAAGGGGATGACATGAATGAAATATGACATGACTTCATAATTAAAAAAAATGGATTGAATCGTGCCCACCTTGGATTCTGATTAGAGAATTCCATGAGCACTTAGGAACCACATTCCAATTCAAGGATACAACTTGCATAGGCTGATACCCACCTAGATCCCGATCTTTGTCTATTCTTAAATTCCCAATATGGCATCATAAGATCCCTTTATATTATCAATGGATTACTTGGACACAATCCTTGGATCCAACAATGATAAGTAGGTGCAGTGGTCACAACTCATAGGGACCTGTCTCTACATAGATTCAGTTTACCTTGGTAGATCACCTTGGATTTGGTAGTCACCTTATTATGGAATTCCTTATACTATAATTCTTGGAGTACTCTCTTATCCATATCCAGGATATAGCTACTACTGAGTTCGAGACCCTTTATGTCTATGTCTCCTAGTTTATTACCATGGGACTTCATTATTAGATATCACAACTCATGGTTTCGTTGTAACATCATGGATCATTTACTATTTATTCTATCACGAGGTGATGTCAATGTTGGATATCCCTCACATGACCTATCAGCATGAATTGGTTATTTCATAATTAATTGAACTGGTTACATGTTTAGACACAATTAGTGGGATGAATTAGGTTTTGGGTATTTATTTACATTGTAATTCTTTACATTATATATTCATTCATTCACATTTTTATATTTCCATTACACGTGTCGGGTGTTATAGACACCATTGGTGGAGGCCAACTGAGATCTATCTCATACCCTCTCTGAGTGCTATTTGGTACCCATGGCGGATTACATGGTAATAGGTGTTGACAAATTGAATCATACAACTTTGAACACTTGACTGCATGCTATTTAGTATAGAGCTTGATAGCTAAGGACCAAGTTGGAAATCAGTTCATTATACATTCGGGAACATGTTATGCATGTTGTTAGTATCCATGTTTTCCATATTTCTAGAACCCAACACATCATCATCTATTATTGAATGTTATTATAGTTGTTTTAGTTATTATTATAGTTTAATCTATTTTTCAGGTGGGACTTCAATTTACTTATATTTCTTCCATTATTTATCTATGATTACATCAATCTGTTATGCTACACTTTGGTAATTAGTTCATAGTCTCCCCATTAACACACTATAGGCCCTCGATGCTTTTCTGTAGACTTTTCCATTCGTGGAGATGTGCTTGAGGCCATGTGGACTACTAGGCATGGGGCACCTCTTCAGTGGATTCCAAGTCTGAGACATCACAAAAGGAATGATATGTTCTTTATTTTCATTATTTACTATTTAGAGACAATAGATTGGATATTAGGAACAATGGGGACTTAGTCATAAGTCTTGCTTTGGAGTTGTGAAGCCCTGTTCGGGGTAAAAAATGATTCTTAAATTATAATTATTGTTCTATTATTTCCTATTACAGTTGATATTATTTCACCATCGGGCTACACACATGTTTTGTGGAGTTTTAGATTATTACTCAATTTGAGGACTTTCATTCATCTTTGGCCCGATGATATTAGGGGAAGGAGAATTTTTACATGAATCATTATAGGCACCAATAATTCAAATGTCCTTCATATTTATATTCAATATTAATGAATTTAAATGATTTTCATTTCATAATATGTATGTGATTTCTAAGTGATGTTTTGATAGTCAGCTTATGCTTATATTACTCTCGATTGTGATTGAGTGGTTTCCCATTTCATTTCAGGAGTTGTGTGGGACCTCATGCGTTGGGATGAGTAATTTACATTGACTAGAAATTATATAATAAATAAATGGGTGTTTTCTCAAGTGATAGATTAATGGGAACTGATTCACTAGAAATGACTATCCATTAAAAAGTGAATTAGGTAAAGTAAAATGAATTGGTTTCACATACATATCCCACCTTGTCATGTTTATGAAAGGTAAAGTAGTGAACCTAAAATTTAAATCTAAAATTAAATTAAACATACACTTGTACACATACCAATACATGGCCTTCTAAGCAGGTAGTTGGGGTAGTATTACTTGGGTAGTGAGTTTTCATACATTCTGCTTCTCCAAGTGATTATATCATTATGAATCTAATATTTTTCTATGGTGTGTGCATAACAATTTTAGATCAATGCCACTATAAAATCATTGTTTCATAAACTAGAAGGGTGGATACGATCATGCTCAAGATGCGGTGGGTCTTGACATTCCAGTATTATCACTATGATTTCCACATTAGGAACCACCTACTAAACTTGATTTGGGAACTGATGACCATGTTTGGGATATATTCCTTCATCTGATTCAGTTCATGTATGGTGCTTCATGACTTGAAAATATGACAGTTGATCTAACTCATGAGTTCTAGTAGCATTATCCTCCAACCTTTTCAGGGGATGGCAGTCCCCAAGCTATTGAGTCATAGATTGAAGCCACCCTATTCAACATTTAGTTTCTGGAAACATCTCCAAAGCCAAGAGTCATTATTGTAACATACACAATTCGAGATTCGGCCTAGAATTGGTGGGATGTGATTACATAGGCCAATCATCATCAAGGCAGGTTATGGGATGATTTATAGACTTCCTTCTATGATTAGTTCTTTCCATAGATAATAACATCTAGAAAATCCAGATAGTTCATGCATCTTGAGTGGTGTTCTATGTCAGTAATGGAATATTCAGTGTGTTTCATGGATTTATAGTTCTTTTCACCACTTCTAGATGGTGAATAGATTTCGTGTTCTACAAATTTCAAGGATGGGATCCAGTATGCCATCTGTATACTTGAGAATTTTATTCTCCTTCCTAATTTTTGTACAATAGTCAGTCACCCTCTTATTACTCTGTATAACCTAATGGATTCAAATAGTACTAGGCATAGAGGATCAGTGCCGAGGTAGGCCTGTAGTTTTTTTAGTGGTAGGAAGCTTTCCCTTGAGGTATCTCAATAGATAAATGATGACCATAGTTCCCACACATATAGCTCTACAGGGTTTCATATGTGTGAATGATGGGGGAAAAAGATTCCTCGATGTGATAGAGACCTAATGGTGTGCCTGTATAGTGGTCGTGTGGGGCATCTCCAGAATTCCATCTTGACATTCCACCAGCCTCGAGTGGAAAAGTATCTTCTCTTATTCTACCTTTAAGAGTGAGTTATTTTATTCCATGTTAGGTAGGAAGATGGAATACCACCAATAGGTCAGTTTGAGGTGGAGGTCGTGGCCATGCTACCCAGAACTCTGATCACTAGCAACGCTATTAGAGCACTTAAAATCGTGATAGTCAATATATTGCATAGGTATGTGGATCAAACTAGTTGATTTCACTATATTCAATAGCCTATGATCAATTTGAGGGACCATCTACGGTACGTGGTACTATTCTAGTAGCCCCTACTATAATGTATTCTTTATTTGATATAGGTTCTTTGGAATCTTTTCTCTTTGTATCTATCATGGAGATTCATAGACTATAGATAAAAAATTACTATGGTGTAATTAACCTAGATATGCTATTAGTGGTATGAAAAGAGGGCACACACTAGTTTAAGGACTGCCCACTTGGGTTAGGATGTTACGCTTTATTTTGGAACCTCTTTGTTCTCGAAATTATGGAATTCTATGTTATTGTATAAATGGATTAGTTAGTTCACTGTCACACTTTTTTAGACTATTATCATTGTAGGGTATCATTTCCGTCACCAGAGGGAATCGGTTATCCACAAAACAGTGATAGGGATTTCCAGGATGGAAGATAGGGACAAGATCATCATGGGATATGTGTAGTGGACACCCAAATTTCAATTCTCTTCATGTTGGATCATGGTTTACATCATGATGACTTTACTCCTGGAGTGGATCATTTCAAGGATATCATTCCTTAAGATTTTTCTATCATACTGACTGCAACATAGATAGAGTTTATGATCGATCTAATTCCATGAACCCTTCTACTATTGACTCCTCATTAATTTATGTACCCTGTACATCTTGAGGATCTCAAAATATACTTAGAGGATTTAGAGTCCAATGGTTATTTATGGCCCAAAACATCTTCTTAGGGTTTTCTTGTGCTATTCGCTAGGAAGGCAGATGGAACCTTAAATCTATGCATGAAATATAGAATATTGAACCATATTATGGTCAAGAACAAGTATCCACTACCTCAAATAGATGATCTCTTCAACCAACTCTGAGGAGGAAATCTCTTCTCAAATATCGACCATAGATCGGGTTATCAACAGGTGAGTGTCATGCCATCAAACATAATTCATACAACATTCCATAGTATGGAATGTATGAGTACATTTTTATATCGTTCTGTATTCAGAATGCACATTACTTTTTCATTTATTTAATGGATAAGGTTTTACACAACTATTTTGACTCTTTTTTCATGGTCTTTGTGGACAACATCTTGGTGTAGTCCCAAACTATTAGAGATCATGCCAAATATCGTTATATATTTCTTAGTATACAAAGAGACCTTCAAATTTACACCATTTATTCTATGTTCCACTTCTAGATCGACAAAGATAACATTTTGGGTCACATAATATCATCATTATGTGTATATTTTTACCTAGAAAAGAATAGTTCTATAGTTTTTAAGGAGCATCCCATTAATGTGTTTGATATATGAAGTTTCATTGGGATGGATTGATATTATAGGAATTTCATAAAAGTCATTTCTCCCCTTGATTCACCTCTTTATAGTCTTAAAATTAAGGGTTTCGAGATCATATGGATTGAAGCGTAAGATAAATACTTCCAAGATTTGAAGGGGATGATTTTTTCAGCACCTATTCTGACTCTTCTAGAGCCAGGAATTGGTTACACCATCTTCTATGATGCATCAGGAATGGGCCTAGGTGCAATGATATTGCTAGGGAAAAAATTCACTACATATGGATCTCTACAGTTGATACCTCATGAGATAAACCACCTGGAACATCATTTTGAGATATCAGTAGTTTCCATGCCTTAAGTTACTGGAGACAATGCCTAATGTGAGAGCACTTTTTGGTGTGCACTGACCACCAGAGCCCCAAATATATCTTCTCCTGGTGTTTCTTTAACCTCATAAAACATAGATGGGTCAAATATCTAAAATCCTTTGATTTGGAGAATTCTTATATTGCTAGGAAGGGAAATGTGGTCGCAGATGCACTGTGTTAGAGAACTCAGGAATATGTCATATGATAATCTCGTGATAAATGAAAGTTAATAGCCGTTTTTCGGATGTGAATCTATAGTTCCATGATAGTCCTGAGAATTCTTACCTATCATCCTTGATAGTTACCTCTTCCCTCCTTAAGAAGGTATAGAGTAGACAGTTTTCATATCCTAAAGGCATGTCCTCCATGACCGTATATCTAGAGATAAACTGCCTCTAGATTATTTTATAGACAGTGATGATGTTTGATATCAGTGTGGAAACATCTGGGTTCCAAAATATATTTGTGAGGGGTTGATGATAGAGTCCCACACTTCTTAGAGGGTAGTTAAACTAGACATCTAAATGGAGTATTGAGATATTTGATGCATGTGTTGGTGTCCTGGGATAAAACATTAGATCAAAAGTTTTATCACTATGTATTCTACAAGTCAGTATGTGAAGCCAGAGCACTAGATAATTGCATGATTCCTAAAACTGCTTCTAGTCCCAAAATGGAAATCGGAAGGTGTAGCTATGGATTTTATAGACGGCTTACCTAGGTCTCCAAGGGGTTAAAATTCTATTTGGGTAGTCATTGTGTGACTAACGAAATCGTCCAACTTTATTTCAATTCAGGACACTTTCTATGTTAATGAGTGGGGAAGACAGTATATTTGTGACATCATATGTCTATATGGGGTAGCACATACAATCAATTCAGATTGGGATGCTCATTCCACATCACAATTATGGAAGGTATTGTAGATGGATATGGGATCACAGGTGCTTCTAAGAACATCTTTTCACAATCAGATCAATGGAAATTTAGAACAAAGAGTACAAGTTCTAGATGATATTTATCTGCGCATGTGTCCTTGATTTCATCAGTTCCTGGGAGACACATATCCCTAACGCCATGTTCTCCTATAGTAAAAATTTTCATGAGACAATCCAGATGGATAATTTTGAGACCATAATGGTAGGCCATGTCATTTACCCCTATACTGGCTAGAGGCAGGTGAGGAAACCCTACTAGGTCCTCATAAAATTTTGTGACATCAAAGAAGGTTCAGCTGATCAAAAATCATATGACTATTGCACATTCCAAACAACAATTTTATTTTGATCGTCATCGATGACTTATTGAGTTTGAGGTTGAGGATTTTGATTTCCTTCGGTTATCACCCAGGCTTGGGCATAGACAGTTATGAAAGTATGGAAAGATGTCGCCTAGTTTTTTAGGGTCTTTTGAAATTATAGATAGAGTCAAACCAGTAGACAATCGGTTTCTACTACCTAAGAGGTATCATAACATCCACGATGTATTTCATGTTTCATAGATTCTCCAATATCATGGCAACCCATCTCATACTTTTGATCCTAAGGATGTTGAGCTACATGTTGATGTTACCTTTGAGGAGTATCTTGTACACATCATTGACTAGAGCTTGAAGTCTCTCTAAGGTCGGTATGTCTCTCTAGTATGGGTGATATGGTAGCATAGCCGATTATATGATGAGACTTGGGAGAGGAAAGCCAATTTACATTACCAACTACAAGATTTGTTATCAGATGACGTTTATACATCATTGGAAGGTGAACTCATGGAGAAGATATTTCATGTGGAAAAGACTGTAAGAACCTAGTTTTTCAATCAAGAATGGATCCTTAAATTTTTTGTCTAGGAATTTACATTGAACCTTATATGGATGCCTAAAGGTTTAGTAATGGTATTAGGTATGTCTGAGGAAGTTTTGAGGCCTTTAGACCATTTGTTTTGGAAAATTGGATAGGTCACATGATTAGTGCATGGTTGATAAATAGTTTGGATAAACATGTAGATTGAAATTTCCAGATAGAACCACACTGCATTGTTTGTGCATGGTCATGGATAATAATTGTGAAAAGTTCCCCTCTTCCTAGAAAACCATTCTTGGTTTTTGTACAGTTTGTTAATGTGTGAAAAGAAACCATGTACAAGATAATTTTCAAGGTAAATTTAAAAAAATTCCCTTAATGATCATTTAACACTCCTTCTTCATCCTAATATGAGAACTAGTGCGATTGACCCCCTTTTCTATCAATTTGGCGCATTTTAAAGATCTAATCATGGGATTAAGAGATCTGCATCATCCAGAATCTGATCAAGCTTATGTTCATCAAATTGGATGCACAATGGTATATACCCAAGTCCCATTGAGTCATTCTCCTTCCATTTTTCTCTCGTGCGAGTACTGTGTGTATTATTTTTTTTCTGTTTTCATGGATCTACTATGATCCGAGCAAAATCAAGGTCCAATATTGAAAGAGGATAGTCGTACAACCTTGATGTGGGTGGTCTATAAATCATCCCTAAATTTCATTGATTTTGGAATTGTCAAGGGGGGACTAATGATTTCATCAGGTGCCATTTATGAAATTTATGTGCCATGTTTATAATCATTAAAACCATATAGTTTTGATATTTCCAAATATGTGATTACTTTTTGGTGGTTATGACCACAACTCCATCCCTATTGTGTGAAAGGTTATGCCATAATTGTTTTAGTGTTTTGACATTATTGTGGAACCGTTCAGGTGTTCCTTGTCTTAACCTTCCTAAGGGTAAGAATTTCTATATTAGATGGACTATATATAATTAGAATTTCATTATGGAAAGTACCATGTATTCTTACCACTTGACCCATATAAGATAAGTGCTTCAATTTAACAATAAAATGTTAAATGTGAATATGAATGTATACTAATTATATGACATTGCCTTATATGAAAATGAATAGTAGGTTGCATATCCATAGAACCCCATGAATCATTAACGGAATGTAGTGAAATGAACCTTGAATATGGAAGATTCTTTAAATGGATTATGTTAATGATCTCATGATATATATTCTTACAACACCAATGAAAAGAAATTCATCAACCAAATGAATTGATTAAAACGTTTCATGCAACACGACCTTATCAAACAAATGAATGGAAAGGAAAGAAAAGAATGAGATATTACATGACATCATAATTAAATAGAAATTTAATGACATGAGATCACCTTGGATTCAGATTGGAGAATACCCTGAGTACCCGAGAACCCCATTCTAATTCAAGGATACAGTTTTCATTGGTTGATACCCACCAAGATCTTGATCCTTGTATGTTCTTAGATACCCGGTATGACATCGTATGATCCATTAATATTATGACATGATTCCTTAGATACTCTCCTTGGATCCATCATTGAAAATTATGCTCCATGGTTATGGCCCATATGGACAAGTATCTACTTACCCCATTTTACCTTGGATGATCACCTTGGATTCATTAAGAACCTTATTATGATATTCCACGGACTATGATCCTTGTATTACACTCTTATCCATAGCTAGGATACAAGAACTTCTGAGTTTGTGACCCATTGAGGTATACACTACTATGGTTATTACATTTGTACTTCATTATTAAATATCATAAATCATGGTTTCATCATTACATATTGAAAAAATTACTATTTATAATGTCATGTGAAAATTTCACTGTTGGTTATGCCTCACATAACCTACCAACGTGAATTGATAATTACTTAATAAATTAAACTGGTTACATCTTCAGACACCACTGAGGGATGAAGTAGGTAATTGGATATTTAGTAACATTGAACATCATTACATTATATATGTATTCTTTCACACAATTACATGTACGTTATAGTGGATGATTTTTATAGACATCATTGGTGGTGGAAAACTCAGATTTATCTCACACCCTCTATGAGCACTGTTTTGTACCTGGGAAAGATTACATGGTTGTAGGTGTTCACAAAGGAATTCATGTGTCTACGATCACCTGATTTCTTGCTGTATAGTATAGAGGTTGATAGCTAAGGAATGAGTTTGAACTTGAGATGCTTTGGATAGTCTTCGATTTCCATTATAACTTTTATAACATGATATACATGTTTTTTGTGTCCATCTTTTCAGCGTTCATGTACATGAAATATCGTTATCTTTTATTGAATTTTATTAAAGTAGTTTTAGTTATTATTGATATTGTCTCTATTTTTCCACTATGCCTTTTATTTACTTATTTTTCTTCCTATATATAACTATGTTTACATCTGTACACAACTCTAAAAATTGGTATTGATGGCATAGTGTCCCCACAGTCACACACTGGGACCTCACTGCTTGTCAACAACCTCTGTAAATCATAGAGATTCTCTTGAGGCCACGTGTCCAATCGGGATGGGGGAACCCATTGAGTTTTATCTAGGTATGGGATGTCACATTGGGCATATGGAAACAATTCACAGTGATATTAAGAACATAAAATCCATGATATAGAAGATATGAAACAATAATTTTCTTACATTTATTAAATAATTTTACATAAAGCATAAGGAGTAAATTTCTATTGACTATATTCATATTCTCCCAATATAATAAATCAAAATGATATGTTAAAATAAATAATGTAAATACATTAATAAAATCATTATTATAATATCAATTTAAAAGAAAATATGAAATAACAGTGGGAATCCCTAGGGGTTAATTAGTTGATCTATAAACCAAACTATACATTCACTCTATCTAGTATTCTCATGTAGGATAATGGTAGTATCCTTGAATAAAACTAAATAATGATGAGGATATAAAGAGATGGATATAGAAACACACAAAATACAGGGGGTTTTAAAGGTGTTAAGAACTCTTTATCTCAACTGAATAATTATGGGTGTACAAAGGTTATGACCCCACCATCCCTATTCTTATCTTATTATCAATATAAATAGTGAATAGAAAATGGAAAATAGTCACGATATTGAATTATAGGATAGAAAAAAATTAGTTTCTATAAGCTGATAAATCATTCACATGAATTCACAGGATCAATGGGATGTTGGCTCAAGTATGTGCCATTGTTTTTATACACAATCCTAGGAAAGTATTCATTATAATGATAAAAAAATCTATGATTAGATATCTCAATATATAATCAATATTTTCAGTTTGAAAGTTGTCCTTTTTTAAAGGCCATTGATGAATCAAAAAATGAATATATATGTTGTATCAAAATGATGTGCATTGAAACATATATGAATTATATATATAATTTCAAATTAATAAATCCTATTAGTTATATTCAATATTAATACTTTTCTGGGCTTCAATATACCATGAATATATTTATTATGGTATGAGATATACATCTCCTCAAATATGTATCAAGAGTTTTGAATAATGGATATCTAACTCTACAATATGGGGTTTTTTTAATAATAGTTCTACAGAAAATTTTCATATCCTTGATATTTATGGAATGAAATATATATTTTAGTGTAAAACACCAAATTTTGTTGAGAAAAAACATACATATGATAAAGATCCTTATGAAAAAAATTTAAACTCACTTCCATGATGAACTATCCACATAATTTATACAACATGATTCGTTAAAATAACATAAAAATGTAATGTGTATATATTACACAAAGATTCATGAAAAAGTATAAAAATGCCCACTATTTCTAACAATTGTGTTATAATTAACACTCCGTTGAATCATGGTTCACTACTCATCATGAAATATTACTTAATTTTCTTTTATAAAAACTGTAAATGGCCACCAAATAATCCATTAGCATGTTTTTCATTATGTAAAATAATAAAGAACCTTCAAAAATCTTCAGAGAATCCTCCCATGAAGCAATCCATAGAATACCCTCAAATTTGAAATTTTATAAACACAAAAATATAGATATTATTAATTTTATTTAGTGTTCCCCAACTCCAAATGTCAACATAAAATCTCTACTAACTATATCTCGCCTGAGAAAAACTCAAAAATACACATATATTAATTTCATTTAATAGGTATTTTGATATCCCCAATCATCAATGTATATTCAAATGTAGATAGGAATAAATGAATAATAATTTCAAATATCAATCATACATACAAATATTATTTATTTTTAATAGTTTTTGTATGTGATGTTAAACAAACAAAGGAATTTATTTGATCATGGGGTAGTTATATAATTAGAGAGATTTTTAAAAATTAATTTTAAATGAAATTTTTCATATGGTATTGTGATTATGACATATAAATGTAAATAATAATACTGTAATAAATATCTTTGGTTTCTAAAAAAATGTAGCACACATAGATTTATAGTTTTTTATTTTATGTTTTCACACGAAAATATGGAAATAAATATTTAAAACCTAAGAAAATTAATGGTATAAAAAGAATGGGTAAAATTTATGGATGGTTTTAATTAATAAAAAATATATAAAGGCCATTTTAGATGTCATTTACAAGTTTAATTGGATAAACATAATGAACTATGTCATCAATAAAAATTATATATGTTATTGATAAAATATATTATCACTATTATTAAAAATGATTTAATTAGAATAAGTAGAAAACACAATGAAAAATTTAATAAATGTTATATTTAAAACAATATAGTAAATTATTTTCCAATAAGTCAAGATGAAAAGTAAGAGTGATCAAGCCTCAATAATGAATAATAATGACACATGAATAATTGGGAAAATGTAATGAATATATGTAAAAAAGAAAAAAGAGGAGGTTACAAATAAATCTATTAAAACCTCAAAGTGGGAGAAAATTATGACATTACTAATTATAAACAATGAAATAGTAAATAGTGGGGAAGAATTTTTATGTTTATTAAAAATCTTATAAATGAACCAAACCACCAATACCTCATATGGGTAAACTAAATATTGATTATTCTACATAAATACTTCATCCAACATTCTAGGGGATAGTGATTGTCACCTATAAGGAATAACATACATAGGAATCTTGATCCTCTAATAAACTATTATATAAATAAATCTCCAACAAATAATAATAGAAAACTACACCAGCAAATAAATATATCAACTAAACCACATAACATGTGGGCCTGGGAAGTAAAACAATATATACAATATCATTTTATTCATATCCTGAAAAGGATATTAAAATTTCATTAATATCAAATATCATTTGAATATAACTCTATGAAGGGATGAAAACTCCTTTAATCATAGGGACATCTAATAAAAAATACTTGTAATCATATCCCCAAATCATTACAATCAATTACTATATAATAACTCATCGAACTCTACTATCCCCATGGTCATCCCTAAACTATATAATTATCATAGAGAAAAAATGTCTGGGAACAAGGCCTATATTGGTGTGTGTATAAATATTCCTAGTAAGATACCTTGGAAACCAAAAGTTAAAAAATTAGAACAACTGGCCATCTCAAACCCAGGTCTAATGAAATGAAGAGAAATAACTATGATAATTGAAAAAATATAAATTCATGAAAAATATAGTAATTAAATAAAAAAATATACTTAGATTAACTCCATGAAAGATCATATCAAATAGAAAACTAGTGAAACATAGGGTAATGAATTGATGAAAAACACATAAAGTTGATTAACTAGTTATATTATGTATATAAATGCATCTAAAATGGATCAATATGCCACTAATAATTCACAGACATATTTATGTAGTTTTACATCTTATGGATCCCAACTATTGAACTACTAGTCCGCCATAACAGTGACAACACCACTATAAAACTATTATAGATGAACTACTCCACATTATCGTATATATGTATTGAATGAGGGACTACATAAACATTTTTATGACTGTGACCAAATATATTTCATTACGTACTCCACGAATATATAATAATTCCATGAAACATGGGGTTATACTAACTCTCTGTCTTGGAAACAAGGGGTAATATAACAAAATAAATTGAGGAACCCATCCTTATAGACGAGGGAATACCAAATCAATATTGAATATCGGGGGTAGAACCCTATCATGAGTATATAACCAGAGGATTACATGAATCCCACATATGAATGACTATAACATAACACATGAGGGGATACATGAACTCTGTGTTTGTACCAAACTTATTGCACGAAATGTATCATCATATTCATAATGTTTAGATCTTAAAACTACATAAAACACCTCATAGATTAACTGTGATAGAAAAAAATATTAAACTAATGTTATATACATGGATAAATTCTCTTAATGGACTATATATTATTCCTAAATTAACACTCAATAAAAAATAATTAATAATTGTTTAAATTTCCCAGTACAAATAATTCCTAATTTGGAAGAAAACATGTTTGTCACTTGGGAAAGTATGTTCATATATATTAACTAATCAATCTATGTTGGATCAATATATGTGCCTCCCTGACCGTATTTTCCTAGATCCAGTGCATTGTTTATTACATTGTCATGATCATAAGAAAGTCAAATCCCAAAGCATCGATAGGCGTAGTAGCTTTGCAAAAACTAGATGCAAACATAAATTTTTACATTACATCTTGAAATGAAATACAAAATAAAAACTCCATTGAAAACGTTATTATTTATCTTACTCATACCTATAATTCATTCATAATGTACATATTCTTATCCTAGGGAGAAAAAAACATGAGAATTCGGGGAGATCAGATGCTTAGTAAGGGCTAATAATTTTGTGGAAGCTATAATAAATAATCATATACATTTAAGGGAATATGTTTAATAAAAATAAAATTATTTTAAACATAAACTTGAATATATTATTGGGATAATAAAAAAATAATTAACATATAAAAATGCACATGGATATTCTATTATTCAAATAATCACATGTAATAAGTAACATTATAAAGATATAATAAATAATGATGGATATCTTAAACACATAGTCAAGAATTCAACCATGACAATATACATAATTGGGTTGTAAATTATCCCAAACCCTAACCTAATTTCCTCATGATACCTACCGATTCATCGAGGGAAAATAGGTGGCCCCAACCAACACATAAAAAGTTAATTTCATTCCTCTTATGAATGTGGAAAAACATAACCAATATAATCATTAACATTACAATTAGCATAAGAAATGTCAATACCAGAAACATAATCTATAAAGGATATCAAAATAGAACATTCACAGTCATAAATATCATAAAACATTAAATAAATTATGGAATATTATATCATAATATATTGTCCATAATTAATCATAAATTCCAACAAAGGATTATTTAATTTTTGGAAGTGATCTAACAAAATCATTTACTCTTTTAGAAATATTCATTTTTTACTTAGAAATCATTTGAAAGCCTATGTAATTATAAATGAAAACATTTCTGTTGCAAATAACCTAGTAATATTGTAGGGTATGCTTCAAAATTTCAAGGCTTCATAATGGAAAAAATATATTCTCAGGCAGTATAATTTAAAAAAAATTCTTTACTTAATTTGAGGAAAAGGACATATATTACCTCATTTGGAAAGCGACAGAAAGATTAATTTTAAAAAAATTATTAAAAATAAATCATGGGTATAAATTTCATTCAAAAAATTTCTAGGCATATGAATATCATTTTTAAATACATGTATAAGAAACATGGATGTGGATGATAAATATTTCTTAGTAGATACTTATATATAAACATTGTTAGATAATAATTAGATTACAAAATTAACCAATACTTTGTACATTCCTTTACACAATGGTGCATTAACCTCATATTTAATGATTACCTATTGTTAATAAATTATTCCAAGACCATATACATATTTATGATATCATATAGGATCCTCATATCTAATTTTGTAAATAATATTTCAGTATTGCCAATATTTCAGGTGTGAACTACTTTATTTTTCTATGCATGTTTTGTTAAGAAATTATGGATTCATATGCATAAGATAAATTTTATTTAAATAAATAATGATACTAGGTTCATAAAAATTATATTTAATTATCATATTATTTTTATAATCATTCTTGAATGGTTAATGTGGATAATGAATCTAATCATGTCATGGAGACGGAAGGTTGTTTGTACGAACGAGCGACGATATCAATCCGTTATTGGTTAAATGATATGTAACTGAATGGTATATTAATTTTACAAAATCATAATAATTTCATTTTCATTATTTATGTATATTATTCTCATCATTATACCAATCCAAATAATGTAATGGTGAATAACAAATTACTCCATGGTGTGGAGATGGCTAGACACACGCACACACACATGGTGATATTATTATTCATCGTATATTTAAAATGATCAATATCATTGTAACATGATAAAAATAATATATAAATATATGGATTATACTGGATTTATTACTTTGGTATAGAAACAAAATATAAAGAATAAGTAAAATAATAAAAACTTTGAAATAAGAGATAAAATGATTACCTTTTCATTGGGGGCCTCATTTTGATTTGCACAAAAGGACACTATAAGTTGGTTTACTGCACAAATGGTGGCCTCTATCATGATTTGAGGGAAGTTGAGATTATAATTGGGTAGGGTTCGGTCAATCCAAAGGATTTAAATGGTGTGAATTAAATAGAATGAGATGTTCCCTTTTATAAGAGAGGTGATGATAATTTTAGGAAAATATTAAAATATTAATTAATTAATAAATGATTTTCAGACTTTAATAGATCCAATGTTATTTATTAATATGATAAGATGATTATGTGTCTAAATAATCTCAACCAATAGGTTTTACCCATGTTTTTGTAACAAATTTACCTATACCATTTGTCTTTAACCCTTAGTTAAATAAGTTAACTCTTACCAAGTCTTCTTGTATTTATATACTATATGGTCAATAAAGATACAATAAAATGCCAAGAGAAAATAAAGTGGATATTTAATGAAATTTTTTACACTATATATATCATTTGGATGAATATTATATTTATATAACTATAATATCATTTAATAAAATAGTGTTTGTTTTTAAAACTAATTAATGTCAATTTTGACACTATTTAGTAATTGATTCATTAGAGTGATAAAAACTTGATTCCTTAGAAAAAAAACATATTAGATCCTCCCTAACTTGTAAATTTTATTCAAGAAATTTGTTAATGAAATATAAATGACTAAATTACAATTCTTTTAAAATTTTTAATATCAAATATTTCATTCGTTCATTAATAAGGAAGTCACTACATCATTATTGTGTCATAAATAAATTTATTTTTATATTGTACAAAAGTTATAAATAAAATAACACGATTTATGAAATTATTTTAAATTAATTATGAATATTTATAATCAAATAGATCAGTTATATAACCACACATTAAAATTGTTTTAGTGAAAAGGAACATGTTTATGTTATATTTTTCTTTACTTTAAATTAAATTTTATAACAAATCATTATCATACCAAAGTGGTTCCCAGAGGAAACATGTACATAAATAGTGTTTTAGTCATCACCCGTAAATCATACAATAATATAGAGACACTTTTTTGGTTTTTTTTATATTATTAAAAAAATGTACCTTTATTTCATGAATTAATCATTAACTGTGGTAAATGAAAATAGTTACTGAATATACTATTCATAATGTCCCAAAATAAAAGTAACCTATTGAAATAATATAAACCCACTGATCTAAATATGGAATCCAGTTTTCCAAATTTAAGACATAGATGTTGCAGAAATTAATTTAAAATTAATCCCCATTGTTAAAATGAAAAAATGGGGTTTTTAAAGGTAAAAACATTCAAAAGATTGACATGTCTGTATATCTAATTTTAATGTCAAAATAATTTCAATGACATAAATTATATTGAATGAAAAAATATAATCTAATTATAATTTAAAACCATTCAAATTTAAAATTTAACACTATAAATTATATTGATTAAAAAGGTTATTTGTAATTAAAATTTAGTAATTTTCACTATTCATCAAAATATGAATGTTACGCGAAAAACACAAAATATTTATCCAACCTACATTTTTTAGGTCCGGAATTTAATGTGGATGTTTATTTTATCAAACTAAATATATAAATATGTAAAACATATGATTTAAAAAGTGATCTCTATTAAAAGGTGGTAAAATTTCATTTTTTGAAAAATAATTATTTTATACGAAAAATTTAATTTCAAATTATATCATATCTAAGAAACATATGGTATTAATATTAAAATAATATGAAATATATAAAATTCAATGTGTGGTTAAAACTATTCATAACTTATCTTTAAATGGCTAGTTGTGGTGCACTCAAACTCTGTGTTGCGTGTAGTGAAATCTATTTGAATTATGTGAAAAAAATAGTAAAATTGAAGATTGGGATGTTAAATTCTCCCTTACATCAAGAAAATTAATCCTTACAATTTTAAATTTCAATTTAATACTAGGGGTGGAGATTTCTAAATATCTTTGTTGATATCCCATATCAAAAAATGGATTAATGAGACATCTACATTAAAATATTGAAAGGGAAGTATGAAGGTTACCATAAATAACACATACCGATATCCCATATTAGAAAATATGGACATGAAAATAAAATGTAACCATCATGTTATGATGGAGAGTGATAAAGAACATTATTAAGAGTATTTTGACAACTATAAAGTTATAAATCCACGATGATCCAAAGAACCATTTGATTCATCGCAAAAGAAAGTACTTGGAATTTTTTTTGGGTTTTATGATCCTTTCCCTAGTGTTGTAGAATTAATTTACTTCATAGAATAAGAACATAAGGAATCATACTTAATTAACATTTATAGTTTCATCCATTAACTAATTCCTACTAAAAACTCATCATTGTCTTCAAATGATAATAAAAATAAAAAATATTCTATTTATCTTAATAATAGAAGGATAAAAATATAAACTTATACAATTTAAATAAAAAAACTATGTTTTAATAACTAGGGACTTCATGTATGATAAGGGCAAGCAATAAATCCTTGTCACACATCGGTTTTGGTTGTTATTCTTGTAGCCTTGTCTGACGTGACGGGTTTTCACCCAACCTGAGGGTCGTCCTTTTTTTCAAACTATATTATTATAACATTCCAAACATAACCTTAAGATATTTTTTAACCTCATAAAATAATATCCAATGTATAACTTAATCCATTCCAAACATAATACGTTTCCAAAATACTTCTATCCAAAATAATAGTTTAAAAATATCTCTAAATTTCCAAAATCAATTGTAACATTAGATTCCTCAAACAACATAATGTATCTATTGTGTAAAAATACGTCTATATCCTCAAAACCCTTAATTAAATAATTAATTCTTCCAAATCCTTAAATAAGAAGCGTTGCAGTATAATCCAAAATATAGTAATAAAATTCTTTATTCTGAAAACATAAATACATTAATTATTTCACTTCAACTGTTGTAATAGAATAATCTTGACCTTTATCTATTTTCTTTTTCTGAGCCACATTTCATTGATTATTTGGAAAATAATTTTCATAATGTCCCATCTCATTACAATTATAAAATTTTACATTTACAACTTCTTTCTTTCCCTTACAATCAGAATCCTGGTGACGTTTTTCTCCAAACATTTAAAAATATTTTTTTCCTTTCAAGAATGTACTAGGGAGTTTCTTCCCACAATTATCACATAATAGAAAATCCTTCATTACATTTTTACCTTTATTTGTCTCTTGCTAAAATGTTCTCGTATTTTTTTAATTAATTTAATTACATAAGAAATAGACAATTCTTTTTCTATCTTGATAGCACAAGAGATTGTATCTTCATATGATGAGAAATATTTTTAGACCAAAGTCTATCATAGGAATGGTTTTAACCCGCCAAATAATCGATCAATATTAATTCATGTGTTATGTATTTAGTATGCATCATGTCATTCCAACCTTGGGAATTTAGCCTCATACTTTTTAACATTTTCATCCTATTTTTTCCTCAGAATCAAATATTTCCATTCCATATCATCTCACTGTTCATGAGGAAAGTATTTTTCTAGGAAAATATCAATAAAATACATCAATTTCGTATTTTATACATCATCATCCTCCTTCATATTTTCAATTAGTGAACACCAATGTTCTACATCTCTTAAGAGACGATAATCTACTATAACAACCATTTCCCTTTCATTACATCTCAAATAACAAAATATTTTCTATATGGAACTTATCTATTTCTGATCTCCAAATGGATCTGTTGTCCAATTTAAAATTAGAGGTTGTTTTCTAATCAACTGGTCCAACATTGATCCTCTGTGTTGTGGATCATGATGCTCCATAGTGGTAAGATTATTATTCATAACCAGAGTCAACTATCCCAGTATGGTTAAATGAAATTCCGCACCAGTTGTGTCACTAACATCATTATCATTATCTTTCATAGGATGTAAATCCCTAAATGGATTACATGTGTTGATACGATCTCTATTATTAACAGTTGGTTACAATTCTAAATAATGGAATAAATTAGACTATGTTATATATTATAATTCAAAATCCCAAACTAGTAAAATACTTAACATAAATTGAAAATATTATGCATATCTAATCTATAATCATAAACATCGTTTCATTGTGGAAGTAGTTAATCATAAATCCTTTATAATGGTTTGTTATGAAAATATGAATTATCCTAAGAATATCCACTATTAGTGTCAATCCAAGTTCCCATTAAGGCTAGTTGTCATGCACCATCTTACCCTGAGTCAAACTTGTAACACCTTATAATAGTTTTTACCCCTAGGTACATCTATTCCAGAACCACATCCACTTGTAGTATCCATACATAAAGGTATCTTCTAAAAAATATATCATAATCTATACAGTACAAAAATTATAGGATGGTATTCTATAATTATCCTAAAAGTATATCTTAGGGTAATTTTCCCTAATAAATGTTTTTCACAACAAAGTTTCTAAGGATTATAAAAAACTTCCTCTGATACCAACTATAATGCTCGAAACCTAGTTTCATAGATTTGGTTAATTATTTATTATATTGGAATGATCAGAAGAATGTCAAATCTAGATGGATTGATCAGTTTTGAAGCCTTAGAAAAACTACATACAAATATATATTTTTACATTACATTATGAAGTGAAAGGAAAAAAAATCAAAATCATTCTTATTCCATTTCATCATTCCTATAATTCCATCATAATTTACAACTTTTAATCCTAGGGAAATATGAAATATAAAAATTTTGTGACCTAAGATGCTCAGTAATGGTACATAATTCAGTGGAAGCTATTAAAAATAGGAAAAAACATTAAAGGATCAATGTATAATAAAAAACATCCTTATAAACATAAACATGAACATAACATGGAAATAATAAATCAAACATCACCATATAAAGATTCATGTGTTTATTAAACTAGTCGAATAATCACATGTAATATGAAACCCTTAAAGAGGGAATATATATTGTGGGACATCTTAAACACAACATCAAGGATTCGACTAAGACACTATACCTATTTAGGTAAGACATTAGTCACAACCCAAACATAATTGTCTCGTGAGACCTATCAATGCATCAAGAAGATATAGAGGGCCTCAAATAACACATAAAAATACCAATTCATTCCTCATATTAAAGGTTTAGAACATTACCAACATAAACATTCATAATAAAACAAGCATATTTAATGTCAATACTTAAACCATGTGTTATGAATGATATCACAATAGAACATCCACAATCAAACATATCATAAAAACTTCAATACTGTAACATCCCAGGTAAATAAAGAATAAAGAATTTTCATATTTATTAATATTTATTAATTAAATATTAATTTTATTTTTAATGGGGTTGCTATGTTCGATAGCGTACTCGATACGCAATGATGAGTTTCTTTGAAAACTTACGTTGCGCACAAGTAATAAAATAATATTATTTTAAATGTTAGTTAACGAGTAGCCGTTGTACTGGCGGGAATGGATATAAATAACTAAAATATGATTATATATGTTTTTAAATGTTTTTACATTTACCCAATAAAAGATAAAGGCTTAAAATACGGAAAGAATTCAATTTTAGGCATTTATACCCTAATTTTCACTAAGGGTTCACTTATGACCTTTTGACGGCGAACCGTCATTAAATATAGTTGTGATCAATCTTACAAAATCTATTGGACCAAAAATAACTCTTCTTTAGAATCGGGACATCAAAATTTACTTTGTGTAAATTTTTTGTACCTTTCTGATAAAGTTCATTTTTTTATGAATAGTGTAAAATTTTTTATTTTGATTCAAAACCTCTTTTTAATATAATTTATTTATATGATTAGATTATCTTTTTAATTGGTTTTAAAGTGAAATTAGAAAATATTTTTACCATTAAATCCAATAGTGGTCGTTGGAATTAATTTCACTTTGAAATCATACTTAAACTAGTGTCAATATTTTGATACTTATTGTTCCATAAAAACATGCTATTTGTCATGACAGCGGGAATTAATTATTAAATTAATTAATTTGACTTATATGTTTTGAATTTTGTAAAATGGACTTCATTTTTGAATTCGGAATATCAAATATAGCTTAGGGTGAATTTTTGGTAATTTTCTAAAAAACTTCAATTTTTGATGAATACTGAAAACACTAAGTGGTAATCAAGCAAACTGATTTTTCAGTTAAATGAAAGTTTACCAATAATGTGTATTGAATTTTGAAATCTGACATACATGGTTGTCATTATTATGTAAAATGTGGTTCAATGAGTTAAAATAATTTTTTGGTGAATAGTAACTTATTAAGTTTTTAATCACGATTAGAGGTAATTAGTGTAATTTAAGGTAAAAATGATATTATAATAATGTGAAAACACCATGAAACTTGTCCTACACCTATTGGGTGAGCCATGGCCGACAAAGACAAGCCATGGGCCAACTTGGGGACCCCATGGAGCCACTTTAGTTGGAAAATGACATTAATATATTTTTATTTAATGTTAAAATTAAATTGACACAAACATGAGTTGTTTTACTAAAACAATTTTTATGTAGGGTTATACAAGTACAAATTTTGATTATAAATAGTAATTGGAAAGATAAAAAGATTTCCTACATCATATTAGTTTTTTTTATAATTTTTAGACATTACATAAATTAAATTATTTATGACATAATAATGATGCAGCGATGACATCATTATTTGACGATTTAAATAAAATGGAAAGATAATGAAAAGTCTAAAAATTACACATGTCTAAAACCAATTAGATGAGTGGATTTCGAACCCTTATCACCTTATCCACGAATTATATCAATGTGGGACCTTTTAAAACCAAAACACATTTTCAAATAAAGTAATATCTCTTTACTTTCCAAAAGTGCCCCTCCTCTCCTCTTTTAAAAGGACCCCACCTCTACCTCATTTCACACACTCCTCAAGCATTTGGCTCGGCCAACCCCTGCCCAATTACTCTCTCCAAATCCCTCTCCTCATCCTAGAGGATTCCCTTTGGGCAGAATCCTTTCAAAATAAGCCTTTAGGCTCAAATCAAAAGGGAATTACACTTTTAAAGGTAATTCATTCTCTCTTGTTCATTTGTTTTATTTTGCTTCTCCAACCCCCTAAACTCTTTTTATTTACTTCTTTTGTAACAACAACAGTATCTTCAATATACTAGGATGTTGTTATAAGATTTATTCATGCTAAACTCTCACACAACTACATAAAATGGTTAAAGAACATACGGTTTACTTGGATGGCGAAATTCTGCCTCCCGAAACGATGATTGTTCAATACTCATTTAACACCTTCAAAGGTGGCCATTATGATGTCACTATATTTATATATGATATATAATATGTTTATGTTTTACTTATGCTTCTGTATTTTTCATTTTTGTCTTACCTTTATGGCTTCCATTATGGGTATACGCGATATCTTCATTTAAGGAAGTGCGGACTACCTCCCCCTCAAAGTGATGTGATTCGTTAATGCCATATGTGGGATGTGTAAAGGATGTATTTAAAGTTATTATATATGATGTTATACTGGAATTATAATATACCTCTATATCATTATTATTTCTTTCCATTAAAGTATGAGATAGAAATGAAAGTAGCGTTCATGCGTACGTACGGCTTACCGTCTCCATGAACGGTGCATTTCATTTCTTATCCCCAAATGTAATGTACTATTAAATGTACATGTATATAATGAATATATATAATGAATTATATATCTAAATGATGAATATAATTCTGGAATTAAAATATACATACCTATCATTTAGTTTTAATTCCATTAATATGACAAAGAAATGAAAGTAGCGTTCATGCGTACGTACGGCTTACCGTCTCCATGAATGGTGCATTTCATTTATTACCTCTAAATGATTATGTAATATTATAAATACATTTATATACTGGATATATATGATATATATGATATCCAAATCAGGAATGTCATTCTGGATATAAAGAACCTTTTACCACACGAACAACATGTAATTGTAAGAAGTCCACTTTCGACTTAAGAACCAAATATTGGCAAAACAAACATTATTAACTTAAATGGTTACATAATGTTTATAACATGGAAATAAGTGATATAAAAGGAATAATGAACTTTAAAAAGGTTCTTAAGCAAGTAGAAATTAACTCAAGTTTATTATTCCGGACGTTAAAGAACGGTCGGGTCAAGTCGGATACGAGGTAAGGGAACTTCTTAACCCAATTTCCATTCTTTGGGTTAATCTCCTACTTTCAAATTAAGTCATTATATTATTATGTCGTATCTTGTATTTGTACTTTATTTATGTGTACTTATAGTGAATACACATAATATATCTATTTCATTTTAAAAATTATCTTTGTAAGGGACTTCGTCTCAATCTCCTTTCATTGAGGCATATTTCATTTTATACACAACTTTCTTTTATACGGTGTATAAACCCCATTGACTTTTTCTTTTATACGAAAGGAATCTTTTTCTACGAAGCGTTATGCTAAACGACAAAAAGGAATTTTTTTTAACGTACGCGGTGACAACGACCTTTTCCGCCGCCGCGAGTATTATTTGGTCTTTGGCTTCCTCAAAAAGCCGTAATGTTTTTAGAATAAAATAAATACCATATAATCTTTTATGTATTTTGGTATTGAAAATGGTTTTGAAAAAGGAATCTATTATGTCAATATATTTATGATATATTGTGATTGAAATGTGGAAATGTTATCATTCCTTTATATTGGTTTTATGTTTTATGATTTTATATTAGTACTTGGACATTTTAACGGGTGGTTACATTATAAACCATATGACGGTTGGTGCTGTGAATACCAGGATGGGTGGTTACGTTATAACCTCCAATGCATTGGGTATGGAAGTTGGCCGTATGGCTATTCCATTAAGTATGTATGGAAATTGGCCGTATGGCTATTCCATTAAGTGATATGTGTGGAAGTCGACCGTTTGGTTATTCCACTTAAGTATGTTTATGTCCCAAGTTACCTTTATATATGTTATGTGTTCTTTATATGGGTTTTATGGTAATCCTTTGGTTACAAAAAGGTAAGTAATGATATTTTTTTCAGTGAAGAGTTTTTACTACTTCATGAAGGTGAAAAGTATTACATTGATAAAGTATTCATGGTTTACTTGTTGTTTTGAAAAACTAACAGTTTTTATTCTTTTTGTATCCCTTACTGAGCTTTTTATGCTCACCCCAAGTTTTTTTTGAAATGTTTTCACAGGAAATAATGTGGAATATGGTCAAGGATTGGATCAAGGGAATGTCATGCTATCTAAAACATGGAATCTAGACATCTTTCTTTTTAAGAGTTTTTATTTTATGGAAACTTAGTAGAAGTGTCTACTTTGTAATCTTTTAAGATGTAATAGTTATGTTCTAATTCTCTAAAACTCTAAACCTGAAAAGATCCTCAATGTGAATTATTCATTTAATTCAATATTAAGTAAGGTTTAAGGCTGGGGCCTTATAGTTGGTATCAGAGGTCAGTTTAGACAACTTTAGGAGTTATAAAATTGTTAAGTTATAAGTTAAGTTATGATATGATTGAAATAATATAGCATTTACAGATTACCATGTTGCTTCGCCTAAGATATTTCCATGTTCAGAATGGTTTTCCATAGAGGAAACAAAGCAGCTATGTTGGGATGACATAAGGAGGAAGACAACCTTCCAAATCAGCAACCTGAGATGGTCGGAATCCGAACTGAATAGTTTGTTGCAGTGATCGCACAGTTGACTCAGGCTATAAATGGTGGTGGTAACCATGCATGAGATCAGCCAGATCAACCTCAGAGGAACATGTCAGTGGTGGAACATTTCATGAGGCAACATCCTCAATCATTTAGAGGATCATCTGACCCTGTGCAAGCTGAAGGGTGGATTAAAGCACTGGAGAAGATTTTTGATGTCATGGGGTGTTCAGAACATCAAAAGGTTAGTCTTGTTGTTTACCGTTTTGAAAGTGAAACTGATCAGTGGTGGTCGATGGTGAAAAATATAAGGGATAGTGATGAGATTAAGGATCTTCACTGGGACGAATTCAAAGGTATGTTTCTTGAGAAATATTTTCCTAAGGTGGTTCGTCTTAGGATGGAAAAACAGTTCCTAGAATTGAGGCAGGAGGATGATTCAGTGGCTGCTTATGAAGAAAAGTTCACTCGATTGGCAAGGTATGCTCCAAACTTCATATGAGATCTTGATAGTAAAATAAACCATTTTTACTCAGGGTTAATGCCAAAGTATTGAAGGGCTTTAGCTTCTCGTGAGTTCAAAAGTTATGAAAAACTTTTTCGATGTGTGGAGAAGGTGGAAATGGAGTTTTCCGATGATCAGGTGTTCTATGAAAAACAACAGAATAAGAGGTCTAGTTGGCAGGCAAAGGGGAAGAATTCATCAAAGAAGCAAGGAGGTAAGAAAACCAAATATCCATCCTGTGAGAAGTGTGGTAAAATGCATCCTGGAGAATGTTTATCCAGGTCTGGTAAGTGCTTTCGGTGTGGTAAGTCTGGTCATATTGCTCGTAACTGTAAGGAAGATGATCAAGCAGAAAATGAAAAGCCAATGGTAAGATGTTTTAAGTGTAATGAAATGGGTCATTATGAAAACGATTGTCCAACGAAGAACTCAACTGGGGGAAAGCAGCCATACTACAAGCAGAAAGGGGTGGTAAAATCCTTTACAACAACTTCAGTAGATGTTGGGCCATCAAATGAAGTGGTATCAGCTCCAGGGAGTTCAGTATTTTTCGAAGATTGACTTGAGTTCGGGGTACCATCAGTTGAAAGTAAAAGAAGCAGACGTTCCAAAGACTGCGTTCCGTACTAGATATGGCCATTATGAATTTGTAGTTATGCCTTTTGGGTTAACCAATGCACCTGCTGTATTCATGGACCTTATGAATAAAATTTTCCATGAGTTCTTGGATAAGTTTGTGTTTGTGTTTTGAGGTTTGGGAAGAGATTACGTGTGCCTTGTGATTCACAGTTGAAGAATGAGTTGTTATGTGAAGCTCATAGTTCTCCGTTTTCAGTTCATCCTGGCAGTACTAAGATGTACAGAAATCTGTGGGAGTATTACTGGTGGGATGGAATGAAAAGAGATATTGCTGATTTTACTGTGAAGTGTTTGACATGTCAATAGGTTAAAGCAGAGCAGCAGTTACCGAAAGGGATGCTTCAGCCTTTACCAGTGCCAGAGTGGAAATGGGAAAACATATCAATGGACTTTGTTGTGGGATTACCAAGGACATCTCGAGGTAATAATGCAATCTGGGTTATTTTTGATCGCTTGACCAAATCTTCTCATTTCATATCTATACGAAATACATTCTCTCTAGATCAACTTTCCCGTTTGTATCTTAAAGAGATAGTCAGGTTACATGGAGTTCCTCTCTCCATTGTATCTGATCATGATCTCAGATTTACTTCTAACTTTTGGAAAGGCCTTCAGAATTCGTTGGGTACTGAATTAAATTTTAGTGCATCTTTTCATCCTCAATCAGATGGGCAGTCAGAACGAACAATTTAGACCTTGGAGGATATTCTATGAGCTTGTTCTATGGATTAACAGGGAAGTTGGGACCAACATCTTTCTTTGGTTGAATTTTAATATAATAACAGTTTTCATTCCAGTATACAGATCGCACCATTTCGGGCATTATATGGGAAGCGGTGTCGCACTCCAGCTTTATGGGATGAAGTTGGTTGAAAGGAAGTTGATGGGACCAGAACTGGTAGAAGAGATGGCAGAAAAGGTTCAGTTGATTCAGAAACACATAAGAACAGCTCAGAGCAGGCAGAAGAGTTATGCAGATAACCGGAGGAAGGATCTATCTTTCGAGGTAGATGATCATGTTTTTGTCAAGGTTTCTCCATGGAAATGTGTGATGAGATTTGGTAAGAAAGGAAAGTTGAGTCCAAGGTTTATTGGAACATATGAAATTCTGGAGAAAGTTGGATCAGTTGCTTACCTAGTGGCTTTACCTCCGAGTTTATCTCAGGTACACAATGTTTTTCATGTTTCAATGTTGAGGAAATATATGCCAGATCCATCTCATGTTTTGAGTCCAAAGGTAGTTTAGCTGGAAGAGAACCTATCTTATGTAGAACAACCGGTTCAGATTCTTGACCACAGGGAGCAGGTGTTACGGAATAAGGTGATTCATCAGGTAAAAGTTTTGTGGAAAAACCGTGTGATTGAAGAGGCAACGTGGGAATCTGAAAATTCCATGAGGTATAAATACCCCCACTTATTTTGATAAGTGAATAAAATTGCGAGGACGCAATTCCCAAAAGGGGGGAAGGATGTAACATCCCAGGTAAATAAAGAATAACGAATTTTCATATTTATTAATATTTATGAATTAAATATTAATTTTATTTTTAATGGGGTTGTTATGTTCGATAGCGTACTCAATACGCAACGATGAGTTTCTTTGAAAACTTACGTTGCGCACAAGTAATAAAATAATATTATTTTAAATGTTAGTTAATGAGTAGATGTTGTACTGGTGGGAATGGATATAAATTACTAAAATATGATTATATATGTTTTTAAATGTTTTTACATTTACCCAATAAAAGATAAAGGCTTAAAATATGGAAAGAATTCAATTTTAGGCATTTATACCCTAATTTTCACTAAGGGTTCACTTATCACCTTTTGACGGTGAACCTTCATTAAATATAGTTTTGATCAATCTTATAAATTCTATTGGATCAAAAATAACTCTTCTTTAGAAACGGGACATCAAAATTTACTTTGTGTAAATTTTTGGTACCTTTCTGATAAAGTTCATTTTTTATGAATAGTGTAAAATGTTGTATTTTAATTCAAAACCTCTTTTTAATCTAATTTATTTATATGATTAGATTATCTTTTGAATTGGTTTTAAAGTGAAATTAGAAAATATTTTTACCATTAAATCCAATAGTGGTCGTTGGAATTAATTTCACTTTGAAATCAGACTTAAACTAGTGTCAATATTATTGATACTTATTGTTTCATAAAAACACGCTATTTGTCATGACAGCGGGAATTAATTATTAAATAAATTAATTTGACTTATTTGTATTGAATTTTTTAAAATGGGCTTCATTTTGGAATTCGGAATATCAAATATAGCTTAGGGTGAATTTTTGGTAATTTTCTGAAAAACTTCAATTTTTGATGAATAGTGAAACCACTAAGTGGTAATCAAGCAAACTGATTTTTCAGTTAAATGAAAGTTTACCACTAATGTGTATTGAATTTTTAAAATCCGACATACATGGTTGTCATTAGTATCTAAAATGTGTTTCAATGAGATTAAAATAATTTTTTGGTGAATAGTAACTTATTAAGTTTTTAATCGCGATTAGAGGTAATTAGTGTAATTTAAGGTAAAAATGATATTATAAGAATGTGAAAACACCATGAAACATGTCCTACACCTATTGGGTGAGTCATGGCCGACCAAGAAAAGCCATGGGCCAACTTGGGGACCCCATGGAGCCACTTTAGTTGGAAAATGACATTAATATATTTTTATTTAATGTTATAATTAAATTGACACAAACATGAGTTGTTTTAATAAAACAATTTTTAAGTAGGGTTATACAAGTCCAAATTTTGATTATAAATAGTCATTGGAAAGATAAAAATATTTCCTACATCATAGTATTTTTTTTATAATTTTTAGACATTAAATAAATTAAATTATTTATGACATAATAATGATGCAGCGATGACATCATTATTTGACGATTTAAATAAAATGGAATGATAATGAAAAATATAAAACCTACACATGGCCAAAACCAATTGGATGAGTGGATTCTAAACCCTTATCACCTTATACACGAATTATATCAATGTGGGACCTTTTAAAACCGAAACACATTTTCAAATAAAGTAATATCTCTTTACTTTCCAAAAGTGCCCCTCCTCTCCTCTTATAAAAGGCCCCCACCTCTACCTCATTTCACACACTCCTCAAGCCTTTGGCTCGGCCAACCCATGCCCAATTAATCTCTCCACATCTCTCTCCTAATCCTAGAGGATTCCCTTTGGGCAGAATCCTTTCAAAGGAAGCCTTTAGGCTCAAATCAAAAGGGAATTACACTTTTAAAGGTAATTCATTCTCTCTTGTTCATTTGTTTTATTTTGCTTCTCCAACCCCCTAAACTCTTTTTATTTACTTCTTTTGTAACAGCACCAGTATCTCCAATATACTAGGATGTTTTTATAAGATTTATTCGAGCTACACTCTCACACAACTACATCAAATGGTTAAAGAACATACGGTTTTCGTGGATGGCGAAATTCTGCCTCCCGAAACGATGATTGTTCAATACTCATTTAACACCTTCAAAGGTGGCCATTATGATGTCACTATTTTTATATATGATATATAATATGTTTATGTTTTACTTATGATTCTGTATTTTTCATTTGTGTCTTACCTTTATGGCTTCCATTATGGGTATACGCGATATCTTCATTTAAGGAAGTGCGGACTACCGCCCCCTCAAAGTGATGTGATTCGTTAATTCCATATGTGGGACGTGTAAAGGATGTATTTAAAGTTATTATATATGATGTTATACTAGAATTATGATATACCTCTATATCATTATTATTTCTTTCCATTAAAGTATGAGATAGAAATTAAAGTAGCGTTCATGCGTACGTACGGCTTACCGTCTCCATGAACGGTGCATTTCATTTCTTATCCCCAAATGTAATGTACTATTAAAAGTACATGTATATAATGGATATATATAATGAATGATATATATAAATGTTGAATATAATTCTGGAATTAAAATATACATACCTCTCATTTAGTTTTAATTCCATTAATATGAGAAAGAAATGAAAGTAGTGTTCATGCGTACGTACGGCTTACCGTCTCCATGAACGGTGCATTTCATTTCTTACCTCTAAATGATTATGTAATATTATAAATACATTTATATTCTGGAAATATATGATATATATGATAAAAAAATCAGGAATTTCATTCTGGATATAAAGAACCTTTGACCACACGAACAACATGTAAATGTAAGAAGTCCACTTTCAACTTAAGAACCAAATATTGACAAAACAAACATTATTAACTTAAATTGTTACATAATGTTTATAACATGGCAATAAGTGATATAAAAGGAATAATTAACTTTAAAAAGGTTCTTAAGCAAGTAGATATTAACTCAAGTTTATTATTCAGGACGTTAAAAAACGGTCGGGTCAAGTCGGATACGAGGTAAGGGAACTTCTTAACCCAATTTCCATTCTTTGGGTTAATCTCCTACATTCAAATTATGTCATTATATTATTATGTCGTATCTTTTATTTGTAATTTATTTATGTGTACTTATAGTGAATACACATAATATATCTATTTCATTTTAAAAAAGTTCTTTGTAAGGGACTTCGTCTCAATCTCCTTTCATTGAGGCATATTTCATTTTATACACAACTTTCTTTTATACGGTGTATAAAACCCTTTGACTTTTACTTTTATACAAAAGGAAACTTTTTCTATGAAGCGTTTTTCTAAACGACAAAAAGGAATGTTTTTTAACGTACGCGGTGACAATGACCTTTTCCGCCGCCGCGAGTATTATTTGGTCTTTGGCTTCCTCAATAAGCCGTAATGTTTTTAGAATAAAATAAATACCATATACTCTTTTATGTATTTTGGTATTGAAAATGGTTTTGAAAAAGGAATATATTATGTAAATATATTTATGATATATTGTGATTGAAATGTGGAAATGTTATCATTCCTTTATATTGGTTTTATGTTTTATGATTTTATATTGGTACTTGGACATTTTAACGGGTGGTTACGTTATAAACCATATGACGGGTGGTGCCGTGAATACCAGGACGGGTGGTTACGTTATAACCTCCAATGCATTGGTTAAGGAAGTCGGCCGTATGGCTATTCCATTAAGTATGTATGGAAATTGGCCGTATGGCTATTCCATAAAGTGATATGTGTGGAAGTCGACCGTTTGGTTATTCCACTTAAGTATGTTTATGTCCCAAGTTACCTTTATATATGTTATGTGTTCTTTATATGGGTTTTATGGTAATCCTTTGGTTACAAAAAGGTAAGTATTGATATTTTTTTCAGTGAAGAGTTTTTACTACTTCATGAAGGTGAAAAGTATTACATTGATAAAGTATTCATGGTCTACTTGTTGTTTTGAAAAACTAATAGTTTTCATTCTTTTTGTATCCCTTACTGAGCTTTTTATTCTCACCCCAAGTTTTTTTTGAAATGTTTTCACAGGACTTACTGTGGAATAAGGTCAAGGATGGGATCAAGGGAATGTCATGCTATATAAAACATGTAATCTAGACATATTTCTTTTTAAGAGTTTTTATTTTATGGAAACTTAGTAGAAGTGTCTACTTTGTAATCTTTTAAGATGTAATAGTTATGTTCTAATTCTCTAAAACTCTAAACCTGAAAAGATCCTCAATGTGAATTATTCATTTAATTCAATATTAAGTAAGGTTTAAGGCTGGGGCCTTATAAATACAGTTTTGAATATTATATCATAATATATTAACCATAATTAAGCATAACATCTGAAAAATAAGGTTGACATAGATGAATGTGATCTAAAAAAATTATTAAAACTCTTTTAGAAAAATCCACTTTTTACATTAAATCTTTTGAAATTCTACATAATTATAAAATAAAAAAATTCCATCAAAAATATCATAGAACCCTTGTAAGGGAAGATTCAAAATGTAATGGTGTTATAATGACAGAAAATAGTTTGTCACGCCGTATAGGGTAAAAACATTTTTTCCTTAATTTGTCGAAAAGGTCATATAGTACCTCTTTTGGAAAATGACAGAAATATTCCATTGAAAACTATTTATAAAAATTCAAACATTGGAGTAAATAACTTTCAACAATATTCTAGGAATATATATATTATTTTAAATACATTTATACAATTCATGTATGTGGATTATTAATATGTCTTAGTCGATACTTATGTACAAACAATCTCTAGATAATAATGAAATTGTGAAATCAACACTTAACGTGTGCATTACTTTAGTAGAGGGTGCATTATCCTACTATATAATTGTTTAATATTGATATTAAATAAAACCATGACAATGTAAATATTTATGATATCATATATGATCCTCTTATTTCATTTTGTTATTAATATTTCTGTATTACAATTATTTCTAGTATTAACTGTTTTATTTTCCAATGTATGTTTTGTTAAGTAATTTGTGTTTCATATGAGTAGGATATATTTTAGTCAAATAAAGAATGATAATAGATTCATAAATAATATATTTACTTATCATATGATTTAAACAATCAATCACGAATGGTTAATATGGATTATGAATCATGTCGCGTCGTAGAGATGATAGGTCGTACATACGCACGAGTGATGATGTCATTCCTTTAATGGTTAAATGATATGGAACTAGATGGCATATTAATTATAAATAATGATTACCATGAAATATTAGTTATTTATATCTATTATACTCATTATTATACCATCCAAATAATTTAATTTTGAATAACAAGTTACACTACGGTGTGGAGACGGTAATCTATACGTAAGCATGCAATGTGATATTATTACTCATAAGATGGATAAAATGATGAATATGCATTTCCCATATTTATAATAATATCTTAATATATGGATGATATTGTATATTTTTAATTTGTTATGAAAGTGAAATAAAAAGAGGAAGTAGTAGAAGAGAATAACTTTGAATGAAGAGATAAAATGATTACCTCCTCTTCGGGTTTGTCCTTTTGATTTGAAAAAAATGACTTATTAAGTTGTCTATCTTCTCAAATGGTCACCACTAGGATTACTTTAGTGAATTTTGGAGCATAATTGGAAAGGTTTTTTCCATGAAAATGGGGTTTGGAGGTGTGAATTAAAGAGAAAGAGATGTTCCCTTTTATTAGAGAGCTGAGGGGACCTTTAAGTAGATCTTGAAATATTAATTGATTAAATATTTATTTTCAGATTATAATATCTAAAAAGTGATTCAATTTGAGTTAACTATATGTATAGGTCAAAATCCTCCCATAAAATATTATCTAGACATGTTTAGGATACAAATTTAACCTCATCTTTTGGCCTCAACACTTAGTTAAATTTGTTAACTCTTACCAAGTCTTCTTATATTTTTATACTATTTGGTTAATATAGTAACTATAAAAATCCTAGAGAAACTAAATTGGATAATTAATGAAATTTTTAACACTATATATATTATTTTTCTGAGTCATAGATTTTTAGGACTATTATATCATTCAATAAAATTGTGTTTGTTTCAAAAACTCATTTATGTCAATTTTGACACTATTTATTAAGAGATTATTGTTAAAGTCATAACAAGTTGATTCCTTCAAGAAGAAAGAATTAAACTCTCCATAAAATTTCATTTTTATCCAAAAAAATCATGAATGACTTCAAAAATCATAAATTTATATTATTTTAATATATATAATATCATTTCTTTTATGCATTCATTAATAATGTAATCAATGCATTATTATTGTGCCATAAATAAATTTATTTATTTAATGACTAAAAATTATAACTAAAATACCATTATTTAGGAAATAATTTAAATTTATAATGACTTTATATATTCAAAGATATATTTTATATTACAGCGCATTAAAATTATTATTGTTAAAAGATACATGTTTATGTTATATTTCACTTTATTTGAATTTATTTATTATAACAAGCCATTATCACACCTATGTGGCTCTTGGAGGAAAAATGTGCATCCCAAGTGTTTTTGTAATCACCCATAACACATATAATAGGATTAGGACACATGTTCGGGTACTTTTATTTTATTATAATGTTATTTTTACCTTTATTCTCTAAATTTACCCTTTAACCGTTGTAAATATAAATAATTACAAAAGATACTATTCATAATGTCAAAAAAATAAAAGCATCTTATTAAAATGATTTTGATCCACTAAATCTAAATAAGGAATGTAGCTTTCAAAATTTAAAACATATATACAGTAGTAAATAATTTAAAATTAATCCCCATTGTCAAAATAAGAAAAATGGGTTTTCCAAAAGTAAAAACGATCAAAAAATTGACACGTGTTTGTATCTAATTTTAATGTGAAAATAATTCCAATGACCTAAATTATTTTAAATGATAAAAATAAAATATAATTATAATTTAAAACCATTAAAATTTATAATTTATCATTATAAGTTATTTTTATTTAAAAAGTTGTTTTCAATTAAAATTGTGTACTTCTCACAATTCATCGAAATATGAAAGTTATCATAAAAAACACCCAAAATATATACAACATATATTTTTATGCCCTGATTCTAATGAGGATGTTTATTTAATCAAATTTAATATATAAAAGTGATAAATATTGGGTTTAAATGGGGGTTTCATTAAATGGCGGTAAAACTACATTTTTTAAAAATAATTCTTTTATTTAATTAATTAAATTTCTTGTTATATAATATCTAAGAAACATATGGTATGAATATTAAAATAATATGGAATATTTAAAATTAAAAATATTGTAAATACGATTCATAAACACTCTTTAAATGGCAAGTTGTGGAGCTCTCGAACTGAGTGTTGCGTGTAGTGTAAGCAATTTTAATTATTTGAAAAGAAGAAAAATATTAAAGATTGGGGTGTTAAATTATTCAATACTTAAATAAATTTAATCCTATAAATTTAAAATTGGGATTTAATACTTGGTGATGGACATTTAAAAATATATTTATTGAAATCCCATATGAAAAAAATGGATTAATGGTACCACTACTTTAATATATTGAAATAGAATTATGAAGTTTACCAAAAATAACACAAACTAGGGTTACATATATGAAAATATGGACATGAAAATAATATTTAAGCATCATGTTCTGATGGATAGTGATAATGAACATTATTTGGAGAAAGTTTACAACCCAAAAACTATAAATCTGCGATAATCCAGGGGACCATTTGATTCATCACAAAAGAATGTACTATGAAAATATTTTTGTTTTTATGATCCTTTCCCTAGAGTTGTATAATAAATTTAATTGATAGTATATGAACATAAGGAATAATACATAAAATACTTGTAGAGTTTTATCCTTTATCTAATTCCTTCCACAAACTGATCATTCTCTTCAAAAGATTAGAGAAATGAAAAATATTCTCTTTATGATAATTGTATAAGGTTAATTATATAAACATATATCATTTCAATAAATAAATATATGTTACACTAACCATGGAATTCATGTACTTTATTGCTACTCTAAAAAACCTTGTCGCACTTTTTTAGGGTTAGATTCCCATAGCCTTGTCTGATGTGACTAGTTGTCGCCTGACCTATAGGTTGTCCTTTTTCTAAAACTATAGTACAATAAAATTCTATAAATAACCATAAGAAATTTTATAACCTCAAAAAGTACTATCCTATGTATGACTTAATCCATTCAAACCTTATGACTTATCAAAAATTATATTGTCTAAAATAAAAATCTAAAAAGATCTCTAAATTTCTAAATTCAATTATAACATCATATTCCTCAAACAACATAATGTATCTATTATGGAAAAAAACTTTATATCCTAAAAACATTAATAATATAATTCCTGATTCCAAATACTTAATGAAAAAGTATTACATTACAATCCAAAATATAGAAATATAATTCTTAAATCCAAAAGACTAAATACATTAATTATCCCTCTTCGATTTTAGTGACAACACAATCGTTACCTTGATCCATTTTCGGTTTCTGAACAATATTTCTTTGATTCTTTGGAAATTTGTTTTCATAATGTCTCATATCTTTACAATTATAACATTTTAAATTTACAGCTTCAGTATTTCCCTTACAATCACCGTCCATGTGACCTTTTTATCCAAAATTGTTAAAATTATCATTCCTTTCATGCATGTACTAGGGTCTTTCTTCCCCTAAAAATCAAATATGTGGAAATACATAATTCCCTTTAAACTTTATCTATATCTTTCACTAATTTAATATTATTTTATTGCTTCACTGTATTGTCATAATACTTAGAGAATTATTTTTTTGTCTTGAAAGCACATGAGACTATATCTTCGTATGATGAGAATGATTATGAGACCAATATCTGTCAGAGGAATGGTTTTAATCCATAAATTAATCGAACAATATTAATAATTTAGTTATGTATGTTGTCTACTACATGCCTTTCAAACCTTGAGAATTTATCCATATACTTTTCAACATTCTCTTCTTTTTTTTCATCCGTTTTAGAAATCGCCTTTCCATATCAGTTTGGTGTTCATGGGGAATGTATTTTTATCGGAAAAGTTCTTTAAACACCCTTCATTCCATATTTTATACATCATTGTCTTCCTTCATATTTTGAATTAATGACCATAATTAATCTACATCTCTTAATAGATGATAAACTGCCAGGATAACCTTTTCCATTTCATTAAATCCCAAAAAAATAAATATTTTCTCTAAGGAACACAGTCGTTTCTCATATTTAAATTGATTTCTAGTCCCATTGAATGTTAGAGGTTGTTTTCTCATGAAGCATTCTAACATTTATCATCTGTGTTCTCGATCAGGCTACTCCACATAGGTAGGGTTATTATTCATAACCTAATCCAGCTATCCTAGCATAGTTATAAGCTACTCAAAACTTGTTGTGTCACTAGATCCACATTCATTATCATTTATAGGAGGTAAATACCTACATGGATTATGTGTGTTGATATGATTTCCATTCCGTCCACTTGGCGCCATTTCTAATCAATGTAATACCTGAGATTAGGTTATGTATCATAATGCATAACTCCAAACTCATAAAATACATAACGTAAATTGAAAAATTTATTCATATATATTACATAGTCATAAAAATGGTTTCTTTTAGGAAATAGTAAATAATAAATCCTTCATAATGGTTTGAAAATAAAATGTGAATTATGCTAAGCAAATCCCCTAGGAGTGTCAATCCAGGTGCACTGTAAGTCTCATTGTCATGTACCAGCTTACCCTAAGTCAATATCTTAACACCTTGTCCTATTTTTCACCCCTAGGTAAAGTTGTACCAAAACCATGTCAACATGTATTATTCAGACAATGATGTATTTCCTACAAATACTCAAATAATCTCTACATAACCAAAATTCTAAGATAGTATTTGATAATTATCCATAATGTTTTTCTTAGGCTAACATTCCCTAATAAATGGTTTTCAAAATCTAGTTTCCTAGGATTTTGGTAAACATCCACTGATACCAACTGTAATGCCGAAACACTAGTTTGCCAGAGATGGTGAATTGTTTATTACATTGGCATGATCAAAATAAATTCTTATCGTGAAGGATCAATCAGTTTAGTAGCCTTAGAAAAACAATATAAAAATATATATCTCTACATTACATATTAAAATGAATGGAAACCTAAAAACTCATTTGAGAACAAAATTATTTCCTTTCATCATCCCTATAAGTCATTCCTAAATCACAACTTCACATCTAGGGGAAATATATCACATAATAATGGGGTGGGCTCAGATACTCTGTAAGGGTAAAGAATTCAGTGGAAGCTATAATAAATAATCATAAACTTGTAATAAAAAATTTATAATGAAAATAGTATCCTTTTAGACATAAACATGTACATAATATGGAAATAATTAATCAAACATTAACATATAAAATTTTATATGGATATTCTACAAGTAGAATAATCACATATAATAAGAAACCATTAAAGAGGTAATACCTAACGTGGGACATCTTAAACACACTTACAAGGCTTCGACCAAGAAATTATACATATTTAGATAATAAATTATTCAAAAAAAAACATAATTGATTCATGAGTCCTACTGATACATCAAGGGGCTATAGAGGGGCCTACCAAGATATACAATGTCTAATGCATTCCTCTTATGAAATGGGTAAAACATAACCAACATAAACATTCAAATTAAAACAAGCATGTGAAATTTCAATACATAAACCATAAGATATGAATGATATCAAAATAGAACATCCACAGTCAAACATATCATAAAAACATCAATACAATATGGAATATTATATCATAATATATTATCCGTAACTAATAATAAAATCTATCAAATTAGTTTGACATAGATGAAATTGATCTAACAAAGTCATTAAAAATATTTTATAAATATCCCCTTTTTTACAATGAAATCATTTAAAGACTGAATAATTTAAAAAGAAAACATTTCCTTTGAAAATAACCATCTATCGTTGTAAGGGAAGATTCAAAATATGAAGGCATCATAACAGCAAAAAAAAAATTTTCCCGCACTGCATAAGTTAAAAGAAAATTATTTTAAATTTATATAATAGGTTATATAGTACCTCATTTAAAATATAATAGAAATATTCCAATAAAAACATTTTATAAATATTAAAACATAGTTATAAAAGACATTCAAGAATCATCTAGGAATAAAAATATTATTTTGAAATAAATTTATAAGAAAAATTGATGTGGATTATAAATATGCCCAAGTAGATAGTTATATATAAACAATCTCGGATAATAATGAGATTGCAAAATTAACACTTACATTGTACATTACATCAGTAGAGGGTGAATTAACCTATATTTGAAATGTTAAATATTTTTAATAAATTTTACCGGGGCCATATACATATTTATGAAATCATATACGATCCTATTATTTAATTTTGTTTATAATATTTCAGTATTACAATTATTTTGAGTGTTAACTACATTATTTTCCAATGCATGTTTTGTTAAGAACGTCAGGTTTCGTAGGAATAGGATATATTTTATTCAAATACAGAATCATATTATGTTCATAAATATTATATTTACTTTTCATATTATGTTTATAATCATTCATGAATGGTTAATGTGGATAATGAATCTCATCGTATCGTGGAGATGATAGGTTATACGTATGCACGAGCGATGATGTCAATCCTTTAATGGTTAAATGATACAAAACTAGATGTTATATTAATTATAATGAATGACAATAATTTCTTATTAATTATTTATGTATATTATACTCATAATTTTACCATCCAATTAATGTAAAGTTGAATAAAAAATTACACCACGTCGTGGAGGCGGTAATCTGTACGTATGCACGCATTGTGATATTATTATTTGGATTATGGATAAAATGATGAATATGGATTTCAAATGATTATTATAATATATAAATATATAGATTATGTTTGATCTAATACTTTGGAATAGAAACAACATAGATAGATGAATTAGAAGATGAAAATAACAATCAAAGAATAGATAAACAATTACCTCTTCGTCGCGTGTATCCGTTTTATTTGCACAATAGGACTCCTTAAGTTCGTTTTTTCTAAGAAGGTGGCATCTAGAATGAATTCAAGGAACTTTCGAGAAGAATTGGGAAGTGGTTTGCCATTAAAATCGGTTTTGGGGGAGTGAATTAAAGAGAATGATAAGTTCCTTTTTATAAGATAGGTGAGAGACACTTTAGGAAGAGCATGAATTATTAATCTATAAAAATTTTATATTCAGTTCCTAATAAATAAAAAGTGATTTATTTATAAGATAAGATAAGTATGGGTCAAAAACCTCACAGTTAATAGGTTTTATACATTTTAGGTCACAAATTTAACCTTATCTTTTGTTCTTAACCCTTAGCTAAATAAGTGAACTCTTTCCTTGCATTCTTGTATTTTTATAATATATGCTTAATATGGTAACTATTAAATGACAAGAGAACATAAAGTGCATCAGTAATGAAATTTTTAACACTATCGTAGTCATTCAGATGAATATTAGGTTTTTATGACAATTATATCATTCAATAAAACAATATTTGTTTTAAAACTCATTTATGTCAATTTTGACTTTATTTAGTAATTAATTTCTGTAAAAGAAATAACAACTTGACTAATTCATGAAAAAAGAAGAATCAATTACCTAAAATGTCAATGTTATCCGAAAAAACATGGATGCAATAAGGTAATAATTGCATCATTATTGTGTCATAAATAAATTGATTTATTTAATATATAAAAAATATAAAAAATACCATGATTTAGGAAATCATTTAATATTTATAATTAATTTTAAAATTCAATGATATTAGTTATATTACCCCACATTAAAATTGTTTTAGGAAAAAGATACATGTTTATGTTATATTTCTCTTTAATTTAAATTAATTATTATAACATGTCGTTTTCCCAACCAAGTGGATCCCAAAGACCAAATATTCATTCCAAGTGTTTTCTTGGTTTCCCATAACACATAATTTAGGATTAATATATGTTTTTAGTTAACTTTATATTATTATAATATTATTTATAACTTTATTATCTGAATATACCATTTAACTGTGGTAAATAAAAATAATTACTGAAGATACCTTTCATAACGACAAAAAACAAAAGTAACCTATTAACATAACATATACACACTTATTCCAAATATGGAATAAATTTTGAAAAATTTGAAACATAGAAGCTTCTTTGATTAATTTAAAATCATTCATTGTTGTCTAAATGAAAAAATGGGGTTTTTAAACGTAAACTACCATCAATAGATTGACATTTTTTTATATCTACATTTAATATGAATATAATTTCAATGACTTCAAATATATTATATTATAAAAATATAAAACAATTATTATTTAAATCCATTCAAATATATAATTTAACACTAATATTTATTTCGATTAATTTTTTTTTCTATTAAAATTTAGTATTTTTCACTATTCATCAATATATGAATGTTATCAGAAAAACAACAAAAATGTATCCAAACAAAATTTTATTTCATTCTTATAAATTGTATGTTTGTTTTGTATAATTATATATATAAAAGTTTCAAATATTGGATTTAAAATTGGTTCTCCTTTGAAAGGCGGTAAAACTGTATTTTCAGAAAAATAGTTCTTTTATTAAAAAAATTGAATTTGTTATCATGTTGTGTATATGAAAAATATTAGATAAATATTAATGTTATATGGAATATATAAAATTAAAAATTTTGTTAATACTATTTATAAATGCTATTTAAATGGGTATTTCTGGTAATCTCAAACTAAATGTTGCGTGTAGTGCAAACTATTAGTTTTATTTTAAAAGAAGAATACCATGGACGATTGGTGTGTTATATTATTTACCGTGGTTTCTATGAGGAACAACGAATATGTGGTGACTTTAACAATATAGTGTGTGCTATGGATATACATAGAGTTTCATTTCCAGTTGTATAAGCCACCTCTCAATGTACTTGGCATATAAGACCACACGTCTTCTGAGATTGTATAACATAGATAGAACAAAAATCTCTAACCAATATAAGTTGGATCAATAATGTGGACACATGAAATAAATGAAAAAATTGATTACATGTAGTGTAAAAAGACACATAATAATGTCTGTGATGTTGATATACACAACATGTCACCTGAAATAACATATCATGTGATATTTAAAATAATGTGAAACCCTAAAACCTCTGATTCTGAGCTAAACTAAATTTTTTTTGGGGATTACATGTCATTTATCATTAAATAAAACAAAAACATAATAATTAGAGAAATATGTATCATTTTCTAGGACTACAATACAAATAATTTAAAAATTCCTAGAATTACAAAATGTTCATTTCCATAAAGTGGATATTTTCGTTTCCTCTATTACTAGTCACACCTAAATATCATCCAATATTGAAACATTTTATTCCCTATGAGAACCAAAAATTTTATTCATTAATCAATTTTTTTCCTAAATCCACGAATGAATCATCCTGGAAGGATATAAATAATGAATTTTGAGGTTTGTGGTTTGTAATGTATGAAATAATAAAAAATGTGTTTGAAAATATAATTATAAAGGAATTAAAAACACCAAAAGGGAAAAACCAATTCTAAAATATCTATATAGAGATTCATAGAATATTAATAATATTATTTAAATTAAATAAAAATAATAAATTATTTATAATGAAGTGATATTCATGATCAATTAACATTAAATAAATAATAACAAAATGAATCCTCAAAGTGAAATCCTAGATTACCAAGGAGGCTTTATCCCTATTTTAATTTAATTCAATAATTTATTATTTTCAAGTTAATCAATCATTTAGTATCAAAATAAAATAATTAAATCACAACGTCATATCATTATGCAATGGGGAAATAATACAACATTAAAACCTAATAAAATAGGTTTTTTTTATAAATTTTCTACCTATCTTGATAAAAACTCATCTCATGTTGTTCCTAAAACAATTTTTGAAATATTTTTTAATTATCAAATATAAATTAATTGAATTATTAAAATTAGAATAATTATGTGACATGTGACTGAATTAGTTTATAAAAATTAATCCGTTTTCAAAACACTATTCCTCTTGAATAATTAAATTCCACACCACCACTAATTAATGAAAAATACATGGAAAACCATTTTTAGGATAAATAATTTCAAAATAAAAAACATTCATTAATTTTTAAAAGTCGTTTAAAAAAATAATTAAATAAATTAAATTTTTTTAAAATTTCCAATGAAATTTTCTTGAAAATATTATGAAAATTAATTCAACCTCAAATATTAATTTAATGGAATCATATTCCACAATTTTTATTACTTTTTCCATGTTGTTAAAAAAGTTAATAATTACACTCATAAAAACAAGAACATTTATTAATTAAATAAGTAATCTATTCCACCATAATTGAATAATTACAAAAAACATTTTACTTCATTAATAATAGCCTCATTATATAGATAATAATATAATTCAAATTATTTTATATTAGAGATACAGGGGGACCAAAATATTGATGAATGACGTGGAATAAAATAAAAATATGTATTTCTATGATGTTGTATTGTTTTATTTTTATTTTTCTGTATTTATATGTGAACATTTTCACCACCCCAATAAGGAATGTTACGGAATTTTTCTCCATTATAAAAAGAAAGTGGAAGACACTATTTTCTCTAGTTCGATCTCTCCACCAATGGAATGGAGAATGATAGGGGTGAAATTCCATACACTGCATTCCAATAAGGGAAATATTTAATTACAAATGGAAAAATATTTTTCATAAATTCCACTTAATTACCCATCTTAAAACAATACATAAATCCTTTATCAATAGAAATTAAAATCTTTTAATAATTTCATTCCAAAAAATATATTACTTCCCATTTCATTCCTATATTAAATTCCATTTCCATTTTTGTATAAAATATCACCATTATCAAATCTTGCATAATCTAATAAAGATAATGTATTTTTTTTTATTTGGATCAATTCTTAGAAATTCTCAATTACAAGGTGCAAAGGCAATATATATAAAAATTATACCTCTATTTGGTAAAGAAAATATTTTGGATACAAGTGTGTTTCTGTAATTTTAATCAATGCTCTTTATTATGATATATAAATCTTCATGCCCTTGGAATAAATATGAATCTATCAAAAATTTTATTTATTTTAAAAAAGGTATCATAAACATTTACCAAATGTTTACGAAATCGTAAACACCATTTTTATATGTTATCAAAAAATATCATACATTATTTAATCTCAGGTTCTTGGGTAATTTTTCTATTTTATGCTTTTTAAAAGTACCATTATTCAAAACTTGCAAAATAAATTATGTCTCACTTGTAGAGTAATTTAAATTAAATATCATCTATACTTTTAGACAGTTTCACCCCTAAAAATAAAATATCCCTAATACTTAATAAGAATCTCCTTCAGTAACCTCATGTGAAAAAACCCCACCATCACATTTTAACTTTTCACCTTAATTGGAATAATCCCTTAGAATGTCCAATAAATAATAAAATAATAAAAAAAACATTACCTATATATGTTTTTCATCTAGATAATTATTATTCCATCAATATCTTAAGGAAGGGTGTAATATCACATCACAAAACTTATACTAAATTTATACATTAAATAACATTCAAACCACATATATATAGCATGAAAAAAATATAAACTATGAAAATAAACCATAACATTGAATTTCATCAAGGGAACCACCCATAATTGAATCTCTCTCCACATATATCATAAGAATTGAAAATTAAAAAATTAATAAAACAAAGTTGAACCTCTATTTCTCAATATTCTCATATCTACCACAAAATAACCCTTTGTTATGTTATGGTTTCTATATAGAAATTTCACTAATATGAATACCAATACATGGTTCTAACATCTTTATATTTCAATGCTACAACCCTAAATTTCATCAATAAACCAATCCACCAAAATTTAAAGCTAATCGTTTTGAACATTAAGATTACAAAATTCTATCAACTCCAAAACCTAAGAAAATACTTTCTAAAATCAAGTTACTATAACCGAAACTCACAATGTAACATTATCCAGTACATTTCTAAAATATCAAACTTTTAAATTACTATTATATTCTATATTTACATCACAATATTCATAAACTCACTGGGAACCATAGTTTACAACTATTTATTGAAACACCCAATACAAGTCTTCATAATACATATCTTTTCAATAATCAAGCAACATAGGATACCCCAAACCATTAAGGGAATGTGATAGGTGACCCAAAAATTAGTGCCACAACACTTTTTCCCTAACATTTATAATGATGTGAGGGTTTATTTATATGGATAGTGATATTAAAGATATTTTATTAAAATAATCCTCTACGAGGTTGGCTACTCAACTCTTTCCAACATCCACAATATAGAAAAACTCTTTTCTCGGGCATCATCTACCACTAGACTGATATGAAACTTGAATAATAACTTTTATTAATACGTAAATATCATCATAGATGATCTATAATTCTAGCATCTTGAATACCATGCCAAAAATGGTAGATTCATATATCCCAAAACTCAAAACATAAGGGTTTTCCACTATTATACAATAGAACACCCTGAGAGGGAAAGGGTGAATTAGATGTATAAATTTTCATTATGTTAAAAGGATATTCTCCACATGTCGGTAGGAATATGTGTGATAGTTATAATGTTTTTATTTTGTTACCCAACACATGTATGTAGAAATGAAATCACCACACAACATTTATACATGATCTTACTCAAAGGGTAATTCCAAGGAGCATACACTGACCATGTTTTCATCATTCCAAAATCCACTCAAATTTACGAGTTTTTGTGGAATATAATTTTTTTAATGGTAACTCAATTATAGTCTCAATTCATTTGTATGAAGGTTATAGATAGTACACTACCTCTCTCAACTAACATCCAATGAATTCCCTTTTTTGACTAATTTGGATGGAGTTTTCCTAATTTTATTGACTTGATGGATAAGTCCATATTCAAGAAAGTGTTACTTATTTTTACTTCATGATAGTCCAAATGTTATTCTTTAATGTAATATAAAAAATGTTCATAATTAAAACTAAATTCATGTATGTACTTTTCATGAAACTCCAATATTAATTAATCTCTATTATTCCTAAAACTCCATTCTTTTTTAGAAAAACAGTACCATTTCATGAATCATATTACTTAATAAAATATGAATTATTTTTTTAAACATCTAAATTTCTTGACCCCCCAGTGAAATTATTTTTCTCTATTTATTTCTCATACATTTGTTTTTGTGGAACATGTGGTCATTTCATGTTCCTAAATCACCAAACAACTACGTTTGAGTGTGTCTTTAATGAAATCATAGAAACATGTACACTAAAAACACTTATCCTTATAATTATGATTGGTGTTCTATTTATAGGGTAAAATTAATCTTTCTAAAAACCCTCCCACATTTTGTAAAGTCTTCCATTCTGAAATAATGTTTCACTTATAAATCTCAAATATGTACACATTTGGGAAAACCGATCTATTTTGAGCTCATGAAACATGATCTTATGAAAATATTTTTGACATTTCATTATTTCATGATCTTGAAAAACATTAGTGAAACACAAAATTTGATTCATAGAAAATTTATTTAGAGAACATGAATTCTTTGAAACACATTCTTTTACTAGGATTTTCAAGACTAATAATTTTGAAAAATCTGGAGAATTGTACAATCTTTAACATTGAATCTACTTGTATATATAAGAATGCTTTCATTCCAAACTCCTTGATCAAACTAGTTTGTATTAAAAACAACCACAAAGAACCATCAATTTCTATATGTGAATAAAATTATGTTCAAGACCCAAACAATTGATGATCTTGATGAAGGTCAAATATGACATCCAAACAACTAAGATGTTGTCCCTCTATATTAGTTCAAACATTTTTGGATTTAATAGAATCCTAAGAAAAAGTATAGAAGGAACATAATCACAATATATCAATTATTAATTCCTATATCATCATCACAATTTTTAATATTCTCTATAAAATTACTTAATTCTACCCATATGGAATCATTCCCCCCAAACTAATGACTTTACCATCTAAATTCAACAAAATAATCGGGGAACCATTGATAAAAATGGTCACAAAAATCCCAAAAAAAAACATAAGTACCAATTTTAACAAAAATCATTCAGATTAACCAAGATATAACATAAATATAGATATATAATGTTCCATCCTCAAAAACAAAAACAAAAACTAGAAAAACCAAATATTAATTGAGAGTAACCCTAGGATTTCCTCTAGAATGATGTTCTTAAGATCAAAAAACATCTTAGGTAACAAATCCTACATATTTTTCATGGAATAATACTTTAATATAAATAAAATTGATAGGAATCACTAATTGTAAATGTTTTATTATGAGATTTATTAAAATCACCAACCCCAAAATGATAACACTAGATGGGAATATAGATCACCCTAACATTTGTGAAGAAGAGTGTTTCTGATGATGACACACTTAATATATTTTATTTAAATATAAAATGTCTATTATGAAACATATATAATGCATATCCATATAAATTTGAAACATCACCAATATATCTTTGATGGTATTTACTCGAAAGTGGTAAATAAATATGGCTTATAACAACATCTATACATGAATGTATTCTATCCACCACACCTCCATTATAACATCTACTTGGATATATTTAAACCATTCAATAAGTATATTCCCAATCTCAAAGTTTTTGTTAAGGCATAATTCTTTCATGACACTGATCTGGCTATTTATAATAATTAGATATCCTAATCCAAAATAAGGGGTTCATCACAAATATATTTTATATATACTATTAAAAACTAAACCAATGTATCCTGAATAAGTGGGAAATATTGGAAAGCAAAATACCCCAAACACAAAAATCACGTTAAAGGTCTTGATCAAACTCTTTAGTTTATAAGAATCAATATCAAATCAATATTAAGAAGTTATCTTTCTTAAACATAAGCATGTTATTTGTCATGTTACCTTGAAAATGAGTTCATCGCCTTTGAATATCAAACTATCTAAAACTTTAACAAATATAACTCCCTATGATTGAGGAAGAAGTCCATACATGGTGGGATTAGACCATCATTATTTTATATAATAATCAAGTAATGATTCATTTCCCTTATAATGGTATAAAAAATGTAAGAATGATTATATTTTTCGAATATATCTTAACTAGTTAGGTAGCATAAATCTATGTCTCTAACCACTACTGTATTGTATAAGGATGATGCTCACCTTGAAAACCCATGAATCATTTTTCATTGTGACACACAAAGAACATTAAAAGAATATTAATCATTGTACTAATAATCATGGAAAATCATCTACTCTATAAGTATGATCATCACTAAGTATAATCATGAGATAATATGTTATCACACATATGGAAAATGTGCCTCACAAGTTTTTTTTTAATTTATCAAAAAATCAATTCATTGATGGATATCGACAAACTCAAACACTAATACATGAAAACAAAAACCCTTCACATATTTTCTATTTGGTAGTATTTGGGTAATATAATTTATTTGGATAGGTGAACCCATGGTTATTGATGATTATATGGGTGGGCTGAAAAATGATTGGAATTAAAGGTCATGACATACTAATACATGACCCATGTAACGAAATGAACACTATAAATAATACATTAATGATTTGATTCAACTGAAAGGATATTAGAGTCATGGTAAAAGGATATATCGATCACTGAACCTATATCATCCCCCATCCATTAACCCAACACAAAACTCAATTAGGATAGTTACCATGTATTTCATAAATTGTCCTCATAAGATAACTACCTCTAAACTGTATCACTTGAACAATAACATCTATGGTACCATTTTGAAATGACCCAAACCACTGGAATACCACCTGTGATGATGGTATGTTGATTATTCCAATCCCAACTACCTCCAAATGTCAATGGGATAGAAACTAACACTAAAAATAAATTAAGTACCTAAGAGGCGTTATCCTATAATAACTGATGCCATAGATTCATCTTCAACATAAAGTAATAGCTAATAACACCAAAAAATATATACGACAATTAAAATGTATACAATTTACTAATGATAAATCAAAAAATATAAGTAATTCCATAAAGAATATCCTATGAAAAAAATAAAAAAAAATCAATAATATCAACCACTATGTAAGCATAACTCAAATATTGGAAGATACCATCGTACCACAAGGAATCCAGAACAGAAATTATTAGAAATCATCTCGACCACAAACTACCATAAGCTACTACACATAAGATCCTCTAACTCAACTATATCCACGGTCATCCATGATATATTTTAAATATTCTTAGACACAACACAATTAGTAATTTCATTTAATATCTCCTTAGGTTCATTCATAAATATAGAAATGGTTTCCATTATATACATAGAACCAATTATTAAAGAATTTTTTCATGGTTAAAGATGAACAATATTGTGAGGGTTCATGCCTATTCAAAAAGGGTGGTAAATACAATATTTTTTTTTTAAATGGAGAGGGATCCTGAATGTCTACTTGGGGGTAATGGATTTAGAAAAGTATTAAAGATAGTGAAAATCAAAGACTTTTTTTATGAGATTATTTTTATTTACTCCATATTTATCCAAATGGGCATAACACTTATGGGATTATAGTTTATGCTCAGTGAATAGTTGATGTAATATATATAGGGAAAGGGTTTTAAACCATGGAGTATATAAACTAAAAAATTATAAGATGATATTGTGTTGAATTTTTTCATGGTATTTCAAAAAACCTATAAGGGAAATAAAAACCCCTTGGTACATTTTTTGTGTTTTTTGTTAACAAAGTAGATTAATAATTCAAAAATAGTTTCAAAAGGATATTATTATGTAATTATTAAATGATAGATGAATTTGGATACAGCTTGTAGGATCTATATTAAATCTAACAATTGGTAATAAGTCCCATTATTACACTTTTTCTCATGTCATGAAATAATATTTTATGGAAATTAAATTTACATGTGGTGCCCATTATACATTAGAGTATTTTTTATAATATTAATTATCTTCCAATGTATACAGGAGGGTTTTTACCTTTTTAATTGGGGTATGAATAGTCATAATATCATGAGAACACTTCTCATGTCATGAATCAACTAGGTAGATTATCCATCCTTAAAGGATGGAATAAAGTGGAAACTCATAAAATTAGAGCAGATCATGATTATTGATCTTTTGAAAATTTGGATATATTTATGTAGGTTATACCCTGGGAAACTATGTCACACCTTGAATGGGTTTACATATGGAAATATAGATGTGTTTCATTATTCATGGTTTATTATTTCATTGGTCAGCAGCATATGTGTGGTTTTTTCCTTTTTTAAGGATATAAAGAAGTCGCATCATGTATATTTTTATCCAAAACTGAAGAATATAAAGAATATTTTTTGGTTTTATAATTATTTAGTTATCCTCCCTTTAGTATATGATCAATCAATAGAAAAATAACATATTATAGTTAATATATCCAGAGTGTATGTGAACACACGATATCAAAAGATATCATATTGTGTTGTGTTAGTCAAGGGGGAATCCTCGATATATGTCCATTATAATTCTTGTGGATATGAGGCCTGAAATTTTGAAGATATATGATACATAATTTAATTGAATGTATTGTTCCATGTTGGTTCACAAGGATGTAGAAGGTAATAGTTTTAATTAAAAAATCTATAATAAAAATACAATGGTGATATTATGCATGAAAACGTTCTAGTTAGAATACCTATAGATTTATAATTTTTATAGAATAAGGTGGGATTAAGGTAACTAAATTGGTGTTCTTGATTAAATTTTAAAAATTATATTTGGATTAATTTACCCCACAAACTGAACATGAATCACTGATCAATTCAAATGTAAATCTAGTGATTCCATGAATAAAAAAGAGATATATTTATCTTTGATAAGGATGAATAAATATTTTTTAAATTTAGAGACTCATAATGAGAGATAGAGAAGAGAGGAACACAAGATAAAAGGAAATAAATAATTTAGCTAGAAAACCAAAGGAAGGAGATTGAAGAGGATATTCTCATTGATGGTTTGTGGAGTTTTTCAATGAATGAATTTAGAAAATAATTTATATACCTATAGTAGTGTGACCTTTATCATTTTTCACGAAGAGAAAGATAATGAAACTTGTGTATTAAGTGAGAGTTTTTGAGATAAATGTTTCCATTGTTTATATAAGTTTCATTATGATAAAGGTTTATAGTAGACATGAAATTTTTTAGTAAAATCTGCACACTTAATATTTTATATTCACAACATAACATCATTGCATGCTCTATAGATTTTCCCAATATGGCCTAATCATGTAACATTTAATTTGTATCTCTATTATATAATTTTAATATTTTTAACAAATGTGAGGGAGAAGATTGTTCATAATAACAGTTGAAAAATATCATTGTTGAGGGTTTATATTTTTAGAAATATCACCATACACTAATTTACTCAACCCTATATTGGGTTGTTTACTATTCACTTGATTTGTATATGACAGTGTTAATGAATTAATAATCTTTAACTTCTTCTAATAATTTCATTTACCAAATAAATGGTTAATATTGTCCCTGTGAAGAAGAATAATAGAAAATCATGGTGATCATTGAATTTAGTTATATGAATAACCACTTTTCGATGGAGGATTTCACATTCCTGATCATGAAACTATTGATTGATTCCATAACTGGTTTTCGGACCATCTCATTCATGTATGGGAATTTTATTTGTTACCTAATCCATATGGAAAATAAGGATAATGAATCAAGTTTCTTTAGAGAACCCCAAGGGGTATTTGGTTACATCATAGTATCTTTTGGATTAATGAAAATGTGTTTTCCCTAATAATGTTATAGGAAACATATTTTTGAGTGCTTTATGATGAAAATTTAAAAATTTTATATAAACAATTAATAAGGAAATTACAAACAGTGTCATAATTAAATTTTCAATCATAAGGGTATTTTTTTAATACAATGGACAAAATATATTTAAGATAAACATATTATAATCCACTTTTGGGTTGACATAAATAAAATTATTTATGTTCATGGAATGTCATCAGTGTATCAAGGTGGACCCTAAGAAGACCAGTGAGATACATGATAGGCATCCTCCATAAATTTTATAGGAATTGAGTAAATATTAAGGGAATATCACATATATAATATGATTTATAAATAAAATTTCTATAATGTTTTCCCATTACATATATGGTAATAAAATGATTCCCATACCAATGGGTTAAGAATTTTTAAATGAATTTTATGTTCTCAAACTGCACCTTCCATGCACTTTTATAATAAGTATTCTTGTAAAAGTAGAGAACTTAATCATATATGGGGATACCCATGGTGGATCCCATTGTAAACTCCTCACATAGAATAATGAATGTGAACATTGAATATTCTCTACAATCACATAATGATAACATCAACAGATGATTATTTATATTTGGATAGCATAAACAAATACATTGCATTTCACTATGTTGTAGAAGAACCTAGACACTATATGGAACATAATGATGTTTAATTAGTGTCCCATATTAATTTTAGGAAATATATTTTCTTTCACCAAATGATATCAATTGCCTAGAATGGTGGGTAGTTATTATTCAAGAATATGAAATTCAATTTTCATATTAAAATTCGATCAATGGATAATTCATGGAAGAATTTATTATATAAAACCCTACCATTGGGGAGTCACCTTTTGAATTTTATAAAAATCAGGATTAATTCACCTTTAAACATTTCACCTCATATTAATTGGATATTTCATTTGAGAGTTCTTCATGTAGTCAAATATAAAAAATGAAGGAAGTAATGAATCTCAACGGGTGCAGTTAACTGAATGAGCATGTGCATAGATAAAAGAAAATTTTATATTTTTGTAAAGTATGTACCAATAAAATGGAATTATACCAAGACCTTTTCATAGGCATAGAATTGTTCATTCAAATACTGATTTCTCAGTTGATCATCAAGGGTGATTTAGAGTTTTCAACCAAGTAGATCAAAAATGATTACTTCTCTAAGAAAGAATAATTGATTCTCCTTTGAGACTATGTGTGAGGGTTAATGGATGAATTTTTTATAAATTCCACACTATACCATTTCTCATGTTTATAAATTTATTAATTAGATACACTAGAAAATGTAGTTGTTTTTCTAGGACACCATAATGAAAATGAACATATCATTCATATCACTTACCCATATGGTCTCTAAAATGATTAGTAATAATATGGAAGAAATCAATTAAATTAATACCACACTAGATCGATATAAATCCTCATCCAAATCAGCTAAATATTTGACCAGTTCGATGTATCCCATTTTAGAGTATCTATCAATTGGAATTATCTCCTTAGATAGAGTTATGATGGATCATATATATCGATAGGAAACAGATTTATTACTTTTTAAATATATGAATTTTTAGGAATCACCCTATAATATAGTATTTGATTTATCCCCCTTTATATGCATTGAAAGATGAGTGATCCACACTATTATTTAGAAATACAATTATAGTTTTTATAATGCTCATTAATCGGGGACTAAGAACCTCCACTAAATTAGGAAACTTGGATACTTATGGACCTAAATGATGAAAGACAACATAGCCTTCATCAAAACGATTCTTTAATGCTAGATTCATTCCAATTTTAATAATCACCCACTAGAGTTTTTTCACACTTCTAAATACTCTTACACAATATTCATATGTAGAATAGATGTCATGGTTTTGTACACTCCAATCATATCTGGTAATTCATTTTTATGCTTATTTCCATTTAAGTCATCTCAAAATTATCTAATGTTAACTACATAAGAAGTTCGGGTAAAGGTTTTCATCTACATCATGAAATATATTATCATTACTATATTTAGAGTCCCTCAAACAATATGATTGGATAAAGACACCAACATATGTTCCACCAAAATGAAGAATCTATATCATAAGTTTATTATTTCATCCAATCACATATGTTTATATCATGTAGTAAAAACAGATATAAGTATCCATAAATAAAACATTAACAAATATCCATCATAATATGGTTGTAAAATACAAGAAGACTTATCGGGATAAAATCTTGAATTTTTAGATTCCTAGGGGATCATACAATCACCCTAACATGGAGTGAATCAAGGGTTACCAATATTTTACTGATTAAGATCAACTTAATTTCTTAATTCCTTTACATCGATCAAACCACTTTTATCATTTAAAAATTATGGATCTTTATGTATTTACCCTAACCAGTTTTCCATTATAATATATAGATAATGAAAAGATAATAGAACATAGTTATTTTTATAAAGTTCATCCTCGAAGTGAGAACCTACACCTTTCCATGTCTGCTCCCATAAATACATGCATTTTTCACTGATACATCCATCACATATTATAAGTGGTGTTGGATGGAATTTTTATTAACCAAAATTATTCACTATATGATGGATGTAAAGGATTACTATACTGGAATCCCATGAATAGAGATATCTCCTAAAAATATCATTGTTATCCCTTGATAGGCATGTGGCATAGACTGTACAAGAACCAGTAGTCTTCATGGAATATCCTTGGACTGCCTAATGGATGAAATTATGTGTACAATGGAACTTCCACTACACATAATGTAAAGATAAGACTTATCATAATTATATCATATTTAACATCCATATATCGTAATAACTTTAAATTCAATATCCCTAACATCTACAAGTATGTGCTTCATGTCAGTTTAGAATTATTCCATAAGTTATTTTGGATCTATTGAACTCACTTAGACATTTTGACTTCATTTTCTAGTATAATAAATTTCAACCCTTCTATTATTCTTATAGATGTTAATTTTAAGTGGATTCAACTCTTTTATTATCAAAATAATCCTCAATTATTTTTTTCCATTTTCAGCACAATTATTTTCCCTCAAGTTATATATCCAATAAACCTTTGATAAATTTGAGGAATGTGTGGGATTATAATTGAAATATCATCCATCTCAACTAATAAATTGACAACATTTATTATCTTCAGAAGATGTTGTGATCTGAATTCATTAGAGCTCTTCACAAATGGTGTTAACTATCTTCAACACTTTCTCATATATCATCTTGAATTATCAACTCTCCTTTCATCAATATCACACCTTTAACATCCAGATCCTCTTTTCCATATTTTTTTTATTTATAATAAATTAAATTATATATTGTTTCTTTTAGAAGATGTTATTCCAAATAAGTTAATCAGGTCCTTATAGTTATTTATTTTACCTAACATAATATTCAATGATATTTATTAAATTAGTCATTCTTGATAATTAGGAATGTGCCTCTATTGTTCTTCAAATGATGTACATAATTTAGTTTGAACATGTCTTGTATCATATTCTTTTTATCCACTAAGCTTTATCTTCCATCATCCTATGTTCTACACTTTTAATTTTATGAACTCAACTCATTTTCTTTATTTTTATTGTTTTGTATCTCTCATATTATATATTTTTTGATTCTATTCATTTTTCATTTCTATGATACTTACATTGGATCTATCACTCATATAAGAGTTACATTTGAAATTTTGGATTTGCATCAACTAATGATTATCAATATAACTAGTTGTATTGACTATTAGTGATTTCTCCTTTATTCCCACTCATAATTAGAATTCATTAAGCTACTAATTGTTACTACATGGAACTTCCCTAGAATGTGCTCATTATTCTATATAATTTTTATTTATTATTATAATTCACCATCCTTTAGTAAATTTAATACTCTATAATTATTTATGTATATCATAAATATATGATGAGAATGATTTTGTTAATTCATCTTAGCTTGGATCATAGTTTCCCTTCTAGTAAAATCATATTCCTTAGATTAATGAATATTATCGAATCATCCAACATATTTCTTCTGTTTCCATCAATGGTTTTGGTTTATCAACTTTTTATTCTTGTTAATTTTAACTCGAATTCACTTATTTGGTAGAACTTATCTATAATAAAAACATAAAAATACTTCTCAATCCTTAGACCGAATTATCCATTTAGAATTCTAAATAAATCATTAATTTGGGTTAATCAAATTACTCTAAAATATAATCATTTGAAAATCCTTCATAATTTCATGTTCAGCATATCTTCTAGTTGTGTAACACTTCATTCCTCTTACATTTTTATGGAAGATATATTCTTTATAAGGAGAAGGTCGATTGACACCCCACATGAAATGAATTACAGGGAAATTTTCAATTCATTCGGTGTGGTTCATCCATAAAATCATCTTGGTTTCATATTTCTTCACTAAGTGACTTACGTTCTTTTCATCATTCTATATTAAAAATTAAAAAAATCAAGGAACTATTTTTATCTGAAAAATTGTATTTTTTATATCTGGAATTTCCCGATATACTTGACTACCAGTCAATGACATTTTTTAAATTTCCCAATCATTCAATACTACAATATTACATATCATCATATCTATGAAAATTACTTATTCAAAAATAAGGGTGAAATTTCATCGTTATCCTCCATCTGTATTCAAGAATAGATAGAGTATTAGTTCTTAAATAATTTTATGTGGTTGGATGCTTCTAGGGGAAAAAATTCTATGTTTTCTTTATATCTCTCAATATAACTAACTCTACTCATCTTATTTACTTCCAATAATCTTCCATAAATACATATTTAATCTATAGTGTATATATTTTCTATTATCCCTCCATCATTAGTATGTTTTTTGATTATTTCTTTTGTAATACACATTGGAATTGTTTTCTTCAACATAATAATTAAATGATTCACCAACTATTACCAAAATATATAATATATCATCATTATGATTCAATGGGAACATTCATGTTCCCTTTTAATTTGTTTTTAATTTGAAATAATTTTTAAATTCAATTATTTTTTCTCCATGTTATTGATAAAATATTAAATTTCAATTATATTAACTTATTTCAATATCTTTAAATGAAGACGATTCTTCTTTAATTTTCTCACCCCCTAAATTATTTGAATCATAATAACCATTATTGACATAGTGGGTTGAGGAAAGAAATCTATTCAATATTTTTATACTTCTATAATTTTTTTAGTTAATCAAATGAAAACTAGAATTTCTCAAGAGAAGGATAATATGATGAATATAAAATTGATACCCTCTCAAACTGGTACCTGACCTGAACAATCACATACATGAAGGCTGTTCTTGATCCCCATGGGCTAGTTATTATCACACTAGTATCAAAATTATATTTGTTAAATTATTCCTCCAAACCTGAATCAGACAAAATGACACAAATATTTAGATGATAGGAATAATAGTGGAGTGGTAAACCTGAATTATATTTCATATCAAAAAATGACAATGAAGAAACAAAAATTAAAATTTTATAAATAATGTGTAGGTTGTAATACCAGCTAAACATGATAACTATAAAGAGAAACAACAACTTCATGTGATAGTATTGGAAATATCACACCATCTCACCACCCACATTGAAATATCTAATAGAAACATCACTACCTCAATATTGTCCCCTTATATTATCTCCATATAAAGTCATAAAAAGGTCTACACCCATCCAATGGGGTCAACAGTGTTTGACGAAAACAAGCCCAGTAGGATCCCCCCAAGTCATCCATATCAAGACTCTATTAAAAAAGTGATTAAGTTCAACTTAAAAAACTAACCTTGATAAATAGTTAAAATATTATATTAAAATCATGTAAAATTATTCCCAAATTTTTTAATATATCCAAATTAGCTTGGTAAAATAGATTCTAATAATTTCATATACATCAATAAAGTCTAATAAAATTATGTATCACCAATCATATCATGTCTAATACAAATCAGAGCACGGTAAACATCGTTACAAGGATCCCAATAGATCAAGATAGTTTGGAAACTTGTAACATGACTTGACCAATAACACCCATCAATTCTGAAGATATATTTATCAAATCATGAGAGTATAGAAACACACCAAACCATAAACCTCCCAGTAGTGTCCAATAATTCCCTATAACAACTGGCCTATAGTGTATATAAACACAACATGAGTGAAACCCCCAAAATTATCAATGGATGAATAATATTTCTAGACCTTCAGCATATATACCTAAGGAACCCTGTTTGATGAATTTTACAAATAATTTCATCAAAACCATACTTTACAAACCATTTCATAAATCCATTTTACATTGCTTTAAAAATTCATTTTCTTATTCCCGGATATGGGTAGACTATATTTTCTAAAAATTGGTATCCACATACACAATTTATTCATAAAAATTTATTAATATATCAATTTATCTAATCTTGAGTCATAAAGTTCATCTAACATAGGCTATATACGGACTCACCTATATCAATATCAGGTTAAATGGGCCTACAACAAGATCCAACAAAAATAATGAAAACAAAAAACAATGGATTTACTATAATCAATACTTATAACATTGAGTCCATCAAATAAAAAAATGGATAGCGGAAAAATTCATTGAAATATATTTTTTATCCTCAAAGGGATCCATTCATATCAATGGTTGATAACTACTATTACAATAAAAAATAAATTAGTACCAGATGGTTTTCTCATTTTCCACCATAATATAAGACTCCAGCATGAGGAATATCCACCTAGATTCAAATAGAAAAATTTTTCTATCCATATTTAAATAGATGAAAAGCTACACTCAACCTGACAAGATTCCCCAAAACCTCATGCAGACTATTCCATAGCTATGAGGTAATCCTAGTATCATGATCACCCATCAATTCACTATTTTTTACCCCCTTACACCATTGTGATAAACTAGTTTTGTATTTAAAATTATAAAAATAAAAACAAATTTAAATTAATGTCTGATTCAATTGATTTGTTTTTTCACTATTAAAAAGGGTAATGTTACTTTTTATATAAAATTAATTGTAGTTGGAGGTGATTTGGGGGGCCCATAACAATGTTCAAGAATCATTGGTCAAACTGTGAAGGATCCATGCACACTAGTATCCTAAATAGAATAATTATATTAAACCATTCATCCAAATTGGATGAGATTTTATAGGAAGGAATAAAATGAATTTTTCTACATCTCACATAAAGCAACCCAAGCCAAAATAATTAAATATGATGCCCATAAGAACCAATATGTTCGAAACAATGGAAGATGCATAAAGTCAAAGGTGGTGTGTTGTGATATGTCCATATCTCGAGATATAGGATTGCAAATGAAGAAAATGATTTGGAGGAGTTGTTCAAGAGGTGGGTAAAAGAAACATTACTTTTCCCCAAATCAATATAAGTCTTTATACCCACCGAAAACAAGGGCCCATGTGGTTTTACAAAATCATTGTGCCCAGAACAACCATCCACATGGCCTATAAAATGTTACCTTTGTCACCTAATTTGTATGTTCTTCCAAGAGGAAAAACTCTGGTATTTTGGTTTCCCAATGGAGTCATATCCTCATCCAAGAAGTTCTATAAGACACTATTGTCATAGGGAGGTCATGGATGTACATGAAGTTCCATATATGCCTCCTCCTCCTCCTCTCAATGATGAGCTAAATGTTGGATGATCTTTTTGGGGGAGCTACACACACATGGGAGGGAGTTACGACACTTGTCAATCTACTATTTTTCCATGTACTAAATATTTAAATTATGTTTTATCTCAACACCCTTTTCCTCTAAATTCGTTTTTTGGTTTTAACTTTGTGAATAATGTTTCATTTCAACAGAGATTGTGTTGGGATTTCATTTGGCAATCTTGGGTTGTTCGGATAGGGAAACACAAGCAACATCTTTCTGTCAAACATACATAAGATATTAGTATGTTTTTTTATCCTTCTATTTTAGGTTGAGGTCCAATAATTTACAAAATGATTGTTATCTCAAGGGTTGGTACTTTGTGCAATGATTTAAGAGGAAAGAGGGGAATCATGATCTTTACAACCCTCAACGAAAGAATTAAACAAAACCATGTGTATTTTTTAGAACAGAGAACTGTTGAAGATATGTAGTGAACATTAAATTACATCCTACTCTCATAATTATCAAACAACCTCCTTAAATTTATTAACTATTTAACTCTTAATATCATGTTTTTTTCTTAAAACTTTTTTCTAAACCCACCCTCTTTTTAGTATTTTTTTATTAAAAACAAATACTATAAAACGATCAACAATACTGGAGAGATAACCAATGGTCTACCTTATACTATAAATAATCCTTAAAAATCAATTTGATCTTTTATGACAATGTTGTCAAATTCTGGCACATTTCCCAGGGATCTCTTTGGTATTTAGTTTTTGTTTTTTATAATATTTTGGTAAATTTTGTGAATTTTTATTTGTTTTATATTCCACCTTCGTATATATTTTTTTGATTAGATTTATTTAATATTTAGGTTTTGTGCATGATACGTTCTACTCGGAGATACTTAACACCTTTTTAACCCAAACTTGGGTGGATCCTACACCTGCAACATCGAGATACACGAGACAACACTTTGAAGTAGGACACACCACACCATGAGAATTTTCTAAAATCCTCTTCTTCTTGATCCAAATTTGACACAAAAATTACCATTTATAACAAAACAGAAATAAATTGAACACTAAAATAAATAAACATCATTTATTTTTATATCCACCCTACATATATTCAAATACAATTCAAGTCTCTCGATTTTGAACTAAAATTCCTTTTATTTCAGTTATAACCAAGATTCCAAGGACTCACGGGAGGAGATCGATATAAGCACACAAGAGAAATTCATAATCTATGTTTTACATTAAAACATACAAATGTGGATGATCAAAAGGTAAATCTAAGGAAATTTTCGTTTTCTATTTGTTTACTTTTCCCACAACACCAAATTAACGATCAACTTTTATTTCAACATTTTTACGAAAGATTAACTCATATTGACCAAAATATGATTGATGGTGATGTAGGTGGAGAGCTAGTGGATAAGAAACCAATAGAATCAAGAATACTAATTGAGAAAATAGTATAGAACACTCAAAAATTCATTTCACGGTCCATTGTACACATTTGAGGTGTCCATGAGGTTAACTCTACTGAATTCAAGAAGAAGGTAGACACAATGTTTGAAGAGTTAATAACCCTTCTAAGAAAAAATACTCTCTCCCAAGGGAAATCCGAATATCCTCATCCCATCCATTGTGTTATATGTTTTTCGGCAACCCACTAATCTGGAAAATGTCCTCAATTGGGAGAATCTTCTGAGAGTTGTGAGGAAAAATTTCTAGGACACCCATATAACCAAAAAATTAGGAAATAAACTTACTATCCATCCAGCTTTGGGTGGAATGAAAACAAAACATCTAGGATGGGGTATTCAAACCAACCTCCACAAGCATGGAACCAACCCGGGAAAAGTAGTCATCCACCCCTACCCAAAAATCCTCAACCACCCAAAAGTCCTTACCAACCACCCCCTCTATACCCCAATATTAGATGAGAAGATATGATAAAACATATGGATTCCAACAATCTAAAATTCCAGTAAACCACCCAATCTTCCATATACAACCTAAAACCCCAGTTTGGACAAATCACCAACTCTATAGAAGAAATTAAAAGTCCTTGGTCAGGTAAAAAACCCTCTCAACCTATAATTAACCATAAGGTAATAAAAAACATTAGTTCTATCACCCTTAACAGTGGGAATAAACATAAAAACCAAATTTAACCTCCATTAGAGTCATCCCCTAACAAGGAATCTACCTCCCAACGACTGAAAATGGCCCAAGAGAATAAAAATTATGTCCTGAGAGAAGCATTACCAATGAAAAGAATGTGTCTATAAATATTTTCACATGCCGAACAATGTCTCTTCAATTTCAAAAAATTTACACCTAACCTATAAATCAAAATGAAGCTGATCTTGATAAGTAAATATTAGAAACTTTCAAAAATGTGCTGGTTAACATTCCTTTGATTGATGTATTACAGAAAATTCCAAGGTACTCCATGTTTATTAAGGGGATGTGTACACCTTGAAGGATACAATGGGTTATGGGAAGTTAATATTTAGGAGGAACATCTCAGAATTGATAGAGCTATAACTTCCCACAAAATGCAAGGATATGGAGACATTCTCAACTCTTTGCAGCATAGGGAAGTATTCCTTTTACAATTCCATTAATGATTTAAGATCATATATAAATTTGATAACTACAATATTTTTACTTCAATGTAGGTTGGGGAATTTAATCCCACTATAATTATTGTTTAATTATAGAATTGGAGTACAACACACCCTTTGGGTGTGTTTTAGGGTGTTGTTGTGAGGGTAAAAATTTTAATTATTCCTTATGATTCTTATATGTTAAAATGAAATATGATATGATGAATGGACATGACATGATTATATTGGGATGGGACTTCTTGAGAACTACCAAAAACATAATTAATGTACACATTAGAGCATTATCTATAGTTTAGGGTGGTGACATTTTCTACTTAAAACTTCTTGATTCCATGAAGCACCCCTCAAAGGAACATTCCTCTCTCTATTAATTCAACTGATGTACTCCATTCCCCTAAAACACTTTCTATCATACCACTGACCCCCTTTAAAATTTTTCATCATCGATTGAATTGTTAGGAAATAAATCATTCATATAATGATGTTCCAATCGTGAAAAATTTCACACTTTTTTTATTGATGATTTCTATAACATTATGGATTGCATGACCATCGATGATACTTTTAAGAATTAAAAAGCTCATTCCTCATATTAGGATGATACCATTGAATAGTTATATGTGATTAGTGACCTCTCACATTCACACACTACAATATTTCTAAAATCCATATAAAATCGAACAAAAAAACTACATCATGATTAAATATAATCATATCATAAAAATAGATACAAGTTGTCTATTATCATTTCATGGTCACTACCTCATGAGCATGAATTGAGACTACGTGATCTTTTCAGGAAGTATAAACAAGCTTTTGGATGGAAACTATCTTAAATTTATAGTATTAGAACATCAATTTTTACACCTAATATATTGTTTAATGATGAGGATATACCAGCAAAGAAGAAACAATGACGACTGAACCCAAACCTCCATGATATTTTAAAAGAGGATGTGAAAAATCATCGGATGTTGGAATCGTTTACCCCATCTCTGATAGCCAATGGTTATGTCCAGTCAAATTAGTTCTTAATAAACTGATTTTATAGTAGTTGAAAACTAAAATAACTAATTGGTTCCAACATAGATGCAGAATAGATGGCATTTATATACATACAATCACTAACTAAACAAAAACACTATGAATCCATTAACCAAATTCCAAAGAGGCTAGAAGGGATGTCCCATTACTATTTTCTTAATGGGTATTCTAGACATATTTTGATAAATATTTCCCCAGATAATTAATAAAATATAGCCTTTACAAACCCCTTTGGATCATTTACATAGAGAAGGATGTCTTTTTCTCTATGAAATGCTCTGGGTACTTTTGTAATGATGCGTGGTTAGTATTTTTTGGATTACCTGGAGTACTACATAGATGTATTCGTGGATGATTTCTCTTTTTATGTGTATTCTTTTGAAGAATTTTTTTGTTGACTAAATTATGTCCTTTGTCAATGTATTAAAAATAATCTTTTACAAAATTATGACAAATACAATTCAATGGTGAAAAAAGGTATAGTTTTGGGACAAGACATTTCTTATTTAGGTATCTATATAGATAAATCAAAATTGGATGTCATTTCATCCCTACCATTCCCAAAAAAATGTATAGGATGTAAGGTCTTTCTGAGGCCATGCTAGATTTTACCATTCTTTCATTAGTGACATTACTAAAATTTAACACCCCCTCTCCTTATTTCACAAAAAATAAATTGAATTTTTTTTAAAAAAAATATTTGAGGAAGCATTAAATAAGTTTTAATTGTGTGTATGTCACCACTTTAATTCAACCACCTCAGTGGGATTTAAAATTTAAACTCATGTGTGACGATTCTAACTATGAAGTAGGGGGTGTCTTTTCACAACCGGATGATTGAGATTCGTATTTCATTTCCTATACCTCATAATCATTGGAACATACGTAAGAAAACTACACCACAACTAAAAAATAATTCATTTCCATTTTTTTGACTTGGTTAAATTTTAGTCATACCTTTTAGGGACCAATTTCATTGGGTTCTCGGATAATGAATCCCTCGGGTATCTCATTATGGAACTGGAATCCAAACCACATCTCATTCACTAGATGATCATCATTCATGAATTCAATTTAGACTTAAGATATAAAAAAGAGTATAGAATGTGGTGGGTGACTGTATCAGTAGGATCTAACCATCCTCTTACATTGACTCATCCCCCTGTATTCCAATAAATGACATTTTTCCAGATCAAAAATTACATAGAGTGAAAGATTCTCTTCCATGTTATGATAAACAAGTAAATTATTTGGTAGCATATTGACTTACTACCGACTTCAATAAAATTCATGATAATCATCTAAAACATGAGTCTCTTTGGTACATTTGGGATAACCCCTACCTTTGGAACAGATGTATTAATCAAGTACATAGTAATTATTTTCCTAATAGTGAGAATGAATCTATCCTTAGGTTCTATCACACCCTTTCTTGTGGTGCCACTTTGGTCCCCAACAGACAGCTCACAAGGTATTTAATTCTATTCTCTTTGGCCAACACCTTTTTTGGGTTGCTTATGATATTTTGAAATATTGTCATTATGGTCAAATAATGGGGAATGAATCTAAAATAAATGAAATTTAACAACAACCCTTTCTCTTCCAAGAAATTTTCGATCGTTGGGCCATTGAATTTTTGAGATGATTCCCCAATTAATTTGGTAACTTTTACATTCTTCTAGAGGTGGATTATGTTTCAATGTGGGTAGAGGTATGCGCTATAATTAATGATGATTCTAAGTATGTTGTGGAGTTTTTGAGAACCAAAATTTATTATAGGTTTGGATTACCTAGGATCATCATTAGTGACTAGGGTTATCATTTCTGAAACTGAACAATGAAATCTCTTTTTAATATATATGGGGTCGTCCATCGGGTGTCTACTACTTATATCCTACAAACGAATGGTCAAGCCGATGCGTCAAATAGATAGGTAGAAAAAAATTCATCAAAAACTGGTTCAACCCATGATAAAACATTATATTCATAGACTCGATGATTCATTATGTGATTATTATACTACCTTTAAAAATTACATTGAAATTTCACCTTATAGAATTCTATTTGGAAAGATTTGTCATCTCCCTATTGAGATAGAGCACAAGGTCTACTAGGCCATTAAACCATGCATTTATTGTCTTTATAGTGTAGGTTCTCAATGTATGTTAAGTATTATTGAGTTAGAGGAAATGAGAATAGATTCATATGAGAATTTCCAGATTTATAAGGAGTGATCCAAGGTTGCCCACGAACATCTCATCCTTCTTCATCAAATCCACATTGGGTAAATGCCCTCCTCTACAATACGAGGCTGAAGTGGAATCCATGTAAGCTTCATTACCTCTGTTTTTTCAAATACACAGTTTCTAATGTTTAACCATTTGGTGTTTTTTAGGTACACAATGATGAAAAGAAACAAATTGTCACTGTCAATGGGAAGTATCTTAATAACTTCCAAAAATCCCCTTTTGTAGACCCCGATGGAGAAACTCCATGTTCAAGAAGAAATCTACAAATGAAAACCACCATGTTTTATACTTCCTTCCAAAAATATATTTTATTACAGTGATTACACTTCAAACTCTAGTTATGGGGGATGGGTACATTACTAGTTTAGTTAAGAATTTTCACCATCATTATTCTTTTTCACTTTTTTGCTTACTAGATTGTATTTTCACTTACTCCCCCCTCCCACCCCTCACTCTTTTATGCCAGAATTTTAATTTTTGATTCAAAATTTATCATGGAATATTTTTTCCACTTAATCCTGGAAGTTATTGAAAATGCATGATGAATTTCTCTGTATCATGTTGTTTTAACATTCCAAAAAATATTATGAAATTTAGAAAGAATTAAATATTAAGGTGTGAAATTATCTTGAAATTTATTTATTTTTCAATGATATAAATGGTTGTATAATATTGATACATTTGCGAAGAATGGTACCCTTTGTTTGATCTTTTTTCTGGAAAATTGTTTCACTTAATCACTCCACACATATTTTCACCCACCATGAAGTGTGAAATTTTTAACTTAATATAAGTTAAATATAATTTATGTTAATTTTTTCTACGATCAAAAATGATTTTTCGGTATTTTCATTCCTTATATGATTTATTTCATTATTGTACATGATTGACCAATTTGTGTGTACCTATTATCCAACTATTGTATGGTATAAAAAAATTTGTATATTGGGTATGTAAAAAACCACCCTTCCTATGAATTTTATCATGTCATAACTTTTAAAATTAGTGTCATGAGGAGATCAATCAAGGTTTGAGAAAAGAGTGTTAAATTTTTTACAAGAAAAACTTTTCAAAAAAATAATAAATGAAGGGAGGGATTAAATGTACAAAATATTGGGATATCTAGTTCAGAAAAAATATGGTTTGACTTCTGGGAATGCTTAGGTGAGTGGGTATTGAAATTTTAATGAAAAGGATGTAGGGTATGTTCAGTGGAAGGGATCATGTATTTATAACTTTTTAAAATAACTTATATTTACTTGGTAGAAATTGGAAATAATATCATGGAATGGTTGTCACACACACACTTGTAGAATTGGTGACATTGTTAACTTTTGAATTTTTTTAATTGATTAGTAGCATAAATCCCTTGTAATTTCATTCGAATACAAATTTCGAGAAATCTTTCACCATGATCACTGAGAACAACTCCCTGGTGTGAATTCTTTTTTCATTGATCACATTTCTATCAGAAATTAAATTTTAATAGAATGTTAATTATATATGAATTTTTAAATATATACATGCATAATTTTTGGAAATATTACTTTTCCATGGAGTGAAATTTTGTAGGTGTAGGGGTGTGATAGCATTGTGATTCACTATTTCATTTTTACCTTTACACCACTATGCTAAACATTTTTTTGTTTAAAATTTTAAAAATAATAACAAATTGAACTTCATGTTTGATTAAATTATTTTTTATTATTATAAATTAAATGGGTAGTGTTACATATTTTGATAAATTCATTGTAGGTGTAGTTGATTTAGAGGGCCCATGACGATGTTCAAGAAAAATGGTCCAAACTCTGCAGGGTCCATGTACACTAGTGGACACAACAATAGAATTCATCTAAACAATGCATCCAAATTGGATGAAATTTTGTGGTCTACTTCAAATATAAATGTTATACATTTAATCATAAGGAACCACAGACAAATAATTCCACTAAGATGACAATATTAAGCAATATTTCATGCATATAGAATCTACATGTTGTCAAAAGTGGTGTGTTGTGATCTGTCTATATATTGTGTTGTAGGTGTTAAAATAAATCCAAACATTCGGTGGATATTTTCAAGAGGTTTGGATATAAATAATTTTTTTCAAAGATATATAAGGCATTATAATGAAAAATAACAATAGGCCAAGTTGTTTTACTCAATATTTGGGGCCAAAGTAACTGTCCACTTTTCATATAAAATGATTCCTTGAAAACCTCATTTGTACGTTTGTTCAGGAGGTAAATCTCTGATATTTCGGAGACCCAAAGGAGTTATCTCCTCATCTAAAAAGTTCTGGAGGAACCTGTCTTCATAGGGGGGTCATGGATGATGTTGATGTTTCACCCAAGCCTCCTCCTCCTCTCGATGGTGTGAAAAATTGTGGAAGATCATTTTGGTGGAGATACGGATACATGATAAGAGGTTTTGAAACATTTTCATCTACTGTGTTTTTATAATTTATGTGTTAAATATTTATCTCATGTTTTCTTTCAACACCCTTCTCATATTAATTGTTTTTTCAGGTTTAAATAAGTGATTCCCTTTTCATTTCATCACTGATTAGGTTGATATTTCATGTGTGAATCTTAGGTTGTTCTGATTGGGAAACACATGCATCAACTTTCTATCACACATATATAAGATATTAGTATTCATTTTTACTCTTATTTTTATTATTTAGGTCCAATAATTGACAAAACTGTTGTTATTTGAAGTGTTGGTACTTTATTCAATGATTTGAGAGGCAATAGGGAAATCAAGATCTTGACAACCCAAAATGAAAAAACTAAACAATGCCATTTGTATTTATCAATACAATGAAAATTTTCAATATGTGTAGTGAACATGATATGACCTCCTTCTCTAATAATTCATAAAAAAAAATTAGTTTGTCAACTATTAGTCTCTTTGAATGAATTCATTTCATAGACCAGTTTTTTAAACCGACCCCCTTTTAAGTACTTTTTATTAAAAAAACACACTCAAAACCTATCAAAAATATTTGAGAGATTTCTTAAGGTATGTCCTATAATATAAATAAACCATAAAAACATAATCAATTTAATATGTCACAAGAACACTATCAAATTTTTGATTTGTTGTCGGGGAGCACTATGTTATTTTGTGTGTGTTTTTTGATAATATTTTTGTAAATTTAATAAATATTAATTTTCATTACCTTTACATTTACATATATTTTTATGTTCTGATTTATTTCTTATATGGGTTTTTTTGTGATGAATTCTAATCCTGAAGACTTACTACCATTAAAACCTGATCCAGGGAGGATCCTACATCAATGACACTAAGATGCACAAGACAACCCTTTGGTGGAGGACAGACCAAAATGTGATGCTTTTATAAAAACCTATTCTTTTTTAAACAAATTTTAAACTGAAATTAATGTGCTAAACATGGCTGAAAACAATCAGACACTAAAATAATAAACACTGTCTGCTATTGATATATGACCCACTTACATTCAAATATAAGGCAAAGCACCTAATTTTGTACTTAAATCTTGTATAATTCACATGTCAGCATGATTTGATAGACTCATGGGATAAGATCCAGATAAGAACATAAAATAATTTAATATTGTGTGTTCTACATTAAAACCCACAAATGTGTATGAATAACAAGTAATTCTAAGGGAATTCCCTTTTTCATTAGAAGGGAATGCAAATGATTGGATTTACTATGTTATTCGCTAATTTGAGGATGTGCGGATATGAAATGTCAATTTCTCCAAAAATAATTCGTAGCCTCTAAAACTACAACAAAAAAGAAAAGAGATATGTGGTATCAGGCAATCCTAAGAAGAAATACTTCAAAAATGCTGGGAAATATTTAAAAGGCTTTGTTCATGTTACCCACACCACCGAATATGTGATAACCCTTTAATACTGTATGTTTTGGCATAATTAATTCATGTTGTTATAAATATGATTGATTCTACTATTGGTGGGGTGCTAATTGATAAGACCCCAATTTTAATATGAAACCTAATTGAGAACGTGGAACATAACACTCAGAAGCTCAGTCAATGGTCTATTGTACCCATTCAAGGTGTCCATGAGGTGAAATCTACTGAAAAAGAGAATGGTGGACACAATGTTTTCAAGTGTTAAGTACCCTTCTAAGAAAACTTTCCCTTTCCCAATGTAAATCCCAATCTCCTCCTCCGATCAATTGTGGTGTATATTCTTTTGACAGCCACTGCGATGACCAATGCCCTCAATTGAGATAAACTTCGAAGTGTTGTGATAAACTTTTCCAGGCTTCCCATATAAGCAACCCTTTAGGCAATAACCATACTCTCCATCCAACCCTAGTTGGAATGAAAAACAGGCTTATAGGAAAGTGTTATCCAATCGAACCTCACCAACCATGGAACCAACCAAGGAAAAGTAGTCAACCACCACCCAAATATACTCAACCACCACAAAAGCCTTAACAGAATACCCCTCCAATACCCAAACCTAAACGTGATGATATGATGAATCAAATGGATTCCTACAATATCCAATTCCAAAAAAACCACCCAAGATATAATATAAGTCCTAAAACCCCAATTAAGACAACTCACTAACTCTGTATGAGATGTTCAAATTCATGGGTCAGGTAAAATATTCTCTAAACTAGAAATTATCCCTAGGGATAAGAGAAATGTAATTTCCATCACCCTTAAGCAGTGCGAATCAACATAAAATGCAAATGAACCCTACATTATATCCATTACCTTGTGAAGAAACCACCATCCAAACTGATGAAAATGGATTAAGAGAAGAAAAACCTGCTCCAGAGAGAATCATTACCAATGTAAAGAGTGTTTCTATTAGTGAGGATACTATCCCGACCATTCCTCTTCCATTTACCAAAAGGACCACCCAACCAAGGAAACAAAAAAAACTAAAATTAATAAGAAAATATTAGAAGTTTTCAAAAAAAAAAGTGTTGTTTAACATTCCTTTGATTGTTTTCAGGATGTAAATTACAAGATAAACCAAGATTCTAAAGGATATTTGTATAACTTAAATGTGACTTTGTGTTAACAAGGAGCTGAGATTTGGGAGGAATGTCTCATAATTGATACATCCATCACTTCCCACCAAATTCAGTTATCTAGAAATATTCTTAATTCCGTGAAGCATAGGTGAGTATTCCTTTCCCAATGATATTCATGATTTAGGTACTTATATAAATGTGATTTTTCACATTATTTACTCTTTATTGGAGGTTGGGGAACTGAAGCCAACATTAATTTTTGTTCAATTATCAAATCAAAGTACAATACACACTTCTGGTGTATTAAGGGATGTTCTTATGATGGTGTAATATATAATTCTTCATTTAGATTTTTATGTGCTAAAAAATGAAGGTGATAAGATGAATGGAAAAGAACCAATTTTATTGGGAATTCCATTTTAGAAAAAAACCAGATCCATAAATAATGTCCAAAATGGTATATTATCAATGGAGTTTGGTGGTGAAAATTTCCACTTTAATATCCTTAATTCCATGAATCACCCCTCAGAGGAACATTCCATTCTCTTAATTAATTCACTTGGGGTACCCATTCCCCTAATAAAACATAATATCATAACACTTATTCTCTTTCTTAGTATTCTTTGATGATTTAAATTATAGGAAATGAATCATGTATAGAATGTTGTACGGGTCTAGAAAAGAAATCATGCATGCCTGTTAGTTGATGATTTTTTGAACACTGAGGATCACATGAACATAAACGATACTATTAATCTTACAAAAGATAATTAATAAACATATGATGATAATGTTGAAATGTTAGATGATATTAGTAACCTCTCATTTTCACACATACTCCCATCAATCCAGAATTCCCCTAAAGTAGAACTAAAAAAACTACCTAAAGAATTAAAATATTTATATTTTAAAATGGAAATAAGTTTCTTGTTGTCATTGATAGTTCAGGACCTCCTAAGAATGAATTATGACTACTTAAACTCATGAGGGATTATAAAAAATATTTTTTATGGACGAATTCTGACATTTATGGTACTAAACTATCAATTTTCACACAACATATATTGTTAAATGATGATGCTAAACTAGTGAGGAATTAACGATGACGATTGACCCCAAACCTCGTAGATGTTGATAAGAAGGAGGTAACAAAATTATTAAATGTTGGGATCAATTACCACATATCTTATATCCAATGATTTATTCTAGTTAATGTAGTTCATAAAAACACTAGTCTAATAGTAGATTAAAATTAAAAGAATGAATTGGTTCCAACATGTGTGCAGAATAGTTGGGGTGTATAAATAGACTATTGCTGACTAAACCAACATGCTAGGAAGGAAAATTTATAATTTCTATTATTTGACCAAATTATAGATAGTCTATAAAGGAAGTCCAATTACTATTTTTTTAATCGGTATTCTTGATACTTTTTAATCAATATTTATCCTAAGGATTAGTAAAATACATCCTTTACATGCTTCTTTGGAAGATTTTCATATTGAAGGATGCCATTTTGTCTGTGCAATGATCTGGGTACTTTTCAGAGATGCATGGTTAGTATTGTTTCAGATTACATGGAGAACTTCCTACAAGTATTCATGGATGATTTCACTAATTATGGATCTTCTTTTGATGATTTTTTTGTTATCCTAGTTCCATTCTACGTCACTATATTGAAAACAATATCGTATTAAATTATGATAAGTACTGTTTCATGGTGTGGCAAGGTATTATTTTCAGACTTTTCATTTCAAGGGAAGGTATCAATGTATATAAATCAAAATTGGATGTCATTTCTTCCATACCATTCCCTAAAAATGTATGGGATGTGCCGAATTTCTGAGGTCATGTTGGATTTGAACATCATTTCATTTATGTATTAAGTAAAATTACACTTCATCTATCCAAATTTCTCTAAAAAGAAAATAATTTTTTCATAAATAATTCGAGGAAGCTATTAATAAGTTAAAATGGAGTCTCACATCACCCCTAGTAATCCAACCACATCAGTGGGATTTACAATCTGAGCTCATGTGTGATGCCTAAAATTATGAAAATTGGGTTGTCTTATCGCAAAGAGTTATTCGATCTCAACATGTCATTTCTTTGGCCTCACGTACATTGGACCCTACACAATAGAAATACACTACAACTAAAAAAGAATTTTATGCCACTGTTTTTTCCTAAGAATATTTTGATCATATATTTTGGGTCCAAATTCATTGTGTTCTCAGACACTATTTCCCTCCTATATCCCCTAAAGAAACTGAAATCTAAACCACATCTCATTCCCCGGTTTCCCTTGCTTCATGAATTCAATTTAGAAATTTGAGATAAAAAGGAGTCTAGATTGTTGTGGCTAAGAATACCAAAATATCCACCTAACCTCTAACATTGACTCTTCCCAAAATATTCCCATAAATGACATGTTTCTAGATAAAAAATTGTACCGGGAGAAAGATGATATTCCTTGGTATGCTGAAATTGTAAATTATATGGTAACCTATTTCATTCCGGATAACAGAAAAAACCCAAGATAACAGTCTAAAAAACGAGTCTTATTGATAAAATATGGATGACCACTATCTTTTGGACAAATGTAGTTAGCATTTCCTTTGGCATTCTGTTATCGATAGTCAGTTTCAGTCTATCCTTAGGTTTTTCTACACTCTTTATTGTGGGGGAACCATTGGTCCCAAATGGGATGCTCACAAGTTCCATTATTCTGGTCTCTTTTTCCTGACACTTTTTTTGGATTACCTTTATTTTTTAAAATCATATACTTATTATCAAATATTTGTGAATGACTCTACTGTAAATGAAATTCCACAATAACCCTTTCTCTTCAATGAAATTTTTGACGTTTGATACATTCAGTTTTGGGGACCCTTCCCCAATTCATTTGGTAACCATTACATTATTTTCGAAGTGGATTATGTATAAAAATGGGTAGAGGCACGAGAAATAAGGACTGATTATTCAAATGCATTTGTGTAATTATGTGAACCTAAATTTTCTATAGGTTTCGATTGCCTAGGTTCTTCATTAGTGACCAAGGTTATCATTTATGAAACCAAACAATGCAATTTATTCGGCATCGGTATGGGGTTAGGCATCGAGTGTATACTTCTTATCACCCACAAATCAACGGTCCGACTGAGGTGTCTAATAGATAGGTAAAAAATATTCTTCATAAAATTGTTCAAATAAATAGAAAATATTAGAGTCGTACACTCAATAATTCATTATGGGCTTACTGTAATGCCTCTAAAACTACCATTGGAATGCTTCCTTATAGGCCTGGGTTTGGAAAGCGTTGCTATCTCTCTATTGAGATAGAGCACCGGGCCTATTAGGACATTAAAGAATAAAATTATAGTATATATAGAGTACATTCTAAAAGGAAGTTCTAAATTATATAGTTATAGGAAATGGGAATATATTTATATGAGAACTCTTATATCAATAACGAGTTAACCAAGTCTTCCAAGGAAGGTCTCATCCTTCATTTCCAGTTCCACCTTTGATAGAAGGCCCTGCTTTACAATGCAAGGCTAAAGTTGAATCCCAGTAAGATTAGTTTCCCATTGTTTTCCCCATATACGGTTACTAATGATTATCCATTTGGGGTTGTTCAGGAACTAAATGTGTAAATGAAACAAACCCTAACTATCAATGGGTAGTGGCTTAGACACTTCCACAAATCCCTTTTAGAGTTCCCAATGGAGGAACTCCATGTTCAAGAAAAAACCTACCAATGAAACCCACTATTTTCTATCATTCCCTCTCTCATTATATTTAATTTCATAATGTAATCTTCACACACTATGTGTGGCGGGTATATTTCTAGGTTAGTTTTAAATTTTCATCATCTTTCTTATATTACCATTTTTGGATTGTTGGATTGTATTGTCACTTTATCACACTCCCCCACTCACTTTTGTGTAGAAATTTTTATTTTTAATGACCACATTATCATGGAAAATGGTGCCTACTTAATCATTGATGTTATTTAAAATGCCTAAGGAATTTTTCTATTTTATGTTATTTTAACATATAAAAAAATTCTGATGAAATAATCAATTGAACAAGAGTGTGATAATTGTTCATAGTGAAACTTTTGAAAAAAAATAAGGGAGTGATGAAATGTAAAACATATGTGGAAATCTAGGTTATGAGATTATGGTTTGACTTCTAGGAATTCTTATGTGAGTGGGTCGTGAAATTTGATTTCAATGGATATAGGGATGGTTTGGTGGAATGGATCATGTGAGTAGACAATTTTTAAAATATCATATATTTACTTGATTGAAAGTTGAAATATTATATTGAAATTGTTTTCACAAAAAAACATAGAGAATCAGTGACAATATCAATTTTTGAATTGGTTTCATAGATTTTTATCATTAATTTCTTGTAGTTTTATATAGATATAATTCTTGAGACTTCTTTTTTCATGATCATTGGGAATAACTCCTTGTTGTGATTATTTTGATCACATTTCTATCAAAAATTAAATTTTCATTGAATTTAAATTATTTATGATGTTTTAAATATCTACAAGCATAATTTTTTGGAATATAAATTCTCTTAGGATTGAAAATGTTTAGTTTTCGGGGTGCGGTCATAGAGCGATTCACTATTTTATTTTCACCCTTAGAGAGCTATGAAAAAACAAGTTTTTTATTGAAAACTATCATAATAATAACAAATCTGACATCATGTTTGATTGAATTATTTTAGATTTCTCACTTTTAAAAATGTTAATGTTATTTTTTTTGAAAAATTCATTGTAGATGTAGTTGATTTTGAGGGCCAATAACGATGTTTAAGTAAAATGGGCCAAATTGTGATGGATCCAAGAACACCAGTGGACTAAACTATATACTTATACTGAGCCATAGATTAAAATGGGATTATATTTTGTATATTGGTCCCAATATCCTTTATCTAGAATTAATCTAGAGGAACCCAAAATTAATTCATTCACTAAGATTCTCATTAGAACTTATCTATCCAGAACCCCAAATATTCATGAAGTCAAAAGCGGTGTGTTGTGATCTATCCCTATCTCTAGATGTAGGTGTCCAAATTATTCCAAAAATAATGTGAAGATAACTTTGTGGTTTTCCTATAATGTTTTATTATTTTCCAATGTGATATAAGGCTTTATACCCACCGAAAACAATGGACAAATTAATTTTATAAAATTTGTGTGCCCAAAACAACCTTCCAATTTGCCTATAAAATGATACCTTGTGAACATCATTTGTAATTTTAAACAAGAGGTAATGATATGGTATTTTGGAGACACAAATTAGTTTCCTCCTCGTCCAATATATTATTGAGTCCCCTATCATCATTGGGGTATTGAGGATGATGGTGAAGTTCCACATGAGCCTCCTCCTCTCGATGGTGAGCTAAATTATGGACGATCATTTCGAAGAAGCAACACGTAATGGGGGGGGGGGGGCGTTCCATCACATGTTCATCTACTAGTTTTCTATAATTTTTTGGTTAAATAATTCACTTTTGTTTTATCTTAAAATCCTTCTCCTCTGAATGTTTTTTTGGCTTTAACTATGTGAATCACTTTTTATTTCAACACTGATTGGGTTGGGATTTCATGTCAGGATCTTGGGTTGTTCTGATTGGGGAACACAATCATCTTATTTCTGTGAAACATACATAAGATATTAGTATGCTTTGTTACCATTCCTTTATTCTTGAGGTCAAATCCTGGAAAACATGATTTTTTTGTAAAAGGATAGTACATTGTGCAACAATTTAAGAGGAAAGTGGGAAATCTTGATCTTGAAAACCCTCAATAATAGAATTAAACAAAACCATGTGTATTTTTTATAACATAAACATTCCAAGATTTTTGTTGAACATTAAATTAGCTCCTTCTCTTATAATTCTTAAAACACTACCTTAATTTATCAACTATGAAACTCTTTAAATCTTGTTCTTTTTTAGAACTACTATTCAAAACCACCCTCTTTTTAGTACTTTTTATAAAAAACACATAATATAAACCTATCAAAGCTCATTGAGAGATGAACTTGGGTCAGAAATTTTATATAAATAAACCGTAAAATCATAATCAATTTGACATGTTGTGACAACATAGTAAAATTTTGGCTCTATTTCCGGGGGAGGACTTTTTCTTTTTAGCATGTGATGTTTATAAGATTTTTTTAAATTTTATGAATATTTATTTGTTTTCCCTTATTCCATTGCATATATATTTTCTATCCTCATTTATTTATTTTGTAGGTTTTTTTCTTGACTTATCCTAATTTGGGATACTAACCCCCTTTTGAACCTGAACTGTGGAGGATCCTACATCAATCACACCAGGACACACAAGATAACCCTTTAAAGGGGGACACACCACCACTTGAGAATTTTATACACCCCTCTTCTTTTGGAACCAAATTAGAAATTTAAATTAATGTGTATAACATGGAAAAAAATTCAGACACTAAAATAATTAATCTTTCTTTACGTTAATATCCAACCCACATAAATTCAAATATAAGGGGATGCACTCGATGTTGAACTAAAATATGGTTTAATTCACTTACTACCAAGATTCCATGGGCTCGCTAGAGAGTATCCCCATAGGAACATAAAATAATTTCATAATGTGTGTAGTATTTCAAAACCTATAAATATAGATGAAGAACATTTATATCAAAGGGCATTCTATTTTTCACTGTAAGGTATTGTAAAATATAGGATTTACTATGTTAATTCACCAATGATAGGCTAGGAGGACATGAAATGCCTTTTTGGTGAAAAATACTTCCCAGCCTCTACAACCGAAATAATAAGAAATGAAATGTGTGGTATAAGACAATCACAAGGTGAAATGCATAATGAATATTTGTAAATATTTAAAGGCTTTTTTCAAGATTCACAACACATGAAAATAAGTGACAAAATTTTAATTTAAAGTTTTTATGAAGGTTAAATTATTATTTATTGAAATATAATTTATGTTTCTACATGTGGTTCCCTAGTTGATAAGACTCCATTTGCTGTCAAAACCAAATTAAGAACATGGAATAGACCACTGAACAATTCAGTTCATAGTCCATTCTATCCATTTTTTGTCAATGAGGTGAAATCTACTGAATTCCAAAAGAAATTGGACACAAAGATCGAATATATAGGTACTCTTCCAAGAAAACATGATCTTTCCAATGGGAAATCCAAATCTCATCCTCCCATCAATTATGGTATAATTTACTCTGAAAGCGACTACTATGACCAATTTTCCCAATTAATAGAAACTTTTATGATTTGTTAGGAATTCTTTCCATACTGACCCAATAACCAACCCTTTATGAAAGAACCTTATTATCCATCCAACCTTGGGTGGAATGAAAGGGTGTATTCCAAACAACCTCAACAACCATGGAACCAACCTGTGTAAATTCCAAAACCACCACCACCCAAAAATCACCAACCACCTTAATGGCCATACAAACAACCCCTTAAAAATGTGAGCATAGACAAGATGATATGATGAAACAAATGGACGAAAACAATCTCCAATTCCAAAAAACCACTCAAGCTACCATATAAGACCTAAAACCCAAATTTGGTTCACTCACCAACTCTTTGGGGGGAGTTCAATGTCATGTGTCAGGTAAACTACCCTCTCGACCATTAATTAATCCTATGGAAAAGGTAAATATTTGTTCTATCACCCTTAATAGTGGGAATCAACATAAAACCCAAATTAAACCTCTAATGAAGTCATCCACGCTTGAGGAAACCACCATCCATACTAATGAAAATGGACCAAGAGAATGAAATCCTTCTCCTGAGAGAATATTTTTCAACGAGAACGGTGTTTCTATTGATGAGGATCCTATCCCAACCATTCCTCTTCCATTTCTCTAAAGGGACACCCATCCAAGAAATCAAAATGAAACTAATATTTATAATGAAATATTAGAATCTTTCAGAAAAGTACATGTTCACATTCCTTTGATTGATGTCGTGTAGAAAATTCCATGATACATTATATTTTTGAAGGAGATGTGTACACAACTATGGATAATTCAAGGTGAATAAAAGGTGAGCATGGGGAGAAACGTCTTAGCATTAATAGATCCATAACTTCACACAAAATACAATGATCCATGAATGTTCTAAATTCCATGCACCATAGGGGACTATTCGTTTTCTAATTTTATACATGATTTATGTGACTCTATAAATGTGATGAATCACTCTATTTACTCTTCATTGAATGTTCGGTAATTTAATACAACTATAATTTTTTTTCAATTATAAAATTAGAGTAAAATATACATTTCTAGTGTGTTATAGTATGTTCTTATGAGGGTAAAAATTTATATTTTCCCTACTGCATTTTATGTTTTGAAAATGGAAGATGATAATATGAATGGACATGCCCTGGTTATATTGGGATGTCCATTATTAAAAACCACCAATAGCATAATTTTTTTCAAACAATGGTACATTTTATATGATGTTTAGTGGTGACATTATCCACATAAATTTCCTTGATTCAAGAAAAACCCTTCATAGGAATATTCCTCTCAATGTTAATTCAATAGATATAATCTCATCTAATAAAAAACCTTCCATTTATACCACTCATCCCATTTCCAAATTTTTTTCATTAATTGAATTATTAAGAATTGAATCATGCAATGAATATTGTATTATTCTAGAAAAATTTCATGCATGCCTGTTAATTAATGATTCCATGAACTCTGAGGATCACAGGACCATTGATGATACAACCAAGCTAGTAAATACTCATTCCTTGTCTAAGGATGATTTCATTGACAAAATAGATGAGATTAATGAGCTCCCACATTCACACAGACTCCCATCAATCCAAAATTCCCCTGAACTAGAACTAAAAAAGAAACCTCAAGATTTAAAATATTACTATCCTGGGAACGGAAAAAGTTTCCTGTTTTCATTTCTAGTTCACTCCCTCCGGATCAAGAGTTGTGACTGCCTAAACTTTTTAGGTAGTATAATCAAGCATTGGTATAAACACATTCCAACATTCATATTATTATCCCCTAAATTTTCACAAATCATATATTGTTACATAATGAGGCTAATCTAGTGAGACAGGCACAATGGTGACTAAACCCAAACACTAAGATGTTGTTAACAATGAGGTTACAAAAATTATTGGCTGTTGGAATCATTTACCACATATAAGATAGCCAATGTTTCAGTCTAATCAAAGTAATTCCTAAAAAAACTAGTCTTACAATAGTTGAAAATAAAAATAACGAATTGGTTCCAACTCATCTGTTGAATAGTTGGCAGGTCAATATAGACTATTGACGACTATACCAACACACAAATAAGGACCAGTTCCCATTTCCATTCATTGACCAAATTTTAAAGAGGCTAGCTATGAAGCCCCATTTCTATTTTCTTTGAGTGTTTTATGGATACTTTTATATCTATATTTGCCCTAAAGATCAGGGAAAAACTACCGTTACATGCCCATTTGGAGGATTTTCGTATAGAAGGATGTTATTTTTTTTGTGAAATGATTTGTGTATATTCTAATGTTTCATGGTTAGTATTTTTTTGGGATTACCTAAATAATTTCATAGAAGTACTCATGTATGATTTTACTATTTATGGATCTTCTTTCGATGAATTTTTGCTTACTATCAGTTACATCCTACATCACTATATTGAAAAGAATATTATATTAAATTGTGGGAAATGACATTTCATGGTGTGAAAAGTTATTGTTTTGGGATATGTAATTTATGTGGATGGTATTGAAGTAGATAAATAAAAAGTGGATGCCATTTATTTCATATCATTCTCCAAAAATATATTGGATGTGTAGTTTTTCATAATTCATGTTAGATTTTACCATCATTTCATTAATGGAATTAGTAAAATTTCACTCGCCCACTCCTGATCTCCATAAAACGAAAAAATTTGTTTTTGATAAAGAATGTGAGGAAGAGTTTAATAAGTTAAAATTGAGTATCATGTCATCTCTAGTAATCCAACCACCTCAGTGGGATTTACAGTTTGATCACATGTGTGACGCCTCTATCTATGCAGTTTGGGTTATATTATCACAAAAATTTGATTGAGCTCTACATGTCATTTCTTATGCCTAATGTAATTTGGACCCAACCTAATAAATCTGCACCACAACTCAAAAAGAATTCATTTACATTGTTTTATCCTTGGATAAATTTTGGTCATTCCTTTTAGGGTCCAATGTCATTGTGTTCACAGGCCATGAAGCCCTCTGGTATCCCCTTAATAAATCAAAATCCAAACCACATCTCTTTTCTTGATACTACTCCTTCAAATATTCAATTTATAAATTATAGAGAAAAATGTAGTAGAGAATGTGGTGGCTGAGCATATTAGTAGGATCCATCCACCATCGAACATTGACTCATCCACATGTATTCCCTTAAATAATATATTTCTAGATGAGAAATTGTATCGAGTGAAAGATGATATTCTTAGGTATGTTGAAATTTTAAATTATTTGGAAGAATATTTCATTCTAACTAACTTCAATATAAACCATGATAACTATCTATAACATGAGTCTTTTCAGTACATTTGGCATGACCCCTACCATTGGGACACATGTAGTGATCATTTCTTCATGTGTTGTGTTCCTGATAGAAGGTTTTAGTTTGTCCTTAGGTTCTGTCACACTCGTTCTTATGGGGGAGAACATTGGTACCTAATGGACTTCTCGTAATGTTATTGATTCGGGTCTCTTCTGTCCAACACTTTTTCGGGATGCCCATTTTTTTTTAAATGTTTTCCTCGATATCAACGAATTGGTAATGTATCAAAAATAAATGAAATTCCACACCAAACCTTTCTATTCCATGAATTTTTTTATGTTTGGAGAATTGAATTTGTGGGAACTCTCTCCAATTCGTCTGGGATCCTATACATTCTTTTACTAGTGGATTATTTTAAAAAATGTGTAGTGGCACGAGATACAAGGACTGATTATTCTAAGGTAGTTTTGGAATTTTTGAGAACTAAATTTTTTTGTAGGTTTGGATTACATAGGATCATCATCCGTGATGAGGGTTCTCATTTCTGAAACTGTACAATGCAATATCTTTTTCATCAGTATGGGGACATGAATCAAGTGTATAAAATTAATCACCCACAAGCCAATAGTCAAGTTAAGGTGTTGGATAGAGTGGTAAAAAATTTATTTAAAAAAATGTTCAACCCAAAAGAATATATTATATTCTTAGACTCAATGATTCATTATTCTCTTACACTACTGCCTTTTATACATCCATTGGAACGTCACCATATTGGCTTGTGTTTGGAATGAGTTTTCATCCCCCAATTGAGATAGAGAACCATACCTACTGTTCCATTAAATAATTAAATTATAGTCTTTATTGTATAGGTTATCAAAAGAAGTTATAGAATATGGAGTTTTAGGAAATGAGAAGATAATAATATGATAACTCATTTATTTATAAGGAGAAAACCAACACTTTCTAGGACTATCTCATCCTTTATTTTTAGTTCCAGATTGGGAAGAAGGTTATCCTCTTCAATGTATGTATGAAGTTGCATCCAGGTAAGATTCATTCCTACTGGATTGTCCCAAACATTGTTGTAAATTTTAATCCTTTTGGGGTTTTAGGCACAACAATGAAGAAACGAATGAAACCTTATCTTTTAATGGGATGCATCTTAAGCACTTCCACAAACCCCTTTGAGATTTCCTGATGGTGGAATTCAAATTTCAACAAGAAAACTACCAAGGACACCTACTAAGATCCATCTTTCCTTCACATATTATATATTATTTTAGTGGAGACACTACATACTCTAGGTGTGGGGGGGGGGATGTTATATTCCTCGGTTAGTTAGAAATATTCATTATCCTTCTTCTTTTTACCTTTTTGGCTTTCTGGATTATATAGCCACATTCTCCCCCACTTTCACCCACCCATTTGGGCTGGAATTTGATTTTTTGTGTCCCACATTATCATGAAAAATGATTCCCACTAAATAATGTAATTTGTTGAAAATACATGATGAATCTCTCTATTTTTTGTTGTTTAAACATTAAATTTAATTATAATGAAATTTTCTTTTCATCAATAATTAAATACAATGGTGTGTACTTCTCTTGAAATTTAGATATTTATTGATGATATAAATGGTTGTATCATATTGAAACCATTGAAAAGAATGTTACACATTATGCGAATGGTTTAAATGGAAATTTCTTCACTTAATCTCTCCACATATGTTTTCACCAAACCATAATGTTTGAAAAATGTTACTTTGTAGAAGGTAAATATAAGATAGTTTAATTTTTATCTACCTTCAAAATTAATTTTCCTATACATTCATTCCTTATCTGATCTATTTCATTATTTTACCAGATTGAATGATGCATGTGTACCTTTTATTAAACAACTGTACACCCTATAAAATGGATTGAATATTTGGTAGGTCAAAAACCACCCTTCCTAGACTTTTTATCTTATTATAACTATTATAATTAATGTCGTGATGATATCAAACTAGGGTTGAGAGAAAAGTGTGAGAATTGTTCCAAGTACCACATTTGAAAAAAAAATGAATAATGTGATGAAATTTACAACATATAAGGATTTCTAGGTTTGTAGATTATGTTTTGTCTTCTGTAAATGCATAAGTAAGTGGTTCATGAAATTTTATTGCAAAGCATGTAGGGATGGTTTGGTGGAAAGGATCATAAAAGCAGACATTTTTTTAAAATAACTAATATTTAATGGATAAAAAGTAGAATGAATAGTATAAAACTATTTTCACAGACATAAACATATATAATTAGGGAAATGATTAAATTTTTAATTATATTTTTATATTTGTGTCATTAATCCCATGTTATTTCATTCTGATACAATTTTTGAGATGACTTTTACCATGATCACTGAGAATAACTCCTCGATGTGATTTTTTTATTTGATCACATTTATATCTGGAATTATATTTTCATTGAATGTTAAATCAGTATGAAGTTGTAAATATCTACATGAATAATGTCTTGAAATATGAATTTTCCAGGGGGAGAAACATTTTAGTTGTGGGGGTGTGATCGCACTATGATTCCCTATTTAATTTTCACCCTTACCCCACTATGCTAAACTAGTTTTGTATTAAAAATTATAAAAATATTAAAAAATTGAACTTAATGTTTGATTAAATTATTTTGTTTTTGTCAATGTTAAAAATTTGAATGTTACTTGTTTGGATAAATTCCTTGTATTTTTAGGTGATTTGGAGGGCCCGTGACGATGTTTAAGAAAAATGGGTGAAACTGTGCAGTATCTACGCACACCAGCGGACTCAACCTCATAATTCTACTAAACTATGCATCAAATTGGGAGGAATTTTTTTTGTATAGTCCAAAATTCATTATTATATATTTAATCTGGAATAAGGTAAGACATATTCATCTACTAATATTCCCATCTGAACCAATCTGTCCAGCACATCAAATCTGCATGAAGTCAAAAGTGGTGTGTTGTGATCTTTCCATATCTCAAGTTGTAGATGTCCATATGAAGAAAAAAATTTGGTGGAGATAGTTAAAATACAGGGATTCAACTTTTTAGTTCTCCCTAAAGGTATATAGTGTATTCTACCCACCTAAAACAATGGTCCAAGACGTTTTACACAATCTGTGTGCCCAAAACCACCTTCCACTTTTCCTATAAAATTATACCTTGGGAACCTCATTTTTATGTTCCTCATATAGGAAATTGATTGGTATTTTAGAGACCCATAGGATTACTCTCTTCATTCACGAATATCTAGTGGCCCATATCTTCATCGAGGTATCAAGGATGAAGGTGAAGTTCCACCCGAGCCTTTACCTCCTCTCAATGGTGACTTAAACGGTGGATGATCATTTAGAGGGATCTATACATACTTGTGAGGGAGTTCTAGAACATGTTCATCTATTGATTTTGGGTAATTTGTTTGTTAAATATTTCACTAATGTTTTATCATTACACCCATATCCTCTAATTTTGTTTCCAATTAACTAAGTGAATCATTTTTCATTTCAACAATGATTGGGTTGAGAATTCTTGTATGGATCTTTGGTTGTTCGGATTGGAAAAAACAAGATTCTTATTTATTTCAAACATAAATAAGATATTTGTATTATTTGGTATTTTACTATTTATACTTGAGGTCAAATCCATGACAACATGATTGTTGTGTCAAGGGTTGGTACATTGTGAAATGATTTAAGAGGTAATAGGTGAATCACGATCTTGACAACCATCAATGAATGAAATAAATAATATCATGTCTATTTTTTAGAACAATTAAATGTCTAAGATATATATAGTGAACTTGAAATGTCCTCCTTATCTCATAATTATTAAAACACCACCATAATTTATTAACTATTATACTCTTTAAATTATGTTATTTTCATAAAACTAATTTCTAAACCACCCACTTTTTAGTAATTATTATTAAAAAACATACTATAAACCTATCAACGCTCCTTGAGAGATGACATAGGGTTACCCTATACTATTAATAAACTATAAAATAAAATAAATTTGATGTGTCTTTACAAAACAGTCATATCCATATCAAAAATAATGGAATACTTAACCTCATATGTAACATCATGTTAAATTGTTAATTATTACATTATAAACCTTGTCTTGGTATCCCCTTTTCATTGACATGGTACGGTTGAGAACAAAATGGGAGGAATATGTGTATTGGTAATATAAGGTAATTTTTTGAAATTTTAATCAAAATATTTTCCAGTTCTACAGATTTCATGATAATTATACAATGTGTAATAGGGTTACATGATATTTGTATACTAAATGATAATATATCCACAAAGGTAATGGGTTTTTATGTGTTTAAGTGACTTCTCAAATACACAGTGTGTAATTGGGTTACACATAAAGTAAAGTCCCCTTGAAAAATTTTATGTAGGTATCCCAGCTAATTATTTCATTTTTCATCCTCATCGATCCCTTTCTCTCAACCTAGAGTCCTTCCTAGTCGGTTTTCGGAGACCCCCCCCCCCAATCGCTCTGAGTATTTTCATTCAGTGATTGATCCTTGTTTCAGTCATTGTGTGACATACCAGGTACACATTTTATACATTCATACTCTTTTATCCTTTGTAATTTTATAGATCATCTTTGGATTTATTTTTATAAACTCCATGTTGTCAAATCATGATTCTAGGTTATGTTCCCAGATATTTTATTCCCTTATTCCTGTTGGAGGATCCTGTTGTGGGAATGTACGACATTAATTTTGATGTCGGTGGTTCTATCTCTATCCTATGTATGATAACCCATATATATTTTTATGTAATTATTTGTAAATAAATTAATATGAAATTTGAATGATTTTTTTTTTTGTTTTGGAAAGGGATTTTGATGAAAAATTGATTTTCCTTGATTTTTGATAAATTGAATGAAAATGTGTATTTTCAAAGTAGTGAATTATTTGTGAAAACAACGGTGGTATCATTAACCAATTAAATTTTTAATTGGATAAGTTTTTTAATTAGTTTTAAAAACATTTATATGATTGTGAAAATGACCATGTAGGTTACATGGGTATTTAGTGGAAGGTTTAGCTTGGATCCATTATCCATTATGAGGGTTCCCATAATGGGTGTTTCTCTTTTCCTAAGCTGTATATTATTGAATATAGGTACACATATGATGTTTTAGATTCACATTATGGGGTATTTATTTGGTCTTAGAGTGTATATAATTGGCTCTAGGTACTGCATTGCACTGATCATATATTTTTGGGTATGAGTAGTTTACTCACTGACCAAATGTATTCCATGGTGTAGTTATACATGTACTTCTTCTATTTTTTAGTACTACATGTATTTTTACTATTTTATCCTTTATATGTATGTTGATGATTTTAAAATATGATATGGAAAATGTTATTTGAAATTTATATAACTACATTCTTTTAGAACTACGGAAAAATGGAAATGTTATCCATGTTTCTATAAAACTAATTTTGTGGTAATCATGCAATATTTTATTTTAAATGGTAATATGGGAACTATAATGAAGATAATTTTTATAGATCACCTATGTGGGATCATATTGAACCTTTTAGGTCACACACTGCACACCCCTTTGGTTGTGCGTAGACCGGTATATGTATTTTGATGATGGGAAGGGAAAGGTTTGGCAATGAGGTAGTGTGTTTTTAGGTGAACTGAGTTGGGTTTCCAGTGGTTTTACGGAAAGAAGTTTCCCACATTATAACATGGAGTAGTTTTTTTTCATTTCCCTTTGTGGTGGGGATTTACCTCGTATTTGATGCTACTTTATCAGTTGTTTTGTTTCCACTATTTTCTTATAGTTATGATATATATTTATATATATACTATTATACCACTTTTTATTTCATCTTTTAATATATATATATATATATATATATATATCCATGTTTTTCATTAATTTTGGAAAAAATAATAATTCCCTTGTTGTGTTTTTGGATTCCCAAGTGCGTGTTCCAGCCAATGGGGATCGATAACTCACTTCAGGTATGTAATGTATCACATTGGGTCCTAGGTTTGATGGTAAACTGAGTTAGTTCGTTACAAAGTGGTATTAAAGGAGGTCTATCCACATGAGTCCATGCCTTTCTATGTTAGTAATACTAGATATAGGAATTTTTTATTTAGTGGTGTCTTTTGATGAGGGATTGGTCAAGTATTATCATGATGAGACTCAAGTTACCATTGGATGTTCAGATATATGTCTCCAGTGTTGGGTTTTTTTAAACGTCAATTTATTATTATAGGTTTTTTCTTGATTAAACTATGATTTAATCTTCTATCTGATTGTTCTGACTATATTTATGTGCAGTTGTATGCCTCCAAGATGTCTTCCATAAGTTCCTTGGGTGGGTGCAACTGATTCTTATCAAGGGAATCTGCCAATATATCATAATCTCATCGAGGCTATAGTATAGGTAGTTTTGTTTTTGATCAAAATGTACCATGATTTCAGAATGAATTTTTTGAGGTGCCTCCAGGAAGCTAGGTGAGAGATAGATTGATCATGAGAATTATTGTGTTAGAATTCCCCACACTTAAAATAAAATAATGAACCTCATGATGCAAAGAACTTGCTAAATAGTATCGATCAAATCGTTCACTTTCTGATGACACTTGATAATATTAAGGTGATGTAAGTAGCACTCATGCTTGAGGGTTTTGGTATGCGATGGTAGGATTCCATAATCAATGTAGATAGACATATGGGTTTGGATTGGAAGGGTTTAAAAACCATATTCTTCTAAAAAAAATTCCACAGTGTCTAATGCTGGAAAAATATCTGGAGTTCCTCTCCTTGTAGCAGGGAGAGTGTTTGGTGTCAGTGTACACCAGCTGTTTTGCTACAATTTCATTTTTTTCTCCGGATGTGGTAAAGAATGAAAAGTTGAAGGTTTAGAAGTACCTACTGGGTTTGTGAATAGATATAATATCACATGTATTTATGTTAAATATTTCTACGTATACAGAGACAATATACAAGGATATGATGGCAGAGATGAATATGATAGGAATGGTTTATTTTTCCACCTACACTCTTCCATCCAGTGGTGTGCATGGTAGGAACAGGAAGTGGCAAGATCATAACCTGAGTTTTGGATGTGGGTCATAGATGTAAGCCTCCTCTATGTTGTCTTCTACAACCAATAGTGTACCTATGACTTTCTATCAGAGTGGGAACATCAGACAAACCAATCATTTTTTCCTATTACCATGATTACATGAAATAGTTGTGGAAATGTGGGTCATTTATAATGCCTCAATTTGGATATGGTTACAGCTATTTATTGACATGTTCATCATCTTCAAAGGCTACTATGGGGAAGTCAGATGCTTCAATTACTATAATGATACATTCAAAGGACACATGAGTGAAACACATTCATGTAGTATAAGAGTGTCCATAAGAAGATGATATTGGTCCAATGAAAGGGAGAGGTAATATCATTATTGAATTTGACATTGTGATTTCTTTATTTGATATTGGTTTATTTCAGTAATTTTTAACTTTAGGTTTTACAAAATTCTTAAACATGCAACTAATCTTATATCCTTTTTATAGAGTTAGCAACACCCTATATTAAGAGGAAAGATATGGTGTGTTAGTTTCCTTCTTGCTCATCATCAATTTTTAATAAAAATTTGCTCTTTGATTTTATCATTCATTATTGGATCTATTTTACATCATCAATAGTGTGGATTGGCTAGTACCTCATCGAGCTAAGGTTTATATTTATCATCAACATGTTTCTTTTCATTATACTGATGGGAGTTATCAAGTGTTTTAGGGGGAGTTGGACCAGAGGTCTAGTCAAGCAAGGCCTTCCCTTAGAATGATCTTGAGTTTTTTTGAATTCTATTTTGATTGAACCAGATGATGTTTCTTCTGTTATTGATCTTCTTGTTCTTGTTTTGGGCTTTTCATATGTCTTCCTAGATGAATTCTATAGTATTCAAGTATAGAGAGGTAGAGTTTGTGGTTTATTTCATTCTAGGGATGTAGCTAATAGAGGTACCTTCTTACTGTATGACATTGGATAGATAAAAGAGATTAAGAATCAATTAAATGAGATATTGGGAAAATGTTTTTTTTCCCTATTTTTTCTCCTTGGACATCCCTTATGCTCTTTTCCAATAAGGAAGATGGTTTACTTTGATTGCGTTTGGAATGTTAGAAGTTGAATCATGTAACAGTTAAGAAAAATCACCCTTGTCCTCATGTGCATGATATATGTTATTAGTTAAAGGGAGAATAGTGGTTTTTATATACTAATCTTCGATCATGTTATCATATGATGTGATTTTGGAAGTTTGACATACCAAATATTGGTTTTTGGAGCAGGTATGGTCATTATGTATATATTGTGTTGTCTTTTGGTATGACTAATTCGCATGCATTTTTTATAGATTTGAGGAATTAGATAGTCCATCAATATATTGAATCTTTTATGATAGTGTTCAAGAATTATTTTCTGGTCTATTTGAAATCCATGTGTGACCACAGGCACCCTCTGACTTTGGTTCTATAAATTCTAAGAAGTCAAAAAAAATTATTGGAATATTTTGAAATGTAGTGTCTTGATTCAAGAAGTAAAGTCCTTAGGGAATGTGATTTTGAACCATGAATTATCATTTGATCCTGAAAAGGTGAAGGCTTTCTGGTCATCGAAATAATGAATGGATGTATTTGAGATTCAGTGCTTCCATAGTCATGCTGAATATTACATATGGTTTCTTAAATATTTCTCTAAACCAGAGTCACATTTTACTGAACATACATAGGAATAATAAAAATTCATCATGGATGTGAAGTGTTAGTCTTTTTTCGATGATCTAAAATGAGTTCTAACATCAACTCCTATCATGATCTTACCTAAGCCCGGTAAGGGATACATTGTTTTTTGTGATTCATCTAGGGCTCATTTTGGTAGAGTGGTTATTTAGGATGATTATGTGGTGTATTATGTCTCTCTTAATATCTAACCACATGACAAGAATTACCTCACTCATTACTTAGTGATTTATTCCTTTATTTATGTGCTTAAGTGTTGGTGGAACTATCATTTTGGGGAGAGTTTCATAGTAGTTTCTGATAAAAAAATGTCTGAGATATTTCGTTTCTCTAAATTACAATAATCTCATACATAGATGATATGTATAATACTTTTAGATATTTGACATTGATATCACCTATACCCTGGGGATGGGGAATTATGCAGTGAATGTTTTGAATAGTAAACTTCTGAAACAAGCTGTGAATGAATCATCAGAAGAGAGGAACATGGTGGATCTTTTTTTATAGTTTTACATTAGAGCCTATTAATTATAAAAATAGGTCCCCTTGACTAATGTTTAGTCGAACTATTCCATTATCTTGTTCATTCTTCAGGAACAACAGATTTCAATTGTGATTTGTTGCATTAGAGAATCTCTTAAAGCTGGGGAGATCGTTATTGGGTTGTCATTATGTAAATAGGATTTCCTTTGCTTAAAGATTCATTTTGTGGTAAAACGGTCACTATGGTTAGATTTTATGGGCGATAGAAATATTTCCTAGTGGTCGGTGCACCAAGGAACCATGAAATATGTTATATGACCTGGGGTCACAATATTGGTAGCCTAGTTTGAGATAAGATATTTTTGAGTTTATGTCTCAATGCATTGCATGATAATAGGTGAAATATGAACATGATAAACCTTTGTGTTTTTACCCACTTTTAGTGCCTACATAGATCATAGATGAGATCTATATGGACCATGTGGTTGTGTTTCCACAACCCTAGGAAAAGAATAATGCGATATGGGTTGTGATCCTATACTGACAATATTAGATCACTTTATAACCATTAATGATACAACCACGGTTGAAGAGTTTAGAGATATCTATATGAAATATATTGTTTAGTGTTAAGGAGTTACATCTTCTATAGTTCCTGATAGATATCTCTTGTTCAATTCTGTCTTTTGGAAATTCTTTTAGGAGGAATTTAGTTTATAGGTTCATTTCACTAAAACATATTATCCACAGTTGGATAGATATATAGATAGAGCCATAAAGATTTATGAGGATATTATTCATGCTTATTTTCTTGCATCTAGTGGAGCTTGGAATGAACACTAGGTCATAGTTGAGTTTTCTTTTAGAAAATATTTACCAGTCTGTGATCATAAAGGCTCCTTTTGCTGCACTTTATGGTTGACCTTGTAAATCATCATTGTTTCAGTCATATATTGGTGAAATTTCCTTAAATGGACCAAGCCTACTTCACAAGATGATAAAAAATATTTGGTTGATTCATCGCAGGATTTTCAAGGAATAGAGAAAGTAAAAATACAATGTTGATGTTCATCATAGGCTGTTAGAAAATTCATTTGGTGGCCATGTTTTCTTGAAATATTCACCCCATTTTGTTCATCGACGCCATTTTAAGAAAGGGAAAATTGCTCCCCATTTTGTAAGACCTTTAGTGGTTTTGGGGAAATTGTGGAAGTTTTTACTACATGTAACTTCCACCATAGCTAACATAGGTACAAAACATGTTTCATGTATCTCATCTCCAAAAGTATCTATTTTACCAATCTCATCTTCTAATCTAGAGTGATCTTGATGTTGAACTAAACTTATATATGACTGAGCTTCCAGTCAGGATGGTCAATAATAAAACCAAGGTATTTCTTTGGGGGAAAATTCTTTTAGTTTGAGTTCTATGACAGCAAAATTTTGATTCTCATGATACATGGGTGCATGAGGTAATAATGAGATATTGGTGGCCTCGCCTATTTAGAAAGGGGGATTCTTTATATTATTTTTGAAGATAAAATTTTTAGTGGAGGGGGGCTTCTAACATCTCATTACCTTGTTAATTGGAATGTTCTAAACCTTTTAAAGGTTTTTCCTTTTCGTTGACTAGGTATGGTTGGGAAGGAATTGGGGGGAATACCTATAATGGTGAGGTCATGTAATTGTTAGAAATTTTCAACAAAAAAATCTACTTTTTTCATCCTACTAACGATTTCCATGATGTTTAATATGATTATATGATTAGTAAATCATAAATGATAATTATTCTGCAAATTCGATGGGGTTTTAACTGTTTAATTGACTTATCAATTGCAAGACGTGTAATTGGGATACATGTCATGTAAAGTACCGATGATTTTTCTTATAAAGACATCCCAACTGCTTTTTTTTCTCCCTCCAGGTTTCCTTTATCTCAACCAAGATCCTATCCCATGTGATTTTTGGATCCCTCCACCCCTTAAGAGTTTCTTCATTCAATAATTCTTCCTTGTTCAAGTGGTTTTGTTAGATACCAGGTAATAATTATCTTTTTTCTCAGTCTCTCATTCCTTTGAGTTTGGTAGGTTATCTTGGGATTTATAAATCAAAACATTATATTATTGAATCTTGGTTCTAGGTTGAGTTCCTAGATCATTCACACTTTCTTTATCATTAGTGGATTTCATTGTGGGTATTTGTGACACAATTTTTGTGGTAACTGGTTCTATCTATAGCCTAGGTTTCATAAAATGAATTATTCTAGATTAATACATTGATTAATAAAAAATTATTATGAAATTAAAATGATTTATTCAGTGTTTACAATGTAGAATTTGATATAAAAATATTTTTCTGTTTTTTTTTTATAAATGGAAGAAAGGGGGTATTTTCAATGAATAGAATGATTTTTGAAAAAGATGTGTGTATGGTTACCTTATTAAATATTTAATTTCATAAAGGTATTTGAAATGATTTCAAAAACATTAGGATGATTGTGAAAATGAGCCCATGGGTTACCTTTGGTATTAGGTGTAAGGGTTATCTTTAAGCCATCATCTGTTGTGGGTGTTCACATTGTGGGGAATCCTCTTTCCTTGGATTGTAGATTATTATCTCTAGGTATGTAAATGATATTGGGGTTTAACATACTAGAGTGTCTCCCTAGTCTGGGAGAATATATAATTAGCTTCAGGTACTATAGTGCACGGATCCTATATTTTTTGGAATGAGAATTCTATTGCCTAACCTATTTTATTTATTGGTGTTTTCATACCTCCGTTGCTACTATTGTTTTTTACTTCTTGGTTTTTTAATATTTTATAATTTATATTCATGTTGATTCTTATAAAGGATGATATGGAGAATTTTATTTGAAATTGATGAACCTTTTTTGTTTTTGAACTGTGGAGTAAGGGAAACATTTACCATGTTTTCTATAATACTTATTTAGGTATTATCATTCCATGTTTTATTTTAAATTAGAATGTGAGAACTGTTATATAGAGACTTGTTATGGAGAACCTATGTGGGATCCTACCGAGATTGTTAGATTACACCATGTACATCCCATTGGCAGTGCATAGACCATTGTATGCCTTTCGATAAAGGGAATAGAAAGGCACGACAATGAGGTGGTGGTTTTTCATGTCACTTGAGGTGGGTAGTTGTTGGTGCGATGGTCGGATTTTTTCCACACTATCACATGGAGAAGTTTCTTTTTTTCATTTTCCTTGTTTATTTGAATTATCTCATAGGGTTTTTAGCTACTTTAGATGTGGTTTTTACCCACTATCTTTGTAGAGTTACAGAATATATATATATATATATATATATATATATATATATCTCTGTATTCAAGTATTTCCTTACACATTGAGTATGTATATCCTGAAATTTTCTTCATCCAGGATAGAAAAATAAAATCATTCCCCGGGTGTTTTGATCAATGCTTGGTAGCTTATTGCCAGCCTGTGGGGATCTGGAGTGCCCTTGGGGCATGCAACGGTCTGGACTAGTCCCAGGTTTGAGAATAACATGGGTTGGATCATTACACAATATAACCTTAGAATCTTATAAACATACATCTTTCCCATGTTATAAAATTTAGTTTTGTCCTTGATAGAAATAATGTGATCTTACTTTTTCAATTGATCAATCACCACCCAGACAGAATTAATCTCTCAAGGAGTCTTTTGTAATCCATCAAAAATGTACATGGAAACCTCATCCCATTTCCAAACTGATAGTAGAAGTGGATGGAGTATCCATGAAGGTTTCAGATGCTCTGCATTATCTATTGGAAGGTGAAACAATGGGACACATAATCGTCAATGTCATGCTTGATACCCGAACACCGTAACTTCTATCTCATGTCATAATACATATTCATAATGCCTATATGAATGGATCATGAATAAAAATTAATGTAAAAAACTGATGTCCTATTATATGATGGGATGAAAAATAAATCCACATATCATTTAACAACATCTAAAGATAGAGAAGAACCAGCATCGGTCTCCCCACTATATATGGAAACACAAATTCCCATGAACTCACCATCATACTAATAATCATACAGAATCGACTCAAGGGGATTTGATAATGAATGAACATTGGTCATAATCATACCTAGAACATCCTTTTGAGAATTTGGGTGCAATTGAGTGATGATTCCAAAAGGATTCACCCCTACATTGATTCCACAATTGTCTTTGATGGTACATTCCTTGTAACGCCCCGACCCCAGATACCTAGAGTCGGTGCATTATTACATAACATTGGCAAGATAAAAAAAGACCATGTCTTGAAAGACGGATTATTTTAGTATCCATGGAAACACTAGATACATTCATAAATGTTACATTATATCATAAAGTGAAAAACTACAATAACATAGTCTCCAAATTCCACACTAATATCCCCTTCAAACTATCCCTGTAGGTCAGTCATAAAATATTTCTTCACATCCTGGGAAAAATAAAACATAGAAAGGGGTGAGCTTAGATGCTTAGTAAGGATAACAATATAGTGGAAACATTCAAAAATAAGGATAAACATATATGGAAATGTATAACTAAAACAAAATCCTTTTAAACATGAACATCAGCATAATATGGAAAAAAATAAAATAAAATAATTCCATTTACGTATTCACATGGATATTCTACTAGTCGAATAACCACATGGAATATCAATAACCACATTCATATTGATGGAATGCATAATTTCAGACTATCATAACCACATAGTCAAGGCCTTTTGCCAGGACTACAAATAAGATTTTGTCAAGGCCTTGTGCCAAGACACTAGTCCGTCTCATGAGACCTACCGATGCATCAATGAGCTATAGCGGGCTCTGCCTGTCACTTATTAAGTCTAATGCATTCCTCATATGAACAGGTTTAAAAATAACATAAACATTCGTATTAAAACTTTCATACGAAATGTCAATACTTTCTCCATAAACCATGAATTGTATAAAAATAACACATCCAAAGTCAAACCTATCACAAAACCATTAATAAAATATGGAAGTTTTGTGTCATAATAAATCAAATTCAAATAATCTTAAAATCCATTAAAGGATGTTGACATAGATGAAAACAAAACTATTTGAGAGAAATATATATTTTTTTAAATCATTTAAAAGTAACATAATTATAAAATAATACATTTACTTTGAAAATATTCTTATTAGAATGTAAGGGAAGCTTCGATGATTTTACAACGGTGGAAAATAGCCACACCTGCTGTATAATTTAAAAAAAGACACTCATACCTTAATTTTGTCGAAAATGTTAAAGAGGAACTTGTTTGGAAATTTATGGAAAGATTCCTTTAAAAACACATAAGGGTATAAATGGATTTAACCCATTCTTTAGTAAAGATTTAAAAAGTTTTGAAATACATTTTTATGAAACATGGATGTGGATGATAAAGAGGTCCTAGTAGATAATTATGTATAAACAACCTCAGATAATGAAGAGATTATGAGATAAACCCTTACCTTGTATGTTTCCTTTGTCGAGGGTAGTTTAACATCCTGTATAATGGTGATATAATTGTTATTAAATAATACAAGAATGATATACAATAATATGATATCATATATGATCATTTAACATTGCTTTGTTAATAATATCATAGTATTATTGTCATTTCGGGTGTTAACTTATATGTTTTATTATATAAGTCATGTTTGTTATGTATAGGTTGTATATTATTCATATCTAGACTCATATCAAGTCCTTAAAAATTATTTTTAATCATCAAATGAAAATTATACTTGAATGGATACGATGGGAAATGAATGTCATGGTGTTCGTTGAGACGGTAGTCCGTACGTACATACGATCGACAATATCATTCGTTTGATATAAAAATTATATTAAATTGGATGTTATATCATATATACAGAATAATTATCATGTTATATTTATTATTTACATCAATTAAACATCATTATCATACCCATCAAAATAATAATGTTTTGAATAACAATTACACCACGATGTGGAGACGGTAAGTCATATGTACGCATGTATGGCAACATGTCGTTCAATGGATGGATATAATACTGAATTTGGTTGTAAAATATTTGTAATAATTCAAAAATATATAAAATATACTGGAGTTATTATTTTAGAATGCAAATATCAAAGAATGAAGAAGTGGAAGAAGAAAGGAACATGAAAGAGGGTGGTGAAAACATTACCTCTTCTTCGGGTTATTCCTTTTGATTTGATCAAAAGGGCTCCAAAGGTTGGATTTATTATCAATATATGGCCTCTAGGATGAAGTAAGGAATTTTTATTGGATATTTGTGCAGGGTTTGGCCGGATCAAATGGCTTTGAAGGTATTAATTTGAGAGAAGGGGGAGTGCCCTTTTATAAGAGGGGTGAGGGGAACCTTAAGAAAAACATAAAATATAATTTTATAATAAATTCATATTAGATTTATAATGGCTTTAAAGTGACTTATTGAAAGGATAATGTGGGGATGGGTATAAATCCACTAAACCAATAAATTTAAGATAGGTTTGGGTCTCTATATTATCCTTATCATTTATATTTAACTCTTAGTTAAATAGTTTGACATTTATCATGTCTCTTTGTATTTTTATATTATATGGCTAATAAAATTACTATAAAAAGCCAAGAGAATCCCAAGTGGTTAAATATTAATCTTTATAACCTTATCTAAGTCATTTGGCCGAAACACAGATTTTTAGGAATAAAATATCAATTAATAATATAAGATTTTTTTTAAAAAATCCTTTTTGTCAATTTTCACACTATTTGGTTTTTTGTTTTTCCTAAATTCATAACAGCATTAATAAATCAAAGAAAATTAATATAACCAACCCTAATATGTTATATTAACGTATAAAATTAGTGGAAATTATAAAAAGTCTTAAATTACATTTATTTTGATATACATAATATCAATTAGTTTAATATTTCATTAATTAGGTAATTACTGCATCACCATTGTGTCATTAATAAATTATATTATTTAATGTCTAAAAATTATAAATAAAATATAATTATGTAGGAAATAGTGTTATCTTTATAATAGATATTTATAATCTAATATATATTATGTGTAAACCTATATAAGAATTGTTTTAGTTATTTAACTTTGATTTTATCTCTTTTAGGTCTTCTTTAAATTAAATAATAATAAATGCCCTAATCTAATCCAAGTGGACCAAAGAGGTTCATATTTTATTCCTATGGTTTTTTTTCGTCGAATTATTCTTATCCAATAAATTAGGACATGTGTTAGGGTAATAATAATATCATTTTTACCCTTAATTACCCTATTTACGTTAAACCGTGGTAAATAAAAGAAAACATTTACTATTCACCAAAAAATATTTTTATCTTATTGAACCACATATTACTCCTTGATATTAACCGCGTCTCTAGGATCTTCTATATTCCTCCCAAAGAAGTGGTAAAATTATGTTTTATGTGATTTTGCAAATTCTCCTAGGAGGTGGGTAAAAGGCGGTGAAAAGTTACATAAAATTTTTATATATCTAAATTTGTTATAAACAGACACCAATGAATTACATTGAACTTATATAGGTATTTTGTATCTATTTTAAACTAAAATAAATTTAAATAAAATAAAAAATTATTTTAATAAAAATTCGGTTGTAAACTATAACTCAATGTTTTTCATTATTCATCAAAAATTGAATGTTTCCAGAAAAATATCAAAAATTCACCCAAATCTAATTTTGATATTCCTAATCCAAAAATGAAGTCCATTTTGAAAGATAAAATTTATAAAATTTCAAAAATTTGGTATTAATATTCATAATAGGTAGTTTTATTGGTTTTTGTGTGTGTTAGAACTCGAAGTTGCATACAACACATGCTACTGTATTATTCAAAGAGAAGCGTATCGTGGAAGCTTGGGGCATAACATTCTCCCCTCATTCAAATAATTTATTCCCCAAAATTTCTAGAATACTACCGCATGAAAAGACTCGGGTGGTTCTTTATCATAATTTTATCGGGTTCCCACATTGCCTCTTCTATCTAATGCTTTCTCCATAGAACTTTTACCAGAGGAGTTGTCCAGTTTCTCAACACTTGTTCTCTAGTATCAAGAATCCTAACCGGATCTTCGCAATAAGACCAATCGGGTTCCAATTCTAATTCCTCTTAGGTGAGTACATGTTTTGGGTCAGGCATGTATTTTCTCAACAGTGATACGTGGAACAAACCGTGAGCTTTGGAGAGATTTGGTAGCATTGCCAAACGATAAGCTATAGCCCTAATTCATTATAGAATTTTGAAAGGTCCAATGTTCCTGGGACTCAATTTACCTTTCTTACCGAAACATATAACTCCCTTCCATGGAGATACCTTCAATAAAACATGATCTACTACCTGAAATTTCATATCCGTCCTTCGGTTGACATCATAGCTCTTCTGCCTACTTTGAGCTGGTTTGATGTGGTTTAGGATTACCTTCACCTTTTCCATCGTTTCCTCAACCAGTTATGGGCCTATGAGTTTTCTTTCACCAACATCATCCCAATAGGTTGGTGTGCGACATCTTTTTCTATGTAATGCTTCATAAGGTGCCACTTGAATACTCGAGTGGAATCTATTGTTATAGGAAAATTCTAGTAGAGGTAAATATTGATCCCACCTACCCTGAAAGTCATGTGAGAACGATCTCAACATGTCTTCTAAGGTTTTAATAGTCCGTTATGATTGTCCATCTATTTGGAGGTGGTAGGCAGTGCTCAAATGAAGTTCAGAATCCAAGGCCTTCTGAAGACTCTTCCATAATCTTGATGTAAAATAGGGATCATGATCAAAAACAATCAATGGGGGTACTCCATGAAGTCTCACAACTTCATTAATATATAGTCCTGCTAGACATTCAAGTCGTAGATCTTCTCTTATAGAAAGAAAATGCACTGACATGGTAAGACGATCAACAATGATCCATATTGCATCATTCCTTCTAGGAGTCTTTGGTTGTCCCATGACAAATTCCATCGTGATATTATCCCATTTACACTCATGTATGGGAAGAGGTTGCATGACTCTTCCATGTTGTTTCCTTCCAGCTTTCACTTGTTGAAAACCCATACATCTTGACACAAAATCATCAATCTCCCTGTTCATGTTGTCCCACCAAAACTTTTCTTTCAAATCTCAATACATTTTGGTGATCCTAGAGTGTACAGAGAAATTGGAACTATGAGAATCATCCAATAATTCACTTTTTTGATCAGGTATATCGGGAACACAAAGTCTCTTCCCAAATTTCAAAATTCCATCTTCATACACAATTTTACTCAATCTCCCATCATTCAGTGCATTAATCATATTTTGAAATTCTTCATCATCGGTATAAGAACTATTAATCCTTTCTAGTAAAGATGGTTTGGAATCCATTTTAAAAAGTATTGATGTTTCACCTTCCATGGTGATTCCCATATCCATCTTCACTCGATCCATGTATATAGGATCCTTTTCAACTCTCATCTTGTTCAAAATTCAATGATCCTTTCTACTCAAAGCATCTTCCACCTTATTTTCCTTCACTGCGTCATAGTGTATCGTGCAATCATAATCCTTGAGTAATTAAAGCCATCACCTTTGCCTCATGTTGAGTTCTTTCTATGATAAAATATACATCAAACTCTTGTGATTGGTATATATCACACATTTTTCACCATAGAGATAGTCTCTCCAAATCTTCAATGCAAAGATTACAGCTTCCCACTCAAGATCATGAGTAGGATAGTTTTTCTCATAAATTTTAAGTTGGTGTGATGCATAGGCAATAACCCAATCATTCTGCATAAGGACACAACCATGTCCATTTTTCGATGCATCCTTGTAAATAAAGAACCCATCATTCCCCATTGTTAGAGTCAATATAAGAGCATTGACTAATTTTCTCTTCAGTTCATCAAAACATTCTTCACACTCTTTTTCTCCAATCAAATTTAACCCCTTTACGTGTGAGCTTCGTTAACGAGTTATCCAATCGGGCTAAATACTTGAAGAAATGTCGATAATAACCTCATAAACAAAAAAAACTGTGTACCTCAGTTATACTCATCAATTCTGGCCATTCCTGGATTGCTCTTATCCTAGAAGGATTGATAGAGATTCCATCCTTAGAGACAATATGGCCAAGAAATGATATCTCTTGAAGCCAAAATTCACACTTGCTAAACTTCCCATACAATTCATGTCTTCTAAGAGTCTTGAAAATAATGTGCAAGTGATTTTCATGATCTTCATATATTTTGTAGTATACCAATATGTCATCAAAAAATACCACTACAAAATCATCGAGATATTCCTTGAAAACTCTTTTCATTAGATCCATGAAGACAGAGGGTGCATTAGTCAATCCAAAAGGCATTACTATAAACTCGTAATGCCTGTACTAGGTTCGAAATGTTGTATTTGTAATGTCTTCCTTCTTTATAAACAACTGATGGTGTCTATATCGAAGGTCATTCTTTGAAAATTATTGAGCTCCAGGTAAATTTTCAAATAAGTCATCAATGCGAGGTAGGGGATACTTGTTCTTTATTGTTATAGCATTGATTTCCCTGTAGTAGATACATAACCTCATAGATACATCTTTCTTTTTAACAAAAACGACATGGGCTCCCCATGGAGAAACACTAGGGAAAACAAATCCATTATTACTCAATTTCTCTTGTTGTTTATTTAGTTCAACTAATTCCAAAATGGCCATTCTAAAAAGGGTTTTCGATATGGGCTTTGAACCATGAATTAAATCAATGGAAAAATAAATTTCTCGTTCTAGAGGATATCCCGGTAAATCCTTTGGAAAAACTCCACCATATTCTCTAACAATAGGTACATCCTCTATTTTAACATTCATTTCCTCACCCATAATCATTTAATTCTTTTCCTCACCAATAATTGAATTTATTTGAGCTACTGGGGGTGGATCTAGATAAGAATCTAGTGGTGACGATTATTATCTAAATATACGATGTTATTTATCATCTTCATCAAAAATAGTAACCTCATTCTTCTTAAAAAAAATTTGCATCATGTTTTGAAAAACAATCCATAACAAGGATTATATCAAATTCAATCATCGGTATGACTATGAGATCAGAAAATAAAGAACATTTATGATCTAATGGTTACGGATTCACAACACTTTGTTGCAATGATACTTTCCTTAGGAGTTTTAACTGACAACCCGCTTGTTAAATCAAATTTGAAATATCTAATTTTCTTAGAAAAATGGTAAGATATGAAACAATTTGATGATCCAGAATCAAATAAAGCATTGGCTTAACTTGAGGAAACCATTAAATTTCTTGTCACCATGTCTTTTAGAGCTTCTACCTTAGTAGTATTGATAACATATGCTTGACCTTGATCCCTTGGCCTTTTCTGAGGTAAGTTCCCCTGATGATTTGGACATTCATTTGCATAATGTCCCATATCCATGAAATTGTAGCATTGATCATCGGTAACTTCTTTCTTCTCCTTGAAATCATGAGCTTGGTGGCCTTTTTTACCACACTTGTAACAGACATTTATTCCCTTCAAGTAGGTACCAGGGTGTTTCGTCCCACATTTACTACAGAATGGATATTCAACCTTTCCATTCTTCCTATTATTCCCATTCCCAGAGTGATCAACAGATCATTTCTTCTCTTTATTTGCTTAAATTTCATTAGACTTAGAGGATTCCTTTTCTATCTTGATAGCACATGAGACAATATCTTCGTACGAAGAGACGGATTTTGAGACAAATTCTCGATGGAGAAATGGTTTCAACCAATCAAAGAAATGATAAATATTACTCCTTGAATTACGTATATATTCTTATGCATGCCTTGATAACCTTGTATTGTTAGCCTCATACTTTGCGAAAATCTCATCCTCCTTTTGTCTCAAACTCAGAAATTTCCTTTCCATATATGCTCGATGGTTACGAGGAAGGTATTTTTCTAATAAAATATCATTGAACTCCCTCCATTCCATATTTTATACTTCATAATCTTCCTTCATGTCTTGAATCAATGACTACAATTAATCAACATCTCTAGTGAGGCGGTAAACATCCATGATATCTTTTTTCCTTTCACTACTCCGCAAGGTATAGAATATTTTCTATAAATAATTTATCCATTTCTCATCTACTAGTATATTTGTACCCCAATTGAATGTTGGTGGTTGTTTCCTCATGAAGCAACCTAACATTGATCCTCCATGCTGCAGATTAGGGTGCTCCATACGGGTAAGGTTATTATTCATAACCAGAGTGAGTTGTCCCAGTGTAGTGATAAGCTGATGAGGACCAATTGTATCAACAGATCCTCTATAATTATCTTTATAAGGATGGAAATCCCTACATGGAGTACGTGCATTAATACAAATTCCATTCCTTCTACTAGGCCCCATTTCTAAACAATGTCGTAAACTAGATTCGATTGTGAATCGAAATACGGAATTCCAAACTTGTAAAACACTTAACATAAATTTAACAGTTTATGGATATAGTACATAATCATAATAAATGTTTTAATTGAGGATGTATATACTCATAAACCCTTCATAATGGTTTGTAATGAAAATGATAATTATCCTGGGCATATCCCCCTGGAGTGTTGTAACCAAGAGTGTAGTAAAGCCCATTGTCTTCCACTAGTTCCCGTTCGATTCTAGTTCATAGCTATGTTTTTGGGTATTACCCCTAGGTACATCTATGCCAGATCCTCCTCTACCTTCTCGTATCCATACATGGATGTATTGCTCAGAAAACTCACAAAATCTCTACGATTCCAAAATTCATGGAAATTCTTCTATACTAATCCTCAAATTCTATCTTAGGGATATGTGCTCTAATAAGAGTTTACCTAAATCAATATTCCATGGTTTTTACTAAACCTCCATTGATACCAATTATAACACCCTGACTCCACTTACCCAGAGTTGGTGAATTATTACATAACACTGTCATGATCATAAAAGATCAAGTCTCGAAAGACCGATTAGTTTAGTAGCCTAGGAAACACTAGATACATTCATAAATGATATATTACATCATAATGTGAAGAACTACAATAACATAGTCTCCATAGTACACACCCATATCCATTTTAGACTATCCATTCAGTTAAGTCATAAAATATTTCTTCACATCCTGGGAAAAATAAAACATAGAAAGGGGTGAGGTCAAATGCTCAGTAAGGATAAAAATATAGAAGAAACATTCATAAATAAGAATAAAAGTTTATGTTAGCTAAAAAAATCATTTTAAACTTGATCTTCAGCATAATATGGAAAAATTAAAATGAAATAATTCCATTTATTTATTCACATGGATATTATACTAGTCAAATAATCACATGAAATGTCAACAACCACTTTCATAATGATGGAATGCATAATGCCAGACTATCATAACCACATAGTCAAGGCCTTGTGCCAATACTACAAATATGATTTTGTCAAGGACTTCTGCCAAGACACTAGTTTGTCTCATGAGACCTACCGATGCATCGAGGAGCAGTATCGGGCTCCACCCGTCACTTACTAAGTCCAATGCATTCCTCATATGAACATGTTTAAACATAACATAAACATTCATATTAAAAATAGCATATGAAATGTCAATACATTCTCTATAAACCATGAATGGTATAAAAATAACACATCCACAGTCAAACATATCACAAAACCATCAATACAATATGAATGTTTTGTATCATAATAAATCAACTTCAAATAATCTTAAAATCTAACAATGGATTTTTACATATATGAAAACAAAACTATTTGATAGAAATATATCTTTTTTTAAATCAATTAAAAGTCACGGAATTATAAAATAAAATATTTACATTGAAAAAATTATTACAAGCTTGTAAGGAAAGCTTCGATGATTTTATAATGGTAGAAAATATATGCACCCACCGTATAAGTTAAAAAACTCTTACCTTAATTCTGTTGAAAAGTTTAAAAAGGACCATGTTTGGAAAATGAAGAAAATATTCCTTTAAAAACACATAAGGGTATAAATGACATTAACCCATTATCTAGTAAAGAGTAAATTTTTTTGAAATACATTTTTAAGAAACACGGATGTCGATGATAAAGAGGTCCCAGTAGATAATTCTGTATAAACAACCTTGGATAATGAAGAGATTGTGAGATAAACCCTTGCCTTGTACATTTCCTTGGTCGAGGGTAGTTTAACCTCCTGTATAATGGTGAAATAATTGTTATTAAACTATAAAATAATCATATACATTAATATGATATCATATATAACCTTTTAACATTTCTTTGTTAATAATATCTTAGTATTATCGTCGTTTCGGGTGTTAACTTATATGTTTTGTTACATAAGACGTGTTTATTATGGATAGGTTATATCTTATTTATATCTATAATGATATCAAGTCCTTAGAAATTATTTTTAATCATCAAATGTGAATTATACTTGAATGCATATGATGGTGAATGAATCTCATCACGTTCGTGGAGACAGTAGTCCGTACGTACACACGAGCAACAATATCATTCTTTTGATATTTAAATAATAAATAATTGGATGTTATATCATATAAAAAGAATCATTATAAGGTTATATTTATTATTTACATCAATTAAAAATTATTTTCATACCCATCCCAATAATAAGGTTTTGAATACCAATTACACCATGCCGTGGAGACGGTAAGCCGTACATACGCACCTATAGTGACATGTCATTCAAAGGATGGATAGAATAATGAATATGGTTGTACCATATTTATAATAACATCACAGTATATAAAAGATACTGAATTTATTATTTTAGAATGGAAATGTCAATGAATGAAGAAGTGGAAGAAGAAAGGAACTCGAAGGATGGTGGTGAAAGGATTACCTCTTCTTTGGTTTCTTCCTTTTTATTTTATCAAAAGGGCACCATTGGTTGGATTTATGATCATACTAAGGCCTCTAGGTTGCAGTGAGGGAAGTTGAGAGGATATTTGGTCAGGTTTTGGCCAAATCAAAAGGCATTAAAGGTATTAATTTGAGAGAAGGGGGAGTTCCCTTTTATAAAAGGGGTGAGGGGCACCTTAGGAAAAACATAAAATATTATTTTTATAATAAATTCATATTCGGTTTATAATGGCTCCAAAGTGACTTATTTAGTAACTAAGGTGGTGGTGGGTCTAAATACACTCAACCAATATATTTTAGACAGTTTTGGGTCACTATATTAACCTTATCATTTATATTTAACTCTTAGATAAATAGTTTGACATTTACCATGTCTCTTTCTATTTTTATATTATATGCTTAATAAACATACTATAGCAAGCCAAGAGAATCCCAATTGATTAAATATTAATATATATAACCTTATATAAGTCATTTGGCCGAACCTTAGATTTTTAGGAATATAATATAAATTAATAATATAATATTTGTTTTAAATACTCCTTTATGTCAATTTTGACACTATTTGGTAATTTGTTTTTTCTAAATTCATAATAGCATTATTACTTCAAAACGAATTCATGTAACCAACCCTAATATGCTATATTAACCTTGAAAATTAATGTAATTTATAAAAAGTCTTAAATTACATTTATTTGGATATTTATAATATCAATTATTTTAATATTTCGTTAATTAGGTGATTACTGCATCACCATTGTGTCATAAATAAATTAAATTATATAATGTATAAAAATTATAAATAAAATAAATTTATGTATTAAATCGTTTTATCTTTGTAATGAATATTTATAATCTAATTTATCTTATCTATAACCCTATATTAAAAATGTTTTAGTTATTAAACTTTGATTTTGTCTCTTATAACTCTTCTTTGAATTAAATAATAATTAATGTCCTAATCTAATCCTAGTGGTCCAAATAAGTTCATATTTTATTCCTAAGGTTGTTTATGGTCTAATTATACTTATCTAATAGAATTAGGACATGTTTTATGGTAATAATAATATCATTTTTAATCTTAATTACCATATTTACTATTAACCGTGGTAAATAAAAGAAAAAAGTTACCATTCACCAAAAATTACTTTTATCTTATTGAACCACATTTTACTCTTTGATATTATCTATATCTCTCGGATTTTCAAAATTCTACTCATAGAAGCAGTAAAATTATGTTTTATGTATATTTTAAAATTCTCCTAGGAGGTGGGTAAAAGACGGTGAAAAGTTCAATAAACTTTTTATATATCTAAAATTATTATAAACTGACTTCCGTGAATTAAATTGAACTTATATAGGTATTATGTATCTATTTTGACCTAAAATATATTTAAATAAAATAAAAAATTATTTAAATAAAAATTTTGTTTTAAACAATAACTTAGTGTTTTTCACTATTCATCAAAAAATGAATGTTTTCAGAAAAATAAAAAAAATTCACCCTAATCTAATTTCAATATTTTGAATCCAAAAATGAAGTCGATTTTGAAATTTCAAATTTATAAAATTTTAAAAAGTGGGTATTACTAATCATAACGGCTAGTTTGATTGGTTATGGTGTGTGTTAGAACTCGATGTTGCATACAACACACGCTACTATATTATTCAAAGAAGAGCATACTGTGGAAGCTTGGGTTGTCACATTCCTTCTAAAAGAATCAGTTAAGACATTACCCTTTCCCAATGGGTAATAAATGTTAAATTCAAACATATGAAGGTATGCATCCCACCACCTCTTTTGATATTCAAGTCATTCTATGAAAATTTATAGCTCATAATCTTTTCGTTATTGAAGACTATGAAACTATCCCCTAAAAGATAGTGTTGCAAATATTTATGTGCATGGATAACATTGTTGAGGTCTACATTATGTGTCGGGTAATTATTATCAAGTGGTTAAAGATAGAGAGATTCATAAGCCACCACATGATCATCCTCTATAGGCACACAACCTAGACCAGTATAATAAACCTCGTAGAAGACAACATTCACCATACAAGGATTAGGTAAGATTAGAATATAAGATGATGGTAGAATTAATACCATCTCAATAAAATAAGACAAAAATCTGAATCAAATCATAATTTCACCCATTTTGTAGAAATATCTATCAATCATGATGTCAACTTTAGGAAATTATTGAATAACCATTGGTAGTTCCCAACAAGACCATGGATGATTTGAATCTCAGAGGCTTTATGTGGATCTACCCATGAAAAGATATCCCTCAAATTCTCAGGATCAACATATAATACATTCTCATAAATCAAATTCCCCAGTAAATTTACAACAACAATATTAAAATTTAATTTTTAATACTTTCCATGAAAATGGTATTTCTTTATGATCTACAGTACCAAACTCAAATATGGTTCATACTTGTGCTCAGTATGAAAGAAACTAAAATATCATCCATGAAAAGTACAACAAAATGGGTTATATTTTCATAGAACATTTATTACATAAAATACTTGAAAACTAAAAGAGATTTATTCATTCCAAATGGAAACAAATGAAAATGTTAATTTCAATACCTACTCCTGAAACCCATATTCATCATATCTGGCTTTTGAACACAGAGCTAATAATTATACAACTAAATATAAATAATTATAAAACACTTTCCCCCCTCTATCATGTTAAAACAATCATCTATAGGGGGAATTATACTCATTCTTCACTTTCACCTGGTTTAACTTCCAGTAGTCTACAAATAATTGGAGAAAAAAATCTTTATTTTTGGAAAAGAGAATAGGTAATTCCTAATGAAAAAATTATGAAGAACAAAACCCTTTTCCATATGATAAACAATATGAATCTTGATCTATATTTGCACCATTGGCTCTATATGATATGAGTGTATTGAGATCGACTGCATACCTAGCACTAAGAAAATCCTAAACTCTACCTTGGTCTTTGGTTGATGACTAGGCAAATCATCTTGGAAATTTCAAGAATGTTATGAATAATAATTGGAAGATAAAAATGGAAGAATCATCATCAGTATCATCTAACCAATAAGACAAAAAATATTGATCTTTGGATGGGAAGGTTCTACTTGACATGATCACATATGCAACTCTCCCTAAAATAACGAAGAGCATCCATCATTCAAAAGAAATGAGACACACTAATGATAAAAATCAACTGCTTCATGGTGAGAGATAATCCAATCCATCCCAATTATGATGTCAAATATATCCATACTGATAATGAGGAAACCCCAAACTAACTCTACATTATCTATCGACAGAGAACAATAAGGACACCAATAACCCAACTATTTCCTCTTTCCAGGAGGATTCACTAACTCCAAAAAAGTACATGAGTTATATTGTATGTATAAGAATATATATAAAATATCTGGATATAATAAATAGGAAAAACTATTATTAAATAAATAAGTTTCTACAAAATATGAAATACTGTTAGAATATCTCACTATCACCGGGTCTACATTTACCTCTATTGGAAATACATCCATTAAATGAAGGTTTTTCACTCTTTATTCCATGGATGGATCCCTATAGTATTTAATGCTTCTTACTAAATCATTATAGCCTTTTGAGTCAAGAGTCTTTGAGTATAATTATTTTTATCTATATATTGGTAGAAATTCTATAGATGACAATAACTCCAACAAATAATACACATCCTTATAAGTGTTGAAAAAAAATTTATGATGTTTTTAGTCTTTCCACACAAATATCAGATAAAAGTCATACTAGTAGCTATAAATAATGGTGAAGTGGAGGCTCACTACTAAGTATATAATGACCCATACTTTACATACATTGTTAATACTTAAAAATTGAAGCATACTTATTACATCATATAACAAAACCACGAAAGGACCGTATAGGTATAGTGTATTTAGAAACTGGGAAACATAAACAACTAGTTCATAAAGCGTATACACTGTCTCCCATTTATTTCATCATATCTATAGTCCCTTTTGGCATATCTTACTTAATAACCTTCTTCCTGACCTGGGGAATGAAAAATACAAAAGGGTGAGCTCAAATGCTCAGTAAGGGTAAACAAAAGAAATATCAATCACATCATATTCATAAGAACATAACTTTTGGAAATCATAACCTGCAAAAGAGTGCATAATTTCATAACATGGGATAAATCATAGTAGTGAAATGGAATCTAAATAATCATAACGTAAAACATGAAACATTTTGGCATACACACATAATAATAGAGAATCATTTCTTATTAGTCATGACTCATTTCCATGACTATCTTAGTGGACAAAGTCCATTTCTGAACCGAGTTCACTCCTAATTTCAGTCCTGTTTCACTGAACGGGTATAACCAACCATTCCAACCATGTCTATCTCATGAGATATAAAATCTTCACACAATGCATTGGAGGTAGATATAGGTCCCACCCATCTCATAATGATACCATTCTTATGTGTGCCACAAAATCATATATCATACATCATTGCATAACCCATGTAATAAAAATTGGATTCTTACACAAAATGACATCATAAAACAATACATATAAGATAAAGGAATTCATAACAATAATTCCATGACAACATAATCAAATCAATGTAATAATAGGTAAATAAATAGAACCCTATATTATCTTATATGGAAAATAATTTTGATAAAACACTTGAACTCTATTCTTGAGGAAAATATCCTTTCTACTTCAAAAACACTTTTTCTTTCTTAACAAGCCATTCAATTCTAAACTAAGAGAAGTTTATTAAAAATAAACCTGAAAAATTTTAAGGGAATCTTCTTGGAAATAATGTTTTAAAAATCCATGCATTCCGTATATGTTAAGAAAAACATTCTTATCGTACTTTTGTCGGAAAAGTCAAAAAGTACCTCGTACGAAAAACGACAAAAGATTCCTTTAATATCTTTTACTATAAACTCACCAAAGGGTAAAAATGGATTTAAAAAATTGTAGGTGGATGGAAATAATATTAAATATTGGGTAAACATGGATGTGGATGATAAAATACACCCCAGTAAATACCAAAGTATAAACATTCTCGGATAAAAATGAGATTGTGATATTTCCCTTACCTTAGGTCCTATTTTCTTCGAAAGTGTCTGAACCTCCTTTATAATGATTTAAATAATTTTATTGAGTTATTAAATATTCATAATTAATGTTATGATATCATATATGGTCATATTCTTAGCTTCTTAGAAGTAATATTTCATTGCCACTTGTTATTCGGGTGTTTATAACTTTTTGTTCGTATGCGTGTTTTGTCGAATAAATTCTTATTCTTCTCTTTAGGGTATAGATACCTCATATACAGAATTGTATTATTGTAATATATATCATATTCATTCATTCAATTCATTTATATAATCATTATAAAATGAAGATCATGTAGAATGAGTCGCATCACATCGTGGAGACGGTATTCCGTACGTGCGCACGAATGATGATATCGTTCCTATGATCATGGAATTGTATTGGAGTGTATGTATACTATTTAAGAATCAATATAACTTTATAATAGTCATATATAGTCATTATATACACCATTATACCCATCCAAGTAAGGTGGTGGTGGAAAATAGATTACATTACGGCGTGGAGACGTTATTCCGTACGTACGCACGCGCGGTGATTTCTTTTTCCGTAGGATGGATAGATGGTGAAATATGGTTGTTTCATACTTATAATAACATATTATTATTTGAGTGACACTGATGTTATGACTTCATAATGAAACAACTAAAGATGAAGAATTGGAAGAAAAATAAAGATGAAAGAATCGGTAACGGACATTACCTCTTCTTTGAAGTGCTTCTTTGAGACCTCCTTTTAGGGCACTAAAATAGGTCATTGAAGAAGAAAAGAACCTCTAGGATGTTTCTATGGAAGTGGAGAGAAGAAATTGTCAGTGGTTGGCCGAGATTGAAGGCTCAAAGCGGTGTGAGGAAGAGGGGGAGGAGGTGACCTTTTATAAGGGAGGAGAGGGGCACCTTTGGAATAACAACACATATTATTTAATTATAAAGTAAAATTCGGTTTTTAATAGCTCCAAATGGATATATTTCGAATATAAGGTGTGTAGGGGTCAAAATCATCTAATCCAATAGAATTTAGACATGTTTAGTTATCAATTGTAACCTTATCATTTAGATTTAACTTTCAGTTAAATAATTTAACTTTTACCGTGTCTTCTTGTTTTCTTATACTATAAGGTTAATAAACATACTATATCAAGACAAACGAACCCCAAGTTGTTTATTATTAATATATATAACCTTATCTATGTCATTTGTCCAAACATTAGATTTTTTGGAATAAAATAACAATTAATAATATAATATTTGTTTTAAAAACTATTTTATGTCAATTTTGACACTATTTAGTAATTGATTTTTGTGAAAATCATAACAGAATTATTAGTTCCAAAAAAGTTAATTAAATCAATACTAACATGTTATATTAACCTAGAAAATTAGTTTAATTCATAAAAAGTCTCGAATTACATTTATTTGGGTATTTATAACATCAATTATGTCAATATTTCATTAATAAGATAATTACTGCATCATCGTTGTGTCATAAATAAATTAAATTATTTAATGTCTAAAAATTACAAATAAATTATCATTATGTAGGAAATAGTTTTATATTTCTAATTAATATTTATAGACGAATTTATCTTATGTATAACCCCATATAAAAAATGATTTACTTATTAAACTTTGATTTTAACTATTTAACCCTTCTTTAAATAAATTAATAATAAATGTCCTAATCTAATCCAAGTGGGCCTAAATGGTCATATTTTATTCCAAAGGTTGTTTATGGTCGAATTAAACTTGTCCAATAGAATTAGGACATGTGTTAGGGTAATAATAATATCATTTTTACCCTTAATTACCCTATTTACTTTTAACCGTGGTAAATAAAAATAAAAGTTACTATTCACCAAAAATTATTTTCATCTCATTGAACCACATTTTAGTCCTTGATATTAACCATGTCTCTCGGATTTTCGAAATTCGACTCACAGAAGCGGTAGAATTAATTTTTATGAAAAATTCAGTTTTTTTAAATACCACTTAGTGGTTTCACTATTCCTCAAAAATTCAATGTTTTCAGAAAAATACCAAAATTTCACCCTAGGCTAATTTCGATATTCCGAATCCAAAAATGATGTCCATTTTGAAAAATAAAAATTATAAAATTTCAAAAAGTGGTTATTACTATTCATAACGGCTAGTTTTAATAATATTTTAATAGCATATCGTTGTTTAGTGAAACTCGGTATTGCGTACGACGCAAGCTATCAAGTAAGGCCGCGGTTGCATGTAAAGAAAACCAAGCTAGTGTTGTGTGTAGTAAAAGATTCCTTTGATGATTTATATAACATAAAAACAAAATATTTCACATAAAAGTATCAGGTGTTACATTCTACCCGCCTTAAAATGAATTTCGCCGTCGAAATTCGTCACTTTGTAACAAACAGATGAGGATACCTCTCCCTCATCATATCCTCATGCTCCCATGTAGCATCTTCTAATTGGTGGTTCCTCCATAAAACATTCACCAATCGAGTGGTCTTGCTTCGTAGGACTTTTTCGCTATGATCCAGAATCTCTATTGGCTGTTCTTCATAAGAAAGATCTTCCTCCAACGGTACAACTTCTGAGCTAAGTACATGTGAAGGATTAGGTATGTACTTTCTCAGGAGAGATACATGGAACACATTGTGAACATGAGAGAGATTCAGTGGAAGCGCCAATCGGTAAGCTACCTTCCCAACATGATCCAGTATTTCGAAAGGACTGATATATCTAGGGCTCAACTTCCCCTTCTTTCCAAATCTCATGACTCTCTTCCAGGGAGATATTCGTAAGAACACTTTATCACCCACTTCAAACCCTAGGTATTTTCTTCAGTTGTCGGCATAACTTTTCTGTCGACTCTGAGCTGCTCTTATGTGTTTTTGAATAGATCTGACCTTTTCTGCCATTTCATCAACGAGATCATGTCCTAATAGCTTTCTTTCCCCAACTTCATCTCAGCAAGTTGGAGTCCTTCATTTCTTTCTATAGGGAGCTTCATAAGGAGCCATCTGAATACTGGAGTGAAAGTTATTATTATAAGAAAATTCCACCAAAGGTAGGTGTTGGTCCCAACCACCTTTGAAATCCATAGAGCAAGCTCTCAACATATCTTCTAGGGTTTGAATTGTTCTCTCAGACTGACCGTCTGTCTGAGGATGATAAGCAGTGCTGAAACTCAACTCTGTATCCAGAGTATGCTGAAGACATTGCCAGAACTTCGAGGTAAATCTCGGATCCCGATCAGATATAATAGAAAGTGGTTATCCATGCAATCTTACCACTTCCTTTACATATATCCTGGCAAGCTGATCTAGAGAGAAATCCTCTCTAATAGCAATGAAGTGTGCAGACCTGGTAAGACGATCAACTATGACCCAGATAGCATTATTGCCTTTGGATGTTTTAGGAAGTCTTGTGACAAAGTCCATAGTGATGTTTTCCCATTTCCATTCGGTTATGGGTAATGGTTTTAACATCCCCTTAGATTTCTGTCTCTCAGCTTTAACTTGCTAACAAACCAAGCATCGAGAGACATATTCAGCAACATCTCTTTTCATGCCATTCCACCAGAAGTACTCTTTCAGGTCCCTATACTTCTTCGTGCTTCCAAGATGAATAGAGAATGAAGAACTATGAGCCTCATCCAGCAGCTCCTTCTTTAATTCCAGGATGGGAGGAACACAACCCCGATTCCTGAACTTTATTATCCCATCACAATCAAGGTTGAATTCAGGAACATTTCTCACCTTTTTTGTAACTCGACATCTTTTTTCTGTGACTCTTTAATCTTCACATGTATAGATGGTTGAACATTCATTTGAGAAAGATAAGATTTTTCCCCTTCCATTATAATTCCAAGATCCATCCATTGTAAATCCATAAATATTGGATCTTTTGTGATCCTCATCATGGATAAACTGGCATGGTCTTGTCGACTTAATGCATCTTCCACCTTGTTTTCTTTCCTAGGGTGAAATGGATTGAGCAGTCATAATCCTTAATCAGCTCCAACCATCTTCTTTGACGCATATTCAGCTCCTTTTGTGTGAAAATATACATTAAACTTTTATGATCAGTATAAATATCACACCTTTCACCATAAATATAGTTCCTCCAAATCTTTAAGGCAAATATTACCGCAGCTAACTCCAAATCATGTGTTGTGTAATTTTTCTAATGGATTTTCAACTGTCATAAGGCATAAGCTATCACCATATCATATTGCATAAGAACACACCCCAATCCTTTCTTGGATGCATCGCTATAGATCACAAACCTTTCTCCACTACAAGGCAGTGTGAGCACAGGTGCACTGGATAACCTTCTTTTCAACTCCTTGAAATTCTCTTCACATTCCTCCATCCAGACAAAATTAACTCCTTTTCGAGTCAACTTGGTGAGTGGAATAGATAATCATGAAAAATATTTTCTAAGACGTCGATAATATCCAGCCAAACCAAGAAAACTTCGGATCATAGTTACTGTTGTTGGTCTCGACCATCTTTCGATAACCTCTGTTTTTGCTGGATCCACAGATATCCCCTCTTTGGAGATTATGTGACACAAAAATGAATCTTTTTGAAGCCAAAATTCACACTTTGTAAGTTTGGAATAAAGCTTCTCTTTTCTTAGGGTCTTCAATATAATTCTCAAGTGATCTTCATGTTCTTCCTTGGTCTTTGAATAGACAAGAATATCGTCTATAAAGACTACCACAAATTGATCATGATAGTCTCTAAAGACTCTATTCATTAGATCCATGAAGATAGCAGGGGAATTAGTAAGACCAAATGGCATCACTATAAATTCATAGTGTCCATACCTTGTACCGAAAGCCATCTTTGGTATATCCTCCCTTTTAACCCTTACTTGATGATACCCTGAACAAAGATCAATCATGGAAAATTATTGAGCTCCACGTAGTTGGTCAAATAAGTCATCAATGCGTGGGAGATGATATTTGTTCTTGATAGTGGTCTTGTTAAGTTCTCGATAATCACTGTAGAGTCTCATTGATCCATCTTTCTTCTTAAAAAATAGAACAGGTGCTCCCCAAGGTGATGCACTAGGGCGTATGAATCCCTTATCAATTTCTCTTAGAGTTTCTTCTTCAATTCCTATAACTCAATTGGGGCCATTCTATAAGGTGTCTTTGAAATTGGCAAAGCACCCGGTACGAGTTCTATTGAAAACTCAACTTCACGATTTGGTGGAAGACCCGGTAATTCCTCTGGAAAGACATCATCAAACTCACCTACAATGGGTATATTCTTAATCGTGAGTTTCTCACAAACCATTTTAGATAATTAACCTTAATTTAGTGGAATCAAGACCCCTAAGGTAGAAGGAATTTCCACTGGAAGGTTATGTTCATCCTTGCAATGATAGACGATCATAGATTGATCTGGATATGAAATGTGACTTCACTTCCTGGAAAATTGATATGAGTTCCATATAAAGAAAGCCAATCCATGACAAGAATCACATCAAATTCCACTATAGGAAGGATCACAAGATTTGCAAGAAGCACATTCCAACAAACTTTGATCGGAGAAGAATTATAAACTTTTGATGCGAATGTGTGCCATTAGGTGTTGTCACAGCTGAATCAACATCTAATTGTTGAGGTAATACGGGGATACCCTTAGAAAATTCTTCAGAAATAAAAGAGTTAGTGGATCGAGAATCAAATAAAACATTTGCTACTTTAGAGAGGATGGTTAGTGTACCTTTCACCACATCGTTATCGTACTCCACATCACTGATAGAAATTGCATGTGTCTTTCCTTTGTCTTTAGCCTTAAGAGTTTGTTGATGTCGACCATCATCATCAAACCTTGGATTAGAGCATTTATTAGTATAATGCCCTATCTCCTTGCACTTGAAACATTGAATTGTAGTAGGTTCATTCTGTGTATCCCTTCCTTTGTTTTCATCATTAGACATCTTCTTCCCATCATCGCGGCATTCAAATGCCCGATGACCTTCCTTTCCACATTTGAAGCATTTACTTGTCCCTTTAAGACAACTCCCTCCATGTTTCTTTCCACACTTTGAGCATAAGGGAAAGCTCGTCTTCTTTTTAGTGTGATCTTTAGATTTTCCTTTGAATTCCATTTTCCTCTTCTTATCAAACCCATATGACTGATGGGTTACTCCAATCTCCATCTCAACTTTGAGAGCACATCGAACAATTTCCTCGTAACTATTGAAGTCCCTTATGGCTAAGGACCTTCGAAGACTTGGTTTTAAGCCACTAAAGAGTCGATCGATCTTACTCTAAGGTTGGATAATAATACCAGAAGAGTAACTTGCAAGTCTTGTAAAATTTGATTCATAGGTACCAACAGATTCATCATCCTTTTGCTTCAGTTAAAGAAACTCTTTCTACATCTTTGTTCAGAGAATATGATGGAAGTACTTATTGAAAAATAAGTTCTTGAACTCATCCCATTCCATGGACTCAATTTCATCCCTTTGCCTCGTATTCTTAATAAGATTCCACCATTGATCAGCATCACCTTCCAAACAATACCCTGCTAAGATGTCTTTATCATGCTCAGAACATTGATGAACTGAAAATATTTTTTCAGTAGTACTAATCCATTGTTCAGCAACTAATGGATCAGTAGACCCGCTGAATGAAGGAGGACACTGTCTCATGAAGGATTCAACAGAATGTTGCTCCTTACTTTGCTCGTTTGGATGTCCTGCATGATTCATAGCTTGAGAAAGTTGTGTGAGCATGGCTACATGATTTTGCATTCCAGCTCCCATAACGTTTGGTTTCTCAGGGGGACAATCATTGCATTTCACATTGCATTCAGCATTAACACAGTTCCTTTGGGTTCTAGCCATTGACTAAAACCAAGAATAATAGTGTGAGAAACACTAATTATAATAGGAAAACCACATAATCAAGAATAAAATTTCCCACATATGATCTTATCCTAGGTTATTCATGGCCATTTCTAAAACACTAAGATTTTGTTCTATGCTTAGAATTATCCTTAGGGTTCTTACTAAGGCTTTCACATCCTAGTTTCCAAAGGTTGACTATACCTTTCCTCTCATACCAACTATAACGACCCATATTTTACATACATTGTTAATATTTCAAAATTGAAGCGTACTTATTACATCATATAACAAAACCATGAAAGGACCATATAGGTATAGTGTCTTTAGAAACTGGGAAACATAAACAACTGGTTCATAAAGCATGAACACTTTCTCCCATTTATTTCATCATATCTATAGTCCCTTTTGGCATATCTTACTTAATAACCTTCTTCCTGACCTGGGGAAAGAAAACATGCAAAAGGGTGAGCTCAAATGCTCATTAAGGGTAAACAAAAGAAATAACATTCACATCATATTCATAAGAACATAACTTTTAGAAATCTTAACCTGCAAAAGAGAGAATAATTTCATAACATGGGATAAATAACAGAAGTGAAATGGAATCTCAATAATCATGACGTAAAACATGAAACTTTGTGGCATACACACATAATCATAGAGAATCATTTCTTTTTAGTTAGGACTCATTTCCAAGACTATCTTAGTGGACAAAGTCCATTTCTGAACCGAGTTCACTCCTCGTTTCAGTCCTGTTTCACTGAACCGGTATAACCTACCGTTCACGCCATGTATATCTCATGAGATATAAAATATTTACCTAATGCATTGTAGGGAGATATAGGTCCCACCCATATCATAATGATACCATTCTTATTAGTGCCACAAAATCATAAATCATACATCATTGCATAACCCAAGTAATAAAAATGGGATTCCTAAACAACATGACTTCATAAAACAATTCATATAAGATAAAGGAATTAATAAAAATAATTCCATCACAACATAATCAAATCAATGTAATAATAGGGATATAAACAGAACCCTATATTTTCTTAGATGGAAAATAATTTTGATAAAATACTTGAACTCTATTCTTGAGGAAAATATCCTTTCTACTTCAAAAACACTTTTCCTTTCTTAACATGTCATTCAATTCTAAACTAAGAGAATTCGATTATAAATAAACTTGAAAACTTGTAAGGGAAGCTTCTTGGAAATAATGTTTTAAAAATCCATTCATGTCGTATAAGTTAAAAAACATTTTTCTCGTACTTTTTTCGGAAAGTCAAAAAGTACCTTGTATGAAAAACGACAAAACGTTCCTTTCATATCTTTTACTATAAACTCACCAAAGGGTAAAATGGATTTAAAAAATTGTAGGAGGATGGAAATAAGATTACATATTGGGGAAACATGGATGTGGATGATAAAATACACCCCAGTAAATACCAATGTATAAACAATCTCGGATAAAAATGAGATTGTGATATTTCCCTTACCTTAGGTCTGATTTGCTTCGAAAGTGTTTGAACCTCCTGTATAATGATTTAAATAATGTTATTTACTTATTCAAGAATCATAATTCTTGTTATGATATCATATATGGTCATATTCTTAGCTTCTTAGTAGTAATATTTCATTTCCACTTGTTATTCTGTTGTTTATAACTTTTTTTTCTTATGCGTGTTTTGTTGAATAAATTCTTATTCTTCTCTTTAGGTTATAAATACCTAATTTATAGAATGGTATTAGTGTAATATATATCATATTCATTCATTCAATTAATTTATATAATCATTATGAAATGAATATCATGTAGAATGAGTCGCATCACATTGTGGAGACGGTATTCCGTACGTACGCACGAGTGATGATATCGTTCCTATGATCATGGAATTGTATTGGATTGTATGTATACAATTTCAAAATCAATACCACTTTATAATAGTCATATATAGTCCTTATTTACACCATTATACCCATCCAAGTAAGGTGGTATTGGAAAATAGATTACACCACGGCGTGGAGACGGTATTCCGTACGTACTCACACGCGGTGATTTCTTTTTCCGTAGGATGGATAGATGGTGAAATAGGGTTGTTTCATACTTATAATAACATATCAGTATGTGAGTCATACTGATTTTATTACTTCATAATGAAACAACTAATGAAGAAGAAGTGGAAGAAGAAATAAAGATGAAAGAATCGGTAATGGACATTACCTCTTCTTTGAAGTGCTTCTTTGAGACCTCCTTTTAGGGCACTAAAATAGTTCTTTGTGTTGAGTCAATAAGATTTTCCTTATGACTTTTCCATTCCATCTTGTTTTGAAAATCACAAACACCTTATCTTTAAGGAAAATTACTTTTATAAGGAAAATTGCTTTTATATGGAAAATTACTTTTATAAGGAAAATTGATTTTATAAGGAAAATTACTTTTATAAGTAAAATTACTTTTATAAGAAAAATTTATTTTATAAGGAAAATCTCTTTTGTAAGAAAAATTATTCTTACCATATATTCATCAAAAATTTTCTTAAGTATAAGATTCGGATTCATTTCTATATTATTGGAATTGTTTGATACTTTGATATGAGGTATTCTATTTTTAGGATCCAAATTCTTGACAAGAACTGTACTAAAGATTCACTCCGAAATCCAGATGAGAACTATAATGAAGATTCATTCCAAATATAGAATACGAACACTAATTAAGTGCTACATTAGATTCAGGATGTGAATCCTTATGAATTTCGACAACGAATTCTCAGTACAAATTCTTGTGATGAGTTTTCATTACGAATTCTGATAATGAATTCTCATTACGAATTCTGATAATGAATTCTCATTACAAATTCTGATGACGAATTCTAATTACGAATTCTGATGAAGAATACTCATTACGAATTCTGATGAAGAATTCTCATTACGAATTTTGATGATGAATTCTCATAACGAATTCTGATGAAGAATACTCATTACGAATTCTGATGAAGAATTCTCATTACGAATTCTGATGATGAATTCTCATAACGAATTCTGATGATGAATTCTCATTCCGAATTCCCATTCCGAATTCACCTATTAAACAGAATCTGATCATCTTTGTTTTACACACTCCAAATTTATTTAGACTCTGAAAATTATCTTTGTTTAGACTCCGAACATTCATCTTGCTTACGTTGTTATAATTTGTCTACTCTTTGTTATTTTCCTTACACTCTGAACCTTCACTCCGAATTTTTCATTCCGAAATTTTGAGTTAGATTTTAAAACGATGTCATACATTCTATTACACTTGTTTTGTTATAAAACGATGTCATCTATTTTGTTATAAACTAACCATTTTCTAAGTGACACGTGTATAGGTCCCTCCGATCTTTAAGGAAAATATGACCGTTGGGAAGGAGGCCAACCTTACCTATAAAAAGGAGCTCATTTAAAAGAGCTCACAACTAATTTTTTTTGAAAGGTGGGGCTAGGCCCCAAAATATTATATTAAAAGAAAATCAAAGGAGAACACCGAAGTCAACATGAAGGATAATACATCAAGTTCCCTGTCCCGGTGAACCAATCTTTTTCCTTATCTTGTCAGCAATTAATCTTTCTTTCTCTCTCCATTCGTTCCATGTTTTGGCACTGATATGCCTTCGACCTCTTCCTATCGTAAAGTGGCTTTCGAGCTCCTTGGCTTGCTGTAGCAACGATTCTACATCTTCATCCGAGCTGTCAGCTTGCACCTCCTCCTTCATCATCAAGGCATCCTTTCCTACCCTTTTTTGACTTCTGGTTCTGACTTGTTGCCAAGTACCTTCATCATCTCCATCTTTTTGGTGACCTTTTCTTGGTTTATCTGTTTTCTGTTCTGTCTCCTGCACATCCAGTGTAGAGATAAGAGATGATTCTTTCAAGGTGTTACTCACCTTCCCCGCTGGAGTGACCGAGGTGTTTTCCACCACTTCATTAGTCGGAGTGATTGAGTCTTCAACAGCAACTACAAAAGGTTCAGAGATTGATGAAGCCAGAGAAAGAGAAGCAGAATCAGCCTTTTCAGAAAATCCAGGTGAAGCAGTAGCTTCACAGGTTTTAAAACACCCACTCAAATCAGAAGGTGTCTGCTGATTTTCCAGCAGCTTTGGTGGGTGCAAAGTTGTGGTTTCTACCTCTTTCCGAGGAGGGTCAACAACTACAGCCTCTAACTGACCTGCAGCACTACATGGAAAATTAGAATTTCTCACATGCTCATGAGAAGAGGTCTGCCTATCATCCTTGCCAGGTGAGGGAAACGTGGGTGATGAAGCCCCAATATCCCCCTCAGAAAGTTGGAATTCTTTTGAGGGAAACATATCAACTCCAGGAGGAACGGCCACAGTGGGATCAGAAGTTGGATACAAAGGCATTTTTCCAGCATTTTTATCATCACAAGAATGTGTGTCAGAGGAGGAAGAAACTACTTTCACCAAAAAAGAATCATCTTGAACCTTGGGCAGGGGGGTCTGGGAAACAGTGAGCCCCACCTTTGCCGGATCCTGAGTGAGGTCCTTGGAAATATGAGTCTCACAATTCCCCCCATGCTCAACAATATCAGCCCAAGACTGAGTGCCATGCTGGCCAGTGATCAACTGAGGTTGATCATGCACAAAAGGTGGATCCACAATATGATCTGTTGTGTTATCTGCCAGAGTATTATGCATAGAAATAGGCGGAGGTGAAACAACCTTCTTTTGATTATTGTCAAGATCACATTGGACATAAGGAACAGACATTGTCTGAGCAGTATTAACAGAAATCAACACATCCCCATTAAAACCAGCAGTCTGTGTAGTTAAACCAGAGCTATTGGTCTTCTGGTGATGTGATTTTTTGAAGCAGGAATGCATATCATGCCCACGTTTAGCACAGGAAGCGCAAACAATTGATCTTCTACAATTTGAAGACTCATGACCTATAGTCTTACAGTCTGGGAAAAACTTGGGGAGGTTTTCATATTCAATTTTCAGTTCCAATTCATCAACATCAGTAGATAGAAAGACCTTATCAATTAATGTAGAACAAAGATCAATTTCAACTAAGAACCTGGCATAGTGTCCATACCTGGCAGCTTCCGTTTCCTTGTCCAATTTGATTGGAACTCCCATTGCTAGAGCAATATCATATAGAATGCGAGGGTGCCAAAGGATCCAATTTAGACCAAATACCTTCACCCAAGTCTGAACTGTCGTATTTCCTATTTCTAGGGGGTTAAAGCTTCTGTCCCATTCTCGGATATGCAATGCTCCAGGCTTGAAAGAGATAGAGTCGTGACCCCAGGCATGCATCTTAAGGTCTTCGGATGGAAATAAGATGTGGTAAAACCCTTTCCCTAAGGAGATACATTTCCAGGAGTCGAAACCCCAGACTTCCGTCAGGCGTTGTATTAGAAGTTCAAGTTTCCATGGCGTAGAGCCTTTCGGCAAGATGAGTCTGGCAATGATAGAGTGCTCCCCCATCTCCAGTCTTTCCGATATAGCATCCATATCAGCTTTGACGTGAGCTACTGTGCCTTTCCTACGAATACCAGCATTCGAAGCTTTGAAGGAAGTAAAGTTGCGGTTATGAGAACTGACCTCATTTCTATTCGAATCCGAAGATTTTCGATTCATGAGCGCTGATGCTGCCTGGAGTTTATGAGAATCGAAACGCCCTTGTGCGAGAAATTCTGCCATTGATGTTGAAGACGGAGGATGCAAACCCTAATCGACATATCGAGAAGCCAGGGAGCGTTCCGCGCTGCTCGCCACCAAAGAGCTCACAACTAATGGATGGATGAACAACTTGGTTATTGTGCATACATGATGTTGAAGTGATTTGTAGAGAGGGATAGGATCTTATTAACTCTCAAAGCTTCGTGCGACTATGAATGTTGGGGATTACATTCGAGGACTTTCGGGGATAGGAAGACAGAGGTTCCGACTACCTTGAAGTTCGAGGGATTCCTTGCTGAGGAAGACAGAGGTTGCCAACTACCTTGAAGTTGAGGGCTTGCGGGGATAGCAAGACAGAGACACTCTGATCTTCATATCTAGGGCTTAACCTGGTCTGGGTAAGACAGACTTGCTTGAAAGTATAAATCAAGGGACCTTTATCCAAGGTTGGTGGATACCATTCTCTTTGGGTTAAAAGACTTATATCTTGTTACTTGTATTTTTACTACCTGTTTATTTCCATTGTATTTTGTATTATAAGGAATGTATAACATTCTTATGCTTCCTTATTTGTACTCTGTTTCATTTAGATTCTATACGCTTTAAGGTAGAATCTCATATTGTAATTTTTGTTAGGTTTCAATTTCAGGAACTATATTTCCGGAACCTACTTTCGGAATCTCTTTCCATGTTTGCATTCGGTGATAGAGGTGTTGTGAATTTGCTTAGTTTAACTTTTTTAAACATAGCCCTTTTCTTTGCTTAAGGACAACATAGTTAATCATAACTATCTTTAAGGGTTCCAAAGAAATTTTTAAAGTATACAATTCACCCCCCCCCCCTCTTGTAATTGAGCATCTACATCATTATTTTGATCCTACAATTGATATCAGAGTAGGACTCTAAAATACTTATACTTACGAATATGTTTTTCATGCTCACTTTTTCATTCCTAACTTTTCCTTTCTGAACTTTGTTATTACGATTCTTTTCTACTAACAAGTTCGTGTACCGAAGGTTATTATAAGTATGGCAGGAATTAATGTTGGTTCAATTGATAATCTAAATCCTACAAGACCACCAATCTTTGATGGTAATGATTATGAGTGCTGGAGAGATTGAATGAAGACTCTTTTTATCCATAATGGAGTGGACAATTGTGTTATGCTTACTGGTGATTATAAAATTCCTGATAAGGAAGTTATAACTTTTACTAACCTGGAAAAGAACGAATATCAACTCAACTATAAGTTACGCAATACTTTACTTTGTTCAATGACCAGAAATATATATTGCCAAATTTCTTCTTCTGAAGCAGCTGACTGTATCTGGAAGAAGTTAGAGGTTACACACTTTCGAAATTCTAATGTGATTGAGACTAGGAGAGCTATTCTTAGAGCTGAATATCATGGCTTCAACTTTCTTTATGGAGAACCAATATGTAAAGTACAACAGAGATTTATTACTATCATCAACAGCCTACAGTATATGGGAGATAAATGTTTAGATGATGAAGATCTTCTGGATAAGATAATTGATATCATGCCTAAGGAGTGGGAATAAAAAAGAACTGCTATAGATGAGAACAGGAAAGTCACTCAGATTTATCTTAATGAGCCTTTTGGAAATCTTCTTCAACATGAAACCAGAATGAAGAGAGATGCTGACAACATCAAAAAGAAAAATGGAAATGGTACTGTTGCTTTTACAACAACTTCAAATCAGATGAAAGCTATGACTCCTAAGAGAGTAACCAGATCTAAGTCTAGGAAGATGGTAATTCAGTCAGATTCTAGTGAGAGTGGAGTCTCTGAAAATGAATTAGCAAATCTTGCTCGTAGGATGAACAAGATAGCTGGCCAGAGAAATTTCCAATCCAAGTATAAGAAAAAGGAAAGGAAAGATAAGAAAGATGGAGAAGTTACTTGTTATGAATGCAAGATAGCTGGAAATATAAGACCAGATTGCCCTATGCTCAAAAAGAAAGAAAGAAAAGAAATACATTCAAACAGGAACAAAAAGAAGTATTATAAAGCAAAAGATTAGAATGTTCTGAAAGCTAATGACACCTGGAGTTCCACTGGTGGTGACTCTTCAGATGAATCTTCTGATTATGAATCTTCAGGACAGAAGAATATTGGTCTTATAGCCAGATTACCTATTGATAATCATTGTCTTATGGCTAAGGTATGAAATGCTAAATCATTGACCAATATTCCTTTAAATTCTAATGATAGTAAGTATTATGACTCTTATGATGAAGAATCTTCTTCTTATGAAGAAAATACTTTACCTACTTATGAATAAGTCTCTAGGTTTGCTGAACTTCTTGAGATTGAGAATTCTAAACTCAATAAAAAACTTGATAAGGCAAACTCTAGGAATTCTAATCTTACAAAAGACATATCAGATCATTCTAAAGATATTGATAAGAAAAATGCTGATTTTGAAAATATTTCAAAAAATCTTGAAGAAGTATGTTCTGAGAAGAAAAAACATTATAAAGAATTAGAAAACGTAATTTCTAATAAAAATGTTTTGGAGCCTAGTTCTAGTTCTAAAACTAATGATTTTGAGGATAAAAACATGGTTATAAAACTCAAGTCTGAAATTTTTTCCTTAAAGAAGTGTTTATCAAACGTTACCCATGGTAAGGAAAATTTTGATAAAATGTTTTCCCAAATACGACCTTTAAGAAATAAATCTGAATTCGGTTATACCAATGCAAAACCAATTTTCAGTAACAATTATTTTCTTCCTCAAAGTGCCCCATTTTGTACCAAGTGTCAATGTGGAGGTCACTGGGCAAAGAATTGTTCCTTAAACAAAACCCAATCTCTAGGATTTCACAAATCTTACGTTTCTAAGAAGATGTAGGTACCTAAAATTTTATTATCTGAAAATCTCGGATCCAAACAAGTTTGGATTCCGAAAGTCTAATTTTCTTTTTGATTTCAGGAAAATAAAGAAAGTACCAGTAAAAATACATGGTATATGGATAGTAGATGTTCCCGGCACATGACTGGTAACAAAATCTATTTTAAAAGATTATCAAAATGAACGGAGATATTATTCTTCAATTTATTGGAACGCAAGATCAAAGTGTTGATATTTTCACAAAATCATTACCTTCAGATAGTTTTGAATATATTAAACAGAAGTTAGGAAAGATAATTGTAAGGTAATCCTTCTTAATTAACTTTCTGTTGAAATATTCTCCTTACAGTAATAAACTCCTTTTAATAGGGGGAGTACATTTGATTGTTAGTTTATGAAAGTTTTTCAAAAACTGTTTTCAAACTTTTCGGAATTAAAATTCCGGAATGGAATTTCCAGAACAAAAACTTTCCAGAATGGATATTTTCGTATAGAAAACATCTGGAATGGAAATATCCGGAATGGAAATTTTCGTACTTGTATTTTTATAACAGGATTTTCGTACCGAATCTTCCATAATAAGTTTTTCATTTTCAAAATTTTGTAATGAAATTTTCGTACTGAGTTTTCCTTACTAAGTTTGTTTTTCGTAGTCAGTTATACGAATTTTGTCTTTTTGTAATAATGTTTTTTTTTGTTTTCATAAGAATATTACCCATTACGAATAATCCTCATAAGCCAATCCGAAAGGTATGGTTTCCTTACCCAAGTTTTCATAGTCATATTTTACTTGCAGCCATTTTCTTATATTTTGTTTTCGGATTATAATTTTCTTAATTCTTTGTTTTAATAAAAACCTCAAAAGATCAGATTCAAAAGAATTGGTTTTCAACCGTCAGATTTGATCTCAGCTTATCACAACCGTTTGATCAACCGTGGAAGTTTAACCATCATCTCATTGCCTATATAAAGGGGACCCAAATAATAGTCCCACATCGGTTTTCATGATCTCGCGTCCCGAAGCTCTGCCCCTCTGTTTTAAGGCCATTCCGAAGTTCATCTTTCTCTGATCCGAACTTCTCAGAGGTCTTCAGATCCGAATGTCTGTGGAAGTAGCTTCTTAAGACATGTCTTCCTTCAAACCGATTTCGAAGTGGTTAGTATACAGAGAGAGGCTGGTCCATCCGGATTTCTTCAACAAGTACGACTCTCTTATTTCCAAGAATATCAAGCTTAATGGTTGGGAAGATGTTGCGGTGTCAAAACACGGGAACCAAGATGAAGTGTATTCATATTTGCTTATCGAATACTATGAGACAGTTTCCTTTCTTATGGAAAATGGAAAGGAGAAGTTGTCTTTTAAGTCTTATGGTAAGACTTATAAGCTTTCTTATGCAAAGGAAGCTAGCTTGGTAGGGCTGAATAATGAAGGTGAAGCTGAATTTATATCTCATGTGTTGTCAGATTCAAAAGGTAGTTTCGACAAGGAAAAATCTTTAGAAACACTCAGACTGGAAGATGATAAGGCTCCGAAGCTTTCTAGTTTATCTACAAATTTCTGGATTCTAGAATTATGGGTACAAGGCCTTATCGTACTGAGGAAGGGTGACAAAGATAGATTGAAGAAGAGTGAGATCTACATCCTAGATTTTCTGATAAATCTGAGGAAGTTTAATTTAATGAAGCACATTCTTATCACTATTGAGAATTTGAAGAAAGGAAATCTGATAGATCAGAATATAATGTATCCAGCAATCCTCTCCATGTTGATTGTTTGGTACCTTGAGAGTTTCAAGGAGGCTTGCAAATCTAAGCTGAGAGTTTGCAAGATTATGCTGGTGAGTGATGGTACACTCAAAAGAATGGATATAGACTTTGACAAGGAGTCCGGACAGTTTATTGATCTACCTACTCAAAAAGAATCAGTTCCAAAAGCAGCTGATCCGGAATCCTCTAAGCCGGTAAGGAAGAGAAAGCTGAAGGAAGTGGAAGTAGAAGCCGAGGATCCCAAGTCTAAGGAAGTTCATTCCACACCTCCAAAACCAAAGAAGAAAAAATCTTACCCTGATGAGGTTGTTGCTAAATGGAGGGATATGAAAGAAAAGAGAGTGCAAGGGGAGTCTCAGTTTGTCTTGGACCCTGCGGAGGCTAAGGCCTTGAAGGAAAGAACTGCGGATGAACTCAAAAACCAATCAAAAGAAAATAAACACAAGAAGAAGATGACTAAAGTAGAGGTAGCTTAGGCTTTGTTGAATTTCAATGAGATGGCTTCAGCAAATATTCCTATTTCGAGATCTTTTTCATTAGAATCTCTACCTGAGACTCCAGGAAGAAATTTCTTTGCTCCGGAAGAAGCTGTTGCTAAGACTGCTGAGGAAGTAGAGAAAGTTGATCAAGTGGAAGAAGAAGAAGATGTTTCTGAAGGAAGTGGTGAAACTGGAGATGTGTTGAAGCAAGCAGATGATTATAAGGGGACACCTTCGGAACACTTATCGCTCCGAACATCAGAAGCTGAATCTTCGAAGCTAGTTACTCCAGCAATGGAAGAAGAGGGAGGAGAAGAAGAAGTAGCATATCATGGAGAAGAAGAACAACTTTTACATGATATTGCTCAGATGGAAAACGTAGAGGTTGGTGTTCAGGAAGTTGCTGATGAGGAAGATAATGTTGTTCAAGTCTCTGATAGTGAAAAGAAAACTCCGGAACAGGATTCTATTCCAAAAAAAGACAAGGGAAAGAAAATTCTTACTGATACTCCGAGCTCAGAGGTGATGAAGAGAAAGGAAGTTGGTAGTTCTTCAAAGAGAAAACATGACCTTATTGAAGAAGAAAATTCTCCAAGCAGAGTCTCGGATTCGGAGTCATCTTCGGTGGGGCATGAATTTTTTGTTCAGTCTTTAAAGAAGTTGGTGGGAACCACTCCGACCTTCACAAGTATTGACTCAAGATGTCAGATGCTCTAACATGCTTTAAATCAAAAATCAGACTTTGTATCTCTGGTAATGGGCAAGTGTGTTGAAATAGAGGCTCAGTTCAAAACATTCTTTGTTGGCTATGAAGCCCATAGAAAATCTTTCAAGAGGATGACAAACTGGTCGAGGAATACTTTAGAAGAGATGAGGCTATTTGATGAATTTTAAGACACTGTTAAAGTTGATTTTGAGACTGAGGATAGGAAGATAAATGAGCTGACTTCTTCCTTTGAAGAGAAGCTGACAGATGAAAAGAACTTTTGGATTCATGAAGTCAGAGATCTAAATGGGAAGCCAAATTTTGTCTCTCAAAACTGGAAGTATGAAAGGGATCATCAGATTGAGTTTCAACATAAATTGAAGCCTCAGGAAGAAAAGATCAAATATCAGGAAGAAACGCTTCAAACCTAGGAAGAAAAGATTGAAGCTCAATCTGCAAGAACAGTGGTCCTAGAGAAGCAAGCTGAAGAAGATCATAAAGACTTAAAGAAGATCAAGACTTTTCTTAAGAGTCTCATGGTGAAGGAAAAAGATCCAAAACAGACAGATCCGATCTTTTGTTATATTTTCTTTTGTTGCCGACATTTCAAACTTAATGAAATTTGTGCTTGACATTTATTTTGTTGTTGTAACTAATGTTTTAGGTACTTTGTTATTTTTTCCATTCCCTCTAATTCTTTTTGAATATCACAAAGGGGGAGAAGGAAAAGATACTTAAGAAAAAGAACTATAATAAGAGTTTTTCTAAGGGGGAGTTTGTCATTAAAGAAGACCTTCTTATTCGTAATAAAATGTAACTCCGAAAATCTATAATACGATCCTTAGAGTTTCAAAGCCTAAGGGGGAGTTAGTCATATTCATCAATATCCTTAAAGTAAAGGGAGATAAGCCTTAATGTTTTTCTTTCTTCTTAGAATTTATTTTTCGTAAGGATGTTTGTGCTTTCCAAAAAGGGGGAGATTGTTGAGTCAATAAGGTTTTCCTTATGACTTTTCCATTCCTTCTTGTTTTGAAAATCACAAAAACCTTATCTTTATGGAAAATTGCTTTCATTAGGAAAATTCTTTGTTAAGGAAAATTACTTTTATAAGTAAAATTGCTTTTATAAGGAAAATTGCTTTTGTAAGGAAAATTGCTTTTATAAGAAAAATTGATTTTATAATTAAAATATCTTTTGTAAGGAAAATTATTCTTATCATATTTTCATCCATATTTTTCTTAATTATAACATTTGTATTCATTTCTATATTCTCGGAATTGTATGAAACTTTGATATGAGGTATTCTATTTTTAGGATCCGAATTCTGGACAAGAACTGTAATAATGTTTCACTCCGAAATCCAGATGAGAACTGTAATAAAGTTTCATTCCGAACGCCGGATACGAACTCTAATTAAGTTCTACATCATATTCAGTATGAAAATCCTTATGAAGTTCAAAAACGAATTCTCATTATGAATTATTGTGATGAGTTCTCATTACGAATTCTGATAATGAATTCTCATTACGAATTCTGATAATGAATTCTCATTACGAATTCTGATGACGAATTCTCAGTACAAATTCTGATGAAGAATACTCATTACGAATTCTGATGAAGAATTCTCATTACGAATTCTGATGAGGAATTCTCATAATAATTTCTGATGAAGAATACTCATTACCAATTCTGATGAAGAATTCTCATTACGAATTCTGATTATGAATTCTCATAACGAATTCTGATGACGAATTCTCATTCCGAATTCTCATTTCGAATTCACCTATTAAATAGAATCTGATCATCTTTGTTTTATACAATCCAAATTTATTTAGACTCTGAAAATTATCTTTGGTTAGACTCCGAACTTTCATCTTGATTATATTGTTATAATCTGTTTACTCTCTGTTATTTTCCTTACACTCCGAACCTTCACTCCGAATTTTTCATTCTGAAATTTTGAGTTAGATTTTAAAATGATGTCATACATTCTGTTACACTTGTTTTGTTATAAAATGATGTCATCTATTTTGTTATAAACTAACCGTTGTCTAAGTGACATGTGTATAGGTCCCTTCGATCTTTATGAGAAATATGACCGTTGGGAAGGAGGCCAACCATACATATAAATAGGAGCTCATTTGAAAGATCTCACAACTAATGGATGGATGAAAAACATGGTTATTGTGCATACATGCTGTTGAAGTGATTTCTAGAGAGAGAGGCTCTTATTAACTCTTAAAGCTTCATGCGACTCAGAATGTTGGTGATTGCATTCGAGGACTTCCGGGGATAGGAAGACAGAGGTGCCGACTAACTTGAAGTTCAAGGGCTTCCTTGCTGAGGAAGACAGAGGTTCCCAACTACCTTGAAGTTGAGGGCTTGCGGGGATAGCAAGACAGAGACACTCCTATCTTCGTATCGAAGGCTTAACCTGGTGTGGGTAAGACAGACTTGCTTGAAAGTATAAATCATGGGACCTTTATCCAAGGTTGTTGGATACCATTCTCTTTGGGTTAAAAGACTTATATCTTGTTACTTGTAGTTTTACTATGTGTTTATTTCTGCTGCATTTTGTATTATAAGGAAAGTATAACTTTCTTATACTTCCTTATTTGTACTCTGTTTCATTTAGATTCTATACGCTTTAAGGTAGAATCTCATATTGTATTTTTTGTTAAGTTTCAATTTCCGGAACCATATATCTGAAACCTACTTTCGGAATCTCTTTCCAAGTTTGCATTCGGTGTTAGAGTTATTGTGAATTTTCTTAGTTTAACTTTGTTAAACATAGCCCTTTCCTTTTCTTAAGGAAATCATAGTTAATCATAACTAACTTTAAGGGTTCCAAAGGAATTTTTAAAGTGTACAATTCACCCCCCCTATTGTAATTGAGCATCTACATCATTATTTCGATCATACACTTTGAATAATACCAGAACCTCTAGGATGTTTCTAGGAAAGTGGAGAGAAGAAATTGGCAGGGGTTGGCCGATCTTGAAGGCTCAAAGTGGTGTGAGGAAGAGGTGGAGGAGGTTCCCTTTTATAAGGGAGGAGAGGGGCACCATTTAAATAACTAAAAATATTATTTTATTATAAAGTAAAATTTGGTTTTTAATAGCTCCAAATTGATATATTTCGAAGATAAGGTGGGTAGGGGTCGAAATCCTCTAATCCAATAAAATTTAGACAAGTTTAGGTATCAATTTAAACCTTATCATTTAGATTTACCTTTAAGTTAGATAATTTAACTTTTACCGTGTCTTCTTATTTTCTAATACTATAAGGTTAATAAACTTACTATATCAAGCCAAACGAACCCCAAGTTGTTTATTATAAATATATATAACTTTATCTAAGTCATTTGGCCGAACCTTAGATTTTTAAAAATAAAATAACAATTAATAAAATAATATTTGTTTTAAAAACTATTTTATGTCAATTTTGACACTATTTAGTAATTGATTTTTGTGAAAATCATAACAGAATGATTAGTTCGAACCAAGTTAATTAAATCAATACTAACATGTCATATTAACCTAGAAAATTAGTGTAATTCATAAAAAGTCGCTAATTACATTTATTTGGGTATTTATAACATCAATTATGTCAATATTTCATTAATAAGATAATTACTGCATCATCGTTGTGTCATAAATAAATTAAATTATTTAATTTCTAAAAATTACAAATAAAATACCATTATGTAGGAAATATTTTTAGATTTCTAATGAATATTTATAGTCGAATTTATCTTATGTATAACCCCGTATTAAATATGATTTACTTATTAATCTTTAATTTTAACTATTTAACCCTTCTTTAAATAAATTAATAATAAATGTCCTAATCAAATCCAAGTGGGTCTAAATGGTCATATTTTATTCCTAAGGTTGTTTTTGGTTGAATTACACTTGTTCAATAGAATTAGGACATGTGTTAGGGTAATAATAATATAATTTTTACCCTCAATTGCCCTATTTACTTTTAACCGTGATAATAAAAATAAAAGTTACTATTCACCAAAAATTATTTTCATCTCATTGAACCACATTTTAGTCCTTGATATTAACCGTGTCTCTCGGATTTTCGAAATTCCACTCACAGAAGTGGTAAAATTAATTTTTATGAAAAATTCAGTTTTTTAACTACCACTTAGTGGTTTCACTATTCATCAAAAAATGTATGTTTTCATAAAAATACCAAAATTTCACCCTAGACTAATTTCAATATTCCGAATCCAAAAATGAAGTGCATTTTGAAAAATAAAAATTATAAAATTTCAAAAAGTGGTTATTACTATTCATAACGGCTAGTTTTAATAATATTTTAATAGCATATCGTTGTTTAGTGAAACTCGGTATTGCGTATGACGAAAGCTATCAAGGAAGGTCGTGGTTGCGTGTAAAGCACGCCAAGCTAGTGTTGTGTGTAGTAAAAGAGTCCTTTGATGATTTATATAAGTTAAAAACAAAATATTCCACATCAAAGTCTCAGGTGGTACAAAGTAGCCCCCCACCACTCTTATGATGTTAATATCACTTATTTTCCCTCCCTTATGTTCCACTGAAACTTTCACTTGGTGGAATATATGGGGATGAATAGCCAACCATGTCTTCTATATCAACCTACATCATCATTTAATTTTCTAATATCTCTACATAAGTCAAAATTTTCATCATAAATACATTTTATATGATATCTAGTTGAAAAATTTATAGGTACTACTAATCTTTTATCTAGTTATTATTTACTAACTCTAGAGAAAAAACAACACCATGACCTAATTTGTGTACACTAACACTGAAAACTATCCCTTCTAAAAATATGGAAAATATTGATAATCTGTATCATTAGAGACTATAGATAGATCTACTAGATGAATGGAGTCATGAAACCCTTCCAGTCCAATCCCAAAAGTCTATCCACATATACCATGTAACCCCGCCATCACTACCTCATACCCATGAGTCTCAATAGATCACACATTTCATTGATTTTGTTACGAATATCCAGGATGTTCAATATCTGATGGATAATTTTTATCTAGTCCCCTACTGGTGGAGTTTCATTCTTACCCTTCAATGATGGTATCTTCTCATAAAATAACTTCCATGATTGATTCATTTCTCCTATAACTATTATTTGTACCGTGACAACTACATTATGGATTTGCAGTACATTTTTTTGACAAGAAAACATACCCACATGACATCCATGATGATATTTTGATCTAAAGGAACATTCCCTTAAGGAGAATCTACCCCACCCTCTTGAAGAAACCCTGGAAGATGTCTCAGAGGCATATAAATACTCCCTGAAATAGATGAAACATTCAGTTAATACGATAATCTCATTTCAATCCATAACCAGTAATAATAAATATTATGATAAAAAAACCAAATAAGAGATACACATGCCAATATCCCACGGTAACATGAGTCTCCACATGGATAGATTTATCCAATAAATAACTATAACCTATGTAAAACTGCATGATTTTATTATACGTATCATTTAAATTTATTCTCATCGATATCTTAGGAGCATAAATGAACCTTGATATATAGTTGAATATTATTATTTTTACATGAATGCAATCACCTAACCATCCTAATAAAAAATCATTGAGATGAATTAACTTATTAAAATATAGTTTGCACATTTTTATAATATGAATTCATTTGTTACCAATTATTTATAAATAAAAATGAAAATCAATCATATATAAAGGATATGTATTTATAAAAAACTATTTTATGCCTGTAGTGACATTTTGTCTTAATAAATTAAATTAATCACAATTATTGGAAAATATGTATTAAATTTATATTTTATATAACCATTAAATTCTTTTTAAATTCATCCAACATTTTTTATAGGCTTAATATAAGAATAAATCCAATTATGAGTATAAAAGGATATATATTTCTAATGGTAATTTTGTATGCTTTTGACGATGCAACTTTTTTAAATATACATTTTGAAATATTAAGAAAAAATTGGAAAAATAATGTTCATTTTCGAAATCCCAATATGAAAAATATAATAGGGTAAAAAATGGTATTTTTTGGGGAAGTTATCTTCTTAGATGAATAATGAAAAACTATATTTAATTAATACTTCTATTTAGTAAACATTATTTATATAGTTAAACTATATCTATTTCTCAAATGTATAAATAGTTTAATTATACATCTATAAAACCAATTTAGTGCATTTCAATCAAATTCACATTGAAATTGGATATATAAATATTTCAAACTTTTAAACTATTCACATTAAAAACACGCTTTTTTTTGGGTGTTTGGGATTAATTTTAAATATAAATATTCCAATTATTTGAATTGAATCTGGTAAAATAGAATATATATTTTTATTAAAAAGTTAAAAATTATTTTAAAAATAAAATTTCATTTTTTAGGAACAAAAAGTGTACCGTGGTTATAAAAAATTATTTTCCACGGTATATATGAATAATAATAAAATGTTATTGTTAAATGGTTAAGGCTTAAAATACCTAAAATAAAATATATTTAATGTTATTTTTGGTATTTATCAATACTAACTGAACTCTACAATATTATTATATATAAAATATAGTGTAAATTAATTCCACCTCAATGTGTTTAGTTTAAAATATAAAATAATCATTCTTTAATAACATAATCACACCTCTCATCGTGTATAGATACCACCCACCACCCCATCTCAACCCCAAAGATATGAATACACTCAAATATCTTCAAATAAATCTTGTAATAACTCTACCCATGTCCATGTGCTTATTGTATCACCAAAATACCTAGTCCGACTTTCTCAAGGATCTCTTAAATATGTGATATTAAATAGGTAATTTTCTCAAAACACCCTTCATATTTCCCACTCTTCTTCTACATAAACCTCATCTATTTCATCCATATAGGATTAATAATTCAAGAATCATGAAATTAATTTAATATTTTGTTCATAATTTAATATCTTATATATGTGCCTGTTGTTACCTCCACTTCCTCAATGAAACCAAACTATTATCCAATTACGCCAGTTAATCAGCTTCAGGAATAATGTTTTTTTCATTTTTCCATTACCACCTTCGTGGTTAGTAAAGAGAAAATTTTATTGGTTAATTATGATTTTAATATTTATATTGTTACCTATTTCATGTTTTTGAACTAATATATACTCATAATAATAAATAAAATGAAACTAGTTCATGGTGCTCAGAAAACCTACCAAAATAAATTGAACCTTTATCATTAAAGTTGTATCAAATGATTCAACCTAATGTAATAAATAAAAATTATATACGGGAGAATTTATAATACTATAATTTCATTAATAATTCTGAATTATAATTATGGAGTTATATTATCATTTCAAAAGACAATCCATAATTATACACAAATGAATCGATCACGAAACCATGAATGAAACATACATGAAACCATGAAAATAATGAATTATTATTAATGAATGGGTCATAAGATGATATAAAATCATCATATAAGTTATTATATATATTAATATATCTTATTAATGAGTTAAAACATTCATTAAATCATTATAAAAGATCTTAAATAATGACACACTAAATGGAAGCGTGAGGTAAGAGTTTTTCTCGTCTATGTTTTACTTCAATGAGATATATTCCTTATTCACCACTTATTTTTTTTCTGTGAATTTACTTCTCTTTGATATGTCAACCATTAATCTATTTATCTTAATTTTTTTATATTTCACTTTTGATAATTATTTCTTTTATGGGACTTACAATTCCACTGATTATAGAGTGGAAAGGGATTTATTAACTCAATTTCCATTAATTGCGTTAAAATTAAACTTCATTGAATTTTTCAAGCTATAATTATGTGTAAAATTACTTTTTATTAAATTATGTTTTTTTAAACAATATTTGTTTATGGTGTATTAAATTAGTCAATTTATTTCACTATTTCTCACCTCAATGATATGATATTTATAAGATACTTTCTTTTAAAAAATTATATTTTTAAATTTTCCCTTAAAATTATATTTTTCTTGTATAACCATGTTTTTTAAAAAATAATTTTTTTTGATATTTTTATACTATTGTTTACATTATTTTTTACTCATGTTTGGATTTTTACAAAACGGTTTGAATGGTATATTCTTTCATTTACTAAAAAATATTCTTTGAAACATTTCCAAAAAAATATGGACGGAATGTTTTATTTTAATTATAAAGAATGACTATCTACTCCTTCTCAGATATCACCTTAAACCATTGACGATTTATTTAAATATTTACAAGGATATTTTAGAATAAATTAATTTCATTATTATATTCACATTTTTCAAATTTTATTAATTATTTTCAAAATAAAAATTGTACTTATCTTCAGAATTATTTTAGTAATCCATTAATTATTGTTTGATAAATGTCAACATCATTTGTCAAATACTTTTTTGGGGATATAATATAATAATACCATTAATAATATTCGTTATTATGGTTTATCATCATTTTGAATTGGGAAGTATTAATATTCTATATGACTAGTTTTTCTAGTATGGGTAGTTATTGATTTTATTAAGGAATGTTGATTTAGTTGTGTTCATTATCCATGTGATGAAGTAATTGGACATATTATGTTATGGGGTTGGCCTCTATAGACCCAAGATTCATCGATAGGTCTCATAGGAAAAACCAAATTGGGTTTTGGCTGAGGCCTTACCCATTTATTTTTAGTTTTCTTGGATGAGACCGCGATGGGATGTTACATATGTCCAGAATTATGTATTCCATAATTATGAGAATAATTATTGATTTCAATGTGATTATTTTATTAGTAGAATATCCATGGATAACTATTCTAGTTCATGTGATTATTTATATAAAATTATTTAATCATTTTTTTATTCTAACCATATAATTATCATGTTTTCGATTAAATATGATGTGTTTTATTAATTTACATTTCCATTATTTTTATTACTTATTTATGTAATTCCTTGACCCTAGTTACCCATAATCGATGAATTATTACAAAACATTGGCATGATCTCAATAGATCATGTCCCAAAAGACCAATTAATTTAGTAGCATTATAAGTACAAGATAAACACATATGTTTTACATTACATTATGAAATTGAAAAAACAACAACATTGTGTCCCCTTTAAAAACACTTATATCCCATATCCTATTTATACAGGTCAATCATTCTGTACTTCTTCACATCCTAGGAGAGAGAAAACATAAGAAGGGGGTGAGCTCCATTAGTCAGTAAGGATAACAATATAGCAGAAACTATAATTAATAAACATAAAAATTTAAGGAAATGTATACAAATATAACACAAGAGTTTTAAATCTAAACTCCATCATAATATGAAAAAGATAAATCATGTAATTCTATTTTCTTATTTACATCGATATTCTACTAGTCGAATAATCACATGTAAAATCAATAGCTAATTTCATAATGATGGAATGCATAATGTTGGACCTCAAAACCACATAGTCAAGGAATCCTTCTAATACTACAAATAAATATTTTATCAAGGAATTATTCCACGAAACTGTTTTGTCTCATGACACCTATTGATTCATCGAGGAGATATATCTGGCTCCACCCATCACATATTAAGTCCAATGCATTCTCACATCAAAAGGTTGAAATATAATATAAACATTCATATTAAAACTAGAATTTGAAATGTTAATAAATTAACCATAAACCAATAATTGTATAAAAATAAAACATCCACAGTCAAAAATATCACAAAATAATCAATACAATATGGATGATTGTATCATAATAAATTAACTTCAAACAAGTGAAAAATAGATCAAAGGATGTTGACATAGTTGAAATAAAAACTATTTTAGAAAAATATATCTTTCTATTTTGAAATAATTTAAAAGACACATAATTATAAAAGAAATATTTTATTTTTAAAATATTTTTATAAACCTTTACGGGATGATTAGAAGGTGTTATAATGGTGGAAAATAGCCGAACTCACCGTATACATTAAAAAATATTCAAAGCTTAATTTTTTGAAAAGGTCATAAAGTACCTTGTCTGGAAAATAATGGAAAGATTATTTTCAATACATTTTATAAAAATTCAAAAAATTTTATAAATGGATTTATCTCATATTCTAGTAAATAGTAAAATGTTTTTGAAAATACATTTTTATGAAACACGGATGTGGATGATAAAGAATTACCAGTAGATGCGTATGTACCAAAAGCCTCAGATAATAAAGAGATTTTAAAATTAACCCTTAACTTTAATTTTCCATGGTAGAGGGTATGTTAAAATCCGATATAAAATTTAAATAATTTTAATTAAATTATAAAATAACCACATACAAAAATATGATATCATATATGATCTTCTAATATTGCTTTGTTAATAATATTTCAGTAGTATCATTGTTTCAGGTGTTAACTGGTTAATTTTACTTTATATGATTTGTTATGTACACCATGTTTTTATGGATAAGAAGTAATTTATTCATATACAGAACTATATTAATTTCTTAAACATTATTTTTACTCAAAAAATGAAAATTATTCTTTAATGGTTATGATGGGGAATTAATATCATCGCGTTCGTGGAAATTGTAATATGTACGTACGCACGAGAAACAATATCATTTTTTGATGGTAAAATAATATTTAATTGGATGTTATATCATATATACAAAATCATTAACATATTATTTTATTATTTAAATAAATTATACTCATTATTATACCCATCAAAAAAATGAACTGTTGACTAACAAACTACACTACGACGTGAAGAAGATAAGCCATACATAACATATATGGTGACTTGGTCATTCATAGGATGGATAAATTAATGGATATAGTTTTACCATATTTATAATAACATCATAGTTTTTAGAAGATATAGGAGTTATTATTTTGGTATGGAAACAACATATAATCGGGAAGTGGAAGAATAAAATAACTTTGAAAGAGTTGATGAAATTATTACCTCTTCTTCATGAGCTTCCTTTTGATTTGACCAAAAGTGATCCTTAGTTTCACTTCTAATCAAAGTAAAACTATAGAATTATGTGAGGGTAGTTTTTAGGATATTTGAGAAGGGTTCGTCCAAGACAAATGGCTTTTGTGGCGTGTAATTAAGAGAATGGGATGTACCCTTTTATAAGAGATGTGAGGGTCATTTTAGGAAATGTTTGAAATATTATTTTGTTATAAAATAATTTTTGGTTTATATTATCTCTAAATGGATTTATTTAAAGGATAATGTGTGGATGGTTCGAAATAATCTCAACCAATAGTTTTTAGAAATGTTTACCTCACCATATTAACCTTATATTTTAGATTTCAGTCTTACTTAAATAGTTAAACTCTAGCAATGTCTGCTTATATTTTTATATTACATGGTTAATACAGTTCATATAAAATAGTAAGAAAACCCAAATTTGTTCATTAATGACATATCTATAATTATATATTCCATTTTTCCAGACCTCATATTTTTATGAGTATTATATCATTTAATAATATAGTATTTGTTTTAAATACTCATTTATGTCAATTTACAGACAATTTAGTATTTTGTTATTGCAAAAGTCAAAACACAGCCTGATTACTTCAAATAAATACATTAAAGATAAAATAACATGTCATATTAACCTAATAAATTCGTGCAATGCATAAAATGTCTCAATTAACATTTCTTTTCATATTTATGATATCAGTTATTTTTATCATTCATTAATAACATAATTATTTCATCATCATTGTGTCATAAATAAATTAAAATATTTAATTTATAAAATTAACAAATAAAATATCATTATGTAGGAAATATTTTTATCTTTCTAATGAATATTTATAGTACAATTCATATTATGTATAACCCTATATTAAAAATGTTTTAGTTATTAAAATTTAAATTTAACACTTTCAACTCTTCTGTAAATAAAATATAATAAATGTCCTAATATAATCCATGTGGATCAAAGAGGATAATATTTTATTCAAAAGGTTGATTTTTGTTGAAAAAAACGTATCCAATAGAATCAGGACTTGTGTTATGGTAATTATAATATCAATTTTTTTCTTTAATTACCCTTTTCACTTTTAATCGTGGTAAAAAGAATTTTAAGATACCATTCACCAATAATTATTTTCATCCTATTGAACCACATTTTACATAACTATTTCAATAATGTCTCTTGGATTTATGAAATTAAATTCTCTGAAGAGGTTAAATTACGTTTTATTCAAATTTGCAAATGTGCCTAGAAGGTGGGTAAAAGGCGTTAAATAGTTCAATAAAATTATATATATTTAATTTTATTATAAAATGACTCTAATGAATTACATTGAACTAATATAAGTATTATGTATCTATTTTGACTTTAAAATAAATTTAAATAAAAAAAATATTATTTAAATAAAATTCGGTTTTAAACAATAACGCAGTGTTTTTGACTATTCATCAAAAATTGAATGTTATGAGAAATATACAAAGAATTCTCCCAAAGATAATTTTGATATTACGGATCCAAAAATTATTTCCATTTTAAAAAATAAAATTTTTATATTTTAAAAAGTGGATATTACTATTCATAACTGCTTTTCTAAAATGGATTCTTATATTTATCTTATTGTGATAGAACTCGAAGTTGTGTACAACACAAACTATTGTATTATTCAAAGGGAAGTTTATCGTGGAAGCATGGGGTGTTACATTCTCCCCTCCATCAAATAATTTTGTCCTAGAAATTTCTAGAATACTACTTCATAAAAATATTTTGGTGGTTCTTCATCCTATGTTCTTCAGGTTCCCATGTTTCCTCTTCCATCTTTTGGTTTTTCTATAGAACTTTAACAAGAAAAGTCATCTTGTTTCTCAACCGTTATTCTCCAGTATCTAGAATCTTCAAAGGATCTTCACAATAATACAGATCAGGTTCAAATTCTATTTCTTCATAGGTGAGTACATGCATTAGTTTAGACATGTATTTTCTCAATATTGAATCATGGAACACATCATGAACATTGGAAAGACTTGGAAGGATTTCCAAATATTAATCTGCAAGTCAAATTCATTCTAGAATTTCTAAATGTTTGATGTACATAGGACTTAATTTACTCTTCTTACAGAATCATATAACACCCTTCCATAGAGATACCTAAAAACATGATTTTCTACTTGAAATTCCAAATCATTCCTTCGGTTATCGGCATAACACGTTTTCTTAATTTGAGCTGCATTATTGTGGGTTTGGATGATCGTTACTTTTTATATTGTTTCCTCAACATGTTTTGGGCCTATGTGTTTTATTTCACCCACACCACCACAACAAGTTGGTGTGTGACATCTCTTTATATATAATGCTTTATATAGTGCCATATGAATACATGAATGGAAGTTATTATTATAATCAAATTCTACCATAGTTAAATATTGATCCCAGATATAATAAAAGTCAAGTGAGAATGATCTCAGAATTTCATCTATGATTTGAATAGTCCATTCAAATTGTCCATCATTTTGAGGATGGTGGGATGTGCTCAAAAAAAGATTAGTATCTAGAGCCATCTAAAGACTTTTCTAGAATCTTTTGTGTACAATGTGTATCACGATCAAAAATTATCAATAGGGGTAATCCATGAAGTCTTCCAACATCAATAATATATAGTCTTGCTAAATGTTCAAGTGATAAATATTATCTTATATCAAGAAAATGTGATGAATTTGTAAGAAGATCAACAATGACTCATATTTCATCATTCCTTATAGAAGTCTTTGGTATCCCCGTGACAAAGTCCATCGTAATATCATCCCATCTCCTCCCAGGTATGGGAAGAGGTTGCATGACTCCTCCAGGATGTTGTATTCCAGACATAACCTATTGAAAAACCATACATCTTGACACATAATCTTCAATATCTTTTGTCCCACCAAAAATGTTTCTTCAAATCACTTTGCATCATAGTCCTAATAGGGTATATAGAGAAATTGGAGCTATGAGCTCCATCTAGCAATTCAATTTTTAGATAAGGTATACCGGGAATACAAATCCTCCTCCCAAATTTCAAAATTCCACCTTCATATACGAAGTCATTCAATCCCCATAATTCACGGCTTTAATTTTCTTTTGAAACTCCTCATCGTCGGTCTATGAAATTTTTATCCATTCTAGTAAATTTTGTTTAAAAACCATTTAAAATATTATCAATGTTTCACCTTCCATGATTATTCCCATATCAATTTTTACTAGATCCATGTACATAGAATCCCTTTTAACTCTCATCTTTTTCAGAACTCCATGATCCTTTCTGGTCAAAGAATCTTCCACCCTATTTTCCTTCCACAGGTGGTAGTGTATAGTGTGCAATCATAATCATTGAGTTGTTCAAGTCATCTTCTTTGCCTCAAGTTGAGTTATTACTATGAGAATATATACTTCAAACTCTTTTGATAAGTATATATATCACATTTTTCACCATAGAGATAGTGTCTCCGTATCTTCAGAGTAAATTTTACAGCTTCTAACTCGAGATGATGAGAGTTATAGTTTTATTCGTGAATTTTTAGTTGTCGTGATGCATAATAATTAACTCTATCATTTTGAAAAGGACCCAACCAATTCCTTTATTTTAAGCACCACTATTAATAATAAACTCATCATTCAACGAAGGAAGAGTCCATATAAGATCATTATCTAATATTCATTTCAGTTCTCTAAAATAGTATTGACACTCTTTTGTCCAAACAAATTTAACCCCTTTACGTGTGAGCTTGGCTAATGGGCTAGCCAATCAAGCAAAATTCTGGATGAAAGACTATTAATAAACTAATAAACCAACAAAACTATGTACCTCATCTATACTCGTCAGTGCTGTCCATTCTTGGATTGCCTTTTTTTGTAGGATCAATTGATATTCTATCATTAGAGACAATATATCCAAGAAACAAATCTCCTAAATCCCGAATTCAGACTTTCTAAACATCTCATATAATTAATTTCTTCTAAGAGTCTTTAGAATAGTGCGCAAGTCATTTTCATGATCTTCAAGGAATTTGGGGTATACAAAGATATAATCACTAAACACCACTACTAATTCATCAAGATATTCCTTAAAAAATATATTCTCTATATCCATGAAGATAGAGTGTGCATTATTCAGTCCAAACAGTATTACTGTAAACTAGTAATGCTCATAGCTAGTTTGAAATGTTATATTTGGAATGTCTTCATTTTTCATGCACAATTGATGGTATCCATATCAAAGTTCAATCATTGAAAAATATTGAGTTCCATGATATTGATATAATAAATCATCAATGTGAGGTAGGGGATACCTGTTCTTTATTGTTATAGCATTGATCCTAATCTATCAAATGCACAACCTCAAATAGCATTCCTTTTTCTTAACAAAAAGAACTAGGGCTCCACATGGAGAATCACATGGGTGAATAAATCCTTTATTAGTCAATTCCTCTAGTTGTTTTTTAGTTCCACTAATTCCACAGTGTCTATTATATAATGGGACATTGATATGGGCCTCAAACCAAGAATTATATCAATGGAAAACTCAATATCTCAATCAAGAGGATGTTCTGGTACATCCTCTACAAAACATTAATATATTCTTGAACAATATTTACATCCTCTATTTGAAAATTGATTTCCTCACCTATAGTTATTTCTCTCTCTTCCTCCCAAATAATTGTATTTAGTAGAGATATCGGGGGTAGAACTAGATAAGAATCAGATGGTGATGTTTCTTCTCTAAAGAATAGGCACTTTTTATCATCATAAAAAATTGTAATCTTATTCTTATTACAATAAATTTTCTTTTCATGTTATAAAATAAAATCCATACTATGGATTATATCATATTAAATAATGTGTATGATGATGATTTCAGCAAATCAAGAACCTTTATATTCTTTAATGGGAACTTATTCACAAAACGTTGTTGCAATGATACTTCCCATAAGAGTTTTGAATGAAACTCCATTGTTAAATCAAATTTTAAAAATATAATTTTCCTAGAAAACCGGGATGATATAAAACAATTCAATGATCCAGAATCAAATAAAGCATTGTCTAAATTAGAGGCAACCGTTTAATTACCTGCCACCGCATAATTATGAGCTTTATCCTCAGCTTTAGTGATTGCATAATCTTTTCCATTTTCCCCTGGTCTTTTCTGTGGTAGTTTTCCTTTGGTATTAGAACATTCATTTTCACAATTCCCCATTTCTCTACAATTTTAGATTTCAACACTGACGACCTCTCTCTTTCACTTTGCAATCAAGAGATTGGTGGAATTTTTTACCACAATTGTTACATACTCACATTCCCTCCAAGAATGTACTCGGGTGTTTCTTCCCGCATTTACTACAGGTTGGAAGTTCATCTTTTCCCTTCTTCCCCTTATTTCCATTTATAGAGTGTTTAAAAGATCTCTTGTTCTCTTTATTTGTTTTAAGGTTTTAAGACATAGAGAATTTTTTTTATGTCTTAATAGCACCTGAGACTCTATCATCATATGAAAAGAAGGATTATGAGACTAATTCTAGACAGAGAAATGGTTTTAACGCATAAATGAATCAATCAATTTTACTCCTTGAGTTACATATATAATCTCCAGAATTCCATTCTACCCTTGTAATGTTGGCCTCATACTTTGCGACATTTTCATCATTCTTTTTCCTCGGACTTAGAAATTTTTTTTCTATAACTGCACAATTTTCATAAAGAAATAATTTTTTTAAGAATGTCACATTAAACTCCGTACATTCCATATTTGATTATTTTTCATCCTCGGTTTTGTTTTGAGTTAATGAGAACCATTGATCTGCTTCTCTCGTGAGGCGATAAACTGTCATGACAACTTTTTCACTTTCGCTACTCCCCAAAGCATAAAATATTTTCTCTATGGAACGTATACATTACTCAGCTACAAATGGATTTGTAGTCCCATTTAATTTTGGTGGTTTTTTCCTCGTAAATTGGTCTAACATTGATCCTCTGTGTTGTGGATTAGGGTGCTCCATACGAGTAATGTTATTATTCATAAACTGAGTGTGTTATCCTAGTATGATTATAATCTCTTTAGCACTAGTTGCATCACTAGCTCCACTATAATTATCTCGAGTATGAGGGAAATACCTACATAGATTACATTCATTGATAATATTTTCATTCCTTCAACTAAGTTCCATTTCTAATCAATGGCATAAACTAGATTAGTTTATGAATCACAATACATAATTCCAAACTATGAAAATACCTAACATAAATTGAATCTTTTCTGCATATAATCCATAATCATAAAAGATGTTTTCTTTGAGAATGCATTTACTCATAACTCCTTTATAATGGCTTGTAAAGAAAATATGAATTATCCTAAGCATATCCCACATGTGTCTCGTAACCAAGAGTGCATCAAGTCTCATTGTTTTGTACCGGGATACCCCAGGTCATGCCCAAAACTCCTTGTCGGAGTTTTCACTCTTAGTTATATATGTTCCAGAGCCACCTCTACCTACTCATATCTATATAGGGATGAATTTATTGGAAAATAAAAAAAATCTCTACAATACTAAAATTCTAGGATGTTCTTTTATAATAATCCTCAAATACTTTCTTAGGGTAATGTTCTCTCATCATAGTTTTTTAAAATCTAATTTCCAAGGATTTTATTAAAATTCCTCTAATACCAAATGTAATTCCCCTAACCTAGTTACCCAAAGTAGGTGAATTATTACATAACATTGGAATGATCACCATAGATCATGTCCCAAAAGACCGATTTGTTTAGTAGCCTTGGATGTACTGGATACATACATAAGATTTACATTACATTACGAAATGGGAAAAAACTACATTGTGTCACCTTTGACCACACTCATATCCCATATCCTATCCCTGTCAGTCAATCATTGTATACTTCTTCACATCCTGGGAAAAATAATACAAAAGAAGTGGTTGACCTCAGATGCTCAGTAAGGATACAAATATAGCATAAACTATAATAAATAAGCATAAACATTTAAGGAAATGTATAAGAATAAAAAATATTCCTTTTAAACATAAAATTCATCATAATATGGATACAATAAATCAAATAATTCCATTTACTTATTTACATGGATATTCTAATAGTCAAATAATCACATGTAAAATCAATAGCTAATTTCATAAGGATGTAATGCATAATGCATAACATCATAACAACATAGTCAAGGCCTCATTCCCAGACTAAAAAAAAGATTTTATTTATGCCTAATGCCAAGAAACCAGTTCATTTCATTAGACCTATTGATGCATGGAGGAGCTATAGTGGGATCCACCCGTCACTTATTAAGTTTTTCACATTCCTCATATGAAAACGTAGATACATAACGTAAACATTCGTATTAAAACTAGCATAAGAAATGTTAATAAGTTAACCATAAAACATGAATGGTATAAAAATAACACATCCACATTAAAACATATCACAATACCTTAAATACAATATGGACGATTGTATCATAATTAATCCACTTCAAAAGTGTAAAATCCATCAAAGGATGTTGATATAGGTGAAACCAAACAATTTTTTATAAATATTTTATTCTATTTTGAAATCATGTTAAAGTCACATAATTATAAAAGAGAACATTTATTTTGAAAATATTCTTAATATCTTGTAATGGAAGATTTGAAGGTGCTATAATAATAGAAAATAGGCACACACTTCATATAAGTTAAAAAACATTTGTACCTTAATTTGTCTAAATGGTTATAAAGTACCTTGTTTGGAAAATGACGGAAAGATTCCTTTAAAAAAATTTATAAAATTCAAAAAAGGGTATAAATGACATTAAAATATATTCAGGGAAATTTTAAAAATGTTTTTAATGTATTTTTAAAAAACACAGATGTGGATGATAATGAATTCCCAATAGATCCTTAGGTATAAACAACCTTAGAAAATAAAGAGATTGTAAAATTAACACTTACCTTGAACATTTACTTGGTCGAGGTTACATAAACTTCATGTATAATAGTTAAATAATTTTTATAAAATTATACAAGAACCAAGTACATAAATATGATATCATATATGATCTTTTAATACTGCTTTGTTAATAATATTTTAGTAGTATCATTGTTTCAGGTGTTAAATGTTTCATTTTCCATTATAGGATTTGTTACGCAAGTCATGTTTTTTTGGGATATGATGTATTTTATTCATATATATAATTATATTATGTTTATAAAAATTATTTTTATTCATCAAATGAAAACTATTCATTAATGGTTACAATGGGGAATGAATCTCATCATGTTCGTGGAGACTGTAATCTGTACGTACGCACGAGCGACAATATCATTCTATTAATGGTAAAATATTATGTAATTGGATGTTATATCGAATATAAATAATAATTAAATTGGTATATTTATTATTTACATCAATTATAATCATTATTATACCCATCCAAATAAGTGTTGAATAAAAACCTACACCACGACGTGGAGACGGTAAGTCGTACGTACATACATATGGTGACATTGTCATCCCTAGGATATATAGAATAACGAATTCGGTTGTACCATATTTATAATAACAAAATAGTATGTATAATATAATATAATTATTATTTTGGTATGGAAACAACAATGATGTGTGAAGTACAATATGTAAAGAACATTGAAAGAGTTGATAAATTTTTTTAAATCTTCATTAGGTGTTTCCTTTTGTTTTGATAAAAAGGGATATTTAGGTTGGATTATGATCAATATAACGAATCTAGGTTTAATTGAGGTTAGTTTGGAGATTATTTGATCTGCTTTTGGCCTATCCAAAAATCTTTTGGAGGTGTGAAATTAGGAGAAGTGGGAGTACCCTTTTATAAGAGAGGTGAGGCATACATTAGAAATATTTTGAAATATTATTTTATTATATAATGATTTTTAGTTTATAATGGATAAAAATGGATTTATTTCGTGGATAAGGTGCTGATAGGACGAAATTATATCAACCAATTGGTTTTATTCAAGTTTAAGTCACCATATTAGCCTTATCTTTTATATTTGACTGTAAGTTAAATAGTTTAACTTTGACAATGTATTCTTGTATATTTATATAACATAGTTAGTAAAATTAGTATAAAATTAACTCAGAACACCAAGTGGGTCACTAATGACATATATATGATAATATATATGTCCTATAACCGAACTTTATATTTTTTGGAATATTATATCTTTTAATAAAATAGTATTTGTTTTAAATATTAATTTATGTCAATTTTGATAGTGCTCAGTATTTGGTTTTTTTGAAATCCAAAAAAACATTATTACCTAAAAAATACATTAAATCAACCCTAACATGTCATATTAACCTATAAAATTCATGGAATGCATCAAAAGTCTCAATTTACATTTATTTTTATATTTATAATATCAATTATTTTAATCTTTCATTAATAAGGTAAGTATTGCATCATCATTGTGTCACAAATAAAAATTATTATTTAATTTCTAAAAATTATAAATAAAATAACATTATGTAGGAAATATCTTTTAATTTATAGTGATTATTTATAGTAGAATTTATCTTATGTATAACCCTATATTAAAAATGTTTTATTTATTAAAATTTGAATTTAACACTTTTAGCTCTTCTTTAAATAAAATATAATAAATGTCCTAATCTAATCCAAGTAGATAGAATAGGATCATATTTTATTCCTAAGGTTTATTTTGGTCAAAAAAACTTATCTAATAGAATTATTACACATGTTTGGGAAATTATAATATCATTTTTACCTTTAATTACCATATTTACCATTAATCGTGGTAATAAAATTCAAAATTTAATATTCATCAAAAATTATTTTCATCCTATTGAACTATATTTTACTTAATTATTTCAAACAAGTCTCTCAGATTTTTTAAATTCAATTCACAGAAGTTGTAAAATTATGTTTTTTCATATTTGTGAATGTGCCACGAAGGTGGGTTAAAGGTGTTAAATAGTTCAATAAAATTTTATATATCTAATCTTATAATAAAATTACTCCAATGAATTAAAATGTACTAATATAGTTATTATGTATATATTTTGACATTAAGATATATTTAAATAAAAATAATAGTTATTTAAAAAAATCGGGTGTAAATAATAACGTAGTGTTTTTCACTATTCATAAAAAAATTGAATGTTTTCAGAAAAATTCCAAGAATTCACCGTAAGCTCATTTTGATATTCTGAATCCAAAATAGATATAAATTTTCAAAAATAAAATTTATAAAATTTCAAAAAGTGGGTATTACTATTTATAATTGCATTATAAAATTCCTAGTTGGATTTGTTGTGGTGCGCTAGAACTCGAAGTTGCGTTCAACACAAGATATTGTAATATTCAAAGAGAATCATACCATGAAATATTGGGTTTTTACAATTTATGAGTTATTATACTGTACTAAGCCCTTACTGCTAATTTTATCTCACTATTATTTTGTTTTGTTTACCCATTCTTATAAAGAAGATATATTAAATGAGTTTAATATTGAAAATTTTTTTTTTGTCGAATTTTCTATTCCAAGTCTAATTTCAATTTAAAATATATTTATATAGTTTTCCGATGCTACTAAACGTTTATTTGTTTTTGAGTGAAATTTATTGTATCTTATTTAGAAATAATCATTTAAGTTATATGCTCTGGGCTACATGGGTCTGGGTCCTTATACTTGGTATCATAGTAAATTTTTTTTGGAACCAGATTTAGGAAATCCCATATTTGGAAAAATTACCTTTAGATAGACTTTCAGGATAATTAAAGAAGAATATCCCAGAGAAAACATGTTTATGATTATGATATTAGACACACATGAATTTTTATATTATGTTAATTATTTCACTACTTTTGATATAATAATTTTTTCATAATTTTATGAACTAATATATTTTATTCCATTATTTAGAAATGGATTGTAGAGGACAAAATATGAACTTTATAAATTCACATAATACATGTAGGGATGTAAATCATATGAATGATAATGGTGTTGAATCTGGATTAGGGTTTGAGAAAAATTATAACTATATTGGAAAAACTAACATAGGTTGTAATAAATAACCTTTCCCATATAGATTTTAAATATTTACCATGTGTTGTAACAATGTAAGACCACTTCATGAAACAACATCCTCAATCATTCAATGAGATTACAAATACAGTTGAAGATGAGTAGTTCATGAGTTCTTTAGAAAAGATATTTATTGATTTGTGATGTAATGTAATGGAAAAGGTTTCCCCATAATTTTGTCATCTCTTAGGAGATGTAGATCAATGGTAGACATTTATTCAAAATATTAATGAAGATGAGGAAATAACTAACATGAAATTAAATTATTTTTAATAACATTTAATGGAAAATTATTTCTCTCACAAACTGTGAGAATAAATGAAAAGAAAATAATTTAGTCTGAAGTAAAAGGAGGATGAGAACGTTTCTAAGTATGAAGACTATTGCACATGATTATCATGGCATTCATAGGACGACATACATAACCTATTGCGTAATATTTATCATTTCATTGATGGGTTAAATCCATTACTCAGAAGGAAACTTATCTCCCAATATTTTTCATCATATGAAGATATATCCTCATGTGCTATCAACACATAGAAATAATTATCAATGTATTATGGCCTTTGAGAAAATAAATATAAGAAGAGAAATATGGACAAATTGATAAATAAATATAAAAATGGAATGAAGGATTTATCCACACGTGATGATTATGGAAAGAAACACAATGTTACTTGCCTGAAAAGAATTGGAGTTTGTAACATATGTGAGTTAGAAATTCACAATTCTCATTATTCCAAGGGATTGAAATAATATTTAAATGTGAAATGATTCAACTGTAGGGAGATTGGAATGTTTGAAATCCAATTACCAAATAATCAAGGGAATATTTCTTATAATGTGCAATGGGATCATGGTTATTATTATGCCGATAATAATGTGAAAGTTGAATAATTTATGTATTTGGGTTTCTGGATTCAGGAATTATATTTTAAAAATATTTTATCAATGATAATATGGTTATGAGAATCATAAAATATATAAGCATTGTACTATATTTCTTATTCTATATGGATTTAGAAGTAGCCATAGATAGGTTTTTATGGTGAATGGGGTATTTATGTATTGATATGTCAGTATAAGAGTTAAATTTTTTATAATTGGGGGAATATATTGTTATTTTTATTTTGAAATTTGTTGACCTTACTTATATTGTTTGTTGGTATTTGAATTTGGAAAGACTTATTTTGGTTGATTCTTAAGAATAACTAATTATGGAATGGATTATGTTCAACTTTGAATAATATTGTTCCAACTTAAAGTATAATTTAACATATTGGATAAAATTTTATATCCTTTTTTATTTTTGTAGATATTTAAAGGCTGAAGGAATGAATAAGGGATCATTTTATAACATGCCTTAGGCTTATAAATTCATCTTGAATATCCATATATTGGTTTAAACAATTAATGGGTGTTATATGGAAGAGCAACCAAAGAGTGTTATTATTCTTCTGAGATGAAATAAATTATGTATATATTTTCAAATTATTTTTAAATAAAATTATTTCCTGTTACCATCATTTCATATGATATCAGTGGCCTTTTTCCAGACTTATTTTTTCTATGGTTCTATTGTCATTAATATTATAATGACCTTTTTCTCTATAATTCTCCATCTAAACATGATAGTTTGATTTCTCTTACATGTCAGGTTTTTCACTTATAAATTATTTTATCATATTATTCAAGCTTATTTGGTTGTGATATTAAAATTTCTTCTTCCCTCTTTCAAATGGGATATTTTATTAACCCTATTTACAATATGGGTTTCTCGTAAAGGTATTTCCAAGTATCGACAATTGATTTTAAAAGATAACATGAAATTGAGAGGAATCAATTTGTTATAGGATGGGAGACTGTAATACCCCAATATTTTATTATATGTATCTTTTAAATTTCATATCATTGATAGCCATTAAGCTTAAATGAACCATGATATACTATTACATATTATTATCATAACATGACGATTATCACCATGTCATTTGAATAGTGGGAATGATTGAGATTAGTTAAATTATGAAAATATCATTTAAAATCATTTATAAGATTAATACATTAGTAATCAATTAATGTTAAATAAAAACAGAAACCAATTAAACATAAAGGGTTAGTTTTTATAAAAAACTGTTTTCGTGACAAATATGACATTTTCTCAGAATAAATTTAATCAATAACCATTATTTAAAAATTTTAATAATAAAATATATGTTAATAATACATAAAAATGTTTTTAAATATATCAAAAACTTTTTATATGTTCAATATAAAAATAAAACCAAATTTAAGCATAGAAATATATATATTGCTATTGGCAGTTCTGCATCCTTTTGATGGTGTGTCTATTTAAAATATATATTTTGAAAATTTTATAATAGTTAAATGAAAAAATAAATTTCATTTTTTTAATATGAATTTTAAAATTATCATAGGGTAAAATTTTTGTTTTTTCAGAGAAGTTTCATTTTTTACCGAATAGTCAAAAATACAAAATTTAAATTTAAAACAGCTTTTTAGTATAATTTATTTGTATAGTTATTATATTCTAAATTCATTTTAATGTAGTAATAGTATATTTATAAAATAAATATAACCAACTTAGTTCATTTTAATCAATTTAACAATGAAATTGGATATAAAAACATTTCACACTTTTAACTATTTCGCATTAAAACCATTATTTTTCGTTTTGTCTATGAGATTTTTTTTAATAGAATTTTTCCAAGAATGTGAATTGAATTTGGTAAAAAGGACTCCTTATATGGAATAATAAGTTAAAAATTGGTTAGTTTTATTTTTATTCATAAAAATTTTAGCATTGTAAAAAACATTATGATCCGAGATATTGGAAAAAAATGAAACTAGAAAAAGTTAAAAAGGTAAAGTCTTAAAATACCTTAAAACTACAAACAGTAATGGTTAGTTGAGGTATTTATTTAACCCAATCACCCTAAAATTTTTAATTTCTATAAAATTTCATTTAATTTAGTATAATCTAAATGTGGTTAGCTTAAAATACACATTAATTATTATTTTTTCACTTAAATCCACCTCTCCTTATATATAAATACCACCTCCCCCACCCAATTCTGTCCTAAAAGACTTAAATCTCTTCAAATATCTACAAAACCACTCCTCATAACTCTAGCCACGTTTATTTGTTTATGATATCACTAAAACACCAAATTCAAGACCCTCAACAGCATCTCAAGGAGGTTATGTTAAATAGGTAACTCTCTCAAAACACCACTCTTAATTTCTTTTCTTCATCTAAAGTATCCTCGTATCTCCCATAAATCAAAGAATAATTATTAAATAATAAATTTAATACTATAATGTTATGTTAAAAATGGAATATCTTATTTCCATACCTTTATTACCTCTTCTTAACCAAAGAAACAAATATATTGTCCAATTATGCGAGTTAATCACCTCCGTAAATAAGGTTTTGGTTCATTTTCACATTATCACCTTCATGGATGGTAAAAAAACCATTTTATTGTAAAATAATATTATTAATATTATATAATAACCTATTTAATGTTTTTTAACTATGTTTTACTCAAAATGGTATATAAAACTATACTATTTCACGGTGTTCGAAAAAACTGCCAATATAAACAAAACATTTATCATTATCGGTTTATCCAATATGTCATCCTCATATGAAAAATAAAAAATAGATATTGGAAAATTTACTCTTTTTAATGTTAATTAATATGGTTTAATTCCAATTATGTATTTGTATTCCCATTTTAATATATAGTCCCTAATTATAAAATAATTAACCAATCTAGAAACCATGAAACAAACACACATGAAACCATGAAAATTATGAAATATGATTAATAAATGGGTTATATGATCATATAAAATCACCCCATAAGGTAATATAAACATTAATGTAGCCATATAATGAGTGGATAACATTTTTTATACCACTATACTAAAGTCTAAGGATTTCTACACTAAAGTGAAGTGTGAGGTTAGAGTTTCTCTCATCTCAGTTTTACTTCTATGGGATATATTCCTTATTCACAAATGAATCTTTGTATGTGGAATATATACATACATTTGAAATATATTATCATGAATCCCATAATCTTCATGGTATTAAATTTCTATTTTTATAGTTATTACTTTCAGAGGGAATACAACTCAACTGATTACAACGTGGTAAAGGATTTCTTAACTCAATTTTCATTCATAGGGTTAAAGTAATACATAATTTATTTATTTTTGATAATAGTATGGGTAAAATTATAATTTATTACCTAATTTTTAATTACCACTTTTTTATATGGATTTACAGAGGATACTCATGTATTATTTATTTTATTATTTCTCACATGTATGATATTATATTTATTAGAGACTTTCATTAAAAGGAATATTTTTTTCAGATTCCCATTAAACTCTATTTTTCTTCAATGAACAATTTCTATAAAATTATTTTCATGTTTTTTAATGTTCCACTATGATTTCATAAACTCAATTTTTCTATGTTAAGGTATTTTTTACAAAAGTCCATTAAATTTAAATTTTTCAATTTAATAAATAAGGTTATTTGATACTTTTTCGACAAAAATACAAAAGAAGTGTTTTATTTAACATATATGACATGAGAATATTTTCTCACAATAATTTCACTAAAAAATTGATGATTTATACACAATTTTTTTAGGATATTTTAAAACATATTAATTTCATTATTGCATGTCTATCTTTTATATTTGAAAAATTATTTTCAAAGTAAAAATTGAATTTTCCTCATGAAATATTTTAGTTATATCATTAGAGTATCTTCATACATTTCAACATCATTTGATTAATATTTTATTGAATATGTGATATAATAATACCATTTATCATATTAATGTATATGTTTTATGATCAGATTGACTGGCGATGTATTGATATTTCGTATGACTACTTCTTCCAATAATGATAGTTATTCATTTTTCTAGGTCTTCTTGATTCAATGGTATTGTTTTTCTGTGTTAGGAATACATTGGAATTTTTAAGTGATGATTGGGGTTTACAATAGACACTTGATGCATAAAGGTGTGTCATAAGACAAACCATAATGGGTTTTGGCAGATTCTTTACCTATTTCTTTTCTGATGTCTTGGATGAGGCCACGATAGTATGTTTCAAATGTTTGACATTATTCATTATATAATTATGAGAATAGTAACTGTTTTCTATTGTATTATTAGATTAGTAGATTATCTACGGTTAATTTATCTAGCTCATATGATTAATTTTTTGGCATTATTTAATTATATTTTATTCTGGCCATATTACACTCATGTTATTGGTTAAATGGGATGTGTTCTAGTTATTTATCATTCCATAATTATTAATATGTATATATGTTTCCTTATATTTTACATAACCCGTAATTATAAATTTAGATCACCCTTATTTCATTTCCTTTCCTATGGTTATGAATAACATATCTTGAATGAGTTCAAAAATAAAAATTACAATCCTTTTTTATGTCATATTTTTTATTCCTAATGTAATTTTAATTTCAAATATGTATCTAGTTTACCAAGACTGTAAGACTATTCAATCATTTAGTATATGCTATCTATTATCTTATGTGGATATAATAGTGTAATTCATCTTCTCAATAATACTCAGGTTAGGTCTCTTACAACCTATATCCGAATTCCTAAAAGTCTCATATCCACTCTACAAACTACTCCAAACCAAGAATAACTTCCTATGATACCAATATCTGACAAACCTGACCCAGATACCCACTAAAACTAGTTCTCCATCCAATTATTCACTTACTAGAAGGGAATTCTGGATTCCCATGGGTTGTTTACTAGCACCTGGGAATCAAAAATAACTTTAAGGGAACTGTCTCATCCAACCAAAAGTAGAAAACATGAAAAATATATATACACACAGGGAAGAATGCTAGAAGAGTAAAAAGGTAATATATGTCATATCGGAAATAAAATAGTAGATGTGATACAATTAAAATGTATCTATACAAGGACCAAGGTATATGTCAATCAGAAAAGTAAACTAAAAATAGAAATAGTTATTCCTTGTGATATCTTGGTAAAGCTCCCACCATCTCAACACCATCTACCCATAAATTGATGACATAATCCTCTATGACTACCTCCGGGACCATACGTTTCCCTACATCAAAATACATTCAAATTTCTACAAACTACTAAAGGGATACATGGGGATTGAGCTAAATATGCTTAGTAGTATCCCACCTTGGTGTTCCATATCAATTCATTTTAAAATAATATAACTATTCTCAATGTTATGTAAAACATGGGATGATAAATAGTTAAACAGTATTAATATCACAAGAATGGTAAATTGTTTCCCACATTTTCTACATTTCCAAAATAATCTAGGTAAATCTATTTTAAACCCATTAATATACATTAGATAGGTCAAAATAAAAACATGTATCACATATCATATCATATCGAATAAAAACCAAGACATAGGTTACATCACACCAAGAACTAAAATATGTCAATCAAGATTGGACACTCATACAATGACATATACAATAACATGCATAAAAAACATAGACATATAAATCAAATCAATAGAGAAGAGGAACACCCAAAAAAGTGAACCTCCTGATAGTAACTAACAATTCCCCAGAATAATGGGCCTAGGTATAATAGAAACATCCTTTTAAATAACCCCTCATCAATATCAATGGATGATTCTCATTCGTACACCTTTCACCTATAAACCCAAGGATTCCCAAGTTATACATTTTATAAACCATTTCATCAAAACTATGATTTACAATATATATAATAAATCCATTATACAATGCTATGAGAATAATTTTATTTTACAAAATATTTTGAAAAAGAATGTTTTCTAAAAACCCATTTCAACACACACAATTAGATCATGAAAATTCATATATAAAACAATTTAAAAAAAACATGATTAATATAATTCATCCAATATAAGATAGATATGAAACCACCAACCACAAAATTAGGGAGCACATGCCTACATTGGGATCTACAAACACAAAATAGTTAAATTACAACAATAGAGGTCACCTAATCAATCTTTTCATTGTAGTATAGATTCAATAATAAAAATTATTAGTGGAGAATAAAACAAAACATATACCTCAAGAAACTCACATGTTGAACCACAACCAACCGAATGGTCAATGTTTGGAAGAATATTTCACAAAATATCTAAAAGGGGTCTAGAGAATCAACACCATAGGACCATTGTATCAGAAAACATAGAACAAGAATGATTCCCTAACCAACAACATTGAATAAGAAAGAAATATCCATTAACTATAGAGATGCATCAAAACTAGTGGCATGACCAATTAAAAAATAAAATGATCTAAAATTATTAGATATCCCAACAATTTCATAGTAGAGATCCTATGTTTCAAGAAGAAATCATGCACATTGAAGGAAAAAATAATCATCCATACATAGCACTAAAAATCACTAATCTTGAAATGTTAACATTGTGAATACATTTCATTAAATGAATATATGAATTGACAAAAGATACTGAAAATCACATCACCACAGTTTAAAATCGTGAAAGTTACCATTTGATGGCTTGAAATAGATTTAAGGAATGTAAATGATTAACACATTGAACCAATTCATGACAGATTCTAGCAAGCCAATACCTGATGTGCAAGTGTTCAAGACATTAAAATTAGCTATTGTTGTTGAAAAATCTAAACTCTTAAGAAAGAAACCACAAAATCTAGGGTGTTTCTTGAAATTATGGAGAACACCAAAAAATCATTAAACATGTTTACATGGCCTCTATTAATTCCAAAAAACATACATCCCTGGATTTTAAGTCATTTTCTCCAGTAACTATCTCCATCCATTGGTTCCCCAAAATGAACCCATACATGGAAATAAAAAATAGATAGTTGATAAATACATGAAAGAAAGAAACACAATTTTATAGATAACATCACTTTTATTTAATCGATAATCTATAAATAAACCAAATCTATGTTTATGTTTCCTATGCACGGTGTAGAAAAAAGTGTGATTAACATATAAATTAAATTTTTCTATAAAAATTCCAGGTGATTATTTTTTTGAAAAATATCATTTTAGGGTTATGTTTATCATATTTTCATTCAACTTACCTACCAACAACCAGTACAACAAACATATTGAAATAATTCAAGCATAATATACATGTTTACCTCCAATAGATATATAATTATTTCTTTTCCATCAACCAATACATTTTTTCATTTTATTTTGAACGTTATTTTTCACATGAGGATGGGTGAGTCTAGGAGATGCACCTCAAGGACGATACTATATGCAATTATCTAGAGTTTTATTTCTTATCATATATAGAAATAGTGATTATAATAATTTATCATCCTGGAAGCTACCTTAATTTCATATTCTCATTAATTATCATTGTATACATTTTATTTATATGAAATATTCATAGACTACATTAAATTATATATTTCAATTTTTTTTACTTTGTTTTGGGTTTTCTTCTTGACATCATCTATAGTTTCATCTGATTCTAATCTCACTTTTCTTACCAAATTTTAAAACCTATGAAATATTGTTAGTAGTTTTTCACTACTGTAGTTATCAAACATACACCTTCCAAATTATTTATTTTATCATGTTATGTTACTCTTCATAAGTAACATCCATTTAAAATCATCTTCTTCATCGGTGATGTCTTCCACCATTCTAATATTCTTGAGTCTTTCTGAGATTGATTAACATTGTTTTTTCAAGCATGATTATGTTAACATGAACATTCAGCGTGATTTTATATGTTTCTATAAAGATCCTTTTTCTTACATATAAGTATATTCATATCTTGTTAATGTCGTCTTCTGAAAAAATAAATCATGGTTGTATGATTCTGTGCAGAATTCAATTTTTTACACCCCAATGATGAATTATAGTGTATCTTCCATTCATTTTTTGTGGCCTCGTTCCATTAGTATATGTACACTATATCTTTTTTGCACCATGACCATTTATTCCAAAAATTCGTTAGAAATTTTCAACATATTAAAATCTATTTGATGTCAATATATTTGTTTCTAATTCTATGGGGGTTGGGTAATACTAGCACAATTTTTTGTTTCACTCCCCATTAATATTGGAGATCTTTTATTTCCATACCTTTTAATATTATGGAGAGATTCTATGAACATTTTTAATAACTCTATTTGATTCCAATAGTTTCCAATTATCCTTGAAATCTTCCATTGTATTGAATTTTGAATGTTGGATGGTTATATTAAAACTTATTTTATCTAGATATTAACTTTATTATTGTTGAAACATTATGTGTAACTCCTTCCTTTTATTTTCATACATAAACCTTCATATAAGAGGTTATTTTATCACTTTTTTTCACCCATATTCATTTAGAACTACAAACATCACTCCACAAGGAATGGAAATTAATGCATATATATTCATCAAAATATTCATTTACCTTTTTATATAACTTATTAAAGGGGGGGGGGGTCGTATGTAGTTTTTAAATTAATCCTATAGATACATTGAATCTTTATATAATAAATACGTTCTTTTATAATATTATAAGTGTTTCATTTCACTAATTCATGTGATGATTCAACTTTGGTATCGTATATTTCACTTCATATCATCAGTAGTTCATGTCAATTTAAGAGTTTTCTTTTGATTTTAATGACACTTCACCTGATATTCACAATCAGATTCTATATTTTAAATACATTATTTAGTAAAATTACTCACCTCCTTTGAGGTTATATGAAGTTCCTTTACTCAATTGTCCTTGATCACCTATTTTTTATTCTTTAACATTAATAATTTCACTGAGATTATCTTTTAGTGTAATGAACATCTCGGTGGAAAAATCCATTGCATCTGTATTCTCACAAAACCTCTTGAAAATTCACCTTGTTCAATATTGTACCGTTAAAGAGAATGTAATACCCATTATTAAATATCTTAAAAGAATTTAGTAATAGTACTATACTCTTGAAACTTATTTCCCACTACATTATCATTCTCATCATGCTCTGATCAATGATGTAATTTTTCATCCTATGGAACCTTGATATAAGTAAGATATATAAAAACTTCAACAGAGAAACTTTTCATGTATTAATTTATTTCAAAATAAAAAATCTCTATAGAGTCAAAAAGTTCAAACTCACCATATTCATAATTAATTTTTTACAGTGGAAAAATTTTAGTATATTTCATGATTTCATACCACAAACATTAACTTCTGATAGTGGTGAGTCCTCCTACTTATGAGGGAATGAATTTTTTTACTTAAGATCTACATTATTCTTCCTATTATTAAATATCTTGGTCAAAGCCTCTATATATATTCCTATATAAATATCAATAGGTTACATTTACTCAATATTATATATTGATAGAGGAATCCATGTATCTTTCAAAAAAATAAACTGCATGTAGTATAGTTAAGAACAACTGGGGATAGACTTTTAGATCCAAATATAGGTAACTAGGTTCAAAAATCAATTAATATTCTAAGTGTATCATGATATAAACCATAAAGGGGGAGAATAACGGGTGACCAAATTTTTACTCATTAACTTCTGCATAAATTATCCCTTCTTCTACATTTATGAAAACTGTCATAATCTCCTCCATGAAAATATTACACATTTTAGGCTAGCAATGAGTAATGGGAGATAGTGACTATCTAAGTCCTTCCAATAGTAATCCCTAGGATGGAAATTATAATCAAGAGTATAATAAACATAAAAATGGGAGAAATTGGCTTATATGGGAATAATTAAAAGATATGTATAATACAAATACAAAAATAAACATATTCTTAGATATATTAATAGATAATCCTAAGTGTATGTATTTAATTTAATAATGATCCAAAACAACTAAAATTAAAACTATAAGTACCAAATGATAATGATGAAAATGACCACAAAACCCAAACAAATCCTAAAAATCGAAGATCTTTTTATATATATCCAAATATTTATAATAATCTTTCTAACCTAAATGTCATTTATAAATGTACATTGGTTGAGAAGAATAGTATACTTAGTAGGATCCTCCTCAAATCCAATTGTGTAAAAATAACGAATGCATGATAAATTAATATGAAAAATAGTGAAACTAACTAATCACCTAAAATTGTAAACTATATTCCTCGACTCACCAGGGTTGTCTGTCACCAAGTGACACATAATATAGATCATACAGTATATAAATAGTTTTTGGGATCCACCTGATATCACATGTCATGTATCGTATGTCGAGTATTGTAACTCATGCCACTACAACCCATATATCGAGTGAGGTACCATAATACATTATATAATATACATGTCATACCTATAATAATTCATTGAATACTATATTTAGATAATCATTGGTGTGAAATAAATAAAATCCATCCCATCCCTCTACACACATTTATATAGGTAACTAACAACTGTGTATACCATCACATGAAAAAAATATGTGAAATGAGTGATTCCATAGGGGGTAGTAATAAATCCATAGTCCCACTAGGATGTTAGGGAAAACACCATCCCATAGTCGACTAAGTGTTATTCTCCATAATCGACATTGGTGATGTAGTGTATAGAGTCGCACAAAAAAGGATATAATATATCTCACAATGACACTATGGTAATAACATAGTCCTATGATCAAAATCAGATATAATCTCTTAGAAATACGAATTCCACTACTAGTTTCAAGATATAATATATGAAACCAATAATTTTAATGATGTGAGTTAAATTAATTCATTACTTTTTATATTTATCCTTTCATTAATTATTTCCTTATCAATTAATTAACTACTAATATTCTATTAAATTAAATTTCATTAATCATAAAAGCTAAGTTCATTCCCTATTGGAATAATATAAACTGATTTCATATATTTTAAATATTAATAGATCATTTTCAATCTATGACACGAACCCCAGGGGATAATTAATTTATTAAACATTATTAAACCTTCCATAATCACAGGTACTCAAGGAAATCATCTTTAGAAACCATCAAGAGGAAACATGCAATCATGCACAAGGATCTACCTCAAGTAGTGGATAATATAATAAAGATAAAATAAGAAAGTTGACCACAGTATATTAAACACATTCATATCAATAATTTATCTATCTTTATCACATAAATGGGAAATTATTGCTTTAAACCATTACCTCATCTCGGGTTCCATCCCCAAAACCCCCATGCATATCTTGATGCATATCGCTATCATAGATATCAACTACTAAAACATAATATAGGCCACTTCAATCGACATATATTATGTAAACCAAGATTATAACAAAACACATTGAAAATTTCAGACCCTGAGAAAATCATTAGCTTGTAAGACAACACATAGTTAATAGGGATATTGGGCCTTAAAATAAGGCATTCATCCATTTTCTGATATGTAGGAACTCTTGTCCCCCAACAAAAGACATCCAACATTTATGAACAAAAAGAACACTAATAAATAAAAATTTATATTTTGAAAATAAATTGTTTAATTTAATATTGAACTAAATTATTCAATATTCATAGATTCCAACTACGGGAAACATAAGGCATCAACTATAACAAGATATCATTTATTTAACATCCCTCTAAGAATTAATTTTGGTTCTATCATAATTATGGAAGCACTATTCTCATATAACATTACATTTAAATTTATTATAAAAATTAATCAATATGCCTCACATTCTATATCAATTCATTAATTACATAAATGAAAATATTTAATTAAAAAACTAAATTACATCCATTTTATTATCATTGAAATACACAAAAAACATATTCATTTGAACATGCATCTTATTTAATTAATTATCCAACCAATTAACAATTAACATAATTAATATATTTAACATTTTACATCAAGAAATAATCTACAAAATATATAATAACCAAGGATATTACCACGCATAATAGATATAGCATATTAGCTCAAAAATCAAAATTCCAATCTGTGCCATGTTATAAAACATCGACAAACATTCACAAAAAAATTACTTATTAATATAGTTCAATATTTATCAGGATTGATTCATTTAAACTAAATGGGATAAGCTATAATTTATTAAGGATAACACATAAAGAGACATTAAAAGTAATTAATCCGCATCTATAAAATAATCAACATTCTTCACATTAGGACATATCATCATTGTAGATGTCTAATCCCCTCTCCCACAAGAAACTGAATCTCACAACTATTTCATGCGATAATCATAGTAGAAAATTATAATTAAATGCTATAATAATACTGGAGATAAAATGAAAATGAATGGAAAGAAGAAGCAGTGAGAAACAAGATAAAATAAAGTAAAACTGCTAGAAAATGGAAGTTAGAATATACCTTGTATCACCAGAGATTGGTAATAGGAATTCAAGGATTGATTCCTGTTGAATGGGGATTTAAATAAACTAAATTCCACTGTATAGTGACTACGGTATGATGGAGATAATTGGGAAATAATTGGGCTAAAATTGGATAAGGTTATATATGGGTAGAATCATTTTAATGATACCATGGTGCATTCCCATAGTCTATATAGAATCCCATCCAGAAACAGGGCGTTCTATGGTATATCTTAATAGACCATGCCATAGAAACCCTCGACCAATGTTATTTCTAATATCAATGGTTAGATACTATTAAATTAGATCAGGGTTTTGCAGTGTATCCATAAGCACCACGATGTAGGACTCAGCTTCCATGGGATGGTTATGGCACTACATAACTTTACACTAAAGTCATCCCCTGATTTAGAATTTGCCTTAACACTCTTCATAAGACCCCCTATTACATATACAAGGACTAATACACCATATCCACTAGTACTATAGTGTATTACAAAAATTTACACTACATCCATGCCGTTATTTAGTGTGGCTCCACAAAAAATACCCAAACACCCTCTAAACCACCTAAAACCTCATCTAGGATCCTCCAACACCCAAACTATTGATGAGAATGTGATAGAAAATTTGAGTTCCCTTCATTAGATACCTCAAAAACAATTCTCATCCTCAATAATATAAATATAACCCCAGAGAAAAAATTATAGGAGCATTCAATCATCTATTCCATGAGATAACTCTCTAGTAACTCACCATTACGAGATCTCAACAACTCATTTGGGAAATAAGTGAAAAAAACATGGCACAAAACATTTCAGCTTTAAAAGACTCTATATGGGAGACACCTATCATACAAGAGAAATACCACAATAATAAACACGTGTAAAACAAATCATAAAGTAAATAAAAAGTTTAACAACCACAATGAGGGTCACAAATAGAGAAGAGATAAAAGGAAAACAGATTGGGGTACTGAGTTTGTATTTGTGACTCATATTCCAAGGTATTGTCCCCCATGACCATTTTCTACCACATGACACAATCCTAGATAATATAAAGATCATGAAACACCATCTCTTAGATACCCTTGATCTCCAAAATCATCTCCTCAAATGTTGGATCATCATTAACATCGATTTTTCCCCAATCAATGACAAGAGAGTCAACATGATTAAAATGGAGGATATAAGAAATTTGGAAAACAATATGTGTCTATATTGTTTATTGGAGGATGTTTTACCTAATAAGACAAGACTCCCACCCAAGACAACAGCTGAAGGGTTTTAAAAATTTGGGAGAAAGTGTACTACCCTGACCAAGCATTCACTTCCCATGGTTAGTAGTTACCTTTAGAAACACATAAACACCAAACTAAAACTCCATATATATCATCATATGAATATAATTGGTTTTATGAAAATCCTTCACTTCCTTAATCATTCATTTAATATCTCGATCAACCTCTATTGTATTCTATACTAATTCTATCTTGAGAATTACATAATCACTAACCCCAATGTAGAATAATGAGGAATGGATAGGTTGGTTGTAAAAATGATTAAATTGTGTCATACCAATGGTTGAGTGATAATTTTTATTTTAAGAGAACTTGACTAAAGGCAGGTGACTCATCTACGAACCTCTAAAATCATAGACACAAGTGTGAAACATGCCTTCAGGAGTCCAAATTGTCCACTCTATCTAACAATTCATCTTGAGATGAAAATATATTGTATGGAATAATTGAGATCCGAAATCATAAAAGAGACATATCATCACCTTTTTGGTATAATGAGGATCTTGACTAGATATTATCACACTGGGGAATCCATTGAGTCTCACAACCTTTACCATATACAATCTAAACAAAACCTCCATTTGATCAACTCCTTACTTTATATAAATAGTATTATTTCATCAAACCATAAACTAGAACCCATATAGGATCATAGCCTCCATGAACATGAGGTAAACTAATATCAAAATACATCTAAATTTCCTCCCACTTCCACTGGGGAAAATATAAAATCTAGAGTAAAACACTAAGAACATGGCGCTTGGCCTCCACCATCTGGAAAAACAAACATTGAGACAAAAAATCGAAATTGTACACCTCAACCCAGGCCCCCAAAACCGAACTCTTAAAGATTGGTATGTATTTTTAATGTTGAAATGTACCACTAATGGTGAGCTATTTAATTCAAATAGAACCATATCATGTATCCCCAAAGTGACTAAAATATTTCCCTAAAACAACACTTAGTGTTGACCATCCTCAAAACAAATATCTACAACATCACTAGAAATTACTCGGTCTTGAAATACCTCCACCCTAGATTCCCTGAACTAGGACTCCTCCCTCTATTTCTCTATGTATTAATTCAATATCATCTCAAAGATAGAAAAATATACCTCCAAACTCTCGTATATCATGATTTATCACTACTTTTTGTTCTATCACTCTCTAGGAACATCTATATTACTCAATGGAATCACTATGTGACTTCAAACTCATCGTATAATCCACATCATTCACATTCATGGTTTGTGTAAAATCTATAATTATAATTCCTATAAGAATAAAATCCACCATAACTATATCCTATTCAATTATTTTAGTTGGAATACATACCTCAGACTCTTATAATTGATAAAAACTACAATCCTCTCTTTGATAAGGTAATATCATCACAAATTCAAGGAAAACACAACATCCACCAGCTCAAGATCATGTGTGGAATAGTTATTCTCATAGGGATGTTACTTCAAATAATAATAAAAAATAAACAATCTCAACTACATCAGAGCATTGACCAACACATGTTGTGAATCATCACAAAAAATATCAAACAAAACATTCTCTGTTGGAAAATAAATTACAAAAATAGTCAACCGAATTCTCCTTCAGGTACTCAAAATCATTACAACATTGGTCAATCCACACATAAAATACCTTTATAATCAAGGCTATCATTCGAGTCTCAACCTCAAAAAATCAGCTATGAACTGACTATAATATCTTATAAGACTAAACAATCTATACACCACCATAATATTCTTGTGAGATACTCAATAATAAAACAACTCTATCTAAAAGGATCCATAGTTACTACCTTCTATGATAGGACATTCCATAGGAAATGAACTTTTAAATCCCATAAATAGGAATTAAAAAACTTATCAGATAGATTCTAATGATGTATAACACACAATAAGATACATAGATGTTGTAGATAATCCTCCATAGATATAGAGTACATAATGGTTTCTTCAATGAAAATAAATCATCCATAAACATCTAAATAATTTGTTAACAAAACCCATGGACATAGTTAGAACATTCTCCACACCAAGCAACATCATAAGGAACTCATAATTCCCATGATGAAATCATAAAAAAGTATTTTGAATATCCTAATCCATCCCCAGTATTGGATGATATTCAGAATACAAATTGATCTTTAAGAACCAACACTCTATATTATACTGTCTGAATAAATAATTAATTCATCGAAGTTGATTATGTTTCTTCATTATCACTTTTTTATGTGATGATAGTATATAAAAATATACAAACTATCATCATCATTATTTAAAAACAAAACTATTGCACTCTAGGGTGACACAATCGACCAAAAAACATCACTTCAACATATCATCCGGTTTAATTCACAAATATCACAAATCTATATGTTTCATACTATAAAGATACTTCATGATAGAGAAAAAAACCAATTATAGCTTGATCCAATGCTCAATCTCCCATTAAGGGGGTAACACCACAACATCCTCATGGAATACATTAGGTTACTCTTACACACCCCTATTAAAAACCAACTATTGATCCTTCAATGAACATTGAATAACCTCATCCATCAATGATAACAAGTATAGAACATTCCTTGAAAGCATTTGAGGGATTCTCTCACCAGAAAATTTTTTTGAATCTCCAATATCATTATAGAGTACAATTACCTCTACAAAAAATTCATTGTAGTCTACACTAAATATAACCAATACATGTCAAGGGTTATGTTATGTAGTTTTAAAAAAAACAAAGGAAGTATCCCAATGAATAGTTCTTCCCCAACACTAGATAACAGTCTATACATACTTCAATCAGGTCAACTAAGTCTCTAGGTGGTGTAGTCAATGCTAAAAAAACTATAATACTATCTACCTCATGACCCAGAGGATAGATAATGGAAGATGATATGAAGGAGTACATAATTCCCAAAGAAATAAAACATCAACCTTTTTAGAAAACAAGAAAATGGTACTTCTAAAAATATATATCTCATATAATTCTATAAATGATAAAGAAAGAAGATGACCATGGAATTCTCCATGGCCTCTATGACCACATTGAATACCACCACCATGACTATGCTCTACTATATGAGGATGAAGAATATCTAAGGGGTTTCCTCCACTTTCACAATATTCTCTCTATTGAACCCAAAATAGAAAAACATGTTACTGCTACCTAATTTAGAATAAATTCAATGGAGGAACACATAATAGAACACATAGAAAACATTTACTATTTATAATGATATGGAACTCTATCTACTTATGACCTCAACCACCATAAGAAAAAAAACATTTCTGTTCCTTTAGTATAGGTGTGAGAGACACAAACCCTAGATAAATTAGAAGATGTAGGAATGGACTTGCCCCTATATTACCAGAAAATCATCAATCTTGGCAATTTTTTACCCCAAAACTCAACTCTACGTCTGAAAAAATCCTATATTTTCCCCTCTCGTGATGAACAGGTTCAGTCTGAGATCCTCTCAAAAACCTTTTCTCTTACTAGCACCAAAATAAAAGTTGAAAACATAAATGTGATGATCTAAATAAAGATATTTGGAAAAAAAACTCTTAAAATATCCTCCTCATTCCCTTCTCATTCCGCAATTATTCTTAGGAATGTTACTGAATGGTCCTGAAACATATCCAAAACTTCTACATATTGGAACTATTCCATGAATGAATCTTTAATTGATCCCACATAATTATATAGACTCTGGTGTGGAAAATCTCATAGAACCCTCTTCCGCGTGTCTTCGTCGTCATCAACTACTCTACGGTGATCTTCTGGGACCTAATTTTGAACTTCATCGGTGAAAACCTGATATGGAAATTAACCTCAATCCATACCTATAATATGAAGAATTTTTTAGAATCCTAAACCTAGAATATTGAATATTTTAAATTAATTATTAAATTAATTTTTTTATTTTTAGATTTTATCCAACCCCAATGTAATCTCATCTCAAAAATAAGTACAAAGTACAATGATGTCTGATACATTTTTAGTATATACCCCAAAACCTAAATCCCTTCATTGAGTTATCCCAATATATATAATGGTTTTAGAATCATATATAGGAGGGATAAATGCTAGAGTCTCAATTTTTCTCCCATGTTTACATCTCTTAATATACATAGCCAACACTATTTCATAGCAAACTCATGTAGTCTTACATGTTACTATGTTTAGAATCGATATTATCCCTTAACATGAACCTCTAATACAAATCTATCATGACCCCCTCCACTTAAATATAACCCCCTCCTTGATTGGTAATGGTTAATGGGAGATAGTGACTACCTGAGTCCCCCTATAGTAGGTCCTTCTTTAGATACTACCACCAAGGGTAAAATAAACATTAAGATGGGTGGCATTACCCTCTATGTTAACATGAATATAAAAGAGATAACAAATATATAGAAATGAAAACCTTCTAGAGATATTAAAAATTCTAAATTAAAGTGATTTCATATAATTTAATACATTACCAAAACATATTAAAGGAGAAGAACAAGTACCAAATGATAAATACAGAAGCCACCATGAAGCCCATACAGCTCCAACATAACCATGCACAACTAATATAAAGTTTGGTCTCTAGCCTGCCGTTGTTTACATGAAAATTACACATATATATATATAAATAGTAATCATTGTAGTATTCTCGATAGGATCATCCCTAGAGAATCTTGTTCAAAAGATATAGAGTTCATGCTAATGTATAGTGAACAACAGTGGAACTAACATATTGTATAAAAATATATACTATGTTCCCAGCATCACTATTACTATCTCTCACCAGGTAACACATACAAAAGGAGACATAGTATCCCAGTATTCTTGACGATCTAGCATATCCTACATGAAATTTATCATTCATTATTTATTATACCTCAAGCCACCAAATCCCAAACATATATTAAGGTATGACAAACAATCACAACATATAAAAATCATACCTATAAAAATCAATTGGATAATATATCTTGAGATACATGTGTGTTAAATAATCACAATATTTCGCAACCCTATGAATATATATATATATGTATGTATGTATAGTGAAAAGGAAAACCATGTATACCAAAATAATAAACAACCAAGTGAAGAGAGTGGGGATAGATCGATTAGTCATCCATCCATCCTCCCACTAGGAAATTAGGGGAAAATCCTCCTAGTGTCCAATGGGGTTCAATAAATCTGTTTGGAATGGGTGAAGTGGAATATGAAATCATTGAATATATAGGATATAATATAGCTCACAAACATAGAGTGGACATAACCGTGTCCTAAGATTAATTGAAACTAACGTCTATTCGACACCCAAATACCATTGATGGGGACTATATATCCTATAAGTAGACAATATATTTTTAAGCTATATTAAATTAATTTATTATTGTTATGGTTATAATTTCATTAATTAATGAATTCTCCATTAATTAACAATAAAAATTATTCAAAAGTACATTTCTTTATCTTCATTGTCAAGTCCATGCCCTCTAGGGATAAATCAATATGAGTCTATAGATTCTACAGATTATCACCTCATTTTCATTCTGACAACACCAATACCAAGGGATCTCCAATTTGTTAAACATTATTAGTCTTTTAGGATTATATATGAATTGGGTAAATATTCTAGATATTATTAAAAAGATAAACGTAATGACACACATCCAACAGCCTCATGTAGCGTTGAAAGGAATGCAGAAAAATAAGAAACTCGACCATCAAACATTACACATATTCATATCAATTACGATAAAAGAATTATTAAATCATTGAGTAATCCAATATTCAAAAATTTCCATCAACTCTAATTCCATCCTTAATCCCTTGTAAATATATTGATGTATCTCATCATAAATAATGTCATCTTCTGCCACATCATCTGGGCCTCCCTGCCCTATATCTCATTAATCATAACCAAATCTACTATCCTATCATCATATCACATAAAATAAAAAATAAAAAACTCATATAAAAACACAGTTAAGGAAAAAAACATAGAAAATATAGAAAATGGGACCCAAAATAAGTCATTTACCATTTTCACACAAATATTCACTCATGAACCCCAACATAACGTGTCCAGTAATTATAAAAAATGTTAACTCTTGATCCCAAGAATTTATATTTGTAAAATAATTTATATTCATAGTTTATAACTATGACTAACATAATGCATCATCTATAAAAAATAAAATTTATTTAACATGCTTCTAATCATTAATTTAAGTTGCAACAAACAAATAGAAGTATCATTCTCCATTGACATGTCTTTTCATTTTATCATCAATGTCATTAACATGATTCACATTATTTTCAATTACATTATCACATGTAATATCATATTCAATTATACATGAACATTTTATCCATTTTATTATCATTGAATTATAATAAATAATTTATCCATTTAATCATTCTTCTTATTTAGTTATTTATCTAACCAATTATCAATTATAAAATTTATAATATTTACCATTTCCATCATGAAAATAAAGACAATACATAGAGAAATCAAAAACTAAAACAATAATAAAATAAATAGAACACTGTCTAGATAATCAAAAGGTAATACATTATCATGGTGTAAAACATGAACATAAAATCACTAACCAATTATTTATTAATCTAGTTCAATAATTATTAGGTTAGTTCTATTACCATTTAAGGGGTAAACCATGAAACATTATTTTTTGACATAATTAAATAGTATAATAAAGTAATCTACTTCATCAATGGAATCAATGTTCTTCACAAAACAACATATCAAAAACACTGATATCTGATCACATCTCTTGCAGGAAACTACATATACTGAATATTTACTACCACAAACATACCAAAAAATGATACAAAACTACATTAGAACATTAGGGAATAAACTATAATTGTTATAAAAAATAAATGTGGGAAATTAGATCAAAAAAATATAAACTTCTAGAAAATTTATTTTATAACATATATATTATCACTATAGATCGATCACAAGAATTTGAAATTTTGTCCCTATTGAAAAATCCTTCATACCCTTCATAAACCACTCCCGGTTTCCTAGGGTTTAAGGGATATAAGAGGGAATTAATGGTAATTCAATTACCTATGGGGTGTTTATCAGAAGATACTTCTTAATGGGATAATTGTGTATCCACATACACCATATCGTAAATCTTATGGGCACATGTCACTATATAGAGTAGCCATACGGGCCACACTATAGCTACTCTCAGTCAACGGTTATTCTAGGTTCTATTAAGAGAACCTATTAAATAGGATTCAGGGGTTACGGTGTAGAAATAAAAACCATACCGTAGGAATCATCATCTATTAAAAAAGGTCTATGCTACAACATGCCACTACATCGTAGTAACCCTTGATTAGTAAGTATCCTCAAAACACTTCCTGCGCTCCATAATGTTGTAACCAATGTCCACTACACCAAAAACACCAGTACAATTGTTTAACGCCTAACAATAACCAACAACCTTGTAATTTTTTAATGGATCCCCCAAAAATCCTCAAACACCATCCAACCAACATAAAACCCCCTTCAAGCACTAATAATGCCCAAAACATTCAATCTAATGGGCCATAAGAGTTTAGGCCCTTCAAAATTCACTATTTATTATTGGATATATATGGATCTCTGTAAACATTCTATTGAAACACTTTATTTATGATATGGAGAATGAAATTTCTCAGTCTATCCCACTATCATGATATTGTATTATATGGGCCATTACCGCATTGTATTTCCTTACCTCAACTACATCCTTTAATAATTCCCACGAAAATACCTTTATATGGGAGAGGCATCAGTGCAACCTTATAAATGTGTTCTTTATGATCCTCCTCCTTCGATGAAGGGTTTCCATAATCATCCACCATAGAAGGTCCCAACATCTTCACTGGAACATCGAATTGAACCTGGCTATGATACAAATTATAATGGCCTTGTCCACCCATGATCATGATATTGTAAGATCTGGGCCAACACCTCCCATGTTTACTTTCCTAGAAATTTGACCCTTAGGCATTCCCTAGTAAAATAACTCGTGATGGGATATGAGTGCACACCACCTTATAAAGTGGTGATTCTCGATCCTCTTAAGGAACTGACACGATTTACCCACAATCTTGGAACTCAACTCATTTCATTATATACCTTAAGCGCTATTCTGATCCCAATATAGCGGAAACAACCACCCATGCATCGAACAACAAAAAAGAGTGAATGATTTCTACCACCCTGAACAAAACATGAGGCATATATATTCATGAAGAAAAAAATAAACAGCAGAACGCTGATGAATATAAGCCAATATTAAAAAACTAAATTAGATATCGATTAACTAAAAAATTCTCCAAAACATAAGTGACAAGTCCAACTGTGAAGGACTAGATCCAAAAATAGACTCCAAACTATGGTGTTGATGGACTCCCACTATTTCACCATCAGCTAACCAACCTAGCTAACATGAAACCGGACCACCACACTATGGTACCTGGCCTTTCCCTGAATAGGAAGTCCGGAAAAGTTCTATGCACCACCAAATATGTGTGTAGGGTGTTTTATAATAGGGTCAATAGGATCCCACCCAGGTGTTCCATGCCTAGTCTTTGAAGAAAAATTCTTTTATGATCAATTTAAATAAAAAATGGCATGATAAGTAGTAATGATGTTTTATAGAAAATATAGAAAAACATTTCCCTTTTTTATAATAGAACTAAAACCATAGAAATTAGATCAATTTAAATTCACATTTTCTATATTATCTATAACATGAACAAAAAATAATATCAAATCTAAAATATTCCAAATCCATGAAATATGAAAACAATAGTAGGAGCACAAGCATCATAATACCAATGAATACAGTAGGTCATTCATAAGACTACTTATACTCATTAATCAATGAAACAGTGCACAATGTTAACATATACCAATGAGCTGCACTCCCGAACCGAGGAGACACCCTAGAATGTGGAACCATAATATCACATATGATCCTAGAGACAATAAAATAGATAGTAGGACAAGTTGAACACCTCATAAAGTTAACCCCCAAATGGGAGATGGAAAGAAGATTAACCTTCAAAATCATTTATGTGTATTGAAAATAATTTCAAAACCATTTTAAATTCGTTCAAAATACCCATTTTTCTTTCCATTTTTCAAAACCATGGAATACAACTTTAATTTAAAATATCTTTCCGACACATGTGAACAATCATTTTAATTTCATACCAATTTATTTTTAAACCAATTCAAAAGATAGGAACAATAAAGTTTATCAAACACATACTAGATATAGGAAAAACAACCTCAAATATTGGGTTGCACCTTCCTTTAAATGGATCCACTAATAGTGAAAACCCAACTATGACAACCCATCTATTTATTAAACACTTAAACATGATTTATTACATAACATTCACTTGATACAACATAGAAGATCAAGAGGTATAGTGTCTTTCGGGATTAGGATCATTACATAACAACATAAAACATGAAATACATCATCTTTATTGAAAAAATCCTTTACATGACCACTACATTCCCTCATACTTAGCATTGCTTGGGATAACCTAAGAACATGCATAAGAAAAGGGTAATCTATAAATCCTAGTAAGGTAATAAACAATGAATAACATGAAAAATATAATACAAGTTAGAAAATAGTCATTTCAATGGAGCACAAGATAAACATGAACATAATGGCATGATAAAGCATGATAATCATTAAATGAAGATGTGGAAACAACACTTGACACAGAATTAGCATGAGTCAAAGCTCATTGCACCTAGAGCATGAGTAAACCCTCATTGCACATTAATCATGAGTAATCCCTCATTTAACTAGAATTAGAATGATTCAACACCCATTTCACATGAAGTATCATGATACTATACTTTACCCAATCCATTGGAGCGCTATTAGGGAACGACATTCTTAAACATTTCATTTAATGAATAAATGTCCAACATGGATCATATAACATGAAATCAATAAACATCATAGGTTATTCCACAATTAAGTAATGCGTAATAGATACATGAAAGTACCATTAAATATGTTTATGTGCATAAAGGTGAATACCCTTGATAGAGAAATGGCTATGGTATTCAACACACAATGATCTTGGATCTTAAAAATGCGGTAAAATTTCGGCCGCATAACGACATAACATGAGGATTAATAAAAATGTTTGATGAGATAGAAATGATTTTATCATCATATATAAAAGAAATGGACAATAATGGGGGTCATATAAATTCATTTCCCAAAAAATGTAGTGGAATGTAGATATGTAATACAAAATAATTGCTTTAATGTAAATTTGGAGAGAGAAATTTCTTAATGAATTTCTGCTTGGTAACAGGTGTACATAGGAAGAATTAATGAGAGAGAAAGGGGATCTACAATTATTCAAAAATGAAGCAAGAATTATGTGGGAGGTGAAAATCATACCCCAGGATTTTTAATTCAAAAAATGGATATTACGACATTAAGAAACTTTGACAAAAAATTTAAGGGAAGAAATCCCTTACTTGGATGTGTGATCCCAAAGGCTTGGGGGGGCTTGAGAAAGCCTTCATGGGAGAATGGGGAACCTTTATAGGATTATAGATAGAAGTATTGAAATGTTTTTATTAACTCCTAGGTCTTTGAGTGAAGAGTAAGTGGGAGCATGGGTGGGTTTATATAGGAAAAGAGAAGAAATTATTTATTATTTAGGTTTGGGACACCTCACATTAAACAATTAAAAACCCAAAACCATACTAGGGTTTTTCCCATGGTTTTTTCCAATGGAGAGTGTATAATAATATTTTATAAGGAAATGTCTTAAATTCTTAAAATAAAAGGGTTGATTATGTTCAGGTGAGTCACACTCTTAAGGAAAATAATTTAAAAAGACAAAATGTTTTATAAGTCTTGGAGGGTCCACTATGGCCCTGTAAAATAAATAAAATAAACCTAAAATTATATTATTTTAATTTTAAAACATATATTGGTCAAAAATAATGTTTATAATATTTTATTACATCACTATTGGGTTATTATGAAGTCATAAAACACATTATATATTTAAATGGTTTTTAATTTATACCGAAAAATTCATTTGTCTCTGAAAATTATTAAAAAATCACTATTGGATAATTTCAACGTCCTGATTCCAAAAATAATATTAATTTTATCCAAATAATTTTCTATATTTGTGAATTTTCACTTCTAAAATAAAAACTGACATTTATCAAAAATTCATGGATGTTGACAAAAACAACTTTCAAAACATAATAAAAATTACAATTTCATTCATAAAATTATACGATAATTTATATTTAATTCAAATTAATTTAATATTAATAATAATAATTTATTAAAATATTATTTAATTTAAAAATCTATTAATTCATCAAAATATTTTTCTTAGTTGAATATTAACTAAAAATACTATTTTCGCTTTAAAAACTATTTACAAAGTAAAAATAATAAAATGGATGTATATTCTCTATATAAGAATTATGAACATAATAGTAGTAATGGGGTCTTATTACATAACCCTTTATAGAACCCGCATAAGACCTTAGGGTAAGGTGTACGATGGTGACGGACTCTTGATGTTGCATGAATAACATTGCTCGAGTGGTAATCCTTATCAACTACCACTTCTCTCGCAGGTGGTTCCGCTCGAGCATAACATATTAAATCTCATTTTGGGCATGGTCAAGAGTGAATCCCAATGACACCACCTCCTTTCCGAGCAACGACAAATGGGATTTGTATGGGGAAAGTCTACTGGATGAAGCCATCACTACCTTTGTCTGAGTAAATTGGATTTGTTAAAGCCCTATATTTATACTAATCATGTGATCACTAATCAGTAGTTATATTAGAAACGGTCACAATTCTTTCAGGTAATTTAAAAATCCAAAAAATAAAACCAAATATGTACATACATTTTACATAACCATAAGAATACATTTAAATAGACCAATAGGGATTTTTATTAATGATTATTTGGTTCATTACAATCCCCCCCCTATGAAATTTCACCCTCAAAATTTCTTTTTCCCACACTAAAACAGATGTGGGTAAATTTTCTTCATCACTTCCTATGATTCCCATGTCGCTTTTTAAAACTTGTGGTTTCTACATAACACCTTAATGAGGGGAATTGTCTTACTTCATAGAACTTTTTTTCTGTGATCTATGATCTTCACTGCTTTCTCCTTATAAGAAAGACCATCCTCTAGATGTACTACCTCTAAAGAGAGTACATTTGAAGGGTTAGGTATGTACTTATTTAAGTGGGATACATGAAATACTTCATGTACATTGTCCATGGAATGTGAAAGTTCTAGTATATAGGCCACATCTCCAACACAATCAAGAATATCAAAGTGGTCAATGTACCTAGAACTTAAATTCCCTTTCTTTCCTAACCACATGAACTTCTTCCATGGAGATATGAATAGAAATACCATGCCTCCATATTTAAACACAAGGTATCATTGACGATTATTTACATAACGCTTCTGTCGACTATGGGCTTCCTTGATATGTTACTGATTGGTTTTCACTTTCTCTAACATTATGTCGACCATTTCTTGTCCTAGAAGTATATGCTCAATGACTTCATCCCAACATGCTGGTGTTATACACCTCTTTCAATACAGGGATTTATAAGTTTCAATTTGGATTCTTGAGTAGAAACTATTATTATATGTGAACTCAACCATATAAAGATATTGATCCCATATTTCATTGAATTTCACTGAGAAAAATCTCAACATGTGCTCAAGTGTTTGGTTAGTCCATTTTGATTGGTCATTACATTGAGGATGATAAGACGTACTGAAGTTCTGTTCAGTATCCAAAGCATGTTGAAGACTCTTCCATAACATAGAGTTGAATCATTGATAATGATCGGATACAATCGATAGTGGTACCCCATGCAGCCTTACCACATCTCTGATATATATCTGTCCCAGTTGATCAAATGGGAATTCCTCCCAAATTACAATGAAGTGTGCAGACTTTGTAAGACGATCCATAACCACCCAAATTTCAATATTGCATTTGGGTGTCTTTAGATGTCTGGTGACAAAGTCCATAGTGATTTTATCCAATTTCTATAATGGTATAGGAAATGGTTTCATCATCCCCTTAGACTTCTACCTCTTTTCCTTCACTTACTGACACACTAGACACTTTTATGTATACTCAGTGATATCCTTCTTTATATTATCCCACCAATAATGCTCTCATATATCCTAATACATTGTTTTGCTTCATGGGTGAATTCAGAAATGTTAACTATGTGCATCATCTAAATGTTCCTTCTTCATCTTTGGACATGATGGAAAACATATTCTTCTCCCAAATATCATAATTCCTTCTTCATTGAAATTTAACTCCGAGGATTTCCATTTTCTAATTTCTTCCACTATCTTCTGAATTCCCACATCATCCTTTTTATCATCCTTTAACCATTCCATGAGAGATAGTTATGCAATCATTTGTCAATGTATTGATTATGTTACCTTCTTTATGATTCCCATTTCCATCTTCATCTAATCTAAGATGATTGCATCCTTCTCAATTCTCATCTATGATATAATTTTTGGGTCCTATTTACGTAGTTCATCTGCCACCTTGTTCTTTTTCCAAGGGTGGTAATGGATTGAGTAGTCATTTTCTTTAATCATCTCATACTATATTTGTTGGTGCATGTTCAACTCTTTCTGTGTAAATATATACTTGAGGATTTTGAGGAATGTATATATATCACACTACTCCCCAAAGAGATAATGCTACCAAATTTTCAAATCTAATATCACTGAAGCCAACTCTAAATAACATGTTTGATAATTTTTCTCATGAACTTTCAATTGACATGGAAGAATAGGCAATGACTTTGTCATTTGGAAATAGCACACAGCCCAGACCCTTCTTGGAAGAATCACTGAATACCACAAAATGTTCTCCACTGGTGGGTAATGTGAGCATGGGTGCAGTGATACACCTCATTTTCAACTTTTTGAAGCTTTCTTCACATTCATAACTCCAAGAAACTTGAATCCCTTCTGATTTAGCATGGTAATATGGTTTTATAATTGTGATAAATTTTTCACAAATCGTCGATAATATCCAGTTAACCACAAGAAGCTACGGATATCTGTAACCGATAATGGCCTCATATAACCCTCTATTGTTGTTGTCTCTGAGGGATCCATAGATTTTCTAGTGCTTGTGATGATATGTCCTAATAATGAGAGTTTAATCAACCAGAACTCAAACTTGTTTTACATTTCATAGAGATTATCATTTTTCAAGGTCTCTAGTATAGTTCTCATATTCTCCTCATAATCCTCCTTAGTTTTGTAGTAAATTAGAATATCATCTATAAAGACTACCAAAAATTTGACTAGGTAATCTATGAAGACTCTATTCATCAAGTCCATGAATATTAATCGAGAATTAGTGAGTCTGAAAGGAATTACTATGAATTCATTGTGCCAGTACCTTGTACGAAAATCAGTATTGGGGATATCTTCCTTTTTCACACTTACTTGATAATATCCCGACCTCAAATCCACCATAGGAAAGTATTTTTCTCGACGTAGCTAATAGAACAAGTCACCAATTCATGGGAGAGGATGCTTGTTCTTTATCGTGATTTTGTTAAGCTCACGATAATCGATTTAAAGGCGTATTGACCCATCATTCATCTTGATGAAGAGGAATGGTGCACCCCATGGTTAATCTCTTGGCTGTAAAAACCCTTTATCTAGATTCTCTTGTAGTTTTATCTTCAGGAACCCAAGCTCTAAAACATCCATTCAATATGGAGTCATTGATATTGGCAACTCCTCAGGTATAATGTCAATTGAGGATTCAACATCTCTTCTATAAGGAAGACCATGAAATTTCTCAAGAAACAATTCCATGAATTACCTCACAATAGGCATGTATTCAAGGATGGTTTCCTCCTAATACTAAATCATCTGAGCTATATATGCAGGCTCATAAGGATTTAATATCCACACTTGAGATGATAGAGCTAAATAAGAATCATCTTTCTCCTTGCACTTGTATAGAATCGGGGATCGATTCTCCACATGGATAGTGATTTCCCTCTCATGGCATGTTTTGATGGCTCTATATAGGTAAAGACACTTCATGACAAGAATTGCATCAAATTCCACCATAGGGAGTGTGATGAGGTTCTCTGAGAAGTTCAATCAACAAATTATGACTTGGGAGGAGTTATATTCATGGGATGCAATGATTTCCCCATTTGTCGTACTCACCGACATCATTACTTCCATGATTTGTGGTGGGTTTGGGATTGTTCTACTAAAATTTCGGGATGTAAAAGTATGCGTAGAACCCGAATCAAAGATAACATTTTATATACTTTAATGAATAACTGGTATACCTATCATCACTTCATTTTCAGGGTTCACTTCGGCAGTAATGATGGAAAAATCTCTCCCTTGATGCCTTGGAGGTTGTTGATTGCCTCTGAAAACCCTTGGAATAGGGCACTAATTTCAAAGGTGAACTTTTTCATTGCATTTTATGTGATGAACAAAGTGTTGAGGTTTGAACAGAGTGTTACTCTCCTCTTCCACAGTTGCAGGATTTTCTTGTCCACAGTAAACAGCTAGGTGCCCTTCTCTTCTACAGATAAAGCATTTCATTGTCCCCTTCAAGAAATTTCTAGGGATCTTCTTTCCACCCCTTTAGAATGTGGGGTGTTATATTTTCTTATAATCTTTCGATTTATCCATCAGACCAATAGAATTGAATTCCACCTCAAACTTATTATCTCTATGATACCCCTGAGATTCTCCGATCTCTATTTCGACCTTGAGGGCACATCAGACAATTTCCTCATAGTTTTCAAAGTCACTAATCACCAAGGCATTCCGTAGGCTAGGTTTCAGCACATCAAATAAGTATTCAACCATGCATTAGGGGGTAATGAGAAATCCGGAGACATATAATGCAAGCCTTGTGAATATTTCCTCATATGCTCTAATAGATTCATCCCCATTTTGCTTAAGGTAAAGGAAGTCCCTTTCCATCTTAAGCTGGAGGATGCACAACAAATATTTTTCGAAAAACATTTTCCAGAAATCCTTCCATTCCAACTCCTTCATCTTCTCCTCAGGCTTCATATTTTTTATCAGTTTCCACCATTGATCATATTCATCCTCCATACTATAAAAATCCAAAAGTACCAACCCTTGTTCAAAACATTGAAGTATGGAGAGGATCTTTTCAATGTAGTTGATCGATTGTTCGGCGATTGAGGGATCAGTTGATCCATTAAATGTAGGAGGCCATTGTCTCGTGATGCTCTTGATAACAACTTGTTCTTTATTTTGGGGGGAGGGGGGTTGAACGTTCCTCTTGACCCATGTTTCTATTCAAAGCATGAATTAACTGACATATAGTCATGAAAATGTTCACGATTCCCGCTCCCATCGGATTGGGCATCTCATTAGCATGGTCATCACATTGATCTTCACATCGATTGTTAGCCCAAGTCCTCCTATTACCGGCCATTGTCTAGAATAAAATGAATGTTAGGGGAAAAAATAATGGGTAATCCATAGAAAAAGACAGATGACTTATAAATTACATCTATTCCTTAACTTATATATATATATAGTATTCAATCTATTTTTTTTATGATCTTCTTTTTAATATATATTCTTAGGGGAATTTTTTTATGTCCCATAATAATGGTTCATACTAGGCTTATGAATTTACCAATGAATATCCCCTAGTACTATCATAACAAAGAGTATAGCAAGTCCTGTTGTCATGTACTAGGATACCTCAGGTCAAGCCCAAAACTCCTTGTCGGTGTTTTCACCCCTCGGTACATCTGTGCCAAAGCCTCCTCTACCTGCTCGTATCCAGACTAGGATGTATTTGCTTGATAAACCACTTAATCCATACTCACCAAAACATAGGGATGTTTTTATTATAATTAATCATTTCTCTAAGGCTTTAATATGGTTTAATAATCCTAATCCCAAAAATAACTAAACATATCCTCTGATACAAAATATGACAACCATGATCTTTATTAGACAATTAAAAATGATTTATTACATAAAAATCACTTGATACAACATAGAATATTGATAGTTCTAGTGTCTTTGGGGCTTAGGATCATTACATAACAACTTAAAACATGATATACAACATCTGTATTGAAAACATCCTTTACGTGACAACTACATTCCCTCATACTTAGCATTGCGAAGGATAACCTGAGGACATGCATAAGAAAAGGGTGAGCTATAAAGCCCGGTAAGTGAATAAAATTATATTAACAAGAATAATAAAATACATGTTCGAAAATAGGCATATAAATGGATCACAAGATAAAAATGAACATAAATTAATGATAAAGCATCATAATCATAACATGGATATGTGGTAGCAAAATTTAACATGGAATTAGCATGAGCCAAGGATTATTGCACATGGAGCATTATTAAACTCTAATTGCACATGAAAAATTGGTAAACCATCGTTACACATTAATTATAATGATTGATCACCCATTGAACATGATTTATCGTGATACTATACATTACCCAATGCATTGGAGTGCTATCCGGGTGCACCCATCTTAAACATTTCATTTCATGCATAAGTGTGCCACATGGATCATGTAACATGGAATCAATCAACCTCATAAGTTATTACATTATTAATAAATTTGTAATAAATACATGAATGTACCATTAAATATTTATATACGCATAAAGTTTAATATGCTATACAGAAATCAGGTTATGGTATTCACTATACAATGATCTTGGCTCGAAAAAACGTGGTGCAATTTGGGCAGTGTAATGACATTACATAAGGATTCATAAAAATGGGTGATGATTGAGAAATCAGTGTCTCATAATATGTACATGAAATTTAATGTAATGGGGTCATATAGATACATGTCCCAACAATCTTAATTTAATTTAAATATGTAATACAAAATAATTTCATAAATGTAAATGAAGAGAGAGAAATTCCTCATGGAATTTCAGACATGGTAACAGGTGACCATGGGAGGCATTACTGAGAGATAAAGGGGTTATCTCTTTATTCAAACATAAATAGGAAAGTATATGGTAGGTGAGAAATCATACCCCAACATTTTAAATTGAATGAAAAATGGTATAACAATATAAAAAATTGGACAAAAGTTAGAAAGGAAGAAATCCCTTACTTGGAAGTGCGATCCCAAAGGCTTCGGAGGGGCTTGAGAGAGATTTAATGGGATCTTGGGGTGCCTTGGGAGGATTATAGAGATAGTGGGGAAGAGGTTAGACTAACTCTAAGGGATTTCATTGGAGAGGAAGTCGGAGCTTGGGTGAGTTTATATAGGAAAGGAGAAGGAATTCTTTATTATTTAGGTTTGGGACACATCACATTAAACTAATCAAAATAGAAAACCATCCCATGGTTTTTTCCTATGTTTTTTTTCAAATGGGAGTGGAAAACAATAACTTATAAGGCCAATGGCCAAGTATTTTATAATAATCGGGTTTCTTATGTAGAGGTGAGTCACACTCTTAAATAGAATAATTTAAAAAATAAAATGTTTTATAAGCCTTGGATGGTCCTCTAAGACATTGTAAAATAAATAAAATAAAACAAAAATCGCATTTTTTTAATGTTAAAACATATATCAGCCGAACATAATGTTTATAATATTTTATTAAATCACTATTGGGTTATTATGACGTCATAAAACACATTATCTATTTAAATGGTATTTAATTTTTACCCAAAAATTATACTGTCATAGAAAATTATAAAAAATTCACTGTTGAATAATTTCAATGTCCTAACTCCAGAAATTATATTAATTTTATCCAAATAATTTTAAAAATATCTTAATTTTCACTTTTGAAATAAAAACTGGCATTTATCAATAATTTATTGGTTCTGAGAAAAACAGCTTTCAAACATTAATAAATATTAAAATTGCATTCCTAAAATTATACGATCATTTAAATTTAATAAAAATTAATTTAATAATAATAATTTTAATTTTTAAAAATATTATTTATTTCAAAAATACATTAATTCATCAAAAGAGATTACTTAGATTAATATTAACTAAAAATACTATTTGCGCTTTGAAATCTATTTATAAAGTAACAATAATAAAATGAATGTAAAATCTCTATACAAGAATAAGGTATGTAATCGTAAAATGTGGGTATTGTTACATAACCCCTTATAACACCCACATAATACCTTAGGTTAAGGCGCACAATGGTGACAGAATCTTTGGGTGGCTCAGATAACATTGTTTGAGTGGTAATCTCTATCAACTTCCACTTATCTCATTTGTGGTTCCGCTCGAGCTTAACGTATTCATGCTCGGCATTGGCTTGGTCATGATAGAATCCCAATGACACCACATTCTTTCTGAATTATGAAAAATGGGATTCTTATGGAGAATTTATACTATTTGAGTCCATTTCGTCCTTTGTCTTAGTAAATTGGATTTGTTAAATCCCTATATTTATATTAATCATGTGATCACTGTTCAACGACTATACTAGTAACGGTCACAATTCATCACTGTATTTTAAAAACCCAAACATTAAACCCAAAAAGTGCGTACATTTTATATAACCATAATAAGACATTTAAATAGAGCATGAGAAATTTTCATTAAGGAAATTTTTGGTTGTTACACCAATAATGTCAATGAATGCCCTAAAATACAATCCAAACAACATAGGATGGATTCATTTGAGAATGTTTTTTTGGTGGAGAGGAAATATAACATAACTCATCAATGAATTCCCACTGCACCAATAGAAACAGAGGAACATCCTCCATAAAAGGATTTCACAATCGATCATTGAAGAAGAAAAGTATAAGAACCAACATATACTAGTGTCTTTAATAACGCAACCCAAGGGTGATACCTAATCAAGGATAGTGAAGAGGTGAAAAGATATCTTACCCAGAGAGACACACTACCACTACAACAAAGATGGAACATCGCACAGACTAATCCAAATGGAATGGTGTCTCCAAAACTCTCCATAGAGGGGTATTGTTTTGTGAGAAAAGAAAAATTGATGATTTAATGGGAATCAAAAACCACACCAGCGCCCTAAAACATCCCTTCTCTGATTATTACACAACATGAAATTCCATTACACACCGTGAAATACACGATGTTTAAGAATGATAATAAATCTATCACCTTATATTTCAAATCCATTATTTAAAACATTCACAATGTATCACTTCTATTCACAATGTGTAACCCATCCCAGTGTGAATCCACTCTAAAATTGTACTCAACAACAATTACACATCATGTAACATAATTATACAATGTGAAATCTGCCTTCATCGTGTAGAAAAATCTGGTAAAATCTATGAGTCTAATAATCCTCTGACATCACCATTATAGGTGTCCTCCCTATTCATTATTTTACCTATAGAGACAATGAAATCATTGAAATCTACGATGAGGTTATATATGTACCTGATATATTGGTAACAATATGTTACATGTTCCCCACAATAAATACATTCGATCCAAAGAATTAATGTTGAAGATATAATCTGTGGACAAATATGAGGCCACTCCCCCCTCATCATCGACTTGTGTTCCCATGTCTCCTATGAATTTGGTCCATGTTCCTATAGTAATCTGACCAACAAAATAGACTTCCAGTGCTAGAATTTCACTTGATATCTAATGATCTCAACTTTTTTCTCTAGAACATAAATATCTGGATCTGACTCAATTTCTTCCTATCTCAGAACATGAGCAGGACAAAGATGACACTTCTTGAGTTATGATATGTGGAAAACCTCATCAATACCTGTCATCTGATCTAGAAATTATAATCAATAAGAAAAGTTCTGAGATTCTCAGTGACCCCAAATGGTACAACATATATTAAAGACACCATTAAATGTTTTCTAAGAATACGGTGACCCATCAAACGAGAACCTTTCAAGAAAACCCATTCACCTTTGGAAAACGTTATTGGATACTGTATCAGGTCGTCATATGATTTATTTCGACTATGGGATGTAACTAGACGTTGATGTACATCTTGAATCTTTACAAACATATCCTAATACAATATTGGTCCTACTAATGTTAATTCTCCCACCACCTCCAACAAAGAGGTGATCTGCATGGGTGAAAATACAACACCTCAAAGGGATAAAATTTTATCAACAACTAATATGTATTTTTTACACAAACTCAACTAGAACCATATGGTTATCCCTTGGTCCACTAAATTTAAGCACACATTCATGATGTATAACATCCAGGATCTGAATTACTAGCTTCATCTAGCCATCTATATATGGATGGTATTTTGTTCTCAACAAGACATGTAATGTCATTGCCTATTAAACACTCCTCCATATACATGAGGTAAACCAAGGATCCTTATCTGACACAATCGTAGAAGGGATCCCATGTAACTGCAAAATATCCTTCACATATTGACTACCCAAATGTTCAACCATAGTGGAATCCTTGATCAGAATTAAATGAGAAAACATCATCAACTAATCAACAACCACCGAGATAGAATTCTTCCCTCTGGGATTCAATGGTAATCCAAAAAAACAAATCCATGGATACCTCGTCCAATTTCTAGATCATCACTATAAGAGGCTCAAGCAAACCGGAGTTTTTCTAGTTCTCGACATTTATCCTTTGGTAGGTGTAACAGAAGGACACATAATGTACAATGTCACACTTTATACTCGACCACCAAGATCGCCATCTCATGTCATAATACCTATTCCTAGTGCCTAGATGAATGACCCATTAAGAGATGTGATATTTAATCAAGACTAAACTCTTTATCAATTCTAGGAAAATACCCAATCCTCATAGTGGAGCATACCATCTGAATAAAGATACCAAATAGAAATTGTCTCCCCACCCTAAAGGCTTTCTCAAACCTTACTAAACACATCTTCCGATGGCTGAATCTGAAAAAGTGTCACCATGAGATATGATGATAACTAAACACTAGTCACAACCATACCTGAAACATCCTCCTAGTCACCTAGGTGAAACTGAGAAAAAATCTCCATAATTTTCCACTACTCCTTTTATTCTAGAATACCTTGTGATGGAACTTTGCTGCTAAGATAAAATCCCAAACTAATTTCATGGTCACCATTAGTATCCCATAAACATATATTTTTCATTATTATCCCAACATAGAGAACATATTTTGGGTCATCTTACCTTAATCACATGATTTCCAAAAATATCAACTTCTCACTTAATCTCTTTCATTGGTACAACTAAATACATGAAATAAAATAATTAAATATATACTACAGTAGTAAAATAAGTATACATTTCATGATTCTTATAAATAAAATATCATCAATAAAATATATTTAGAGCATATTTTCTAGATCCATACTCATAGCCGCATTAATCATTCCACTACAACTCTATAAATAGCACAAAAGTTTCCATGATCCCTTAGCTTCTTCAAAGGAATATTTCCATGATGCTTGGGTTAATGTTTGGAATAGTGACCCATCTCTTTAATGGTTAAATCTTTATAAATTTAGGTCTTCTCCATTACCATTACATTCATTAGAATGATTTCATTTTTCGAAAAACATGAAGAAAACTCTTTTTTCTTCTAGGAATATACCATATTGATTATTTTGATAAGTATCACATATCGCAAAATCCTTTTCCCTTCTTCCCTATATATATTGTATTTCTATTTCACCATCTTTTTTCCCTTGATTCCCTCAAAATTAATAACATGTAGATAATTATTTTTCTGTATTGAAAGAAATTACTACTATTTTCTGCATGATTAGAATGTTTGACAGAGTAGTTTCCTAAGAAGTATTAGTATAACAACATCAAAGAAATAGCCTATCATTCACATTGGATTATGTATGTTTCCTGTAGAATGCAATGAAAACCTTGTATGTTTGGATTTATACATAATAACATTTTCAACTATGTTATGTCTTAAACATAATAACAGTATTTGAATATCCTCATATATCTCATGAGGAAATTTTTTTATAATAATATTACATTCAAATATATCCCTTAATCATTTTTTATTTATTCTTCATCCTTAGTGATTGAAATCAATTTACACCATTTATTCGCATCTCCTGGGAGATGAAAAACTACCATAATAAATTTATCTCTTTCAATACTTTCCATTGTGTAAAAATATCATCTCTAAGGTACTCATCCATTTCATAGATGAAAATGAACTTGTGGTCCCATTGAATTATAGGGATTACAAAATCATGAAGTGGTATAACATTGTTACACTTCTTGATGATTAGTTGATTTATCCATATAAGTAATATTATTACTTCTAACCTGAGTAATTTTTCCCAATATTATTATAATTTCATTAGTTATAGTTGTAACTCTAACCAAATTATCATACCCAGGAGGGAAATACCCAAATATATTTTTTTCACTGATGTGGTTCTCATTCCTTCTATTAGACACCATTTATAAACAATGGAATGCACTATATTAGATCATAAATTTATGAAACATTTTTCATAATCCATGAATGAGTGAAACACATAACATAGTTTAAGAAATTTATTCATAGCTAATCTGATAATCATAAAAATGGTTTATTTGGTGATATCTGTATTTTCAAATACATCATAATAGTTTTTATAGAAAATTTTAATTATTCTAATCACATCCCACAATGAGTGTTAGAGATTGTGTAAATTCAAACATTTTTTTGTATTAGGTAATGATTTGGTCAATAAAAATGTGATCGTTTTGAAATTGTTACCCTAAGGTACATCTGATTCAGAACAAATTCCACATTTAGTATCCAAAAAAAGATGTATTTGTAAGAATAACCCAATAATCTCATCATTACCAAAACATTAGGATGTTATTCAATACTTATCTTCAAATTTTAACATAGATTTGTGTTCCTTATTATTTGTTTCCCTATACATTGTTCCCAATGATTCTTCTAAACTTTATTACAATACCAATTGTAACATCGTCACCCCTAGTATACTAGTTCTTGTGGTTACTTTATTACATTTAATTACGATATAAGGAATCACATAATGAAAAACTGAATTGATCAATTAATATTGTTATACTAGATACATACATGAAATTAAAATTTAATTTTAAAATAAAATATACACAATTAATTTTCTTTACGATCACCAACATTTCCCATACTGTCTCCTTACATACCGATCAAAAAACAATGTCTAGAGTCATGGGGAAAATATGACATAAGAAATGGTTTATCTTAGATTCTCTTTAATGGTATATGTATAGTATAATATATTAATACATAGGGAATAATCAATATCAAAACACAAATAACTAAAACGCATTCATTTAATAAATTTCATGAGTATAATATGGAAGGAATAAATTATAATCAAATAATTCCACATAAATAATCTCATGAGCCCGAAACATAACATTGGCTTTTAAAAAAAAATTACAATGAAATAGAATATAAATGAATTTATTCATAATGAAAAAATTCATAATGTGGGATATCATCAACATAGTTTCAAGGCCTCTTTGAAATAATTCTTACTGTAAATGGATCATCCCAATAAATCTTACATAAATGGGTATGCCCTCAACCAAATACCGAATCTAATATGTCTCATGGGACCTACCTGTTTATCGAGGGGCTATATAATTCTGGGGCCCACACATCCCTTAATGAGTCTAATCATTCCTCATATTAATGTTGTGAATCATAATTAACATAAAAAATCATATTTAAAAACATAAATAAAAAATTATAGTGCAAACCCTAATAAATAAAAATAATCATAAAACATCAAGATTAATATGGTTAATGTTTATAAAATTATACTTTTCCTATCAAACCAATCATAAAACATCCAAATAAATAATAAATATTGTATAAATAAAACATATCCTCAATGGATCATATATAAAATTATGAGTTATAGTTGTTGTGAATATAAATACCATAAAAATCCATTAAACATTTTTGAGGAAAATATCATTTTCACATTGAATGTATTTATAAGACTAAAAGTTTATAAATTATTTGGAAAATTATTTTCACGGAAAATTATTTTCATGGAAAATAAACATTTAAAATTTTAAAAAATTTATTTAAAACATTGATTGGTCATGAAAATGAAATATTTTTTTCTTACCATAATCATCAAAACAATAATTTCATTCACATTTCTGGTAAAATCAAAATGGAAATTGTTTGGGAAATGGAATAAATATACATTTAAAAAATTTAAAATTAAAAAAGTCAAAAAATTTATATAATAAATCCTTTTTAGAATGTTAAAAAAATTCATACCTTTTTAGATATCATTAATTGGAAAGGAAATTATTTTCATTTGAAGAATGAAATTATTTGAAATTTTCAAAGAAACATTTTCTTTAAAATTTTTAGTACCAAATAGTAAAAAAATGGATTGATTACATTCCAATATCATGAATGAATATATTATATGAAAATATATTTATATTAAGATATAAATATCAAATAATTCCCCCACAGGGTAATCAACCATAAACAATCTCAAATAATCATGAGATTTTGAAATAGTCCCTTACTACATTGTTAAATTTTTAATCATTATCCTCGTGAAAGAAATAACATAAATTGAAACTTTAAATACCATATATAAAATTATATTCACGATATAATATATATAAAGGATAATTATATACCACACACAAAGGAATTCATGATGAATGTCCTATATTTCTTGTAGAAGTAAAAACGAGATTAGAAACCCTTAGTACATTGGTAGCTTTTTATTCATAAGCCCCATGAAATAAATATCCTAAAATGAAACTTTAACTACCATGAAGAAAAGTATATTCAGGTTATAACATATAAATATTTTTAATAAATACACTACAAAAGGAATAAGTGTGAATTTGGAATAGGTCTTACGGATATAAATGTGTGATGAGAAACCCTTTCCACTTGTTCCACATATTTTAATTGTTTAATAACCTCTTGTATTCAAAATATAGGTTTATTACAGATTAATTAAATAACCACACGAATATATATAATAATATATATAATTTACTAATATTTATTTTTCAATTTTTTATTATAAATTTTCTCCTAAAATAACTATTCTGTGTGAAAATTGCATCATTTTTCTTGTATATTTTAGTTTAGTAATTTTGGCCCTTTTAATTTGATAATGCTTTTATAATATACATAATTTTTTATGTGATATAAATTTAATATATACTCATTTTATCTTTATTTAAATTAAACTATAAAATTTATAGATAGAAAACAGATAGCACTATTCCTGGAGGTGGTTGGTTGTACGTATGCTTTAACCTTATTTCTATTTTTCGCAATGGGTGGAAGGAAAGTAAAATTGTTATCATATAATAACTCCAAATTTTAATTATTTATATTATATTGGAAACTATTATTATATGAAAACATGACTAATGAATGTTGTTTTTCATAAAATACCTAGTAATCTATTTAATATGATCATTGCATGCCTTCCAATGCCTAAATTGTTAACTCAGACAATTCTTCAAATTGGGGAGAAAAACCTATAATTAAATATAATTCAGTATCCATTAGCTTATTAAGTCCATGTAAAAAATTAGAGGTGAATTTGGGATCAACAATAGATTCAATTGAGAAAGGAACTCTATGTAACCTGGATATATCATTTAGATATAGGTGAGAAATCTGTTTTAAATACATAATATCTCAAATGTTATGAAATTGTATATGTTAAGTAAACTAATCAATAATATTCTTATTCAAATTATAACCTTGATAATTCTTTTGGAATACCATAAAAAATACAAGTATATTCTATATAATTTTAACTATGGAGTTGAAAAATGCTACAGAATCCCCTTTGGTAATTTCGTTATACATTAACTTTTGGAAAAGTCAATAATATCCTAGAAAATTCAACAATTTCACTTTTAATTTCATCCCACCAATAATACTCTTGATGTTCTATGTAAATTATATTGCCTTCATGGTGAACAAAAAATAATTAACTAATAGTTTCATAAAAAATATCACTTAAACTGGGAATCATAAGTCAGACATAATCTTTTTCCAAATCTAATAATACATTATTCATCAATATTAAACTCTAGGAAGTTTCCCTTATTAATATATCCACCCTTTTCATCTAAAACATGATCCTACATAAAATTTTTCTAAATTTTATTTAAAAAATCATCATTATACTAATAACAAAATTAAAACAAAAGAAGTTATTTCATCAACATGTTGTTGGAAAAATTTCATCAAATCACTAAATAAACAGTTTTATTAAAAAAATACTTGGTTAATGGGTCATTATCTATCAAAATTAAAGAGTCCACCCCGTTGTTTATTTTAGTGAATGATAATGAATTATGTAGTAATATGCCTTACTTAGTTCCAACCATCTTCACTGCCACATGTTCAACTCTATCTAAGTAAATATACACATGAAACATTTGTGATCAGTATATATTACACACCTTAATACATATAGATAATTCTTCAGAAAATTTAAATAAGAAACCCCAAAACTAATTTCATATTATGTGTAGGTAATGTTAACTCATGAGGATTTAGTTTATGGGAATCACATGAATCTAATGGATCATTCTACATTAAAACACAACTAAGTACCTTTAATTAAGAATCAATTTAGATAAGAAAGTCACCATTTCTAGAGGGATGTTCTTAAACTAGGGTATTCACCAATATTCTTTTTATTTTCTAAAGAGAATTATCACATTATTTTATATGAATTAATTCTCTCCTTTTCATGTTACCTTAGTTAGTGGTATATATATAACTACGAAAACGATTCAAACTCCCTTTTTTAGTAACACATTAAATCAAAAAACAAATGAATATCTATGAAATTTTAATGTCTTCAGCATTATTTATCCACTATATTTTATAAATCATAATAGTTATTCCATATTTAGAAACAATATTTCTAAGGAATGAAATTTATTGAAACAAAAATTCAAACTTAGTAAAATTTTCATTTTCTTTATCATCATTTATGGATTAAAAAACGAACCTTGGATCTCTTTCAAGAAATTAATTACTTTTTTAATGTACCCATATACAATCAAAAAACACAAGCACAAACTTATCCAAGATCTCATAGTAAACACTATTCAAAAGGACTATAAACATAGCCATTAAATTAGAAAACCCTTAGGGAATAACTACGGACTCATAATGATGGTATCTAGTCTGAAACACAATCTTCAGAGTATATCCCTCCTTTACCTTCAACGGATGATATCATGAATGAAGATAAACCTTCGAAGAATAACACACTCCCCATAACTAATAAAAAAACTAACTCAATGAGGAAAATGATACATTTTCTTAATAGTAATGTTATTAAAACATCTATAACAAATGAAAACTATTATTAAACCATTTTTCTATTCACAAATAGAAGTTCCCATATCATTTTTAATCACTAGGAGGGGGAGGGGTGAATCAATAATCCCTTTAAATCTTTTTTACTGATTTATTCTTTTCAATTAAACATATATGGCTGGTTAAAGCCTCAATACATTCTTCTTTTGTCTCTCAGTTGTACCTTTAGTGACGCCATAAATGAAAAGTCACTGATCACAATGATTTACAAGGTTCAGTTCAAATACCCACTCCTTTCCCTATTAGTTATTCTCCCAAATATAGATTCTCCACTATAATCTTATTATCAATTAATTTGGTCATTAAAGTGTCCCACTATATCTCTCTTGAGTAATAAAAGAGGTTGTTTATACTACTTCCCATAGTGTTACCAGAGTCCCACTAGCCTGCTTCAGAGTCCCAGTAAAGTCTTCTTCTCCTCCCTGAGACTCACATGGTTCTTCTAGCTCTTAAGTCACATGACCGTCTTACTTATTTATTATTTCATTAGTCGTTGTTGATGATATTATAATCTCTCCAAATAGGCTTTCGGAATCACACATTCTTATGTATCTCTTCATGAATCTTCAATAACCTTTGGTAATTTCAGTTGGCCTTGATAAATATTTCTAATCACGTTTTCTGATCAGTCCCCAGTCTCAAAAATTCTTAGTCAATTGATTCTTCATAAAATGATGACTCAGCCTCATGTACATGATTGAATATGTGGAACTAAACCTCTTCAAGAATTAAAGAATAAATCTATATAATATCATCTCATTCTTACTTCTTGGATTCTCAAAAACAATCAACTCATAAAAAAATCTTTTTTAAATTCATTTAGGCATCAGTCTCAGTTTTCATTCTCTTCCTGCATGGATTTCATGACATCCAAACTTCTTGTTATGGATCTCTCAAAAACTTGTTACATGTTAATATGATTATTCATGATTACATACATTCATTTTATCTTTATTTTAAAATCAAACAAACACAATTCACTTAAATCAATATTTGATGTTCAATGTGTGTGGGTTATGCTTTTTCACATGTTATTTCAATTAAATTCATTGCCACTTATGTGTTCATGGATATTCATGAATGCATTCTCTATTCCCTTTCTTTTTTACACACAATATCCTCCTCTTTTCCTCACATAATATCACACACACTTTCTTTCGTTTTGTTCTTTTCACACAAACACACACACACATTATATGATTTAGGTTCAATATAGATGTGTGTCTTCAAACCCAAATGGATTTAGTCTCTTGTCCGTGTTATTCTTCTTTCTTCCCCCTTCTTCTTAACAGGTTTACATAACACTCTTTTTATGTTCCTTCCATGCACATGAACTCCACCATAAATGCACCCTCCATTTCCGCCTTCTTTCACACACACATATCTATCTCAAATTAAGTGTGTAATTTCATGTATATCACACTACCCTTTTTATTATTCAAAAATATGAGTGCATGTATGCATGAACACTTATATATTTACATCATGAAACCAACAGGGATCATAGGTTCTTCTTCACAGAGGGAGTACACATGTATCTCTTTCACAAAAACAGGAGGCTTAGTGAGTTTTGTCTTAGCTAATTATAGTAAGGGTGAAAGCACACCAGTTGTGTACACATGGGATTATACTCACAAGGACACAATGAGGGTTCAAAATAACCTATCACATGATCATAGATTTCTTCTCACAATGGTGAGGTTCTACTTCATAGTGAGGGTTCAAGAGTGTGTAGCACTTGGTGAACTCATATGGGTATTCTTCTTCATGTAGCAGGGATGTGCATAAAATATCATTGCTCAGTTATTTGGAAAATAGGATCATTCTCAATATGGTCAACAACAGAGCCTCGGTCGGGGGCTCTCTTATTGATTGGCCATGATAGATACTGGTCCGCATTTAAATCCCACGAGATATGTCAAGAGGATCGTACAAGTTCTTCAGCATTGATTATTTTTCAAACGTAGGATAGGATTTCCCAAATCACCCTATTTGTTTCTATTCAACACGGGTTCCCAATTTCTCGGTGAAATCCTCATGTGCAAGCAATTTTTAACACATGAAAATCGTCTACCTGAATACTTCGAGCCCCATGTCATGCCTCACAAATATGTTTTCTTCAGTCGTGTACTATCTATTTATTTTGGTGTAGGTTTGAAAATGAAATTTCATGCATGTATTCATTTTATGTGAAAGATCATCATGGATAGTGTAAAATCGTTAACAGATGTCTGAAGCCTGATCATGGAGGTTCAATGGCTTCTTCGATGGACTGGTTCAAGTCAGGTGGTCGGAGGTTGAAGACAAAACTGTGGAGGGATCATTTAACTGTCCTGGTTCAAACATATATGGCGTAGATGGATAGACAGCTCAGATTGCATTGTGGGACCTAGGATATGATGTGCGGCCTAGATCTCACATGATATCTGATGAATGGACAAGATTTTATAGAAATATTTAAATCCCATACAACATCGAAATAGGCAATAGTCTGCGGCTTCTTTAAATATCATGCCACATAAAACTTCTCTCAGATTTATCTTCCCCCTCTATCGATGCTGCCCTGCACCAGTGTTCTATGGGCACGGTTCTATGCCCACTCTTGCCTCCATAGGCAAGCTCCTGGCTCCCACTATCCACATTTCCACATGGATTGATCACCGTGTGTGCTCCTGTGGGCTTTTTCATGGCTTGCATGCCCTACGCCTCTTGTGGGGCAGGCCATAAGGCTTCTCTTAGGTGTGGTTTACCCTCGGGTCCCACATTTGCATGAGGTTGAGGTCCTTGGTTGGCCTATATGTTTAATTTAGGGCCTTAAGTGGTTAAAAACCAAGTGTAAAAGAGTGATTAGACACCTTATTACTTCATTTCCCATTCATGTCAAATTCACTTAGTAGAATATATGTTAATCCCTTCATCCTATCTTCATCATCATCCAACATCATCATTCATTTATTTCTGGAATAACATATCCAGGATCATCAACAATCCTTTAATCTAATAATTGATGATGCACTGATAATTTCATCATTCCTCATGCATTAAAACATAATGCATGGTCTTTAATGTGGTAATGAGTGATGTGATCTCTTTAAACACAAGTCTTGGAATTTGAGGATCAGCTCAAGAAGTCGTCTGATTTTGTTCACCAAATTCATCTTATTAGAAGATATTGGGTGGATATTCTAATGTCATCAGGGAATCAAGTATTTCATCGCCTTTTTCAAATGGTTTAACAAATATTAATCCATTGACACATGTCTTGGAACTTATGACCATCTTAACAACTGTCTGAATTTTTTGGAGAATGGTCATGCATTACATCCACTTTCAAAGAGTGATTCTCCAAATTTTTGTGTAATTTTCTTTGGAACAACGTCCACTATTAAATATATCATAACCACCACTTTTCCATACACATATTTAGAATTGACACCTTATTGACATCTTATTGAAAACAAATGAAACAACATGCTCAACACTCTACCCCTTTGTATTTTTTTGTAAATATAACATAAGAACACTTCGAATGGGTCAATATATGTGCCAAACATTTCTCCCCATTATTGGAATCCAAATGCAAAGGTGTAGTGGGGTCTGTTCAAAAATACTTCCTCCTCCTTTTATGTAATATCATCATGAATATCTCTAAGAGAGAGATGATGTCACATGGTTCACTTGGCAAAGAGCCTTTAGTAAATCAACTCTATGTCTACTTGGGCTAACCCGGTGTAGAAAACAAGAGACAAATGTCCAAGGTATTCAATGTTGTCCATATATGACCATACATGTGATATCATTCTTATAATGTATCAATTATTGACCAAGTGATTGATGATAATCAGATTTATCAATGAAATTTTAAATCCTTCACATACTTCACCAAACAAATTAAAAGGTTTGACTGAAAAGATAAAGCTCCTTTAATCCCATCATTTTCATCAATCATGATTTCCCCCTTTAATTGCCATGATAAATACGATAAATAACAAGTGATGAAACTGTGATTGGAATACCTATGGTTTCACCTTCTTGAGATGATATGAATTTCGGTATTTTTCAAGGGGTAATCCCTAACATAATTTCATTTATATTTTCTCCCCCCTCAAGGGGTGAAATTACTTTGATTTACCCTGGTGGAAAATATCATTATTTTATCATACAATTATTCATATTGATAATCTTTCAATTTGAAAAATATAAACTAATTAAAAAATCATGAATTATGAGTCCAACTTGGTGTTCTCCAATTTGTTCATTTATTTTTCACCTTTTAAATGACCTTAACCATTAATTACCTGAAATGTAAGCACATGTATATAAAAAAATATATGGGAATAACATAGAACACTTGTGAGATTCATAATATAAGGACTGGGCTGATAATTTTTTCTCAACCCAAGAGTTCATTTTCAAGAAACTTTAAAGTGTCTGGTACTCTTCAAGCTTGTTTTTCCTATCCATTTGACATTTTGTTCTCTCATTTTCAACATGGCCCCTTACATACATTGACCTTAAACTTCTATGGATTTTTTGTCCTTACTTATTCCAAAAGTGAAGAAGATTCCACGGGTGTATGTTTTTCAATTTCTAACATCTCTATATGCTAGGTAAAATAGCTATACATTTGATTACATGATGTAAATCCTTCTTACTCTTTCTATACAGTATTTGTGGAAAAATTGGGTTGTCATGTGAAAATAAAATCTCATGAAATTTGAATTTTACAATCATGTGGAATGATCTGTTTTCACTTTGTCTTAGCTTTAGCTACTACTCCATCATCGGCTCTTTATAGTTCTCTATCAATTTGCATTTGATTAAGAAAAATATAAAAACACACCCTCTTAAATTTTTATTATTTGGAGATTCCTCATGGCTTCTTCACTGTTTTCATGTAACCATTATTAAGAATCATATTATCATCAAGAATGTCTACAGTTAATCCCATATTCTCTTAGATTGATTCCCCTATAAGTTTAAAATTTCATCCATTCATTTCCATGGAATGCTTTCAGTGATCCATGGTATGACCTTTATTTCCACAATAGAATAATCTCTTCCTTTTTGATATGACATTCTTAGAATTCGGCTTTATCTTCTTCTTGTAAATAATTTATTTCCCTATTTTAGGGCTTCATTATATTGCATATTCATAGTGGAATACTTTTGAACTCTTGTTTCTTTCTCTTACTTTCTTCGTGGTCTACGCTTCTTATAAACATATGCATGATGCATGGAAGGACTAAACCGGCACTCATCATAACTATGACCACATTTTTTGCAATACTCAATGAAGTCTTCAAGATAATCAAATATGTTCTTGATAAACAAATTCTTCTCTATCTATGATTTCTGCCTTTTATTGCAGGATTCTTCATTTCCACACATCTACTTCCATGAATTTTGGCCTTTAATATTTTTCTTATGCTGATGTATTATTCTAGAAATATTTGGCCTGATTCCCAAACTTCTAGAAACTCCAATATTAGGTAAATAATTTCCTTCTTTTTCTTGTATTATTTTTCTGGCCAGATTTAGTGCTTTGTTGTTTCTTGAATTGTATTTATTTAATTAGAGAATCTATTTGGGATTTGTTCTTTTTAATCATCCTAGTATCCATCATTGAAATTTTGATTGATATATTAACATTTTTACCAATGAACATATTCCTTGATTTTAGCTTTGAACAAGTACTTACAGATGAAACTGCATTAGTAGAAACAGAAATAACTGGGTTATGGGATACCTTCTTCTTGGAGTATGTTTCCATTGGATTAGAGGATGATCATATGTTCATTTTTGAATCATATTACTCAATAAAAAGATCATTGGAAACCTATATTCTTTAGCTATCTGGGAAGTTACAGCTTGGAGAGATTAGTGATTCTTCAATTTCACTTACATCTCTAAACACTTCATATTGAGGGAATTATTCTCATCCTCAACCAATCTCATCTTGATTTCCCAGTTCTCCTTTAGATTTATCATTTTTAATTCATACATATTTTTTAATTTTTGTAATGATATGTCAAGAAGCATTACCTTGTTAACTCTATCTTCTAGTTGAGAAGCTTCGAAAACCACAGAGACTTTGTGCAGCTTTTCAAATGCATGGAACGATTCTAAAAATACCATTTCAAATAATTATTTCTCATAAATACTTCCCTACAATTTTTTAGTGACATCATAATATCTTTAACTCCAATGTGAATTTTATTCTTCTTTTCTCCTTCACATGTTTTGTGAGAGTGTTGGATAGACCAAACCTTTTCGCCAATTCCTCTTCCATGGAATCAACTTCTTCTTCTAGTTGTAATTTTTCATAATGAAGAGTACTAATGCTTAAAGCAATGTTTCTTGCCACTTCTCTCGGAAAATTCATCAGATGATCTTTGAGAGCAGTCTGAAGATAACTAATCGATATTTCATCATCACAACTTGAGAATGCTTCATCAGAAGAATCGTAATAATAAAATGAATTATCACTCATTGTACCTTTCATATTACCTAGAGTAAAAGGTGTTTCCCCATTATCAGTAATCTTCTTATTTATCTTCCTTTAATGTTTATTTTTTATATTCTTCTGATTCATAGAAGATATCTCTATTTGAGGTTGTTCAATCATCTCCTCAAATATGCACTTCAAAAAGACTCTCTTGGATATTTTAGAGGTAACCATCCCAATGATAACAATTGATATTCCTAGATTAGTGTGAATAACTAAGAGGGGCAGGTGTTGAATCAGTGATTCCTTTAAATATTTTAACCAATTTATTCTTTTCAATTAAACCTCTATAGCTGGTTAAATCCTCAATCAACTCTTATTTTTTTCTCTCAGCCTTACCCCGAGTGATTTTATAAATTTAAAAGGCACTAAACACAAGGATTTGAATAGTTTGGTTCAAAGACCTACTCCTTTTTGTGTTGGTTATTCAAATCAATATAGATTCTCCACTATAATCTTATTATCAATTATAATGGTCGATACAGAGTCACACTATATCTCTCTTGATTCTCAAAAATAGGTTCATTATACTTCCTCCCAGAGTGTTTCCAGAGTCCCATTGGCCTGTTTCAGAGTCCCACTGAAGTCTTCTTTCTCTCCCTAAATCTCACAGGGTTTTCTATCTCTCAAGTCCCACAAGAAACTCTCGTCTTTGTTCTTTTTTGATTCACTATAGTTGATATTTTTCTCTCTCCACACTAGACTTTTGAATCACACATTCCTGTGTATCTCTTCAGGAATCTTCAACAGCCTTGGCTAAGGTTAGTTAGCCTTGCTCAATATTTCTGATCTCTTTTTCTGATTATTCATTAATCTCAATAATGTTCTGGAAAGTCATTCTTCTTCAGATAAATACCGGGTGTCACTTAAGTTTGTACAGATAGTACAAAAATCCTCTTCAAGAATGTAAGAATAACTCCGAACAATATCATCTCTAACTACCTCCATGGATTTTAAAAAATGGTTATCTCATGTATAAAATATTCATTAAATTCTTTTTGGCTTCAGTCTGAGTTCTCATTTCCTTCATGCATGGATTGCATGGCATCAAATAGTCTTATTTTGGATATCTCAATAACTTGTTACATGTGCATGTGATTAAAAATGATTTCGTGCAAGAATAGTATCATTCTTGTAAACCAAAACATATTAAATTCAAATAAATATGTATTTCAGGTTCAATGTGTGTTGGTCATGCTTCTGCACATCTTCTTTTAATTTAATTTCTTCTCCCTTTTGTGAGAATGCAAATGCATGAATGCATTATTTCTTTCCTTGCATCTTTCACACAAAATATCCTCTTCTTTTCCTCACTTAACATCACACACACATTCTTTCCTTTAGTTCTTGGCACAATCAAACTTTTTATTTTATTTAGGTTCAATATAGGTGTGTGTCTTCAAACCCGAATGGGTGTAGTATCATGTGTGTGTTATTCTTCATTCATCCTCCATCTTTTTCACTTGTGAAAACAAATTTTCTTTCATGTTATCTTCATGAACATGAACTCATCCATCCACGCACCCTCCCTTTTATCCTTATTTTATACACTATTAGGTGTCTCAAAATATGTGTGTGATTTCATGTATATCACACTTCCCTTATACTTCTTCACAAATATGATTTCATGTATGCATGCAATAATCCTTCTTCACTTTGTAAAACCCCAAGGGATCATGGGTTCTTCTTCACGCAAGAAGTTCATGTGCATATCTTTCACAAAACCAATAAGGTTTGTGAGTTATGTATTCGAAGAGTACCAAAAGGGTGCAAGTGTACCAGTTCTACACACACGGGATTCTACTCACAAAGACACAGTGAGGGTTTGAAAGAACATGTCACGTGATCGTAGGTTTCTTCACACATGGGTGTGGTTTTTCTTCACATGGAGGTTTATAGAGTGTTTATCTCTTGTTGAAATTCTGTAGTTCACCTTTTCTGAATAGCTAGGAGGCGTGGAATCTCTCATTGCTTTGTTTTTCAGAAAAGTGGAGCTTTCTCAATATGGTCAACAACAGAGCCTCGGTCGAGGGATCTCTAAATAATAGGTGAGGATAGATACTACTCCACGTTCAAATTCCATGAGATATTTCAAGTGGATCATAAGAGATATTTTACTTTGAATATTTCCAAATGCGGGATAAGATTTCCTGAATCTCTCAGTTTGTTTCTGTTCAACGTGGGGTCTTTATTAATTATTGCAATCCTCGCCTGTAAGCGTTTTCGAACACATGAAAATCATCTTCTGATAGGTTTCAAGCTCCATCACATGGCCTCAAAAGTCAATTCTCTTTGTCCACATAATATCTATTTATTTCAGTGGATTAATGAAAATGAAATTACTTGCACATATTAATTTTGTCTAGAAGATATTCATAGATAATGTTAGATCATTAACACTGATCGGGAGATCAATCATGGAGGTTGAATAGCTTCTCTGGTGGATTATCTCGTATCAGGTGGCTAGAGGCTAAATATGACATCGGTGAGGGAACATGTAATGGTAGTGGTTATAATAGATATGGCTCTAATGGATAGAAAAAATTGATTGCATCGCAGGTCAGAGGATGCGACATGCGGCCAGGATCTCATGCGAGATCTGATGGACTCCTGAGATTGGTCTGCATTTTTAAATTCCATCCCACATCAAAATTCATCATGGTTTAGGGCTTCTTAAAATAACAATCCATTGAAAACATGGCTCAGAATTATCTTCCCCCTCTCCCAATGACGCCTCGCACCTATGTTTTGCAGGTGTGCTTCTGCGCCCAGTCTTGCCTCCTCGAGCGTGCTCCTGGAACCCACTGGGGACCTTGACACATAGGTTGATCACTGTGCATCCTCCTATAGGCTTATACATGGCCTTCATGCCCTGAACCTCTTGCGGGGAAGGCCTTAAGGCTTACCTTAGGCATAGTTGATCATTGGGTCCCGCATGTGCCTGAGGTTGAGGTCCTTGGTTGGCCTATATTTTTAATGTAAGGCCCTACTTGGTTAAAACCCAGGTGTACAAGAGTCCATGTCCACCTTTTTATTACTAATCCCATGCATAGTAAATGCACTAAGTATATTCCATTCTATGACCTTCATCCTCTTCTCTTTATCTTCAAGCATCATCCTTCTTTTATTTTTGGAATAACAAATTGATGATCTGCATGAATCCGTTAATCCCATCATGGATCATTCATGGATAATTTCTTCATTCCCCATGGATTAAAACATAATGCATGGTCTTAAATGTTGTCAACAGTGATGCTTTCTCTTTAAACACTTTCCTTGTACTTTGAGGATCGTCTCAAGCAACCATCTGATTTTGGTCACCAACATTATCCAATTAGAAGCTATTGGATTAATCTTCTAAAGTCATCATGAAATCAAGAATCGCATGGCCTTATTCAAATGGTGTAGAAAAGGATCATCTAGTGACACATTCTTGGAAAATCTGACCAGCTCAACAATCGTCTGAATTTTGTTGTGAATGATCAAGAATTACATCTAATGAAAAATAGCGATTCTCTAAATATCAGTGGCATTCTATTTAGAAAAACTTCTCCTCTTTAATCATTATCACCACCACATTTCCATAAACATATTGACAATTGACACCTTATTTAAATATTATTGATAATAAATACAACCCCATGATCAACAAAAATTAAATATTGGATCCCCAAGTTGAAGAGATAATATGAATGTAACCTTTATCTAGAAACTCATTCAATTTCGTTTTTATTTACAAAAGTTTTACATGATCCATAAAATATAGGGGTTTTAAAATAGGATTACAATAAAGAACTATGTCAAAATCAAGTTCAACCTCCTAATCAAGAATATATCTAGAAAACCCATTAGAAAATGCATCTATATATTCATTTACTACTGAAATATCACTAATTATTATAGTTTATTTATTGTTCACAATATGATAAAGCTATCTTTCACTACCATCTATAATAAATTCCGCTGCTTCATGAAAGTATATCAAATGTATTAAATCATTGAATTCAAATTTATTGTATCTAAAATCTATCTTATCATGGTGATATAAATTTCAATACATATTTAAAGCAATATCAAACTCTACTATGAGAATTTAAACAAGATTTACCGGAAATACCATCCCATAAAGAATAGTATGAGTATTCCTATAAATATTGGATTCATTAATATCTATACATTGAGTTATCACCAAAATTTGTATCTTCATTAGATTAGGTGATACTATCATTTTACTTGAAAAGTATTCAAAAATAAAAGAATGTGAAGCTCTATAGTAAAACAGGGCATTGACATAATTCAAATAAATTAGTAACATACATACCACAACATTATTAGATTTCCCAATATCATCCATTATTGTAGAAAATGATTTTATCACACCCTTTTTTCTTTCTATAATGATTATTTCCACCCTAAGTAGCAATCATTGGACAAATAATAGCATAATTACCAAAATCATTGCAATTAAAACAACTCATTGTTGGCTACCTATCTATGACCACATTCTTGAGTTATATAAGATCATTTTTCTTATATTCACAACCCTTATGACCATTATGGACATGATGGTATCATTTTACATATATATTTAAGCATTCCATGAAATTTACTTTACAACACTTATAACATGTTGGGGTCTTACCCCCAGTTTTATTAATTGAATGATTTTCCATCCCTTTCAACCTTGAACACTTCTTAATATTTTCATCATGAGGCATATAAATATCGATAAAATGTATCTCCACTTACTAAACACAATGAAAAACATTCTCAAAACTTTTAAATTATTCCGATGCTAAAGATCCTCATGAAAATGGCTCAAATACAGAGCAAAATCTATCTCTCTTACTATCGAGGTCTCAAATAGAATTTTGTACATTTTTCAGTGATCTTTTAAAATATTAATTATATGATACAAATGTATCAAAAATTTTACATCAATTTCATGACTTATTTCTCCATTATTAGTCGAAAATGATTATGGAATATTTATTTATAAAATATTCAAAAATGTATCTCATTCCATGCAATCAAGATCATTTTATTCTTCAAATTCTTAACCTAATACAACTAATGATAATATTCACCATCAAAATGTTAAATTTTAAGGTTTCCCTTTTGTTCTTCTGAATATATCATGATATAAATTTACATTTCCAAGGCATTTTTCTATCATTTAACAATAACATTATTAGACGTTCCACTAAAATTCAGAGGGTGTTTTTCCAGAAATTCTCAACTATCCAAATTTTTCTCAATTATAAATTCGGATGCTATATAAAATTGATTCATATAATATTTATAACCATCATAAATTGAGCTATAACTATGAAATATTTCTTAGGTCATATTTCAACCATTCTAGGATGTTGATTTGGAAGAATATTTTCCTCTTGATTCCTTCTTACATCGGCTCCCCTATTTCTTCCATGGAAACATGTTCTAAAAAGACATATATTAGATGAAGCCACATGTTAATAATAAAATACTATATCATGATATTAATATAGTATAATATATCATGAATTCGTTTTACATTATCCTAACCTATAAAATTATTTAAACCTCTCTTTGATACCAACTATGAAGACATAACCATAAACACTACATATTCTAGTCAATTTTTTCTGTAATTTTTTTTCTTACATAACTGAGGATAATTATGGTTTAGAGTTTTAAAGAATTTTTTCATACGGTATACATAAAAAATAATATTTTACAATGTGTACACTTATGATTAGTATATATTTTTTCCATTATAAAATAACATTAAAAAATAGATATATATTTTTTTTCATGAAAAATCTTCATGACTTTCAACATGACTTCTCATTTATTCTTACCCATCATTAGACCCTATGAAAAAATTTTAAAATTTGGGATGAGAAAAAAATATCAATAGAGGAAATAAAAATAATAAATCTTACATTCCATGATATAACTTGAAAAACAATATTTCTTTTAACATAATCATTATATTCATAAAGAAAATGAAATAACTCATATCAAAATTATAAAAACACACATTTGTCTTAGAGAACCCCTTTAAAATCAATAATATGACAATAAAAATACCATTTTTTGAAACATATAGAATTATGTTCCTAAACTACATCAATAATAACTGTAACTTAGTAAAATGAATAGGAAAAACCTCCCTAGTTAACTCTGTACTCCATTCCCGTAAAGACAAGGAACATTAATCAATGAATTATATATTTATATGGATTTACCCTTTAGGTAAGTTATATTAGGATAACCTATCCTATAAGTTGTATCGGTCTCACCAATATTAAAAGCTATATCAGGCTTACCAATCATCATCTATAATGATCATGTACCATATCATGAATAATAGATTTTTATTCTTAAATATTTTATCATAAATACTTTGGATTTATATTTTGAACCCATATGTAAAACACTTTCAGATATTGAAATACCCTTTTTTAACACATTTTAAAATTTTAATACACAGAATAATGGTAATAATGGTTTGAAATCGGATAAAAAATATGATGTTGTAAATTAATCTAATGACCAAATAATTTTTGTAGTAGTGGGAAAATCCATTGAAACTGTATATGTTAGAATAGAATATTTTGTTTTCATTTTTTAAATAAAGTAAAAAGTTTCATATAAAATACACTAAAAGTGTCCTTTTTCGAATCCTTGAAAAGAAAATCATTCCTCTTAGAAAATAATATATTTGAAAAATTTATGTATAAATAAAAAATATTCTTGAAATATTTAACATCACATGGTTATAAGAGGATAAAATTTTAAGTAAAACATTAAAATATGATTTTTTTTAAAAGGAATGTCTATTTATACATGTCTAACTCATCACATATATTCATAAACATTATAAAGCAACCATGTGTTAATTATTTCATTTATTATGATTAATTTTCAAATATTTCTTTTACTTACATTTCATAATCAATTACTTAATTAATTATGTATATGTGTGGCTTTTTGATGATATTTATCTCATATTTCCAAAATGACCTCAGTAGGTTGATTATGATCAAATATGTCATTATTAAGTCATATAAAAAATAATTATAATTTATTAATTATAATTTTTATATATAAATTCTAATATTAAAATTAACTACGATATATGATCATAGAAAAATAAATTCTGATGCAATCATTGAGATGGTAGGTCATATGTATGCATGAGTAACATTTACATTTTCAATTATCATTATAGAGAGAAGGTAAGTGTTAAATTATATTTATATAATGATCATAATATCATGAATACCATATTATTTCTTTAAATCTAAATATATATATCATTCAAATGATGTGGTTATGAAAAATGAATCACATTTCTGTATGGATGTGGTAGTCCACATGTACACACAAATGACATTATCAGTTCTCAGTGAATAGAAAGGTAAGAATGTAAATGAGACATTATCTTATATGATTAATAAATATTGATTTAATATATTATATATATAGTAAATTAGTGGCACCATCCATAATAAGAGGCCATCAAAAAAAATTGCATCGATTTGTGAGGTGGTAGTCTACCGTACACACGAATGATGGTTTTGTTTCCAATTAGATTGAAGAAAGAGACATATATTGGTTATGAAACTATGACAATGACATATAAGTATATGGGAAATACACGTATTATTATATCATAATGGATGAATGATATATTAATTATGTCAGATAATAAATAAAATAAAAATTATTGATTAATAACTACACCTCTTTTTCAGTAAACCACATAAGGTTTACACAAAAATATTTCAAAGGATACATTTTTAATAAAAAAAATACTCTAGGATAAGTGGATATATTTAATGAAGGTATATGGGTTGTTATTAGACAATGAAAAATTCCATTTAAGTGTGAAAAAAATGTGGGAGTTTCCCTTTTATAAGAGAGGGGAAGGGTATTCTCGGAAATTCTTTAAAAATACATTAATATAAATTACATTTTCAAATTAAAATGGATAAAAAATAATATTATTATAATATAAGGTGTGGGTGGTTTAAAATAATCTCCTAAAAAATTTTGTAAAATTTTAGGTTATCTTTCACCCTTATCATTTGGTTTTGAAGCATTTATCCTCTTTTGACAATTTTTTATATTAATGCTTATACTATTTAGGGGTCAATAAAGTTAAAGTAAAAAAATAAAAAATATCTCTAAGTGGACCATGTTTGATATTATATATATTTTTCCAATAAATTTGCTTTAAATAATAATTTTAAAATATTTATATATTTTAATAATTAATTATTTATTATAAAATCTCATTAATGTCAATTTGAACACTTTTCAATTAATTAGACATTAATTTGTAATGAAAAAAGAGAAATTTGAATATATATATATATATATACAATTTAAACTTGCCTAAAATTATATCTTTTTTAATTAAATTTTTATAAAAAATATTCAAATTAAATTAATTTGAATGTTTTTAACATTATTTAATTTATTTTCAATTTTAATTAAATAATTATTTTCTAACATTTCGTAAGTAGTTGAGGTTATTATTTCATCTCTATAAATTATAAATAAATTACCATGTTAATTTTTCTTTATTTTCCATATAACCATTTATAACCAAACATACTTTCTTATTATCTATATGAAAAAAATTAAAATATAATAAAATAAGAAAATGATGTTTTTGTATTTTCTTTACATATATTTTTATAAATGTAATAGTCATTGCCATATTGAATAAACGGAAATATATTTAAATGTTTTATAATTATTAATGAGATATATTCATACTATAAAAATAAGGAAATTTATAGGTTTTCTTATTTCCCCTTGAAAATTTATGTTTACCCTTAGTTACCCCATTTTACATTTACCATGGTAACAAATATTTTCCATGATTATTGTGTATAATGAAAAAAATAAAAAGGGTATATTGACATATTTATTACCTCTTAATTCAAAATATTTAATCCATTTTTCATGTTTCAAATACGTTACATAATTTTATTTAATTATACTAACAAAATGTGATGAAAATTGGGTTTTAAGAAAAAACCAATTCGCATGCAATAGATAATCTTATATTAACTCTATTGATAGAGATTATCATTATCTGAATATAAATTAATATAATTGGATACATAATTTATTAATTTCATTTAAATATCACTATATTACGGGGTTTTTTAATTAATTAATATGGACATGCTTTTAAATACTTTTCAGACAACTATATTGTTAAGCATAAAAGTAACTTATACTGAAATCATAAAAATTCTAAATTCAAATGAATTTTGTTAGATAATTTAAAAAAACGGTTCTTATTTATCTATTTTAACAAATCAAAAATTTAATGGTGTTTTTAACTTAATTTATTTAATTGAAAGAAATGAAAATATTTAAAAATTATGTAATTTTCACTATTCACATAAAAGAAACCATTTTATAAAAATAAATTAAATTTTCCAGAAGTAAATTTTTATAAAAAGATTTAAAAAATGAAATTAAATTTTATATTTAATATTCATTAATTCTAAAATTGTACATTTAAATAAAACTTTATAAAAAGTGTTTAAAAAACTATTTCATTTTTATTTTGATAAATTACTTATAATTTTTATATTGAATATAACTATCTAATTCATGAATGATAATTAACATGAGTATAATATATTCAATAATTACATATTTTTTACATTATGTGTTCCATAATATGATATATATCATAAGGTGTAAACATTATAATTACCCATGGAATTAAATGGGTTGCATAGTCTTTCCTCATATCATAATAATTTCAAATTTCATAAATAATCCATCTATTAAATTAACATAAGGCTTGTATTACACCATAAAATATATATATATAATAAGCTTGGTAAATATTTTAAGAAACATTTACACATAATTTAGTTTCATTCTACAATATTAATTGGAGAGAGAACGCATGTTGGAGAGAGAATAGTCATAAACTGAAGAAAATGGTGGTTTATAAAGATCACTTACAAGGAGTTTGACTCATCACAGATAATAATTAACTTATATAAAATAAAAACATCTTAATTATTTACTTACATAGGATAACTTTTCAATTTCAATACCTATTTTAATTTATTCAATACCATGTTGTATACAATTACTTAATCAATTATGTTTGTGTCAGACTTTTTATGATATTTGGAACATAAGTCTAAAATGATAGTTGTAAGTTAACCAAGGATGAAGATATTATTATTTATTAATAAATAAAATAATTATTATAACATCATTATATGTTTTATACATCAAATAAACTTGAAAAACCAACATTGAGATATGGAAGTGAAAAATGAACTACATTACAATCTTATAGGGGGCCGGTTGTACTTATACATGAGTGGCATTTCATTTTTTCAATGATCATAATGGAAATAAGATAATTATTATTTTATCTATCAATTATATTCATTATAACGTAAATCTAAAATTATATTTTTAAATTATCTTATATATACCTTGCATTTGATGTGAAAATGTATAACAGATCACACCACTTCATGGAGGTGATAATACCCGCATATAGAGAAATAGTGTTATCATCATATAATGAATTCTAATTTAAGAAAATATATGTTATTTTAATTTTAAATAATGATAAATATATCAATAATATAATATTAATAAACTAAATCTATCAGAATAAATATTCATGAGGGGTGATCATCGAAAATGAATTACATCGATTCATAACATTATAGTCTGTCGTATACATGATCGATGGTTCTGTTTCCTATTTAATGGAATATTCAATAGATTTAGGTAAATAAATTAACATAATAACACAAAATCATATAGAGATAAAAAATTTATTATATAAGTTTAGATTAATAATATTTTATTGATGTGGAAGAAGAAATAAAAAAATTACTCAGTTAATAATGATACTTCTACTTCAGATATCCTCTTTAGGTTTACATGAATATGTTTACTATGAGGTTTCTCTAATAAAAGGAAGGCATATACAAAATGGAAAATTAATTAAATAAGTTATTTAAATACACCTTTTATGATCCAAAATGATTTTTTATTGTGAATTAAGGAGTATAATAGATTCACATTTATAAGAGAGGGGAGGGGAACTTTTAGAAAAATAAATTATTAAATTTATATTATTAAATTTGCAGATTTCAAATCATTAAAAATAATATAATTATAATATATAATGATTATATATTGAAATAAACTTCTATAATATAATTTGGAAAACTTTAGGTGATTTTTTTACCTATATCATTTTTTACCCTTTTTAACCCTTTTTAAAAATTACTATGATAATATTATTTTTATTATTAAAGTGCTATCATTGTTACTATAGCATGAAAATTTTACAATAAAAAGATCATGGGTGATATTAATAACCTTATCCTAATCACATGGATAAATATATGAATATTTAGAATTTTAAATCTTTTAAATAAATAAAATTTATTATAAAATATCATTAATATCATTTTTGGAACTACATAATTTATTTAATTTTTTAAAAAAATAGATGTAATGGAATTCAGTTATAATCCATCAAAAATAAAAAAAAAAATATTTATAGAAATATATAATGAACAAAATAATTATTTCAAATTATAATATTTTTAATATTTTTAAAATTTATTTATTTTATTTCTACATTAATTAAATAAATGTTGTGTCGGCTTGAGGATTAATTTAAGGTGATTATATCATCAATTTAAATAATAATAAATTATGAGGAAAAAATAAATAATTTATATTTTAAATGAATATTTATAAGCAAATATATATTTTTTTATATCTTTCCAAAAATATTATAGATATTAAAAGATAGAGAGATATAATTTTGCTTTTATATTTAACTCAATTATGATAATGGTTAAAATAAAAATGAAATATGGAACCTGGTGGCCATATATTCAAGAACCATATGAAAATAGCCAAAATACCAAAATAAAATAGGATAAATGAAGTTTTTATTGTTAATATTTATTACATGGGATACTATTTTTAACCTTAATTACATGATTTACCTGTACCGTGGTGAAAAAGTTTACTATATTCACTATTCATAATGACTATAAATAAAAGGAGAATATTTACAGAATTTTAAACTTCATATTCGAAATATATAATTCAGTTTTTATGATTCAATTCATAGTAGTGGTATAATTTAATTTAAAATCAATCCCAAAAAACGTGTTGAATTACATTATTTAGAAAAACTCATTTATGTATAAAAATGTTTTTTTAAATATTAAATTAGAAAATTAAATACTTGAATTAAAATTGATTATATTTAATCAAATTAATCAATGAAATTTTCAAATTAATCCAAAATATAAAATGAATTCGTGAACATTTTTAAAGAAAAATAAGTTTTTGATAAAAATCACTACTTTTCATTATTAAATGAAAAATAAAACATTTTAGAAAAATCCAAAAATATCCCCATAATATAATCATGATATAATAATTTCAAAAATAATATCATTTTTTAAACTAATATTAATAGAAATTAATGGAAATTATTTAAAATATTTTCTCTTGAAAATCAATAAAATCAATTTTTAAGAAAATGTATTTTTTGAAGAATAAAATTACATTACTATAAATTGAGTTATTATTTACTAAAAACATATCAATACTGAGTAGGAACGTTTCATATATTTCATAAATTATATAATCATATTCAAGTGATACTATTTAATATCTGGGTTGTCATGGTGATATTTAAATAAATATTTTAAATGGTTCATTTAGGATCAATATTTCAGGGCATATATGTTATCTAACATAGTGTAATTTTTTGAAAATTCATGGTGTTAAAAAAAGATCATGTTCTTAAAAAGAAATATGAAAAGTAATGTTCATTCTATGTAATGAATGATCTCAAGGATAAGGAATATAATAATAAACCATTATCAGATTCAGATGAAGATAATGTATGTTATGGGAAACAAAATAGAATCATATCCCTTATTTCTATAAATATCATAAGTGGAAGGGGAATGTATAAAGGTTTTCTTCCCTCAAAGTAATTTAATTTAAATAAAATTTGATTCTTTTAATTTATTTCATAAATATATAGTTTTTTTATTATGAATATAATGATAAATAAAAAGACAAAACTAAAAAAATATATTGAAAAATAAAAAAAAGTGACTCCTAAAATAATAAAAAGTTTTCGATGAAGTATAGAAAAAATATTATGATAGGGGAATTAAATGCCGACACATTCCCATATTTTAAATTAAAATTTGAATGAGCCACTCAAAATCATAAAATGTTTGTGGATAAAATTAAGAGACATAAATATTCTTTAACTAGTAATGGGAAAGAAGAGGGTGTTTCAAGGAGTACATTGTCAGATCTAAACTTATATCATGTCATGCTCAAAATACTAAACTCAATAAAAGAATAAAATTAATAAAAATAAATAAAATAAATTAATATTATAGGGGGGATTATATTTTTGAGGTGATAAAAACATCTGTGTTAAAAATTAAGAAGAATGATAAGATATTGAAAGAAACTAATATAGAATTGGCATCAAAAGAAGTCAAATTGAATGAGAAACAATCTAGATGTCTTAAAGTAGAAAACACCATGATTATGTCTAGTGACAGTTTTAATAAAATTATGGATATTAATGATGAATAAACTAAATCAAATATTATAGTAAATCTAAATAATAAGGTATATGTTATTTCTATTCAGTCTAGTGTTTCCAAATCTTTTTCATCTAGTGGTGTTGGTTATGACACAAAAACATAAATTATATGGCCTAAAAAAGATAATGATAAATTAAATAATTTTTGGAAATAAGGATCCCCAATAATATGTAAATATGATTTTGGGAGTGTATCCATACAACGAGAATTTTATCAAAACATAAGAGCATTATTTATTGAACATATCATTTTAGAGGATATTCATAATGTTGTGGTTAATTTGTGAAAAGATCCTAAAACTACTGATAAAAATTTTCACTTCATAAAAATTAGAATATATCAATGGGGAGGATATATATAATGAAATGAATTAGATTTTTTATCAGCAGTAATAATTTTATAATGAGGAAACTTGTTGTTAGGAATTCTACAAGTATGTCCACTAAAAATTAATTTGATTATCTAAAATAAATTTATGAATATGTGATAAAAAATTATATTTTGAAAATGTTTTCAATAAAATAATTCTTGTATAGTCACTATATTAAAATAAAGTAACGGAATATCAATGAAGATTAAATATTTCTAAGCATTATTATCAAATAAATTCTTTAATCAAGGGAAATGTGAATAAATCACTAAAAATTATTTTTGCTTAAGAGATATCAATGAATCCCCGGGAAGAGGACGGAGTTCACATAAATCATCCAAAATCACATAACCAATAATATCATGAGATATTGTGTATAACATATAGAAAAAGTTTCCCTATTAAATTGTATTTTTCCTAGTCGACCTATAAAAGAATAAAAATTAATAATATGGAAGAAGAAAACATATGATGATGTATGTCCTTTTATACATCAGATTTAGAAGAAGGGTTATCATGAACAATGTTGATCTATCCATTTTTTCAATGCCTGATCTAGTCCATGATAAGTCTCAATCATAATTATTATTTTCTTTATAATGGTGAAAAGTGTTGGTCATTAGAAATAAATATTGGGAATGATTTCACTTTAAATTATTGTAAAAAATAAATATCTATTAATAAACTGGGATGTCCAATGTGTAAGTTGGAAATCCCTCCCAAATAAAAAAAGATGAAGATTATATATTTTATTTAAATACAATAATAGTTAATATATATACAATAAATCAATTATATCACTCCCTATAACCATCTAAGAAAAATCCCCTTATTCAACTATATCCTCCTCAGATATAGTTCACCACCACTAAAGATAACCGAAGAATGTAATCATGATAGGAACACTAAAAACCCATTTTAATTATTCTATAGGTAGAAAATAAAATGAAAATACCAGACACATATTCTCAGTTATCCTAAAAATAAATTAATGGTAACAATTACTCAATTAAATAAATCCACTATATAACACAAGATAAACAACAAACTTCAAATCCCAATAACTCATTTACAAGACCTAAAACTAAATATTCCCCATGAGTGAAGAAGACATGAAAAAGTAATAAAACATAAATTTAATATTGTTGTGAGACTAAATATTATAATTAGGACACCACCCATTTTTTACATCCATAATGTTTTAATAAATATCCATTTTCTCGATACTTTGAAATAAATTATAAACCATAATTTTCAATCATAATTACATTTAAAATAATGATATAAAAACATGGTTTAATAAGATATCATATTTATTTTTTATTAATTGAATAAAATCACTTTGAAATATTTTCTTTCAAGCCATGGTTACCTTATACAATAATTGTTTTATGCAAAAAAAATTTCTTATAATGTTTCCAAAACCCTTCTAAAAAACCAACTCACACCACATGCATAAAAGATGAAATAATGGAACCAATACATTAGATAAAATAGAATTAAAAATCCAATCAATGGTGCCACATAAATCAAGAATATAATAGAATCTAAAATAAGACATAGAGATAAACTTATAACAAACAGCCAAATAAGGAATAAATTTCAGGTTTTATACCGTATGTTCTAATGATAGTTAGTGTATGAATTTAATGAAACATAGAAAAATCTACTTTCCTAAATGGATTTATAATACAATCCACCTAACTAGCCCACTCGTATCCTTATTGAGGTACACTTCCTCACTAGATCTAGCATAATGAAAAACAAGTTGGATCTAATAGAAGTGTGAAGCTACTTATATTGGAATAAATATAGAATTACAACATAGTTACCTAGGTTCTCATGAGAAAAAATTTATTATGAGAAATAATAATCAAATAATGCAAAAAAATAATAATATTTCACCCTCACCTCTAGAAAACTCTCAATAATATATTATTTCTATCGTTCAACGAATCACCACATACATCCACATAAAATGTTCTTTGGGTCTCATATACCCACATATTTGAAAAAAAGTTGAAACAGACAAACAAGACTTCATATGTTTTACCTGGGATGTATAACCTAATTATAACATTTATAATCCTTTTAAAAAGAATTCCTATGAATAAATGAATTTTAAATGACCCTTTAAATCTATTTAAGATTCCACCCCCACTTTTACGAAATATATTACATGGATTTAAACATTTTTATTATTTTATATCATGAACAAAACATGGTGATAAAATTTAAAAACCTCCTATTTTATTTGAAAATATTTTTGGTACATATTTATCATCCATGTAGTTTTAACTATCACTTTAAATTATATTTAAAACCATTAAATAGAGAAATTTAAATTCCTAAAAAATATTTATAATCCTGTTGTAATATTTAAAAATTTATTTGGGTCATTTAACAAACAACCAGTGTGAACTGTTTAGTGAAATACATTTTTAAAATATATTAAATGGGAAAAATCATTGTAACCTACATAAAAAATTATATTATCCAACAAATACATGTAATAGAAGTATATGAAATTTAAGCATATTTTATTAAAATAAATATATAAATTTTATTATAATTAAATTCCTATACTTGGGAAAACCTACATTAATTACAATGAAACTATTCAAATTTTATTTTGATTTATTCCAAATATTTAATTTGGGATAATCAATACCCAAAAAAGGTCTCACCAATCCTAGGAAAAAGAAAATCACTATAATCGGTCATCCTGACACCAATAGGGGTTGGCCGAATTAAAACAGAATGATGAGGACATATAAAAATTGGAGGAATGTGATAAATAAGGGAAAGAGTAGTCATACATTAGAAAATGACTCTACCCTCTGAATTAATCAAGTGGAAATACTAATGACATTAAAGGATGGACGAGGGAGGGGAACACATGGTTGGGTACTCTTTCACTATTGTATCACGTTATGTAAGGGAGAGGTGAAAGGTCATGTTTAGGGGGTTTCAAAACAAAATAAGGTAAAAGAAGAAACAATAAATTTTAATGATATTGTATTTCACATGGTTAGGCCCACTGGTATATAATATTGTTCATTAATCATGCATTTTTATCCACCAATGAATAAAAAATATCCCACAAATTTTCTCTTAGGGGCCGACATGGCCTACATAGTTGTACACCATTCATTAAAAATGGAACATCCCAAGATTAGTCCCTAAACACGTTGTTTCCTCAAGGTTTACAAAACTATGTGAGATAACCATTCAATACATTGAAAAAATCTATATATTTTAAATTTTCGATATAAAACCCCCATAAACACAAAATTACACCATGAAGAGATAGAACATTCATAAATAATAAAAATATATAAAAATTTTGGGGTATGAAGAATCTCTGTAAAAGGGGTTATTTGTAATGAATATTAGAATCATTCTATCCTTAAATGATCAAAACTAGAAATTAAATAGAGGAGTTGTCATGAAGGGATATGGTGATTAATTGAAGAGAGTTTATATGTTGATAAAATACTTTCGTTTCTTCTCTAACTAAAATGAATTGATGAAAAACTTTATTCCCATGTATATATTATGTAATTTATTCTATATTGGGAATTTAAGGTTATTCATGTATGAAGGGTTGAATTTAACAAGTATAAAAAATAACGACATATTACAACTAGAATGATATCTATAATGGAGTAGTATATAAAAAATTGTATCATGTTACCTTATTATAATATTTCAAATACTATTGGGAAATGTTTACAATTCATTGTTGAGAAACATAAAATATAACTAATATGTATGGACTACATTCCATGTGTTGGATACCCAGATATCAACTATTATATAGAATTATATAAATTTTTATTGTATTTATATCATAAGTACTAGTAAGGATTGTATAATGAGATTACCTATATTTATGTTATGGTAAATAAATCTTTTCATCATTGAGTTATGTTGACTATATTCATAAATCCTTATGAGAAAAGACAAATCTAATCCAAAATTAAATTTAAACTGATAAGTCGATAAAAAACGAAAAAAAGATTTAATATGAAAAATATAATTTGATCATTTATTATTTTCAATCAGTTTTTACTAGTATATAAGAGATTATCATTATATGTTCGTAATTTTTCCTCATATAATATAGATATTGATATCACATAGAAGATAATTTTTTGAAGCTTTATTATCCAAATTTATTACCCTTTTTTCGACATCATCATTTCCTAATTATCCTAATAATTGGTTAATTTATTATAATTGTTTTCAAGGAGTGATGATATCATTCACTAAAATAAATCATGAAGAATTTTTTAGAAGATGAGAAGATGTTATTTTAAATTATTAAAACAAATTTGTTGTAGATGAGAATACATTCCCTTACTTATATCATTACAATTATTATTAATACATAGTATAATATTATAGTGAATTTAGTATTGAATTTTACCCTAAAAAGAAATCCATTGGGAGAGATCAAGGAAATCAAATGGATTAGTGAAAATTAAAGTTGTATATCATGTTAACAACAGTTGTAAAGAAAATTAAATGATACCTATAATGATTATAGAGTTGTTTTTAATGAATAGTTTATATGATAGTGTTATTTGTAAATAGGACAATTATTACTACATGAAGAATGTGTTTCTAGTTAAAGATGAGATTTTTAACTGGATAGTTCATTAAATAATACACCCATCGATGATTAAAGGATGATGACTGATTAATCTTTGGGAATAACTTATTTATAGATTTATTATATTGGTAACCCATTTTGTATATCCTGATATGGCCTTACTTGATGTATTTATTTTGTTAAGGAATTTTATGGGAGTTCATTAAATCAAATTAGGTCAAACTAAACTACCACCCATGTATCCCACTAGAAGTATCAATACATGAATTAGGTAAGCTGACTCAATATTCTATTGAATAAAATGGATGTGGTGGTAGAGCACACACATTAATAACATGTCAATCATGGAGTGCCCAAATGGATATAGTGGTTATCCACTATAATACAGGGTGGTGTAACAAACCATGGAAGACCACTGACTCCCATACATATTTCATTGTAAATAGAAAGGAATGTATATATATACTAAACATCACCAAAAAAACAATTCTTTTTATTGTGATATGATTCAAGCTTCACACTTTACATATTTCTTTTATGTTAAATTCCCTAGTTTAAATGATAATTTGAGTAAGAAGAAATAACACCACAAAACATAATATTAATCCTTATGTGTATAGATTATTCTAATGATTCTTTTATCCACTACAATGACATATTCACGTACTACATGTCATAAATTCCATTGATCAGGAAACTAATAGTATAAACCAACACCATGAAAAATAATATCTATTCATATGATCATAATGCATAATATAAATTTTGAAGCTTTAGTGTATTGATAAAATTGACTAGTTAACACAGTGTAGTTGAACCGCATGAAGGAGCTTGCAGTAGATGGTTCATTTACAATGGTTTGATATTTATTTATTTCCATCCAAAATGTTTTAAAACAAATTTGTGTTTTATGTTTTAAAATCCATATATAATGCATTTTTTCTTATCCATGACACCACATATGATTAGTGTGGTGTTATATACTTAAAATTATATGGACTACAATGCATGATTAATTAAGTTAGTGGATCAGATTGTTCACTATGTTTTTCAGGTAAGGTATGTTAGTGGAAATTTTAAATAAATGCCAATATCCTCCACATTTGAGATATAAACCTAAAGAAAGAGATATATTTCCAAAATACAAATTACTTTGAGGTAGAAAGCGATTAGTTTATTTGAATATATAAATATAATATATTTCATTTTTTAAAGACTGCTTGTGAATTCTATATTGATGAATATTCATGTATATGAAGTTGTTGAGGTGTAAATGTTTTCTTCCAACACATTCATGTGTTTTTTATCATTATTTATATATCACAAAGAAAATGGAGACTCTATGTACTCTCTATTATATGATGGAGTGAGATGTTAATGAAGTGATGGATATTACATGAGGAAGAGGATATGTAAAAAAGAAAAGGATAATAATTTATGTTCTTTTTTGTTGCAAAATTTTATGGGTATTTGAAAAATAAAATACCTTATAATAAAATTAAACATATAACATAGAATGAATAATGGGTTAGTCCTAAATAGTAACATAAAACAAAACATTGATAGGTATCTATTCATATATGTTTTTAAAAGAAATTAAAGAACATAGTATAATGACAATATAATTTGCGTGAGGATGATTGAGAATACCACTTATGAGGAGAGATAAGTGAATAATATTCATGCAATGATTTATAACTGTATGAATAGAGGAATTTGTGTGAAATACTAAGAGTTAGTGAAATTACGTGAATCTTGTTCACTTAACTATCATCATGCATGATATTCTCAATCATCTTCACACCAATTAGAGTTTCTTTATACTATGTTCTTTAATCTTATTTCAAAAAAATATTTGAATGGATACCTATCAATGTTTTGTTTTATGTCACATTTTAGGGCAGACCAATTCTTCATTTAAGGTTATATATTTCATTTTCTACTCAACTCATTTATATTTAAAGTACACATAACAGTATACAACAACACAAGCACATAAATTATTATCTTCTTCTTCTTTGCAAATCCTCATCATCACAGAATATCTAACACTGCATAAACATCTCACTATTTATATAATAGAGAGTATATAAAGACTCCTTCATATTTTAAATATAAAATACCATCGAATAAAATGAAAAATATCACCTTTAATGAAGAACGCATCACTCCTAAATAGTAACATAAAACAAAATTGAGAAGGGTATCCATTCATATATATTGTTGAAATAATGTTAAGGAACATAGTATAATGATTGTCAATTTGGTGTGAATATGATTGATAATAACATGCATGAGGAGAGTTGAGTGAACATGATTAATTCATTGATTTATAATTTTATAAAAAGATGAATTTTTAAGAAATCATAAGAGTTAGTGAAATGAACAGCATGATTTACGGTGCTACCTTTGGAGATTTTTCTATGTGCTCGTCTTCTCTAATCCTCTAGTGTTTCAGAGTCATTCATATATATCACCCCTTCACTCTTGGCTCCACCCCTCAGCTCTCATTATCTATTTTTCCTCTCCCCTTCTTGTCCTGGTTTCTACCATTGTTCTGGTTCATTTGTTGAATGAATGTGTTTTGGATTCCCTCTTTCACCTTAACCTTCTCTGGTCTCAGGTTATTTCGTGTCTCTCTGAGTCGGGGATGAAATGGAGTTAACCTAGAGACTTTGTAATCGTGGTTCGGTGGACATTGGTTTCTAGCCACTAACGTAGTTGGACCCTAATTATTGGCTTCCCAAAATATCTCTGATTTAGGATCCACTGCTACTCTCTAGGTCAGAGGTGGAGTGATGGTTATAAAATATTTTGGGACATATAATTTTCTTTGTGTTTTTTTATAAATGGGTTTTTAATTTTTTTATAGAAAATTGTTAGGGTAAAAAATATTTTTAAAAATGGGCCTTAAGATGCGTGAACCCCATTCACACATCCTAGGCACGGGGAGATATGCGAATGTGCTTCACACATCCTACGCAGATGCAATAAAAGATGCGTAAACCCAGTTCATGCATCCCCCTCCCTACAAAATGTGAACGAGGTTCACGCATCCTTTGTAAACATTATGAAGGTTGAGTAAACCCTATTCACGCAGCCTAAAAAATGTTTTTTTTTATTTTTAAAATTCTGTTATAATTTTTTCATTTTGTTTTGTTTATATATATATATATATATAACAAAAATATTTAGCAGAATTTATCTACTATTTAATATCCAGCCTTACTGCCATTACAGCAGTATAGATTCTGACAGAAACCTTCATCTAGGGATCTATTTCATAAGATGGGTTTCCCTGTAAATCATTCTACATTTCTGATGTGGGATTTAGGTTCTCCCTTTTCCTGCGCAGAACATTCGGCATTTCCGATTGGGAAACTGTTTCATGTACGTGTCTTTGAAAGACTATAAAATACAAACTATAAGACCAATATAAATGAAACAATAAACATGGATTACAAAATTAATAAATTGTTTAAAATAGAAATAATTTCGTAAAAAATGTTGATGAATAATAATTTATAAGCTTTCAAAACCACCAACTTGAAACTTAAAAATGTTTCAAGTACGTGTCTTTGAAAGGCTATAAAATAAAAACTATAAGGCCAATATAAATGAAACTTAAAACATGGACTAAACATTTATAAAATAGTTGAAAATAAGTATAATTTCGAAAAAAAAATGTTGGTGAAAAATACTTTATTAGCTTTCAAAGCCACCAACTTGAATCTTAGAAACAATTCAAGTACGTGGCTTTGAAAGCCTATAAAACAAAAGCTACAAGGCTAATATAAATTAAAAATAAAATAGGGATTAAACATATAAGAAATAGTTAATAATTAATTATTTAATTATTAATATAATTATTAATTATAATATACAATAATTAATTGGATAGTTAGTAATATAATTATTAATTGAGAAGTAATTTGATAATTAGTAATATATTTATTAGTTATAATTGTTTATTATTTATTATATATTAAGTAATTAGTTAATATGTAATATAATTATTAATTATAAAATAAATAAATAAATAATATGTAATATAATTAGTAATTATAATTATTCATTATAATTATTAACTCTTAATTATTTAATAATTAATTATTTAATTAGTAATACAGTTATTAATTATATAATAATTAATTAGTTAATAAGTAATATCATTATTAATTATAACTAGTAATATGATTATTAATTATAATAATAATTATTAATTATATAATAATTAATTATATACTTAGTAATATAATTATTACTTATAAATATTAATTACTAATATAAAATAATTAATAAGTAAATTAGGAATAAAATTATATAACAATTAATTAGTTAATTAGTAATATAAGTATTAATTATACTATAATTAATTAATAATATAATTATTAATTACAATTATTAATTATAATTAATAATCATTAAGTATATAGTAATTAATTAGTTAATTAGTAATATAATTATTTATTATAATTATTAATATAATTACTAATTATAATTATTAATTATTAATTATATATTAATCAATTATTTAATTAGTAATATATTTTGTAATTATATAATAAATTATTTTTTATTTAGTAATATAATTATTAATTATAATTAGTTATATATTTATTAATTATAATTAGTAACATAATTATTAATTGTAATTATAAATTAAAAATAATATTAAAAATTAATTGTTATATAATTAATGATTATATTACTAATTAACAATTATATAATTAATAATTATATTAAAAATTAATTATATTAACTAATTAATAATTTTTTGATTAATAATTATGTTACTTATTAATTATTATATAATTAATGATTATATTTCAAATTAATTATTATATAATTAATAATGGTATTACTAATTAATTATTTTATAATTAATAATGATATTTCAAATTAACTAAAAATTATATAATTAATAATTATATTACTGATTGACAAATTAATTATTAAATATTTCGTATATGTTTAAACCATGTTTTAATATTCATTTATAATATTATTATATTTTATAATTTATAGGCTTTGAAAGCCACGAACTTGATACGTTTTTAAGTATCAAGTTGGTGGTTTTGAAAGCTTCTAAATAAATTTTTATCAACATATGTTTCGAAATTTTTTTATTTTTAACTATTTTTTGGTTTAATCCATGTTTTATGTTTCATTCATATTGGTATTATAATATGTATTTTATTGTCTTTCAATGACATGTACTAGAAACATTTTTAAGTTTCAATTTGGTGGTTTTGAAAGCTTATAAATTATTATTCAACAATATTTTTTATGAAATTATTTTTATTTTCAACAATTAACTATATGTTTAATCCATGTTTTATGTTTTATTTATATTGGTCTTATAGTTTGTATGTTATAGTCCTCCAAAGACACTTACTTGAAACAGAATCCCACATCCGAAATGCAGAATGTTCTGCGCAGGGAAGGGAGAACCTGAATCCCACATCGGAGATGTAGAATGATTTTCTGGGCAAGCCCTCTTATAAGAGAGAGCTATGGGTGACGGTATTTGTCAGAATCTATACTACTATAATGGTAGTAATTCTATATATTAAATAATAGATAAATTATTATATATTTTTTGTTATATATATATATAATTAAAAATATGAATTTTTAAAATAAAAAAAAACTTAATGAATTAAAATCTTTTATAGGATTCGTGAACCCCATTCATGCATCCTTCACGAATTTTTTTGAAAGATTCTTGAACATGGTAAATGCATCTTTCATCTCCCCTATGATGCGTGAACCACGTTCATGCATCTTCTTGGGATCTGGGATGCGTGAACGGGGTTCATGCATCTTGGGACCCATTTTTGAAAATATTGTTTACCCTACCCCCTTTTTAATAAATAAAAAAAATAAAAAACCCATTTCAATGAGTTTTTTCAACAGTTTTATGTGTTTTTATCATTATTTAAGTAGCACAAAGAAGAAGGATACTCTATGTACTCTCTATTATATGATGGAGCGAGATGTTAATGAAGTGATGGATATTACGTGGGGAAGGGGATTTGTAAAAAAGAAAAAGATAATAATTTATTTGCTTGTTTTGTTGAACAATGTTATGGGTATTTGAAATATAAAATACCTTATAAGAAAATTAAACATATAACCATGAATGAAAAATGGGTTCGTCCTAAATAGTAACATAAAACAAAACACTGATAGGTATCTATTCGTATATGTTTTTAAAATAAATTAAATAACATGGTATAATGAAAATATAATTGGTGTGAAGATGATTGAGAATACCACCTATGAGCGGAGTTAAGTGAACGAGATTCAAGCAATGATTTATAATTTTATGAAGAGTGTAGTTTGTGAGAAATACTCAGAGTTAATGAAATTACATGAATCTTGTTCACTGAAATATCATCAATAATGGTACTCTCAACCATCTACACACCAATTATAGTTTCATTGAACTATGTTTTTTAATATTCTTTAAAAAAATATATGAATGGATACCTATCAATGTTTTCTTTTATGTTACTATTTAGGACTAACCAATTCTTCCATTAAGGTTATATGTTTCATTTTCTTCTCAAGTAATTTATATTTAAAGTAGACATAACATTTTTCAAAAACACAAGCACATAAATTATTATCTTCTTTTTCTTTACAAATCCTCATCCTCAAAAAATATCTAACACTGCATAAATATCTCACTAATTCATATAATAGAGAGTATATAATGTCTCCTTTTTCTTTGAAATATAAAATACCATAGAACATAATTAAACACATCACCTTCAATGAAGATCGTCTCACTCATAAATAGTAACATAAAAAAATGGTGATGGTTATCCATTCATATATATTATTGAAATAAATTCAAAGAACATATTATAATGACAGTCAAATTGGTCTGAAGATGATTGATAATGACATGCATGAGGAGAGTTAAGTGAACATGATTCCTGCATTGATTTACAATTGTATAAAGAGATGAATTTTATAGATATAATAAGAGTTAGTGAAATGAACAATATGATTTAGGGCGCTGTCTTTGTAGAGCACTGTTTATGCTCGTCTTCTCTAATCCTCGAGGGTTTCATATTCATTCCTCTACTTCTCCCCTTCGCTCTTGGCTCTACCCCTCATCTCTCATTATCAATTTTCCCCCTACTTATCATTGTTTCTACCATAGATCTTGTTATTCTGGTGAAGGTATGTGTTTTGGAGGCCCACTTTTATCTAAACCTGCTCTGGTGTCAGGTTACTTCATGCCTCTCCGAGTTAGGGATGGTATTGAGTTAACCTAGAGACTTTGGGAGCATGGTTTGGTGTACATTGGGTTTCTAGTCGATACTGTAGTTGGACCCTAAATATTGGCTGCCCAAACTAGATCTGATCTTGGATTCCATCACTGCACCCTAGGTCGGAGGTGGAGCATTGGGTTTAAAATATTTTAGGCTACACAATTTTGGTTCATTGAGTTTACTTTTTGGGTTTCATCCACAAACTTCTTGTGGGTCTGATTCATGGACTTATTCTAGGTTTTTACTTGATTTTGTGTTTCAATTTTTTCTTTTCCTTCTCGGTGAATATTTATTTTTGTTGGTGACATCATTTTTCATTGACGTTGGTGGTGATGGTGGTTAGGATTCAGTGATTTTGTTGATGAAAGTGGTGTTTAACGGTGTAGTGGCTGATATGTCGACTCCAAAATGATCATGCTCCTTATTATGCGATGATGGCGATGATGGCCTATTTTGGTGTTGAGGGTGTTTGGTCGAAGAGACGACTTCATGTTTTGGTGGGCTATGATGGGTTTATTTTTTGAGGTGCGATGTCCTGGAGTTGTGTGTGATTTCGATGACGATGACAGTTTATGGCATATTGGTTTCCAAGGATCCATTTTGGATTAGTGTTGGTTTTTGTCAGAAAATGATGTGTTGGTCGTTCAGATGACTGGTTTCTGGACTTGGAGAATGGCGGAGATGAGGAAGATGTTATGACGGCGATGGTGGACTCTGGAGGAAGGGCTCGCAGGTTATTTTTTATGATGTGACGATGGGGCTGTGAGGTGACAAGATGAAAAAATCAAGGACCCAACGATGCCAGGTGTCACATATACCAAGATATAATGATTATGTTTGATTTTTTAATTTTTTTCATTTTAAACCATATCAGTATTTTGAAAATTGGATTTGTAGTGGGTGGGACTCTAGGAGTGGGTGGCTTTTGAAGTTTATTTGGTCGTATTTTTAACTGATTGGATTTTTATTTGGTTCTTACATACCCTTAAAAGTTTCATTATAAAATAAAAATAATAATTGGTGGTAAATGTAAGTGAAATTACATGAATATAGTGTATTGGAGCACCAGAAGTAAGAGTTAGAAAGTCTAGTGATCCATATTTAAAAGAATAAATGGGCATGTGTACATGAAGATAAAGGAGATATAAGAAATAAATTATAATCTTAGTAAAAATCATAGATTATGAACTTCTTGAATAATTAGTCCAATATACCACAACATCAATATATGGTGGTAGTTCAAGTCCAAATTATAGAAGGTATGTAAGACCATTGAAAAACATGAGGGATTCTAGTATAAAAAATGAGATATTTTTTGGAGACAGATCAACTAATGGGATTGCAGTATAAATATCCTATCCGGTGACAATAATTGGTTTTTTGTATATGTCCCTCCACTATAAAATTTTTTTATCACGTATGATGGTATTTTTTATGTTAGTAATTTATAGAGTTTTTCTATATTTGTAATAAATTTGATTTATTAGTGGAATTCATTCCTATATGACATGACCATAGTAAGGACACGACTTCTTATCTTGGGGGAGAACCATTCAAAAATCATCAGGTGATAGTTCTTTCATTTATTTGTATATATGATTGTTTATGTGTTATTGAATAATGGATCAAGATATATATTCATCATAGATGATGTTTGGATATAATAAATAATAAAGGAAATCACTGATTCATACCGTATACTATCAATGTTAAAACCACACCCAGGAACATCAAAGAGAAATATTATTTGCATTTCATTCATTTCTATTTCTATTTTATTATTTTCCATAATGGTTTTCTCTTGAAATAAATTTTTTATATATAAAGGGCTATGATTTTCTCACCTGGTTGGATGAATGGTGATGTTCCTTAAGGTTCATTGAAAACATAATAGAGGCTTCAATTAATGAACATACTAGGGATATCAGATTAATTATATTTTATTAAAATTTAATATTCTTTCATTTATAAAAATAAATAATAATTAAAAATAAATTATTTAGATATTATTATGATTTTAAGTTAATTTATAAAAAAATTAATTTTATTTATAAATAGGTTAAATTTGGAAAACTACCGGATTTAAACCCACCACAATAACCATATATATCACATAATAATTTAGTTGTAACAATTATATGAATGGAGAAACATTGTTTTCTGTGGGGATAAATTATAGGCCTACTCCATCAAATATCTTTTGTAAGTCACCATCATTATTTATTATTGTACTATCTAATGGGGGATCAAGAAGTGTCATTGATACAAAATTGTAAATATAAATTTTGATGACAAAATAAAGAGAATGAGAACATGAATCTTATAATAAAATACATCATCAATGTCAATAAATAATGGGAAATGACTTAGATTTTATATTCATGAAAAATATTGGAATAACCCTTTCGAAATTTCTAGTCTTATAGATTATCATTCATAGGTAAATTAAAATCAAATTACATGAATTTTATAAACAACTATAATCATTATTTATATGATGATATTGTATCCTATGGGTGTCGTTTCTGTGATAAATGGTTTGGTTAATTGGATATGAGAGTTTTATTTGAATTACATTGGCATGTATGTGAAATTAAAGGTGTTTTGTTGTATTTTTATTCTTTTCATTAGAAATCGAATAATAACATTAGAATATAAATAAAAACTATAAATAACTCTCTAAAACGGTCTTTCTTCCAACCTTAAACCATAGAATATTTCTTCGTATTGATATAAATTCCTAAGGTAAAAAATATTGATTTTTAAAATATAGGAAATGACACCATGTTTAGATGAGTTTTATTTTCTCTGGATGACCAAAAATGAATTTTTAGAATTTTAAAGAACTAAAACAATTGTATAAGGGTAAAACCAATAGAAAAGAATATCATATTGATATCAAATCCTTGGAAAAATACATTTGAATTATTTTTTATTTGAATGAGTATATAACATGTTATTTTGATAAATGGTCTACTTAGACTGATAGAATAAGAAATAATTAATTATTTAGCACTATTCAAAATCATATGTTAGAGCGATAAAACTAATAAAATGACATATTATTTCTATTATATAATATTAAAATGACTATAGAATTATATTTTAAATATAGGAACTCACACATCATCAATTTGATTTATAATTTTATTGGTATAGAAGAAAATATATTTTTTGTGTTTAAAAAAACTACAACATTCATTTAACACTCAAAACTATATAAACTATCCTTTTATTGATTGGGAATCATTGGAAAAATATATTTGAATTAATTTTGATGTATATGACTATAATAAATGTCAATATAACATGTGGGTTTCTCCGACTGATTGAATAAACAGTTTATTATGATTTGATATTCTTTAAAAATATGAATCTGAGGGTAAAACCCATGAAAAAAACATTAAATTGGCTTTAAATAAAATAAAAAATATAATAAAATTAATTTTAAAAAGTATTATCTATATTTACATAAATCTGATATATTTTCTTATTCGGATGACTACTTTTTTTTTGTGTTTTACATTACTAAAAAATGTGTGTAATTATCAAAACCATACAACAAAACATAGTACTGATAAGAAATCATAGAAAATGTATTTTAATTTTTGTGATTTGTATGATCATAAGACACATAAATATCACATGAGTTGTGCCTGAATTAATACAATAAGCAGTTTTTAATGATTTTAGAGCCTTTAAAATTATACATCATGGCATCAAAACCACAAAAATGACCTTTGATTAGACTGAAATAATATAAAATAAATCATATAATGGATTTTAAATTTTTTGAACTAACCCTATATAAATCTTGGTTTTATTTTTTCCGAATGGCTGATAATGAATTTTAAGTGTTTTAAAACACTAAAATTTTCATATAATGGTAACAATCAATGAAAATAACAAAATATTGATATAAAATCATATAATAACAATTTTTGATTGGTTTCTAAAATGTTGGAATGAAATTTATTACAAGTTTATTTTTTATTTAAATGGAATGACTAAAAATTCATATTAGGGTTTTAAAAATTAAATTTTGCATTTAAAGGGTAAACCTGTAGAAAAATATTTCCTATTGAAAAAATAATTAAAGAAGAAATATATTAAAATTATGTGGTGTGGGTAAAAATAGATGACATGTCAACATGATGTGTGGTGCACATAGACTAATTAATTAATCTGTTTTACAGATTTGATAGTCTTTAAAAGTGTATGTTGGTAGGTAAAAATAGGAAAAATAGATACACTTACCATAAAATAATTAGATAATAACATCAAATATATTTTTTCCTAATGTAGGATCTGAAACTAAAAAAACATGACTTTTTATTTTCTATAAATGTCTGAAAATGTTTTCTTGTGTTTTAAAATGCTAAAACATGTGTTTAATGATCAAAACCATATAAAACCCCTATGATTTATGTGGAATAACATAAAAACTATTTTTGAATTATTTTTTATTTTTTTAGAAGAGTTCCTGTCAATCTAATGTGTGGAGTTCTCAAACTAACTGAATATCTAGTTTTTAATGTTTTCGCAGTGTTTTAGAACATGAGTTAGGATTTCAAAATATTGAAAACAACATCTGATTATATTGAAATAATAAGAAAATAGTGGTAAATTTTTTATTGTAGTAACTTACTACACATAAATCTGAGTTTTTTATTTACTCAAGATGATAACAACATATTTAATCATTTTAATGAAACAAATTATGTGTTAAATAGTTAAAACCATAAAAATCTCATATTTATGTGAAATCATAGTAAAACTATCATTGAATTATTTTTGACATGTATGAGTCACTTTCATGTCAGCATGATGTGTGGTGTCCTTAGACTGACTAAGTAATCATTTTTAATTATTTGATAATTATTAAAATTATGCATCAGGGGGGGTTAAAACCTTGAAAATGACATTCGATTTGATGGAAATTATAGAAAATCAATTATTGATTTATTCCTAAAATATAAGAACTGAATCCATATCAATCAATGTTTTCTTTTATTAGGATAAGCAAAAACTCTTTTTTTTGTTTTTTAAAATACTAAAACATGTTTAATGGTTAAAAAATAGAAAAATCCTTCAAATTGATATAAAATAATCTTAACATACCTGATGATTTATTTTTGAGAAGTATATGTTGACACCATATCAATCGAGGTTTTCATTTTCTCACGAAGATGGATTAATTAATTTTTTATGTTTCAAATCATTGAAATATGCATGTAATCTTCAAAAACATATATGATTATCTATGATTCATTTTAAATCATATAAAAATTATATTTTAATTATATGTGATGTTAAAAAATAGATAACAAATCAATATGAACTATGGTGATTCCAGAATAACTGGTATTTTTTTAATGATTTGGCAATGTCTAAATGTGTGCATTATGGGGTAAAAACACAGTAAATGAATCCTAATTACCATGAAATAATATAAAACCCTCGTAAATGGGTTTTTGAAATTTAGGAGTTGACTGTAATTCAATATGATTTTCCATTTTTTGTAATGTATAAAAATGCATTTTAGCGGTTCAAACACTAAAACGTGCATAAATTTGTAAAACACATACCAAAAAACACTTATTAATGTGAAATCATAGAAAATATTTCTTTGAAATATTTTTGATATGTATGGATAGAGGGAATGTCAATCTGAAATGTGGTGTAATCAGACGTACTGAATGAGTAATTTATAATGATATAAAGGGTTTTAAAAACATGCATCATTGGGTGAAAATAAATAAAAAATCATCTTATTACCATGAAACCAATTAAAAGACATTATATAAATAATTATTAAATTTCATACCTAATTCCACGTCAATCTGATTTTTCTTTTTCTTAGGTTGTTTAAAAATGCATTTTTAGTGTTTTAAAACACTATAACTTGAATATAATGACAAAAATAATATAAAAACACAGAAAATTAATTAGAAGTAAATGGAAAACCCATTTAAATTATTATATATATATATATGTCACATATATGACTTCTTTTAACGTCCTTTTTCATTTAATTCCCTTTCCTGGTTTGTTTTGGGGGTTTACATTGCATTTTTGTGGAAATGGTGGATTTTTCAAATTTGGGCCAAACTGTAAGCACATTTCCAGATTTAAAAATAATTTTTTTCATTTATAAAATATTTCTTTTTCAAAATATTACCCCCATTCCACTTCCCAAATGGAATCCCCTCGTATATTAAAATCACCAAATAAATTTGGAATCCATAGGAATCCATAATAATGATGGATTTGGGATTTTTATTAAGGTGTTGGCTAGCCCAAAAGCCCATTTCTTGCATTAAATTTTTTTTATAAATCATTATTATCTCATTCATTTTTTATGTTTTTTCAGTGATTCTAACTCTTACCCGAGACCACATACACAAGGCACACTCTCATACCCTCCTTCCCCTCTTTAGAGATCATTCCCATCTGAAAATTAGTTGAAACTACTGTGGAATTCTCAAATTGCTCAGATTTGAAGAGGTAAATAGATTCCTTGATAACTCTTTCATTTTTTTAATATTTTCCCCCATTCTAGTTCCTAAATGATATCATCATCGTTTTTTAACCTCCCTTTAATTTTTAGCTATTTGAAAATTCAGATATTTGTGGATTTAGGGAGATTGTTCCAAGATTCCATCAAGTAAGTGTTCCTACATTCCATTTCATCCATTTCCTTAGGGTTTCGTCCCACTTTCCTGATCTTCCAAAGTGTCCAAAATTTAGCATTCAAACCTCGGATTTTCCATGGAGTTTTTCTGGTGTAATCATTGTATTATAGGTTTTCATTTACTTCCTTGTGCTGCGGCGGTGGTGCGCTTGGTGTTTCACACCAAGATTTGATGATTTTGACTCAAAAGTTTGGTGATTTCAAGGATAACCATTACATGATAAGTTAGTTTTATTGTTTTTCTAGTTTTTCATGTTCCCCATATGCTTTGTGATGTGTGAAAACCGTTTTTAATGGATTTTGTTAAGCATTTCATTTAATAATTTTATTTTGTTGAAGTTGTGAACTTTTTCATTGTAACACATGTGGTATCTTTTGTGGTAGTTTTAAAAAATATGAAATTAATTTATTTGTTGTTTAAAGAGGATTAAAATTATGTTTTTTAATGCCTTGGTTTCATTTGGGCCATTGAAGGGGTTTTTGGAATAGTTTTGGTCTGTAAAACTTTGTTATACTTCGTGAGATAATTTTATGAAAATTATTATTTTGATTTGTATCTTTTGTGGTATTATTCAAGGATATTTTATAACACTTGAATATTGTTTTATAAATGTCCCTAGGGCTGCCAATTCTTCTTTGGTAGTGTTGTCATGTGGTTTTTTCCTTGAAATATGGTTTTGAATTGGCTTTTGTATAAAAGATTGGGTATACTCTTTAGAATTGTTTTATGAAAGATTTGAATGATTTAATGAATTATGTAAGAGGTGAAAACATATTTGAAAACTTTTTTGGAGTGTGTATATTTTGAAATGGTACATTTTAAATGTCAAAGGTGATATTTTTTGATGTGTTCCATCCTGTAAATGTTTTATAAAAATGTTTGAAGGATTTACTAAAGTGTGTAAGAGATATGAAAGTGATGTGGGGTGTTTTGTGTGAGTGTGATGTGGAAAATGGATTTTGGTTATGAAAAAGGTTTTTTGTAACGTGTGAGTGGGATGTTATGTTAGGTGTAATATCTTGGAATGGTTTTATAAAATTGTATACTGGATTTGTTGAAGTGTTAAAGAAATGTGAATAGTGTTTTCAACTATTTGGGTGTCAGTCAGATTTCAAAATCATTTTGAAAGAAAAGTGGTCTTTTGTGACTTTTTGGTATACATGTGGACTTTTTAGTGAATTTTTGATGTGTGAAATGATATTTTCATTTAAAAAGTATATAATTTGACTTGATGAACTTGTTTAAGAGTAAGGGGGAAAATCGAGTATCTATGTGGGTGGATGTGTACTAGTATGCTAGTGAATCTGCAGAGTTCAGCATCAGTTTCACTTAGAAAGATTAACACTTACAAATCTTACTAAAATATGATTGTAATGATTTAATACCAATAGTTTATGGGTATATTCCTAACTAGTGTCTGGTGTACAAGAACTGATATTTGTGATGGTTACTCTCACCGAGATACGAGGTACCTAGGTCCTAAAGCTAGCTATTACCTAGGGGTTATTTCCTATTGCTTGTGCTCATTATATCCTTTATATTTACTATCGGCATACAATATATTTTGTCAGAAAACTCAGTAGTAGTGGTGTTTATTTTAAAAGTGTTGATTGTTTAAATTATCCAACTTTAAAACTGATTTTTTTAAGTTTCATCTTCTAGAAATTGTAACTAGAAATTACATGTTTTTGAAAACATTCATGCTTTTCGTCTTTGAAAGTTTATAATATGGAATCTATTAGTGTTGGTATCCTACTGGGATTTTCCTCACACCCTACTTACACCTTTGGGTGTAAGTAGACATGGTGTTTTTAGATGTCATGGGTTGGGAATAGTTTATAGAACCAGTAGTTTGGGTTTCTAGAAGGTTCTTAGTGGCGATGTCTTATAGAGATGGCTTTAGGTAAGTGCATCTTAACATGAGGGTTCATAGGCTATTTATTTTGGGGTTTTTACCTTTGTTATATTCTTTGTGAGTTTATTTAAACTATATAATTATATTTTGAATTTTTGTAAAGTATCGTTTGGTTTGAAAAATCCAGATTCGTTTTATTAGATTCGTTTGTTGTTTTAATTTTATAAACTTGGGTAAATGATTCCCAATTTTTAGTTTATGATTCACAGGAACTTGTGTCGGCCCGTGGAAACTGAGAATGCCCTTTGGTCCATTTCATGGACTAGGTTTGGTGCCATTTTTTGCAGTGACCAGATTCGGTTCATGACAAAATGGTATTAGAGGAGGATTATGTTAACATTTTGGGTCATGATATTTGGGGAACAATCGGGATAGTCTAGAGTTAGGATTTTCGGGACGTGGAATTCGGATTATCAGTAGTGTTCATGATCACCGCACCTCATGAAGGGATTCAAGTCACCATGGGAGGTCGGGACTTATCTATTTCCTTTGGTTTTTTGGTTTGATGGTGATTATGGGAAATGAAACGAGAGTTGGGTAATGGTCTCCGTGAGCTTATTGGGCCTAGCAATCCATGTGGAGTTGGGGATATTTCCCTTGAACACTCTCCATTATGGGGAAGTGATTGGTGTATGGCCTCTAACCATATGTCCAAGTCTCCAACTGATTCTAGTTCCCCCTCTCATTTTCTTGTCTCATTTAGTTTTGAAATAATTAATGTTCTGTTTTAAAGTAAAAATTGAATGGTTTTAAGAAGCGTAAGGTTTTTTTTAAATGATTTTAAAATAAAGTGGTAAGGTTTTTATTTTTGAAATGGTGGATCTAAAATTTCAGAATTTTTATTGAATTAGGAAAATTGTGTGTTTACGCCACTTTTGAAACCAAGAATTATGTTTAAGTTGGTTTTGAAAAAGTATTCCAATAGATATTTATAAACTATTGAAAGATGTTTTAATGGGATGAGGTGTTTTGAAATTAATGTTTATGACGTGAATGTGTGTATTCATTTGAATGATTATTACATTCTGAAATGTTTTGTAAGTGGTAATTTGGGTTCGATTTCATGGTTAGCAGTATTGAGAAAAAGGATTTATAGGTTGATTGTTTTGGTTTTGAATAGTAAAAAGTGTTTTTGTTTTAACCATTTGTTTTTTTTTGAGTGACCACATGCATGGGGTTATATGGGATGATTGATGGTTAATGGAACAATTGGATGAGTGTTGGGAAGGATATGAGTAGGGTGCCCGGTGTGGCATGGAAACATGCATGTGTGGTGCCAATGGGGTACCATGGCTGGATAATTAACCGCTGAACCGTTTGGTTTCAATGAAATGTTTCAAAAATGAAAACATGATGTCTTGATGAGTGTTTTGGGATGGTGTGTGTTACATGTTTTTGGAAATGTTGATGTTCTGTAATTTGTTTAGTCCAAGAACTCCCCTTGTTTGAACATTGTTTTGGGTTTGTGTTTGGTTGATAAGTTGGGATGAAGGTCTAGTTAGTCGTCTCTTCTGAGAAACAGTTGGGAATACATTATGGTGGTTCCCCTCACCTTTTTGGATACTTTTGCGGTATTTCTTAACCAATGGACTAGGTTGGTTGGGTACTTGGGTTCTCTCATTGGATAATGTACGCCCCCATTAAGGGTTAGTGCGCAACTGAAGTGCATCCAAAAAAATTTCACAATTGGAAAATCACCTAGTTAATCAATGAATTGAATATTTTCTCGAGAATTGTAGAATGAGTCTACACCCTTTCATTTTTGGGTTTGAGGATACTCTTGTAGAGGGAGAGTTCTTGTGGAACGTTGAAAGATACCATAGCTTCTTAATCTTCCAGATTCGTCAAAGGTGGAAGTGTTCTGGGGTTGTTCATGTCGATTAGTGTCTGGATGATTTCTGTTGACACCAAAATTCATGGAAAGTCCTCAATGGGTGGATAAAAGAGAAACAAATGAATCGAGGACAGCAAGAAGCGTTTTCGGGACCCGGGAGGCTGGCACACGCATGTTTGGGGGTATGCGCACAAGTGGCCTTCCAGAGAGAATAATATTATGTGTTGACCCCCCTTTCCATGCCCAAGGTGATGTCTACCAGGACATTGCACACCTCGGATAGTTTCTTCACATAAGGAAATGTCAAATAATCATTTGCACATCTGGCCCCGTATCCGCGCACATGGCGGCGTCATACAAGATTTTGCACAGATGACCAAGTTTCCGCACAAAAGGTGACGTCAAACGAGTGTTTGTGCACCCGACCCACTTTTTGTGCACAAGGAGACGTAAAATATCCATTTGCATGCATTTCCCCCATTCCATGCACAAGGTGACATCAAATGGCCGTCTATGTGCCCATCCATGTTTCTGTGAACAAGGCAACGTCAAATGGGTGTTTGTGCACCCGACCCTTTTTGTGCGCCGAAGTCGACGTCAAACATGGGTTTGCACGCCCGACCCTTGGGCGTTGCACCGAGAACTATGCTTATAAAATGAACTTTATCCCCACCCTTATAGAGGTTACAAAAGACGTAGCGATGCTCTACTGTGTGAAAACCATATTTTCTGTGATAGAGAAAAAAAACCCCCATGGCCTTCAAGTATTAGATTTTGTGCGATAGGCCCCCCAAGGGGGCTCATTTGCGTGGGCCCTCTAGGGCCTGATCCTCGGGAATCCATTTTCTCCCCAATTTATTTCGATGAATGCGATACTTTTTTGTGCGCACGTTCCCTCTGCGTGAGGCATTCTTTCGTGCCACCGGTCCATCTTGCATGCAACCAGTCCTTGTGTACAATCAGTCCTTCCTTCATGCAAACATTTCAACATGCACTCAACCGGAACATCTTGAGTGCAAAAATTCCCTCTAGTGTGAAACCCCTTTGTCTTTCACACAATCCATGCATCTAGTGCACAAACCTTCTATATTTCCCTGGCTCATTCTCTTACGTGAACTCCATGTGTTGCACTCACCTTAAGGCTCCCGGTCTGAGGCCTTTATATGCACAACACACCTGCATCACACGCTCTCTTCCCATGCGTCCCATCAAGTTTTCACAGAGGAATTTCAAAGTCCCTTTGGTTGCACTTTCTATTACTTTGCTTTTCCCCATGATTCTTCACATAGGCGTGCTAACGGTTATTCCTACTTCACATAGCCACACTAACATGAACCCTCCCAATGGATCACTCCATGACACCCCTCATCCATGGATTTTTTGATGCCTTCATTCCCTCAAGGGTGGGTGGGATATTGGCTATGTAAATCCTAGGGGTGTGGGGAAAACCCACCTCGTCCAAGCTTCAAGACGTTGAACTGCCGTGCACCATTATCCCCAAATCATGATGTTAAACTATGACCTCGCCCAATGCCTTGCACGCAGAATGCCCTGTCACGGACATCTCTATGCCCACTGGTCTCCATGGGAGTGAGATCTTTCCTCACATGGAATGGGACCCTCTTTATGAGGACAACATTCATCCACTCTGAAATGGAAACCACCCTGGTGTAAGACCCTAGCTTTTCATGCAGTAGGTTGCATCACTGCTTCTCCTCTCTTCCTTGGTTCCAAATCCCTCTCCTGCTGGGCATTGTCATCACTCAGGCCTCTATCCTTTAGTGAGTCTCAATCTCTATCACCCTTGGGCTAATAACCATGCGTAAACCCATGTTTTCTTTTTGGGTCACTAACAACGTGTAAGACCTATTTCACTTCCCACAGACACACTTTTCGCGACATGATCATCAGGCCTTTGCTGCCTCTTATTTCTCACAATGAGAATAACTCACATGGGCTTAGAGTAAGCATCGACCATGACATCCTATTTGGGCATCGTGGAGTGTAATCACCACACACCCTTCCAAACTATGTGGACATTGATCCTTGCCAAGGAAATGTGCATAACAAGCCTCCCTGAGATTCAATCCAAACACCCATTGGTCCCGAATATCTTCACATCAGTTCTCAGACCTTCTGAACTACGTGGACATTGATCCTTTCCAAGTCAAGGTAAGTAGGAAGCCTCCCTGACATTTAAGCCCAACAACCATTGGTTTTGGGCCCCCTTCACGTTGGACCACCTTCGTCCCGCATGATGTTAAACTCCTTTCCCCCTTGTCATCTTGCATGATGTTAAACTGCATCCACCATCCCGAACTATGTTGGCTTTGATCATTGTCTCCTGGATAAGGTATGTAGGAAGCCTCCCTGAGATTCCACCCCATCCAGCGGTAATCCATTATGGCCCAATCCAACGGTAAGCCACTGTGATCCCATCTAGCGGTAAGCCGTTGTGACCCCATCTGGTGGTAAGCCATTGTGACCCCATCCAGCGGTAAGCCATTGTGACCCCATCCTATGTTAAGTCGTTGTGACCCCATCCGGTAGTAAGAAGTTGTGACCCAATCTAGCGGTAAGCCATTGTGACCCATCCTATGGTAAGCCATTGTGACCACATCCAGCGGTATGCCCTTATGACCCCATGTTGCGGTAAGCCTTTGTGACCGCAACTAGCGGTATGCCGTTGTGACCCCATCAAGCGGTAAGCCATTGTGACCTCATCCTGTGGTAAGGCATTGTGACCCCATCCAGTGGTAAGCCATTGTGACCCCATCCAGTAGTAAGCCGTTGTGTCCCCAATCGACAGTAAGCTATTGTCAGGTGCACTATGAGGACTTTGATTCATGGCCACAATGTTATGTAAGAGGTATCGTCAAGACTCAAGCCCAACATCACTATCGTCCCCAATTCGACTCCATCTCATTCTCTACACACATCAATTAACCATCCATCATCCATTTTGGATCTTACATGGGCAGCCACATCCCGGTGGGATCATGCCACCTCATTCCCCATTCCCTTTAACAATAATCGGGTAGCTAACCACATGTTAGCCCCAACATTGGTGTCCCCTCAAGTGGTTTTACTCACCTGATCCACTCTAGTCAGTGTTCCGATCAGTCTGATCTATCTCCACTAGACGTTAAATTTGCAGCATACCCTATGTTAAACATAGAATGCTGAGGAAAACCTCATATACATGCCTTTGGAATCTCATTCCCCACATTATACATTGGATTCCACACGCTTTCATGCCCTTGAGAATCCCTATAATAAGGGGAAGAAACCTAGACATGCCAGTGTTCCAGCGTCCAGACATTCCAGTGGTGTCCAACATTACTACACCACCGAACGAATGTTGTTTCCCTGATCGAACGCCTTGGAATGTTCCAATAGAAGCAGTGTAATTAACTGGTGTCCATGAAGATATGGAACTAGGAAGAGTTTCATAAACAACGAATTAAATCTTTAAGGGATACCTGGACTAGGTGACAAGTTCCTGGGACAAATCAATAGAAGGATGAACCGACATCCAATCATCCCTTTCCGATGAAGGAGAAAACATCCTTGAATAGGTGACAGATGCCACCTACCTTGGGAATGCGGGAATGTAGGGCATCAAACAGTATCACCATCATCAAATAGATAGATTCACGCACCCCGACGAAAGCATCAGAAATGGAAATGGTGAACCCGAAATGAATATCTTCTTCTCAATATGGATATTAGTAGCATTCAATACTTAATTGGACTAGTGTGTCAACGAATCCAGCTATCTGGTGCCGGGTCTAGCCAAGAAAATACTGGGCCTTGCGTGAAACTCACCAGATTTTGGGGCAGTCAAACCTTAAAACATCTCGGTCTATGATGTTTTCAGTGTTAATCTATCTTACCAGCCATGGAATAAGGAATGGCGTTGGTCACTAGTCATTGATTTCTTTCCATTCAGCACTAATGTGTTAATCTCCATGCTTTTCAAGAACCAGGCTAGTGTAGGAATTCGATCATTGCCCGCCCATCGATGCAGGTGGAGAGGAAATGCTAACACGGCAGTCCCACATGGCTCCACCGCTTCGGCAAAAATCTCCACGCCTACAAACGCTGGGTGCCCATGCCCCATATTCTTATCTAATGTCATTCAGCGGAGAGTGATCAATGAACTAGTATGCCAGTATGAGGAGAAGGGCATTATCCTGACTTGGGATATGGCCAACCAGGATCTAGAGGTGTCAACGCCTCATCACCAATGACACCCCCAAGGGAAGCGTAGTGAGCTGCTGCTCCCCACCCCAACTTACAATCATTTCAGGAGCCTCCCCTCAGAACTCCCCAAAGACTCTCTCCCCTACAACGACAAGATAGGGGATGTTTGGGACAGTAAAATCGGGGTCATGTTTCAAGGGGCCCCATGGTGAGCACCCACGAGCCTGTGCTAGTGTCGCCACCTAGTCCCACTAGTCGAGTAGCAGGTAAGCCATGCGCCTACACTATTGGCCCGAGTCCGGTTGACCTGACACCAGCGTCAGGCACAAACCGAGGTGGACGCCCGCCAAGGGGTGTCAACATAAACAACTACTATGGCTTGGGCCATTGCTGATGTATGCCATCAACCCATTTCTTATGATAAGAAGGGTAACTTGTATACCCTACCCGGATCGAGGCCCCAACCACCCCATGGGGAGGATGGGTCGACTCTCTCGGCCACTGGTACAGGTAGTGGTCGCTGCCATTACGGAGGCCCTCATCGTAACGCCACAATGGAGAATACAAGTTTTCCCCACTTCCAAGCTCAGCATGGATGTATGCATCATCCTACCCTTAGTCCGAATGAGGGATCTCCCCACAATGGTGACACTCAGCACCTAAGCCTCTCAAATGCTCATACAATCGTGTATGGAGACATCCATCCTTCTACAGACCTCCGGTGTGGGGGCGTTGCACCCCCGGTCAATCTCTAGCATGGGGGGCCTGCACATGTCCTCACAATAACTTTTGAAGGTCCTCTTTGCCACAGTAATCAAAGATGTGAGGTCCAGATTTTCTTCCCCAGCACCCATCATGGAGTTCCTACCCATGTTCGGTTCGACCAGTACGAGGACCTTCCTCAAACTAAGGTCACTAGGGAAAACAAGCATGGGGGTCCTGCCCGTGCTCTTATGGCTTTGATCGGAAGTACTACCTTCTCTAGCACTTCCAACGGTGGTCCTCCCCGTATATCATTTGATATCTGTCATGGTGCTCCTCACACCCCGGCTTTCTCTGGTGGATGTCCTCTCCACCCCTGAACCAGTATGACCGAGGGTCCTCCTCATGCCATAAATATTCCTTGTCCTGAAGAACCATCCCCGGGCCGGAGCGTGGGTTATCTCCGCTATAAAGGGAAAGCTGAGAAGATTCAGACTGAGATCAATCTGGTTTGCTTCTCGGATTCCGAATCCAAATACAACTTAGTGATGGAACCCTCACATATATCCCTCAAGTCAATGGTTGGGGCATGAAAATGGCACATCAGAATAGTAATCCCATAATGCGAGATCCATTAGATTCCTTCCTCCCTCCGAAGGTATATCCAAGAAGATGAATGTTTGGAAACTCCACAGATTACGGTCGTGTGATCACCAACATCATCACCAGAAGCACTCTCGACCTTGACTAGAGATCCTGGAGAGCTATTCTAGGTACCAATGGTGGATGAGCAGTACTGTGGTCCACCGCCAATAGTTGTGAGCCTTGTGTCGGAAACCAGGGTAGTCAGCCCATCTTACCACGATGTCATGGCTAAGTCACTTCACTCTTCAGAGGGTAGCCCAAGATGTAGAGGTTTATCAGCTCGCTCGCCGTATTCTCCACCAGCTAGCCTTCCATACCAACAGTCTTCTTCAGTGATGCTACACATTCCCATGCCGCCTCTAGTTGACGAATGGGGAAATGAAGGGCCAGAACCAGAATCTGAGCCTAGTAGCTTATGGAATATCATCATGGCATACCGCTTCCCTGAGATGTTTGGCTGGTTACAGTGCTGAATTTTTGTGTGCCGGAATCCCACACCCAAGAGGAAGTTGAGTGTTTCTGCCAGACCCTCTGGGAGACTCATTTATGTCTCCACCATTAGGAGTGGCATATCCTATGATCCCAGAGAATTTTGAAGACATTGGCGAACAATGTCATCTAGTTGATTTGGTCTCACTCCTTGTGGACCAGTTCCTTGAGTCGCCAAGTCACCATAGGGCCCTCCCGAAACGGTGCATTCAGAGCTTTAGGGTACTGCGTATGATTATAAAAGAGGCTTCTCCCCACAAATAGATATAGGACTAGGGACAGTATGATTCCATCTTCTTTATTCCTTTCTAGTGACAACCAAATTTTTCAGGCGACATAGAGGATATGCCTCCAGGCAGAGTCATGGTTAACATTTCGGACCTACCAGTGGGTGAGAAAGAGCAAGATATTCTTGGATGGGACCTTCCCCCAAAACGAAGCTTCACACTTCTGGGATCCGTCAGGAAGAATTACTCGTTAACAAAAGAATCTACTGGGTCTTCCCATACCCACCAAGGAAGTAGTCCTCAGCCGGAATCCCAATAAGGGAAAGGAAATCCTTGGAGCTTTCAATCCCTTCGTCCCATTTCGCTCATCCCAAATGGCGGAGGACAACCCCAAGAAAGCCATGTTTTGTCAGAAACTCACCGAATAGAAGAATGTGGTCGACGACCTCCTTGCTGAATGTGCTGCATAGATATGGCCAAAAAATGGTGATCCTAGGCCGGGGCAGCAGGATAAGGCACAACTTCCCCTCGGCAAATTGTCTCTAGTTGACACTGATCATCTTGCCCACACAGAAACGGTTGAGATGGGAACCTACGGAAAAAGGGTGCAGCATGTCTCAACCAATCCACCTGAACTACGTGACACTCCTCAAGACCATGCTCAGATTCCCCCAGCAGCCCTGCAGGTCATTCCACTAGCCGCTCCATGAGCCGCTGGGCCGCATTATCGTGTTGAGGAACCCACCAACAGACCGGTTGTGATGGATCCTCATCAAGATAGGAAACCCCACCCAGATGATCCTATAGTGGCACTCATTTCCCATATCGAGGCATTAGAGACACGACAGGTGGCGCTCCCGCCCGATGACAAGCCTTATCTAGCATGGGTGGATGATATTCCAGCACCCCCGAGTTTCAGGAATCCAACATTTCCCCCTTAAATAGGATAGGGGACACGCCACAACACCTGGCCCACTTTACCTCAAGGTTTGGCCCCCTGTTGGGAACTCCTGCACAATAGGAGGACACCAAACAATGATGTTTTGTGCATACATTAGAAGGGCCTACATTTGTCTAGTACAGCCAGCTCCCCATCGGATTAGTAGCCAGCTGGGAGGACCTCTATACGAAATTCATATACCAGTTCAGTTCCACCATGCAGAAGACAAGTATTGTGGACCTCTTCAAGTGCAAGCAGAGACGTGATGAGTGCATTGCTGACTTTGTCGTCCAGTGGAATGTAATCACGTATTCCCTTGACATGCTACTTAATCCAGAGAAATTTCAAAATATGTGCATAAGGAATGTCAATACGAAGTTGTTCCCCTCTCTGATCACCGAGAACTATCCTGAGGGAATTTGAGACTTCTATGATAAGGCCCTATGCCTACAGGAATCCTTACACCATGCTAAGCAGGCACGTCTGTTTCCTCATGTGATCCCCACGAGAAGGGCTGCCAGAGAAGAGCCTACATTAGTGGCCAAAATAGAGGCCCCCGTGCGAATAAAGTTTTTTCGTGAGGAGCCACCCCCACAACCTCAAATAAGTCCTCTACCTCAGGCCCAGCCACCATCCCAACAGTGCCCACCTCAGAATCAGCAGGTTCCCCCATGTAATGCGCCACCACCTCCTAGGTGAGATAACCATTCTCCACCTCCTTCACAGGCTCCTCTATCCCCTTTTAGGGTAAAGATACAAGGGCCACCTTTATGGATAGGAGAAACCGAGACTACGCATTCAACGAGCCATAATTCCACAGTTACTTCTGCAGTGCCTTGGAGAAGTGGATTCTACGTATTCCTGAGTGTTGGAGGCCGGAAGAGGCAAACCTCACTGATCACCCTAATTACTGCCCCGACCACCAGATCCTAGTGCACGCTCTCAATAAGTGTTATGTGTTCAAATAAATGCTTCAGGAATAGGTAGATTATAACATAGTTTTTTTTGGCCCTGCTATGACACAGGTGGTATGCGTCTTCATGAGGCTAGGAAGCAGCAGCGATAGCGAGGGCGAGTGAAATCAGGTTTCTATTCACGGATACCATATGTATGATGACTGGATGTCACTCAAAATAGTCTCTTGTGACCATGGTGTCATCCAGGTGAACATGAATCATCTAGAGCCATTTGAAGCTGCAATCACCACTTCTGCATCGTCGTCTCATCCAGACTCTTCCTCGAAGAGCAAACACCAGTGGTGTAAGGGAAAACGAAGTCCCCCACCGATTCCATCGTCATCCCATACTCTTGGTTACTTAATGACCCTAGAGATTGAAAACCGTCAAAAAATATGTCTAGTAGTGGACAACTCATCAAGTGAATACCATGGTTACGTCTCGGTTAACACCATAGAGCTGGTAAATCCCTAATTGATTCGTGACAATGAGGAGTAACAGGAAGATACTCCCAACATCCCCAGTCAACGCCAGTATAGACAGAGCCATAGATATATGGGTCGTTGGAGTGCCTCGGTCAGTACATCTCTCCAGGCTATGCATGCGACTGAAACTAGGCAGCAGGCCCACCACAGATCTCAGCATGCGCAGCCTTCAAATCTGGTGGCATCAGGCCCACCCTTGCCATCGTTAGTTTTGCTGGATCAGGCTGAGCCACCCCAACCGTGCCATGACAATACACGCCCTACTATAAGCAATTCTCAGCCGTATGGTCCTCATCTGGTACCCACTCCTCAGGCTTCAACTAGTGGGATGAGGGATATTCCTAGTACCAGTCATAGGTCAGTCCAGTCGGTAGGACACACCATACCACCTGTCATATAGAGACCCCCTGTTAGCAGAAGTTCATTCCTGGTGTGGAAGTACAATGTTCTTAAGAATCTTTCTAGTATTCTACAATGGCTCTCCATCTTTTAGGACCATCCCCTGTCATCATATATGCTTGAGGCCCTTGCAGGGGTGTTAAGAAGACCCCCCCCCAGTTTGAGACAGAAGTAGCAGATGTAGAAACCTTTCATGCCGAAGCGGTAGAAAATGATAAATTCTATAAAATTATCTTTTTATATATATAATATGAAGGCTATACCATACAGTGGAACATTCATCCACTATACATCACCAACCAGTTCAATGGTATTGAGGTTCATCATTGTCTTGTCGACACAGGATCTAGAATTAACCTTATCCCGACTCGGAAATTATGAAAGATGTGATTTTCTGAATATGATCTCAGTCGCTCTAACCAAAGAATCCAACGTTATGAAAGGACAGAATAGAAAAAGGTCACTAATATATTCATGAAGAGTCGTTTTGGTGGACTGGTTTCTAACACCAAATTTATGGTAGTCTCCCAAGACACTGTCTACAATGCATTGATGGGAAGGCCATGGCTCCACCTACATGTGGCGGTTCCCTCATCATATCACAAGTGCCTCAAATATTCCCTTAATGTTTGAGTGGGTGTGCTTCAAGGTGATGTGTATCCCTTTGCCTCATGTGATTCCATCTTCCTGGATTCCATCTAGTACAAGAGAAAGGATAAGTAGATTTAGATAAATGAGGTCGAGCATGCCGTGGCTGTGACCAACCCTTGGACCGGTCTAGATGATGCCTACGACTTTCCAATCCACTGATTATAGGCTATGACCCCAGACATGGGGAAATGATTCATTATTTCTGGGATGAGGGAGAACACATTCCCAAGTTTATGTGACGCTGGAAGATCACCTCTCACTTCTACAAAAATCATGATCATGTGATCCCGAAACCACCTACACCCATAAGTTATCTGGATGTCCACCCCAAGGATACAATAATTCATCATACGTGTTTGTTCCACCAGGATGGAATTAACCAGATCAAGATGATGTCCACTATTGCTTAGATATCATTAAATGTGGACCCTTGGGCCGAAGGCCAGATGGGATCAGATCAATAGCGTTTCTTGTTGTGATTGTGGCAACACATGAGTCCTCTGATGTAGCAACCACTACCGCTCAGGCTGGTACCCGCCTCCTATCAGGATATACCATCTTAGAATTAATTCCTCCCAATGAGGATGTAACACCCCGAGATTTTATGAAAAATATTATTTTTAATTTCATTAATGTCTTTTGTTGTACACTACACCAAAATGAGCTTTCACAACATGCATCCTTGATTTGGCTTGCATTACACGCAATCATGACCTTCCAAGATAGCGTGTGTTGTACGCAATACTAAGTTTCATTAAACAACGATATGCTATATAAACTACCCGTTATGAATAGTATCAACTACATTTTGAATTTTATAACATTATTATTCATCTTACACATTTTCTAGAACATGGTATGAGAAGAAAATCAATTTTTCGAGTAAAATACGTATTTTTCAAAAAAAAAAATAGTTTTTCCACCTTTTGATGGCGCACCCACTTTAAATCTTGTTTTTGAAATGTCTATAAGTTTAATTTGACAAAATAAAATTCTTCTTTGGAATCAGGATATAAAAACTTACTTTGGATAAATATTTAATATTATTCTGATAACATTCATCTTTTAATGAATAGTAAAAACATGCTATTTTTTAATTAAAAACAACTTTTTTCATCGCAATAATTTATATGGTTATATTATCTATTTAATTGAGTTTAAAGTGTAATTAGAATATATTTTTACCTTTTAATCCAATTTTGGTCATTGTAATTAATTTCACTTTGAAATTGGATATAAACAAGTATCAATCTTTTGATAGTTATTGTTTCTTAAAAAACACGCTACTTGTTATGATAATGGGAATTAATTTAAAAATTAATTAATGACACTTCTATGTTTTGAATTTGTAATAATAGACATCAATTCTGAATTCGGAATATCAAATAATGCTTAGGCTGAATTTTTGGTATTTTTCTGAAAAACTACAATTTTCGATGAATCGTGAAACTACATAGTGGTAGTTGAAAAACTGACCCTTTCATTTAAATGAAATTTTACCACTTCTGTGAATTGAATTTTAAAAATCCAGGAGACACGGTTAATATCAAGGACTAAAATGTGGTTCAATGAGATGAAAATAATTTTTGGTGAATAGTAACTTTTTACGTTTTTTACCATGATTAAAAGTAAATAGGGTAATTAAGGTTAAAAATGATATTATTATTACCCTAAAACATGTCCTAATTCTATTGGATAAGTGTAAGTCGACCAAATACAACGTTAGGAATAAAATATGACCATTTAGGCCCACGTGGATTAGATTAGGACATTAATTATTAATTTATTTAATGAAGGGTTAAAATAATTAAAATCAATGTTTAATAACTAAATAATTTTTAATATTGGGTTATACATAAGATAAATTCGACTATAAATATTCATTAGAAAGATAAAAAGATTTTCTACATTATTTTATTTTATTTATAATTTTTAGACATGAAATAATATAATTTATTTATGACACAATGGTGATGCAGTAATTACCTAAATAATGAAATATAAAAATAATTGATATTCTAAATACCCCAATAAATGAAATTTGAAACTTTTTATGATTTACACTAATTTTATAGGTTAATATGACATGTTTATATTGATTTAAGGAGATTTTTTAGAACTAATCATCTTGTTATAAGTTTCACAAAAAAAAAGTACCAAATATTGTCAAAATTGACATAAAATAGTTTTTTAAAAACATATTATATTATTAATTGTTATTTTATTCATAAGAATCTAAGGTTCAGACAAATGACTTAGGTAAGGATATATATATATTAATAATGAACCACTTGGGGTTCTTTTGTGTTGTTATAGTAAGTTTTTTAACCTTATAGTGTAATAAAACAAGAAGACACGGTAAAAATAAAATTATTTAACTTAAAGTTAAATCTAAATGATAATGTTAAAATAGAAACCTAAACTTGTCTAAACTATATTGGATGAGAGGATTTCGACCCATACCAACCTTATCTTCGAAATAAATCAATTTTGAACTATTAAAATTTGAATATGACTTTATAATAAAATAATATTTTTAGTTATTCCAAAGGAGCCCCTCTCCTCCCTTATTAAAGGGCACCTCTTCCCTCTTCTCTTCACACCATTTTGAGCCTTGTTGCTCGGCCAACCCCTGAATATTTCTATTCTCCAATTCCCTATAAACATCCAAGTGGTTCTGGTATTCTTCAAAGACCAATTTTAGTACCCTAAGAGGATCTTTCAAAGAGGCATATCAAAGAAGTTGTAATATTTGTTACCGATTCTTTCAATTTTCTATCTTCTACAACTTCTTCTTCATTAGTTGTTTCATTATATTTTAATAACATCAGTATAAATAATATACTGATATGTAATTATAAATATGAATCAACCCTATTTCACCTTCTATCGATCCTACGGAAAACAAAATCACCGCGCGTGTGTACGTACGGAATACCGTCTCCACGTCGTGGTCTAATCTGTTTTTCCACCAACACCTTACATGGATGGGCATAATGGTGTAAAGAATAACTATATATGGTTATTATAACATCATACTGATTCTGATATATTATACCATCCACTCCAATTCTATTCAATAATTATGGGAAATATATAATCACTCGTGCGTTCGTACGGACTACCGTCTCCACGACACAATGAGATTCATTATCCATGTTAACCATACATGAATGATTATAAAGTTTATATAATTAATAATAATGAAATATATGACATAATAATTCTACTGGATTTATATATATATATATGTATGTCATCTATTTAGTTTCAAACAATTCAATAAGGAAAGGAAAACAACGTTCATGCGTACGTACGGCCTACCGTCTCCATGAATGGTGAATTTCATTCTTTTTGACGATCTATAATATATATGTATATGATGAATATATATTATATATAAATCATGTTTTACATTATGGAATTATGTAAATCGTGATATAAGTAATAATATCATGAACGACATGTCGAAACACATACCATAAATAAAATGATTTTACCCAAAATGATGATTTAACATGGAATTTACAAAAGAACGGGTCATATAAAGTAATAAGTGAACCATATATGATATCATAACAATGAATATGATTCTGTAATAAGTCAATGACATTATTTAGATCATTATACAGGAGGTTTGGGGACGTACAAAGCTTATCGGACCTAAGGTAAGGGATAATTTTGAAAATCTCATTTTTATCCGAGATTGCTTATTCGTAAGTATTTATTGGGGTTATTGAAATCTTCCATGTACATGTTTTATAAAAGTTTTTTTAAAGTATGTTTAATGTCCTTTTTAACTATTTTGAATTTAACCCCATGTAATGGAAGAAATCTTTCTTTTATTTACCATACAAGGTACTTTTTGACTTTTCCGACAAAAGTACGAGAAGAATGTTTTTTAACGTATACGGCATGAAATGATTTTTACAGTTTTATAAAGCCTTATTTTCATGAATATTCCTTGAGAAGTTTTCATGAATATTTTAAACCAAATCTTTTTCTTTTAAAATTGCATGTCATTTTGTGAAAAGAAATTGATTTTGAAGAAGAAGGGATATTTTCCTCAAGAATTCATTTCAAGTGTTTGATCAAAACCATTTTTCCATCTAAGATGACATTATTTCATATATGTATGTTTCAAGTTTAATGTATCTATGATTTACCTGGTTTCCCTTTTTTTATGATGAAATGTCCATTTATTTTGTATGGATTATGACAATAAGGGATGATGTTTGTGAAACCCATTTTATACTTTGGGTTATGATGAATGTTTTAAGTTTATTTTGGGGCACAAGTAAGAATGATTTCATTATGAGATGGGTGGGACCTATATCTCTCTCCAATGCATTGGGTAAAGATTTATATCTCATGAGATAGACATGGCTAGAATGGAAAGTTAATCTGTTTCAGTGTTATAGGACTGAAACGAGGAGTGAAATTGATTCAGAAAGGGACATTATCCACTAAGATGGTCTTGGCAGCAATGACTTGGCTACTATAGAAATCATATCATGTTATTGATGGTTGCCACAATTACATATTTTATTCCCAATCTAATTTATCATGATTAATGTTTCTTCATGATCTATGCCTTATGTACTGCCATGTTTTATGTCATTTCTCAAGATTTTGATGTTTAGATTTTATGCTCATGTTTTTTTACATTCAAATGTCTAAGGATTGTTTTATGTTCTCTAGGATTACCCATACTGAGCATTTCAGCTCACCCCTTTTATGTTTTCTTTTCCCTAGGATATAAATAAATGTTTTAGGTAATAAAAAAGGGGGAAGATCTTTATGGGAGATGTTAAAGATCTATCACCACGATTAGAAGATTAAATTCCGAGTTTCCAAAGACACTAAACTATTACGGTCATTATGTGTCTGTTTTTGTTATGTATTAATTATTCTTCAAAAGTAATGTAATTTCCATATACATCATGCTTCGGGTCTCTACAGTTGGTATCAGAGGAAAGGTTTAGTCAACCTTTGGAAACTAGGATGCGAGAACTTTAGTGAGATCCCTAGAGATATTTCTAAGGTATGTCTAGGGATGTCCTTAAGGTTAAGTATAAGTATAGGTTATAGTCCTAGAATTACGGTAACGATCTTATAATTAAACATAACATGTTACATATTGAAGGTAATCCCCCTTTATTATGTTGTTTTCCCTAGCATGATTTTTTCCTCTCACACTATTTTTTTGGGTTTTAGATGAGGGATAGAACCCGAAGGAACCATGTTGATCAATACAATGGAAAATGCAATGATTTTCCTCCTAAACAAACAAATGTTTTCAGAGATGGAGTGAAAAATATTATTGCTATACTTACACAAGCTATGAATCATTCTAGACTTCCAAATGAGCAGAGAAGGGAACAATATTCTATTGAGTCATTCATGAGGCAACGTCCACCTTCTTTCAGTGGGTCTGCTGATCCACTTATTGTTGAACAATGGATCAGTACCCCTGAAAAGATATTTTCAGTTCGTCAATGTTCTGAACATGATAAATTCATCTTAGCAGTATATCGTTTGGAAGATGAAGTTGATCAATGGTGGAATCTTATCAAGAATACGAGGCCAAGAGATGAAATTGAGTCCATGGAATGGGACGAGTTCAAGAACATATATTTCAATAAGTACTTCCCTCGTATTCTTCGAACAATGATGGAGGAGGAGTTTCTTGAACTAAAGCAAAAGGATGATGAACATGTTGGTGCATACGAAAAAAATTTTACAAGGCTTTCATGGTATGCATCTGGATTTATCATCCAAACTGAACGTAAAGATGATCGATTCTTCAGTGGCTTAAAACCAAATCTTCGAAGGGCATTAGCTATAAGAGACATCAGTAGCTATGAAGAAATTGTGCGTTGTGCTATCAAGGTAGAAATTTAAGTTGGTGTTACTTATCCATCTCATGGTTTTGACAAGAAACGAAACATGGAGTTTAAGGAGAAATCTCAGAATAATGGTGAAAAGAAGATGAATGTTTCTTTATGCTCAAAGTGTGAATGAAGCATGGTGGATATTGTCTTAAAGGGACTAGAAAATGTTTTAAGTGTGGAAAAAAAGGTCATCGAGCAGCTGAGTGTTGAAGTAATGAAAAAATGGTTGCTAATGATGTGAATAAATAAAAGACTGCATAGAACGCACCACCAACACTTCAATGCTTCAAGTACAAGGAAATGGGGCATTATGCTAATAAATGCCTTAATCCAAGGGTTAGTGATGATCGACCTGAGAAACCACTTAAGGAAAAGGGCAAATGGAAGTCACATGCGATCACTATTGGAGATGTTGAATATGAAAATGATGTGGTGGAATGATTAAGTGTTTATTTAATGGGATTCCAAAATAATTTGGTATATAGTATCGTGGAATATTGGGAAGAATTATGTATTGGACTATTGTGGTTTTAAATAATTTTATGGTACCGGTAACCATGGTAAGTGATTGAGATATTTTTGGAATGAAGATGATGTGCGCATAATGAAGGGATAAGGAGAAAATTAAATTTTTGATAGTATTCATGTGATCATGACTGATATAAGGAGAAAGTTATATCATGGTTTGAGTATATAGAATTTTTGGATTTTTGTATGTGGAACGAGTTAAATTTTGACAGCATTCATTTTTTCACTAAGGTTTAATGGTATTAATTTTTCAAGAGAATACATGATTAAGGTATTCACATGATTGGAATGTGACCAACAAGATATACGGGGGATAAATGATGGTATTCACATGATTGGTTGATGAAATTTCAAGTAATCGTTTCCTTTATACTATGATATTGGACCGAAGTATATTATATAAGCCTAAATATTGGAATGGATTATGTTGGAAATAAGTTAGTATTTATTATGGATAGAACTTTTTTGGATATTATTGATGGGATGTTATAGTAATGTAGTTTTAGAAAAAGGACAACCTACAGGACGGGTGATAGCCCATCGTGACGGACAAGGCTGTGGGAATCAAACCCACAACTAAAGTGAGACAGGCCTTTATCGCCTACCACTGGCCTACAGGAAGTCATTGTTTAGTAGAAACTAGTTTTATTATATTAAGCAGTATGATATATGATGTATAAGTCCATTTTAGGAACCATATATGATTAATCTCACTATAGATCGACTTATGTATATTTAATAACTTTTTCTAACATTTTCTTTGAGACAAATGGAATGACCCGTCATTCTATCACATGATCTTCTAACACTTCGCGAATAACAAATACAAATTCATTTTTTTAAAAGATGAAGTGGAAATTGTTCAAGGCACGAACAACAGTGAGATTTTACCAAAATAAAGTTAGTATTTATTCTAATTCAAATTATTCAACTTTAGAAAAATGATCTTCAAAACCAAAAATGTTACCCTAGTGCCCTTATATCCGATGAATCAGATGTTACCCTTGATCATCAAAAATTTATGGCTTTGTGAATGTTGGCTTTTTCATAGCCATGTTCTCTAGCACTCTCCATCAGAACTTGATGGTTAGATTTTTATTCCATATCCATATTTTCACCTATGTTCTCCTACGTGGAAACCCAGTGATGAGTTAATTTGGGTAACCGTTACGTTTCATACATTAGTTTTTAAAGCCATGTTTTGGTATTCCTTTTTACGATGTGGGTATCTATTAAAGAAACTTTCGAGTAGTAAACCATTTATAACCCCGACGAATTTCGGGGGTGAAATTCATTTTAAGGGGGGGTAGAATGTAACACCTTGAGATTTTATGAAAAATATTTTTTTTAATTTCATTAATGTCTTGTGTTGTACGCTACACCAAAAAGAGCTTGCACAACACGCATCCCTTACTTGGCTTGCATTACACGAAATCGTGACCTTCCAAGATAGCGTGTGTTGTACGCAATACTGAGTTTCGTTAAACAACGATATGTTATATGAACTACCCATTATGAATTGTATCAACTACATTTTGAATTTTATAACATTATCATTCATATTACATATTTTCTAGAACATGGTATGAGAACAAAATCAATTTTTTGAGTAAAATAAGTATTTTTCAAAAAAATGTAGTTTTGCCGCCTTTTGATGGCGCACCCAATTTAAATCTTGTTTTTGACATGTATATAAGTTCAATTTGACAAAATAAAATTCTTCTTTGGAATCAGGATATAAAAATTTACTTTGGATAAATGTTTTATATTATTCTGATAACTTTCATATTTTAATGAATAGTAAAAACACGCTATATTTTAATTAAAAACAACTTTTTTCATCGCAATAATTTATATGGTTAGATTATCTTTTTAATTCGATTTAAACTGTAATTAGAATATATTTTTACCATTTAATCCAATTTTGGTCATTGGAATTAATTTCACTTTGAAATTGGATATAAACAAGTATCAATCTTTTGATTGTTATTGTTTCTTAAAAAAACACGGTACTTGTTTTGATAACGGGAATTAATTTTCAAATTAATTAATTACACTTCTATGTTTAGAATTTGGAAAAATAGACATCAATTTTGAATTCGGAATATCAAATAATTCTTAGGCTGAATTTTTGGTATTTTTATGAAAAACTACAATTTTCGATGAATAGTGAAACCACTTAGTGGTTGTTAAAAAACTGATTTTTTCATTTAAATAAAATTTTACCACTTCTGTGAATTGAATTTTGAAAATTTGACAGGAACGGTTAATATCAAGGACTAAAATGTGGTTCAATGAGATGAAAATAATTTTTGGTGAATAGTAACTTTTTACTTTTTTTACCATGGTTAAAAGTAAATAGGGTAATTAAGGGTGAAAATGATATTATTATTACCCTAACACATGTCCTAATTCCATTGTATAAGTTTACTTCGACCAAAAACAACCTTATGAATACAATATGACCATTTAGGCCCACATGGATTAGATTAGGACATTTATTATTAATTTATTTAAAGAAGGGTTAAAATAGTTAAAGTCAAAGTTTAATAAATAAATCATTTTTAATATAGAGTTATAAATTAGATAAATTCGACTATAAATATTCATTAGAAAGAAACATATATTCCCTACCTAATGGTATTTTATTTATAATTTTTAGACATTAAATAATTTATGTTATTTCTGACACAATGGTGATGCAGTAATTGCCTAAATAATGAAATATTAAAATAATTGATATTATAAATACCCAAATAAATGTAATTTGAGACTTTTTATTAATTACACTAATTTTATAGGTTAATATGACATGATATTATTTATTTAAGGAACTGTTTTCGAACTAATCATGCTGTTATGATTTTCTCAAAAATCAAGTACCAAATAGTGTCAAAATTGACATAAAATAGTCTTTAAAACAAATATTATATTATTAATTGTTATTTTATTCCTAAAAATCTACAGTTCAGCCAAATCACTTATATAAGGATATATATATTAATAATTAACCACTTGGGGTTCGTTTGTTTTGTTATAGTAAGTTTATTAACTTTATAGTGTAAGAAAACAAGAAGACACGGTAAAAGTAAAATTATTTAACTTAAAGTTAAATCTAAATGATAAGATCAAAATAGAAACCTAAACTTGTCTAAATTATATTGGATGAGAGAATTTCAATCCATCCACACCTTAGCTTCTAAATAAATCAATTTGGAACTATTAAAAACCGAATATGACTTTATAATAAAATAATTTTTTTAGTTATTCCAAAGGTACCCCTCTCCTCCCTTCTATAAGGGCACCCCTTCCCTCTTCTCTTCACACCATTTTGAGCCTTTATTCTCATCCAAACCATGCCAATTTCTCTTAACCGCTTCCCTAGAAACATCCTAGAGGTTTTGGTCTTCTTAAAAGACAATTTTAGTACCCTAAGAAGAGATTTCAAAGAGGCATATCAAAGATGAGGTAATATCCGTTACCGATTCATTCAATTTTCTATCTTCTTCAACTTATTCTTCTTTAATTGTTTCATTATATTGTAATAACATCAGTATCAATAATATACATATATGTTATTATAAATATGAATCAACCCTATTTCACCTTCTATCCGTCCTACGGAAAACAAAATCACTGCTCATGTGTACTTACGGAATACCGTCTCCACGCCGTGCTGTAATCTATTTTTCCACCAACACCTTACATGGATGGGTATAATGGTGTAAAGAATAAATATATATGGTTATGATAACTTCATACTAATTCTGATATATTTTACCATCCACTCCAATTCTATTCAATAATTATTGGAACGATATCATCGCTTGTGGGTACGTACGGACTACCGTCTCCACGACGCGATGAGATTCATTCTCCATGTTAACCATACATGAATGATTATAAAGTTTATATAATGAATAATAATGAAATATATGACATAATAATTCTACTTTATTTATGTATATATATATGTATTTCATCTATTTTGTTTCATTCAATTCAATAAGGAAACGAAAACAACGTTCATGAGTACGTACAGCCTACAGTCTCCCTGAACGGTGTATTTTATTCCTTTTATCGATCTATAATATATATGTTTATGATGAATATATATTATATAAAAATTATATTTTACATTCTGGAATTATGTAAATCAGGATATAAGTAATAATATCAAGAACGACAAGTCGAAACACATACTATAAATGAAATGATTTTACCCAAAACGTTGCTTTAACATGGAATTTACAAAAGAACGGGTAATATAAAATCATAAGTGAACCATATATGATCATAAAAATGAGTATGATTCTTTAATAAGTCAATGACATTATTTAAATTATTATACATGAGGTTCAGACACATACTATGCTTATCGAACCTAAGGTAGGGGATAATTTTGCAAATCTCATTTTTATCAGAGATTGCTTATTCGTAAGTATTTACCGGGGTTATTGAAATCGTCCATGTCCATGTTTTATAAAAGTTTTTCATGTATTTTTAAAGCCATTTTTAACCATTTTGACTTTTACCCCAAGGAATGGAAGAAATCTTTCTTTTATTTACCCTACAGGGTACTTTTTGACTTTTTCGACAAAAGTACGAGAAGAATGTTTTTTTAACGTATACGACATGAAAGGATTTTTACAGTTTTATAAAGCCTTATTTTTATGAAGCTTCCTCCAAAAGATTTCATGACTATTTTAAGAAAAATCTTTTTCATTTAAAATTTCATGACGTTTTGTGAAAATAAATTGATTTTGAAGAAGAAAGGATATTTTCATCAAGAATTCATTTCAAGTGTTTTATCAAAACTATTTTCCATCTAAGATTACATTATTTCAGATGTGTATGTTTCAAGTTTAATATCTGTATGATTTACATGGTTTCCCTTTTTATGATGAAATGTCCATTTATTTTATATGGATTATGAGATGATGGGATGATGTTTATGAAACCCATTTTCTTCTTTGGGTTATGAGGAATGTTTTAAGTTTATTTTGTGGCACAAGTAAGAATGATTTCATTATGAGATGGGTTGGAACTATATCTCCCTCCAATGAATTGGGTAATGATTTATATCTCATGAGATAGACATGGCTGGAATGGTAAGTTAATCTGGTTCAGTGTTATAGGACTGAAATGAGGAGTGAACTCGATTCATAAAGGGACTTTGTCCACTAAGATGGTCTTGGCTGCAATGTCTTTGCTACTATGGAAATCATATCATGTGGTTAATGGTTGCCATAATTACATGTTTTATTCACAAGATAATTTATCATGATTAATGTTTCTTCATGATCTATGCCTTACGTACTACCATGTTTTCCGTCATTGCTCAAGATTTTGATGTATAGATTTTATGCTCATGTTTTTTTTACATTCAAATGTCTAAGGATTGTTTTATGTTCTCTATGCTTAACCTTACTGAGTATTTGAGCTCACCCCTTTTATGTTTTCTTTTCCCCAGGATATAACGAAAGGTATTAGGTAAGAAAAAAAAGGGGGAATATCTTTATGGGATATGTTGAAAATATTTCACCGCGATTAGAAGATTATATTCTGGGTTTCCAAAGACACTAAACTATTACGGTCCTTCTGTGTCTGTTTTGGTTATGTATTAATTATTTCGAAAAATTAATTTAATGTACATGTACGTCAAGCTTTGGGTCTCTACAGAGGATCCCTCCATTATAAGTGGATAAGAGGATCTGGAGGATGATCCTTCTTCCTTTCAAGAGGGTGTATCTTCCATAGTCGACGAGTTGGTACTGGTTAACCTCGGTAGCAAGGCAGACCTGAAACCCACATTGATCAGTGTCGCCCTACCCCTCGAGGATAAACAGTTGTGCATAGTCTTCCTGAAACAACACTGTGAGGTATTCACCTAGTGTTATGGTGATATTCTAGGACTAGATCCTCAGGTATTCATCCACTGCCATGGTCTCCCAAGAAATCATTGTGGGTTCAAGTAGCCTCCTAGAAAGATGAACCCTTGTCATGGTTTCCTGGTTGAGGCATAAGCCGACAAGCTCATCAGAGCCACTTCTGTTAAGGAGGAATAGTACACCAATTGGCTGGCCAATATTTTTCCAGTAAGGAAGAAGAATGAACAGATCATGTTCTACATCGACTTCTCAGATCTCAACTGTCAGTATCTAAAGGATAATTTTCTCTTTCCTATGATGGGGTTATTGATTAATAATAAAACTGGATTCCAAGCCCTCTCCGTCATGGATGGGTACTCTAGGTAAAAACATATCTGAATGGCCTCCAAAGATGAGGAGTTCACAACCTTCAGGGAACCACAGGGTACTTTCTGTTACCAAGTCATGCCCTTCGGTTTAAATAATGCAGGTGCCACCTACCAGCAGGCTATACATCGCATATTTAACCCAATCCTTGGAACGATAGTGGGATGTTATGTGGAAGATCTGGTGTTCCAATCTCGCCAGTTTAGGAGCAACTCAAAGACCTTGAAACAGTGTTTGGATTCTTCCCTTCCCGTCACCTGAAGACGAATCCATTGAACTGTTCCTTCGGGGTAACCTATGGATAGTTTCTCAGCTCCGTTTTCAGATACAGGGGCATTGAGATAGATCTAGAGAAGATCATGGATATTAGCCAGATGTCTCTTCCGAACCACATTTTGGAGCTTCAAGGATTCCAAGTCCACTTTGCCTACATAATCTGATTCATTACGAATCTGGCCGGCATGTGTAACCTCTTTTCTCAGCTCATGAATAAAGACACCATCTATGAGTGGGGTGAAGAATGTCAAACTGCTTTTGAGGAGATCAAGGAGTATCTTCTCCAACCTTCGGTCTTAATTCCACCTATCTCCGGAAATCCACCGGTCTTTTATGTGATAACACCGGAACGATCTCTCGATTCCCTTCCCACCCATAAGAACAATGAGAGGATAGAGAACAACCTTTACTACCTCAGCCGCATACTCCTCGATACAGAGACCAGATACTCCATCATTGAAAAGATATACCTTGCACTGGTATTCACAGTATAGAAGTTGAGACATTACTTATAGCGACACGATGTACAACTGGTTTCCCGAGTAGACCCACTAAAGTACATATTCAACCACCCCATATTGGCAGGCCATCTAGCTTGGTGAGAAGTGATTCTCTAATAGTTAGATGTCATTTTTGTCCCTCAAAAAACTATTAAGGGGAAAGAATTGGAAGCCTTCCCTGCTACTCATCCGGATCCTACTGGATAGTCCTTGTATCTCGATTTCCATGATGACGTGATCCTATCTGTATACCAAGCCACGTCATGCTTGAATAATCACTTCTATGGTGCTTCATGGAGCCCGACAAAAATATGGCTCAATGACCCCAGGCTCAACAGAGTAGGCCTTGGTATCGTCTTCATTACCCTGACAGAAGCCATCATGCCATACTCATTCTTGTTGTCGAAATGATGCACCAACAATGAGGCAGAGTTTTAGGATATCATCACTGGACTCAAGCTGGCTCTCGAGACTGATGTGCCCCATTTTCTTGTGAAAGGAGACCCTGAACTAGTCATCAAACAGATCAACAGTGACTACGTCATTATAATGCCAGAGCTTGTACCATTTTTGGAACACACTCTCCAGCTAAAGGCTAGGTTCCCATCTATACCAGAAGTTACTCATGTTCCTCGATCTTAGAATGGTCGAGATGACACCCTAGTTGGCCTTGTTGCATCACTCGTAGATCCCGAGAAAGAGGATCTAATTATCCATGTGGCACATCATAGATTCATTATAAGGACCCGCACTTATTTCTTACATAATCATGAATTTATTCAAGAAAACAGTTCATTTTACATTGAGGATATTTTCAAGTTTAGAGCTTTAGAGAATTAAGACAAAACATTCATAACATTACACATTTTTACATAGTGGATACCATAAAATCAGTTTCCATTTTCCTCAGAATATAAAACATTAAAACATAAAACAAGACTCCTTGACAATTCTTCAACATTTAACATGTCTTCTTTACTTGTATTACTCATACATTAACCTGTGAAAAATCATTTAAAAACTTGGGATGAGCACAAAAGCTCAGTAAGGTATGAAAAAGAAGGAAAAATCACATTAGTCCATGAATACGCATGATGTATGAAAACATTTTCAAAATACATTCTTTCCACCCATAAAATATTACATTGTGTAACATGAGATTTATACAATATCCACACAAACATAATTATAATCATAGAGGTATATTTGGGCATTACTTACATAATCTCGTAACCATCTTGGCTACCTTAAAATTTGTAACCCTCACGGCTACCTTACTTTGTGTAACCATCACAGTTACACTTGGAGTAACCATACGGCCGACCTCCAACTTACTCATACCCAATGCATTGGAGGGAAATATAGGTCCCACCCTTCATCATAAACAATTCCCAATAACAAAAACATAATCATACAACATAAACAATAGCATAAAAACATTTCCTTTGAATCTTATAAAACAGAATTTTAAAAGAGGATTTTAGAAGAAAAGTACCTTATAAACATCATATACTTGAAGTGAGACTTAATAGAGTGGATGGAATATGTATATAGTCTATAAATACACATAATGAAACATAATATAAACAAAACCAATCACACAAACAATTTAAATAGCACATAAATTATAAAGTAGAATGTTAACACAATGAATGGAAATCGGGTTAAGAATTCCCTTACCTTAGGCTTGTCTTACTTCAAAATTGTTTAAACCTCCTGTATAATGGTTAAAAGATTGTTATTAGTATTTTACGGAAACATGTTCATGTTTATAACATCTTATATGTTCATTTAATAACCTCATTTCACCCCTTATTTGTTAGTATTTTGTTCCTTGCATTATTTTGGGTGAGTTCTTTTGTGATTTTCACAATTGGTTCATGATGAATCGTTCTTGTTGATTGGAAGTGAAACTCCAGAATTGGAATGGAGTAGTATTTACATATTTACAGTACCATAAATGATACCATTTATCACTTTGATGCTTTATATGATGATGATTTATAAGTTAAAACATTAGTTATGTTCGTTTAGATCATTTAAGTGGTTCTTTGATAATTACAACTTCAATTTTATCTTATAAATTTGAATCAAGAGTACAAAAGAATTCCAGAACCTTATATGATTCATAAAACATATATTATAACCTGGTTCAACCATATAAATGGTTTCATGGCCAGACTTGAAATAATTAATGGAGATTGAAAATACATCGTCCACGATATCGGTGATTCGACACAAATGGACAAAGTTTTTTTTGATTCTTTAAATAAGTGAGAGAGGAGAGGAATAATGATTTGTAATTTTCCATAAACATGAAAAAATCCAGAATATACATGATTCTAGAGATTTCATGTCTCTTGGATAAGAGGGGGTGATGAACGAAGAGAAGGGAATCTTGAAATGAAGAAAACATGAGAAATGTCTTACAAAAATTCGGCAGCCTAACGGCATCTCATAAAATTTCATAAAAATAAGATTGATGAGAGGAATGGAATATCTCATCATTCATACAAAATTTGGACAGTAAGGGGAATATTAAATGAAATATCCCAACAAAATACAAAGGGAAAGGAAGAGAATAACATAAAATGGAAGGAAAGAATGAAAATGAAAGAGGATGTTTACCTCTTGATCTCTTCTCCTTGAGATCCTTCTTAAGGGATTTGATTTTGGTCTTTTGGTGAGACCAGTAGCTCTAGGACGTGGGGAAGAAGATTGGGGAGGGATTTTGGCAGAAATTAGACAATGCTCAAGGCTTGAGAGGTGTGAGAGGAAGAGGGGAGTGAGGGTGGTATTTATAGTGGAGGAGGGGAGGTATTTTAGATTATTTTAATTATTATTATAATATTTTTATCAAGACTATGAATAATCTCAAATCAAGTGGCCCTAAATAGTGATAATATCATGTTATTTCGAAGCAAGTGGCCTTGAATCACTTATGATGTCATAAATAGTACATTTTTACTGATAAATTGATTATACGGTATTTTACCGTATTTCACTATTCACCGAAAATTCAAGAGTTTCAGAAAAATACCAAAACTTTACCCCAACCATTTTTCGATGTGTAGAATTCAAAAATGAAATCCATGTTTCAAAAATAATTTTCTAAATATTATTAATTTAATTTTTAAATAAGGTCACAGTTAATTCGAAAAATAACAATATTGAAGTGAAATTAGTTTTATGTTACTTTGGAAAATTAATTATGATCCCATTATCCTATTGCCATGGGAAAATAAAATAATATTATTATTTACTATTCATGAGGTCATATTACTATTCACATTACTATTCATAAGGGCATGTTACTATTCACCAAATAAACAAGTTTGTTCCATCAGACTCTAAATAACATACTAGACACAATTGTAGATGACAGTTTCTTGAAATTCAAAACATAGAAGAAATAAAATTGTGTTTAAAGGATACTTATAAATATATACCTTAAACAAAATTTCAAGCATTTTTAATTTATTTTTAGAAAACCTTGGGATGTTACATTATCCCTACCTTCTTGAAATTGCGTCCTCGCAATTTTATTTACTTATTATACAACTGAGGGTATTTTTCCCTCATAGCATTTTCAGACTCCCATGTTGCTTCTTCAACCATGTGGTTTCTCCACAAAACCTTTACCTGGTGGATTACCTTATTCCGCAATACCTGTTCTCTTCGATCAAGAATCTGAACCGGTTTTTCTTCATAAGAAAGGTTCTCTGCTAGCTGAACTTCTTCCGGCCTCAAGATATGTGATGAATCTGGAACATACTTTCTCAACATCGAAACATGAAAAACATTGTGTACCTGAAACAAGCTCGGAGGCAAAGCTACGCGGTACGCAACTGTTCCAACTTTATCCAAGATTTCAAAAGGACCGATGAACCGTGGACTTAGTTTCCCTTTCTTACCGAAACGCATCACACTTTTCCAAGGAGATATTTTAAGGAAAACATGGTCACCTACCTTGAAAGAGAAGTCTTTCCTTCTGTTATCTGCATAACTTTTCTGCCTGGTCTGAGCTGTCCTCATGTGTTGCTGGATCATCCTCACTTTCTCAGCCACTTCTTCTACTAATTATGGCCCCATCAACTTTCTTTCACCGACTTCATCCCAAAACGCAGGAGTCCGACACCGCTTTCCATACAAGGCCTCAAAAGGTGCCATCTGAATACTGGAATGGAAACTGTTATTATAAGAAAACTCAACTAGTGAAAGATGCTGATCCCAACTTCCCTGATAGTCCATTGAACAAGCTCGAAGCATATCCTCCAAAGTTTGAATTGTGCGTTCTGACTGCCCATCTGATTGAGGATGAAAAGCTGTACTGAAATTCAACTCTGTGCCCAAAGACTTCTGAAGTCCCTTCCAAAATTTAGAAGTGAACTTGGGATCTCGGTCAGACACAATGGAAAGAGGAAATCCATGTAACCTGACAATCTCTTTGAGGTAAAATCGAGAAAGCTGATCTAATGTCATTGTATCTCGAATAGAAAGAAAATGATGAGACTTTGTTAGCCGATAAACAATAACCCATATCGTATTGTTACCTCGGGAAGTCTTTGGTAGTCCCACCACAAAATCCATGGATATATTCTCCCATTTCCATTCTGGCACCGGCAAAGGCTGAAGCGTCCCCTTCGGTAAATGTCGCTCTGCTTTAACCTGTTGACATGTCAAACATTTCATTGTAAAACCAGAAATATCTCTTTTCATCCCATTCCACCAGTAATACTCCCGAAGGTTTCTGTACATCTTAGTACTTCCAGGATGAACAGAAAATGGAGAACTATGAGCTTCACACAACAATTCTTTCTTCAGCTGGGAATCACAAGGCATACACAACCTTTTTCCAAACCTTAAAACACAATCTTTATCAAGATTAAATTCTGGAAACTTACCCATTTTAACAAATTCTACCTTTTTCTATAGCTCACGGTCTTCCCTCTACGCTTTCATAATTCTGTCTGACAACGAAGACTGCACTGAAACCTGAAACAAAATAGATATATTCCCTGCACCAACAACTTCCAAGCCAAAATTTATCAAATCCTTAATCAGGGGATCACGTTCCAAACGTATCATGGTTAATGATGCATGATTTTTCCAACATAAGGCATCCGCTACTTTGTTTGCTTTTCCAGGATGGTAATTAATCGTGCAGTCATAATTCTTTATCAGTTATAGCCATCTTCTCTGCCTCATGTTTAATTCCTTCTCAGTGAATATATACTTAAGACTTTTATGGTCAGTATATATTTGGCATTTGGTTCCGTATAGATGATGCCTCCATATTTTCAAAGCAAAAACCACAGCTCCCAATTCCAAATCATGTGTGGGATAATTCAGCTCATGAGGTTTAAGTTGTCTCGAAGCATAGGCAATTACCTGATCATTCTGCATCAAAACACAGCCAAGTCCCTTCAAAGAAGCATCACTGTAGATGACAAACTCACCATTCCGGGAAGGTAAGGCCAAAACTGGAGCATTCACCAATCTCTTCTTTAGTTCCTGAAAACAAACATCACATTCCTCTGTCCAAACAAATTTAACCCCTTTCCGTGTTAACTTAGTTATTGGGCTAGATAACCATGCAAAGTTCTTAACAAAGCATCGGTAATAACTTGCTAAGCCCAGAAAACTACGAATCTCTGTAACATTTGTGGGTCTTGGCCATTCATCAACTACTTTTGTTTTGGAAGGATCAACTGTTATTCCATCCTTATTTACAATGTGCCCAAGAAAAGAAATTTGTTGCAACCAAAAATCACACTTGCTGAATTTTCCATATAGTTTCTTTTCTTTTAAAGTTTGTAAAACAACCCTTAGATGTTTTTCATGCTCCTCTTTATTTTTAGAAAAAACCAGAATGTCATCAATAAATACAACCACAAACTTATCCAAGAACTCATGAAATACTCTATTCATAAGATTCATGAATACAGCAGGTTCATTAGTTAACCCAAATGGCATAACAACAAATTCATAATGCCCATATCTAGTACGAAAGGCTGTTTTTGGGATGTCATCCTCCTTCACCTTCAGCTGATGGTATCCGGATCTCAAGTCAATCTTGGAAAAGTACTGAGCTCCCTGGAGCTGATCAAACAAGTCATCAATATGAGGCAAAGGATACTTGTTTTTAACAGTGATGTTATTCAAAGCTCTATAATCAATGCAAAGTCTCATGGAACCATCTTTCTTTTTAACAAACAAAACAGGGTCTCCCCATGGTGAAGTACTGGGACGAATGAAGCCTTTGACAAGCAAATCCTGCAACTGATTTTTCAATTCAAGAAGTTCTATTGGAGTCATACGATATGGGGGTTCTGAAATTGGCTTAGCATCAGGAACTAAGTCAATTGTGAATTAGACTTCTCATTTAGGTATGACACTGGGTAAATCCTCAGGAAAAACATCAAGGTATTCATTTACCACTGGCACATCATTGATTTGTATAGTTCCCTTGTTTTCAACAATATGAGCCAGATAACTTTCATTTCCATCTTTTAGTAGTTTCTCAGCTTCTTGATATGTTATCAATTGTATGGGTTCATTCATGTATACAAACTGAAACTCTTTCTGAAAAACAACTTCTTTAGCTCTACAGTCAATCATAGCATTATAATCAGAAAGCCAGTCCATCCCCAGAATAACTTCAAACTCGACTAAGGGCAAAACAAGAAGTTTTGCAGGTAAAGTCTTTCCACATACCAAAATAGAAATATTTTTATAATTCCTCTTTGCTATAACATTTCACCCTGGTGTTTTAACAACAAGTTCAGGTATCATTTGTTGAGGTGATATTTCCAATTCACTAGAAAATTTCTTAGAGATGAAGGAATGTGTAGACCCCGTATCAAACAAAACTTTAGCAAAATCTGAGTGAACAAACAAAGTACCTGATACAACTTCATTGGATGGCCCAACATCTGCTGACGTAGTCACAAAGGATCTCACTACACCTTTCTGCTTGTAGTCTGGCTTCTTTGTATCATTTGGATCCCTCTTTGGACAGGCATTTGCATAGTGACCCATCTCACCACATTTAAAACACTTTACAGTTTGCTTATTAGGATTATTCTTTGGATCATTTTCATTGAAATCTCGGGCCATATGTCCAAACTTACCACATTTAAAACACTTCCCAGTTTTGATAAGACATTCCCCAGGGTGCTTCTTGCCACACTTTTCTCAAACTGGAAACTGTATTTTCTTACCACCAGATTTCATTGGTTGATTCTTACCCATTGCTTTCCAATTGGACCTCTTCCTCTCTTTGTTTCCAAATTGCATGTGATCGTCAGAAAACTCCATCTCTACCCTCTCAGCACATCGGACAAGTTTCTCGTAACTTTTGAATTCACAGGAGTCCAACGCCCTTCGATACCTTGGCTTCAATCCTGAGTAAAAGCGGTTGATTTTGCTATCGAGATCCAGAATAAGATTTGGAGCATACCTCGCCAGTCGGGTGAAGTTCGCCTCATACATAGCCACTGAATCTTCCTCCTTTTGTTTCAGTTCAAGGAATTGTTTCTCCATTCTAAGTCGCACCACCTTAGGAAAATATTTTTCAAGAAAAAGACTTTTAAATTCATCCCATACTAAGGCATCAAAATACTCTCTACCCCTGATATTCCTTACCATTGTCCACCACTAATCAGCTTCCCCTTCAAAACGATAAATGGAAAGACTTACCTTTTGATTTTCCGAACATCCCATAACATCAAATATCTTTTCAAGGGCTTTAATCCATCCTTCTACTGCCACTGGGTCAGAAGATCCATTGAATGCAGGAGGATGTTGTCTCATAAAATGTTCCACCACTGTCATGTTCTGTTGGGGTACTTCTATTTGTCCTCTTGCATGGATGCCACCACCATTTATTGCCTGTGTTAGCTGAGCCATTACTGTCACAAACTGCTCGGTTCCAATCCCTACCATTCCGGGCTGTTGATCAGGAAGGATGTCATTCTGTCGGTGCATATCCTCTTCAACATCCATGTTCCTTATGCGGACAACCATTCAAAACAAAGATTTCATAGATGAAGCAACATGGTAATATTTAAATGCTATCACAAATTAAACATAGGGTGAGAATTATTTATGGTATTCTATTAGCATCACCTTAACCCCTAAAGTTATTTAAACCATCCTTTGATACCAACTATAAGGACACGCACTTATTTCTTACATAATCTTGAATTTATTCAAGAAAACACTTCATTTTACATTGATGATCTTTTCAAGTTTAGAGCTTTAGATAATTAAGACAAAACATTCATAACATTACACATTGTTACATAGTGGATACCATAAAATCAGTTTCCATTTTCCTCAGAATATAATACTTTAAAACATAAAACAAGACTCCTTGACAATTCATCAACATTTAACATGTCTTACTTCCTTGTATTACTCATCCATTAACCTATGAAAAATCATTTAAAAACTTTGGATGAGCACAAAAGCTCAGTAAGGTATGAAAAAGAAGGAAAAATCACATTAGTCCATGAATACGCATGACGTATGAAAACATTTTCAAAATACATTCTTTCCACCCATAAAATATTACTTTGTGTAACATGAGATTTACACAATATCCACACAAACATAATTATAATCATAGAGGTATATTGGGGCTTTACTTACATAATCTCGTAACCATCTTGGCTACCTTAAAATTTGTAACCCTCACGGCTACCTTACTTTGTGTAACCATCACAGTTACACTTGGAGTAACCATACGGCCGACCTCCAACTTACTCATACCCAATGCATTGGAGGGAAATATAGGTCCCACCCTTCATCATAAAAAATTCCCAATAACAAAAACATAATCATACAACATAAACAATAGCATAAAAACATTTCCTTTGAATCTTATAAAACAGAATTTTAAAAGAGGATTTTAGAAGAAAAGTACCTTATAAACATCATATACTTGAAGTGAGACTTAATAGAGTGGATGGAATATGTATATAGTCTATAAATACACATAATGAAACATAATATAAACAAAACCAATCACACAAACAATTTAAATAGCACATAAATTATAAAGTAGAATGTTAACACAATGAATGGAAATCGGGTTAAGAATTCCCTTACCTTAGGCTTGTCTTACTTCAAAATTGTTTAAACCTCCTGTATAATGGTTAAAAGATTGTTATTAGTATTTTACGGAAACATGTTCATGTTTATAACATCTTATATGTTCATTTAATAACCTCATTTCACCCCTTATTTGTTAGTATTTTGTTCCTTGCATTATTTTGGGTGAGTTCTTTTGTGATTTTCACAATTGGTTCATGATGAATCGTTCTTGTTGATTGGAAGTGAAACTCCAGAATTGGAATGGAGTAGTATTTACATATTTACAGTACCATAAATGATACCATTTATCACTTTGATGCTTTATATGATGATGATTTATAAGTTAAAACATTAGTTATGTTCGTTTAGATCATTTAAGTGGTTCTTTGATAATTACAACTTCAATTTTGTCTTATAAATTTGAATCAAGAGTACAAAAGAATTCCAGAACCTTATATGATTCATAAAACATATATTATAACCTGGTTCAACCATATAAATGGTTTCATGACCAGACTTGAAAGAATTAATGGAGATTGAAAATACATCGTCCACGATATCGGTGATTCGACACAAATGGACAATGTTTTTTTTGATTCTTTAAATAAGTGAGAGAGGAGAGGAATAATGATTTGTAATTTTCCATAAACATGACAAAATCCAGAATATACATGATTCTATAGATTTCATGTCTCTTGGATAAGAGGGGGTGATGAACGAAGAGAAGGGAATCTTGAAATGAAGAAAACATGAGAAATTTCTTACAAAAATTCGGCAGCCTGACGGCATCTCATAAAATTTCATAAAAATAAGATTGATGAGAGGAATGGAATATCTCATCATTCATACAAAATTTGGACAGTAAGGGGAATATTAAATGAAATATCCCAACAAAATACAAAGGTAAAGGAAGAGAATAACATAAAATGGAAGGAAAGAATGAAAATGAAAGAGGATGTTTACCTCTTGATCTCTTCTCCTTGAGATCCTTCTTAAGGGATTTGATTTTGGTCTTTTGGTGAGACCAGTAGCTCTAGGACGTGGGGAAGAAGATTGGGGAGGGATTTTGGCAGAAATTAGACAATGCTCAAGGCTTGAGAGGTGTGAGAGGAAGAGGGGAGTGAGGGTGGTATTTATAGTGGAGGAGGGGAGGTATTTTAGATTATTTTAATTATTATTATAATATTTTTATCAAGACTATGAATAATCTCAAATCAAGTGGCCCTAAATAGTGATAATATCATGTTATTTCGAAGCAAGTGGCCTTTCATCACTTATTATGTCATAAATAGTACATTTTTACTGATAAATTGATTATACGGTATTTTACCGTATTTCACTATTCACCGAAAATTCAAGAGTTTCAGAAAAATACCAAAAATTTACCCCAACCATTTTTCGATGTGTAGAATTCAAAAATGAAATCCATTTTTCAAAAATAATTTTCTAAATATTATTAATTTAATTTTTAAATAAGGTCACAGTTAATTCGAAAAATAACAATATTGAAGTGCAATTAGTTTTAAGTGACTTTGGAAAATTAATTATGATCCCAGTATCCTATTGCCATGGGAAAATAAAATAATATTATTATTTACTATTCATGTGGTCATATTACTATTCATATTAATATTCATAAGGGCATGTTACTATTCACCAAAAAAACAAGTTTGTTCCATCAGACTCTAAATAACATACAAGACACAATTGTAGATGACAGTTTCTTGAAATTCAAAACATAGAAGAAATAAAATTATGTTTAAAGGATACATATAAATATATACCTTAAATAAAATTTCAAGTATTTTCAATTTATTTTTAGAAAACCTTGGGATGTTACATTCATTTCTCATGTCACCCTCGATGACAACAATGCCCCACGGGTAATCCAACTTACAACAGGACCCTACACGTCAAGACCCCCGGGTCCCATGGATGCGGTGATCAATGTGACTCCCAACTAGAGATCCCCCTTTGTTGAGTATCTCTAGAATGGTAATATCCCAGCATATTGGGCCGAGAACGAGAGAATCTGACACCGCGTGTTGCAGTTGACCCTCCAAAAAGGACCTGGCCATGAGCAGATCCTTTATAAGCACGGGTTTGATGGGGTTCTGCCCCATTGCATTCAAGGAGTCAATAGTTATCTAGACATGCAAGAGGTTCATGCCAGTTTCTGTGGGGCTCATTAGGCCAGGCCAAAACTATCTCACCAGATCTAGAGACTAGGGTACTTTTTGTCCCTCCATGATCGATGATTGCATTGAGTTCTACAAGAGATTCCATGTGTGCCAAATTAATTCTAACTTCATGGATGTGCTAAAATCATAGAAACAAATAGGGATAAAGGGAATTACTCACTGTTAAGATGAATCAGTTAATGAAATTACTTGATGTTCCTCTCATGATGGTGAGTATGTGACTCAATGTTTGAGAATATAAACAATAGTGACAAGAGAGACACTGTTGGATATTTTTAAGTGGTCTTAATGTCTTACTATTGGTTAAAAACTAATGGTGCCAAAATTATCTCATCGTTGGTTAAAACCAATGGTGACTAAAACATGAATATGCAAAAAAATGCAATGAAAGAAATATTTTTTATTTTATTTTAATGGAAATCATGATGAAGAGGTCAAAATGAATGGTCGAATATGATGAACCACTTTCATCTGTTGAAAAATGAAATATATAAATGAATAAATGATTGAGAACATGAGATAAGAAAGAGACAGAGGATCATATCCCACTATGCTAGAGAAGAAAATGATGTCCAAGAATATGGTGGCACCAGAGAAGTGGTGCCTCCAGACTGCTTCTCTATGGAAGAAGATGAGTAGGAGGAGTATGTTTTTGTGTAAGAGTGAAAATAAAAAACAGGATTTCAAACAAAGATCCTATGGGATAGATGAGAGGATCAGATAGATGAGAAAAACATAAATGTAGATCTGAAGGCCAAGATTCATTATCAGTGTAAAAGATCTATCCCACATTGAAACCACTATATATGGACTGAGCATTGTATAAGTAATAAGGATATTTAAATTCTACATAAACCAAAGCACGGTAAACATAATGATTGTAGGACACACAGGTGCACTATGCCCAACCCATTCAAGCTCTCTATCATTTCTTCATACACAACCCATGATAGTTTCAAGCTACCATAATTCTCAATCCATCGTGGATTTTTACAAACCACATGTGTATGACCTCCCATGAGGGTAGACCTTAGGTCCCCTTATGAGTAGTAGAGGTTCATCTTATAGGCTTTCACAAAATCATTATTTTTAAATAAAAAACTAAAAAAATTAAAGTAAAAACTATAAAAGGCTATATCAAAATATGAAAAAAAAATGTGAATAAGGAATAATATTTTTTAAACAAAATTGAATTAAATATAATCTAATGTAAATTTGTTTTTATCAAAACAAGGATTGATATAAAATTAATAATACCCAATTACAAAAAATATTCCCTAATTTTGTGAATTTCCTCTCGTCACACACCCAATTTCATGTCACAAGAAAATATTGCATTAAAATACACTACGGTTATCCTTCGCCCATCCCTAAACTATGAAACTATATTGGTAATTGAAACCCCACTACCAAACAAAGAACATGTGAATGTATGAAGCTACCAAGATTATACCTCTGACTGTAAATGGTTACACATCCTTGTATATAAGAGTAGGATATTTAGAATATTAATGGACTATAACACAACCTCGATCCCTAATATATGATCCATATATTTCAATACCCTAAAAGATTTTCTATCCCTACCCATAAGAACCATGTCATCTAACTTTACCTAAACATTAGGTTGAACTCCAACTACCTGTCCACTATGGTGCTCCAGACCTAGCCCCTAAAAGATATACATTCCTAGATGACGTATAAATAAGAATATACTAAGAAATATTGAAAACCCTTTATAATTCCCTCTTCCTACCCCATGATTTTCATTCAACATGTGGCTAATAACACTGAGGATAAAAGTGGATTGGTTGGAAACACTGATGGTACCGAACTAAAGTGAATCTTCATAGAGGAAGAGATGGTTAATCATCATATCTACTCCACCCACAACCACTTTAGAATAATCAATCAAAAAAATTCTATATATTGATGGCCCAACAAAAGCCACCAGTCATGAGCCTCTACCTTCACTTAGGTTCCACTTAGAGATAACCACCTAATTCACAAAATTGGAAAAAAATATGCAAGGTTAAAAATATTTACTTGTTCTTAAATCCCATGTTGTAACCCATCTACAGACTATCTCACACATTCTACATCATATCACAGTAATAAGGGGGAAATGTTTTTTAGCTCAGTAAAATGATCAGAATAGTCCATGACCAACATATTCCCCTATTATAAGGTTCATGATCACCCTAACCGTTTTTTCTCTCACAATATCTAGTAAAAGAAATCAATGAAATGGGACTCAATGCCCTTCCAATATAGTCCCACGTAAAGATTATCCAAATATATAATGTCACACTATCTATTCACTGGTCCTAAAATAATGAAAATGGAAAACTTTACCCTCCTATCATGAGGTGTCTCAAGATGCCCAAATTCATCCTGGAATACTCAATCATGAACTCAACTACCTGTAGACCACCCTACAATATAAAAAGGAGGATAATATAGGCAAAAAAACATAGTTGAATTTGTAATCATAACCACATGTCATAGTGGATCACTCTCTATCACTTGAAAAACTCATATAAAGTTCACTTCAAGATAATCATTCATCACATATCCTAGTATTGAAGTTTTCTCTAGCCAAATTACCTCTCAAGAATACATAACAAGACACTATAGTTTATCTACTAGTAGTTTTCATTAATACATGAGTCTAAAATTCCAAGAACATTTGTAATAACATATCAATATATAATTATATGATTTAAATTTTTATTGGAAGTGATAATGGGAATACTGCCTTGCTACTCCCAATATATAATGTCATAGGATCCATTACAACAAACCTTTTTATTTATATAAACAATATTTTTCATAAATGAGTATTAGTTAAATGAAATGTTAGTTACAAAATATTTATGAAAACACCATAAATTCATGTTTTCCATTCTATTTAACTTAAACTACAAGGTTTCTAGGACCAGACATTATATTTTTAAATTTTCAACTACTTAAGGTATCAAAAAGATAAGATTTTACCATTATGTTATATAGTTAAATACCATTAAATTTAATATGTATATGTTAATTAATGGACCCTTTTTATAATACATGTATCATTAGGTAACCCAAACATCCCATAAATAAATATTATATTATTTTTTATGAATATTCGATATATATCCTAAGAAAAATGCCTCAGGATTATAAATATTTTCTGTTTTTTAAGAAAAGATACAAAATAATATTATTTCATGAATGATCTTCAATATCTATCACAATGTTCTTCTCACATAGTAAATTTTATAAACATACACTATATAAAACCATTATTCATAACCTAGGAAAATGAAATATAAGAAATCATGATCTGATATTATCAATAATGGTAAACATGGGTGATACATTTCAATAATCATATTTAATAGTAACTCATACTTAAGGGTATATGAATATTTGTTTAAAATTTGAAAATCATAGATAATAATTAATAAATCATAATAATGTAATATTTATTTGGTAGATCATAATACATGAATGATATAAGAATAAATGACCATGATCCATGAGATCATATCATAAGTATAACAACATTTCCTAGAGATTGGGTTTAAAATTTAAGAATAATAATAATCACATTAATTTTATGTCTAGGAAACCCACCAAGACATTCATCGCATGTCAGGCTAGGTCTAAGAACCCATGTACCTACTTTGGTCCTAGAATAACCTTCAATGTACCATTATTAGTCTTAGGATAACTACACATGTGCCCTATTTTGGGAAAGGGATTACCGATTGTGCACACTTTTAGCTCGTAAAACATTTACCATTACCCAGATAATTGGAGGCTTATAATAGACCCACCTATCATGTAATCATAAAAAATCATATGTATACCACAAGATTATAAAATCATTTATAATTTCAACATAGCATTACCAACAGAAAAGAAAACATGTTTCATAATTATTTCACAATTAAAATAAAAATTCATCTAGATAAAGAATAAATATTTTAGCATTGTATAATATCCATAGTGATGCATAATTATGATCAATAAATGTTTTCATAGATGAAAATACCTTTAAAATGTCATTGTAATATTTACTAAGAAAAAATACTTCTGATTTTGAAAATAAGGATTTAGAAAAAAAATTAGCACTATTAAGATAACAATTATTATAAAAGAACCATGATGACATATAATTTCAGATTCAAATCAAATAGTACAAATGAAATTGTGAAAATTTATTTTTACATAAAATGTTAAAAGAATTATTATGCTCACCCATTTGGTAAAAAGTAACTCATTTGAAAAATTACAAAAATATTCTATATATACCAAATTATAAAATTATAAAAAGAGTAAAAATTAATTTAAGTAATCATTGGAGAATTATAAAAAATCATGAAAACATTTTATGTAATGTAAATGTATGAAAATGATTCCAGGATAAAGAGATAAACAAATTTGGTTTCATAAAAATTTATTTAATAAATGTGAGAAGTTATTGAGTAGAAAATGAAATAAAACATTTCAATATATAAATTAAAATCATATAAGAAACTACATGATAATTATGATAGGGATATCTCATATTTCATCACCTTAAATTTATGCATAAAAATTCTTGGAAATAGTGATATTTTAATACAAACCCTTACCACTTTGGTAACATTAGAATCATATAAAAATTATATAAATATCTTAAAATTAATACTTAAAGACCGTAAATTTAATTATATTCACAATATAAAATATAAATTAGTATTATTTACAACACATTGTATAAATAAGTCATAAATATTGTATATGTCTCATAGAAAAAATAGTGGGATGGGATACACTTACCTCTACTGTGAATTACTTCGTAAGTAATTTTTACCAAATATATAACTAATTTGAATTTATTATAATCATATTAAAAACTATTTTCATAATTTTAATACCATTTATAGATTTATTATAATATCTAATCACCCATTAATTAGAATTCTCTCATCATAATTTATATTCCAGGTGTTAACAACTATGATTTTCATGTTTGTTTCGATTTCACAATTATTGTTCTCGAAACATGATCACGGTTACATAATAAATAAAAAATTAATCAAGTAATAAATATCATATTTATTAATTATATACATTAAAACAATTCATATAATTTGGTAATTTAAAAAAATACATCACTTTGTGGAGATTGTAGTCTATACATACTCCTGAGGGATGTTTTAACTTTTTAATTGATGAAATGAAATAAAGGTAAATATTAATTCACCTAAAAACCCATTATTAATTTAAACAATTATCATATATATATATATATATTAATTAAATACATCATTATAACTTGTTGTGAGTGGATGTGATGGAAAATTAATCTTATCGCATCGTGGAGGTGGTGGTCCACAGGTACACACGAGTGATACTTTCATTTCTAATTTGATAGAAAATAGGTGAAAATGGTTGTTTTATAATGACAATAAAAACATGTTATATTATTTTTACTGATGTAATTATGTAATGGTGGATATAATAGATTTAATGAAAGTGGAATAATAAATAAACTATGAAATAGTTGGGTAATACAATTCCCTCTTCTTTGAGATACTACTGTTGTATTACACCTTAATACTACTTGGGATGGTCTTAGTGTAATACGAGGAGATCATTAATGAATGGAAGTAATATATGAAGTATTGTTTGTAGTTATTGTTCAGTATATAGGCATACACATTTTTGAATAATATTGGAGATGAGTTTCCCTTTTATAAGTGTGGTGAGGAACACATATGAAATTATTTAAAAAAATACATAATATAATGTCATTTTTGTATTCGTATAACTCCAAAAGGCCTATAATTACAGGGTAATATATGATAATTCCTAAATATATTTGACCAATAATATTTAGACAACTTCAACTAGAATTGTTACCTATATTTCTTAGATTAACCCCTTTTATTAACCTATTTAACCCTATTCATGTAAGAATAATAATATTTTAACTATTCAATATGACCAAAAATGAAAGTAGAAACATTAAAAAAAATAAAGATTAAAATTATTGAATTTATTTTATCAAATTCAATTTCTTTACAGGACGAAATTAACATTAAAATAAGTATAGAAATGATAAAACCTTTTTTAGAAAAAATAAATTTTAAGCATAAAACTAACATTACATTCATTCAATACAATGTAAAAAGTATGAGATACGTATTCAAATATTTTATTGAATATATATTATATAAATTTCATTTAAAGAAAATTCATTTATTTAATTTATTAATATAAAAACACATTGTGTGCATAAAAATAATTTTTTGAAAAATAACTCCTTTTACATTAAAAGGATTTTACCAAAATACCAAAACATTAGATAACTAATTTTTGAATGATTATTCATAAAATAAAAATAAATATCATTAAAATTAACTTTTAATAGAGATCAATATATTTTTAATAAAAATTAATGACCCCTTGAAAATTATATTTCATCAGAAAATAGGTCTTCAAATCCTGATACTATTTTATTAAAAAATTTACTGTTATTTCTATGGAATTAAATAATAAATATTAAATATAGAAAATATATATATATATATATATATATCAAATTTTGGTTGAATTTATTCTTAACCATCAATCCGATGATTAGTTTATAAATATTATAATATATCATGGTTTATTTAGACTTGGGGTAGCGGGTAAATATTATTATTGAATAATTCAATTTTATTAAAAAATAATACATATAATATCATAGGTTGTTTCATTGTACCCCCCTAAAATTAATTTCTACAGAAAATTTCTAACAATTTGTGGCAAAAAAAATGAGGATACATATACTTCATCACATACTTGGATTCTTATGTAGCTTCATTGAATTTATGATTTATCCAAAGAAATATAATAATGTGAGATGTCTTGTTATATAGAACATTATATTTATGATCCATGATTTATATAGGTTATTATTCACATAAACATTCATTCTCTAGTGGTATATCCTCTGATCTTAGTAGATGTGAAGGATCATGTATATACTACCTCAAAAGTTATACTCGGAACACATCATGAACTTGAAAGAGGATCAATGGAAGATCTATGATATAAGAAACAATAACTACCCAATAAGAAATATAAAAGGCTCCAATATAACGAGGGTTCATATTTCCCTTAATTTTCAATCTCATAACCTTCTTCCATAGAGGAATTCATTCGAATAACTTCTCACAACATTCAAATTCTATATATCACTGATTATTTTTAGCATAACTCTTCTGTATACACTAAGATTCCTTGATGGGGTGATGAATGGATCTAACCTTCTATTCTATTTACTCAACTATATTAGGTCCCAATAGATTTCATTCTCCAACTTCTTTCCTACATGTCAGTGTTTGACTATTCTTTCTACAAATGGATTCATAAAGGGATATCTTAATGTTCTAGTTTATGTTATTGTTATTAGATACAATAAAAAGAGGAATTTATTGATGCCAACGACTTTTAAAATCAGGATAAAATGATATTAAAATATCTTACATTGCTTTAATGGTTCTATCAAACTATCCATATTTTTTCAGGTGATACGTTGTAATTTAACCCAACACTGTATCCAAATCATTATAAATACTTCCCCATAACAACAATATAAAACTTAGATCTTGATCGAATAAAATTTAATACGTTCTTCTATTAAAACATTTCACATCCTTAATCAATATCCAAGAAATATTATCAATATAGAAATATTCTATGATAAAAAATTTGTTATATAGACCTACTAAGGAGATCGAATACAACCTAGATATAGTTGTTACATTAATATGACATTGGGGGTCATGTGATGACATACATAGTGACCTTTTCCGATATCCATATAGGTATGGATAATGGTTATAACATCCTCTTGAACTTCTTCCCCTCATCCTTATCTTATTGGCATACCTAGAACTGAGATACATACTTAATAATATCTATTTGTATGTTAACCCCACTAAATACTCATTCAGGTCTATAGAAATCTTTTTACTTCTAGTATGAATAGATAATGTTGAGTTACGAGCTTCAACAAATAGATCCATCTTCAATTCTGGTATAATAGGGAGACATACACTATTCTTGATCCTTATCATCGTAATCAAGGTTGTACTCAACAAAAATTCCACCTTATTTTATAGTTTTATGTATTCATTTTGTGAATAATTAATATACACATGGATAGATGGTTTTACACTCATTTGATAAAGATAATACGTATCCTCTTCCATCAAGATTTAAAGTACCATCCTTGGGAAATCCATAAATATTAGATTTTTCAATACACTTCATGGACAAGATAGCATGATACTTTCGACTCAAAAAAGTATTCACCTTGTTCTCTTTTTTAGGAGGTAATGTATTAAGAATTCATAATCATTAATCTAATACAATCATTTGTCTTGTGCATATTGAAATCTTTCGGAGTGAAAAAATAATTTAGACTTTCATGATGTGTATTTATGTAACAACTTAATCAGTGAAGATAAATCCACTATATCTTTAATAAAAAACATACATCTGTTAAATCTAATTAAAGTGTCAAGAAATTTTCTCATGATCCCTTAATTAAATATTGGTATAAGATTCCACCATGTAATTCTAAAAAATAGCACATCATATTACCTTCTTTTATGCATCACTATAGATCAAAAAATCTTATCCACTATAGGGAGGTGAGAGTACTTATAAAACGACCAACCTTGTCTTTAACTCCTTGATTTTTTTTCTCATTCATCATTTCAAAGTAACTTGACTCCCTTCTATGATAACATGGTGTGTTTATTAGATATCCATGATAAATATTTCACAATGCATCAATAATATCAATCCATTCAAATATAAAATTGAATCTTAGTCATAGTGGGCGGTCATGTATAATGCTTAATGACTTCCATCATTAAAGGATATAGTGATACACCCTTGATAATAATCAAATTTACCAATTTTGATGATTAATTTAACTATATTTCACAGTATCTAAATTTTTCTTATTGTTTATCCGTCTTCATGTTCACAAAATTAATTCAGAATTGATCCTCATACTATTCTTTGATCTTTGAGTATATACTAATGTCATCTATAAAGACTACCAAAAATTGATCGAGGTAACATCTAAGGACTATATTAATTAAATATACGAATATATCAGGGGTATTAGTAATTATATATATATAATCACTATAAATTCATAGTATCCATACTTCATAGGGAAGGTTGTATTTGGTATGTACTCACTCTTGACCTTTGATTGATTGTATCCAGAAGGAAGGTAGATCTCTGAGAAGTATTGTGATCCTCCTAGTTGATCAAATAAATAATAAATATGTTGTAAATGATATATATTCAGGATCCTGATCCTTTTATGTTCCTGATAATTAATGTAGAGTTTTATTTATCAATCTTTCTTTTCAATGAAACAAATTAGTGCGGCCCATGGTAAAGTAATAGGACAAATGAATCCCTTATCTACATTGTCACAAAGTTTCATATTATAATTACTATAAATCAATTAGATTTATTATAAATAGAGTCTTTGAAATATTTGTATCACCAAGTTTCAGTTCTTTTTTAAACAAAACTTTTTGTTCTAGAGGAATATTAGGAAAGTATTATGAGAGGAGATAAATAAACTCCATTATAATTAGATTATCCCAAATGTTGAGTTTATCCCCAAACATATGATAAAATACATCTTATTAATAGTAATCAAGACCTGTAAAATGGAATTAATTTCTGTTAGAATCTATTATTCATCCTCACACAAATAAATAATAATATATTCAACTAGAAAGTGAAATTTGACTTCAATTACATAGAAATTGATATGGTCTGGAAATAATGATATTCACACCATTCTCAAAATCACATCAAATTAATCTATAGATATATTAAATAATTTTTTAGGAACAAAAATCCCATAATCATAAATTGGTTAAGAAATACTAACTTGAGTTGAAATCATTATAATATTATGTGTTTTCATACCTCATTTTAAATTTAACAGTTTATTATATAAATTAATATTCGTATATAATTTTCATTATATAAATAATTTCATATAAATAATCTCAAAAAGTTTTCCTTAATATTTTAGCATACCTGTCACCCCCAGAAAATTTCATTCTGTCGTCAATCCAGTGCTAAAACCAAAATTGTCAAAGTGAGAATTATTTATTTTACCAAATTGATCAATCTTAAAATCATGAAAAATAATTTATTGGATGTAAAACTTATGGCACATTCTATTCAATATATGAAACAAAAGGTTTAAACTTGGACATCCATGATTTCTATCTATTCAAATCCATCATAGCAGGTTATAAATAAATTGTAAATTAACCCAATCATAACCCTTGGGTGTGTCTATCCATGTGGGCATTCTTAGTACCACTAATTATGTTTGTTTGATGATCAAATTAATACCAGATCCATCACTTTTAGTCTAGTTTCCCCTTGGATAATATGTTCTATAGCCACATCCACTATCCAATTTCTACAAAGGGGTATATTTTTATGGAAAACCTCAGACAGGTTTTAACATAACAGAGAATATTCTTTTACACTTTGTCTTAACTGATGGTTTATCGCTAAATTTTTTTATTTCTAGTTAGAAAAAATAATCATTCTTTTATATTATACCAACTAAGGTTACCCAAACATCACATACATAAATATTGTATCATTTTCGAAGAATATTTAATACATATCACAGAAATACATTGTTCATAATTGTAAAGGTTTTATATAATTGAATACTAGATACATAATCATATTATTTCAGAAATGATATTTTATATTACCCTATAATTACTCTTACATTGTACACTTATTAGATATTCCCCACTTAAAACCATACATCATAGCCTAGTGAAAGGAAACATAAGAAAGGGTGATCCTAAATCTCATTAAGGGTAAACATGAGATATAACATTCATAGATCATATATAATCATAACCTGAGAATAAGGGAATGAGAATATGAAATTAATATTTGAAAATCATACTCATGGACTCATATATCAAAATCATGGAACGTGGATTTTATAGTTCAGATGACATAAATCATATAAGAATCGAAGATCACGATCAGGTAGATCATATCATAATAATGAGAACATGTTTTAGGGAGTGGAATAATAAATGTGTCACAGACAGAATCATAGAAACTTATGTTACAGATACCCACTAATTAATTAATCACATGTTATTTCTTGGGAAAACCAACCATGTGCGTATTTTGGGAATGACATAATCTTTATTGTAAAGTTATAGTGATTTGTATAACAACATGTGTACTCCCTTTTCAGCATTGGATAACCACCCCATACACATTTGTGCTCATAAAACATTGATCAATACCTAATGCATTGGAGGGTAATAAAGACCCCAAATTCCTTATATTCATAATCCATTCTTATGTATTCCACATGATCTTAAAAAACATTTTAATTTCAATATAACGTAACCTGTGGAAAAGAAAAAATATTTCTTCAATATTTCATCATCATATCATGAGGCATCTAGAGAAAAAATTAATATGGTATCATTGGATCATGTCCCCATAGAATAATAACTAGAATCAATGGATGTTTATACACTTTAAAATAACATTAAATTGTCATTGGAATATTTTATGAGGAAAATACCATTTTATTTTTAAAACTAATTTTTTTAAATATAAAAATATCCAGAATATTAGGAAAAAGTTTAATTTAATAGATCCATATAAAATTATTAATTAGTATTCAAATAATATATTAGTTATATTAGAGATAAAAAAATTCATGTTGTAAATGTAAAATCAATGACAATTCTCACACCATTGTTAAAAATTACCTCATTAAAAAAATGAAAAAACATATTCCTTATAAATAGTTTTTTAGTAATTATAAAATGGGTAAAAATGAATTTAATCAATAATTGGATATTAGTAAAAAAAATATTTAAATTTTTTTAAAGAAAATATAGATGTGGAATAAAAAAATTTGATTGAAGAGGGAGGAAATACTGGTTTTCCTTAAAACATTATTTCAGTATTTTGAGTACTTTGAGGGAATAAAATGTAAAAATAATTAAATATAAAAAAATATATAAATGAGAAGAACATATAAGAAATTTATGGGAGATATATCAAATAATTTAATAATTATAATGTTAAGAATAAATAATCCTGATAAATAGTAAGATTGTAATATAGACCCCTACCGCTTTGGTAACATTTGAATCATAAACCCATGAAAGTAATAAATTAAAATGATACCTTAAATAAAATGAACATAAATAGATTCATGATATAAAATTTACTAGAATTAGTATATACAGATCATGATAAAACATGTGGTGAATACAAAACATGTCTCCCAAAAAGAAAACTAAGATGATATACCCTTACCATAGGTATGACACTCTTTATATGTGAATATAACCTCAGATATAATAATTTTATTTTTACAATAACTAAATATTAGATCCATTATCATAATTATAATACCATAATTGTTTTACTTATAACATTTTATCACCCAATAATTAATTACCTTTCATTATCATTGTCGCACCCCGACCCGATCGACGGGTGACTTGTGCGTGAGTTATAAAACTGTGTGATAGGTATGCAGTTTAACCTTGTATGCGGTCAGAGCCGGGGGACACAGTTCGAGCGTAGTCCGCTCAACCGTGAACTTGACATCACGCAAGGCGTGTAGTTGTTAAATTATTATTATTATTATTATTATTATTATTATTATTATTTGATTATTATTATTATTATTATTTCATTTGAATTATTATTATTATTTTTATTATTATAAGAAAAATAAAAGAAAATAAAAATAAATCCCTAACCCATTTCCCGTGCACCTCCTCCCCCCGTTTCTCCCCCCTAGCCCTCTTTGGGAAGCGGCTCCGGCACCGCCTCCCTGCGCCGCTCGCCTACCATCCGGCTGGCCATGCCTTGCCGGCCGCGTCCCAATGCCCCTCCGCCTCCTCACTATACAAACACAACGCCGACCTGCTCCATGTGTTTTCCAGCCATTGCGGCTCCGCCTTCGAGCCGTCGACCGTCCGACTATAGCTCTAAACCACTACGAGCCCAGGCCCTCGCCTCTCGGCTCCTCCTTAGTCCAACGCAGCTCCCTCGATCCAGCGCACCCCTCCCGGTTCCGACACAACCCCATGCCCTCGCGCAATACCCACCTTCATTAGTGACCCCCTTCACTGGTTCGATTTAACATCCCTTTGGTTCAATTGAGGTGAAAACAGTTTTTGGCACCAATTTATGGAATTTCATAGTCAATTGAAGTATTAATCCTTTGTGCATATTCTCTAAATGTAGATTTATTTGATTTCATTATGTCTACACCATTATTCATTGTTAATTAGACACTCGAGGTTTTTAGAATAAATTTTATCTTGTGAAATAAGATGCGTTTTGATGGAAATTAATTATATACTCTTTAATAGTTTTATTAAATTGTGCAATTTGTGATTTTAATTGTGTAAATGGTGCGTGTTCTTCCTTGGTACACCGTGGGTGTACATTTGACCATAAAAGGGTTTTTTTGAATGAGTTTTGTGTGTGCAAAGGTGTGGGTTTTTCCTTAAAATTGTTTTTTTAATTTTTATATGGTTTGTTACACAATATTAATAATTTGAAACATGTTTTTGAAATTCTTTCAGAGGATCGCTTGATTTAAAAAAATGAACCTTGATGTGTGTTGTGATTTTCTATGTCGCGCACATCGTGTTTTAGTCATTTTTTACCTGTTGTCCCTCTTTAATGATTAATGATTATTGTGGCATGGTTTAGTTTTAAAAAACATATTTGTGAAGTGTAAAGTGGTGGTTTAAATCTTTAATTGTGTTTTTCACATTAGTTTTCTTAATGGTATGTGACCCTTTGACCTGTGTAAGCGTGTCTCTTGTTTAAATGGTGTGAGATTGATTAAACGTATATTCAAATATGCTTTTCGTTGATAGTGTGTGTTTTTTCTTGCTGCCTAGGTTAGGAAATTAATTTATTAAGACATGTTGGTCAAGGTTCCGGCATCCACCACCAAGGGCGAGGCGGATGTACTCGATTTGGATTGCCCCCAATTTTTTGGGTAAGGTTAATGCACCCTTTGTTCTGTTTTGCACCATCAAATTTAGTGTCTAATGTTTATTTAGTCCCTGGTATTTATTTGGTTTTGTGTTGGTGTTCATCGCATTGAAATTGGGTGTTGATTGTATTGTTAAAGAGTGGCGATGTTTTTTTAGTGTGTGCGCCTTTGTGGGAGTGAGTGTACATGAACGGGTGGCTGTGTGAGTTTGAAAGCATTGGCTTAACAAATTCATTGAGGTATGTGCTTCCATGCCTTTTCTTCCAATTTTATTCCATGCGATACTTATAATTTAGTATTTAATTGTTACACCCTGATTCTAACTTTTATCACAAATGTACTTAGTTTATGGTAATGATTTAATGTTAGTTTAACATGAAAAATATAGGTTTTGACATGTCCTTTAATTCATCCACATTTTTTGCCTATGTAGTTGAATATGGATAAATAGTATTGTTTTAAAAAAATGATTTTCATTGAATGCTTTGGGTGTTATTTATAATTGATTTATTAGGTGCTTCAATGGTTTTTTAAATTATGGAAGAAGTAAGAAACTATTTTTGGAAAATGGTTTAGAGTGCGTATGATTTGAAAAGTGTTTTTTGATATGTGTGGTGCATTTTCATCAAGTTTCACTTACTACGTTTTTTCTTTAAATGGCTTAATTGGCATTTTAAGAATGATTGGTGAATTCTTGGTGTAAAGGCCAGTTTGAATTTTGAAATAGGTTTTTGGAAAACCCTTCTTAGGTTGGTATCCCTTCCTAAATATAGAATCATGAGATGGAAGGGTCAATGGTATGGGACTTCTTTGAATGATAATTATTTTGAGGAAAGGGACAATCCCTTGAGGTGGTTGGGGCGGTGCCAGTTTGTGTGGTGTGTTTGATTATATGTATGTGACTTGTTGTTTGAATGATGTGGAACAACCCCTTGAGAACATTACATGGGAACCTAGCAATGAAAAGAGGTTTAATAAGAACGATTGCTGCACTAGTATAGATTACGCACTGGCTAGTGGTCTCATAGTAGGGGAATACTGAGTTATTGCTACTATGGTCATTGGGCCTGTCGGTTAGGCCATGTAGGGTTATGCCGAGCATTATGGCGTTATGATGTCATTGAGTTAGGGCATGCCTTCAGGATGAGTCCCATGTATTGTATGTTCTGGTCTTCCTCTATGTTCCTAGGATTTCTCGTGTTTCCCCATTATGAGTACTATTTGATCAATTGCCCACTTTGTGTGGAAAATTTTATCTTTGCACTTGGTTTTGGTATTTATTTAGAAAACTATGAATTTGTGATCACATTAAAAAGGATTTCAATTATAATTCTTGAAATAGAAAGAACAACATTCCTTTCTTTCCCCTTGTATTTGGTTTTGAACTTGAAGGGTAGTGGACTATGTTTGTTTATTTTTAAAAAGAAAAGTGTGTATGAAAACCAAATTTCATAATGTAGTTCAAAATAGTATTCACGAAATGTCTTGTGGAACAAATGACATGGAATCTATGGTGGTTGCCTATTGATCAATTTTCTCACACCCTACCTATACCGCTCGGTGTCAGTAGACCCGAGCTATTTTGCAGCTTCAGTTTTTGTTCAAGTTTCCCTATCAGGTGCTTGATGTTAGAGCATAGTTGGTCTTATTCTAGGAGAGTGACCCGTGAGGTCACACGGAGATAGTGGTGGTCTCTTTCGGTTAGTTTCATTTTCCTTTGTTCTTGTTTAGAGTCTTTACTTTGTTCATTTATTTTTCGCCACTCTGTTTTATTTCTGCTGCTTTGTTTATTTATTTTAACTTGGTGAAATCATTCCCACCGCCTCTATTGATGCCATGGCGCTTGTCGCCAGCCCGGGAGGATCTGGAATGCCTCTCGGGCCATGTCGCGGACCGGCTCGGGTGATCAGTTCAAGGTCGACCCGGGTTAGTTCATGACAATCATCATCATTTTGGGTGTTAACTCCTTAATTTTTCATATTTTTTTAGAATCAGGAGTTTTCGTCTGTGCATCTTGATCCAGGTTCCATCTTCTCTATAATATTAATCATATATTATGTATCATATTTATTCATTATATATATATTTTTAACAACCATTCATATAAATGGTTAACGAAAAATGAATTGCATCACTTCTTGGAGATGGTAGTTCATGCATACGCAGAAGTGATGTTTCTACAGTTCGATGGATGGAATGAATGAAACATAAAAAATAATTCATATTTATGTAACCATAATTAATTCACAAATGTAATATATATTCCTTAAATCTGTCATTACAACCAATCATGATATCCGATGTTAGAAAAATAATTTCATTGCATCGTGGAGGTGGTAGTCCACATCTACATAAGAATAATACATTCATTTTCCATTTAATAGAGAAAGGCGGACAATGGTTTTACCGTAATAGAAAAAACAAATCCATATATTAATTAAATTAGATTCTATATTTTAGGAAGGATATAATATATTTATAATAATTAAAATATTAAATTAACATTGAATGTGTCGAGTAACATGATTCCATATTCGTTGAGAGACATCATTTGGCTTACCTATTAAGCCTTCATAGTATGGGTTTACGGTAAGAATATGAGCATAAGAATAACAGAAAATAAGAAATAAATTTTTTTTAATATTGATTATAAAATATATAGAGATCAATGTTTTTCAATATGGTTGGAGAATATGTGACCCTGTAAGGGTGAGGGGAGGGACACATTAGGAATTACATGAAATATTTATATAATAAAAATTAATATTTTGGGGAAACTAGAAACATGTTTTTAAGAAAAATATGGTAGGAAAATATAATTTCGAAATTTCTTCCAAAAATAATATTATACTGGTTTAAGTGACATTTTCACAATTATATCACAGTTTAACAGCATCTGTTAATGGGTTTTATCTCTAACCATGTATACAAATTTTTTATCATTGTTACTATTCATTAAGATAAAAAAAGAAAGTTTCCTCATAAAAAAATTTAATTATAATTTTAAATATTGGATATATTTTATCATATTATGGTTCTATAAAATGAAGTAATTATGTTTAATATAATTATAAAAAATTCAATGAAAACTATTTTTAGAAAAATCATTTCTAATTATTAAATAGATTCATCATTCATTACATACAATTAAAAAACTATTATATTTGTGTGATATTTGTTTTATTGAACATATATTATATAATTTTATTTAAAATTATTATTATTTTATTTAATGATTTGAGTATAAAACATTATGCACTTAAACAGAATTTGAGAGAAAATACATTGTACCTTGAAATGATTTTATCTTATTTACAAACCATTAAATAAATAATGTATGAATGATTCTTAATAAATTAAAAACATGTTTCATTAAATTTAATTTTTCAATATTGATCAATATATATTTTTAAATGAAAATACATTACACCTATCAAAATTATTTTTTTGTTGAAAAATAGGTTTCTAATCATTAAATGGTTTTAATATAAATTTGAATATTATTTATTAAGATTTAACCAAAACATTTTGATTATGTGAAATATTTATATATATATATATACATATTTAAAAATCTCTCAAATAATATTAATATACTCTAATCCAATGGTTGGGTAATAAATTATATAATATATCATGGTTCATTTTAACTCTGGGTTAGGTGCAAATAATGATATTGAATCAATAATATTTATTTCAGAATAAAATATATAAAATCCCAACTTGGTACAAAAAAATTATAATAAATGATGAAAAATTAATGTTATTCATATGTACAATATATAAATGATGAACGCATAAACTATTTTCATTTAGGCCAAATGACTAAATCACATAGACCATAAATTCTAAAATCATGTGAATCCCTCTAAGTAAAATATATCCAATATAAAATTAAAAAAATAACATTAATACCATCCCAAGTAAATTATCATTTTCTTTAATATTCAGTATATCTATCTAGGTAGTAGTTTCTTAAAATGTCTTATCAATTCCTTATATTATATCCACCTTTCCTAAATGGTAAGACAAAAAGAAAGTGATATTATACCACTGTGAAACATCTCAAACCAGTTCACTCTGAACTGTTAACAAACCATTGTATCACTTGAAATCAGGAGTGCCTCCCCATATACCAGACACTATAAACTATAATTGAGGGTATATGTTCGTACGATGGGGAGAATATAACCTTGTATCAATGTATAATAGTAGAAAAAGAATATTATGCACTTAAAATATATAGATAAAGTTTTAAACATACACTAAGTCAAACACCAAATAAAATCACAACCCATGATATATCAGAATAGGTTATTTATATGTAAATGAGTTATATACTAATATAGAGTAATATTCATAAATATACAAAAATAAAAAAAAAGATTAAAATTGAAAATCCCTAAAATGGAATAGAATGCAATCCCGATCTCATTACCAAAACTCTATCCCAACAATCCAAAACAATAATCAATCATAGAGATCATTACCTTATCCATACCTATAACCACGATGTCTTCTAAATTAAAAACTGGAATCCTGAGTAGCGTATGAGTATGAATCAGTATTCCACCACCAATGGTGTAAAAAATCATTTCCTATCATATCAATAAATGTTTTCTAATGTTCAATGTATATAAAGAAAAAACATTGAGAAATAAAACCATCATCATTACTCATGCTCTATAGTGACACATTAGATTAACCATAACTTATTAGAAAAATTATAAATGTCTTTATCCATAATGTCATTTGGTATACATGTTTAGCTGTTAGAGGAAATACTATTTTGATAAACGTAATTATGCCTTAATGTATTCCCCAAGGAGGATGATCCTAGGTTGTTCGAAAAATTAGGAAACACTAGCAACCCTTAGGAGGGTGATCCTAGTTTTTACATTTAATCTATAAACACTCTAGAACACTAGAAGGACGGTGCTAGGTATTCCAAGTTATCAACAATCATTGTTGACCCCTAAGAGGAAGATCCTAGTAAGTCCAATTAATCCGGAAACATTGTTGATCCTTATGAGGTTGATTCAAGGATTTCCATGTTATCATGAAAAACAAGCAACCCCAAGGAGGATAATCATATCTAATCCTAGTAATATGTAAACATTATAAACCCAAAAAAGGATGATCCTATATGGTCTATATAATCAGGCTACACTATTGAATCCATTGGGGACTCTCTCTAAGGAATTCCAAACTAGTTTCCATAGTTCAAGTACATCAAAAATTCATTAATTAGTTTATTTAATTTAATTTCATTAGTGTTTATATAAAAAAATTGTACCCAAGATACAATAGATCTCCGTAACCATCCATAGATATAAATATAGTCAAATTCTTAAGCCATGTCACATCTAGGATATGACATATTGATTTAACACTTCATGTCCCAAGTCAATTGAAACTTAGGTAGTTGATAAATTTGTCTAATACTCATAAAATGACTTCTTATTACCAATATAGAGGTTCATTTTGATGATTTATGGTCACACAACATTCATTTATAATATTTGGTCAGGATTATGGTATGCTAGCATGACTGTACATCACAGGCACAATGAAAATAATGATACATTTAGGAATAAATTTAAGACCACCTAATTTATGCTCATAGATATCCATTCCTCAATTAATTAATTCTAATTTTTTCATAATTTAATGAATAATAAATGAATAAAAAATTCCTAAGAATAGGGTTTAATAGTTAGATCTCTCTTGATAACAAAACAGACAAACAAATAAGATATATAACAAACAAATTCTCCTCTACCTGAATAATACAATTAATTGTACTGAAATAAATGGAGAAATTTAAGATAAAACACAAAAGTACTGAATTGGGAAGGTATATTCATGCATGAGAATTGATCCTGTCCAAAATTGTGATAAGAATCAATGATTTTTATTATAAAATCATAATGGTAAATATGTAATTTAACACATTTTAATGGATTTAATGTTTTTTCTTTTTGATTGAAAACATATTCTCCAACAGCATGGATCCCAATATATAGGTCACTCCACTTTGTATGATTATCCAAACAATTTGATAACTATTGGAATTGGATCTTCAATTCCATCCAAGTTTTATATAGTTTTCACTAGGGGTTTTCATGGTTTATATAACTATGTAACATGCCATTTCTCCCCACTTAGTTGGGGTACAAATTTATTAATAATTCCTCCCTAACCATGAACCTCTAACTGTGACTCCAATATTTTATATTTTTACACCATCAACACACGAAATGCTCCCAAGACCACTTTTACTCCTATTAAATTCATCTAAGACATATTAACCAAAGAAATAAAAAATCTTTGAAATAAATTCAAATATAACACACATGAAAAAGGATTTTTGTTTTAAAATTATCCTCTACTAAAAAAAATTCATTAATTTCATATTCTCCTCTTGATGAAAAATTTCTTAATTTAATATCCTCCTCTAAATAACAAATGCATTAAGTGGGTATTCTCCTAAACATTTCATGGGAATCGGATCCTATTCTTGGTAAACAATTTTTTATATTAGGATCATCCTCCAGATAAAACATGACTTAATTCAAGATCCTCTTATTGGTAAAAAATACTTGGGTGGAGATTTCTCTCTTGGTAAGAAATTAATTAGTCAATATCTGGATATTTGTAAAAGATACAATTATTTTTTATCCTTCTATTTTTTAATATATTCACATAGTTAGGATTTTCTTATTGGTAATAAATACATTGAGTTATGATTCTCTTATTGGTATAATATTCCATAACTTTATATCCTTCTATTTCGAAAAAAATATTTGAGTCATGATCCTCCTCTTAGTAACAAATTCTCTTTTTTAATGTCCTCCTAGTAAAAAAACCTTTTTGTTGAGATCTATTTCTTGGTAAAAAAACATTTAGTTGAGTTCATCCCCTTTAAAACAAAGTTATTAATTAAAGATCATCCACTAAGTAAAAAATTTCTAAAGTCGTGATGCTCCCCTTGGTAATAAAATCCTTCATTTTAGGTCCTCATATTTTTTAACAAATCCTTTGAATCAAGTTTATCCCCTTCGTAATAAATTCCCTAAGTTGATACCCTCCACTGGTAATAATATTCAACAGTTAGGATCTACCTTTATATAATAAATTCCTTGGGTAGTGATTCTCTACATGTGAGGAAATACTTGAGCTGATATTGTTATCATTGTAATGAATACCATAAGATGAGATCATCAATTTTGTAAAAACTACCTTGATTTGAGATCATTCTCTTGGTAAAAAATTCATTTTGTCTAGAATTTCCTCTTAGAAACAACTTCATTGAGTAAAAATCCACATCTCAATAACAAATCCCTTAAGTAAACTTTTTAAACTTTGTAAACCATTCCTTGGATTGGGATCCACCTCTTGGTAAAAAAATATTTAAGATAAGATCTTTCACTTGGAAACAAATTCCAAGAGTCAAGATTCTCTTCTTCATATCAAATTGACCATGTCTAGATTTACCGATTGAAAAAAAAAATGTTCTATAAGATGAAATATCTTCTTGGTAACAATATCATTATGTTGATATCCTCTTGTTGGAAGTAAAAATCCATGAGTTTACATCCCCCATCTACTAAAAAATCCTCATGTCATGATCATGAAAATGGTAGGATAATATAATTCATAATCCTTGATTTGAGATCCTCCTTTTGGATAGCCTCCTCTAATAGAGTTAAATAAAATATCCTATATGATACACAATAATTATGGATATTTTATCTGTCATACCTCAAAATTAGATTCTTTTCATTATGAGTGAACCCAATTATATCAGGTTCATTTTTATACTATCAAAAAATGTGGCATGTACTATTATATGAATATAGTGGTATGATCCTTACATTTATGATGTAATGTTGAAGGATTATATCATTATGTTAAGAAGACAAAAATGGTTTCTACATGATCCAAATTATTACATTCTCACTAAAGGATTACTATCCCCTAAACCATTTTCTAAATTAATTATGTGGGGGCGATAACATCCTTATAGTATTAGGTCATCAAATCCAACCATTATGTATGTAAAATGTTTCTTGATTATTCATGTGAATTTTTAAGACTCTTCAATATATTTTTTTTAAATGGTAATGTTTGGATAACTCATACCCATAATAAGGGTGTAAATAATTTTATTGTCTTTTATTGTATGGCTCATAGGAATAAAAGGACACTATGGTCAATAGTAATAATAGTTTTAAATTGAAAACATCTTTCAAGAAAATTTTGGATGAAAATGATTAATTATTACTAGGGTGATGATCCTAGTGTACATTTTAACAATCCTTGATACTATTAAAGCTGACTTGTATTAATAATAACTATTGAAAATGTCATCTGGAATTAAAAATTTTATATTCTATTGAACTGATCTAGAGAAAAAGTAGAGTTGTTGAATTTGTATACATACCCAAATCATGGAATCATTGCATTATCATTCAACAACAGATCATTGAAAATAATATAATTGTTATCATTTTTTTCATAAAATCCTCACATTGTATTTTTCATTTTACACATGGGACACTTTATCACCCAAGTTTTCACTTTAGTACACATACCTCAAAATTCATATAAATACCCTAAAAGACCAATAGTTAGGATGGATATTTTTTATCCATACAACAAGGGGATAAAAACACTTTGATTGTTTAAATCATCATTCCAACATTCCCAACACATTATCACACTCATCACATTAGGTCACCCCATACATTAGTCAACCTTGTACTTTAACATTCCCAATACTTCAGTGCATCCCCTCAGAGCTAAAGTCCCCCACATGTTCATAATTTACATAGATACAAAATATTTTATATGAAAATTTATTTCAATATGTTATAATATTTAATATATATATCGTGGTCATTGGTTCATAATTTGAATAATTTACACTCAAATAACTAAATTTTGTGGATCAATGGACTCCTATATTTTATACACTTTTTAAGGCCCTCTAACATGGGAGAACCATATCATAACAATAAAACACTACAACCAATCCATATATATGAGTGAACTTATAACGTACACCCAAATTCTACTTCATCTACAAGGGACATGTTTATATGTTTTGAACAATAAGGATATCCCTTGAGCATAAGTCCTAGTTTTTACAAACAATACTGTGAAACATTTGAACATTTGAATGTGTCCCATTATCAAGGGGGAAAACTATTTTTTGAAATAATCCTCAACCATCTCCATCACCTATTGACTATGGTATATGTTATTGAACATTAAGGGAGTTCAACTATATTTAAATAAATTATTCAATAGGTTACAAAACTTTTAATTTATTTTTATAATTCTTGCTCATGTTATGTGCCCCTTTCAAGTGACTAGTTAGCGACATCCCCTTCCCTCATAATACATAATTATCATTAGGAAATTTTTACATTATTCTAACTCATTTTAAATGTTTTTCACATATTTTTACCTCATTTTTTAAGTACCAACACTTTCATCTAACACAATTGATTGGCTGTAGTTCCGATATATGCCCAAAGTTTCACATTTGATTTCCACCTCCCAAGGTTCCAATCGACCATACCATATGTAGTTACTAGAAAATATATGTTTAATACATATGATATTATAATAAGAAATATTCCTAGTAAACTATCAATAATGTTTCATGAGGAATTCGTCATTCAGGTGTTATATCCTTTTGTAAAACCCATGAAATCACATAAATCGTCTATTAGAGAATCCAAAAAAGGGGCATTAAATATCAATTACAACACCATAAAATTTCCAACATTATATCAAGTAAGAATTATAGTCATATAGACATACTCTATCAGTCATTGATAGTCCTTGTTATATGATGAAAAATAACGGTACATGATGGTGTAAGATAAAATGAAAATCATTAATTTGTATCATAAGACATTAAAAGGTATGACATTCCCTATCATAGTAATTTGTATATTTTACATTAAATTATTGGAACGTTGATTTCCCTAATAGGGATATTTATGGAAGCCAGTTTTTTGTCCAAATCCTCTCTTTGTGTCACCTACCACCTCCTCTAAAACAATCCATCCTCATTGAGGATTTCAAATAATAATATACCCTCAAACCTTCATTTATAGAATGACACTCCAATTCCATTTTTCCTTCAATGATGGAATGAAACTTTATCATACCATTAATTCAAACTACGAGACCATAAACCCCAATAAAACCATTAATCCTTCTTGGATGAATATAAAAGATAACATATTCTAAATAATTCTATTGGACATTAAAATACTTTATGACCAATAATGATTTTCCAGATTACTTTATATTAGGGTAAGTTATTTTATTTTTTTAAAGGATAGAATTAAATTATATAATTAATTATTATGTAGAATTAAATTTTATATTACCACCCACACATAGACCCATGTAATAAACTTGAGATCCTTCATGTATTAGGAATGTGATGATTTAATTTAATTATAGTACCTTTCCAATTGAATCAATGTTATGAAATAATTTTCATTATAGGTGTTTTTCCTACCAAGGTAGAAATTTATATTTAACTAATTGATATTATGATTGGGTATGATTTTCGAAATATATGATGAAATCTGTAAAAAGTTTTATACTAGGAACTAAGAATCTTATTTAGATGATATTTCTTCCTAGCCTCCTGATTAAAGCAAGAATTGCTCAAGGAAATCACAGAAAGATCCCACAAAAAGTAAAAAATTGGAAACTAAAATATTGGAATGAAATATATCTTTTTTGGTTATTATTATATTATAGTTATTCTAGTTTTAATTTTTTTCTATTTTTAATAGTATTTTATGAGGTATGTTGGTAATAATTTAGCGATTAGTCATGGTAGTAGAGATGTAGTGGTTAGAGGTTGATCATAGTTTGGGATTGTGTGTATTCACAGATATATGTATATATATATATATTATAGTTTAATTTTTTTCTTATAAACTATAATTGGAGTTGGTTAATAAGACCATCACCTATATTTGACTTTAGGTTTCAGAAGTACACCTAATATCCCGTATGTGGTATGTATAGATGGATAATTACTCACCCTTCCTTACCATATCATTTTGATGTATTAAATGGTGTGGTAGAATGGGGTTATATAATATGTTAAATATTTTTATGGCATGAGATTATGGTATGTGGTTATGTGGGGGTGATTTGATGATGAAGTAGTGATGTTTCAATATAGTTGTATGTTATTGTGGCTATAGAAATGTGGTTATAGATGTGGTTGTAGTTATGGTATATGGTATGTGGTTTTTACTATGTGTTGATAGATGTGAAGTTATTATATAGATATATAATTAGGATACATAATTTATGGATATTCCAAGATTTATATCATATGGGTGTCAAGGTGACTACATTAGTGGGTAATCTGGTGGAAGGAAATTTTCATTAGATATTCTTATTAATATTGTATTATTATTATTGTATGTATATTTGGTGGTTGTTTCTTAGTGAGTATTGGTATTGGTAGAACTGGTTAGGTAATGATTGGGTTTCACTATTAATTTACTATATCATGAGTATATTTCTTCTATATTTTCATGAGATTTTATAGGGTGGATCCAAATAAGTATACTTATATACCAATATAGATATATATATTGTATCATATTTCATTGATTTGTAAGAAATGTTTTCCTAATTGGATAATATTTACTATCTCATAGTTATTATAAGATTTTGAATCTCTATAATAGGTTATTTATTCATTGTTTTAGGTTTATGTTTGAAATTACATGAATTTTGGTTTCTTGGTTTTATATCATATTATTTAGTTAGCTTTTATTGGTGGTTTCTATTCCAATATTCATGTAATTATGTTATAAATTTATCCCAATTATTTATTTCATACTCTCAGTTCTTGTAGTCTATCTATGTCTTATTATATGATATCTTTAGGGGTTTCCCATATCTTCACTATCAACCTAGGCAAGGTCTATGTATGGATAGGTCATAACATACTTTTTTTTTCTTGTGTTGGTAAACCAAAACCATCATAACCAAAACCACACCATGGTGTACCACAATACATGTGATAAAGGATGGTGCTTATGATGTGTTATTTTTCAATCCGTTCCTAGAGGATCATGTTGTTTAAAGTAAAAAAGATAAGGGTTTTAAGAAAATAGAATTATATAGGAGGAATAAAATAATCTTCTAAAAAATATATTCTTTCTCATGTTTTGAAAATAAAATTAGCCCAAATATTTCAGAAGAATATACGGTATTGGTTAAATTAGGATCAAAATTTCATTTCAAAGAAAAGGGGTCCTTTTAACCCTAGTTGAAGCTTGGTTTCACACGTAAGATTCATGCACTAATATTACATGAATGTTTGGGAGAGTAATAGAGGTTCGTGTGCTAGTATGAGTTTTTTCCTATGAATATATGTCTAATACTATCATTTGGTATTAAATAAATCCAAGGGATATATCAGAAGATCTATCATTTCCTAAGACACACTAGCGCAAATTGGATTTGAACTAAGTAGATTGGATAATGAGTATCTTGAGACCAAATGTGTGAAAAGGTAGTGTGAAGGGATTGTATGAGCTATTTTTTGTGAAAATTGAATAATGATGGTAGTTTGGAGAACCTAGTTGGTTGTAGATAATGGATTACATGAAGAAGACTTGTGTGAAGCCAGGAGTCGGGTGAAGTAGAGTTAGGAGAATCCAAGGACATGAATGAAGAATAATTTTGTGAATCCAATTACATGGGTGATGTATAATTGGGTGAATCAATAGAATTGGGTTAAGTAGAGTTGAAAAAAGTAGGGGTCCTGAGTGAATCTATACTTGGGTGAAATAGTATATCATGGTGAGCTATACTATTTAAAATATTGTTTTTTGGATGATCTTACTTATTAGAAATTTATGAAACCTCTAGAGTATCATACTTGATATTTAATGATTCAATTATTAATCAATATATATACATATTGAATAATACCATCAAGTTATTAAACCAAATAATACATTATCCAATGTATTGTGTAAGTAGGAGTTGATAAATGTGGTCCTAGGTATTTAGTTCTCGTTCACTAAACTAATTATATAAGTATTTTACCCTGAAAAAATTGAATATAGTGGAAAAATTGTAATCCATAAAGACTAGTGACGAATAATAGACTACAGTATGACTAACACAAAATTGGTGTATTCTTCTTAGACAATTCTTTTGTAGTGAACAAATTTAATATTTTTGTGCTCTATGTTTTTAATCATTCATACAGTATTTTTTTTGGAAATGTAACTAAATGAAACTTGTTTAACACATTCATACCAAAATGGGGAAAATATAATTAAGAATAAAAAATATATTTCTGACACACAAATTTATACATCATTTATTAGGTTGTATCATGTTACAATAAGTGGTATTAGGGTATTGAGGTTTCCAGTGTTAAATCTTACACTTGAAGAGTCTTAGTATGTAAACCACTAGGAATATGAATTGGAAAACTCAATTCATTAGAAATAATTATTATATTTCGATTAATAGAATGAGATCCCATCATTGGTCACTCACACATGAGGATCATTTTGTAACTATGAATTTTATTGAAGACAGTGATGTGATGATACAATCCCCCATTGAAACTGATAAGAAATTGATAGACGAAAATACCAAATCCCAAATTGATTTTTTTGGAGATATTTATGGTCATATTTATAAAAAAGTGATAGCATGTACCTATACTCAATACGTGTGTGATAAATTATCCAATATTTATGATCGTGATATTATGGTGAAGGAAATGTATCTTCATGTGCCTCGAAAAATATTTGATTATTTGAAAATGAAAACTAATGATATTTCAAACATTTTTTTAATAAAATTACAATACAAAAAAATTATTCATGGACATGGGGATGATTTTAAATAATTTTATATTATAAATAATATTTCACCATGGATACCCCATCTAAACAACATAAAGGTATCATCTCCTATAGAAAGAGAATTGATAAAGAAATCTCTTGATGATAACATAAATAACATTATTGTGAATGATATGAAAGTTAAAATAAAAAGAGACATAAAAACTTATTTATAATGAAATTTCCTTCAAATACATTGAGAATCATGTCCTTGCTAAAGGTTTGATAATGTATATGATGTAGATGATGAGTTTCTCTTCATTACTGGAAGGAAAATTCAAAAAATTGAAAGTACAATTTGAAGGAAATATAACCATGAGTTATTTTCAATGTGGTAAATTTATACAAATTTTTACAATATGAGGAAGATTATTTAATGATGAACATATTGAAATAGTAGTCACATAGAAGCCTTCGATACATACCTGAAATGGGATTGAAATTATAAATAACTTCTAGAAAAGAGTTTCACTTTAAGGGAATTATTAGTATAGAAGAAGATAGTAGTGATCACTTAATAGATGATAAATTAAAATTCAATTAAGATACATAATATTTATTGATGAAAAATGTATAATAAAGAGTAAGATAAATATTAAAAAATAAGTAGAATGTTTTTTCAATATAAATGTGTAACTTGAGGGTTCTTTGAAATTATAATGATATCGAAATAATGAAAAATCAAATGGTTAGATATCTACTAATAGAAACTTCTAGGTATATGGATCATCTATAAGCTAAGATCAACTGAATATAATGAGATTTAGAAAATTACCCGTCAATATAAAAAAGCTATGGACCAGTTTTTGAATTTAAATTAAATATTAAATAACATTAAAATGTTATTGAAAACTGTATTCCCAGTTTAGATGAACTAAATAAAATTAATGAGACTCTTGAAGAAGAACTACATTCTATGAGGATTAATTTTGTTACTGAAGTTTAATTAAGAGATAAAAAAAGGATTCAATTCAAATATTTCTTAAATTAGAAACTCTTGGAATGATCCAATAAAGTATTAAAAGGTACAAAGGATATTTTAAATGATAATATACATAAGTTCATAGGTAAAATTGGAATTATCAATGATGTAGATAAATAAAAGGTATGAAAATTTGTAGGTCATAACTAAGGAAAGTAACAAGTTTGTCATATTATATTCAATGTAAAGGTACCTAAAGTATATAAACATATACCTTTGAACCATATAAGGAATGATGTTGTAAATAATACTTAATCCTCAATAGTTAAATGGGAACTAAATATCAATAAAAAATATAGGATTATGTGTAAGAAGAAAATGAGATGATATTTCCTCATATGAATGGTCAATGTTTTACTCATCTTGGCAATACCATGTCCTACTATGAATAATATAAAAGTTACATGATTGGAGAAGAATCTTGTAGTCAAAAAAGGAGAATAGAATCCTAGAATTCACTATATAGAAGAATTTATTTATATAATTATTGTTTTCGATTTTATAACATTTTTATATAGAAATTGATTATACGTAAAGAGAAATTGGGTTAATAAACATAAAAATCTGAAGAAATTTTTTTAAAAACAACCAGACAATATATTATTTAGAAAAATATTCTCTACATTATATGAAGAAGCGGGGGAGCCAGATTTCACTATGTATACTGAGGAGATTATATCTTATGACTCAACTCAATTTAGTGTCTCATGGTTGGAAATGAATAAAAATTATAGGTATAAGTTGGAAGCTATATCTCTCAAGTCTACAAATTATTTTATTATATGGATCCATAAAATTAGGTTCTCATCCCACATGACTAGAAATGGGTATCTCGTGAATAATTTAAAGGTGAGAGTTGATGTGACAATGTGTTTTTTCAATGATTAGGGATTTAAATCAAATACAGTGATACTAATCAATTGTATTATAAGGGATGAATTAGATAGAATTTGTCTATATGGATGGATAATGATATTTCCTTTTTAGTTTCAGTCATCCCTATAAATATAATTTTGAAGTACAATTCAATCAGAATGGATTTTCTATCAATGTAAGAGCGCCAAATTTCCTCATAAATTTATGGAGAAAAAATTTCAATATCTACCATAAGGATGATAAATATAATACATGTCTTGTAATAGTTAAAGAGTAATATATCTTTTAAAACCATATGTTATGTCACATAAACCAACAAATCATGGAAAACGTATCTAAGATAAAGGGTATAATAGACATTATCAACCTAAATCATGACCAATAAAAAAAATTTATTCACTCATGTGATATAAAATAGTTTGAAATCCCCATAATCTAAACAAAAAAAGGGAAAAAAATCTTCCTGATTTGGTCCACATAGATGTGTGTGATCTATTAAATATAGGATGCACACATAGTGGGAGGTAAATCTTCTTAATTGATAATGATAATATTAAACATTATTGTATTATATGTATACATAGATAATGATGTTTTATTGACTACATTAATAGATGCCTCCAAATATTTTAATATGATATTAGTCAAATAATAAAATAAATTTTATTCCAACAACAGAATATAATGTATATCCATTGAATTTAAAAATTACTAAGAGCAACATGGGATCAAGCATGAAGTTTAATCAGTGCGAAACACTCTCCATAATTAGATGTTTTAATGAATAAATAAGTAGGTAAATGGTATGGGAAATACTTTTTTGATTGAGCTTGGTATTTCTCAACACTTCTAGAAAAAAGTGGTTTATGTTGTGGACTGTAACCATTGTTCAGATAAGTGTACCCATGCTATTTGACACCCAATTGTTCTAAGGATATATGTTAAATTTGATGTCTTCATTAGTATGAGGTATTATATCATCATAGATATGGAATGTGAGATTCACAAGATGTAAAATTATCATTTAATTGTGGGTTTCATTTTGTTCTTCATACAAAATTTTTTTCCATGACACTTGTAGTTTCTAGTAATGAATTATTTGGAACGTCTAACCAAAAACATTAGGTTATGGTCATACCATGATGTTCTTATGGTGGGGTGGGTTAAACCTCCTTAATGTTGTGACATTATCTGTTATCCTTGATGAGAAATTGATGGGTACTAGTGATAAGTACATTTCTACTATTATCTAGAAAGATGATAAAATAATGGATGTTGTGTCAAAGATCATGGACATATTTTATCATTTGAAGTGGGATTTGGATTCTAATATTTTTTCATTGGGGGGGGGGGTGTTTCATAGGGTTCTAAGGGGGAACTTGGGGTCACTTTTAGTAGGAACATGAATTCCCCCTGTCATGCAGAAAATGTGAGGGCTATATGTGAAACTTCTCAAGAGGGTTCTCTAAGATGTAATATTCATAAAATGAATGGTGAAATAGGTGAACAATGTGATGGAAACAATATAAAAAATAGAAATTTTTTTAAAGGAATAGAAATAGAGGGGAAGAATATGGGAAAAGGTGGTTCTTCATAGGTATATCATCTAAATTGGGATAAGGAAGCCAATGGGTTGGAGAAAGAATATGAAAGTTGTAGATCTGTCTTAAGATAAAGTGTATAATAGAGATATAGTATAGAAATTCACAGCATGAGGAGAAAGAAATTTGAAAAAATAAATCATGATACGGTGTGTATTATCCTCGCCAAAGGGAATAAATCTAAAATGAGGAATTATTACTCCTATTTTTTTAAAACTATGGATACAAGGATAGCTAAAATGAGAATACATAAGGAAAATGAAAATGATTTGGTGAACAATTGAAATTTAGGGTGTCTAATTATACACTCTATGGGAGAAATGTTTGATGAGGCCATACAAAATAATTCCCTCCAAGAAGATGCAAACAGGATAGTTGAGAGGGTTCTTCTGGTGGACACCAATGATTAGAAGAGTCGATGGTTCAATAATAATGAACTAAATTTGATGAGAGGATTCAATGATAGGAAAATTAATGTAGAATATACTATTAAAACATGGGACAAGCTAGCATACTGCTTTGAGTAACTTATCAAGGGGGATTCAGAAACAATATACAGTGTTCTGAACTAGTTTTATATATTGGTAAATATTCAAATAGGATTAGACTTCAATTAAGTAGTTCTATAATACATTTTGGGGTTTTGTGCGTTTTGGATAAGTTTTGTGGGAGTTTTTTATTAATTGTGTGTGGAATGTTTGTGTGGTTTCTATATTTGTGTATTTAATTAGGGTTCCCACTCAACCCCAAATGTGGTATTTTAAATAAAAAATTATTATTTTTTATAAATTGAAATATAAACACCTCATGGATCTCTAATATTTATGTTTTTAATGAAGTTGAATAATGTTAAAATGAAACTAGTTTTAATATAGATGTTTTTTAAGTGTCATGCATAATTCTAGGTGAACAAGAAGGGATATTGAGGAATTCCAAAATTAGGATTGGATTATAGCTGTAGAATAATATATGAATAAAATATACAGCATTCATAATTGGTTATTGGTGTTGTCATGTAAAAATTAAAATTTCATTGGGATAAAATGAGTTTTTAAAATAAGCATAACAAGAAGGGATAAGTGTCATAAAACAAATTTGACATTGTTTAGAAATGTTATGCTCAAATTGTGGGTTCATATTTGGATAAGACAATTTTTATAGACAAAATTCTTGAAATAATTTATATTTTTCTTATTATATGTTATCAAATAAGTTTCAATGTTTCTAATGGATTTAATTGTAGCATTAATATATAAAAAACTCATTGATGTGTTAAATATATAATAACCAAACATATATATTCTTCACGATGATGCTTCTGGAGTACATAAACAACGTAAATCACTTGATGGTCTTTAAAAAGCATCATTGTAATTGTATTATATGTTGTACAATAACAAAAATATAAGAAATTTTAATAAATTCATGGTATATTTAATTTTTTATATCAACTGACATAACAGAAGGTCATTAATTATTATTTTGTCTGTCAATGGAATCATTTTCATGGAAATAATGTAAAGTATTTTGAAGAATATTTTTTTGAAATGAAGAAACATTTTTAAATGTATATTATTTGTTCAATGTACTTAATTTTCGGTTTGAAATTAATGAATATAATATATTATATTTTGTTATCAAAAGAAAATTTTAATAATGAGCCTTTACATGAGTTAAGGACAGAATAATTGAGAGCAGTTTTAATTCTTATTACATGTGTGATTAATTTTTTCTTTCAAAAGGATGGGATAATGTTGACCAAAATGAATTTTTAAAGATACTGGAATTATAACTTTACGTGGAAGAATCAAGACTAAATATTTTTATTATTATTTCTATACAATTCCAGTTAAACTCAAATAATTCTATATTTTTGTAGTGAATTATATCTTTTCATACATAAATGTAACTTCCAATGATGTATTAAAGTATTAAAAACATGAAACTTTCTAGATTTATGTAATTTTTTATAGGAATAGAGTAGGTGAGGTTGAGATAAAAATTTACTTTCTATAGATGTGTTATTTATTGGTGGAATATGTTTTTATTATCCCTCTATGAAACCATTAGTCAAATTAAGAACAATAAAATATAACTATTTTTTATAATAACAATAATAAACTCAAATAATGTGGGTAAAGATAAAACGTGAAGACATTGATGTTTAAGTTACATATCAATTTATGATAAGTTGAAATTATCCATGTGTTATTAAACTGTCATAGAATTTTGTAAATTATTCAATGTAAAATTCTATTGATATCAATTGATACATAATAATGGGTAATGTTTTACATATTTATATATATATATATATGAAAATTTAGTATTTCTCAATAAATGATAAAATAGTGAACATAATACAAAATCCATTTATGAAGGATTACTTCCAACACTTTTGAGTTTTTTATTGATTGAACTCTATCCCAAAATCCCTATGTGTTATGCCATTTATTTTCATTATTTCTTTTATTTTAATTTTTTGATAAAGGTTCATAATACATTAAGAGGTAATATTGAATTATGGAAGAACGTATACATACGTGGTGGGTTGAAAAATGAGAATATGTGTTTCATGGGGAATAATATTATAAGAAGAGACATAAAATCATGTGGGTATTGTTAAAATTATTTTCAAGAAATATATCTTGATTGTAAAAAATAATTGGTGAAGGTTTAGAATCCATGAGATATTAAAAAACCTTTATGAATTGGTTTTAAATAAGGGGATCTAAGAATCCCTAGATTGATTATTTCTTAGTACTGTAGTGATATTTACACTAAGGGTTAGGTAAATCTTAAAAGTGATATTATATCTAATGATTTAGTGTTTATATATCTCTCACATTGGAAGCATTATTTGACTGGTTTCATTATATAATTAATTCATGATGCTTTTTTATAATTTCATGTTTTTTTATTATTAACATGCCCATAGATGAGTAACATATTTATTGAATGTGAAATGATGTATATGAACGAATATTTTCTGAGTTTGAAAAAATAAATGCATGATGTGGTAATCATTAAGCTACAATAGGATGACGACAGAATAATTTTATCACATATATTGAAATCATTATGAAGTAAAGATTCAGAATTTCTTTATGAATTCGTGCAAAATTATGGAATCACTCATATAATGAATTCATTCCATGAAATATGGATATGATTTCAGTTCTCTTAAAGGAGCTAATTTGGGTCTACTGTTAGGTATACCCTTAAATGATCACACTGTATTTTATATGATCATAGAAAAGTGAATCTATTCCATACAGGAATTTTCTATTTCAAATATTTTTTTCTCGAAATGAATTTAATTTCAAAGAATCACACAATAATTTATTCTTGCATATCTATAAGGAATTTATGATGTTTTTATTATTTTTGGAAGACTGATGAAATTGTTCTTTCATTTATGTTAACATGTTTGGATGAATTAAAAATTAATAAATTTTCAATATATATTGATGAATATTTTTTATAGTTCAAAACTATTTTTTATCATTAATTTTCATATATGAGGTTGTTTGATACATTTCCCGATAATACCTTATTTTATATCATGAATCATGTTGGGTCATTAAGAGGTTAATATTTTCTTGGGGAATTTTGATGAAACATTGTTATATTAGATCCAATATTCAATGGATAATTCTAGAAAATAATTCAATAGCATTGAATAGAAGAATAAATCTGAACACTTTACACATCCTTGGAGACAGAAGAGGAATATTGAATCTGATTGACCATTTTCATTATGACATCTATATATATTTCATTCATTGAATTTTCATTGATGTGTTCATGGATATTAAGATAATATCACAACATTATTGATATATTATTTCTATTAATACTATAAAGAGATTATATTCGTGATAAAAATCATAAAACACAAAATTTAATCTACTTGATAAAATGATTGTAGTGAAAAATTTAAAAATTATTTTGTCTTGTAAATTATTTGTCTATACTAGCAACATTTCATCAATGATTTATTTTAATCATTTATTAATTGTTTAATCTACATTGAAATAATTTTATATAGAGAATTTTTTTTCAACTTATTAACCAAACTCATAGTGGTGGGATATCATTCACCCAGGCCTTTCAGTAATCGTGTCAAAGTGGTGAACCCTTGTGTATCTCTTTTGTTAAATAATTATAGAAATAATTTTTTTACAATATTATAAGATAATATTAACTTCAATAATGGATATAACTAACATGGAGAGATGACAATTGTAAAATATATTCATTTAACTTTATTCTAGACAATTATTCAAATATTACAATAATTTATGGATATAATTATAGGCATTTTTTAAAAAACATACTTAGTTTTTAGGTTTAAATGAAATCTAATCATAATTAATATTATAATAGTGAAATAGTTCATGAGATATATACAATGTTACATCAATTTTCATTTTAAATATAAAAAATTAAATAAGTCAAAATTTATGCAATATTCAAATTTAGATTAGTCTAGAGATATAATGGATTTCATATCAATAAACTTGACAACATTCTTCAAATATTAAAAGTTATTAAATGTTCACTTATAAAATCTATGGTAAGGTATATTTCAGTTATGAAGTTATATACCAAACATAATTGAATGAAAAAATAATAATAATATTTTTTTAGAAAGTGAATATTACTATAGTAAGAATTTATGATAAATTTTTTTTATTAATCTCAAAAATAATCTAGTATAGTAATGATAAACTAAATTTAATGATATTTGGAAAAAAATTGAAATAATAGGTAGGAAAAATGGTCTTTAAGTGGAGTATTGGAAATAAATTCATTAAATGTTTTCAAAAAACATTTTATACTCTAAAATATGAAAATATTTGGTTGAATATATGAGTTGTATCATCTCCCCAGGATTATAGAGGAATATAAAATCCCTCATCCTGTATGTATTTTTTATTAAATATGGTTGTTTTGTTTTTATATATTTCAATTAATAATAAATCAATTTTGATATATTTTGTCGAGGAAGAAATATTTTACCCTTAAAGGGTTCATTTTAGTGTACCTTGGATGAAGTATATTCTATTATTAATGGGGATATATTCTCTAGAGAAGGAAAATTATTTTTGAGTAGTATACAAGAATAAAATGTAAGATATGATCCATTGGGATTATAATAGATAATATTATGATAAATGCATTTTTATTGGTGTCTTTCAAGAGAAAATCTTTCTTATTATTTTATAATTTATGGAATGCATACATAAGGCCAAATAATTATAATGTTAATGTTTAAAAAAATTTATCACACTTATTATCAATATTGATATAACTCACATTGTATTACTGTATGAAATGATATTTTATATTTTTTTAATGATTTTATATATTTTTTAGAGTTATAAAAAAGGCATTTGGATACCTATGAATCTTGGGAACCAATTAGAGAGCCAAAGGTAAATAATGTTAGAACATAGTATTATCAAGAATAATTAAATGACGGAAAACATTGAATATTTTTTTTCAACTTTATTATGTATATAAATGAAAATTTTTGGAATATGTTTCATGACATAATTAAGAATATTTAAAGAGATATTTTTAATATTAAAAAATTTCATGATTCTAGGACAGATGGATTTAACAACTGATAATCAATTATAATAAGTAAAAAATTATTTTAATAAAACTATAACAATATAAACATTTTAATATTTAATTTAACATAAATTCCAAATTTATTAGGATGAATATCAATTTTTAACTTACTACATCAAAATAATCCTATAATAAATTTTTGAACATTTCCCTTTGAAATAAGATTTTATGAATAATTGAAAATATAGTACTAAAATAATCCAACTTTTATTTATAATAATATTTTATAATATTTAACATGTAATCATAAATTTATAATAAATTTTATAGAAGTATAGACATGATTTTTTGTGAGGAAGGGATATTTGTTAGAAAACTATATTTCAGAGCCTATTTTTTTCCAAAATTAATTAATAAAAATTATCTCTGATGATGAATGAAAAAAATTAAATGTATAGATTATATATATAAATATATAAATTTAAATTAATATAATGATTATTAATAGATATATTTTTAATTTAATTCCATCCCATTCATGAAAATTTCATTTTCATGAAAAGGTCTTTTTTAATAGCTTTGGAAACTTTATTTTCAAATTAATTTCTCCCACTTATATTAATGGAATTTTAAAAAATTATTTCCATATTTGGAATCATAATATAAATTTTTTTAATTGTTTTACTTGATTTAAGACTACAAAAAATATCTTCAAAGATCCTTTATATCATTCTTAACATGCAACACTGATCTTTAAGTGAATTGATATATATTATAAAAATATAAATATTTTAATGTTACCTAGACATTCAATTGGTCAGTATGAATATGAGTAACTAAATTTGGAATATTATTATTATAGTTAATAAAAATTAAAATGTATTCATTAATTCTTATACGATGAGCCTACATATTTTTGTGAATTCATTTTATTCTGTGAAAATATTTTTCGTCAAAAATAATTATTATTTTATTTTGTATGTTGAAATTATAATTCATTTCATCGAATTTTTGAAATATTATTTTAAAAATAACCTTAATTATATAAATAATATTTTAAAATTTTTTAATGTTTGAAAATTTAATAAAAATATTGTTTATTTCGATAAATAATTAAAAATATTTATTTCTTATCCAAAAAATTATTTTCATTTAAAAACATTACAAGTTACATTTTGTATAAATAAGTTTTTAAAAGTAAAATTAGTTAATTTATAATATTTATAATCTAATTAAGTTCATATTAATTAGTTTTATGTTGGATATTTGTTTAAAAACATTTTATGCTTCATAAAACATTATTTTTGGAAAAATTATTATCATTGCATTTTGTGGAATTAAGATTAAATTAAATTCTTCCAATTATATGAATTTAATATTTAACAATTTTTCAATATTTATAATAATTATTATGAAATTTAGTAAATATGGGTCTTTTATTTTTAGAGATTATGAAAATTAACCCTATTAAGTATTTGTCACCTCGTCATGGGTAAAACTTGTAGTACTGTATTATAACTCTGGGATAGGGTTTTATAATTTATATAACAGATGAATTTATCCTATTTGTGTATTTAAGTTCAGAAATTTCTATGAACTTTTATAATATATGTTCACTCGGTTCCATTTTTGTTTCATTATGACCATTATATTATTATATGAAAAGACTAAATACAAAATGTCACTCTCTTAACATTAATATATTTAAAACATTTAAATGATGATAATCAGAGGTTAATTTCAAATCTGAATGTTTATTTGATTGGAAAATTAACTATTTTTATCATTTTAATTTGTATTAAATTTTTGAGTGATTGAATATTTAACATATATCCTTATACAACACAAAATATTTATTTATTTAATTTATAGGAAAAAAAATTAATTATATTAAAAATATTAAAAGTGAAACAATTTAGATAAATTATAATGTTGCTCACATTTTTTTGATAAATATAAAATATTATATATGTTCCAAATTTTTCTATTAAAATTAAATTGCCTCCATATTTTTTCAATGTAAGAATATGGGAATAGTTCCTAAAATGACATTAATAGTAATTTATTTTAAATGTATTTAAGTAAATTATTTAGATATCATAAAAATATTGAAATTGGACCTTTATTTGAAAGTAATTCTATATTTCATACTTTTTAACTTTATTAAATAATTTGAAACTGATAATTAAAATTATAAACCTTTAGAATTTAAAAAATCACTACCATGGTTAAGGTTTAAATTAGTTTACAATGGGATTAAACCAAAAGATAATGTTTAAAATAACATAAAAACATATAAAACATTTACTAGATGATTATATTTGGACAATATATTTATTATATTCTAATAAATTACATTTTTTGACCATTTTACACGTGTTAATGGTAAATTATATTATAATATTTCATTTATTTACAAAAATTGACATTAAAAATATTTTATAAATAAAAATATTTTATTAAATGATTCAAAAATCATAAGGATACTATATTTATAAAATTGAATATTATTTGGTCGAAAATATCATCCTTAGTGTGTTTATGGGTAACGTTTCTTTTTATGGTATCATTCTAGGCCCTTAAATAGTTAAAAATTTTGATTTTTCTGTAATTATAAAAATGATTAACTTGGTTTAATAGTAAACTATATGTGTTGAAAAATCACATAAACATTTATAACTTTTATTTTATTTGATTATTTGTTGTTATAAAAATCCTATATTCTGAATATTTTAATTTTTAGTCATTTTATATATGAAATAATTTCTATTAATTTAATACTTTAGGTAATTTTAAGAGTGTAAATCCCCTCACTTAGAAAAGACCACACAATATACTCTCTTCCATAATCCTTTTGAGCTTTTTATCTCATCTAAAACCTAAAATTATACTTCTCTACATTCCTTCACCATATCATATAGATTATAAAATTTCTAAAATACCATCCCTTCAAGTATTTAGGTATACATTCAAAGAGGTTTTTCAACAAATAGGTATAAATATTAAATGGTCATTTTCAATTTTATTTAATATTATTTCACATAACTATAAATGTTAGGAATTATAAAATAATTAATTAAATATTTAAAATATACATAATTTTTATTATAATGATAGAAAAACCATTGTTAATCTTATTTTCATCATGTGGAATGAGAAAACATCACTCGCCTATGCATACGACTTACATTCTCCAAATAGTAGTGAAAATCATTTTATAACACCACTTTACATTAATTGTTATTATGATTGGTTTAATGTTTATTTATTAAATTTACAAAAAAAATTATTCTTTTATAATTATAATATCTTATTTACCATCTTACCATCATATCCATTTGAAATTACAACATCTCATGTGTATACGAGTGGAATACCACCCCTGCAAAGTGATGTTATTCATTATTAGTTTATGATTTACAAGGATGTTAATAATAATATATTAAATGAATATATATGATATAATAATAATTATTTTAATGGATAATTATACTAATGTCATTATTAGAATTATTTTTATTATATAACCATGATGAAATCACATGTACCAGAACTACCAAACTGATATTCTCTAGAAAAATGAAATAGTTAACTCCAAAAAACAATATCTTTAATAAGAAATTATTAGTTAAAGAGTGTTGAAATTTTGTAAGTGAATATTATATGATATTATAATTATAAAACATATTCTATTATAGAATTATAATAAATTCAAATTTATTATATTTGAGGTTAAAATGCGTTCCAATCAAGAAAATCTTGAGGAAAGTATGTACCATCTCATGTTTTTTTCATTGGGAAATATGATGTGTTATACACCAATATTCATTAATGAAGAGTATATATAGAAAAATTTACATTTCATATCTTTAATAAACTTATTGCAGTTATATTTTATGTTTATTTTGAATTTATTATTTCATTGGGCTTCTAATTCAAAAGTTACCAAAGTGTTAAGAGTTTTCTCATCTCACTTTTATTCTTATGAGGCCTATGACATATTCTATAATTATTTCTATCGTGGTGTGTTTATAAATATTTAAAATTTATTTTATGATATCCCTCATGAAAATTATGTGTATTTTAATATACATAGAAGGTTATCTCGTTCATTATGTTTTGATTCAAATTATACGAAGGTGGTTATGTATTAATGTTTCAATAGCATGTTTTTATAGATTGATTATGTTTGAATTTAAATTAATGGAAATTATATAATCATTTATGGATAAATAACTTTAATTTAATGCTTATATGGTTATTTTTTTATAATTATATTTTTCGTTTCATTTCCCAAATTTTATGTTCTTAAGATGATGAAATAATTTTTTTAAATAAAATATGTATTTATTTATCTCTTCTGTAAAAAATCGTTTTTCATCCATATCCATGTTTTCTAAAAAAATTGAAAATGTTTTTACATTATTATTTTATTATAAAAAAATTAGACATGATTGTATTTTTAAAAAAACATTTCAAATATAATCTTATTATCATTTTCCCAATGAGGTAATTTTTAATTTTTTTCAAAAATTTGAAAGGACTCTTTGGTTTAATGTACACGGAATAAAGAAAATTTCCCACCATTTTGACTGCTCAATGTTTTGAAACATACATTACAAATTTATATATTAATTTGGGAATACAATTTTTATTTAATATTTCGTAAGTATTACAATTTTAAATAAATAATTTAAATGTGAACAAACTATTTTATATAATAAATGGTTAATGTGATCTATTAAATGAATTTTTCAACTATGATAATATCCTTTGATGTTACATATGCTTTAATCGGGATATGATTCAATGGTACCATAAAATTTAATTCTTTGGATGGATTATGATGGTTATTATTTAAATATAATTGTATGAAACCTATTTATTTTCATGGTTTAATTATGTTAGGATGAATCCTTTCTAAAACACTTTTCTTTTTTGAGGTTTAACATATAATGAAGTTATTAAATTTTTATAAAACTAGTTTCCTTTGGATAGGTTGTGCTATGATTAATTTTTTTATCATCTTTTGTAATATATATATATATATTTTTTATTATTTAATAAATGGGACATAAATTACATATCCCTCCATTTCATTTGTTAAATATGGATATCTCATGATATAATATGTACTTAGATTGCGAGAAACCCCAATTCATTAAGGGACTATGTCCACTTTGACATTCATGGGAGTAAAATGTGACAGAAAATAAAATGGAAATGAGTGAACCCAATCCACTATTATAGTATTGGATGGAGGCATTGAAAAAGGAAATGATTTTCTATAATTTTGTATATACCACAAATTGATGGCTTATGCCAATGTTATTCCCTCAAGACTAATTCTATTTTATTCCTTTGTGATTATTATCTTATGATCCTCTAATATTTATTCCATGACTAAAGATTGTGATATTTGAAATTTAAGGAATGGTTTCAAACCATCAATATCATATTCTCGTAAATTTTTACTCATTTTTTGTTTATATGATCAATGATATATCCCTTGTTTACCATAATTGATCATTTGAGATCACCCATTATTATGTTTCCTTTCCACATGTTATGAATAAATGTTTAATTTATGTTATGTCTAATATGGGTTATATTTATGAAGATATTAATGGTTCACTGTGTAGATATCTGATGAATAACATTTTCATATATCCATATTTCCCAAGACAATAAATGTATATAATTATGTCATGGATAGTTATGTTATGTTTTTTACATTTATCTAATAAGATGAAATATTTATGTATGAAAAATATGGGTAATATTAGTTGGTATTAGATTAATTATTTCTCAATATTTATTCATTATTATAAGAACAATTTATTGGAAATCATGGTTTAATCCAAATTATAGCATAACATCCTAATGTTTTGGAAAGATAGATATTTTTTAGTTTCCCTAAAAACACATCCATTCATTAATAAATCAAGTGGACATAGTTATGACGCAAATACATCTTGGGGTAAAAACCTTGAAAATAGTCTATTAAATATTCTTCATCCATTATTCTAGTGCATAGTGAATGTTCCCTTTCCAAAAACCACTTTCGAAAACCTCAGGGGATATGATTGTATCAATTCACATATTTTTTATTGTCTATTATGATGAAATTGAATAAATGAAAACCACGTATTACCTAGGATAAACCAAGGGTTTTATATATAAGAAATAATGTGTCACGATTTAGACATTATATAAATGATTTTTTACGATCTATCACTATTATTATTATTTCTCACACTATGGTTTTTGGTTTTAGATAATGGAAACAACATGAAAGATTCAGGTTAATGGTAAATGTTATCAACAATGCAATGATTTTCCTCATGATAAATTATAGAGATCCCATGTCTATATGCCTATATATGTTTAAATTGTTTTTAATGAATATGGATTGAATATACACCATTAATATTTGGAGTGTGGGATAAAATGAAAGTGATAACTTCCTTTGGTTATTATTTGGTTAATCTATTTTTTAGAAGAAGTGGAAATGTTCTTTTCATTATATATATAGAAAATACAATAGTGGGAGGTGTTATCGTCAGATTATTAAGGATTTGTAAACATGACAGAAAAGGATTTATAGTTATTTATTTTGATTTAATGGTTAAATTATATAAAATGAATATATGGAAAAGGAAAAAAGAGTCTATTTTTTTGATTTTTTTGAATTTAATACTAATAACTGATAGTGGATTTGAATTTTAGTTGTCTAGAAATAATGTCCTATATTTTTTGGTATTTGTGTGTTTTATCAAAGGTAAATACAAGTAAAAAATATAGAAAAATATATTATCTAATACAGTTTCATATAAGAGTTAAGTTGTTTTACCATGGAATATATTAAGCAATCAATATAAATTATTAAAAGGCTTTAAAAATTTTTGAGAGGTTGTGGGGAAACTATTCAATGTATTTGGTTTCTAATCGAGGATGAGATGAGGAGACAAGGAATACCTTGAATTATTTGGAATAAGTCTTGTTAACTATTGGAGATGTCTATAAATACAATGTAGAAGTTATAAATGGAAAATGTATGAACCAAACATAATTTATAGGGTGAATTGATAAATTTATAGTGTGCAAACCAAATTCCTCAGGTACAACCTTTTGTTATAATATGAAAATCTAAAAATATTTTGAATGGGGTAGACATGAATATACAAGGATCCATCTGAAGAAGAAGAGGTTGATTCTATGATTATTCAAGAATTCAATAAAAGATGAAATTTTAAAATATTAGTGGAGAATATTTCATAGATTTTATATGGATTCCTTTATAAGGCTATAATAGTGTTTGTGTTGGAAACCATTATTTGGCAAAACTGTAAATTTTGTAAGGAATAAAACTTTGCAAATAAACAAGGAAGATAAAATCATTGTAAGGTAACTAGATCTTATTAGAGTTCAGTTGCAATATTAAGATTTGTTTCAATGAATAAATATGACATAATCACATGTTATAATTGAGGGACTTTAAAGGGTACATGTAATAGAGAACATAATGTACAAACAAAGGAGTTTATAGGGTAAACCTGAAGCATCATAAGGTCCATGTGCAGCATACTGTACACCTAAAACCTTCACTGGGTATAACCAAACTTCTAAATTCATAACTTATGACCCTCTATGATATTTCTACACAAAAATTAGTTATCTACATCACAATTATGTGATGATGAAAGTAATATGTCAATAACTTGAAGTTACATACAAAAGAAAATATTACAATGTTTTTCATTTATTCTATTAACTAAACAAAGAGAATAAATAAGAATGTTTTATGTTTCAATTCATGATGCATAGATAATAATGAGGTAATGTTGTTCGCACCAGATATCCAATTTATACTATGGTTATTTTACTATAGTATCTCATGAAAATATAACTATTTTAGCATTTTGGGAATTTTTTAATATTTAAAAATGATATATGTAACTATGAACTTTTATGAGAACATAGTTGAATAATATTGTGTCTTAAAATTTCCCAAAAGTTGAAATGATATATTTTAACACAGTACCGATATATTATATATTTACAAAAATGAATTATTTATAATAATACCTCAAGTAAATTTACATCAAAAGAATCTTATATTAAACTCAATAATGATGAATCCAAAAATTAGTTTATCATAACCTTTATAGAAGAGTGATCCTAATTTTACTATGTCTAAAATAAAGTTTACCTGACATTGTGTTTTTAGTATTTTTATGTGTGATATTTTAGGAAAACCTATAAGAGTCCCTTTTAAAAGTTGTAAAATTATTTTTTTGATAGATTTAATGAAATATAGAAACTAGTTTGTTTTACTCTTATATAAATAATTTTTTTACTTAATAGTTACTCAGATACTGACTTTGGAGTCCATAGATTAGATAGAAAAAATACTTCTAAAATATGAAATTTCTTTAGAGAATATTTAGTTTCATAGTCTAGAATGAAGAAAAATTCTATAGTGCATTCCACTACTAAAGTTGAATATGTGGTAGTTGGATGTTTTGCGATCATTTCTTGGAGATTACACACACACCCATAGATTTTAGTTTGATTTTTTCTTAAGATCCAATATTTTGGGATAATTCTTCTGTTATTTTATAATCTAGAAACATGACACCTCACTCACGAACTATGTACATTTGTATAATACACCATTTCCTTAGGGATCACAGAAAAAAAGAGATATATATCATAACAATATTAAAATAGAAAATCACATTAACGGTTTTTTTAAAAACCCATTCAATTCTAATAGATTTGAAAACATTAACCATATGTTTGAAATGATCGACCTAAAGTGATATTAAATTCAATTCTTATTTATTTGGTCTCCTTACATTAAAAAATTTTTCATGAAAACGGGAGGATATTTATCAGTGTTTTATCATTATTTCATCAGTTTTTTATCTTTATTTAATGAATTTTTAATCTTTATGTAAATTATTTCTCTTATATATTTCATTGGTTTGTCATCTTTATTTCATTAGTTTTTTGTATTTATTTCATCATTTTTCATCTTTCTTTTAGAAAGTTTTCATCTTTATTTCATATAATTGTCCCCTTTATATAATCACTTTTCTATCGTTAGTTGGATTTCAACGTATTTCTATGGATGATTATAAATTTTAATGTGAATAATTTTCTAGAAAAATTATTTTCAAAGGAATATTCTCCCTTGATATGGGAAGATAGCTTCTAGGGAGTTTTACTTTTAATGATCGCATGTTCTAATATTATGCTTGAATTTTAACCAATTTATATATTTCATAATACAAGAGGATGTAAATATATTAATTGGGTAAATAATCTTATATTTTTTACAAATAAGTAGTTTAAATTAATATATATTTTACTTTTATTTAAAATATTTTTTCCCGTCTTTTTTATCTTATGCTATTTTTGGAAAATTGCAATGTGGGGAAATTTGAGACAAATGGTATATTTTTTAATCCTAAATAGGTTTCATATTTAATTTTGAGTAATATCATCAAACTTTTGTCATATTTTTTTGGGAGTTTTTAGTTTTTTTAAAAAAATTAGCATGGAAATTTTGAAAATATTTTAAAAAAATTACATTTTCATTGAATAAGATTCTTTATGGGATTAAGATGAAAATTTATTTATTGAATTTTATTTTACTAGTATCTATTAAGGTGGGGAAATTCTAGTGAATTTTGTTTTTAGTTATCATTAAAGAAATAAATTCTTCTCTTATATCTTGTTAATGCTGGTGAGGTTGGTTTTAGAAAATAATGAAAAAAAGGTAAAATCCATACAGTTGAAGTTTATATAGGTTTTTATTTAAATTTAAATTATTTTTTTCAATTGTTATTACATGTTTTTTGATTTCCAAATGGAGGGACTATTGAGTCACTAAATAACTTTTATTTTTTGGAACTCCCAATACACATCTTACTATTTTGATTTAACTTGAACATTATTTTTTTCGTTGTGTTTGTGAAGAATGAATCATTTGTAAAGAAGATTAGAGAGAGATTAATAAGGGAAACAAAAATTAGTTAGACTAACATTTATTGACAGATTACATTCACTAGATTTTATAATCAACGTAGTGGTTCATCATCAATAGATAAAGAAATAATATTAGTGCATGGGTAGATGATGATTTCGTTGTTGAATTCATTATAACTATTCTCAAAGAATTAAAAAATAAGAATATTGGAATTTATAACAACGTTAATAATAAATTAAACCATATCTTCATAGATAAGGATACTTTAGACAAAATAAATTTAATACACTAAAATTTTCAATTAATCTTGACATTGTGAATCTACACAATGCTAAGATTACATCTAATTAGTTTAACTATTTATTCCTTAGTGTTTTTAAGATATACTGTTGTATGGTTTTATTTATTAAGATCTTTTCAATTTCTATTATAATTTTTCTTTTACCGGATCTAAAAAACCTAGCTTGTTTATGTATATAAAGAGAGAGGATTTACATATCATACACGATTGATAAATTTTTGGGATAGGGAGATATAGTGTTCAAGTGAAGAACATATACCTACAAATATGATTAGTCTATAGATTCATAGAATAGGATGGCCAATCACTATTTGATTGGTCTAAAATTGGGGATACATAAATTCATCTCTATATAATTTCTTACTAATAAGTTTACAATGTGTTTTTTATGATAACCATTTAAAGGAGTGTTGTTTGTTAACAAATATTGTGTGTTTCATTTTAAATTTCAAATATTTTCATCTGTTAAATTTATTCTAATTTCAATTCTCAATTTCCACTATTTATATATATACTGTTTTCCTTTTATATTATATTAAAATTCATATTTTCAATATGTTTTCTTTATTTTATAGAGTTCATATTTCTTCTATAAGTACTATTTTAAACGTTATATTTGATTTGATTGATATTACATAAATACCGAAAACTATGTACATAATAGTGGAATGAATTTTTGATGTTATCTTTTTAATACAATCGACCCCCAACCATCTTTTAGTATTACATTCATACATTCCAAAATTTTAAGAGTTTTATAATATCATATTTACTAAAATATAATTAAACTAAACTTTCATAAAGATCTATATGTTATAGAAATCCATTATAGTTTCAAAAAACTTTATGGATGAAGCCACTTATTCATATTTATTATACCTTCCTTTTGGGAAATAATTTAATACATTGTAATTTCTCATATATCTTACAATTTCACTCTAAAATTGTGTCAAATTCATATTAGTGAAACCTTCAAAAAGTTTTAACCCTTCTCAAAGATTCATTTTTTTCACAAATCCACTCCATATCATTAATTCTTATGTTATTCTCAACCAAACCACTTACATAAAAATTTATAATAGGATTACTAACTAATATTAAAGCACCCCATTTGTATAGTGAATGTGATAATTTTATGTGAGAATCCAAGTATCCACCAATGGAATTATCATGGTCTCAAAATAGTGATCCCACTATTTTTTTAAAAAAATTATACTCATCAACTATAACCTGCACATAAAAATTGGTAATATGATTATTCACTTTTCTAAATGGTCCCCACTCAGCACTGTGAATGAAAAAAACTCATACAATCCACCAATCAAACACCAATGGTATTTTCATATTCCAAAAATAAATTCAACCTCATTCCTTGCAGTAGGGTTTGATAGTGTTGTGGTTATCTCACAATTACCAACGGTTAAGTTATTCACACTAATCATGTTACCCCCAATTTTTTATTTAGAAATTTTATGTTAGGATTTACCTTTTCCATGTTCCCTAATATTATTTTGGATTTAAATAAACACTATGCAACACATTCATGAAATGTGTCCATTATAATTGAAAGCATATCATTAATAAAGGACCTTGAGTGAATATTAGACTCTTATAAATAATTTTTTGAGTTTATAATCTTTTATTTATAGTAAAAACTCCATGAGTTGAGATCCACCGCTTCGTAGAAAAATCTATGTGTAAAAAACTTCCTCTAGAAAAAAAATGTGTAGTTGAGATCCTCATATTAATAAGAAAATTCCATGGGTGGATATTCTCATCTATGAATAAATATCTTGAGTTTAGATTATAATCTTAAAATTAAATTAATTGATTTAATATCATCTTCATGGTAAAAAATTCCTTTAGAATATATTTTTCACTCATTAAGAAATCCTTTAGATGATATCCTTCTCATAGTAAAAAATTCCAGGAGTCAAGATCCTCTTCTTAGTAAATATGAATTCTGTCTTGATCCTCTTACTGGTAACAAAACCCTTCTATTGAGACCACCCTTTTGGTGAAACAACCATGATTCAAGATTAGTCTAGAGGGCATAGACACCCTTATTTGAGATTCATATCTATTTTAACCAATTTCCTTAGTCAATATTCTCCTCTTAGTAACAAATACCTTGCGGTGAGATTCCCATATGGGTAAAAAATTCTGAAAAGAGATATCCTACCCTAAGAAAATTAATTTTTTGATTCTTGAACTACCTCACAGTAGAAAATGTATTTATTCAAGATCCACCTCTTGTTAATAACACCCTTTTGTTGATATCCTCCTCTCGGTAAAACATTCCTTGAGATAAAATTAACTTATTGGTAATAGGTGCATTAATTTAAGATATTCCTCTTAGGAATTCATTTGTTGAGTCATGGTCCTCCTTTTGTAACAAAATACTTAGTTTTATATCCTCATATTTAAAAACAAGTCATTAAATCAATAGCCTCTTCTTGGTAATAAATTCATTGAGTCAAGATCCTCTACTTGATATTGAATATTTTGAGTTATGACCTGTCCCTATATAATAAATTCATTAATTTGAGATTCTCCTCTATTAAAAAAAATACAAGAGTTTTGATTATTCTCTTCATTATAACTACCTTGAGTCAAGATTATCCTTTTGGTAATATTTACCATAATTTGGGATCATTATATTGGAAGAAAATTCCTTGACTCAAGATCTTCCTTTTCATATAACTACATTGAGTCAAGATCCCCATCTTGGTATGAAATTCCTTGATCCAAGTTTATTTTTATGGTAAAAAAATTTGGTTTGGATCCAGATCTCTATAATAAAATCATGATTTTATGATCTTTCTCATTGTAATAAATTACATAAAATGAGAATATCCTCTTCATATAAAAATCAATGGGTGGATATTCACCCCATAGAAAAAAAATCATGGGTCATTGAATATATTCTTGATTAAAACATTCTTGGTTTGATATCCTCTTTTTGGTAGGAAAATTCCATGATTCAGGATCATTCTTGTACTAACAGATTTCTCATGTCTAGATCTACTACTTTAAAGGATAATATAATGGAACAATACATGATTTTTTATCCTCTTATTAGATATCCTCCTCTAATATTGTCATCTCTAATATCCTCTATCAAACCAAAGAAGTGTGAAAAATTTCACCATTGTACTTCAGAGTAAAATTGTTTTCATTATTAATGAATCCAATTATGAGGATTGGGGGTATTTTTATGCACTAAAAAAATGTGTTGTGATATATTTTTTTAATACCATGGTATGGCCCTCAAATGTATGATTTAATGTTTAAGGAGTGTCTCACAACATGAACAACAAACAAATGGGGGCGCTATGATCCATTTGATTACTCACACACCGAAGGATGTTGATCCTTCAAAAACAATTCCAAATTTTATGATGTGGTGGAGATAACCTCCTATCAAAAGTAGGTCCTAGATTCTAACCGTTATTTAGGGAAGCATTCCAAAGTTTTTCATACTAATATGTGAGACTCTTCTAGATGAGTTGTTGAAATAATAATGTTTGGGGAAGTCATAAAAAAATATTAGGGGAATTCATTATATAATATTTTATTTTAAAAATATTGAATCTAAATAAAACACTCAAAGAAAAAGTAATGAGGGTTTCAAATTTAAATAAAATAATTTAATTTTTTAATAAAAAATTTAATTCACACTTCGGTGATGCGCCCAATGAATGTGTACACAAATATTTTCATTGTCAAAGTTGAATTATGTTAAGATTATTTTCCGAAAATGATATCTAGCATCAAAATGTTGAGATTCCATTGATTTATCCTAATGGAAGAAGTAAAGTTTTTGATTCTACATGTACAAATGAACCATGGAAATATTTAAAGATGAATCCACCAAAGTAACTTAAAATAATCTACTTGATATCATTTTTTTAGGAGTATTTAATCAATTCATTATTAGTGCATCCAGGACAAATTATCTCCCATGTTATGGCTCTATCTTGTAGGGACCAAAATTTTATAAATACCCTAAAAGAATAATTTTCTGAGGGGATGTCTTTAGCTATCTATCCAGAGGATAAAGTCTCTTTGAGTGCTGAAATAATCATTAATACACTCCCAACACTTTTACAAACCCCATAAATTTAGCACACCCTATAATTAATCATACCAATTAATTTATCATTAACAAACTTTATCACTTCCCCTTAGAGATAAAATCCACCAAATGTGCATAATTTACACAAATATAAAGGGTATTTACTTGATAATTTCTTTCAATTGATATTAAATATGTATCTATATTCCAAGAATTTTTTTTATAAATTAAATCACTTACACTCTTGTCACAAAAGATCACATGATTAAGGGATCCATGCAATTCATACACTTCTTTGGGACCTCTATCATGGTAAAACCTAAAATTAACTTCCAAAAACCTCACCCAATCCATAAAATATTCATAAAATTATAACTCACTTTCCAATCTTACTTTATCTATATGGGCCACATGCATAAGTTTTAAGGATGAAGTGTTTTCCTTGAGAATAAGATCCATTTTTCACATAATGGAGTGAAACATCCACATCTTAGTATATATACCATTATTAAATTGATTAAACCCTTTATTTGAAATGTTACTCACCCTTATCCATCAACAATACCATAAGTTATTTTTTATTCCACCTTATGGGAGGTCACCTGACAATCAGTAAGTTCTTCTATAGGTCATATGCCTTAGGTTTCTCTTATATAATTCACACTCATGTTGTGTACCCATCTCAAGTTAAAAACTACCAATCTCCCCTTTTCTTATAATAAAAAAATGAAAACTTTGAAATTTTTAATATAATTCAAAATATTTTCATATGTTTTTTACATTTTAAAACCTTTTAGTGGAACTACCAACACAATTAGATAACCCTTGTGATTGGATATTGATATGTCATAATCCCTAATTGTCTCCATTGGTTGCCACATGTCACAGGCCCATTAATCCTTCCCCTATATAGTTACTAACAAATGGGAGGTAAATAAAAATGGGATTACATCATGATAAATGCCTATTACACATTAATGAATTTTTTCCTAGGACTAGAGATTTTAGGGATTTTGAACTAGTGTTTGACTCATGTTATCACCTGACTCATCAATTAGAGAAAACTATAAATGTAAACTAATTTTTAATTCCCCCACCAAAACATTTCTAAAATTATATCATCTAAGGGACTGAATCATATAAACTTTAACTAGATGTCACTGATGGTCCTAGATATATGACTATAAGCTATAATGAATGATGGTTTTGGATATATGGACTGAGAATGAACACCATTACTAGAAGTCATAAGATGATAAAAGGTATGACATTCCCTATCACAATTATGTGAATCTTTGACCTTGAATTATATGGGTTTTAATCATCGTTAAAGGGATGTAAAGGAATTCTATTTTGTGGACCAAAACCCATCATTGTGGAACCTTTCAAATATTCATAAAAATCCTTTTCTTTTGGTTATTTAATATAATAATAAATCATCAATCCATCCTTGGTGTAATAATATTCAAATGTTTTTTTCCTACCATAATTGAAATAATCTTTTTCAACCCATTAAATATTCACAGGAAACCATTAACCCTAGCATAACAGTTAAGCCTCCCTAAAGGACATTAAAATCAAGATTACTATAAGTTATCATATAGGTAATTAAAATCTAATTTTACCCATCAAACCTTTCCATCTAGATTTAAGTTTGGGTGAAATATTTTGTTTTCCTTCTTAAATAACATTAAATTCCAAGGTTTATTCATATAGAGATTTAAACTATAGAGTACCACCGCACAAAACCTCATGTACTGAGAATGATATCCCTGATGACTAAAGAATATTATGATTTTATTTTATTTTAATATACATCCAAATGAAAAAAAATTGAAAACACCGTTTATCAAATGTGTTTTCATGGCTATAGTGGTAAGTTATGTAAAAAAATATATTTTGATTATGAAAGAATCTTGGAAAATATTATAAAATCTATAAAAAAGTATCCGGCTATGAAATAAGATTATAAGTGAGATGATTTGGCCTCAAATCATGTCGATTTCAACATGAATTCATCAAGAAAAAAACTATAGGGGGATATACAAATAAAACATTTGAAACATTAATATTGAGAAGAAATATATCTTATTAGGTTATTATTGTGTATTTGTACTTGTGGTAATGTTGTGTTTATTGGGATTAGAAATTGATGATGTGTAGCAGTAATAATTAAGAGATTAGATTTCATAGTAGAGGTTTTTTTGTTTTAATTTGGCCTTGGATGGGCTTGTGAATATTATATTTATATATAGTATACTTTATGTTATTTCTCATAACCTGTAACTCGAGTTGGGTAATTAAAGGAAAACCCATTTTCAGATGTATGTTTTAGGTATACCCTTAATATCTAACATATGGGATGTACATATAGTTAACTACTAAACCTTCTCCGCTCTCACATTTAGAAGTATTAAATGGCATGAAGGAATGGTTTTATGGAATGTATTAAATATTATGATGGCACAGGTTAATTGTATGTAATGATGTGGTGGCGACACGATTATGGGGTAGTGATGCGGTTATATTGTGGTATTTAGTTATGGATATAGTTTGGTGGCTTTATCCTTGGTATGTTTCATGTTTCTATGGTTATATAGATTTAGTATGGTATGTGGTATATTGTATTGGGTATATGTTAGTGGTTGTGATGTGGTTAAATGGATATGTCTTGGGGATAAAGAATTGATGGTTATATAGGATCAATGTATTTGGGGTGTGAGGAAAACGACATCCATGGGGAATATGGTACACGGATGATTTCATTATATATTCCTTTTTATATTATATAAATATAATTTTGTATAGATTGGGTGAGTATGACTTAGTTATGATGGCTACTAGTTGACATAGATAGGTAACAAGTCGGACTTTTAATTTATTCACAAAGTCATGGGAATATTTATTCTATATTTTTATGAATGTTTATATGGAGGAACCTACTAGGTATACTTGTATTTTAACATATATCTTCTGTATCCTATTTTTTAGATTTTTTTGAAGAATTTGGTTGTTTGAATATACTTAATGTAATGACCTGGTCATTTATGAATTCAATTCCAATTCATTTAATGTTTTATGGATATATGAAACACATACACTTTTTTATTCGGTTTAAATGACCTTTAAGTATAATTATCTTTGATAATATAGTCATTGAACAATGATCACATGACAGATATAAATATAAGCTTTTAAAACAATATTTCTTCATAGTCAAAGGAAGGTATGACCTCATCAATTAGACTTAGGTTATACGAATCTTATTTCTTAGAGCGTGAAAATGAGGTACCATCACTGGAATTCTCTCTCAACCAATCCCACATTGAGAATCAACATGTTAAGCCTGAATGGAATCATCTATGAGATAAGTTTATGTTAATTGAGATTACCACCTCAGTGATGTTATCTGAGCTTCCCCAAGAGTCTGTCACCATTGCACACCATACCCTTAGAAGGGGTTATGTAACAATTTATTTGTTACGTATTGTGTAATCTTATTCTATAAATAAAATTATCAATCCATCAATTTCTTTATGAGAATTTTCTTTCATGAAAAAAAATTATGAATCTGATAAATCGATTTTTCAAGTAAAAATTTTAATTTTTATAAATATATACATTATTATATTAAATTAAGGTTTTTATAAATAAAATTATAAAAACAAATTCTTATAAAGTATTATTATATTAGATCTTTATTTTCAATTGAATATGTAATTAGTTTTATAAGAGTTATATTTTTATATGATAAAAAAAAAGCGTATTTTATTTAAAAAAATGATTTTGAGGAATTAATTTATTCTTGAAATAATTTATATTTTAATAAAATATTATTATCAATTTAATTTTACTAATAATAAATGTGTATATAATTTTGTTGAAGTAAAATGTAATTTTTTTAGGTTTTGAAAACTATTTTTTTCAAAACCTGTGAATTTTAAATAAATGTCACTAGTCATTTTTAAAGGGTAAGTTCACATATTTAGAAAATTATTTAGATAAAATGAATATTATTTTTGGAATCAGGAAGTCAAAATAATCCAATGGTGAATTTTTTTAAATTTTATAAGAGAGTCGAATAATTGGGTAACAATTAAATATCGTATAAATAAAATATATATTTATGACATCATAATAACCATAAAATTCTGTAATAAATACCATAATGGGAATTATCGGCCAAATATATGATTTACAATTAAAATAATTTTATTTAATAGTTTTTTTTACTTATTTTATAAATCCTTAGTGAATCCTAAAATATGTATAATATATTTGATGATTTTAAATTCATTTCTTTAATAATGTGACTCACCTCCACAAAAAAAGGCTAATATTTGAATGACATCATATATTGGACATATAAAATAATTTTCTTCGAAATTATTTGAAAAAAACCATGTGCAAAAAATATGGCAATATTTGTGGTTTTTAATATTCAATTATATAGATTCTAAAACCAATGTTTGTGAAATATTAAAGAATTCCCATCTCATTTCCTATATAAACCCACCATTGATCCCACATGTATTCACTAAAAATCTTTATATTACATCCCTAATCATTCCTCCCTTCTCTATAATTCCCCATAGGTTCCCCAATCTCCCAATAAGACCATCTTCATGCTTTTTAAGTCACACTATCAAATAAGGGATCCTTACTTTCCTTCCTTTCTCAGTTTCATCCATGTTTCTTTATGTTGTTATATGCTTTTATTTTTTATAAAACAATTTGGGGGTATTATTTATCACCTCCGCCATAATTTCCTAATTATTTTTTAATGATTTGATACTCCTTTCTCTACCATTAAATCATTCCTTGTACACATGTTTCAATGCTGAAATTCTGTAATGAGTTTCTCTCTTCTTATTTCCATTCTCGCATTTATTCTATATTGTGTATCTAAATTCCATTTAAAATGTTTTAATATTATGTTCCATAATCCCCTCAAAATATATTTTATTTATAAATTATTAGATACTCTTATCACTCCCATCAACCAAATTTATGAAGTTTCATATGACGATGTTATGCAGCCAAAATTGCATAGTGATTTCCCATGCCAAAATCATCATGTTGTGAATACGATACCCATTTATCTATAAAGTATATTCACCTTTATTCACATGTAATTATTTAATGGAACATACATGTATGTATTCAACATTATTTTATCATGTAATAAATGATTATGTTGAATGAGTCCATGATATTTTTCATATGTGGCACACTTAAGCATGAGATAGAAATGATTATGAAGGGTTTTCTCTCATAGTACTCCAATTCATTGCATAATGTCTCATATCATGATACACCATGGTAAATTAGGATTTAATCATGCTAATTCAGGTGAAATTAATGTTTACTCGTGCTAATCAATGTTCAATGAGCCGTGTCTCATGCTAATATCAAGTTTTATGTTGTTTTGACATTTCCTTTTTATGATAATCATGTTATATCATGCATCTATGTTCATGTTTCTCTTGTGAAACATTGATATGAAAATTGCCTTACATGTATTTTATTCTTCTTGTTATCCCTTGTTTACTCCTTACTGGGATTTATAGCTCACCTTTTACTTATGTATATCCTTAGGTTATTTCGTTCAATGCTAAGTAAGAAGGAAAGTAGTGGTCATGTAAAAGAAGTTTACATTAAAGATGTTGTTTTTTATGTCTTAAGTGGTAATGTAATGTTACTAATCAATAAATACACTAGAACTATCTATCATCTAGGTTTTATTAAGTAATATATTATGTGATAAATCATGTTTAAATGTTTAATAACGATCAGGGTTTATTATAGTTGGTATTAATGAATAGGTTTAATTTTTTTTGGATTAGGATTAGAAAACCCTAGTGAAATCCTTAGGGATAAGAATATGGATAATAAAAACAATCCTAAATTTTTCTGATTATATATTAAGTGGATTATCTATAAAATACATATATGTCTGGATATGAAGTGTAGAGGTGGCTATGGAACAAATGTATCTAGGGGTAAAACCTGAAAAAAAAACACTTTGAGCTAAGATGGAATGGGAACTGGTTTACGACAATGGGCCTTTATGCACTCTTTATTAGAAACTTTTGAGGGATATGATTCAATAAATTCATAATCATAGTATGAACCATTCTTATAGGAATAAAAAAATTCCCCTAATAATGTATGCTAGGAATTAGATCATGGATATGTTAGATTGAAATATATAAATTCATGTGTTAAGGAAGTAAATATAATTTATAATGAATCCTTTTTTTCATTGTATTCCACTTATGAGTATAATAGTTTAAAATAGGTACCCCTAATTTTCTTTTCATTCTTACGAATGGTCGATAATAGGTGGACTTGGGCTAACAACTGATGTGATGATCAATGTGATGACTATTCTAATGAGATGCTCAATCCAATGGGAGTGGGAATCGAAACATTTGCCATGATACTCTGCTTTTTAACTTAGGTTTTGAATAGAAACATGGGTCAAGATTAAGGTCCACCCCCCCCCCCATGAATGAAAAGGTCACAATCGAGAGCTTCATGAGACAAATGACTCCTATATTCCTTGGATCATTTGATCCCTCAATCGCTGAACATTAGATCAACATTATTCAGAAGATATTCCCCATCCTTTAATATTATGAACAAGAAAAGGTTATTTTCGATACATATCCTGTGGAGGGTGAATCTGATCAATGGTGGACATTGATAAAAATATATGAATCCTGAGGAGGAAATCAGGGAACTGGAATGGAAGGATTTTTAGAAAATGTTTATTGATATAAATATATATATATATATATATATATATATATTCCTCACACCCTCTTATTTAAGTTGTAATGGTACTTCCATTCCCTCAAGAAAAAATATGAATAATACATCAGATAATATGAGGAAAATATCACATGGCATGAACGATACACCTATTGCAATGTCATTTCCCCTAAATACAAGGTTGACCGCTTCTTTGGTGGGCTAAAACCTAACCTACATAAATTCATAGTGATTTGTAACATCGATGGCTAGGAACAAATTGTCTGATGTGCCATCAAATTTGAAATAGAGATCATGTAATCCCAAGGGTAACATGGGGATAAGAAATAGAATGTGCACTTTAATTCTGGTGGACCGATGGATAAATCCAACATTGCTAGAAAATTCCAGAACCCAAATTTCCAAATGTGCAGAATGAAGCACCCCATAAATTTCCTAAAGAGGATGAAGAAATTAATTAGGTGTAGAAAAGAAGGGAACTTATCCAATAACTATCGACAAGAAAAACCCACTACATAGACAGAAGAAAAAATTCTCTGTTTGAACTTCAATGCATTTGTCCTTGTTAGAACTGCCAAGAACAAGGAATATTTTTTAACCAATCTCTAAGAAAATGTTTTTTAAGAGGCAACCGATAGACACTATGGTATAAGGGGTGACCATTTTCCATCACTACCACTGAACCGAGTCCTAAAAATTAAGTGGAGATTGGTACACTAGTAATTCATTCAAGAATAGTGAACATACTTTTTTATTCTAGTTTTATGCAATATTTTATATCCTGAATGTTTAGTTGAACAATCCAAATACCACAAAAAATCATGGAAGTATAGATTTATGTGCTAAAGAAAAATAGGGAAATTATTGTGTCTCTAGAATATAATTCCTCCCCCATTACAATTTTTGGATTGAACTTCCTGAAAAACCTCTTCATACTCCCTCAGGTGGAGTTTGATGCAATTACTAGCATGGATTGGATTTTCCTATATATATCCAACATAAATTGTTTTGAGAGGAATATCAATCTCCATATGGTGGATTTAACCCCGATTATATACGAGTGAAATGAGGAGAAAAAATCTTCTTCAGCTCCGTTATCTCAAGCATGGATATTATGGAACTATGAGCACGTGTCTCTTTCTTAGATGATTGAGTCTACGGAAGGAACCATCCTCAAATACATGCCTATTGTGAGGGAATTTGCTAATGTGTTTCACATGGAATTTTCTAGTCTTCCTCTAAGAAGAAATGTTGAATTATCAATTGATATTATACAAGGGGAATTTCTAATATCCATGACTCCATATAGAATGGATGTTATGGAGCTTGAGGAGCTAAATAAACAACTACAAGATAATCTAGGTAAAGGGTTTATATGCCCATGTGCTTAACCATGGGGTGAACTAGTATATTTTATAAAGAAAAAGGGTGGGTCAATTCACTTTATCATTTATTATCATGGGCTCAACAAAATCATGATAACAAAAATATATCCCTTTCCCGGAATTGATGACTTGTTTGATCACCTATGTGGAGCCCAATACTTCTCCTAGGTGGATCTATAGTTGGGATATTACCAAGTATGGTTAAAGAAGGATTATATCCCCATTATTTTGTTTCGTACTAGGTACAGGAACTATGAATTCATATTAATGACATTCAGACTCAATAACGCTCTATAAATCATCATAGACTTTATTAATAGAGTCTTTAGAGATAATCTTGACAAATTTCTGGTAGTATTTATAGACAATAATATAATATAATCCAAAACCAAATAGGAGCATGAGGAGCATCTAATCAGTGTACTAGAGACCTTGCGAAAGGATAATCTCTATACAAAGCACAACATGTGTGAGTTCTATTTGAAGTAAGTCTAATTCCTGGGGAATATCATCACAAGAAGTTGGATATTTGGGGATCATTCCAAGACAATTGTAGTTGAAGGAAGGATGAGGCCAACATCTGTGATAGATATCTGTAGCTTACTTGGTATAGTTGGATATTATCTCTGATTTGTGAGAAATTTCTCACATCTGTCAAACCCTTTTATAAGATAACTTGGAAGGGAGTAATGTTTTCAAGTAATGATGAATGCAAAGAAAGATTCAAGGAGTTGAAAAAGAGTCTTATCACTATGTTCGTACTCACACTACCAAAATCGGGGTAACCTTTCATGGTATTTAGTGATGCTTATACGAAAGGCAAGGCTTGTGTGTTGATGAAAAATGAAAAATACATTGCCTATGTTTTAATGAATATGAATGTTCATGAGTAGAATTATCCAACACATGATTTGGAGTTGGTTTTAGTGATCTTTGCTTTGAAAATTTGGTGAAATTACCTCTTTGGGGAAAAGTGTGAAATATATATGGATCACAAAAACTTCAAGTATATATTCACATAGAAAGTGTTGAATATGTGCCAATGGAGATCGTTAGAGCTGATTAAAGACTATGACTAATCAATTAACAACCATTAGGGAAAGAGAATAAAGTGGGAAACTATCTAAGTATAAAGGATCCAACAACTCTTTCATTAATGATAATTGAAAAGGATCCAATCTTCTTATATTTGATGATGATTGACACGGGAATTATAAAAAAGTGAACATCATCAATACTTTCACAAATGATTTTCCAACATTCTATTTTTTAAAGGTTAATGGATTCTCAAAATCATGATATGGGAATTCAAAAAAAAGCAGAAACTATCAAAAAATGTAAATCCTTGGATTTAAATGATAATAAAGAAGGAATTGTGCGATTTGGGTCAATAATATGTGTTCCCTCAAATCTGGTGTAAAAGGAAAAACTTTTGGAAGCTGTACATAGATCAAATTTCTATATTCACCTAGGAAACACAAAGAAGTATCGAGATCTCTGAGAGAATTATTTATGGGATAACATTTATAATGAGATCTCTAAATATACATAAAAGTGCCTGGTATGTCAACAAGTGAAGGCTGAGAGGTAGAATTCTATGGGGATGGCGCAACCATTTCACATACCAACATAAAAATGTGAGAACATCACTATGGACTTTGTCACTGGATTTCGGAAAACATCCAAAGGAAACAATACTCTCTGGGTTATTGTGGATCCTATTACAAATAACATCACACTTCATTGTGATTCAAGAGGATTTATCATTGGATAAAATTTAATGAATATAAAACAGATATGTGGAAATGTTTTATTATGTAACACTATTGATTGTATTGGATTGAGATCCAAGATTCACCTCTAAGTTTTGGTAGAGTATCCAACACAATCTGAATACTGAGATGAACTTCAGTATTGAACATCATCATCAAAATGATGTTTGATCTGAGGATACTATCCATACACAAAATGAAATGATGAGATCATGCTCAATGGACTTCAAAGGATGATGGGATAAACATATTACACTAGTTTTGTTATCTTACATAAAACATTTCCACTCAAGAATCCAAATGGCTCTCAATTAATCCCTTTATAGAAAGAGGTTTCATACACCGACATGCTTGAATGAAGTTGGAGATAGAAAACTTAGAGGTCAATAAATGGTCAATGAAATAGTGGAGAAGGTTATGACCATCCAACATCACATTAATGTTACTTAGTGTCATCCAATGATCTGTGATGGTAATCATCGATGAGACCTAGATTTTGATATTAGAGGCATGGTATTCCGCTGCATATCACAATGGAAAACTGTTATGAGGTTTGGGAATAAGGGACTGCTTAGTCCAAGGTACATCAGAAATTTTTATATCCTTGGTTGCATTAGATCAGTGGCCTATCGACTAGCACTCCCACCAGACATATCTCAAGTAAATGATGTATTCTACGTATCACTCTTGAGGAAGTACATAGTTGACCCATCGCATATACACAATCAAGAGGTGGTTCCACTATAGAATAAACTCTCATATAAAGAGAAGCTGGGGAAGATCATAGATCATAGAGAAAAAGTTCAACTAAATAAGGTGATTCCTCTCATCAAGGTGTTTTGGAAAAACTACAAGATTGAAGAAGCAACATGGGAACTTGAGGATGTTATGAGGTGTATCTCCCTCATCAATTTTAGTGCGAGAAAATAAAGTTTTGAGGATGAAATTTTTTAAGGGGGGGGGATATTGTAATGACAAGATAATTTATGAATAAAATTCCATTTTTTAATTTCTTATGGATATAGAAAACACATGAAAGTTTTTTATTATTGGGTTTAAATGACCTTTATTTACCATTACAATTTATAATATAGTCATTGAATAGTGATCTTAGGACTAATATAAATATATGGTGTAAAAAAATCCATTCGACAAGGAAAAAGGAAAGGATGGCATCATCCAGTAGACTTAAGCCATACGAAGCTCATTTTTTAATGCTCGAAAAGGAAGTAGTATCACTGTGATTCACTCTGGAAAAATCCCAAGATGAGCGTCAACACATTAATCTTGAACAGAATCACCTACAAGAGATGTTTAGGTTAATAGGGATTACCTCAAAGGTGACGTTATCTGAGCCACCCTAAGAGTCTTTCACCATCGCACACATTAACCTTAGGAATTATGCGAGTGTTATAAGGGGTTATGAGACAAGGTATTACTTAATTATTGTGTTATAAATTTCAATAAATTAAATTATAATTCAATAAATTCCTTTATTAGAATATTCTTTCTTAAAAAATGATGAAACAGGTAAATTGATTCTTTGGGTAAAAGTGGAAATTTTGAGAAATATATACATTATTATGTAAAAATATGGTTTTTATTAATATTATTATAAAAAAATCTTATAAATGATTAAAATATCAGTTCCTTATCTAAAAATGATTTGTTAATCAGTTTCATAAGATTTATATTTTTATACGATAAATTAGAAAGTGTATTTTTTTTAAGAATTTATTTTCATGAAATAATGAAATATTTTAATAACTAATATTTTAATAAAATATTTTTATAAAATTAATTTTATTAATAATAAATTTTTATAAATTTTTTATAATGTCAAATGTAATTTTTCTTAATGTTTGAAAACTATTTTGTTAAAACCTGTGAATTTTTAATAAATGTCAGTTTTCATTTTAAAAGTGAAAATTTGAATATTTAGGAAATTATTTAGATAAAATGAATATTATTTTTGGAATCAAGGTGTTTAAATTATCCAATGGTGAATCTTTCTTAATATCTCAGACACTTGAATTGTTGCATAAAAATTAAATATCACATAAATAAAATATATGTTTTATTATAACAAAATGACCCCAATGTTATGTAATATATACTATAAAGTTATTATCGGCCTAATATATGTTTTCCCATTAAAATTATTTTATTTTAGATTTGTTTTACTTATTTTATAAAGCCTTAGTGAATCCTCCAAAATATATAATATATTTTATGATTTTAAATTCATTTTATTAATAATGTGACTCACCTCCACATAATAAAGGCTAATATTTTAATGTCTTCATCCATTGGACTTATAAAATAATGTATTCCACTAATATTTTCATAAATTCATGAGAAAAAAATGTGAAGGTTTTTATTTTTTAATATTTAATTATATTGATTCAAAAACCTAAGTTTGTGATATATTAATTAATTCCCCTCTCATTTCCTATATAAAACCACCCAATATCAAACTAATATTCCCAAAAAATAATTTTAGAACTCCCTTAATCCATAATACCCTCTCTATAATTTCCCTCAATGTGCTCCATGCACTCAATAATCCCATATTTAAGTGTTTTAAGTCACACACTCAAGTAAGGGATCCATACATTTTCTTCTTTTCACATTTTTATCCAAGTTTTTTTGTGTTGTTATACCCTTTCATTTTCAATTATAAATTGTTTTGTATGATTTTTCAACTCCTCCATACTTCCCTCATTATTTTGTAATGATTATATGCCCTTTATCTCTCATTAATGCCTTCCATGTACACCTGTTACCATGTCCAACATTCGTAGGGGATTCCTCTCTACTTATTTACATTCAAGCATTTCATCTATATTATGTATCTAAATTCCATTTCATATGTTGCGATATTATATTTCCTGATCCCCTTACTATCTATTTCATGTATAAATTATTATATACCCCTTTATCTATCATCAATCCAATTTAAGAATTTCCATATGATGTTGTTTTGAACCGAAATAGTACTATTATTTTCCAATCCAAAATCATCGTGTAATGAATACCATTCCAATTTCTCTATGAAGGGTATTTACCTTTATGAGCATATACTTATGTTATGGTACATACATTTATTTATTCCATATTATTTTATCATGTAATAAATTATTATATTCAATGGATCCATATTATTTGATCTATGTGGCACACTTTTGCATGATATTGAAATGATTATGAAGGGTGCGCCCAGATAACACTCCAATGCATTGGGTAATATTTAGTATCATGATAAGCCATCTAAAATAAGGGTTTAGTCATGCTAATTCATGTGAAATTAGGTTTCACAAATTCTTATCAATGTGTAATGATCCTTAGATCATGCTAATATCATGTTGTATGTTGTTGCCACATTTCTATGTTATGATAATCTTGTTATATAATGCCTTTATTTTCATGTTTCTCTTGTGCTCCATTAATATTCTTATTTCCCAACATGTATTGTATTATTCATGTTATTAATTTTGTACACCTTTAATGGGATTTATAGCCTACTATATCCTTATGTATCTCATCAGTTTATCCGGTACAATGCTAAGTAAGAAGGAATGATGTGGTCATGTAAAATAATTTTTCAATAAAGACGTATTTTATGTCTTAAGTTGTCATGTAATGTTCCTAATCCCAAAACACAGTTGACCTCTCAATATTATAGGTTGTATTAAGTTAATGATTATGTAATAAATCATGTTTAATTGTGTAATAATTACCAGGTTTGTTATACATTACTAGTTTGAGGTTATTGTTGGAGACAGAGTCTCTATCATAAAAGTTGTTCGGATACAGTTTATTGGTGGTATTATTTCCACTATTTTTGGGAATTATACTGGTAATGCCTCCCATATATGAATTTATTACATAGGGGTCTAGTCACAAATATGTGACCAATTAGAGGTGGGATTTAGTGGTCACACCTATCTTCATGGTCAACCTAGGAAGGGTTCTAATGGTTTTTGGTAATAGCATACACTATTTTACCATTTTTGGTAAACATTAACCATTGTAACCATAACCACACCAGAAATTACTGCAATGCATATATCTACTCCCTAGTAATAACCACACCATGGGGACGATACCCACAGGCCCAAACCTATCCAGAATCCACATCTTGAGATACTAACCTAAAAAAATATGACCTCTAATAATAAACAATAAAATGCGGTTTCAAATTATCTGAACAACCATATAGTCATGCAACACCACTAGGTACCATGATCAAACACACCATCATAACATAACAGTTCACCTATCAAATGGTGTAAAAACCCTTGGGCCTCCATTATTCAATCTACATCACACAAACAACTAACCCATTGGACCATTAACTAGCTCATCATACAAATCACTTTATATGATGTCATATCACAGACATTCTCACATGATCCTTTTACTCCTCCCATCACATTACTCATTCTTGTCCACCCATCTTGGGTCTAAATATACATTTGGACAATAAATCGACCTCAATATGATAACCATGTGATTCTAAAATTGAAATATCAAGGGTAGAACATATAGAAACAGTAGAAGTTAATTCTAATATTTTTACATCAAATATACCCCCTAAGATCCCATATTGTTTCCACATGCTCATTTACCTAGACTCTCGCATCACATTACATATGCATTGTCTATAAACATAACACCCATAGTTTTTATGAACCTTTATTTTTTTGAATAATTTATATTTCTTTGATTTCTTGGGTTATATGCTACACCATGTTAATCTTGTGATACCTCAACATTATCTTATCTTTTTTTACACCCAACATCTTTTTTCTAGGAAACAGAATTTTTATACTTATTTAAAATAGGAAAATATAAACTAGAAGTTAGAATAAATGTTTTTAACAGGATTAACTGAATTGTGAATATTTGGTTTATAAATAGTTATTTTACAAATTAGTTATAAATTAACGTAAAACATTTTTTTAATAAAAGTCAAGGTTTGTCTAAAAATTGTTTAAATGAGCACACATTCATTTTATACCAATAAATAATCAAATATATATTTTGAAATTATATTAATGAATTTTATATAATATATTAAGTATAATATTTATATTTTATCTTATGTGTTTTCAATACCTTACAGAAGAAAAAATCCAATTTAAAATATAAAAGTTGTATATTTCTAAAAAATAAGTTTTACCACCTTTGGATGTCACACTTGTTTTAAATCTAGTTTTTTAAAAATTTATAAATTCTATTGGAAAAAATAAAATTCATCTTTTATATATTATTATCAAATTTTCATTTTGTTTGATTTTTTGGTAGTTTTTTTATTAAGATTCATTTTTTGATAAATATGGAAAAAATATTATACTATGAATTAATCCTTCATTTTTTCCAAATTTATTTATATTGTCAGATTATATTTTAGAATACAGTTATAGTATAATTATATAAATTTTTTACAATTTAATCCAATTAATATCATTGGAATAAATATCATATTAAATTAAATAGAAAAACTCTTCATCTGTTTTGATGTTTTTACTTTAAAACTCGATTTCTCGATCCGTCAACCAGATTAATTTTTAAACAATTTATGAAAATTATTTTTGTTATTTTGAAAAGTGGATTAAATATTTTTTATCATAGGTTCCAAATTTATTTAGTAGTCCCATTTTATTTCAAACAAAATATGAATAGTATATTTGGTAATGTTTATTACCACGATTAAGGGTAAATCGTGTAATTAAGTGTAAAAATAAAATTATAAATATTATAAAATTGACCTAAAACTTATAATGACTTTATTGTATTAGTATATTTCACCAATTAATATTAAATCATCGGTTATGAGACCATATAAATCATTTTTTATGTTAATATATCCTTTGTAATATTATATACAAAGGAAAGTCAATTTTTTCATACTTTTGTATTTAACAAAATACTTTTTTAATATGTGGTTATTTAAGGGATATGTTCAAATATAAATAGTATTTAGAAAGATAAAAATTTTATCTATATTATTTTAATTTATTTATATCTTTTAGTGATAAAATAATCACCTTAAATGGTGACATAATTGTGATTCATTAATTGTTTAATTTTAGAAGAATCAAACAAATGATATTAAAATTTTTAAAGTAAATATAATTTCATATTATTAATTTCATACCCAAAATTAATGTATTAATTTTACATTTTAGTGATGAGTTAAGAATTTTTTTTTCATTGATATCAAGTTTTTATGGTATTTTTAAAATTCAAGTAAAGAGTAGTGTCAAAATTGACATTAATGATATTTAAAAAAAATATTAAATGATGAATAATTCATATAAATTTAAAATTAAACTAAAGGATTGGGATTCTTCCTAAAATTTCATTAATGACTCATTTATTGGTTGTTATTCATTTTATAGTAGTTATATAAACATTCAAATTATAAATTACATGATATCACGATAAAATTTAAAAGGCTAAATCAGGGTTAAAGCTAAATGATAAGGATTAAAAAAAATAAAAACTTATCTAATTTATATTTTATGAAGTTATTTATACCCAAAATAATCCTATATTATAAATTAATATTTTTTAGCCAATTTTATTGTTATATTAATTTATATTAATTTAATAATTTGAATATTTCCAAGAGTGTCCTCCTCTCTTTTATAAAAGGGAACCACCTATTTTATTTTATTAAAACTTAAGAACACATTCAGCTCAGAAAAAATCTATCCAAATATCCTGCCAAATTTTTTCCCTTCATAATCCATAATTTGGGAAAAAAATCTATCCAATGGATTCATTTTCTGTAAATCAAACGAAGGTACCCAATGAAGAGGTAAAGTTCATCAACAAACGTTTTTATATTATTTCTTCCTAGAACCCAAAAATATTTTCTTATTTATTTATTATATAATTTAATTATTATACTCAATATACTTATTTGTTGTTATTATATGTTTTCTACCTAAAATTACACACACTTCCATGTAATGGGTAACAAAATTATTTTTCTTATGTAGAGTGAACTTCAACCTCATGAAACGATGTTGTTTATTTTTTCATTACCACCTATCATGGTTGGAAATTATAATAGACACTATGTTTTTATATTATATATATTTTAATATTTATTTATTAATTCTTATTTAATTATTATATAAAACATAACATTATTATTTCTATTTTTTGAAATATGATAACTTCTTTTATGGATGTGTGGACTATAGTCTCCTCAAAGTGAAGTGACTCATTCAAAATTTACATAGAATGTGTTAAATATACTTATAGTCAAATTATAATATTTATAAGATATAATAATTATAACATAATTATATTCTATATATATACATATATGGCATTTACATTCATTATTTCAATATGACATGAAATGGATGAAGCATTCATGCGTGCGTACGACCTACTGTCTCTTTAAACGGTGTATTTAATTTTCTATTCCTACATTTTATACATAAAAATAAATAAATATATAGTGAATATATCTTATATTTTTATAATATTTATCATTCTTGAGATAATGAAATCATGATCTATGTATGATCTCTAATAATAACAAGTCAAAACATGTTTGAGAAATAAATCTGTTATTACACAAAATATAACGTAAACAATGAATTGTTAAAAAGTGGGTAATATAAATTTCTATATAAGTAATATGTGGTATTATATATATTAATATTTTTCATCAATATATTTATAATAAATTTTTATTTATTATAAATGATTTGTTCATGTGTATAATGGGATTCAAGACATAATGTAAGGGATATTCATCTCACTTTTTTTTCTATGAGATACAAGCAGTGTTCATCACCTTATTTTTATATGTGGTATATATAATTACCAAGAGTATATTTTATTAGTATTATCACAGATATTGGGTAATTTACAAATTCATATAAATTTACTTCTTTCATGGGGCATAATATTTGACTGATCACAAAGTGTTAAGGGTATTTCTCATATCACTTTATTTCTATGAGATTTATGGCATTTTCACCACTAATATATTTTGTGTGTTTTTTATACTGACCATTAATGTAATATATGATACTTATATATATATTTATTGGAAATTACATGTCTATTGGATGATATCTCTGTTCTAGGCTACACTATTCAAATGTTACTAAATCGCTAAGATAGTTTTGTCTCAATTTTCATTAATTGAGACACATTTTATGTTATACTATATTTTTTTAGGAGATGTATATACTACACATTTTTGTGTTGTATCATGAATATACGTATTTTCATGATATTATAAGTTTCGTATAATTTTATTCTTTCTTTGGTCAGAAATATTTGTTCCATCAAAAAAATGTTTTCTAAAAATGTTTTAAAATGTTTTTAAATGATAATTCATTAATTTTCAAGGAAATTGATTTCAAAGATGTTTAAAATGGTTTTCAAAGATTCTTGTATAACTATTCAATGTCATGTTCAATATTAAAATTTTTCTATATGTTTTATGATTTGAGGATCATTTTTCAAAATTGAAAGGATATTTTACTCAAGAATTATTTTAAATGATCTTTTATAAGCATTTTCTATCTAACAAAACATCATTTAATGTAACTTATGTTTTATTATAGATATGATCAAAGGGTAAAATTCATATTATTTCTCTTTGTGGCTTATGCCACTAGTGCAGAAAACGTTTTTTACGTCGGTTATTTTTTATTATTTACGTCGGTTTTTAGGCGACGTTAATACGGACGACGTTATAAATAACGTTTTTTACGTCAGTTATTTAAAACCGACGTAATATCCCTAACATCACGGTGGTTATCACGTCGGTTCATATAATAACCGACGTGATAAATATGCGCGGGGGGGCTTTATCACGTCGGTTATTACCTAAACCGACGTGATAAAACGCCTGGGATATCGTTTATCACGTCGGTTATGTCATAACCGACGTGATAAACCCTTCCCCTGGCCTATTATAACGTCGGTTATTTAGGAAACCGACGTGATAAAAAGGCCTGGGAAACGTTTTAGCACGTCGGTTATTCAATAACCGACGTGGTAAATCGATTCCCAGGCCTTTTATCACGTCGGTTATATTAAGAACCGACGTGATAAAATCCCCGGGAACGGTTTATCACGTCGGTTCTAGAAAAAACCGACGTGATAAACCCCTACCGATTTATTTACCACGTCGGTTATTTTATAACCGACGTGAAAGAAATTATTATTTTTTTTAAATAATTGCACTGCTCTCACCAAAAAGCAACCAGAAACCAAACAAAAATAGCCATGCCAGCCCTCCCCCAAGCCCCAACTGAACCCCACCCTCATCTATACCCACCTAACAACCTGGCCAGCCCTCCCCCACCACAACCCTTGGACACCCCTCCCATATCCCTTGGACAACCTCCACCCCTTGGACACCCCCCACCCTCATTTACACCCCCAAGACCCCTAGTACAGCATCAAACACCCATTGGACACCCCCCCACACTTGACAGCCCTCCCAGACCCCTTGGACACCCCCCCCCCCTCATTTACACCCAACCTGCCCCTTGGACACCCCCCACCCCTTCGACAGCCCCCCCACCCTCATTTACACCCCCCGAACACTAGGACAGCCCCAAACACCCCTTGGACACCCCTCCCATATCGCTTGGACACCCCCCCCCCCCACCCCTTGGACAGCCCCCCACCCCTTGGACAGCCCCCCACCCCCTGGACACCCCCCCGACCCCTTGGAAACCCCCCCTACCCCTTAGAAACCCCCCCCCCCCCATCCCCTTGGACAGCCCCAAACACCCCTTGGACACCCCTCCTATATCCCTTGGACACCCCCCACCACTTGGACACCCCCCCACCCCTTGGACAGCCCCCCCCCCCCCCCCCCCCACCCTCATTTACACCCAACCGACTCCTTGGACAGCCCCAAACACACGTTGGACACCCCTCCCATATCCCTTGGACACCCCCCGCCCCTTGGACACCCCCCCCACCCTCATTTACACCCCCCCCCCCCCCGACCCCTAGGACAGCCCCAAACACACCTTGGACACCCCTCCCATATCCCTTGGACACCCCCCAAACACCCACCCACCCCCTTGGAACCTCTCCCCCCATACCAAAATCCAGACCAGAAAAACCATCAACAGTAGACCAAAACAAGAAGTAGAGAAAAATTAAACATTCACTTATATAACATTCAAAACTTACAATGTCAACTTCAAAAAAAACTAAATCCAACCTAAACGACTACGAAATACACAATTACATTGACAATATTCAAAATTACATTTTACATTACAAACAACTAAAAGTCAATCAAACCTGTAAAATAATTTGACCACTCCACTTGTAAGTGTTTGATATCTTCAGCAGTAAAGGGTTGAGGGTCATCAAAAAGCTACAAAGGAAAAGGATAGTAGTCAACGTGTATAATGAATAAATCAAATTGAAATATTATTAGAAAAAGGAAATCTTACCAGGTCAAAACTCAGAACTGTCCCAGTTGTTATTATTTCATACATAAATCTTAACATGTAATATCCGCATTCGATGATGCCTTGTTGCTCATGACATTTCTGTTTGAATGAGTGTAAATTCAATATATTATTTTTATGTAATAAATCAAAATGTACAAATTATAAATGGATATTTACCTTCGCATGTACATATTTGATCTTGTAATTCCTTTTCTTTGCGCTTTTTCGAAAGTGGACCCATGCCCTGTTAGAAAATAATACGAATGGGGTAAATTTAAAATTCATTATAATATATAAAACTATTGTGAAATTGAAACTTACGTTTCCAATATATTCTTAAAACATTCTCGCACATCATCATGGAGAGAGCATATCCAATAAAGTGTTTTCTCCCTAGGGCAAAAAACCCCTAACATCCAATGATCCCTGAGAAAAGGAAATTTAACGTTAGTGGTTTTTTATGTTAAAAGATAATTAACTCTTTGAGAGGGATGTGTTTCATACCTCTCACAAAAAGGCATCATCCAACACTGTGTGATTACATTCTTTTCAAATCTATCAGCAATATAAAGCATTCTTTGTTCCTCATCCAATGCACATGCTTCAGGGGAAATCAATTGTGGGTCCACGAATCCATATACATCTGTCAGCTCATTCCTCTCACAAATTTTATACATATTCCTAATACAAAGCAGACATAAGTATACATTTTTAATAAATATAACGCAAGGAAAAGGAGTTAAGACTTACATGATAAAAATTTGCACCACGTTGATGCCCAACTTATCTCCAGTGACAAACTCCATGATATCAGTTTTCATAATCCCCACACCTAGTTCACGTCCACAGACATGAGCTTCCATTGTAAAGTCATAATGATCCGCCAACAAATTTGAATATCTTGACAATTTGTCAAGACTGCTAGTATCTGCATCTGATGTCATAGCTATCTGTCTTTGTTGTTGTCTATACAGTATTTCTTTACCTTTGAAGTATTCCTGTAAAAATAAATTGAAAAATATATTAGTTTTCAAATGATAAAACATTAATAAAAATATAAAATAAAAGATATAACATCCATACCTCTATGGTAATGAGTCGAAGAAGTCTGGATGGACAAAGTAAAAAATGGCCGATACTATGTCCAACTGTCGTCACCTCATCTGTAGGTAATGGTATCCGAGCTGATCTATCTATAATATCCTGTACAGTGACCCTCTGATTCTCTACCTCTAACTGTTGATGATGAACTGTATCTCCTATACAATATACCATCCCATATGCAACTATATGATGTTGAGGATCATCAACATACAACTCACAATAAGTAGGTAGCTGCGGCGGAGGAGGAGGATCAAAAATGGGGTCCGCAGGCTGAGGTTGGGGAGTGGGAGCTACTGGGAGAGGTGGAGTGGGAGCTGCACCCTGAAATTGTCTTTGCAAGTCTGCAAACATTAACTGCACCGATGCTCTAATCTTGTCCTCCATTGTCGCATTAATATTATGGACTTCAGCCTCCAACGATTCTATTTTTTTTATAAACTCCTTCAACGTTAGAAGTTGAGGAACGTGGCAACACTTTTCTTACCGATACACCTGCCGGATATCCTCTTACACGGCCAGGATGTTCGGGCTTTCCCAATGCCACAGATAAAATATCTTCCCTCCCAGATGGTGTAAATGTCCCCTATGAACTCTTCTCCTCAAGAGAGTCCTGTAATAAGTAATTGAACTTTTCTATAATGATTGGAAATATATGACGAAAATAGTAAACTTAAATAAAAAAAATAGATATCTTACAATCCTCTCAACTACGAGTCTCGATTCTTCCGAAAGATATTGTCCTTTTTTTGCCCTTCCGAGCTCTTTTCCATTTCTCATGTCTAGATGGAGGGGATGGAGGGGCCACCTCTCCAGAGCTTGAAGACTCAGCTCTTAGTTGTTGAAATTTTTCTGCCATCATTTGTTCTTCCAATAATGCATACCCTCCCCGAGATAAACTATGAGGGTATACATTTTTAGATTGGATCTCTTGATGAGCTTTCCTTGTTTGATGTAAATTAAGAATAAGTAATCATTAACAAAACAATAATAAGATCATTTATATAAGAAAGCTTATAAAAGTTTACATTGCCCTTACCAAAAATGATTCTTTTCTTCTACTTTCAAAAAATTCTCTCCATGTGTCTTCATCTATAAAAGGATATATACGACATGGATTCTCACGACTCCTATGACCATAAATGAAATCAGATGAGAGGGTAGATTTGAAATCCCTCCATCTCCTAGCAGCCAACGATAAGCATTTCTTCCTGACTCCTCCAGTGTCAGGAATATCAAATGTCATCTGATAAAAAAGAGGTTAAAAATATTATATATACTAGAAACATTTAAAGAACAGTCAAACAATAGCAAAAGATCTTACCAAGATGGTCTCCCACAGCTGAGAAATTATCGCCTTATCCACACTTCTCCAATCATCATAGAGAATGCTTACTTTGCTCTTAGCCTGAGTTGCTACAAAACCCTTAAAATCTTTAGCATTTGGACCTCTAGGAAGATCATCCTCATCAAACTCCATGACTATCCTCTCCTCCTTCGTACGGGCAAGTGATAATTTTGGTAAACGTGTGCACCCATGCTTACCAACCTTTGAACTCTTTTTCGTAATAGGAGCATGTGAATGTTCCTCCCCAGATGTATGACCAATATGCTCATCTCCAGAATCATGTGGCTGATCAACTGATTGATCTGTCATTTTCCTTCAAATCAAAAAAACAAACATTAGTTCACAAATAGAAAAGTGTACTAAATTACATAATAGTAAACATCGGTAATATGGTAAGCATGTTAAACAATGATAAACATGGTAAACACAGGAAAAATGTTGCCAAGGAGTTGGCATAAGAAAGCTGAAAAGTGGAATCACTGATGCCACCGGCCGGCCGCTGGCTCACCACCGGCCGGCCGCTGGATCACCACCGGCCGGCCGGTGGACCAGACAGAGAGCCTTCCTCTCTGTCTAAACCACCGGCCGGCCGCTGGCTCCTCACCGGCCGGCCGCTGGTGATCCAGACAGAGAGGAAGGCTCTCTGTCTGGTCCACCGGGCGGCCGGTGGTGATCCAGCGGCCGGCCGGTGGACCAGACAGAGAGCCTTCCTCTGTCTGAACCACTGGCCGGCCGCTGGCTCAACACCGGCCGGCCGCTGGTGATCCAGACAGAGAGGCTCGGTCTCTGTCTGGACCACCGGCCGGCCGCTGGCTCAGCACCGGCCGGCCGGTGGACCAGACAGAGAGCCTTCCTCTCTGTCTGAACCACCGGCCGGCCGCTGGCTCAACACCGGCCGGCCGCTGGTGATCCAGACAGAGAGGAAGGCTCTGTCTGGTCCACCGGCCGGCCGGTGGTGAGCCAGCGGCCGGCCGGTGGTTCAGACAGAGAGGACCGGTTGCCGGTGCGCCCAGGACTTCTCTTCTTTACGGTTTTTATTGTTTTATCATTTTGGTTTGATACATATTTTAATAAGTAAAAAATTTACAGTATCTAACATTATATGAAAAAACTAAATGTAAACAAGAAATAAACTTGTGTTACCTGTAATTTTAGGAATGTACAGTTGGATTGTTTTCCCAAATTCCTTCATCGTGATCGTTCCTTATGGAACAAACCATGTCTTCAACATACTCATCATTATGTTCTGTTAATCTTTCCATGGAAGTAGGGATCTCACATAAATCAGCATCTTCATCAAATTCATCCTCACCAACATATTGGTTTTTCCCTTGTAAAACAACAGCCCACTGCATATTTGATTGATCTACTACATAGAAAATTTGTTTGGCATGTGTTTCCATTATAAAAGAATCAGCTGTGTCTTACAATCTATTCAGATTAACAAGTTTCATTCCAAATTCATCGTGTCTGACACTGTTGTTACCGATAAACCATTTACAGTTAAAAACGGGAACTTTAATTTTAAAGTAATCAGCCTCCCATATGTCTTCAATCACTCCATAATATGCACTTGATGCCGAAATTGGGTTTCTGTCCTTAGCACTCGAAAAATGCATTGCTTCTGCAAACACCAATACACCACTATTTTGAACTGCACTTCTGTTGTCCTGAGCTTTCGTATGAAATATATAGCCATTAATGTCATAAGAGGACCATGTTATCACATTTAAAGATGGACCACCCACTATCCATTTTAATGTCTCTGATACATCTGATCTACCAAGCAAGGTCTTTTTAAACCATGGCAAAAAAGATTTGTTGTGCTCATTCAAAATCCACATTTCTTTCTTCTTTGGATGACATTGTTTCAACTCATTAATATGCAATGTGATATACGGTTGAACATCAGCTATGTTATTCAAGATGTATGATTCTAACTTCTTCATATGTTCACCTGACAGTGATTTGACTTTCAAGCCACGAATCCCCTTTCCCTCATTATTAACCCGTTCATGGCGAGATGGAGGCAAACCTATATGTTGCGCCGTAGCCAAGTAACTCGTACAAAACTCTGCTACCTCCTCAGAAATATACTTTTCAATAATGGAGGCTTCAGGTCGATATGGATTTTTAACATATCCCTTTAATATTTTCATATACCTTTCAAAAGGATACATCCAACGAAGATATAAAGGTCCACAAAGCCTTATTTCTCGAACCAGATGAATCAGTAAATGCACCATCATATCAAAAAAAGTTGGAGGAAAATACATTTCCAAATGACAAAGTATAATAATTGCATCCTTTTCCAAAATGTTCAAACCATTCACATCAATCGCCTTGTTGCAAATTGAATTGAAAAAATAACACAACCTCATTATAGTCTTTCTGACACGGATGGGCAATATTCCACGCAGTGCAACTGGTAGAATTTGTTGCATCATGACATGACAATCATGTGATTTCATACCTATCAACTTCAAGTCTTTCAATGAGACAAAATTTTTTACATTTGAAGAATAACCTTGAGGCACTTTGATATCATGAAGACACTGACAGAAGCTACTTTTCTCCCTCTTCGATAATGTATGACAAGCCGGGGGAAGAAATGTTCGTCTTCCTTTAGGAGTGGGAGCTAACTCCAAACGTATTCCCATTGACAGTAGGTCTAACCTTGCATTCAACCCATCTTTTTTCTTTCCTTTAATATCTAGCAATGTTCCGATCAAAGAATCACAGATATTCTTCTCCACGTGCATGACATCAATATTATGTTTGACTTCATGATACCTCCAATATGGTAGCTCAAAAAATATTGACCTTTTCTTCCAAATATGTCTATCATTACCAGATTTCTGTGTCTTTCCCAATGTCACATCAATGTTTTTCACCCTCTCAAAATACAATTCTGGGGATAAAGGTTGAGGAGCAGTATCAAATTCTTGTGAGCCATTGAATGCCTTTTTTAGTCTTCTATAAGGGTGATCCATAGGCAAAAACTTTCGATGACCCATGTACACTGTTTTCCTCCCATGATGCAATTGACAATATGACGTCTGTTGTTCGCAAATTGGACATGCTTTATGCCCTTTAACACTGTATCCAGACAAATTTCCATATGCTGGGAAGTCATTTATAGTGAATAGAAGCACTGCATGCAGTTGAAAATATTCCATTTTATAAGAATCATACACCCTAATACCATCAGCCCATAAAAGTTTCAAATCATCAATCAGCGGTGACAAATATACATCAATATCATTGCCGGGTTGCTTTGGACCAGAGATCATGATACTCAACATGACATATTTGCGCTTCATACAAACTTCAGGAGAGAGGTTGTAAATTACCAATAAAACAGGCCATGAACTATGTGTGCTACTGAGGGTTCGGTATGGATTCATTCCATCTGTGCACAAGCCTAGACTCAGATTTCTAATTTCATTTCCAAATGTAGGGTACTGGGCATCAATTTTCTTCCATTGTGGACAATCAGCTGGATGACGTATTTTTCCATCACATACCCGCTCATCAGCATGCCATCTTAACCTTTTTGCATTATGTGAATTAGCAAATAAACGTTTGAAACGAGGAATTATAGAAAGATACCAAAATACCTTTGAAGGGAGCTTTGTAATCTCTACATCAGCTTGTGATTTTTCTTTCACCTTATACCGTGATGTCCCACATTTGGGACACTCTTTCAGAAATTCATATTCCTTCCTATATATAATGCAGTCATTCGGACATGCATGTATTTTCCTGTATCCCAATCCCATCGGGCATAATATTTTTTTGGCCTTATAATGTGAATCTGGAAGATCGTTATCTTTTGGAAGAATGTCTTTCATCAATTGTAGCAGCTCTGTAAAACTTTTGTCACTCCATCCATGTTTCGCCTTCAGGTTAATCAATCTTAACACCGCCGACAAAACAGTAAAATCTGTACAACCAGGATATAATGGTTTTTCGGCATCACCATATAGACGTGCAACTCTCGGTTCTATCTCAATTTGTTCTGCTACAATATCGCGAATCATTTCTTCAATTCCATCGGAGTTACCATCTTGCGATTCATTATCATTAGTGACATTCTGTCCAGTTTCGCCATGCCAAATCCAAGGGTTGTAACTCGGATTGAAACCATGACAAATCAGATGATCTTTTATCTCTCTACTTTTCAACTTCTTCATATTCAGACATTTCAGGCATGGACAGAAAAAAATGTCACTACTTGGAACATTTCGTTTAGCAAATTCCAAAAAGGCATCAACACCTTCCTCATATTCATTGCTCATTCGATGTGCCGTAATCCAACTTCGACTCATTATTACCTATAACAAATAGGAAAATTATATATATTTTTTAGATAAGACAAATATATGTTTATATGAAAAAAATCATAATTTGAATATAACAATTTTGAAATATAAAACAAATCGATGTGTAAACCCCCCTGGACACCCCCCGACCCCTCTGGACAGCCCCCCACCCCTCCTGGACACAACCCCCCACCCCCGACCTGCTTGGACACCCCCCTGGACACCCCCCAACCCTCTGGACAGCCCCCCCACCCCTCCTAAACACCACCACCCACCCCCTACCCCCCTTGGACACCCCCCTGGACACCCCCCAACACCCACCCACGCCCTTGGACAGCCCCCCACACCCACCCACCCCCTTGTAAACCCCCCTGGACACCCCCGACCCCTCTGGACAGCCCCCCGCCCCTCCTGGACACCACCCCCCACCCCCTACCCCCTTGGACACCCCCCTGGACATCCCCCAACCCTCTGGACAGCCCCCCCACCCACCCGTACAACCCCAAATACCCTCTGGAGAGGCCGCCACCCACGTGGACAGCCCCCCACACCCATCCACCCCCTTGGACACCCCCCTGGACACCCCACCGACCCCTCTGGACAGGCCGCCACCCCCTTGGACAGCCCCCCACACCCACCCATCCCCTTGGACACCACCCTGGACACCCCCCGACCCCTCTGGACAGCCCCCGACCCCTCTAGAAAGCACCCCCACCCCTCCTGGACACAACCCCCCACCCCCGACCTGCTTGGACACCCCCCTGGACACCCCCCAACCCTCTGGACAGCCCCCCCACCCCTCCTGGACACCACCCCCCACCCCCTACCCCCTTGGACACCCCCCTGGACACCCCCCAACACCCACCCACACCCTTGGACAGCCCCCCACACCCACCCACCCCCTTGTAAACCCCCCTGGACACCCCCGACCCCTCTGGACAGCCCCCCGCCCCTCCTGGACACCACCCCCCACCCCCTACCCCCTTGGACACCCCCCTGGACATCCCCCAACCCTCTGGACAGCCCCCCCACCCACCCGGACAACCCCAAATACCCTCTGGAGAGGCCGCCACCCACGTGGACAGCCCCCCACACCCATCCACCCCCTTGGACACCCCCCTGGACACCCCACCGACCCCTCTGGACAGGCCACCACCCCCTTGGACAGCCCCCCACACCCACCCATCCCCTTGGACACCACCCTGGACACCCCCCGACCCCTCTGGACAGCCCCCGACCCCTCTAGAAAGCACCCCCACCCCTCCTGGACACAACCCCCCACCCCCGACCTGCTTGGACACCCCCCTGGACACCCCCCAACCCTCTGGACAGCCCCCCCACCCCTCCTGGACACCACCCCCCACCCCCTACCCCCTTGGACACCCCCCTGGACACCCCCCAACACCCACCCACACCCTTGGACAGCCCCCCACACCCACCCACCCCCTTGTAAACCCCCCTGGACACCCCCGACCCCAAATCCATGCACCTATGCCATGGTTGTGTGTGAATAAAGTAGTAACAACTGTAAAAGGGCAACCCATCCAAATGGACACGCCCAAACCCTCTCGGAGATTTATAGAAAACGATGAAAAATTAGTGAAATCATAAAATTACTCAATATTGCAAGTCGAACAAATAGATCTAGGGATGATAAATAAGATTATGGTGCCAAAACGAGTTAAAAGGGTTCGCAATCGAAGAATCTTAGCTAGTTTCAACAAAAAAATCACAACACATATATATTTACTATCCGCGAAAAAAAACGAACGAGTGGGAGGATTACCTGAGTGCTGCGAGTTTAGATGATTGATCCGAGGAGATTAAATATGAGAAACGATGATCGCAAAACGAATCTAAACCAACGAAATGGACGAGCCGATTCGGGTTTACGCGCGAGAGAGACGAGTCGCGACTGTCGAAGGTAAACTCGCGAATGACAATCCACGGGTCTGGGTAAATTTTTAAATGAGTTATCACGTCGGTTATTCAATAACCGACGTGATAATTGTTTTAAAAACATTTATAACGTCGGTTAATTCAATAACCGACGTAAAAACCTTCCTCCGATTCATTTTTTACGTCGGTTATTAGATAACCGACGTAACAAATGGCTCAAAATCCGCGTTTTTTTACGTCGGTTATGTAATAACCGACGTCAAAAACATCTGCGGATTCTTTTTTGACGTCGGTTATTTTATAACCGACGTAAAAAAGCCTTCAAAAACCGCGTTTGTTACGTCGGTTATTCAATAACCGACGTCAAAGGGCCTTCGAAAACCGCGTTTGTTACGTCGGTTATAAAAATAACCGACGTAAAAAACGAAGCCGCGCGATTAATAACGTCGGTTATAAAAATAACCGACGTTAAATGTGTACCGAACACAGGTTTCTACGTCGGTTATTTCTTAACCGACGTAAAAAACCTCGTTTTACATATTATGACGTCGGTTTTATATAACCGACGTAAAAAATGGTGACGTAAAAAACGTTTTCTGCACTAGTGTGCATTTATGATGTGATATTTAATAATTTTTTAACTTGTAATTGAGTTATGTTGTGATGAAATGTTTATGAAAACCTTTTACTTTCATAATATCTGATATGATAAATGATTTACAGTCTTGGGGCACACATATGTATGGTTTTTATTATTTTATAGGGGATACATATATCTACCTCCTATGCATTGGGAAAATTTGGTTAACTAATGAGGTATATATATTATGCTTAAACCTCATTTCATGTTCACAGTCATACGCATGGACCTGGTTTCCATGACCATAATTTTATATGTAGAACTATTTTTCATGTCCATATGTTTATGCAAGGGCCAAATTTAATTTACATAATCTATTAAGTGATATTATTACTTGTTACACATTTTCACAATGTACAATTTAATGTGTATTCCACAATTTCATATCTTATGTTGATGTTATAATCTCATGGATTATGTTATTTGATTCACTTATGATTAATGTTATACAAACTACCAATATGTATGCCATAATTCTTGTTTATGATATTTCAATTATAGGGAATGATCTCCTAATGTTATGATCACATTATCATACCGTTTATATAACGCCCTGAAATTCTAAAGTACAACATTGAATCTAATGGTGTGTATGACACGCAAATCCTAGGGTAAAAAGTAACATATTAACATAATACATTACAATAAATTTTATATCTTAAATAAATATATTATATTAAATATATTGTAATGAATTGAACTCTGATTTTGATTTCCTTACACACAAGAGAGAGCTTCCTAGATAGCTTGTGTTACACACAATATTGACCTTCTATTATAGCTTGTGTTACACACAAGACATAGTTTTACAAAATAACAATATATTATTAAAATATTATAATTTAATATGATATGATATATGTAACAGCCTGAGATTTTATGAAAAATATTCTTTTTAATTTTATTAATGCATTGTGTTGTATGCTACACCAAAAGGAGCTTGCAAAACACACATCCTTGACTTGCCTTCCATTACACGCAATCACGGCCTTCCTCGATAGCGTGTGTAGTACGCAATAACGAGTTTCACTAAACAGCAATATGCTATTAAAATATTATTATAACTAGCCGTTATGAATAGTAATAACAACTTTTTGAAATTTTGTAAATTTTATTTTTCAAAATGGACTTCATTTTTGGATTCGTAATATCGAAATTATCTTAGGGTGAAATTTTGGCATTTTTCTGAAAAACATCAATTTTTGATGAATAGTGAAACTACTAAGTGGAAGTTAAAAAAATTATTTTTTTCATAAATCTTAATTTTACCACTTCTATGAATGGAATTTCAAAAATCCGAGAGACACGATTAATGTCAGTAAGTAAAATGTGGTTCAATGAGATTAAAATAACTTTTGGTGAATAGTAACTTTTTACTTTTTTTTCCACGGTTAAAAGTAAATAGGGTAATTAAGTGTAAAAATGATATTATTATTACCCTAACACATGTCCTAATCCTATTGTACAAGTTTATCTCGACCAAAAACAACCTTAAGTGTAAAATATTATCATTTAGGCCCACATGGATTAGATTAGGACATTTATTATTATTTAATTCAAAGAAGAGTTAAAAGAGTTAAAATCAATATTTATTTACTAAAACAATTTTAATATAGGGTTATACATAATATAATTTCGACTATAAATATTCATTAGAGAGATAAAAATATTTCCTACATAATGGTATTTTATTTGTAATTTTTAAACTTTAAATAAGTTAATTTATTTATGACACAACGATGATGCAGTAATTACCTTTTTAAGAAAATATTAACATAATTGATGTTATAAATGCCCAAATAAATGTAATTTGAGACTTTTTATTACTTACAATAATTATATAGGTTAATATGACATGTTGATTTAAGTAACTTGGTTCGAACTTATCATTCTGTTAAAAATTTCATAAAAATCATGTACCAAATAGTGTCAAAATTGACATAAATTAGTTTTTAAAACAAATATTACATTATTAATTGTTATTTAATTCCTAAAAATCTAAGGTTCGGCCAAATGACTTATATAAGGATAGATATATTAATATTAACCAACTTGGGGTTCGTTTGGCTTGATATAGTATGTTTATTAACCATATAGTGTAAGAAAACAAAAAGACACGGTAAAAGTTAAATTATTTAACTTAGAGATAAATCTAATTGATAAGGTTAAAAAAATAACCTAAACGTGTCTAAATCCTATTGGATTAGAGTATTTCGACCCATCCCTACCTTAGCTTCGAAATAAATCAATTTGGAGCTATTTAAAACCGAATTTGGCTTTATAATAAAATAATATTTTTAGTTATTCCAAAGGTGCCCCTCACCTCCCTTATAAAAGGGCACCTCCTCCCTCTCTTACTAACACAACTTTGAGCCTTAAAACTCTGCCAAACCCTGCCAAAATCTCTTCTCCACTTCCCTAGTATCATCCTAGAGGTCATGGTCTTCTTCAAAGACCATCTTAGTTCTTTAAGTGGAGGTTAAGAAAAGGCGCGTCAAAAAGAGGTAATATCCATTACCGATCTTTTTCAATTTCTTTCTTCTTCAACTTCTTCTTATTTAGTTGTTTCATGATAAATTAATAACATAAGTATTTCTTATATACTGATATGTTATTATAAATCTGAAACAACTCTAATTAACCTTCTATCCATCCCATGGAAAAAGGAAATCACCGCGCGTGCGTACGTACGGAATACAGTCTCCACGCTGTGGTGTAATCTATTTTCTGCCACCACCTTAATTGGATGGGTAAAATGGTTTAAGGAGTAAATATATATGATTATTATAGAGTGATATTGATAATGAAATAGTATACATACACTTCAACACAATTACATGACCATGGGAATGATATCATCGCTCGTGCGTACGTACGGACTACCGTCTCCACGACGCGTTGAGATTCATTCTCAATGATTAACCATTCATGAATTATTATAAAGTATATATACTAAGTACTAATGAAATATATGAAATAATAATGATAATGGATTTATGTATATTTATATGTATGTCATCTACTTAATTCCATTCAATTCAATAAGGAAACGAAAACAGCGTTCATGCGTACGTACGGACTACCGTCTCCATGAACGGTGTATTTCCTTCCATTTACTGATTTATTATATATATGTATATTCTGAATATATATATATAAATCATGTTTTATATTCTGTAATTAAGTAATCATGATCTAAGTAATCATATGAATAATTACAAGTAAAAACACGGACGACAAATGAAACAATTTTACCCAAAACGCTATTTAACATGGAATTTACAAAAGAACGGGTAATATAAAGTCATAAGTGAACCATATATGATATCATAACAATGATTATGATTCTGTAATAAGTCAATAACATGATTTAAATCATTATACATGAGGTTCGGACACTTACAAAGCAAGTCGGACCTAAGGTAAGGGGAAATATCAGAATCTCATTTTTATCCGAGATTGCTTATACGTTTGTATTTACTGGGGTGTATTTTATCATCCACATACATGTTCCCTTAATATTTAATATTATTTAAATCCACCTACAATTGTTTAAAACCTATTTTACCATTTGGTGAGTTTTTAGTAAAAGATATGAATGGAATCTTTTGTCGTTTTTCGTACGAGGTACTTTTTGAATTTTTCCGACAAAAGTATGAAGAATGTTTTTTTAACTTATACGGAATGAATCGATTTTTAAGAAATTATTTCCAAGAATATTCCTTTACAAGTTTTCAAGTTTATTTTTAATCAACTTCTTTTAGTTTATAATTGTATGACATGTTAAGAAAAGAAAAGTGTTTTTGAAGAAGAAAGGATATTTTCCTCAAGATTAGAGTTCAAGTGTTTTATCAAAATTATTTTCCATCCAAGATAATAAAGGGTTCTGTTTTTATCCCTATTATTACATTGGTTTGATTATGTTGTGAGGGAATTATTTTTATGAAGTCATTTACCTTATATGATTTGTTTTATGATGTCATGATGTTTCAAGAATCCCATTTTTGTTACATGTGTTATGCGATGATGTATGATTTATGATTATGTGGCACACATAAGAAAGGATTCATTATAAGATGGGTGGGACCTATATCTCCCTCCAATGCATTGGGTAAAGATTTTATATCTCATGAGATAGACATGGCTGGAATGGTAGGTTATACCGGTTAAGTGAAACAAGACTGAAACGAGGGTGACTCGGTTCAGAAAGGGACTTTGTCCACTAATATAGTCTTGGCAAGGAGTCTTGACTAACAAGAAAAGATTCTCTATGATTATGTGTGTATGCCACAAAGTATCATGTTTTAAGTTATGATTATTGGGGTTTCATTTCACTACTATGATTTATCCCATGTTATGAAATTATGCTCTCTTTTGCAGAATAAGATTTCCAAAAGATATGTTCTTATGACTATGATGTGATTGATTTTTCTTTTGTTTACCCTTACTGAGCATTTGAGATCAACCTTTTATGTTTTATTTTCCCCAGGATATAAAGAAAGGTTTTAGGTAAAAAAATTGGAAGATCTTTATGGGAGATATTGAAGATCATTCACCATGATTAGAACATTACGTTCTGAGTTTCCGAAGACACTAAACTATTACGATCCTTGTGTGTGTGTTTTTTTGTTATGTACTAAGTATTATGCAAAAGTAATGTAATGTCCATGTACGTCAGGCTTCGGGTCTCTACAGTTGGTATCAAATGAAAGGTTTAGTCATCCTTTGGAAACTAGGATGCGAAAATGTTAGTGAGATCCCTAGAGATATTTCTAAGGTATGTCTAGGGATGTCTCTAAGGATAAGTATACGTATAGGATATAGTCCTAGAACTACGGTCACGATCTTAGAATTTAACCTAAGAAGTTAGATATTGAGGATACTCCCCCTTTATAATGTTGTTTTCCGTAGGATGATTTTTGCCTCTCACGCTATTCTTTTTGGGTTTTAGAAAATGGCTGGAAACAAGATGATTCACGATAATGGATGATATGATGGACAATGGAATGATATTCTTCATGAGAAACCAAATGAAATGGGATTTGGAAGTCCAAACATCATTACTATTCTGAATCAGTCATCGCGATATATGATTAACAAGGTTAAATTTAGTGGTATGCCTAATTCATAAAAGAAGAGGAAGATAAACTATTATGCATGTTTGCATGTTGAGGAGCATAAAGAAAGGAAGATTGAGATTTCTAAAGAAGGGAAGAAGAACCTTGAGGAATACCTCAAATGGAGGGACCGATGTTATCTGTGTGGAGAAAAGAATCATAGTGTGACAGACTATTATGAAGTTCAATGTCTTATTTGCGGAGAACATGGGAATTACCCAACTCAATGCCCTGACCTAAAAAGTTACTTCTAAATCAAGGAAGGACTTATTCCAGGACAATCATTGATGTGGATGGACTGAAGTGTTTAGGTATTGGTATTCAAGAATAATTTTATTGAGGTACTTTTATGGTGTATTGAAATATTTAAGTATTGGTCTGTTGTGGTTTTCAATAATTTTAAGGTACCGGTAACCATGAAAAGTGATTCAAATATTTTGGAAAGTAGATGATATGCTCTTAATTAAGGGATAAGGAGAAAATGAAATTTTTAACAGTATTCATGAGCTCATGATTGATATAAGGACTAAGTGATATCATGGTTTGAGTATATATAATTTTGAGGATTTTGGTATGTGGAAAGTGTTAAATTTTAACTGCATTCATGTTTTCACTAAGGTATTCAATAGATTACATGATTAAGGACTTTGAATGTTTGGAATGTGACCAACAAAACATATTTTATGATATATGGGGATCGACGATGGTGTTAAATCTCTGGTAATCGTTTTCACTATGTTATGAGAGTGGACTGCAGTATTATGGATAAGCCTAATGATTGGAATGGATTATGTTGGACATAAGTTAGTATTGTTTAAGGATAGAAGTTTTTATGATTTTATTGATGGGATTTTATAGTAATATAGTTTTAGAAAAAGGACAACCTGCAAGACCGGCGACAGCCCATCGCGTCGAACAAGGCTGTGGAAATCGAACCCACAACCGAAGTGCGACTCGCCTTTATCGCCTACCACTGGCCTACAGGAAGTCCCTGTTTAGTAGAAACTACTTTTATTATATTAAGCTATATGATATATGATGTATAAGTCCATTTTAGGAACCATATATGATTAATCTCACTATAGATCGACTTATGTATATAATTTTTGCTAACCTTTTGTTTGAAACAGATGGAATGACCCGTCATTCTATCACATGATCTACTAACACTTCACGAATAACAAATTCAACATCATTTAATTAAGAGATGAAGTGGAAATTTTTCAAGGCATGAACAACAGTGAGATTGCACCAAAATAAAGTAAGTATTTATTCTAATTCAAATTTTCAACTTTAGGGAAATGATCTCGAAAACCAAAAATGTTGTCCTAGTGATCTTATACCTGATGAATATGATGGTACCTTAGATCGTCACAAATTTATGGATTTGTGATTACTGGCTTTTCCATAGCCATGTTTCTACTACTCTCCATCAGAACATGATGGTTAGATTTCTCTTCCATATCCATATTTTCACCTATGTGGAAACCCAGTGATTAGTTTATTTGGGTAATCGTTACATTTCATAATTTATTTTTTAAAGCCAAGTTTTGGTATTCCTTTTTACGATGTGGATTTATATTAAAGAAACTTTCGAATAGTAAACCATTTATAACCCCGACGAATTTCGAGGGCGAAATTAATTTTAAGGGGGGTAGAATGTAACAGCCCGAGATTTTATGAAAAATATTCTTTTTAATTTTATTAATGCCTTGTGTTGTATTCTAAACCAAAAGGATCTTGCACAACACACATCCTTGAATTTCCTTCCATTACACGCAATCGCGACCTTCCTCGATAGCGTGTGTAGTACGCAATAACGAGTTTCACTAAACAGCAATATGCTATTAAAATATTATTATAACTAGCTGTTATGAATAGTAATAACCACTTTTTGAAATTTTGTAAATTTTATTTTTCAAAATGGACTTCATTTTTGGATTCGTAATATTGAAATTAGCTTAGGGTGAAATTTTGGCATTTTTCTGAAAAACATCAATTTTTGATGAATAGTGAAACTATTAAGTGGAAGTTAAAAAAAATTATTTTTTTCATAAATCTTAATTTTACCGCTTATGTGAATGGAATTTCAAAAATCCAAGAGACACGGTTGATGTCAGTAAGTAAAATGTGGTTCAATGAGATGAAAATAATTTTTGGTGAATAGTAACTTTTTACTTTTTTTTACCACGGTTAAAAGTAAATAGGGTAATTAAGTGTAAAAATGATATTATTATTACCCTAACACATGTCCTAATACTATTGGACAAGTGTATCTCGACAAAAAACAACCTTAAATGTAAAATATTATCATTTAGTCCCACTTGGATTAGATTAGGACATTTATTATTATTTAATTCAAAGAAGAGTTAAAAGAGTTAAAATCAATGTTTATTTACTAAAACAATTTTAATATAGGGTTATACATAATATAATTTCGACTATAAATATTCATTAGAAACCTAAAAATATTTCTTATATAATGGTATTTTATTTGTAATTTTTATACTTTAAATAATTTAATTTATTTATGACACAACAAAGATGCAGTAATTACCTTTTTAAGAAAATATTAACATAATTGATGTTATAAATGCCCAAATAAATGTAATTTGAGACTTTTTATGACTTAAACTAATTTTATAGGTTAATATGAAATTTTTATTTAAGTAACTTGGTTCGAACATATCATTCTGTTAGAAATTTCATAAAAATCATGTACCAAATAGTGTCAAAATTGACACAAATTAGTTTTTAAAACAAATATTATATTATTAATTGTTATTTAATTCCTAAAAATCTAAGGTTCGGCCAAATGACATAGATAAGGATAGATATATTAATAATAAACAACTTGGGGTTCGTTTGGCTTGATATAGTAAGTTTATTAACCATATAGTGTAAGAAAACAAAAAGACACGGTAAATGTTAAATTATTTAACTTAGAGTTAAATCTAATTGATAAGGTTAAAATAATAACCTAAACATGTCTAAATCCTATTGGATGAGAGGATTTCTACCCATCCCCACCATATATTCGAAATAAATCAATTTGGAGCTATTTAAAACCGAATTTGGCTTTATAATAAAATAATATTTTTAGTTATTCCAAAGGTGCCCCTGTCCTCCCTTATAAAAGGGAACCTCATCCCTCTCTTCCTCAGACAAATTTGAGCCTTCAAGCTCAGCGAAACCCTGCCAAACATTCTTCTCCAATTCCCTAGTATCATCCTAGAGGTCCTGGTCTTTTTTAAAGACCATCCTTAGTTCTTTAAGAGGAGGTTAAGAAAAGGTGCGTCAAAAAGAGGTAATATCCATTACCGATCTTTTTCAATTTCTTTCTTCTTCAACTTCTTATTCTTTAGTTGTTTAATGATAAAGTAATAACATAAGTATTTCTTATGTACTGATATGTTATTATAAATCTGAAACAACTCTAATTAACCTTCTATCCATCCTACGGAAAAAGGAAATCACCGCGCGTGCGTACGTACGGAATATCGTCTCCACACCGTGGTGTAATCTATTTTTCGCCACCACCTTAATTGGATGGGTATAATGGTGTAAGTAGTAACTATATATGATTATTATAGAGTTATATTGATACTGAAATAGTATACATACACTTCAACACAATTCCACGACCATGGGAATGATATCATCGCTCGTGCGTACGTACGGACTACCGTCTCCACGACGCAATGAGATTCATTCTCAATGATTAACCATTCATGAATGATTATAAAGTATATATAATAACTATTAATGAAATATATGAAATAATAATGATACTGGATTTATGTATATTTATATGTATGTCATCTACTTAATTCCATTCAATTCAATAAGGAAACGAAAACAGCGTTCATGCGTACGTACGGACTACCGTCTCCATGAACGGTGTATTTCTTTCCATTTACTGATTTATTATATATATTTATATTCTGAAAATATATATATAAATCATGTTTTATATTCTTGAATTAATTAATCATGATCTAAGTAATCATATGAATAATTACAAGTCAAAACACGGACGACAAATGAAACAATTTTACCCAAAACGCTATTTAACATGGAATTTACAAAAGAACGGGTAATATAAATTCATAAGTGAACCATATATGATATCATAACAATGAATATTATTCTGTAATAATTCAATAACTTGATTTAAATAATTATACAGGAGGTTCGGACACTTACAAAGCAAGTCGGACCTAAGGTAAGGGGAAATATCACAATCTCATTTTTATCCGAGATTGCTTATACGTTTGTATTTACTGGGGTGTATTTTATCATCCACATCCATGTTCCCTTAATATGTAATATTATTTCCATCCACATAAAATTTTTTAAATCCTATTTTACCGTTTGGCGAGTTTTTAGTAAAAGATATGAAAGGAATCTTTTGTCGTTTTCCGTACGAGGTACTTTTTGAATTTTTCCGACAAAAGTACGAAGAATGTTTTTCTTAACTTATACGGAATGAATGGATTTTTAATACATTATTTCCAAGAAGCTTCATTTACATGTTTTCATGTTTATTTTTAATTAACTTCTTTTATTTTATAATTGTATGGCATGTTAAGAAAAGAAAAGTGTTTTTTAAGAAGAAAGGATATTTTCCTCAAGAATGGAGTTCAAGTGTTTTATCAAAATTATTTTCCATCTAAGATAATAAAGGGTTCTTTTTTATCCCTTTTATTACATTGATTTTATTATGTTGTAAGGGAATTATTTTTATGAAGTCATTTACCTTATATGATTTGTTTTATGATGTCATGATGTTTCAAGAATCCCATTTTTGTTACATGTGTTATGCGATGATGTATGATTTATGATTATGTGGAAAACATAAGAAGGATTCATTATAAGATGGGTGGGACCTATATCTCCCTCCAATGCATTGGGTAAAGATTTTATATCTCATGAGATAGACATGGCTGGAATGGTAGGTTATACAGGTTCAGTGAAACAAGACTGAAACGAGGGTGACTCGGTTCAGAAAAGGGACTTTGTCCACTAAGATAGTCTTGGCAATGAGACTTGACTAACAAGAAATGATTCTCAATGATTATGTGTGTATGCCACAAAGTTTCATGTTTTAAGTTATGATTATTGGGGTTTCATTTCACTACTATGATTTATCCCATGTTATGAAATTATGCCCTCTTTTGTAGGATAAGATTTCCAAAAGATATGTTCTTATGAATATGATGTGATTGATTTTTCTTTTGTTTACCCTTACTAAGCATTTGAGCTCACCCTTTTATGTTTTCTTTTTCCCAGGATATAAATAAATGTTTTAGGTAAAAAAAGGGGAAGATCTTTATGGGAGATATTGAAGATCTTTCACCACGATTAGAAGATTACGTTCCGAGTTTCCAAAGACACTAAACTATTACGATCCTTGTGTGTGTGTTTTTTGTTATGTACTACGTATTCCGCAAAAGTAATGTAATGTCCATGTACGTCAGGCTTCGGGTCTCTAAAATATAACCTATATGTTAATATAGTGGTTATGAATATTATTAAATAACATATGAAAATTAATGTTTTATATTATTTTAATATTAATTTATTAGTTACAAATCAACTTTAAATGAATATAATATCCAATTGAAAATAAATATAATATTTTTTAGAAAACAATTTTAAAATGATAAATTTATTTTTCCATAATAAATTAAATTAATTACCATTAGTGACCGATATTAATTTAATATATATATTATATATTAAATGTAATATTTTTTATATTCATCCAATTTATTTGATAAGCATAAGATAAGAAAAATCCCATTATTGCATTTAAAAACCTATATTTTCATTAAAAGAAATTTTACCACTTTTTAATAGAGAAACCATTTTAAATCAGATTTTTTACACTTTAATTAATTTAATATGTCAAAATAAACTTCATATTGTAAATAAATACATAAAAATTAGGTTAGGGTTAATTTTTGATATTTTTCGAAATCATATCATTTTACTATAAATTGTTATAAATACTGAAATTTAGTTTAAAACTTATTTTTCATATATTTTATTTATAGTGATAAATTATACTTTTTATGTATTTAAAAGATTAATTAGATCTTTATTTATCAATTAGTACAATTTAATTCTTTTTAATCATTTTCACAATGATATTCATTATAACAACCATGGAAATTTTTTGATGCTTTTACTTTAAAAACCATGCATTGTTGTCTCACATCCATGACTAAATTTAAATCAATTTATTCCACTTTTATGATTTGAATTTTTCAAAATAGATTAAAAATTTTGAATTAATATATTTCATAATTTATAATATCACCAATGTTGTTTTATAACATTAAAATAGTGAAATAGATAAAATTGATTTCAATGATTACGGTTAAATTACACATAATAATGGACTAAACCTTAACCTTAGGGACAAAAATAACTTATAAACAAGTCCAAAAGATATTTGATGGACATATATTTTACCTATACCCAATTTTATCTAATTGGTTTCACTATTAGATCCAATTCCAACATGAAAAAGTTTGTACGAATTCTTTTGTCAAAATATTACAAGAGTGTCACTCCTCCTCCACTATAAAAGGCCACTACTTCTTCCATTTACACACACTGATAAAACCACATAAGATCAAGCAATATATTCCAAAATATATTTCAAAAAACCCTACCCTCATCTTATAATCCTCCCCAAGGCCTTAATAAATCTATGGAAGCCTTTGGTTCAACCCAAAAGGAGTTACCCGAAAAGGAGGTAACAAACATCTTCAATATTTTTAGTTTTATTCATGTTCTCCAACCCATAAAATTTCTTTATTATATGAATGTTTTTAAAAAAAGTATCATAAATATACTTTAATGTTATTATTATATAGTTTATACATACACTTACACACACTTCTGTCTAATGGGAAATGAATATTCTGTTTTTCTGTACGATGAAGTACTACCTCACGAAATGATGATTCTTCATTTTTCCTTTACCTCCTCTCATAGTGGAAACTATGATAGAAAATATATTTTAATATTTCATATAAGATATATCAAATTTATATATACTTATTTAATTATTATATAACACATATATTTATAATTTCCATTTTATGTAAAAATGACAACATCGTTTGAGGAAGTGTGAACTACTGCCCCTTAAAGAGATGTGATTTGTTCACACGATAAAGTGAATGTATAAAAAATGGTTTCAATTAAAAATAATAAGCATAAATAAAATATGATATTAATGAAATAATTATGTTTCTTTAAATATATATATATATATATCACTTTCATTACTACCCTTTCAAACACTTTATGAAATGTGATAACATCATTCATAGACATCTGGACTATCGCTTCCTCGACATGATGTGATTTCTTTTACCTCACTGTAATTATATATATAATTGTATATAATTAAATAATATTTTATTTATTATATAATTATCTTTTTTAATGATATAGTTCTACTTACCTTATTCAAAAATGATCATTGAAAAATGAAAACATTACTCATGCGTATATATGACCTACTATCTCCTTGATCGCAATGTTGATTCATTTTTCATAAATATATTTAATGATTTTTTTAAAATTATAATTTATGCTTAAATGTAATTATTATATCATGATTATTATTCATTAGATTTTATATAATGGCCCCTTTTACCATAGTTGGCCTAAAAAGTTGTATTCAACACAAAAACGGAACTTGGTCAAAATGCCCGATGTAAACCTAATTGTTTCATTAGTTGTATAAAACAAAGTAATGAGTGAAATAATATAATTATAAAAATGAAAAATGTTGTGAATAAATTATATTATTAACATATTTTTATTTTATATAAAATTATAGGATGTTTACCCAAACCGAAATGCAAAGTATGGGATTTCATCTCACTTTTTACATTTTGGTGATAAATGTCCTTTTCACCACATGAATGTTTTTGTGCGGTGTATCTACTAAAAATTTATATATATATATATATCAGGAATAATTTTTTCTTCATGATATTTATAACTTTAATTTAATATTATTCCTTCATGAGGTTTAGGATTTAAAAATTTTTAAAGTGGTATGGGACTCTATGGTATGTTTAAGGATAATTTTCCTCAGCTATAATATTAAATGTCATTCAATGGAATTTACATTAGATGAAATTATATTACCATGGTTCAATAGAACCATTAATGTTTCTCTCCTATTGTTATTCATAAACTTTTTCAGATATTAGTCCTATTTTTACACTCCTTGGTACTCAAAAAGTTAAAAAAATTCCATAATACCAACTTTATTTCTCTCTTTAGTCGGAGAAACTATTGTTTTTAAATCAATTAATTATTAAATTGTTTTCAAAAAATTAAACATATTTCATAAGGTATTTTTTACCACCTTGTTTCTTTTAATAATTTTTTCATTGTAAACTTATTTTCACCTTTCAAACATGGAATTTTTCTTACATTTTTACCTTAGAAAAGGAATGATCACTTTACCATTCATGGTATGTACAGATTTACCCTCTATCATTCCTTATAATATTAATTTTCAGTTTTGAATGGTTAATTTTGAATAATTTTTTTTAAAAAATTATTTTCAAGGATATCTTTTTTCAAATGTATTTCATAACAAAAGAATATTTTCCTCAAAAAAATTTTTAAAATATGTTTTCTTTAATATTTCTATTCTTCAAGGACAAAAAAACGTTATTTTACTCCACATGGGGTATGTTGAATTTATAAAATCCTTATACTTCATCTAGATGGTTTCTGACTGGTTTGGTCAAGGATATTATTAATATTCATATCCTTGATTTAATTTTGAAATACCCTTAAAATATTCAAACTTCAGTGATCATTGAATTTAACCGAATTATCTATATCATTTATAATGGATATTACTATTTCCTAAACCATATGCCATTTTATATATGATGTCTACTTTGAAACTTAGTTTATTATTTATGGAAATATTGATAATTTTGTATTCATTATTCAATAAATTTATTTGTTAAGGAATATTATTTATTTCCATTATTCAATATGAGGATTGTTTTGGACTGGTTTGACATATGTGGGGCATAGTTATAAATAGCCCCTTCTGGCATCGATAGTCTCATGGGATGAGTCATTTTCCTAGCTAACTTAGATGGGTTTTTTTACCTATTATGTTGTAAAATATTGTTTGAATGGTCTTGATGCTAAAGATAACATGTAACTAGGAAACATTGTGTAAAATGATCAAGTATTTTCCTCATTTAGTTTCAGTTATTATTCATCCATGAGATTTTGTGTCTACATATCTATGGATACATTGAATTTTTGGTTATTTTAATGTCATGTTTTTTCAATTATTACCTTTATATATTTTTTATGAACTTTTATTCATTTTATTGATTACATGGAATGTGTTTTAAGATATTTAACTTTCCATATTGACTTTTCTCATTGATTACATATTTCTTCAGCTATATTTTTTCCTTAGTGAGAATTTGTGTTATCACTTATTATGATTCTATCTCTAAGAATCCAAGTAGTGTACTATGAAAAAAACTTTGGGATTTACTAGATGAATTATAGTTATCCTCAATGTTATATATTTATTTAGAAATAAGAAAAAATTAGGTCATGATTAGTGCACTATTGTGCAATACAAGGCTAATTTATGTATCCGGTTTCTCAACACTATTAGAATCATTGGACCATTGGGATTTTATTAATTATAATCATACCAAGGTAATTAATAGTAGACACAGGCTCTGGGTTATCTAGGTATGGGTCTCTACGGTTGGTATTAGAGGATGTTTAGTATCAACAAATAGGAAAACATGGGATAAATAGGATAACTATAATGAAGAATTTGTGGATTAGTATAGAATAACATATTAAAATTTAGGAAATGTAGATATTATGTGGTGCTTCTTAGAAATACATCCTTGTCTAGATACTACAAGTGGACATGGTTCTGGAAAAAATGTACATAAGAGTAATGACTCTGATAGGGTGTTCTAATCTTGACTCTAGGTAACATGGTTCATGACAACGAGCATTACTACACACATTTTTTGACACTCTCAAGTGATATTCTTTGGATAATTCACTTTTTATTTACAATAATTTATTATGGATTTGAATAAATTATGAATATAAATAACCTAGGTTAAACCTAAGGTGTTTTAGATTGAAAATAACTTTTCATGATTTAGAAATCCTACAAATGATATCATGGTTAAACCTTAGACCAAGAAAAGAACTATGTTAAAATAAATTATTAATGTATTTATGTATTAGGTTTGAATTGAACAACATTGTTTAATTTTTATTTATTGATAAACCTTATTTCAAGGATGTTCATCATATTAAATTTTGAAATTATATTAATTTGGATATATAAAATGGAAAATTGTAAGCCGGGTGAAAACTAATCAAATATAGAAAGGATGTGGGTATTGAATCCACAACCAAAGGACGATAAGGTTTTTACACCAACCAATGACCTATACAATTTTCTGGTTAATTTTTCAATGTTTTTAGTAAAACAATTTGACAAATAAATTTTAATTATGAACCATTAATGTAACATTATAGGATTATAGGTTAATATATTAACCATATTGGTTTTGGAAGATAGTTAAAGACTAATAGGTAGACTGTTCACTATTTTATAGTCCTTAATATCCTTTAGAAATATTTTTTCTTCATGTAGTAGTATTTAATTTTGAATGAATTAAAATTTGATCGAAGAACAACTAAAATTTAGGATTGTTCATTTAAAATTGAAACCTATTACGTAAGAATATTTCCTTGTATTCATGGTTAGGAATATAATTACCCAACATTTCGAAACTGACTTATTAAAAAATATTATAATACCTTTTTTTGAACTGATGGTTTCTAAATCATAAAAGATATGTGGATTTTTGGCCCTCAACTTTCTATTGATCATTAACTTTTTTGTGAGTGATGGATCATTCAGTCCAAGTAAATATTTACACTTTCCCTCCAATTATATATTTACCCTTTCCACTATTTTTCTCCTATGTAGAATCCTTTTTACATGGTAGTCCATGTGATTGTTGTACTTTCAATTCTATATTTTCTGTAGAATGTTTTATGAACACTTCTTACGATATGGGATTTTAACATATGAAACATCAAAAAATATATTAACAAGATCAGTTTTAAATTGTGAGTTCATAATTTAATTAATGTTGTGAGAATGCACCAACACGAAATTAAAATATACAACTATGTATTCATTGTTTTGTATGACTTGCAACACCAAGTGTAAAAACGGAATATAATAACAGGATACATTACAATATATTTACTATCATAAATAAACATAATATATTTCATAGATTTTAATGCACACAACACCAAGTAATCTTGTGTTACATGTAAGAGATACCTTTCTTGATATCTTTCATTACATGTTAGAGTGACCCTCTATTATAGCTTTCATTACACGCAAGACGGAGCTTCACCAAATAACAATACATTGTTAAAATATTATTATTTAATATAATATGATATAACCAAGATTTTATATTTTAGTTCTGAATATTTTTAAATAACTTATTAAAATTTATTTCTTATATAAATATAATACTAATTTATTAGTTACAAATTTATTATAAATTAAATTAATAACTAGTTGAAACTAAAAACAATATTTTATATAAAACTATTTTTATGTCCAAAAAGTTGTTTTACCCTAATAGATTAAATTAATTAAAATTACTATGTGGTATTAGTTTTATATATATAGTATATATTCGATATAATATTTTTTATGTTCATCCAATTGATTTTATAATAATAGGTTAATAACAAACCCGATATTTTACATAAAACCCTATATTTTTATTAATGATCTTTTATCACCTATTAATGGAGACGCAATTTAAATATAAATTTTGAAACATTAAATTGTTTAATATTTCAAAATAAACATAATATTTTAAATATAAATATAAATATAAATATTTGGTTTGGGTGAATTATTTATATTTTTTAGAAACATATCATTTTTAATGAATAGTTAAAAATACAGAATTTTAGTTCAAAACTGCTTTTCATCTAACTTATTTATAAGTATTAATTATACTTTCAATTGGTTTTAATGTTTAATTATATAATATTTTTATCAATTAATACTATTTATTTCATTATATTCAGTTTCCATTTTAAATTAATTATTAAAAGAGAGAAAATATTCAAACATTTTTACATTAAAAAACCACATATTGTCATCCCGCTTGTGAGATTAAATTTAAATAACTTTCATCCAATTATATGATTGGAATTTTTCAAAATAGATTTCATATTTTTTATCATCATAATTTTTTTTAATAATAGAAACTTTTTTTTGAAAACAATATTAGTGAATATGATTAAAATTAATTATAATGAATATAGTTAAATTACACTTAATTAGCCACTAAGCCTCTACCTTAAGTCCCAAAAAGAACTATAAAATTATCCATGAGCTATTGAATAGAAATATTTAGACCCTATCCACCCTTTTATAAAATTGGGTTCATTATTGTATACACTTGAAATAATAAAAATTTGGGAGGAATTCCTTTGTCAAAATATAACAAGAGTGTCACTCATCGTCCACTATAAAAGGCCACCAGTTCTTCACTTTCCTCAAACCTCTCAGACCACATAGGTTCAGCCAATATCCACCCAAATATCATCCCAAAATCCAACCCCTCATTATATAATCATCCCCTTGGATGAAATCAATCCAAGTAAGCCTTTGGTTCAAAACAAATGGAGTTACCCAAATAAGATGTAACAAACAACCTCAAGAATTTTAGTTTTATTTCCGTTATCCAACCTATAAACTCATAATTTTATATGATTTTATAAAAAAACAGTCTCCTAAATGTACCAGGATCATTTTAATTTCAAATTGTTTTACCTAGACTTACACATAAGTCCATCTAATGGGTTACGAACATACTGTTTCTATGTACGACAAACTACTGCCTCACAAAATGATGATTGTTCATTTTACCTTTACCACCTCTCATGGTAGACATTATGATGTACACTAAATTTTAAAAAATTATATATGATATTTATAATTTAAATATACAAATTTATTTATTTTATAACACATATCTTTAGAAATTACATTTTATGTAAAAATAATAACATCATTTCAGGAAGTGTTGACTACCGACCCCTCAAAGTGGTGTGATTCATTTACACAATACATGGAATGTATAAAAGATGATTTTAACTAAAAATATGAGACATAACAAAAATTTATGATATTAATGAAATAATTTCTTTTCTGAATATATATATATATATATATATATATCATTTTCATTAATACCCTCATACACACTTAAAAATAGTGATAACTCCATTCATATACGTGTAGACTAATACCTCCTCAACATGTTTTGATTCATTTTACATCACAATAATTAAATATATAAGTTTATATGATTAATTAATATTGTATTTATGATAAATTTATTATTATATAAATATATAATGGAACTTACCTTAATTCTATAAAGTTCCTTCAAAAATGAGAAAATTACTCATGCGTACGTATGGGATACCATCTCCATGGTCGTAACATTGATTTATTTTTCATAACCATATTTAATAATAGTGTTTAAAAGTATAATTTAGGTATAAATATAATTATTATTTCATGATTATAATCCTATGAATGTTATATAATGACCCCTTTGACCATAGTTGACCTATGAAAGTTTGTTTTGACACATAAACCGAACATTATCAAAACACCCAACATAAATATAATTGTTTAAGTAGATGTATAAAATATATTAATATATTAAATAAATTAATTAAAAAAATGAAATAGTTTCTAAATAAAGTTTACATTAAACATAATTTTATTATACAGGAAGTTAATGGAAGTTTACCTGAAAGGAAACGCAATGTAAGGGATTTTTATCTCACTTTTTACTTCTGTGAGATAAATTTCATGTTAACCACTTATATTGTTTGGTGTATATATTTCAGATTTATATATATATATAATGAATTAAATTATATTAAGGTTATTTAAAACGTTCATTTAATATTATTCTTTCAAGAGGATTATTATTTAAAATGATTCAAAGTGTTATGGGGTTGTTCGGAATGTTTATAGATTATTTTCCTCAACAATAACATTAATTATATTACAATGGTATTTCTATTAGATGAAATTATATGACCATTGTTCAATGAAACAATTAATGTTTCTCTCATATGGATAGTAATGACCTTTTTCAAGTATTAGTACCATTTTTCTACTCTTTGGTACTCAAAATGGTTTAGAAAATGATTTTTAAGGAAACCCGACTTTATTTACCTCTAAAAAAGGATAGAATTATTTATTCTAAAAACAATGTTTTTTTAATAATGTTTTTAAAATTATTTGGAAATTAAATTTTTACCCCATTTTATCTTTTCATAATTATTTTCAATGTAATATTATTGTCACTTTTCTAAAAAGACAATTTTCTTAACTTTTTACCATGAGAAAAGTAAAGTTCTTTTTTCATAGCATGGAAAGTACAGATTTACCATATTTCATTTCATAGAAGATTAATTTTCATGTTTAAATGTTTAATTTTTAAAGAAAATGTTTTTAAAATTATACTTTAAAAGAAACAGTTTTTCAAAATATCTTTCAAAGCAAAATGATAGATTAATCAAGAATGTTTTTATAAGATCTTTTTATAATATTTCCATTCATCATTTGAAACAACCCTTTATTTTAATCCACATGGGGTTTGTCGTATTTATACCATACTTATCCTTCATCTAGATGGTTTTTGATTGATTTGGTCAGATATAGTACTTATATTCACATCCTTGATTCATTTTTGAAATCCCCTTCAAATATGTAATCTTCATTGATCATTTAATTCCCCATATTTATCAATATAATTTATCATAAATATTACTATTTCATAAAACATATACCATTTTACATACAGTGACTAAATTAAATTTTAAATGATTATTTGGGGAAATATTGATAACTCTATATTCTTTGTTCAATATGGTTATTTGATAACACATGTTACATATTTTGAATATTAAATATGTGGAATGTTTTGGACTGTAATGACATGGGTGGGCCCAGTTATAGATAGACCCTCGATACATTGGTAATATCATTGGATTGGTTGTTTTTCTAAACACCTTATATGGGTTTATAATGATATTTTTAAACCTTATTAATGGTAAAGGTACCATGTACCTCAGAAACATGACATCCAAGAAATAATCAAGCACTTCCCTCATTTGGTTTTAGTAATTATTCATCCATGATATTTTGTGACGACATATCTATGGATACATTTTATTTTGGATTATATTAATGGAATGTGTTTTCAGTTATTACCTTTATATATTTGTTACGCACTTCCATTCACTTTATTGATAACATATAATGTGTTTTTAGTTCTTTATCTTTCTATATTGACTATTCTCATTGATTATATATTTCTTATGCAATATTTTTTAATTAATAATCATTTAATCTCAACCTTATTATGTTTATTTCCAAATTAATCTAAGAGGAATACATTGAATTATATTCAATAATTTACTATATGTATTAGATTTATCCTATATGTTATCTGTTTATTTAGAAATAAGAATAAATTATGTTGTAATTAATGCATTATTTTATGATAAAAGACTAATTTATGTATCTGGATTTCCAAGAATACTAATCTCATTATTCCTTTATAATTTGATTCTGTGTAATCATATCAATGTAATTAATATAATAAATTGTATTCATTCTATCTGGGGACAGGTCGCTACACTTTATGCACATGTTTATTCTTACATATCTCCCTTGTTTACCCATACTGAGCATCTGATCTCACCATTTTATTACATTTCTTTTCCCTAGGATATGAATCATTATAATTAATGATATATAAAAAAGGGTTCTAGATATAAATAAAAAGTTTTAAGAATAATTATATTTATTATGACATATTTTTATATGCTTCCATGATTCCAATGGAAATAAATTAATATGAACCTTTGGAATTTGTAAGTTTATTTGAGAAAAATGTTGTAATATACATGTTTGAAAAGAATGGTTTGTGATATATGTTATCCGAGAAAATGTTTATTTATCCTTTGTAATCTCATATGAGTAAACTATAATTATATCCTTAGAGGTTTTCTAACGATATTTCTATGGAAGTCTCAATGGATAACTCTAAGTAAAGGTTAAAATACAAGAGTTTTCTTATTAACAATGAGTAACCTAGGATTAATCGTAAGGTGTCATAGATTTAATAATAATATCAAATTTCCCTCAATTATGTGGTTTTACCTTTATGATTGTTGTTTCTCACATTATTGTTTCAGTTTCATTTGATGGATGCAACTAAAAGAAGTCATGTAAACATTGAATCTGGTGTAATGTGTGGTGATTATGACCAGATGAAATGAATGTTGACTAGAAATAAAGAGATTGTGATTATACCTAATTAGCTATTGTGATATAATATTAATACCATGAACCTCGGTGATATTCCTAACATATTAAATAATATTAATATGGACCTTTATGAATGATCATGGGGTTATAAACATAAAGGAAAGAAGTTCGTGTTTCTGTATGTCAATAATGTGGGAAGAAGAACCTATAGGAACATCTCATTTGTAGGGGAAGATGTTATCTATGTGGGAATGAGGTTCAGAGAGTAGAAATTTTTTGAGGAGTTAAATATATCATGTGTGGGGAACATGGGAATTATTGAAATCAATTCCCTAACCCAAGAATTTAAATCTAGACCAAGGATGGACATATTTCATGGTAATCTTTGAAGTGGAAGGATTGATGTATTTATATATTTTGATTTACAAATTCAGAATAGTGAAATATATAGGGATTGTACGGTATAAGTTTTTAATTAAGGATATGAAAGAATATGTGGAATAGTACTAATGGCCTAGAAAAATGATTCAATGGAATGGTTATATATTTTTGGAAAACGCAAGATTAAGGGATGTTAATCCTTAATATGATCCTAATTTTTAAAGAATGGTGTTTATGATGATTACAAATGGTATATTTTTCATAACATTGGGACTGATAATATGAAAAGATAGTTTAAGGTATCATGGATTGAGTTTACGGAATTTTGGAATTTTTCATACAAGGAAAGAGTTAATTTTGAAAAGCATCCATGTTTTCACTAAGGTTTTATGGTTATTCAGGATATTACCATGTTTCAATAGAAAACATGATAATGGTTTTCATATGTTTGGTATGGGACAATTATGTGCTATATAATGTTTTTGGGGATAAATTCTATGTTTAGTGACCTTCTTTCAAAATTCTTGTATTTCAATCATTTTGAATGTTCATAAGGTAAAATATTTATAAAATTATTTACATTGAAATTTGGTTGAGTATTTATAGTTTAATGTTTGATTTTTGAATATTGGATAACATTTGTTAACCATTTTGTGTCAATGATAATTAGAGATATAAGTAATGACTTATCACTTTATTTTGGATGTTATGATCCTATAGTTCATTAGGAATTATAATTTCAATCTCATTTCTTGGTTTAAGAAATGTAGCATAAATTCATCAAAGTATAACTAATGGATGATATTGTGCTTAAGAAATGGAATGAAATAAATTAAGTGTATATTCTTGTGAAATTTTTTCAAATTTAGGAAATAATAAATTTGGACAATAAAATTATCCTTGTACATTCATTTGTTATGAATCAAATGGTACCTTAGATCCTCATAGATTCATCATTCTATGATGATTAACATTATAATGACTATCTTCTCTATCACTCTCCATCCAAACATGATAATTTCAATTTACTTCCATGTCCATGTATTCGCTTTCCACTAATCCTAGTTATGTGGTGATCATCACCTTATACATTTCCTCCATTTAAGAAGACATTTTATTGACCCTCTTTACAATGTGTGTTTCCCAGATAGAAATTTCCAATCATCCTCCTTTTATTTTAAAATTGAACTGTTAAATTACAAGGATTCAATTTCCTTTTTAAATTATTGATTATATAGTAATGGTATCATATCCGTTGGAAATTCCCCCAAATATCTCTCATGTCAATGATGTGTTCCATGTATCTCTTCTGAGGAAGTATATACATGTTCCTTCATATATACTAAAAACATATATTGAACCACAAAATGAAGATCCTTCCTATGGATAGAAACCCATATAAATTTTGGATGATAAAGATAATGTTGTACAAAACAAGACCACCCACTTATTTAATGTTTTGTGGATAAAACAACCATTTTTAAGAAGCTATGTGGTAACATGACTATACAGTGAGGTATAATTTTCTTCATTGGGTTTTATTAGAATATTGAATTTTGAGGGAGAAATTCATTTTAAACAATGTGTAATTTAACACCCTAAGTCTTTAGGAATCTTTTCTTTTTTGAATGAATTAAATTTATTTCATTTCTTATGTTAAAAGCTATATTAATTTATGCCCACTCTATATGAAACACCGACTTATCTTTCTTTACAATCAATACTGAGTTTATACAAAACATCATTTTTATACTTATTTAAAAGAAACAATTGCAACATAGTTGTTAAAATGGATGGTATCAATAGGATTAAGTTAATTTTAAAATTATGTTTTACACTTAATTCTTTTAAAAATAAGTAATATGTTAATTTAAGACCTTTTTTAAAATATAATGAAATGTTTTTTCTTAAAAATTAATTAAATTTTCATGGTTGTGTTTTATACTAATAAATAATAAAATAGTATTGAATTATATTAATTAAAATAATATAATTTATTTATTCTAATTTTTTAGATTCATCTTATGTTTTTTCATACCATTATATAAGAAAAATCCAATTTTAAGCATATAAGATATATTTTTCAAAAAAATCAGTTTTACCACCTTTTGGTGGAGCACATATTTTAAATATATTTTTTAAGAATTTTAAAATTTATATTTGAAAAAATAAACTAATTATATTAAATAATAGTATAAAAAAATTTCTTCTTTATTATTTTAGGTTTTTATTTAATAAGATTCAATTGTTGATGAATTGTGAAAAAAATACTGTATATAATTGAGAACAACTGTTTTTCGTGATTTATTTGTATTGTTAGATTATTTTTTAGACTAGTTTTGAAGTATAATTAGGTAAATATTTTATAATTTAATCCAATTAATATCATTGTAATAATTTTAACATTGAATGTGGATAAAAAACATTTCAATCTGTTGAATGTTTTTACTTTAAAAATATGTTTTCTTGATCCTTAAATGGGGTTAATTTTTAACTAATTTCTTCAAATTTTGTGTTTTTAATTTTATAAACATATTAAATATTTAAAATAATATATTCACAATTTTTAAATATGTTCCTTTCATTTGTGAAAATAATATGAATAGTATCTTTGGTAATTTTTATTACAACACTTAAGGTTACATCCGGTAATTAAGGTTAAAAATAAAATTATAAATATTATAAAATTACCCTAACACTTTTACTAATATTATTGGATGAATATTTTTCTCCCATAATAATTAACCTATTTTCTATGATACCATTTAAGGCTTTTTGGATGGGAATTTGTCCTTTCTAATATTATATTCAAAAGAAAGACAATTTTATCATACTTTTGTTTTTAACAATATAAATATTTTTAATATTTAGTTATATAAATTACATGTTTGACTATATATAGTATTTATAAATTCTAAATTTTTATATACATCGTGGTAATTTATTTATAATTTTTAGTGATAAAATAATTACTTTAAATTGTGACACAATTATAGTGTGGTAATTGATTAATTAATTGGAGAATAAAATAACTGATATTAAAAATATTAAAATAAAAAATATTTTATATAATTAATGTTATAAAGGAGTTTTATATATTTCTTTGACCTGTCAGTGATTATTAAAAATATGTTTTTCAAACATATCAGGTTGTTATGATATTTTTTAAAAGTCATGTAATGAATAGTTTCAAAATTTAAATTAATGATATTTTAAAATAAATAATATTTTATTAAATGATATAAAATTTTTAATGGTTTAAAATTATTCTAACTAATTTTTGAAATTCCTCAAATTTAATAAATGACTCATTTATGTTCCATTTTTTTTATTAATTATATTAACCCTCCAAGTATAAATTATAAGATATCACTGTAAGAATTAAAAAGGTTAAATAATTGTTGATGTTAAAAGATGAGGATTAAAAATAGTAAATAATTATATATTATTTATAGTATGAATTGATTTGGACCAAAAAGAATATTAAATTTTAAATTAATATGTTCGGATCTATTGGGAATATAAAAATAATTTATTTTAATTTAATATTTTAAGATATCCAAGAGTGTCCCTCCCCTCTCTCATAAAAGGGCACCTCTTCTTCAATTTCATTCACACTTCAGAACCAATTTTTTTCTGAAAAACTATATATAAATATCTTACCAACTTCCCTAAATTCATCCTATAAGCATTAATTTTGGATAAATCCAACCAAAGAAGTCCATTTATAAAAATCCAAAAGAGATTCCCATAGAAGAGGTAACGTTCATCAATGAACATTTTCAGTTTATTTAATCCTTGAACCGCATAAATTATTATTATATCATGATTATAAAAAAAACATAGTATCATAAATATAATTAAATGTTGTAATTATAAGTATTATACAGACAGTTACACACACATCCATCAAATGGGTAACGAACATACCATAGTTGTGTACGGTAAAATATCACCTCATGAAACGATGTTGTTTGTTTTCCTTTACCACCTCTCATGGTTGGTAATTTTGATGGAAACTATATTTTAATATGAAATATTTGGTATTTATGATGTATTTATAATTCTATAAATATTATGTAAAACAATCCTTCATGATTTCCATTTGGTTGAAATATGATAACTTTGTTTGTGGAAGTGTAAAATATCGCCTCCTCAAACCGATATGACTTTATCACACATTACATGGAATTATTAAGGATGATTTTAGTGAAAATATATGATATATATGAAATAATAATGCTAATATAATGTTATTAAATATATATATATATATATATATTTCATTTACTTTCTTGATTTCAATACAACATAGAATGGAAGTATGATTCATGCATATGTATGGCCTACCATCTCCATGAATGGTTTATTTAATTTTCTATTTAAATTTTTTATAATTAATAATAAATACATATATAAATAATAAATATGATATTTAAATCATGGTTATAATTTTTGAGATAATAAAATCATGATATAATAATGAGGACCAAGAATAAACAGTCAAAACATCTATGTGAAACAGAGCAGTTATTACCCAAACATGACTTACAATTGGAATTGTTAATTTGAGGTTAACATAAAGTCACAAGTAATTCATATATGGTATTATGTATAAGAATATATTTCTTCAACATATTTACAAAAAACATATATTTATTATACAGGAGGTTTTCATGAGTACAATGAGAGTCAAGATATAAGGTAAGGGATTTCTATATCACTTTTATTTTTTATGAGATACAAGCCTTGTTCAAAACATATTTCTTATATTTGATTTATATACAACACATGAATATATTTTATGAGTATTATCTGAGATATTATGGTATTTAAATATCCATATAAATTTCTTTCATTCATGGGGCATACGATTCAACCGATTATAAAGTGGTATGGGCATTTCTCGTCTCACTTTATTTCTAAAAGACTTATTCCATATTCACCACTCATTGTTTTTGAGTGGTGTATATACTACCCATTATTTAAAAATATGATCCTTATCCTTAAATTTATTGTAATTACATATCCATTTTTTTATCCGAGTTTTTTGTGGTATACAGTTCAAAAGCTACTAAATCGGTAATATAATTTTGTTTGCAATTTCCTTCTTTGAGACACATGTTATGTTATAAACTTATATTATTTTACATGGTTAATATATTACCCTTTGACATGTTTTGTCATTAATGTACTTATTTTAGTCATATTATATGTTTCTTTTAATGATATTTTATCTTTGGCCGGAAATCATTATTTATTCAAAACAATGTTTTCTAAAATGTTTTTAAATGTTATTTTATCAATTTTCAAGGGAAAGGATTTCAAAAAATTTAAAACGGTTTTCGAAGATTCCATTATAATTTTTCTAGGATATTTTTAAGGGAGAAAATTGTATTCCTGTTTTATGATTTAAAAATCATTTTTCAAAATAGAAAATATATTTTTCTGAACAATTATTTCAATTGCTATTTAAAAATAATTTTCTATATAAGAAAAATTTATTTAATTTAACATAGGTTTTACTGAATAAATGATCCAATAGTACCATTCATAGTATTTCTCTGAATGTTTTATGTTTTTATGACACGGTGTTTAATAATTATGTTACTTTTAATTGAGTTATGTAATGATGGAATGTTTACAAAAACCTTATTTTCATGGTTTCAAATATGAAGAATGATTTATGTTCTTATGAAACATATATTTATGTTATTCATTATTTGATTTGTGGAACCTATATCTCCCTTTAAAAAATTGGGTAAATATGTGTAAAACATGAGGAATATATGTGATGAATTAACCTGATTTTATGTTCACTATTCTGCATAGACTTGGTTTTCATGTCCATATATTAATTAAAGAGCATGAATTCATGTTATTAATTTAATAAGTGAACATGTTACTATTTATACATTTTCACAAAGAAACAAGTTTATGTGTATTTCATAATTTAATTTCTTATGACAATATTATGATCTCATTGAATATGTTCTTTAAATACCTTATGATTCTTGTCTTATAAACTACAAATATTTATGCCGTGATTTATTTTTATGTTTTTTGATATGTATATTATGATCTTCTAATGCTCAAATCATGTTCTCATACTAGTTTTTCTCTTTTTTATGCTTACATATCTCTATTTTTTATACTTTTTTAGAATCTAATCTCATCCTTTTCTTATGTTTCTTTTCACTAGTATATAGAATTTTTTTAAGTATGATATGTAAAAAAGGGTTCTAGATATGAATAAAAAGGTGAGAGAATATATAGATGTATTTTGAACTACTTTTTTTCTTACATTATTCCAAAGGCATTAAACTAATATTTCCTTTGTTTATTTTTATGTGTATTCTGCAAAAATGATGTAATATCCATGTATGAATATCCTAGGTCATTATAGTCAGTATCAAAATAGGGTTTTAGTCATCCTATAGAAACTATGATGAGAAAACTGTAGTGAGATACCTATATATATTTCTAAGGATATGTCGAAGTGTGTATCTATGGATAAGTCTAAATGTAGTTTACAATTCTAGAGTTTTCATAATAATCGTAAATAGCATAGGATTAAACCTATGGTTTCATAAATTGAAACACTATTAGTAATATCCCTAGATTATGTGGTTTTCCCACTATTATCAGTGTTGCTCAGATTTTTCTTTTTTTTTATTCAATGGATAGGTCTAGAAGAAATCATGTGAACATTGAATCTGATGGAATGGTCGATGTCTATAAGAAAAAAATTGGATAGTGACTCGAAATAAATATATTATTATTATGCCTAATCAACTATCATTGTATGCTATTATAAATGGTAATCTCTATGATATTCCTAACACTTTGAATAAGAGAAATATGTTATTTTGTTAATGTTAATGTTTTTATTAACATAGATGAAATAATATTTGGCTTCTCGTATGTCAACAAGGTGGTAAAAAGAACTTAGAGGAAAATAACAATTTTTTGGAAAGATGTTATCTATGTGGAAAATAAGGTCATATAATAAAAAATTGTTGAGAAGTTCAAAGTATGGTGTGTAGAGATCATGCGCATTTTTCGACTCAATTCCCTAATCTAATAATTTAGATATGACTAAGGAAGGAATTATTCCATGAAAACAATTGAAGTGGATGTATTGAAGTATTTATATATTTGAATTCAAGATTTATAAATTGTGAAATATATATAAGGATTTTATATTATATATTCTTCATTATGATTATGGAAGAATATATCTAATGGTAATGATGACATAGATAAGTGATACGATGGAAAGAATATATTTTCTGGAAAACAAATTATTAAATTATATTAACCCTTTGTATTATCATTATGTTGAGAGAATACTGTTTAGTTTGATTATAAATGGGATAGAATTGATAACTTTTGGACTAATAAGATGAAAATATGGTTTATGCTATCATTGATTGATTTTATTGATTTTTTGGATTTATAGTATGAGGAAAGAGATAATATTTCGAATACATGCATCGTTTCACTAATGTTTCATGGTAATTCATTATATTTACATGTTTATGAGAAAACACGATAATTTTCTTCACATTTTTGGTATGTGACAATTAAGAAATATATCATTTTTCTTGAGGGATAAATTCTAATATTATTGAAATTATTTATAAATTCATGTATTTCAATATTTTGGAAGGTTTATATTTTAAACAATTTATGAAATTGTTTATGTTGAAATTTAGTTGAGGTTTTATATATTAATGATTCAATTTAAAAATATTGGATAACATATTCTAATATATTTTTTTTGATGATAACATGAGATAGAATGAATATCTTATCATCTCGTAATGTATCTTATGATCCACTAATGCTCTTCAGGTATTACAATTTCAACATCATTTCATGGAGTAAGAGATGAAGTGGAAATTGATCAAGGCAGAACTGGTGGATAAGATCATACTTACAAAATGGAATAAAATCATGTAAATATATCTTCTATTAAAAAATTATCTTTAGGAAAAATTATCATGTGAAAAAGATTATCGTAATACCTTCATTTTTGATGAATCAAAATGTCCCTTAGATCATCACATATTTATCTTTCTATGATGATTAACACTATAATGACCATATTCTCTATAACTCCCCATAAGAACTTAATAGTTGGAATTGTATTTTATATACATGTTTTAAATATCCACTAATAATAGTTTTTTGTTGATATTCACATTTTATAATTACATTTCAACCAATAGTGAAGAGTAACAGTGATTAAACTACAATTATGATTAAGCATTCCAGGGGGACAAAAAAATCAAGTGATTTAACTAGTGAATAAGAATTAGGGATCTCAAACTATGAGACAATAAAAATGAGGAGGCCTATTGAGATATGTTCTAGAAGGAGTAAATAATTAAGATATCTATAATTGGGATTTTAAAATATGAAAAATACTTCACTCAATGAATTCAAAACCACAGATCACTGGGTACCTAGTTTCTACACTAGGTTTCTGATGGATAGTCCACCACTATATACAAGGTTTCTAGTCAAATAATATTGATCTAGTGGGTTCTTTCAATTCACTTCAAGATCCCCTATTTCCTAGTGGTTTCTTACGTAGTAATTTAGTACCACCACCTTTTACACATTATTCCATTAATAATTTTCCTCTGAAAATTTCCAACCAAGATATACTTTTTACATGTTTTATTATTTAAAAACAATAACTATGAGACATACCTTAAAATATAGGTTCATTAAAAATATCATTTATTTTACCAAAAACTAGGTTTATCATATGAAAAATATCTAAATAGAAACAATTATCCTAGTTCAATTTGTATATTTTCATTTGTTAGTCCTTGTATTGTCTAATGATAAAAATTATTCCAATATTTTGATTAAGATTTTAGTGGAGAGATAAGAAGTTTTTTTATCCTTCAACTTGTAAATGAAGTGATCTAAAATCTATACTCACATAATAGTTTATTAATATATTTTTCAAATTGTAATATCTTTGTTATATTCTCCTCAAGTATAGGATTTTGTGTGAACCAAGTTAAATCATTAATTCATTGTAGTCTATTTTATAGAAATTTATTGTGTTCTTGGTGCGATATATATCAGAGATAGTTTTGTTATTTATTATATGTTAATAATATCTAATAAAATGTAAATACATTCACAAAAATTCACTACCCTCCCATGTGTTTGATTGAGTCTTCAATGGGTGTAGTATGTGGTATTTGAATTGAATGTTTGTATCTCAAAAATTTATCTCAAAGAATACTCGATATAAATGATATTATTAATGTGAGGGGTGTTTGGATATTTAATATATATAATTATTATTTATTGAATAATTTTTTGAAATATCATTTATGTTCTCTTATTCCATGTTTTTTAACTATTTATTTTGTGGGGTCGACATTAATATTCTCATAGAGATTTTAATAATCGAATTTGATAATAAATTTTCAAAGTAGAAGAAAAAGTGAAAATTTCAAAGTAAAAAATTGTCTCAAACAAAATTTATATGAGTTTGATGGTGTTTAATTACTATAAATCAATACGGGAAATGTTTTAAAATATTGAGATAGGGGATTTTAGGTTGAATGAAGACAAACCTAATTTTCTCAAAAGAATTTTTTGGATTTTTGTTTTATCTGAAAGAAATAAATGATTCCTTCTTCATCCAAACCATTGAGATGGTTGGATTCATATGAGTAATATTCTATGATTTATAGGATTTGGAAAACATAAAAATTATTTCCAAAATACCACAACCTTTTGTATAATTCATAGGTATTGGTGTATCAAGAACTGAAACATTTTAAATTTTCACTCAATGATTTATAGAGTAGTTTAGTTGAATATATAATGTGGTTGAATATTGAAGGAATAATGATTCAACTAAAAAAGAATATATATTTCTTGGTGATGGATAATATCTAGTTCAATACTGATGAACAACAAGAACATGTGAGTGATAAATGTTTATAAGTTGTCTCTAGAATATTCAATTTAAGAAAAGGTATGTTTTAATGAAAATTAATGTTGGACTATTTCAAGTATGTGAATAGTGTCTATATTGTTGTAATATTTACAAGAATAAAATATAGATGATAATATTATATTTATTTATAAAAAAAATTTCAAAGTTGATTCCTCTTATAAAGAAATTCCAAAACAATATTTATGAATCAATATATAGATACGTTTAGATGGAATATCTATATGAGTAAATAGGAAGATAATGATGACTTTTTTTATAAAGAATGTGAAAAAACTAATCTAATAGGGAATATGTTAATTTGAAAATAGATAAAAATGATCATTCTTAAAATAAAGTATAAAAAATTAAAAACACATCAAACATCAAACATCAAATTAATTAAATTTTTTATGATAAAAAATATTTATTTTGAATGAATATTTGGTATATATTAGTCGACATGAAGTATAAATCACTTGTATATATCATTTTTTGGTAGATAATACTTTAATAAAATATAATTGAAAATGAATAAAAAACATCAAACATCAAATTAATGAACAAGATAATGTAATGGAGAACAATAATGAATGAATTAAAAAGAAATAACAAATGATCCAATCACATGAGGAAGAAGTGGTTTCCTTGAAAAAAAACATTTTCTATGAAAGAAAATATATTATTTCCAAGAATATGTTATAATGTAACACCCCAAGATGTCATAGTGTGTTATTCAATAACTTGCACTACACGCAACACTGAGTTCAATTGCACCATGACTTACCAAAAAAAAGCCATTAAAAGAGGTCATGAATAGTATTAACTAAATTTTAAACTTTATATAATCCTTATAATTTTAGAATCCATATTATGAGTTTCTTAGTCATAATGAAAGAACAGATTCATTTTCAGAACTGTACTTTTATCAACTTTTGATAGTGAAACCTTTTTAAATACAATATTTTAAACTTTTTGACTAAATGGAGACATCAAAAAATTTAAAATGAAACATCCCAAGCTTCCACGGTACGCTTTCCTTTGAATAAAACAGTAGCGTGTGTTGTACGCAACTTCGAGTTCTAACACACCGTAACCAATCAAACTAGCTGTTATGAATAGTAATACCTACTTTTTGAAGTTATATATATTTTATATTTTAAAATGGACTTCATTTTTGGATTCGGAATATCAAATTTAGCCTAAGGTGAAATTTTGGTACTTTTCGGATAACTTTCATATTTTGATGAATAGTGAAAATTACTAAATTTTAATTAAAAACAACTTTTTTAATCAAAATAATTAATAGTGATAAATTATGAATTTGAGTGGTTTTAAAATATATTTAGAATATATTTTTACTATTTAATATAATTTTGGTCATTGGACATAATTTTACAATTAAACCGAACATAAACAAGTGTCAATCTTTTGATAGTTATTATCTCTTAAAAACACGCTTTTTGTTTTGACAGCGGGAATTAATTTTAAATTAATTTCTTCCACTTCTGTGTTTTGAATTTAGGAAAATGGATTCCATATTTTGAATCAGGATGTTCAAATTGTGTAAATAGGTAACTTTTATTTTTAGACATTTTGAATAATTACTGCGGTAAATATTTTATTTACCATGGTTAAGGGTAAATCCGACAAATAAGGGTTAATAAATAATATTATAATAATACTAAATTACCCTAAAACGTGTCTTAAACCTATTGGTTGATACATGGTCGACCATGGGAATCTTTGGGTCTATTTTGGGACCCCATGGATCCACTTGTAAGTGATAATGACACTTTATTTTAATTAAGTTAAAATGAATACACAAGCATATATCTTTTAGAAAAACAATTGTTACATAGGGTTATATATGATGTATTTTAGATTATTAATATTCATTAGAAAGATAAAAAGATTTCCTACATAAAGATATTTTATTTATAATTTTTATACATTAAATAATTTATTTTATTTATGACACAATGATGATGCAGTAATTACTATAATAGTGAAAAATTAAAATAATTGATATTATAAATACCCAAATAAATATAATATGAAACTTTTAATGAATTAAACTAATTTTCTAGGATAATATGATATATTAGGATTGATTTAATTGACTTTTTTCGAAGTAATCAATCTGTTATGAGTTTCACAAAAATAAACTATTGAATAGTGTCAAAATTGACATAAAAGAGTTCTTAAAACAAATATTATATTATTAATTGATATTAAATTCCTAAAAATCTAAGGTTCTTCCAATAGACTTATATCAGGATAGGTTCATCATTAATGGACCACTTTAGGGTCTCTTGGATGTATATAGTAAGTTTATTAACCATATTATATAAAAATACAAAGAGACATTGTAAAAGTGAAACTAATTAACTTAGAGTTAATACATAAAGATAAGGTTAATATAAGTACCCAAACCTGTCGAAATTCTATTGGTTGAGTGGTGTTCGACCTATCCCCACCTTAGCCTTTGAATAGCCAACTTTGGAGCCATTGGAAACCGAATATGAATTTATTATAAATTAATATTTCTAGCTTTTCCAAAGGTGCCCCTCACCCCTCTTATAAAAGGGCACTCCTCCTTCTCATTTCTTCACACCTTCAAAGCCTTTTGGTTCGGCCAAACTCTGCCCAAATACTCTCCCAACATCCCTCACTACATCCTAGAGGCCTTAGTTTGATCAGAAAGCCAACCTAAGGAGCCCTTTTGATCAAATCAAAAGGAAGAACCCGAAGAAGAGGTAATGATTTCACCACCCTTTTCTAAGTTCATTTCTTCTTCCACTTCTTCTTCCTTTGTTCTTACCATTCTAAAATAATAACTCCAGTATCTCACATATACTGTGATGTTATTATAAGTATGGTACAACCATATTCAGTATTTTATCCACCCTTTGAATAACATGTCACCATACGTGCGTACGTACGGCTTACCGTCTCCACGTCGTGGTGTAATTGTTATTCAATATAATATTATTTGGATGGGTATAATAATGATGTGTAACTCATGTAAATAATAAATATAACATGTTAATGATTCTGTATATATGATATACCATTCATTTATATATTATTTTAATATCAAAAGAATGATATTGTCGCTCGTGCGTACGTACGGACTACCGTCTCCACAAACGCGATGAGATTCATTCTCCATCATAACCATTCAAGTATAATTATCATTTGATGATTTAAAAATGATTTTTAAGGACTAGATATCATTCTGGATAAGAATAAGATACAACAACCATGGCTTATGTAACAAAACATATAAATAAAATGAGTAAGTTAACACCCGAAACGACGATAATTCTAAGATATTATTAACAATCAATGTTAAAAGATCATATATGATATCATATTATTATATATGATTCTTGTATAATTTAATAACAACTATTTCACCATTATACAAGAGGTTAACCTACCCCAACCAAGGAAAAGTACAAGGTAAGGGATTTTTCTTATCTCACATTCAATTCCGTGAGATTTCCATTATTCGCCACTAAATTATTGAAAGTGGTGTATTGTGTACTGGAATTTGATATATATTATCATATTCATGTTATTCTGTAAATAATTTGGTGGTTATTAACTTTTGGCCATACGACTCGGTTGATTAACATGGTAAGGGGTTTTCATCTCACTCCTTATTCCCGTGAGATTCATGCCATATTGCCACCATTACCTTTTGTGTGGTGTATGTACTGCCCATAATTATATCCTTTGTGTAATACACTCTAATTTATGTGTACTTGCATATTCATTGTATGATTCCTCTTTCATGGGTTGTATGTTTCATAAGTTACCAAACTGGTAAGGGTTATTTCACAATCTCTTCATTATCCGAGGTTGTTTATACGTAATAATCTACTGGGATCTCGTTATCATCCACATCCATGTTTCTTCAAAATGTATTTCAAAAACATTTTTAATATTTAAAAGAATATGGGTTAAAGTCATTTATACCCTTGTTTGACTTTTTATAAGAGGTTTATAAGGGAATCTTTCCGTCGTTTTCCAAACAAGGTGCTTTTTAACCTTTTCGACAGAATTAAGATAAGAATGTTTTTTTAACTTATACGGCAGGTGCGGTTATTTTCCGCCGTTATAAAATCGTCAAAGCTTCCCTTAAAAGCTTATAAGATTATTTTCAAAGAAAATGTTTGATTTTATATGGATCTTAAATGATTTCAAAATAAAAGGAGATATTTCTTTAAAAATAATTTTGATTTCATCTATGTCAACATCCTTTGATGGGTTTTAAGATTATTTGATGTCGATTTATTATGATACAAAACTTCTATATTGTTTTGAAGGTTTTGTCATATGTTTGACTGTGGATGTGCTATTTTTATACCATTCATAGTTTATGGTGAAAGTATTGACATTTCGTATGCTAGTTCCAATAAGAATGTTTATGTTATATTTCAATCTTTACTTCATATGAATGTGTTGGACAAGTATGTTCCAGGTTGGGGATTGGTTAAAGTAAGCCCTCCAGGTTGGGGACTGGTAAAAGTAAGCCCTCCAGGTTAGGGACTGGTAAAAGTAAGCACTCCGGGTTGGTGTCCGGTTATTAGAGGCACTCCGGGTTGGTGTCCGGTTATTAGAGGCACTCCGGGTTGGTGTCCGGTTATTAGAGGCACTCCGGGTTGGTGTCCGGTTATTAGAGGCACTCCGGGTTGGGTTCCGGTTACAGTTAGCCCTAAGGTCTTGGGACGAGGCCTTGAAAAGTAATTAAAGTTTAGCATTATGCATTCCAACATTATGAAAGTGGTTATTGATTTTTGCATGTGATTATTCGATTAGTAGAATATCCATGTGAATAAGTAAATGGCATTATTTCATTTTATTTATGCCATACCATGTTGAAAGTTCATGTTTAAAAGGCTTTTGTTTTAGTTATACATTGCCTTAAATGTTTATTCTTATTGATGAAAGTTTCCGCTATATTGTTATCCTTACTGGGCATTTGAGCTCACCCCTTTTCTATGTTTTATTTTTCCCAGGAAGTGAAGATGTAAGTTATGAATGACCTGCAGGGATATTATGAGGGGATTATAGTGTGGACTGTGGAAACATTATGTTGTTGTAGTAGTTTTTCATTTTATGATGTAATGTAAAACTTATGAATATATCTAGTGTTTCCAAGACTACTAAACCAATCGGTCTTTCGAGATTTGATCTTTCTTGTGATCATGCCAATGTTATGTAATAATGCACCGACTCTAGGCAACTAGGGTCGGGCGTTACAGTTGGTATCAGAGGAGGTTTAGTACAAACCTTGGAAACTAGATTTAGATAAACTCTGATTAGAGCACGTAGACCTAAGATGAACTTTGAGGATTAGTATAGAAGAACTTCCTAGAATTTTGGTATTGTAGAGATTTTGTGAGTTTTCCGAGCAATACATCCCTGTCTGGATACGAGCAGGTAGAGGCGGCTCTGGCACAGATGTACCTAGGGGTAAAACCCAAAAACACCGCTTTGAGCTAGACTCGAACGGGAACTGGTGCACGACAACGGGCCTTGCTGCACTCTTGGTTACGACACTCCCGGGGGATATACTTAGGAAAACTCTCATTTTCTTTACATATCATTTTGAAGGGATTATGAGTATATACATCCTCAAATAAAACATTCTTATGATTATGGATTATATCCATAAATAGTTCAATTTATGTTAAGTGTTTTATAAGTATGGGATTATGTGTTTTGATTCATAAACTGATCTAGTTTATGCCATGGTATAGAAATGGCGCCCAGTAGAAGGAATGAGAACTCCAGAAATACACATGATTCAAAGATAAGGAAGGATCATATCTTTCATGGTCTAAGCTAGAATTTATAAGAGAAATAGTCTCCCATGTATTATCATCATATGAAGAAATAATATCATGTGTTGATAAGATATGTAAAGAGTTTACTGAGTCCTATGTCTTTGAAGGGAAGCAAGAGAAGAAAAGGATGGAAGAGAGAAAGATGGATAAAGGGAAGAGGGAAAAGAAGAATTTTCCCATATGTGGTAACTGTGGAAAGAAACACCCTGGAACTTGCGTGAAAGGAATGGGAGTTTGTTATAAGTGTGGAGGAAAAGGGCACAAAGTACATGACTGCAAGGATAAGAAAATTGTTTTAAATGTACAATGCTTCATTTGCAAGGAGTTTGGACACTACGCGAACCTATGTCCCAGTCATCAGACTATGCCGCAAATGATGTTATTGGATAATAACCAAGTTATGATACTACCACAGATGAAGAGGAATGATTAGAGTTCTTATGTTGATTATGTCAATTGAGTGTTGTATCAACAATGTACTTGTTATAATAATTATGGAGTATATAAGGATTGTACTGCAGTACTATTTCATTAAGGACTTGAGATTATGTGGAACAAAGAAAAGTGACTCAATAGCAGGATAAATTTTTGGAAAATATATGGTTGAGAGAATGATAAATCATAATATAGTTCTGATACTGAGGTAGTGATTTTGGAATAATATGTGATTGTTTTGGATAAATTATATTGGATATTCTTGACTACCTTGGAACTGATTAATGATTTGTATATTCCATCATTGTTGGGGTTTAAAACATTTTTGGATTAATGAAGTATATCCAGCATTCTATATGGAATAAGGGAGCATGAATGTAATCAATAAGGAATATGGTAATACATGATGAAGGTATTCATATGCTATTACGGGGTAAAAAGGATCTATATTATGTTTACCTTCCTTATAAATGTTGGACTGTGAGTTTGGACAGAAGTATTTTGGAAAGTTCTAGTCTGGATTATTTTGGATTGCCATAAAAGGACAACCCGGAGGTCGGGCGGCAACCCGTCGCGTCCGGAAAGGCTGTGAGACTTGAACCCGCAACCGAAGGGCGACAAGGGTGTATCACCTACCACTGGCCCAAGAGATGTCCTGGATTAAATAATGTAGTTTTTTTAAAAGATCTGGTAGATGAATTATAAATTCGTTTATTTTGGAACCCTGTACGAATAGTATAAATATAATTTTTTTTACGAGTGAAAGATGAGTTTATGGTAGAAACTTATTAATGGATAAAACTCTGATTATAAAGTAAGTATATCTCCTTATGATCTTAGTCAATCTCATAAATAAATTCCTCAACATTAATAAAAGGAACTTAGAACAAAAATGTTTCCCTAGATGGTACCTTAAATCATCACTAATTTATGGCTTTGGGATTGTTGGCCTTTTCATAGCCATGTTCTCTACCACTCTCCATCAGATAATTGATGGTTAGATTTCTCTTCCATATCCATATTTTCCTACATGGAACCCTAGTATGTGTTATTTTCGGTAATCTTCATACTTTCCACTCTTTGTTTTAAATAGAGGCCTCATTAATTCAATTTTCGATGTGGGATTTCAACTAAGATATTTCGAAACGTCAAAAATGTGTTATCCCAATACCCTATATTTTGTTGAACCGACGGTACTTCAAATCATCATAGATTGATGAGTTTAAGGACCTCAATTTTATACTTTTTGTGATTGATGACCTCAATCACTACCTATAAATATTTACGTTTTTCCTCCAATTATATGTCTCTAATTGCCACCAATGTTCTCCTAATCAAGATCATAATTTGGTGGTGACCCTTTGATTTCTCTTTTCCTCATATTAAGACTAAATTTTAGTAACCCAATTTCCGATGTGGGTTTTCCCACAAATATATTTTCTACTTTCAACCTTTTATTTTTGAAGAACAATTTCAAATTGCGAGGACGCAATTTATTGAAGGAGGGGAGAATGTAACACCCCAAGATTTCATAGTGCGTTATTCAATAACTTGCACTACACGCAACACTGAGTTCAATTGCACCATGACTTACCAAAAAAAAAGCCATTAAAAGATGTCATGAATAGTATTAACTAAATTTTAAACTTTATATAATCCTTATAATTTTAGAATCCATATTATGAGTTTCTTAGTCATAATGCAAGAACAGATTCATTTTCAGTACTGCACTTTTATCAAAATTTGATAGTGAAACCTTTTTAAATACAATATTTTAAACTTTTTGACTAAATGGAGACATCAAAAAATTTAAAATGAAACATCCCAAGCTTCCACGGTACGCTTTCCTTTGAATAAAACAGTAGCGTGTGTTGTACGCAACTTCGAGTTCTAACACACCGTAACCAATCAAACTAGCTGTTATGAATAGTAATACCTACTTTTTGAAGTTATATATATTTTATATTTTAAAATGGACTTCATTTTTGGATTCGGAATATCAAATTTAGCCTAAGGTGAAATTTTGGTACTTTTCGGATAACTTTCATATTTTGATGAATAGTGAAAATTACTAAATTTTAATTAAAAACAACTTTTTTAATCAAAATAATTAATAGTGATAAATTATGAATTTGAGTGGTTTTAAAATATATTTAGAATATATTTTTACTATTTAATATAATGTTGGTCATTGGACATAATTTTACAATTAAACTGAACATAAACAAGTGTCAATCTTTTGATAGTTATTATCTCTTAAAAACATGCTTTTTGTTTTGACAGCGGAAATTAATTTTAAATTAATTTCTGCCACTTATATGTTTTGAATTTAGGAAAATGGATTCCATATTTGGAATCAGGATGTTCAAATTTTGTAAATAGGTAACTTTTATTTTTAGACATTTTGAATAATTACTGCGGTAAATATTTTATTTACCATGGTTAAGGGTAAATCCGGTAAATAAGGGTTAATAAATAATATTATAATAATACTAAATTACCCTAAAACGTGTCTTAAACCTATTGGTTGATACATGGTCGACCATGGGAATCTTTGGGTCTATTTTGGGACCCCATGGATCCACTTGTAAGTGATAATGACACTTTATTTTAATTATGTTAAAATAAATACACAAGCATATATCTTTTAGAAAAACAATTGTTACATAGGGTTATATATGTTGGATTTTAGATTATTAATATTCATTAGAAAGATAAAAAGATTTCCTACATAATGATATTTTATTTATAATTTTTAGACATTAAATAATTTATTTTATTTATGACACAATGATGATGCAGTAATTACTATAATAGTGAAAAATTAAAATAATTGATATTATAAATACCCAAATAAATATAATATGAAACTTTTAATGAATTAAACTAATTTTCTAGGATAATATGATATATTAGGATTGATTTAATTGACTTTGTTCTAAGTAATCAATCTGTTATGAGTTTCAAAAAAATCAACTATTGAATAGTGTCAAAATTGACATAAAAGAGTTCTTAAAACAAATATTATATTATTAATTGATATTAAATTCCTAAAAATCTAAGGTTCGGCCAATATACTTATATCAGGATAGGTTCATCATTAATGGACCACTTGAGGGTCTCTTGGATGTATATAGTATGTTTATTAACCATATTATATAAAAATACAAAGAGACATTGTAAAAGTGAAACTAATTAACTTAGAGTTAATACTTAAAGATAAGGTTAATATAAGTACCCAAACCTGTATAAATTCTATTGGTTGAGTGGTGTTCGACCTATACCCACCTTATCCTTTGAATAGCCAACTTTGGAGCCATTGGAAACCGAATATGAATTTATTATAAATTAATATTTCTAGCTTTTCCAAAGGTGCCCCTCACCCCTCTTATAAAAGGGCACTCCTCCTTCTCATTTCTTCACACCTTCAAAGCCTTTTGGTTCGGCCAAAATCTGCCAAAATACTCTCCCAACATCCCTCACTACAACCTAGAGGCCTTAGTTTGACCAGAAAGCCAACCTAAGGAGCCCTTTTGATCAAATCAAAAGGAAGAACCCGAAGAAGAGGTAATGATTTCACCACCCTTTTCTAAGTTCATTTCTTCTTCCACTTCTTCTTCCTTTGTTCTTACCATTCTAAAATAATAACTCCAGTATCTCACATATACTGTGATGTTATTATAAGTATGGTACAACCATATTCAGTATTTTATCCACCCTTTGAATAACATGTCACCATACGTGCGTACGTACGGCTTACCGTCTCCACGTCGTGGTGTAATTGTTATTCAATATAATATTATTTGGATGGGTATAATAATGATGTGTAACTCATGTAAATAATAAATATAACATGTTAATGATTCTTTATATATGATATACCATTCATTTATATATTATTTTAATATCAAAAGAATGATATTGTCGCTCGTGCGTACGTACGGACTACCGTCTCCACAAACGCGATGAGATTCATTCTCCATCGTAACCATTCAAGTATAATTATCATTTGATGATTTAAAAATGATTTTTAAGGACTAGATATCATTCTGGATAAGAATAAGATACAAAAACCATGGCTTATGTAACAAAACATATAAATAAAATGAGTAAGTTAACACCCGAAACGATGATAATTCTAAGATATTATTAACAATCAATGTTAAAAGATCATATATGATATCATATTATTATATATGATTCTTGTATAATTTAATAACAACTATTTCACCATTATACAGGAGGTTAACCTACCCCAACCAAGGAAAAGTACAAGGTAAGGGATTTTTCTTATCTCACATTCAATTTCGTGAGATTTCCATTATTCGCCACTAAATTATTGAAAGTGGTGTATTGTGTACTGGCATTTGATATATATTATCATATTCATGTTATTCTGTAAATAATTTGGTGGTTATTAACTTTTGGCCATACGACTCAGTTGATTAACGTGATAAGGGGTTTTCATCTCACTCCTTATTCCCGTGAGATTCATGCCATATTGCCACCATTACCTTTTGTGTGGTGTATGTACTGCCCATAATTATATCCTTTGTGTAATACACTCTAATTTATGTGTACTTACATATTCATTGTATGATACCTCTTTCATGGGTTGTATGTTTCATAAGTTACCAAACTGGTAAGGGTTATTTCACAATCTCTTCATTATCCGAGGTTGTTTATATGTAATAATCTACTGGGATCTCGTTATCATCCACATCCATGTTTCTTCAAAATGTATTTCAAAAACATTTTTAATATTTAAAATAATATGGGTTAAAGTCATTTATACCCTTGTTTGACTTTTTATAAGAGGTTTATAAGGGAATCTTTCCGTCGTTTTCCAAACAAGGTGCTTTTTAACCTTTTCGACAGAATTAAGATAAGAATGTTTTTTTAACTTATACGGCGGGTGCGGTTATTTTCCGCCGTTATAAAATCGTCAAAGCTTCCCTTAAAAGCTTATAAGATTATTTTCAAAGAAAATGTTTGATTTTATATGGATCTTAAATGATTTCAAAATAAAAGGAGATATTTCTTTAAAAAGAATTTTGATTTCATCTATTTTAACATCCTTTGATGGGTTTTAAGATTATTTGAAGTCGATTTATTATGATACAAAACTTCTATATTGTTTTGAAGGTTTTGTGATATGTTTGACTGTGGATGTGCTATTTTTATACCATTCATAGTTTATGGTGAAAGTATTGACATTTCGTATGCTAGTTCCAATAAGAATGTTTATGTTATATTTCAATCTTTACTTCATATGAATGTGTTGGACAAGTATGTTCCAGGTTGGGGATTGGTTAAAGTAAGCCCTCCAGGTTGGGGACTGGTAAAAGTAAGCCCTCCAGGTTAGGGACTGGTAAAAGTAAGCCCTCCGGGTTGGTGTCTGGTTATTAGAGGCACTCCGGGTTGGTGTCCGGTTATTAGAGTCACTCCGGGTTGGTGTCCGGTTAGTAGAGGCACTCCGGGTTGGTGTCCGGTTATTAGAGGCACTCCGGGTTGGGTTCCGGTTACAGTTATCCCTAAGGTCTTGGGACGAGGCCTTGAAAAGTAATTAAAGTTTAGCATTATGCATTCCAACATTATGAAAGTGGTTATTGATTTTTGCATGTGATTATTCGATTAGTAGAATATCCATGTGAATAAGTAAATGGCATTATTTCATTTTATTTATGCCATACCATGTTTAAAGTTCATGTTTAAAAGGCTTTTGTTTTAGTTATACATTGCCTTAAATGTTTATTCTTATTGATGAAAGTTTCCGCTATATTTTTATCCTTACTGGGCATTTGAGCTCACCCCTTTTCTATGTTTTATTTTTCCCAGGAAGTGAAGATGTAAGTTATGAATGACCTGCAGGGATATTATGAGGGGATTATAGTGTGGACTGTGGAAACATTATGTTGTTGTAGTAGTTTTTCATTTTATGATGTAATGTAAAACTTATGAATATATCTAGTGTTTCCAAGACTACTAAACCAATCGGTCTTTCGAGATTTGATCTTTCTTGTGATCATGCCAATGTTATGTAATAATGCACCGACTCTAGGCAACTAGGGTCGGGCGTTACATATAATTTATAAAATTTATTGATGATTTTGTTAATGAATGATTTGAGAGGGGAATCATGAATATTAAATAATGATTTTAACAATAATAGACCTTGTACTATGGGTATGATATTTTTTAGAAATTAAGATAATTTATTCATCTTTAAGAGAAAAATTGTTATATAAATGTTAGGTAGAAATTTTCAATCTCAATCTCTAAGAATTTTTAAAAAACATTAAATACATACCAATATTATGGGTAAGGGGCGTTAAACACCATTTTTATTAATTATGTTCTAACATTTTTATTTCTTATGTCAGCCCATAACATATATTAATTATGTGAGAAATTAACTATATAGAGAGTCACCAAGGAAAAAGAAATAATGAATTAGAATAATTACTTCTTAAGAAAGGATAAACTGTTCTTATGGTTATTTCAATGATTTTTATAACATTTTATAGAATAAATTTTATTATATGAAATATATAGTAAAACATGATTTAATTTATGGCATATGAATATTTGAAGGTAAATCATTGAACATCATCCCATTGGTGAATAAATTCTATACACTTTAAGAGTAATATGATTACATAACGGTTCATAAATTATGAAATAAAGTTAGACCCAATCATAACTCTATTAAACCAATAAATTAATTTAACATGTATTAGGAGAAAGAAATCACAATTGATATTATAATTAATGTTTACAATAGAATAAGTAAATAGATACATGATTGTTGGTTTTCTTCCCCATAAAAATTAATGGGATATTATTAAAGAATATTAGGAATTTTATGGAGGTAATTGTTTTTTTAAAAAATTGTTGTGTTTTAATGATCTAGGGAAATGTAAAGTTAAAGTAATTTAGAAAAGAGTTGAAAAATATGGGTGTATTATTTATTCATGGACATAAACACAATTAATTGACCGTAAATTATCATTTTGACTTGGGGATTGAAATTTTATTTAATTATAATGACTTTTTATTAAATTAATGGTCATTAATTAATTTATGGAAGCAATTTAGACCCATATAATTATTTATCATGTGGATATCTTGAAGGGATCATGTATTCGCATAGTGGAATTTGAGAGTAACTTATAAAATAGATGGATTAAGAACGTATACTAATAATGATTTGAAATAAAATAAAATAATGATGTATATATTTATAATAATTTTAAAATAGAGATATAATAGACTTTTGATGCTTGAATAACTTATATTATGGTTTAAATAACCATAAAATCCAATTGAAATAATGGGTAAATTTTACATTATCCGGTTCATAAATATATATATTGTTTCATGATACATAAATAGGTATTTTATCTTGTTTATTAATTATTATAGTTTTATGGGGTGTATGACATTAATGAAAAAAAGGGCAAAACTAATGCATTGAAAGGAGACATATATGGGATTAATATGAATGTATAGAGATGTTTAAAACTAACCAATGAGGCAATGTCATATAATTTTCTTATAATTTAGAGGATATTAAATTTTATAATCATAGAATAAAACATGATGTATCATTAGTAATAATTATATAATAAAATGGTTTAGTTGAAAGGATATACATTATACAAAATAATATAAAAAAACTATTTCCCATTGAGATTGGTATATCAATACATTTTTGTAAGGATGTTTCATAAGTGATTGTTTACACTCAAAAAGAGGCTTTGTAATACTGGGATAATATTTTATTCTATAAAATTTTTGGTATGGAAGAAATCTAACTTGAAATATTTTTACATTATATATAAAAAATAGTTATATAAAGAAAAAATGGAGAGAAATGGTGAAAATATTAATATGTAATGAACAGAATGTATTTCTATGTAATTTAATGAAGATTAATGGATATAAGTTCTTTAAAAATAGATTGAACAATATTATTTATGGAGAAATGTGGAGAGAATATAAAGAAAACTTTTAAAAGATTTAAGGAGAAAAAATCTTATGGATATTCATATATAAGTAGACAACCATGGACCGATTTCCACCAAAATGCAATGTAAATCACATGAAAAATTCCTTGAAAGATAATTTTAAAAGAGAGAAATTGATGTCAGTAGAGAACATATTTAAATGTGAATAATGTTGGTGTAAATTTATGAATCCAAAAACATTAGTGAAAAAAATTACTTTAATAAGAACCTAAAATACAAGAAATGTTGAAAATAATATTTTATAATCATATGTAGATCTAGAATCATTTCAATTGGTATAAAAGGATGAGTTATGGATTAATTTATATAATAATTAGATTGATTAAATTGAAAGTAATAAAACATGAGATTTCTGAAATAGGCTGAATGATTACAACATCATTATAAAAATGTGGCTATAAAAATAAAAAATATGAAGAGAATACATGAAGAAGTTGGATTTAAAATGATGAGTTATTTATCACAACCTCTATGTTAGGACCATAATAAAATAATTCATTTTAATATTATATGTAAATGATATCATATTTTGTGAAAAAAAAAGAATGATTCATTAAAAGATCCAAAAATCATGATGAGACCAGAATTTGAAATATACCTGAATAAAGAACTAACATATTTTTTATGGTTTTAAATGATGAACCCCTTAAGTTTTAATTTCAATCATCATTTTTTTGATAAAAATATAGTTGAGAAGAGCCAAATTAATTCTTTCTCAATATATTATTGATCATTAACCAAGTTTTATAAAACTCTCAAAAACATTGTTTTACTTAATGGTATGATGTTTTCATAAATCTCACATTGGGTGTGTCATATTACTAGATTATTTATATAATTCACTCATTATATTTGATAATGGTTTAAAATTTCATTTATTGTTGACATGATCATGAATGATTTGTAGATTTATTGGTGTTATGTTAAAGAAAATAAATGAGTATTTATTGATTTTGAAATATTTATGTTATAATGTGGTCTTTGTTACACTATAAAATCTAAAGACAAAGAGATAATTTTGTATATGTTAAAATCATTCCCTAATGAAGATTTATTTTTTCATGGTTATTTCTTGATCCATTATCCGAATAATCATACATAGGTTCCACAACATAATATGAAGTCTTCAGTTATATAGGGTTCAAGGAGCTAAGTCTTTCATAATTATAGGCATTACCACAAAATAGTCAAACCATAGTTTTAATGATTATAATATATTGAAAGAATTTAAAATCATATTGTTTCTAGTACAAAATTTTTGTTAACTATTAGAATTTAAGGTCAATTTTTCATGATAAAATTTATTATGGTCATGCTATAGTGAATTTGTGGTGATTTCTAATATTTTTTACATCTACCTAGATTGTGTCATGATATATGTTCCCACACCATTATGTGGTCATAATTAATTTCGATTTTTTTATCATGGTTAATATTTGGAAAAGTTTAAAATTGTATATGAGCTATAATTTTAAGATCAAATGCGGACTAACACATTATACTAAAATTCATGGTATTATATGATGATTTATAGTGGGACTTTAAAACCTAGATATATTCATATATAATTAAGGAAAATAATTTTAATAGTAATGAAAAAACATTGAATTGAAAATTACGTATTGTAATCACTAATTTTACTACAACAAATTCCATTTTAACTTTTGTTTTAATGATCAGAAACACCCTCATTTTTTCCTCTAATCATTTTTTATTTAAGTAAGAAGACAAACCTATTTAAATTTATAAATATGTTTTTAATAAGGTGTTAAATTTCATGTTGATGTTTATTATATATATAATATATCCTTAATTTCCTGTTATATAAAATTTGGGATCTTTACACTCAATATTTACTATCATTTGAATTATGTGATAAATTTCATTTTTTGGAAATCTTCCCAAAGTATATAATTCTTATGATTAGACCAAACATAACATTAATTTATTATGATCAATTATATTCATATGTTCAATGCTTATAATTGTTAAATAGTTTATTGATAGAATGAAACAATACAATAAATATTTACATGAAAGCCATACATTTGTAGTGAAAATTTATGATAACATGAATTCCATATGATCAAACAAGTATTAAAATAAAAAGGAAATACATAAAAGACTTTTTATCCAACGAAAATTTATTTAAATTAGAAGAAATTATTATTCTTAAAAAAATGTTAGGGTTTTTCACTAATGTTTTTTGATGACCAAATAGTACAAATGATCATGTATGTTCTACTAGTCAAAAGCCTTACACTGCTGAAGAATCAAGACGTTGGCCTCCTTTAAGTAATTTTAATATATTTTATTACTATTTTAAGGTGGTTTATTTCTATTTTTGTATATAAATAAATATTTACTCCTTATTTAAATTTATTCAAATATAGTTGTATCTAAATATATAATGTTCATATAAATTAAAGTTTGTATTTCCAACAAGATTAGTGTTTCTTTTAAGACATATGTTGCACCAGCATGATAACCAATTTTTTTTATTTCCGAGGGAAGTCACATAAAAAAGAATAATTTCTTCATTTCTAAATATTATATTCTAAATTCATAACTTTTTGAATCAAAAAGAGATGTTTGAATTCAAAAATGAATAATTTTTATGCATAAAAATATTTTCTTCATGATGGGAAGGATACTGAGAAAGTATATGTATACTATATTTTTTAAAGATGTTATTTGAGTGAATTTAGGAGCATATTTTTTGGGGTGTGTGTTATATTAGATGCATCAAAATAAAATGATGATATTCTAAAGATACTAACATTTCATCACTCCTCTTGAATAATTCTTCTTTAATGGTTTGTTGTTTCTAGAAACTATGTGTGTAATGCATAATAATTTTATATATCGTTTATTATAAAGTATTAAACATATTTTTATTGGAGATTGAATACTGGGGAAAGGTATTTTCAAAAGGGATATCCCTATTTAATTATCATGGAAATTTTTTTTAATTTGTTTTGATATCATGCACTCGACTATTGGGATACCTTGAAAATAGAACTTCTTAGTGAAAACCATCAACATTGAAGAGATAATATTGGTGGAGAGGACTAGAAGATTCTGGTTCCCTTAACCACTTAAATTTATCTATATTATCTTTATTTTTTTATTTTCCTATCTGGTAAAATTTTAAATAATTTTTCAAGGTATAAATTTATTTGGGGATGATTTTTTTTAACCCAATCCAAACCCACCCACCCCCCATCTTGAGTAATTGTGTTAATCCTTCTAGGAAAAAATGGTATTATTAATTGATACTTATGATTTATTCAATATAATAGTTTATATACATAAATTTTATTTTTTAATGTATTAAATGATATAAAGAAGATAATGATTTTAAATAATTAGTATTCCTTATTTCAATAAAGAAAATTCTGGTTTCTATAAGTATCAAATGATTATTTATATAAAAAATATATAAGTCTGATTTTTTTTTGAAATCCATAAAGACTTATAAAATTCGTAAATAAGATCTATATAAATTTGATACTACTACCTAATAATAATATATACTAAAATACGCATCTATTAAGGCTATTATATGTGTGTTAGGTCCTGATGAGTTCTTATGTGTTTCATAATGTTATAAACCACATGAAATGTGGAAAAATTATCTACATCATGTGAAGGTAATGATAATGTAAGGATACTTGGATAATACACTTACAATTCAACTTTTTCTACATTTTGAATGATTTATGGTCATAGAATAACTCATTTAAATAAAATTATGACATAAATTTTAAATAATGTTGCTACCTTAGGAAACATGGTTCATGAAAATGATCAATCACTCAACATTCATAGATTTCTTCCATAAAAATGGTGTTTAAATTCACCTTCATTTATGAAATCAACTTTTGTGACATGTTCTAAGATAAAACATCTTATTGGAACACTTATAATATATGAGGAATAGATTTAATCCAAGGAAGGAGATCATATGTCGATAAAAATTATACTGATACCATAAAATCATTAATATAAAAAGATGCTAAAAAATAAATATAAATCATTCTCATTCTCATTTGATGACAAATATTCAATAAATTCATTGTAATGAGATGACATTGCATTTTTTTAAAATAATTTCAAGAAATTATAAAATAAGATAAAAGGATTCAATAAATCTTTTAATAATTATAAGAATTTATGTGGAAATTCCTATGAATTAATATTTTATGAGTTTATGGAAGTTGAGTATATCAATATTGGTTTCCCTCATCTTAAGAAATTTAAAATTTATAAAAATAATTTTAAGAAAATATTAGACCATAATATGAATAAGAAGAAATCAACAATGGATACATGGAGTTCTAGAGAGTATTTTAGTGATGCCCCAAGTCCTAATTTTAAATTTGAAGTGTCTAATGAGAAGGATATTATGTTCTTCATGGAAAAAACTTATGAGGCACTGTTGTATTATAATTCCTCCCTTAAATATGAACATGAAAACTGTTATTTTGATCAGGTGAATAAATAGTGTTCCATTTTTAAAGATAAATATAAATAATTTAATATAAAGACCAAGAATATTTGGAAATGTTGTAGTATATCCTATCATATTTAAAATAAATATGTCAATTACTTATACAAATTTATATTATTTTAATCAAGGAATGTATAATTATATTTTGGTTCCCAAATAATTTATAGCTACCAATTCTAGAATCAAGATCATTGTGGTACCAAAAAATACTCTTGTTTAATTTATTTTTTATGAAAAAATATTCAAGTGAAATAATTAAAAATGGTTTATGGATGGTGTATATTAAATATATATGAGCAGAGATATTTTTAAAATCCACCCCTTATCTAAAATTAATAGATCTAATGTCACGTTTAGTGAAAACATCAAAATAAATATTATTATAGTTGGAACTATTGGGAATACTCAATTATTATTTATAAATAAATTACATTATGATTAAGGCTTAAAACACATGATAAGTATTTATAAACATTGTGTTGATGTATTTTTTATTTATTTTTCAAATAATTCATGTTTAGTTTTCAAATATAAATCTTATATGATTAAAGAAACATGAAATGAAAAGCTTTGCACTCTATATATTAACTCCTAGTTTAAATATAATGTGAACTATTAAAAATCTATAATAAATAAATCTTGGATTTAGAAATGAATAATTTGAAAATTTAATGTTAATTTTTAATGTAAATTCTCTAGAAAAAAATTTATTCCAAATTTTCCGCTAGTCAAATTAAATAAAAAGAAACTACTTGATTCTTGTAGAATTTCATTGAAACACATTTCATATTTCAGACCAATCAATGAATTTTCATCCTATAGACCACTCGAACTTTTTTATATGTATTTTTTTGGCCTATATAAAACTAAACGGTATATTTTAAAAGTTTTTTTAAAATGATTTAGTTGATAACTTTTCTGTATTTACATGGGATTCTTTATTATGACTTAAGAGTTAATATTTTACAATTTTTATTAACTTATTAATGTTTATACATAATTAATAGCATTTGAAAAATTTTCTTCATGTAGTGACCTTGGGGGGAGTTTTATAATCATGAAATAAATTCATTTCTCTCCAAACAAGGAATTAATTATAGGTTATCTACCCATAATACTCAACAAAAGAATTTTTTTGTTGAAATAAATAATTGGACCATGAAAGATATTTCAAGAATAATTTTTTATTAATATTAATTTCCTACACAGGTTTAGGTTTATGCTATTAACACAAGATAATGTGTCATCAATAGAGTTCAAATAAGTCACATATTAAGGAAAATACAATATGAGCTATGGAATAAAGGAAACCCAAAGGATAGATACATTTAGGCCTTTGGATGAAAATTTTATAACTTTAACACCATGTATAATCATGGTATGTTCATTAAAAATGTTGATGAAAAAATATTCCTAGGTTATTCTACAACTTTTAATGATTATAGATCATTCAATAAAAAGAAAATCATTTTTCAACAATATACTCATTTGAAATCTAATCAAACGGATTCTTTTGATCATAAAACCAGTCAATTTGATTAGTTAAGTGATATATAAAACTTATTTTGATATAAAAAATATGATGATATAGAGCATGATCAGGAATAACCCAATCTTTAAAGGACTGAATCTGAAAAACCTAAAAGTTTGTTATCAATATATCCTAGTACTCTAAAACCCATCCCCAAATAAATAATTATATAAAGATTAAATTAGGGAGTTATTATTATAATGAGTATATGTAAACTTGTTGAATTTTATTTATTAATATATGAGTTAAAACATAAACCATTGATGAATTTTTAATTGAAGATATTTGGGTTGTAGTTATACAAAAATAATTAGACCAGTTCTATAAGAACAAGGTATGGTATTTACCTGATATATCCACTAATTATCATGTTATTGGAACTAAATATGTATTTCAAATAAAATTACGTATTATAAAAGTTCAACCACTAAAAAAAGGATAGTCTAGCTTCCAAAGTATACAAATAAAAGGAAACAATAGATTTTGAGGAAACATTTTCCCTTATTTCTTGGTTAGAATCCCTTATGATCCACTTATTATATAAATATTTTATTTATTTTGAATTATTTAATATATATATAGTATCTAATATTTTAAATTGGTTTTTAATAGCGGGGGTTTTGGTATAACAACATCCATGTTTTTGAAGACCCATGTTTTCCAAAAAAAAATTAATATTTGAAATCTTTTTATGGTCTTCAGGAAAAACATAGAGATTTGTTTGAAATATTTTTATTTATTTATTTGTCAAATGGTTTTAATGTGGGTTTTGAATACATATATCTTTTTAAGAAAATATCCTCAAAATATATTTTTTTATATCATATTTATTTTTAGGATGTAATTTTTATTTCAATAAATAAAAAATCTTGTTATGATATTTCAAAGATTAAGTAAAAATAATTTGAAATAGGTATAATTGTTTAGTTAGATGTTTTATTGGTTTTCAAATTTACTAAAAGAAATTTAATGTTTAAAAAAAATTAAATTCATACCTGAATTACATAAAAGGTTTTTACTTAATAGAAATAATACTTATTCAACTCATATGACTTCAAAAATAAAGGTTCATGTGGATGAAACCAGGAAACCAGTTGATATCATGTTGTATAGAGAAATAAGTGGGATCTTTATTTATATTATTATAAGTATAAAATACATTTTTTTTGTATTCATATGGGATATATTATAATCAAACCAAAAGTTTAACATTTAATAGTTACTAAAAAAATTTAAGTTACTTAAAAGGAACAATTTTTATTCCATAAAATTTCTAAAAACATATTAATTGGAATTAATTTCATATTATAATGTTTCATATAGAAGTTATAGGTTATATAATAACAATAAATTCAAATCTTATAACTTTATAAGAAATATTTTAGTTTCAAGGTCTACTAAAAAACGAAATTATGTAAAATTATTCACTTTTGAAACATAGTACATTACTTTATGTAGTTGTTGTACATAAGTGTTTTTTATGAAACACACACCGATAGACTTTAGATTTCATTATGATCATTTAATAATAAAATTTCATAACACTTATACTATAAATATTCTAAAAACCCCAATAATCCATTCAAGAACTAAACCAATTGACAAAAGGATTCATTTCATAAGAGGTCTCTTACAAAAAGGTAATGCCTCTTTAAAATTTATTTTTATAGATAATAATCATTAATATATATTTATAATGAACTTATCAAAATATAATTGGACTTTATTTATTAAAATTTAATTATGAATGTTCAATTTTACGTGAACTTATTCTAATTTAGGTAATTTGTTATTTAACTTCTTGTTAGCTATTTATTAAATTTTATTTTTACTTTTAATCTATTTAATAAATGATTAGTGAGAAAATATTTTTATTTTAATATTAATTTTTGAAGTTAATCTTCACTAAAATTTAAATAAATTGTTTCCCTTTTTTCATAATACTTTATAACTTTAACGGTCTCTTCGCTCAACAATCTTCATCTCGAACCTCAAAGATCACTCCCTCACTCCTTCACTCTAATTAAAACCCTAATAATTTTCATTTCAAACTCGTAAATATGAAATAGAAATGGTTAAGTCCTAGAGGTATGGATATTGAGCTATGGTATTTCCTGACAGAGGTAATCCAACTGAAAAGGATTAAAGGGTATTTCTTAGATGATCTGTATATCTTGAAAGGTAGCATCAGACGAATCTCATTCTAAAAAGTGATATGATTTATCAATTATGGGAATTTATTTTTATATCCAAAATACCATAACCATGTTCTAAAAAGTGGTAAGATAGATTTATCAGTATAATACATTTCTCTTCACTCAAAGTGGATGTTCCATACAGTCAAAGGTTCATGGAAAAGCCATTTCTATTATATCTGATGAGATAGATGATGTTTTTCATTTTCCTTGTGATAATATATAAATTTTTAGAGCTTATATAATATCATATAATGAAATTTTTCTTCAACGTAGGATAGAATAATTTTTTGAAATTATATTAATTGAGAATATTTTTGAAAAGAACTTAGAACTATACTATAGGGTTCTCATAATATTCATTCAGATTGGCATAGCTCAGAGAGCCAAGAAATTCAAAAAAAAATTCAAGATATTAATTTGTTATTTATTTTTCTCAGTGATGGTAAAGTGAATATTACTTGGTGTATGATTCATTATATGCATTATTTCTATTATCCTAAGCATATGCACAACTTCTACCCCTTTGGAAGAATTTTGACTTTGATCTTCAAAAGGAAACATACTAACCTGAATGACTTTGAATTGACTAATTTTTAGAGGTATCACACTCTATATGATGGGTTGTTAAATAATATAATGTTTATTTGTGATGATAGTAAAAATAGTTTAGTTTTTTAGAATAAATATGAGAGGGATGTTTTATATGACGATAAAGTATATTTCCTTTTCTTTTACTCAAGGTGAGAAATGTAGTGAAGTTAATACATAGGATGTAACTCATGTTGAGGGGGGTCCCACTATGGATATAGATGAAGCACCTGCTTTTAGTCCTAAACTGAAACCTACTATAGGTAGTGGTAACATTGAGGTCATTACTAAAGAGAAACAAATTTCTACTAGTGAGGAGATAAGGCATGGAGATGATGTTTTTGAAATGTAAAAAGAGAATATGGATGATTTAGTAAGTGGAATATTGAATTATCTCTAGTCTTAATATTAAATCATGTTTTATCTGAGAATATTCCTTCATAATTTATTAGAGGAAAAGATGATGATATAATTTAAATATGTATTACTAATAAGTTATGATCATTTAGTTCTAATAACAGAGAATCAACATATTTAGTGAGTTAAAATGAAAGTAACTTTAATTTTTATTATCATATCAAAATATTCTATATTAATATTTTCAATGAGTTTTACATAGTTATAATGGTAGTAATTGGGACAAAGTATGATCACAACGCTTAAAATAGTACTTTGAATAGTTTAAGAGGGAAATATGTTTCCAAAATGAATTATTCTAACATGATGAAACAATTTTCAACCCAATATTACTTATTGAATAACAAAAAATTTATTCACATGGGTATTTCAACAATATTCATAGATAAAGTGGAATTTTTTAATGTTGGTTAATATTTTTGAAATATTGATAAATATATAAGTCTTATTCAGAAGTTCTAAATGGTATGATAAAGGCCTAATCATTCTTTATTCAGAATTTTTTCCCAATTGAGAAAGTTGAATCGACTAATGATATATAATGAATTAAATATTTAAATGATAAATTATCAGAGTAAAAGGAAACTTACATTACTACATATAACATTAATGAATTGTAAGAATAATTACATGGGATGTATAAGATTTATATTTTCTAAATAAACTATCATACTCTCAATAGTACTTTGGTTTTCCAATTTGAAGTCCAAAAAATTCTTTCCCCTTCTCCACCAAATACAATATAAAAATATAATTTTGATGAGTCAAAAGGTTTAGTGAAATATATGAATTTTCAATACATATTAGTGCCTCGTGCTTCATCTAAAATTTCAAATATAGTCTTGAATGAAACCACAAATCTAAGGACTGAGTTTAAAAATGTTTCATTGGATGTCATTTTAGTAAATGATAGGGTTCTTTATCCAAAATATGATGTAATAACTATATATAACCTAAAATTATTCTCATGTTATGTTATTCCAAATATTAATGAAAAATATATTGACACGATAAATCTAGTAAATATACTGAAAGGATGGGAAAAAATATTGAATTATGACTTCATATTTTTTATCTCAAATCAAAAGGAAATCAAAGAGACTCTTAACACTATAGTGTTTCCCATAAATGGACATCTGTTTAATGAAACTCTTCCTAAGAGAAAAGATGTGTAGAAAAACTCATTTAAGGGAATATAATGTTACGTTTCTAATTATCAAACCACTTTATTTCTACCATTTCTAATAAAATCAAAACTAGAAGTCTTAAGTAAATAGGTTACAGAGTATTTATCTCAATAAAACATGGTGACTTAGGCTGTTATTAGGAAAGTATTTCTAAATAACCTAAACTATAGAGACTTTGAAATATTATATAGGAATAGGACCTTCGAAAATCTATATTCTAATTCAAAGATAACTTACCCCTTTGAAAATCTATTATTGAATAAGACTCAGTGTCCAAAAATATTCTACCTAAGTAGTTTGATGGTAAGGTGGCTGAAGTTAATATAAATGATTCCTAAAAATATTATTTTTTTCCCTTGGTCCTACTTATATGATTGTTCTGTGGGATATTTTATAATAATTTTAAATTCTTTAATCTAATGATTAATCATCTTATTGACATAAGTAAATAATTTAATTATTTGGAGTACTCTGTACAGATCAAATCTATTACCAATAGAACTAATTTTTTAGACATATAGAAAAACTATAACTCTAGAATTAATATAGGGTATATAGTTATGCATGATTAATCAAATTATGGTCATATAATAAGATTTTACATGGTTATAAAATACTTCTTTGGAATGGGTAGTGAGAAATTAATTGGTGAAGTTCCACCCAATAGATTTCCTTCTTCTAGAAAATGTTTGGATGTGTATTTTTGAACTCTTGATTTCTATCATGATCCATAAACCTAGGATAATTATTCTACATGGAGTTTATTGGATAAAATTTGTAGCTCATATCCTCTTCCTCATAATCTTTTGTATTCTAATTTGGTAGAGGTTGATTAATAAAATATCACAAGAGTTCTAGATTAAATTTTATCGATCAATATTTCTAGGGAAGATATAAGACAACACATTGAGTTGTCATATTATATAGGATCCATGTCACTCCTAATCCTAGTATTTTTAATAATGGAGCTCTTGATCCAAGAACTTATCCTTCTCTTATTTCATATTTTCATCCTGATATATTATCCCAATCCTCTCTTTAGATAAATGGATAATGTTTTTTGTCAATTTTTTGTATATTTCCCTATTTGTAACTATATTAATTTTTTAGTAATGTTTATTGGATTCCTATTTTTATTTTATCTCTATTATTGTATTGATGGGATTTCCATTTATTGGGTTTTATCCAAAAATACCAAATTATAATTCATTTCAGTTGTTCATCCATATTATTTTTTACTTTATTTTTTCATATAAAATGTGTTGCCTCCATTAAATTATTCTAATTTTTTATATTAGAAAACGGGTAAAATATAATGGAATAAACAAAACCTTTTTACTGATAGTTCTAATTTGGAAACATTTAATTAGTATATTCTGATTTGATATGTTTTCATTTTTCAAATTATTAAAATTTCAGATTTCAATTTTTATAGGATTTGTGATCATCAAAAATGGGGAGATTGTTTAACACAAAACTTTTAGTCCAACATTTTCCATTTTATCATATGGTTTAATGATCATAAACATCCTTAATTTTAACTTTAATTATTTTTTTCTTGAAGTGTGTAGATGAATCTATTTAAAGATATAAAAAAAATTTCATAACGTTCTCTCTTTCAAGTAAAATTTGTTTTTCTATGTGAAAAATCTATATGTTCATCTTATAGGAAATCCTAACGGTTTACAGTAAATATTTTAAGTACTTTTATGTCTAAGGGAAATATTAGTTTTTAAAAAAAAATCTATTTCTAGAAACCTTACTATCATACCAATTTTCACCTTCATGTATTATGATTAGTTAAATTCTGATTTTTCAAGACTTATGTTTGGAAAAAGACATATGGCTAAAAAGATTCCTAATGATAAATTTCTATGCTAAAGCCTTATATTTTCAGCGAATATTTTTGACCAGAAAAAATACTTATGATCATGAAAACCATAAGATCCTAAAATAAAAAAATAAAATACATATGATTGGACCCCATAGTCTTATAATCAAAGGAAACTCTCACACTTAGAGAAAGGTATTATTTTTCAAAAATTCTTTATAATTACCATAAAAGTTATATGATCAAGTAAAGTATAATGATTAGAAGTCTTACAATGAAAAATACTCATGACACTACAAAACATTATATAATTTTAATATGATTAATTACTATTTTAAGGTGATTAATTATCATTTTAGTATATCAAGAAATATATAATATTAATTTATTTTTTATTAAGAGTAGTTATGTATTAATAAGGAAAGGCATAAGTAAATAAATTTTTTATTTCTAAGAAGATAAAAATTTCAAGGAAGATGCAAGTTGAACTAGAAAAATATCAAAACTTTTCAATTTTTAAAATAAGTCACATTTTATAAGGAAAATAGAATTAATTTAAAAATATTATATTCCTTTCTCTGGACTATTTAAATTTCACATATAAATTATTATTCAAAATTTAAAAAAACATTTATATAAAAAATATCTATTTTGGTAATAAAAAGGTTATATATATAGTTCTTGTATACTATGTTTTTAAGATGTTATTCATGTTCACATATTAAAATAAAAGTGTGTTCTATTATATATATATATATATATATATAAAATTATATTTTGGAGCTACTAACATTTCTTCACTCCTTCACTATAAGAGTCCTTTTCTATCTATCTGATGTTTCTTACAACTATTCAAAAAACTCACAATGCTTCAATTTATCTTTTTATATAATGTTTTACAATCATTATTTTGAGTATGTGAAGTCCAAGTAAATATATTGTAAAAAGGGTGATCCCTATTGAAATCTCATTGTTCTGTTTTTTTAAACGATATAGTCGTGTGCACAAATCTACTGAGGTCCCTCTGAAAATAACTTTCATAGTGAAAATCAACAAGCTCAAAGAAAGATCATTGGTATATTAGACTAGGGTAATTTAGTTCTCCAACCCACTATAAATACTCTATGTTTCTTTTTCCATTTTTTATTTTTATTTCCACTATAAAAATAATAAAAGAGTAAATAATAGTTTCATGGTAGAATTGTTTGGCAGATAATTTTTTTAAGAACTCAATTCACCCCTACTCTTGAGAAATATTGTATCCCAATTTTAGATAAAATTCCAGAAATAAATTATCTTAGTTTTAGGAAAATAAAAATTACACACTCTAGATCCCACGATAGATTCACCTAAGGATGATTCAAGAAGATAAATCATTATTCTTGGTACTTGTTTGTGGTCTTTCTTATTTTTATTTTCATTAACATATATAATAATTTCAATAAAATTCTTATACTCTATTCCTCAATCCATATTAATAAGAATATAAGTATTTATTAAGTTCAATCGAAACCACTAATCACTAAAGATTTGATACTCATCAAAAATATTTGGTGAACATTGAATAAACCCCAGGTGTCATGTGTTCATTCTTACTCTTTATGACTCATAATTAATAATGTTTAAAATCATAAACCCTCAAATTAAATCATATGACAATATGATTTTGAGAAATAAATTGTTTACCATTTGTTTACCCTCCCCCCCCACTCTGTGTATAGATATATTTTACATGGGTTTTACAATTGGTATAATTTAATATTTGATCATATAAATCTTTATAACAGTGTTTCTACGTATCAATGAGGATTTAGAGTTTTTTCTTAATTACTAATTTATTTTTTTCAGAAATTTTGATGGTGAGAATGAATATTTTGAGAAGTGATTTTTCAATATCTGATGGAAATTTTTTTCATATATAGAGAGAGAATATTGTTTCATATCTTCTATCCCATTAATTGAAAATTCAGGAAATCATTTATAATGGTCTATATACTACTAAAGTTGGGAAAACATTAAAATTGTAATATAATAATAATAATGAATATGATGGGAGAGAAAAAAAATTATTCACATTCCTCTAGTAGAAATATTTTAAAATACTTACGGGTTCCAAATAGTGAATATAATTTAGAAAAGTATTTATAAAATTCATGAAGGAGGTAAGAAGGTTATTGAGTCCTTATATCAAATATTTTAACCTTATTTTGAGTATATTTTAATGGGATAGGATGATATAATTAATAGGTTAATCATTTAGGTTAACAAAATTGTTACCTCAATCCAAATATATGGATAATTTCTTAAATATTCTCGTAAAATAAATAAATTAATGATAATTCTATCAAATAAGATTCATTTAAAAATAATTGCATTAGAGGATCTAGAATTGGATTACTTTTCCATTTACAACATAAACAACATATTGATATCTTATGATATGAATCATTAGATAGCCTATAAGAACATAGGGAGAAACTATATTTTATTCAATATATTTAAATTTCCTATATTAATTTAATAAAAAAATATAACATGATGAATATTCTTAAGACAATGATGATTACAAGAATTTGAATAAGTTTATATCATTTTAATCTAAATTTATATAGATAGGAAAATTTACTTACAAAGGAAAAAGACTTTTAAGTGTTTAAATTTTGGGTATATTACATACTTTACAATTAGTTTCTCTATGAAAAATAAATAAGTGTAATAGGACGATATATCCAAAATATAATTAATGAAAAAAAGGGGTAAATGGATGAGGTTGTGAAAAATTATTTAACATAATGGGAAAATTATTTATGTCAAAGAACATAATCTAATATCAAAACAAGATATGTTATCTTTATATGAATAAAGTTAAAATAATGAAGAATATTTGGATAACGAATTTACTCAGGATTTTATAGATCAATAAAATCATTTTAATGATCCCTCAGTTGATATAGAAATATATGAAAAATCATATAGTGATAAAGAAACTATAAAATAGTTTAAATGATATATTTCTCTCATTATTTAATTAATGGAAAGAAATAAGGTATAAATCATTAATGAAAAAGTAGAATAATTCTTTAAAATGACCCTTGACTCATTAAATGTCATCATGATTAATAAAATTGAAGTAGAGTTCTCATGGAAGATGTGAGTTCTCATTATAATCTTTAAATAGAGATATAATATTCATTAAATAAATATATATAACTTTGTTTTAAATAATTAAAGGCTTAAAGTAATTAAGGTAAAATTTCTTGAAGATAATAATTTATTTAAATATTTTCAAGTTGAGTAAATAAAATTCTATCATAAATGTCGGTCAATCCTTAAAATCCTCAATAAATATTGTTTAAGATATAAATTAACATTATGTTAGTCTATATTAACATAAAACACTAGAAAGGATAATCAATATTTATAAAATAATCTAGGGTATAAATTACTAAAAACTTTAAATAATATATTAGTATCACATAATAAAGGTGACGCACTAATTTTTACATCTAATTACTAGGATAAAAATCCTAAAGATAATGAGTTCTGTATAAATAAAGAATTTTCTACTAACTTAAGGTAAAGTAAATGGTATATAATATAACTTTAAATCTTGTAAATGTTGGTGAAATAAATTTAGTACTGATATAAAGAAAACAATAATAAGTTTTTTATGTAAAACAATTTCCAACCGATGATATTTTTATTTGTGGAAGATATTAGAGTTGATATCTGTACAAAAAAAGAATTTGTGTGATGGAAAAATATGTACATACTAAAATCAAATAAAATCCATGATAGAAATGGATATGAGATAATTTTATAAGAGTATAATTGAGATATAATCCAATAAATAAGTTAAAATTGAATCTCTTATTTGATTCCCTTGAAAAAATTATAGAAGGTGTGACCAAAGTGGACTTACAATCATGAAGTGTCTCACATTAATAATAAATTATTTGAAACAAAAATATACATTTTCAATCTATCAATAGTAATAAAATCATGATTATGAAATTCTATTTTAGGTGGCCAGAAAATTTTTTTATGTAGAAAACACTTAGATATTGGACAATGGATTCTCATTGTAGATGACCAAAAAGAAAACAACTCTTAAAGGACAATTATAGTAATGAAAAGGGAAATTTATATTTCAAAACCAATATTTATTTAAATATTAACGGTATTTTAATAAGAAATAATAGTGAGATGAAGTTTAAATTAAATTATTTTCTCATAGTCTATGGGGTGAGGGATAATATCTTATATTTCTTTTTACATTGTGGCAATATAAATGAGGTGATTTTCCTAGAGTTTGGATATTTCATTTATATTATTAATGATATAAAATAAAAATTAATTTACAGTGACAAATTGAAAATAAAATATATATTTATAATGATCGACATTCATAATTCATTAGTGTAAAGAAGGATAATAAATGTTGATATATAAAATGTAGATATTTGGCTTAAAATAAGATGGAATAACTCATAAAATATGAATATATGGAAAATTAATGAAACATAAATCATAAAATACTCAATTATTTTGATTTGGTACACGGTGTAAAGATGGTGATCAATTTTTATTACTGATACTTCTATTATATCTCAATCCTCCTTCCTCTTTTTAACAAAAAAAATCAAATTTCAGTTAGTGATCAAGAGTCGTGATAAGATAGAGATTAAAAAACTCTATCTAAATTGATACACTTCGATATATGTTGTCAGATGAGAATAAGTTCAACCAATGGAGATAAGAAAATTAGTATATTGTTTGATAATTTTACTCATATAACTTATTTTTATTTCATGGAGAGTAAATTATAGACTCTTTAGAGGTTTAAAAATATTTATCAATGTGATGGATGCAAAAATGGATGTGATATAAAATCATTTTGTTCTAATAAAGGATTTCAGTACAAGAATGAAGACTTTGAGGTATATCTCAGAAAACATAGGATATGGAATGAATATACTAAATCATATATATCTTAAGAAAACTATATTATCAAAATGAAATAAATAGTGTCTTATAGAAATGTGTTGAACAATGTTAAATAATAATAACTCATAAAAATAATTTTGGATATAAGGCATAATAGAGGTTCTATACATTTTTAATTGATATATAATTTTCCCAAATTTAGTCAATAGGCCTTATGAGTTTTGTTATGGGAATAATCCTAACTTGGTGAGTATGACGTTATTTCATAGAATTAGATTCATCAATATTAAAGGAATCCACTTCGTAAAATATGTTGATTGATACAATGTGAGGATGTTTATTAGATATATGCTTAATGGATTAACCATTTTATAACCTAAATTAAAGAATATTTCAGAAATATATGATGATACTATTAGTAAGGATCTAGTTACATCAAGAAAAATATTTCGTATTTATGATGATATTTGGTAATATCTTGAAGAAATTGATTGAAATAAACATATTTGTTAGAATATAATACAAGGTTTTCATTACTCTAATGATTATATAAAATTATCTAATAATGAGAATGTCCTGGATTAAAAATATTCCACGTTACTATAAAATACAAAAAATGTGGATATTGAAAATATAATTTTTGATAGATGTAAAAGAGTTTAAACAAATGGATAATTAATAAATTTGAATCATACTATCTTTCCTTCTTATTTTTCACTAAATAATGTTAATAAAGAATTGTTATATGAGGATTGGACCACAACTACAGTAGAATGGATTAATTAAATTGAGAATAATTTCATATGATAGGTTTTTTTATTTTCTAAATAAAATAATTATATTAAAATATAATCGGTTTTTTGAAATTAGATTAACGATAATGGATAAGTATCATGAAGTAAATCACATCAAGTTTAAATAGGTTACTCTAAAATTCAGGGTTTATATTTTGATGATAATTTTCACCAATTACTATACTTGAAATTATTTAATTTTTTCTTATGATATTTTACAAAGAAGATACATCGTTTTTAAATTGTATGACTGGTTATGATTACTAAATATAAAACCTTAGGAGGTGTTCAACATATAATAACTAATAATATTTATTCTTAATGGTGATTGTTCTCGAGTATGGAACTAAAGAAACAAATTGATGATCATAAATAAGCTCTTCATGTGTAGGAATATATATTGGAAAATAATATAAATATAATAATTTTAATAAAGTATTGCTATATTTTAATTTTTATGTAAAGTGAGATGATGCACCAATTATGATTGTGTATGTCGATAACATCATTTTTACAGAAACAAAGTAAATACTTGTTGGTAATTTTCATCCCAAATGAAAACTAATTTTAAAATTTTTATGATTGGTTAAATTTAATTTTTTTTGGGATTAAAAGCCATGAATATTATATATTATATTATTTATCGCAATAAATTTTTGACCACGATTTTTTAATGACGTTTTGAATTGATTAATTGATATATTTTCCAAATATTATTTCATTGAGATTGATTTTTATTTAGAAAAATAAGTAAAAATTATGGAAAAAATATATTTTTATGTCTAATTTAAATCCTTATTTACATTAAATCATCAATACTATATATTCTATTTGTTATTATACTTTTTAAACAATTACAAAGAAACAAAAAGGAGTTACAACTTTTAGATCTGAATTATATCATTTTCTACATCAAATGAACTCGCAATGATGGATTGAGGTATGATAAGATTTCATTTTATATATCTATGTATTTTTTGATATTGATGAGGTAGTTGATGTTGAAATCAAAAGAGAACATATATAGAAGAATTATTTTTTATTTTAATATGTTTTTCTTAAAAATCTAAGAAGAAAAATTACTCACCTTAATAACTGTATTAGATATGCATGTTTTGTAATTATATAACATAACTAAATTTTTTTGTATAATGATATAAATTTAATATTTGGGGGTTGAAGGTACATATCAATTTATGTTTGGGTGTAAAAATTAATATTTTTTTTAAATGTAAAATCCTTTTTTTGATATTCATGTTTTAAGTATATTGGTATAAAGTATGATTTTATAAAGGACAATGTAGTAATTAAAGACCTCAACATGGAGTGTTTTTTTAATAAATGAGAAATATTGAATATATTAAAAAAATACAATTATTAACGACACCTTCCAACCCTTGAGAGTGTTTTTTGGGGTGTATTATCTCCTATAATTCCAATTAGTTAAGTATCTTATTTTCCTTCTATCAAAACTTTTCATTTTTTAATAACATGTTAGAATACTTTGTGATGTATTATTAAAATGTAGAAGAACATACATTTACTTTGGGCGTTTAAAATGGGGAGAATATTTTTAGTTTTAGACCTCTTATTGGGAGAGATATGAAATCATGAAAGTGTCGATATAATGATTTTCAAGATACAAAGAATATTTCTAAAAAATTCAAAGGTTGAGATTAAAGATCCCTTTGACTGTGAATATCCCTCACAAATTGGTTTAAAATATGGGTATCTAAGAATAACTCAATTGATCCATGGTCAATACATTATTATTATTTACACCAAAGTTTAGATAACTCTCAAAAATTATATTAAATATAATTTAATTGTTTTTATATAGCTCTCTCATTGGGAGAATACTCTGACTAGATTTGTGATATAATTCATTCATGGGATTTTTTTATAGTTTCATTTTGTATTTATTATCAACATTCAAATGGATGAGTTATACATTTATTAAAGCTAGGATAGTGTATTTAAATTAATATTTTAGGATTTTTTTTAAAATTAAAGCATTATATAGTGTTCGTCATTTTATAACATGATGAATGTTAAATAAGTTTTTCTTATATATGAAACAATTAGACAATAAAGATTAAAAATTTATTGATGACATTCATAGATACTTGGGAACCACCCATACATATTTTTCATTCCCCAAAAGGTTATTATTCTTGGAAGTTAAAAAAAGATAATTCATTTCCACTAATAGGTGTTACCGTAAAATTATCACACTATAGGTTCAGAGATAAGGACATAGTTAATGGATTTCACATATTTATTTTTCATGTAATATAATATTTTTTATGGAAATAATTAAGGGACAAATAATCACATCACAATTTATTTTAGTCACTCAGTACTGAGTTGTAGTTGATTTTAAATATTCTAGATGATTGAAATAATTGAAATGTTATATATATTCTCATATTTGAATGATTTTAAAATTAATATATATTTTATATATTTCAGGGGATATTTTTAAGTGTATAAAATTATATTTTTTTCTCAAGTTTTAATAAATTTGGTTGACTGATAGTTAACTCCGTAATGAATGGTGTTATTCCTTTTTTATAGTGGGTCTTAAAAAATTAATGATTTTCCTAAGGAATTGAGGTTAATCATTGTTCTCGTAGAAAAAACATTGCTAGTATAATTCTAGTAAAAAATTTAATTGGATTTAATAGATTTAAAAATCTACACACATGATATATCCTTGGTTTTAGATTATTATGATTGAAGTAGTTTGATCAACATCATCAAGACTTATCAGTATAATCTCTTATTTGTATTATCATTTATTTATTTAGGGAATTCAAGATAATATCCCTACTCTTTTCTTGTATTATTTGTGATAATATGATAAGGATTTGTGAATTGGGGTAGAAATAAGCAAACACCAATGGTTATCCACTCAATAAAAATATTTTGTGAAATATATAAAAAATCTAATTCTATGAGAATTCATTCACGATCTCTATCACTTGTAATCATTAGTTTGTTTCAATAATTTATCTTCACTTTAACAAGTATGGAAATATTTTTTTAATAAATAAATATTATTTACCACTAATTATCCCAAATCAGAGTGGTTCGATATCTTTCACCTAGGCCTTTTAGTAATTGAGTCCATGTATCAAGTATATGTTTATTCCGTAAGATAAATATGATAAAAAGTTATTTATAAAATAACAACCATTATTTTTTCTATTTTAAACGCTAATCATCTGTGTAATTTATAATATAATTTGTTAATATTGAAAATATATTCATATAAATTTGTTCTAGATAATGATTTAATGCTTACTATATTTCTTGGGTATAATGATGGCTATTATTTAGGAAGCATACTTGGAGAATAAGTTGATAATCAATATAAATGTGGAGAATAATATAAGACTGAAATACATATTTATATATATATATAAGATACCCTCAATTTTCATTTCATATATAAATAAGGGAAGATGTAGAATATAGTGTAATATTCATATGTGTACTAGTCTAGAGAAATAATTTGTTGAATATACATAAGTGTAGGAGAATTATCATAATTTATAAATTGATTCAATGGATTTAAAAGATTATTGAGAATTTTTACTTAGAATATATTATTTGGATTATCGTTCAATGTTGAAGGCATATTCCCAACTCATTTGGATGAGAAAAATTATATGATATTTATTACGAAGTGAAGATGACTGTAGTAAAATTTTATGATAAATTTATTGTGAGTAATCTCCCCATGAATCTAATACAACACTCAAAGACTAAAAATATTGAGATTTATAATAATTTCTTAAAATAATAGGCAAAAAATTTTGGTTTCAAATTTTTAAAATTTGCAATAAATAATAATATTACATATATTTTCACAAACCATTCTCCACACAAAAATTTGAGAAGTATTGGTTGAATCTAAAAGTTAAATAAATATTAATGATAATGGAGGTTTATAAAATATCATAACCCTATATATATTTACTATTAAATATATTATTATTATATTGACAAATTTTAAATCTAAATTAATTTCATTGTTTATATTGTTTTAGGGAGAGAAATATTAGCCCCTTAAAGGGGGGATTGTAGAATAACTTGTGAGAAATATATTCTACTCTCAAGACGGGTAAATTATTTATAAAAGGGTGATTATATTGGAACAATATACATAAAGAAAATATAAAATATTATACATGGAAAATATAATAGACAATATTATGAAAAAAACACACGTATTAATTTCTTTCATGAAATTTTTTTTCATATTTTTTCAAATTACTGGAATGAATATAGAAGGCCAAATGTTTTTATTGTTATAATTAAAAATAATTCTTATGACTCATTTTCTATTCATTGGGAATTTCTAAAATAAAATTAGTGTGATAAATACGATTTTATATTACATATTATCATTTCTAGTTGTTTTTTATATTTATCATTAACATGTTTCGAGACAAGATAAATTAAGAAAATGCTTAAAAATTTGACGTGAGAGAATTTTGTAACCTTGGTTCATCCAAAAATATTGAATGTTTTAATAAATTCAAATAATGTTTGATTTTTTTAATTATACCTAATTTATTATATATATATGATAATGTTTGCAGTAATTTGCATAGTATTTCTGTAAAGGCCCAATCTTTTTGAGTAGTATATTAACTTACTCTTATTGATTTAATAAGATTTTAATGGCTAATTCAGAAAGAGGAGTCGATGGCTTCATCCAGTAGACTCGACCATTATGAAGCCCACTTATCAGAGCTTGGGAAGGAGGTAGCATCTGTGGGCTTCGCTTTCGACCAAGCCCAAGATGAACTCCAGCATGTAAAGCTTGAACGGAAATGCCTACGGGACAAGTTCAAGTTAGTAGAGATTACTACTAGGGCAATGTTATCTAAGCCTCTTTCAGATTCTCTCACCATATCACACCTTACACTTAGGTCTTATGCCGGTGTTATAAGCGGCTATGTAACGAGACCCTAGCTTCCTTGTTTAATCCTTTCGGGTGAATGAATTGAGATTTCTTCCTTTAGTGATTTTTGTGAAAATTCAGCTGTCCAGATAATTTTAGAATGTATTTTATTGATGAATTTTGAAAAAAAAGGATATTTTAAAATATTTATGAAAACCCTAAATAACTAATGATGTGTAATGATTTTCAAAAAATGGCCTTCTACAAAAGTGTTCAGTAAGGAATTTGGAGTCTAATAAGATCAACTTAATTTTTTATGAATATTAAATTATGAATAGTGATTTTATGCTTAGGATTAGTAATGTGACGAAATGGATTAGTAATTTCACTCAAAGAAAGTTTTAATATAATTTAGACACCTAGATTAAGTAATGTGATTCAATAAAATGGGTAAATAACGGTTTCATAAATTATTAGTCAAGTATTAGTTTCTTCGGATGAATAGTGTTTTTTAATTAAAAATTTAATTAAAAATAATTAGAAAATTATTCTTATAAAAAGGACTTTATTTTTGAACTCAGAGCATCGATATTATGTTAAGGTAATTTTTGGGGTTTTTTCTGAAAAAAATGAATTCCTGATGAATAGTGTTTTTATTTAAAAATTAAATTAATAATATTTAGAAAATTATTTTTATAAAATGGATTTCATTTTTGAAATCAGAGCATTGATATTTGTTTAAGGTGAAATTTTGGGATTATTCAGAGAAAGTTAAATTTTCGATGAATAGTGAAAATAGAGTTTTTAAGTTACGGGTGTTTCATGACATCATTAAATGATGTATTATGTATATATTCAATATGGTCGAATTATGAATAGTAAGATATGGTATGAGGTGTCCCAAGTGGCCAATACCATGGGCAAATACCATGGGCAAGCCCATGGTTTTTCCAAAACCACTAGTGAGGTGTCCCTTGGCCATTAATGCCTTGTCCCCTCACTTTCCCTATAAATACCCACCCTTTCCTCCTTTAGTTTTCACTCCCAACTATACCCCAACGAAGTTCTGGTCTTCTTACCTTCCAAGGAGTCCTCCCAAGGTTCCCCCAAGCCCTCATGGTCCAAAACATTGAGTTTCAAGAGTCACGTTTTAAGGTAAGGGATCCGACCCCTCTCTTTCTTTTCATGTAATCTCTTTTTTGTCATTCCTTTTATGCTCCATGTTATTATGTGATAGGATGTTCTTTTTTATTCCCCTTACTGCCCTTTTCATTTTTATATGATGAGAGATCCCCTATTACTCTCATCATTTCATTTTATGAAAGTTTAAGAGACACCGTTAGGCTGCTGAATTTTGTAGGGATTCTTTCACCCTTCTCATTTTTCAAGTTCGATTTTCATGTCAAGTCTTTCATGTTCCTTTTTATTATGTTGGGGGATGATCTCTATATCTATCATACTGATCTCTTATGATAATATGATGTGAGTCCCTATTTGATCTTGTCAATTCATTTTTATTGAAGTTTAAGTGACGCCGTTAGGCTGCCAAATTTTCATAAGAGAAATCTAATTTTTGTCTCCCTTCCATGTTTTTCATTTCAAATGGTATGTCCTTAAAACATCATTAACATGTCCATATATCCTTCTTATTCTGTCCCCCTACTGTTTTATGGATCAATTGTGAGTGGGTGACCCATGTCCCCTCTCTTTTCAATGATTTCTAAAACCCCGGAACGTAGCCGTTGTGCTGCAGAATTTTCGTCTCAAAATGCCTCTCTCTTTTTCTCAAAATTACTTCATGTTATTATGTGAATAATCAAAGCTATTATTTCTATAGGTTTATTCACATATATACAAAAATGTTCTATTTTAAATTCTTGGATTTACATACATGATACCCGCTTTCCCTTTCCGTGGGTTTAAAGTGATGTAAAGATCATGTCTTTAAAGTAGTTTTTCAAACGTTATGATTATGAAATGAACCCCATTTCTTTTATGCTATATGGGTTATTTATGAAATTATTTATGATGATATATGTGGGTCACATGATAATAAAGGCAAATTTAAGGGTGATCCCTAATAGCGCTCCAATGCATTGGGTAATGATGTAACCACTAGAGATTACAATTTTCATGATACCTTGGTGAATAACCTTGGTAATTTTAAAATGACACCTTGGGGATAGACCTTGGTGATATGTTCATGATTTTCTATGTTAAATGATGTAGACACATCTTCAAGTTATGAAAAATGTTATTTTTATTATGAAATGCCTCATGATTTCATTCTCATGCCTCAAAGTTCTTTTCATGTCCTTATTGAAGTATATCAAGTTCACATGTAAAATGTTCCTCTTGTTTCCCTTACTGGCCCTTCTGCTCACCCTTTCTTTTGATGTATGTCCCCAGGTTATGAGATGCAGTAATGAACCTAGGATGAACTTAAGGAGAAGCCTTTCAAGTGTTTAAGAAGAATGCTTTATGTTGTTTTCATGTATTTTGTTCCTGGTTTCCAAGACACTAGACCTTAAAGATCCTCAGTGTGTAATGTAATGAAAGTTTATCTTATAAGAAGACGGGATGCTATAGTTGGTATCAAAGGATGGTTTAGTTATTTGTGGAAATTAGGATATAAAAACTTTAGGAAGAACCCTATAGAAAAGTTTAAATATATGAAAACTTCCTGGTATTTTGGTAAGTATTGAGTAATTGGTTTATCAAACAAATACATCCCTTTCTGGATACGAGCAGGTAGAGGCGGCTCTGGCACAGATGTACATAGTGGTAAAACCCGAAAACACCACTTTGAGCTAGACTCGAATGGGAACTGGTGCACGATAACGGGCCTTGTTGCACTCTTGGTTACGACACTCCCGGGGGATATGTTTGGTTAATCACAAGCTTTTTATGAATCATTACGAAGGAATTATAGGGAAGTATAATTGTCTAAGCATGAAGTCTTAGTTAAAATATTCATAAATGAAATAAGTTTCTCACTAAGGTTTTATTCTTTTAGAAGATGGTGGGCAATAGGAGGAACCGTGACGACGGTGACCGCAATGCACCATGTGCTGACGACCCTCCGATGGAAGCCAGAATGGAAACATTCATGCGAATGATGAACCAACTGACTCATGTTATGAGTAATAACTTGAATCAAGCTGAGAGGCCGATCTCACCACGAAGGGAGAAACTTTCTATTGAGTCCTTTATGCGTCAACGACCACCAAAATTCAGTGGATCTACTGACCCATTGGTTGCGGAACAATGGATAAGCTCCCTTGAAAATATCTTTTCTGTACTTCATTGTTCGGAACAAGAAAAAGTCACCCTTGCTGTTTACCACCTAGAGGGAGAAGCTGATCAGTGGTGGTCACTGATCAAAAACATGAAGCCACGAGGAGAGATGAAAGAAATGGAGTGGGAAGAATTTCGGGGAATTTTCTTTAACAATTATTTCCCTCGTTCCATGAGAATGAAAATGGAGAAAGAGTTTCTAGAGATGATGCAGAAGGAGAATGAATCTGTCGGAAGCTATGAGATGAACTTCACAAGGCTTTCCCGTTATACCTCAAGCTTTGTCATGGACCCTAATGGGAAGGTTGATAGATTCTTTGGCGGACTACGACCTCATCTGCGGATGAATCTAGCCAACAGGGACTACGATAGCTATGAAGAAATAGTTCTAAGTGCTATGAAAGTTGAACTAGAGTTTGGGGAGACACAGTGGTCTCAAAAATCTAATGAAAAGAAGAGAACTCTAGAACCAAGCTTGGGAAGAAGTTTTGATCAGGAAAGAGGTGGAAAGCATATGAAACATGCCACATGCAATAAATGTGGGAAGAAGCATCCGGGGAACTGCTTCATCGGAAGTGTTCAGTGCTACAGGTGTGGAAGAGAAGGCCATATTTATCGGAATTGTCGTAGTGATGTGAAGCCTCAACTTCCCAACACTAACGACAGAGGAAAGATGGTTCTGGCCCTACCCGAAGTCACATGCTTCAAGTGTGGACAGCTTGGGCACTTTGCTAATCAATGTCCAAATCCGAGGGTGGTGGAGGGGAATCACCATCAACCTCAGCAGAGGCCAAGGGAGCAAGGTCGTGCTTTCGCTATCAAAACAACTGAAGTTCCAAACGATGTGGTAGAAAGTACTCTTGTCGTCCTCTCAAAACTAGCAAGTACTTTATTTGATTCTGGTTCTACGCATTCCTTTATTTCCTCCAAGTTTGCAGGGAATATAGTATCAATCCCCGAACTGCTAGAGGTATAGTTTTCAGTCAAGACTCCAAGTGGGATTATCCATCCATCAACAGTATTTAGAGACTCTAGTGTTTACTTTGGTCAGCACAATCTTATCGCAAATCTAGTAGTCATTCCCATGATGGAATTCTACATTATACTAGGGATGGACTGGATCTCAAGGTATAATGCTAAGATCAAATGCAAAAGTAAGGAAATCTCAATAGTCTTGAATGAACGACCTACAGTTATCTTCCAAGGAGAGATATCCCGAACTGATCCCTATCTAGAAGCACCTCCTATAGCTTTCTTTATGGAGTTAATCTGTGATGATGAAGGAGGAAAAGGGAGCATACAAATAGAAGATGTTCCGATTGTTCAGGAATACATGGATGTATTTCCTGAGGAGTTACCTGGACCTCCCCCAGAAAGAGAGGTATAGTTCTCCATTGAACTCATACCTGGGTCTCAACCGATATCAAAGTCTCCGTATAGAATGGAAAATGTGGAGCTAGAAGAGTTAAACAAACAACTCCAAGACTTGTTGGAGAAGGGGTTTATCCGACTGAGTGTGTCTCCTTGGGGAGCACCAGTTCTCTTTTTGAAGAAGAAGGATGGATCAATGCGGCTATGCATTGATTATAGAGAACTGAACGGGATCACAGTGAAGAACAGATATCCTCTTCCAAGAATTGATGATTTATTTGACCAACTTCGCGGGGCTCAATTCTTCTATAAGATTGACCTTCGATCTGGTTATCATCAACTGAGGGTGAAGAAGGAAGATATTCCGAAGACTGACTTCCGATCAAGATATGGGCATTATGAGTTTACTGTTATGCCCTTCGGCTTGACTAATGCTCCTGCTATTTTCATGGATTTGATGAATAGAGTCTTTAAGGACTACCTTGATAACTTTGTGGTAGTTTTTATTGATGATATTTTGATATATTCAAAAAGTAGTGAGGAGCATGAAGATCATCTAAGGGTTATATTGAAAACTCTGCGGAAGGAGAGACTCTTTGGGAAGTTCAGCAAGTGTGAGTTTTGGTTACAACAGGTGGCTTTCTTGGGGCACATCGTAACCAATGAAGGAACCTCGGTTGACCCTGCAAAGACAGTGGTTGTGGAGGAGTGGCCTCAACCCACAACAGTAACTGATATTCGTAGTTTCCCTGGCTTAGCGAGATACTATAGGAGGTTTGTGAAAAACTTTTCACGGCTTTCTAATCCACTAACCAAGATGACTCGAAAATGGGTTAAGTTCATCTAGACAAAGGAATGCGAGGAAAGTTTCCAAGATCTGAAGAAGAGATTGGTTACTGCACCTGTGTTAACACTACCCTCTATCGGAGAAGGATTCGTTATTTTTAGCGATGCATCTCTGAAAGGGCTTGGGTGTGTCCCCCTCTAAAATGACAAGGTAATTGCTTATGCATCTCAACAATTGAAGATTCATGAGCATAATTATCCTACACATGATCTAGAGCTAGCGGCAGTTGTCTTTGCTCTAAAGATATGGAGGCACTATCTTTATGGGGAGAAATGTGATATATACACTGACCACCAAAGTCTAAATTATATTTTCACACAGAAAGAATTGAACATGAGACAAAGGATATGGTTTGAGCTTATTAAAGACTATGATTGTTCAATTCATTATCACCCTGGAAGAGCAAACAAAGTCGTGGATGCGTTAAGCAGGAAAGATCCCGTTGTTCTGGCAACAATGAGGATCCTAGGAGATCCCTTGATTAAAGATCTAGTAAAACTGGACATGGGAATTATAAGGAAAGGGACATCATCAACCCTATCCCAAATTATTTCTCAACCTTCATTACTAGAGAAGATCAAGAAGGCTCAAAAAGAAGATCCTTTGCTGCAGGAGATGTTGGAGGCTGTAAAGGATGGGAAGTTCCCTGATTTCAATATTGATCAAGAAGGTGTATTGAAATTTCATACAAGACTATGTGTCCCATCTATTCCGGAGATAAAGAATGAACAGATGGATGAAGCTCAGAGCTCTACTTTCTCTATACATCCGGGAAGCACTGAGATGTACAGAGACCTTCGTGATCATTATTGGTGGGATAACATGAAGAGGGAGATTGCCAATTACACTACTAAGTGCCTAGTGTGTCAGCAAGTAAAGGCCGAAAGACAACTTCTTAAGGGGGTATTACAACCGCTACCCATACCAGTATGGAAGTGGGATAATATCACCATGGACTTTGTAACTGGTCTCCCAAAAACATTCAAATGAAACAATGCGATATGGGTTATTGTGGACCGTCTCACCAAGACAGCCCATTTTATCTCTATTCGGGAAGATTTCTCTCTGGATCAGCTTGCCAAGATATACGTGAAGGAAGTGGTAAGGCTGCATGGGGTACTACTATCCATCGTATCTGATCGTGACCCAAGATTCACATCAAAATTCTGGAGAAGTCTGCAACATGCTCTGAATACTGAATTGAATTTTAGTACGTCCTATCATCCTCAAACTGATGGCCAATCTGAAAGGACTATTTAGACACTTGAAGACATGTTGAGATTATGCTCAATGGAATTTAAGGGTGGATGGGATCAACACCTCCCATTAGTGGAGTTCTCCTATAACAACAACTTCCATGCGAGTATTCAGATGGCACCCTATGAAGCTCTGTATGGAAAACGGTGTAGAACTCCTACTTGTTGGGATGAAACATGTGAGAGGAAGATTCTTGGGCCTGATCTCGTGCAAGAGATGATGGAACAGATTCATGCCATCCAACAACACATAAAGGCTGCTCAGAGTCGGCAGAAGAGCTATGCTGATAATCGTCGAAGGGACTTGGAGTTTGGTGTTGGTGACAAATTCTTCCTTCGAATTTCTCCATGGAAGAGTGTCATGCGGTTTGCGAAGAAAGGAAAGCTCAGCCCTAGGTACATTGGCCCCAATGAAATCCTTGATCGCATAGGAGCAGTGGCCTATCATCTAGAACTTCCACCGAACCTAGCTCAAGTTCATGATGTCTTCCATGTATCTCTCTTGAGGAAGTACATACCCGACCCTTGGCATGTACTGAACCCAGAGGTGGTACAACTGGAACATGACCTCTCTTATGAGGAGCAGCCAGTGGAGATCTTGGACCATAGAGACAAGGTCCTACGAAACAAGACTACCCACCTTGTGAAAGTGTTTTGGAGGAATCATAAATATGAAGAAGCGACTTGGGAGCCTGAGGAAACGATGAAGCAAAAGTACCCTCACCTTTTCGACTAGGCCTCAAGTATAAATTTCGGGGACAAAATTTCTTAAGGGGGGAAGAATGTAATGACCCAATCTTTTTGAGTAGTATATTAACTTACTCTTATTGAATTAATAAGATGTTAATGGATAATGCAGAAAGAGGAGTCGATGGCTTCATCCAGTAGACTCAACCCTTATGAAGCCCACTTATTAGAGCTTGGGAAGGAGGTAGCATCTGTGGGCTTCTCTTTGGACCAAGCCCAATCTGAACTCCAGCATGTCAAGCTTGAACGGAAACTCCTACGAGAGAAGTTCAAGTTAGTAGAGATTACTACTAGGTCAATGTTATCTGAGCCTACCTCAGATTCTCTCACCATAGCACACCTTACACTTAGGTCTTATGCCGGTGTTATAAGGGGCCATGTGACGAGACCCTAGCTTCCTTGTGTAATCCTTTCGGGTGAATGAATTGAGATTTCTTCCTTTAGTGATGTTTGTGAAATTTCAACTGTCCAAATAATTTTAGAATGTATTTTATTGATGAATTTTCAAAAAAAAGGATATTTTAAAATATTTATGAAAACCCTAAATAACTAATGATGTGTAATGATTTTTAAAAAAAGGTCTTCTACAAAAGTGTTCAGTAAGGAATTTGGAGTCTAATAAGATCAACTTAATTTTTGATGAATAGTAAATTATGAATAGTGATTTTACGCTTAGGATTAGCAATGTGACCAAATGGATTAGTAATTTAACTCAAAGAAAGTTTTAATATAATTTAGACACCTAGATTAAGTAATGTGATTCAATAAAATAGGTAAATAACGTTTTCATAAATTATTAGTCAAGTATTAGTTTTTTCGAATGAATAGTGTTTTTTAATTAAAAATTTAATTAAAAATAATTAGAAAATTATTTTTTAAAAAAGGACTTTATTTTTGAACTCAGTGTATCGATATTATGTTAATGTAATTTTTGGGGTTTTTTCTGAAAAAAATGAATTCTCGATGAATAGTGTTTTTATTTAAAAATTAAATTAAAAATATTTAGAAAATTATTTTTATAAAATGGATTTCATTTTTGAAATCAGAGCATTGATATTTGGTTAAGGTGAAATTTTGGGATTATTCTGAGAAAGTTGAATTTTCGATGAATAGTGAAAATATAGTTTTTAAGTTACAGGTGTTTAATTACATCATTAATGATGTATTAAGTATATATTCAAAATGGTCGAATTATGAATATTAAGATAAGGTATGAGGTGTCCCAAGTGGCCAATACCATGGGCAAATACCATGGGCAAGCCCATGGTTTTGCCAAAACCACTAGTGAGGTGTCCCTTGGCCATTAATGCCTTGTCCCCTCACTTTCCCTATAAATACCCACCCTTTCCTCCTTTATTTTTCACTCCCAACTCTCCCCCAACGAAGTTCTGGTCTTCTTACCTTCCAAGGAGTCCTCCCAAGGTTCCCCCAAGCCCTCAAGGTCCAAAACATTGAGTTTCAAGAGTCACGTTTTAAGGTAAGGGATCCGACCCCTCTCTTTCTTTTCATGTAATCTCTTTTATGTCGTTCCTTTTATGCTCCATGTTCTTTTGTGATAGGATGTTCTTTTTATTCCTATTACTGCCCTTTTAATTTTTATATGATGAGAGATCCCCTATTACTCTCATCATTTCATTTTATGAAAGTTTAAGAGACGCCGTTAGGCTGCCGAATTTTTAAGGGATTCTTTCACCCTTCTAAGTTTTCAAGATCGATTTTCATGTAAAGTCTTTCAAGTTCCTTTTTATTATGTTGGGTTATGATCTCTATATATATCTTACTGATCTCTTATGATCATATGATGAGAGACCCTATTTGATCTTGTCAATTCATTTTTATTGAAGTTTAAGTGACGCCGTTAGGCTACCGAATTTTCATAAGAGAAATCTAATTTTTGTCTCCCTTCCATGTTTTTCATTTCAAATGGAATGTCCTTCAAAATTCTTTACCATGTCCATATATCCTTCTTATTCTGTCCCCCTACTGTTTTATGGATCAATTGTGAGTGGGTGACCCATGTCCCCTCTCTTTTCAATGTTTTCTAAAACCCCGGAACGTAGCCGTTGTGCTGCAGAATTTTCGTCTCAAAATGCCTCTCTCTTTTTCTCAAAATTACTTCATGTTATTATGTGAATAATAAAAGATATTATTTCTATAGGGTTATTCACATATATACAAAAAATTTCTATTTTAAATTCTGGGATGTACATACATGATTCCCGCTTTCCCTTTCCGTGGGTTTAAAGTGATGTAAAGATCATGTCTTTAAAGCAGTTTTTAAAACGTTATGATTATGAAATGAAACCCATTTCTTTTATGCTATATGGGTTATTTATGAAATTATTTATGATGATATATGTGGCTCACATGATTATAAAGTCAAATTTAATGGTGCGCCCTGATAGCGCTCCAATGCAATGGGTAATGATGTAACCATTAGAGATTACAATTATCACGATACCTTGGTGAATAACCTTGGTAATTTTCAAATGACACCTTGGGGATGGACCTTGGTTATATGTTCATGATTGTCTATGTTAAATGATTTATCCACATCTTCAAGTTATGAAAAATGTTATTTTTATTATGAAATGCCTCATGATTTCTTTCTCATGCCTTAAAGTTCTTTTCATGTCCTTATTGAAGTATATCAAGTTCACATGTAAAATGTTCCTCTTGTTTCCCTTACTGGGCCTTCTGCTCACCCTTTCTTTTGATGTATGTCCCTAGGTTATGAGATGCAGTAATGAACCTAGGATGAACTTAAATAGAAGCCTTTCAAGTGTTTAAGAATAATGCTTTATGTTGTTTTCATGTATTTCGTTTCTGGTTTCCAAGACACTAGACCTTAAAGATCCTCAGTTATGTGTAATGTAATGAGATTTTATGTTATAAGAAGATGGGATGCTATAATTTCAATTTATATTTAATCGTATTTTCTAAATATTAAATAAAAGACATAATAATCTTTGGTTTGAAAAAAATAATGGTTCTATATGACGAATGGAAAATGGAATTAGTTTTCATAGGTTAATAAATAGGGAAACCTACATCCTTGTTCATTATATTATTTATTGTTTTTAAATAAAATGTTATTGTTGTTTTTGTTTTGAGAATCAATTTTCAAAAAATATTTATGCCACAGAGGATAATGGGAAATCCATGTCATCGTGGTATAACATGAGAAATTTATGTTTTCAAGATCCTTAGCACAAATTATGTGTGGGTGACTTATGATCATGTTCTTGATATTTTTTTCTAAAAATTATAGATATTGAATGTAGTTATCAATATAGATCCAGTGGTTTTATTGGATGAATTTAGTGTATTTTTAATGGAAACCCATCATCATAAAAATCAATATACCTTGTAAAATCTCTGATTAATTAGGGAATTCAAAATATATAAATGGGTGAAAAAACAAGATCTTTGATATTTTAATGCTATTATTTTCATATTCAACACTTTTACCGATAATCCATATCATGGGTATGGAGGATACATTAGGGTTTTCAAGATATCTATATGATTTACATATTTTTACTTATTTTTAAATTCTTGAACTTATGGATATTTTATGATAAATTTGAGTAAACTATAGTATGAATTTTTAGAGGAATTTTATTATTTAAAACATGGCATGAAAACATTGATACTTTATAAGAAAATGTTTTATAGACTAAATGTATTAAAAAAATATTATTTAATTCATAGATTATAGATTATCTTATTGAGTATTATAGAGTCTTTGGATAGTTTTTTTGTTGGTTTTAAATAACATATTTTTAATGAATATCTCATGTAACATATAAAGATGGATTTAACGACAAAAATATTTTGGTGTCATAAATTTAAATTAATATTATATGTATAATTTTGATATTCCAAGCATTTATACATTTTCATGACGTATTGAGTAGATAAATAAAAATTGGTGGTGATCCATAGCCATAGTGATGAAATAAGCTTAGATATTTTTTTTATATAGTTGTTATTTAGAAAATTGTGGTACATTTAGTTGATCCTGGTTTGTGTTTATATTTTATTTGTTGTTAATAAGTTTCAATTATCATGAAGATATATTATATGATAAGTATTTGATGACTAATAATATATTGGATGTTGTTTGGTGTTCCTAATGATATTGAGAAAAATCATGGAGCTCCAAATTCTGGGTGCCAATATATAATGAACAATGAATAATGTATGTGGATTAGAGATGAACCTTGAGGATTTGATGTGTGATATCATATGACAATGACACTTTCCATTGGTAGTTATGTGGTGAATCTATATGGGATGGTTTGAGAAGAAGTGCAAAATATGATTCCATTGTGTATAGAGAAAAGAGAACGAATAAAGGTGTTGTCGTTAGATTTATAATCATCCATTAATTTGATAGAAAATTACTTTCTAATATTTTTGATGATGTTATGGTTAAATTATAAAAAATAAATATATGGAAAAGGAATTGGATTCTAAAATTTTTCAAGTAGTTTGAATTACATTCTAATAACAAATAGATGAGTTAGATTTTAGTTTTCTATAAATCATGTCCCACATGTGATGATTGTTGTGTTGTTCTTATGAGGTAAAGAGAATCACCAGTGATATAAATATATATTTTATAATATAGTTCCATACAAGAGTTATGATTCTAGATAGTGTAGGTGATTAAGGAATCAATATCAAGAAGTCAAACACTGGTTGTGTTTATGAGAGGGGTTTCAAAATCCAACCAAGGACTTTGGATTTTGATTTGAGATAACTTGTTGTGTTTTTAAATCCCTTGAAGTAAACTGAAGAAGTGTGTCTAACATTTCTTTATGTCTATAAATATTGTATGGATGTTAAAAATTGAAAATAGATGCACTCTACGCACATTGTAGTGTTGGCTTAAAATTTTATAGTTTATAACAAAACATAGTAAGGTATAAATTTTCCTCAAAAACTAATTTTCATAAAAAATGGATAATCGATAAGGCACTATCTTAAAATTATTCATTAGAAGAAGAGGTGGAATCTATGAGTCAGATGGGAATTTTTAGATGGTGAAGCTTCATAATATTTTGTTGAAAAATTTTTATAGAGTTGTTGTAGAAAACATTGTAAGGTATGTTTTGATGATGGTATGGTAAGATTATCATAAGGTAAAAACTTAATTTTCATAAGGTAAAATAATTTTCAAATTTATAGGTAATGATAAATCATCCTAAGTTATATGATTCTTCATAGAGTTTGGAAGGGATCATAAATTATATTTGGAGGATTCCATATGATAAAATGATAAGGTACAATTGAAGATATTCATATGGTATATGTGGTGGATTTTATATTGTACTTACAATGGAGTTAGTAGGGTATAACATGAAAAATAATAATGATCATGCACAACATAGGTAATACCATAAACCTTTATTAGATACAACTAACCTTATGAAATCATATGGTCTAACTCTCTATGATATTTTTGCACTATGAGGATTTCTCCATATAAAAAACAAATGATAATGAAAATAATATGACAATTTTTTTTATTTAAACGATGAAAGTATCATAATTTTTTTCATATTATATCAATTTAATTATGAAAATAAATGATATAATTCCATATTTCACTGCATGATACATGGGGGATAATATCGGTAGGTTTTTCACCATAAATGATGTATTTATACCTCATATGTTTTATACACTATCACATTCAGTTAAAAATATTTAAATTTATGTCTAAATAATTTATATTTAAAATATGATCAATGTAACTAATAATTATTTTAAAATCATGGTTTACTAATATTGAATCATCAAGTTAAATTAAATAAGATATCATTAGTGATATGGTTGGAAACCAAAAATATAGGATGTTTAGAATGCGATACACTACATATTTATGAAAAAATTCATATTGATAAGGAATATATATATATATTAAGAATAATCAAAAAATATATATAGTTCTTATATGATCTTCAAGATTACCACTTGTGTATCAAATTGAAGGGAAGATATAATGTTTTCTAAAGAATGGTCGTGATTTTGAATTAAAGAAGAATAAAAATAAAAAGTGATATCCTTGTTTTCCTTTTTCTAATTATTTGAAATCCATGGAAAGTGAGATATACTAAATTTTTTCGACTTATAATTTAGTTCATTGGAGGAGAATAAGGTATCCCATCATATTTTTCTATGTGAGGAAGTATAACAACTTGTATCTAATCAGCCCATAATTATATGTTTTTCAAAAAGGGTTTCACATTCTTATATTTCTTGGATCTTTTGTATTTAGAGTATCATATAATTAATAAAACAATTACGTGACAAAGTGAAAATTTCCAAATAGTATACTTTTTTCCACAAAAAAAGTACTTATCTTTACACTTTTATTTATTTCATGACAATTTTTGAGTCATTAAATTTGATCACAATTTAAATTTTTATAATTAATAAATATTCATAGGCCCAATGAATAGAATTATAAAATATTGTATGATAAAAAACCTTATTAAAGGATACTAATTAAAGGAAATAAATTATTCAATTTTAAAATTCATTTGGAAGTTTTCATTTTTACAAAATTAAATTCAAATTCAAATAATCATCTACATAATCATGAAATAAAACTCAAAGCTCAAATATTTCATAAAATGGTTATAATAAAGGATAAATAAAAATTCATAACCTATATTTTTTCATGAGAAAACTAATGAATTACTAAAAATATTTTTGTTGAAAAATAAACATTTATCTTTTTCTAGGTGAAAACCTTCCCTAAACCCATTTTTATAAATAATTAAATTAAAATATATATTAAAAACTCATATAAAGATTTTAAATATGAGATATTAATATTTTAAAACTATCCTTACTATCACCCTTATAAAAACACTTACATGAACCCTTTTAAGGAAATAAACCATCATGGTAAACTCTAGATGTATCTTCTCAAGAATATAACATTTACAAAAACATTAGAGGGATATATTAAACCCATAGATAATCATATAAACTTTATAAGTACCATAACAAGAATAAACCACAAAAAATCATTCATATCCATTTTCAGACTCATAAATTTGGAATTATAGCCCATAAGTAAAACAAATTTTAGTTTTCTCATTAAATTATTATAAATATCATTTTCTATTGAAAATGTTGAAAACTAAAAATTCTCCAAAAATGGTAAAATGATATTATCTGAAAAGGAATATAAACTTTTAGAAGTATATTTTTAATGAATTACAGATATGGTAGTGGGAAAACCTATTCATTTCGTAAATGTTAAAAAATATTTTACACTATGTTGGAAAGAGTAAAAAGTGACCAAAATGGAAAATATTAAAAAAATTACTTTTTAAGACCTTACTAAAAATTAAAGTATAGTTAAAAATAGATTTAAAAATTCATTATAGTATAGAAAAATTATTCTTGAAACATTTTAATGAATATGGATATAGAATAAAAGTAGTTGGAAAGTAAACTTTAAAGAAATGTTTTTAAAGTAAATTCTCTTACCATGTGTCTCAACTCATCACATATGTCTTTGTTAACACTCCTTAGGAAGGAAAAAAGATTATGAAGAAATAAATTATATATTTAAATGTATAAAAAGAATCTAAAGGAAGTAAAATACATAAAGTGCAAGGGAACAACTCAGGACACCTATGATGGGGACCTATACAGTATACCTCTACATCAAAAAAAACCATTAGACGTTCTGCTCATACAGCCTAGTTCCCAACCCCTACACTATAGACATACATTGTAGAGCTAAGATGAAGAACTACTCAGAAATATAATTTCTATACCCCTACGCATAGGAGCTACACTAAAGAGCTACACAGCCAACCTATTCCAATAAACACATTTAGATTAGCCCCCTTCTTTGCCTATAAATAGGATGCTTGGGCTCCCCATTTAAGGACTGAAAATGTTTAAAGAACTCTTGAAGATCCCATTACGTAGCTCTTTCTCTCCAGTCCCCGAAATTTTATCAGGTGTATCTCTAAAACACTAGAGAATATAGAATTATATGGGAAAAGAATTTTTGAAATCCTTTTAGGGGTTCAAACACAAAACATCATATTAAGGACCCTTTTCCATGAAGAAAAATCTGCCTACGTTAGGGCTATTCCTTAAGGACCTGCGTGGGGATCTTCCAAAGACACCCAAGGAGATTCGGGGTGTTTATATTTAAATCTCACCCAAGTGTTGTCTTCATGGAAGACCTTTTTTATACTTAGGATTAGTTATCCCATGTTAATACTTTATCAGTCATTACTAGGACCTATGTTGCACACCAATGTGAAATACCTAGGTAGTAGAGCTACGTTGCATATCTGTGCCTAGGACCTACGCATAACACCTTGTAAATCATATTCAAAGCCACACATGGTATGGTATATCTTTCAATGGTTCCCTTATCTGGAAGGTACTAAGTTGAAGACTACACGAAAACAACCTGACTTACCAATCCTTTTGGAATGGAACAACAACATGTCACCCATTTGGGTTTGTATATATATAGTCAGAGGTTTACCACATTCATATTGTAAGGGAGTCATGATCCTTTATATGTTTATATGTTTGTATATCTATAGTCACATGGATCCTTACCCTATGGATAGTGTTGGGATGTTCCATGTCATGGATTTCAGGGATAGGACTCTATCCTCCCCTATTCGTCTCTAAGATCTAGATACTGCGGCTCCTAATAGGGATAGTGAGGGTCACACATGATTTTCTATTCAAAAAAAGATAATTATACCTCCTCTCCTGGGATCCATCAAGTGAATCTGTCATGGTGTAATACCCTAGTTATTTAGGCCGTACCCAATGGCCATCACTTTCATTTCATATTAAAGGTTTCATTTCTATGAACCCTCACCCACTGTCACCTCATATTCTTTCATTGTAGGCTGAGCATCTTCAATTAGTGGAAGAGAATCTGTGTGCTTTTTTGAATCTCTCACATCCTCTTGTTTCTCACACTGGACAAGACTCATGTGGGCTTTTAGATTTGGGAGGATCACAACATCAACACAATTCATATCATTTCTTGAACTACTGGAACATTGATTCCCACAATAATTGGGATACGTAGGAAGCCTTCGCCCAGGGCACGAGATCATTTGATATCCCCTTCAAAAATAAGACCCTACTTCACTTAATCCAGCCATCCTCCTTAGGAATTATACCTGAGTCAATCTACATGAGTTAAGATATCTTTCATGAACCATGTTATAATGGAATCCTATTTAGGTGTAAGTACCAACCAATTTCTCTCAAAGGGTCATACACCCTTGTGAGTTTTACCAAACTACATGGGATTTGATTCCCATCCAATTGGGATATGTAGGAAGCCTCCCTCAGGTTCAAATCCAACACTCCAAATAAACCCTATTCTTCTTGGGATATATTCCCTAAAATGTCTAATCCAACATAGAAACTCATATCCTATCTATGTTCCTTTGGCTGCATAGGCATAAGTTCGACACCAATCCTTGACTAAGAACCTTCCACTTAGATATCCATACCACATGATATTAAACTGTAATGTTAGGTCCTTATCAAACAACCTTAAATGGTATGATGGGTCCCATTAAGTGTCACCGAACTATGAGGGTTCTAATACCTATCACAATGATACATATGAATCCCATTTATGGTTAAGATCCCAACATAAAAACAAACTTACGTGTCCTGGAATGACAATAATTCCCAGAGTTCCCTACTCAATGGCTTAAAAAACTAGAATCATCATAACAATAGCTAAAAGAATATTTAATTAGTATAGAAGAGGGTACCATTGTTGGAGAACCTATAATACATATGAATATCTCCATTAATAAAGAACATCATATACATACGAATGATTCTAAATTCCACAAAGGCTAATAATTGAAAGAAGTTTTCAAGGAAAACAAATGTTATATATGGTAAATTAATAAGGATTCATGAACATATCATAAATCTATAACAGGGCCAAAAGTAGGAAATAACTCCCCCCCCCCAAATGATATGATGAGCCTGACCACCCATCCCCTTGACCAATGTGAGTTCTTAAGTATGATAGGTCCAAACCAAACAAATTTCTACCTTTAGATACAGAACTGTTAGATGTTTCTAGTTCCATAAATAAATCCAATGGAAATTTTCTAGATGTAGTGATTCCTAACTAGCACATACATTCTAGGAGGGACATAAAATTGGTAGACAAGCCTTGATCGTATTTCACCAACATCAGGTCCAATGAGATAAATATGTTGAGATACTTTTCCATTTAGTATCTGTGAAAATTAAGAAGGATTCAGTCTTAGAGGATTCATACGATCATATTGTGAAAAATTCTAAAATAGCACAATGATCCTATGAAATATGTGATTTAAGTCATTGTCAGAAAATGCACAAATCCAATGTTCGGACCAAAATTTGTGAAATCAGAAGAGCATTTGTGTGCATATCAGCTATAGAATTTCAATAACCACCTCATCCTACATGGATGGGGGTTTTTTTCCTAGTCATTGAATTTAACAAATAGAGTTAAAATTCTTGAAGAAGAAGACTAGGAATAGCCTCATCCTATTGGGATAGGTGCTTTTTCACATCCACAATATCATCCTCAATGTAAGTTATTTTTCTACCAATTAGGGAAAAGAAAAAAATTTAACACCCAACTGAACTATCCAAGGATACCCTTCAGGTTACTATCTATCAAATAATTCCCAAGAAATCAACATATATGAGAAAAAAGTCTCATAGAGGGAACAAAAGGATATAATCTTATAAAGATACTAATAGAATGCCATAATTTCATTATGCATCAGTAAATGTCATTAATGCCATTATGGAAGATCTTCTAGAAAATGAGTCCAGTTTATGGGAGTGGTAGGATGATGTTATTATTCATAATGAGGTACACACTTAAAAAAATGGTGGAGATGTGCATACCCAAAATCATAGGCACACCTATAACCTAGGTATTCCCTCAAATGACCAACTCGCACCTCTTTAAAAGGAATATAATAACGAGAAAGGTAATGATCATATCATGTATCACATTTCCACTGGATAAGGTTAATCTTTTTCTCTTGAAGAAATATTTTCTTTGAAAGAGAAGGAGATGAAGGAATAGAAAATAATCAATGCAGAGTTACTTCAAAGCAACATTCATACCAGAGATGCCCCATAAGAAGATCTTCATCTTGCACATCTATTTGGAGCTCTCAATCCAAGATGGTTTTTTTCAGTTACAGATGTGGATAATGAAATCCATCCATTGGGTACACTGCTAGAATATGATCAAACATATTTCTATAGTATTGTTCCCATGGGATATCTAAGACAAATACCAATAGTGCCACCTCTAGTGGTTTCACCACTCATCACGCCAGTTCAAGCTTCAGATGTTGTACCTATATAGGGCATAGCTCATCCAGATATTCCTTAAACACTTATGAATACAATTGAGGCATTAACAACTCTATTGGAAGCTATGTAAGAATGGTGTGAAATAGTACAATAAGAAAATAAATCTTACCTTGAATGGGTAGATCGGGTCCCTCCCCCCAATAAACATTGTGAATACCTCATTTCCAATCTTTAATGGTTTGGTAGATCCAGAGTAGAAATTAACACATTTTGTTTCTCACTATGATTGCATGATAAGGACCCCTAAACAACAAGAATCATTAATTATCCAGTGTTTTATGCAACAACTAGAGGGGATATCCTTTTCCTAGTACACAAGTCTGTTTTTTCAATCAATTACTTGATAGGAATACCTTTTTCAGAAAGTCATTTTCCAATTCATATCAATGTTGTAGAAGACTACAGTCTTTGATCTTACAAACTGAAAACAAATAAATAATTAAGGACATTCATATTTCATTACTTATTGGAAAGGACTAACATATTCTTTAAATCTACCACTCCCTCAAGAATAGTTGTTGCCAATATTTGTGGAAAATCTCTATGATGAGTTACTCACACCAATAATCCCTATGAAATACATAGTAGGGTTTCATAACCTTTCTTTAATATCCAAATAAATGGATAATTCCATTGTGGAAGGCAAAGATAAGTATCATGTAATCCCATTACCTCTAAGTAGGATAAAAGGAAAAAAATGGGTTACTACAGTTACACTCAAGAAAGAACATATACCTGCTTCTACTACAAAACCTTTATCATATCATAAGGATTCACCTCTTGAGTATCAACTGCAACCACTTCTTCATTAAGATGATAAAATAGATCAAAGGTGGAGACAGTTTGAGGAATTAAAGATCAAATACTATTCTTTTTAGAATTAAAAATTTTCTGGTTAATTCATTTGAGCTTTGTAAAATAATTTAATTTAGTTCTCAAGGATGAAGAAATCGAATAAAGAAGGAGACGAGCATCTCCCAAATTTGTTCCCCTTTCATAAAATGTAGGGGAAATCCATTCAAGGTTGTTTTTTTCAAAGATATCGAAAATAAAATAGTTGACTTAGGAAAAGTGAAACTAAAAATTAAATCATTCCAAGTAGCATGTGTTACAGCTATCGATCCAGAGGAAGAACACGGATGGTAGGAATTCAAATGCAAAAATGCGCAAAAGTGCGGTGATTAGATGGTTAGAAAAATGATCTATCAAACTCATACCATTTTATGAACATAGTTAAAACAACCAAATATACCTCCAGCCACTTCCGGGGAAGAAAATCCATATTCATTAAAATATTAGTACTCCAAAGGCCAATCCTAAATGAAGAAACATAATAAGATGGATAAAGAAAATTCAGGAGAAGATGGGCTTATGTCAAGGAAAATATTTTACTTTACTTTAGTTGATTTCATGTGAACTATCTCAAAATCACGGGCACCCCCTTGCCAAACAGCACGACAACAACCAACCTTTCAAGTAGAATCATCATCAGATGAGGAATCAATCTTCGATTCCAATAACATTATTCACTTAATGGACCTCTGTGCAAATGATGATTCTAGTTATGAACATGAATTCCTATTACTTTATTAGCTATCTAGGGAAGTAAGTCAATTCCAATGATATAGGGTAAGATGTGGGTGTGTTAGAAGCCACTATTTTAACTACACCCCTACTCAAACTTTTTATGTGGTAGAAACTCTTTGGAGAGCCTTTCAGTAGGCTTAGTAAGAAGAAGGGAACTCTCCCGCACATGATAGCACCAGACCCGACATGATCATCTTAGAAGACCGATTATAGGCTATACCAACACTCTCTTGGTAGGAATATAGACATAGTCAGACTATTCTACCAAAAGAAAAATTATTTCTAGCTTCTTTCCCGACACATTGTACATCTACATAAAGAGAATCAACTTCCATGACCCTGTAAAACCGCATCTCCAAGCTGTAAAATGTAGGCCGTTAGACCAAAAGTATGATGTTTTGAGACAACTATCCCATGTACCATCCATGTTATCAATATTTGATGATTTTAATCTGTCAAATGATCATTTGTAAACACTTATTGAGGATTTTTCAATTCCTAGTGAGTTTGAAATCAAGGTTTCTTCTACTAAGGTTTACCATATAGAGAATGATCCTCCATAATTTCACACAGTTATATCATTCACGGAACAATATGAAGATGATTTTTTACATAGACAGATCAGGCCCTTGTATTTATCTGGAATGTTTAATGATACAGACATCTAATGAGCCTTCATTGCTAATGGCTCAAAATTTAACCTCATTCACATATGTACACTTCTTCGATTGGGTCTCATTGAATCTGACTTATCTCCCTCCACATTGATGTTTCATGGTTATGGAAACAGTGAACAAGAACCTCTTGGAGAGATTAAACTCGGAACAAAATTCTGGGATCTTCTATCTAATTCAGATGTCATGGTTATCTGATAGGACACACCATTTAACATTCTTCTCGGAAGGCCTTGGCTACATCAAAATGTGGTCATTCCTTCATCATACCACCAACGTCTCAAGTATTTATTCAATGGTTAAATTGGTAAATTTCATGGTGATAAGGCTCCATTAAAAACATGTGAATCTCATTATATTGAGGAAGATTTCTATCACATGAAGAGAACAAATTATGTGGAAAAATATATATAACAATAATCAATTCCTTGAATGGTATAGAAAAGATCTTAGTTAACCCATTCAAACATCTCAGTGTAGATTATGTGTTGTATATCAATCAAATTTAAATGGTAAACCAAAATTCAATAACTAATCCAGAGCCTTATGTATTTTTAGTTTTGGAAATAGAGCCTGACAACATGTGAGAAATTTTGGATTTACCGAGCAGTGGTGAAAGCTTATGTGGAGATGTATTCATTTCATCCACCAAACATTAGAAAGTCTTTTATTCATCATATAGGCTATATAAAGTTGATGCATTAATAATAATAGATTGGGATACAAATTACCAATAATTAATTTTCACTTCAATACTTCCATAAGACCCTCCATTGTATATATGGTAAGAAATGGTTTCTTCTTCTTCAAGAATTCCAAATACTAACTCCTCCCCTAGCTCTGAGTGTCTTACTTCATCACCTACCCTTCAAGTAGAAACTGTATAAGTGAAATGTGAGGAAAAGGAATAAGCAGAAAGAAGAGGAACATCTTAATGATTACCCTCTGGAATTTTAGGAAAATATCTTCACTACTGTGATAATCTTAGAGAAATAAATTTGGGTACATAGGAAGATCCACACCCCACTCTAATTAGAGCATCCATGAAATCTGAAGAGCAATAGATGTATACTACATTTATAAAGAAAAACCGAGTTGTATTTTATTAAAACTATAATAAAATATCAGGACTTTACCCAAACATATCTACCCATCATTTGGGTTTTCCATAAAAGCATTTAGGATTTATGTAGGCAGCAAGAAAAATGAACCCAACTCAAACCTCTAAAATTGAGGCTAATGTCGACAAGATTATCAAAGATGAATTTATCAGGTAAGTGAAATATTCCAAATGGTTGTCCAACATTGTCCTAGTGAAAAATAATAATGGAAAAATCGTAGTTTTAATTGATTTCAGATATCATAATAAGTATTATTCCAAGAATTACTTTCCAGTTCCAATCACAGAACTTTGGATTGATGAAACAGGTGGCTACGAAGCCCTCTCTTTCATGGATGTCTACTCTGGGTGTAACCAAATTCGAATAGACTCAGAAGAAGAGGAATCTATATCTTTTAAATTCCCTTTTATCCATATTATTCTATTAGTTAATTTCATATGGCTTGAATAATTTTAGTGGAACATATCATCATGCAATGCACCATATTTTCAAACACTTAAAGGGGAGACTCATTAAATTCTATGTAGACGGTCTAGTAGTTAAATCCAGAAAAGGTGAGTATCACTTGGTTGATCTGAATACTATATTTATTATGATTTATGAACATAATATTATGATGAACCCTAAGAAATTTTCTTTCGGGGTATCCATGGGAAATTTTATTAGTTTTGTTTTATGACATTGTGGTATCAATGTTGATCCTAAGAAGACTAAGTTAATCCTTGGTATGTCACCTCCTAGAAACATGAACGAATTTAGAGTACTTCAAGAACACTTGGACAATATCTAGCACTTCATATCCATTTCGGCAAGAAATTGGTTTCCTTTCACAAAATTGATGTAGAAAGGGGTCACATATTAGTGGAACAGTGACTACCAAGAAGAATTTGATATCCTCAAGAAATACCTCTTGATCTAACCAATTTTGATGCCACCTATCGAAGGAAATCCACTCATTATTTTTGTGAAATTCCAGGAGAAATCATTATCTTCCTTAAATGCACAAAATAATGATGTTAGGAATAAAAACTGTGTTTATCATCTCAGTTGAACCATGCTCGATGCAGAGACTCGGTTTTCAAATATTGAGAATGGCTTTGTAGAATTAATCTTTTTTGTTCAAAAAATGAGAAAATATTTGCAGTATCACGAGGACCACATGGTATCTCAAAATAACCCAATCAATTTTATCTTAAGTTATACTATGCTTACAGAACATATGGAATGGTGGTCTATTATTCCGTAATAGTTTTATATACAGTTTGTACCTCAGAAATAATTAAAACGCCAAGATTTAGAATATTTACTTGCTAAAAACCAATATGTGGAAGAGAAAGCATTGAATACTGTGTTTCATGATGAATAAATCATCTCTATTAACAAAATTCCCTAAATATGCGAGATGTACATTGATGGTTCTTCTAGAAGTCCAATAGGAAAGAGAATATAAGACCCTAAACTCAACAAATTTTGATTAGGAATTGGGATTATCTCCCTAGAGAAGGTAGTATTTCCATATTCCTTTCTTTTATCAGAATTTGATTCCATCAATGAAGCATAATATCAAGCTCTCATTATTGTATTGGAATTAGCACTCCATGTACCAATGGACTACATGGAGGTGAAAGGTGATTCAGAATTAATAATCAATCAAATCCATGGGGATTACTCTATCAGAAAGGATAACTAATTCCCCTGTATGATTATGATCAAGGGTTTATGGAGGACTTTCCTTCAAAACCAACATTTTCTTATCTTTCTTATTCATAAGATGCCCAAGATAATGCAATGGAAAATGTATCCACAACCCTGGAAGATCCAAATCGGGATGAAACATTCATTATCATTTCTCATCGTTGAGTAGTTTCACCTTTTTTTCAAATCATAAAAAAGGAAATCAATGAAATCTGTTTTATTTATGAGTTATATGGTCATAACACAAGATGGACGACCCCTAGAATATAATATCTCCAAATTGGGTTAACTCCCCCAGAATGAATTAAAAGATAACAGATCTGGGGATTAGTAGTTAATTTCACTATTTATGATGGTACAAATCATAAGAAGATCCCTTATAGTTGAGGCTTCAATGGAATTATTTTCAGATGCATTCATGGGGATGAAACTTTGGAATTCATTAAAGACGTACATATAGGATCATGTGGTGCTCACCAGTCTTCGTATAGGATTTCTGATAAAATTAGAAGACTTAGACACTTTTGGCCTTCAATGGCAGAGATTGAACAGATTTAACTAATAATTTTCATTCTTTATAGGTATATGCCAACTTTATTTATCAACCCATGGAGTTTATACATACATATAAGTACTCTTGGTCATTTTCTACATAGGGAATGGATGTAGTAGGACCTTATCCTCCAATTATGGCTATGAAGTTCAAGTATATTTTTACTGCTACTGATATCTTCTCAAATGGTCTTAGACAATACCACTCAAATAATTCGGGGTCAAAGTCATTGTTAATTTTTTTAAAGATAATATCATTTCTAGAATTGGTGTCCCTCATACCATATTGAAGGAAAGCGGCAACAATTTCTATTTTGTTGAGCTAAATAAGTTATATCAGGAGAACAATATCAAATCTAACCATTTATCTCACTATCATGCAGTGGCCAATGGAAATATAGAGGCTTTCAATGAGACCCTATCAAATATACTATAGAAAATGGTGGATAAAGATAAGAAATATTGGTCTAATAATATTTTTCATGATTTATGGGATTATTCGACAAATACACGTACTACAACATAGGAAACTCCATACTCATTGGGGGTATGTAACAGAAGCAGTTTTTCCTATTGAAATTCAATTGCCTCTACTCAAATTTTCCATCTGTGATCAGCTATCTACATATGAGATGTCCCAATAGTTATTTGATGAGTAGGAATGATTATATGAAAATATATTGCTTACATTGCATCATTTGTAAGACTATCAGAACAGAATGGCATGATCTCTAAACAAGAATGTTTTCCTACTCTCATTTCTTCAAGGAGAATTGATATTAGTACTCCAGAAATCTTGATACCAAGAAAGAAGCCCCTAAATCTTGAGCCAAAGTTGGAAGGACCTTATTCCATACATAGGGTCTACTCTAATGGAGCTTCTTCCCTAATCTTAATGGATGGGGAACTTATTACAACTCCATCCAATGTAGGATTCTTGAATAAGTACTTTGTGTAATCACACAGAGTAATTTTCTAGTTGCATGTAATTTAGCAACATAACAACCATATATGTCGATGATGCATGACATAAAACATAGTAGTATAATTTTCGGTTTATCACAGTGTTAAACTTCATGACATCATTTGTGTATCACCCCTGAATGATAGAGGGTTAAATGAATAAATGATATGACTCATCTCAAAAAGGTGCACTTTATTTTTTAGGAGCCTACCTGATTAGAACTCTATAGTTTAGCATGCTTGTCTTGAAGTAGTGATCAGGATGGGTGACCTTCTGGGATGTTTCTCTAGTTGTGTGTGAGTGAGGACAAAATACACTAGAAAACACATGTGTTGGCCTATGGGGACATTCTTTAGTCAGATGACCCGTTCAGACAAGTGGGTGGGCCCCAAGGTGGGGACCACGTGTCTGCGGGGCAACTGGGGTACCTGGTGGGCCGAGACCTGGGGGCCATGTTAAGGCGGGGTGTATGTGCTTTTATCGGGAACCAATTGTCACATTTGGTATCATAGGTGGTACCCATCCATAAGTGTAGTTCACTGCCTAGGTTGAGATGTATGGCCCACAATGAAGATGTTGTGCTCTAAAGGGGGGTGACAGTAACACCCCTGAATGATAAAGGGTTAAATGACTAAATGATATGACACATGTCAACAAGGTACAATTTCCTATTTTGGAGCCTACCTGATTAGAACTCCATAGTTAATCATGCTTGGCCTGGAGTAGTGATCAGGATGGGTGACCTTCTGGAAAGTTTCCCCGGGTGTGTGTGGGTGAGGAAAAAACACACTGAAAAGGACATGTGTCTCCTGCGGGGGCAGTTGGAGGGATGTATATGCTGTCACTGGGACCCAATTGTCACATTTGGTATTAGAGGTCATACCCATCCTTAAGTGTGGTGCACTTCTTGGGTTGAGATGAAGGGCCCACAATGAGGATGTTGTGCTCTAAAGGGGGAGGGGTGATGGTAACACCCCCAAATGATAATTTGTTAAATGCCTAAATGATATGACTCCTTCAACAAGGTGAACATTCCTTTTCAGGAGCCTACCTGATCAGAACTTCATAGTTAACCGTGCTTGTCTTGGAGTAGTGATCGGGATGGGTGACCTTTGGAGAAGTTTTTCAGCGTGTCTGTGAGTGAGGACAGAACACACTAGAAAGGACATGTGTTGGCTTGTGGGACAGTCATTAGTCAGATGACCTGTTCAGACATGTGGGTGGGTGAGGTGGTCCATTTGGTATACTCCACTTTAATTTTGGAGAAATTTGGGGTGCATCCAGGTTGGATCGAACCTGAATCCAATCGGGCCCTCTAAAGGGGGGTGACTGTAACACTCTTAAATGATAAATGGTTAAATGAATAAATGATATGACTCATTCAACAAGGTGCATATTCCTTTTCAGGAGCCTACCTGATTATAAATTCAATGTTAATCATGCTTGTCCTGTAGTAGTGATCAGGATGGGTGACCTTCTGGGATGAATCTCAGGGTGTGTGTGAGTGAGGACAGAACACACTGGAAATGACATGTGTTGGCCTGGGGGGACATTCCTTAGTCAGATGACCCATTCGAACATGTGGGTGGGTAAGGTGGTCATTTTGGTATCCTCCACTTGAATTTTGGAGAAATTTGGGCTACGGCTGAGTTGTATCGAACCTGAATCCAACCGGGCCCTCAGAACTAAAATGCTTATAAGTCACAGACCAGGCGTCTGATTGACGCGCCGTCTATTGTGTTGGAAGCCTTATGACATGATGGTCCTTTGGGATACTTCTTAAGGAATCTTTGTGGATGTTGAGGTACAATTGATGGCTTTAGGAGAGGTTCTCCTAGAATCAAGTGTACTATAAGAAGGAATCCAGTGGCTGGCAGTGAGGGGGAGGTTAGAGACAGATCATACGGAGGTTAGTACCGAGTGATCATGTGTGGGTCAGCACCGATACTGTGTGGGTCAGATCCTGTGTGGGTCTGCGCTCAGCGATCATGTGTGGGTCAGTGCATACCAATTCAACCAGGCCCTCATAACTAAAACACTTTTATGTCACAGACCAGGCGTCTGATACACACACCGTCTATTGCGTTGGAACCCTTACAACATGAAGAACCTTTGGGATACTTCTTCGTGGAGCTTCATGGCAGTTGTGGTACGACCGATGTCTTGAAGAGCGGTTCTCCCAGAATCAAGCATACTATGAACGGGTGGGTGAGGTTTTCCTTTTGGTATTCTTCACTTGAATTTTGGAGAATGTTGGAGTGCAGCCGAGTTAGAACAAACCTGAATCCATCCGGTCCCTCGGAACTAAAACGGATATAAGTCACAAACCAGGTGTCTAATTGACGTGATGTTTTTCGCATTGGAACCCTTACGACATGACGTCCTTTTGGGATACTTCTTTTTGGATCTCTGTGGTGGTTTAGGTACGATCAATGGCTTGAGGATAGGTTCTACCCAAATCAAGTGTACTATTAGTGGGAATCCAATGGCTGACGGTGAGGCGGAGGTCAGAGACAGATCATAAGGAGGATAGTACCAAGTGATACTGTGAGGGTCAGCACTGATAATATGTGGGTCAGATCATGTGTGGGTCAGTTCTCAGTGATCCTGTGTGGGTCAGTGCATACCGATCCAACCGGGCCCACTGAACTAAAATGCTTATAAGTCACAAACCAGACGTCTGATTGACGCACCATCTATCGCGTTGGAACCCTTACAACATGATGGCCCTTTGGGATACTTATTTGTGGAGCTATGTGATGTTTTAGGTACGACTGATGGCTTGAGGAGCGGTTCTCCTAGAATCAAGCATACTATGTGTGGGAATTGAGTGGCTAGCAGTGAGGTGGAGCTTGGAAACAGATCATACGGATGTTAATACTGAGCAATCCGGTGTGGGTCAGCACTGATCATGTGTGGGTCAGACCCGATGTGGATCATCATTCATCAATCTTGTGTGGGTCAGCACATACCAATCCTATGTGGGTAAGATCCTGTGTGGGTCATTACTCAGCGATCATGTGTGTGTCAGTGCATACTAATCCTATGTGGGTTAGATCCCGTGTGGGTCATTGTAGGGTTTAGTACCTATCGACACTGGGTGGATAGATCCTCTATGGATCATTTTGGGGGTTTGTACCTATCGATCCTGTGTGGTTCAGACCCCGTATGGTCAAAAACAGTGCATCTTGACAGAATATGATGATCTAGCTTCACGACTAATCATCTGTACTTCTATACTTCACTAATAACTGCATGAGATGAGTCTTTTACCTTCATGGTGATACTTGAGTGGTACTTTCACCTTCATGGTGATATCTTCATGGTGATACATTTGTGGTACTTTTACCTTCGTGGTGATATCTTCATGTTGATACATGTGTGGTACTTTTAACTTTGTGGTGATATTTTCATGGCGTTACCTATGTTGTAATTTTACCTTCGTGGTATTATCTTCGTGGTGTTACATGTGTGGAACCATTACCTTCGTGGTGTTACCTTCGGGGTGTTACCTTCGTGATAATATTCTCTCATTTATGAGATGAGTATATCTTTATAACTTAGGTATATGTATGGGTATATACCTAAGTAGATTTGATTACTTCTTTGTGATTTCTGATTGTGGTCTTGATTTGTGGTTTTTCCATTATGGAACTGTGGGAGACCGTCGGGGGTCTTAAGGTCCCTACTGGGAGTTTTTATACTCACCCTTGTACGGGCTTTGCCCGCACCTTATTGTGTCTTGTGTAGATGACAAACAACATTGATCGAGGCTGAGGAAGCTAGGACTAGATGGTGCTCAGAGGTGAACCATTTGACGTGGCGTGACGCCGGACTACTAATCATGAGTTGTACCTACCCTTCAGGTAGAATCCTCAGTGGACGATCCAAGATCCATTTTTCATTTTTCAATTGTACTTTTACTTTCTATTTGGGCTTGTATTTCGACCCCTTTACTTTCAGCAAACTTTTTACTACAATAATTTACTTTCTGGTTTCCTCTTGTTGTGCTCTTGGTTTTGTGTATTCGTACAGGATTAAAGGAAATCCATTCCCGTTAAGGGATACATATTTTTGGTGCTAGTCACCAGCCCCTGGCCTATGGATGTCAGGCATGGGGTAGTCATGGAACAGTCCATGGGGGACAGTTCATGACAATTTTTCCTCTCTCCATGACATTAAACAGTATAGTTAACGTTATCTTCATTTAAAGTTAATAAATCCCAAAAGATACCACAAATTAAAATTCATTGTGGTAGTTTTAAAAATCATTTGTAGCTTCCATGCGCAAGCATTACTCAGATAATTTATACTACTTAGTGGAACATGAGTTCCATTTGTCCATATATATGAATCAGATCTGCATAGTGACCTCATTTCAAGAACTATCGGTGGATTGATTCTCATTCCAATGGGATACATAAAGATTCATAGATCTTCAATATTTGGCCCTGCCTCTACCATAAATAAATTTATTTCCCTTTTTAATCCTGTATATAAACCATATTTATACAGAGTACTCTTCTTGGATACATATTTTGATCTGTATACCATCTTGTGTGTTAAGTATAACCATTATTCCTGAATGTTTTAAAACACTCACTCTCTCACGTCAAACTCCATTGGTGTGGGGAATGATTTTATCAAGAACTACATTTGGATTGATTCTAATTTCAATTGGATACCTCGAGACTCCTAGATCTCCAATATTAGGCCCACCCTCAACCAAAAAAATCCATATTCCCCAAATCAAAATATCGTTGGTGTTGGGAAATATCTCAGTAGTTATTTGTGTCTTTATTATTTCTATTGAAAGATACATATTGATTCCCAGGTCCTATATCTTGGCTCCGCCACCATATAATTATCATACCCTTATCCTTAATTTGTAATACCTTTGTGTCAGAGAGGATAAATTTTACCACTCTTTGTTTCTCACATCGAGCATAGCTCACAAGGTCTTAGGAATTGGGTAAGGAAGTTATCTTCATAAATAAGATATTTCAATTCCTATTTTGGGTTACATGTCCTCATATCATGAAAAAAACTACATGATCTCCTTTAAAAAATAACATGTATTTCAATTCTCATTTTTATGAGATACATAGACATTTCACATCAATTCACCTCTGTCCTCACTACAAGACGTTAAAATGCATGGGAATTGATTTTATTCTCAACCAAATAAGATACCTATCAATGTCCAGACATTCCAATCTTGGACTAGCCACATCATCATTTAATTAATGACTTTATTCTCCTATGTATGAATAAGATCTACATGAGTAGATTCAATTCATGTTTCTGTCTTATGTATGAACCCGTATTCAGAAAACCCAAATTATCCCTCACTTGGGTGTTCAATTAGAGTGGGAGAACCATTATTTGAGAAATTCATGTGGCTTGATTATTTCTTCAGTAAGATAAATAGTGACACCTGGGTCTTATTCTCTATTCCAGCCACAATATTCATTTTCATGTCGGAATCACTTCATTTATTAACGAGAAGACGATAAACTATAAGGACCTAAAAAAACTATGTGTAACCTGATTCTCATTCTAATGAGATACGTAGTGATGTCCAGACATTTAATCCTAGGCCGGAATGTAGCATAATGTTAAAAATATTCTTCTACACCATGTACGAGTTAGATCTACATGAGAATATTTGAATTCTATTTATATCAGAGCCCCTAATGTCCTTGTAGAGTGACATTAAACTGCATAGTACCCAAAGAATTATGTATGGATTGATTCTCATCTTGTTAGGATATGTAGTGAAAAATATGACTTAGATATTTTTTCTTGATATGGGATTAAATAAAATTACCTATCTACCGCATACAATAGAAAAATCCATATGGAGCCCTATATTTTGGGTCCTCTTTTTACAGATCCCACTAAGGAAACAAAATATATTTCCATTATACATATGATTCAGATCTATGTAAGGGACTCCAAACTCATAGACAATGTGGATGCAAATATTTCTTTGTGCATTGAACATCACACCTTTCACATTTCACACTCTTGATCTTGAATACTATTGGATCTTTATGATCTTTCTAGGGTTTTTGGTTGTAGAATTTCTAATACTTGAGAACTCTTTTTCCTGAATATGTTGTATATGCCCCTATGTGGTCTTGAATTAAATGTTCCTACATAATAGGCATGTCATCCAAAGGATGTCGTTGTTTGGCTATACAGTACATTCCTGTACTGGCTATGTATAATACCACCCCCATAAACGGTTTTCCAAATATCAGTAACTTCATTATTGGTAAAATCACCCTCTATCTTCTTTAAAAATTGATGTTGATATATAAGAATCTGTATTTTAAAGAGGTCATCCATTTTATATTTTTCCCATATCCTTTCTCTTGGCCAGAATGTCTCCATGATCATGGTTTATACATTTTCCTTTTCCATGGGTTCAAATCATATTGAAATAACCTTGCATCATTTAACCACATACCAACCATTATTTCCATTATATTATTTTCCTATTTGTACTACTTAAAAAAACTAAAACTCAATATTTCATAATTTCGGATCAAACATTCATAGAAATTCAATTCCTATATTTCTTTTGAAATCATGGCTACAAATACTATTTATGTGTTTAGGTGCTTTTACCCATAAATTAAACTCTGTTCATTGGAAAAATATAATCTCCATAAACTTCTTTGCCTTTTAGAAAAATAATGTATGATATAAAAGATCTAATTTGTCTGACTATGCAGTATGTGCCCATAGGTGGCCTATCATAAGTTGCCTATATAACGGCCATGTCCATTAAAAGATTCCACTATTTGTCTATGAAACATATTCCCTAGTTGTCCCTATAAAATACATCCACCATAATATGTTTTTCAAATAGTGGTAACTTCGTTCTTGGTAAAGACATCATCTAATTCCTTTAGCCCATTCCCCATGCCATTATCTAGATCAAAAAATTACCAAATCCTAGTTCACAATTATTCCTTTCCATACCTAAACATGGTAGTATGTTTCAAAACAAATTATTATGATATTAGAGACTCATAAACCATTTTTCAATGATAAAGGCCTTAAATTAACTCCCACAATATCCTTACTTCATGAGTTGAAACTACACATCTCCCAATGTCTTTTCTGTATGAAATTAAACTACCTAAGAGAATATCAGAAAACCCCTTTCTGATAAATACACCCTCCTATGAATACCAAATTCATGAAATAGTGGTTCCTCATTCATAGTCTATATCAGCACGGATGACCCCTTATATTTAAAAATACCTTTCCTTGGCAAAGCCACCCACTGTGGTACTGAGACATCCAAATTTTAACACCTTTTGTTTATCAATAATACAATGTTAGAATTCTTGAGACTCCTCATTCCTGACTATGAATTACATTCCCATATGGGTATTTTCATTAAATTGGGATATATGACGGGTGTTTCAATTAAAAGATTCCTTGGTTTGGCTATGAAGTACATTCCTTATCTGGACCTACATAATACAACTCCTATAAGTTTTTTTTCAAATTGCAGTAACATTGTTCTCAGAGGATACCTCCTCTATTATTATACTTCAAATTCTACATTTGGTAACCATAAAAAAATATATCAAATCATAATTCAATATTCCCCTTGGATGTATATAAAAAAATATTGGAATATTTATATCAATAATTGAATAAATTTTGATCCCAAAATTTAGGGTTCAAGCAATTCAAATTAAAACATAATCTTTATTATTCTAGAATGCATGATTTTAAACTGCCCACTAAAAGAGTGACAATTCTCACCAGGTTGAAAATCCATAAAGGAAACTCCATAAAAAAGTTGAGTCTCATCTTGATAGATCTACACATTGTATGGTTTTTGAAATATCAAGTAATAAAAATTTAAATGAAATAATGTTTATGGTGTTGTCCATATGACCCTAGAAATAGACAAACTGCACTCACTATGCCCTTTGGATTAGATAAAAGTTAAAGTGCCCCCAACCCAATTAATGAAATTATGATTGTCTAACATAAAAACTTCATGTTATGACAATCAGATTTGATTTTAATATTATTTTACGAAAGTAGGTATGAAGACATATATTTTATTATAGGCTAAATAATTTTCATTTTTATGGATAAATTAGAGGAACATCTATAAAATGGATTCTCTCGATCTTATATTAAAAAACACTTTTATTCAAACTCTTTATTGGAGGATTATCCTCATTATCCTTGCCAACTGATTGCTAAATATCATTCAGTTGAGCAGTTTCAGCCTCCTCATCCTGAAAAAGTACACCTTTGGAAGTTACAATGGGAGTTACCACTTATAATTGGGATTATCCCAATGGTTGGTTTAGTTTATAAATCATATTTTGGAGAGGATCCATTTTTTGTTGAAGATGTTTAATTTCCATCATTGCCGCCTTAATATGATGATTGAATTCTGTTGATGTTATTCTATGGTTGACTTCTGTATCAGATACTACAACTCAAAAACACTCAACATTGGTAAGATGTTTGGATTTTAAAAGTTATTCTATAATTTGTGTTTCTTCTCCATCTTTAGAACTATTTAGTTCACCACATTATAAATGGGGTGGTAATCAAATCCACAAAATACCATTACACTGAATAATCTTGGAAGATGGACAAAATGTGAGAGAAGGTCATCCAAATGATTCTTAGAGAATAGATCCCAATTGACTTTCCATTTTTCTTATGTGAAATACTAAAATCATACTGCAGCTCTAAATATGAATTGGAATCACTACAATGAGGCATAACATATTATGGAATGAGATCACTTAGGGAGTTTCTTGGCTCTCCTCCTTTCAAAGCAGCAGCGGCCCCATCTTCCATTGTTGGTTGAACCAGTGTATAAGCTTCATCTTCAGGCTCATTCATGGGATATGATAGCCCAAAATGGTGTATTAGAATGATTTTTAGCTTCAAAAGTATATAAATAGAAATGAATTATTAAAAAAACAATGGCATTTACCCAGTAATAATTCGTCTACTTTAGTATATTCTCCCTCAGTATTCCTGATTTCAGTATTTTGAGTAAGTACTTCTTAGGGAGGAGAATTCTCTGGAGATCGCTCTATCCCCATAACCATAGTCTCTAGAGAAAATCCAAACATTTAATTTTCATTTGGTGTCTCTTAAATGTTAATATAATAAAGGTTGTGGGATTCATTATTCTTGAAGGAATTTCACAACGTTCTCTATAGATAAATCATCATAAATTTAGTATTAATATGAAGTATCAGATAAAAGAAAGATTATGCATGAAAAATTAAAGAATGAGAACTTATGTAATTTTAATTCATCATGGAGGTCCCCAAACTCCTTAATGGAACCTAGAATACTAATTTTTGGATTAATTTCATCCATCATTTTAGTGTATATGGAATTTTATGTTATAGAATCGTCACTATTTAAGGTATCCAACAAATGTTGGTTGATGCCCAAATTGGATCCACTGACATTTTTTTTGTCAATTCTGCAACTGGTGTAATGTCATTAGGTATTTCCAAGTCAGGATTAGCACCGATATCAGCTTCAGATTTCCTAGGATCCTCATTTCTTTCTTCTGGAGCAATAGGAATATCATCATTTATTATCCTTGGATCCATCTTCACTGGAAACTAATCTGAGATATTATTGACAAAAGAATGTTAGAAACAACATGTGATTACTAGATGAAATGCATTTGATATTACCAAGATCATTTTCATTCTCTTTAGAAATAGAATAATATGGTTCCATATCCGTTTGGTACTTCTTCTATTCAGGTAATAGATTCATCATCAAGAACTGGCACTCCTAGATTTTCCTTCTTAGTCCTTAAATGACCAGTTTTTAATCCCTTAAGAGAAGAATGAGATGAATATACTATGATAAAATGAACGTGGTCATCAAAGGGTATCACGATATTCATAATACTAGAGTTATAGAACATGTAATTACTTTTTTGAAGTACACTTCATATCAATCACAATGTTCTCTTGCATTTCATTTCATAGGATAGTGGGGAGATTGAAGTACTCATTTGAGTAGAAAAAACATGAGGTAACGATTGAATATTTTCTATCACCATCACCTCCATCATGGTTTTCCCTCCTACATAAAGTCTTAGAGACCTAAGGATTTCATTCAATGTATCAATAAGGGTTTCCATGTGTCTATATTGTATTTACTCGATAACCTTTCTAGAGGTTCCTTCCCTAATTTCAAGCTAAAAAATGAAATCTCATCAAGATTAATGATAGTGAATGATGAAGAATAATTGAAATAGATGAGAAGAGAAATACATTATCATTATTAACATAAATATATCATTACTTTTTAGGGTAAATAATAACCCCTTCACATATCCCTCAATCCATCATATTGGATACATGTTTTAAGGAAGGGACTTGGTCATCTCTTGCATATATAAAGGTGTCCAGTTTCACAATGTACTACCATAATTCATCTAAATTACTCTTTGGATGAAAATAAAAATCTTCTCTAACATCACCCACATCTGGTATTCAAATTATCATATTGGAGGAATGGCCATGATTCTCTGAGTTCATGAGTTATAATTTCTTAGTATTGAATATCTGAAGCCCAAAAATAATTTGATTTTGATATGGTTGGATGTGGAGAAAACTAAACACCCTCTGATTTGAAGGCCTCTTTAGGCCTCTATTCTTCTTCAAAAGAATTGTAATATGGGATGGTAATCACTTTTTATGATGGTCACTATATTGCCTTGGTGTTTGAGGTATTGTTTCCTTATCCATCTTCATCTTGTTGGATATTCTACAGATGTGTTTTCAAGGTTATGAAGCTTCTAAATCCTCTGCATCATATTTGGATTTAGACCTTTTACCATGGTGGCAATGAAAAATAGTTTTCATGGTCTCTACATTATATATTCCTTTTTTTAAATCCCATAAGGGTATGAACAAGCCCAAGATTTTTCATATCCATCCTCTAATCCAATTGATTTATCTACGATATGCTCTATAATTGATAATATGGATGTCTCTAAAGCCATCAAAATCTACAATTTTCAAGATACCATTGGATGTTTCTCATTCCTAACATATATAAGAGGAATGGTTCTTGATTTTTAAAGACATTTGAAATGGAAATAAAACCTATATGGTACAAAAGCCTCACATATGATTTCACAATCATTCCTGGTTGATGACACTCTATGATTGAATTCCATAATGTAGGCCCTCAGATCATAATTTTCTTCCCTACCATTATCAAAAAAAGTTCTAATTGGTGGGTTACCAAAAGGTAATAAAATTATTTCTTTCGATGCATTTAGTTCCCTCAACACATCGTTAGGTTTCGGGTTCAAAGTCTAAATACTAGAGACTTTCTATAAAAATGGGTTAAATAGACCATTGGGGACTCTAACTAAATTCAACATTGAATATGACCAAAATTGTGCCTCAATCTAGCCCCACAAAATTTGAAATAATCATGAAAGTCTAAATGGAGCCTTACCATTGTACAAATGCAGCATAGAATGATATATTCTTACTAATACAGGGGTTTCCAACCAAATATATTTCCTCTCTACTAACATGTCTACAATATCAAAAGTCTATGTCCTTACACCACCGCTAGACTCATGGACTGGAACCAAGTAAATGCTTTCCCACATTTTAGGTAAACCTACAAATATTACCTTTTAATCAATATAAAAGTTGAATTTAAAACCCTAGTTATTGTAGTCACCTCTCTACCATGTGGTCCTGTATGTGCCTGAAATACCTTGATTATTCGTAGTTTGGAAAATGGTAGGACATCCATAGGTAAGACCTTTTTTTGTTCTAAAAAATCTTTCATCTAAAATCCTGTATGAATATCATCTCTATAGAAAAGGTAATTATTTTCTTTCGTAAATTTCTTTACTATTTTTAATAATTCATGATTTAATGGTGGTGCCCTAATAATGTCACCCCATGTTATTTCGGGTGAAATGAAATCACCATACATCTCCCCAAGAATGGAAGCCCCGAATATTTGATAGATATCTTATAGACTTATGCTAAAATCATCATGCGTCAAGTGAAAATAATTTTTTTTTGGACTCCATCAGCTTAGAAATTTGGGAATGAATTAATTTTTTTAATCATAAGATTGTCTTATCGAGACAGCTTCATAAATGTGAACATCCACTAGTTATTTCATGAATTCTGCACAAGTCTATTGTACCCAAAATTCTCACATCCATTCAGGTTTAAAATCTCCTCCAGAATGAAGGTCACAGTCTTCCTTCCAGCCATTAGACTAATTTGTTTTTGAATAAAGAATGGTTGAATCATAACAATGTGTCCTTGGATATACAACATGATCTTTTATATCAGGGGTACAACCAATATAGTGTAGGACGCATCCATTAGGGATTGTTCCACCATGAACATGCATACCCTTCATGGTAGTATTCATACAATGATAGTAACTGTGTTGGAAAAACTAGACCTTTTGAAAATATCACTTATAAGATGGAATGTGGTCATCTTGCAAAATCACATTCCCATACAGAGGCAGATGGTGGCTTTGTGGATATTCACATTGATATGGAATCAAGTCTTTTAGAAACCGAGTGAGAGTAATCTCAAAAATTTCATAATAGTCTAGTAAAAAAAATTATCATCTCATTTTGATTAACTTTATCTTCCTAAGTTGCGATCATCAAGAGATCCATTTCTTACAATAGAATTAACAAATTTTCCCCATTAAGTTGGAATTTTTAATTAAAATAGATCAAATTTTAACGTAAAGGATTTTAAGAATTTGGAAAAGAAAAATCCTTACATAGCTCCTTCGATGAGGTCATCCACATAGGTACTCTGACTTGGATCCTAGGGAAAATCCTTTGGTGAAGTCCTTCGGTATAGCACTATCACTCAAATGGTTTTACCTTGAGCAATTTTCATGGGAAATACATGAGAACATAACACGGTAAAGCTCAATGAATGAGCTGTGCAATGAGAGTGAAATATCTGAGATCCCAAGTGAAAAAAATTACAATGGAATGGGGGTATTTATAGACAATGTCAGCCTATGCCGCCAACTTGCATGACATCGTTACACTGCAGACCTGGGTGACATTGCAATGTCGCAAAACTACGCGACATGACTACACCACTGACCTGTCTGACATAGCTATGCCACATATTTGTGCAGTTCAGAATTAACTCTCCATAATAATTTCAATATAATCATTCCTTAGGACTCGAACCTCTTTTCAATTAGATCCAATGATGATGGGGGGGATTTTGATGACACTCCTTTTGAAGGAAAAACTATTTGGATGAAATCCATTGGATATTTCAAAGAATAAAAAAGAAGCCAAATTAATTAAAATACATAATGTTAAAGGGACCTATGTGGAACACCTACACTCTGGACCTATGTAGCATAACTCTACATCCAAAAAAAATATCACATGTTCTAATAATATATCCTAGTGTGTAGCCCCTACGCCACAAGCCTGTGTTTTAGAGCTACGTATAAGGACTATGCGACAATATAATTTATGTACCCCTACATAGAGGAGTTATGCAGAAGAGATATGTGGATGACCTATGATGAAAAAATCCTTTTGATCATCCTCTTTCCTTACCTATAAATAAAACCCTTGGGCTCCCCATTTGAGGGCTTAAAATGTTGGAAGAACTATTGAAGCTCCCATTGCATACTCTTTCGCCCAGGTCCCCCTAATTTTCTCAAGTACCTCTCTAAAATACGAAATAAGAGATAATTATATGGGATAATAATTTTTGAAATCCTTTAAGTGTTATAAATAAAATACATACAATAATGGACTATTCTTCCATAAAAAATAAGCTACAAATGCAAGGACGATTCCTTAAGGACCAACGCAGGACTCTTCCAAATAAACCAAAAAGTCCTGGGGTGTTTAAATTTAAATAAACCCAAGTGTTGTCTTATTATTAGTCCATTCTAATATTGTATAGACTATGAGACATAAAAATGCGATAGAGCTATGATTAATAGATGCACCCATGAACTATTCATATCACCTTGTAAACCCTATTCAAATCCACTCATTGCAGGATTTCTCTTTACTTGGTTCCCTTATTTAAAAGGGACTATATTGAAGCCTCCACCAAACACTACTGACATACAAAACCTTTGGGAATGGAACATCATTGTGTCTTCTATTTGGTTTTGTATATATATTGTCATAGGTTTCACACATTCATCTTCTAATGGAGTTAGTATCCTTGGGATGATTGTAGGTTTGTATATCTACAGTCACATGGATCCTTACCCCAGAGATAGTGTTGGGAAGTTTCTAGTCTTGGATTTCGGGGATGGGAATCTGTCCTCCCCTTTTCTTCAATAAGATCTAGAGCCTCCGGTTCAAAATAGGGAGAGTGAGGGTCACACTTACTTTTCTATTCTGCAAAAGAAAATTCTCCATCCTCTCCTCGGATCCGTCAAGGTCATCCCTCCTGGAGTAATCCCCTAGTCATTTGATCCAGACCCAATGACAATCACCTTCATTTCACATTGAAGGTTTCATTGATATTCACCATAACCCACCATCTCCACGGCTTCTTTCACCATAGGCCCATCCTCTTCCATCAGTGGAAGAGAAACAGTGTGGTTTGTTAAATCTCTTACATCCTCTTGTTGCTCACACTGAGTATGACTCATGTGAACATAAAGATTTTTTATGATCACAGCATCCAAAAAATAAACCTCATTTCTTGAACTACGAGCACTCTAATTCCCACCATAATTAGGATATATTGGACGCCTTCATATAGGGCCCGAACTCACTGTATATCCTCTTCAGAAATCCATCCCCCATTCCCTTAATCCTATCATCCTCTTTAGGAGTAATCCCCGAATTAATCACCATGTGTTAAGACATATCTCATAGACTATGTTATAGGGGAATCCTATTTAGGATTAAGCCCCAACCTATTTATCTAAAAAGTTCATACACCCCTATGAGATTTATCAAACTACGTGGAATTTTATTCCCATCTGAGATGCATATGTAGGATACCTCCTTGACGTTCAAACCCAAAACTCCAAATCAACCCTGTTCTTCTTGGGCAATATTCCCAGAAGGGTCTAATCCATCGTGGAAACTCATATCCTTTCTCAGTTCCTTAGGCTTTTTTAGGCATAAGGCCCACACCAACATTTGACTAAGAACCTTCTGTATATATTTCCTTACACCGTGACATTAAAATGTACTATTAGATATTTATCACATTACCATAAAAGGTATGATGTGTCCCATTAAGTAGCACCAAACTATGGGGGTTCTGATTCACTTCATAAGTATACTTAGGTAACCCATTTTATGGGTATGATCCCAACATTAAAACATAGTTCTATCTCCTTGGATGATAATAAATTCTAGAGTGCCATACTGATTGTATTAAAAACCCAGCATCATCATAACATTTACTAAAATAATAAATAAATTGTATTTGATAGGATACCATTAGTGGAGAACCTAGAATACATACAAATATATTTATTAATGAAGAAACATGAATACATATATATGGTTCTAAATTTCACACATGCTAAAAATTGATTACAGATTTCAATGGAATCCTATGTTATAATTGGTAAATTAATAAGGATTTGTGAACATATCTTAAATATATAAGAGAGTCCTGGAGTATGAAATAACTCCCCCCAAAAGGGTGTGATCATCCCAAACTCCCATCCTCTTGACCAATGTGAGATCTTAAGCATCTTAGATCCAAACCTAACAAAATTCTTCCTTTGGAAATAAGGTCCCTTTGGATAATAAAAATTTTATGTTTCTAGTTCTATAAATAAATCTGATGGAAACCGTCCGAAAGTATTGATTCCTAACCATTACACATCTTCTAGGAGAAATATCCTTTCACTTTATTCAATAATAAAATTTTATTAATTATATTATTTATTAATAACCTATTTCATGTTTTTTCATTTACTATTATTCGTTTTATTTTTTATTATCCTATTATATTTTATTTTTATGTTGGTTAATTTCATGTTTGACATTTTGGGTTGATTCAGTCCTAAACATAGTCGGCACATTATCCATGGTTAAAGTGGTTATGGTTACATCATATTATAAATATTAATGTTAGTTCCACTAAGTCAAATACCCTGAGATGGTGGTGAATCAGGGTATGATAAATAAAAAAACATGCCCCTTCAGATATTGTTTCATCATTAAAAAATTCACCTCTCTCTTTCTCCTATAGAAATATATGATCAAAAATGAAATAATTCACAGGATGCAACGATTTTACATGGTTCACCCTCCCTGGGCTATGTCCAAGGAGTATAAAATAGTGATGTTGCAATATGCCAAATTCACTAAAGGTCACTATAAATTACAATGTTCGGGATGGATCTTCTATGCTTGGACTCACTTCCTTTACAAGATTTAGGGTATGGTTACTACATTTTCAAGAGTTACTCCCTATGTCTCTTTCTCTGGCACACTAATAGATGAAATGATCACTGCCTTCGTCTTCCTTTGGTCAATGCACTGGGAAGGGTTCTACTAATATTTTATGGACTTATAGTTCCATTAATTTTTATAGAAGAACTCATCCTCAATTATAGATAGATTCTCTTTTGAAGTCCCTTTTTCACCATTAGATGAAGTCCACTTTTTCACATACTGTTAGTTAGTATATATTTCTTTTGTGAACTGGTTTTGAGCTTAAGAAAGCTTCCTTGAGTCCTCCACGAACCACCACTCATATTCTGTGTACTGCCAGCTTCCTTTATGAACTGTGTAGTGGGTATGCTACTTGGATTTCATCTTACATGTACCACCACTCTTCTACATACCATCCCTACATTGCAGACTATATTATTTTCTATGAACCGTATCACATTCATGGACTACCTCTACTTCCACAGACCGTCTATCCTCCATGTACCTATTTTTCCTCCTTAGAAAATTATGTCTTCCTCCTCTATGTACTGCTTCATATGCGGTTTATAGTACCCCACAAAAACCGTCAACAGAATTTCTTCTACATGAACCACTTCACCCTTAGCAGAATTGTCCGTCACGAACCTCTTTTGAACTTCACCGAATTCCTAGTGCAAGGTGTTTTCTTGCGATAAACACTCTAAATAAAACTATTATTTAAACTCATTATATAGTAAAATACATCCAAAAGATATTCTAATCTGATATTACCCAAATCTTCAATGTGGTATCTTATTCACCGCGCACCGTTTCACCCACGAACCGTTCTGCCCTACACGGTCTACGTATTGTCGTTCCTCCTTTACAATGGCCCAAATAATCGTTATGTTTTTCCTAATGACACCCATTAAGGATTTACAAATTATTGCCTCGTTACCAAAAATGTAAAGCCATCCAATATACCGTAGGCCTTCCACATACCATTTGAATTCATCACAAACTATTTTTCTCCCTGTGAATCATTCTCGTACGTGATCTATGTCTCAAAATTCATTATTCCCTACCTTTGTCGATTTCTTTTGATGTTCTTCTTAACACATTTTCAATACATGTATTATTCTTAATGGTCCACATATCATACTTCATGGTCCATGTATAGTGATCCCCTTTTCTAAAATCCTTCCTTTCCAATACCAAATTCCCAATTTTGGGGCCCAAAAAATTGGCAATCACTGAGAAACAGTGCCCCCTTAAAAATATTCTTTCTACAAACACCAACCATGCTCATTAATGGCCATTTGTATTTTTAAATAAACACAAATCACCCAAAACATACTGAGAGGACACCTTGAGGGATTTTTTTCCCAAAAAGTAAAAATTTTATACTTATTATTTTTATGCGTTAAAGATACTTTTATAGCCATCCATGTAATTCATATGGGAAAAATGAAATTCATTGTTTAATGGAGGTCGTAGTTATCCCATACAAATGAGCAATTATTCCATTTATAATTGATTAAAAGGGAATAAAATATAGGAGTTTTTATATTTTCATAACCATAATAATATTATAAATATCATTTTTATTCATTAAACTATTCCTTATAAACATACATGGTATTTGAAAATGATATGTGGATCGCATCGCCTTATGGAGGTGATAGGCCGCAGTTAATCCCAAGCTACATTATAATTTTCCAATGGATGAGATTATAAGAAGGTAGAAAATATTTTAACTTTATATAATCATAATTATTTTATAAATATCATATATTAACATTTAATTCATCTTTATAACCATCCTTATGTGGGGTTGATAAATAATGAAGAAAATAATTTTTTGGAGGTAGTATTCTGTATGTTTGCACAAGTGATGTTTTCATTTTCCATTGGATGGATATATTATATAAAATATTTTTTCCATCACTATAATTACATTTAAATTTAGAAAATATTATTATTTCATTATGTTAGGATGGTTGTAATAGATTTTAATGAGGTAAAAGATGAAATAAACTTGAATGAATTCAATTAAGACCGCTACCTCCTCCTTGGAAATTTTCCATTTTCTGGCACATTAATCCTTTTAAGATTGAACTATTGGTGGTACAAGTACCTATATTACATGTGGAGGGGATTTGGTAAGTGTTTTGGTGGATCTGGTTGATATAGAATGCTCAAATTGTGTAGACAATTGGGGTGAGGAGGTTTCCATTTATAAGTATAAGAGGTAGTACCTTCATAGAAATTAGGAACATTAAAATATTAAAAAACATCTTTATCTAGGAAACATTCTCCAAGGTAACCCAATTTTGAAGATAATATAGGGTCAAAATTTACTCAAAAAATAAAATTTAGACAAGTTTAAAATATTTGTTAAGCCTTATATCATAGTTTAAGCTCTATCATTAACCCTTTTAACCCTTAATGTGGTAACAAAAGTTTACCATGGAAACTTTTCATTATAACTAAAATGAAAATTAACATCAATAAATAATTGAATATTATTATTAAAAATATGGAATACATTTTATAAGATTCATATTCAAAAAATTTAATATATGTTAACAAAATGTAATGACAAGTGTTTATAAAAAATCCTTTTTAAGCTTAAAATGATTTTACAAAAAAATCAGGTATAATATTGATTACAATAAAATTAATTTCATTATGTTAAATCAATGTATTATTATTTTACATTAAAACAAAACTGAAATGAGATGTAACCCAATGAATACTTGATTAAAATAGAATATCTAATAATAGTTGGCATTGTAATAAAAACATTACTTAGATTTCATGATAATCAATTATTGATCAATATTTATGAAATTATACATTTATCTGAATCATATTACATCATAAATATAAAATTGAACTCTAAAAAATACCTTAAACTTTATATTCATTCTTATATTATGATAATATTATAAAGGGGAAAATATTCATAAAATTGATATTTTTTATTATTAACCTAAAACTAAACTCTTTTTGAAAAATACATAAAATAATGCTAATTAGATTTGGACATGCTAATATCAAAAGTAAAATCTATTTAACCAAATTATAATTCTAAAATTTATAATTTTATCTTTTAAATAAAACCATATAATACATGGAAAACAATTTTGATAGAACAAAACTATTTATTTTTTGATTGAAAAATAATATAAAATTAACACTGCGAATATGGATCCATAAAATCTAATCATGGATATTACTTAGACAATAAATTGATTAATTATTTACATTGCATTGGTTTTCATTGGATGAAGTTTGAATCGAGTTCAAGACCAGAAGAGACTTATGTTATCACACAATTATTCATATGGAGGAGGTTTAATACTATATCTCTATAAAAATAACTAAAAGTTGGTGTTTTTGAAAAAATCTAATCAATGAAAGCACTTGTACAGGTCAAATTCCACACCATTTCATAAGTTCATTTTGGTAATAAGAAGGAATATTTTTTTGTTGTATAGCAATAATGATGCACATTGGGAATATTCATCTATCATGGAGGTGAAACTTCATAACAAACTCCATGGTATTATTATGTGATTTCATTATTACAATTCATGAATGGTAATTAAGGGTGAGATAAAATGGGATACACAATATATCCATTCACTAAATAAGTGAAATCTCAGTGTTAGTATATTTAATTTTATTTTTCAGAAACTAACCCACTAGGGAATTCCTAGATAATGGAAAGCCAAATGTGACACCCAAATCCCACCCCCAGTAGGCTAGGGGATGACAAACCGTGTCAAGTAGGCATATTACACACATAGAAGGTCTTAGTTTAAGGTAAATGTGCACACAGACACATCTTCTAATACCTATATATTTTTGAAAGATAAAATAAAAATTCTACCAAAATACATGCATACATATATCCCACATCAGAGTATGACACAATTATGGAGAAAAAAGGTCCCAATTCAAACCCACTAAAACTATAAAGGATTACAACCTGCTAGATGGAGAGGGATACCATAAAATACAAAACATGCTACAAACCATATTCTTTCTAGCTCAACTATGCTCACCTACTCTTGATCCACCTAGGACTCTATCAAATAGGAAATCATATACATATGACATGACATGTACCAGTAGATCCCATTTAGGTGTGAGTATATACATACCTAGTTTGACACCCTGAAATCACCAAACACTAAGCATAATGAGAGTAGTAATCACACCATCATTAATAAATGTCGATAAAAATCTGATATATAACATGATAATAATCCAAAACATAAATATCATCATGATAGATACCAAGTCTCAAGGTGGGTTCGTGACCTAACTACTAGCCTTGGATTCTATTAGAGGCTCAAAATTAACACTCATCCGGGAGAATTCACTCCACAAATCTTTCCATAATTGAAGGAACTCATCTCATAGTTCACAAAAATTAGGTCTTACTATACTAATGGCACTTATCCAATATAACATGCTCCACAGGTCTCACCATAAACAAGAATACATGAAACTGAGAGGTCTCATCTATGATACACACTTAACATGACTCCATCTAATTATAATAAAATAGATATATATAAACTAATAGGGGAGCATTCCCAGATCCATGGGGTATACCAGAAGCAATATAGAATAACCCACTATATAGTGGATCAAACTCTTCGATATATTGGTCACACGAATTCCTGAAAACCCACATGTGGAAGAAGATAAATATGTAGGGTCGAACGTTGGGGCTCATAGAGGTATCCCTTAACTCTACCTGAGAGTAATCACTTATAGGGGAAAAAATCTTATTCCCAGAACATGATGCCTCACAATACCCTCAGTGGGATAGACCAAGGGAATGTTCCTTATATATATAGGTCCATACCAAAACTGTTTGAGGGAACTCAACTGACCTCTCACTAGATCTGAAATGAGAAGATTAAGGGCTCAAACCCTCCTGTTATTTATTACACGTCGTGTTATATAGGTCTACACAATATGTCTCACAAAGATTGGCCTTACTATGTCTCTCACTCACTTGGAATTAATTTCTAAAAATACACGTTGTGACTATATGAGTACAAGGCGTGTAGATATGGATATGGTAATAGGCATTCCATCTGGTTTTGACTGTGTAATATGGACCATTTACATGTACCCAAGGATTTCATTTGTACACTATCCATGTCTCGGTAATTTTGAAGTATACAGTGTTTTCTCAGACACACTTATTGTGGGTGGGTCACATTTCTCATAGGCAAGTAAACCATATACACACAAATCCATTCTCCAAGGGTTATATGGGGTGTTCTTCAAAATACATGGTGTGTATTGAAACATGTATTTATAGGTATCCACTCCTTATACATGTCGAGCTAGTTGGGTAAGGTTCATGTGGTGTGTGAGGTAACAAAATGGTTTGTGACATTTAACTCAATGTGTAAACCCTATCCACCACAGAGGGGGACCTATATTGTTTGAGTTCTTATAAACTCTACTGTGTGTGGTTAGGAAATTTCTGGAATTCATAATTCTTTGCACCTCATTTTCCATGAACCAGTTCTACCTTTGGGGACACTGGGAAACATTCCAAATCATTTAGATTTTACTTTTCATGTCTCTAAGGACAGAAGGATGATATATTCGAACTTTTATTCATTAGAAACCCATAATTTTATCTATCTTGAAGAAACCCATATTTCCCAACTAAGGAATGCTCTATTACTCACACCCTGATCTGATCACCATCATCCTTGGAGGTTGGTTTTAGACCACAAAATATTCTTGGGAATCATTTCGAAAGCACCGCATCATCTGAGCATCCAATTCCATGACAAATGAGAAATCCTAATCCAATATCAAATTCTTCTTTATCATTATTGACCAAAAATGTTCTATCAATAAAAAACACAACAACCTGGTGTCTTTCAATTACACCAAAAAATCGTTATACAGTGTTCAACTACTATGTATTTATCAAATCATTGTCCAAAGGAAACATGAACAATGAACACACACAAAACGGTGGAGGAAATGAAAAAAACATATTAAAGGGAAAGAACCATATCCTTTCATTAGTTTTCCTCAATATATTTCCATTAGAATGATTAGAAAATAACAAAAATCAAATATAATCAAAAAAACAAAATCCAAGGTTAAAATCCATCAATTTTAAATCAAAATTCAACTTTTGAATGATTTTTTGGGGGTATTTATTCATGTATGACATGGAATAAATAAATATGGGATTAAATCAATATAAAAAACATGCTAAATTGAGTTTGGATTGAAGGAACGCGAATAATTATTCCACATAGCAATCATTTGGATATCCATGAACTCTATTGGAAGAGAAAAACTCCTTGGTACTGATCATATATCCATAATCCAATCACCATTCACCAAAGATCTCCTGGAAACTATCTCTCTCCAAATCTATAGTATTATACTAACAACAATAGGATTTTCCAATAATTGGGTTAAAATAAGAGAGGATTGGGTCATGGTGATCTAATAAATAATTTCATTTATTTACTTCTTATTCTTCCCACAGTTTCACTTAAACAAAAAACCTGACATGCATAAACGTTATGTCGCCCCTAGGGTAATACCCACACTCTAAATTGAATGGATGTCCTAAAATTCTTTTATAAGATATAATTCATGAGATATGCCATTATTAATTAAAAAATGTGAGGACATGGTATAATATTTTTTATATTTTTTATATATTCTCATTGAAGCTATTTATGTCCAATAATTTCATACTGAATCTATGTCTAATAATAGAAATATTCATAGAAATATTCCAATGTGTTACATAGAAACTTTGGAGTCATTACATTCTCCCAACCTTTAGGTATTTCATCCAGAAAAGTGAATACCAACTCATATAGGAGGGTAGTGATCTTACATATCAACCTCCGACACTAACGAGATCTCCAAGAGGTTAACATTATACCCACAAACATACACATAAGGGAAACACATTACCTTGAAGGTTCTTATCTTGTGGGTTTTCAAGTACCACTAGGCTCCTTGAAAATGTAACTCCACCCTCAATGTTCAACTCATCTTGTTTGACATCATTCAATAGTTTATAAACATATATCCACAACTATGGTACATGAGATACACTGTGTAGCTTTTGTGAATATATTCATAAGGTCAAGTGGTTTTCCATCTCACTAACCCCACACAATAACTAATAAATGATTCTATGAACCTGAAAATTGCATGTTTCTTTGACTGAATCTTTGTAATCCTTAATGACGTGAGATCTTTTATAACGCATGATCTCCTCATAGAACTCTAAATTCCAATATATTTGATCTATAAAATTCTTTTAATGCCTTTAGTAAGTCCTAATATTCCTTTTGATAAACCAAAACATTCAAAATTATCATTCGAGCCAACTCTAAGCCCAAAGGCATTATCTCCCACTAGCTTTGACAATTACAGAAGTGACATATAAGTTCTCTTGTACATAGCCTAAAATGATGATACACTTATGGTGAAATTGTACCTACAGTGATATGGAAACTCCACTAATGGTAGATGATCCTACCACCTATGTCCCCTAACTAAAATTAAAACCCCAAGAATGTTTACCAGAACTAGAATGGTCCACTTTACATGGTCATGTTCTTAAGAAAGGAACAGTATTCTCAACTATCACTAAGTCCCAAAGGCCTCATACATCCTATATATAATTTGTATATGAAGTGAGCATCACATACTAAAACCATTATCAAGGGTATAGTCTGAATGTGAACTACCTCATGCATAGACACGCATCCCAAACTTTATACTAATATCTTCTCTTATATAGTTTTGACGTGGGAAAACGTGGTGAGTTGTTATATGATCACTCAGATAGAATCATGGAATATCACTAATCGTGGAATCCCTGTCATTGGAGACAAAAATATATCATCCCATTTTTAATTCCATCTAGTAACCTTAACCATCACATACATGTAGGTGAGACATCGAGTGTTTAACTCAGAAACATGCCACTTGGCCTTTGGATTCCCAAACCAATTATAAAAGATCATGATTTATCCTCACCTATAAATGATATACTTATAATGAAAATAATTAATCATCATCATCACCTATTCTCACCAAATGATTGGTTTCATCATTCATCCATGAACAAGAATGATGTTCTCCCACCTTCAGAATATCCATCAAGAACATGTCAAATGGATATCGGGTCACACCAGATGCCACAATCAATATCTAAAGGACCCTGGAACACCCTGAGAGGGTAGGGGTGAATTAGGGTGTGAAATTTTTATTTTAACTATGGTGGATCTTGTTTCCATGTTGGTAGGAACTTGTTAAACCTGTCAAACAAAATAAAGTCAGAAGATGACACAACACTTTTACTTGGTTCACCACAAAGGGCTACGTCCATAGAGCATATGTTGATAGGTTGTCGGTCGTACCTAATTCTACTAAACTTCACTAGCTGCAGATTACAATGTTCTGGTACATTCACTCTGTCCCAGGCACATTACCGTTACACAAGTTCAGGGGTAGCTCACAGTGTCCCTCCGGTCACTCCCATTGACTCCCCTAGCTCATTGCCTTTGGTGAAGAGTCAGTTTATAGATGTGAAAGTCTATTCAGTAGATTTGCATTGATGTCATTGCCTCTACATATCATGATACTCTTCTTGCACCGAACTGGAAATGATGCACTTGAATGCACTGAACCATTGAACCGGATAATCAGAAACGCTCAAACAGGTTATACGGAAGATTTCAAGCAACTCCCACCCTTTGCGGGAAATATCCGACTTTGGCGTGAAATACTTGATTTTTGCGCAGAAAATATTTCGCGGAACAACCTCTTTTGCACACAGATTTATGTGCCACACCTTTTTTGTGCAAATTTTCTATTTTCTCACATTTTGTAGTTTTTCGTGAAACCACAAATTTTTCACGCAATGTTTGTTTTTTTCGTGCAGCTTAACCCTTTTCACGCAACTAGAACTTTTTCGTACAACACCCTTTACAGGAACCTTTTACGTGCATCAAACCTCATATATTCTCTATGTCTTCAACGGTATAGAATGAGGGAGTCACTTCTTCTTTATAGTCATCTCAGACCCCCGTGCGCAAAACCCCCTATGGCGCAAAAAGCCTCTCATTTGGCGTGTAATATTTTGTGCAGGTGCATTTTTTCACGCACAACTCCATGTTTTTCACGTGGCTGATGCCTCTTCCATTTTCTGACATTATGATTCCCAAACACCTCTTGCATGAAAAATATATCTCCCTATTTCGTGCACTACACTATTTTTCTTGCACGCTATTGTTTTTCACGCATGTTGCTGTTTTTCGTGCACGCCTCCCTTATTTCACACACCACTTACTTTTTGAGCGCACCTCCTCTTTCCAACAACCTATGTCTTCATTTTCCGATTTTCATGTCCAAAAATTTTGAAAGCACTGGAGAACAGTGCCACATTAAATATTGTTGTCTTCTTGAATTGTATGATCACTTTAATGGCACACATTCTGAACTTCCCCTAAAGATTGAAAACAAACACAAACCGTACTCCAAATCATGCATAGAACGACCATGGTTCCAACGGTATCTCCCTTTAGGTTTGTTGGAAATCAGTAAATAAATTCAATAGAGCACCAGCCATATGCAAACCAAAAAAGCATGAATCAACTGAGCCTACACTTTATGTCTACGTGAGAAATGCTCGGTGTAGAAAACAAGAGGGGAAGAATGAATTGGGATCCTGTGTTTTGGAATTCTCAATGATGCCCAAGAAATTCTCCTAAATTTTCTCTGAAGCATTACATGTTCAATGTATTCCTTCTTATCCTATCATCGAAATCGTGTCGTTGTCCAATGTATTCCTTCTCCCCAATTGGTAATAAACCCAAATATCGGTATTTTCTCATCGAACATCTCAATACAACCCCCGGATAGTATCTCCCACATAAACCTACATCCTATCTAGAAAAATATTAAAAACAGTTAACCTAACTAGGGAGAAGGGTATTTTGAAACATCTTTATGCACTGGTAGGTGTATGAACACCGAGGATCAACCGATGCTTCTCAAACACAGCTGCTAACAGTGGCTTGTTCAGGATATTAGCCACTTCCTCATCAGTTCCCACAAGATCCACTCTAATCATGCCTTACTCAACTTTTTCTTTGATAAATTGATACCTGATTTTAATATGTTTTGTACGAGAATTCTGAACATGATTATTTGTAAGATCAATTATGCTATTTTTATCACCGTAAATAATCATTGGTAGTTTCACCTCATCACTAATATCTGCCAGTTGTTGCTTCATCCACAATAGTTGAGTGCATGCCTTTTTAGCGGATATATACTCAGCTTCAGCAGTACTAAGAGAAGTACTTTTTTGTTTCTTGCTCAACCAGCCAACACATTTCTGCCCAATATAGAAGGCTCCACCACTGGAGGACTTTCTATCAACTACATCACCAGCCCAATCAGCATCAGAAAATTCTGATAATTCACTGGCCATGCCTGCAGTAAAGTATAACCCAATGTTATGAGTACCTTGAATGTACCTTGTGATTCTTTTTACTACCGCCATATGTTTCTCCTTTGGATTACTCTGAAAGCAGGATGCTAGACATGTTTCAAAGACAATATCTGGTCATGTTGCTATCAGGTATAGTAGGGACCCAATGATCCTCCTATACATGTTTGTATCTACAGAGGTCTCATCCTCATGCTTTACATGTTTGGTTCCAACTGTAATCGGATTTGAAATTGGTTTGGATTCATGCATATTAAATTTCATCAGCATCTCTCTTGCGTACTTTTCCTGTGAGATGAAATTTTAATCTTTCTTTTGAGTCACCTGTAGCCCCAAGAAATATGTGATCTCCCCAATCATTAACATTTCAAATTCTGATTTCATGTGATTGGAAAATACATCCACTGATTTTTTCCTGCTGGCACAAAATATAATGCCATCAACACAATCTAGAACCATGAACTGATCTTTCAAGGAATTCTTCACATATAGATTGTGATATACTCCTCTTCTTGTGAATTCCATCTTCTTGAGATAATAATCCAGTCGGGAATACCATGCTCGTGGTTCCTGATTCATACCATATAAAGCTTTATTTAGTTTGCAAACCTTTGTTTCATCAATACCAAAAAGAAAACCCATTGGTTAATCAATGTAAACTTTTTCTTTGAGTACACCATTCAAGAATAATGTCTGGACATCCATTTGATATAATTTATATCCTATTTAGAGTGACATAGCAAGGAAAAGCCTGATTGACTCCAGTCTAGCCACTGGAGTAATGGTTTCTTCAACATGGACACCTTCAATTCGGGAATATCATTTACATACTAGTCATGACTTGTTTCTAAAAACACTTCCATGATCATCAAACTTGTTCTTGAAGATCCATTTTGTACCAATCACATTGTGACCATCGGGTCTTTAGACATTATCTCATGTCTGATTTTTATCAATCTGATCTAACTCTTCTTTCATGGCGTTCACCCATGATTCATCCTTCACAGCTTCTTCAAATGAGGATGGCTCCACAACTGACAAAAATGCAGATTATGTGTTATTCCTCATCTTCCTTGTTTGTGGGGTTTCACTTTTGTCCCCAATTATGTTATATTGATCAATATTGGTTCTTTGATTTCTATTGCGAGGTTCAGTATCATTCTCTCCGGCCAAGTTTCCTCTTCAGATTTTTCTTCCAAGTCAACATCCTGATTTTACTGTTGAGTGTTTTGTCCACCTTCCTCTATTCCGAGTTTTTTATTTTCTCAATGATCATTTTCTTCCTCACTATCTATCAAATCATCATATAAAATCCTTGAAGCATTTTAGGTTTTCTGTTCAATGATCTTAACATCACTGCTTTCCTCAATCCTTCCTATTCACTTATTGAAACACTTGTAGGTTTTGATGTTCATTGAGTATCCAAGGAAAATTCCTTTATCTGCAATGTCACCATACTTCCCTTGATTTCCTTCTTTGTTCATGATGAAGCATTTACTTCCAAAAACATGAAAATATTTCAATGAGGGATTCCTTCCATGCCACAATTCATATGGTGTCTTTGTCTCACCAATATAAAGACTTGTTCGATTTTGAATATACACTGATGCTTGAGCAATCTCTTTCTAGTAATGTCATGGAATACGACTCTCAATTAGCATAGTTTGTGCCATGTTTTTCACAAGTCGATTCCTGCATTCAACAAATCCATTTTTTGTGGAGTTCTCACTACTGCTACCTCGTGTTGTATCTCATGCTTCTCTAGGTAGTTTTCAAATTCAATGGACGTGTATTCCCCTCCATTGTCAGATCACAACACTTTTATTGTTCATCCTGTATCATTCTCAGTGATTCGACGATATTTTTCATGCATTCATGTACTTTTAATTTCCTATGTATAACCATCACAAGACTTTTCATGTTCAGGATTTTTGTTGGGAATGTCCATGACAATCCTTAATTTTGATATCTTCTCCATGTCTTGTTGATTGATGCTCCCCGGTCTCTAATGAAACAGATTTTTTTCTTCTTCAATAGTCTTGTAAAAAATGTTTTCTTTACTATCAAACTGATACATGTTACCTTCCGTTCTGCATCCCTTCATAACTGAATTTCATGTCTTTCCCTTGATAGTGCAGCCTTTCTGATTAAAAGTAACTATAAGTCCCAAGTCATAGAGTTGACTCACACTGAGGAGATTATGATGTAGGCCACCTATATAAAGGACATCAGTTTTTTTAGCTTACCGTTAGCTATTTCAGTACTTCCACTGCCTTTTATTTTCAGATATCCATCATTACCAAACCGTACTATTCTGTTGACACTCCTTTTGATATCCGTAAATAGGCATGCATTACCTATCATATGAGATGAACAACCGCTATCCAAAATCCAGGTACTGTTTCTTTTTGTAGCTTTGAGGGCCACCTCTACCATCTTGGATTTCTCCATTTTCATCTTTTCGTTCCAGGAGACATTGGATTCGGTATAGAGCACTGATGGCCTTTCAATTATCTCACCCATGTACATTGGTTCTTCATAGTCGAAGTCTTCTTCGAGAAGATAAAACTTGTTTGTAAGAGCAACACTGTCTTATTGATGAGATTTGACTTGTCTCGAACTCTGGTATGAGGTGTCCATGTCTCTTCTCTTCCTACAATTAACAGCCTTATGAAAAAAGTTAGAACAACGAAAACAATATCTATAGAAATTTTTTCTTCTAAAAAAATTAGGATTTGAATTTGTTCTCCTTTTTTGAACTCCCATATCTTCTCTATTCAAATAGTTTCTTGCCTCTTCATAATAAGACATGGTATGGCCCAGATATCCACAGAACTAAAACTTCATGAGAGTAAATGTATTCTCACTTTTGTTTATCCTCATTCCTTCTTCTGTGGGATAATAGTTTGAATGCCCTTTATTCTTGGAGGCTCGAGCATAGTCTTCAGCTCTTCTTTTAGACTAAATTGGAGGTTTCTTTTTTAGAACATCAAGATACTTTTCTGCATTACCTACTTTTATCTTGCATTTATTTTGGTCCCCTTGGATTGTAGCATTTGACGATTCAGCCTCACAACTGATTCCACTATTTTCCGTCGAAGCAGGTCTTTGATCACTCAAAATATTTTCAACTCCATTAGAGCCATGTTTTTATCTCTCTAACAGCTCAACATCTACGAGCCTTACAAACTATATTTTCTTCCTTGATTCATTTGATTTTGAATCTCTTTGAAGTTTACTTCTAATAGTGACAACTTCCTCCTTAAGATGATCTGTATTCTTGGACATTTCCTCTAGTCTGGAGGTGAGGTCATTAATGACCTTTGCCTACTCTTCAATTCTCAGCTTCAGATCCACTAAATGATTATTGCTTTCAAGTATTTTAGAAATTACCTTCACCAATTCTTCCAGTCGTTCAATTTCAGCTTTAAGTTAATGAACATACATAGTTGATTCTTCTACAATTGATTTCCACTTATTGGATCTTTTAAATTTAATATTAAGATTACTAATAGCATCCTTAAGTTGCAACTCGGGATTGTCACTAGTTGTCAACTGATTTTATCCACCAGTATCTTCTGATTTTTCAATAGTGGCCATCATAGAAGCAAGGTTTCCAGTTTTAAATTCTGGTTCTTCTTCATCACAGAATTCATTATCATCATCTTCCTCTTCACAAAAAAAACTCTTCTTTGGCACTTTCTTTCTAGATTTGAAGTATCCCTTTTTGGAAAACCTTTTCTGAGGATTCTCAATGTTTTCAGCATCTCTATTCTCATCATCTATCCTTCTTAAGCACTGAGTGTCATTGTGACTTACTTTTCTCCAACAAAAGGAAACTGGATGTAACTTCCATTTGAATTTCCTTATTCCCTTCTGGAAGTTCTTTGAAATGAGAGAAATAATTTATTTCTCCTCATAATCTTCCCCACTAATATCTTTTGAGATTTGCAGTTTCTCAATGTCTTTGAACGCCATTTCCTTGATCACTCCAGTCATAGCATCTTCTGGTTTGAATCTCATTTCATATACCACGAGGTTGCTTAGAAGATCACCTAGAGAATGTTTGGAAAGATCTATTTCTTCAAGGGATAACATCATTACATTGTACAGGTGTGGAATTATTCTCAATATATTCTTCCCAACATCAACGTCTTTGATTTCTTCTTCTAGACCCCGAATAGCTCCAACAACTTTAGTAATTCGATTGAAGAATTAGTTTTCATTCTCATCCAGATGCATCATCAGATCATCAAACCTATTGTGTTGGACTTGTAGTTTTTCCTCCTTTACTTTGTTATCTCCTTCATAAATATTTTCAAGATTATCCCTGAAGGATTTTTCTGAGGTGAAACTCATCACGTTTAGATAGATATGATCAGAAAGATCCACAGTGAGAGAATTTTGTGTTTTAGCATCTGCATCAAGAATTTTCCTATCTGCATCAGTCGTAGCTAGGAATGTTGGATCATGATTTGTATTCCTTGAATAGTAGAAAAAAGGACTTTCATTCTATGAGATCTTAGATGAGATCTCATTCTGTTCTTCTAGATTTCGAAATTAATTCCATCAAAGAGAGGGACTCTCCTGACATTGGTTTAATTGTCCATAACAAAATATGACATATCAAACACAAGTTAACCTCCCTCTGATACCACTTGAAGGACCCCGGAACACCCTAAGAGGGGAAGGGTGAATCACAGTGTCAAATTTTTCTTTTTAAAGTTGTGGATCTTGTTCCCACGTTGGCAGGAACTTGTTAAACCTATCAAACAAAAGAAAGAAGTAAGATGACAAAACACTTTTACTAGGTTCACCACAAAGGGCTATGTCCAAGGAGTATACGCCGACAGGTTTTCGATCGTACCTAATTCCACTAAACTTCACTACCTTTGGATTATAATGTTCAGGTACATTAACTCTGTCTCAGGCACACTACCTTTACAAAATTTCAGGGATAGCTCACGGTGTCCCTCCGATCACTCCCGTTGACTCCCCCTGGCTCATTGCCTTTGCTGAAGTCCCAGTCAGTTTATAGATTTGAAGGTCTCTTTAATAGATTTCCATTGAATTCATTGCCTCTACTTAGCATGAGACTTTGATTTCATCGAAGTCTGGAAATGATGCACTTGAATGCACTGAACCACTGAACCAGATAATCAGAAACGCGCAAACAGGTTATACTGAAGATTTCACACAACTCCCTCCCTTTGCGTGAAATATCATACGTTGGTGCGAAATAATTGATTTTTGCGTGGAAATTATTTTTTTCGCAACAACCTCTTTTACCCACAACATTATGTGCCACACATTTTTCACGTAGCTTGTCCTTTTTCGCACAGTTTGGGGTTTTTTGCGCAACCTCAAATTTTTCGTGCAATGTCTATGTTTTCGCGCCGCTGAACCCTTTTCACGCAACAAGAACTTTTTTGCGCAACACCCTTTACATGAACCTTTTATGCGCATCAGACCTCAGATATTCTCTAAGTATTCAACCTTATGAATGAGAGGGTCACCTCTTATTTATAGGCATCTCAGACCCCCGCGTGCAAAACCCCTTGTGGCCCAAAAAGCCTCTCATTTGGTGTGTAATATTTCGTGTAGGTGCCATTTTTTGCGCACAGGTCCATGTTTTTCATGCTTCCCATGCCTTTTCCATTTTCTGACATTATGATTCCCAAACACCTCTTGCGCAAAAAATCTCTCTCCACTATTTCGCGCACCACGCTATTTTTCTCGCACACCTCTGTTTTTCTCGCATGCCACTATTTTTCACGCACACTGCTATTTTTTGTGCACGCCTCCCATATTTTTCACACCACTTCTTTTTTGAGTGCACCTCCTCTTGCCAACAACCTATGTCTTCATTTTTCGAATTTCAGGTACAAAAATTTTGCAAACACTGGAGAAAAGCTCCATATTCAATACTATTGTCTGCTTGAACTATATGATCACTTTACTGGCACACATTCTGAAAATCCACTAGGGATTGACAACAAACCCAAACCATACTACAACTCATGCATAGAACAACCATGGTTCCAACAATCTCCCCCTTTGGGTTTTTTGGCAATCAATAAATAAATTCAATAGAGCACCAGCCATATGCAAACCAAAAACGCAAGAATCAACTCATCCAACACGTTAAGTCTACATGAGAAATGATCGGTGTAGAAAACAAGAGGGGAAGCATGAATTGGGATCATGTGTTTTGGAATTCTCAATGACGCCCAAGCAATTCTCTTAAATTTTCCCAGAAGCATTACATGTCCAATTTATTCCTTCTTATCCTATCACTGTAATCTCATCATTGTCTTCCTTATTCTCAATTGGAAATAAACCCAAAGATTGGTATTTGCTCATTGAACATCTCAATACACCCTCTAGATATTATCTCCCCCATAAACCTACATCATATGTAGAAAAAGATTAAAAATAGTTAACATAACTGGGGAGAAGGGTATTTCGAATACTCTTTATGCACTGGGAGGTGGCTGAACACCGAGGTTCAACCGATACTTCTCAAACACAGCTGCTAACAGTTGCTTGGTTAGGATATCAGCTACTTTCTCATTAGTTCCCACATGATCCATTCTAATCACGCCTTGCTTAACTTTTTCATTGATAAAGTGATACCTGATTTCAATTTGATTTTTTATGAGAATGTTGAACAGGATTCTTCATAAGATCAATTGTTCTCTTGTTATCACAGTAAATCAACATTAGCTTTTTCACATCTTCACCAATATTTGTCAGTTGTTTCTTCATCCACAGCAGTTGAGGGCATGCCTTTGTAGTGGATATATACTCAGCTTCAGTAGTACTAAGAGAATTACTTTTTTATTTCTTGTCCAACCATCCCACACATTTCTTCCCAGTATAGAAGGCTCCACCACTAGTGGACTTTCCTTCCACTACATCACTAGCCCAATCAGCAGTAGAAAATGCTGATAATTCACTGTCCCTTCATGCATCAATGTATAACCCAAAGTTATGAGTACCTTGAATGTACCACATGATTCTTTTTACTGCCACCATATGTTCCGCCTTTGGATTACTCTAAAAGCAGGATGAAAGAAATGTTGCAAAGACAATATCTGGCCATGTTTCTATCAGGTATAGTAGGGACTCAATGATCCTCCTATACATGGTGGGATCTATAGAGGTCCCATCATCATGCTTTCTATGTTTGTTTCCAACTGCAATCGTAGTTGACATTGGTTTCGATTTGTGCATATTAAATTTCTTCAGCAGCTCTCTTGCATACTTTTCCTGAGATATGAAAGTATAATCTTTCGTTTCAGTCACCTGCAGTCCCAAGATATATTTGAGCTCCCCAATCATTGACATTTCAAATTTTGATTTCATGTCATTGGAAAATTCATCCACTGATTTCTGCCTGGTACCACCAAATATAATGTCATCAACGTAAACTAGAACCCTGATTTGATCTTTCATATAATTCTTCACATATAGATTGTGACCTACTCCTCCTCTTTTGAATTTCATCTTCTTGAGATAAGAATCCAGTCAGGAATACCATGCCTGTGGTGCCTACTTAAAACCATATAGAGAATTCTTTAGTTTGCAAACATTTGTTTCATCAGTACAAAGAAGAAAACCCACTAGTTGTTTAATGTAGACTTCTTCTTTGAGTACACCATTCAAGAATGTTGTCTTTCCATCCATTTGATATAATTTATATCCTCTTTGGTGTGCCCTGGCAAGGAAAAGCCTGATTTACTCCTGTCTAGCCACTAGAGCAAAGGATTCTTCAACATCAACACCTTTAATCTGGGAGTATCCTTTACATACCACTCATGCCTTGTTTCTAATAACACTATTATTATCATCAAACATGTTCTTGAAGATCCATTTTCTTCCAATCACATTGTGACCATCGGGTATCTGGAAAAGATCCCATGTCTGATTCTTATCAATTTGATCTAACTCTTCATTCATAACTTTCACCCAAGATTCATCCTTCGTAGCTTATTCAAATGAGGATGGATCCAGAACTAACAGAAATGAAGGATGTGTGTTATTCTTCATCCTCTTTGTTTGTGTGGTCGCACTTCTGTCCCCAATTATGTTAGATGGATAAATATAGGCTCTTCGATTTCTCCTGTGAGGTTCAGTTGCATTCTTTCCAGCCAAGGTTTCCTCTATAGATTCTTCTTCTGATTCAACATCATGATGTGACTATTGAGTGTTTTGTCCACTGTCCTCTATTCATGTATTTGTATTTACTCCATGTTAATTTTCTTCCTCACTTTCTATCACATCACCATAAGAAATAATTGAAGCATTTTTGTTTTTCTCTTCAATGATATTAACATCACTACTTTCCACAATCCTTCCAAATCACTTATTGAAACACTTATAGGTTTTTCTGTTCATTGAGTATCCAAGGGAAATTCCTTCATCTGCATTGTCACCATACCTCCCTTGGTTTCCTTCTTTGTTCATTATAAAGAATTTACTTCCAATAAAATGAATGTATTTCAAAGAGGGATTCCTTCCATGCCACAATTCATATTGTGTCTCCGTCTCACCCATATAAAGTGTTTTTCGATTTTGAATATACACTGTATCTTGAACAACCTCTTTCCAGTAATTTCATGGAATACGACTCTCAATTAGCATAGTTTGTGCCATGTTTTTCACCTGTTGATTCCTATGTTCGTCAACTCCATTTTGTTGTCCAGTTCTCACTACTGATACCTCATGTTGTATCCCATCATTCTCCAGGTAGTTTTCAAATTCAATGGACCTGTATTCCCCTCCATTGTCTATTCGCAACACTTTGATTGTTGGTCCAGTATCATTCTCGGTGATTCGAAGATATGTTTTCATGCAGTAATGTACTTGTCGTTTCCTATGTATAACCATTACACGTGCCATTCTACTATAATAATCAATTAAAAGGATGAAGTACATTTCTCCAAGAGTTCTAGAAACATTCATCTGTCCACATAAGCCTATATGAATGAGATCAAGAAGATGCAATGCCCTTTTCTTCTTTGGCTGATATGAACTGCAGACCAGCTTCCCAAGAATTTAAGCATTAGAATACTTTTCACGTTCACACTTTATGTTGGGAATGTCCATGACAATCATTAATTTTGATATTTTCACCATGTCTTGTTGATTGACATGCCCCAGTCTCTGATGCCAAAAAATTTTATATTCATCAATAGTCATGTAACAAAATTTTTCTTTACTATCAACCTGATACATGTTGCCTTCCGTTCTGCATCCCGTCATAAGTTAATTTCCTGTATTTCCCTTGATAGTGCAACCTTTCTAATTAAAAGTAACTATAAGTCCCAAGTCACAGAGTTGACTCACACTGAGGATATTATGAGATAGGCCATCTACATAAAGGACTTCATTTTTCATTAGCTCACCATTAGATAGTTCAGTACTTCCACTGCCTTTGATTTTCAGAGCTCCGTCATTACCAAAACGTATTGTTCCATTGACCCTCCTTTTGATATCCATTAATAGGTCTGCATTACCTACCATATGAGACGAACAACCGCCATGAAAAATCTAGGAAATGTTGCTTTTTTTAGCTTTTAGGGCCACCTCTGCAAGGTTGGATTTCTCAATTTTCCTCATTTCATTCCATGAGACATTGGATTGAGTATTGATCACTGATGGACTTTAAATTATCTCATCTGTGTACTTTGGTTCTTCATTGTCAATGTTTTCTTCGAGAGGAGAAAACCTTTTTGTATGAGAAACACTATCTTATTGATGAGATCTGACATATCTCGAACTTTGGTGTGAGGTGTCCATGTCCTTTCTCTTCATGTAATTAACAGCCTTATCACCAAAGATAGAACAATGAAAACAATATGCATGGAAATGTTTTCCTATAAAAGAATTAGGATATGAATTTGTTCTCCTCTATTGAACTCCCATATCTTCTCCATTAATATAGCTTCTTACCTCTTCACAATATGACATGGTATGGCCCAGATATCTACAGAACTGACACTTCATGAGAGGAAATGTCTTCTCACTTTTGTTTATCCCCATTCCTTATTCTGTGGGATAATAGTTTGAATGCCCCTTATTCTTGGAGGTTCGAGCATAGTCTTCAGCTCTTATTTTATATTGAATTGGAGGTTTCTTTTTCAGTTCATTAGGAGAATTTTATCTATTACCCACTTTTAGCTTGCCTTTATTTTGGTCCCCTTAGTTTGCAGCATTTGATGATTCAGCCTCACAAGTAATTCCACTATTTCCCATTAAAGCAGGTCTTTGGTCACTCAAAATCCTTTCAACTCCATTAAAGCCATGTTTTTCTCTCTCCAATAGCTCAACATCTGAGAACCTTCCAAAACATATTTTTTCCCTTGATTATTTTGAAATTGAATCCCTTTCAAGTTTACTCATAATAGTGACAACTTCTTACTCAAGATGCTCAGCAGTCTTGGACTTTTCCTCTAGTCTGGAAGTGAGGTCATTGATGACCTTTTCCTGATCTTCAATTCTCATCTTTAGATCCACTACATAATCATTTCTTTCAAGTATTTTAGACTTCACTTTCACCAATTCATCTAGTCATTCTATTCCAGCTTCAAGCTGATCAACATATTCAGTTGATTCTTCTACAATGTATTTCCACTTATTTCAACTCTTACATTTAATATTAAGCCTACTAAAAGCTTCCTTAAGTGGCAACTTGGGGTTGGCACTAGTTTTCAAATGATTTTCTCCACCAGTATCTTCTGATTTTTTAATAGAGTCCATCATGGAAGCATGGTTTCCAGTATTAAATTCTAGTTCTTCTTCATCACAGAATTTATTATCATCATCTTCCTCCTCACAGAAAAAACTCTTCATTGGTACTTTCATTCTAGATTTGAAGTCTTTCTTATTGAAAAACCTTTTCTGAGGCTTCTCAATTTTTTCAGCATCGTTATTCTCATCATAGATCTTTCTTATGCACTGAGAGGCAATGTGACCCACTTTTCCATAATGAAAGCAATCTAGAGGTAACTTCCATTTGAATTTCCCTTTTCCCATCTGAAACTTCTTTGCAATGAGAGAAATAATTTCTTTTTCCTCATCATCTAAACCACTATTAAATTTTGAGATTTTCATTTTCTCAATGCATTTGAATGCCATTTCCTTGGTCACTCGAGTCATAGAATCTTCTGGTATGACTCTCATTTCATATACCACCAGGCTGCTCAGAAGATCATCCAGAGATTGTTTGGAAAGATATATTTCCCCAAGGGCTGACATCTTTGAATTATACCGGGGTGGAAGTCTTCTCAATATTTTCTTCAGAATTTCAACATCTTTGATTTCATCTCCTAGACCCCGAATAGCTCCAACCACTTCAGTAATTCGGTTGAAGAATGAGTTTGTATTCCTATCTGGATGCATCTTCAGATCATCAAACCTATTGTGTAGGACTGGTAGTTTTGCCTCTTTCACTTTTCTATCTCCTTCATAAATATTTTCAAGATTATCCCACATGGATTTTGCTAAGGTGAAACTCATCACCTTTAGATAGATCTGATCAGAAAGATTCGTGGTGAGAAAATTTTGTGCTTTAGCATCTGCATCAAGAATTTTCCTATCTGTGTCAGTCATAGCTACGCTTGTTGGATCAGTGACTTGTATTCATTGAACAGTAAAAAAAGGACTTCCATTCCATGATATCTTATATGAGATCTCATTCTGTTCTTCAAGATCTGGAAATTACTTCCTTCAAAGAGACAGACTCCCCTCACATTGGCTGAATTGTCCGTAACAGAATATGACAGATCAAACACCAGTTAACCTACCTCTGATACCACTTGAAGGACCCCGGAACACCCTGAGAAGCGAAGGGTAAATTAGGGTGTCAAATTTTTCTTTTTAAATATGTGGATCTGGTTCCCAAATTGGTAGGAACTTGTAAAACTTGTCAAACAAAAGAAAGCAGTAAGATGACACAACACTTTTACTTCGTTCACCACAAAGGGCAACATCCAAGGAGCATATGCCGAAAGGTTTTTGGTCGTACCTAATTCCACTAAACTTCACTAGCTGTGGATTACAATGTTCAGGTACAATCACTCTTTCCCAGGAACACTACCTTTACAATAGTTCAGGGGTAGCTCACGACGTCCCTCTGGTAACTCCTGTTGAATCCCCCTGGCTCATTGCCTTTTCTGAAGTCCCAGTCAGTTAATAGATGTGAAGTTCTCTTCAATAGATTTTCATTGAATTTATTTCCTCTGCTTAGCACAAGACTCTTCTTTCATCGAACTCCAAAAATAATACACATGAATGCACTGAACCACTAAACATGATAATCTAAAACACACAAATTGGTTATACAGAATATTTCACGCAACTCACACCCTTTGCGTGAAATATCTAACTTTGGCGTGAAATACTTGATTTTTTCGAGGAAAATATTTCATGCAACAACCTCTTTTACACATAGATATACATGCCACACCTTTTTCTCACAGCTTGTCTTTTTTCGCACAGTTCGAAGATTTTCGTGCAACCTCAAATTTTTCGCGCAATGTCTGTGTTCTCACGCAGCTAAACCCTTTTCACACAACTAGAAATTTTTCACGTAACACCCTTTATGTGAACCTTTTATGTGCATTAGACCTCAGATATTACCTAACTATTCACCCGTACAGAATGAGGTGGTCACCTCTTATTTATAGGAATCTCAGACCCCCGTGTGAAAAACCCCATGTGGCACAAAAATCCTCTCATTTGGCATATAATATTTCGCATAGGTACCGTTTTCTCACACAACTCCATGTTTTTCGTATAGCCCATGCCTTTTCCATTTTCTGACATTGTGATTCCCAAACACCTCTTTTGCAAAAAATCTCTCTCCACTATTTCATGCACGACACTGCTTTTCACTCACACTGTTGTTTTTCACACATGTGACTGTTTTTCACGCACGCCTCTGTGTTTCGCGCACGCCTCTATTTTTCACGCAGGATGATATTTTTCATGCACACCTCCCTTATTTCACGCACCACTTCCTTTTTGAGCGCACCACCACTTCCCAACAACCTATTTATTCATTTTCCAATTTTCAGGTCCAAAAATTTGCCAAACACTGGAGAACAGCACCGCATTCAATACTGTTTTCTGCTTGAACTGTATAATCATTTTACTGGCACACATTCTGAACTTCTACTGAGGATTGACAAAAAACATGAACTATACTCCAAATCATGCATAGAATGACCATGGTTCCAACAATATCCCCAAGTTATTTCTCCTTGACATTATAAATATGTGGAATTAAAATTATCATTTACTATATTTGTTCTTCACCATCATCATACTTAAGATTCAAAAATAAATAGTCCCACTAATCTATCACCTCACTTAATAATAGAAAATAGAAAACCTCACTATGAATACTTTCTAACACCACCTCACTCTTGGGTGGTTCCCAAGCTGGAAATGTGTCTACCATTACTTGGTCCACTATTAATCCCATGATTGGGATGATATATCCAATGTATTGGAACTATTGAATCCATAAATAAAACTTCAAGAGATTACTGTAAAGGTGGTACTATCAGAGCTTGTCAAGAATCATCCTCACGTGTCTCGTGTCTTCCACCTATGCCGTTGAGTTAACTAGGATTTCATCAAATAATACTAACATGAAAAGTTCTAAGAAAGGTTTAAGGATCTAGTATATAGTCTCCAAAATCATTTCTAGGGTGTTCAACACACTAAAGGGTATTAGAAATGTCTAATAGGAACTGTAGAGGCTTTAGGAATCCACCCTCGGTATATTCTCCCCTCGACCCTATAATGGGTGATAACTTGTCCTAAGGTCAAACACTAAGAAACACTTATCCCCTAACCACTAGTTTAAGAATTAATCGATTTATAAAGTTTTATACTCCTTGATTCTCATGGTTCAAGTGATTTTTATCTACAACTGAACTCAAACTCACTTCTCCCTTCTCGGATAAAAATATTGTGTAGCCCAGGATAACACACTAGGTTATATATACCTCTGCCTATGTATATCCCCCAACTGCACCTCTATAACCCACATCTCATTAGGGTCATCCTATATGTTGGTTTAAATATCATGAAATCCATGTGTGTTGATCTATGTTGAAATAAAACATTCCATTGGTAGGTAAGCCTAGTACAACCACAAGGAAGACGTCCTCATACCTCTCCAACAGCATGAGAATTTGAAATCTCATAAAACCCACTACTCTAAGGGTTATATTGTCCAACTAGTAATGAATCAATCATATCCTCTTTTATATGAGCTCACCCAACCCATCCTGGTATTCCTTCTATCCAAAGAATTAAAATAATATCCCACTATCTCAGGTACACTAAAACTATCACTAGTAATAGTTAACTAGACACAGACGGTAGACAACTAATCCATACATATAAAAACATCATAGGGCCTCACCAACTAATAAGAATATATTTCACATGAGGATCTATCTCTACCCTTATAAATCAAGGGCTCACTATCAATAACACTATTTGATCACCAACCCTTTTTGTAGGATCCTCCAAAAATAATGTTTGAGATAAAACCCCTCTATTAGAAGCTACTAGTCACATGGAAATATGTCTTGTGATTGTGTAATAAAACTGTAGTTGGAGCTGTTAAGACACATGACATATCTTGAAACACACTCGAAGCTTCTGGTCACATGCTCCTACAACCTAAATATGTCATTTTTATTTTCCACATGTTACCTACTACCAAGGTTCATTCTGACACCTTATCACATCAATGATACCTTGGACGTAGAATTAAAAGGGACTCATCTACCACACCTAACTCATATCCTCATTTAGTGTAACTGAGACACCTACATTGTTCTAAATCATATCATAATAATGTGTCTTGGTGGAGGAGGTGACCCACTTCCTTGTATCTAGATGTTAACTCGAACATCACCAAAATCAGGCTCTACCAACAACCTATGTCACCATGTAGAATTATCACCACAATGAATAGCATCGAGAGGGGTTCTATCCAAGAGGGACTCATAGAAAATTCTCATGCTAGTCCTCTACCACCTAGAGAGTATGTCTTACCAAGAGTAATGGTAGATCACTATATCTGTAACTCACTAAGTAAACTCATATTTCGGTATTGCAGAACCAACCACTCCTAAACCTTATGGGGAGCATCTACCTGAACCACCACAAGTGGGTTAGCATGATACTGAATGTGTTGATACATCTCTCTCTATCTAAATAGAGGAACTACCTCCTACAAATATCCCAAAACTAAAGCCTCACCACCATGTTGATCATAACCATGATACCGCTATATAATCCCAGTTGTATGTCATGGTGGAAGAATCAAGTGATAGTGTAGACTCACCACAATCAAAAGAGAACGTCTTGTGAGCTGACTCAATAAGTACATGGAACCAAAACCAATTCCTATATAAATAAAGTACTACTTTTTTCCCTACAACTTTATTCTACATGTATCAATTCAATAAATAGTTTATCAGATCCCTTGTGAATGGATTCATCAGAAGCTAGTCCAATACTAGATTCCCTATCTGGAAGTCTAATCGTGAAAAACATTAACAGTGTTTCCCTTGTTACCAAAACAATCCTCATTGCTAGTAAATATCCAAAATCCATTCATATGATGAACCCCTCTGATACAACTCTATCATGAGCTGACCCATCGGGTCCCACATATCCAGTATTAAGATGACTGTGACACACCAAGTATGCCTCCAATAATCTAAGGGATGGTAACCAGTGTCGAGTAGGTATATCATACACATAAGAGGCCATATCCTAGGGTACCTATACACACCCACACATCTCGCAATACCCACCCAATGTTGAACAGTAAAATACAATAGATACCAAAATGCATGCATACATCTATATCTAACATCATAGTAAGACTCAAGTATGGAAAATAAGACAAGTGAAAAATACAAGCCTACCAAAACTAAAAAAGTGTCCAACCAACTAGGGGAGGGGACTATTTTCAAATGAAACATCTGGTATGAACCATGACATATCAAACCCCACTATGGTCTATTTCTGTTTCATCTAACTGGGACTCCAATAGAAGTCTTCTCATCTTTATAAGACATGACATGTGTGAGAAGATCCCATAAAGGGGTGAGTATATAAACACCCGGTAGGACACCCTAAAATCACCAAACCCAATGAATCAGGATAGTAGTAAATTCAACATCAAGAAGATATGTCAATCATAAATTGAGAAATAACCCTAAAAAAAATCAATAACCAATATATGATAAAGATAAAAACTAAGTATCAAGGTGCAGTCAATACCTCACTAACATCCTAGGATACTACAAAATACCCAAAAGTAACACTTGTCTAGGATAACTCACTACATGAGTCTTTCCATAACTGATCGTACTCATTCAAGAGGTGTTTCTCACAGGGTATTATTATAATGATGGCACTCATTTGAAAGAACATAATCATAGGGTATCACTATGAAGAATTATGAATGATATATGGACCCTAATTTTTCTTTCATAACTATTTCATCATTTTAAAGATAAATAACATCATATCAACACATTAAATGATGGAAAGGTATAGTATCTTGGGAAAATTAGGATCTTGCGTCACTAATATATAATAAAATATATAAATTATTAAAATACATCTTCTATATCCACTAAAAATATCCCACAATATTCTGAGTACATATAGTCAATTGTGTAGGATAAAAATAATGATATAGATTCTCATTATACAAGAGGGAGAGTGAATTGTATACTTAAAAAAATTCATTAGGAACTTTTAAAGATGGTCATGTTTAACAAAGTTGAACAAGGTAATATATAAATACCTCATAGTTCTACAAACTTGCTTAATTCTGGAAATATGTTTCCAGAAATGAAACTTTAAGAAAAGTTTGCAAAAATAAAGATTCTACCTTAAAGCGTATAGAATCTTACTAATCAGAGTACAGGTATAAGAATGTATAAGATATTTTTACATTCCATAACAACCAAAATGTAGCAGAATACATGAAACAACACATGTATCAAGTAGTAAATCTCTTAACCCAAAGATAAGGGTATCCAACATCCTTGGATAAAGGCCCCTTTATTTATACTTTCCAAAAGTTTGTCTTACCCACACAAGGGTAATCCCTCGATACGAATATAAGAGTTTGTCTTGCAATCCCCACAAACCCTAAAACTTCAAGGTAGTCGGAACCTCTATCTTCCTATCCCCAAAAGGCCTTGAATGTACTCAGCAACATTTGGAGTTGTATGGAGCAATTTTGAACAAGATGTTAAGTATGCACAAAAAATGAAAGTATCTCTCTATAAATAACTTCAGTAGAATGTAATCTATAGAGTCATAGAACAGTTCCTCAAAATTATGAAATATTTCAAATGAGATCTTATTTATAGGCACATCTTTAACAGTCAGCTCCCTCCTCCAATAATCATATTTCTCCTGCAATTTCAGAAGGACCTGTACACATGTCACTCAAACAAGGGTTGGTTAGAAATAGAATGCACAAAATCATTTTATAACTATAACAACTATAATAAAAAATGTGGTTTCTTAACCAAACAGATTATTCGGAGTGTAAGGAAAAAATAAAAGTTTGGATTCTAACCAAAAAACGATTCGGTGTATATAATACATGAATATTTCGATTCTTTCTTCAAAAGAATTCGGAACCTGAATTCTAAAGAATTCTGATGTCTGAATTTCAAGGAAATTAGGAGTCAGAATTCATAAGAATTCAGATTCTGAATTTAGAAGTTTTGGAGTCTAAATTTAGAGAATTCAGAGTCTGAACTCAGAATGATCGAAATCTGCATTAAAAGAATTTCAAGTCTGAACTTAGAATGTTCGAAGTCTAAATTCTGAGAATTCAGAGTCTGAACATAGAAAGTTTGGAGTCTAATTTTATAGAATTAAGAACTTGAATTTAGATCCTAAAAACAGAATGTTCTATGTCTAAGTATTTATAAGATTCTGATGTTTTAGATATGAAACCTAATTTTTTACTTAGATATAAAATGAGTTTGGTTTAGAGAAATTATGAAATGAACAATGAAAACAAGGTAAGGTAAAATTTCCTTGGGGATGGAAAATTTTACTTATGAATATAAAATATAGGGGAAATGAAATTTTCCACATGATAGTGTTTGTGATTTTCCAAACAAGAAGGAATAAAAAATTCATAAAGAAACCTTATTGAATCAACAATCTCCCCCTTTTTGGAAAGCACAAACATCTTTATGAAAAATAATATAATGACTTAGACAATATTTTTCTAGACATTGAAAATAAAACTTATCTCCCTTAACATATGCAGAATAATGAATACGACTAACTCCCCCTTAGGCTTTGGAAACACTAAAGATACTATTATTGATTTCTAGATTTAGACTTAGCATTTTATTGCATACGAAAATCTTTCTGGATAAGAAATCCCTCCTAGATAAACTCACCCTTACTTAGGGAAATTTCTTCTATTACATTATAATCTTTTTTAACATTCCTTTCAACGCCTTTGTGATTTTCAAAAAGGATTAAAGGGAATGTAAAAGAGAATATGGTACCAGAAATATTAGTATTAAACAACCAAAAGACGAGCAACAAAAAATTTCATTATGATTCGAAAAATTTATACAAGGATGAAATACAACAAAAGATCGGAATTGAACAATATTATCCTTCTTTATCTTTCAGAATCAAATTCTTCACTATGGTTTTGTGCATCTTGAGTCCCTTATGATCCTCCTATGCACGTTTGAGAAGCTAATCCTGATCTTCTATTTTCATCTCTAAGGATTTGATTTTTTATTCCTGATCCTTAAGATATTCTACCTGTCCCTTTATAACTTCTTATTGCTTGGAAAATGTTTCCTCAAGTTTGATTATAAGATCTCTTTCCCTATTCTAACTCTGAGCAACTAGATGCAACAACCCATTCAGATATTTCACTTCCTGCATCCGAGAATTCTGTTCCAGAATTATCATTTGCTCAAAAATATTTGTGATATCCTTGATCTTCACATCTTCGGTGTCAAATTCATCATTGACACTTTCTTGGAATTTATCAAGAATTATCATGTCTTATATAGTTTTCTTTGACCAGATAGTCATTTTTATTCAATATCATCTGTGGGCTTCTTATTTTATGTAAAATGTTTTGAAATCAGCCTCAAGTTTGATGCAATTATCAATCACCATGGATACTAAATCAGATTTCTAATTTAAGGAATGTTTAAGCATCTTGAATCTGGATTCTATTCTTGGAAATGGAGGGATAGTTCCAACAATATATTTCAATGACTGGACTACAAAATCATGTCTAAGAGTGGACGATTACGAATCCAAGATTTTTCATGCTGAGGATTCATTTTCCATATTAGCAGCTTTCCTCTTTGATGAAGCACCAACTTCATTCTTCTTCACCATTTCTCTACTTGGTGTATCAACAACCACCATTTATCCCTTATCAGTATTTGGTATTACTTATTCTTGATTGGGGGATTCATGTTCACTATCAAATAGTTTCACAATTTGATTTTCATCTACTTGTTCCTTCTCAGCTCCTACCTTAGCATCCTATGGCTGAATGAAATCATGGTTGGAGATTTCTTCTTCAGAAACTTTGTTCACTTATTTTACACTTTTTTCATCTTTCCCTAGGGTAGAAAGTTTTGAAGACTTGGCTTCAGAGGTTCTGAATGATAATTTTTCAGAAGGGATTTCCTTCTCATGAAAATCCTCTACTTTCTTTATCAACTCTTCAGTATAACTACTGTCTTATTCTTATTATTCTTATACTTATTTTCCTTCTACATATTTTCTTGGAATTTTTTCGGAGTCACAAAATTATTTCCCAGAGTCTCTGGGAATTATTCTATCAAAAAGGATTCTGGTACAAGAAGTTTCATGGATGCTTTCTCAGTAGCCTTCAGAAGTGATTGGACTATCTCTACCTCAAACAACTTTTTATTTTGCTTCTTCTCTTTCTCTTGCTTATCAATCTCTTTAGCTACCTTCTCCCTCAAATATTTGGCCTTTGTAGGATCCAGTACAAATATAGTCTTTCCTTCTTTATGATTTTTCTTGTCTTTCCTCCACATAGCCACAACCCCATTAAGATAGGATTTTTTTTTCTTTGGATTTGGTGGTGTAGATTGTGTTTCCTTTGCTATTGGGGTTTTTTCCTTCTCTTCAACTTCCTTTACCTTCCTCTTCCTTCCACCCCTTTTAAAGGTTTCTTCCACCTCCTTTTTCTTTGAAAGAGATTCAACTTCCTCTTCAGGCAAATCATAGAATTCTTCAGTTTATTTGGAAAAACCAATATTCATCCTTCTCAAGGTGTCATCACTCAGCAACATGACATTGAAATTTCATGGCTTAGATTTTCAAGGACTTTTGAAGGATTATAAACACCGAAAATCATCTGTGACAAAATGGTTGGATACATAATAATCTGAGCCTTTAAATTTCCATTCTTTAGGTTCTCAATCGTAACAAAGATATGTTTAACGAAGTTTATATTTCTTATGTTTACCAAGAAATCTAGAATGTAGATGTCACTCTTCTTTAATGTATCATTATCAACTTTTCTTGAAATGATGAATCCTTGAACCCACAATTCAGTAATACAAGAATTTTTAGATAGGTGAAGAATCTTCAGAGTCTTTACCTCTGAAAGTACAAGACAAGCCTTGGATTTTTCTTTAATAAAACATACTTGAACATCAAGCAGCTTATGTGAGCAGAACTCTGCTTCTCCTTCATAAGGAATACCAATCAAGCTTGCAGCCTTGGTGTAGGAAAGTGAATATTTCTTCCCATTACACTTTATAGAAAACTTTCTCATGACTTATTCTTTGAAAAAATTTATTGTCTCGTAGAATTCAATCAGCAACTCTGGATACACCAGATCCTATGATTCCTATTTTGAAATTTAAACACTCTCCCACCCATTTATCATTATATTCATATAGATAATAGAATCATACTTAGTGAATAAATTATGATGAACCAATCCTTCTCTATAACCCTACTCTTCATAGGTTTCCTTTATGGATGACATTTCTTTTTTAGACGAAGCTTCCACAGACATTCGGAGCTAAGGAAACCTTGAAGATCCGGAGCGAGCTTACGTAGAAGGGTCAGAGCTTCAGTAAGAGATGGCTTGAGTTTTGATTTGGGACAACCATCGGGGGTACATATATAGGCGTCTGAGGCGACGGTTCATCTTCCGCACTCAACCAAACGGTTGAAAAACCTTCTGATCAGATTTGATGGTTTAAAAAATTGAACCAAGAAGAATTTTCATATATTCCAATATTTCGAGGTTTTTTAATAAAAAAATTCAGATTCAAGGAAAAGAGAATACGAAAATTTTAAAAATAGATGAAAATCCCAACAAGTAAAAGATGATAACAAAAATTTAAGAAAGGAAACATACCTTTCAGATTTCTTGGAAGATTATTCGTAATGAGAAAAATTCTTCTTAAATAACTTTAGATTCCAAAAATTTTGATTACAAAAATTTCTAGTATGAAAATCTCCATTACAAAAACTATTTGCTCAAAAATATACATTACAAAAAAATTTATTACAAAAATATTTATTAGGAAAATTTGAAGAAAAAATCTTCATTACGAAAATTTTAAGTTCGAATATCTTCATTAAGAAAATTCTTGAAGTACGGAAAAAATATTTGGCAACGAAAAAATTTTAGACTATGAAAAATTTTTAGAAATCTAACAAACAAATGTACCCCACTATGAAAAGAAGTTCTTTACTGTACGTAGATTGGTTTCAACAGGAAGTTAACTTGGAATATTACCTTACTGTTATCATTCCCAACTTCTGTTTAATGTATTTAAATCTATAGGAGGGTAAATATTTTGTGACAATATCATTAAGTTGATCATATGTTCCGATAAATTGAAGAATGATATCTCTTTTTTGTGTGTGACCCCTAAGAAAGTGATTCCTAATATCTATGTGTTTTGAACGGGAGTGATGTGAAGGGTTTTTGCTTATGGAAATGAAACTTGTATTATAACACAAAATTTGTGTTTTGGTAAAAATCATGCCATAATCTGTGAGTGTGTGTTGCATCCACAACACTTGAGCACTAAAACTTCTAGCTGCTACATATTCAGCTTCAGTAGTGGAAAGTGCTACTAAGTATATCTTTTTTCATGGCCAAGAAACTAATGAATCACTTAATAAATGACATGTTCTGGATGTTCTTTTACTATCTATTATACATCCACCAAAGTCAGCATCCTAAAAAACATTTAAAACAAAATCATTTCCAGAAGTGTAAAATAGTCCTAGATTCATGGTTCCCTTTATGTAGTGAAAAATCCTTTTCACTACCTTTAAATGAGATTCCTTAGGATTAGATTGATATCTTGCACATAAGCATACTGAAAACATTAATTCTGGAAGACTAGCTGTCATGTAATATAGACATCCTATCATACCTCTAAATGATGTTTGATCTACTGGTTTCCCAGCTTCATCAAGATCAAGTCAATTCGAGATACCAATGGGAGTACCTATACTATTAGTGTTTTCATATCCATACTTTTTAAGAAGATCTTTAGTATACATATGTTGTGATATATATATTCCTTCTGGTTTTTGAGAAATTTTAAAACCAAGGAAAAATGTTAACTCACACATCATATCCATTTAAAACTCATATTTCAATAGATCTGCAAAGGAATCAGTTAAATTTTGTTGAGTTGAACCAAATATAATGTCATCATCATCAATTTGAACAATATAACCATTTCTCTTATCTATCTTTATAAAAATGGTTGGATCAGCATTCCCCTTAACCTAATCATTTTGAAGTGAAAATATTGTAAGTCTATCATACCAAGCTCGAGGGGCTTTCATAAGTCCATATAAAGATTTGATAAGTTTGTAAACTTGTTTAGGATGTTTTGAATCTTCCAAACCAATTTGTTGTTCAACAAAAACGTCCTCTTGTACAAAACCATTGAAGAAAGAATATTTAACAACCATTTGAAAAATTTTGAAATTGAAGAATGTTGCAAAGGCATGTAGAATACAAATAGATTCAAGCTTAGCTACTGGAGAATAGGATTCTTTATAGTATATTATTTCTTGTTGATTATAGCCTTTAGAAACCAATCTATCTTTATTTCTTACATTGATTCCATTTTCATCACATTTATTTATGAAGACCCATTTTATTCCAAGAATAGAACTTTCCTTAGGTCTTTCAACCAGGGTCCCGACTTTATTCCTTTTGAATTCATTTAGATCATCTTGCAAAGATTTTATCCAATCATCACCACCTAAAGATTCATTGGTGCGTTTTGGTTCTAATTGGGAAAGGAATACTAGATGTTAAACTTATTTTCTTAAGGAACTCCTAGTCCCTACAGGATGATTTACATCACCAATGATACTATAACTGAGATGATTCTTTAGAAACAACAGATTTGGGTTTTGTTAAACCTATTCATCAATATAGAGTAGGAAGTCTTCTGGGGTAAATGCATCAGAAAGGTTTTCTTGAACATTTTCCTTATTATAAGGATCTTCTATCAAGGTTTGATAATCAGTTTTTGAAAATACAAACATAGATGTAGGTTGAAATTGTTTATAAAAAGGATCAATTTCATCAAATTTAACATGTACTATTTCATGAACAGTATAAGTATTTTTATTGAAAACTCTATAAGCCTTATAAGTTGTGGAGTATCCTATGAAAATTCCTTCATCAGACCTTGGTGTGAATTTATGTAGATTATCATTAATATTCAGAATGAAAACCTTGCAACCAAAAACCTTGAATTAGGAAAGTCTAGGTTTTATACCATCCCATAACTCATAATTAGTTTTTTTAAGAAAAGTTCTAATCAAAATATGATTTATAGTATATCAATTAGTACTTACATCATCAGCCAAAATATGTTTGGCTACCGAATATTCACTCAGCCTAGTTCTTGTTATATCTTTAATAGTTCTATTTCTTTTTTCAACAATACTATTTCATTGAGGTGTTCTGGGTGCTGAGAAGTTATGATTAATGTATTTTCTACTACGAAAAGTTTTAAAATTATAATTTTGAAATTCTCTTCCATGATCAATATGAATAGTTATAAAAGGAATATTTTTCTCAATTTTAACTTGGGATCTAAAACTTTTGAATTCAGAAAAAACTGCTGATTTCATTACTAGGAAATAGACCCATATAAATCGAGTGTAATCATCTACTAAGACAAATATATAATATTTTCCTCTAATGATTCCAGTTTGTGTTGGACCAAAAAGATCCATATACACTAACTGTAATTCATCAGTGGTTGAGACTTCACCAACTGATTTAAAACTTGATTTATGTTGCTTTCCATATTTACAAGGATCAAAAACTATTGAAGAATCAAATCTATGATCTGGTAGATCCTTAACTAGTCTTTTCATAGAGTGTTTTCATAGGTTCTTAAGGTTATAGTGTCCTAACCATCTATGCCACAACCAAGAATGATCTTCCATTTCACTAAGGCAAGGTAGATCCTAGCTCCTGAGGTCTTTTATGTTTATCATGTATACATTCTCTTGCCTATGGGCAGAAAGAATAAACTCTTCCTTGGAATTATGTACTAAGATCTTGTCATCCCTAAAATTCACAAGGAAACCTTCATCACATAATTGACTAATGATAATGAAGTTTTTCTTAAAAACCATAACAAATAAAACATTGGAAATCAATGTTTTTCCAAGAAGAACAATGTTAACTATACCAATAATTTCTCCCTTATCATTATCTCCAAAAGTTACTTTTCCTCCTTTTCTATTGATAATATTTTCAAAGAAGTTTTTGTTACCATTCAGATGTCTGGAAAATCCACTATCCATGTACCAAGAATTGTTGTTGGTACTTGTAACACCTGAGACTTTTATGTGAAATATTTTGTTTTTATGTTATATAAATCATCAAAGGAATATTTTACTACACACAACACTAGCTTGGCTTGCTTTACACACAACTGCGGCCTTCCTCGATAGCTTGTGTCGTACGCAATACCGAATTTCACTAAACAATGATATGCTATTAAAATATTATTAAAACTAGCCGTTCTGAATAGTAATAACCAATTTTTGAAATTTTATAATTTTCATTTTTCAAAATGGACTTCATTTTTGGATTCGGAATATCGAAATTATCCTAGGGTGAAATTTTGGTATTTTTCTGAAAACATTCAATTTTTGATGAATAGTGAAACCACTAAGTGGTAGTTAAAAAAACTGAATTTTTCATAAAACTTAATTTTACCGCTTCTGTGAGTGGAATTTTGAAAATCCGAGAGACACGATTAATATCAAGGACTAAAATGCGGTTCAATGAGATGAAAATATTTTTTGTGAACAGTAACTTTTATTTTTATTTACCACGGTTAAAAGTAAATATGGTAATTAAGGGTAAAAATGATATTATTATTACCCTAAAACATGTCCTAATTCTATTGTACAAGTGTAATTCGAAAAAACAGCCTTATGAATAAAATATGACCATTTAGGCCCACTTGGATTAGATTAGGACATTTATTATTAATTTATTTAAAGAAGGGTTAAATAGTTAAAATCAATGTTTAATAAGTAAATCATTTTAAATATGGGGTTATACATAAGATAAATTTTACTATAAATATTCATTAGAAAGATCAAAATATTTCCTACATAATGGTATTTTATTTGTGATTTGTAGAAATTATATAATTTAATTTATTTATGACCCAATGATGATGCAGTAATTATCTTATTAATGAAATATTGACAAAATTGATGTTATAAATACCCAAATAAATGTAATTCGAGACTTTTTAAGAATTAACTAATTTTCTAGGTTAATATTACATCTTAGTATTGATTTAATTAACATTTTTTGAACTAATAATTCTGTTATGATTTTCAAAAAAAATCAATTACTAAATAGTGTGAAAATTGACATAAAATAGTTTTTAAAACAAATATTATATTATTAATTGTTATTTTATTCCTAAAAATCTAAGCTTCTGCCAGATGACTTATATAAGGTTATATATATTAATAATAAACAACTTGGGGTTATTTTGGCTTGATATAGTATGTTTATTAACCTTCTAGTATAAGAAAACAAGAAGACACTGTAAAAGTTAAATTATCTAACTTAAAGTTAAAAAGAAATGATAAGGTTAAAATTGATACCTAAACTTGTCTAAATTCTATTGTATGAGAGGTTTTAGACCCCTACCCACCTTATCTTCGAAATATATCAATTTGGAGCTATAAAAACCGAATTTGACTTTATAATAAAATAATATTTTTAGTTATTCCAAAGGTGCCCCTCTCCTCCCTTATAAAAGGGCACCTCCTCCCCCTCTTCCTCACACCACATTGAGCCTTCAAGCTCAGCCAACCCCTGAAAATTTCTTCTCTCCACTTCCCTAGAAACATCCTAGAGGTTTTGGTATTCTTCAAAGACCTATTTTAGTGCCCTAAAAGGAGGTCTCAAAGAAGCACTTCAAAGAAGAGGTAATGTCCGTTACTGATTCTTTCATCCTTATTTCTTCTTACACTTATTCTTCTTTAGTTGTTTCATTATGAAGTAATTGCATCAGTATCACTCACATACTGATCTATTATTATAAGTATGAAACAACCCTATTTCACCATCTATCCATCCTACGGAAAAAGAAATCACCGCGCGTGCGTACGTACGGAATACCGTCTCCACGCCGTGGTGTAATCTATTTTCCACCACCACCTTACTAGGATGGGTATAATGGTGTAAATAATGACTGTATATGACTATTATAAAGTGATATTTATTATTAAATAGTATACATACACTTCAATAAAATTCCATGATCATAGGAATGATATCATCACTCGTGCGTACGTACGGAATACCATCTCCACGATGTGATGCGACTCGTTCTACATGATCTTCATTTCATAATGATTATATAAATGAATTGAATGAATGAATATGATATATATTACACTAATACCATTCTGGAAATTATGTATATACAACCTAAAGAGAATAATAATAATTTATTCGACAAAACACGCATAAGAACAAAACGTTATAAACACCCGAATAACAAGTGGCAATGAAATATTACTACTAAGAAGCTAAGAATATTACCATATATGATATCATAAAAATAATTATGATTCTAGAATAATTCAATAAGATTATTTAAATCATTATACAAGAGGTTCGGACACTTTCGAAGCAAATCGGACCTAAGGTAAGTGAAATATCACAATCTCATTTTTATCCGAGATTGTTTATACTTTGGTATTTACTGGGGTGTATTTTATCATCCACATCCATGTTTCCCCAATATGTAATATTATTTCCATCCACCTACAATTGTTTAAATCCATTTTTACCCTTTGGTGAGTTTATAGTAAAAGATATGAAAGGAATCTTTTGTCGTTTTTCATACGAGGTTCTTTTTGACATTTCTAACAAAAGTACGAGAAAAATGTTTTTTTTAACTTATACGACAAGAATGGATTTTTAAAAAATTATTTCCAAGAACCATACCTTACATGTTTTCAAGTTTATTTTTAATCAAATTCTCTTAGTTTAGAATTGAATGACATGTTAAGAAAGGAAAAGTGTTTTTGAAGTAGAAAGGATATTTTCCTCAAGAATAGAGTTCAAGTGTTTTATCAAAATTATTTTCCATCTAAGATAATATAGGGTTCTGTTTATATCCCTATTATTACATTGATTTGATTATTTTGTGATGGAATCATTTTTATGAATTCCTTTATCTTATATGAATTGTTTTATAATGTCATGTTATTTAAGAATCCCATTTTTATTACATGGGTTATGCAATGATGTATGATTTATGATTTTGTGGCACACATTAGAATGGTATCATTATGAGATGGGTGGGACCTATATCTCCCTCTAATGCATTGGGTAATGATTTTATATCTCATGAGATAGACATGGCTAGAACGGTAGGTTATACCGGTTTAGTGAAACAGGACTGAAACGAGGAGTGAACTTGGTTCAGAAATGGACTTTATCCACTAAGATAGTCTTGGAAATGAGTCTTGACTTATAAGAAATGATTCTCTATGATTATGTGTGTATGCCACAAAGTTTCATGTAATAAGTTATGATTATTGAGATTACATTTCACTACTATGATTTATCCCATGTTATGAAATTATGCTCTCTTTTGCAGGTTAAGATTTCCAAAAGTTATGTTCTTATGAATATGATGTGATTGATATTTCTTTTGTTTACCCTTACTGAGCATTTGAGCTCACCCTTTTGTATGTTTTCTTTCCCCAGGCTAGGAAGAAGGTTATTAAGTAAGATATACCAAAAGGGACTATAGATATGATGAAATAAATGGGAGATAGTGTAGACGCTTTATGAACCAGTTGTTTATGTTTCCCAGTTTCTAAAGACACTATACCTATATGGTCCTTTCGTGGTTTTGTTATATGATGTAATAAGTACGCTTAAATTTTGAATTATTAACAATGTTTGTAAATTATGGGTCGTTATAGTTGGTATCAGAGGAAAGGTATAGTCAACCTTTGGAAACTAGGATGTGAAAGCCTTAGTAAGAACCCTAAGGATAATTCTAAGCGTAGAACACAATCTTAGTGTTTTAGAAATGTACATGAATAACCTAGGATAAGATCTTAAGTGTGAAATTTTATTCTTGAATATGTGTTTTTCCTATTATAATTAGTGTTTCCCACACTATTCTTCTTGGTTTTAGTCAATGGCTGGAACCCGAAGGAACCGTGTTAATGCGGAATGTAACGGGCAATGCAATGATTGTCCCCCTGAGCAACCAAACGTTATGGGAGCTGGAATGACAATTCTTGTAGCCATGCTCACACAACTTTCTAAAGCTATGAATCATGCAGGACTTCCAAACGAGCAAAGGAAGGAGCAACATTCTGTTGAATCCTTCATGAGACAGCATCCTCCTTCATTCAGTGGGTCTACTGATCCATTAGTTTCTGAATAATGGATTAGTACTACTGAAAAGATATTTTCAGTTCTTCAATGTTCTGAGCATGATAAAGTCATCTTAGTAGTGTATCGTTTAGAAGGTGATTCTGATCAATGGTGGAATCTTATTAAGAATACGAGTCAAAGGGATGAAATTGAGTCCATGGAATGGGATGAGTTCAAGAACTTATTTTTCAACAAGTACTTCCCTCGTATTCTCCGAACAAAGATGGAGAAAGAGTTTCTTGAACTGAAGCAAAAGGATGATGAATCTGTTGGTACCTATGAAGAAAATTTTACAAGACTTTAAAGTTACGCTTCTGGTATTATTATCCAACCAGAGAGTAAGATCGATCGATTATTTAGTGGCTTAAAACCAAGTCTTCGAAGGGCCTTAGCCATAAGGGACTTCAATAGTAACGAGGAAATCGTTCGATGTGCTCTCAAAGTTGATATGGAGATTGGAGTAACCCATCAGTCATATGGGTTTGATAAGAAGAAGAAAATTGAATTCAAAGGAAAATCTAAAGAGCACACTGAAAAGAAGATGAGCTTTCCCTTATGCTCAAAGTGTGGAAAGAAACATGGAGGGAGTTTTCTTAAAGGGACAAGTAAATGTTTCAAATGTGGAAAGGAAGGTCATCGGGCATTTGAATTCCGTGATTATGGGAAGAAGATGTCTAATGATGCAAACAAAGTAAGGTATACACAGAATGAACCTACTACACTTCAATGTTTCAAGTGCAAGGAGATGGGGCATTATTCCAATAAATGCCCTAATCCAAGGGTTGATGATGATGGTCGATGTCAACACACTCTTAAGGCTAAAGACAAAGGAAAGTCACATGCAATTTCTATCAGTGATGTGGAGTACGATAACGATGTGGTGAAAGGTACACTTATCATCCACTCTAAAGTAGCAAATGTTTTATTTGATTCTGGATCCACCCACTCTTTTATTTCGGAAAAATTTTCTAAGGGTATCACCGTATTACCTCAAAAATTAGATGTTGAGTTAGCTGTGACAACACCTAATGGCACAATAGTCACATCAAAAGTTTATAAATCTTCTCCGATCGAAGTTTGTGGGAAAGTGCTTCCTGGAAATGTTGTGATCCTTCCTATAGTGGAATTTGATGTGATTCTTGGCATGGATTGGATTTCTTTATATGGAGCTCATATCAATTGCCAAAGAAGGGAAGTCACATTTCATATTCCAGATCAATCTATGATCGTCTATCAATGCAAGGATGAACATAACCTTCCAGTGGAAATTCATTCTACCTTATGGGTCTTGATTCCACTAAATGAAGGTTATTTATCTCAAATGGTTGGTGAGAAAATCACGATTAAGAATATGCCAATTGTACAGGAGTTTGATGATTTCTTTCTGGAGGAATTACCGGGTCTTCCACCAAATCTTGAGGTTGAGTTTTCAATAGAACTCATACCGGGTTCTTTTCCTATTTCAAAGACACCTTATAGAATGGCCCCAATTTAGTTGTAGGAATTGAAGAAGCAACTCCAAGAGAATCTTGATAAGGGATTCATACGCCCTAGTGCGTCACCTTGGGGAGCACCTATTCTATTTGTTAAGAAGAAAGATGGATCAACGAGACTATATATTGATTATCCAGAACTTAACAAGATCACTATCAAGAACAAATATCCTCTCCCATGCATTGATGACTTATTTGACCAACTACGAGGAGCTCCATACTTTTCCATGATTGATCTTCGTTCAGGGTATCATCAATTAAGGGTCAAAAGGGAGGATATACTAAAGATGGCTTTCCATACAAGGTATGGACACTATGAATTTATAGTGATGCCATTTGGTCATACTAATGCCCCGGATATCTTCATGGATCTGATGAATAGAGTCTTTAGAGACTATCTTGATCAATTTGTGGTAGTCTTTATAGGCGATATTCTTGTCTATTCAAAGATCAAGGAAGAACATGAAGATCACTTGAGAATTATATTGAAGACGCTGAGAAAGGAGAATCTTTATGCCAAATTTACCAAGTGTGAATTTTGGCTTCAAAAAGTTTCATTTTTGGGTCACATAATCTCAAAAGATGGGATATCTGTGGATCCAGCAAAAATAGAGGTTATTGAATGATGGTCGAGACCAACAACAGTAACTGAGATCTGAAGATTTCTTGGTTTGGCTGGATATTATCGACATTTTGTGAAAGATTTTTCACGATTATCTAATCTACTCACCAAGTTCACTCGGAAAGGAGTTAAGTTTGTCTGGATGGAGGAATGTGAAGAGAATTTCAAGGAGTTGAAAAGAAGGTTATCCAGTGCACCTGTGCTCACACTGCCTTGTAGTAGAGAATGGTTTGTGATCTATAGTGATGCATCCAAGAAGGGATTGGGGTGTGTTCTTATGCAAAATGATATGGTGATAGCTTATGCCTCATGACAGTTGAAAATACATGAGCAAAATTACCCAACACATTATTTGGAGTTAGCTGCCGTAATCTTTGCATTAAAGATTTGGAGGCATTATCTTTGTGGTGAAAGGTGTGATATTTATACTGATCATAAATGTTTTATGTATATTTTCACACAAAAGGAGCTGAATATGCGTCAAAGAAGATGGTTGGAGCTGATTAAGGATTATGACTGCTCAATCCATTATCACCCTGGGAAAGCAAACAAGGTGGCAGATGCATTAAGTCGACAAGACCATGCCAGTTTATCCATGATGAGGATCACAAAAGATCCAATATTTATGGATTTACAATGGATGGATCTTGGAATTATAATGGAAGGGGGAAAATCTTATCTTTCTCAAATGAATGTTCAACCATCTATACATGTGAAGATTAAAGAGGCATAGAAAGAATATATCGAGTTACAAAAGATGGTGAGAAATGTTCCTGAATTCAACCTTGATTGTGATGGGATAATAAAGTTCATGAATCGGGTTTGTGTTCCTCCCATCCAAGAATTAAAGAAGGATCTTCTGGATGAGGCTCATAGTTCTTCATTATCTATTCATCCTGGAAGCATGAAGGTGTATAGGGACCTGAAAGAGTACTTCTGGTGGGATGGCATGAAAAGAGATGTTACTGAATATGTCTCTCGATGCTTGGTTTGTCAGCAAGTTAAAACTGAGAGACAGAAGTCTAAGGGGATATTACAACCATTACCCATACCCGAATGGAAATGGGAAAACATCACTATGGACTTTGTCACAGGACTTCCTAAAACATCCAAAGGCAATAATGCTATCTGGGTCATAGGATCGTCTTACCAAGTCTGCACACTTAATTGCTATTAGAGAGGATTTCTCTCTAGATCAGCTTGCCAGGATATATGTAAAGGAAATGGTAAGATTACATGGAGTACCACTTTCTATTATATCTGATCGGGATCTGAGATTTACCTCGAAGTTCTGGCGAAGTCTTCAGCATACTCTGGATATAGAGTTGAGTTTCAGCATTGCTTATCATCCTCAGACAGACGGTCAGTCTGAGAGAACAATTCAAACCCTAGAAGATATGTTGAGAGCTTGCTCTATGGATTTCAAAGGTGGTTGGGATCAACACCTACCTTTGATGGAATTTTATTTTAATAACAGCTTTCACTCCAGTATTCAGATGGCTCCTTATGAAGCTCTCTATGGAAAGAAATACAGGACTCCATCTTGCTGGGATGAAGTTGGGGAAAGAAAGCTATTAGGACCTGATCTCATTGATGAAATGGAAGAAAAGGTCAGATATATTCTACAACACATAAGAGCAGCTCATAGCCAACAGAAAAGTTATGCAGACAACCGAAGAAAAGACCTAGACTTTTAAGTGGGTGATAAAGTGTTCTTACGAATATCTCCCTGGAAGAGAGTCATGAGATTTGGAAAGAAGAGGAAGTTGAGCCCTAGATATATCAGTCCTTTCGAAATACTGGATCGTGTTGGGAAGGTAGCTTACATATTGGCACATCCACCGAATCTCTCTCAAGTTCACGATGTGTTCCATGTCTCTCTCCTGAGAAAGTACATACCTGATCCTTCATATGTACTTAGCTCAGAAGTTGTACCGCTGGAGCAAGATCTTTGTTATGAAGAACAGCCAATAGAGATTCTGGATCGTAGCGAAAAAGTCCTACGAAGAAAGACCACTCAATTGGTGAAAGTTTTATGGAGTAACCACCAATTAGAAGAAGCTACATGGGAGCTTGAGGATATTATGAGGGAGAGGTATCCTCATATGTCTGTTACAAAGTGACGAATTTCGAGGGCGAAATTCATTTTAAGGGGGGAAGAATGTAACACCTGAGACTTTTATGTGAAATATTTTGTTTTTATGTTATATAAATCATCAAAGGAATCTTTTACTACACACAACACTAGCTTGGCTTACTTTACATGCAACCGCGGCCTTCCTCGATAGCTTGCGTCGTACGCAATACTGAGTTTCACTAAACAACGATATGCTATTAAAATATTATTAAAACTAGCCATTGTGAATATTAATAACCACTTTTTGAAATTTTATATTTTCTATTTTTTAAAATGGACTTCATTTTTGGATTCAGAATATTGAAATTAGACTATGGTGAAATTTTGGTATTTTTCTGAAAACTTTCAATTTTTGATGAATAGTGAAACCATTAAGTGGTAGTTAAAAAAACAGAATTTTTCATAAAACATAATTTTACCGCTTCTGTAAGTGGAATTTTGAAAATCCGAGAGACATGGTTAATATCAAGGACTAAAATGTGGTTCAATGAGATGAAAATAATTTTTGGTGAATAGTAACTTTTATTTTTATTTACCACGGTTAAAAGTAAATAGGGTAATAAAGGGTAAAAATGATATTATTATTACCCTAACACATGTCCTAATTCTATTGGACAAGTTTAATTCGACCAAAAACATCCTTAGGAATAAAATATGACCATTTAGGCCCACATGGATTAGATTAGGACATTTATTATTAATTTATTGAAAGAAGGGTTAAATAGTTAAAATCAATGTTTAATAAGTAAATCATTTTTAATATGGGGTTATACATAAGATAAATTCTACTATAAATATTAATTAGAAATCTAAATATATTTCCTACATAATGGTATTTTATTTGTAATTTTTAGACTTTAAATAATTTAATTTATTTATGACACAATAATGATGCAGTAATTATCTTATTAATGAAATATTGACATAATTGATGTTATAAATACCCAAATAAATTTAATTCGAGACTTTTTATGAATTACACTAATTTTATAGGTTACTATGACATGTTTGTATTGATGTAATTCAATTGGTTCGAACTAATCATTCTGTTATGATTTTCACAAAAATCAATTACTAAATAGTGTCAAAATTGTCATAAAATAGTTTTTAAAACAAATATTATATTATTAATTGTTATTTTATTCCTAAAAATATAAGGTTCGGACCAATGACTTAGATAAGGTTATATATATTAATAATAAAAAACTTGGGGTTCGTTTGGCATGATATAGTAAGTTTATTAACATTATAGTATAAGAAAACAAGAAGACACGGTAAAAGTTAAATTATCTAACTTAAAGTTAAATCTAAATTATAAGGTTAAAATTGATACCTAAACTTGTCTAAATTCTATTGTATGAGAGTATTTCGACCCCTAACCACCTTATATTTGAAATTTATCAATTTGGAGCTATTAAATACCTAATTTGACTTTATAATAAAATAATATTTTTAGTTATTCCGAAGGTGCCCCTCTCCTCACTTATAAAAGGGAACCTCCTCCCCCTCATCCTCACACCACTTTGAGCCTTCAATATCGGACAACCCCTGCCAATTTCATCTCTCCACTTCCCTAGAAACATCCTAGAGGTTCTGGTCTTCTTCAAAGACCTATTTTAGTGCCCTAAAAGGAGGTCTCAAAGAAGCACTTCAAAGAAGAGGTAATGTCCGTTACCGATTCTGTCATCTTTATTTATTCTTCCACTTCTTCTTCTTTAGCTGTTTAATTATAAAGTAATATCATCAGTATCACTCACATACTGATATGTTATTATAAGTATGAAACAACCCTATTTCACCATCTATCTATCCTACGGAAAAAGAAATCACCGCGCGTGCGTACGTACGAAATACCGTATCCACGCCGTGGTGTAATCTATTTTCCACCACCACCTTACTTGGATGGGTATAATGGTGTAAATAATGACTATATATGACTATTATAAAGTGATATTGATTTTGAAGTATTATAAATACACTATAATACAATTCCATGATCATAGGAACGATATCATCACTCGTGCGTACGTACGGAATACCGTCTCCACGATGTGATGCGACTCATTATACATGATCTTCATTTCATAATGATTATATAAATGAATTGAATGAATAAATATGATATATATTACACTAATAACATTCTGGAAATGAGGTATATATAACCTAAAGAGAAGAATAAGAATTTATTCGACAAAACACGCATAAGAACAAAAAGTTATAAACACCCGAATAACAAGTGGCAATGAAATATTACTACTAAAAAGCTATGAATATGACCATATATGATATAATAACAATAATTATGATTCTGGAATAATTCAATAACATTATTTAAATCATTATACAGGAGGTTCGGACACTTTCGAAGAAAATCGGACCTAAGGTAAGGGAAATATCACAATCTCATTTTTATCCGAGATTGTTTATACTTTGGTATTTACTGGGGTGTATTTTATCATCCACATCCATGTTTCCCCAATATGTAATATTATTTCCATTCACCTACAATTGTTTAAATCCATTTTTATCCTTTGGTGAGTTTATAGTAAAAGATATGAAAGGAATCTTTTGTTGTTTTTCGTACGAGGTACTTTTTGACTTTTCCGACAAAAGTACGAGAAGAATGTTTTTTTTAACTTATACGGTATGAATGGATTTTTAAAACATTATTTCCAAGAAGCTTCCCTTAAAAGATTTTCAATTTTATTTTTAATCAAATTCTCTTAGTTTAGAATTGAATGACATGTTAAGAAAGGAAAAGTTATTTTGAAGTAGAAAGGATATTTTCCTCAAGAATAGAGTTCCAGTGTTTTATCAAAATTATTTTCCATCTAAGATAATATAGGGTTCTGTTTATATCCGTATTATTACATTGATTTGATTATGTTGTGAGGGAATTATTTTTATGAATTCCTTTATCTTATATGAATTGTTTTTTGATGTCATGTTGTTTAAGAATCCCATTTTTATTACATGGGTTATGCAATGATGTGTGATTTATGATTTTGTGGAACACATAAGAATGGTATCATTATGAGATTGGTGGGACCTATATCTCCCTCCAATGCATTGGGTAAAGATTTTATATCTCATGAGATAGACATGGCTGGAATGCTAGGTTATACCGGTTCAGTGAAACAGGACTGAAATGAGGAGTGAACTCTATTCAGAAATGGACTTTGTCCACTAATATAGTCTTGGCAATGAGTCTTGACTAATAAGAAATGATTCTCTATGATTATGTGTGTATGCCACAAAGTTTCATGTTTTAAGTTATCAGTATTGAGATTCCATTTCACTACTACGATTTATCCCATGTTATGAAATTATGCTCTCTTTTGCAGGTTAAGATTTCCAAAAGTTATGTTCTTCTGAATATGATGTGATTGATATTTCTTTTGTTTACCCTTACTGAGCATTTGAGCTCACCCTTTTGTATGTTTTTTTCCCCAGGTCAGGAAGAAGGTTATTAAGTAAGATATGCCAAAAGGGACTATAGATATGATGAAATAAATGAGAGACAGTGTAGATGCTTTATGAACCAGTTGTTTATGTTTCCCAGTTTCTAAAGACACTATACCTATACGGTCCTTTAGTGGTTTTGTTATATGATGTAATAAGTACGCTTCAATTTTGAAGTATTAACAATGTATGTAAAGTATGGGTCGTTATAGTACTTTCTTTATTTTCTTGAAAATAAGAGAGTTAGACATTCAGAACCCAAACTTTCATAGATCCAGAATCTTTAGAAAGGAAAATTTTAGGAATCCACATTTTCTTTGAAAAATAAGCTTTATGAAAACCTAAAGACTAGGTTTTTTTTAAGGGAAAAAAATTTCCCAATGCCCACTACACTAACACTTAGTGTATAATGGATCACTTTGAGGAACAAATTAATTGTTACTAAAAATTGGTATTGAACTTATATAACCAAATCTAGTATTATTCCTTATAGGTCGAATTTGGGAATACATTTTTTCAAAATTCTTCCTTTCATAAGGTAAATTTTGAAAAACACTTTCTAAAGGAAAATATTTTATACTTTTTTCTAATAACTAATTTCATATCCTCAAAAACATGAGTTTTAGTACTAGAGTTAGGCTTGAAAACATTTTTCATATAAATTACTTTTTTTAGATCCTTATAATGTTTATCCTTCTCTGAATTAACTTCCTCAAGGTTTTTTGAAATACATTCAAAATAAATGGTTTTGTTATTAATATCTTTAGAAAGATCTGATATTTCCTTAGTAAGAATAGAAATTCTAGAATTTTCCTTATCAATATTTTTTCATGACTTTAGAATTTTCAATATAATGAATTTTAGAAAACCTATAAACTTTTTCATAGGTAGGTAAAGTATTATCTTCATCAGAAGAAGATTCTTCATATCAAGATTCATAGTATTTACTATCACTATAATTAACATTCAAGGATATATTTGTGATGGATTCAGAATTGTGTACCTTTTCCATTAAAAATGATTTACAATAAGTAGTCTAGATATTAGACCAAGATTCTTCTGTCCAGAAGATTCTTAATTTGAGGATTCATCATAAGAGTCTCCACCACTGGAACTCAAAGTTTCATTATCTTTCAAAGCATTCTTAGCTTTATCTTTTTTGTACTTCTTTCTATTCCTCTTAGAATGCATTTCCATTATATCTTTTCTCTTAAGTGTATGACAATCTAGCCTTATATGTACAGCTCTTTTGCATTCATAACAAGTGACTTCAGAGTCTTTCTTATCCTTTATTTCTTTCTTCTTATATCTATAATGAAATCCTTTCATCCCAACTATCATGTTCATCCATAGAGAAATATTATCTAGTTCATTTGTAGAATGTTCACATTCAATTGATTCAGATAAAATAGTATCCTTCTTAGACTTATATCTTATAACTCTTTCAGGATTCTAGGATTACATATGATTTGAAGTAGTTGTAAAAGAAACACTTACATTTCCATTCTTTTTCTTCACATTATCAGCATATCTCTTCATTCGAGTCTCATATTAATGAAGAGTCCCAAAAATCTCATCAGGACTGATCTGTGAGACTTTCATATTCTCATCTATAGCTGTTCTCTTGGATTCCCACTCATTAGGCATGATGTATATAATATTGTCTACATGTTCCTCATCATCCAAAACCTTTTCACCCATGGATTTTATGTTATTGACAATAGTCATAAATTTATTTTGTACAATGAATATAGGTTCTCCATAGGGAATGAAAAAATCATGGTACTCAGCTCTATGCATAGCTCTTCTAGTTTCAATATCATCTGAATTACTAAAATTTGTAACTTCAAGCTTATTCCAAATACAATTTGCAGCTTCACAAGAAGAAATCTAGATATATATATTCTTGCTAATGGAACACAACAAAGTATTTTATACCTTGTAGTTTAGTTTATATTCTAACTTCTATTTATTAGTAAAAGTTCTGACTTCCTTATCTGGAATATTGTAATCTCCTATAAGCATAACATGTTTTTTCACTCCAGTGTTAATAAAAAATGTCTTCATACGATCTCTCCAATATTACTAATCATTTCCATCAAAAATAAGTGGTCTAGTAGGATTATGATTATCAACTAAAGAAACATTCATTACCATCATCTTAAAGAAAATCATTCCACACAAACTTGTTAGTGATAATAGATTGTAAACAAGGATAAAAATATCCTAATCAAGTAAAATAAAGAAAAATGAAAATTTTGAGCAAGAAAACTTATATATGAATATATGTAATTCAGAAAACTCCTCTGATACCAATTTTAGGATCAAAATAATGAAGTAAATTCTCAATATACAAGAGGTGGTGAATTGTATACTTTAAAAAAATCCTTAGAAACATTTACAGATGGAAATATATAACAAAGTCAAACAAGGTAAATTCACAAGACCTCTTAGTTATACAAACTTGCCTGATTCTAGAAATATGGTTCTAGGAATGAAACTTAAGAAAAGTTTACAAAGATAGAGATTCTACTTTAAAGCTTATATAATCCTACTAATTAGAGTACAAGTATAAGAATGTATAAGATAGTTATACTTCCCTTAACAACCAAAATGCATCCGAAAACTTGAAACAATACATGTAACAAGTAGTAAATCATTTAACCCAAAGAGAAGGTTATCCAACAACCTTGTATAAAGGTCCATTAATTTATACTTTCAAGAAATTCTATTTTACCCACACCAGGGTAAGCCCTCGATACGAATATAGGATTCGGTCTTGCTATCCCCACAAGACCTCTAACTTCAAGGTAGTTGAAACCTCTGTCTTCCTATCCCCAGAGGCCCTCAAATGTACTCAACAACATTTAGAGTTTCACGAATAAATTCTGAAAAATATGTTTAGTACGCACAAATAATGAAAGTATCTCTCTAGAAATCACTTCAGCAGCATGTAATCTCTAAAGTTGTAGAATAGTTTAATAAAGTTATGAGCTCTTGAAAATGAGATCCTACTTATAGGAACATATTCAACGGTCGGCTCCTTCCTCCAATGGACATATTTCTCCTTGAATTTTGTAGGGACCTATACAGGTGTCACTCAAATAATGGTTGGTTAGAAACAGAATGCCTGACATCATTTTATAACTATATCAAGAGTAAGAAAAAATATGGTTTCTTAAAAAAATCCATTTTTCAGAGTGTAAGGAAAAAATAAAAGTTTTTAGTCTGACCAAAAAACCATTCAGTGTCTATAATACATGAATATTTGGATTCTGTATTCAGAAGAATTTGGAACATGAATTCTATAGAATTTCGGAGTTTGAATTTCAAGGAAATTCAGAATCAGAATTCATAAAAATTCAGATTCTAAATTTAGAATTTTTGGAGTCTAAATTCAGATAATTCAGTGTACGAACTCAGAAATTTCAGAGTCTAAATTCAAAGAATTTGGAGTCTGAACTCAGAAAGTTCGAAGTATGAATTTTTAGAATTCGTAGTCTGAACTCAAAAAGATTGGAGTTTGAAGTCAGAGAATTCAGAACCTGAATTCGGATCCTGAAAACAAAATGTTCTATGTCTAAGTATTTATATGATTCCGAGGTTTTAGATACAAAAAAGAATTTTATACTTAGAAATAAAATGATTTAGGTTTAGAGAACTTATTAAATGATCAATGAAAATATGGTAAGGATAAATTTCCTTGGGGAAGGAAAATATTCTCTATGAATATAAAATATAGGGGAAAATAAATTTTCTTTAATATAGTGATTGTGATTTTCAAAACAAGAAGGAATGGAAAAGTCATAAGGAAACCTTATGGACTCAACAACTTGATGATATACATCAAGTAAAGTGATAGATAAAATCACAGTAAGGGGGAAGATAAAATATAAAAAATAAGACATTGGGATCAATAGTACATGGGAGATAATAATCATCATAATCATGTCATAAGAATAGGATCATAATCTAAATAATGGGAAATTTTTTTGAAAAAGGCATGGAACATGGTGATGTATAAAAATGACACATCATTTTATAGTTGACAAATACCACACATAATTGTGAACTAAGCTAACATCATGTTAATTCATAACTTATGTGAAAAAACCATAACATATTCATTGTAAAAAAAGATAGAATAATGTTCATAAATAATACCCATAATATCATGAGATAAATTACATTACCTAATGCATTAAAGTGATATATAATTCCACTCACACCCATCACATTACTAGGAAAGCTCAATCAGAGGAAACCTCTGACCATTTATTAAATTAAAAAGAAAAGTATGGAAAGCAAGTAAAGAACACCAAAGAGACAGTTTCATATCCTAAAAATCATCCCCATCACCATATTCATCCGCAATAGCTGATTCCCACTCCGAGATTTCATAGTGCCTCAGGATTTTAGCATACTTACTTCTCAAATTCAACTTCTCCAATGATAGAAACTCCTTATAAGTTTGCAATTCCTTTTTCAAAATAGTGACAATCCCATGAAGACTCCCCCTCTTGGGAGATGATCTGTAGACACTGGACTTGGTAGGAAAGAATAATCATTTTTCGGCCTTCTTCTTGGAGGAGCAATCTTACCACCTACACTTGTAGGCAATTTTTTTTTCACCTTGAACCACATCACTGTAAGATAGTCTGGAAGCATCACTCACATTTTCATTTTCACTATCCTAAACAATTCCCCACTTTCTGTTGATGTGCATAGAATCAACTGATTGGTCTCCATCATTCCCCCAAAATAGTATACAATTTGATATAATCAGACATTTGCCTCCTTCTGAGTGAAATTTCATGTTATCATCAATCGGCACGAGGCATTTTAGGGGAACCTCAATGTCGTGATCATCATGAGGCTCCATTCCAGATGTAACATCAGTCACGGCAGGAAAATCAAAGGAAACAGGCTACATATTAGCAGAGTCAGTCCTTTGAAATCCATCCTCACTAGGAGCAACACTCTTAGTATCTAGAACCATAAAATGGTTGCTAATGGAAACATTAGCCAACTGTAGGGGGCCACTGCTAGTATCATCTGATAAAGGCCGCTGCCAGCCACCAAGATCAGATTTAAGATGATCAAAAACCTGCTTCACAGAATGATTGAACGAAGGTTGCACCTCCATCACAATAGTTGCAGCCACAGTAGCCCCTCAAAGATATTTCTGTACACCGTCATATGTCGTAGTAGGATGAAACTGGTCATTCGATCCCATTTACTACTCCGAAAGAAGCCTCCTTTCCAATGTGCTTCAAAACCATTTGAGGGAAAACATTTCCCTCATTTTCACAAAAAGAAGACTTCCCAATCAGAGAATTCCCAATCTGTATCTCCACCGGCGAGGACACCCTATCAGCCTCGCCAGGGCCACCGTTTCCCAATTTCATTGCCTGTGATGACCCGACCAATTTCTTGCTTCGACATACCGACTCATGATGACCAAACCTACAGGATATTGCACAAAATTAAAGTTGTATCTTGGAAATAACTCAATGAATGGAATGGTTTTAATAAGGATTTCATATGGAATACTTTCATGTATAAACATTGGGGATACAAAATGAATAATGGAACACAAATTTGGTATAAACATCATCATTCAAGAGTAAAGAAGAAACAACTCAAAAGGTGTCAAAGATGTGCATTGGAAGGAAAAGTATTTTTAGAAAATCATTATATTTTTCATAACAATAAATGTGGAAAGGCCAATATAGCCAAAAATAATAGGTAATAATAGTTAAATTCCATTTTATAAACCTTATAGGAATATTAAATCCAAATATTTCTTGAAATAGGGATAACTCAAATAAATGGAGTTGGGTTTCATAATCTCCTTACCTTAAATCACACTTTATGTCATCATTTTTCCACCTCCAGAATAATGATCATCGATTTATGAAAACCTTCAAAACAAATTGAATTATGTTAATTTATGTAAATATATATAAATTATAATAATTTTTTTATATTTATTACTTTTTATTGTTGATTTTGAGGTGTCTTGATATCATTCTTTCCTTAAAATTTCATATTTTTCATGGATGTCCTTATATTATTTATGGTCATTTATACATAAGTAGAATTAATTATAAAACCATAAAATAAATATATTTATAAATAAAAATATTCAAAATAATTTATAATAACCATCTATATGTTTGGGGATAAGAATCTAATTGGAAACATCATCATTGGTGGTTAAACAACCGTTAACGAGACATTGTCAAAAGTGCAGGAATGGGATGTATGGAAATTTAATGTGTTATAAATTTAATAATTTCAACACGTTAACACAATTAATATAATTTTAACATAATAAATAATTATACTAATAATATATTTTTTAAAATTTGTTGATAAAAGGGGATGTATGGTAGGATAATGAGAGGGATAATTGATGATAACATACCCTCTTCTTGGTGTTACTTCTTCTCTACGACACTAAAATCCTTTGATTCATGGATCTGGATGGATCCAAAATGCACTTAGGTATGCTAATAGGAATAAGAGAACGTATTTAGGAAAATATTTATATTTTTAAATTTAGTGAGGAGTGGTTTTCCAAGGGAGTTATGAAGATTATTGATATATGAAGAGAGGGGTCTTTTTAGAATAAAATATTTAATAAAATATAATATCTAAGGTAAACCATGTAATATTAATATTTTATACATTATAAACCATATATTAATTGAATAAAATGATTTTAATACATTCAATAACATTATAATCTGAATTTTTTAGTTTAATTAAATGGAATGGTGGAAAATATGAGAAGCTATTATTTTAATGTAGTATTTTATATTTTAGAAATCGGAAAGTACTGTTTATGTTTTAAAATAATTTTTATTTTATTTTAATGAAAAAATTATCAAATTAAAAAAAGTCATGAATCATGTTCTATAAATTGTTATTTCATTATTACATCATGAAATATGTAATTTAAGATACACTGGCTATAAGAAAATTAGAATATTTACAATTCACCAGAAAATTGAAGTATTTTAGAAAATTACCAAAAAACACCATTAGAAAATGTAATCATTATGATTTCAAAAACAATATTCCTATTGTAAAAAAAATTATAACATAATTAATTTTACTTTTTAATATAAAAAATAATATTTTTATGAGAAAATTTAAAATACTATTTATTGAAAACGTGCCAATATTTTCATTGGGGTTTTCTAACTAAGATATTTATTTTATAATAATTATAATATTTTTATTTACTTAAATTTCAAATTATAAATATTATATATATCATAATATATTATTTTAAAGTTAAATTACTATTATAATGGTCATATTACTATTCCCAATGTCCATGTTACTAATTACAATGGTCAGGTCACTATTCCAACAGTCACATTACTATTCTATTGGTCACATTAGCTCTTATAAATACCTATTCATTCCTTCCTTATTTATTCACCTGAATTAATCTTAAGGTTCTACATTTGTGTTTTCTATAATTTCTATTAGTTTATTAATATTTTTTGTCTTTTCTATCATGTTGTTTGTGGGAGGGATTATTCTAACTGATTAATGTGATACAAATTTTCAAATTGAATTATTTATGTTTTCTATTTTGTCAACTATATTATTTGGAATTTTAATGGAATTATTCATTGATTCATGTAATGAATTTTAATAATGAATTAATGTTTTGTTGGTTTGTCTATGGTAACAATATTTATAATATTTATATTGTATAATATAACACACATCTATTTTAGAAATAATCATCATTTTAAATGTTTGGGTCATTACAAAGGAAACTTAGAGGGATCATCTAGGATATGAAATCGATTGGGATACACCTCATCAGAAGAAAATATATATATATATAAATGGATAAGATATTATTCCCATGTTCATGGGGTAGGCAATACCCTATCTAGAATAACCTAGTACGTAGGGGGTTGAATGCTTGGTTACGTTAGTGAGTCGTATACCAGAAATCCCAATTAGAGATAAAGATAGTGATAGATGATGCCACTTGGGGCCTCATGGATGGATTCCATAACTCCACTGGAGATTAATACCATAGATTGAATCACTCATAATTTGATTCATCACACTACCATTATGAGGATAGAACAAGGGAACATACCCTAGAGAAACATATTCTTAACAAAAGGGCTTGATGGGACACACCCAAGATCACACTAGCTGTGAAATAAGAAGAAAAAGGGATCCAACCATCCCTTTAAATAGTACACAATGTGTTATTTAGGGGTTCATGGTGTGTCTCACTAATCCCGTTGCTTCCCATGTCTCGTACTCACACAACATTCATTTCTCAAAATACATGTCTTGTTCCTAGGGGTGCATGAAATATAGATTTCAGTCTAGCACTCAACATCCTATATAAATTATCCCATGTATTATAGTATCTTCTCATGTACCCAATGTTTTACCATGTACACTATCCTTTTTTGAGTACTTCTTAAGTACATGTAATATTCCCCAACACAACTGACATTTGGGGTCACATCGGCCCCTGGGTTTTTACTGCATGTACATGTTGATCAATTCACTAAGGGTTACACGAAATGTCATCTAACATACAGAGTGTGTATTTCGACATGGATTATTAGTCATTCGCACTGTGTACATTCCAAGAAAGGTAGATAAGGGTAACATGACGTGTGAATTTTTACTCAATGCATAAACCCTAGCCACTAAATATAGGGAACTACATGGTATGTATTCCACTAAACAACATAACATGTAGTTTAGATTTTTTTTTGAATTCATGTTCCTTTTACTATACATATCCACTACCTTTAGTAATTCCTGGAAATGCACTACAACTTATAGATCTAATTTGACCAACCTATATGGATGGATAAATGTTGTATTTTGGTTGTTATTCACTAGAAAATAATTATCATTTACAACATGAAGCCACACTGACAACATTAATCATGAATCCTTTATCACATACACCTTAATTGGATCACCGCATTTCTTCATGGATAGATTCCATCCACCAAATCTACTCAAAAAATAATTTTTGAAAAATCGAGTCATCTGATTGTTGGATTTTAGAATAAATGAGAACTCTCATTCTGATCTTAAATTCTATTTCATTATCACACACCAAGAATGTTTCATTGATCCATAAACAGAACCTATAATTTCAATCTTCTTCACGAAATAATTATTGTGCAATGTTTAACTACTAGTTATTTTTTAAACCATCGATTAATGGAAACACAGAAAATAAATGTGCATAAGAAATGTGGAATAAATGCTCAAAACATAACAACAGCAATAAATTGTAACCTTTGTTTTCATTGGAATATTTATTTTCCATTATAATATTTATTTAATATCAATAATCAATGATAGTCAAAAAATAACAATATATGGATTAAAATCAATCAATAATAAATCATCATTCATCCTTTGAATCAATTAATATAGGGGTTGATTCATGCTCAATATTAAATAAAAAATGTTTAATTAAACCAACATAAACAAATCCCTTACCATATAAATATTGATTCCACACCACTATCATTTTGAATATCCATGAAACCTATTAGTGAAGATAAACTCCTTTAGACTATTAATTTATCCCTCATGTTATCATTATTTACATAATCTCTACCCTAATCTCTCTCTCTCTCTTTATCCTTATGGTTTTGTGTAAATCACAAGAATTTTCCCAAAACTTGGATGCAATAGGAGAGTAATAAGTCATTGTGATTCAATAAATAAATCCATTCATATATCTATTCCCCACCCCCCAAAATTTTACTTGATCCAAACACTAGATGTGCATGATGGTTATGTCACACTTAGGGTAAACCCCGCATTCTACATTTAATAGGAGTCTCATAATTCCAATTCGAGACACAATTCAAAATATATTCCATTTTTATTTTCTATTTTAATGATTTCTCATCAATCCTATATGGGAAAAAAAATTACACTCCAAATCTGTACACAACTCTAGTGATATTTATAAGTATCAGATTAATTGAATTATTTTCATGGGTTATGTGTGTACCATCATTACATGACCATCCTAATTTGAGATATAATGCTTATATATTATGTGTATTCCCCATATTCCGTAGATGTTGAATAGTTCCAAGGTATGACAACAAATATATGGTAGAATATAACCTTGATATAATAATCATATAGTAACAAATATATAACATAGTGATCTATAAAATTAAAAAATAGAGTAAACATATAGAATTTATTGTGGGGATTCACCATCAAAATATAATACCAATATATTATAACAAAATATTATTCATGCACAATATATATTAATACATTATAATGGTGATCATCCATGCGGTCGGTCATATACATATATAAATAAAATAATCCAAGTAATTATATAGAGACCCTATTAAAAGACCATGATCACTATGGTCCTATCTTCACAAACACTCCAAGATACTCTCTCCTGATCACACATTATAAATTTAATCCCCCTAAATTTCATGCTAGAAATATGGCTTAACCATCCACTAACATACAAATGAAATTTATAACACTTCTAATATGACCCCTCTGATGTGAGACAATATATATTTTGGGTATATATATATAATAACTTCAACCAGGTATCAACACTTAGTATACACATAACTCTTTCAAGATATCTTATACTAACCATAAAATCACCATATTCAACACTACCTCTATTCAACAATGATGATGGATTATATAGATTTTACAGAAACCAAACCATGGTGTTTCCCTACGATCTAATCTAGTCAAAAGAACTATAGGCTTGTATCAAAATCCTGGGAGATATATAGTTTAGTTAGTCCCTCGGGGAAAGAGAAACACCATAGGGTACCATGACTAATATTTTATCCCTTTAACTGCCAAAAATTTATCCAAAAGTTCATGAGAGTCTTCGAATGTGTGTATAGGGACCTATATCTTTGGAAATTACATTGAAATCATGGAAATGGAATAGAAAGACTCAATTCCTAAGAGAGAGCATCTTAATTATAATAAGGGGGGTCATGACCCACTATATTTTGATGAACCATCTAATATGTAATCTGCATCAATCATATCCATGATAAATAACAGCAGAATAATATACATTGAATTGCCCCACCCACTCCTTAAAACGCAGCATATTTATTTTATTAATTTAATGATATCCTAAATCTCTTTGAGATCCTAAAAATTCATAGGGTAACCTAGGGAATATATAAAATATTGGGATTATTATTAACATCTAGTAAGGGAAGAAACATGGTATTAATGAATTTCATATGAGTCAAAAAGGCATATCATGGTATTATAAAATAAAAGGATCATGATTCAACATGTATAAAAATAACATAAATAACATGGAATTTTAAAATCACAGAAACATCATAAATTGTTAGAAATATAAAACAAAACATAAGAATAAGTCAAGGCTAAATTCCCATTCAAAATTATGTGGTGGATGGAGTCTTTTCTGGGATTAGGTTTAATCCTTAATCCCATAAATAACATTACAAGAGGATAATACTATAAACAACTAATTAGAGTGCTATCTAGGTGAACCAATCATAAAATGTACATGAATATTCATGCTATATAAAGAAACCAATTATAACTCATAAACAAACGGATTTTACATGAAAATAATTGTGTTTGAAAACTATGTCAAATAGAATAACAAGATGGAATTTTATTATGGTTTCTATGAAAGAAGGGATTTATGAATTATTGGATTTTTATAATCATATTTCATTAGAAATTATTTTCAAGTGAAGTGAATACATGAAAAATATTATAGAAATCCATTTGGAAATGTACACCTTAAGCGGGTATTTAGGAAAAAGTGTATCGAGTCCTTAAAGAGGGTAAGGGAACAATAATTTGAACGATACAATAAAATGAACTAAATTGTTTTCCATGATAAAATTAGTTATATTATAAAACATGGGTGGTTTAAAATATTTTAATAAGTTGAAATTTTAATGGGGTAACAATCATAGAAGTTCCCTTTAATCGGGTTTTCTTATTAAGAGAAATTGACAAGGGAACCTTTTAAAATATGTATATCACAATAAAGGAAACATTAATTAATGTAGGTATTATTCTTTGTGAAATAAATACTGAATATAGAATATGTTATTAAGAATATTATAGTGATAAATTTATGCAATATGGATGAACATAACCCCAAAGAAAATAAGATTATTAAGAGAAATATCTTACATTAGGTTCTAGAATTGTTTTTTACATGAATTCAATGAATTGTATAATAAAATTAAATTAACTAATTGATTAATTCAGAACATTTTAATACTCTATTTTATTTACTATAAATATATTATGTTAATTTATAGTTATTTCAATGATATAATAATCAATTTTATTTTTCTGAGAGCATTCATTTCATGGTTCCCAGGTTTGATCACTTGTAGATAATTATTGATGTTCTTATAAAACATGTCTATAATAATATAAGTGAAGTGAAATGGAATTATTATAATTTAATAAATTTAAATGTTCTCAAATATCCTTGTTTGTTCTAACATAGGGATGATTAATATTGTAAAAACATTAACATTACACGGTTAGTTAATTTAAGAGGTTTTACCGACCGTAATGAAATAGTTTTAATTTATTTAATATTAAGTCTATATATTCATTATATATTAGTTATTATTTAATTATTTTTTCATTATTTAACTATATTAATATTTTTATGACCATCCTTGAAGGTGAGGGAAAAACACAAAGTCTGTTCTTCGTGGAGGCATTCAACCAACCATATCATAAACAATGTTTTCATTTTAGAATGAAATAACGTTATACGTAAGATATCACAGCATAATAATAATATATTATTAGATTTAATATAATAATTAAATTATTTTTATGTGTATGGGGGTCATATGGGGTGGTAGAAATTGAATTTTATTGAAAGATATTAGTTGATAATTTCACCTCTTCTTTTGGTTGTCTCCTCTTAGTATACCCCATAATGCTCCTTGATATGGTATTTTTGTGAGGCTAATAGAACATAGAAGTGGGGAATACGATTGGGAATATAATTGGGAAGAAATTTAGAAATCTCTATCCCATATAATTTTTGGGGGGAAGGGGTGTTGGGGAGTTTTATTTATAAGGGGAGGATAGGGGTGTTTTTTGAATATTATATTTAATATTTAATTATTTTGGATCAAGACTAAAAATATTTATATATATTTTTATTGTATATAGTAAATGGTAAATTTTAGTTTCAACTAGTGAATTTTAACATCAACCATGAATCAAAAATTTAATTAATTATCTTATATTGTTAATAACGTATTTTACTGTATTTCAATATTAAAAAAAATCAACCATTTTTGAAAAATACCGAAAAGTAAACCTAAATTTTTTTTAAGTTGTAGATTTAGAATATAACATATATTTTATCAAATAAATTTTACAAATATGAGAAATTATATTCTTAAATAAAATAATCAGTTATTTTAAAAATATCATTTTTAATGTTTTGGTCAATTTTCATACACTTTTAAAATTAATTAAGCACTCATTAAATTATATTATAATTATAATAAAATATATCACTACATTATAAATATATTTTTTGAGAATAAAATTATTTTTAAATCACTATATTTATTATAAATGTGTAAATAAAACATTTATGTTTTATAAAATTACATACATTTAATTTATCATTTAAAAAAATTATTTACTTATACCAAAGTATAAATATTTCAAATTTTCATTTTATAAGATACCAATATATTATTTTACACATCCATTAATGATAATAGTATTCTATGGGTTAGGTTACTATTCCTAATTTTTAGATTTTTAATGCTCATATGGGTTCCCTACTTTATATAAATAACCCTTTCTTTATTTATTCTTCATTCACTTTTATTTTATCTAAATTTAGTATATATTTTAATTATCAAAATTAATATTACCTTATTAATATTTTTATTTATTTATAAATTGTTTTTTTAGTGAAATTATTCTGGGGGATTATGTGAATCTAAATTTTTCAATTATTGTTATATTATTTTCTGATTTTTTCCCATTTGAATACATTAAATTCTCAGGGACATTTTTATTCTCTAAATGTTATATTTAAATTAATATAATAAAATTTAGTTTATTTTATCATGTTGTGTGTGTGAATTATATAACATCATATTAATAAAAATTAAACAATTATATATTAGGAAGGGAAATTCCAGTAATAAATTATTGGTTCTTACATTATCCACCATAATGAAATTTTAACCTTGAAATATCATATAACAAAATAAGGTGAAACCATGTGAGCATACTTATAATTCATGGTTTCCTCTGATTCCCATATCACTGAATCAGATTTATGGTTCTTATATAGTAATTTGACTAGGTGAGTTGAAGTCTTTCATAAAAATTTATCTTTATAATTTAAGAACGTCACTAGTTTCACCTTACGAGAGAGATCATTTTTGGATGTACCACTAATTGAAACCAAGGATGTTCGTTACTAGAAATTGATTCTAGTCTGTGTTTTATTCAATACCCATCAAGTAATATTAGATATTTTTCATGAAAATATAGCTTATAGTATAGGGTGATAATGGTGTTGAAGGTGGTATTGTTTTCTAATGTTTTCCAAATTTTTGGGCTGAAAATTTTGAGGAAGGGATAACATCACGAAAGGTTGTCTTCTAAAATCTACTCTTTATAAATTTGGTAAAGGAATCGGATTAATGAAATATGGGTTGAGGTTAATAAATATGTGGATCGTATTTAATGAAGAGGGTGTTCTCCTCGATTATGAGAAGTGGAGAATTGTGACTACACTATGTGTTAATGGTTATATATGTGGCTACATCAAATTTCAGTGGATCATCACGAAGGGAGGAATGTCACGAAGATATTTTTGTTAGATCCAAAAAAATATATTTGAAGTAGTGAATCATCGCGAATGGTTGGTCCTATAAATATAAGGCTAACCCACTTCATTTTATATTAAACTATTCTAGGAAAATCCGAAATCGCTATGATTTCCAAAGCTACGGGAGCTTCACGAATTTGGCTTTCTACGCAAGCTTGAGAATCATAAAAAGACTAGTTTAGTATTAACTGATGATAATGCTTCTATTTAAAGAGTAATTTTCAATAATGGGGTATTCCATGATGACTTGGTGGGCTTCCCAAAGTTAGTTTATTCTATAAAGTCAGTTAGCTTCATGAAGGTAGTGAGCTTTGTGAAGGAGCTTTATGAAAGGCAATTTTGAATATTATGTTTTCAATGCAAAGTGATTTTAGAGTGCATCAACTCAGGTATATGGTGCAAGAGGAGTCTCTTTCTAGATAGGGCTAATGAATTTAATTCAAATTTATTGAAGAGACCTTCATGTCGATAAACTAAGTTAGACTTCTCTTATTGTAGTGAGATGGGGGGGAGTCAATAGAATTGTTCTAAGGGATACGATATGCTATCCCAAAAATATTTTAATGGTAGTGTTCTTGGAACAGAGTGCCTATGTCTAAACTAATTCATTCTACAAATATTAAAGATTGGTGTATTTAGGTATGACTAGAAATCTTTTGTCATATGCTTCTTAGACTAGCCCTTAGTGGTGAACAAAGTAAAATTTATGTATTCTCCTTCTCTGCTCGACTGTTTAAATTATTGTTCATTACAAATAGTCATGTTTAATAGGTTCTAACCAACATGAAAAGAATATCCATCACTTTAGAAGAAAAATTTGACTCCCTGATTCTCCCCTCTACTCTCATGGTGTTCCAGGGCCCATCTAGTGGTATCATAGGGAAGTTGGTGGTGTTAATTATGACCTTATTTACATTTATGGAAAATTTTGTTAATGTTAGCGGGTACCCTCATTGATGTAATCAACTTATAGATTTTGAAGAACATGATAAGATCTTATATAAGATCTATTGGGATGGAAGTAATCTTTTCTACTACACAAGTGGTTCAGTTCACTAATGCAACAAGATTTTCCATTACTGGAATAGATAGAAAAATGCTTCATACCGATGCCAAATCTCGGAATTCCCTTACTACAGCTCTATTTGATCAAATCTATCACACAGTGATGAGTTTCACATTATCAATGTATATTAGGAAAAAACATGAAAATATTTATGAAGTATAGAATAATGTGTAGGAGGTGAAACTCCATGTTTTTTACAATAGGATTGATGATATTAATATGCATCCTGATGAAAATTAATATACATTTTCAATCAAATTACTAAAATTGTTGGAGAAATTAGAGGGCTAGAGGAAGGAATCAAAGACATTGACATTATAAATAAAATATTGAGAATAATTTGACCTATTTATAATATAAAAGTTTTATCTCTTGATGAAATTGATATTTCAATATTATCTATGGATAATATTCTATGAAGTTTGGTAGTATAAGAAATGAGAATAAATGCAAAGGATGAAACAAGTCATGTTGGAAAGGATATGGAATTCAAGGTCGTAGAAAAATTCGAGATTTCAAGAGATTGACATAATGAAGGTAATGAAGAATAAAAACTTCTTTATCTCATTGATAAGAAATTATAGAGAGGAAAGGGGAGATTTGAATAGAATCTTCCTTTAGTATGTTTTTGTTGTGGTAGAGTAGGTCACATTGCCTCCCAGTGTTCAAGGAAGATCGATGATGAAAAGTGAATCTAGAAACCTACAAGAGCCTCAAAAAAGGTTTTCTAAAAAATGATACTTCAAATATATAAATAATTTATAGGGAAATTGTTTTTCCTTTAATGAAGAAGATGGTGACAATGAATTTTTTAAGGAAGAAGAACTATAGTTTAAATATAGAACCCAAGCATATATAATGGATATAGTTGAAAGGTCTGATCCATTAGAATATAAATCTAGATATAATTAGTTGATTTATGATGTTTATATCAAGATGAATATTGTGGATTCTCTTGGTGATCCTATGAATAAAATAATCGGAAAATTGGAGAGAATTTGTGGAAGATTCATCAGAATTTATTGATCACTAAAAGTATAAATTAATATAATAGAAGATGTAGTAAATGAAAATTAAAAATATTTTGAAATCTCGAAAGATATAGTAGAACATAATTTTAGAATTGAATAATAGGAAAAGTTTATTAATAACCTTACATCCAGACAGGAGGAGTAGTCTAAGACTGCTGAGGGTCTTGAAGAATAATATATTAGTCATAGGTGTAAATATAATAGTGAATCAAATTAAAAAAAAACAAAGAAAATATTGTTTGGAAGATTTTCAGATGTTGAGCTACTAAAAAGTGATAGGCGTGGTTATGATGGATTAGAAAATCTTTTTAAAGGTCAAAGATCCACATGGTTGGGAAATAGTAGAATTGGTTTTGATGTTGAAACATCAAATGATAGAAATAATATATGAAAAAATAAATGAAAGATGAAATTTAGACATATCGTAATGTCACCTGAAGTCCAAAAGAAGAAACCCTCAAATAAAACTAAAATAAGAACATAAAACTATCCTCAGGTACCAAAAAATGATCAGTATTCAAAGTATTTTCCTAAGGAAGGGGAAATGAGGTGGAATAGAAGCGGTAAAATATTCCCTCTTATGAAATGTCTGTTTTGTGGCTATCTGGATCACGCCATGTCACACTATTAAGAGGAAAGGATCTATTTGAATGGTTTCGTTCTATACAGTCAATAAAGGAGAACAATTTTATATCATGTGTCTTATAGAAGAAATCTATTTTATGGATATTGTTTTCACTAACCATGCATTTTCCATAAATCTATTAATTATAGGTATTAGAAATGTGGAAATGATACCTATAGAACTTAGGGGAAAGTTAATACTCACCAATTAGATTGTGTTACTCTGAAAAATAGGTTTTCTCCTCTACAAGAACAATATGCCTATTATGAGCCAATACACATGGAAAAAAGAGTAGAAAGAACATATTTATCTTCCACTCAATCAAATATTTCATGGAAGGAAAAAAATAAAGTCGGGAAATCCAATCTTTTAAAAGAAATTCTCAAGGCTACAAAGAACAGTGGCACCTGGATTCTTGATAGTGGATTCTCATACCAATAGAGAAGAAATTCATATTTATTTAATAATGTAATGAAAAGGGTTGATGAAAAATTCATGTTTGGCAATGATGGTGCATTGAAGATCATAGGCAGTGGGGGCACATAACTGGAAAGTGAAGAGATTAATAAAACTAAAATTATTTATGTGGAAGGTTTGTGTTACAATATTTTGAGTGTGAGTCAACTCTATGAATCTAGACTTATAGTGAATTTCAATCAAAAAAATTTCAATATAAAATCAAATATAGGTAATTATCTCAATAAATCCTGAAGAATATATAGAAACTTATATCATGATGAATGTACATAGAACATTTTCTATCAGATATTTGAAGAAAAAAACCACGTGTGGCATAAAATTTTTGTTGACATTAATTAACAAGACATGAAAAGGATATATACGTTGAATATATTAATGGAATCCCCAAATCAAAAACATGAAAAGGAAAGGATTTATGATAATTTTGTATGAGGGAAGTTGGTCTATAGTTTATATGGAGCAAAGAAGAAAAGGGAATCAAATATTTTTTATCTCATTCATACAGATGTATGTGTTCTGATATATATTTCTGGAACATATAGTGAAATTTAATTTGTTATTTTCATTTATGATTCTAGTAGGATAGCTTTTGTGGTGGTTATACATAAAAAACATCAATTACTTGAATGTATAAAAAATTATCACCAAATAACAAAAAATGATATTTTTCACATGATCAAAGTTCTATAATATGACAATAGAGGAGAATACACATCTATTGAATTTGACAATTACATGGACTAACAAGTAATACAACATGGGTCCGCTTTTGTAAGAACAAAACAACAAGATGATGTTGTTGTGTGTAGGAATTGAAAGGTGAACCATATGGCCTGAACTATAATTATTGGGAGTGGTATATCTCACCATTACGGGAAAGAGGTCATTAAAGCTACAACTTAATCTCAAAATCGAATAGGGATTTATATAGGAGAAACTAAGACACTATATGAGTTTTAAAATGAATGTAATACCTATTTGAAGTATTTTCTTGTTTTTTGGAAAACAAATTCTCAGAAATAAAGAAGGAAATCAAAGAAATTATGGTGATGCAGTATATTATTGGATATTCTTTTGTTATTCAATACATATCAAAGCTTACAAATGATTTAATATTCATGTTGGGAGAATTATTAAAAGTAGTGGTGTTAAGATCCTTGAACATAAGACCAAAAATACCTCAATAATTCCTTATACTGATATGACAGGAGATGAAAAAGACAATAGGCATTGAATAGATTCAAATACAGAAGTGGAGGAAGGTATGAAAAATGTTCAGAGGTCAAAATGATGATGATTCTTAATAATAATTGGAATAAGAAACGATGGATGAAAAAAATTCATTTGAACCGCACAAGAGAAATATAAGTGATGAAATTGATCAATATAATATCATTGGGGATTTGATAGCACCCATGCATACAAGGATAATGATGAATAACGCACATTCATCTATCTTATTAATTTTAAAACCAACCTCATTTCAATATGTTTTGAAATATGAATTGCTGGTTCAATCCATGAATGAAGAACATGATCATATTGAAAATAAATAGACATGGGATCTTTTTAATATACCTAAAAAAATTACTATTATTGGAACAGATAGATATTAAAAAATTATGACCATGGAAATGTGATTAGAAATAATGAATTCCTACTGTGTAATGTTTATTCACATATTGGGGGAATTGATGTCAAATAAACATTTTCTCCAATGGAGAGACTATATTTTGTCAGGATTTTCTTATCTATGGAAATCCAATAGGGATACAAAGTTTATCAAATGAATGTCAAAATATATTTCTTAACTGGGGTTCTATAAGAAGAAGTATTCACTGAATAACCAGTTGGATTTCTGATTGGAAATGATGAAGTAAAGGTTTATAGATTAAATAAGGCTCCATATGGTCTAAAGTAAGAACCACAAGCATAATATTTTCATCTAAATACTTATCTGAAGAAGATAAAATTTAAAAAGAAGAGGTGTCGACCAAAATCACTATGTGAAGAATTCAATGGAACACTTTTTTATGGTGCTGGTGTATGTGGATGATATTATATTTAGGGGAAGAACACAAAGATCAGTGGAAAACATTCTAATCACACAAAATCCAAATTTGGAATCTCTATGATTAGTGAACTCACATTCTTATTAGGGAATTAGGTGGTACAGAAGAACGACCACACATTCATTTCTCAAGAAATTTTTTCAAGAGAGTAGATGAATAAATTCAATATGCATGACTCCAAACCAATGTAGACTCTAATTGTGGGTGGAACTAAACCTAAAAATCATTAGTATGGGACTTTTTTAGATCCCACCATGTATTGAATATTCATCAAAAGCTTATTATACGTAACTGTAGCATGTTAATACATCATCTTTGCAACATTCTTAGTGGTCCACTTCAAATGTAATCTAAAGGATGAACATATTGTGGCAGTTAAAAGAATCTTGAGGTGCATTCATAGAATGGAAAATTATGGATTATACATTGTTTCAAGAAAAGATAATGAACTATTAGTATTTTTTTATGCTAATGAAGATGGAGATGTGGTATATATAATATGCACCAGTGGGGGAGCATTATTTATTAGCATGAAATGTGTGGGATGGTTGAGTAAGAAACAGGAATGTAATTCTCTTAGTAATATGGAAGTAGAATCTATTTCTATTAAAAAGTATTTCACTTTACTATTGTGGATGAATCAAAGACTGACTTTTATTGGGGATGAGGTGAAACAACCAATAGCGAATCACTATCATATCAATTGTGTGATTGATTTTATAAAGAAACTTGGTCAACATTATTATATAAAACATATTGAAATAAGATATCACTTAATCAATGAATAAGTTGAACAAGGCATGATTAAACAATATCATGTTGGAATTAATGACCATGGGGCTAACATTCTGACCAATCCATTGGAATCACATGTGTTCCAGAAGCATCATTTGAACCATGATGTTCTATAACCTCACAGTTCATGAAGATTTAATTTTTTCCCCTCTCCCTAATTGTGTTAACCATTTTGATTTGTTTTTGGAAATGATGCAGGTTTATAGGGCTGATACAACCTTGGGGGAGTGTGTTTTGAGATCTAAAATTAACAATTAGGTACTTTTGGTTTATTACCAAAGGGGGGAATGGTGAAATACAATGCTAATGATTTGAGGATTTATGATAATGGATAATGGATAAATGGATAAATTCAACATTTTAAAGGTGCAATGAAAATGGAAAAAAATAGTCTTATGAGGAAATATTTATAGCTTAACTTGTACATAAATAGGAATTACACGACATTAGAAATCAATTAATGCTTCTCCTCTTGTTTTTACACTGTTATTTTGTAGAGACCCGAATCCTGACTTATATGGACATTACATTACTTTTGCGGAATACTTAGTACATAACAAAAAAAACACACACACAAGGATCGTAATAGTTTAGTGTCTTTGGAAACTCGGAATATAATCTTCTAATCGTGGTGAAAGATCTTCAAAATCTCCCATAAAGATCTTCCTTTTTTTTTACCTAAAACCTTTCTTTATATCCTGGGGAAAAGAAAACATAAAAGGGTGATCTCAAATGCTCAGTAAGGGTAAACAAAAGAAATATCAATCACATCATATACATAATCACATAACTTTTGGAAATCTTAACCTGCAAAAGAGATCATAATTTCATAACATGGGGTAAATCATGGCAGTGAAATGTAATCACAATAATCATAACTTAAAACATGAAACTTTGTGGCATTCACACATAATCATAGAGAATCATTTCTTGTTAGTCAAGACTCATTGCCAAGACTATCTTAGTGGAAAAAGTCCCTTTCTGAATCGAGTAACCCTCGTTTCAATCCTGTTTCACTGAACCGGTATAACCTACCGTTCCAGCCCTGTCTATCTCATGAGATATAAAATCTTTACCCAATGCATTGGAGGGAGATATAGGTCCCAGCCATCTTATAATGAATCCTTTCTTATGTGTGCCACATAATCATAAATCATACATCATCGCATAACACATGTAACAAAAATGGGATTCTTGAAACATCATGACATCATAAAACAAACCATATAAGATAAAGGAATTCATAAAAATAATTCCATCACAACATGATAAAATCAATATAATAATAGAGATAAAGACAGAACCCTTTATTATCTTAGATGGAAAATAATTTTGATAAAACACTTGAACTCCATTCTTGAGGAAAATATCATTTCTACTTCAAAAACATTTTTCCTTTCATAACATGTCACATGACTTTAAAATAAAAGAAGTTGATTAAAAATAAACTTGAAAACTTGTAAAGGAAGATTCTTGGAAATAATGTTTTAAAAATCCATTCATGCCGTATAAGTTAAAAAAACATTCTTCGTACTTTTGTCGGAAAAGTCAAAAAGTACCTCGTACGGAAAAACGACAAAAGATTCCTTTTATATTCTTTACTAAAAACTCACCGAAGGGTAAAATTGGATCTAAACTATTTCAAGTGGATGGAAACAATATTAAATATTGAGGTAACATGGATGTGGATGATAAAATACACCCCATTAAATACTTACGAATAAACAATCTCGGATAAAAATGAGATTGTGATATTTCCCTTACCTTAGGTCTGATTTGCTTCGTAAGTGTCTGAACCTCCTGTATAATGATTTAAATAATGTAATTTACTTATTAAAGAATCATATTCATTGTTATGATATCATATATGATTCACTTATGACTTTATATTACCCGTTCTTTTGTAAATTCCATGTTAAAGAGCTTTTTGGGTAAAATAGTTTCATTTGTCGTCCGTGTTTTGACTTGTAATTATTCATATGATTACTTAGATCATGATTAATTAATTCCAGAATATAAAACATGATTGATATATATATATATATTCATAATATACATATATATAATAAATCAGTAAATGGAAATAAATACACTGTTCATGGAGACGGTAGTCCGTACGTACGCATGAACGCTGTTTTCGTTTCCTTATTGAATTGAATGGAATTAAGTAGATGACATAAATATAAATTTAAATAAATCCAGTATCATTATTATGTCATATATTTCATTATTACTTATTATATATACTTTATAATCATTCATGAATGGTTAATCATTGAGAATGAATCTCATCGCGTCGTGGAGACGGTAGTCCGTACGTACGCACGAGCGATGATATCGTTCCCATGGCCGTGGAATTGTGTTGAAGTGTATGTATACTATTTCAGTATCAATATCACTCTGTAATAATCATATATAGTTACTCCTTACACCATTATACCCATCAAATTAAGGTGGTGGCGGATAATAGATTACACCACGGCGTGGAGACGGTATTCCGTACGTACGCACGCGTGGTGATTTCTTTTTTCCGTAGGATGGATAGAAGGTTAATTATAGTTGTTTCATATTTATAATAACATATAAGTATATAATAAATACCGATGTTATTAATTTATCATGAAACAACTAAAGAAGAAGAAGTTGAAGAAGAAAGAAATTGAAAAAGATCGGTAATGGATATTACCTCTTCTTTGGAACGCCTCTTTGAATCCTCCACATAGGGAACTAAGATTGGTCTTTGAAGAAGACCAAAACCTCTAGGATTATTCTAGGGAAGTGGAGAAGGGATTTTGGCAGGGGTTGGCCGAGCTTGAGTGCTAAATTTGGTGTGAGGAGGTGGGGGAGGAGGTGCCCTTTTATAAGGGAGGAGAGGGGCACCTTAGGAATATCTCAAAATATTATTTTATATTAAAGTCAAAATCGGTTTATAATAGTTCCAAAGGGTCTTATTTCGAAGATAAAGTGGGGATGGGTCGAAATCCTATCAACAAATAGGATTTAGACAAGTTTAGGTTATTATTTTAACCTTAACAATTAGATTTAACTCTAAGATAAATAATTTAACTTTTACCGTGTCTTTTTGTTTTATTACACTATATGGTTAATACACTTACTATAACATGCCAAACGAACCCCAAATTGTTTATTATTAATATATATATCCTTATCTAAGTCATTTGGCCGAACCTTAGATTTTTAGAAATAAAATAACAATTAATAATAAAATATTTGATTTAAAAACTATTTTGTGTCAATTTTGACACTATTTCATATATGATTTTTGTGAAAGTCATAACAGAATTATATGTTCGAACCAAGTTGATTAAATCAACACTAATATATCATAGTAACCTAGAAAATTAGTGGGATTCATAAAAAGTCTCAAATTACATTTATTTTGGGGTTTATAACATCAATTATGTCAATATTTCATTAATAAGATAATTTCTGCATCATCATTGTGTCATAAATTAATTAAATTATTTAATGTCTAAAAATTATAAATAAAATACCATTATGTAGGAAATAGTTGTATCTTTCTAATGAATATTTATAGTCGAATTTATCTTATGTATAACCCCATATTAAAAATGATTTACTTATTAAACGTTGATTTTAACTATTTTAACCCTTCTTTAAATAAATTAATAATAAATGTCCTAATCTAATCCAAGTGGGCCTAAATGGTCATATTTTATTCCTAAGTTTGTTTTTGGTCGAATTAAACTTATCCAATAGAATTAGGACATGTGTTAGGGTAATAGTAATATCATATTTAGCCTTAGTTACCCTATTTACTATTAACCAGGGTAAAAAAAAGTAAAAAGTTACTATTCACCAAAAATTATTTTTATCTCATTGAACCACATTTTACTTACTGACATCAACCGTGTCTCTCAGATTTTTGAAATTCCATTCACAGAAGCGGAAAACTTAAGTTTTATGAAAAATTCAGTTTTTTAACTACCACTTAGTAGTTTCACTATTCATCAAAAATTGATGTTTTTCAGAACAATGCCAAAATTTCATCCTAAGCTATATTTCATATTCCGAGTTTAAAAATGAAGTCTATTTTACCAAATTCATAACATAGAAGTTGCATTAATTAATTTTATAATTAAATCCCGCTGTTAAAACAAATAGCGTGTTTTTTTTAAGAAACAATATCTATCAAAAGATTGACACTTGATTATGTCTGGTTTAAATGTGAAATTACATCCAATGACCAACATTGTATTGAATTGTAAAAATATATTCTAAATATACTTTAAGACCACTCAAATTAATAATTTATCACTATTAATTATTTCGATTATAAAAGTTGTTTTTAATTATAATTTAGTAATTTTCACTATTCATCAGAATATGAAAGTTATCCGAAATTTACCAAAATTTCACCTTAGGCTAAATTCGATACTCCGAATCCAAAAATGAAGTCCATTTTGAGAGCTAAAATTTCTAAAATTTTAAAAAGTGGTTATTACTATTCATAACGGCTAGCATATCGTTGTTTCGTGAAACTCAGTATTGCGTACTACACACGCTATCGAGGAAGGTTGTGATTGCGTGTAATGCAAGGCAAGTCAAGGATGCGTATTGTGTAAGCTCCTTTTGGTGTAGCATACAACATAAGACATTAATAAAATTAAAAAGAATATTTTTCATAAAATCTCAGGCTGTTAAATTCTACCCCCCTTAAAATGAATTTCACCCTCGAAATTCGTCGGGGTTATAAATGGTTTACTATTCGAAAGTTTCTTTAATAGAAACCCACATCGTAAAAAGGAATATCAAAACCAATCTTTAAAAACAAAAGTATGAGACGTAATGGTTACCCAAATAAACTAATCACTGGGTTTCCACATAGGTGAAAATATGGATATGGAAGAGAAATCTAACCATCATGTTCTAATGGAGAGTGGTAGAGAACATGGCTATGGAAAAGCCAGTAATCACAAATCCATAGATTTGTGATCATATAAGGTACCATCTGATTCATCAGGTATAAGATCACTAGGACAACATTTTTGGTTTTCAAGATCGTTTCCCTAAAGTTACGAATTAGAATAAATTCTTACTTTATTTTGGTATAATCTCATTATTGTTCGTGCCTTTAACAATTTCCACTTCATCTCTTAAATAAATGAAGTTGAATTTGTTATTCGTGAAGTGTTAGCAGATCATGTGATAGAATGACGGGTCATTCCATCTGTCTCAAACAAAAGGTTAGCAAAAAAATTATATACATAAGTTGATCTATAGTGAGATTAATCATATATGGTTCCTAAAATGGACTTTATACTTCATATATCATACTGCTTAATATAATAAAACTAGTTTCTACTAAACAGGGACTTCCTGTAGGCCAGTGGTAGGCAATAAAGGCCAGTCGCACTTTGGTTGTGGGTTCGATCCCCACAGCCTTGTCCGACGCGATGGGTTGTCGCCCGTCCTGCAGGTTGTCCTTTTTCTAAAACTATATTACTATAACATCCCATCATAAATATCTAAAATCTTCTATCCTTAAACAATACTAACTTCTGTCCAACATAATCCATTCCAATCTTTAGGCTTATCCATAATACTGCAGTCCATTCTCATAACATAGTGAAAATGATTAACAGAGATTTAACACCATCGTCGATCCCCATATATCATAAGATATGTTTTGTTGGTCACATTCCAAATACTCAAAGTCCTTAATCATGTATTCTCTTGAATACCTTAGTGAAAACAAGAATGTAGTTAAAAGTTAACACTTTCCACATACCAAAATCCTCAAAATTATATATACTCAAACCATGATATCACTTAGTCCTTATATCAATCATGAGCTCATGAATACTGTTAAACATTTCGTTTTCTCATTTTCCCTTCATTATGTGCATATCATCTTATTTCCAAAAATATCTCAATTACATTGAATACCACATTAGACCAATACATAAATATTCCAATACTCTATGATACAATATGATTTTGGAATCCTATTACATAAACACTTAATCATTCCACCACATCGTTGTCATATTCAACATTGCCAATAGTGATCGCATGTGACTTCCCATTGTCCTTTGCCTTCAGTGGTTTCTCATGTTGATCATCACTAACCCTTGGATTAGGGCATTTATTGGCATAATGTCCCATCTCCTTGCACTTGAAACATTGAAGTGTTGGTGGTGCGTTCTCTGCAGTGTTTGCTTTATTCACATCATTAGAAACCCTTTTTCCATTACTTCGACACTCAGCTGCTCGATGACCTTCTTTTCCACACTTAAAACATTTTATAGTCCCTTTAAGACAATCTCCTCCATGCTTCTTTCCACACTTTGAGCATAAGGAAACATTCATCTTCTTTTCACCATTATTCTGAGATTTCTCCTTGAAATCCATCTTTCGTTTCTTGTCAAAACCTTGAGATGGATATGTAACACCAACTTCCATTTCTACCTTGATAGCACAACGCACAATTTCTTCATAGCTACTGAATTCTCTTATAGCTAATGCCCTTCGAAGACTTGGTATTAAGCCACTGAAAAATCGATCAACTTTACTTTCAGGTTGGATGATAATACCAGAAGCGTACCTTGCAAGTCTTGTAAAATTTGCTTCATAGGTACCAACAGATTCATCATCCCTTTGCTTCAGTTCAAGAAACTATTTCTCCATCTTTGTTCGGAGAATACGAGGGAAGTACTTACTGAGAAACAAGTTCTTGAACTCATCCCATTCCATGCACTAAATTTCATCTCTTTGCCTCGTATTCTTGATAAGATTCCACCATTGATCAGCTTCACCTTCCAAACGATATACTGCTAAAATGACTTTATCATGCTCAGAAAATTGAATAACTGAAATATCTTTTCAGTGGTACTGATCCATTGTTCAGCAACAAGTGGATCGGAAGTCCCACTGAAAGAAGGTGGACATTGCCTCATGAAGGACTCAATAGAATACTGTTCCTTTCTCTGCTCATTTGGAAGTCCAGAATGATTCATAGCTTGTGTAAGGATAGAAATAAGATTTTGCACTCCATCTCCCATAACATTTGTTTGTTTAGGAGGACAATCATTGCATTGTCCATTTCATTGATCAACACGGTTCCTTCGGGTTCCAGCCATCGTCTAAAACCCAAAAAGAATAGTGTGAGATGCAAAAATCATTCTAGGGAAAACAACATTATAAAGGGGGAGTATCCTCAATATCTAACTTCTTAAGTTAAATTCTATGATCGTTACCATAGTTCTAGGACTTTATCTTATACGTATAATTATCCTTAGGGACATCCCTAGACATACCTTAGAAATATCTCTAGGGATCTCACTAAAGTTCTCGCATCCTAGTTTCCAAAGGTTGACTAAACCTTTCCTCTGATACCAACTGTAGAGACCCAAATCCTGACTTACATGGACATTACATTACTTTTGCGGAATACTTAGTACATAACAAAAAAACACACACACAAGGATCTTAATAGTTTAGTGTATTTGGAAGCTCGGAATATAATCTTCTAATCATGGTGAAAGATCTTCAAAATCTCCCATAAAGATCTTCATTTTTTTTACCTAAAACCTTTCTTTATATACTGGGGAAAAGAAAACATAAAAGGGTGAGCTCAAATGCTCAGTAAGGGTAAACAAAAGAAATATCAATCACATCATATACATAATCACATAACTTTTGGAAATCTTAACCTGCAAAAGAGACCATAATTTCATAACATGGGGTAAATCATGGCAGTGAAATGTAATCACAATAATCATAACTTAAAACATGAAACTTTGTGGCATTCACACATAATCATAGAGAATCATTTCTTGTTAGTCAAGACTCATTTCCAAGACTATCTTAGTGGACAAAGTCCATTTCTGAATCGAGTAACCCTCGTTTCAGTCCTGTTTCACTGAACCGGTATAACCTACCGTTCCAGCCCTGTCTATCTCATGAGATATAAAATATTTACACAATGCATTGGAGGGAGATATAGGTCCCACCCATCTTATAATGAATCCTTTCTTATGTGTGCCACATAATCATAAATCATACATCATCGCATAACACATGTAACAAAAATGGGATTCTTGAAACATCATGACATCATAAAACAAACCATATAAGATAAAGGAATTTATAAAAATAATTCCATCACAACATGATCAAATCAATATAATAATAGGGATAAAAACAGAACCCTTTATTATCTTAGATGGAAAATAATTTTGATAAAACACTTGAACTCCATTCTTGAGGAAAATATCCTTTCTACTTCAAAAACATTTTTCCTTTCATAACATGTCATACGAATTTAAAATAAAAGAAGTTGATTAATAATAAACTTGAAAACTTATAAAGGAAGTTTCTTGGAAATAATGTTTTAAAAATCCATTCATGTCGTATAAGTTAAAAAAAACATTCTTCGTACTTTTGTCGGAAAAGTCAAAAAGTACCTCGTACGGAAAAACGAAAAAAGATTCCTTTTATATTCTTTACTAAAAACTCACCGAAGGGTAAAATTGGATCTAAACTATTTCAAGTGGATGGAAACAATATTACATATTGAGGGAACATGGATGTGGATGATAAAATACACCCCATTAAATACTTACGAATAAACAATCTCGGATAAAAATGAGATTGTGATATTTCCCTTACCGTAGGTCCGATTTGCTTCGTAAGTGTCCGAACCTCCTGTATAATGATTTAAATAATGTCATTTACTTATTACAGAATCATATTCATTGTTATGATATCATATATGGTTCACTTATGACTTTATATTACCCGTTCTTTTGTAAATTCAATGTTAAAGAGCTTTTTGGGTAAAATTGTTCCATTTGTCGTCCGTGTTTTGACTTGTAATTATTCATATGATTACTTAGATCATGATTAATTAATTCTAGAATATAAAACATGATTTATATATATATATTCATAATATACATATATATAATAAATCAGTAAATGGAAAGAAATACACCGTTCATGGAGACAGTAGTCCGTACGTACGCATGAACGCTGTTTTCGTTTCCTTATTGAATTGAATGGAATTAAGTAGATGACATACATATAAATTTAAATAAATACAGTATCATTATTATGTCATATATTTCATTATTACTTATTATATATACTTTATAATCATTCATGAATGGTTAATCATTGAGAATGAATCTCATCGCGTCATGGAGACGGTAGTCCGTACGTACGCACGAGCGATGATATCGTTCCCATGGCCGTGGAATTGTGTTTAAGTGTATGTATACTATTTCAGTATCAATATCACTCTGTAATAATCATATATAGTTACTCCTTACACCATTATACCCATCAAATTAAGGTGGTGGTGGAAAATAGATTACACCACGGCGTGGAGACGGTATTCCGTACGTACGCACGCGCGGTGATTTCTTTTTTTCCGTAGGATGGATAGAAGGTTAATTATAGTTGTTTCATATTTATAATAACTTATCAGTATATAATAAATACCGATTTTATTACTTTATCATGAAACAACTAAAGAAGAAGAAGTTGAAGAAGAAAGAAATTGAAAAAGATCGGTAATGGATATTACCTCTTCTTTGGAACGCCTCTTTGAATCCTCCACTTAGGGAACTAAGATTGGTCTTTTAAGAAGACCAGAACCTCTAGGATTATTCTAGGGAAGTGGAGAAGGGATTTTGGCAGGGGTTGGCCGAGCTTGAGTGCTCAATTTGGTGTGAGGAGGAGGGGGAGGAGGTGCCCTTTTATAAGGGAGGAGAGGGGCACCTTAGGAATATCTCAAAATATTATTTTATATTAAAGTCAAAATCGGTTTATAATGGTTCCAAAGGGTCTTATTTCAAAGCTAAAGTGGGGATGGGTCGAAATCCTATCAACCAATAGGATTTAGACGAGTTTAGGTTATTATTTTAACCTTATCAATTAGATTTAACTCTAAGTTAAATAATTTAACTTTTACCGTGTCTTTTTGTTTTCTTACACTATATGGTTAATACACTTACTATAACATGCCAAACGAACCCCAAATTTTTTATTATTAATCTATATATATTTATCTAAGTCATTTGGCCGAACCATATATTTTTAGAAATAAAATAACAATTAATAATATAATATTTGATTTAAAAACTATTTTGTGTCAATTTTGACACTATTTGATATATGATTTTTTTGAAAGTCATAACAGAATTATATGTTCAAACAAAGTTTATTAAATCAACACTAATATATCATAGTATCCTAGAAAATTAGTGGGATTCAAAAAAAAGTCTCAAATTACATTTATTTTGGTGTTTATAACATCAATTTTGTCAATATTTCATTAATAAGATAATTACTGCATCATCATTGTGTCATAAATAAATTAAATTATTTAATGTCTAAAAATTATAAATAAAATACCATTATGTAGGAAATCTTTTTAGCTTTCAAATTAATATTTATAGTCGAATTTATCTTATGTATAACACCATATTAAAAATGATTTACTTATTAAACTTTGATTTTAACTATTTTAACCCTTCTTTAAATAAATTAATAATAAATGTCCTAATCTAATCCAAGTGGTCCTAAATGGTCATATTTTATTCCCAAGTTTGTTTTTGGTCGAATTAAACTAATCAAATAGAATTAGGACATGTGTTAGGGTAATAGTAATATCATATTTACCCTTAGTTACCCAATTTACTATTAACCGCGGTAAAAAAAAGTAAAAAGTTACTATTCACCAAAATTTATTTTTATCTTATTGAACCACATTTTACTTACTGACATCAACCGTATCTCTCGGATTTTTGAAATTCCATTCACAGAAGCGGTAAAATTAAGTTTTGTGAAAAATTCAGTTTTTTAACTACCACTTAGTAGTTTCACTATTCATCAAAAATTGATGTTTTTCAGAACAATGCCAAAATTTCATCCTAAGATATATTTCATATTCTGAGTTTAAAAATGAAGTCTATTTTACCAAATTCATAACATAGAAGTTGCATTAATTAATTTTATAATTAAATCCCGCTGTTAAAACAAATAGCGTGTTTTTTTTAAGAAACAATATCTATCAAAAGATTGACACTTGATTATGTCTGGTTTAAATGTGAAATTACATCCAATTACCAACATTGTATTGAATTGTAAAAATATATTCTAAATATACTTTAAGACCACTCAAATTAATAATTTATCACTATTAATTATTTGGATTAAAAAAGTTGTTTTTAATTATAATTTAGTAATTTTCACTATTCATCAGAATATGAAAGTTATCCGAAATTTACCAAAATTTCACCTTAGGCTAAATTCAATACTCCAAATCCAAAAATGAAGTCCATTTTGAGAGCTAAAATTTCTAAAATTTTAAAAAGTGGTTTTTACTATTAATAACGGCTAGCATATCCTTGTTTCGTGAAACTCAGTATTGCGTACTACACACGCTATCGAGGAAGGCTGTGATTGCGTGTAATGCAAGGCAACTCAAGGATGTGTATTGTGTAAGCTCCTTTTGGTGTAGCATACAACACAAGACATTAATAAAATTAAAAAGAATATTTTTCATAAAATCTCAGTCTGTTACATATTTTCTCAGGTTTAATTAGATTGTTTTATGATTTGTTTCTTGTATATTAGGTTTTGATAGTGTTAGTTGCTTTATAGAATTTATCATCAGATTGACAACAAACCCAAAAGTGGAGATTGTTGGAACTAAGTTGTTCTTTTATAGAAATGAAGTTTGGTTTTTTTATGTTTTTAATCCTCGTCATGGAATATTAGGGAGTTTTTGAGTAAATAGATCATATAATATAGGATGAAAATGGTGTTGAAGGTGGCATTGTTTCCCAGTGTTTTCCAAATTTTTATGCTCAAAATTAAGAGTAATCACTAGCATCACGAAATGTTGATTTATAAAATAATTCTTCCTTAATATAGTAAAGCAATGGGTTTTGTGAAGACTTGGTTGAGGTTCTTGAAGATGTGTAGCATCACAAATGGATATGGTGTTCTCCAAAATTACAAGAAGTAGAGCATTGGGATTGTGCTTTGTGTTAATGGTGATCTCTATGACTACATCAAATTTCAGTGGAGCATCATGAAGGGAGCAGAGCCACAAAGATGTTTTTTTGGAATATATGAAAAATGAAATAGAAGTGTTGGAGTATCTTGAATAGCTGAGGCTACAAATATAAGGCTGCCCATATTTATTTTATAAGAAGTTATTCAATTAAAATATGGGATCTCTGTAATTTTCCAAAATAAGAGAGCTTCGTATATACGGATTTCTATGGGAGCTTGATCAGTGTGAAGAGACTAGTTTTGTATTGACTGATTCCAATTCCTCTAAATAAAGGATACTTCTCAATGATGGTGTATTCTTCGTTGACTTAGTGATCTTTGTGAAGGATGTTTTTTCTACGAAGGCAGTTAGTTTCATGATAGTAGTGATCTTTTTAAAGGTTCTTTGTGAAATTAATTTTTGAATATTAGTTTTTCAGGGAATAGTTCATTCAGATTTAATTAACTAAGTTTTATGGTGCTTGCATATTCTCATGCTAGGCTGGGATAAAGAATTCAATTTCAATCCATTGAAGCAACCTTCGTGTCAATAAACTGAGTTAGAATTATCTCAAAGCAGTGTTGTAGGGGGATTTGACAGAATTATTCTGAGGGACGTAGTGTTTTGTCCCTAAAATCTTGTAAAGGCAGTCATAGAGTGACTATATATTAACATATTTATTCCACAACTAGTACATATTAGTGGATTTAGGTACCACTGACAATATATCAATGTTTTCTCCTTGGACTATAACTTAGTGGTGAACCAAGTAAAAAAAATTTGTTGTCCTTCAGGATGAGATTTTGTTAAATTACTACACATTACCAAAAGAAAATTTCAATAGGATAATACCAATGTGGTAATAAGATCCATCACTTTAGAAGAAGAATTTGGCACCTGATTTACCCCTCCCCTATCCGGGGGTTTCAAGGTCTTTCACTAGCACTTAATTAATTGCATGTGATTGATCATGTATATACTCATCAATAGGGGTACATGTAATATTTAATGTACATGAGAAAGGGTTTGTGGTTGAGAAATTTGATAGGCCACAACTCTGATGTGATCAGGAATCTCAAAGGGGCCTATATACCTAGGACTTGGCATTTCATCTTCTGGATTCTCCTTACTCTCTTCTATGTAGATAAATAAATGAATAATTTATATCCAACCCTATACTCTAGGTCTTTTTGATGATTTTTTACATATCTCTTTTGTTATCTTTTAGCATCCCTAATGTGTAGTTTAATTTCAAGACCTTTTCTACCCTTTCCTTAACCTTTTCTGGACCCAGTAGCTTGTGATTTCTAACTTCATCCCAGCGTGCATGTATTCTACATCTCTTTCCAAAAAGGTCTTTATATGGATCCATTTGAATTTCTGAGTGGAAACTATTATTATATAAGAATTCAACCAGGGTAATGTATTGATCCAATCCTCCTTGGAATCCCAACAAGAATTCTCTCAAAATTTACTCAAGTATCAATATAGTCTACTTGTATTTCCCATTAATTTTGGGGTGAAAATCTATAGTGTAGTTCAAATCAGTGTTTACAGTAAATTTGATACTTTTCTAGAACATGGAGTTAAATGTTAGATGTTAGTTGGATACAATCTATAGTGGTTTTCTATATAGACTCTCCCCTTCTATGATGTAGATCCTTACAATATTATCGAGTGAGAATTCCTCTAGAATTGTAATTAAATGATATATATTTGTAAGATGATACTCTGAAACCCATATTGGATTATTTCCCCATGATTTATTTGGAAGACCTATCACAAATTATATTGTGATTTTTTATATTTCCATGTAGGTATGGGTAATGGTTACATCATCCCCTTAAAAATTTTTCTTCCATCCTTCACCTACTAATATACTAAGACTGATGATGTTTATTATTTGATATCCTTCTTACTATTGTCCCACTAATAGTGCTCCAAGATATCTTGATTCATATTCAAGATCCATTATTGGATGGATAACGTAGAGTTATGTCAATAATTTAACAATTCCTTCATTGTCTCTAGATTTTATAGTATACATAGTCACGACGCACATTTTACAACCCTTTCTTCATAAATTTTAAAATATATGTATTTACCTTTTATTATATCTTCTAGATACATTTTTATTTCCAAATCATCTATTTGAGTATCCTTTATCTTCTTCGGAAGGTATGGTTAAGAAGCAATGTTATAAAATAATGATTATATTATGTCCCTTATGATACTAATATACTTCATCTAAACGTCTAAAAATATTGGATCCTTCTATATTCTGGTCATTGATAAGGTTGTTGTATTAGTTTTACTAAGATCATATTCCACTTTATTTTCATTCCTATGATAGTAGTGGATTGTCCAATCATTTCCATTTATCAGTTCTAACCATCTTCAGTAGTTCATATTAATCTCATTCTATGTGAATATATACTTGATTATATTATAATTTTTATATATTTCACACTTCTCCCAATACAGATAATGACCCCAAATTTTATTCAAGAATATCATTGTAGTCTACTCCAAATCATGTGTTGGATAGTTCTTATCATACACTTTCAACCTCATTGAGGCATAAGTTATACATTTATCATTTTCCAATATTATATAGTCCAATACCTTCTTTGAATCATTATTGTATACCGTTAAATGCTACCCACTTCAAGGGATCATGAGAACTAGCATAGTGATAAGACTCTTTTTTAATTCCATAAATCACTATTCACATTCATCGGTCCAAAAAACAATACACCCTTCTATGTCAGCTTGTTTAGTGGGTTTAAAAATAATGAGAATTTTATAAAAAATTATATTTAATACCAATCTAGTCAATGAAAACTGAAAATATCTATTATAGATATTAGTCAGTGTAACACCTCAATTTCTTTTTTTATAAGGGTATACTAAAATCCATTTTCTAGTGATATCATGCCCCATGAGTGATACTTCCTCTATCCATAACTCACATTTAATGTACTTTTTATATAGATTATCCTTAGGAAATATATTTATCACAATATTGAAATAATATTCATGTTCCTCCATATATTTGTTGTATATCAGAATATCATATATAAATAGTACCATACATTTGTAAAGGTAATCTCTAAACACACTATTCTTTAGGTCCATAAATATTTTTTGGATCATTAGTGAGTCTATAGGGAATCATTATGGACTCAATGTATCCATATCTTATTTGAATGGAAATTTTGGGAATATATTTATTCTTCTCCCTTAATTAGTGATATGCACTCTAATGTCTAATCTTAATGAAATATTGAGCCCGACATAGTTGGAAGAACAAGTCATATGACCATGGAAGGGTATAATTATTCTTAATCGTGATTGTTTTTGATTTTATGACATTCTTATAAAGGTTCATTAACCAATACTTCTTCATGATTAAGATGGTTGGTACAACCCATGTTGAAGCACTTGGGCATATGAACCCCTTTTTAAAATTCTTTTATAAATTATTCATTATTTCTTCCTACACAGTGGTGGTTATTCATTAAGGAATCATTGATATGGGAAGAGATCTATGTATAAGTTCTATTTATAACTCAACCACCTGGTCAGGGGAAATACTATAAATCTATTTAGGGAATACATTAATGTATTCCCTTATAATGGGAATGTCCTCAAGAATCATTCTCTCCTTGGTCTCAATCATTTGAGCTAGATATGCCTTCTCATATGGAAATAATATCTACAATTGAGATGAACAATCTAAAGTAGATTCATCCACCTCCATAAAATTGTAAATAATTGGAGGATGACTTGAGGTGTAAAAATGTATCACCCTTTCCAGATAGTTAATGTTGGATTTATATGAGTATATACAATCTATTCCTGATATAGAATCTAACTCGATTAAATGATGTAACAAAATATTTTTGGAAGGTTATATACACAATCATTGACCGGGGATGAGTTATATACATGGTATATAATAATTTATTGGTTTTTTACTCATAAATAAATCAACACCCATGTTTTATGGGTTTTTTTTAAATTTTTATATTTATCCTGAAATATATGAAGAAATTCACAGAATCAAAATCCAATAGTATTTTTAATATCTTGAATGAATAATTCTCATACATTTCACTACATCATTATCATGATACACCTCAGTAGTATTTATTGGATATTCCCATCCTTTATTTATAGTCCTTGAATGGTGTTTTAATTTGACATCTCTAAAAACCCTTTTCATAGGGAATTGGTTTAAAAAATGTATATGTTCTTTACAATTGAAACACCATTATTCAATATGAGTGTTGATTTTAAATTTATTTTATTCCATCAAATTAGTTGGTTTTATATTATTTAATTGACATTTATTAGACTTATGATCCTATTTTAAACATTTTAATCATCTCTTGGTTCACTTAAGATAGGTCATGGGATGCTTCTTCTCACATTTTTAACTTATAGGTTGTTGATTTTCATTTCTCTATGAGATTTATCCATTGATACATTAGAAGAAAACTCCATTTTATGATTTCTTATTCCAGGCCAATGAGACCACTGAGAGACTCCAATAACCATCTTGGCATTAAGGGAACAAAAAAAATTTCATAGTTTTCAATGTCTTTAATGGATAAATAATTTCACATAATAAACTATAACCCACTAATAAATTAGTCCACCTTACCTATTGTGTTGATAATAAAGCTAGAGGCATTCCATGAAATTCTGTTGATGTTTCCCACATGAACCTAAATAGACTCATCTTAATTTTTCTTTATTCAATAGAACTCCCTATAATTTTAATACGAAGAGTTTGGAAAAAATATATATTTAGAAATGTTTTCAAGAAACATTCCCATTCCAAGGAATTAATTTCCTCTTTGTACATCGTGTTATTTATCAGTGACCGTCATCGGTATGATTTCCCCTTCATAAGGTAAATGTAAACCCCAATTTCTATTATTTCATGCATTATATTACATAGAAAAAAATTAGTTAGTGTTAATCCATTATTCTATGCTGATGGGATTTTAATGTCCACAAAATGTAGGATTCGCTTTTCATAGAAAAGAATCAATGAAAATGTTATCTTTCAATGGGGAAGGAGGGAATTCCACATGATTCATTTTATAGTTCCAAAATTTATGACATCATTTCCAATACTTCCATGAATCTCTCATCTCTCACTCCCATAAGAATAGTAATATCATTACATTAATCATCACATTACCTATCACGATGGTTGTTGGAATGGTTCCTCGTATTTCCTGCCATTAATGAAAAATATGGAAAAATGAGATGAGAATAATTTAACTAATAAAAATATATAAGTGAAACTATGAAATTAAAATGAATAACTTATAAATGGAAATTATATACTAACTTATGAGTCTATGGGTTTCAATATATTTTATCCATAATAATTTTCCTATTAGTTTTTCTAACCTAATAATCTATTCATGTCCTTCATAATGGTCTGTAAAGGGATTTTGATTTTTCCAAAGCATATGATGCATGACTGTCAAACCAGGTGTGGAGAAAGGACTATTTCCTATAAACTAGTTTATGATCTATTTAATAAAAAATTACACCATTTTCGGTTTCTTTACTCTATGTAAACCTATTCTAGATCCATATCCATGTATAGTATCCAGACAGTGATGTAATTTCCTAGAAACTGCTCTCTTTATACTTCCCAAAATTTAAGGATATTATCCTATACATAGAATTATCCATAGGGTTCTCACCAAAGTATTATAATCCTAATCTATAAAAACAATACATTTCCTTGATTTAAACTACAACAACCAAAGCCTTTTACACTTATTGTTACAATATTTGAAACATAATCATCCAATAAAAAACCCAATGATCATGAGGCCTAGTATCATTTGAATTAAAGGTCCATAATACATCAAAAACAAACTAAAATATAACATATTTATTTGATTCTCCGTAATAATCTCCAAAATACCTTTTATCTCCTCAAACAGTATAGGATAACCTAGGGAATATATAAAATAAAAGAGAGATATATAAATACCAATAAGATAATGAACATGGTAATGAATCATAACATATGAGTCAAGAGGAATAACATGATATAATAAAATTCAAGGATTATAATTAATAATATATAGAAATAATATATAAAACATATAATCTTACGATTACGGAAACATGGAAAAGTGGAAGCAGTATAAAACATGACATAATCATAAGTCAAGTGTAATTTCCAAGACTACATCACATATTGGATAGAGTCCCATCATGTATTAGGTTTACTCTCTAATCCCACACATAATGTATCATGAGAAACAAGACATTACTCAATGCATTGAATCACTATCTTGGCACAAAAATCAAAACATGTTCATGCATATGTGTTCCATATAAAGAAATAAAACATAAGGAATTAAAATAAGGATTACACATGGAAAGAATTGGGTTGAATAACCAGATAAAATATCATAATGGTTTCAATGAAATAATATATTTAAGAATTATTTTCTGATTATAGTCATATTTCATGATAGATTATTTCCATGTGAAGTGAATACTTGAAAAATGGTAGATAAATCACTTTATAAATGTACCTCTAAAGTGGGACTTTAGAAAAAAGGGTAATAATACATTAAAGATGGTAAGGGAATAATAATTTACATAATACCAAAAATAAATTAAAATTATATTTAATAATAAAATGATCAATTTTAGGAAATATGGGTGTATTAAAAAATTAGTAGTGGTATATTTAATGTTGTGATAAATAGAGAAGTTCCCATTAATCAGGTTCTCTTATCGAGAGAAATTGAGAAGGGATCCTTTTAAAACATGTGTATCCCTATTAAGGAAAGATGAATTAATCCAGGTATATATATTTGAGAAATATATATATATAATATTTAATAATTAAATATGAATATTATAGTGAGAAATTTTTGTAAGATATTGAAAGAAAAACCCAAAAAAATATGGTGATTCAGAGAGGTCCCATAAACCTAGGTTCTAGAATCATTCTATACTTGCACATAAAATTTTGAATGATAAAATTAGATTCATTAATTGATTGATTAATAACCTCTTCCATATATATTTTATTTACTATATTTATATTATGTTCATTTATAACCATTTTAAAGAAATATAATGATCTATTTCGGTGGTTTGGGATCATTCATTTCATGGTTCCAAGGTTGTATCACATGTGGATAATTATTGATGTTCTTGTAAAATGGGAATAAATATCCGAAAGTTAAATGAAATTTTATCAATTTCCTTCAAAAAAATTAAATTTTCTTAAATATCCTTTAGTATTCTTATATAGGGATTATTGATTTTGTTGCAATGTTAACTTTATATTGTTCGTTCATTTAGGTAGTTCTACAGACCATCACAAACTAGTTTTGTGATTAATGGCTTTTTCATAGCCATGTTCTCTACCACTATCCATCAGAACTTGATGGTTAGATTTTTCTTCCATATCAATATTTTCACCTATGTTCTACTATGTGGAAACCCAGTGATTAGTTAATTTGGGTAACCGTTACAGTTAAGTTTTGGTATTTCATTTTATGATGTGTGTTGCAATTAAAGAAACTTTCAAGTAGAAAACCATGTATAACCCCGATGAATTTCGAGGGAGAAATTAATTTTAAGGGGGATAGAATGTAACACCCTGAGATTTCATGAAAAATATTCTTTTTAATTTCATTAATGTCTTGTGTTTTAAACTACATCAAAATGAGTTTTCACAACACACATCCCTGACTTGGCTTGCATTACACGCAATCGTGACCTTCCACGATAGTGTGTGTTGTACGCAATACTGAGTTTTGCTAAGAAACGATATGTTATATGAACTACCCATTATGAATATTATCAACTACATTTTTAATTTTATAAAACTATTATTCATCTAACACATTTTCTAGAAATGGTATGAGAACAAAATAATTTTTTCGAGTAAAATATGTATTTTTCAAAAAATGTAGTTTTGCAGCATTTTGATGGCGCACCCACATTAAATATTGTTTCTGAAATGTCTATAAGTTCTATTTGACAAAATAAAATTATTCTTTGGAATCATGATATAAAAATTTACTTTGGATAAATTTTTTATATTTTTCTGATAACATTAATATTTTGATGAATAGTAAAAATACGCTATATTTGAATTAAAAACAACTTTTTTCATCGCAATAATTTATATGGTTATATTATCTTTTTAATTTGTTTTAAAGTGTAATTAGAATATATTTTTACCATTTAATCCAATGTTGGTAATTGGAATTAATTTCACTTTGAAATTGGATATAAATAAGTATCAATCTTTGGATAGTTATTGTTTCTTAAAAACACGCTATTTGTTTTGATAACGGGAATTAATTTTAAAATTATTTAATTCCACTTCTATGTTTTGAATTTGGAAAAATAGACATCAATTTTGAATTTGGAATATCAAATAATTCTTAGGCTGAATTTTTGGTATTTTTCTGAAAAACTTCAATTTTCGATGAATAGTGAAACCACTTAGTGGTAGTTAAAAAACTGACTTTTTCATTTAAATGAAATTTTACCACTTCTGTGAATTGAATTTCGAAATTCTAAGAGACACGGTTAATATCAATGACTAAAATTTGGTTCAATGAGATGAAAATAATTTTTGGTGAATAGTAACTTTTTACTTTTTTTCACAGTTAAAAGTAAATAGGGTAATTAAGGGTAAAACTGATATTATTATTACCCTAACACATGACCTAATTCTATTGGATAAGTGTAATTAGACCCAAAACATCCTTAGGAATAAAATATGACCATTTAGGCCCACGTGGATTAGATTAGGACATTTATTATTAATTTATTTAAAGAAGGGTTAAAATAGTTAAAATCAAAGTTTAATAACTAAATCATTTTTAATATAGGGTTATACAGAAGATAAATTCAACTATAAATATTCATTAGAAAGATAAAAAGATTTCCTAAATAATGGAATTTTATTTGTAATTTTTAGACATTATATTATTTAATTTATGTATGACACAATAATGATGGTGTAATTATCTTATTAATGAAATATAGACATAATTGATGTTATAAATACCCAAATAGATGTAATTTGAGACTTTTTATGAATTCCAATAATTTTCTAGATTAATATTACATATTAGTACTGATTTAACTAAATTTGTTCTAACTAATCTTTCTGTTATGATTTTCACAAAAATCAGTTACCAAATAGTGTCAAAATTGACATAAAATAGTTTTTAAAACAAATATTATATTATTAATTGTTATTTTATTCCTAAAAATCTAAGTTTCGGCCAAATGACTTAGATAAGGTTATATATATTTATTTCTTCTTCCACTTCTTCTTCTTTAGTTATTTCATTTTGAAGTAATAACATCTGTATCACTCATATACTGATATGTTATTATAAGTATGAAACAACCATATTTCACCATCTATCCATCCTACAGAAAACAAAATCATCGCGCGTGCGTACGTATGGAATACCGTCTCCACGCCGTGGTGTAATCTGTTTTTCCACCAACACCTTACATGGATGGGTATAATGGTGTAAATAAATAACTATATATGGTTATTGTAAAGTGATATTGATTCTGTAATATTATACATACACTTCAATACAATTCCACGATCATGGTAATGATATCATCGCTCGTGCGTATGTACGGACTACCGTCTCCCCGAATGCGATGACATTCATTTTCCATGATTAGCCATTCAAGAATGATTATAAAGTATATATAATGAATAATAATGAAATATATGACATAATGAGGCTACTGGATTTATGTATACACACACACACACACACACACACACACACACACACACATATATATATATATATATATATTTCATCTACTTAATTCCATTCAATTCAATAACGAAATGAAAACAACGTTCATGCGTACGTACGGACTACCGTCTCCATGAAAGGTGTATTTCTTTCCATTTATCGATCTATTATATTCATGTATATTCTAAATATATATTATATATAAATCATTTTTTACATTATTGATATAAGTAATCATGATCTAAGTAATCATATGAATAATTACAAGTTAAAACACGAACGACAAATGAAACGATTTTACCCAAAATGCTACTTTAACATGAATTTACAAAATGACGGGTAATATAAAGTCATAAGTGAACCATATATGATAAAATAACAATGAATATGATTCTATAATAAGTCAATGACATTATTTAAATCATTATACAGGAGGTTTGGATACGTACAAAGAATATCGGACCTAAGGTAAGGGATAACTTTTCCAATCTCGTTCTCATCCGAGATTGTTTATTTGTAAGTATTTACTGGGGTTATTGCTATCATCCATGTACATGTTTTATAAGAGTGTATTCATGTATATTTAATTTCATTTTTACCCATTTTACATTTACCCCGTAGTAAGGAAGGAATCTTTCTTTTATTTATCCTACAAGGTACTTTTTTACTTTTTTGACAAAAGTACGAGAAGAATGTTTTTTTTAACGTATACGGCATGAAAGGATTTTTACGGTTTTATAAAGCCTTATTTTCATGAAGCTACTCCAAAATATTTCATGAATATTTTCATCAAAATCCGTTTCTTTTAAAATTGCATGAAATTTTGTGAAAAGAAAATGATTTTGAAGAAAAAAGGATATTTTCCTCAAGAATTCATTTCAAGTGTTTTATCAAAACCATTTTCATCTAAGATGACATTATTTCACATGTGTATGTTTCAAGTATCATGTCTCTATTATTTACATGGTTTCACTTTTCTAATGATGAAATGATATCCAATTTTTTTGTATGGATTACGTTATGATGGAATGATGTTTATGAAACCCATTTTTTTCATGGGTTGTGATGAATGATTTATGTTTATATTGTGGCACACAAAAGAATGATTCCAATATGATATGGGTGGGACCTATATCTCCCCCCAATACATTGGGTAAAGATTTATATCCTATGAGATAGACATGGTTGGAATGGTAAGTTAATCTGGTTCAGTGTTACAGGACTGGAACGAGGAGTGAACTCGATTCAGAAAGGGACTTTGTCCACTAAGATGGTCTTGGAAGCAATGCCTTGGCTACTATGGAAATCATTACATGTGCTTAATGGATGCCAAAATTACATGTTTTATTCCCATTCTATTTTATCATGATTGATGTTCCGTTATGATGAATGCCTTACTTACTTCCAAGATTTATGTCTTTACTCGAGGTTTTAAGGTTTAGATTTCATGTTCAAGTTTTTGCTTTCAAATGTTTATGGATTGTTTTATGTTCCCTATGTTTTCCCTTCCTAAGCATTTGAGCTCACCCTTTTTATATTTTATTTTCCCTAGAAAATAAAGAATGTTTTTAGGTAAGGAAACGAAAAGGGGAAGATCGTTATGGGAGATGTTGAAGATCTTTCAACATGATTAGATGTTTATATTCCGAGTTTCCAAAGACACTAAACTATTACGGTCCATGTGTGTCTGTTTTTGTTATGTATTAAGTATTCAGAAAAAGTAATGTAATGTCCATGTACTTCAAGCTTCTGGTCTCTACATGGATGGTACCTGGAGGTGGAACTCACGACGATTCAATACCCAGAGGTGGACTTCACGACGATTCGGTACCCGGAGGAGGTTGGCAGGTGAGAGTGTTGAGGAGGCTATCTGTACCTACCCTTCAGGTAGGATCCGAGGTGGAAGACCCTGGAGCTGCCTCTATCATCCAGTTGTTAGTCTTTTCTGTTGTACATTCATTCAGTTGTAGCTGTACTTTTCAGTTGGGTTTGTATTCTGGCCCATTGACTTTTTAGCACTTTCTTTTGTACTTAGTGTATTACTTCCGCTTGTATTCTGGTTGGATGTGTTTATGTTTTATAAAGGAAATTCCTTCCCAGTTATTTGGATTTACGTCTTTGGTGCTAGTCACCAGCCCCTAGCCTATGGAAGGCAGGCTTGGGGTAGTCACGACACGGGCCCCGAGGACGAGTCGTGACATAACTTATTTTATACTCATTCATTCTTCCATGGGATAATTGTTTGTGTGCCTCTTATTCATGGAGGTTCAATGATAGTCTTATGTTATTATTTCAAAATAAATAGGGGGTTTCTTTTTCCGCACTTCAGATGATTTGTCTACAAGACACACTTTTAGCTTGCCTTTATTTGGGTCACCTTTATTTGCAGCATTTGACGATTCAACCTCACAACTAATTCCACTATTTCCCATGTAAGATAGTCTTTGATCATTCAAAATATTTTCAACTCCGTCAGAGCCACGTTTTTCTCTCTCCAACAGCTCAACATCTGAGAACCTTCCAAACTGTATTTTCTTCCTTGATTCTTTTGAAATTTATTCACACTCAAGTTTACTTCTAAGAGTATCAACTTCCACCTCATGACCCCCAGCAGTCTTGTAAATTTATTTTAGTCTGGTGTTGAGATCATTTATGACCTTTTCCTACTCTTTAATTCTCAAATACAGATCCACCACATCACCATTACATTCAAGGATTTTAGACTATACTTTAACAAATTCTTCCAGACATTCAATTTCAGCTTTGATTTGTTAAATATTTTCAGATGATTCCTGTATAATTTTTTTCCACCTATTGAAACTCTTATATTTAATCTTAAGCTTACTAACACCATCCATGAGTTTCAACTTGGGATTGGCACAAGTTTTCAACTGATTGTCCCGACCATTGTCTTCTAATTTTTCAATAGTGGCCATCATGGCAGCATGGCTTCTAGTTTAAAATTCGGGTTCTTCTTCTTCATAGAATTCATTATCATCATCTTCCTCTTCACAGACAAAACTCTTCTTCGGTACATTCTTTCTATATTTGAAGACACCTTATTTGAAAAACCTTTTTTGAGGATTTTCAATATTTTCTTCTTCTGTATTTTCATCATCGAACATTCCTAAGCACTAAGAGGCAATGTGCCCATCATTTCCACAATGAGAACAAGCTAGAGGTAACTAACCATTGAATTTCCCTTTTCTATTCTAGAACTTATTAGAAATGGGAGAAATAATTTATTTTTCCTCATCGTCTTCACCACAACTATATTTTGATATTTTTAGTTTCTCCATGGATTTGAATTCCATTTCCTTTCTCACTCGAGTCATTGTATCTTCTTCTTCGACTCTCATTTCATATGCCACCAGGCTGCTCAACAGATAATCTATAGAATGTTTTGAATGTTATATTTACTCATGTCTTGACACCTTTTCATTGTATAGGGGTGTAAGTTTTCTCAATATTTTCTTTACAATGTCAACATATTTTATTTCTTTTCTTAGACCCTGAATTTATCCAACAACTTCCGTAATTCGTTTGATGAAGGAGTTTTCATTTTTATCAAGATGCATATTCAGATCATCAAACCTATTGTGCAGGACTTGAAGTTTTTCCTCTTTCACTTTCCTATCTCATTCATAAATATTTTCAAGTTTATATAACATGGACTTTTCTGAGTTTCAACTCACAACCATTAGATAGATCTTATCAAAAAGAGTTGCGGTGAGAGCATTCCGCGCTTTAGAATTTGCATGAATAATTTTTTTGTCTACATCAATCCGAGTCATCCCTGTGGGATCAGTAACATTTATACTTTTTAGAGTGAAAAATAGAACTTCAATTCTAATGGATCATATATGAGATCTCATTCTGTTCTTCCAAATCTAAAAATTAATTCCATTAAAGTGTGGGACTCCCCTTACACTTTCTGATTTCTTCTTGACGGTATAAGATAGATCAAACACCAGTAACTTCCCTCTGATACCACACAAAGGGCCCTCAAACACCCTGAGAGGGGAGGGGTGAATCATGGGGTCAAATTTTTATTTTTAAAGTTGTGGATCTTGTTTCCATGTTGATATTAACTTGTTAAATCTGTCAAATAAAATAAAGTAGGCATATGACACAACACTTTTACTTGGTTCACTGCAAAGGGCTACATCAAAAGAGAATATGCCGATAGTGTGTCGGTTGTACCTAAATAGAATAATCTTCAATAGTTTTATGATTACAATATTTATTCATAGTCACTCTTTTCTAGGCACACTAGCTTTTCAAAGGTTCAATGATAGCTCACTACATCCCTCAGATCACTTCCCTCAACTCCCATCAGCATGCTTCTTTAAGATAAGTCAAGCTCTATTTATCAAATTGATGGTTGCCTTAATAGATTTTCATTGATGTTTTTATCTCTGTTTAGCATGCGACACTTCTTGCATCGAAGTCCTGAATTGATGAACTTGAAAGCACTGAACCACTGAAATAGATATTCAAAACATGTATTCAGCATAGGCTGACAATTGCGTGCAACACCTACCCTGTCTATGCAAGATCTGACTTTTGCATGAAATATTTTCTTTTTGTAGAGAAAATATTTCCTGCAACTAAAAAATTTATGTGAAGCATTATCTTTTGCTCAAAAAATCAAAGTTTTCATGCAACATTATCTTTTCCATGAAATATGAACTTTTCTGTGTAACTTCAACTTTTCCACACAATTTCCTCTTTTACATGCAACTCCCTTTTCACGCAACTTGTACACACATTAGAACTCGGATATTCTCTATGTGTTCAGTCATACCGAATGATGTGGGTCACCTCTTATTTATAGGCTTCACTGACCCCCACACACAAAACCCACCTTGTCATGAAAAACATCTCATTCTGCATGCAATATTTTTCACAGAGGAAATATTTTCAGCCCAAACTCTAGATTTTTTGCGTAGCTCAAGCCTTTTCCATATTTCAGCATTCTGACCCCAAAACTCCTTTTTCATGAAAACTAGTCCACATTCTATTCTTTTTGTAGACCTTCCTTTTCCAAGAACCAATCTCTCCATTTTCCAATTTTCAGGCAAAAAAATTTTGCAAACACTGGAAAACTATGCCACCTTCAGTACTGTTGTCAGTTTGAACTGTATGATCCCTTTTCTAGAAAACATTCTAAACATCTAATGAGGATTGACAAAATACACAAACCAACCTCCATTTCCTATATAGAATGGTCATGGTTCCAACAATTAATTTATCATATTTTAATTTTATAAGATACCTAACTATTATTTTACACTTCCATAGATGAGGATACAATTCAAAAAAATTGGTTACTATTCCCAATGTTTACATTTTCAACGGTCATGTGGGTTCCTCGATTCCTATAAACAACCTATATTTCATTCATTCATAATTGACTTCTATTTTCCCTAAAATTTGAATAAATATTTATTTTTAAAATGAATATTACATTAATAATATTATGTATAATTTCTCCAGTTTTTTTCATGCATACGATTATTCTAGGGGATCGAGCATATCCAAATTTTCCTATTATTATTATCTTATTTTTGATTTTTGTCCCATTATAATTTGTTCAATTATTATGGACATTTTTATTCACTAAATTAAATGTTTAAATATATATAATAGATTTTAGTTTTTTTATAATGTGGTGTGTGTATATTATATAATATTATATTACAAAATATGAAATAATTATATAGTTAGAAGGGATATTCCATTGATGAAATCTTGGGTTTTTAAACCACCTCAGTTGTTCTAAAAGGTATTAAACTAGATCTCAATCATTACCTAATAATAGTAAATGATCACCTTTATAGTGATTTTATATCCCACATATTGAATCAAACCAAACTAGGGTCTAATAAAACAATAAAACCCCTTTATATAATATTATATAATGAACCTACCAAGGTCAGGTTCTTATCTCAACTATCATGTTGTACAATGCTTCCCACAAAAGAACAACTCATTAATACTCATTATTCCTCCCTAAAAACTGTCTGAAGGTGCATAACCCTCATATTTAAAATTACCATGATTGTTCATATAAGGTGAAATAATCATTAAAATCTTATTCCTAAACCTCCTTTAGAAAAAATTTCATCATGTATCTCATACAAATAATGAATTCTATAATTGAACCCATAACCAATCTCTCAATAATACTTCATAGATAGGTTCAAAATTTATAAGTCTATATTCTATTTCTACAAACAAAACATTACTTAAATTATTAAAACTATCATCTCTAATTATGTCCAAACTCATACACAATCCTTACCAATATTTTCCATGAAAAGACAATAGCATAAATATAAATTTCCTTAATTTGAAAAACAAATCATAATATAGTTAATCTATGTTAAAACTATTACTTAAGTATCCCCATAGTGTTTTCCCACTAAAATGTGTCACTAAAAGGCATACCCACTCTAAATCACACCAACTATATCATGAGATCCCATCCTAGGGATTTTTTAATATTTTAAAACTCAACTACACTTTTAGGTTTTATTTTACATAATTATTTTATTAATATCATAGTGAAAAAATCCCTAGATAGTCTTGAAATCACCCTCAAATTTATGTAATGCCTATTTCAATGCCACATGACTCTACCTAATTTATTTCAAAATTCAACACCCTTTCATCCCTAATTCATTTCTCTATGTCTTGGATGACTTGTCACACATGCATGAAATGAATTAGAATTTAAAATATATTGATTAATATGTTATGTGTTCCTAACCTTGATACATTTAGAGTTATTTGATTCATTATCATAGGTTTATTCTTCCTCATTCCCCTATAATTTAAATATCTTAAAAATCCCACAATAAAGGTTTTACGTTATAAAAGTTATGATTAGTAATAGAAACAAAAAATTAATGTTTGTGTAAGGTTATTATTACCTATAAGAGATCACTTCAACAAAAGGACCACCAAACGAAAAATGAACAATGAGCTGGGGTTATGAGAATATATAGGTAGATAGATATTTTATGTATGGTTGTACAAGAAAAATGAAGAGAGTGAGTAAAATTTTATAACATTTATATCATAAATAACCAATATCCCCTTACTTAATGTGTGGGGGTGGGGTTAATAACAGACTCTGAGTGGACCTCCATTGAGTTTCTTTATGGCCCACCATCATGACTCTAGTGTCCAACTAAGTTCTTGATGGCCTAGGTAGTGATATGATTCAACTACACGTCCTAATATACTTAAGGTAATATCCAACAGATTATTTACTTCGATCTATTATTTCACAATAAATGGGATATAATTATGTGCCACTTAAAAATTAAATCCATGTCCTTTTCCCTCTCATAGACTTACAATATTTCATAATTACAACCTCAAAACATATCTAAATATGTTCTCTACTGACCAAAAAAATTTGGGATTAAATTTACACTAGCACTAATTCTATTATTTTACATTCTATTTATATATTCCACTAACCCATAAAAACATAGTAAATTTCAATATTCTTTATAATACATATATATATATATTATTATTTTTAGGTTGTTTATAAAAATAAAAAGTTCAATTAACTAAAAAATTAAATTCAACCTAATTCAACATTCTATTATATTGATTTGGACCTCATTGGATGTAACATAATTCTAGTGTGAGTTGGTTATGAGAAAAAAGATAAAATATAAAGATAAATGACTATATTTTTTACTCTATTGAAATTGATTCAAGATTTTTTTTTTTGATATAATATAAAGATATAAAATTAGAAAATTTTATCACACACTAATTCAAACCCTCTCCCTTGGTGTGTAAATCACATGAGATACTACCAAAAAAATTATCTTAACTTATTATACATGCATCATAACCCAATATCCTTATATATATTGTTATTATTTCCTACACATCTCTCATATTCTATATTTTCAGTTTCCATATATGAAACATGGTTAATTTTAAATTTTTTGTATCTATATCATCAATCCAAAGGGGTGTGGAATGGTTTCTCAAACCTGAGTTAATAAAAAAAGTGTTTATTAAAACAAATTGAAGGTGTGTTTTTTTATAACTAGTCTTAATCGATGAAATATGGATATGATGAATGATAAAATAATTCAATATATGATATAATAAGTTTTATTGTGGTCTTTTTGAAGGATAAAAAATTATGACATGGGCATATGTATAATAGAAATCATGGATTTTACTAAATTTCGAAGAAATAAATTTTATTTAATTGATCATAATGAGTAATAAAATTATTTCAAGGTTTAGAGTACTCTATTTTCATTATTAAACTGCTTATTTGATCTAGTAGTTTAAAGAAGATGGTTTTTCAAAATAATTAGACACCATGGGATAAAGTACAACACATGTCACGGTTTTATATGACATGAAATTTTTGGATTTTGGAAGCCCAATTTGCAATAGTGTATGATGAGGTTATTTTAATGGTCTTGAATGAATTTTTAAGGAAAATAAAGTAGTTGAATGTGATTGTGAGTTTAGAGCTTGTAATTTTATTAATAAAGCTAAAAGTGTATCTAAAAGAAACAGAACTATAGAAAGTAAAAAACCACATATTTTTATCAAATATGATTTTTAAATTAATAAAATAGTTAAAAACCAGTAACCTGTATATTTAAAGATCATGGTTTTTGGATGGAAAACATTAAATGCAATACCATACTATAGTTGTTGAATTTAAATAAGTTTTTTCAGTGATATTTAATTTGTTTATATATTTAAACATATTTTCAAATTTTAAAAAATTTCTTTTACAAGAGATTTGAATAGACTATATTTTATGGTTTTGAAGACCTATCCTAATTATAAATGTTTCCTATAATATAAGATATTTTTAATTGATAAGTCTTTCATATATTGAAGACGTTATTTGATGAAAATGGAATTCATTATATATATATAGTCATATTTAATATTTTTATGGAATGAGTATATTTCTTCTATAGATCTAAATAATGTATGATAATATAAATACCTAGATTATTTAAAGGGGTATAGTTGAATAGAAACACTTATATTGGTTTTGCGTTCCATTTCACATTTATTATTCTTTTTAATGGCCTAATATCTAAATAATTCATACTTTTTCCATGTAATAGGGAGTATAGTGGGATGCCCAAGACTCGTACATCTGAATTTTGGGATAAAAATATATTTGTTGTATAATTTCAATGATACCAACTTAATTTTACCCAATTTAACCATCCACATTTACAAAATCAATAACAAATGTTGAGTCACATATATACCCAATACCTTTTAGGTTTGATGTTTAATAGATTTTTAAAAAATCTATTGAGTCATAAGACCCATGAATTTCCATAAAAATGTGTGTTTTCCATTAAAACAAGAATTTATTATTTCAATAAAATTTTTAACATCTCACACAAAATTCTCTATACACCATAATAATCAATAAATATCATTAATATTACACTTTTTCATAATCTGGGTAAATGGGAACATAAGAACGTTGAGTAAAAACACTCATAAAGGGTATCATACAATGAATTTAATCACATAATAAGTATGTAATAAATAATCTGGTTGGATAAAAAATAATGATATGACTATATTTAACCAAAAACATGTGCATAATATAACAATATAACCAATAACATAGAAAACAATAATTGATTTCAAAATGATGGATTGCATGATTTTATGAATATTAATCTCATAGTAAAGACCATGTTCTATGGAATCCAACATATCATAAATGTCTCATTCCAATAAATCTTACTTAAAATCAAGTCATTTTTCAAATTCATCATCAATAATAGGACATACATACACCAAATGCCCTAAGTTGTTTGTATCATGAGACCTTCCCAATTTGTCAAGGGTCAAAATAGTTTTATTCCATGCCCATCACTAAATATGTATAATTTATTCTTTGTATATTTAATTAACAATAAAATACATAATAAATATTCCTTAGTAATCAAAAAATATATTTAAGTAATCAAATATATGAAATGACAAAATTCCCCAGAAAATAAAATGACTTTCTTAATATGATTCCATAAACTACCACTGTATATAAAAATAACTAAATTTTTATGAAAATATAGATATGATATTTAAAATATCATTGGTTCTAGATTTCATATAGTTTAATGGGAAAAATAAAATCAAAATAATGATGACGAGTGACCGAGAACAGAACATCAAAGAAGTTAATGAACTGAGAATAAACCTTATGTGAAAAGTAAGGTATAAAAAATAAATTAGTAAGGTATAAAAGGAGACAATAAATTCGACATAAATGAATTTTTTTAGTAAATTTATGTCTTTGGAAATTTTAGATGAAATCTCTCAATAAAAGTTTATAATACCTTTTTATAAGCATTTCAAAATTAATTGTAAAAATCAAGTTAAAGTATACTTCCAAAACTCTTTTCATGAGATGTTAAATATTATTTTAGAAATTATTTTTAATGTTATGTAAAATAATTTAATCTTAAAAATATAACATTCTTATGTAAGAAAATTTTAATTAGAAGATAAAAATATACATAAGTGAAATAAAATCCATTTAAAAATATATTATGAAAATAATATCCTATAATTTTGATATAAAATGAAAAATTCTTATAAAAATGTAAATAAATGTTACTTTAGAAGACCCTAAAAATTTGTAAATGAGTCAAAATTATTATGATTTTTAATTAAAATGGGAAAATATGTTCATGTCCAAAATTTGAAAAAGATATTTGTTTCTCATTTTTATAAAAAAAAAATCAAAATTAACTTTTACTGTAAAAATAAAAATTATTCCTTTTAATAAAATTGAATGAAATTAAAAGTATATATAAAATTGCTTTTATAAAATATTTAAGTATAAAAATAATAATAATCTTGAAACAAAGTACATAATATGGACATGGAAGAGAAAGATTCATAAACAAAAATGAAAAAATACGGTTGGTTTTTCTTATAAAAATTCTTTTAGTAGTTTTGAGTACCAAAGATAGAGAAAACAAAAAAAATGCATGAAAACGCTAAAAATAACTATATTATAATAAAATATATGGTGGTTTTTTGAGTAATAACATACAATTTCATTAATGTAAATTTAAATATAAATAATCCAGATATAAAGTGAGATTTTAAAATAAATTAATATTATATTGGTGATATTTAGATGAAAAGACATAAAATTTTAGAACACTATATGGTTCTACAAAAAATATAAACTAAATGAAATAATTTTTAAAAATATATTATTTTTTATTTTATTACACAATATAGAAGAAGATAATTTTAACAACATGAAACATGTCTCCCGAAATTAAAATTGAGACAAATACCCCTTCTAAATTTTATATCATTTGTGTCAAATATATCATGAAAGAGATAAATAGAAATGGACATTTAATTAACATTTTTAAATATTTTTTCATGATATAATATGTCAATGAGTTATAATATATATAATATGATTAAAATATTTTAATAATTCAAAACATATCTCAAAGAAGGAAGTTTGACACGAGAAACATTTACCTTGGATTCCTTCTCAATCAAGTTATTATAACATCTTATATAATAAATTTCGATTTATTATAAATATATTTACTAAATATATTTATATTTTTTAATAGATATCATTAACTTATAAATTCTCATTACGCATTTATTAATAATTCATTAGTAAATTGATATTTGTAGGTTAATTATTTTATTTCCCAAACATGCTTTAGTTCGTAAGTTTTGGACTTTTCACCTTGTCATGGTTTCATCATCTTTATAATGTTCTTTAAAGTCTATAATATGTTTTTCTATTGTTCTAAAGTTCCATGTAAATTTTATAGAGCTTATGGAGGTGATTCCTACGTAAAGTTAAAAAATATCATTTTCAAAAACTTTGATTTCATACAAAGGAAATAATTTTAGTTAATAATATATATTGATATATAAATATTATATAATTATTAAAAAAAATTAAAAAAATGTTATTTAATTATATTTTTAGTATTTTAAATTTATTAAACATTAAAGAGATAAACATTACGACATTGTTCATGTATGTTGTAAAACCGATGCAAATAAAAGTGTGTTATAATGAATGAATGAGTAAGAACATGATATTTAATAAAAATAATATAATTGTTATACAACATTAATGATTTAAGTTAAATTTTATTTTAGATATAAATCAGTTTTTAAGAGAGTTATATGATGAAGATAAATGAAAGATAATGGTAGGAATTTGTTATTTACTTAGTGTCATATTATGTTTGTTTTACGTGGTTAAATTTTACCAAAGACATTTATTGTTAATATTACTAATAAAATGAAAATTTTATATTTAAATATCCTTAAAAATTCTATAAATATCATATTTATTAATTAAATCCATTTTTATAACCATTCATAAAAGGATATGATGAAAAATAAATTATATCATTCATGGAGGTGGTAGTTCGTACATACACACGAATGAACTTTGCATTTTTTATTAGATGGAAAGAAGGTAGATAGTGGTTATAAAATTAAAATAATAAAATTTTATTAAAATAATATTACCAATTTCATTATGTTAATATGATTATTTAATATTTTAATGATTTTTATTAAAGGAATAAACATTAAAGAACTCAGTTAAGAAAATTACCTCTTCCCTGTGTATCCTCCTTTGGATCTCTCCTTATGCCTTTTTAGGATTGTATTTTGGTTATTCTACAACCTATAGGTAATGTATGTGGATTTTTAGGATTTTTACTATGAGATATTGGTTTAGATGAGTTGCTCAATGTAGGTAGATAATTAAGGGGGTAAGGACCTCCTTTTAAAGGTGAGATGAGTGGAACGCTTCTAATTATTATGAACATTAAAATAATATAAATGCTTTTCTCAGTGTAGAGTTATACCAATACAACCCAAATTAAACATAACAGATCAAATAGTTCAAAATAAACTCATAAATATAAATTATATATAGAATTATATGATATTTGTGACTTTATCACATAGTTTCAAACTTTTTTACCTAATTTAACCCCTACCATGGTGGCTGATGTTTACTATACTTACTTAAATTTGTAAATAAAAATAAAATGCAAAATATTAAATTATTTAAATTTTATTATTTAAAATATGGAAACCATTTTCAAATATTAAATTTCAAGGTGTGGTAAAAATAAATTTTAATATAGATGTGAAAAACACGAGTAATTATTTTTTGAAATTTTTCTTTTAATCATAAAATTGAATTTACACAAAAATAATTAATATAAATAATTTAAATGAAATTTTTTTGGTTTATTAATAAAAAATTAAATTTAATTACCTTCGAAACCAATCCAAAAATAAATTTAACTATGTAATAACTTAATTGAAGAAAAGGATCAAAAATTGTTCTTTTTTTAGAATAAAACATTACTTAAACTCTAAAATCTCAAAAGTAGGTTTCTAAATTCAACATAATAATATTAAATTATTTTTTAATTATTATATATATATTCCATAAATAAATTCACAACCACTCATGTCATTTTTATATCATTCTGATTTCATAAAAGTGATAGTTTTTATAAAAACTTTATTTTTCATTATTCACATAAAAATAAAGCATTTCAAAAAACATACAAAAAATAACCCCGATATAATTTTTAAAACATGATTTTAAAAATTAATTTAATTTTAGAAAATTATTTTTTTATTATTTTTAAAATTTGTATTTTAAATGAAAAAAAACCTATATAGAAAAATGTCATTTTAAACATTTAGTGTTTTTTATCTTATTTGAGAAAATATTATTAATTAAATTATTGTTAATATATTATTTCATGAATTAAAATATTATATATTATCGTAATAATATTTTTATATTTTCTAATTAAATTTTTAAGGATTAAATACAGACCACATTAAAAATATTTTTTTGAAAAACTATCCCTTTTAACGTTAAATAATATTAGTTATTTATCCCCTAAATTTAAGAAATTTAATTGATTATTAGTTTTTCATTTAAAATAGCTTTTATTAACACTATAATTTTATTAATAATTTTTATATATTATGTTGAAAATTATTTTAATTCAACATCTCTTGTGAAATAATGTATTTAGAAAAGTTTTTATTAAAGGATAATTACTTATTGGAATCTCACGATGCTACATATAGAAATAATAAGGGATAGTGTTCCTTCGAATTCATAGTGAACCTATCCAATAATTTCATTTATATAATATTAAATTAGTGTGTTTTATTATTTATGATATATCATCATTGTATTTTGTTTGATATAGCCCTTTTGGTAATCGAGATAAAATATTTTTTCATTTATAACTTATATTTCAATATTTGAATGATGTGATTGTTAATGTTTTCATAATGGATTATTGATTTATTATTTAAATTAGAATAATATAAATTAAATTATAAAATATTATAAACATATCCTACCCCTTCCCCTAATAATAGGGAAATTGCTACCTCGATTGCTGTAATAAGTGGTATTAGAGCCAAAAAGTTCAATCTAGCATATTTTTCACAATGAAAATTAAACACAAATGATTTTTTTAACATGAATGGAATATTAATTAATGATGGATACAATTTTAAAATATGGATAATTTTACATTATTTCATCTATAACCTCCCATTATAATGAACCGAGATTTAACTATAGATTATTCTTAAATAAATATTGGTTATGATAGCTTTCTTCACCCACAACATCGAACCAAAACATACGATTGAAAATTATATAACCATTAAAATATAGTCATTTACATGATAGGTAAATATAGAGATAACCAAATTCTGTGATAGATATATAAATAAATATAAATTTTAAATACTAATGCGTTGAAAAAAATTCAATTTGTATAGCTAAATAAAAAATAAAATTATTTATGCTAAAAAATATATTTTCTTATAAATCGACTTTTTCATGTGCTATAAAGTTTATTATATGGATAAATAATGGTTTAAATTGGAATCATGGGAAATATATAAAATAAAATAAGTTTAAATTCATATAATAGTTATTACTTGGTATGTGATACATTTATTTTCTACATAGAAGATACATGTTTCTTAAAATTGTTTTTATGTGCTTATATTAAAATTGATTTTTATCACTTTTTTAAATTGAATCATATAAAAATATTTGAGTTATTTTAATGATAATTTTTAATTTAGTTTATGGGATCAATTATATTTTTATGCATAAAATTTTGTTACCAATATTAATATTAGTTACCATGGTAAAATAGTTATTTTTTAAGGAATGATACTTTTCTAGATATTGTGATTTTAAATTAAATTGATAGATTTTAAAATAAAGACTCTAATATGATGTTTATACATATATATATATATATATATATATATATATATATCAATAAATAAACACTCATTTAATTGGTAATAAATGTTAAATAATATTATAAAATATTAATTAGTAAAATGTATTTTTCAATAAAATTATTTTTTCAAGACATTATATGTTTTAATTTAAGTTAATTTTATTAAATTGATAAATTTAATTAGATTAAATAGAGTCAATATTTGGATTCATCTTGAATAAATTTGGTAATAATGATCATATTATATTTTCAGTGAAAAAATAATTGCCTTGGTAAAATTTTAATCGAGATTAATTAGAGTCAAAATGTGGAATGTAATATGGCTCAAATTTTACTAAAACTATTTCCCCATTTTGACACACATTAATATTAATTAAATTTTAACCATGTTAATTGTTTTTTTGTTTAAATGGATATAATTTGACTAAAATAAATTACAATTAGACTTTCTAGAATAAATTTTATAGAATTTTAATTAGAAAATAAATGCCTCACCAATATTTCTACACCTAAATCTCAAACAATTATATTATTATCCATTATATAACATTATTTTCCTTAATTTGTTTCATCATTTTCTCCTATCAAAGGATCTCACTTCCACCCACATAAATCCAAATATATAGTTATAAATTACAATGAAAATATAAATAAATTAATTCTTTTAGATATTCTATACATCTTTGGAATCCTCAATTCTCAGAAAAGTGCCTCATGTCCTTTATTTTTAGAGTATACTTTAAGAGAAGATCTAAATTCTCAACATAAGTATTACTTAAACTATTAATTAATTTCATAATAATTTTCATCCACCCTCCCACAAACCATTCTAAACATATATATATATAATTAAAACAATTATAAATAATACACATAAATTTTATTAACAATTATTTATTCCCCTCCAATTCAATCAATCAAATGGAAACATTTCTTATGTATGTGTGAGGAATACATCCTCCATGAATGAAAACTTTAATTTATCATCACAAAATTTAATAAATGTTTATTGAAATTTTTTTAGTTAATATAAGTGTTATTAATTTCTTCTATTTTATTCTTAATTTATAAATCTGTCATTCTCTAAGTGTTATTACAAATAAGTTATCACTATGAGCCTAAACACCAAAAACAGAATTTATTTTTTTATAAGTGAAAACTTATTTTTAATTTACCTTATTTTTAAAACTATTCCAAATTATGATTAATAAACTTAATAAAATATAAATAATTTCATTATAATGTTTTTATAATGGTTTTAAAACAAAATAATCTCTTCTATAGCCATAAACAGACATAGATTGTAGCATGTTATTTTGGGGTTGGTTTAAGCTCTTATATGAAAAATGATATAAATATATCTCAAGGATGGATTTGGTAACCTAATATTGGATATTAATATGAAAATAATTTTTTTTAATTCTACAATGATAATATAAACATTTATATCATTAATTAAGACAAAATCATTCATTCTTTATAAATTACTAAAACAGTCTTGTCACTGAATTTTTCACCCATAATAATAATTAAAATACTTATAAAATGAAATTATAAAATTCACAACAATTATAAATCATAAATTATAGTACCTATTTTGATCTAAAAATTATGAACTTTAGGTGAATAATGATTAACTACACTACGATTATGAAACTAGTTCAAAATGATCAAGATTTCTGAAACTCGATGTTTTAGATAGATAGTAACCAACTAATATACATGTAGAGAATAATTTATACTGAATTTTATAAAATTTTATATATATAAATAAGGTTATAAAATTTATGATTAAGATATTTATTTTTATATATATAATCTTCAAGTGATTTAGTGGTAGTTGGGAAATAAATTACTGTTTTCTTAACTCATATTTTTACCCCTTAAGACATATTTCTTATTATACGCCATATTATCATTGGAATTGTGTATATTATTAGAATTTGAAATTTTTCATCATGATCCTATAATTATTCATTTTATTTAATGTTTGACTTGGGATTTTATCCTTTGATGGTGTTTTAACATAAGTGTTTCTAAGGTTTTAAGGGGTTTTGTCTCAAATTTAAATTTCATGAGATATGTTTGATATTGGTCACCATAATTTATTTTTATATAATATTAAATAACCTATTGGATCAAAGAATAATTAATATCTTTCATATAATAATTTTTTTAATTTCTATTTAATGGTAACACTCTCTCATTTTCATTGATTCTTACCTTAATTATAAGGGATTATGTTAACTCGACACTATTTGTTGAGAAAAAATGATTCTTATTGAACTTACGTCATCAAAGTTTTTTTTATTACACCATAAGATTTTATTTAATAGTTAGTAATATTAATAAATAGTTTAAATTACCTTTTAATTCAAATATTTTACCTTGATAAAATTACTTTCACAAAATTATATCATTGTAGAGAAAAATTCCCATACTCTTTAATAATGGTTTCCCCACATTATCTATATTTTCCTTTCTCGATAATTTTATACTTTATAATAAACCTAGTTATGGGTAATCTTAGGTGACCTCCATATTTCCCATATTCTATATTAAAAATAATTTTTTATTACTCTATTTATGATGTGGGTTTCCAACAAATATATTTCAAAATATTAGAATGGTTTTTCATTATTTAAAAATAAAATATTATATCATCAACCACACATTTCTTTTGATAACCTTTATTTATTTTCAAGGATATATTATTGTAGTTCCTTTTTTAAGTAAATGTTTTCTAAATTTTCACATCAAATTTTATAAAATAACTTTTTAAAATGATCCATAACATCTTATTTTTGGGATATGGTTAAAATGGTTTATAAAGAAACTTTCTATGTTTTTCTTCTTTATAAACAATTCTATCTATTGATGTTATATTTTAATATAAAACTTTCATTATATGTTTTTATGATTAATAATAGAAACTCATTTTCTCCTAGTTTGATAAAATATTTCTTTATAGATTCTTTCAAAATAATAATGATATTTCTTTTTTCCAAAGTGATTTTTCTAAGACACCTAAAAATGTGTTCCTCATAAAAATGATTTTCCTATAACATATCTTATTATTGGTTGTAGATATTATTCAAATGTTACTATCTAACTTATTTCACTCGATTTATAATGTAATATTATTTTCCATCAAAGATATTATCCATCACTGCATTTTTCTTTTCTGGTCATCCACCATTAATAAGTATAACTTTTATTCCAATAATTTTTTTTGTGAATACCATGTTCTACATTTCTTGGATAGAAGTGTTTTCATCTATATTTTTTACATAGATTGATTGGAGACACTATTCAATTAGTCATATACCTTTTATATATATTCTGTAACTACTATATTATTTTTATCTTTATAGAAAGTTATTTTCTTGGGAAGTTACTAAATGACTTTGGATACCCATTTATTTTCTATGGGTTATCATGTTATGATTATTAATTGAATTATGAATGATTTTATTTTTTTAATACACTTTAAATAATATAAAAATTATATTATTTCCATGGTTTATTTATTATGTGATAAATGAAACCTATTTTGTTTCTATGTGTTCTTTTTTATGTGAGAAATGAGACCCATTTCTCTTCCCATGGGTTCTTTATGATATGATGAATGATCATTTTCATGTGGCACATGTAAGTATGGATTTATTATGAATAAAATATTATATCACCCCAAGTACAATATTTAAAGGGTTATATCCTATTAGATAATTATTTGGAATTATGTATTATTTTCTCTAATGTTTGGGAACTGATGATGTAGATCGTGAAAGTAATGTTTCCTATACTAATGTTTGTTCCATATTTGAAAGATTCTCTATATTCTTATCTTATGTTCTTATAGATCATTTTTATAAACAAATATTTCCACAATATTTTTAATAATTTTTCATTTTTATCTAATATTTATTCCAAGATTTATGATCAATAATTTATTGGGATATATTTCCTATGATTATAGATTATACCCATATGATCATCATATGCACACTAATGATATTTGATTATTATCACTAAAATTTACCATCACTGAGTGTTTGAGCTCACCCCATTCTTATTTTTCCATTTCACCATGTTATAAATAAAATTAATCCATATGATCTTTCAAGAATAGTACTTTTTTGTATAGATTTTGTTGTAGATATTGAATGCATGTTATAGATAAATGGGTTTCTTATATAGTAAGAAAAGTGTATCTTGGTTGAAAATACATCGGATATGTTAGATGGTATTTTTTCCAAATTATATAAAACTCTAAAATGAATACATCATGGTATTTAATTTTATTTAATATTTTTTTATGTTGTGTAATTATAAAAGTCAATTTTGGGGGTGTAAAGTTGGTATGAAATCCAATAAAAGTGTTTTTAGCACTAGACCTAGGAGTGTGTGTCTGGGATACTATTGTTTTTATTATAGTAGTGATTATATAAATTTAGTGGTTAAGATAACATTTAAAGATACACTAATGGTCAATAATATTTGGTTGATCCAAATCTCAAAGGAATAGATATAAATTTAGGCTAGATGAGGTAATATTGAATATTTTTAAGGTTCTTATAGGATAACATTAGTAAAAACACAAGGGCTATTTCTAAGGGAAAAGTGTAAGTATAATATAACATCCTAATTTTTGGAAAATTATTTTTTATGTGGTTCAACTACAAAAAAAATCCATGTATGGATATTGGCATGTGGATGTGGTTGTGGAACATATGCACCTAGGGGTAATTACCCTGAAATATGTTGGTTGAACACTCTCTCTATAACATCCCCAATATTAAGGTGTGACTATTTTTAATTTTTATATCATAATTAAATATAAAATGAAATGAGATAATGCCTTTTAGGGTTTTTTGGAGAAGAAAACATCTCAAGTATGGAAATTGGCTATTGGATCAGTTCATGTTGTGAATGGAAATTCATGACCTAAATTTATTTTGAAAAAAACGTATGAATATCCATTTAGAAAATTAAAAAAAAAGACGTTATTTTGAAGTAAAATTCATGAAGTGAATGTGTTTTTCATATTTTAGGACGAGGCAATTCATTTTTCTACGTATCATTTTTCACAAGAATTCACAACGTGAATCTTTAATTCATATAGTAAATGTAACAGGTTATAGAAGATTTAATAACTAAAGGCACATATATTTTCTCATCCATATACCTTATTACTGCTATAAACCCCAGTCTCTATCTATGTTATTTTGGTATCTTCTCTTTTTATAAAACTCATCTCTTCAAAACCCAAACACTCATTTAATCCTACACATTAACTCTGGTATAATATTCTCTAATCGTGAACAATTATATCCTCCAATCCTTGATAATAATAAATTATATTTTTATTTATTGGTCAGATATAGTTAGTTTTTTTGATATAAATATGGTTTTATGATCATTGATATAATCGATATCATGATTTATGGATTTGGTTTATGTATAACACTGAGACCAATATTATTGTTATCAGTGAATCTTATTTGGTAAGTTGATCTTTTAAAATCATTATTTGGTGTGGTTCATATTCTACCCAAAACATAATGTTCTAAACATGTCATAAATTCAATGCATCTTGGATCTTTTAGTGCACTTGAACTTGTATGGTTACCGTTTCCTTGATCATAATTATTTCACCTTGGGTGGGAATACTTTAATATTCTCTCCTGTCTTATATGGGTTATTATCATGATTATTGGGATGTCTTTGTATCCCTAAGAATCCTATTTATAATTTTTTTTATCACATTATTTGTTCATGTGTAGCCTTGAATTGTGGTTTCTTTCTTGTATATTTATTTTTTATCATAATATTGCTTGACTTGACATGTTTTTTGATCTATTATTTTTATATTTTAGCATATGTGTCTCTCTTCTATCGTTTACAACAGAGCATATTGATTGAGAATAGTGTATTTTCCACTAAGAGGGATGTTATAGAAATTAAATCCGAATGACTTATACTAACCCTTTAGGAATGGATTTTTTTCCATGTTTGGTACAATCCATTTCTCAAGGGGGTGTTAGGAGGGAAACCAGTGTTCCTTATAGTATGGAGTTGAAGTAGGTAGAGCCAGTCTCAAAGGACTTAGAATATGTTTTTTTACTTTAGTGATATATTTTTCTGATATATTTACCCTATTTAAATTAATTTCATGGACTTTATATGTTATTTAATTATTTTAATGGTAATTGGTTGTGTCCTACTAAGACTTGTACTCAAACCAAACATGGTAAATTTTAGGCACTTAAGGATTCCATGCTGGAAGGTCTAGTGAGGGGAAATGGCCCTATTGTAAATGGTTGAGTAGTTTGGTAGGATGATGTGGATGTTGATAGATGGAGTTTAGACTTTATTTCTACATCTACCTCTTTTATTTTTCTTTTTTACCATGCATTGTATTGTTTCTATTAGTTTTGTGTTTTGTATCTAGAATTCCATAATACTAGTTCTTGGTTTATATGTGTATATGTTATTACTTTAATGGTTATTGTTTCATTATTTTATTATTAGTTATTGTTATTTATCAATTAAATACTCTTATGTTCACATATTACTAACATCATAGTCCCTTATCCCATAGGCCCTCACCACTAGTCGGAATCCTCTTCTATATATGGAGGTATATATGAGGTCATGTGGTAGACATAGCTCAGACTCGGTGGTTTGGGTCAGGATATTACAAAATTGTATTAGATAACTAGGTTCAGTAATGTTTTTCTAATTTTTCATTATTTGGGACAAGTTTGGAAATAGATATGCAGGTTAGGGATTTGAAATGGGAACTATTTCACTGTCTGGTTGGCATTGTGTAGTGGACCTCCACATTTCCATAATGTGGAGAATTATGTTTTTATTATTTATGTTATCATTGATTAAATTCACATTTTGATATTCACGTGATATTTTTATGTTGAGTTATATGAATTAGTTTGTGTTCATGCAACATGCTAGTCTCTTAGGTTCACATGCCATATATACCTATCGATTGCATTAGATAGAGCCTAAATAATTAAATACCTGATGAAATTATGATATGTTCTTTGGTGAATTATTTTTTCCATTAATTATTTGATATTATTGTATTCTATACATGAGTGTATATATGTGTGATTGTAACTACTGTGCAAGTACTAGAGGATTTAACTGGGTTTTGGGTAGTACTTAGGGGGTGATGCCTTGTTCTTTTGGGTATCCTCTTAGGTTGAACTTTATTGTAGAACATTGGATGTGCAATTGAATTTTTAATAGGATTATTGTTCTAGTATTTTTAATTAAGCTTTTGGATTTATTTATTATCATTGTTGTAGAATTTTAGAAAATTACACCTTTAGACATCTCATATAGGCAGTTGCACCACATGTTGAGTAAGAGGATGCAATTGATCATGCTCCCCTAATTGATCCAGTGGGTCCAAAAATATAACCTGTCTGACTAGGACACTTTTGGCCGGTACCTATTTAAGAAAGGAAATCCCATGGGGGTGGTCCAATAGTGGTGGAATATGAACATGAATTTTATCTCCAATACCCTTGTAATTCTAGGGATATGGAGGTCCCTACGTTGAGGATGACTAGATACAATTCATTGAGAGGGTTTTCTACATGGTAGTGACCCCATTTGAATGGAAGGTTAATATGGTGACATTTTTTCTTCAAGGAGTATCTAGAAGATAGTGGTATATCATGATTCAGTCTAGAAAACTGGAAGGGATGACATGGGTGACCTTCACAGACCTCTTCTTCAAGGATTTATTCTCTAATTCACTAAAAATAGAAAATGCTCAGAATTTCATGGAGCACTTTCATGGGTGGACAACAATGTCTATTTATTCATCACACTTCCTAAATTTTATCATATTTTCACTAAATTAGTAGGAAATGATGCCTAAAACATAAAAAGTTTCAGTTTTAACATTTCCTAGATCTTATAAAATTACTCTGGATCTTTTATTCGACAACCTGGGTTTCATATCTTATTAAGGTGTTGATGACATAGAAGGGAATCAAGGAGGACAGATCTAAAAGTATTTTTCCTTATATCGATGGTCTGATAGGTGCCTTCTATAACACAACACCAATTTATAATTTTAGGATATTGAAGAGGAAGTTAGTGGATGGACGCTAGGGAAGTGGTCAGTGGATGGAGTTGTGAAAAGGATATTTGGCCCCCTATTCAGAAAATTAATTTCATATGAGAGTAAGGGACACTTTCTCAAGTACTACACCTTTTCTCTCAAGACTTGTCACCAATGTAGAAACATAAGGCATATTAATATATTTTGTGATAGGGATTTGAGGATTCACTCACCTAAGTTAGGTATAGGACCTCAGCAGCTTATGTATACCTCATAATTTATAGTGAACCAAGTTATTCATGATCCTCTAGGGGAGCATTGAGTGGTGGCTTGTAAAGATTATATAGTTGACTAAGATTTAGTAGATGGTGTATAGGTACCATCCATAGTATGAGGTATAGTTTTTATTTCAAATACTCTATTAGTTTATTTTTTAATGGAAGATCATTCCATTCCTTAATATCATGTAAAATAGTTTTTGGGTTGTATATATCAGTTAAAGTATCTTCTATGATGATAGATATTGATACACCCTAGATAAAAATTAGATCATCTTAATATATTTATAAATTATATGATGGTTTTTTATCATTGAGCGTGTTTGGAACTTCACAATTATGGAGATGATAGGTTTTGACATGATCCCTATCATGGACTGGTTGATCAGTTTGTGTTCACTCATTGATTATTATCACAGATGTCTAAACTTTTAATCTTCTAATAGGGAATTTTGTAATGAACAGTGAATAGAGTGTTAAGGTAGGCATAGTGATACCTGACCCTTATCAGAGATATTTCCTTTGAGTGCGAGTAGCTAGCGTGACCATGCAATGGATTAGGCAGTGACTCCCTCCTCATTCCATCTAGTGGTGGACATATACCAAGATGTCTTTCCATATAATTTATTAATATTTACTTCACATAGTGGATTTGAATTTGACATCAAGCTTATTCCTGGTGCTCAGTCAATATCGATTTCAGTGAATCTCATAGAACCAGCTGAGTTGAAAGAGAATAATGTGAAATCGGATGATCTGGAAGAAAAAAAGGATCTATTAGATAGGACTCTTCTCCTTAGGGTGATCTAGTTTTGTTTTCCAAGAAGTAATATTGTTGTCTTTGTATTTTTATGGACTACCCTAATATGACTCGTATTACAATGAAAAATAGGTACCCCTTTCCAATAATAGTTGATTTTTTTATCAGTTGAGGGGTGACCATTGGTTTTCTAAGATTGATAGTCATTCTAGATACCATCATCTTTAGGTCAGAGATGAATACGTCATAAATAAATAAATTATAAGTAGGTATAGATTATATGAGTATTTTGTTATTCCCTTTGGACAAAATAATTTACTACAAGTTTTCATGGATTTCATGAATAATATATTTCACCAATAATTTAATTCTTTGGTTTTTTTCATTTATGATATAATTATATATTACAATACATTATAATCACATTATATACACTTGGATATCATGAAGATTATACTTTGGGTGCATCAAATTTAAACAAATTACTTGAAGTGTCACTTTTTGATTAAAGAGGTGCATATTTTTAGGAAATTAATATCATAATAAGGGATATCATTTGATCAATAGAAATACAATGTACTTGTTTCTTGGTCATTTTCAAGTAATATATTCATGATTCAGAGTTTTTTAAATTTTTTGCATACTATATGATATTCATTCATCAGTTTTATGGCCTTGAAGTTCCTATAACCATTCATACCAAGAATAGAGATAAATTTGAGTTGATAGACTAGTGTGAGGAAGTTTTCATAGAGCTAATGAAAATGTTGATATCGTCTCTTATCTTCACCCTTCCAAATAATGGAGTTGGATATGTAGTGTACTATCACACTTCTATCATTATCTTGTTATCTGTTATGATATAGGGTGATTAGGTAATTTATTATGGGTCACATCAATAATAACACCATGAGAAAACCTTATTATAATCAAGGATGTTATTTGTTAGAAATGGTGTATGGTTGTATTTATTTTCAATCCTCACATGAAAAATTAAGGAGCCTACAAGGAAAGGGATCTTACAATTCAAGCTGATAATGCTACAAAGGTGGTGTCGTTTCCCAATGTTTGTCAAATTTTTGGGGTCCAAAATTTTAAGGATATATTACATTGTGAAAAGTGGATTTTATTGACATCCATATGATAATAAGTAAAAGGAGTGTGTTTTGAAAAGATGGGATTCATGATTTTTGTTTCATGAAGGGTTAAACGAAGCTAATGGTGATCTACTCCATAATGACATGAATCATAAATGATGAATAATTAGAGCATTACAAATAGTGATGGTTATCTCTATGATTACATGAATTATAGAATCACGTCATGTGATTGTCTAACATAAATCTTAATGGTTATGATGAGAATCATGAATGGTAAATTTCTATAGAGCGTCACAATAGGAGGAGCATCGTGAAGATGTTTTTGAAATATCCAAAAAATCTATGAAGAGGTGGTAGAGCATTGTGAATATTTGGGACTATAAATATGAGGCTACTCCCCTTCACATAGAATGTTTTTTTAAAGTAAAATCTGAAAATTCTCTGATTTCAGGAAGCTAAGGGAGTTTCATGAATCTAGCTTTCTATGTGAGCTTGAGCATCGTAAAAAGACTGTATTTCTTCATTGATTCCCATGGTTTTTATAAAAGTTTGTTTCGTGATGATGGGGTATTCTACATTGACTCAGTTAGCTTCATGAAGGTAGTTTGGTTCATGAATGAATTGAACATCATGAAGGCAATTTGTTCCAAGAAGTGAGATTTGTGAAGGTAGTATTTTTTAAGGCAGTAAGATTCGTGAAGGTAGTGAGCTTCATGAAGGAGCTTTGTGAAATACGGTATTAATGATCATGCTTAAATTGATAGGAATTTCAGTGTCCATCAACTCAAGTCTTTGGGGAATGTAGATTCTTAGGTTATATAGTGACAAATATGTTAATTAAAATCCATTGAAGTGACCTTTATGTCAATAAAAGGATTTAGACTTCTCTCAAGGTAGTGAGCTAAGGGGAGTCAATGGATGTGTTAAGAGGGATATAGTGAGAGATCCCTAAAATCATTTAATGATAGTGTGACTGGGATAGAGTAATTGTGTCCTAACTTTTTTATTCCACAACTAGTGAAATATTAGTAGATTTATGTATGACCGACAAACTGTTGGCATTTTGTCCTTAGATTATCCCTTAATATTGAAACATGTACAAGTGATTTTTTGACTCCCTACATGAGAATGTTTGATTACTGGTCAAATCCATCATATTGGTTTGACGAGTTCCTACCAACGTGGGAACAAGATCCATCATATTAAAAGAAAAAATTTACACCTTGATTCAACCATCCCCTATCAGGGTGTTCTAGGTTTCTACATGTGGTATCAAAGGTAAAGTTCATGTATGTCGGATACTCTAAAATAAATCTATTCTCAATCAAATATTTGAGTTTATTTATTGAGTCAAGAATGAAGTGCAGTTTTGATGATGATCTTGTTATCTTTAATCAGAACTCTATATCCACCCAGAACATAATGAATACGTAAAATAAAGAAAAGAGACAGTTGAATAATTCCATATTATTTAAAGAAGATATAGTATCTATATCTCCATGAATTTCTCACAATGACAATATATCAGGATTTGAATGTGAATATTAGGTAGCTCAGGATTCCACCAATGAAAAGGACAAAACTTTTACCTTGTGTGAGTCAAACATATTGATTGATCTAGAGGTATGTTTTATCACCTTTGAACATTTTCCTCATAATAATGATCATATCCCAAGTGTTTATGTTGATCAATCTATAACCTCACATTAATTTTTAATTTAGAGATTAAGAAAATATCTACATGATATTCCCATAGAAATATTCTCATTTGTTTTAGGATATTTCAATGTATGAATTGAGAGATCACCCAAATGGTAGGAGAAGCAGATTCGATAGAAATAGGATTGAAAGGAAAAAAATCATGATTGTTTAAAGCCCTAAAAATAGATTGGAACCTTTGAATCATCATATAATGAACTTGAAATAAGTTCATCAAATTACCTTAATGAAGTTGATGATAAAGAGGGAGTCAAAACTCCACTTTAAGAAAATATATATGGACTTCAAGTGAAATTAAAAAATAATACTAATGTCAAGGGTTTAAAATTAAATGAAATGTCCATGAAGATCAAGGAACATGACTCCTTGATTCAAAATAAAGTTAATATTCATGAAGAATATGTTTTTATAATGAATAAGGATTGTTAAGAAAGGATGATTATGATTGAATATCATAAAATCATTCTCAATATGAAATTTCTATATTTGGATTCTCGTTTGGACAATATTGATAAGACCTATATTGATAATTCACAAAAGGAGGAAACATTTATGGATTCTATTCAATGGTCACTGGAGAATTCAAAAGCTCAAAGACCATCAACATGTGATAAGAAGATCATGATATATTTTGAGGATATATCTGAAGTAGCTGAGAAGAAATAGGTACCATTTAAACCAAATTGTGTTAATTATTCTAAACCTATTATCATGAACATTATAGGTTGTATTAAAAATAATGAAAGAGTATGGATGAATAAATGAGATAAAAAAACTATTTTCATCACTAGGGTGAATAGAAAGAATAATATGGAATCAGGTTACCCAGAAAGATCACAACAAGTCAATATTAAGGTCCTAAAACCATATACACAGGATATAAGGAGATCAAGGTTTGTGTATTAATGTTGGTGCAAAAACATATTTGTGAATTGTGTAGTAGATTGTTCGTACATTCCTTGAAATAGTAAAGCATAAATGAAGCACATCTCATGGGGGAGAAACCCAAATTTGAAGAAGAAACATCCATAGGTTCAGAAGCATCTGTTTACTAAAAATATATTTGGAATGATTGATAACATAAGTGATTTATACAATGGAAGTGGTCACAATGTTTATACATTTTAATCTCAATTTGTATCTAAAGTTTAGAATAAAATAATATCACAAAATCTGGATAGGAATAAAGAAAAAACCTGGGAATAAATCAGTAGAATGTTGTGAATTGAAATCCTCTCAAGAAGGAATCAATAAAGTATTGTTAGAAGACCTTGGATTATAAATCGAAGTAGTTGAATAATAGTGCATAGAAGAGAACAACTAGGATGGATGAAACTATGAAAAACCCATTTGGAAGATCCAAACATTCAGTAATATTTCCTAATGAAATGTTAGTTGTTCGGATGGAATATTTGGAAAGAATGAAGAAAATTAAAGATGCATACTCCATGCCTGGTGCAAAAAACGTCCACGTAATGAAGGAAAAGTTCATGATAGTTTTTAAATTAAAGGAAACTCATGTGTTAAATAATTTATTTATGGGAGATTCATGCAATGGAGTCACATTGTAAAAGGATATTTAACATTAATACCAGAGAAAGAAGTTGTCCTTAAATGGAGTATAAATGTATCATCTGTCATGGATCATAAGAAGAAAAATTCTCCACACAAAGAATAATAGAATGTGAAGAGATCCATGCCATAAAAACATAAATCAAAACATATGTTTATATGTGAAATCATGAAGACTGGATGAAATTGAAAAACATGGTAGAGAAGATTATCTCAATAATGAATTTTATATTGATGAATCAAAGAGGATACAACTTATTCCCCTAAAAAAATTTATTGTATGTGTTATTATAATGTAGGTAATTGAAGGTGATTTTTGTTATCATGGGGGTCCTGAGAAGTTGATAGGGTTTTCAATTCTGGATAACCAAGCTGAAGAAGTATCCATCTTTCAATAAATACTTAATTGTATATTTATATATAGATATGATGGATGTTAATTTATATGAGGACTAAAAATATGTTATATTCTGGATAGTCATGATAAATAAGGTACCAAAATGGCATTATCTTATTTATGGTATCCTAGAGAACAACTGTTCAATAAGAATATACTTGGTGATGTTGTGAAAGCTTTCCAATGTGTACAGTCACAAGTTGAAGAGCTATTCTGGTGCATACTCTATACTGAAATTTATTGAAATCCAACCTTGATGATATCCACCATTATGAATATGTTGATAAGATTTTTCCTTGTCATAGAGAAAAATGAATATTGATGAATAAGATTCCAGAAGGAATGAAAAGAGTAAATCGTGGCTGAAAAATCTTTATCTTAAGCTCACAGGTGAAATGTTTGAGCCCATATATATGATAATAATCAAGGAAAGAATATTTTTAAAAGGATGCGCACCAATTAAAGTAATTGATGTCAAAGAAATATTTTATTTAGTGGAAATACTGGAGTCGATCAGTCTTTTCCTTGCTATGGAAATTCAAAGAGGATATAATCTATGCATAATGAATCAATATGAAGATAAATTTATGGTTCATGTTTACATATACAATTTTATATTTGGTGGAATCATATAGGGATTAGTGGATGAATTTTCCAATCAAAGGAAATCAGAATCTGAAATGTGTATGATTGGTGAACTTGCATACTTCTTGAGTCTATAGGTAATTTTGAGGAAATACTACAATTTACTTCTTAGGAAATGTATTTAATAGAGCTTCTAAATAAATTCAATATGCATGATTCCAAAATAATGTTGACTTTGATTTCGTTTAGGAAAAAATTAGGAAATCCATAGGATGGTACATCTGTAGATCCCACAATGTACAGAAGAATCATTGGAAACTTATTGTACCTTATAGTGACACAACCATATAATGTATTTGCATCATGATTAGTAGACTTATTTTAATTTAATCTGATGTAAGAACATATGAAGTTTCTAAAACAAATCTTGAGGTACATTTAAGGTACTCACAATAATTTATTATACATTAATTTAGGAAGAATTAGTGAAATATTAGTTTTTTTATACTGACTGGGTTCGAGATGTTTTTGGTCGAAAGTCCACAATTAGTGTAACTTTATTTATTTACATGAAATATGTTCTTTTTTTGAGTAATAAACATGAAATTATATAACTTATTACTACTGAATCTAATTATATCTCTACTAAAAAGGCTTTCACTTAGCTACTTTGGATGAAGAAACAACTGATTGATATTGGAGATGAGGTAAAATAGCCAATGGTGATTCACTATGATAATAAGAGAACAATTGATCTTATAAATAATAATTTTCATCATTCTCATATGAAACACATTGAAATCAGATATCACTTCATAAATAAAAAAATTCAAACAAGTATTGATTAAAATGGATCGTGTTAGAACTAATGATCAAGTGGGTGACATATTGACCAAGGAATTTTTAGAACATGTGTTTGAGAAGCATTGGTTGAACCTCAATGTTCAACCACGTCCTGGCGCATGAAGAGGTTACGAGGTATCCCATATCCCCTATTGGGTTAAATGTTTTAATCTATTTATAGAAGTGGTGAAATTTTATGGGGGAGGCATAATCCAGGGGGAGTGTGTTTTTGGGATCTACATGTATAAATCATTGTGTTTGGGATTATTTCATATAGGGGAGAACGGAGAAATTCAATGAGTTATAATGTATGACAATTAGAATAGAAAAATTCAATTAGGTGTTATGAGGAAACAATCAAAGCTTAGATTAGACAACTTTAAGAATTCTAAAACATAAGAAGGAAATTCATGCTTCCCTTGTTGTTTTCTACACCAAGTGTTTATCATGTAGACATAGAGTTTTGGATTTTTTTATTCTCAGGTACCAGGTTTTGATTGCGGCTGGGGATTCATTGTATTTATTTGTAGATTACCAAAAAACCCAAATGTGGATATTGTTGGTTACAAGGTTGTTCTATGTAGGAAATAGACTATAGTTTGTCAATACTCACATGGATGATCAAGGAGTCTACAAGAAAATGGATTTTACCATTCAATATCCCAATGGTATTGAAGGTGGTCTCATTTCAGAGTGTTTTCCAAATGTTTTGGGTGCAAACTTTTGTGGATGTCTTACATTGAAAAATGTGGATTTCCATGATGGATGTATGGAAATATGGAAAAGGTATGAGTTTCATGAAATTGGGCTTCACAAATTGTTCTTTTCAAAGGATCAAAGAAAGATGACGGTGATCTATGTGATAGCGATGAGCGTACCGAATGAAGAAGAATTGGATCATTGTGAATTGTGAAGGTGAACTCCATGATTGCAAGAATTGGATAATCACATCGAGCGATAGTTTGATAGAAAGCTATGCATTTATGACGAGCATTTTGAATGGAAAATTTACATTGATCTTCAAGACAAAAGGATCACTACGATGATGTTTTTGAAAGATAATAAAAATATGTGAAGAGGCGGTGGAGCATCAAAAATTTAAGAGAATAAAAATATGAGCCTACCCTCATTCATATAGCACAATTTGTTTATGTAAAATCTAGAAATGCTATGATTTTGAGAAGATATGGTAGATTCATGAATCTGGATTTCTATGCATGCTTAAGCATTGTTAAAAAACAATAAGTCTTGACTATTTCCCATGATTTTGATAAAAGGGTGCATCATGATTGTGGTGTATTCTGTGTTTACTCAGTGAGCTTTATGAAGTCATTTTGGTCCATGAATGAAGTGATCTTAATTAAGGAAGTTTGTTCTTTGAAGGAAGTGAGCATCATGATGGAAGTTCCTTCCATGAAGGTAGTAAGCTTCACAAAGGTAGTGAGCTTCATGATGGAGCTTTGTGAAAGTCAGTATTGAACATCATGTTTAAGTGCATAGAACTTTCAATGTGCAAAAACTCAGGTCTTTAGTGAAAGGAGAGTCTTGTGCTAGATATGGATAAATAATTTAATGAAAACAAGTTGATGTGGTCTTCAAGTAAATAAACTGATTTAGAATTCTATAAAGGTAGTGATCTAAGGGAGTCAAAGGAAGTGTTCTGAGTGATGTAGTGATCTATCCCTAAATATTTTTAAGGGAAACATTCCTAGAATATGGTGACTATGTACAAACTTTTTTATTCCCAAACTAGTGAATATTAGTGGATTTAGGCACAACCGACACACTTTCAGTGTATGTTCTTGGTCTATCCCTTAGTGGTGAAACAATTAAAAGTTTTGTGTTGTATCTCTACATATAAATGTTTTATTGTTGATCAAATCCATCATATATGTGTAATGAGTTCCTACCAACATGGGAACAAGATCTATCATATTAAAAGAAAATGATGACACCATAATTCAAACCTCCCCTCTTAAAGTGTTCTGAAGATCTACAAAGATAACCTACTCACAATTTAGCATGAGTAGTTATGGTCTAAGTGATGAAATTCAAGAGACACTACCTATTTGGTGAGATATTTTTTATGTACATAGATAATAAGAGTCTTGGATATATTTTATCCTAGCATGACCAAAATATTCACCTAAGTAATTGTGTAGAGTACTTGAAGAAGTTTGAATTTGAGATAGAATATTCTCTTCAGAATAGAAATGTAGTTGTAGATGGGTTGATTAAAATAACATAGGAAGTGGGTTAATGAACTAATAAATATAGATAGATTCTTAAGAATTTGTTAACATAACTGGAGATGGGAATAATAAAGAATCAAGTAGAAATGTTTTTTACACCATTATTGATCAAATACTTTTTGGTATAATTCTTGCAGACCGGTCAAAATATTAATGAAAATTATATTGTGATGCGTGAGAGGTTGGAAATAGGTGGTTGTATTTCATGTTGGGATTTGGATTGAAATAGAGTTCTTATGGTTCATGGTATGGTGATGGTTCCATATTCTATAATAGAGTACTTGATGAGATCCATTCATGATTTTCAGGGGGTAGTGCACTCAGGGTCAACCAAGATGTATCAAGATGTTAATAGGTAATTCTGGTGTCCTAAAATGAAGATAGACATTTCATGATTCATTTCCCATTATCTAACTTTTCAGAAAATCAATTCTAGGCATAAGATACCTTGAGGGTTACTCAAACCACTTCTAGTTCCTATATTGATGTGGGCTTAGGTAACCACATACTTTGTGGAAGGGTTACCTAGGACATTGAGAAGTAAGGATATAGTTTGGGTGGTTGTGGATCACTTGACTAAGGTATCTCATTTTATATATATTTGGGAGATGAACTCAATGGATTAGATAAGAAATATATATATTGGAGAGATCTTAGGGTTTTATGTTGTTCTTTCTATAATTCTATCTAATAAGTATACCTATTTTACCATTTAGTTTTTTCAAGGGTTACGAAATGTAATTGGAACTTATTAGAAGATAAATATGGACTTCAATCCGCAGAATGATGGGCAGTCATAGAGAATGATCCAGGCCTTAGAGGCTATTATTTTAGAATTTATTATATATTTTATAGGATATTGGAACAATAACATGGATTTTATATAGTTCTTCTAAAATTATTAATTTTGTTCTTCAATTTAGATGTCTTCATATGAGGTTATGTATGGCTGGCTTTTTCATACACATCTCTATTGGTAAGTGGTTGGTGATTCTTTCATTATTGGAATGACTATGTTAAAAAATATATCATATTCTGTTTTTTTGAATAAAAAATGGTTTGTTAAAGCTCACAATAGGTAATGGCCTTTTTCCAACAGAATAATATGACCCATGGATTTCACTATCAGTGATAAAGTTTTCTTGTGGGTGTCTCATCTGTTGGGGAATGGACAGCTAGGGGGTCAGGTAAGTTTGTCACTATTTTAAATTGGGTTGTTCAATATATTAAAACTCAACAATACAGTGGAATACTAATTAGACCTTTTTCTATGATATCATGGTATGCACAGTTTATTCCATGTGACATAGCTTCAGATGTTGGAGCCTGATTTGGTGTATGTACTAGATTGTGAGAATATTGAGCTAGAACTAGATGTATATTTGTAGAGTGAATTTTTTAAGTATTTTACTAAATGTATTTAAATAACAATCATCTAGTTTGTGTTCAATAGAATAATAACGGTTATCACAATGAAATGTGGGAGAAGGAGATGAACATTCAAGAGTAGTGGCTCGAGTGGTTCGAGTCGTCCTTTAGGGACACTTCTTGAGGCTAAAAAGTCATTATAAGGTGATATTTTTATAAATATAAATCCAAAATCACATATATTTGAATTTTTCGTATCATCTTTAAAGTTTTAATTAAATTATCTAATAATTTTTAGGAGTGTTTGGAGAATTAAATGGATCGAGGATGGAAATTGGATATTGGAGGAGTTCATGTCGTGAATGGAAATTCATGATTTGAATGTGTTATAGGATGAAACAATGGAGATTCATTCAATAATTGAAACATATTACCAATGTGAATTTAAAATTCACTATTTTAATGGGGTTTTTGGATTTAAATCTAAGGTAAAAAAAATTTCATTGTACAAATTTTCATGACAATTCACAACATGAATCCTTAATTCATTCAATTAATATAGGCAGTTATAGTAGATTTAATTACCAAGTACCTTAATATTTTCTCATTTGTATACCTTAAAACTACATTGAACCCTAGGATCTCACTAGGAAATTATATACTCTCCTCACCCATTCAAACTCCTCTCTTTTATGCCCAAGCACATGTTCGATATTGTGCATCCAATCTGGTAAGTTCTTATTTGATCATGATAAACTATTTCATATTGTAATCGATCAAAATTAATTATATATTTTCAATATTAATCAAATATAATATGTTTGGATTGATGTAATGATATTTTTTATGATAAATTATATAATTGACATCCAGATTCAGGGATTTGGATTCTATGCAATGATTGGACAAAGACTATTTTCAGTAGTATATCTTCATTATTAATTTGATCATATCATAAACTTTCTAGGTTTGATTCCTCTTCTACCTCAATCCTACATTTCTAAACCTATCAAAATTTGAATGGTTCTAGGATCCAGTGGTGCATTTGGACTTAGATAGTGACCCTTTTGTTGATCATCATTGCTTCACTTGATGTAGGATCCCTTTAACTTTCACACATGTCTTATATATGTTATTAGCATGATTATAGGTGTGTATGTCTGTGTCTTTAAGAAACGTATGTTTTATTATTGATTTCATGAGGTTTTAATTCATATCCTTAACTTGTCCTTGTATTTATTTCATATCGATTATTCTAATGATGATACTTCATAGATTGATATGATGTTTAATCTTTCGTTTACATATTATATTGTATGTTTTATTCTTATTTCTTACATAGATGAGCATATAGGTAAATCCTAGAGGAATATACCTTAATATGGATGTATTAGGTATGAGTTTGTCATACATTGGAATATCCCTTGAATAAGTTATGGGTCATCTATGTTTTTTATTATCCCTTTTTTGATGGGGGGATGTGTCAGGAAGACTACTGATGTTCCTTCGGTCATGGAGTTGAATAAGGTATATTTGATCTATGGGGACTTGACATATGTTTTATACTTTTCTGATATATTATTATGATATCTTTAAACATTTTACATTCATGAAATACACTTATATATGTTATGAAATTATGTTAAGGTTCATTGGGGTGTCTTATTGAGACTTTTACTCTAACCCAACTCATTAATTTTATTGTGCTTAAATATTTCATGTTGGGGGATTAGATGATGGGAAATAGCCCTTTGTTGGATGGTTGATCTGGTATCTAAAAGGGTGTAGATTTGGTTGGATAGAGGTTAGACTAAACATCTCCAACTGCTTATTTTATTTTTCTTGTTTACCATGCTTTGGATCCTTATTCTTAGTTTTGGGTTTTGTATCTATAATTCCATACTACTACATCTTATTGCTAATCAAATGTTTATTCTTATATTATTAATTTATTGATTATTGTTACCAGTCTATTTTTATACTCTAATGTTCACCTAATATCTAGGTAATGGTCTCCCCACATCATTATGTAGCCCCCCTTCACTAGTTGGTAACCTCTTGTATACAGGGAGGCAGACATGAGATTGTGTGGAACCCCCATCTTGGACTCTATATTTTTGTTCGGGGTTTTACAATCACAATCTTAACTCTAGTCCATGTTGTGTTGACCTAATACTACACACCTATATATAAATTCTCAAAGAATATTCTTTGGTTAATCAAATTCTCTTTACAAGCCATTATGATTGATTTATTTTTTAATTACATTATGTTATTCGGTTAATGGGTGTGAAATAAAAAACATAATGTGAATTAGGTTTAATTGAGTGGGATTTAGGATAAACAAAGTGTGACATAGTTGTAATGAATGTATCATAAGTTGAAATTAAAGTGTCATTAGAGAATACATCTTATAATTGGGATTTAATATTCATATGATCATTTAATTTAATTCTACTGGATATTTATTATAGTATTTTTTGTCTAAATATTTGAATAGAAATAGAATATTGGAAATGAATTTGGAGAATTTATGTCTCTAGAAACTCCTAATACATAGTTATAGAGGCATATTTTGGGATAAATGGTTGACTATCTTAATAAATTCCTATTATAAGGTAAAATATATGATACCTAGTATTCCCCAATATTAAAAGGTTTGAATCACAAAGAAGTTAAATATTAAGTCATGATTATAATTATATACCCTTACCTATTGTTATTATTAAGTGATAATTAATATTGTGAGGAAAAATATATTTTATGGGGGGGAATATCATGAATTTATATTTCAATACTTATTTTACTTAAATAAGATTTTTGTTTGATGGATTTATTCACATGAAATGTTAAACCAAAACGAACCACAATACATTATATAGTCATTGAATTTGTGGGTAAATATATATGTAACATAATATTGATATATATGTAAATAAAAACAAATTTCTAATACTAACGCACTGATAAAATTCAATTTATATAGATAAATAAAAAATAAAATCATTTTATGTGTAAAAATATATTATCTGAAAATTTTCCTTTTTTATGCACTTTGATGTTCACTATATGGTTAAATAATGCATTAAATTGAATGTATTAATAATATATATAATAAAATAGGTTAACATACATCCAATAGTTATTAATAGGTATGTAATAAATTTATTTTCTTTCTTAGCAGATACTTGTTTCATAAAAAAATTATGCGCTTATATTAAAGTTGGTTTTTATCGCATTTGAAAATTTAACCATATAAAATTATTTTAATATTTTAAAATATAATTTTTTATTTGGTAATGGGTAAATTTTATTTTTATGCATAAAATAATGTTACCAAGACATATAATAGTTACCTGGGTAAAAATTTTATTTTTCAAAGGCGAGTACATTTCTAATTGTTATGATTGTAAATTAAATCGATATTTTTTAAAATAAATTATCTAATATTATATATATACTGTCACATCCCAACCAGGTTGGATGCAAGACTTGCGCGCGACATATAAAACTGTGCGACAACATGTAGTTTGACTCTATAGGCAGTTATTACGGGGTGGCATGGTTGGAGCGCACCTCGCTCGACCACGCACTTAATAGCACGAGAGCCGTGCAGTTGCCCGACATCCGAAATAGGTAAATAAATTAATTAAAGGTCAAGTTAAATAAAATTATGTAAAATAATAATTTAATAAAATAGAGTTGGATAAAATAATATTTAATCATAAAATAATAATAATGTTATAGTTTTAATAGTAATAATATCATTATTTTGTTTGTTTATTATTATTATTATTGTTGTTGTTGTTGTTATTATTATTATTGTTATTATTATTATAACATAAAATGAATTTTTATAACTAACCCTAAATCCTCCCCTTTCCCTTTCCCTATGTGACCCCCTCCCCTTCATCTACCTGTACGCACCTCGGTTCCCCCTGCATGTAGTCGCACCCCCCCCCCCAACACCATTGACCTCGCCTCACCCTCCTAGATGACGCCCACTCACCGCCTCCCTCTGCCTTGGCCCCTCACCCCCTCCACGGACCGCCAGACTCCTTTCGCACAGCACTTTGCCGGCTCCCCCTCACGTGACGCCCCCTTCTTCCATCCAGTCGAACTCAATAGCCCCTTCTGTGTTCCGAACACCCGACTCTCGCAGACCCTCTTCCCTGGTGGCTTGTACTGGAAACAACTCCCTCAAGTGTTTTTTTCTTCCATATTTTGAAGTTTTCATCACATTTGTCGAACCCTAGACGGTTGGATTAATGTCTGGTTCTGTTTATCTTAGTTCTAGGGTTTGAGGTTTGTTCACAGAGGCTTATTCTTTCCCCTCAAGCAGTTTCACTGTGAACGCACGCCTTTAAGGTAAGTGTTTCCATCCCCTTCCTTTCTGGTTCAAACCATTTGTTCTTAGATGTATTTAGCTAATTTAAAAATGTGTTTCACACCTTTTTTATACTCATAGTTGTCTCAATTATGGTATTTTCATGTTAATATAATTTGTTAAAATAACTTTTGGGGTTGTTTTTTTATTTTTTCTATGTTTTCTTTTAACAGTTGTGTTTGGTTAAATGTTGTTTGGATTTTAATACTGAAATTAGATGTTTTATTTTGTGAATAACATTTTTTTGAAGTTTTTTGACATTATTATATGGTGAAAAGAAATTTTTTTAAATGATATGGTTATGTTTTCATGTGTGCTTCATTAGGTTAATTATTGGAAGTGTTTTTAGGAATATGAAAAATAAGAGAAATGTGTTTTCAAAGGCACTTGAGATGCGAATGCATTTATATTGGGTTTTACAAAGGGGTTTCATGAAATGACTAATTAATGGTAAAGGTATTTGAAAAGTGGATTATGTATGTTTTTTAATGCTTGGTGTGTCACTAGATGTTTACACACACATGGGTGCACTAGGGTCACCCATGGGGTGTCATCAAAGGAAGGTGATTCTTTAAATTGGTGTTTCCTTGAAAAAAATTTTCCTAAATGGTTTTTTTTCAAATGATGTTGGTTTCTCTAGGTTAATTAATTAAATCTTCGGTGGATCCTTGGTGGTGTGCACACACACTTACATAGGTATGTATGTGTTTATATATATATATATATATATTCCTTGAACATATTACCTCATGGAATGGGGAATATGTTCAATGGATTAAGGCTATATATGTACATGTATGAGAATGTATGTGTGTGCTAGTATCAATGTTTTTCGTTGAATGCTTCAGGAGCCGAAGCATCCGGGATTGGTCTGATTCCTTCTCTAAGTTAGGATATCTATGAATTAACATTAAATTTTAAGAATAATTTATTTCTTTCATTTCACACCATGTTTGAATATTAATTATTGATATAGAACTGTTAGTAAAATTTTTTATCTTGAACTGGAGTGGTTTATTTCTTATAATGTGTTCCAATAAGTGGTTTGATTGTGTTTCCACGTCAATAGCCTGATGAAATACCCCTTTAGTCCTTGTGAATGTGTTTTAGATTTAAAATTCTTGTCTGGGTTTATTAAATGGGTTTCGAAGTGTATTTCTAGTTTTCAAAGTGGCGTGCATTTGATTCCTTAATAAATGTTTTGGCATGCGAAAATTTTGGGAGGCCCGGTTGGCACTTTTTTAAAACTATTTATCTTAAGAAAACTCTCATGGTATGTGGTCCCCATGCATTGGTTGAGTTATATGTTATGGATGGTCCGCCGATTAAGACTTTCCTATGATCAAATGGTTGAAAGGCGAGGGACTTATTTCTTGGGTTAACTCGAGGGGTGACTTTGTTGTGTGTGTTGACTGTGTGTGAGGTGTTTACTTATGACTACATACTTGTTTGAAGTTGTTGGCTCACCCCATTTTTAGTCTGAACATGGGAACCTAGCATAGCGAGTGAATTTTTATTTAATGATTGATGCACTAGTTTAGACTACACACTGGCTAGTGGCCCTTAGTACGAATGATACTCTACTAGGGAATTAGGCCCCACGGTTAGGCAAGGTAGGGAGATATAGAGTGTTTGGGCGTTATGATGTCATTGAGAGTAGGTATACCTTTGGGATGAGTCACATGTATAGTACGTTATAGATTATTTATGATCTCCTATGTTTTCCCATGTATATTGACACTTAGTTGTCTGTGGTGGATGATTGAGGTACCTTGTTTATAGATTACTCTTTATTGTTATTTTCCATTTCCCTTGTGTGATTTTTGCTTTTTCTTTCATGTATAATGCATCTCTTTGTTAAGTGGATTAAAATGATCTTAAAATGTTTTTGGGAAATGTTTTTTAAAATGTTTAACATTTCACTATCCATATTTCGCTAAAAAGGTTAATGATTCATCCTTGGAAAATAAAATAGTTTAAAATATAAAGGGAAATGGATCTTGGTTTGTTTTTAAAGAAGAAAATTTGTAAAAACCAAATTATATATATTTTCTTTGAAACATGAAATTGAAGGAACTTTTATTTAAAGGAAATTTATATAAGAATAGATTGTTTGGGCATGCCTACTGAGTTTTAATACTCACGCCTATAGTTTTAACTTTTATTTTTTAGCATCGGTTGTTGTACCTTTCTTGGATTTAGTCACCATAGCGTGACGTTGGATTGTGGTTGGTGGTGATCCATAAGGTCACATAGAGTTATGTATTACTTTATTTTCTCACTGTTCCATGTTTTTTTTTGCACTATTCAGTTTTTTTATTTATTTTTCTTTCATTTATGGCCCATATCATTCCCACTTATTTATTTTTCATCCCCGTCACTAGTTTCCAGCCTGTGGGGATCGGGAACGCCCCTCAGGCCATGTCTCGGGCTGGCTCGGGTGATCGTTTCAGGGTCGACCTGGGTTTGTTCATAACAAAATGGTATCAGAGGAGGACCTTGTTGTTTGGTTTGTCTGGTAGATGGAAATTAGGACTGTCAGGGCTTAGGAGGTAGGTTGTAGGTGGATTCCTGATCACCACTGCTCGTGACGATACCTGATCTACGAGGGGTAGTCTGGGTTTTGAGTCTATTGTCTTTGTTTTGGATTGAGGGATGATAATAGAGGAGACGCAGTGTCACACTGTGACCCCATATGTAGTAGTGACCCATGTGGAGCCCAGGTGCCTGATTCAAAGTCCTCTGGTGTTATGTCTTACTTGGGGCATGGCTCACTACCATGTCACCATATTGGGAATAATCACAAGTTCCTCATTATGGTCTTTCATTGTTGGTTGCGATTTGTCTTGATTTTGGTTTTTTTAGTGTTTTTGGAAATGTAGGTGGTTTTTAATTGAAAGGGCTCTTTCTATAATGTTTTTAAAACTTGTAAAAAAGGGGATTTCATTCATGTTGTTTTGATATTGGTAAAGCATGTTTTTAAAGAGGTAGTGTTTCGATTTGGAATAGTTTTATTATATCTAGATTTGGTAATGTAATGGGATGTGTTACCCTTGGTATTCTTTAGGATCGACTGCGTATATGTGGGTAAATACGTCAAGTGCACATTGACACATATGTATGGGTGATTTGAGAGGAAAGGGATGAAAGATTATGTGGTGGTTCATAGGATTCCATGGGTGGGGTTTTGGAATTTATGGTTTGGCTTGATTTTTCTAAAATGGACTTGAATGAAAATCTGATTTCTGGACTTCGTTTTTCTTCCAAAGTGGGGATTGGTATTTTTAAATGTATATTTTTATAGTGTTTGCGTATGTTTGGTTTATGAGTCTGTTAGCCTTAGCTTGGGGTGTTGCCTTTGGTTGTGTTTGAGCTTCTTCGGGATTTCGAGTCAGTTGTCTCGGCTCCGAGTGTTTTTTTTTTATTGATTTTTAGCTTGATTCCATTTGAAAAATTTTTTCATGTTTTTCTGAATATGCCACACAGAAATTTCCTCAAAAGTTTTAAATTAGGCATTCCCAATTATGGTTTCTATTGAGTGTTGTTTGTCTTTTGATGCATTCAGGATTCTTTATGGGTAGTGAAATGGTTTTAGGGGAGTAGAGAATGAATTTGGGTGGTCAGGGACTCTCGAGTTTGATAGAGTTCATATTGTCTTGGTTTTAGTGGATGGTCCAGCCTTGGACCAATGGGGTAGATGTCTCATCATACTTGGATTTGGGATGATGTGGGCGGTGTTAAAGTCTATCTTCATCCAATGGATCATACCTTAAGAGGTGAAGGCAAAAAGGGGAGAGAGCTCATCCTTATTTAACAGGGCCAGTGGTTAGTGATGGCCTGTGTCGGCCACTTTAAGTAGTCAACAGTTAGAGCACAAGTGCTTGAAAAAATACATTTTGTATATTTTGGCTTCCGGTTCATTAGACAACATTCTAATGTGCCATCGGTGTTTCCGGTTCGAACATCATAAGACATCTTGTCTCATCCCTCTAAAGTCCAGTTATTGTGTGACTGTTCGGGTCACTCGGAATGGTTCCTAAAACAAATTGTCATTTAAAGAAGGATCCCTGGTCAGGGGATACTCCTATCTGACTGTGAGGCATAAGATGCTTCAGCCATTAGAGACCCATCCTCAGGTCTCGGGGAGAATCTCACGCACAACTAGGGTTCCATAGCCATGTCAGATCTTCTCTTGCTTCTTTATCATTCATCTTGGAATAGAGACATTCAGGGTTTCCTTTTCCTTGTTTTTCTGCTGTTGTAAGTTTATATTTTATTGTAATAGTGCGATGAATTTATTATTTTGTGATCATATAAGTCATGTACTTCTGAATGTGGCCTCTTGAGTCATTTTTCTTCTTGAATGTGTAATTGGACCTTGTGTGGGTTGGTCCTAGTTTCATTAGTGATCGTTTGGATATGTGAGTGTTGGGGGTGGTTTGTCTTGTGCTGAGAGTTCCGGGTTTTAGTGGAAGCATTATCTCGCTCGTACTTAGGGAGTTTCATGTACTGGGGGTTTTAAATTGTTTTGGGGAATTCTTAGTTCCAGCGGTGTTTTTATAGGGATTTCATTATTTTGGTGTCCTGATACGCTGGGTGGCCTTGTAGTGGTGTTCCATTTAAGTCTCAGCGGTCCCACATAACTCAAGTGGAGAACTTAGTAAGTTCAGGTTGGGAGTTTCCACATTAACCCCTCCTCGTGTTGTGTGTGGGGGGGTTTTAAAGAATTGGTTTTAATCGAGTTCTTGTGTTAGGGAGAACCCTCTCGTGTTCTCCCCTCATTTTATGTCATGGTTTCTTCATGACTGGTCAGTTGTGACGTGTGGAGTGAATCATCAACTAGAGGTTCTTGATTTTCCTTTTGGCTATGTTCTCGCACGGACTCAAGCTTTGGCTATCTTTTGACATGGTGACTTTCTGGGGGAAAAAAGTGTCTGTGATAGGGATAATTGCCACATCTCGGCCAAGTTTGATGCGAGACTTATAAAACTGTGTGACAATATGCAGTTTGACTCCATAGTCAGTTAGTGCGTGGTGGCATGGTTGGAGTGCAACTCACTTGACCGTACATTTAAAGTCACGGTAGCAATTTGGTTTCCCCATATCCTAAATAAGTAAATAAATTGATTAAAGGACAAGTGAGCCCCCCCCCCCACCCCCTCCCCTTCGTCCACTTGCGCGCACCCTGGTTCCCCCCGTATGTCATCACACCCCCCCCCCCCCGGACTCCACAGACCTCACCTCGCCCTTCTGGCTAATGCCCGCTCTCTATCTCCCTCTACCTTGGCCCCTTTCCCCTATCACGGACAGCCGGACTCCTTCTATACCACCCTTCACCAGCGCCCCCTCATTTGATGACCCCTTCTTCCGTCCGGCCAAACTCCATGTCCCCTTTTACATTCCGACCACTCGACTCTCGTCGGCCCTCTTCCCCGGTGGCTTACGGTGGCAATGACTCCCTCAATTGTTTTCTTTTCTTCCATATTCGGAATTTTTCTTCACATTGGCTGAACCATAGATGGTAGGATTAATTTTTTTTTCGGTTTCCCTTAGGTCTAGGGTTTTCGGTTTGTTCAAAAAGTCTTATTCTTTCTCCTCCAAGAGTTTCACCGCAAACGCATGCCATTGAGCTAAGCATTTACATCCCCTTTCTTTACAATGCAAACCATTGGTTCTTAGATGTCTTAAACTAATTTAAAAATGTGTTGAGAACCTTGCTTATACATATATTTAGCTCAATTATGGTATTTTCATGTTAATAGAATTTTCTAAAATAACATTTGAGGTTGTTTTTTTATTATGTCTATGTTTTTTACCAGTTGTATTTGGTTAAATATTGTTTGGATTTTAATAGTAAAATTAAATGTTTTATATTGTTCAAATCATTTATTAGAATTGTTTTGACATGAGTATATAGAGAAAAAGGATTTTTTTTAAATGATATGGTTATTTTTTCATGTGTTCTTTATTAGTGTAATTATTGTAAGTGTTTTTAGGACTATGAAAATTTTGAGAAATGTGTTTTCAAATGCACATATGATGCGAATGTGTTGATAGTGGGTTTTTACAAAGGGGTTTCATGAAATGAATTATTAACGGTAAAAGTATTTGAAAAGTGGTTTCTGTGTTTCTTGTAATGCTTGGGGTGTCACTAGATGTTGACACACCCATGGGTGCACAAGGTGCACACAAGGGGGTGTCATAAAAGGAAGGTGATGCTTTAAATTGGTGTTTCCTAGAAAACTTGTTTTCCTAAATGGTTCTTTTTTTCAAATGATTTTGGATTCTCTAGGTTAATTAATTAATGATTTGGTGGCTCCTTGGTGGTGATCACAAACACATAAACAAGTACGTATTTGTTTATGTATATATATATATATATATATATATATATATTCCTTTCACATATTCCCTCATGGTGCGGGAATGTGTTTAATGTATTAAGGTTGTATATGTATATGAATTAGAATGTATGTGTGTGCTAGTGTGAGTGTTTTTCATCGAATGCTTCAAGAACTAAAGCATCTAGGATTGGTACCCTTCCTTCTCTAAGGTAGGATCTCTATGCATTAACCATTAAATTTAAGAATCATTTATTTCTTGCATTGCACACCTAGTTTTAATATTAATTATTGATATATAACTGTTAGTAAAATTTTTTTATCTTAAACTAGAGTGGCTTATTTCTTGTAATGTGTTCCAATAAGTGGTTTGATTGTGTTTCCACATCAATTTCATGATGAAATGCCCCTTTGGCCCTTGTGAATGTGTTTTAGATTTAAAATTCATGTTTGGGTTTCTTAAATGGGTTTCGAAGTGTATTTATGGTTTCCAATGTGGCGTGTGTGTGATTCCTTAAGAAATGGTTTGCCATGCGAAAATTTTGTGACGCCCAGTTGGAACTATTGTAAAAAAAGTTATCTTAAGAAAACTCTCCATGGATGTGGTCCCCTTTCTTTGGTTGAGTTATATGTTGTGGATGGTCTTCCGGGTAGGACTTTCCTATGATCAAATGGTTGAAGGACGAGGGACGTATTCCTTAGGGTGACTTGGGGGTGACTTTGTTGGTTGTGTTGACTATGTGTGAGGAATGTACTTGTGATTGCATAATTGTTTGATGATGTTGGCTCACCCCATTTTTAGTCTGAACATGGAAACCTAGCATATTGAGAGAATTTTTAGTGAATGATTGTTGGACATGATTAGACTAAGCACTGGTTAGTGACCCTTAGTACGAATGGTACTCTTCTAGGGGATTGGGCCCCTCGGTTATGTTAGGTTGGGTGATACCGACTGTTTGTTTGTTATGACGTCATCGAGAGTAGGCATGCCTTCGGGATGAGTCACTTGTATAGTAAGTTCTAGACTATTCACGAGCTCATAGGTTTTCCCATGTATATTGGCACTTAGTTGTCTATAGTGGATGATTGAGGTGCCTTGTTTGCTTGATTACTCTTGCCTGTTATTTTCCATTGCTCATGGGTGATTATTTCTTTTGCATTCATGTATGGTACTTCTCTTTGTAAAATTGGATAAAAATGATCTTTAAAAGTTTGTGGAAAAAGGATTTTAAAATTTTTTACATTTCACTATCCCTATTTCTCTAAAAATGTTAAAGCTTAATCCTTTTAAAAGAACTTAGTTTAAAATATGAAGGGCAATGGATCATGATTTGTTTTTAAAGAAGAAAATTTGTAAAAACCTAATTCTTTACATTGTCTTTCAAACTTGAAATTGATGGATTGTTTATTTAAAAGAAATGCAAATGAGAATAGATTGTTTGGGCATGCCTACTGAGTTTTAATACTCACGCCTATAGTTTTACCTTTCTATTTTTAGCTTCGGTTGTTGTACCTTGCCTATATTCAGTCATCATAGCACGATGTTGGATTAAGGTTATAGGTGACCCATAGGGTCACATTGAGGTATGTACGACTTTATTTTCTTGTTTTTTCCTTGTTTTTGTTTTCACTATTCAGTTTTTGTTTATTTATTTGACTTTATTTTATGGGATAAATCATTCTCACTTGTTTAGTTTTGATTACCGGCATTAGTTGCAAACCCTTGAGGATCATGAATGCCCCTCGGGCCGTGTTGTGGGCTGGCTTAGGTGACCGTTTTAGGGTCGACCTGGTTTGGCACGTGACATAAACATATATGAAAATAAATTTTCACTTATTAAATTGGTACTCAATATTAAATAACATTAAGAACACTAAATAATTAAAAAAATTCTTTCCTCAAAAATAGTTTTCCCACGAATTATATGTTTCAATTAAAAGGTTAATTTTCCCATAATTATAAATTATATTATATAAAGTTCCCAAATTTATATTTGAAACATATATGTTTGGTAAAAATTACCATGTTATAATTTTAGTATTAATATAGTTAACATAGTTAAATTTTAATTGAGAATAATAAGTGTTAAAATGGGTAATCTAATGTAACTTGAATTTTACTAAATCATTTTTAAACATAGACATTCTAGAATACCTTTTTTATGTTATAAATTCATACCTACATGTCCCATAAACATTTATTTTCCTAAATAAAATAACTATAAATTAATTCTATTCTTATATCATACCTAACATTCCTTTCCAAATATTTTTCCATGTTTTCACAAATAAAATGATCTCATGCCCACCCACTTCATTCTACTCCCCTAGTTATAAATTCTGATGAAAATCTTCCTAATTAACTTTTTCTTGAGACCTTTTAATCATTTGGTATCCTATACCCTCAATAAAGTGCTTCAAGTCCTTCATTCAAAAATATACTTTAAGAGAATATCCAAATTCTCAACATAAATATTACTTACACTTTACTTCATTTATTTAACCTTCTCATACACCCTCCTTAAAATCATTCTAACCATATCTATATAATCAAAAAAATTATAAATTCTACACTAAAATTTTATTATATTTGTGGTATAATAATTATCTATTCTCCTCTCATTCAATAAAAAATGAAATTGTCGATCATGATTGTGTGCAGATTACCACCTCCATGAATGACACGTTTTATTTATCAACAAAACATTAAAATAATTATTTCAAAAAATGGTTCAGTGAATGGATATGTTACTTATTTCATGATTTATATTCTATAAATATAAATTAGACATTCTATAATTGACATTGGCATTAATAAATCATTGTAAAACTATAAACATAAAATAAAAGTGATTTATTTATAAGTGACATCTTCTTTTTCATTTACCTTATTATTATAAATCTTCTTAATTTTTATTCAAAACCATAATAACATATAAATAATTTAAGTATACATTTGTGATAATGTTATTATAATAAAATAATCTCTTACATATCGATAGTCACACGTAATTTGTAACATTTTCTTGTTGGGTCAGTTTAACCACCCACTTGAACAATGCTATATATTTCTATAAATGATGTATTTTAAAAATATATTGGATATTAATAAGTAAATAATTAGTTTTTTATTTTTTGAATGGTAATGTAAATATTTAACTCATCAATTAAGAAACAATCATTTATTCTTATAAATTATCGAAACAATTTCATCGTCGACATCACTATCATGAATAATAAATAAAATAGGTATGAAATGAAATTGTAAAATTTTAAATAATTAAAAATCATAAATTTGGGTACATTTAATGAATTTAAAATTATTAACATTGGGAGAATAATAAATATCAACACCATGATTATCAAACATGTTTAGAATGATCATGATTACTCATACCTAAAATTGAAAATATATAATAACAAACTAAGATAAATGTGGAGAATAATTATAAATTAATTTTTTAAAAATTTATATATATTAATAAGTTTATAAAATATATTATTGATATCTATATTTATATATATATATATATATTAAAAGGATTTAATGTAAGTTCGTAATTAAGGAACGATTTTTGTGTCTCAAAATTTCACCCCTTGTGGAATATTTCTTATTATATACAATGTTTTCTTTATAATGATGTATATACTAATCCTTTAATATATTTTATAATAATAAACTCATTATTAAGGGTATTTAATGTGTCAATAGGTATTATATACTTCAATGGGTTTTGAATCGAATGTATCTATGTTAGTAAGGGGTTTATTATCCCGGATTTAAATTTCTTGAAACATGTTTGATATTGCGCACCATATTTTATTATTATGTTGTATTCAATACCCTATTTCCTTACATTATAATAAATATATTTAATCCATGATATTTTAATTTATATTTATTGGTAATTGTATCTCTCATGTTCTTTGACTCTTAGGGTTCTATAATAATTAGGTTTTTTCTTACCTGAACTCCCTTTATCATGTAAAAATAATTCTTCTTAAACTTTTTTCTTCCTAGATTGATTTCCTCAACCTTAATATTTTTTTAATGGTATTGTATCTCGCTATACTGTTTGAAATGAAATTTTAATTCAAGTCTTTTACCTTGATAAAATTTATTTCTCAAAATTATATCATTGTTGAGAATAATTCATATCCTCTTTAATGATGGTTTTCCATCCTTGTCAATATTATCCTTTACTAAAACATTACACATTATAATTGGAAACATAATTATGATTTATCTCATGTGAATTTTATATTTCCCTTATCCTATTTTATAAATGAATTTTTTTTACTCTTTTTATGTTGTGGTTTTGAAACAAATATATTTCAAAATATTATAAAGGTTTTCTATCCATTCAAAATCAATTTTTTTATATTCCATACAATATTTATTTGGACATCCATTAAGTATTTTAAAATATTTATTATTGGAGATTCATTTTTAAAGGGAATTTTTTTCAAAATTTTCACTTCATATTTCAGAAAATAACATTTTTAATTGAATTTTAGCTTCTTTTTTTATAATAATGTTAAAAAATATTCTAAAGACTCTTAAATTTTTTCTTCCATGTGAACATGTATCTTTTCGACCTTTCTCATTTAATATGAAAGATTAAATCTATGTTATCATGGTTTCTCAGATGAATTTTTTTCTCTAAATTTTATGAAATATTTCTCTGAAAATAAGATAAATATAAAAGATATTTATTACTTACAATTGTTTTTAAAACAAATAAAAAGTGTTTCCCATATAATTCATTGTCCTTTGACATATATTATGCATGATTTTGGATATTATTTAATTGTTACCATCCACCTTATATCTCTAGATTAGTTATGTTACATTATTTCCTGTCAATTATATGATCCATTGCTTCATTTTTCTTGCCTAACCATCAATATTAATAGGAATAACATTTCATCCAATTCCTTTTTCTATATTAATAATGTTTTTTATTTCATTTATTGAAGGGTTTTCTCCTATATTCCATAAAAATATTGATTAGGGAAATTGTTGATGTAACTGTATACGTTTTATCTATATTGTGTAAATATTATATACTAATCTTGATTAAAGGTTATTTACCTAGAATTTTTTTTAATATTTTTGTGTATCAATTTATTTTCAATGGGTTATAATGTCATTCTTATTGATGTAATTATAAATGATTTCTTTATGTGAATCCATTTTGAAAGGATGAAAAAACCATTATATTTCAATAGGTTATTTATGATTTGATGAATGAAATAGATTTTATTTCCATGGGTTCCTTATTATGTGAGTAATAAAACCCAATATTCTTCCTATTGGTTCTTTAGGATATAATTATTGATTTTTTTCAAGTGGAAAATGTATGTTTAGATGAATGATGGGTAGGGTCCTATATTCACATCAAATGAATTTGTTAAAAGTATATATCTCGTGAGATAAGTATTAATGGGTATGTTTTTGTTATTGGTAGGTGTGGGAACTGATTATGTGGATTATGAATGTAATGTTACCTTTACTAATGTTTGTTCCATATTTGAATGTTGTTCGATAGTAGTATCTTATACCCCCATGGCTCATGTTTATTGACTCATGTTTTTAATCTCTCTTGATTCGTGTATTTTATTATGATAATATTTATTCTATGATTTATGATCTATGATTAATTGGGTATAATTTCATGATTTATCTTGATTATACTTATATACTCATATTATTCTCACTTATGATCATTGACTGTTATCCCTTACATTTACCCTTGATAAGCATTTGAGCTCCCCACTATCTTATGTTTCCATTTAGACAAGTAATGGGGAAAATTAATAAATATGATGTATCTTGTAGATTATCTTGTGTGAGTAATTATTGGTAGATGTTAAAATCTTATTATTGATTAAGCAGTTTTTTATATTGTGGGAAAAGAATTTATTGGTTTAAAAACATGTTGGTTTTCTTGGTTAATGTTTTGTCCTAATTCTCTAAAAGTTTAGACCTAAAATAATGAGGGATAGTATTATAATTAAATATTTTTTTTACACGTAATTGATATGGTCGCATCTATTTGGCCTCATAGTTGGAATCAAAGTTAGTGTTTAAAGAATGTTTTTTTAGCATCGAACCAGAGAATATGGGCTCGGGCTTCTATACCTCAGATGAATATTTTATTTGTTTCAATCTTGGGAAATCACATATAAGTTTAATTGAACGAATATAGAAATTTTTTTCAGAAATTTGATTAAAAAATTAACTATCTTGAGTACATGATAATCAAATATATAAAAAATTGATTACATTCACTTCCTCTATATTGATTTTGTAAAAATTATGTAATCTTTGAAAGGGAAACCAATGTGAAGGTATCTATACATCAAGTGTATTAAATAAAGTTAAATTTTTTAATTATGTGTCCCAATGAATTAATTAATGGTTTATCTATTTAAAATATTAAATTTACATGAAATATGTGGGTATTTGTAGAGGAGATCAAGGATATTGATATCATAAAAAAGAACAGAAGCAAAGATCCAAATTTTTACAATGCATATGTCATGACTATTAATGAATAAATTATTATTGATTTATATATTGAAATAAATTATCTTAGTGGTATAAGTGATGAGGGTGAAAATAAAAGAAATAAAAATTAACTCATTCAATGAATTAGATATTAATGTAATGTGGATCTAGAGATAGACCATGGAAAAGTTTAAAATGATTTGTTTAATGAATTTTTCCTACTAGTTACTTCAAAATATTAATGAAGAAAATTTATATTTAATGTAAAACTATCATTTTTGTGTTTTATGATTGGAAAATTTTCCCATATAATAGAACTATTCCCAATAAGACAAGATGAAGAAGAATGTGCGACTAATTTCTCACCAAAACAGTAGTGAAAGTTACCCTAAAAATAACTACCCAATATTTCTTTTTAAATCATTATATAATGAGATTTAAACATTACATATACATAAATAAGGATAAATAAAATGGATAAAATGGAAATTAATACGGATAAACTAGATTAAATCAAATTTTTGAAGTCTTGGTAATGGTAGATTTGGAGAGGGCTTAAATTTAAAATAAAGGAGATGATCAACTTGAATAATTAATTGATATAAAATTTCAATATAAAGGATCAAATTTTGAGATATATATTTGGAGTATAAAGAATAATAGTAGTAGTAGACCTTCAAAGGGATAATTCATTTAGTTATATCCAATTGAATCCATAATCTATTTGTTAGAGTACATAATGGAGGAAAAATTATTTCTCATGAAAATTTAGAAAATGTGGTGGATTTGAAAAATACAATTGAGGAATAATATCATATAATACATGCACATGATGCGTGTATTAATGAAAAATAAAAAAGGATTGAATCACTTAAATACAAAGTTATCCCTTTAATTAATAGTATATATGATAAAATTTAATTTCAAAATTATAATAATAATTTATAGTTTATATTATTTTTTGATAAAGATATAAATGAAAAATATAAGAAAGGAAAAAAATATTTGGAGAATATATTGAATAAACAAATACCCGATATTATAGGTAAGATTCAACATGAGCGCAATGGAGATTCACTGAAGACTCATGTACATAATTCAATTCAAGTAAATAATAAAGTGAAAGGGAAGAAAAAGGTTTGAGAAGATTCACAATATTAATCCTCAAGAGGCTTCCAAAGACTAAAATCTATTCAGATTCATTGAATAAGAGAAGTGAGAGTACATTACCATTTATAAAGATTTAATTATTTTGGTTACTATTGATATACAATGAGTTATTATGATAGGGAAAGAAGATACATATTATATGAAGAACCCAAAAATTAACATTATTGATTGAGAACATATCAACTATAATTAAGGATATATTTCTTTTATTGGTGTTTTTCTATATATAAATCATTGGAGATAGATATTTGATTTTATATAAGTGAGAGAATAAACTAATTACATGGAATTCATAACTTTTGTTTAAAGGTATACAATGAACACCATTCCATTAAAGAATAATTTTTCTATACTTGAATCATAAAAATACTTCATTAATGATCATCCAGTATGTAATTAGGGGATACCCACTTATGTATCAATTTAACCATGTATTTATTTAAAGGAAAAATGAATAAGGTGAAAGAAGTCTTGGAAGATATTTCACTCAAAGAATATAATTATATTAACACATGTATAACTGATAGTATGTGTTTATACCATGAAATTGGAAATGAGAACTTATTTATGAACATGAATAATCATTTTAATGACCTTGTTATAATGAAAAAATGGCTGGTAAATTCCATATTAGGGCTTTAACCAAGCCACCACAAGGCCTAAAATTCATTTTCTGAATACTATAGTCTTGAAAAAAGTGTCATGGGATATAAAATAATCATTGGGAATTATTTTTTAAAAAAAAGAACAATCTACATTTAGTTTTAATTTAAAATCTATTAGAATACATTAAAATAATCCCTTTTTAAGGTAAATATAAAAACCAATCATGGTTCAATGGAAATAAAACCACCGAATATCTAAAATGACCAAACCAAATAAATTATATGGGATATATCCACCAAGGATATTCAATTTATTTCAATAATTGATGACCAAATGTCTCCACATCTCACATCTCCAATGATCTATCAGAAATGATTATTTATTTGTTCACCCTTTCCTATATTATAATCAAAGACACATACATGAACACCAGGATATAAAATATGGATTGATTATGTAAACATATAGTTTTATTTCCTCCTATGACACCCATTCATTCCCATTATTGAACTATTCTCAAACAGATAAAAAATTTAATAAAATTTATTTTAGAATATTTCTAAACCAAATAGTTAATCATGTTATTCCGTGTAATGGAAATTCATCACATGAAAAGAACTCAAACCACTATTTTATACATATCAAGAGTAACCATTCTTGGATGTCTTAAAATATAAATAAATTACTTAGCTATAATAATTTTAGGATTCATGATAAATGTGAAACAATATTCTAAAATATAATATCCTAGAATAATATCATAAGCCCTTGGTGGATTGTCACCCACCAAGGTATTTTCCAACCCAATAGAACATCCTATTCCCAAACATATAAAATATAAAACCTCATTCAAGACATATCTTTGTACTTGTGATCATTTCCCAACACTTTTATCCATTTAAAAAACATCGTAATCATTTCTCACACCCATATACATTTAATATTAAAAGTTATATTTTATCCGAACCAATCACCCAAATAAGTTCCACTAAAGACCATTATTATAAATTTAGAGAAATTTGATATATAAGGCCATTATTTCTTAAAAAATATGTTTCAAAAAATTCACATAGTATTCATCAGATCCCCTAAAAATCTATGTTTAAAAATACATGATAATAAAGAATATTTATCTAATAAAAATCATATTAATTATTTTATTAAAATATATTATAGTGAATTAGTTTAAAGTCACAAAAATTATATATTTAATAATTATAATACATTGATAAATTAATATAATCTACCTAACATAGATAATAAATATTTTAATGTCATTAATTATGTGTGAACATCTATGATGTGGACCATCAACATCTAGAAGCACAATATGATAATTCTTAATCTACCATTCATGATCTTATATATCAAAATAAAATCAATTTAGATCTTCCCAAAATGAAAGAATTATCTAGAGGATAGGAATAGAAAATAAAAATATCTAATAATTGATAAGACTACAGATCACTACCTTGTGATCTGACATCAATATATTTAATCTTAGAAAGAATCACTTCATTCTATGGTGGAGAAGAACTAAAATTTCTCACAAGGATCCCAATGATCATCTGAGGACATGGTAGGGTGTTAATAAGGGTCTCAAGATGTTACACTAGGTTTTAGAAACAAAACGATGAAACTTATACCTTACTACACGGTTGGAATTCATGATCCAATGGAATATGCATCTAACTATGTGGGTTTCCTTTTCTAATAAACCAAGGTGTATGATCAAAAATAATGGATTCTTGGGGTTATTAACCCAACAATTTAATATTACATATCTACTCCAACATACCCGAAAAAGTTAGTTTCATAGTTTGGGGGACTGTATGCCTAACCTTACATTCATTATTCTCTCTCCAAACAGTAAAAACATTTATCCTTAAATTCATTATAACTTAAATGGGCCATGCCTACAATTTCTGGGGTATCACAATATTCTCATCTATAGTAATATTCATCTATAGGAAGTCATTAGGATCCATTTTTCTTCATAAAAACCAAGCATTTATGATCCTTATGGTCTCCCACTCTATGTTCACTTCCTAAATCATTTAAATTTACAATAATACTCTCACTAAGGGAATAATAAATCATATCAAGATCTTATTATACCAATAATAAATCAAAAAGGCCTTTCAAGAATCATTTTTACCAATTTTGAATCTATTATATCATAGAAAATAGAATGAGATAAATCTATTATTGTGTACTAAAAAACATCAATGGAAACTCAAAATAATAATATTCTAGTCTGATTTGCTCAAAAATAATTAATAAACCCCCATATCAAGGCAAAAACTTCACTTTGTTCATTATAAATTTATGTACCATCCATAGTGACACTCATAAACAACTTAAAATCCAATTATAACTTCCAAATACCATATTTAACTATTAGAATAAGTGTTTAATCAATTTTAATATTTCAAAAATATATTTTAGATTGAATAGACATGGTTATTCATACCTTATAATAATCTAGGACCCAAAATAGGTATTTTTTATTATTCCACCCAATAAAATAGTGATTGAAATTGTATCCCATATAGTAATTTGAAAGGATCCATTTGAATTGAAACTTGATATGAAATATTTCAAAAAACCCCACTAACATTACATGATTCTCCCTTGATCTACTAATGTATAGTATATATTCTCAATAAATGTACTAAAATTTTTGTATTTTCTATTCTGATTTCTCATCTTTTATAGGATTACACAATGTTATCATATTTAATTGGGTTCCCATCATCATCTATAGTGTAATTTAAAATATCAAAGTCATTCATAGATCCCTATTTAATGTATAAAATACTCTATGAAGCTATATATCCTACCTCACATACATCTTACCTTGGACCTCTACTAAGAAAATATCTTAAATGGGAATAAAATGAGGTAACATTGTTATTTCATCCATAATCACTTAGATAACAACATACTTCCCCATTGGGCTTGGATAACCATCTACAAAATCCATTCTGAAATACTCCCATTTTCAAATCACAATTGAAAATTGTTTTAGCATTATCATTGATTTATAATACTCTATATTTTTACAAATTATATTTCAATTACTAAGAGACATAATTTTTTATCTCTCTATTCATTCCCACCTATCAAAATTTATAGATGAAGTCCTGATATATCTTCATCATTCTCATATGAAATACCCAATCCAATTTATAATAAAGAGTTAAATCCACTTCTTTTCAAATCAAATGAAATATTACTCTATCTCAGAAATATAAAACCAAATATGTTACTAGAAACTATAAATAAATCTCTCTATTTATTCCCACAAATAATAATTAATGTTTGGTTTCATGATATACCTTTATCATTATCTGATTAAATACCCAAAAAAGTATATGATACACAGTCAAATACTCTTCCATTAAAATAAAATGAATAGACACTCTATATCATAAATAGTACACCAATTAATTTATATGATATCATTTATCAATGGTCTCTCCGTGATTTAAAGAATTATTAATCTTCTCGCATTTGGTATCGATAAATTTTCTCTCCTTTACTTTTCCCACAAAAATATAAGTTATTTTAATATAATTTCAAACTATCTGGTCACCCTCTTTATGAGAATTAATATATAAATCCACATCCAAGACCATTAATTACTGATCATTCATAAATTAAATCACTCATTTTGTTATTTTACTCACATAATTTTCTATAACAATAATTTAACCTGGAGTATAGGATATGTCAAAATAAAAAAAACTTTAAAATATTCAACCAATATCCACTGACTCTAATTTAAATATTTTTAAAAGAAAATATTCCCCATTATTTCAAGAAAATCACACAATGAACCTTTCACAAAATTTATATGATCTCCAACTAATGAAATCCTGAATATATATCACAAAATTGAATTCATGTATAGGATAGTTATTACTATGTTCTCACAACTATTTTAATAAAAATGTGAACATTGTATACCATTATAAAGGCACAAATCCCAATCTATACCAATATGTATTATAGTATGCTAAATAAGATCTAGTGGATACTAGTTAGATAAAAAGTGGAACATAATTCAAGATTTTCTTCAACTCATCAAATATTTGTAGAACTTATTATATCACTCAAATTTTACACCCTTGTAAGTTAAGTAATCCATTGGTGACACTAAAATTTAAAAGTCATAATTTAAGTATAGGTATTATCCCACAAATCCATGGAAAATCCAAATCTTGAAAAAAAAATATTTTGTCTCTCATAGGACATCACTTCTCCAAATTTATCCCAATCAGATAAAATATCCATATCAGATATGACATTTCCTAAGAATATCACCATCAAAATCCATAAAAATATATTTATATAAGTTATCATATATTTATTCATTAAAAATATTTTAATAATGATTTTAAAATAATTTTGATTAACCTCTTTTAACAATGAGTTGAATAGAATATCATCTATAAACACTACGAAATTTTATTCAAGTAATTTATATAAGGTAAATGTTATCAAGGATATAAAAAATATCAAGAGAGTTTGTAAACATAAATAGTATTACTAAGAAATAATAATTCTTATATATACTCTTGACTTTTATTTTTATGGTTTTTGTCTCCATTATCCTCTACTAAGGGTATAATAATATTAAATTCATATTTAAAACTCCCTTAGATCCTTCAAACTAAAAAATAGATCATCGATAAATGATATATTGTATTTATATTTTATTTTAATTTTATTTAGATTGAATTATTTTATGTATAACTATAATATAAACATTCATTTATTATAAAATAGAATCAATAACATCTAAAGAGAGACACTTGATCGAGTAAATGCCTTCTCCACAACATATTAAAACTATATATTTAATGCTCATATCGTTGTGGTTTAAATTTTATACAATTGAAATAATATCAGAACCATTTCATGAAACAATTCAATAGATACCTCCAATTCACTCTTTGATAACAATATAAAGAAGTCTTTAAGAAATGCATCCATGAAATCTCCCACTACCATCAAAAATAAAATTTCATTTATTGATTACACATATCAAAGAATTATTATATCCAACTAGAATAATAAATTTCTCAATTCAATAACAAATAGTCATGATCAACTCAATTAGATATCCTAGTCCCCCTAAAAAGTGTAAACACTCTTATTAGGTGAAGAAAAAGAAACTCTAGGCTCTTGGAATTCAATTTCTACCTAGAACATTACATTATAATCCATTCCAAGTATGATGTCATAAATTTTAATATCAAAAATAAATTTGTTCCATGATCTATATACATAGATAATAATAATGAGAAAAGGATACTTGAATCCTCATTCTAGTTTTTGTCTAAGAGGTTTCTCAGTATTAAGAGAATGAGATATTAACTCAATATGAAAACTCCACTGATCTAATAATCTTACTAATGTTGATGAATGAGATTAACTCATATAAAATATTATAGATATTATAGTATAAGAAATGAGTAGAGTGAGTATAATTTTATTTGGTCAACCATCAAATTTATTTAGCACATGCTCTAAAACAAACAAATTTCTCAATTCTTCTAAGTTGTACCGTACTGAGGATTACCACCATTCATGTTTTTGTTCAATATCATCTTTATTTGACTTAAATGTATGAATCATTAATACCTACTCCTGGTTTTATTCTATAAAACTAAAAATATAAAATAAGTAACTAGAAAACATCTTTATACACTTAATCTTCTCACATTTGTGACATGCCAAATATTTAATAGGGCTCTCCCACTTCCGGTGGGTAGTACTACAAAAATTCTAACGCCCATGTTATCACTTAATTAGGATAAACCTAGTCTTGTTGATCTATTCTATCCACCACCTATAACACTATGATATTTACTTTTTGTATTATTTTGTTTAATTACTGAATTTAATGGAATCAGTAAGGTTCTAGTTTGATTTTTACCAATTTTTAATATATATTCATCGATTCATAGTTAGAATATGGTTAGAGGAGCATACATATTATATTTTGTATCCAATAGTAACTATGTGACCTAGTCATATAAATGAACTGGTCCTAAATGATTAGTTAAATGTGGGAACATGGTTAACAGTAACCATATAGGGTACTCTTTTGTGTGATATTTTCGGTTGAATGGAAACCATTAGTGTTTCACATATTTTGGGACATTTGTGTCACTTAACCTTACTTATATATGGGAGACCATGTGATATATATTTAATTATGGGTCCTTTGGACATTGTTAGAGAATGTTTTAGTAAACCAAGTAGACAAAACATGTGGTATCTCCCAAGTGATTCAATGGCTCTCACATGGCCAACACATTATTTGGTAAATCATATATCCAAATTGTGAATGATTGTTATATTAATAATTTTATAAAATTAAAACCAAATATGGGTTTCTTTATCCCTCATTCACACATCTCATCTAAATTGATATCAAATTTTATTTCCTCTTTCTTTCACATGGGTTTGGAACTTGTCTAATTCATTTTCAAGTGAGTTATTCAAGTTAAAATATTTATTTATATACTTCCATATTTCATTCTTCTACCTCTCTCATTTTTCATTCCATATGTCCATATTGGTCATAACATAAGTTGAAGGTTTGTCTAAACCATGTGTTTATTTATATCTAGTGTCTTATATATTGTTATTCTAGTTTCTCTCTTCTATACCTCAAAGGTTCCATTCCATATATTCTTTGTTGATATAATTGTTTCTTTGAAACTACATTTATTTAACACAACTTTGGTGATAGAATATAATAAATTCATTCTTCATAGAAATTCTATTGGAATATGTTATTATGGATGATGATATTATTATTTTCCTTATCTTGGTGATTTTAAGTCTTACATAAATGTGGTTTTTAATGGTTCTTAACTCATATATTGCAAGAACAACATTATAATAAACTCAAGTTGTTTCTATAAATTCTTTATAGGGAATTTTAATGAAAACTAATGTTCTATAAGGATTATAAAGTTACATAATTACCTTAAAAAGTTTTATATAAGTAATAGATTATAAATTATATGTTTTTTCCTAATTAAATGGATCTATTTGAAAATAATTTGATTGTTATTTAGATTTTGTATAATATAATTAAAATTTTATGACTATTATATATTGATTTATTTTTTTAAATATATAATGATATTATAAATTATTTTCGGGTTCAATATTATGGGTATTATATTTTCTTATCTCAGATTTAAATTTCATTTTGGTTTAAAAGAGTTTTTAACTAAGTATTTAATTTTTTGGCCTTAAAATAGTGTTTTATTTATTTATCCTTGGTTAATATTGTTAAGGACCATTAGTAAAAACTCTCAAAAAGGACTTCATGTTTTTTTATCAACGATGTATCAATGTCTCAATTAGACTTTTATGAAAATGTTTTTTATTTGATACCCATTTAATTGTATTATATTTTTAGCATAATGGTTTTGTGAAGTAAGTTTATTTTCATTTTCAATATGTTACACATGGATGATAATATGTTGTTTTATTGAAGGTTGTTTGAATTTATACTAAGGGTTATTTTTATATGTCATTTAAATTTTATGTGATTTATTTCATGATTGATATTACTCACCTCTATATTATTGATCATGGGAACATCAGGTATTGAGGTAGGGACTTAGAAAATGTACCTTGTAGGTATTTATGCCACTCAACCTACGCTTTGCATCAGTAGTTATGATTCCAATCTACCTAGGAAGTGACAATTTCCACTAATTTGGGATTCCACTATAGCTAGTAACCTTTATTTAGAATAACACACTCAATTTAGAGATATAATAGTACAATGATCTTAGTGTTCCTTGACCTTAGTTCCCCTAGGGAAATTCCCATGATCTCTTGTTATTTTTTCTTATAGTGAGTTTATTTTATTAATGATTATATTCGATTTCATTTAGTTGTTTATTAAAGAGATTATATATATCTATATACCTTATATATTTAGTATTCACTCTTATAGTTAACTATTTTAAATCATGTTGTCAAATAATTTTGGAATTGAATTGGGAGATGAGTGATTTAAACTCGGTTATTAATCACACATGGTTTTAAATCCATTTCTCTAATTTATTTAAAAATAAGACTTAAATTAATTTCCTAGAACTCATAAAGGTTCAAGAAATAATGATTCTTAACTTTAAAAGGAAAATATCAGGATATTATTTTGTGGTTTGGTTTTATTGAATCATAAAATTTATCATTTCAACAATCATATTTCAAAACTACCATTAATGGAATAACCTAAAAAATAAATCACATAAAATATTTTCTTAGTGAAAACCTACTAGGAATGTTTTTCTCACACCTTACTTATACCACATGATATTTGTATACATGGTGGATTTTATTGGTCTAGGTTATTTAGAAACTAGTATTTTTAGATTCATTCTCATCAATCACTCATGGTGATGATTATAGTGATGATGGTGGATTGTGATATTAGGTCTTGAGGTGATCAGTAGATATCTATTTTTGGATCCATTTGTTTAATTTGGGTTACGTATGTTTAGACCATTTTATATTTCACTAAATTTTTTGAATCCTTTTATTCATATTTCCTATTACCTTTATTATTTATGTTATATGGAATGTTAGTTGCATGTTTTTCTAGTTATTCCATGGTTGGATTTTTTTTTAAATAATATTTTTGTTATTAATGGAAGCTTAATATAAGGATGCACTGTGATAGATTCTTAGAATATTTCAACTAATTATTTATTCACTTTAAAGAGTAAAATCATTCCCATTTTTTTGATGCATCAACACTAATTTCCAACCCACAATGATCAAAAACATTCTTTGACACTTATCATTGTCCAACTAGGGTATCAGGACAAGATAGAATTGTTGTTTTTTTCAAAAAATAGTATATATGTTAAGCTCTATAGTTATTTGAGAAGTAATGTTAGATTAGTGATATAAATTTAAAAAAATTATTAGTAGGGGAAAGAATATTCTAACTAGATATTTATTATTTTAATCCTTGAACTTACATTAGTAATTGGGTTATGAGTCATGAATTTTTAATTCTTATTAATTTATTTTTTATATATTCTGATATACAATGATAGTTTTTTGAATTTTCGTAAAATTATATGGTTTATGTTGATTTTTTTCATGTTTTTTGGTGAAAATGGCAGTAGAACTGGAGGATCATAGATATCTTACATGATCTAGAAAATAGTGTGGGGATCGTGTTCATGAAACATGGTAACACCTAAGGGTATTCACATTGTTAGTCTATAGTCATTCAAACCATGTAGTTATAACATGAACAATCACTAACCTATTTACATTTTGTGTTAAATCTCCTTTAGTTTTCATGTTGCTTTTGGTACTATTTCTTTACTATTTAGGATGAAATATAGAGAGTTTTTATGATTATTTCATATTACTTGGTTGTATTTTATTGATACTACATGTATAAAAACATTGTTTAATTGTTAAAAATCAAGTATTAAAATCATTAAACAAGTTTTATAAGATGGTTTGAAATGAATTATATATTTTCAATTTACAAAATGATTTAAATTAAGGATTTCTGAAATTATTAATATATTTTCAAATTTTAGTTATATGATTTTGAAACTAATGTATGTTATACTGAAATTAATTATGGAAAAGTTAAAAATATGAGATAGTTTTAATTTATGGATTCATTTTAAGGGAATTTGTTATGTTATGTATATGATTTATTATTGTGGATATTTTCATTTTTCTGTGAGTTATTTTTATTAATGTGGATATAATCTTGAGAGATTATGATTGAGTAACATGTCCCTTGTTATTTATAGAATTCCTTCTAGAGAAGTCTTGATGAATCCTGAGTTTTTTTGTATCATGGGATGTTCCAATGATTAATAACTCTACACATTTGAATATAGACTTTTTATTTTTTGAACATACCCAAATATGGATAAATTTTAAGAGCTAAACCTTTCTCTGAGATTGGATTATGTTTTAGAATTCTTAAATTATATTTTGCTCATACTTTTTGGCCTCCATTCAAAATTTAATTTGTAAATCATTTCAACTAACCTGGATTCATATGGTAATGTATCCAAAAATATCATAATGGTTAATTTGGCATCTACAAGTCTTACTATAATGGTCAGCACCATTATCCTTCTTAGTAATAGTGAAGGGTTACTATATTGTGAAAAGTGCACATAGGATGAACCTTTGATGGATAATTGAGATGATTTGTGTGAAAATTATTATTCTTTTATAATTCATTTTATGGAGAGGAGAACCCTCAGTTGTTTTCAATGTAGTTTGTCTAGGAAATATTATCCCCTTTATTTGGATGTTCATAAAACATATCATCATTGTGATCAGCCAATACATCTTTTGATATTATATAACATAAAGTATCTATAAAGGAAGAAAACCTTATCATAGTTTAGATCTAGGTAATTATTAGATATTTTCTATTTCATGTGCCCACACTTCTTCTTCTACTTCCAATTCCATTAATGTTTTTATTCTATTAGTTTGTCTTATATTATTTTGGGTTTTTTTATTTTTCTTTCTTTCTAGAGGATTTTATATTTGACTCTATATGACCATAGGTGTACTTATCGAATTTTCTTATTATATTAGATAATTTGGTTATGGGTAGTAAGAAGTTTATTGTGGTGATATTAATCGGGATTCATTTTTCCCCTCCATGTTATCATAAACCTTAAAAGATGGGGAGACTTATCATAGGTCATGGAATTAAAATTATCTCATTACAATTTTTTGGTGACCGTTTTTTATTATAAAACTGGATAAGGACTATTGGGTTCTATTTTTGGATTTAAATATGTTTTTTATATGTTTTTTACCTCATTTTAAAGATGGTTAAGATATCATTTCATTTTATGTTTCTCTTTTTTCTATTAAATTCTTTTCAGACACTTTATTAATTAATATTTAATGAATTTATGGGAGAAGAAAATGATGGGTGGGGAGAATATTTTCACAATGATATCAATTTTGAGTTTTATTTATTTATTTATTGAATTTACTAGAATTAATGAAGTAATGGTTTAATGTTTTCCTTATTTTTTAGAGATTTTCATAGTAGTATGGTTAGAACATATTTGGGGGGAATCATATCGATTCTCTTTTGTATCCAATAGTAACTATGAGGCCTGATTTTATATATGAAATGACCCAATATGTTCAATTCTTGTTAGTTCAATGGTTAATTGTAATTGTACAGAGTACCCTTATGTATGATATTTTCAATTTAATGGAAGGAACACGAGTTGTGAAATGTTTTTGGAAAACCATGCTATTTACCCTTACATATCCAAGAAAAATCATAAGATGTACCTTTATGTATGGATCATTCACCCATAGTTGGCATGTGATTTTAAAAACCTTATGGACAAACTTTATAGTAATCTCCCAACCATTTTAGTTTCTATAACACAAACACTTCATAGTTTGATAAACTATGCATCCAAACCACATGACCTTCCCATATTCTTAATTTTATGAAATTGTATTTCTTCCCCTATCAAATTAAAATTATATAGGGGTTTATTCCTATATCATTCATATTTATTAGTAAAATATAGATCCCAATATGATTTCCGATTACCTTTATATAGGTTTTGATCTCATCCTATTCATTTTTATATCAGTTTGTTAAGTTTATGTCTCCATTTACCTACTTTATTCTTTGCATATTCAATATCTTTTTTAATGGGTATATAGTTGTAGAATCCTAGTTTGAGGGTTGTCCTAAACCTTATGGTTCATGATGTCTATAGTGGTGTGTATTGTTCTTCTAACTTATCAATTTTCTCCCCCAAATGTTTCATATCATATACACTTTTTTAAGGTAGATTTTTAAATGGGACTTTATTTATTTGATACGCCATGGGTGTTTAATATTTATAAAACCCTTCATCAACTAATGTATATTGGTTTATTATATTCTAGATAATGATATAATTTTTTATTTTATCTTGGTCATTTTCAAATCTTATATAAAAAGGTATTTCAATGGTTCTTAAGTCGCATTATATTAGTACTACTTTTTAAGGGAAATTAGGTGTTTTTTGAATGATTTAGACTACCTTTTCCTAAGAAAGTAATGTTTTAAAAGTATTTTCAAGTTACCTAATAACTTTGAAACAATTTATAAAATAAATAACTTATGAATTATACATTTCTTAAAAACTAAAGAGACACATTTGAAGATAAATTGATTATTATTCATAATTTGTATATATTTCGCAATCATTTTATGATTATTAAATGTTGATTTGATTTTGTAAAATGTAATAATATATTAAATAATTTTTAGGATCCATATTATATATGTTAGAATTTTTTTATCTTAGATTTAAATATAATTTTAGTTTAAAATATTTTTTTACTATATATTTAACCATATGGGGCCATAAAATAGTTTTTTAATGTCTTCAACCTTGGTTTAAATCTATAAAGACTGTTGGGAAAAACCCCTGGCGGGATTTCATTTTATGGTAATAAATAAGTCTCAAATTATTAGTTACTACTTTATTAAAAGGGTTTTTTATTTGAACCCCATAGTAATATATTGTATTTTGAGTTTTATAGTTATGTAATGTATGTTGGTTTTCATTTTGTATGAATTACATATGGATGATAAGGGTCTATTTCAGTGTAGTTGGTTAGGAGATAATATTATGGATATTTTTAGAAGTCATTGAGATTTTATATTATTTATTTCATGATTAATATTGCTCATATACATTTGGGTGAACATGGGAACCTTTTGTGCATTGCTGGGGACTTAAGACAAGTACCTTCTAGAGAATGATGCCAATCTACCTAGTCTATACATCGCTAGTTATGATTCCACTCCGGATAAGATTCTACTTTAACCATTAGTTTAAGATGACATTGTGTCTTATAAACTATGCACATTTTGATACACTTTGTATAGAATTAGATTAGAATGAGGGTACTAATTTACCTTAACCTTAGTCTCCCTTAGAGTACATCCATAATGTTGGATTATTTTTTTTACCTAAGTAAATGTTATTGATTTTTGAATTTGATTTCATATTGTATTTTATTATATGTGGTGGAACATTATGTTCTACTCATCATTGAGATTCCATATATGTGTACACCTTACGGCATATCCATCACTCTTGTTCTTAATGATTTCAAACCCTGAAATCAAATTCTTTTGAAAGTGAATTATAAAATGAAATATTAAAACCCTATTCTTAATCATTCGTAGTTTTAAATAAGTTTTTATACATTCAATAAAAAAATTAATTACCTATAAATCATCGATCTTCTACTAATAATGTGGTTTTATTTTTAAATGGAAATAATAAAGATTTTCATACATGAGTTGGTTTTATAAATATCAAAAGTAATCATTCTCATAATTGTATTTCCAATTGGAATTAACGAAATAACCTATAAAAGGAATCATAAAGAATATTTTCTGGATAACAACCTACTAGGAAAGTTTGGCCCATATTTTAATTATACCACTTGGTGTATATAGACGTAGTGGTTTTTACAGGTTTAGGTTATTGAGAATATTATATTTTTAGATAAATACTTATTGGTCATTTCTGGAGTGGATTCTATTGATAAAATATGGATAGTGAACTTAGTTCATGAGGAGAGCATTAGTTTGATATTTTTGGGATTCTTTTATTTACCTTTAGTTGTTTGTGTTTTGACCATTTTGAATTTATCTTTATTTGTTTTATCCTTCTATTGGTCTTGTAGAATATATTCATTTTTTATGTTATATGGTGTGGGGGTTGGTTATTCATTTTATTTATTCCACTTTTATAATTAATTTTATATAATAATATTTATTATTTTATGCATTGAATCTCAAAGTATAGACGCACAATGCCTAATTTTTCCCATGATTCCACTGATTATTTAATAACTTTTTTAGGTGAAATAATTGCCAAATTATTTTTAGTCCTTGACACAAGTTTATAGTATATGGAGATTGGGAATATTTTATGGGCCATATTGTGGGATCACATGTTTATAAAGTTAAGATAGCCTTGGTGGTCTCATGACACCTCTCTATTGGGAATCATCCCACTTATTTTTTATCATGACAAAAAATCCCCCCTTGATCTATGTAATAACTGTATAGGTTATATTGACATCCATAATGTCTTCTTCCATTATATATACCTTATTAAATATTGTCACATAGTTACATAAAACTAGAAATAATACTCTCAATCGAAACTGAGTAAAAATAATCATCTTAAACCTTTGTACCATAATATTTTTGTTGGAAATCCAATCTAAGGAAAAATTAACCAGAACTATAAAATGAGTAACATACTCTAACAGTATCATATTCCCCTAATCCAACCACAAAAACTCACAATCATTCCTCAGATTCGATATCTCTATGTATAATTTATTTCTAGATATATTTTGAAATATAATACATGTAAGATTATTATGCATCTTTTGTTCCATAACCAACTCCCACCACTTATGAGATTATCCTCCAAGAATAAAAGTAGTAAACCCTACCTTCTATATATATAGAGTGTGAAAATGATGGAAGTTTTAATACAAACCCTCAAGCCAATATTTATCTTATTAAACTCCCCTATAACCCCTAATGATAAAAGGATTATACCACTAGAATTACATGACTTAATCCACATCCTTATCCCGATATTGATTTTTCTCATATTCAAGTGCATGTATCACTTGAACCAGTGAACTAGAGAGTTCGATAATAATTTCCATGTTTCCATACCCTTACTTATGAATACTATCTCTATATAGGGATAATTATTTAACACTAAATAAATAATATACTATACATAAATTACCTTTACCCAAGTCGCCAGATGTATAAAATCTCAAAACATAACACTTTTATTCTAAAAATAAATGTCTTCATTCACATTACATTGATGAAATCATACCATAAGTAAATGTTCAAGAAATAATTAAAAACTAATTTCAGAAAATTACAATTCAAAATAAATGTTTTCAAAATTATTTAAAACTAATTTCAAAACTAAATCCTTGTTTTGAAATCCTTTTAAAAAATCTCAAATTCATGTATGTTATATCTACACATACTTATCATGATGTGTGAACAAAATACTCATCCCAATTCATCATGTGAAAGGAAACCTATATTACACTACAAACCAACATCCAACAAGGGATCCTCCAATCACTTTTGACACCCAAATCATAGGTAAATCAAGTATTCCCATCATTCATTTAGATACACCTTTTCATGAGGTCACCATGAATTTCAAATATCCTATTTTCTATTTCTATTGGAATTCTAAATAGTTAATTTTATTACCTCACTATGATTCCATTTTTGCGGTGACCTAGTCATGAAATCCCACATCAAGACCTAAGTCAAGGATTTATTATGATCAAGTAAATTCTCAATAACCAAAGGCTGGAAATATGTACCAATGTTTATAATATAATCATTAAGGAATGGTTTCCCATAAAATAAATTAATAAAATTACATGTGAGGTAAATACTATTTTTATTTGAAATCTATAATTATACTCTTAAATGAACCATTTTTAAGATAATCATTGAAACAAAATAGATCTCAGCAAAAAAAAATTGATATATTTATAACAAAACAAAAAAAACTAAATAAAATGATTTGTATCTACTTCACTTTTTAATATAAACATATAATCCAAATAGTTTTCATGTAGAAATAAAATTAACACATATCTGACATAACAAAACCAACTAAAGAAGATGAAGCATATTTTTATTAGGTAGTCTGATCCTTCAATAACATAAGGTCAAAAAATCGACATGACCACCATGGAAAAAGATCATAAGGTCTATTTTTAATAAATATATACATTTTCAATATTCCTATAATATACTAAAATGCATTTAAATACTATAAAAAAATTGGGTAGTGTATAATAAAAAATTTTATGGTATGGTTTCCCCCAATGACTCCTATGAATTTTTTTCTATGATCTATTACCAAACATGTAGTAAATATAATTTAAAATAGCTAAGAATATTTAAAAACAATGTTTACCGTAGAATTGTAAGAAAATAAAATTCATCATGTAGAAAAATCCCACACCAGTGTTTTCTAAAAAAAGATTAACCATTCTATGTTCACCCCAACAATTAATCCTTTAAGAAAATTATAATTATAGGTGGTATGGGAAATGTGAAACAATATACAATCATATACCTACATATATTTATAAAATACACATTCCACAGATAATCACCCATAAAATTGACTCCTAAAATAATATAGCTTCCATATCTACATAATTTATAATTAAACTCCTCATCTACGGTATATATCGTTAATATTGATCATACCCCCACACTTTTTTCAATACCAACTAATTCTTGGATATTTCTCACACTGAATTTCATTCAATTTAAAAAATTATTTCTCTTATAAAAAATTACTAAAAAATCCATTAAAACCCATTAAATTAAATTCATGCCTATTTATGATATAAACAAAAATTTTCTAAAATATTATGTTTAAAAAAACCCCATGATTTACATTTGAAACCATAAAAACCACGTTTACAAATAAAAATAACACCTATTTTTCATAGAATAAATATTATTAAAATTATTTCATAAAATTTTAAAATGATAAATACGTTGAAAAGAAAATTAATAATTTAAAAGGGCCAAAAATCAAGAAAGGATTTAATGGTATCTAAAAACATTATAAAATAAATATATGAAAATCCATAAACCTAATAAATTTAATGTCTTTGTCCATGAGTTTTTCAATAAAAACAAAAAGATACGTGATCATCATCATGTATCTATTTTCCATGTTCTAATTTATTGTTTTCTAATCACTCTAGATACACCTAAAATGATAGATCTTGTTAGGTCCTGAAGAGTAATGGAAGATAGTCTAGAGGGGGTGAATAGACTATATTGAAAACATGATATATAAATATATTAATTTTCAAAATTAATTATGGAAGTTAATAATCAGATTTAATTAGTAGAGGAAATAAAAAAATGAACACGAAGATGTTTTTATAGTAGTTAGGTCCAAATTAAACATATTATACTCTTACGCCTCTCTTCTTGGTGAGAGATTGTTTTGTGCACTAATTTTATTTTTTAAGAGGAATCATAATCTGATTACCTAATTCTTTTCTTCAAAGTGGAGGGATAACAATAAGAAACACTGACTTCTATTTGGGGAGTCATTACCCAAATAAAACACTAACTTTAGAAAATATATTACAAAACATGAAAAGTCCTATCCTTATAATCCAGGAGTCGTAACCTGAAAAAAGAATAAGAAGAAATGTTTTTTATGTAAATTCATAGAAAAATAGAGCGTAGTATAAAGATAGGAAGAAGTATTAAATATACAAGAAACGGGGATGAATTATAAGATAAAAAATAAATTGAGGGTACTAGTTCTTGAGTAAGGTATTGGGTCATCTCTTCAAGGAAGTAATATTCATTGAATATTAGGTACAATCCTTATGATATAGTCCATAAGAATAAAAATTGATCACACATGCACTAGTTTTTACATCAATGTAAAGATTTTTTTTCTTTGGGATCAAGTTATCATAAGTTTCATAGATATCCATTTAATGTGTTATGTAGCTTTTAAATAGGATATGTAAAAACTAATATTCGAATTCTGAACATGCTAAATAAATTAAAATTCAAAAATACATAATTATTCATGAGGGATAAAAAAGTATCTTCCCGAATAATCATAAAAATAAATGATTGAATTCCAAAATTAATGACTAATTCAAACCATTTTGAATTACCTATTAAATGATTCAAAATTTCTTCATAATAATAAGTCAAATAACTATCATAAAAACTTCTAATATAATTAAACAGTTTAAATTCAAATTTTGAAATAGTTTTTAAATACATGCAGCACCTAATAATTAAAGGATCTAATTATGCTACATTAAATACTATGAAATAAGTTTTAATAAATTAAATTTAATTAAATATTAATTTAAAAAAGAATAATTAAAATAAATAAACTTGAAATATAAAATATTAAATGCAACAAATACATGTTGAAAGTGTTATACAAAAGTAAAGAGTTAATTAAAACAATTTCATAAACTATTTAAAATTTTATAATAACATTTTATTGGAAATATTATAATATATATGTAATTTAGAAATCAACAAAACACTTAAAATAATTAAAATCAGCATGAATTTAATGATATTATCAAAAATAACTAAAAACCGAGAATGTTGGAAAATGCCAAATTTAAGAAAAAAATATTAAAGTATTGAACTGGTCGTGCATTCCAAATTCACTTATGGTCAGTTCAAATAGTTATGAGTTCAATATACTGAACATGTGAAAAATGTGATATGTGGTCACTATAATAACTATGCAAACAATGTTTGGTCACCTAAAATATCATACAGTCAATTTAAAAATAAATCTTCTAGTTACTTCACTCGTGTGGTAAGTTAAAATGTTTCATGTGGTAACATAAAAAATTTACCTTCATAGTAGGTGTATTCTTTTTCGTGTGGTTTGTACTAAATAATCCTCCATGGTAGGATCATCTATTAATGGTAACTTCACTACCCAGAATCATGGTAGTTTCATGTAAGAACATGGTTGGTAGAACCCTATGGGGAAACTAGCCAAAACACTACTTCATTGTAACTTAAATACATGTCATAATGTATATTCCACACTATTAATTTTCTCATTAAAGGGAAAGACCTGCAGTTTATTAAATATTATCATGCATGACTCCACTTGTCGGTAGCAGCAAGAAAGGCGATGCACGACAAAAATAAGAGTTAGGCGGTAATATACTATCCCATAGTAGACTGATAAAGAAACAGATTCTTGAATAATATAAGAGCTACAAAAAGAATCATTATCAATGATTCTAGTGGACAAGTATGTAGTAATATTTATGTTTTTTCATGTATTTATTTTTTAATTTTGTTAGTTATATAAGAAGAATAACTGGTACTACTACATGTTCTCATAGCATGTATGGAAATATGGGCTCCAAAACAATTATCTATCTTGACATTTCAGAATTTTGAAAACATTTAGACCATATAAACATCAAAATTAGAATTTTATGCATAAAAAATAAATGTAAATAATATTTAAATATTTTATAAAGATAAAAATAACATCAATCTTACATCTATAGAATAATATATGATTGTGAAACAAGGAAGTACATGATCTAAAAGTAGAACAAAAATGGTGAAATTATTACAGAACATAGGAATATTTTATAGGAGTAGAAAATACATGTACTTAATTTCATGTATTTTAATGAAATCTATATGAATTTCTTATCTTTCTTATGTGAGAAATGGCATGTGTTTATAATTTTTATCGCAATATTTATCAATAAAATACAAAATACACACTATTATATAAAATTTTGAATTCCATAATTTTTTAACAAATGTTGGGAAATTATTAGACCACTTGAACAAAAACGTATACTTCAACATATTCCAATTAAAAGTAAAAAAATATATTATATTTCCAAGAAAAATTTTTATAAGAATTTGAACTATATTACTCAATTTGTAATAGAATAACTAAAGAAAACATTAAAATTATTTCAATAAAATATTATTTTTTGAAACAAAAGCATGCAATAAGTTAAAACAAAACTATAAACACACTATAGATTGATTTAGACTCTGTTATAGTTTAATAAAATTTAGATAAATGTATTATCATTTATATGAGATTATAATTATCAAAATTTGATCACTACAACTCAAGATATAATAAAAATAATTAGAGTAAAAAAAATTAACATAAAATAAATAAGGGTTTGTAATATTTAAAAACAAAAAATAATAATAAATAACAACACACTACCAAGAAACTCACCCATTATAAAAATTACTAAAACAGACAAAAAAAATTAAAACCCCCACCCTTTTGATATTTAAAAAAATAGTATTTAAGAAATATTAAAAACAAGCAATTTGAAAACAAAGAATCTTCCCCTAAATAAATGTGTATTATGGTAAGTTAAAAAATTAATTTAAAATTTTAAAACTAGATTTATAATATACTAAGTTCAAATTTTTGTTTCTCAAACTATTCATAATCCAATGGTTTTGTGAATTTATATTTCATTTTATTTTGAGTTCTAATATATTCAATAATAATATCACTTTTATTAATATAATCTCAAAAAAAATAAATGTTTGTGTTTATATGCTTAGTTTTATAAATAATTAAATTGTTTTTTTAATATAAATAGAAAAATAATTAAAATATTTATTAGAATATTTTCAAAAGTTAAATCATAGTCAAAATAAAAAAATTAATCCATAAATATTGAGAACAACACGAGGTAGTAGAAATATACTCGTGTCTAACATTTAAAAAAGAAATATAGTTTTACTTTATTGAACTCCATGAAAATAAATTCTTACTAAGAAAGTGACACAAACCTGGGGTGAGCTTTTAATCAGGTGCACATCCTTAAAAATTAGAGTCATATTAACTAATAAAATCAAAATTATTTTTTCTATAATAAAATATTACAAAATTAATTATTCCTATAAAATATTTAATAATACACTTTACAAATTTTAGCTGCATCCCTTGGGATAATATTAAAATCTTGCACATAAATAAACACTAAACATAATATCAGGTCTTGAAAAAGTTATATAGCAAAACATCTAATAATTCTTCTAAATAATTTAGATTTGATTGATTTTATAGAAATATCAGAATATAAAATACAACTAACAATCAAAGGGAATTTAAAATTTTTAGAATAATAATGACCAAAACATTAAACTAAATCTTTAGTATATTGAGATTGATTCAAATATATTCCATCATTTCTTTGAAAAAACTGAAATCTTAAAAATAATTTTTAATTCTCCCATATGACTCATCTAAAACCCACTTTCTAGAAAATTTTAAAAATCTTTGCAAATAAAATCATTTGAATATCAAAAAACAACATCATCGACATAAATTTGAGCCATTAAAATAGAAATTTAAATTATTTTTATAAATAATGGGATCTAATTTGATAACTTAAAAACAAGATTTGGAAGTTTCACATTTTCAAAACCATGGGGTTGAAAAATGTATAATTCCTCATAAATATAAGTATTTAAAAAAACCCTTTTCAGAATTTTTTTAAATAACTTAAAACCATGACAAGTGTAAAAATAAAATAATATTATAATAGATTCAATTTTATCCATAGGTGAAAAAGTTTCATCAAAATATTTACTTATTATTGAAAATAACTATGACCAGTAAGTCTTTCATTATTCATAACAACTTATTCGAATTCATCTATATTATTTCTATAAATCCATTTAGTTCCTCTGACATGATTATCATAATTTGGTTCAACTAAATACCGAAATTTATTTCTAGAAAATTTATAAATCTCGACAAGCATTTAAATGATCTAATTCGAATCATTTAAAGAATCATAAACATTATTTGGAATAAATACTAAAATAAAATATAAATTATCACCAAAATTTAAAACATAATTTCTATATTTAATATTAAAATAAATATTAAAATTAAAATTTTCTAAAGGATAATCTCTATGAGTCATCGATGATCCATTATTAGGTTGAGAAAAGTATTCTCCCCCTCAATTTACTCATCTTTATCTTGAGATTTTTCTTCACCAAAATTAAAATTTCTACCACATCATCAAAAACATTAAAATTAGAATTTAATTTTAAATTATTTTCACCAAACATAACATGAAAATATTCTTAAATAACTATAGTTCATTTTTAATAAACTCTATAATCATAACTATAAATATAATAACTATGTAAAATACCTTCACTACTTTTAGCATCAATAGTTTCTAACATGTCCATCGAATTTAAAAAAGTACATTACAAAAAAAATATAAAATAAAAAACATTAGGATTTTTTTCTTTAAAAAATTCTTAAGAAGTTATATTTGATAAATGACTCATAAAAATTCTATTTGAAATAAAAACGCAAAAAAACATTTTCCCCAATAATATGTTGTAAAATTATATTCACATAACATAGTTCCATCAAATTCAATAAGAGTTCTATTTTCTATTCTAAAACACTATTTTGTTGTGGTGTATTGGGAGTAAAATAATTATTAAAATAAACAGTATTTTTAAAAAAAATGAAATTAAAAATTATCAAATTCATATCCTTTATCACTATGAATAGAAATAATCATACAACATTTTTTATTTTAACTAAATTACATAGAGAAAAAAATCTAGATAAAGTATCATTTTAATGTTTAATAAATTAAACTCATGTAAATATACTATAATCATCAATAATAACAGAATTATATTTCCTTCCACCAATGCTAGAAATTTGGGTAGGACCAAATAGATCAGGGTGTGATCACTGTTAATGATTATTAATGCTCAACTTATTAATAATTCTAAAATAAACGTTATGTTAATTACCTTTCATCTAAGCATCACAAAAATGAATTTTTTATTTCTTCAAGATAGATAACTATATCACATTCTCATGTTTACTGATTTTATGTAACATTATGAAATTAACATTACTTAATAATCGATGCTAATGAATTCTATCACTCTGTATAATATTTTAAACACTTAAAATGTGAAAATGTTAATTCCAAAAATTCAATAGTATAAATATTTTATGATTAACATAAAATTATAAATAAAAAACTTTAAAAAATAGAAACCTATCATTTTGAAATCTAAATTTCACTACATTGTTATATAATTTAGATATAGAAATTAAATTATTTTTCAAAATTAATTTTATAAAAATATATAAATAATATATAATTAGAAATACCAATATTACCAAAACTATTTACTTTTCCTTTGTAATTATATCCAAATGTTACAGTGCCTCAATTAAATTTTTTATATGGTATAAAATTTGATTTTTATCTATTAAAATGCCTATATAATTCACTATCCATGCACCATATGTCATTCTTGATACATCTAAGTCATTTTTCATTCAAAAATCAATTATTTGACAATTTTGGAACCCAAGCTACTTTGGATCCATTCTAATTAGTAATGAAAATTTTAGGTGCCCAAACAATATTTAAACAAGTATTTAATAGTACTTTAGATAAAAAAGTTTTAGAAATATGTGTATTCAAAAATCCCAAATACAATTTGAATATTATAGAACAATCATTTGTATAGTGATATTTCATGCCACATTTAAAGCATGTAATAGCATAAGTATAACCATTTTTACATTTCAAAAAATGATTTTGATACATTTGAGGAAATCTCTATACATATTCAAACCCATATTTTTTTAAATTTATCTTATTCAAAGACATAATTTTATTATTATTTTTGTGACCTTTGATAAAAATATATAAACTCTAATTAGGTATCTCAATTTCCTTTTTCATTTTTTCATTAAAATCTTGAGAAAATTTGAAATTATCATAAACTATAGAATGAGATGTAGAAGAAATATTCCATAATTGTTAATTATTTTGTAATATAAAATGTTTTTTAGAAACACTTTTTTCATTATTCTCCTTAATCATGTTATATAAATCAGTATCATTGAAAACTTCTTCTCTTACCTCTTCAATTTATTCATTTAAATCAGAAACATTCAGATTTTCAGAATAATATTTAGAATCTAAACATCCGTAATAAAATCTAGAATCACTAACCTCATTAATAAAATGCATTATGAACAAGATAGTATATTCGTTCTCATTTCTAATTTTTTCACTAGAATCTGATTCTTTAGTACAACTCTTACTATATTTTAATTCCATTTTTCCTTATCATTGTATTTATCTATATTCTTAAGTTTCAGAAAGATATGTTTTATATACACTTTCTTCCAACACTCATATAATGTAACATCTAAACTACTATAATTTTTACACCCTTTCTTATCTCCCTTTTTATCCTTTTAAGGGTTCCTTTTAAATCGGTTCTAGAAATCTTTATTTTTCATTGGTTTGTAGAATCTTATCACAATATGATCCATATATCTTTTTTCACTATCCTATAGTTAATAATTATAAGATTCAGTAGAATCAAAATTTATATATTTAATATCTACACAATTTCTTTCTTATTATCCCATCTTTATATATGTTCTTTATTTCTAGTTAATACTGAACCAATGATCCAATCAATTTATCAAGAGTGTACTCTTTGAATTTCGTTTTTCTGTCAAATGGGAACTTCTTTCCATGACATTAATTTTGTAGAGGTTAGAGGAATCTTTCAAAAAGTACAAGGTTCCCCAAATCTTCTCCAATGGAATTAATTCAGTTCACAATGATTTTTGAATCAGTAGAACATTTTCTTTATTTTTTCATCTTCACCCATATTGATGTCCTGGTACTCAACATGAAGAATTCCATGAATATTTTGAATAAATTTATCTAGGACAAGGTGACTTAATTGAAGAATATTTTATATCTCCTGAGATGTATTACAAGAAGAAACATTACTAAACACACTTATATTAACTAAATAATATAAATATGGAATAATTTGTAATTTAAAACATATTTAGTATCATATATTTTTGTAAGAGTATATAGGTCAGCTTTTGGTAATGTGTACGATTTTTCGATGATAAATCAGTTTTCTATGCTTAACTATTTGAGTTTTTCCTCCATTTTGGATATTTAGGAACTATAATAATTTTCAACTAAGTTAGGTTTCTTCTGAGGGGTCCGTGAATCATTACATTTTCTCCTTCCATCTTAAAGATATTTTCCTTATAATGTTAGTTCTATTAGAGGGTTATCACAATAAAATATAAAAATAAATAAATTCTTAATATTTATAATGTTATGATACCAATTTTAGGCATCAAGAAATAGTATAACAGAGATAAATAATTTTTAAATGGTTAAGGTTATGATACAAATTTTGTAGGTCCTAAAGGGTAATTGTAGATAGTCTAGAGGGGGAAAATAGATCAGATTGAAAAATTATTAATGAAATTGATTAATTATATAAATTAATTATAAAAAATTATTATTAGATTTAATTATAAATAGAAATAAAAAATTAACACAATGGTTATTTTTATTATAGTTTGGTCTAATTTAGACCTAAACTACTCTTATAACCCAATACTTGGCAAGATATACATTGTTCACTGATCTTATTTTTGAAGGGCAATCATAACCTGATTATAGAATCCTTTTCTAAAAAGTTGGGGTATAACCACACTAACACAATGACTTTTCTATGGGGATTCAAAACCTAAATACAACATTGACTTTAAAAAAAATTGATTCACAACACGAATTGTCTTGAAATTAGATTCTGAGAGTCAGAACCAGAATAAGAGAAAAGAAAATTATTTTTTATAAAAAATCATAAATAGAAAAACATAGTGTATAAGAAAGATATAAAGAAGTGTTACATACAAAAGAAACTAGGAAGAAGTACAAAATAGATGATGAAAGAATAAATAATGGTTGTTTGGTATGGTATTGGGTCATCTCATCAAGGTAGTAGTATTCATATCACAATAAGTACAGTTCTTTAGATATCCTCCAGTAGAAGAAAACTTCATCATATACGAACTGGTTTTACAAAAAAGTAAATATTTTTTCTTAAAAAGGATTATGTTCACATAATTTTGGTGTATATCCTTTGAATGTGTATTGTGGATTTTAAATAGGTTCTATAAAAAGTAACAATCTAATATCCAACCGAGTAAAGAAATCCAAATTCAAAGATTCATAATTATCCTAGAGAGACAATAATGTATCATCCAGAAAAATCATAAATAATTGATTGAATTCTAAAAACAAAATACTGATTCAAACCTTTTTAATTACCAATTAAATTATTCCAAAATTATCCATAATAATGAGTCAAATAAATCCCATAAAAATTTTATGAAAATTTTACTGATTAACTTGTGATTTTAAATTTATTTCTAATTATATACATTGTGTAATGATTAAATGATTTAGTTATACTGAATTAAAAATTAAAAAATAAGTTTGAATAATTTCAACTAAAATAAATATTAATTTAGAAAATAATAAGTTAATGAAATTGACTTAAAATACAAAATCTTGAATATAATAAATACACATTATAAGAGTTACACACGAATATAGAGTAATATAAATCATATTTTAAGAAAATTTAAAATAATATAAAAACAATTTTATGGTATTAATATATTCTTTATTTATTTTATAAATCAATAAAACACATAAAACAATTAAAATAATCTTGCAGTAAATGATATTTTCAAAAAATAACTATAAGACAGAGCATGGTGAAAATTTCGATATTTAAGTAAAAATAATTAAAGTATTGAAATGAATGTTTCTTCTAAATTCACTTGTAGTCGGTTAAAATAGTCATGTGGTTAGTATACTGACCATGTAAAAATTAAATTTGCGGTTACCATATATAATGTGAAAACAAGGTGCACTCAATAAAAACATCATGTGGATAATTTAAAAATAAATCAACCAGTGACTTCACTAATATAGTAAATTAAAATGCTTCAAGTGATAACTATAATTATTCATTAAAAAATGTAAAAATTTACCATCAAGGTAATTTGGTGTGTCACTTTGTTATATGTTCATAATTCTTCTTGCAGTAGGTACTCAATACTCTTTCTCGGTAGGTTTATAAATTCATTGTAAATTCACTACTCATACTCATGGTAGGATCATGTAAGTGCACAGTTTATGGAACCATATATGGTAACTAGCTAAAACACTACTTCATGGTAACTTAAATACATGTCACATGGTAGGTTAACCACTATTCATTTTATCATGAATGTGGAAAAACTACAATTTCTTCAATCACTTCACACATGAATCCACTAGTTTATAGCAGCACGCAAGGTGATGCATGGCTAAAATATGAGATAGTCATCAAGGTGGTTAGTAGTACGAAATATCACAATATACTGATAGAGAAATAGATTCATGGTTGATATATAAGCATCAATAAGATTCATTCTCAAATATGATAGTACCAAAGAAGGTTAAAATATTGAAGGGTTTCATGGTAGTTAGTTATTCACTTGTGGTGGGAAGAGAGGCAGGTTGGTGGTCACTAATACCAATGATCATGGTATGTATGTAAATGTGGGTTTTAGAAAAATATTTCTTTCTTCACATTTTAGTCTTTGAATAATTTTTAACCCATATATACAATATAATTATCATTCAACGTAAATATTTAAATGTAAATAATTTTGAGAAATTTCAAACGGATCAAAGTATGCATCAAAATGAAATATATAAAATAAATATAATATTTATAAATAGTGAATAACATTATCTAAAAACTACACCTAAATAAATGTATCATATTTTTAATGATTCAAATGGTGTATGATTCTGAGGGGGATCATGATATATATAAATTAAATACAAAATAATAATTATTCTAGAAAATTTTTAATTCCAAAAAAATTGTCACAATCATTGTTAAAATTTTATACCACTTAAATAAAAAATTAAGACTTATACTAAGACTAATGAAATTTAAAAAAATAAATTATTTGATTTCTAGAGAATAAATTTGTGTGAGAATCAAGTTTATATAACTTAGTTCATAATAGTATAACTAAATCAAGCTCTAAAACACTATAAAGAGAATATTATTTGTTGAAACCAAAATTGTGAAATATGTTTAAACCAAAATGTAAACATTAAAGAAAACAATTGAGAATTTATCATAGTTGAATAAAACTTAAATGAACATATAATCTTTCATATGAAATTTTAATTATAAATATAAGATCACTAAAAAATTGATATAATAAAAAATAGAGAGTTAGAAAAAACTAATTTCCCAAAAAATAATTAGAGGGCTTATAATATTTGAAAACATAAAATTATAATAAATAAAAATAAACTGACACAAAATCTATATTAGAGGGATGAATATAATATATATATATATATATATATATATTAAAATAGAAAATACCATGGATTCATAACCATATATTCGGTTTTTACCCATTCAATCATAGAAATATTTAAGTTATACTATGGTGGAGAAGCCCCAAAATCACTCCCAAGGAAGCCAAATTTATCCAATTCCATAACCATGTGCCAATGAGAGTCACAAAACATTAAACATGTATTTAAAAACTAAATCATATTGCCCCTAACTAATTATAAAATGAATTTTAATCATCCATGAGGTTGTTCTCTTGATTATAAATATCGATAACGAATCCTTAAATGCACATTATTTCATAAATTTTCACATAGATTACCAAAAACATATAAGTCGGTGATTGGAATGTCTAGTGTCTTTAGAATATTATATACATGAATACATCATCTAAAAAAAGAAAAACATCATATTTATGTAAAAATCCTCAAATATTTCCCAAATCCCATAGATCTTATGAAATTTCATAGGATACTGTGAGGAAAATACATATGGAAAAGGGTGATCAAGAAATCCCAGTAAGGGAATGAACATAGAAATAAAGAATAATCTGAGAATCAAGAGGCATAACATGATTTCATAAAGATTTTGATCATAGGAATGGAAGCATGGAATAATTAAATGATATCATAAGATCATAATTATGTGGAAATATCATAAAATATGATATCATAAACATAAGTCACGGGTCACTCCCAAAACCATCATTATAAAGTGAAAAAATTCCCATTGTATATTAGGTTAACTTCTATATAATTTACATAACAAATCATGATATATAAATCTTTACCCAAAGCATTATAATACTACATAATTGTGGCCCCACTAGCCACATAAATGAAATTCTTGCATATTTTTTCCACATGAGTAAAATAAACTATACATAATTCATAAACATGATCAAAACCATGATAAGAAAGTGTGTTTCATAATCCAAATTCAAGGAATAACTAAAGGATAAATAATAAGGATTCCCAAGAAAACAATGAATAAAATCATAATAGAATTTCATATTTTAGAAAAGGGTGTTTATGTATTGAACATGGATTTCAAATGTAGAAAATTCATGGGAAGGGTGTAGGATAATAAAGAATAAAATGAACCACTAGGTTGGTGATTTTTAGAATAACTAAATTTAATTTTTAAAGAAGGAAATAGTGTATTCTTTTCCATATAATCAAAATTTAACTAAGAGGGTTCTCTATAAAATAATGATTTTTTTAAAGACATTCATCGCTTAACAACATTTTATAGGGGTGATGAATGAAATGAGATAATAAATAGGAAATTTACCTTAAATCGGGTTTTCTTAAAAGTGGTAATTTTGAAGGTAACTAAAAACAAGTATAACCTAGTAATCAAAAGAAATAAAAATAAGTATAATACATAATCCAAGGGGTTTTCAAATTAACCAACAAAAGATAATATAATGAATCCCATTTTAATATAATTTTTTTGAAATCCCACATTGAAAATGGAAGATAAAACTTAATTTTTAAAATAGAATAATATAATTATTAAATTCACGTGATATAATCCATAATTATGTTTTTAGTTAAAATAATAATTTTGGTAGGATGGGAAATTATGGGCATGGATGGAAAATCATAGTTTAATAGGACTTGAATTATTATTAACATAGTATCACTTTTATGAAGGTGTAAATCTCATAAGTAATGAATATTTTAATAAAAATTGATTTTACCAAGATATAAATAGGTTATGTCATATGAAATGAAATTCAAAACACAAGGATAAAAATTATAACTCAAGAAAACATATTGAGTTGTTAAATAAATTTATATTTTATGGAAGACGTCAATGATATCCCATTATATGGAAGAGCATGAATGGAATAGATGTCTCCAATTACATCAAAAATTTATGATATTATAAATAAATGTTTTGTTTCTACACTATAAAAATTATGGTTGTTTAATAATATCAAAGCATGCCTAAATGAACGGTGATTGAGATGGAAACTGTTTGCTCAATCCTCATTCACTCAACACTTGTGATTAACTTCCTAAATAAACAAATTAATTTTAATAAATAATTACTTAAGATCATTATTCAATAATATTTCATATTCTATGTCTCTTTAACCATCAAATGGTATTATTTTATAATATACTTTCATTACCTATGTCGGTTTCAAGAGGTTTTTTTATCAATTTTTTCATAACTCCTTATGTATGGCGAACAAGGTAAAAGTAATTATAAAATAGTTTCATAATATACAGAATATTAATATTTTTATGTAGATAATTCTTAAATGTTAAATATATTTTTAATTCTTTCCATGATGGGTGGTGATGAAAAATTAAACTCATGGCTCGTAGAAGCGGTAGTCTATACATACGCACGACTAATTTTTTAATTTCACAAAAAAATGAGAGGCATTGGCAGTAAATAATAATTTTAACATTTAAGAATCATAGTTATATTATATATATCATAAATTTTTATCTATTAAACCCTTTTTACCTAACATAAATCATAATGATGAAAAACAGAATATGTCTCTTTGTGGTGGTAGTAATATGCGCAACACACTAACGATTCTTTTGTTTTTCTTAGATGATGAAGAGTAATAAATAATATTTATTCTATTAATATAATAAAATATAATTATAATAATGATACTGATGTAATTATATCATCATGGATATAATATTTTTTATTAGTAATATTGAAGAGAAATGATTATGAAGAGGGTAATGCTTATAATGACCGCATCGTCTTCTCTTAGTGATATCCTTTAAAAATATGTCCTTACTATAAATTATAGAGACCAAGGGCTTAAGTATGAAAAAATAACATCTAATAAAGAATATTTTCGTATATGAACAGGTAAAATTTTCATAAGAACTACAAACTTGTATGGGTGGAAGTGATCACCCTATATAAGTGAAAAAAACAACACTTTTACAAATACGCATTAAACTTCCATGATATCATGTCATTATTAATTAGTTAATGAATCCCAAGTTTCATAATATTGGTGTCTAGGTTTGTCTTTGATTGATAAATAGTTGGCTAAAACATTCGATTCATATTTGAAATATTTTTCAAGTCTTTTACCATAGGTTTTTACATTTAAACCTTTTTATTTTCTACCTTGGTAAATTGTTTTTAACTAAGGAATTTATATTTTATTTAAAAATTTAATATAACAGTCTTGAACCCGCACTCCTATTTTTTTGATGAAACATAATATTTATATTTATAACTTTGATATTGATAATCATTGCTTAATTATAACCATCCAAAACTTACAATATCTAATTGAAATATTGGGTCACTTACATATATAAAGACCTTTTAGATATAGAGTTTTAGAGAATTAGGGAAAACACTTACATAAAATACTCATATATTAAAATTATTATTTCTCCCACTATAGCGATATTTTATTATTCCAAATTATGTACTCAACATCTATTATTAAATTATTTAAGCATGAACTCAATCTAGGTATAATTTATTTAACATAATTTTTCATAACTTGGTGTAATTGAATAGATAATAAGGGTGATCCAAAATGTTAAATAAGGGTAAAAATAAGAATTCACGATTGAAATTCATAAGTGATCATAGGATAAGGGTATGAAGGCATAATTATAGTACATGATCATAAGATAATAGAATTTATATCCATCGAAAAATATATCGAAAATTAGGTAACATGTCAGAAGAATTTTATATAATGCAGGAGTCATATAATTTAGTAATCATAAGACACATTAAAATAATACTTTAGAAAAGGACTCATTATAAATTTAGAAAATTATAAATAAATCATGTTGTTATTTGCGAAAATTATTTTTCTATCACTCTTACAATCACTCTTAAAAATATAATAACTAGCCTGGGAAATTCTAATAACCTCTTATGAGAAACCTATAATCAGTTAGCTCCATCCATTTATCCAATGAATTGGATTTCTATATCAGGATCACCCATCATCATTATCTATATTAGGGTCACACATCCTCATAAAAATCCCTAATAACCATAATGTAATCATAACACAAGAAATATTTTTTTTTCCAATATAATAATAACCATTGTTCTATTGTAGCATGATTTACTCATAGAAAAAATAGGTTCCATGATAATATCTTCGAAACAATTATAATAATTCCATATATAATAATAATAATGGTATCATTAAAAAATATCCCTAGTAAATTATAAGTAAAATTCAGGGATTATTTCATTGATGAATATAAATACTATTAAAATGTCATTAAAAATATTTTTGATGAAAATACCCTTTCCAATTTGAAAATAGTTTTTAAATACTAAATATTTAAAGAATATTTGAAAACAAATTTTTTGAAAATAACCTTGTAAACTTTTAAATTATTATTCAAATAATTTTAATGTCCATGAGAGCGTGAAATTATATTCACATTGTAATTGTTAAGATAAATATTATGGTCACACCAATAGTAAAAACATACCTTGTTCAGAAAAAGAAAATATGATTCATTTTAAAATCTTCTGTAAATTGTAAAACATGGGTAATATTACATTAATAAATAATTAAATAATATTCAAAAAATTTATGAAATTTTTTTATAGAATATGGATATCTATGAAAGTCTTTTTCAGACCAAAATATGAGAAATAAGGTCATATTATTATTAAAAAATATGATAAATTTTAAGGACTAAAGAGATAAAAATTGTGAAGAAACATAAAAATTTAGGAATTTTCTAAATGAGAATATGAAATAAATTGGTTTATCAAATAAGGATCAAATAATTTTCTCAATGGAAATTCATACATAAATAATCTTGATTAAAATGGGATTCAAACATAAACCCCTTACCACTTTGGTAACTTTTAAATCATAAGCCCCTTAAAATAGTAACTTCAAATGAAATGTTAAATATTTGGAACATAAATATATTCAAGATATAACAAGTCAAATGGGTATTGTATACATATAATATATGGTATATTAGAGTGGTTTGAAAACTCTTTAGGAATACAAATTTTTGTCGGGTGGATAGTTCATTTTTGAATTTGAGCATCAAAACATAAATATGAGCATTAAAATACTTTAATGTGCTTTTTATTATTTTTTTTCATGGTATTAGAGGTCAATTATAATCCAAAATATTATTTAGTATCATTTTTTCAAATTATCAATTTCGGGAGACATAGGCTTGGGCACACAGTTAGTGTATTGTTAGTGCTAACCGTGTGGCCCAACCGTATCTCCTATTTTGATAACAGACATGGTTTGTATAAACAATGTGACTTATCCTAGAAAATTGTGTGACCCAATTAGAAAGGTGAATGGTTTGTAAAATTTTGTGCTTGAGGCTTTACTGAACCATCTATAATAAATTTTGGAGGAGAATCGCTTGGATTGTGCACAGTTTGTTGAAACATGTGGCCAGCCTTGCAAGGGGTGACACTATGGATAGTGTCACTTCAAAATTTGGGCACAATTAACCAAAATTTGTGGCTAAACTATGTGTCTAATTAAAGGGGATTGAAATTAATATTTTACCATATCTCCTTTATCTTTCCCTCCACATTCCTTCTCCCTCTATTCCCACACACATAAGCTTCCCGAGAGCTCCACCTTCCTCCCATCTGGGATTTGGGATATCTCTTACATCCTCTATCCAAATCAGATTAAATAAATCTCATTGTATCACCACTTTTTTCTCTATGATTCCTCGTTCTTCCCTTCTCTATTTCTCTTTTTGTAATGTATGTTATTTCCATGCGAGCTCATATGACCTCTTTTCAAGTTTTTTATCTATTCCTGTAATTTCTATCATTTGGACTCAAATCAATTACAGATTTTATATGAGTCAGGATTTTTTGGTATAAGGTAGGTGTTCTTTGTATTATTCCCCAAATTCTCTCTTGTTTTTAGTATGTTATTGATGTGTTACACTGAATATTTTCCAGTTGTTGCCTCTAAAACAAGGAAATAATTCAAAAAGTGGTTTTTCCCAAATATAGAAAGCCTTAGTTCACCAAATTATACCAATGGAGGTTGTTCACATCATTTTGAACTATTCCCCAGGGTGTTTTATTTATACACTCATGAATCATATTCCATGAATAGGTTCTTCTATAACACTTGAAGACGTTACAATATATTTATTTTAGAATAAATTTAATCTCATTGATAGATTTAAATGAACACAACATCTGGTTTAAATGGAATGTTTATTGGAGTGAGTAACTCAAGATGGGGTGAATTGAGTCATAATAAAATTTATACATAATAAAAATTTAAAACATAACTCCCCCAATTTGATAATAATATCTAGTTAATCAAAAGCATATAAATATATAATTTTATTTTTCAAATAACTTCTCCAAAAAGGATCAATATTCAATTAAAATAATCTTTGAAATCACTTTAACTTTTGAAATTAAATTACTTGATAAAACACTCTATATAGAATAAAAATTACGATTATATATCATATTTAATTATTGATAAATATTTTAATGTAGTTATACTTTTTAACTTTGAGATAATGAAAACAAAAAAATAAAACTGATGGTGGTATTTAGACAAGGGTTTCGATCTCTAGATGAGACTTGATTCCCTTCAATTTTCAATCACCTACTTTTAAGTAGTTTATTAAACAATTAACTTGATCTAAAACATTGATTGGGTTTTATAGAAAAATCAACACAAGTCTATCCATGCACAAAGCCTCTTCCATAGTGATATGTGGGATAAAAATAGTACAAGTCACACATGACATCTTCTATAGTTTTCATGGATATATAAATGAATAAATTTTCGATAGAATGTTAAGAACTCTTCAGTTTAGTATGGGAGAACTTTTTTATAGATAAATATATTAAAACTAAATACTACTCAAATATAAATCATAAACAGAAAGATAAAGTGATTCGAGATATGTAATAAAGAAATGTTACTCAATATGAATACCTTTTTTATATTCAAGAGGTTCTAGAATATATATTTGAAATAATATTTAATATATTCAACAAAATGTATAGAAAAATAGAGACTTGTGAATAGAAATGAAATCCTTTGGTTTTCAATCTATATATGTCTAGAGTCCTTCTACACATAGGTGAATTAGGATTTATCTATGATACAGTATATGAAAGTCATTTTTCTCTATTCATGTCTCATCATCTTATACATGAGGGAGTTCTTATAAATTTATATTTCTCCAGGTCAAATTATTCATCAGATAATAATGATAATATAACATGAATCCTTATACTAAGCACAAAATTAGGAAAGTATGACTCTTTATTAAATGCATTTGAGTACTATTTTGAAAATAATGATTATTAAATTTGTATGAGTTTGAATGAATTGAATTGCTTAAAATATCTACTATAGAAATTATGTTTTGAAATTAATCTAGACAATAACATTATCACTCGTGTGGTAGAATATATCTGATGGTAAAATCACAAAATGGTAGCACAAACTAGTGGTATATAATCCCAATTGTAGATCCCTCTGGTGGTAGATGTGACTGGATATAGATTTAACTAGTGGTAGATGTGTCCTAGAGATAGATTTTTCCATTGGTAGATGTATGAGAGTATATCAATTCAGCGGCAGATGTCAGACAGTATATCTATTCAGTGGTAGATGTCAGATGGTTGATCCGTTAAACTAACTATATATCAAAAATTAACTAAATTTTTTCTTAATTTTAATATAAAATATTTACTATCATAAAACAATAAATATGTTATAAACATAACAGACATGATTTCTGATCATTAGTATAAGTAGGTTCTAATAGTATCCCCCTTTTTTATGATCACTAATCATGGAATTTATAACCATGTATATAAAAATTGATACATAAATGGGTATATATGAATTGGAATAATATCCTACTTAACATTCTAAATTATGGATGTTCTTAAATTTAATTCAAGTATACTACACCTTTATGAATTATTAAGAATGAAAATGAAATAAAATAAAATAAAATATTCAAAGAAAAATATCAGAAAATCGGCAATAGATAAAAATTATAAAGGTTTCATCCCAAAAAGTAATAAAAGGAAAATTCATTCCCTATCAAAAACTAATCAGAATCTGAACCACTCTCTACCTGATAAGAAGAAGGAACCACTGGATCCATTCATTTTCCTGTAACTATAGGTATATAGGTGGATGAAGATGGTGTAGAAGTAGGTTAATGAAGTTCCTCGATCATGATAGGCCAAAGATTTTGAACATCCTAAATAGGATTCATACTAAAAGGATAAAATAATGTGGGAAGGGGTGATAAAAATGGCATATAAGTGAGATCTGGAAAGGATATAGCCTGAGGTTCCACTACTGCAGTTCCAAATGAATGAATAAAATTTATAATCAATTAAACAGAATATATATTAATGTTTACATGAAACTCAATTTCATTGAATAAATCTATAACATCCCTCCCCTCCTCATTGTATATAGTTAAAGGCGAATTTCTACTTGGCCTTAAGTTAAATCCCCATGACTCCAAATGCTAGAAATAAATGACAAAGGATTTATTAATAAATGGGGTCAGTTTTCCCTTTTTAAAATAAAACAACTGACCAAACATTTGATAACTAAATAAACGACTATATGATGCTTGATATCAATGAAATACAACCAAAAGAAACCATTGATATTAAATTCAAATTAAAACCAAGTACAATAGTGGAACACTACAATATCAAGGTACACAGTGGGAGACAAAACTCAACGAATCCAATAACTACTCCAGGATCTAAATGATTTCCTTTCTCCAGCTCCAAAAAACATCACAAGTATCATGAAGTACTAATAAAGATGTGTGATACTTTACATTTTCCCATGTCTTGATAAAAAAACATCCAAAAAATCACTAATGTTCAAATGGATGGTTAAGTAATGAAACTCATTAGATTTCACCCAATGACTTCCCTACTCACACCACTTAGATAAAATATGTTAGCACATTTACACAAAAAATATTATATAAAAAATTCTAAAACACTTTATATCTAAATATAAACAAGTTCCATATTAAAATCTCAAAACAACATAAATTTTGAAGGAAATAAACAAAACAATGTTCAAAAACCATTTCATGAATTTGATTTGGCATAACTCATTCTAATACACAAACCCTCGTATTCACCCATGCATGATTCATTGTGAAATTTCCATACAAATGAGTGGTTTCTAGTCGATCTACCAAGTCTTCACATGTTAATTAAATCCCATATTCCATTACACCTTTGTAACTGAGAACAATGTCATATTTCAACCAATTCTCATAACGCAATATGAACAAAGACCACTAAGTATGCCCAAAAACCAAGCCAATACAATCATGAAAAAACCATTTCATTACCGAATACATTTTAATGCCAACATTATTTCAATAAAAAAATTAAAACCTTTTTACATAAATCAAACTAGGAAATAAATTTAAATTCAATATTTTAAAATTTTTTATCAAAGCACTTTGTGAAACAATTGAAAAATTTCAAATGATTCCACAAACCATATCTAATGAATGTTTTTACCAAGATTCTCACACCAACTTCACAATCCATTTCAATCAAATTAAATTAATATAAAAATAATATAATTCATTATATAATGTGGAGTTGAGAGTTAATCCACCTACCTCGAGAAATTGGTGAAAATGATAAATGACATGAAAAAAGTCCATTAAACAGGGTTGAATCTCCAAAAAAACTCCATATATATTTTTTCCTACCATTAAAAAGAATAAATATAATCATATTTATCATCAATTGTCTTAACTATATCCATAGTGGGAACATATCTAATAATCCTAGATATATGGATAAGTAGATCTATGAAAAAACACTGAGAACTACCAAGAACGATGACTTGCAGCTAGAATCCGGATTTAAAACACAGTGAGAAGCCTTTATACTACCTCTAAATTGATGGGAGAATCTTACATAGCCTTTGGGAAGAGATAATATCTAGTTAGGGATACATAAGAGTAAAAAAGAGGGAGTTAGGGATCAAAAAATGTGAGATCCATAATTTTAGGATCTCGCTTTCAACCCGTGCATGTTCAGTCGCATAGTTAAGAAAACCATGAACTAAATATGCCCCAGTCATTTCATAAATAAGGGCCTCATATAGTTGGCTAACATGTTTTATAAACTATATTCCAATAATTCCAAATCCCAATATCTCAAAAATCATGGTTTCACCTAGGATGGCAAACTATTTGGACAAACTGTGCACTGCTTACGCACCTTCCCCTTTGCCTTTGTGCCACTATCCATGTTTTTCAGTTGGAGTTTTACAGTTTACCCAAAACGTGCAACAACTGTTAACCCTTATAAAATCCAAAAAATACTAAAAGTACTCCAAACTCTCCCAAAATTCACCCATATTCTTTACAAAATTAAAAATTACAAAAAATGGTTAGTTATTAGAAACCGAGGGTGATACATTCTCCCCAACATTATCCTTTTCTTCCAAAGAAAGTAGAAAACCATCAATGTCCTGATAGAGTTTGGCCTATTTCTAGATCAAATCCTTCTCAATTTCTCAGGTCTCTTCTAAAATATAGCCATACTTCTACAAAATATGCACTAGACTAGTGCTTTTTACATGCAATACTTTCAATTACTTACCCATAATCTGCATTAGGATATGTGCCAATGAAGCATCTGGACCTTGTTTAATGTGATCCCATTGTATCAAATGGTTAGGATCAGGATAATAATTATTCAACTAAGATACATAAAACACATTATACACCACATTAAACTGTTGTGGAAAATCCAAATGATATTCAACCTAACCAACCCATTCAAGATTCTTAAAAGAGACAATGTATTGAGGAGATAAATTTCTATACTTCCCAAAATGAAGATGTCCCTGGAGAGATTTTCAAGAACACATGATCACTCACCATGAATGAAAATGGACATCGACGATGAACTATATATGATTTCTAATGACTATGTTTCATCTTCATCATTTTTATTATCAACTGAATCTTCTACGTAGTTTCTTGGACAAGGCTTGGGCCAACTAGTGAGGTCACAATTGTTTCCATCAAATAAAGTGGAGAATAATAGGAATTCATATACAATGCTTCAAAAGGGTCCACAGGTATTGAGTCCTAATGAATCTTTTTATACAATAACTCTAGTAATGGTACATACTCTTCCCATGATCCACCAAATTCCATTACACAAGCCCAAAACATGTCTTAAAATGATTTTATAATTCTTAGGATTTCCTATCCATCCGAGGATGATATATTGTACTCATAGTCAACTGAGTCCCAAGGGATTTCTATAAGGATTTTCATAAAAGATATATAAACCTCATATTTCTTTCTGACAAGATCGAAACTGGTAAACCATTCATCTTCACCACTTCTGTGATATATTTTTTTGACAAGTCCTCCATCGTATGAGATTCATGAAGATGGATGAAATTATCTGACTTTGTGATCAGATTCACTATCACCCATATGGAATCATTTTTCCAAACTGTTCTTGGGATACTTATTAAAAACTCCAAATCTATCTACTCCCATTTCCAAATAGAAATAGGTAAATATTTAATCATATATAATGGTCACTGAAGCTCTGTTTTGACTTTCTGAAAAGTTATGCACCATGAAAAAAACTCATCCACCTTCCTTTTCATACTGACCCATCAAAACAATGAATTCAACACCTTTTATATATTCTATATTCTAGAATGAATATCCCATATTTAATGGTGGGAATAATAAATAAGTTGTTCCTAACAAACAATAGGTACACCCATCTGATTTTTGAACCACAACGTTGAACTCCCATCCAGCCTCCAACCCTCAATGGTCTCCCCAGCATTGAGTTTTGACCTTTTCACCACACACTCTAAATTAGATGTATATGACTCTTTAACCATATTCCACGAATCATGAACCAAAAAAATTGTAAATAAGATTGCAACATCACCTTGGTATTCACATTCCAAGTTCATGTCTTCTAGGACCAAAATCAACTTCCATTCATATGTAGCCTCATTTTCAAACAAATCATTTGAATTTTTTCATAATTCATTTACAAATAAATTTTATTTACCTAGTTTATACATCAAGTAAAATACAATCATTAAGAGATAATTTATCCATCTTTTTTTTCCCAGATTAAAATCCCTTTGTGATAAAATATGTTTCAAGCTCTTATGATCTATAAGCACTGTAAATTAATCACCGAAAAGATAATGATACCAGATATTCGGAGAATGGACAATGGTAGATAAATCTTATTCATGTTTTGGGTATTTCTTAGCATTTAATTATAACTAACATGAGCCATAAGAAACAAAACGATCTCCTTACATGAGAACACATCTGAACCCTAATCCTGAAGCATAACTATACACCACGTACCCTTGTTTTGATTCAATAAAAATCAAGATCAGTGAAAATATAAGCTGAAACTTTCGTTCTTGAAAAGTCTTCTAACATTCCTCATTCCATTATAATGGAACATTATTCTATTTTAAAACTTTCATAGGTGATGATAGTCACGATAATTCATTAATAAATCAAGTTAAATAACCATTTAGATCAAGGAAACTATGTATCATGATGATTTTCTTCAATGGTTGAAGAGAGTTCACAACATCAATCTTTTATAGATCCATAAAAACACATTTTTTAACACTTAAATGGCCAATAAAGCATACCTCTTGTATCCAAAAATTACACTTTGATATTTTGGAATAATCCACCACTGGCATGCATTATCTTCTGACAAATATGTTTTCATATTGACTTTCAACTCTACTAGAGAACCAATGAAATCAAAGATATGATTCATCATAATCAGCCACACATTTTCCTTTTATGGTTATGAATCACCCTGAAGGATCGGTGGCTTATAATTTTGAAATTGGATAGAATAATCCACTTACCTGGGCTCATCTCTCCAATTCCAGCTATCCACAACCTGAAATTCTTGGAAAATTCTCTAAACTAATTGTTAGTTCACCTATGGTTTATGCTGAACCATATTCTAAAAATATTCCTCTAGTTGATTTCTACAGTGCCTACTAGGTTCCATGTTCTGTACAAAAAACAAATTCCATAATTCTCACTCTCTAGCAACTGAAGGCTTACCATTTTAAAATCAATCACATCATACTATCATAAAATTTCTGTCCAAAATTAAACCTTTCCCAACTTTAATATTTTTTTAAAATTTCACCTTGATTTTGAAAATCAAACCATTTTCAAACTACAATTTTCATGCCTTTTCAAAATCTCATTTTTTAAAACAACTTTATAAATTTTCAAAATTTAAAACTTTTTCACAAAATAATATATCATTAATAAAATTGAAATCTTTAATTCATGTGTGAATAAATTTCTATAATTCATTTCATGATCAGCTCATTACATAAATAAATGACAATGAGATTCCAAGTCTTATCGGTGTCTCCAAAAAAAATATGTTTCCAACTGTCTGATAACATGAAGTTCAGCATAAAAAAGGATAGCTATGTCATTTTATGATATACATTTCATGTTCTGATAATCCTACTCCTTTATATGATCCCAACTCAGGGTATAGAATAAAATGAATTTAGACTCCAAGTCTGATAACAAAGACCAATTAAAAGTCCATTGTTCCAAAAATATATTTAGAAGGACCATGCTTGTACAACTTTCCTCAAACATATTTTTTACCAAACATAACTAATACCATTTGTAACATATTTTCCCTCATCATGGGCTTATGTAAAAGTGGAATTTATACATTTCCTTAATCAACATCCCTAAGATTCTAAAGGCTAGTAATAAATGCCAAGGTCTTCATTAATAGATGGGGGATGGTTTTCCCTTTTAAAAATAAAACAACCAACCTAACATGTCATAACTAAATAAAGAACTAGATTATGATTGATATTGATTAAATACAACTGAAAGAAACCATTGATATTAAAATTAATCTAAAACTATGTACCATAGTGGAAAAATACTATATCAAAGTACACAGTGGAAGAAAAAACTCAAGGACTCCAACGACAACTCGAAGCTCCAAACATGATCCATGTTCCAACTCCAAAAAACATCCCAAGTATCACGAAGTACTACTAAAGATGTTTGATACTTTACCTTTTTCCATGTCTTGATAAAAAAATCTAAAAAATCACCAATGTTCCAAACAATATGTGAGTAATGAAAGTCGGTAGGTTTTCCTCAATGACTTCCCTACTCACACCACTAGGATAGAACATGTTACTACATTTATATAAAACCATTTATACAAAAAAAAAATTAAAAAATGGTTTATATCAAAATAAAAATAGGTTCCATAGTAAAGTAGTTTTCTGAAAATAGCATCAGGTTCTAAGGAAAGAAACCAAACAATGTTATAAAACCATTTCATGAATTTCATTTGGAATAACCCATTCCAATCCTCAAACCCTAGAATTCACCCATTCATGCTTCATTATGATAGTTCCATACTCATGAGTGGTTTCTCATCGATCCATCAAGTTATCAAAAGGTAATTAAATCCCATGTTCCATTACGCATTTGGTGTTGGTTGTAAAGTAATATTTCAAAAGAGTCCCATAATGAAATATGAACACACACAACCAAATATTCTCAAAAACCATTCCAATAAAATCATTCCAAAACCATTTCAATACCAAAGAAATTTTAATTCCAAAACCAATTCTATAAAACTACCTTTTTTATTGAAAACATTTTCCCATAAATCAACCTAATAAACTATTTTAAAATTAACATTTTAAAATAATTTATCAAAGAACTTTGCACAATAATTGTAGAATTTCACATGAATACACAAACCATCACTATAGAAGGTTTATAGCATATTTTCACACCAATTTTACAATCAATTTCAATAAATTTAAATAAATTTGAAACTAATATAATCAATTCTACCAAGATGATTCGAGATTGAATACACCTACCATAATAAATTGGTGTAAATGATAAAATTCAAAAATAACATCCAAGAAACTAAGTTGAATCTCCAAAAACCCACCTTAGATCTCTTCGCAACTCATCAAAAAGGTCAAATCTAATCATATTTGGCATCAAGTATCTAGGATATATCCACAATAGACCTATATCCATGAAACTGAGAGATGGAGAAGTAGATTTAAGAAAACCCACCAAGAACTACCATGAACGATGACTTACCATGAGAATTATGCATCAAAATACCAAGAGAGCCATCAATTTGCCTTTAAATCAATGGGAGAATCTTACTTAGCCTTTGGGAAGAGAGAATGTGTATTTATGTCCACATAAGAGGAAAAAAGAGGACGTTAGAGATCAAAACGTGTGAGATCCACAATTTTAGGATCACACTATTAACTTGTTCATGGTTAGTCTAACAGTTAGGAAAACCATGTGCTAATCGTGAACCATCCATTTCCTTAAGTGGGAACCTCATATAGTTGGCTCACACAATTTCTTAATTGTTCTTCAACTATTCCAAATCACACTGTCTCAAAAAGAACATTTTCTCCTAGGCTACCATACAGTTTGGAAAACCCATGTGACGCCCATATTTCTTCCCCTTAAACTCTATATCACTGTGCAAAATTTCATATAGGTGTTGCACGATTTACTCAAACCGAACACCACCCATTCACCCTTATAAAATATCTGAAAACAGTCCAAAAGTTCACCAACCTCTCCCAAACATCACTTATATACTTTACAAACTTAAAAATCATAAATAAAGGGTTAAATTATATAAATTTGGAGTTTTAAAAAAATTATTCTCTTCCACGAAAATCTTGAGAAAAGTGACCAAAACATTGAGTTAATTTAATTGATCATTGAATTCCATGGTTATAAGTGGTGTTCTTAAATTTTCAACAAGAATCATAAAGTGTGAATTTAACTCATTGTTTATATAAATCCTTAAATTTTAATATTTAACTACTTTAGTGATAGTATCAATATCACTCATGGATTCATTCAAGCATACTCTAACCAACTTATAAATATTTTCACTGTGGGACTTTATCTGATGAAGTTCCTCTTGATGAGATTTAGAAAGATCAACCATGACATCATTCATCTCTTCTATAACAATAGAACAAATAATATCATTATCAACTAATGGAGCAGTAGGAGGAGCATCAGAAGTGGAAGCACCAGATGTAGGCAGAGACTCCAATCTCTCTAAAAGAGATAATTTTCATTGGTCAAAGCTCCCCATATCTTCAGTATAATGGATATAGTCTCTTCTATATAATTACCCAACCAATTATTCTCAATTTATAATTATTTAATTTTCAAAATTCATCTAGTTGACATGAGATATGACTAATTAGAATATCCACATGGTTTCTATTTCACTTATTTTTATCTCTTGAAGCAGTATTCATCTGAGCATCCCACCTATATCTAATAATAGGCTCCCTATAAAGGAATAAAAATAATCTTCAGTCATATAAATGAGAAGAAAATTATGAGAGGGAGGATAATATAAAATCCATTATGGTCTAGAAAAGGTATCCTCCCCATGTCCATATTCAGCTACAGGAACATAAAAAAGAAATGTTTTTAATAGTCCTTCCTCATCAATTTGAGAAAATAGAATTACCTTACGATCATTATCAGTAAAACAGATTCAAAGTCCACTATGATCAAGTGTACTTCCATGGTCATCATCATAATCATCTTCTAACTTTGAATATTCCATACCTAGTTGATCAGCTCCTTGGGATTTATCTCCCTTAGCAGGAGCTCTCTTCTCATCTCTATCAGAGAAAATATCCTCAGCTTTATTCTTAGTAGCCTAAACCTCATAATATATTCCATATTTACTTTCATAAGGATGATCCCCATAACATTTTCCATATTAACATTCAAAATTATAATCACCTACACTATTTGAATGTTTGGGATCATCTTAAGCTTCAACAATATCCCTTAATCTCTGAGAAGAATATCTCTTAGATTGTTCTCCATTCAAGACTTCAGTTTTATAATCTTTACCTTCACTTAGTAAACATTTTCTAGTAGGAATATAGAGAGATAGATGGACTAAGAGGTTTATAAGAAACATAAGTTATTCTAACCAAATCATTGTCACTTCCTTCTTATACTAAAATAGGCATTGAAACTTCTTCTCTATGTACATGTTCTTCTTCAACAACAAACTCTAATTTCTCATCAGAGGAATATACCACAACTTTATCTTGTTCCAATCTAGGTTCAAACGTGCTTCTATCTATGTAAGGGTATAGAAAAGGTTTAAAATTATAATACATCTTATTATTATCATCCACCCATTTCCTTAGCCAAGGGTTCCTATTAAACTTCATTCTCTTGAAAGTAAACTGAATCAAACAAAAAACCTCAACATCTAATTATAGTTTCCTTATATCTTTGAACTAAATTCTTTGACCTTAATTTATCCAAAATGTACTTTTTAATGATCAAAGAATTATATATAATAATAAAAAATTCCCCATTTGATTTTATCTCCCCTTTTGATAATAAATAGGGAAAAACATCTTGGTACCTCATATTGATAAATTATACCTTCTTTGGACAAAGAATGTGATGGGTAAACCTAAATAAAATTTTGCACTCCCCATTAATCTATATAGTCGTATGCCTTCATAAAACATAATTTCCAGTTAACTCCAATAAGGAGTCCTCATACATTAAAAACTAGTTTTACTAGGAATGGATCCATTAAAATATTCCTAAATACATTTATGATGTTAATTAAGGCATTTGATCCACTATTTCAATGAAAAGATCACCTTTTCCCAACAATATTATTCCATATAACATCTTTATTTCACTAAAATCATACTTTATAAAATAATAAACTGGTAAACCAACCTAGTATATAATGGTCATTCATTACTCAAAAAAATTACCCATCATTTGTTCATAATCACATTCTGCACTAGTTACTTACTTGAATCTAATGATTCACCATCTATTTACATTTCAACAACAACAAAACTAGACTAGATTTAAGTTTTCATCAGTTAAACAATAATAGACCAACTAGATTCACCTTTTGATTTTTTTTAAGAGGTTTTATCCTTCAAGAGATGAAATAGAAGAAAGTTTGACTATCACCATCTTTCATGGGTTTAAAGAAAGAAGGGCGAACGTAAGGAGGGTTGCAGGTTGGGAGAGAAAGGAGAAGGTATTAAGGAGGCGTGGGAGTGAGGTTTATCAAATTAATATTTAAAATTGATTTTATCATTTATAGATTTGGAATTGAAAAAAAATACATAAATAAACCCAATAAAAATTTTATTCATATAAAACATGAGTAGTAAAATATATTCAGAAACACTTTAATAGTGGATCTCTAATGGTGGATCACTAACTATATATTTCCAATGGTGGATTACAAATGATATATCATCAATGGTAGATCACCAATAGTCAATCACCAATGGTGAATCACCAATGGAGGGTCACCAACGGTTGGTCACCAATGGTAGATAAACAATGGTGGATCACTAATGGTAAATCGACAATAGTGGATCACCAATTGTGGATAACCAATGTTATATCCCCAATACTAGATCTCTAATAGTGGAATTATTTAAAAAACATAAAATTTGAAGATAAATAACTAATCAAAGTTATCATTTCTATTTCATGTCTAATAAATCTTAATCTCTCAAAATTCAAAGTCTTTGAAAATATATCTAAAAATTTATGTTTATTTCTAATGAATTCAAGATTTATATGACCTTTTTGGAAATAATGTACTAAAAATTTATGTCTTATATCAATATGTTTTGTATTATAATGATATATGGGATTCTTGGAGATATTTATCTCACTTGTATAATCACAATTTATAGGGAAATGTCAAAATTGATATCCATAGTCTAGAAAAGATTGATTCATTAATAGAATCTATGAATAATAACTTCTTGCAGTAATGTACACTGCCTCAATAGTAGAGAGTGCAACAAATTTTTTTTTACTATACCATAAAACTAGTGACTTCCCAGCTTGTGAAATGTTACATATGTGATTTTTCTATCTAACTTAAAACCAACATAATATGAATCTAAATAACTACCTAAATAAAATGATTTCCCTCTAGGATAAAATAGTCCTAAGTTGGTTGTATACTTAAGGTAATTGAAAATTCAATTGATAGAAATTAAATGTGATTATTTAGGATTTTCTTGAAAATGAGAAAACATACATACTCTAAATATAATATCTGGTTGGATAGAAAATAAATATTGAATGATTCCAATCATAAAACTCTAATTGGATTGATCGGCTGATTTTCCAGTTATATCAAAATCTAGTTAATAGGTTTTACACATGGGAGTATCAATAAAAAATTTCTATCTAGACAAAAACTTTTAAAAGGTATTTTGTGTAATTACTTTGATTTAATATAATTCCAACTTTTTTTGTAAAAATATGAAAATCAAGGAATAATTTTAACTCACCCATTAAAGTCATTTCAAATTTTCTTTAAATCATTTTCAAAAAATATATACACAGTGAATTTCTTATGGATCTAAAAATTATATCATAAATATACATTTGAACTACTAGATAATCCTTTTAAATTATATTTAAATATAATGTAGGATCCTATTTCATTTTTGAAAAACTTTTTGAAATAATAAATGACTTGAGACTAAGATACCATTCTCTAAGATCTTTTTTCCCTCATAGTAAATACCTTCCTCTTGACTATATCCTTGTGAAAACAATCTATATTTGTTCTAAATATTATTCCTAACTCATCCATTTTATTTCTAAACACCCATTTAATATCATTGGTCGTATTTTGTTTAGGATTATCCACTAGTTCCCTAAATTTATTTCATCCAAATTGAATAAGTTATTCTTTCATTTCTATTAACAATAATCCATCATTAATTATATCATTAAACTTCATATATTCAATAAATGATAAGAAAGATTAAAGTTCAAAATGATTTCCTACAGAAACTCTAGATTGGGTTTATATATATAGGTCTCTAACTAATACATCTAAAAGATGGTATCTATAGTTCCTAAAATTTCTTATAAAAGAAGTTATGGATATTTTTTATCCCCTACAGGTTTGAGTTTAGGTTTTTCATCATCATTAGATTATTTTTCTTTATGTTTCATAGAAATTTCATAAGGTTTATCATTTATATTTAGATTACACATAACATATAAAAGATTGACTAATGAAGTCTAAGACTCTGGTGGATATGTTTCATCAAACATGACATGAACAGATTCCTCCACATTCATAGTCATTTTATTAAATACCATGTATGAAATCTTGGTTGCATAATATCCAAAGAAAATTCCATTATCAATCTTGGAAGAATTTTTTTTAAAATTTTCCTTTGTATTTAGAATAAATACTTTTCAACCAAAAACTATAAAGTAATTAACCATTGATTTTATTCAACTCCATATTTCATATGAAGTTTTATTTTATAGAAATATTATAATGACACTGTTTATTATGTTTCAGGATATATTCAATGATTTTCCCCAAAAATAAATTGTTAAATCATACTCATTGAGAATGGTCTAAGAAATTTATTGAAGGGCTCTATTTCTCCTTTTTACTACACCATTTTGTTATGGGGTTATAAGAGCAGAAAAGTTATTATTATATTTATTTTGTGATCATAATGATTCAAAATCTTTATTTTAAAACTCATATTTATGACCACTTATTATGGTATTAATTCTAAGACCACTGCAATTTCTTTAGATTTAACATACTTATTAAAATAGGAAAAATCATCAATTTTGTGATCTAGAAATAATATCCAAGTATATCTAGAAAATTCATCTATTAGAAAATAAATATAGTGCTTCACATTTAATATAGAATTAATATAGTGTCCAAAACAATCTATGTGAACCAACTATAGGGGTTCAAAAGTTGAGAATTCTTTTTTATTTTGAAATATATTTTTTATTATACCCCTTTTTTCATGGGCTACAGACGTTATTATTTAGGAATTCTAGTTTAGACGGGTCTTTAAATAACCCTTTCCTAGTTATCTTTAGAAGGGAATAAATGTTATAGTAGCCTATTATCCAATTCCAGATCCAAGACTCTTTGTGAGAGGAAGATAGAAATGAAATTGTTTGAGAAAACAACGAATCTAAATTAACATCAAATACATTATCATTTCTCAAATCAGAGAAAACTAAAGAATAATCATAATTAAAAACATTTTAGGTTTTATTTCTAAACTTAACATGGAAATGATCATAACATAGCTATGATATTAAATGTAGATTATACTTTATCCTATATAAAAATAAATATTTTAAAATTAAATCTGTATTAGAGTTATTGAGTGTACCAAGTCTCATTATATTTTTTTGGAATGGTCACAAAATGTGGAATGTACCCTATCAACCATGATGAGTTTCTTAAAGATTGAATAACTTCCAGTCATGTGTCTAGAGTAGCCATTGTCTTGATACCATAAGTTATTATTATAACTTCTCAAGAATGTTTCCAACAAATAATTAAACAATAAAATATTTTGGTACCCATATATGTTTGGGTCCATAAATTTTAGTAATAATGGATTTAGGATTCCATAATTGTTTAACATTTTTATTATAGGAATATCTAATAATTTTAGTGATAAAAAATTACTAGGTCCATAAGAATATGATTTATTAATTGAAATTATATAACTATTACTAGGAATGAATTTATTCTTAATGATATTTCTTTGTCTATGTTGATATCCAATACTTGTGGTATACTTAGTTTCAGTTTTTGTTCCAAGAATATTGTTAAATTATTTCTTCCATTTATGAATCTCTTCATATCCTTTTTAAATTGTTAATTGGATAGTTTTACATCATTATTTTTATTTATAAATTGAACATTTTTACCATTTTCTATACTAATATCTTTTTTAATGTTAGAATTGAAGGAAATATACTTATTAAAATTTTATATTCTTCTCTGTGCTCATTGATTGTGTCCTCCAACATGTTACAATAATCAAAAATTTATTTACTAGACTTATTTTCTTCACTATTTTTACACTCGAATATATTTGAATTATTAAAATAGAAATTTAATGACATATAAAATATTTTTTAGTAAAAACAAGTAATTCCAATAGATATTATGTTTTCTTTGTATTACATTTTATAAACAACACTTGGTTTTACCAACAGACATATCTATTGATATTGATGGTTCAATACTAATGAATTTTTTACTAAAAGTTATATCTCTTAATTTATCATACCAATACCAACATTTTTTACTAACACAAGAATCTACTATTAATAATAACTATTACCAAAACAATATATTTCCCTAAGTAAAAATTGTTACAACAACCCATTAAATAACAAAAAATATTTTATTAATAAAAAATTATGAGAAACCAAGTTTTTTATAAAAATTATTATTTTTATGACCAAATTCAATATCCATTAACTAGGTTTATATTAAAAATATTTCATTAATTGATTTCAATTTTCAATTTTATCCTAATATAAATACTATTTATATTTTTCAGTATTTTTCAATTAATAATCATTTAAAGGTACTTTATAAAAAATAATTTAAATCATTATGATATTTAATATATTTACATATATCCTTGATACCCTCTCTATAAAAGATAATTTAATTTTTTTATTAAAATTTTGTAAAAATAATTAATTCTAATAAAAATAAATTAAAAAATTTAATTATTTAAATTTAATAAATAATAACATAAAAATAAATTATGTAATATTATTTTATTAATAATTTTATTTTACCTATCGAAATTATTCAAACAAATACATAGTATATTTTGAATTTAAAATATTAAATGATATTCATTATTTGATATTTATTCTATTTGATTTTAATTTCAAAAGTTTTTATGAACTACCATTCGACTGAAGACCCTGATGTGTCCCTGACCTTGATCAGTCCACCCCACGCCATTTCAGATTCCCATATCCACCTCTAATCCATTATCACACCTGCAAAGTCTTCCCACCATCCAAAATAATCACTAATGACATCCATACAAAACATAATCCAATATATTTCTATGCCCAAAAAGGTACTATGGAAACCCTAAATTCTTTGCTTTCTATTACTCCACTATAAAAAATGACTTATATAAATATAAATTTACTAATAGAAAATATACACTACAACAAACTGATAATTTAGTGGTGGTTTTTTATCAAGGGTTTTGTAAACCACCGCTAAGTTTTTTTAAAATAATTTTTTGTTGGTTTTTTGTAAACTGCCACTAAACTATTAAAAACATTTATACACGAGACACTTCCACCCTCCCCCAAAACCCCTGACCCCCCCCCCCCCCAACCCCCACCCAATAACTCACCCAAATCCCTAGCCTTTCATCGTCTATCTTCGACCCTTGTCATTCCTCACCTTGCCTATCTGCACCTCACTTCGTCATTCCTCACCGCACCTCACCTCGTCGTGCCTCGCTACTGATCTTGTCCCCCACCTCTCAGCCCCTCAAAGGTCGAGTGGTAAAAGAAAGTACCACATAAATATTCTATTTTTTTCAAAATTAGATGATATTGATGGTTAAATTAGTGTTATATCATAGGTTTTTTGCTAGTATAGTGTTGAGAGTCCTCCATAGACCATATAAGGGGTGTTGGATATGTCTTCATTGAAGTAGTAGTACATAGTTTGTTTTCTATCATTAATGCCTTTTTTAAAAGTAAATATTTATTTATAATTATTTATAGGTAGTTATTAATGTTATGTGATGTGATAAAAATTTTGAGAGTTGATACGAACTCAGATGCATCATGGATGAGATTGGATTCCATGGTCTTTAGTGTGACATAGATTGGGATGGTCCATATGTAGTAGGAGTAAGAGTGTGGTGTTGATTCAATTATGTTGTAATGGACATTTATGTATTATTTAGTATAATACGTTATGATGTATAATAACTAAGTATATAATTGTGTGAGCTTGTATCAAAGATCATATACTATGATGGTTCTGAAATTCGAAACGGTGATGCAGAACTTGTTATAATGAGGGGATGGATCTTGACTGCATAGTTGCCTAGGATCAGCTAGTGAACTATGTGACTGACATGGTCATTTCCAATGATTCAGGTTCTTGATATAACCACACTAATGTTTGTGGTGATAGGTTAGTGTGTGTTATGTGACCTCCTATAAGTGACATTGGATGTGAAATTATTTATGGAACTAAGACTATTCCATTTTTCCTCATGTGGAGGGTTATATTTTAAGAATGTATATTTATTCCCTATCACATAATGTAGTTTATCATGTAACTCCCTAAGAGCTAGGTAGTGTGATAAGTTGACCTTTATTTAGTATTATTTAGTTACGGCCCTCTAAGGAGGGGGTCATTCCATAGTTCATTATGTGAAGAGATTGTTGAACCCTTCCATTATAGATAATTCAGTGGATTTAGAATTGATTCCTATATTTAAATAATTAACCACTAGTCACTTTCATAAAATTTCATGATAATATAATGTCATTTTCAACGTTTTTACCTCTTGAATCATGTTTTTGGAAACTTATATTTTCAAAAATGAACTTTTGATATTTTCATTCACACTAAATTTCATATTGATGCACTATATATTATTACATTTAATAAATATTCAATGATTGTTTCCTTATAATTTCACATCAATTAAGGGTCATTTTATTAGTTTATACCATTGTAAACATATTTTAGACTTATAAAATATAATTTTTTCAATTTCATTCATTAAAAGAGAACCAAAACACGGCTTGATGTGATTTTTATTCATATATTTCAAAATTTATTCACCAGTTATTTTCCATATATTTCAAAATAATCCAAAGTTATTTTATAGAATTTGACACTCTAAAACATGATTTTAAAGAGTTTTATATCATTAAAAACATATTTTTGGTTCTTTTTAATAAACCACTCATCGATTTATGTTTCATAAATTTATACATGTTAAAAATTATACAATATTAATTTTTCAAAAATTTCAAATCAATCCATGGTCTTTTTCTATGTTTTAAACATTACTTGTACATTTGAAGAAGTTTAAAATAATAAAACTACATTTTTGTCATTCGAAGCAAACTAACCCCCATATATATGTGGCGTCTTATTCTATACGTCAAAAATTAATTTGTAATCATTGTAATAAGATTTTCTAAAAATATTTGGTTATTTTATTGGATTTAAACCCTTAAATAACATCTTTAACAACTTTTATATCTTTAAAACTATTATTGTGGTCATTCAGAGCACAATGTAAATTATATTGGTGTTCCATCTATTCTTACATGTAAAAAGTTATTATAATATAATTTTCCTACCATTTAATTAGAATTGATGGATTTTTTCTAAGTGTTCACAATAAATACAATGATCTTGTGTGGAATGTTTATTTTATACCTCATGTATACATGAATATGATAGAATATACATGGGGAAACTGGTAAGGATGTATGAAGATTTATTTCTCACACCATTCATGAGCACCCCTATGTGCATGCATACCTTATATTTAGAGATCATATTAGCACATTATATGTAGTGGATAGATCTTGTAAATCTTGATGCGTATTTTTAGATAGGTTGTGTTGAGGCCTGAGGATGGATGTAGGTCTAGAGTTATGATGTTTTATTTTTTTTGTTTTATTTTATATTTTTCATATTCCCTTAGGTTATGAGTGTTTGTATGACAATATTAATTATTCATAGAATTTATTATATAATTTTATTTATTTTACTTTTGACATTGATATGTGGTATATTTCTTGGTTACTTTTCCATTATAGTATACTCTAATTTATTGTATTTTTCCACCATATAATATGGATTATTACCTTGCAACAAGTTTACCTCCACTTGGATATGTGTTGGAATGCTTGAGGTATGTAGAACCTCATCTCATATAATGATTCTATAATTGGTAACTAAAATGTGACATCATAGCATTTAGTTCATTTTATAAATTAGATAGACGGAAGTGAAAAATATGAGGACTTTATCAAATCATATGATAGACCATATATAGGTGAGTCATGAAAACCTATTTAGTGTTAATTCATGGTTACCATGGGTGTGGGATTTTTCTTATTTCATTTTTCTTTCTATGATTTCGTTTTTTATGGAATATAATGTTCTTATAAAAGTTGTGGTTTTAAATTTTCATCTCTTCTACCACTAGAATGAGTCCCATGTGCAAGAACCATATTTAGTATATATTACATTCATAACATATACATAAATGAATTTAATTGGAATTTTAAAATACGATATAGTTGTATAATGTGCAAAAAAACATATATATAGTTCAAAAGTATTTAAACTCAAGGAATTTATGATACACGATTAATCCCTTTATAAATATAATTATTTATAATTTTGGTGATTGAACTCACGGAGTCATGAAAATTGATTCTTAATCCCTTATTCTAAAATTATATAGGAAAACTATATTTAACATATTCATTTTTTTAACTGGTATTTAGGAATATCTTTTCCTATTTAGTAACTGTTATGTGTTTTAATTTTATTTAAATAATGTGTAGGCACGTTGTGATGTATAAGGATAAAAGCTGGATCACATTACTGATAAACACAACTCAGTATGGTAAGTTTTAGCTGTAGTTTTTAGATTTTGAAATTTCCAATCGATTCATTGATGGGAGAATAATATTTCCGTGTCCTAAATGTAAATGTAGAATATGGTTGAAGAGGGATGAATGTTGTGAGCACTTGATATTGAATCAATTCCCTGCTTAATATTTGGGCTTGATTTGGCACATAGAATCAAACATTACAGAAAAATTGAGCTCTAATGTCAGTCCACAGAATGAGCTCTGAAGTTTTTCAACAATGCAGAATGAAATGAAAAAACCTTATAAATGATACACTCAGCATTGCAAGACACCACCAACAAAATCAAAACATATCAGAACAACTAGTTGAGGGTGCCACGAATTTCAACATGACAGGTGATGTTTTTAATACTGTAGGACAACAAGATAAAGATTGTAACATATCAATAAATTCTTCTATTGATTCTATGGATACTAATATAAGAGAAAACCGCACTGAGTAGACAAAATATTTTCATAGTTTTGTTGATAGTTGAAATCAGGAGTTGTATAGTGGTTGTTTGAAATATTAAAAACGTTCTTTTCTAATGAATTTTTACCATATAAAATGACTATGTGGAATTAAAAATAAATCAATTACCATGATATTGGAATTGTTGTGTAATGAATTTTGTGATGAAAATATACTTGATTGTTTTTATGATATGAAAAAAACATTTAACAAGTTGGGTCTGAATTATAAAAAAATTCATCTATGTCCCAATGATTGTATGCTTTATTGTAGAGAGGATTCAAGCAGATAGGATTGTAAGAAATGTTATTACACTAGATGGTATTCTATGGGTGATGTTAGAAGTCTGAATCAACATAATACCATGAAGAAGAATAAAATTAACACACCTGCAATGGTTTTGTGTAATATTCCATTAAATTCTTGATTGAAAAGATTATTCATGTGTTCGAAAACCACTGAACACATGGAGTGGGATTCTATAGATAATAACAATGATGGGTTAATGTGACATCCAAAAATTCACAATTTTGGAAGACATTTGATTCATTACATCCATATTTCTCATTTGATCCTAGGAATGTTCGATTGGGATTAACTACTGATGGATTTAATCCATTACAGACAATGAGTACCAATTATATAATTTGGCCGATTGTTTTGATCCATTATAATATACCTTTGTGTATGTGTATAAAAAAATTCATTTATCATTTAAATGATTATTATAGAAAAACAATACTTAGAAATTATATTGATATATACTTTTAGCCTTTAATTACATAATTAAAAGAGTTATGGAGAAATATTGAAGAGACATATGATGCCTCTTTTAGAATAATATTCAAAATGAAAGTAACTCTAATTTGGACCATTAGTGACTTCCCTAGACATAAGAATTTATCTGGATGGAAAACATATACGGGTTTGGATTACCATATTTTTAACATTGCTTTTTAGACCGAATGGATACGTTAGAGTAGAAAATGGTGTTTTTTGTGTCATCAAATATTTATCAATGAATCTCATAGATTTCTACTGAACAAGTCAAAATTCAATGGTTTCATTGATCGTAGACCACCTCAAAATTTGTTAACAGGTTCTGAAATATTGGTACAACTTTGAAATGTTGAAACAGAATTGGGGAAGGTGCATCATTTGAATGATAGTGGTAAATTACTTCAATGTTCATCGTCAAACGATATCAGAATGCAACAATGAAAGAAAAAAGTACATTCCTCAAACTTCTTATTGGGAATTTAATTTTTTATACCATAATCTTGATGGGATGCATATTTAGTTGAATTTTTGTGATAATTTTATCTTCAAATTTCTTAATATAAGGCCCCGACCTTAAACCTTACATAATATTGAATTAAATGAATAATTCACATTGAGGATCTTTTCAGGTTTAGAGTTGTAGAGAGTTAGATTATAAATCATGAATTACATTCCACATTTAAAAAAGTGGTTACATAAAAGATAGTATTTGTTTTTTCAAATAAACAGAAACATATTTAAAATAAAACATGGATTCTCTCTTGACACTTCCTTGACACTATAAACATATCATGCACTTTTCCCTTGACCTGTGAAAAACATTTCAAAAACCTGGGATGAGCATAAAAAGCTCAGTAAGGGATATAAAAGTATGAAAAGAAAACATTAGTCCATGTATGAAATCATACATTACTCATAAAACATAAGAATTTTAACATACCTCACCAAATCATGAATAAATCATAGAAATCATAATGCATAAAGGTAACTTGAGGCATTCATAACATTCTTACGTAGGGAGTAACCCTCTTGGTTACGTTTGGAATACCCATCACAGTATATTCCCTAAATCTCTTCAGAGAAACCTTAATGTTTAACTCCTTCACATTACCCAATGCCTTGGAGAGCTATATCAGGATCACCCGCCCTTAGTTTATCACGGAACCACCCGTCTTGATAATAATGACCAAGAACCATAACACAATCGTATCACATAAAACATGCATAAAGGAAACATAACATTTCCACATTTCAATCACAAGATATAAATACAACACATTGATATAATAAAAACATTATGAAAACCATTTTCAATACCAAAATAAAAGAAAATTAAAACATGGTATTTATTTTTCATTTAAAAAAACTATGGCTTGTAGAGGAAGTCGAAACTCAAATAATGGTCACGGCGGCGGAGAAGTCGTTGTCGCCGCATACGTACGACAAAAAAACATTCATTTTGTTGTTTAGTAGAATGATTCATATAGAAAAGATTAGTTTTCAATAAATGTAAAATTAAAATACACCATATAAAAGAAAGTTGTGTATAAAACAAAATATGCCTCAATGAAGGAGATTGAGATGAAGTCCCTTACAAAGATGGTATCCTTGGATTAAGGATAAATAAATTACATAATTATGTGTGACAAAAGAATACACCAAATATAAGTGGATATTATGTGTAAAACAATCAGAGGACTTTCACACATATTCATAGAACGACATATTCAAGGAGTACAAGTTTATCCCAAAGAATCAAAATTGGGTTAAGAAGTTCCCTTGCAAAATTTCGACAGCCTAACGGCGTCACTTCAAAATTCAGAAAAAAGAGTTTATGAGAGATAAAAAGGGTATCTCATCACTTGGACATAAAATTTACATCAATAAGGATATATAATAACAAATCCCAACATAATATTATGTGAATTAAAAGACATAACAAAAGAAGTCTTTTAAAAAGAGGAGGGTGAAAGGTTCCCTTACCGACTTGGGTAACTTTCGAAACGTACACCCCATTGAAGAAGGGTCATACAATGAATATGTAAATACCCATAAATGAAATTATATTACACAAAGAGTATAATAATGGGCAGTACATACACCACTCAAAGGAAATAGTGGCAAACATAGCATAAATGTCACGGGAATAAAATTGAGATGAAAAATCCCTTACGAAAACTCGGCAGCCTGACTGCGCCACTTAAAACTTCCAAAAATGGATTTATGAGATCAAATAGGGTCTCTCATAATATTATCATAAAAATTATTGTATTAGTAATATAAAATAATATCACCAAACCTAAGAAAGATGAGCTTAAAAGAAATTACATAAACTAGAGTACTTAAAAAGAAAGAGAGAGGTTGGATCCCTTATGAAAATTTGACAGCCTAACGGCGCCACTCAAAACATCAAAAATGGATTGATGAGAGAAAATAGGGTCTCTAATCATATGAACATAAAAATTACAGTAGGAGTAATATAAAATAGCATCCCAATCATAAGAAAGATGAGCTTAAATGGAATGACATAAAAGAGTGTACTTAAAAAGAAAGAGAGGGGTAGAATCCCTTACCTCATGTCTGACATGACTCGATCATTATTTAATCTCCTCAATAATAAAATTTGGTCAATTTATAATTTCTTAAGGACCTACTTTAAAGATCATTATTCAGTTAATATCACATATTATATTGTTATAATAATTGGTTAATAAAGTGAGTTCATATCAGACGTTTTTGTCGATGTTCGGTACATGAGTAAAAATCAAACATGTTGGAAAAGAATTTTCCATGTAGTTATAGTTACATCATATACATAATAGTATTGATGTTGTAAATATAATATATATCCAGTATATATTAATTTTATACTATTCCATATCATTATGAGAAAAAAAAGTTAAAAGCACCGTTCATGGAGACGGTAGGTCGTACGTACGCATGAACGCTACTTTCATTTTTCTGTCATATTAATGGAATTAAAAAAATGAGAGAGATATATATTATAATTCCTGAATGATATCCTTAATTTATATGTAATATATTACATATATATCCATTATATATATGTACTTATAATAGTACATAACATTTGGAGATAAGAAATGAAATGTACCGTTCATTGAGATGGTAAGTCGTATGTACGCATGAACGCTGCTTTCATTTCTTTTTTTTTGTATTCAATGGAATTAAATAATAATGATATAAAGGTATATTATAATTCCATTAGGATATCATATGTAACACCATTAATTTCATCCTTTATACATCTCACATATGTCATTAATGAATCAAATCACTTTGAGGGGGCGGTAGTCCGCACTTCCTAAAATGAAGATATCGTGTTTACCCATAATGGAAACCATAAAGGTATTCCATAAATGAAAAATAAAGAAGATTAAGGAAAACATAAACATATAATATATCATATATAAATATAGTGACATCTTAATGGCCACCTTTGAAGGTGTTAAAATAATATTGAACAATCATCGTTTCGTGAGACAGTAATTCGACATCCACAGAAACAGTATGTTCTTTAACCATTAGACAAGGGTGTGTGAAAGTGTAGCTCTAATAATTCTTATAAAAACATCATAGTATATTTGAGATACTAGTTTTTTTACAAAAAAAAAGTTAATAAAAATAGTTTAGTGGTTTGGAGAAGAAAAATAAAACAAAAGAACACAAGGGAAGACATTACCTTTAAATCGGGTAACTCTCTTTGATTTGAGCTCAAAGGCATCCTTGGAAAGGATTCTGCCCAAAGTGAGTCTTCAATGATGAATAGAGGGATGTGGAGAGATTAAATGGGCAGATTTTGGACTAGCCAAAGGCTTGAGAGGTGTGTGTAAGGTGGTAGAGGTGGGGGCCTTTTATAAGAGGAGAGGAGGGGCACTCATGGAAAGTTATAAAATATTACATTATTATAAAATGATTTTCGGATTTAAAAGGTCCCAAAAGGATATATTTCGAGGATAAGGTGATACGGTTTCCAAATCCACCCATCCAATTGGTTAGTGAAAAGTGTAGGACTTATATTTCACCCTATCGTATCATTTTATTTAAATCGTTCGTTTATTAGGTAATCACTGCATCATCACAGTGTCATAAATAAATTAATTTATTTAATATCTAAAAATTATTAAAATAATATCATGATGTAGGAAATATTTTTAGATTTCTAATTAATATTTATAGTCAAAAATAGTACTTGTATAACCCCATCTAAAAATTGTTTTAGTAAAACAACACATGTTTGTGACATTTTAATTTTAACTTTAAATAAAAAGGTATTAATGTCATTTTCCAAGAAAAGTGGCTCCATGGGGTCCCCAAGTTGACCCATGGATTTTCTTGGTTGTCCATGACTCATCCAATTAGGGTAGGACATGTGTCTAGGTCATTTCATATTATTAAAACATTATTTTTACCTTAAACTACACTAATTACCTCTAATCGCGATTAAAACATAAAAGTTACTATTCACCAAAAAAATTATTTTAATCCCACTGAACCACATTTTACATATTAATGACAAACATGTATGTCGGATTTTTGAATTTCAAAACACAGAGGTGGTAAAATTTCATTTAAATGAAAAACTTGCTTTTTAAGTACCACATAGTGGTTTCACTATTCATCAAAAACTGAAGTTTTCCAGAAAAATACCAAAAATTCACCCGAAGATATATTTGATATTTTGAATTCAAAAATGATGTCTATTTTAAAAAATTCAAAACATATAAGTTACATTAATTATTTTAATAATTAATTCCCGCTGTCAGAGCAAATAGCGTGTTTTTGTGAAACAATAAGTTTCAAAAGATTGACACTAGTTTTAGTCTATCTTCAAGAAGAAATTAATTCCAACGACCACTATTGGATTAAATGGTAAAAATATATTCTAATTTCACTTTAAAACCAATTCAAAATATAATCTAATCATATAAATAAATTAGATTAAAAATAGTTTTTGAATTAAAATACAACATTTTTCACTGTTCATTAAAAAAATGAACTTTATCGGAAAATTACCAAAAATTTACACAAAGTAAATTTTAATGTACCGATTCTAAAGTAGAATTTTATTTTGTCAAATATAACACAAAAAAATTGTCAAAAAGTGGATTTAAAAGAGTTTCGTCATCAAAAGGCTGTTAATCGACCTTTTAAAGAATATTAGAATGTTTACGCTTAAAATTGGATTCATTCGCATTTTTAATCCTCTAACATTTATTGTAAAAATTAAAAATATTTTACAAACTTATTTAATCATTTTTTAGTTATTTCTATTCATTCCCAACATTACAACGGCTAGGTGTTAACTACAATTTAAAATAATATTATTTTATTATTAGAGTGCAACGTAAGATTCCCAAGAAACTCGTTATTGCGTATTGGGTACGCCATCGAGCATAGTGTCCCCTTTAAAGTTATATTAATATTTTATTCACAAATATGGATAAATATGAAAATTTCATATTCTTTATTTACCTGGGGTGTTACATCCTTCCCCCCTTTTGGGAATTGTGTCCTCACAATTTTAAAATTGGGCTTGGAAACTTCATTGAAAATCCCACATCGGAAAAAGAGTCAGTAAAACAATCACTTTAAAATAAAGAAAGATAAGTACAAAGGTCACCCGAGTTAACCCATACTAGGATTCCATGTAGGAAAACATGGATATGGAGTAAAAAAAGTAAAGGTTCATGTTCTGAGGGAGAGTGATAGTAAACATGTCTAGGAGAAGGTTAACCATAAGAAAATCACAAACTTGTGATGGGTTAAACGGTATTCAATTCCCCAGTAGGAAAAGTTAACAGACAACATTTTTGTTTTAAGTTACTCTTCATTGAGGAATTTATTATTGAGCTTAACTAAATCATAATGAAACATACTTACTTGTCACGTAGACTTTAAACTTTTACTAGATTCCTTAATCAAACTCATATTTTTCCAAAAGACGAGTTTTTAGGAAGACTTGTTCGGATTAAGAGTACTATAATCAACTTCTTGAGAATAACCTAATCCAAAAAAGAGAAATATATATTTCCCATGTCTTTAGAAAAAATCCAAAACCAAAATTGTTAGTATGAGATCAGATAATCCACAAAAGTAAAATTCTTTATAAAAAGAAAATCTATTCTTAATCTCCAAAATTTGTCCAAAAAAACCCAATGTTCAACGAAGACCATTCGATAAACAATTTTCAATAAAATTATTCAAATTAAACCAAACTAAGATTGAATCCCAAATATTTGAAGGATTTAATCACAAAGTCTTCCAAGGTACAAATTAACTTTTATCTCCAATAACATCAGTTTCTCTTAAATTCTCATATTGAAAAGTAATTAACCTAATCACATATCCTCGATCATAGGTTAATCATTTCCATAGATAACCCAAAATAAAATTACTCTTGATTCCTAAAATCATCTAACTAAAAATAATTAGTCGAACTAACCAGGGACTTCACGTAGTCCAGTGGTAGGTGATAAATACCAGTCTCACTTTGGTTGTGGGTTCGATTGTCGCAGCTTTGTCCGACGTGAGGGGTTGTCACACGGTCTGTGTGTTGTCCTTTTTCCAAAACTATATAATTCTTAAAACATTCCCCAAAACGAGATAAAATCTTCAAGAATAATCATAACGTATTTTAACATCAAGCTTATCTCATGCCTTTCATTTTCCATCATAATATATAATAACCCATAATTACCTCAAAGTAAGGATCATATAAACCCTAATGGTTACCTTTATAATGATTACCCAAACTTCCACATCGATTGGTCATCTCGTACATGATGCATTACAGAACATAACAAGGTACAAGTTGTTGATCATGACTCCTTGATAGTTGGTTTAGAACAACCATGAGTTTCCTCATTGAATCCCCCATTTCATCTAGTCTCTTAATCAGAGAACCACCACAGTTTCCTTCAAACCTATTGTCACTTTGGTGCCTGCTAAATGCATCCATTAACTAAAAACAGAAATGTCAGTGTGAGTATATCAACAAAACCATCATGTACTAATGGGGAAGATAAACACTAAGATATACTTACTCATTCACCTTATCTAAAATTAGGACTCTTTCTGAAATCCTAACCATTATGCTAATGTCACTTATGCCGAGAGAATACCCTAACCTCTAAAGTTATCTAAACCAACCTCTGATACCAACTATAAGGCCCCGACCTTAAACCTTACTTAATATTGAATTAAATGAATAATTGACATTGAGCATCTTTTCAGGTTTAGAGTTTTAGAGAATTAGATCATAAATCATGAATTACATTCCACATTTAAACAAAGTGGTTACATAAAAGATAGTATTCGTTTTTTCAAATCAACAGAAACATATTTAAAAAAAACATGGATTCTTTATTGACACTTCCTTGACACTATCAACATATCATGCACCTTTCCCTTGACCTGTGAAAAACGTTTCAAAAACCTGGGATGAGCATAAAAATATCAGTAAGGGATATAAAAGTATGAAAAGAAAACATTAGTCCTTGTATGAAATCATACTTTACTCATAAAACATAAGCATTATAACATACCTCACCAAATCATGAATAAATCATAGAAATCATAATGTATAAAGGTAACTTGAGGCTTTCATAACATTCTTACGTAGGGAGTAACACTCTTGGTTACGTTTGGAATACCCATCATAGTATATTCCCTAAATATCTTCGGAGAAACCTTAATGTTTAACTCCTTCGCATTACCCAATGCATTGGAGAGCTATATCGGGCTCACCTGCCCTTAGTTTATCACGGAACCACCCGTCTTCATAATAATGACAAAGAACCATAACATAATCATATCACATAAAACATGCATAAAGGAAACATAATATTTCCACATTTCAATCACAAGATATCAATACAAAATATTGATATAATAAAAACATTATGAAAACCATTTTCAATACCAAAATAAAAGAAAATTAAAACATGGTATTTATTTTTCATTTAAAAAAACTATGTCTTGTAGAGGAATCCGAAACTGAAATAATGGTCACGGTGGCGGAGAAGTCGTTGTCACCGCATACGTACGACAAAAAAAACATTCCTTTTGTCATTTAGTAAAATGATTCGTATAGAAAAGATTCATTTTGAATAAATGTAAAAGTCAAATGGGTTTATACATCGTATAAACGAAAGTTGTGTATAAAACAAAATATGCCTCAATGAAGGAGATTGAGACGAAGTCCCTTACAAAGACGGTATCCTTGGATTAAGGATAAATCAATTACATAATTATGTGTGACAAACTAATACACCAATTATAAGTAGATATTAAGTGTAAAAAAATCAGAGGACTTTCACACATATTCATAGAACGACATATTCAAGGAGTTCAAGTTTATCCCAAAGAATCAAAATTGGGTTAAGAAGTTCCCTTGCAAAAATTCGACAGCCTAACGATGTCACTTCAAAATTCAGAAAAAGAGTTTATGAGAGATAAAAAGGGTATCTCATAACTTGGAAATAAAATATACATCAATAAGGATATATAATAACACATACCAACATAATAGTATGTGAATTAAAAGACATAACAAAAAAAGTTTTTTAAAAAGAGGAGGGTGAAAGGTTCCCTTACCGACTTGGGTAACTTTCGAAACGTACACCCCGTTGAAAAAGGGTCATAAAATGAATATGTAAATACCCATAAATGAACTTATATTACACAAATTGTATAATAATGTTCATTACATACACCACTCAAAGTAAATAGTGGAAAACGTAACATAAATGTGTCGGGAATAAAATTGAGATGAAAAATTCCTTACGAAAACTCGGTAGCCTAACGGCGCCACATAAAACATCCAAAAATGGATTTATGAGATAAAATAGAGTCTCTCATAATATTAACATAAAAAGTACAGTATGAGGAATATAAAATAACATCCCTAAACATAAGAAATATGAGCTTAAAAGAAATGACATAAACAAGAGTACTTAAAAAGAAAGAGAGAGGTTGGATCCATTACGAAAATTCGGCAGCCTAACGGCGCCACTCAAAACTTCCAAAATGTATTGATGAGAGAAAATAGGTTCTCTCATCATATGAACATAAAAATTACAGTATGATTAATATAAAAGAACATCTCAATCATAATAAAGATGAGCTTAAATGGAATGACATAAAACAGTGTACTGAAAAAGAAAGAGAGGGGTAGAATCTCTTACCTCATGTCGGACATGACTCGATTGTTATTTAATCTCCTCAATAATAAAATTTGGTGAATTTATAATTTCTTAAGGACATACTTTAAAGATTATTATTCAGTTAATATCACATATTATAATGTTATAATAATTGGTTAATAAAGTGAGTTCATATCAGAGGTTTTTGTCGATGTTCGATACATGAGTGAAAATCGAACTTGTTGGAAAAGAATTTTCCATGTAGTTATAGGTACAACATATCCAGAATAGTATTAATGTTTTAAATATCATATATATACAGTATATATTCATTTTATACTATTCCATAGCATTTGGAGATAAAAAAATTAAAACCACCGTTCATGGAGACGGTAGGTCGTACGTACGCATGAACGCTACTTTCATTTTTTTGTCATATTAATGGAATTAAAAAAATGAGAGATATATATATTATAATTATAGAATTATATCCTTAATTTAGATGTAATATATTACATATATATCCATTATATATACGTACTTATAATAGTACATAACATTTGGAGATAAGAAATGAAATGTACCGTTCATGGAGATGGTAAGTTGTACGTACGCATGAACGCTACTTTCATTTCTTTTTTTTTTGTATTAAATGGAATTAAAATATAATTATATAAAGGTATATTATAATTCTATTAGTATTTCATATGTAATACCATTAATTCCATCCTTTATACGTCCCACATAGGCATTAAAGAATCAAATCACTTTGAGGGGGTGGTAGTCCGCACTTCCTAAAATGAAGATATCGCGTTTACCCATAATGGAAACCATAATGGTATGCCATAAATGAAAAATACAGAAGCTTAAGGAAAACATAAACATATTATATATCATATATAAATATAGTGACATCTTAATGGTCACCTTTGAAGGTGTTAACATAATATTGAACGATCATCGTTTCGTGAGGCAGTAATTCGCCATGCACAGAAACAGTATGTTATTTAACCATTATACGGAGGTGTGTGAAAGTTTAGCTCGAATAAATCTTATAACAACATCCTAGTATATTTAAGATACTGTGTTTGTTAAAAAAAAGTTAATAAAAAGCGTTTAGGGGTTTGGAGAAGAAAAATAAAACAAAAAAACACAAGGGAAGACGTTACCTTTAAATCGGGTAACTCTCTTTAATTTGAGCTCAAAGAATTCCTTGGAAAGGAGTCTGCCCAAAGTGAGGATTCAATGATGAAGAGAGGGATGTGGAGAGATGAAATGGGAAGGTTTTTGCAGATCCAAAGGCTTGAGAGGTGTGTGTAACGTGGTAGAGGTGGGGGCCTTTTATAAGAGGAGAGAAGGGGCACTCTTGGAAAGTTATAAAATATTACTTTATTATAAAATGATTTTCGGATTTAAAAGGTCCCAAAAGGATATATTTAGATGATAAGGTGATAATGTTTCTAAATCCACCCATTAAATTGGGTAGTGACAAGTGTAAGACTTATATTCCACCCTATCTTCTCATTTTATTTAAATCGTTCATTTATGAGGTAATCACTGCATCATCATGGTGTCATAAATAAATTAATTTATTTATATCTAAAAATTATAAAAAAAAATATCATGATGTAGGAAATATGTTTATCTTTATAATGAATATTTATAGTCAAAAATATTAATTGTATGACCCCATCTAAAAATTGTTTTAGTAAAACAACTCATGTTTGTGACATTTTAATTTTAACTTTAAATAAAAAGGTATTAATGTCAATTTCCATGAAACGTGGCCCCATGGGGTCCCCAAGTTTACCCATGGATTTTATTGGTCGGTCATGACTCATCCAATGAGGGTAGGACATGTGTCTGGGTCATTTTATGTTATTAAAACATTATTTTTACCTTAAACTTACTAATTACCTCTAATCGCGATTAAAACATAAAAGTTATTATTCACCAAAAAATTATTTTAATCCCCTTGAACCACATTTTACTTCTTAATGACAACCATTAATGTTAAATTTTTGAAATTCAAAACACAGAGGTGGTAAAATTTCATTTAAACAAAAAATCAGTTTTTTAAGTACCACTTAGTGGTTTCACTATTCATCAAAAACTGAAGTTTTCCAGAAAAATACCAAAATTTCACCCTAACCTATATTTGATATTCCGAATTCAAAAATTATGTCTATTTTAAAAAATTAAAAACATATAAGTTACATTAATTAATTTAATAATTAATTCCCGATGTCAGAGCAAATAGCGTGTTTTTATGAATTAATAAGTATCAAAAGATTGACACTAGTTTAAGTCCAACTTCAAAATGAAATTAATTCCAACGACCACTATTGGATTAAATTGTAAAAATATATTATAATTTCACTTTAAAACAATTTCAAAAGTTAACTTAATCATATAAATAAGTTAGATTAAAAAGAGGTTTTGAATTAAAATAAAACATTTTTCACTATTCATTAAAAAAATGAACTTTATCGGAAAAATACCAAAACTTTACACAAAGTAAATTTTGATGTCCTAATTCTAAAGAAGAATTATATTTTGTCAAATATAAAACATAAATTGTCAAAAAATTTATTTAAAAGAGGTTCTTCATCAAAAGGTGGTTAATCGACCTTTTAAAGAATATTAGAATGTTTACGCTTAAAATTGGATTCATTCGCATTTTTAATCCTCTAACATTTATTGTAAAAATTAAAAATATTTGACAAACATATATATTAATTTTGTAGTTAGTTTTGTTCATTCCCGCCATTACAACGTCTAGGTGTTAACTACAATTTAAAATAATATTATTTTATTATTTGAGTGCAACGTAAGATTCCCAAGAAACTTGTTGTTGCGTATTGGGTACGCCATCGAGCATAGCGTCCCCTTTAAAGTTATATTAATATTTTATTCAAAAATATGGATAAATTTGAAAATGTCATATTCTTTATTTACTTGGGGTGTTACACTTAATGAGCTTTGAAAGTTGAAGGATCATCACATTTCTGGGAAATACTTACAAGAAATGAACATAAAGCCTGATCTCTGGCCATATGATAATTGAAAGTATGCTTTGAAAATTTTTACAATCAAAAATATGGATAAATAAACATTCCTTCTAATTTTAAAACACGAGAAGGTATGTGATGGGTATTCAAGTAACATCTTAAGGTTTTTGGACTTAAAGAATCATAGGTCGCATGGATTGAAAAGCGATGATTCACATATTTTGTTAAAGCAGTTACTTCTATTAGCATTGTGTACATTATTAAGTGAAAAGGTTACTACTGTTGTACTCCAATTCTACACATTTTTCAAATAACTATGTGAGAAAAATTTACATCCATTTCAGCTTGAAATCCTTCAATACAGATTTTTATTAACACTATTTTCAATGGAGATGACCATTCCACCATGTTTTTTCACTATAATGATGCATTTAACTATGAATTTGGTTGAGGAAGCTAAATTAGGAGGCCACATACATTATCGATGGATGTATCCAATTGTGAGGTACATAATTTATATATTTTTTATTTCAGTAAACAATTATTGTCAATTCATTAAATACTTAATTTTTTTATAAATTTTTTTCACGGATATCTTGGACATTTCAAATCATACATGAAAAATAAAGCTCTACCCGAAGGCTCTATTTCTGATGGATATTTGGAAGATATGTGTCTTACCTTTTGTCCTAGATACCTTATTTATACAAGATTCAATCTATTTGGATATGTTGAAGTTACATTGACTCAATCTAAAATATATTGGAAATCAAGAATATTTCCTGCCATTGGCTGATTAGTTGTGAGGAGCTCAAACATAACACTAATAGAAATAGAATTATTAAGGTCACATAGATATTTTCTACTAAATATTGATATTATAGATCCATTTATTGAATATTTAAGGATAAAAACAAAGAGAAAATGAGAGGAAGAACATGAAATTAGAATAATATAACAAACCTTGTTAATAAAGAGCTTGTATAATTTTTTTCAAGATGTGTGAGTTCATAAATATTTCAATAAATACCGATATTAGGTTCATATATATATTTTGAAAATCTAATAATTTACATAAATTTTTTTAGAACATTAATACTAATACTCGAGCAGAATTGTCTTAAGATTTGAATTTTCTTGCTCAGGGTCCTCTAAATTAAGCTAGAATGTTCGACCCTTACAATGTGAGTGGATTTAGATTCCATGCAGTTGATCAGGAAGAGGGTTTAAAAACAAAAAATAGTTTCATATTTACATTTTTTAAGTGGAATAATATAGAATATTGACTGATATTATCTAATTAAATAACTAATGGAATTTTTTAGTTATTTTATTAAAATTTAATTGGGTGGATATCATCAGGGGTGTTGAAAAGGATTAATTGAAATTTATTTATGTGAACTTATCTCCCTTGATGGATGTTGGTGATCGTGAACTAAATGATCTGTATATCATATCATCTTAATATAAAATGGTATATTATATGAAATATGTCATGGATGAAGGGTGGAGTTTAGTTTCTCACATAAAGCAAAAATACTTGTATGATATCGGTGTTGAAGTGGAAGATTTATCCTTTGGAATTGAATCCCATCAATAGCAAGAAGCGGACTTATTTTTACATCATGATATTGAAAATATTAGTCTTTTAAGAGTTTATGAAGTAGATAATGTAATGATGGAGTAGGAAACTGACATGATTGAAGGAGAAAATGATTGTATGTGTAGTTATCCATTAATTTATCAACCACCTATGTCATTTTTGTTGTCATTTATTATCATTGTTACGTATATTTTATTTATTAGTGTTGTGTATCTTCTATAATTTCTATTTTTTTGCCTCTATGAATTTTTCTAAATATATGTTCTTAATATAATTTTATTTGATTAAATGATAGGTATTCCAAGGAGGAATCATTATACCCACACTATGGGGTCAAAGAGTTTTTCTAGAATCCGATTGACTCTGGTAATATATTTTTAGTTTAAATATTTATTAGACAATTATATCTATTTAATATATTAAATTGTTGATTTATCTTTGTATAATGAAGTAACTGAGTTTATTCCGGTAAGAAAACTGAACAGAAGTATGGTTGAATATTCATAAAAAATATAATGGGTGTTTTATTAATGATCCTGCCAATGAAGATTGGGTATGAATTAATTTTTCATTATAAAAACTTATTATCAGTTTTTACTATGTTAATATAGATTGATTCAAATATGACTAATATTTGATTTATAGGTAAGAAAATAAGAACTATTGGAAATCAATCCCACAAAGTCCTACTTAGTCTCCTAGGATGACCTAGTTGGTAAAGTCCTTGGGAAGGAGCATCCTGGTCGAGTGTGCGGATGGGTTTGGGACTATTACCATCTAAGGTATTTGGCAGGAAAACATGGATTTCATGTGATAACTAGTGGTGAGAACGTACGTAAAAAAACATCAAAATCATTTAATTCAAAAACCATTATTGATTTTATGTTTAAATATAAATACACATAATTATTTAATATTCAATATAATTTTCTTCCATCTACTGGTAGTAGGAACTAGTGATGGAGATGGAGAGGGTGACGAGCAGAGTTCATCATTGGGAAATGATTAGTGGAGAGGGTTTTTTCATGTATCAGTACACCCAATTTGGGTATTTTTTTATCCTTTTCTTATATTTTATATGGGATCGGGACAATGTGTTCCCTATGTATGTGTTGTATAACCATGTGTCTACATGCTTTGTTTCAACTGGCTATGGATATTGAAATTTCTGTATGATCGTATATGATGTTTAGTTTCTTGTCTCTATCTGAATATTATATTATATTGTTTCCCACTTGTTTTTCATGGTGTCTTACTATGTATGTTTATACTCACACATTCATGGGCTTTGCATGAATGGTTTTTTTTCTTATACAGGCAACTGGTAGATGGTTCCCTTTGTGAACCTAATATCTATGGAACATATAAGCAAGTGGAGGCACTGACCATGTTTGGTGGTAAGAGTTTGGGATATTGAGTTGGGAACTCTTCTTTTCACTTTGATTTGGTTCTATACTGGGACGTACTTTCCTTCTTCTTGGTTTGGCATGAATTTTACCCTTTTCTTTTCCTGGATAAAATCAATATCATTCTGATGTATTTCCTTGAGGAAACTACATGAATATTTTACACAGAGAGGTTTTATTTTATTATACCGATGCATTATTTCATGAAGTTTAGTGTGTGTGTTCATGTAAAATAGGATAAAGCATCCCACTTCAGTGATATTCTTACTTTTTTCTTGTTGTTATCCCTTCAACTATTGGGGGTGAACATGTGGTGTCACTCTTAGTTTACTGGTTTCCCGAGTAGGGTCTCTATAGGTAAATTCATGACACAAAACCCAATGCTTTTTTCCAAGACTGTAATCTCTATCTAACCCCAAACTATTATTGGAATGTTTATACCCTTTTCTAAATATCACATAATTACCCAGTCCTACTAACCAATGATCATTTTATGTTATCTCTCTCCAGACTATGGACCTATATCACTTATCCATACAATGATATCTCAAGCCTCTAACATATTAGATAACCCCTATCTATCAGACCCTCTGTTCGATTAGTATCCTCTGGATTTAACATTCTTGGTTAGAGCTCACTCTTGATCTGTTGGGTGATCTCCTTTTTGGGATATTCTTGTGCTCTAGTTGTGCATGGACAATATTTTTTGATCTATGTCTTTTTGGTCTTGGTTAATCCAAAGGGATTTAATCAGGTAACTTGGACTAAGCATATTTTAGTAAGTCTAGGCACATAGAGTCATCTATGTTATTTTTTGTGATCTCATAAAGGGGTGGTATTAGTGTTGGAAGTCCTATGACATCAAAAAGTATGTACCCATTATATAAATCCAGGTTAGTTTTAATCATCTCTTTTGGAATTTTAGACCATTAATGGAAATTTAGGGTGATTTAACTTTTGTCTAAACATTGGTTATTTTTTTGAATCATTAATGACACATTTGATGAAAATGGTATTCATGATGGATGGTTTCATATAGAGAATTATTTCATTATTATTAAATCAATTAATATTGTTTGTAATTTTGGTTGATTTAGTTTTAACGTTTGAATCCTCAATTTAATGGAAGTACATTGATTCTTTATATCTAGTTTTAAATATATGAAATTTATGTTTTCGTATGAAATGTGTTTTATAATAGTTTAAAGAATCAATGTACTTTCATTGAGAAATTTATTGAGAAATTTATTGAGAAATGTATTATTGATTCTTTCAATATGTTGATTCCTTCCATGTTTTTATGTATTATTGATTCTTTTAATGTGTTGTGTCTTGTTTGATTCTTTAAATGTATTGAGAAATTTATTATTTATTTTAATGTGTTATTCTCATTTTTTAATGTGTTGATTATTTATCTTTTGGTGATAATAAACACATGTTGATTCATTAGTTTTATCAAGTGTTTTTTCTTGTACGTTGATGATATATTTGATGGTCTGGTAAAATTTTTAGTGTTGCTATTATGTTGTTCTCACTGCATGATCTAGGGCTACATAACCTATAGCTTGTTTTTTTTAAATTCATTAGATAGTAGTGGTTTAAATTGCCACTAGATATAGTATTTTTTTAATAGCAGTTCAAACTACCAATATATTATGGTATTTTATTTAAGATGATGGTTTAAATCACCACTAAATATGAATAAAAAATTTACTCAGCAGCAGTTTTATCCATATTAAAGGCGGTTTTTTCGGTAAAAATTCAAGACTTTAGTGGTGGATAGAAACCGCCCCAAGATCCCAATTATTTTTAAAACCAAAAACCTCTGCTAAATGTAATAAAACCATTGTGAAATACAATATCTATGTTGGTTTCCATAAACTGCAACTTAATGGAAGAAATTGTCACGTGTTTTTTTCCAACACCAATTTTAGCGGTGGTTTTTTAAAACCATCCCAGAACCATATAGCAGTTATTTAAACCACCTCTAGATGCTCATACTGTTATAGTGATATCTATTAGTAAGAATGATAAATTCCAACATATATTAAGTATTATTTGTTTGATTTTAAGTATGAACACTTGATTTTTACCAATAAATATATCTATTTGTATTGAACCTTTGACACCAAAAAATATTTTTCCAATTGTTAAATATATTTCTTTTTCATAGTAATACAAACATTATTTTCCAAAAAATGAATCTATTATGAATAATAACCATTACAGGAAAATATTTTATCATCAATGAGATTTGTTACAATAAATCATTCAATGATAATAATCAATTAAGATAAACCAAATTTATATATAGATTATTATTTTTGTGAAAAAATTCATTATTCAGTTCTAAAGCTTTTATTAAAAAACATCTCATATATACTAGTTAAATTTTATAATTTTTTTCATTTAATAAACATTTAAATACTTTTCATAAAATAATTAAATCTTTGTGATATTTTAATTTAATAAACATAATAAATAAAAACATAGTAATGGATAAAAATAAAAAATTTGAAATATAAGTAATTAATAATTGATACTCATATATTAAAAATTTATTAGATATAATAAAGAATAAATATTGATTTTTATTATTTTTTATATTCATTATATAATAATAAATTATGTATTTATTAAAGGGTATTAACATATTAAATTTTTTATATAATACATTATTATATATTGTATTTATTTAATATTACAAAATTAATAATTTTTCGATATACATATATTGATAATATTTTTTATTTAAAATATGAAATATAATTTGATAATTTTATTTATGTAATTTATTTTTTATAATTTGATATTTTTAAACACATCTCTACCCACACCCGCAGACGCATCCCCCACACCAGCAAATACTGCCCTCATAGATCTCACACACGTGCTTTCCTTTGAATAACTGCTCAAATTTAATTCTCTTGAATGTATACTTGATCTATTGAGTTCTTAAATCTTCAATGTGCAGGTTTCCATACCAATTCACTGATCTGTTTCAATCCACCTGTGAAATACACCCCATGCACGATAAATCTAATTCTTTCCCCAATCTTCAGGGTGGACTTTGTTATGCCAGAATCCATTTTAGCTCCCTATAAGGTACCATCAAAGACCTAACTCCCTGGTTTCTATTTCATGGTAGCCACTTTCCACGCCTATGATTTATTTGGATATTGATTTGTTTCACAACCTCTTCTTCATTTCTGTAATTATTCCTCTAATACACCCCCATCTTCCCATCTTCTATTAAAAGATTGGTGATTTTTATTAGAGATGTTAATTTATTCCATTTCTTTAAAAATCTGATAAAAAAATGAAAAATCAAAATTCCATCTTAGATTATTTTCTCTTATGGTTCGAAGATTATTTTTTTAGTTTCCATGTTAATAAATTTTATAATCTATATTTAATTGTAATATGATTTAGCCAAAAATTGTTTTTTATTGTTTTTTATTTCCTAAAAATTGAATAATATATAGTAACTTCTATAATGAATATATTTAGTGATAAGATATAGGGGAAGTTAAGGAAAACATCTCAATATTATTTAAGTGGTGTAGATTTATTCTTCGGTATTACTTTTACAACTTTTTCAAGGGATAACATGTTTTTTTGTCCATGTCAAAGTTGTGTTCATTGACATTATTTCATTGAGATGTTGTTAAATATCATCTCATTATCAAAGAAATAGATACTTATTATCAAAAATGTTTTTATAATTTTTATGGGGAATTTTTGTTAAACTATGATGGTAATTTCTTTAGTGTTGCACAAGATATTTCTTCTAATGATGGTATGCTTGACATGCTGGGGGATGCCTTCACATTTGAGAAACTAGAAAAAAATAATCATGTAATTATAATGAGTCACAAACATTTTTTACACTGGTTGAAGATACTGGGAAACCTTTATACCTCGTATATAAAAAATTTACTAAATTATCTTTTATTTCTGAAATGTATCATAAAAAATGTTTACAATAGATCAGTAACATGGAAATTTATTCATTATCAAACTGTTTAAGATAGCTCTTCACAATGATTCAACATTACCTGAATCACTTATGAAATTGAAATGTATAATCACAAAACTTGGTCTTGATTATAATAATATGGATGCATTCTCAAATGATTGTTTTCGTTCTCACAAGGAAAAACTTTCCCATGATAATTTCCAAAATTATAGTGCTTTGATGTAGAATTACAAATTATGGAAGTATAATTATGTTAAAAAATGGTAAAAAGGTATCAACGATGGTTTTTCATCACTTATCCATGATACCTAGTCTTAAATTTCTATTCTTGTCATCTAAAACAGCCCATCTCATGACATGTCACGTGCATGACTAAGTTAAATATGACATGTTAAGTCACTCGAAAGATTCATATGTTTGGAAAAAAATTATTCATAAGTAATCTAAGTTTTAAAGTGATCCATGAAATGTTAGTCTAATCTTGTAAATTAATGGGTTTAATTTGTTTGGAATGATTTCTATTCAATATAGCATATATAATGTTGTCTTGATGATTTATAAATTTTCTCCATGGTTATGTATGAATCCATCATATTTTATTATTTAATTATTTATACATAGAATTAAGTCACATGGAAATGATATCAATTTATTTTTAAAACCTTCAATATAAGATATGAACATGTTATGGGAGATTGGTATTGAAACACATGATGCATCAAAAATCAAGTTCTTTTATTAAATGGAGCATTAATGTATATAATTATTGAATTTTCTGCATATGGTAATCTGCCAGGATGGATTCCCAAGGGTAAAAATGAAGGTATATCTTGAAATGTATAAACATTTTTAATGTACTTGAGAAAAAGTAAGAAAATGTGTTACATGGTCCATCAATTCTTCTTGGATCAAAGTCACAAATTTCATCAAAATAAAAAAGGTATTTAATGGGGAAATAGAAATAGGGCTACCACCTAAATCTCATAATGGATTAAAATTTTTAGATCAAATGAAATGATTATATGTCATATTTATAAAAAAATATAAGGGCTCCAATATATAATAAATAGAACAGGTATGTTCATGTGACTTGGAAAAAGAAAATTATTTTCTTTGAACTCCCATATTGGGAGGATCTCCTTCTACACAACAATTAGATGTTATGCATGTAGAAAAAAATGTCACTGAGAGTTTGATTGGAACACTTTTTGGCATTGATGGGAGAACTAAAGAGACTTTTCAATCTCAACTTCACTTGTTAGATTTAAATGTAAGAAATTATTTTCATCCATATGAGGATCATGGTCAAATATATCTACCTGCAGCATGCTTTGCATTGAAAAACCAAGGGAAAACATATATAATAAATATATGGGTGACCGAGTTATCATGAAACATAAAATTTATTATGTTTTTAAGGTTGCTTTATAGTATAGGTAATACCCTAGGTCATCTCTCAAGGAGTTTTGATAGGTTTGGAGTGTGCATTTTTAATAAAAAGTGCTAAAAAGGGGGGTGATTTTGAAAACAGTTTTAAGAATGTAACATGATTTAAATAGTTTAATAGTTGATAAATTAAGGTGATGTTTTAATAATTATGAGATAATGAGGACATTTAATATTCAAAACAAGTCTTGGAAAGTTTATTGTTCTGAAAAATACACAAGGTTTTATTTAATTCTTTCGTTGAGTGTTGTCAAGTTCTTGATTCCCATCTTTCCTCTTAAATCGTTGCACATAGTACCAACCCTTGACACAATAATTTTGTTTTAAATTATTGAACCTAAATCATAGAGTGAATTCTACAAAACCATACTGATATCATATATATGTGTGAGAGAAATAGGATGCTTGTGTTTCCCAATCGGAACAACCCAATATTCCCACTTGAAATTTCAACCCAATCGGGGTTGAAATAAAAAGTGATTCACTTAGTTAAACCTGAAAAAATAATTTAGAGGATAAGGGTTTGAGATAAAAAAATTAAATATTTAGCACAAAAATTATAGAAAACTGGTAGGAGAACTACTGTTGGAACTCCTCCTCAAGTTTGTGTACCTCCATCAAAACGGTAATCCACCGTTTATCTCTCCGTCGAGAGGAGGAGGAGGTTTGGGTGGAAATTAGGCTACATCCTTGATCCCCATATGAAGATAGGGTCCTCTAGAACTTCTAGGATGAGGATAGGACTCCTTTGGATCTCCAAAATACCAGATATGTTCCTCCTAGCTGAACATACAAATGAGTTTCTTACGGTGTCATTTTATAGGAAAAGTTGAAGGTGGTTTTTGGCATACAGATTGTGTAAAACCAATTGGATTATTTATTAGGTTGATAAAAAGAATTATCTCTCTTTGGAAAAAACTAAAATGTTTTTACCAACATCTTGAATATCTCCAATTAAATTTTTTCTCCATTTGTACACCTAGAACTTGAGATATATATTGATCACATCACACTACTTTTGACTTCTTGTATATTAGTTGTGTTGGATAGATCAGGTTCTCTGGTCCACTTAATGGTCGAATTGGGCTTTCATGTCTTAATAAGAGTTTTATCCCACTGAAATTTGGATTAAACCACAAAATATCAGACCTATTTAATGCAATGAGTTTTAGAAACATTCATTTCAGTGGACAGATTTTCATGGACCCATGCCATTTTTTCACATTTTTCTTCCTTTTTATCCTAGGCCCTCCAAATCACCTCCACCTAAAATGAAAACGTCAAAAAAAGTATAATTTTCCCTTTAAGAGTGATAAATATTAAATAATTTTAAAAAAACATGAATTTAAATTAGTTATCATTTTTTTTAATTTTCAATACAAAACCAGTTTACATATTGGTGTAAGGGTGAAAATGGAACAGTGAATCACGGTACGATCACACCCCCAAACCTAAACATTTGCACTAATGGGAAAAGTCATATTTCCAAAAAAATACTTCATGTAGATATTTCCAAATTAATAAATATTTAACATTCAATTAAAATTTAATTCTTGATAGAAATTTTATCAAAGATAAAATTACACTAAGGATTTATTCTCAGTGATCATAGAAAAATACATCTCAATAATTATATCAGAATGAAATTCCAAGAGATACATTATAACAATTGAAAAAAATAATACAAAAGTTAATCATGTCATTAGTTATCTATGTGTGTGTGAAAACCATTTCATGATATTATTTCTACTTTCAATTGATTAAATATAAGTTGTTTTAACAATTTTATACTTACACGATCCTTTAAACCAAACCTTCCCGACATCCTTTACAATCAAATTTCAAGACCCACTCACATAAGAATTACCATAAGTCAAACCATAAGTTCCTGAACAAGATATACCCGTATGTTATAAAATTCATCACTCCCATTATTTATTATTTTTTCAAAAGATTCACTTGGAATAAATCCAATAATTTTCTCTCAACCCTTGTTTGATCTCCTCAAGACTGTACTTGTAATAGTTATAACACGATCAGAAGTCAAAGAAGTCTGGTCTTTCACCTTCCCAATGCATATCCTTTTTCAGGGCATATAACAGTCGGATAACAGGTACACACATAGAGGTCAATCTGGTATATTAATGAAATAGATCAGATATAGATCAAATGTATGAAAAAATAATTTGGGAAAGTAGAGAAAATTAACATAACTTATATTTACATTCTATTAAGTAATATATTTTCATATTTCATGGTTCAGTGAAAAGGTGTGTGGAGAAATTAGGTGACACAATTTTCCGTTAGAATACTCACACAAAGGGTACCATTCTTCTCAAAGGTTCCAAAATGATACAACCATTTATATCATCGAAAAAGAAATGAATTTCCAAATAATGTCACACCACAGTTTTGAATTCTTGCTAAAATGAACATTTAATCAAAAAAATTGAATGTTAAAATAATATGAAATACATAATGTTTCCCTGAATATTCAATAACATCCATGATTTAGTGGGAATCATTTTATATAATAAATTGGGAATAAAAATTAATATTTCGGCTAAAAGCGAGGGCAAAAGAGGGTAAAATTGACAATACTATACAGCAAGATAAAAAGATAAAAGGAATGAAAGATGATGAAAATTCCTAAATAACCCAAGAATATACACATCCCCCCACCTAAAGTGTGCAGCGTCCTCACTGTAATAAAATATAATGTGATAAGGAAGGATAAAACCTGGTGGGTGTCATTTGTATACTACTTCTTAAACTTTGAGTTCATCCATCAGAGACTTTTGAATGGCATCATGGAAGTGCTTCAACCGCTACCCATTGACAGTGCAGGTTTACTTGTTTTATTCATTTTGAACATGAACAACACCAAATGGAGATACATTATTAATATTTTATGGTCCAAACAAGTGTGAATGATGCTTACCTGGATGCAACTATAGCCATTCATTGTAGATGAGGACATTTTACCCAATGTAGAACTCATGATGAAGGATGAGACAGTCATTGCTATCCTTGGTTAGATCCATATAAATCCAAGACTTCTCATATAAATCTCTTTTAATTTCCTCTATATCATGAATCTGTAACTTCCTTTGAGCACATGTACCATAAATATTAAAATTTCATGGTTTGATATCCCAGTATGCTTGATGCTCAATCTCAACAGGGAGGTGACAACTATTTTCAAACATGAGTTGATAGGATGAAATTACAATGGGAGTTTTAAATATAGTACTGTAAGTCCATAATGAATTGTTGAGTCTAAGAATCCAATATTTTCTATTAGATTGAACCATTTTCTCAATATTCCATTTTACCTATTTATTTGAAACCTCGTCTGACCATTGTTTTTTGGGTGATATGAAGTAGACACTCTATTCCCAACCTCATACTGACTCAAAAGAGATTTCATTGTCCGGTTGAAGAAATAAGAACTCTGGTCACTTGTTATAAACCTAGGTAATCCAAACCTATAAAATATTTCGGTTCTCAAAAATTCTACAACTATCATATAATTATAAATTCATATAGTGTGTTCCTCTGACCATTTATAAACATAATCTACTTGAAGAAGAATGTAAAGGTTCCCAAATTAATTGGGTAATGGTCCCATAAATTCAAATTCCCTTAAATTTAATGCCCCAAACATCAAAAATTTCATGGAATAGCAAGGGTTGTTGTGCCATTTCATGTCTTTTAGATACATTCCCCATTATTTAAAAGTGAGGGAATGATTTATAGAAATAATGGTCATCCAAAAAAAGTGTTTACCAAAAGATACTAGAATGAAGGACCTTGTGAGAAGCCTTTTGGGGACAAAAGTTCCCCCACAAGAAAGAGTGTGACAGAACCTAAGAACAGGCCGAAACTCACTATCGGGAACACAACACCTGAGTACTTGATCACTATATGTACACCTAGGTAGGGTTCATCCCAAATTTACCAAATAGACTCATGTTTTATACGGTTATACTAGTTTTTACTGCAATCAATAATAATGAAATATGCTATCAAATAATTTACAATTTTGGCATACCAAAGAATAGAATTTTGTACTCAGAACAATTGATCATCTAGCAACATGTCATTTATGGGAATACAGGGGGATGAGTCAATGTCTAAGGATGGGTGGATCCAAGTGATATGGTTGGCCACCACATTCCCTAATTTGTTTTTATCTCTAATTTCTAAATTTAATTCCTGGTGTAGGAACATCTAGAGAAGGAGACAGGGTTTGGCTACTAGTTTTTTATAGATTTATCGGAGGGATTCATGGTCAGAGAACACAATGACTTTGGACCCTAAAAGATATGACCTTAGTTTATCAAATAAAGAACAATGTAAAGAAATTATTTTTCAGTTGTGGTGTAGTTTTCTTGGGTGGGTCCATTGTACGTGACCCATAGGCAATGACATGTGGAGCTCGATTTTCCCTTTTTGACAAGATTGCCTCAACTGCATAGTTAGAGGCGTCACACATGAGATAAAATGGTAAATCCCACCGAGGTGGTTGGATTAATGGGGGTGATGTGAGACTCCATTTTAACATATTTAAATATTCCTCACGTTATTTATAAAAACAAATTCCTTTTCTTTTTGGATAAATCAGGATAGGGGAGTGAAATTTTACTAAACTCGTGAATGAAATGATGGAAAATTAAACATGATTTAGGAAAGATACCAAATAATATAAATTTTTAGAGAATTTTAGGGAAGAAATGATATCCACTTTTGAGTTATTTACTTGGATACCATCCCCAGAAATGACATGTCCCAAAACTATACATTTTCTCACCATGAAATTAAATTTCTCAAAATTTAATACGATATTATTTTCAATACAGTGATGTAGTAATAAACCAAGACTACTCAAACATTCATAAAAATAGGATATATAAATATTGAAATCATCCATGAATACTTCCATGAAATTATAATGTTAATCTGAAAAAATACTAACCAAGCAACACTGGAAAGTACTTAGAGCATTACACAGCCCAAATGGAATCCTTATATATAAAAATGTGACAAAGGGGAATGTGAAGTTTGTCTTTTTCTGATCCTCAGTGGCAACATGGATCTGAAATTATCTAGAATACCCATCAATGAAATAGTTATGGGACTTCTCTGATAGCCTCTATAGAATTTGGTTAATGAATGGAAATGGAAAATGTTTCTTCTTAGTGATTTGGTTTAATAATCAATAGTCTATACAGACATGGAAAATATTCTTCAAATGAGTTGGAAAAAATTCAATGTTTTCATTTTTTATTACCGTAAGATCAGTTTTTTTAGGAACTACTTATACTTGATTGACCCATTAACAATCAGAGATGGGATAAATGATTCCAGTAGCCAATAATTTTGATACCTCATTTTTAACAACATCTAAGAGGTTTGGGTTCAGTCGACATTGTAACTACCTCACTAGTTTAGCCTCATCATTTAACAATATATGGTGTTTATAATTGATGGGATAATACTAGTAATGTTCACAAGTTTCTATCCTAATTTTTTTTATAAACCTTCAAAAGTTCAAGCAGTCCTAATTCATTATCAGGAGGGAGTGAACTAGAAATGATGATAGGAACCGTGTTTCCTTTCTTAAGATAGGAATATTTTAAATCTTGAGGTGGTTTTTTTAGTTGAAATTAAGGTGTATATTGGATTTATTAGAGTGTATGTGATAGTGAGAGGTCACTAATCTCATATAACTTCTCAATGGAATCATCATCAGATAAGGAAGGAGCTTTTATAAGATTAGATGTATTATTGATGGTCATGTGTTTCTCAGTGTTCAAGAAATATTCAGTTAATAAACATGCATGACATTTTTCTAAACCTGTACAATATTCTATGCATGATTCATTACCTGAAATTTCAATCAATGATGAAAAATTAGAAATGGGATGAGAAGAATGAATAGAATAGTTTTCAAGGGAAGGGAGTACATGTATAGAGTTAACATAGAGAGGGGAATGTCATTCTGAGGGGTTGTTCATGGAATCATGGATGTTAAAGTGGAAAATGTCCCTAGTAAACTCCATAGATAATGTACCATTATAGACATTAATTATTTTTTTGGAAGTTTTAAAAGGGGGCATACTAAATATAATTAGGGTGTGTCCATTCATCATGTCATCTTCCCTTTTAATAACATAAAAATCAGTAATAAAAATTTAATTTTTCACCCTCACAAGAACATTCTATAACACACCATGGGGGTGTGAAATACTCTAATTTTCCAATTGAACAAAAATTATTGTGGGCTTCAGTTCTCTGCCCTTCAATGAAGAGTAAATAAAGTAAGGCTTTACATTTATATAAGCACCCAAATCTATCATATCATTGGAAAAGGAATACTCCCCTATGGTGAAAGGAATCAAGAATGTTCCAGGATCATTTTATTTTGTGGGAAGTGGTGGGTCTATCAATTCTGAGATATTCCTCCCCAATCTCACCTTCTTATCACATCAAAGTATCCTTCGGTGTGTACACATCTCCTTCAGAAACATAGCATATCTTGGAATTTTCTTCATGACATCAATCAAGGGGATGTTAACCTGCTATTTTTTAAAAGTTTCAAATGTTTACATATAATGTTCAGTTTCCTTTTTTATTGGTTGGGAGAACTTTTTTTAAATGGAATAGGAATGGCTGGGATACTTGACTCATCAATAGACACACTCTTTCCTTTTTAATGGATTCTCTTAGGAGAAGGATTTTCTTCACTTAGACCATTTTCATTAGTTGGGATGGTGGTTTCCTCGGAATGGGATGACTTTAATAGAGAGTTAATTTGGGTATTAAGTTGTTTCCAACTCTTAAAGGTTATGGCATTAACATTTACCTTATACCTAGGGTTAACTACTAGATTATATAGTAGTTTACCCAACCCATGACTTCTGAATTTCCCCTACAGAGTTAGTGAGTTCGAATAATTGGGTTTTTAGGTCTTGTATGGATGCTTAGTTAGTTTTTTGGAATTAGATATTGTTGGAATACATTTTTTTCATCATATCTTTTAGGTTATACCTGTGTTTTGGAGGGGGTGGTTGGAAAGGACTTTCTGGTAATGGGTGATGGTGGTGGATGACTTCTCTGGCCTGGTTGGTTCCATTTTTGTTGAGATTGGTTTGAATATACCCATTTCTTATAATCATGGTTTTCATTCCACCTAAGGTGGGATGTATACTAAAGTTCCTGCTTGACGGGTTGCTTATAGGGGTTTCCTGGAAATACTGCCTCACGACTCTTAGAAGTTTCTCTTGTTTGGGGGAATTGGTAAAAATAATGGTTGTCAAAATAACATATTACAGAGTGTATGGGAGGAGGAGATTAGGATTCCCCTTGGGAAAGAAAAATTTGTAGGGTAAGGGTACCTGCCTCTTCAAACACCGTGACCACCTTCTTCTTGAATTCAGTATTATGCACCTCATGGACACCTCAAATGGTTGCATTAGATCTTGGACCAAATTATTGATTGTTCTAATCCATGTTCTAAATTATGATTCTTTTTGAAATTGGGGTCTTATAAACTATTTCACCACCTATATCATCATCAATTATATTTTTATCAATATAAATTAAACCCTCATAAAAACCGAATTAAAAGTTGATGAATTATTTGGTGGTTTGGGAAACAAGAACAAATCCTTCAAAATAATTCATAATATTCATTAAGCGTTTCCCTTGAGATTTTCTTATCCCACATATTTCTTTCATTATTGTTGTGAATCTATAGGTTGTTATGTATTTTTCAAGAAAAGGGAATTTCATTTCCACCCAACCTCTAATTGGTGAATTAATCTGATACAACCCATCATTCATAGTGTCTTCTAATGAAAATGGGAATGCGCTAAGCTTAATGTGTTCTTTATCCACATTAGTAGGTTTTAATGTAAAACACACATTATGAAATTATTTTAAATTATTTTGTGGATCTTCTTCTGTGAGTCCATGGAATAATAGTAATAAATGAATTAATCTTGATTTATGTTCAAAATTGGGTGCCCCACCTTGAATTTGAATGTAAGTGGATTGGATATCAACATTAGGTGAGGTTAGTTTTTTAATACTCGATTTCAATCATGTTATACAGGTTTAACTAATTTTTTAACATGGTTTTTTGAATAAGATTAATAATAATAAGAAGGAGGATCAAGAATTGTGTCGATGATTTGTGTGTCCTCTTTCAAAGGGTTCTCTTATGTGTCTCGGTGTCACGGACATAATATCGTCTCTGAATTGTGTTTGAAACCAAGGCAGGTAGAGAACTCCTCCTCTGTCGAGTATAGTGGCCATGTCATGATTCTGAGGAACTACTCACTAACCTTAGACTTCTGGGGTACTCCTCATGTCGAGTACCGCGGGTCTGCATCCAAACCAGGTGCTCCGTTTGTTGTGGGTCTGCCGCCAAAACATGTGCTCCCCCTAATAGCCGTCAGAGGTACTCCTCCTGTCGAGTACCATGGGTCTGCTACCAATCTAGGAGATCCGTCCACCATGGTTCTGCTGCCAAACCAGGTGCTCCATCCACTGGGCTAGTCAAATCACTCCTAGAAAAATCAGTCAAGCAGTCGTCAGGTCTACACCTACTAGGTCTCTACACTCCGCATGCTCATCTCTGAGAGGATCTACTCCATGAGCTACTAGTCGATAATACAAGTGTCACGAAGTCTCAAGTGGATGTATCTAAAAGTACCAACACATCATATGGGTCTCAACGCAATAGACGGCGCGTCAATCGGACTCCCGGTCTGTGTGTTATTAGCATTTTAGTCCTGGGGGCCTGGTTGGATTCATGCACGAACCAACCTGACATTGACTCAATTATATCCAGAACTCTAGTGGGGTATACTCAAAGGGATGACTATTCTCTATGATTACCAGTGTCGTTGACGATTCATCAAAAGGACGTCTGTTGCCAAAGATATGGCCAAAGAAGGTAAAGGGTCGGTAATGGGCTCGGGTCTTGTCCGACCCGGTCGGACCGACTCAGCCCCACCTAGTCTGGGATGACCCAGTCTAGGTCGACCTGCTCAGACTCACTAGGTCTGACCCGGCCCATTGGGAAGGTCATCCCCCTGTGTTTTGACCCAGTCCGCTGGGCTCGGACCAGCAGACCTTGAGGGTGGTTCAACCCAATAGTCGCCACGTAGGCGACTCAGTAACTCGGCCCAGGAGACCGGGACGGTTCAACCAGTGACACCGCGGGGGCACCGTGGGCCAGCCGGCTGGACTCCGGGTAGGCCGTGAGTGTTCCGGGTAGGGCATGTGGGTGTCAGTCAGGGTACTGGAAGCCTGGAAGCACGTGGGGGAACGTCGGGCAGCACGCAGGGGCCTGCCGGGTAGCGCGGTAGGGCGCCAGGGATGCCAGGAAGTGCGGCAAGGCACTGGGGGTGCCGGGCAGGGCGGCAGGGCGCTGCGGGGTGCCAGGTAGGGTGTTGGGGCACCGGGCAGCATGTGGGGGCATGTGGGGCAGTGCAGCAGGGCATCGAGGGGAAACGGGCAGGGCGGCAGGGCGCCACAGGGTGGATCGGGGTGTGTTGGGCAGTGCGGGCAAGGTGCCACGAGGGCGCCGGTAGCATGGGAAGTGCACCGCGGGGCACCGAGTGCGCGCTAGCAAGGGCACAGGTAGCTCACTTGGGCATCCTGGGGGCGGCACAGTTTATAGAGGCCGCGGATGGCATGGCCTTTTTCGGTTCCACCTTCGTCGCCTCGTTGCCGCTTCGTTCATCCAAAGAAAATCACAACAATATCGGCGGAGAAGTCGAGCCATGATTTTTTGGCCCGCACCCTCTGCGTTTAGTGTGGTAACAATTGTCTCATTAAAGGGAATGATCTTAAATTGTTTTTAAACCACGCGACTATTGCTTTCAATTCTGAAGAAGATAAAAAGAAAAGGAATATTACATCAAAAAGAAGTAAACCCCCTACCTCATAATTGTCTAACGTTGAAGAAAGGGGCCTCTAGAACATCTTGGATGAGTAAAAGACACATTTGGGATTCCAAAACACCATATCTTTTTCCCCTATTCAAACATACAAATAAGGTTCCCAAATTATCATTTTATAGGAAAAGTGGAAGGTGGTTTTGGGCACAAAGATTGTGTAAACCCACTTCGACCATTGTTTTTGGTGGGTATACAACCTTATCTCGATTTTGAAAAAACTAAAAGGTTGTTAACCAACCTATTAAATATCTCCACATAATATTTTTCTTCATTTGGACACCTAAAACTCAATATATGGATAGATTAGAGCACACCACTTTTGATGTCGTGCAGATTCGGTGTGCAACACTAATCAGGTTGGTTGGGCCACTTAATGGTAGAATGGGGATTGGATGTATTCATAATAGTTGTAGCCCACAAAAATTTGTACTAGTCCACAAAATATAAGTCCATTTTGATTTATGGAGTTTTAGAAACATTCACATTAGTTGATAGGTGTTCATGGATCCCATTCAATTTTGGTCCATTTTTCTTCTACTTCATCTAAGGCCCTTCAAATCACCTCCGCCTATAATGAAATCATAAAAACAAGTATAAATATTTCCTTTTAACAGTGATAAATTTTAAATAATGGAATAAAACATGAAGTTCAATTTTTTATTATTTTTATAATTTTCAATGCAAAAATAGTTTAACACTGTGGTGTAAGGGTGAAAATGAAACAGTAAATCATAGTGATATCAACTTGCCTCTATCAAATATGCATATGGGTATTCTTAAAACATTAAGAAGAAAATTATTGATGCAAAATTTTATGGTTTAAAAAGTTATAACCACTATGTTTTAATGCAACATTTGTTACCATTAGCTCTAAGGAAAATAAAAAAATAAGGAGGTAATCAGTGTGTAGATTGATCTGAGCAACTATTTTAAGGATTTATGCTCTAAAGTGGAAACATCTGATTATTTATAGAGGTTGTAACATCATGGTGCTTACATAAATTTTCATTTGGATCACACATTCATGCCTTCATTTTTTGACATCAAGGAACACTTAGTAATTCATTTATCACATGATTCCATGATTGCTAGACCTATTTGTTATAATTGGATGTATCCAACTGAGAGGTATGAAAATTGTGTTTTCATTTTTTAAAATTTTGTAGACATTTAATTAAATTATTTATGTTTATTGATTAATGGTTTTTATGAAGATTGAAAACGTATTTTTTAAATAGAAGTTTCCTAGACAGATAAATTGATGAATGATTCATTGTTGAAGAGTGTATGACAGTTTTTTCAATATATTTTCATTACATTCAAACCTGAGAAAATTGGTCTAAAATAAATAATTATTATGAATTTGATGAAACATGTAAATGGATATCCATATTCTCTTTAACATTTCATAAAATGTCGAAAAAGAAATATATCCAACATAACATTTGAATGACATTACAAGATCATAATTATGTTTTTTCAAACTGTGATGAATTTCAAGTATATGTACAGTAAGATACATACCCATAAATTTTTTTATTTTTTCATTGTTATTTAAATTATTACCTTATTATTGTGTTTCAGGGATCTATATGAAATTATATATAGAAAATATCAACATAGACCAGAAATAATTGATGACAACTATAAAAATTAGTTTCATAAATGTTTTATTGATAGTGTGCATTTAATATCATACTTTGAATTTAAAATTTTATGTTTTTTGTTTCTAACATTCCTAGTTTTCATTAATTATTTTGGTTTCAACTTTTCTACCTCAGGACACTTCTATAGTATTTAATTTTACACATTTAATTCAGTTTCCTGACATGTGGATTAAAATTACGACCAAAGTCACTTGAAATGGTTATTTGTGGCACATTAAATCTATTGATAAGAGGAGTGTGACCCAAAATTGTTGTATTATTGTGATTATAACAACAAATATGGGCAATGTATCATATCATGGTGTGTAGAAAAAATAATTGAGTTTAATTATACAATTGGAAAGAGTGTTTTTTAATTTTAGTGTGAATAGGAAAATCCCATTGAAGGAATCAAGGAATATAAATTTAGATTCACTCTCATCAACCATAAGAGGATTATTAAAATTGACGAGCCCTTTGTACTTTCATCTCAATCCTTGAAAGTGTTTTATACATCCAAATCTAAAGAGAAAAATTGGATTTTTTAACAATCACTAAACTAAGAGAATTATTTGAAATGGTGGAAGATATCATATATGAAGGGTACCGCTTACAAAACAACTTTTAAACTTATGTAGATGTGGAAAATTATGCTATATAGAATGAGGAATCAGTTTCAATTGATGATGTTTTATTTTATTTCATTGAAGTATTATATTAAGACATGATATATTAATAATGAAATTATAGAAACTTGGTGTTTGTGACTATCATAATGATAATGACATCTTTCATGACTTTGAATATTAGATTTTTTGTTGAAACATAATAATTTACATAGTTTTGGGATTTAAATATTTTTATTTAATTTTGGTTTCATATTTTACTTTATATTATATACTTTTATATAATTATCTCATATTTTAGTTATTGTAATTAATTTATAGATTTGACATGAAATATATTGAGAACCCTTCAATAAACTAAAAGGTGGTTTAAAGAGATCAATCAATGGTATTAATTTATGAATTTTTTTTAAATTTACACCTTTTATCTTTTTAATCCATTTTTTATTTTTTTTATTGACAAAATTTTATTTGTTTTTTTATAGAAATTTTTAACGTCCTGTTCTAGCAAGAACAGACAAGTTACATCAAATAAACCAATGAAACGTTCTTTATTTCTAACTTAAAACCCTAATAATTCCTCTAAAAAAATCTATTTTCATTGATAGTAGTAGAAGAAATTCATGATTCAACTTGTAAGTTCCTTGTAATTTACTGGTAATCTCTATATGATATTGTTTTAGGCTGCCTTTAGATAAATTTTTATTTTTTATTTCATGATTTTGTTTTAAATAGTGTGTGAAAGGATAAAACCAAAGAAAACTACTGAATATATATCATTGAATAATTGGTGCATGTTATTTCATAGAATGGTAAGTTAATGAAATTTATGACCTTATTTGTTTTGTTATTACTTTAATTATAAAATCAATGTTTTTTTATATAGTAGACCATCAAAGAGAATAAAATCATATTTTTGGTAAGTGGTTTTCCATTTTATGAATACTCTTGATTTTTTATAATGATTTTATATGTTTAAAGATATTATAAATTTTTTATATTATTTTAAGGGTTAAAATCTCCACAAGTTGAAAATAATGAAAATGTTGTCATAATTCAGTCATCAATTTCGAATTCTAAAGAAATCTAAATTGAATTGACTTAAAAATAAAGTGTTCCATATCCTGAAACTATGAGAAAAATGAGATCACGAGCATGTCATGTGATAAATGATAAGGTTTATGTATTTATTATGAATAAAAGTTTTTCAAAGCATGGTTCTGTAGATGTCAACAACTTGCTTCAACTTGTTGGTGATTCAGTAAGAAAATTATCTTCCCTCATCAGTTGTTTGGATCATGGCCCTGGGGATTGCCATTAGATTGTTGTGACTGGAGATTAGTAGATATTAAAAAAGGAAAATTTATGGGCTGAAATTAAGGTACATATTTAGTCATTATTATTATTTTTATAATAATAATATATTTTTCATTAACATGATTTCATTTTTTTATGTTCTAGTTATCTTATTACTTCCTGTATGGGCATGAACCATATCATTGGGGATTAAATAAAATGAGTTTTGCAAGGAGATCCTACAAATCTGAGTCAAATGTAGCTTATTTTGATAGTAAAACACAAAATAAGGCTACGAAAAAATCCCAACACACATTCATGAAGACACATGTAAGTTTTGAAAATCATTAGATGAAAAAATAATATTTTTATCCATATTTTTTCTATTTAAACAATATTTAATTACTATTATATATTACAATTCTTGAATAATCATTAATTAATATTAAACAATATGTTTCATCCAAATATAATTTAAAACTTTTTCCAGGTAAGAACTAAGAGGGGTGTATAAAATTACTCACATTTTAAAATGTGTTATTATGCAAGGACAAATACTTTTTCATGTATACATGCTAAAATTAAGGCATTAATTTTTTATCCACTCTTTGATACAATTTCATTTTATTATATTTTTTATTTGATATTATCATATATTTTTAGTTTATTAAAAATTTGGTAAATAAGAAGATAATCTTTAAATATCAATCAAAACCCATTATCCTAAAAAATATTCAAAACTTGATGTTGCTTATATGTTAGTTATGGTAGTGTTTGAATGGATTTACCACCATACAAAATATTATGTATATTTAATATTGGATTTTTTTTAAATGGATGAATGTGTTTTTTATATTAATCAATTGATAATGAGTTATCTTCTCTTCCAGACAACATATTTAATATTAAAAAAAATGATATTTTCAAAAAAAATGTAGAAGAGGATGGAAATTGATATTTAAATTTTTTTTTGGGTTTCAAGTATTCACTTGCCCTTGAAAAGTGATGTTCATTAAATGAAGAGCGAACTAGAAAAATTTAGAGTGAGGAAAAAGTTAAAAAAAGTTGGGAAACAACTTGATGGAGTTATTGGAAAACATCACATTAAAAATATCTAGTAGAAGTTCTTATAACACACTAGGTATTCATGTTGTTGTGTTTATATTTTCATCAAAAATGATTTTTTTTACATTTTATTCTTGTTATGTGGATTTTAACAAACCTTGTCCAAGATATTGGTTATCACATTCTTATAGAGTAAATGTAATTTTTCACATTTTATTTTTTGATGTTGGGGTATACTAGTCAACTCTTACCTGATGATGAGAAAAATGATTTTTAATTTGATATCTCTGATGGTTTTCATGAATAAAATTATGATGAACATGTATGAAAATAATCTTTCGATTAATAATTAAAATATTTGAATTAGAAATAATAAATTAATAAATATAATATGAAAAATTACTAGTAATAAAAATTTATAATTTTTGTTTAAATGTAACTTATAAACAAATATTATATGTTGGTAATATTATTACCAAAAGATAAATTTTTCACCAAACACTAATACTAAACACTTTAACCAGTATATATATTATATGTTTTTATTATTATAATTGTAATATAACTATTTTATCTTTCATAAAAAAATTATGATGATGTTTTTACAAGTATTTTAGTGATAGGGACATGCATGTTAGTAAAATGTTTTGCTAATAAAAATTGAACTTTGACCAATAGATATTTCCCATTTGGAAAGAGTGAAATGTTTTTTAGTGAACACATGTCACTTCTGGTTACGCTATTCATCTTTAGCTCAGTTCTATTTTCCTTAGGTTCGTATTATATACGCTTCATTAAATCTATAAATTATCAATTGCTATAGCCCCCTCATTCCCTATATTCTACTTCACCAGAGGTAATTTTTATATGAGCTATCAATCTCTTCAATTTCCCTAAAAAATATTGAAAATTTAGAAAAATTAGTATTCATTTTTATTTTGTTTCCTTTTATAATGGAAGGTTTTAAGTTTTAGTTTCCATGTTAACTAATTTTATAATGTATATTAAATTATAAAAACATTTATTAATAAATGGTGTATTAATTTTTTTTTATTTATTGAAATTTGAATAATAAATGGGAACATTCTTAGTAAATATATTTATTGATAAGAGTTGGGTGAAGTTAAGAAGAACATATTAAGACCATTTAAGAGTATTTGATATCTTCCTTGATATTTCCTTTGTAATTTCAGTAAGGGATTGCATGATTTCCTGTCCATGTTGAATTTATGATTATTGAAATTTTTTGCATCAAGATGTTGTGAAAGCCCATATCATTATAAAATAAATGGATATTGATTATTAAAAATTTATTTGGAATTTTCATGGTGATTTGATGGTCAATGATGATAATTATTATTACAGTGCTGAACATGGTAATTCTTTTGAGGATTATATGCTTGATACGCTGGGGGATGCGTTAGAATTTGAGTAACCATAAAACACCCCCAATAAATCACAAACATTTTTTAAATATATTGAAGATTTTGGGAAACCACTTTACTCGAGATATGAGTAATTTGATAAAAAATATTTTATTATTGAAATGTATTATCTGAAATTTTTATATGCGATCAGTGACGTAGAAATTGAAGCGCTTATAAAACTATTTAAGTGAACTCTTCAAAACGATCCTATATTACCTGAATCATTTATGAAGGTGAAAGGTATTATCAAGAAACATGGTCATGGTTATAATAATATTTTTACATACCTAGATGATTGTGTATTTTTTCATAAGGAAAAACCTTTCCTTGATAATTTCCCAAATTCTGGTGCTTTAAGGTGGAAAATACTAATGATGGGAGCATTATGAATTTAAAAAATTGTAAAAAAAATTACTATTAGAGTTTTTTAATCACTTCCCCTTTAAAACTATTGTAGAGGTGGTTAAAGGAACCCATCCTCACCTTCTGGGAACTAATGTAAGGCGTCTAGTCCCTTATGTTTAAAAGAAGTTTATTTTTCATTTTTATTCATTTTTTTGTTGTGTTATGATTTTTCATGTTTTTTATTGTGGTTATTTATAGTGAAGCCTTAGTTATAATGACATATAATTATTTTTAGAGGGATTTTATCTAGTTGGTCAGAAATATATAGGTGTAATAAGGTCACATTATGTTGATGCTACTAGAGCATTTATCTAGAAGAATATTGGATGGGTGTTGCTGAGCATCATTGGAAACATTGTAAGAATATCCAAAAGAAACATAATTTTAAATTAGATGAATGTTGAAATTACATATCATATTCACTTTTTGGTATTTCCATGACTTTCAACATACTATGACTTAAATACTCATACTATTGCAAGATTTATTTTCTCAGTTCTGTATTTCCCTTGTAGCTTGTTAAACTCTTTGAAAACATTATTTTTAATATCTGGATATTTTGATCAGATTTAATGGTCTTGCTAGATGAGACAAATTTGGATTATCATAGTAGACTATTATTCATTAATATCATAGTATATTTTTTTGTAATTTTAATATCATAGAATATTTTTATAAAGGGTATTAATGGGGTAAGAGTAATTAAAGCTAGATGTGACCCATGGGCACCATTAATGGGTCAAGAGTAGATCTTTTTCTTCTTCATTACTTCGTTATCCCATCAATAATCCAAAGAATTTGATATGTAATTTCATCTTCATCGCCATCCATTGCATCAATGAAATACACCAATTCTCTCAAACAATATCTCTTGGACATAGTCCTCTCCCTATAGAATAAGGGATTGGTGGACCGTCAATTTGGATTGATTAACTCTCTAAAAATGACTGATAATTACCTTTCCATGTTTTAACTAATTCCCATATTCTGCATAATTAATCATGTTTCTCGTAGATGGATGACCTAAATCTTAGATTAGGTTTTTTATTATCTCGAAATGGATGAGTGTTTAATCAAACATAGGAAAACCCTCATGCATTGGTGCTCATCACATGAGAGTTGTGTTGACCTTCGTCAAGATATTGAAAAGAAGTCCAAAGAAGGGTGTCTCTTGGAATTGAATACTCTCAAACCTGAATTCCATAGTATTCATGGAGTGTTTGACACAATCCTTTAGCTAGGGAGAGTTAATTTTATAAATGAAAAAACACCATGTTGTGATCCACTAGATAAATAACATCATTTTATTTATATATATTCTCTTTAGGGAATGACACATGGATTCCATAGAATCCACACACACCCAAACATATTTCAATAAATTTGTATGTTTTTTAGCTTATATTAATGAAAACTTTCTTCGATGGTCCAAACATATATAATATTCTAGATGTTAACATGCAACAACTATTCAGGTACTTTATGAATAGAAGAATTTTTTTTATTTTTAATATCATAAGAAACTACTACGTATTAATATCATAGTAAGACTGTTCAGCATTAATAGTCATGTATTTGTGTTTTAAATTATCAATAGGTTTTAGTTGTATTTATGTGTGTTTTATGTGATGTAATAATCAAATAGAAACACTTTTATTAGTATACCATAGACTCTACCTATCAATATTTTTTGATATTTTCAGGGTTTCACCTCAAATAACTTTGACAGTAATGTTGAAGTTATTCATTAGTTGTCTTTTCCGTTTTTTCCCCCTATCCTTGAACATAATTTATTTTCTAAGGCCAATTAATTCATGAAATCCCTATTATGGGCCCTTAAAATCATGTGTTTTATGTACTTTTTCATTGAATTTATTTCTGTTCTATTGCATACAATCTCTTTTTCGAATTCTAATACCCACTCATATACCACTTCATAGTTAAAATATGTATTGTATAAATCTATTTAAGTAACTGATGTGATTTATGTAATCTCATTTCCTTTGTGATTGAATATTGTTTCATTAATTAATCTAACATGAATTAATGAGGTGTCTGGGTAGATAATAAATCAATTATGGATGACATCATTTTTAGTTCCATTATTTGTTTCTATGTACATTCTGTATTCTAACTACGTAGAAAATCTAGTTTTACACAAGAATTTTTTATTGAATTTATTTACATATTTTTATGGTTTCACCTTATCATAATAAAAAAATGTAGCAAATTAATATATTCCATTGCACACTATCACTATAAATTTCATAAAACAAAATTCCATTAGGCACCCCTCTTTAGAGCAATGATCCTCTATAGAATACATTATTTTTCCAGGCATGTAGATCTTGGTGCACAAGAAATGGGATGTTGGTAAATTTCACACCCATACATTCGTGATTTGAAATTGATAATTTTGAGCCCTACAATATTACTAGAGTAAATACCATTTCAATCAAGATAAAATAAGTGAAACTTCTTAAAATAAGGCAACACAATGATAGTGTGAAAGTGGAATTAGTTCCCAATGACAGTTATGGTTTCCAAAATTATTGGATGAGGATAAATATAATATATCATTTTCATGTTCTTCTGTATCTAACTTTGATATTTGCTCCCAGTTTAGTAGTGCTGAAGCAAGTGATTTGGTAGGTTCGTCTTATCCTGTTTACTTTTCTTCTTCACCTTTTTTTCTTTCGAACTCATGGATGAACAAATTTTTATAAGTTGAAAAGTGGATATCAAGTACATACTTCTAAGAGGATTGTATTTTTTAACAAGATTCCTAGAACATAAATATTTACATTTTAGGAATTAATAATTCATGTCCTCATTTTCAAAAAAAAATTGTTTTTTACCTCATACATAGTTGTAAGGGGAGCTTCTCTGACTCTGAGGAATAAATTGGAAGTGGGGGTTAGTCTTTACTAGAAAAATTTGAGGTTGGATACTCAAATTTTATTTTTGATGGGTTTTTTAAGTGAATCACTTTATTTTATTTCATTTTTAAAACCTAGAAAAGGATTTATGAATTTTTTTTTAAAATTTTATTGGTGTGTTTAGGGATTAGGTATAATGATTTCAAAAATTCATGGAAATTTTTTTATGTATCATTTAGGTTGTCCATGTTCTGATTATTTATCTAGTTTTACTTATATAAATAGGGAATTTTTTGATTTGATTTAGTGTTTTTTAGGTTTTCATGTGGAGTGACATTCCAAAATCTAGTACATATTTGAACACTTCTTACACCGATGGCTAGCCTCAACCATTTTCTGGTGCCCAGTTTTATAATATGGATAATTCAAAGTAGTTTTTAGGGTAATCTATTTATAGTTTCATTTGAAGTACAGAACATAAAAATGATAAAACACTCTAACACATCTTTTACTAGATAGGTTTTGGTGTATATTTGTTACAATGAAATCAATGTGAATTTTATTTTGGGGTTTTGGTATATCATATTTTTCTATATTCAGGCATGCATTAAGAAACTATATCCATAGAATAAGCTGCATGTGAAATGGTTTTCCCAATTTAATATTTTAAATCCTAGATAATTTAGCTACAATGGTTTTTGTAATCATAACTTATTGAAAGGGATTACTCTTCCCTATAATTTTTTCTTTTTGAGATTGGCCTTAACTAAACAATAAATTTTTTTAAGACCATCTCATGGATCTTTTTTCCTATCTGACATAGAATCATAGGTATACAATTCAGTTTTAAATTTTTTTTCATAAATTTCATTAAATACATTTAAGTGTTTATTAAAGGAAACATTATTCTTATGGTGTGGTATGGATGGGTTGTTGTTAGCTCACTAGTATGAATGGGCTGGTGGTGGTGATCGTTGGTTCCTGATCTGGAATATCTGGGCTGATGTTGGCTCGCTGGCATGGGTGGGTTGCTACTAGCTCGCTGGAATGGATGAGATTGGGGTGGGGTGGGGTTTTCACTCACTAGTATTGATAGGATCATGCGGTCTCACTGTCATGGGGGAGCCATTGGGGGTAAGTGGGGTGTGTGATGGATCCAGTTGTGGGATATATTTTGTGTTGATTCATTTTGTATTAAATTTCACTATTAATATAATTAAATTTTTATAATTTTAAACATGTGTGACAATTGTCTTCTATTTAATAATTAAAATAAATGTATTATGTATAATAAATTAACAAATATAATATGAAATGTTTCATGAAATAAAAATTTATAATATTTATTCAAATTTAATTTATAAACAGATTTTATGTGTTGGTAATATTATTAACAATAAACAAAATTTCATTAGAACTTGTTGCTAAAAATTTTAACCAATGTTTATATTATCTGTTGGAAATATTATAATTTTAACAGAATGATTTTATTTTTCACAAAAAATAGCGATATGGTTTTTACCGAATGTTTAGTGATAGGTACAAGTACATTGGTAAAATGTTTTACCAATAGAAAATGTACTTTTACCAACTAATATTTCCCCATTATAAAAGGTGACATAATTTGTAGTTTCATTTTCATAAATCTTGGAATTATGAATTGGAGATATAAAAAAAGATAGTAGATAACTAATATGTGTTCCATAAAACACAAATTCGATCTATCATGATAATCCTATCTTCTTGAGTCAGAATCACTTAAAATATCTTCAAGTGAACTCCAAGTTTATTCTATATCCTTAATATATCTCTTATATCTATACTCATACTTTTTCTAAAACATTAATATAGGGTATTCTTCATTGATATGACCGTTTCTCTTGCATTTATAGCATATTATTTCAATTGTATGATCATTAATTTTCCATTATTTTCTCTATTTACATTTACTGTCATACTTATCATTTTATTTTGGCTTCATGTTAAATTTTTTCCCTTTTTAAAAAAAATTGAATCTTCTAGATTAGTGATCCATTTATTCATCGCTATTATAAGATGATTCTTTTTCATGTGAGTTGTCTTTTTAATCATTACTTTTTCATTTGAGTCATAATTCTTGAAGGCTACTAATTTATTATTTGTTTTATCTTCTTTTTCTCTATAAAATTTAAGATCCTCTTAATACATCATAAGATTTCTTATTATCCAATTAAAAGAAAACTTACTTATATCACATAATTCTTGAATTGAAACTAAAGTTCCTTTAAATATTTCTGGTAAACATCTTAACAGGCGCATCACATGATATTTGTAAGTAATTAGTCTCCGGGGTAAATACATCATGTTGATAATATAATTGAACCTGAGATATATATTAGAAATTGATTCATCTGGTTTCATATTAAATATATCATATTTAATAGTATAATTATTTAAATGAATTTCTTTGAAATTTGAAGTTCCTTCATGAGAAACCTCCAATTTATCCCAAATCTCAAATGTAGTTATACAGAAAGATATTTTGTTATACTATTCATATATTAATTCATAGTATAAATAATCCATAGATTAATACTTATTGTTATAATATTATTTAGTAGGATCACTCCATTCAAATATGGTTATTTTGGGTAAATCATATTTATCCTCAATGACATTCCAAATTTCAAAAAACATACTTTATTATTCATTTTCATTTCTTCTTACATTGAGGATAATTAGTACCATTAAAATATGGATGTATATTTGTGGTAGTTATCTTATGTTTATAATTATCCATAAAGATTTAAATATATAATAAAAAGAAATTTAAGATCGTGAATTTGTAACGAGATTAAAATAAAAAGATATTTTGAGACACCTACGATACCAAATGTTGTTCAGAGTGGGAAACTCAAGAGGGGGGTTGAGTTGAGTTCCCAATAAAATTTCTTCTTAAAACAATATAAAACATAAATCCCCTGATTTGTTAAAAACACCCAGTTAATCAAAACCATAGAAATATATAATTTTATTTTTAAAATAGATTATCAAAGAAGGATCATTGATTAGTTAAAATAATCTTTGAAATCACTTTAACTTTTTGAACTAAATTACATGATCAAACACACTTTATAGATCATAAATTAGGATTTACTATTAGAGTAATGTTATGATAAATACTATAAAATAAATATAGTCTTCTACTCTGAAATAATGAAAACAAAGAAAATAAAACACTTAGAGGACTTAAAACAATAGGTTTGGTCTCAATACAATACATTATCCCCTTTAATTGGAAATCACTCACTTATAATAAATTTATTAAATAATAAAATTGATCCATAAATTGGATCAGGTTTTATAAAGAATAACACATAAGGTTTTCCAAGAACAAAGCATATTCTATAGTGATATGTGGGATAAATACCTATATAGGTCACACATGACCACTTCCAAGGTTTTCAATGAAATATAAATGAAAAACAAAATTACAAAGTGTGTTAAGAAATCTCCAATTTAGTGTATAATACTATGTTTTACATATAAACAGAGTAAAAATAAACATAGCTCAAATATAAAGTATAAACACAAAGAGGAAGTGATTAGAGATAGGAAAGATAATGTTTCTCAATATGGATATATTTATATGTTTATATTTCCTAAAATATAACTTTGTAATAATCTCAAATAGGTTTTTTAAAATGTATAGTAAAATATAGTATCGTGAATGTCTGGAAAATCCTTCTGTTTTTAGTCTCTAGCTATCGCGAGTCCTTCCACACACATGTGTTTTAGGGTTTGTCTTTGATACAACATGTGAAATACCATATTCTCTAATAATGTATCACTATCTAGAGCATGAGGGAGTTCTTACGAATTTATATCTCTCTTGGTCAAATTATTCTTTGAAGAATAATGATTATATAACTCAAATCCTCATGCTGAGCACAAAATCATGAATATCTAACATTTTTTAAATGAATCCATGAAGTAGATTAATAGTTAGGATTCTTAAATACATGTGAGTCTAACTAAATATAATTCCTTAAACTATAAATTATATAAATTATGTTTTAAAATTAATCTGGATAGCAATGATAACACACTAGCAGTAGCAGCTCTCTAAAGGTAGCATCACTAAACAGTAGCACAAACTGGTGGTAGATCAACCAAGTGGTAGATCAATCTAGGGGTAGATATGACCTGAGGTAGATATGAATGGTGGTAGTTGTGTTCTAGTAGTAGATGTGTCTAATGGTATATGTCTAACATTAAATATGTTCAGTATTAGATCTCTAATGGTCGATTGTTTTAGCAGAAGAAGTTTGATAGTATATCTACTGAACTAACGATAGATCGTCAATTATACAGATTTCTTTGTAATTTTACTTGAAAATATTTACTATCAAAAGACATCAAACATTTTATAAACATAAAAAAATATGATTTGAAATCACTAAAAAAAGGATGTTCTAACATGAAAGATGACACTATTAAAAAGGTATTATTTAAACATGACCATGATAACCTAGCCATTAAATTGGTGGTTATTAAAAGTAATAACTAGATAATTAAAAATATATAGTTTACATATGTATAAAATAAATTAAATATATATATATATATTAGAGATAAAATTAGAACTATTTGAATGAAAGAGAAATGTTTTCTGAAAATGATTTTTTTCTAAAAGGAAGTTTAATTCCACTTTGTGCATATAATTTATAATTTTTTTACCAATAATAGAAAATTTATTTGAATAAAAAAAATTTATTTTTAAATAAAAATATAAAAATTATCTTATGGTGATTTTTTTTATTTCTCTGAAGTGATTCATTTTTTGATGAATAGTGAAAAATACAGATTTATACTAAAAATGTCTTTTTGTTTAGATTATTATGAAAGTTAAATTATATTTTAAATTGGTTTTAAATTAAAATTAGTTCAATTATATTAAAATTTAACTAATTTAGGTCACTATAATAATTTTAATTTTGAATTTTGATATAAAAACTTTTCAAACTTTTGATTATTTTCTCCTTAAAACCCCACTTTTTCATCATGTCTAAGGGATTAATTTTAAAATAAAATTTTCCCCTTATATGAATGGATTATGAAATAATGGATAACATATTTATAATAATAAAAATTTAAATTATCTAATAAGTTTAAATTAATTTTTTACTAAAATTAATTATGCAAATGGTAAAAAATAATTACTACGGTTAAGGTAAAAATGGTTTTATTAGGGGTTAAACTAAGAAGATAAGGGTTTAAATGATCTAAAAATTTGTCAAATTATTATTTTATGTCCCTATTTTTGACTTATCCTTAAACATTTATAATATAAGTTCATTAATAATTTTTTTCTTGTAAATGAATTTATCATTTTGGATTCTTTTGGGAAATGTCCATGTAATTTCCAAGAGGGTTCTCTTTCCCCACTTATAAAACGGAAATACCTCCCATCACTATTTTACACCTCCCATTCCCTTTTTCTCAACCAAAACCTAAATAATTATCTCTAAAACATCATTATTTACATTATAAATCTTTTTTTCTCCCAAAATTCAGTCCCTAGGGTCTTTTAGAGGAGATCTAAATGAGGTTTCTCTTAGAGAAGGTAATTGTCTTAACAAAGATCTTTTATTTTATTTCATCTATTTACAAATTAAATTTTTCCTGAAAACATACAATATAATAACACCAATATATAATATATACCTATATTATATTATGTTAATGGGATAATATTTATCTATATCCACTTACATTAAATGGGAAACAAAATCATCAATCATGTGTACGGCAGACTATCATCTTGCGAACCAATGTATTTTTTCCATCACCACCTTTAAATGTTGGATATAATAATGGATTTAAAGTTTATATAAAATATTTATGTTATAAATATTCTTATGGAATTATAAATCACATATACCTTCACACATTCCAGTCTTTTTAATATACGATAATTTCCCTCATGTGTATGGTGGACTACCGCCTCACAAAACATTGTGAATCATTTATCACATACACTTAAATGAAATGAAATAAGGATAAAATTAATGAATATAATTTATTTATATTCTATTATATTTACTTTTAAAATTTAATATATCACCCATTTACTTACCCTTTCACTCATTAAAGATATGATAACTTCACTCGTGTGTACGTACGACCTACCATCTCTGTGAAGTGATGCAATTAATTTTCCATGATCAACTTTTAATAGTGGTTCTGATGATGTATATACTAAGTAAATATAATATTTATAACATTATTATAATTATTTATATGATTTAATTATATCATATGTATATTAATCATAGCTTTTACAATAAAACATGCGTGAGGAAACAAGAATATTAACACCTGAAACAATAAAAATAATGAGATATTATTAAAAAAATAGATGGTAAAATGTTATAATAGTATTATATGTGATATTTTAAATTGGAGTGTGGTTTTTATAAGGCCCCAGCCTTAAACCTTACTTAATCTTGATTTATTACAAGATTACACATTGAGGATCTTTTCGGGTTTAGAGTTTTAGAGAATTAGATCATAAAACTTGCGTTACATTCCACATATAAACAAAGTGGTTACATAAAGATAGTATTCTTCATTCCCATCAATGGAAACAAATTTGAAATAAAACATGGATTCTTTTTGACACATCCTTGACCCTATCATCTTATCATGTACCTTTCCCTTGACCTGTGAAAAACATTTCAAAAACTTGGGATGAGCATAAAAACTCAGTATGGGTTATAAAAACATGGGAAGGAAACATGAGTTCATATATACATAAGAATGAAATCATACTATACCCATAAAACATAGGCACCTTAACATACCTCATAAAATCATGAATAAATCATAGAAACCATAAGACATAAAGGTAACTTGAGGCATTCATAACATTCTTACATAGGGAGTAACCCTCTTGGTTACGTTTTGGAATACCCATCACAGTATATTCCCTAAAAAACTCTTCGGAGAAACCTTAACGTTTCACTCCTTCCCGTTACCCAATGCATTGGAGAGCTATAACGGTCTCACCCGCCCTTAGTCTATCACGGAACCACCCGTCTTCATAATAATGCCCAAGAACCTCAACATAAACGTATCACATAAAACATGCATAAAGGAAACATAACATTTCCACCATTCAATCACAAGATATCAATACCACACATTGATATAAAAATATTATGAAAACCATTTTCAATACCAAAATAAAAGAAAAGTAAAACATGGTATTTATTTTTCTTTTAAAAAAAAGGTACGGCTTGTAGAGGAAGCCGAAACTCAAATAACGGTCACGACGGCGGAGAAGTCGTTGTCGCTGCATACGTACGACAAAAACATTCCCTTTTGTCGTTTAGTAAACGCTTCGTATAAAAAAGATTCCTTTTGAATAAACGTAAAAGTCAAAGGGGTTTATACACCGTATAAAAGAAAGTTGTGTATAAAATAAAATATGCCTCAACGAAAGGAGATTGAGACGAAGTCCCATACCTCGTATCCGACTTGACCCGACCGTTCTTTAATCTCCTGAATAATAAACTTGAGTTAATATCTACTTTCTTATGAACCTTTTTCAAGTTCATTATTCCTTTTATACCATGTTATGAACATCATGTAATCAGTTAAGTAAATAATGTTCATTTTGTCAGTATTTGGTTCTTAAGTCAAAAAATAGACTTCTTACACTTACATGTTGTTAATTTGGTCAAAGGTTCATTATATCCATAATGGTATTCATGATGTAGATATCATATATGTCATATATATCCAGTACATACATGCATTTATAATACTACATAATCATTTAGAGGTAAGAAATGAAATGCACCGTTCATGGAGACGGTAAGCCGTACGTACGCATGAACGCTACTTTCATTTCTATTTCGTATTTTATAGAATGGAATCATAATGATATAAAGGTATATTATAATTCCAGTATAATATCATATATAATATCATAGTTCCATCCTTTATATGTCCCACATATGGTATATAACGAATCAAATCACTTTGAGGGGGCGGTAGTCCGCACTTCCTAAAATGAAGATATCGTGTTTACCCATAATGGAAACCATAAAGGTATGCCCAAAATGAAAAAAACAGAAGCTTAAGGAAAACATAAACATATTATATATCATATATAAAAATAGTGACATCATAATGGCCACCTTTGAAGGTGTTAAATGAGTATTGAACAATCATCGTTTCGGGAGGCAGAATTTCGCCATCCACGGAAACCGTATGTTCTTTAACCATTTGATGTAGTTATGTGAGAGTGTAGCTCAAAAAAATCTTATAAAAACATCCTAGTATATTGAATATACTGGTGTTGTTACAAAAGAAGTAAATAAAAAGAGTTTAGGGGGTTGGAGAAGCAAAATAAAACAAATGAACATGATAGAATGAATTACCTTTAAAAGTGTAACTCCTTTTTATTTGAGCCTAAAGGCTTCCTTTGAAAGGATTCTGCCCAAATGGAATCCTCTAGGATGAGGAGAGGGATTTGGAGAGAGTAAATGTTCAGGGGTTGGCTGAGCCAAAGGCTTGAGTAGTGTGTGAAATGAGGTAGAGGTGGGGGCCTTTTATAAGAGGAGAGGAGGGGCACTTTTGGACAGTAAAGAAATATCACTTTATTTGAAAATGTGTTTCGGTTTTAAAAGGTCCCACATTGATAGAATTCGTGTATAAGGTGATAAGGGTTCGAAATCCACTCATCCAATTGGTTTTGGCCATGTTTAGTTCATAGATATTACATTGTCTTTTCATTTTATTTAAATCGTCAAATAATGATGTCATCACTGCATCATTATTATGTCATAAATAATGTAATTTATTTAATGTCTAAAAATTATAAAAAAAATACTATTATGTAGGAAATCTTTTTATCTTTCTAATTACTATTTATAATCAAAAATATGATCTTTATAACCCCATGTAAAAATTGTTTTCGTAAAACATCTCTTTTTTGTGTCATTTTTACTTTAACATTTAATAAAAAGTTATTTATGTCATTTCCCAACAAAAGTGGATCCATGGGGTCCCCAAGTTGTCCCATGGCTTTTCTTGGTCGTCCATGACACAACCAATAAGGTTGGGACATGTGTCTAGGTCATTTCCTATTATTAAAGCATTATTTATACCTTAAACTACCTTAATTACCACTAATCGCGATTAAGAACTTAATAAGTTACTATTCACCAAAAAATTATTATAATCTCATTGAACCACATTTTACTTCTTAATGACAACCATGTATGTCGGATTTTCAAAATTCAAAACACATTAGTGGTAAACTTTCATTTAACTGAAAAATCAGTTTGCTTGATTACCACTTAGTGGTTTCTCTATTCATCAAAAATTGAAGTTTTTCAGAAAATTACCAAAAATTCACCCTAAGCTATATTTGATATTCCGAATTCAAAAATGAAGTCTATTTTACAAAATTAAAATCATATAAGTCACATTAATTAATTTAATAATTAATTCCCGCTGCCAGAGAAAATAGCATGTTTTTACAAAACAATAAGTATCAAAAGATTGACACCAGTTTAAGTCTAATTTCAAAGTGAAATTAATTCCAATGACCACCATTGGATAAAATGGTAAAAATATATTCATATTACACATTAAGAACAATTCAAAAGATAATCTAATCATATAAATAAATTAGATTAAAAATCAGTTTTGATGTAAAATGCATTATTTTTCACTATTCATTAAAAAATGAACATTGTCAGAAAAATACCAAAAATTCACACAAAGTAAATTTTGTTGTCCCAATCATAAAGAATAAGTTTATTTTGACAAACATAGTTTATAAAATTGTCAAAATATAGATTCAAAAAGGGTTTCCCATCATAAGGCACTAAAACAATCTTTTAAGAATATTAGTGTATTCCATGCATAAGATTGTATTTATTTTCATTTTAAGCCTCTATAACACTATCTTAATCATTAATAGACATAGATAAAAATATCTATTATTCATTAATTACTTGGGATGTTACATCCTTCCCCCTTTAGAAAATTGCGTCCCCTCAATTTATTTACTTATCGAATAAATGGGGGTACTTATCCCTCATTGCATTTTCAGATTCCCATGTTGCCTCTTCAATCATGTGGTTTTTCCACAAAACCTTTACCTGGTGAATCACCTTATTCCGTAACACTTGCTCCCTGTGGTCAAGAATCTGGACCGGTTGTTCCTCATAAGATAAGTTCTCTTCCAGCTGAACTACCTCTGGACTCAAAACATGAGATGGATCTGGCATATACTTTCTCAACATCGAAATGTGAAAAACATTGTGTACCTGAGATAAACTCGGAGGTAAAGCCACTCGGTATGCAACTGATCCAACTCTATCCAGAATTTCATATGGTCCAATAAACCTTGGACTCAACTTTCCTTTCTTACCGAATCTCATCACACTTTTCCACGGAGAAACCTTGAGAAAAACATGATCACCTACCTCGAAAGATAGATCCTTCCTCTGGTTATCTGCATAACTCTTCTGCCTGCTCTGAGCTGTTATCATGTGCTTCTGAATCAGCTGAACTTTTTCTGCCAACTCTTCTACCAATTTTGGTCCCATCAACTTCCTTTCACCCACTTCATCCCAGAAAGCTGGAGTTCGACACCCCTTCCCATATAATGCCTGAAATGGTGCCATCTGTATACTGGAATGAAAACTGTTATTATATGAAAACTCAACCAAAGAAAGATGTTGGTCCCAACTTCCCTGATAATCCATAGAACAAGCTCTTAGCATATCCTCCAATGTCTGAATTGTTCGTTCTGACTGCCCGTCTGATTGAGGATGAAAAGCTGTACTAAAATTTAATTCAGTACCCAACGACTTCTGAAGGCCTTTCCAAAAGTTAGAAGTAAACCTGGGATCACGATCCGATATAATGGAGAGAGGAACTCCATGTAACCTGACTATTTCTTTAAGATACAAACGGGAAAGTTGATCAAGAGAGAAAGTATCTCGTATAGCAAGGAAATGAGCAGATTTGGTCAAGCGATCAACAATAACCCAGATTGCATTATTACCTCGAGATGTCTTCGGTAATCCAACAACAAAGTCCATGGATATATTCTCCCATTTCCACTCTGGCACTGGTAAGGGCTGAAGCATCCCTTTCGGTAACTGCCGCTATGCTTTAACCTGTTGACATGTCAAACACTTCACAGTAAAATTGGCAATATCTCTTTTCATTCCATCCCACCAGTAATACTCCCGCAGATCTCTATACATCTTAGTACTGCCCGGATGAACTGAAAACGGAGAACTATGAGCATCACATAACAACTCTTTCTTCAACTGTGAATCACAAGGCACACACAATCTCTTCCCAAATCTCAAAACACAATCATTATCAATGTTGAAATCAGGCAACTTACCTTTCTGAACCAGCTCTACCTTTTTCTGCAACTCACTGTCATGATTCTGTGCTTGCTTGATTTTATCTGATAGAGATGATCTCACTGATACCTGAAACAAAACAAAAGGACTTCCTGCACTAACAACTTCTATGCCAAATTTCATCAAATCCTTAACCAAAGGATCACGTTCCAAACGCAACATTGTTAATGAAGCATTACTTTTTCGACTCAAAGCATCAGCCACTTTATTTGCTTTTCCCGGATGGTAATGAATTGTACAATCATAATCCTTGATTAATTCCAGCCATCTCCTTTGTCTCATGTTTAACTCTTTCTGAGTGAATATATACTTTAAACTTTTGTGATCGGTATATATTTCACACTTTACTCCATACAAATGATGCCTCCAAATTTTTAAAGCAAAAACAACAGCAGCTAATTCCAAATCATGTGTAGGGTAATTTACCTCATGAGTTTTCAACTGTCTTGAAGCATAAGCAATTACCTGATCATTCTGCATTAGGACGCAACCAAGTCCTTTCAATGAAGCATCACTGTATATAACAAAATCACCATTCCTGGAAGGTAGTGCCAAAACTGGAGCATTCACCAATCTTCTTTTTAATTCCTGAAAACAATCATCACATTCTTTTGTCCAGATAAACTTAACACCCTTCCGAGTTAGCTTAGTCATTGGACTAGATAACCGTGAAAAATTTCTAACAAACCTTCAGTAATAGCCCGCCAAACCAAGGAAGCTACGAATCTCGGTTACATTTTTGGGTCTTGGCCATTCTTCCACAACTTTTGTTTTTGCAGGATCAACAGTTATTCCATCTTTAGAAACAATGTGCCCAAGGAACGAAATTTGTTGCAACCAAAACTCACACTTTCTGAATTTCCCATATAGTTTCTTTTCTTTTAAGGTTTGCAAGATAACCCTTAAATGTCTTTCATGATCTTCTTTACTTTTAGAAAACACCAAAATATCATCAATGAAAACCACCACAAACATATCCCAGAACTCATGGAAAATTCTATTCATTAAGTCTATGAATACAGCAGGTGCATTGGTTAGCCCAAAAGGCATTACTACAAATTCATAATGGCCATATCTCGTACGGAACGCGGTCTTCGGAATATCTGCCTCCTTTACCTTCAGCTGATGGTACCCCGATCTCAGGTCAATCTTTGAAAAAAACTAAGCTCCCTGGAGCTGATCAAACAAATCATCGATATGAGGCAAAGGATATTTGTTCTTAAAAGTGATATTATTCAAGGCTCTATAATCAATGAAAAGTCTCATAGAACCATATTTATTTTTAACAAATAAAACAAGAGCACCCCATGGTGATGTGATAGGTCTAATGAAACCTTTCTCTAATAAATATTGCAATTGCTCCTTCAACTCTAAAAGTTCAATTTGTGCCATTCGATAAGGGGGTTTTGAAATTGGCTTAGCATCAGGAACTAAGTCAACAGTAAACTCAACTTCCCGATCTGGTATTATTCCAGGAAACTCATCAGGAAAAACATCAGGATACTCATTTACCACTGGCACATCATTAATCTGAATAGTTCCTTTATTTTCAACGACGTGTGCAAGGTAACATTCATTTCCATCTTTTACAAGTTTCTCGGCCTCTTGATATGTTATCAAAAGTAAGGGTTCATTCTTGTAAACAAACTGAAAGTCTTTCTGAAAAGAAACTTCTTTAGCTATAAAGTCAATCTTAGCATGGTAAATAGAGAGCCAATCCATACCCATGATAACATCAAACTCTACTAGAGGTAGAACAATAAGGTTTGCAAGTAGGTTCTTTCCACAGATAAGGATAGGAAGATTCTTATAAATTTTTTTTGCCTCAACATTCCTCCCAGGTGTTTTTACCAAAAGTTTAGGAGTCATTTCTTGAGATGGTATTCCCATTTTACTAGAAAAGGTTTCAGAGATGAAAGAATGTGTAGACCCCGAATCAAACAACACACTGGCATAATCTGAAAAAACAAACAAAGTACCTGATACAACCTCATTTGATGGCCCGACATCTGCTGAAGTAGTTGCAAAGGATTTCACTACCCCTTTCTGCTTGTAGTCCAACTGCTTCCCATCACTCAAGCTCTTTGCCGGACACTCGTTTGCATAGTGACCCATCTCATTGCACTTATAACACTTCACTAACTGTAAATCAAACTTGTTCTTACCTTCACCTTGATCCTTTTCAGTGCAATCACGAGCCCTATGTCCCATCTTACCACATCGGTAGCACTTCCCAGAATTCAGAAGACATTCCCCAGCATGCCTTTTGCCACATTTATCACAAACTGGAAACATAGTTTTCTTACCATCAGACTTTTTTGAAGAATTCTTACCTTTCTCCTGCCACCTCAGTCTCTTCTTCTGCTGGTTGTTATAGAAAACTTGGTCATCGGCAAACTCCATTTCCACCTTCTCAGCACATCGAACAAGCTTTTCATAACTCTTAAACTCATGAGAAGCCAATGCCCTTCGATATTTTGGCTTTAATCCTGAGTAAAAACGATTGATTTTACTATCAAGGTCCCGGATAAAATTTGGAGCATACCTTTCCAATCGAGTGAACCTTTCTTCATAGGCAGCCACTGAGTCTTCCTCTTGCCTCAATTCCAAGAATTGCTTTTCCATCCTAAGTCGAACAGCCTTAGGAAAATATTTCTCAAGAAACATACCTTTGAATTCATCCCAGTCAAGAGCATCAATCTCACCGGCGTCCCTGATATTTTTAACCATAGACCACCACTGATCTGCTTCACCCTCCAAACGTTAAATAGCAAGACTAACCTTTTGATTGTCTGAACACTCCATGACATCAAAAATCTTCTCCAGTTCTTTAATCCACCCTTCAGCTAGAACAGGGTCAGATGATCCTCTGAATGATGGTGGATGTTGCCTCATGAAATGTTCCACCACTGACATGTTCCTCTGCGGTTGATCTGGCTGATCTCGTGCATGGATACCACCACCATTTATAGCCTGAGTCAACTGTGCCATCACTGCAACAAACTGTTCAGTTCCAATTCCGACCATCTCAGGATGTTGATTCGGAAGGTTATTTCCTTCCGTATGCCTTCCTAGCACTGCTTCCCTGTTTCCTCTGCGGAAAACCATTCTGAACAAACATGTCTTAGATGAAGCAACATGGTAATCTTTAAATGCTATATCATTTCAAAAAAAATAAAATAATTTTGGATAATATAGAATTCTAACTCCTAAAGTTATCTAAACCGACCTCTGATACCAACTATAAGGCCCCAGCCTTAAACCTTACTTAATCATGATTTATTACAAGATTACACATTGAGGATCTTTTCGGGTTTAGAGTTTTAGAGAATTAGATCATAAAACTTGCGTTACATTCCACATATAAACAAAGTGGTTACATAAAGATAGTATTCTTCATTCCCATCAATGGAAACACATTTGAAATAAAACATGGATTCTTTTTGACACATCCTTGACCCTATCATCTTATCATGTACCTTTCCCTTGACCTGTGAAAAACATTTCAAAAACTTGGGATGAGCATAAAAACTCAGTATGGGTTATAAAAACATGGGAAAGAAACATGAGTTCATATATACATAAGAATGAAATCATACTATACCCATAAAACATAGGCACCTTAACATACCTCATAAAATCATGAATAAATCATAGAAACCATAAGACATAAAGGTAACTTGAGGCATTCATAACATTCTTACGTAGGGAGTAACCCTCTTGGTTACGTTTTGGAATACCCATCACAGTATATTCCCTAAAAATCTCTTCGGAGAAACCTTAACGTTTCACTCCTTCGCGTTACCCAATGCATTGGAGAGCTATAACGGGCTCACCCGCCCTTAGTCTATCACGGAACCACCCGTCTTCATAATAATGCCCAAGAACCTCAACATAAACGTATCACATAAAACATGCATAAAGGAAACATAACATTTCCACCATTCAATCACAAGATATCAATACCACACATTGATATAAAAATATTATGAAAACCATTTTCAATACCAAAATAAAAGAAAAGTAAAACATGGTATTTATTTTTCTTTTTAAAAAAAGGTATGGCTTGTAGAGGAAGCCGAAACTCAAATAACGGTCACGGCGGCGGAGAAGTCGTTGTCGCTGCATACGTACGACAAAAATATTCCCTTTTGTCGTTTAGTAAACGCTTCGTATAAAAAATATTCCTTTTGAATAAACGTAAAAGTCAAAGGGGTTTATACACCGTATAAAAGAAAGTTGTGTATAAAATAAAATATGCCTCAACGAAAGGAGATTGAGACGAAGTCCCATACCTCATATCCGACTTGACCCGACCGTTCTTTAATCTCCTAAATAATAAACTTGAGTTAATATCTACTTGCTTATGAACCTTTTTCAAGTTCATTATTCCTTTTATACCATGTTATGAACATCATGTAATCAGTTATGTTAAAAATGTTCATTTTGTCGGTATTTGGTTCTTAAGTCAAAAAATAGACTTCTTACACTTACATGTTGTTAATTTGGTCAAAGGTTCATTATATCCATAATGGTATTCATGATTTAGATATCATATATGTCATATATATCCAGTACATACATGCATTTATAATACTACATAATCATTTAGAGGTAAGAAATGAAATGCACCGTTCATGGAGACGGTAAGCCGTACCTACGCATGAACTCTACTTTCATTTCTATTTCGTATTTTATAGAATGGAATCATAATTATATAAAGGTATATTATAATTCCATTATAATATCATATATAATATCATAGTTCCATCCTTTATATGTCCCACATATGGTATTTAACGAATCAAATCACTTTGAGGGGGCGGTAGTCCGCACTTCCTAAAATGAAGATATCGTGTTTACCCATAATGGAAACCATAAAGGTATGCCCAAAATGAAAAACAAAGAAACTTAAGGAAGACATAAACATATTATATATCATATATAAAAATAGTGACATCATAATGTCCACCTTTGAAGGTGTTAAATGAGTATTGAACAATCATCGTTTCGGGAGGCAGAATTTCACCATCCACGGAAACCGTATTTTCTTTAACCATTTGATGTAGTTGTGTGAGAGTGTAGCTCAAATAAATCTTATAAAAACATCCTAGTATATTGAAGATACTGGTGTTGTTACAAAAGAAGTAAATAAAAAGAGTTTAGGGGGTTGTAGAAGCAAAATAAAACAAATGAACATGAGAGAATGAATTACCTTTAAAAGTGTAACTCCTTTTGATTTGAGCCTAAAGGCTTCCTTTAAAAGGATTATGCCCAAAGGGAATCCTCTAGGATGAGGAGAGGGATGTGTATAGAGTAAATGGGCAGTGGTTGGACGAGCCAAAGGCTTGAGTAGTGTGTGAAATGAGGTAGAGGTGGGGGCCTTTTATAAGAGGAGAGGAGGGGCACTTTTGGAAAGTAAAGAAATATCACTTTATTTGAAAATGTGTTTCGGTTTTAAAAGGTCCCACATTGATAAAATTCGTGGATAAGGTGATAAGAGTTCTAAATCCACTCATACAATTGGTTTTGGCCATGTTTAGTTCATAGATATTACATTGTCTTTTCATTTTATTTAAATCGTCAAATAATGATGTCATCACTGCATCATTATTATGTCATAAATAATTTAATTTATTTAATGTCTAAAAATTATAAAACAAATACTATTATGTAGGAAATCTTTTTAGCTTTCTAATGACTATTTATAATCAAAAATATGATCTTTATAACCCCATGTAAAAATTGTTTTCATAAAACATCTCTTGTTTGTGTCATTTTTACTTTAACATTTAATAAAAATTTATTTATGTCATTTCCCAACAAAAGTGGATCCATGGGGTCCCCAAGTTGGCCCATGGCTTGTATTGGTCGGCCATGACACAACCAATAAGGTTGGGACATGTGTCTAGGTCATTTCCTATTATTAAAGCATTATTTATACCTTAAACTACCCTAATTACCACTAATCGCGATTAAGAACTTAATAAGTTACTATTCACCAAAAAAATTATTATAATCTCATTGAACCAAATTTTACTTCTTAATTACAACCATGTATGTCGGATTTTCAAAATTCAATACACATTAGTGGTAAACTTTCATTTAACTGAAAAAATCAGTTTGCTTGATTACCACTTAGTGGTTTCACTATTCATCAAAAATTGAAGTTTTTCAGAAAATTACCAAAAATTCACCCTAAGCTATATTTGATATTCCGAATTCAAAAATGAAGTCTATTTTACAAAATTAAAATAATATAAGTCACATTAATTAATTTAATAATTAATTCCCGCTGCCAGAGCAAATAGCATGTTTTTACAAAACAATAAGTATCAAAAGATTGACACTAGTTTAAGTCTAATTTCAAAGTGAAATTGATTCCAATGACCACCATTGGATAAAATGGTAAAAATATATTCATATTACACATTAAGAACAATTCAAAAGATAATCTAATCATATAAATAAATTAGATTAAAAATCATTTTTGATGTAAAATGCAGTATTTTTCACTATTCATTAAAAAATGAACATTGTCAGAAAAATACCAAAAATTCACACAAAGTAAATTTTGTTGTCCCAATCATAAAGAATAAGTTTATTTTTACAAACATAGTTTATAAAATTTTCAAAATATAGATTCAAAAAGGGTTTCCCATCATAAGGCACTAAAACAATCTTTTAAGAATATTAGTGTATTCCATGCATAAGATTGTATTTATTTTCATTTTAAGCCTCTATAACACTATCTTAATCATTAATAGACATAGATAAAAATATCTATTATTCATTAATTACTTGGGATGTTACAGTTTTATTATAAATTAATAAAATGATTAAAACTATCATACATGATGTTAAATTATGATCAAATAAATAAATCATGAGATAAGGAACTTCTTCTCAATTTCACTTAATTTAGGCATATTGTAATGTTATGCAACTAATTTATTTTATATAGTGTATATACTGACCCTTGACATGTAATATCATGATTACTTAATAATTCAAGGTATTTTAAATTGAAATATAAATTATTTCATCCAAGTGTATTTGAATTGAAAAATACAAAGTGATAAAATTTATCGTACAATCTCACTTTCTTTTGTGATTGTTAACTTTCTCTTAAAATAATAACTTTCTTATGATAATTTTTAATTAGAGACAAAATTTATATTAAATATAAATATTATTTTATGATTCATATTATTATTTATTTAAATAAATACCATTTTTATATAATGTTTTTACTTAAAAAGTTATTTGATTAACTAGAAAAATATTGATAAATATATATCCTTAAATCAATATGTATATTTGATGATAAGTAATATTGATTCATGGATTAAATATATTATATTATATATGAGGAATACTTTTCAATTGAAGTGATAGGAGTGTCCAGAAATTATATATCCTCTCAATGCATCATTAGGTATGATGATATAAATCATTTGACAAAATTAAATGGGTTTCTACCTATAGTTTTAAACCATATTTTGAAAGGTATTGGTGATAGAGGTATCATGTTCCTGAGAACATTACGTCCAATGATTTAATATTTAATTTATTAAGAATTTACTCATTATTATCTATGACATTTTCACAATGATATTATCTCTGGATGCATTTCATTCTAAGATTATTGATTAAATTGAGTGTTTTTTTTTTGTTATTTATCTTTCCATATTGATTATTCTTTATCTTATCTTGATAGTTAAGTTATTTAAATGGATTGTTTGTTTAGTTATTTATTATTCCATATTTATTATTATTTATCTTATCGTGATATTAATTTTATTTAAGTATAAAGTGTGTTTATTTATTTACCTTTTCATGTTGATTATGCTTTTTTATTCATGATATAATACATTGTACTTAACCATTACTGGGAATTTAATCTCACCCTTATTTTGTTTTCATTCCCCAAGATATGAAGAAAAATTATTGGAATGAGTTCAAGGATTCCAAATTGTTTCCATTTATATTATTTTTATTTTATATCCCTATGTAAAATGGGTATCATGTATGTATTTATTTCACTAAAATTTCTAAATTGGTCAGTACTTATGGAGTTTATGCCTTGTATATGCACCAATGTAATAAGGTAATCTTTTACTCCAGGCTACTGAGGTTGGGGATTCTGCAATTATTATCAAAGGAAGTTTTTTAGAAACATTGGGAACCATATTAAGGGAAACATCGATTATATAACAAAACAATATTATATACATTGAGGATAAGTGTATTAGAATATCCAAATTTTTTGGTAAGGAAGTGATTATATGGCTTTTCCAATCTATGAATACTGATATGGATACTAAAAGTATATGTGGTTCTTTCACAGAGGCACCTAAGGGTAATAACTCTAAAAAGGTAACATTTTGATTGACCTAATCATCACATGGTGCACAAAAATGGACCTTACAATGCACTTGGTTTGACACTCCTAGGATATATTATTAGGATAATTCACATTTTCTTTATAATCCATTATGAAGGATTTAAAAAATAAATATATCCCCAGAGAAACCAATTTTATGATTTTCATATTAGTAATGTATAAATTTAAAATTTATGTTTATTGTTACCCCATATTTGGAATTATACATTATGTTTCAACATTTATAATTTTATGACCTAATCCAGTATATGAAATCATATAGAACTGGTTCCTTGAAAGAATAAATGTATCAGTACTCATGGACCATGTTGATATTTTTTTTGTCGAAGCCAATACAGTTGGTATTATAACTAAAACAATATGGATATATTAGGTCACCTTAATTATGTTATGATAAATAACCTTTATCAAATGGAGTAACCATTCCAAATCATGATTCTCTAATTTGAAATTCCTCATGCGATAAATCCCTCCGTCATTTTGTGGGACTGTGAATCCAATGGTAGCCAAGAAAGTTATTAAGTCTCTAGAGAATATATTTATAGCCTTGGGGTATGATGAAAAGGAAAAGGTTACAATTTAAGTTTATTGTCTAAAATTAGATTCTCATAAATTTTAGTTGTTGATCAAGAATAATAGGGAGGAAGAGAAAATAGAACTCATGGAATGTAATGTTTTTTTAAGAGACATTAATAAACAAATATTTCCCACTGGAGCAAGAAACTGAAATGAAGATAAAGTTCCTAGACTTAAATAAAAAGAAAAAAGAATTTTTTTTGGGTACAAGGCTACCTTTACAAGGTAATACAAGTATTATATGGATTACCTATACAATAAACAGTTTATGATTGACCACTTTTGTGAATGGATTAATCCAATTCTATGAATGGCATTGGTCTTTCAAACTTTTTGTCATATGATGAAATATTTTTATGTGCCATTAAAAAAATGAGGAATTATGTTAATCCTAAAATTACAAGGAAAATTAATAAAATAAGAGGTCCAATGAGCAACATGAAAACGGAATGTGTCTAAGAAGAATAAGAAGATAATGAATTAGTTTCCACCATAATAAATTTATGGAAAGAGTCATCCTATGAAATATATTAAGGGAATGGGGGTTTTTTATAATTGTATATATAATGGTCATCTGAATCATGAATGTAAAGGGAATAAAAAAATAAATGATGTACAGTGATTAAATTGTAAATAAATGGGGAATTATTTACACAAATTTTACAAGTGTCAATGGAATATTCAACATAAGAGGAAAACGGGAGAAGGCTAAGCATACATAGTCACTATATGTGAGGTGGAAGTTCCTAATGATGTATTTGTAGGTACTCTAATCATATCATAAAATTTATATAATTCTTTATTTGATTTTGGATCCTCACACTCTTTTCTATCTACACTATTTTCAAAAAAAAATAGATGTTTCCCTTTTAATTTAAGAGGGTATTTATCAGTAAAAACACCTCGGGGATGTATCACTATAATAAGGATGTGTTAGGAAGTCCCCATTATAACAAATAAACATGATTTATTTTCTATCCTTATTATGATAGCTATGGTTGAATTCGATATAATCCTTGGTATAGACTGGATTTCAAAATAAGATACAAAAAATATATTGTAAGAAGAAGGAAATTGTGATTTGTAATGAAGATATAGAATTTATTATATTTATAGAAGAGACATCATTATCTAACACATGTCTCGATCCACCCCCATTTGTACTACTAAATGAGATTCTTTGGGAATATCATAAAAAAATCTAGGGATGGAGAAGGTAATCTTCAAATTTATTTTGTACATATTTTATAGGAATATAGTGATGTATTTCCTAAGGAATTACCTGGACATCCCCTAGAATGTGATGTTGAGTTTACCATTGATTTAACCCCTAGTATAATACCAATATAAAAGGATTATTATAGAATGAAAACTATATAATTATTTGATTTTGAGAAACAACTAGAGGTGTTGGGAGATAAGCGATATATTTTCCCGAGTGTTTCACCATGGGAAGCCCTTTTTCTCTTATTTAAGAACAAAGACATATCCATGAGGATATTCATTGATTATAAGGAAATAAATACTATTATATTAGAAAACAATTATCCTATATCTAGAATTGATTTTTTTTTAATCAACATCACAGATCCCAATATTTTTTAAGATTAACCTTCATTTTGGGTATTATCAATTGTGAGTAAAAAAGAAATACATTCCTAATATAGATTTTTGAATGAGTTATGGACATTAAGAATTTACAGTAAGGCCATTTGGATTGAATAATGCACCCTTTTTTATGGATCTAATGAACAGTGTATTTAAGTACTCTATTAATGATTTTATTGTGTTATTCATTAATAATATCTTTGTTTGTCATAAAATCTATTAATATTATGAGAATCACTTTTAGATTATTCTTCAAACTCTTAAAAGGAAATAGATTTATGAAAAAATAAAGTCTGATTTCTGGCTTCAATCAGTTTCTTTTCATGGCCATATTTTTCTCTAAGGTTGGAATCTCAGTTGATCCTATAAATAAAAATTTATAAAAATAATTTCCTACACCAATGGACATAACTGAGGTATGTATTTTCATTAGTTTAGAACTTTATTATCAATTATTCATTCATAATTCCTCCTGATTGGATAACCCATTAACCAAGATTTTATGTAAAGGGATATAGTTTGTTTGGAAAAAAACTATGAAGAATGTTTTGATGAACTAAAGTGGATATTATTCAATGCATCAATTTTGAATTTACAATTAGGAAATGATGGTTTTATTATATATAGTGATGCATCGAATAAAGGAATAGTTCTTTCCTTATAAAAAATGATAAAATTATTTCATATGCATCAAGTCAATTGAAAAACCATGAATAGAACTATCCAAACCATGATCTTGAGTAGGAAGCTATAATCTTTTCTTTGAAGATATGGAGACATTATCTTTACGATGAAATATATTATATATACACAGACCATAATATCCTAAAATAAATATTTTCACAGAAGGGGATCAACATGAGAAAAATGATATGGATTGAGTTATTCAATTATTATAATATCTTAATTCTCTACCACCCAAGGGAAGAAAATAAGGTTGCAGATGCATTGAGTAAGAAATATTTTGGATTTATGACACAAATGAGTATTTAGAGGGATCCTATGTTCATGGATATAGTAAATATGGATATGTGAATTATTTTGGAAGGAGATACATCTCCCCTTTTTCAAATGATTGTGAAACCATATATATTAGAAAAGATAAAATGTTATCAATCTATTGATGATAACTTTCAGAAGAAAATTAAAGATGGAAATGATGGGAAATTACCATACTATGAAAATAGTGTCTTAAATTTTGGAAATAAATTATGTGTTCCATTTATAATTGTGTTAAAAATATAATCGTTGGATAATTCTCATAGATCAAACATTTATATACACCTTGGTTGCAGAAATATGTATAGGAATTTGAGGGAATATTTTTAGTGGGATAACATAAAGTGGGATATTATTGTGGATTTTTCGACATGTTTGGTTTTTAGAAAATTGGAATATTTGAGATAGAATCCTAGAGGATTCATGAAACCTATTCATATCCTTTTTGGAAATGTGATGACATTATTATGGACTTTTTCACAAAACTACCAAATACTCCTAGAAAGAATGATGCAATATGGGTTATCATTGATCTCCTAACAAAATATGAACATTTCCTCTTTATAAGATAATATTTACCACTTGATCACTTTGTAAGGATCAATATTAATGATGTTTTAAGACATCATGGGACGCCTCTTTTTATATTGTATAATCATAATCCTCATTTTACCTTGAAATTATGGAAGATTCTTCATAAGGATCTTGATACTGAGCTTCAATTGAGCACTACCTACAATCCCGAAACTGATGGATGGTCCAAAAGGACTATTAAAACAATGGACGACTTTTTGAGTTCATTATTAAATTACTTTAATGGTTTTTTGATCAAAATTTACCATTTTTAGAGTTTTCTTATAATAATAGTTTTTGTTAATGTATTCAAATTGTTTCGTATGAAGCATTATATAGTAAGACATGTCATAATACAAGTTTTTGGGATGAATTTTTTGAATATAAACTTTTAGGAATTTGAATTTTTGAAAGACAAAAATAAAGGTAAAGGGTATTCAGTCTCATATTAAAGCATCTCAAAGTAGAAAAAACAGATATGCTGATAATCAAATGATGGATTTGGAATTACAAGTGGGAGATCATGTTTTCTTAAAAGTATCCCCATAGAAGGGTTTTATAAGGTTCTGAAAAAAAATTGATCCCCAAATATATCAAAACTATATAAATTATGTAAATAATTGGAGCTTTGACTTATCTTTTTTTAATTCCACCAATTCATTAAAAAGTACCTGATGTGTTTCATATATCACTATTAAGTAAATACATGTCATACCCAGTGCATGTGCGTACCTATGATAAAATATAATTGGAACCTGAGCAATATTACAACAAAGGACCCATCCATATTCTTGATAATAGATATGAGTTATTGATAAGTTATATGACTCTACGTGTAAAGGTACTTTGGTGAAATTACAAAATATAAGAATAATTGTGGGAACCAAAGAATGTTATAAAAAGAACTACCCTCATCTATTTAAAAGGTAATAACCATGAAATTTTGAGGAAGAAATTTTTTGTGAGAGAATAATGTAATTTCCCAAGACATTACAATATATTTTGTTTTGAATAAATTCAATCTCTTTGATTTCTTGCGATGAATGTAACACTGAGTTTAAACTAAAAATGATACTCTATTAAAAAATACTATTTAAAGATGAAAATTAGAACCTAGCCATTAAATTTAAAGATATGAATATTACTAAAAAAATTATTACATTTATATGTTTTACACATGTATAAAATAAATAAAATATATATCTATTAATTGGATGTAAAATTAGAACCAATTGAAATAAAATGAAATGTTTTCTAAAAAAACTATATTTTTTCAAAAAGGAGGTTTAGTAATGCTTTGTTCACATAATTTATAATTATTTTTTACCACTAATAAAAAAATTATTTGAAAAAAAAATAATTTCTCAAATCATAATTTCAAAATTATCATAAGTTTTTTTTTTGGGATTTTTTTGAAATGTTTAGTTTTTGATGAATAGTAAAAAATACTAATTTCTACTAAAACATGCCTTTTCATTTAAATTATTTACAAAGTTAAATAATATTTTAAATTTGTTTCAAAGTAGAATTTTTTAAATTATATTATAATTTAACTAATTTCAGTCATATTAATCATTTTTATATTTAATTTTTATATAAAAACTTTATAAATATTTAAACATTTTGTCTATAAAAACCCACTTTCTCATTGCATCTGCAAGATTAAATTTAAAATATATTTTGTCACTTATAATAATGGAATTTTTAAAATTGATTACATATTTTGAATCAGAATAATTTATATTATCTAATAATTTACACATAATTGTTTACCAAAATGAATACTAAAAGAATAAAAAATAATTTTCATAGTTAAGGTAAAAATGGGTTTACCAGAGGGTTAAACAAAGATTGTAAGGGATAAAAATAACCTACCAACTTGTAAAAAATATACTTTTATGGACATATTTCTTCATTATCATCCCAAATTTCAATTTTAGGTTCATTTGGATGCTTTTTTCATGTAAATTTCTTTATCATTTTGGATTCTTTTGGGAAATTTTCAAGTAATTCTAAAGAGTGTTCCCTTTCCCCGCTTATAAAAGGTCACAACCTCCCCTCACTTTTTCACACCTCCATATCCCTTTTTCTCAAAAAAAAATACTATAAAATTATCTGTCAAACATCCTTATTTACATTATATAGTTTTTGGTACTCCCAAAATACCATCCCTATGGTCCTTGAGAGAAAATCAAAATAAGGTTCCTCTTAGAGAATGTAATTGTATTAACAAAGATCTTTCATTTTCTTTCTTATTTTTCAAAATTAAATTATGTATTAAGAAATAAAATATAATAAAAAACTTATATCACATATAGTGATATGTTTTTATTTTTATGAAAAAATATTTATCCATCTCCACTTCTATCAAATGGGAAATGAAATCATTTATTGTGTGTATGGCGGACTACCCCTTCACGAACCGATGTAGTTTATTTTCCATAACCACATTTAAAGGGTGGATATAATGATGGAATTGTTGTTTATATGTAATATTTATGCTATAAATATTATTATTTATTTATAATATCTTATACCCATTATTACTTTCCATTCTGTTTAAAATACAATATCATTGCTCGTGTGTATGGCGGGTTATGGCCTCATGAAGTGATGTGAATCGTTTTTCACTTACACATTATGTGGAATGTGACATAGATAAAATTAATAAATATTATATATATATATTAAATTATATTTATTATTCGAATTTAATATATCACCCATGTCGTTACTTTTTCACTCATTAATGGGATGATATTGTCGCTTGTGCATATATACGACCTATCGTCTCCCTGAAGCAATGTGATTCGTTTTCCATGCCCGAATTTTAAGGTTTATTCTAATAATGTATACACTGAGTAAATATGATATTTATAACATTATTATAATTCTGGATATTATGTAATTATATCCTATGTAAAAGAACCAGAACTTTCATTACAAAACATGCCTTAGAAAACATGGAAGTCAACACCATAAAAATGAAAATAGTGAAATATTAATAAAAATGGATTGTAAATTATTATAATAGGATAATATATGATATTATAAAATGATTAAATATATGTTATAAATTAATAACATTCTTAAAACCATTATACATTATATTAAATCACGTTCAACTAAAGGAAAACATGAGGTAATGGACTTCATCTCAATTTCTTTTCATTGAGGAATATTGTAATGTTATGAACCTAATTTATTTGATATAGTGTATATACTACCCATTTACATGTAATATCATGATTCCTTAATAATTCATGGTATTTTAAGTTTTTCTTTGAATTATATCATCCAAGGGTATTTGACTTGAAAATTACCAACTGCTAAAAGTTATTGTAAAATCTCACTTTCTTTTATGATTGTTAAAATTATATTGAAAAAATCAATTTATTGGGATAATATGTAATTATAAATTAAATTTATCTTAAATATACATATTTTTGTATGATTTGTATGATTATTTCTTAAATTGTACAACATTTTTACATTTAATATTTACTTTGAAAGTTATTTGATTAAATGGGTAAATATTTATAAATATTTATCCTTTACTCAATATAGATATTTGATGATAAGGAATATTTATTCATGAAATACATTTATCATTTAATATGTAAGGAATGATTTGGACCTATATTTATGGGTGGGTCTCGATATTATATATCCTCTCGATGCATTAGTTGGTCTTTTGAGAAAATTTAGTTATCAAAATTAAATGAGTTTCTACCAATATTTTTAAACAATGTTATAAAATTTTTCAATGTTAGAGGTATCATGTTCCTAAAAACATTACGTCCAATGATTAATAATTTACCTCATTAAGAATATATATCTTATAATCCATGATATTTTCACTATGATATTATCTCTAGATGCATTTAATTGTCATTTTATTTATTAAATAGAATATGTTTTCAGTTATTTATATTTCTATATTGGTTAATCATTATCATATCATGATTGTAAAGTTATTTAAATGGAATATGAGTTCTTTTATTTACCTTTCCTTATTGATTATTCTTTTTCTAATTATTACAGTTAAGTTATTTAAATGGAATTTTTGTTTATTTATTTACCTTTCCATGTTGATTAGTTTTATTTATTTCTAATATCTTCAATTTTAATTAACCCTTAGTGATCATTTGATATCACTATTATTTAGATTCCTTTCCCCAAATATATGAAGGAGAATTTTTTGAATGAGTTTAATGATGAAAAATGGTTTCCATTTATATTCATTATATTTTACATTCCTCTATAAAATGGGTATCATATTTCTATTTCATTCTCCAAAACTGTTAAACTTGTCAGCCCTTTAATATTTGATGAATTGTATATATGTCAATATAATAAAGTAGAAAATAGATCCTGGATACTAGGGTCAGGGTCGTTATAACTTAAACCAACTTTTTAGGTGTATTGACTTCACTCTTTTTATATAAAGTGTTTAAATTCAATTAAATGAGTTATATATGGTGTGAAAGACACATTTATCTTTTATCATTTATTTTATATTATGTTCGAGTAAACCATTATATGTAAAGTGGTTATTTTTTGTGAAGAAATTTATAAATGGTAAGGAATTACACTTAGTCGTATTCAAATTTTCAGTTGTAATGCTTGAATCTTAACCACTTTTGAGTGGAATGGGAATTAATATAATAAATTGTTTTGTTAGAGATGTTTGACATGATGCCTCACCCTATATTATTGCTTGATCCTTCTTACTTATACTTGAATATTATAAGGACCAACCTAAATGAAAAATTTAATTTTAATAATTCTTGTATTTAAATTGGTTCCTATTTATTACTTGTGAATGAATTAAAAAATGATATTATCATGATGGATCATATTGTGTGCATGTAATTTTCTCAGGGACTTTAATTACATATTAAATTTTGAATGGTTGAATAACATCTCTTGGATTATGTTGAGGAATTACATGAATATGATTAAAAATTAAAAAAATTATGCCATATTGATCATTGTGACATGGTTACGGGAAGTGATAGGATCCATTCATCATACTCCTATGACCTGAGATATTGGAAATGACTCTTTACATCATTTATTTGGATATTAGACATGATACTTCACATCACTTATTCGGATGTTGAATATGACACTTCAAATCAATTATTTGTATGTTGGTCATGAAATCCCTTATCATTTATCTAGAACTATTTGACAGTACATACCTTATCATTCATTGAGAATGTTTGGAATGACATTCCTTATTTACTGTATAAGACTTGTATGATATCCATATGTAGACACATTAGTCTTTATCCCCGGGTTCTCATTGGTAAATATATATTAGGGTGTGTGTTTATATATATATATATATGTATATATCTTTGTGTGTGTGTGTGTGTGTGTGTGTGTGTGTGTGTGTGTATACAAGATGGATTCTATAGAGACATTTTGTCTTAGACAGAAGCAGGTATGGTTGGCCAGGTGACCTATGAGAAACCTGATCTTGACATGATTACATTTCTGTATTCACAACTTATTCATTATAACTGAACACTACTTCATTTTATAATCACTAACTAGATATAAATTAGATTCCATTGGTGGTGTCCTACTGAGTTTTACTCACACCATTTTCATAACACTGTTTGGAACCCATATATACCACATGGTTTTATGTTAGGATCTTCGATTGTGATTATTGTTGTTTCTCATTATAGACTATGACTTGACATTGACCAAGGGGAGAGCATTTACTCAGGATGCCTACTAGAATTTGGGACTTTATTTATTTTTTTTATAAGTCTGTTAATGTTGTATGTATTACCTATTATATGATTATTACCCTACTTTTTTAGAATAGCATGTTCATGCATGGTTGGGTTATATTGGCATTTTCAAGTTATGTATTTCTGAGTACTGCTGTTATTCAATTACTATGTTTATTCATATAATTTATCTGTAATTATTCGACTATATTTATTACTAATTTAGAGGGTTTAGTCTCCCCATTGTACCACCATTAAACCCTCTATTCTAGTCGGCAGCCTCGAGAATATGGGGAGGCATATTTGAGGCCATGTGACCAATCGAGATTAGTTACTTATGATTAAATAGAATCTGGGACATATTAACTGATATAAGAACTTCCATTTTCCTTTTTATTACTATTTTGGGATGGTATAAAGTAGACTACGAATGTGTCAGAACTTGGTAAATATCTCATTTTTTGGTCTCTCTAACCCACACACAGGGGGAATTTCATGTTTTCAGGGATGGTAACGATGTTCATTTTATCATTTATTTCATTTGATTATTATTTTATCTTGATTGAATGATGTAATTTTACACTAATTATTGATTTTTTTTATTTTACCACTTTGACCTGTTTGTTAAAAGAAAAGAGATGTTAATGTATTATATCAGGCACATAGAATTCAAATTTTATTATGATGATTATTTGTATACCATTCTTGAGTGATTTATGCCATGTGTATTTTTATACCATGCTTGGTTGATTATCTTCCATATTTATCTGTATATAATAATCATGTGAATATTTAGTATGCTTATTTTTACACCATATTATGTGGTTATCTATAATTTATATCATTATTAATTTATTTTTTTTATTTAGAATTCTTACGTTTATATTATGATTATTTTATATCCTTCATTTTATATATTTATCCCCTATAGATGTGATAGCTTTTCTAGTCAACTTTATGATGTGAGGTTGGTTAAATAAAGTGAACATATCAACCTAAATGATGCTTTCCTACATAGCTTGATGATGACATTCTATCTATTAACCTATTATTATTCAAAGGAATAAAGTGGTATTTCCATTATATCATTCGATTTCAAGGAATTAATTAGTTTTTATATGAAATTTATTGATTATGGATGTCATTTAAATGGAGTTTTGGTTGAAAACTTATAGGTCTAGTATTGTTGTAACTTTGGGATGACGACCTATATAACTAAATCCTTATATACTTGACCTAGTCCTTATTGGTGAGTTTTTTCATCATATTCATATGAGAAAACCTAGACAATGGTGCATTAAAAATTATAATAAGTTGATTATTAATGGGTTTCACTTCAATGAGACGCTGGTTGTAATTTATAGAGTGTTGTCTCCTCAAATTGGTAATAGCTTCCTTATAACTAAACCTATTATTGGCATGATGGGACTCCTATAGGTTGGCCCTATCTTGATATGCCTTGGTTATTATCCCCTTGTCGGTATACTTATAATATGTAGGGATGGTTATATAAATATTCAACTGCCACTTATACGGTGTTACATATAAATTTATGGTGTTATATAACTGAATGTGTCCCATTTGATTGACAGAATTCCTTTAATATTCCTTTCATATTTATTTATTTAAGTTGTTAATTAATTGAAATGGCAATTACAACCTAAAGTTTGTTTTCTTCTATACCTTGGAATTGGAATTTTCTTTAACTGTTCTCTATTTTGAGAACACATAGATAGAAAAATTATGGTTTAAAATGAAATTGTGAGATAATTTTTCTAATACTTCATGCAGTCATATAAATAAATTGCTAAGTACCATTGTAATTTATTTATAATTGGTCCTTGATAAATCATGTATCTGAGCATCTCAAATTTTATAATGTAAATAAACTGATGTAACAGCTTAAATAAAACCTTTAGTGGTGTTAATATCATGAACCCTTGTGTGGGGTTATCTTAAATTTTTTCTTAAGAGTTTCCTTGGATTATAAGAAATATTTTTCCCATAATTTTCGGTGGCCTTTTCTATTTCATTTCTTCTAAAACATAGGATGAAGATCCTAGTGTACTTCGATTCATGAATCTAGTTTCAAATTTTATTCCTTATGTTTAATTGAGTGGTTTTCCCTGTTGAGGTAGCATCCTCGGAAATGAAAAACTAGTAAAATTTTGGGAAAATGTTATAAGCATGGTGAGTGATGTTGGTTTGACTAGTTAAGTTGGGTAGGGAACTTATATAATTAAAAGACACCCCCCCCCCCCATGTAGTTTGGTGGTTGTGTGTTCAGTTAAACCTTGATGGGGAATTATCGTATGTGAATACCATATGAGTGTTAGGTCCTTATCCTTTTACATTGATGTTATGACCCTATAGAGAGAACTCCCCAATATGGATGCTCAAATAGGACCGGGAACTAGAAGGAATATTCTTATCATGTGATACTTTTACAACTATTTTGAAAGGTTTTGACCCTTGTGGATCGATGATCTTCTTACCTACTTCTACTTATTCCTCTTTATAGATAGTTTATAGGCGCGCTAGATACCATGTAATACAGTACCTTGAGTGGGATATAGTTCTCACGAGAGATACCTCAGGGATAGGTGGGTGGAACTAGTGTCCCTATTTTTCATTTTGTTTTTGTTAGGGATAGGTGGAAGACCTAAAATCCATTAGATCTTGCTCAGACACTAATGAGCCTGTGAATTTTGGTTTGTTTGAGGGAAACCTATGGGAGGGGTTGTATCATATTTAATGGATGCCTTAGAGGTGGTGAGAATGGTTGTTTTCTCATTTTGAGATTAATGCATGGAGGGTACTTGGGTTTTCTGATATATGCATGGTAATGCCTACATTTCATCATGAAATCACCAAGGGTGTTTGAGTATTGAGATAGGATTTGATTTGCGGGATTATTTGGCAGCCTTACCCAATTGACCATTGGTTGTGTAGTTTATGTTGTAAATTATGAAATGATACTATGATGTGTGTGGTATTTCAATAAATCGGGTCTTATGTGGGTGTCTAATTTTGAAGACGAGTTCCACTACTAGCTTGTTAAGGATGACATGCCATGTAGTATAGTCATCTTGGCCCTGTTTATGGATGAATCATGGGAGGATGAGTTGGGTCTTGAAAATATAGGTATAGGATATATACCCACTATGTATGGAAAGTTTATTTCATGATATATGTGCATGGTAAATGGTTAATATGGAACATGGGTGAGTGGTTGGGTATTTTCCAAGGTTCAATTGTTTAAATATGATGCATGTGGGAATGGATACCTAGAGATTTCAGTACATTTAATGAATTTTTCCCTGTGATGAGGTATATCTTGGAAATAAACTAGGCTTTGTGAGAGAGTTAACCCATGTGTGGACCTTGACATACGTTGTCGGGAGACTTGGTGTCAAGTTTTTTCCAAGGAAAATATATCCTATTTTAATGATAGTGTGGATCGAAGATATCTATACACACCTATTGATAGAATATTAGTGTACTCATAGTTTAGAGGTGATTATTCCCAATACCTTAACATCATCCTGAGTACTCTGAGAGATCATTTTCTATATGCTGATCTCTCTTCAATACCTTTATGGTTAAAAAATGGAATACTTGGTATTTGTGCTCTTATAGTGTTTTAAGGTAATCCTTAAGGTGGGGATTACACCTTCGGATTTTTTAGGTTATTGAACCTCATTTTTATTGGAATTTAAAGAAGTTCCACAAGAACCGTAATCACTGATCAAGAATAGGTTGTGGATGATGTTTTTGTTAGTGTTCAAAATGAGCAGGTTCTTATACATTCCAGTCATTATATCTAGAAATGGATGGGGAATGGGCTATGATGTTTTGGAACTTGTTTAATTGGTGAGATGATGAAGAATATTCTAATATGGGGAGAAATATATTGATCACTAGTGGGTGTACCTCATTTGATAAGGGTAGTAGAACTTTATAACTGATTATGGGATGTTAATTTGATTCTCGGATGCTGTTATATAAATGAAACAATGTATGGATGGGTTTCATGGAAAATTCCAAGTACGAGTTAAAATTTGGTCTTGGGGAATTATGAGTGTAGGCATTAAACCAAGGATAGATTATGATGATCCTAGGATTCTTGATCATGATTACACTATTTCTATGATGTAACATGGTAAGAGAAATGTGTAGGATACGGATTGTATAAGAGAAATCACTAAAATATGAATATACTCTTTAGTGAGCAAGCTACAAACAATCTTGATGTTCATCGGATTAATGGTGTCAGGATCTGGTTTTTTTAATTCATTTGATATTTAAGTTGTGTGTTTTTTTACATTTTTCAACCATAGGTGTTTGAATTGATCTCTTTCAAGAAGATTATGTGGTTGGGAAGGAACCACATTTATCATGTCATTGGGATGAGGAAAGTGTGGTTTAAGGATCGTCTATTAGATTTCAAGGAAAGGTCGGCACGACTAGTTTATGTGTGTTCAATTGGCATTCAATTGTTTTTATCATAATAAGGAAAAGAGGTAATTTTATCAAATATAATTGGTTTAAATATGTTGAAATTCATTCCAAGATCATCGTTAAGATGTTGACTATGTGTTTTTATCATAAATTCTAACAGTGGAAGTACCATGACACAAAGATTAGTCATTTAAATATAAGAACTATGGTGGGGAGAAATATAGACTGGATGATGATGGAGATGACAATTTGATCGCGTCTCAAGTTTCATGGGCCCAGGTATGCACTTTCTTGATGATTCCAGTGAAGATACAAGTGTTATATCGGGTTTTAATAGCTTAAGTACCCTGTGTTTAAAGTGATTTTTAGAAGGTTGTTTGGTGTTTGGAAATGAAATGCGACCGTTTGAATGGGAATTCATGATCCACATAAAATGGATGGTATTTATTTTTTCCCCAAGTATTTTTGGGGATGATAATTTATATGGTGGGGAGGTTTTAATATATCATAATTTAAAGTGGGCTGAAAAATCTAAAGGAACTCTAACTTTCATCTGGTGGATGGGTCATTTTCAAAATTTGAGATTTAGAACATAATTATGAGTATTTTAACAATTTAAGATGTTGTTTTTAGATTTCTTCCAATTCCCATGAGGTGCCTCGGAATCCTTTATATGATTTAGGAGTGTCACGTTTCAAAGTCCCAATTTCGGGAGAGATAGCCTTGGGCACACATTTGGTGCATGATTAGTTCTAACCATAAGTCTTAGTTGTGTGTCCCATTTTGATAAGAGACACACTTTTTTTAAATTTTTTGACTTTTCTTAGACAACCATGTGACCTAAAGTGGATGATGCATGAGTTTTCAGACCATGAACGTGAGGTTTCACAGCCATGAGAACCATCATTAATAAATTATAGAGGATAATCATAGAGCTTGTGCTTGGTTTGTTAAACGGTGCACCTAGCCATGATAGGGGGTGTACCTTTGGATAGTAGCACAAAATTATTAGTTCATGGTTATCCAAAACATGATTTCAAACCATAATGATCATTAAAGTGATATAAATTATCATTTTTCCCCTTCCTCCTTTAACTTTCCCTTCTATTTCCTTTTCTATATATTCCCACACACAATAGAAATATTAAATCTCCACCTTCCTTCTACATAGGCTTTGGGATATCTCCTTCATACATCATTATAATTGAATTACATCTATCTCATTAGATCCCCACCTATTATTCTATGGTTTCTCTTACTTCCCTTCTTCGTTTCTCTTACTGTGGTGGATGTAATTTCCCTGTGAGCTCATATGCCCTATTTTCAATTTGTTTATTGGTTCTTTAAATTTATCTTATTATGTCTTGAATATAAAACTGAAAATGGATGAGTAAGGCTTTTTTGGTATAAGATAGTTAGTCTATGGATTTTCCCTCAAATTCCTACAAGTTTATTATATGTTTTCATTGTTCTCCATGAAATATTTT